>OY728138.1:45140609-50140609 GCA_963277665.1 Viscum album | reverse complement strand
CCACAACCTCCATCCAATCCTCAACCGCCTAAGGTTCCATCCCACCTCGGAACCTCAAAGGCCTTCTCCACTGGAACCCGTGCAACACTTTTAGTCGACAAGAATCCTCTGTTGGTGTGGCTACTGGAAATGGATTCCCAATGGGTATTGGTGCTGTTGGTACACCAACTGAAGGTGCTAATTCCATAATAGGGCCCTACACTGAGGCTTCATCGCTCAGTGGGTCATCATCAAATAATATCTCAGGAATCCTAGCTAGCTGTCTTTGTGGCGGCATTCTAAAATAAAACAGGTGCACCGAGGTCAATAAGTAATACCGGGTCAACTGACTAAAGGAGATCAAAAGAAATACATTTCAAAAAACATTCAATCATTGATTTCATGAACTGAGTTGGAAATCAGAATTTATTGTCCTAGTGTATAGATATGTATGCCGCCGTACCAAAACTGGATTACTCAAACTGAAAACCACACTCATAAAACATAACACTACTTCCACATAGAAAAGATCAGAGTTCTATTTCATCGGTATAACCTAATCCACTGTTACCACTTTGTTACAACGAGTCCCTTGTGGACCGTGTCGTGACTACCCCAAAACCGCCCTTCATAGGCCAGGGGCTGGAGACTAGCACCGGAAAGGTGTATCACTAAACCATGATGTCATTTATTTTTAATCTGTACAGACATATAGTTCAAGAACACAATAAGAAGTATCCACGAAGTAAACTACTGTAGTAAAAAGAGTACTGAATGTAATGGGTCCGGAATACAAGAACACCTGAAAAAGTATAAGTACAACTGAAAAGGAAAAAATCTAATGGATCACCCACCGAGGGTCCTACCTGAAGGGTAGGTACAACTCACGAACAGTAGTCCCTACGTCACGTCACACTAAATGGTCCACCTTCGAGCACTGTCCCGTCCTATCTCCCCCAGCCTCAATCAATGTTGTCCATCGTCTACATAAGAAACAAAAAGGTGAGTGCATATCCCATGCAGGGGTGAGTATAACGATACTCAATAAGGAACCCGAGACCCTGTAGGTATCCCAAAGAACCACAAAAGAGATACAACAAAGCAAGACCTCAATCTAAATGCATGAAGAAGTAGACATCAACACTACTTAGGTATATGCCCATACATATACCTAAGTTATCAAGACGTATGAATCTCATAAACGAGGGAAGAATACCACAATGTTAACACCACGAAGGTAGAAGTACAACATAGGTAACACCAAAAAGGTAGAAGTACAACATAAGTAACACCACGAAGCTAGAAGTACCACACATGCAACACCATGATGATTGATGTACCACAAAAGTAATGCCACAACGGTAAAAGAGTCACTCACACTAGGTATAACTTATATACCAATGTACATATGATTATTCAAAATCCTGATCATCTTATTCTGTTACGTATCACTACTTCTGACCGACATAAGATCGATAGATAACTAACCCCTACTGACCACAATATGATCTCACCCATACATGATCGGTATGCGCTGACCCACATGGGATTGCTGAACACTGACCCACACATGATCTGATAGACACTGGCCCACACAGGATTGATAGATGTTGACCACACATGATCATTGTTCTGTCTTCACATTACAGCCTGCCATAGGATTCCTTACACTCGTTGCGCTCGAGTTCCGTAGAATCAACCCCTTGAGATATTGGACGTAACTCGACAGCCACAAATATCCACAAAGGAGTAACCGAAAGAACTTTCATGTCGTAAGGGTTCCAATACGATAGATGGTTCTTCAATCGGACACCCAGTCTGTGAGTTATATGCATTTTAGTTCCCGGGGCATGATTCGATTCGTGATCGATCAAACCCGGCCATATTCCAAATGTTTGCAAAACTCAATTGGAGTATCCCAAAAGGAAATTCTCACTCCAAAGGTACCAGTGCCGCAGACAGTTCATCAAAGAAACTCAAAGATTTCATGTTATGGCCCTTTATGTGTTTCTGGGTCCGGTCGGGCCTGAGACCAGTTCAACCCGACCAGACCGACCCGGTCCGACCTGAACCTGTCCGACTCCGACCCGACTGGGCTTGGACACAGCTGGCTCAGCCCACTAGGCCGAGGGCCAGCCCGAAATGCTAGGGGGGCGGCTCAGCCAATTAGGGGACGACTAGTCCTGTAAGGGTGCCACCCGGAATACAAGGGGCAGCCCGACCTGCAAGGGGAATCATAACCCACAAGGGACTGCCCAACCCGCAAGGGGGTGGCCCGGCCCATATGTGGGAAGCCTGGCCCACATGGCGATGACCTGCTGGTTCGGCCCACTATGGGTTCCACCCTAGCCGGCATGGGTGGTGAGAACCCCAGTATCCTGAACGATAGTGAGGTTCATTCAGTCTTCTCTACAATGACGTCGCCTCTTGGCACCACTAGGTGGAATTCAGGACCCACTAAAGCAGGTCCTACCTTTCTTCATGGCCGGCGGGGGCTGGACGCCATCACTAGCAGCCTGTGACGGCATGCCTCTCTGCCACCTATGGCTGACCGGTGTGTTGGCCACCGTCTACCGGTCTGCCGCGGCTGACAAACCATGACCCACAGCCTCTAGCATCACACTGGTGATGCCTCCCTCCTCTTCTGTGGTCGTATGGTGTCCTGATCACCTCCTCCGACTACCACAACTTCGGCCAAGGCCCCTTTCTCACCGGTGGTGCACGATGGCGCACCACACCTCTTCTGTGGCCAACCGCTACGATGACCACCATGACTTAGTGATGAATCCTCCTATTGTGGTGCGCGTCGGCGCACCACCTCCTTCGCAGCCGGTCGGTTCTACTACTCCAGCATTTTTCCACTGAGGGATCAAGGGTAGAAAAGTATCAGAGGGTTTGGTCCATGTTCGTTAGGCCTACGTCCACTGCGTTAGCTCATAATCACAAGGGAGTATTAAACTGTCCATAAAATTCACGTGAATTTAACAAGAATCAAACCCCTACCTCAAGAACGATGGAGAAACGTCTGCAATTGAGGAAGTGGATCATTGTTTTTCGTCCCCCGCAAATAGCCTATAATGACATCGCTCGATTGTCTATCTTCTGTTCGGGGTTTCAGTGACGTTCATCACACCCTGTTAGAACTGAATCTTTCCTCTAAGGGTTTGGCATCTCGACACATTGTCATCACTTAGTTTCTAAGATAAGCTATGTCGACAACTCTCCCCAAGAACCATATAAATATGAGTGGGAGAGGGTAAGTAAAGACATTGGGAATTAATGGGGTCTCATTAATTAGGAACTTTCCTAATTCCCCAATGACATCATTACTTATGTTTTAAATGTTACGCCATTTATTGGTTTGACACATCACTGGTCCCACATTGCCGTTTGTTTGTCTGAGGGAATGAAAGAAAATAAAAATAAACAATGTTATTTTTATTTTTCTTTTAAAAGTCCCAAAACATAACATTTTCTCCAAGCCTACTATGGTCGAAGTGATTCCTCCATTAATAGAATCATGGAACTACAGATTCAACGGTGACCTCATATTTCTAATCTGAGAATCGGTTAAAATGTTAGAAAATTCTGCTCACGCGTTTACTGAACATACCTTAAAAAATGTTTAGAGATTCATTCCGAGAACTCCAGGCCTCAGAATCACACCCCTTCAATTTTATGAGACTCATAATAATTCTATATAATTAAAAACATTACATGGAAAAAACGGGTCTTTACATGGATGTGAAAGCATTGAAATTCACCTATATGGACTGGAATTATGCATGGAATGTGAATTCTAAGTTTCTATGATGGTGAATGTTACAGTGATCCTTTCCCTCACATCATAATGACAAGGATGAATTCGAATTCTCAATGATAATATTCTAAACACAGTATGTGCATCAGCTAATGGTGAAAATATATCAACTATAAGAGACAGAAAAAACATCTATTAAAATTCAGTAAACTCTTCATTTAATCCTAACATGGGTTATCTATGCCCAATAATGACTTATAACCAAGTTTCAAATCATTCCTACTCTCAAGTCTACTGTATTGAAATATTAAAACAAGAATGGTACCACTCTGATACCACATTGTCAGGCCCCATACAAGGATTCCACTCTGAGCTGCCCTAATCCTAGTAGACCACATATCCTCTATCACTTCTCCCTAAAGTCCAAATGTTTCCGACTAGTCATGTGTCCCTTAGGTGTGTTCATGTAGAGAATATTCCCTCATTTCAAATGTGTGTCACAATGGGTAAATAATAATACATGTAAATAGTAGAAGCAATATACGTAACCATTTAATATCATAGAAGATGAAAAGAATAAAAAACAACAAGAAACTAATAATATTATACAAAAGATGATGATAGTATTTTTCATGTGTCTATAAAGTTGGAAAACATTGATACAAAGATGCAGACAATACATGCTATACAGAAGTAGCAAAATGAAATCCAAAAACTACCCCCACATCCAATGATTGAGATCAGTTATATGATATGAGCTCCATACTAAGGAAGAAATAAATGAAGTTACCAAAGTGGTACACATTCTTTTATCAACACCTCCAAACATGTAATCTTCTTAGGTATCCATGGTAGCTTGAATAATGTGTGAGTTAAATCTCATAAGGCCACCACCATTGGTGTCTACAACATCTTGTCAATGTACATTAAACAAAAATAATGTTGAAGCATGCATATTTAAAATAATTCATTAAAATATTGTAAATACCCAAGTACCTTCATTATCCACAACTATTTTTTGAAAATACAACCAAATTATTAATTAATTTGTTCCAATTTATGTAAATAAGTCATGTGAGGTATTACCATCACTAACATCATGACCTGATAATAGTGAAGGACCCAAGGCATAGTAAGGCATCTAGTAATGTTAAATATAATGAATAGGTTCTAAGGTGATATCCAGGGCAACCATGACCACAATGTTCAATCCATATCAAAAAATAATTGTAGCATGGTTGTGCGGTAAGAGTGTAATAAAAAGAGTGTAGTTCAAGGAATTCCACAATAATGAATCCAATTGAGTCCAAAGGAAACATCCAAGGTAAAACAGGATAAGTAGTGACTTGGACCAGGTTGTATCCAAGGCACCTCCTATGCATATTAGTAAAGTTTAATCAAAGGAGTGTATCCAAGGCATCCAACAAATGATAAGGAAGGGATACTACAATATCATACCAGGCATCCCCTAATATAATAGGATTAGGTTCCAAGTTGGGTATCACCCATTTCAACCATCATTCTTGAATCAGAATGGTATCTATGAGTTCTCAAATACTTCCCTCTGGATTCCAAGGCTGACTCAAGTCCAACCACTGATGTAAAATTGTTAAGGTGCATATGTATTATTCACCATATAATCAAATATTCATTTTAATTAGGCCATGTTTTATTCATTCCATTGTTTAATACATTTGGACCATGAAATATTCTTTCATTCGCGTGGTAAGGCTAATAAGGTATGAATCTAATTAATTCAGTTATTTCACATTCAATTCATCAGGTTCCTTGAACTGCCTTCTTCTATAAGTGGAAAGGGGTGGTATAGATATGCAACCAAAAAATCGTTTATATTTAATAAGGACAATTCATATACTTATTATACTTTCAAATTACATTTAGGAATTATTTTTCAAATTGAACAACATACTTTAGATGTGTCAAGTGAATGGAAATCACAATACTATCCATTTACCAAATCACATGTCAAAAAAATGGATCTTACCATTAGCAGGGTCAAGCCACACACCTGAATGGTGGATTAGACGAACATGTAAAACCACTATGAGACAAAATTAAGGAAAACAACCTATATTGGGTGGTTTTAATTGATTTCACAACCACCAATAGTGGATACATTAGTTAATGAGATTTTTATAATACTATTATAATGACCATAATAAAATAAAATAAATTAGAAAGGAAACACCAGATTAAATCAGCATGCACACACGACAATATATAAAATGAACAATCATGAGGGAGGATTTATAGATAACCTACCACGTAATCATATGACTCACCTCATCTAGTATCAACGTCTATTTTGTACTTGATTAGAAGAGATCTGAGGAATTTATAAACATCCTAAAAATATGGAATAGGAGATTTAATCTAAATAGCTTCATTGATTGAAATAAAAATGACTAAAAATAATCAAGATCTTAAGAATATGGATCCAATGAGATGAAAAATGATTTGATCGGACACCAGACAGTAGAACGTGATCAATTACTATCCAAGAGGTCCCATGAGAGCTCAAAGTAGAGAAAATTGGGTTTTCTATAAGAGATGAAATGAAAGTAAGGGGGATTAAAATATTTTATTTAAGGTAAATTTACAATTTTCCCACAAAAAATAGTTATCGCATGGTTTGGCTACACGATTCCCAAAAACAAACATCAGCTATGTAGGATCTACTATAGGGATGGTTATTCCCCACAGTATAGAAGTACGGTTAGGGAAACCGTGCACCAAGCATGAAAAAAAATCTATAAATTTTCTACATTTTTTTCAAGGCCATGCAGCACAAGGCATATGGTTAGGGAAAAAACATGCACCCTATTCCATCTTAGTATCCAAAACTACATGGTTATAAGTGACAATGTGGACTGAAACATACTAATTCTGTTAACCATTTTTCTAGTCGATTTCCCCCATCAGCTACGGTTTTGATCTCCGAAAAAGGCCTAAAAACCCACGAAACCTTCATAAACTCATTAGAAATTGATATATGTCCCAAATAAATATTTATACCAAATATAAAAGAATCAATACCAAAGTTAATCACTGAGTTCTAACACAAGAATTATTTATGAGTAAGGACATCATCATTCCTCGGGACATCATGCTTCGAGCCAATGGGAGTTTTTGAGTAGGTGTGTGGGGGACTAGGTATTTTTTATTAGTGTGTGCCTTCAGGACATAAAATAATTTTTGGATATGAGTTTTCTGTTGAAATGAGGCATCACCTTATTTTTTTAGATATGAAACATGACGGTTCACCTGGACTGATTTACATCAGGGGATACATTGGTCTTAGGCTAAGGTTCCACTCCACTATGGTATACCAGCATTGGCTGAAGCAGGTGATTGCTTCCTTGTGGTTAATTAGCAGAAGGATAATATGTTATTATTTTTCATGTGCATAGTGATGATTCATTTATCATCTAGATACACCTATTAAAAAAAATTGTAAGATAGACACACATTTTTGGTGTCCTATTGAGTTTCTTTCTCACACCCTAATTGGGCCCTTCAAGATGTGTCTAGACTGTATGGATTTGTGTTTAGTTAATGGATTGGGATTAAAAGTCTGATCTTCGTGCTTGAGGTATCATGGGATGGAAGGAATTTCACCATGGGTTATTACCTCAGTTGGAGTTTCCTTTTTTTCTATGTATTTCTGTATCATTATGCTAATATATGTATATACATAGGTCATCCATTGGAGACCCTTATGCTTGTTTTCTTTATGAATTTTTATGTTTTCATTTTCTATTTTAGTAGATACAAATTGTATCATTTTCTTTTTTATTTTTCAAATGGTAGTGGGCTTGTTTATTATTATTCCTATGGTCGGTATTGATTTTTCTCCCACTGTTGGAGGGTTATGGGTCCCGTGTCTTATGGTATATATTTTCTAATGCTTTATATTTATATAAAATGTTATAATATTCATCTTCAGAGGGTTTGGCCTCCCCAATATTAGCCATTTACACCCTTTCTCCTAGATGGCATCCTTTGACGTATGAGGAAGCATGCCTCAGGCCCCGTGGAACCCAACCCCTAACACACATCGAGTGCCTAAATTGGTTAGGGAACTGCATAAAAAATGCATCATTGCACACATATGATTCTAATATTTTTATTATTCCTTATTTTGGAGTTCATCATCTATGATCCGACACTAAAAAATAATTCCTCCCTACTATGAAACCATTGCATCTATATAAGAGATCCTAAAATAAGTATGTGTGGTTTCATTCCTACCCTCACAAGATATATAGTGATTCATGTAAACTTTTTCCTAGGCCAAACCCTAAATAATAAAATACCCCTTTAAACAGAATATGATCATGATCTATGTATTGAATTTCTCTCTAAGAACAATCTAAAGATTGATTCCTATAACATCCTGATTTGTAGTGATTCCTTAATCCATTATCCTGGGCCTAATGTAATATCCAATGATGCAATTTCACACTTTATTACATGAAAGATCACAAATGTGTGGCCCAACATCCTTCACCTAAACAAAAAATCATTATCTGTAGAATAATCCTCATGAGAATTGTTAATGGATAAATCAAAAAATGTTATACAACATATATGCTATTTTTATATAAATAATACCAGTATAGGTTCTTCCATTGAATCTATTTTTTAATGTGCGTCCATTAAAATATATAATCTAGATATATATAGGAAAATTACTGATATTAAATCTATATTTTATGATTTATGTTCGAAAGATACACATCGAAACCTAGAACACCAATCATATGACCATCCAAACATCAAAAATCAAATCCCAACATTGTCCCAATGTTTATCCACTCTATTCATATAATTTTGTACATGAAATAGATTTATGTAAAGCAATTATATAAAGGACTTTTTTGTATGACCTTAAAAATTATGAAACATGTGTCCACTTTGCAAGATGTTAATTTGTATGACATTTGGTCATCCATGATAGTTTTGAAACTACCTATAGTGGCCTCTTCACATGGCCTAATTTTTCTTATCTTATGGCCATATCCGTATAAGGTTTCCAAATATGGGGTGGTTTTCCTAAAATACGTCAGGATAAAATGACCCTTCATAATATTGTAACATGATAATAAATGTTTCCCTGGAAATATAAGAATTATGAATGGCTTGATTCCTATTACCTCACAATATGTAGGGAAATCTGAATCAATTATTCAATAACAAACCACCATTCATCACCCATCACATCTCCATTAAAAGAAACTTTTAAAAACATTATCATGGAAGGCTCAAGTATAAGATCCCATCGCCACTCTTCCAAACCACCTTTATTAATTAACCACACTTAATTCATGGAGTATCTTGGATCACCATAAACCTTTCATGATAATTGGTGAGAATAATATAAAACATCGAAGGGAAGCACTTCATGATAATACATACTATCCCACATTATGGATTCATATATGAACCCTATGATATGTATTTTTAACCGGAGTAATTTCTATCCTAAGTAGAATAAACATATGAATTTTCATACACCTTCTCAACATCATAACAAAACCTGTCATTCAAATTTCATCAATGTCCATCCCTTAAGTACATGTTTGATACCACTATATCCGATCGAAGAACATTGATCTATGATTTATGACCACATAACTCCCTATTAGAATGGTTTTGGGATATTTTTAGTCAATTATTCCCTTTTCGGTTGTTATTTTAATCACTCAAGTCCATGAATCATGAAAATAAACTATGTGTTCCTTCTATGAGATAGTCCATACTGGCGATGAACTCACAATTCATATTTTTTTCCTAGTTATTTCTTTATAATTTTCTCCCTTTTTTTAAATGTATGTATGCACTTAAACTTTTAATGTGTTCATCAAAGATATATGACCTTAAATTGAACTCTTGATCAAATATATACAAACAAAAAACTCTATATCTCATTTGCCCCACTACAAGACCCTAAAATTCATGTTAAAATGATGTGAAATGTGTTTGGATTGAAACCTATAAGGGGAAACATGAAAAAAATTGTATTTCCTCACTTACTATGCTTCCCAAATTCACGGATTAGGAAAATGTTGGAGCATAATTTTTAGTGGAAAAATTATATAGGCCCCATCATATAAACCTATTAAAAGTCAATCCATAATTGTTGAACTAACTAGTTTATAAAAAATTAACTGAAGAGACATATAAAACCTCTACACCTTGATTTTGTGTCCCAAACAGAGTAAAATACACTTTAGTGTGCTTAAATTCTTCTTGAATACTAGATTATCTGATAAACATACTTCATGTTTACATGTTTGAATCCTCAAAAATCATACTACCTACCAGTAATGAGGGTATTCCACTCCAAAGTTCACTTCTAATTGAATATTAATAAATTCCCCTAACATTGATCTACATATTCACTCTTGATATGAAATATCAACCATAGGTATCTACATCATAAAGGAAAGATCCTCTAATATTTTTAGTCCATAATACCATTGCAATGTAACGTTTCTTTTGAATATGGATCACATTTATCCCCAAGATAAATGTCCATTCTCATCATTCATGATTTAAAAATCTTAGGTTTTGACTTAAAAACATGTAATTTAACTATATAAGAGGATTTGTCTACATTAATGTCACACACATGCACATCTTTCTTACATTCATAGTAGAGATTAAGCATCTCTCCCTTGAACCTATGAATGGTCCCCATCAAGTGATCATAAACTAAAGAAAAATATATTCAACCTAAATCACCCCAAAATTATTTTCAAGTCATTATGACCTTAAACTATGTTCACCTACCCAGATTTGAAATAGAAGAATGCATTCAGTCATGCCAATTCTACTTCACTTATAATGTTATAATGATCACTTCCCCCTTTTTTAAAATATATATGTCCTTAATCTATAAAACAACGTGGTCGATATTATCCAACTTTAAATATTATCTATGTTGTCCTACCCTTTAGGGCATAAAACTATCTAAAAAAATAGACATAAACCTCAGTAGGTGTGAATTTGACAACGGGAAACATGTGAATAAAATTTATCCCCAATCACTGGATATACAAATTTAGGTATATTGTCAAAACTAGGAATTTGAAATTGAAAAGGCATTAAACTTGTTAGATAAAAAACCCATAATAGTTTCCCAATGAAAACTAGGAGCTTTGAATTATTACAATTCCCATATATGACTCCTAAGAATAATGTAGGGTGATTAAATGAAACAATCAATGCTTTAATGTTTGTTAATATAACCTCATTATGAGTCAAGATATGATCGTTAGGTATATTTTTCTCAAAAAAAAATAATCATTTATCTATTACCCTCATCCTTTGTATATCAATCATAGAGATCCATGAAAAAGTGAAAATAATTCACATTAAGGTACTCAAACCCTTTTGAATATT
Source organism: Viscum album (assembly GCA_963277665.1). NCBI lineage: Eukaryota > Viridiplantae > Streptophyta > Magnoliopsida > Santalales > Viscaceae > Viscum > Viscum album. The sequence goes on along the minus strand of OY728138.1, from coordinate 50,129,442 downwards.
GGAATCCTCCTTACAAAGTCCCCCTCTCTAAACCTTTTCAGGATGATTCAATCCATTCATCTTAATAGACCAACTACAGTATTATAGTGATTATATCTATGTGGATATCTTTCTATGATCCACTCCAAGGAAAAAATATTTCATACAAATATACCAACACTGGTGTTACTATAACCGTATTTATGCCTATATATGTATGTGAGTCATTCCCATTAAAATAGAAAAAATATAATGTTACAATGATGTTATCTATTCCTATATCCATTTGTGAGACATTCTTATAAGGAAGTCTTGGGTAGCATGGGATTGGGAGTCATGATTAACTTTAATAATTCACATTAAATGTTTATGTGGAATCAATGTATTTGGAAATAATTTTTCAAGGTATCCCAAGATATTATAAAATAGTAATTCTAGTGGATTGGTCAATCCGAAAACTATGAATGATTGAATACAAATTATCATTTCATTCAATGAATAAAGAAAATAGAGGGAAGGAATGCCCAAATTCAGGATTCTCCCCCCATTCTTTGTTAAAAATAATAAACAAAAGATTATATAAATAATGAACCATAGTAAGCTATATATAGTATATAAGATAAATATCAGTGAGAAACACAAATATAAATTAAAGGTCCATACATTGAACAAATACTAATTCTACCAATGGAAATGATCAAAAAAATTGATTAGTCTGCGCAAGGATCCTTTATTCAAATTCCCCAATCATAGTTTTCAACTTTAGAAGATATGCATTCACCATTTTCATATGAGGATAATATTATTAGAGATATATAGACTTAATGACCACCAGATCACAAATCAGTGATTATTCATCTAAAAAGTAGACTATATATTTCATGGAATGCTCTAAGAACTCCACTTGATGGTTAGAACCATGGTAAAAGAGACTATTGATTTCTTGGACAACCAATGTCTCTAGTATATTTATAACATGATTTATATGATCATACATGTTTTGCTAATGAAATCACCCTACACCTTGAAGAGAGAATTTTAATAGAAAACTATCAACCAAGATTCTCACCTATGCTAACTAAAACTCTGTAATGATAGTATGAACATGGTGTTATCCCTACTTCTTAAACGTGTAATCTTTATAAATAATTTTAGGGTCTGTTCTCTGATTAGTAATTATCATCATTTTGTAATCATTGTGACATTACAAAAAGGATGAGACAAATTTTTGGGTTTTTATAAGTGAGGAGTAAAATGTCTCCCCTAGATAGACCCATTTAATTGTTTAGTAATGTTATTAACCACCATTTAATTACGTTATGTCATAACTATAAGATTAATGTCATTATCACAATCAGTAACACTAGTTGATTTTGTTGAGACTACTACCTTACCTAAGTTAATTAGATGTGTAGATGATTGTTTTACATGATATTTTTAGTTCCCAGTTATATGATTGATTAGTTATTCAATCTATTCAAAGGTTTCACTAGGAATCAGGCTACAATAATAAAATGGTTTGTTCTCCAATTATATGGTCAATCCATGCACCCAATTTAGATAGTTCTACATACATGGATTTACATAATCTAATGATATATTTCTTGGGTATCCTATAGATGGAAATGTGAAATTGGAATTTATTTTCCATCACAACAATACTAGTATAGGATGATGGATTAAAACAGGATGTTGCTCTCTTTTGAACTTTACAGAAGGTAGTGGGGACATTTTTTATTTACACCTGAATTCAAAAAAAATCAATTAGGAGTGTATGTATCATAGATGAATAGATCATGCATTTGGACAAAAAACAATCCATACTAAAAATATACAAATGAAGAATTCTCCCCCCAAGTACCATTACCATTATTAATAATTATTCCATAGGATATTCACTATAATGTATAGGGATGAAATGATTATAATTCCCCAACATGTCAAGGAATTTGTTGATTCTCATGTACCTTAGTCAAACATTAATAATGTTGATATGTTTTGGGTGATATGATGAAATATTGATTTTTAATGAATTACCATATTCATAACATCATTATTTTAGTGTTATCAATCTATACAAGAACTAGAGTTTCCCACCAATTCAGTGTGGAGTTTTTCCTTCATTAAAATTACATTACATGTGGTAAATAAGAGTAATAACTCACACATATAGAGTTATTTGATATCCTTGTTCTAGTTTACATTACATCACTAGGTTACCAACCTTGATGAATCAATGATCATGCCTAGAAGGAAAGATCCACCCAAATAGAAATATTTTTAGAAACCAAGATATTCAAAATGAAAGATCCAAATATTTTTTAATTTCATACCCCTTAGAGAAGTTTTAGCATTCTCCCAAAATAGCATAGTATAAACCATCGACAGTCATGGATTATTGGATATGGAAACGCTTTCCACATCTGACCCTATGTTAAGTTCAATATGGTTAACGGAAGATGTCAAACTATTTGAAGAATAAGATAATAGAATTCATATAGTGGTCTTATCTATTATTCTAATTGCTTGAATTAGCAATTCCCATACTAAGGGAGGGGTCAATCCATCAACCTATCATAAATTAGCTATAATGATAAATTCATCATAAATCATATTGATGATTAGGACCCCACTAGTTTATTGATGTACCTTACCCTAATACATGCCCTGATATGTGGTATGTGTAATGTGACATCAATCCCCAAACTGCAACAACACAAGATTTTAAAAAAAGATACCATGTGTTTGATAGCGTACATAATACACCTTACGTGAACAATTAAATATTATTTTTTATATGTAACATTATAGGCTCACAATTAAAATCATAGTAATGAATAGTATAAATTTATTTAAACATTTATATAATTCATTATTATAAGTCAAATTATTTGTAAATAAAAATAATAACCTTTTAAATAAAAAGGAAATGTTTTTATAAAAATAGTTTAAATGCAAATAAGTGAGTTTATAAAATAATTAAATCACTATTGATATATTTTATTAAATAAATATTTATTTAATATATTCAATTTAATTAGTCATTTATGATTTCTAGACATGATATAAGAACAAATTAAAATATTTCAGAAAGAAGAATTATTTTTCAAAAAATGGAGTTTTGCCACCTTTTAATACCAAACTCATTTTAAAAATAGTTTTAGAAAATTTTAAATACTATATTTGAAATAATAATCTTCTTATTTGGAATTGGGAAATAATTTTTTACTTTGTACACTTTTTTGGTACTTTTATGATAATATCCATTTTTATTGAATAGTGAAAATACTGCATTTTAATTCAAAGCTATTTTTTCGTCTAATTTATTTACATTATGGTATTATCATTTTAATTGATTTTAAAGTATAATTATATTATTTATTTATAATTTAATATTATTTTGGTCATTGGAAATAATTTCACATAGAAATTAGATATAAATTCATGTCAATCTCATAATGGTTTTTACTTTTAAAAAACATTGTTTTCTCATTTTGACAACGATGATTAATTTTATATTAATTACTAAAACTATGTGGTTTAAATTATGAAAAGTTGATTCAATATTTTTAATTATAGGATATAAATTATGTAAATAAATTCATTTTATTTTTTTATTTTATGAGTACTGTCATTGTTAATTTTTATTTACCACGGTTAAAAGTAAATCAAGTAAATTAAGGAAATAAATAAAATGAGAAGGAAAATAAAGATACCCTAAAAACTACCAAAATACTATTTGAGGAATAAAATTTTATTATTAATACCTAATGATCAGAATTGAATCATTTAATGGACTTTTTTCATCAATGTGATATAAATATTACTAAAACAAAGAATGTAATAACATGTCACCCTCTTATGTCTTATAAGTATAATAAGATTAATATAGTGATGAATATGAGATAACTTCAATAATAAATAGTCTCCCAAAATATAATGAAATTATCTATATTATGGAAATATATTTATAATATTGAGATATTAGAAAATTTCCATAAATACTGACCCAATAGTGATACATTAATTATTTTATTAACATAAATATCTAATAAATGATATTAAAAATATTAAAATAAATAAAATAAGAATTAGTTAGAGAACTACATATATTATATAGCTTAATATGACATATTATAAGTCTATTAAATTGTTTTATAGATGTTATTTCTCTATTTGTATTGTATTTAAATTCATCAAAATAAATATTGTCAAAATTGACACTTTTGATATTTTATAAAAATAATATTTTATTAAAATATTTAAAAATCATAAAAATCGTCCAGAATTTTGAAGTTATGATGATAAGGTCTGAGATTTCATTAAGTTCCTTTTATGGTAAATTTGCCCCATATTTGAAAAATTTACATATTCAGAATATTGAATGTTTTTTACCACAATTAAAATTATAATAAGTTAATTAATGGTAAAACGAAAATATAAGGTTTAAAATAAAATCAATACCTACCTAAAATTATTGGATGATTGGATTTAGAACCATAATAATATTATCTTTAACATAAACCATTTGGAGTGATTTGGATTTAAAAATTAATTTATATTAATTTAATATTTTAAGAGATTCCAAAGGTGTCCCACCCATCTCCTATTAAAAAGGCCCCACTCTTCTCTAATAATCTCATTTAAAAAACCATTTGGTTCAATACATATCTACCCAAAAAATTTAATATAAGTCTTCCCCACATTCTTGAGGCCCGATTTTAGAGATAAAACCCTCTTTATAGGTGTTAAAGGGGTTCATCGAGGGTGATCAACCAAAGAAGAGCTATTAGTTTCATTAAGTATTTCTAATTTATTTCTTCTCCCACATCCTTAAAATATCATCCAATAATAATGAAATTAAAAATATAGTATAAATAATTTAATTATAAGTTATTATGTAAATATCATCACCTATATCCATATCAAATTAAATCAAATGAGAAATGAACATTTCATTAATGTGTACGGCGGACCACGGCCTCACGAACTAATATAGTTCATTTTTCATTACCGTCTTTCAAGAATGGTCATAATGACAGAATTAACATTTTTATATTATTTTCATGATGTATTTATCATTATAGGAGAATTATATATAATTTATGTTCATACAGTCCATGCACATAAATATAATGGTATCGTTCTTGCATACGTGTGAACTATCACCTCCACGAAGCGATTTGAATCGGTTTTATTCACTACATTACTTATTTCATATATACTAATATAAGTATATTTAGATGATTAATATTTTATTAATTTGGTTATGATCATTCTGAAATGAAAAATGGCTCTCACTTTCTTTCCATAACGATTATTGAAAAATGAAAAATGATACTCATGCGTACATACGACCTGCCATCTCCCTGAAAAAAAATATATTTAGTTTTCTTAAAAATAATTAATGGTTTTATTTAACAGTATATTTGAAATATAAATTCGATAATAATATCATGAATAATATTATATAGATAATGTAATTATGACCATAAGGACTATTGACATCAAACCATGTTCATTTTCAACTCATGTACCGATCATCGAAAAAACAGCCAATGTAAACATAAATAATTATATAATTGTTATAACATGGTAAGAAGTGATATAAAATGAATAATAAACATGAATAATGTTCTGATGAAAGTATAAATTAACCTAAGTATATTTTTTCAGGATGATAAAGAACATACGACACAAGTCAGACTCAAAGCAAGGACTTTGTAACTAAAAACCTCATTTTTATATTTTAATGATATATTGTCAGAAATATTAATATTTTATGTACGTTTTTTTAAACATGTTTTATGAATTTATTTAAATTAACATGAATGTTTTAAATTTCGAATTCCATTCAAAATTTACAATGTGGTATGGGACACTTTGATTAAAAAATATTGTTTTTTAATGTTTTAATTGTGTTTTAAAAATGGTTAGATTATTTCAATAATTTGGAATGTTTTTTAACATATATGAAATTAATGGAATCTCTCTCATTAATTTCACTATTTTATATTGTTTTTTACTTTATATGTTTACCATTTTATTTTAAAATAATATTTTTTCTTTTATGAGTGTGCGTCTTGTAATGATGAAATTTGATTTCAATGTGGAGATATTATTATTTTTCCTTTAATCTTGATTCATGTGTAATGATTATGTTATGGTTCATGAGATTTTTTTATGTATATGGGTGGTTACATGATAAGATATGGTTGAGTGATCCCCTGATATCTCTTCAATGCATTATGTAATGAGACGATGTTAAACAACCGAGTTTCTCCTAAGAGATTTTGGAAATATATTGCGATGTGTAGTCCAAATGTAACTTTGAAGGTTAATAACTATGTAGTTATGAAAGAAAAAAATTTATTAAGATATGAATGTCAGAAGTTACCATCATGATTTATAATTGATAAGATGTTTTTCAGAAATCTTATGATTTCATGAGGTGTGTTAAAGAATTTATGTTTTACCAGTGAAAAGCATGTTTTTGTGAAAATGTATTCATGATTTTCAAATATTCAGTGATTAATGGTTTCATTCCTTATTTTAAATCCCTTAATGGGAATTTTTTTCTCATCAAATTTTATTAATGTTTTTCATGGTATTTAATGTATACTAGAGTGTAGGATAGAATCATGGAAAAGATACGATTATTAAACTGAAAAAGAAACGATGTTTCTTTTTTTTATAGTGTTATAAAAGAAATGGATACTACTATAAGTTTACACTTTGTATTATTATGGATTTATTTTTGAATATTTATAGACTAATTTATTGAAGCTCTAAAATTGAAAATATAATAAATGTGAAAAAATGAAAATTTATTAACTTGCCTCAAGAATATGTAAAGTTTATGGCTCGGTCCTTATAGTTGGTATCCATGTATGGTTTTGATAAATTTGGATATGAGGATGTTTTCTAAAGGGTTAAGGATATCATCATGAGTATATAGTTTTATGGTTGATTACATTTTTAATTTCTTACAATCCCTTTTGAGGATATATTCTATGAACTTTTAAGGATTCCAATGGTATTTATGTAGACTTTATCCTTTGAGGTAATTATTGGATATTAAATTTTGCGATGCCAAATGAATGGTATGATATAAAATTTGAGGTTAAAAAACATTATGATTATTTTTGATAATTTTATCTCATTTTTGATGAATTTTATAATTATACTAATATATTTTTAGAAAAAAAGACAATATACATGATGGGTGAAAACCCATTGCGTCTGGAATGGCTATGGGGATCGCACCCACAACTGAAAGGAAACAAAGTTGCATTGCCTACCACTAGCCTACGTGAAGTCCTTGGTTATTAGGACTTCATTTTTTTAGTTAAATGAGATGATGGAATAACAATATGTTGATTTTGGGAATTTATGTTTTAACAAATGGATATCCTTGGTATTGGAAATTGATTTGAGGATTATGTAAAAAATGTTATTTTGGAAGATTTTAACTATTATGGGAACATTATTTTCCTATGGAAAATAGAGTACTTTGGGATTTTATTTGAGGAGTACTGGATGAATTTTATTTGGGATATTCAATGTTTTTTATTGTGGACTTATGGTGAATTAGCTTATTTATGGAAATAATTATTCTATCATAGAGAATATGTGATTTTTGAATTTACATTTTTGGTATGAGACATTACGAGTGGTTGATGTTATTAAGTGTTAAATTTTAGAACTTATCTTGGAAGATAATTTGATTAAATCCTTATAATTTTTGGGATTTAACCTTAGTTATAATATTTTGGAGGAATTTTAAGGACATATATTTATCAACTTGTATAAATTGGACTTTGGGTATTAATTTTTAATTTTAGAGATTAAAAGTAGTAATTATTATATTAATGTTTATTAAATTTTGGGAATTATATTATTTTATGCTATACTTTTTGGTTTTGATAAATTTTCCAAGATATGATTAATAGACTTTTGAAACCATGGCCATTCTAAGAAAGAATTGGAGTATGGTGTGTGTTTTTTGTCAATCCTATTTGAAAGATCAGAATGTTTCCAAGAAAATTGTTCATACAGTTCAAGCAAACAATAGTATTGAAGGTGGCGCCGTTTCCTAGTGTTTGCCAAATTTTTGGGCCAGAAAATCAGAAAATGAAGACATGGATTCTTGGTAAAAGGAGGTGCTCGCAAAGAGGAAGTGATGCGTGAAAAATGCGGGTTGTGCGCGAAATATTTGAGTTTTGCTTGAAAAATATCGTGGTGCGCGAAATAGTCGAGCGAGGTTTTTCACACAAGTAGTGTTTCAGATTCAGAACATCGAAAAATAGAAATGCCATGGGCTGTGAGAAAAATATGAATATGTGCACGAAAAATGTTACCCATGCGAAATATTACTCGTCGAAGGAGAGGTTTTTTACACCACAAGGGGTTTTTGCACGCGGGGGTCGGTGATGCCTATAAATAATAGGTGACCCCCCATTCTATGAGGTGGAAGACTTAGAGATGATTTGTGGTTTGATGGGTGTAAAAAGATCGTGTAAAGGAAGGTTTGTGAAACAGTCTGAGCTGCACGAAAAAGTCTGAGCTGTGCAAAAAAGTTTTAGTTACGCAAAAAATATTTTGCTGTATGAAAAAGAAGAAATTTTACGAAAAATTTGAGGTTGCGCGAAAATCTCCGAGCAATGCAAAAAAGGCCAAGCTACGTGAAAAAGGTGTTGTGCGTAAATCTATGCGTAAAGGGGGTTGTTTTGCGAAATATTTTCCATGCACAAAAAAATTATTTCATGCAAAAGTGAGATATTTCACGCAAAGGGTAGGATTTGCATGAAATCTATAGTATAGCCAGTTTGTGCATTTCGGATTATCCAGTTTAGTAGTTCAGTGTGTTCAAGTGCATCAATTCTGGTCTTCGATGCCAGCATAGTCTCATGCCAAGCAGAGGAAAAGACTTCAATGTGAATCTATTGAAGAGACCTCCACGTCTATAAACTGAATGAAACTTCACCGAAGGCAGTGAGCCAGGGGGAGTCAACGGGAGTGACCCGAGGGACGTAGTGGGCTATCCATGAACATTAGTAAAGGCAGTGAGCCTGGGACAGAGTGACTGTTCCTGAACCATTGTAATCCAAAACTAGTGAAGAATAGTGGAATTAGGTACGACCGAAAACCTATCGGCGTATGCTCCTTGGACATAGCCCTTAGTGGTGAACCAAGTAAAAAGTGTTGTGTCATCTCTTTGAATGTGAATGTTTGATTTTTGATCATATCCATCATACAGGTTTGACTAGTTCTTACCAACGTGGGAACAATATCCATCAGTTTAAAAGAATAGTTGACTCCATGATTCACCCCTCCCCTCTCAGGGTGTCCCAGGGTCCTAAAAGTGGTATCAGAGGGAGGTTGTTGGTGTTAGATCTGTCCTTTTTCATCACGGAGAATGAAGTAAATGCTTGGGGAATACCTCTCTTTGATGGAAGCAATTTTTAGATTTGGAAGAACATAATGAAATCTCATCTATGATCCCTTGGAATGGAATTCCTCTTTTCTAATGTGCAAGGAATACAAGTTACTAATCCAACATGGCTTGCTATTACTGATACAAACAAGAAAGTTTTTGACGCAGATGCTAAAGCGCAGAATGCTATCACTTTGGCTCATTCAGATCAGATATATCTAAAGGAGATGAGTTGCACCTCATTAAAGTCTATGTGGGATAAACTTGAAAACGTTTACGATGGAGACATCAAAGTGAAGGAGGTGAAACATCATTTCCTACACAACAAGATTGATAATCTAAAGATGCATCCTAATGAGAATGAAGATTCATTCTTCGATTGAATTACTGAATTAGTGGGAGAAATTCGGGAACTTGGAGAGAAAATCAATGAAATTGATATCGTAAAGAAAATATTGAGAATACTTCTACCTATGTACAATTAAAAGGTGTCAGCCCTTGAAGAACGAGATCTATCTAAACTATATCTAGAAGATCTATTAAGTAGTCTAGTGGAATATGAGATGAGGGTCAAACCTGAAGATTCCACGACTCATGTAAGCAAGGAAATGGCATTCACAGCCATGGACAAACTGAAAATGTTAGGATATAGTGGTGGTGAATATGATGAGGAAAAATAAATTATTTCTCTCATCGCCAAGAAGCTGAAGAAGGGAAAAGGTAAATTTAAAGGTAATCTACCTTTGGCATGTTTTCATTGTGGAAGAGTTGGGTACATTTCCTCTCAGTGCCAAAGAAATTTTGATGATGATGAGAGCGAAGCAGAATACATCGAGAAACCTCAAAAAAGGTTTTCCAAAAATGGAGACTTCAAATCGTGAAAGAAAATACAGATGAATAGTTTTTTCTATGAAGAGGATGATGATGATATTGAATTTTCTAAAGAAGAGGAAGTAGAATTTTAAACAGGAATCCATGCTTCCATGATAGAACCATTAAAAAGTCAGAACCCTTAATCAGTAAAGGTAGAGATAATCAGATTAATCTAAATGGCGATCCAACAATTCAAATTAAGGAATCATTTTCACTTCTTGAGAATAAATGTAAGAGATGAAATTAGTGGAAGGAAATGGTTGAAGAATCATCATAATATATTGACGATATTGAAGCCGAAATTGAATGACTAGAAGAACTAGTGAGAGATTAGTCATCAATCCATGAAATCATAGATGACGTTGTGGAACTAAAGCATAGAATTTAAGAACAATAAATGGTCATAAATGACCTTTCATCCAGACTAGAAGAGAAGTCCAAGACTGTTGAGGGTCATGAGGAATACGTTGTTACTCTTAGGAATAAAATCGAATGTTAATCAAACAAAAATGAGTGTAAGAAGAAAATTCATTTTAGAAGATTCTCAGATGTAGAGTTACTTACAAGAGCCAAGTGTGGTTAATATGGGGTTGGATGAATCTTGAGTGATCAAGGAACTGCTTGCATGGGAAATAGTGGAATTGGATGTGAAGCTAAGACATCAACTACTGGAAGTGAAGAGAGCCAAAAGAAAGACAAGATGAAAGTTGTACAAGTTGAAATGTTTCCTGAAGTGTTGAAAATGAAACCCTCAATAAAAACTAAAAGAAGAACTGAAAATTATCCTCATACATTCAGAAATGATAGGAAGTCCAACTATTCTCCCAAGGAAGAAGGCATGAGGAGAAATTCAAGTGAGAAGTCATTTACTCTAATGAAGTGTCAGTTCTATGGGTATCTATTCCATACCATGTCATATTGAAAAGAGGCAAGGAGCTACTTGATTACGGAAGATCTGGGACGTCATCAAAGGAGACTGACTTCATATCCTCTATCTTAATGAATAAATAGTTTCTATGGATACTGTTTTCCTTATTCTATCTTTGGTCATAAAGCTATGTATTGCTGGCAGAGATTCGATATGAGAGATTCATACAACTCTCAGAGATGTATCAATATTCAACCTCCCGATGGTGTTGATCTCAGAAATAGGTTTTCTTTTCTGAAAGAAGATTATGGGTATGAAGAATATGATTATGTGGAAGAAATAATTAAAAGGCCATCAATATCTTATACTCAATCCAATATCTCTTGGAAAGAAATGAAGAAGATCGGGAAATCCAATCTTGCAGATGTAGCCTTCAATGCTACAAAGATCAGCATCACCTAGATTCTTGAAAGTGGATCCTCTTCACATGTGACAAGAAATGATGACCTTTTGAAGAACATTAAAAAGATGGTTGATGGAATAGTGGGGCTTGGTAATGATGGTGCTTTGAAGATTAAAGGCAGTGGGAATACTGCTCTCTCCAATGGAGAGTTGAAGAAGACTAAAGTTCTTTATATGGATTTTCTATGCCACAATCTCCTCCATGTGAGTCAACTCTATGACTCAGGGCCCATAGTAACATTCAATCAAAAAGGCTGCACTATAAAGGAAAAAACAGAAAATTCTCTTATTAAATGCTATAGAATAGATGGAAACTTATATTAGGATAGTTGTAAAGTAATCTCTTTCTATTTTTCGGTTGAAGATGAAAACAAACTTTGGCATCGAAGGATGGGGCACATTAACCAACAAGACATGGAGAAGATATATAAGATAAATATTTTCTTGGATATCCCCATTCTGAAACATGAACAGGAAAAGGCATGTGATGCTTGCATGCGGAGGAAGCTAGTCTGTAATTTATATCGACCAAAGAAGAAAAGGGAATCACACCTTCTTAATCTTATCCATACAAACATATGTGGCACGATAAATGTTGTTAGAACTAATGGAGATAGGTACTTCCTCCTTTTAATTGATAATTATAGTAGAATAGATTGTGTAATGGTTATTCACAGGGATTGACAATTACTTGATTACATGAAAACGTATCGCCTGATTTCCGAGAATGATACTGGACAGACAATAAAAGTCATGTGATCTGAAAATAGAGGGAAATACATGTCCATTGAGTTTTATAATTACCTAAAAAACATGGAATACAACATGAGGTTGTTTTTGTGAGAACGCCACAGAAAAATGTAGTTGTTGAGCGCCGAAATTGACATGTTAACAATATGGACAGGTCTATGCTGATTGAGAGTTGTATCTCTCCCTATTACTAGGAACATGTTTTTAAAGCTACAGTGCACATTCAGTATTGAACGGGGATTTATATGGGAGAAATGAAGCCACCATATGAATTGTGGCATGGAAGGAAGCCTTATTTGAATTAATTTCATGTTTTTGAAATCAAATGTTTCATCTGAAAATAAAAAGGAAATCAAGGGAAGTTTGGTGACAGTGATGATGAAGGGATTTTTATTGGGTATCAAATGAACATCAAATCCTATAATTGTTGCAATACATTCTTGGGGAGGATTTTGGAAAGCAATGATGTTATGATTATTGAAGACAAAACCCCAAATGCTTCAAATAATTCTTATACTGATGAGATAGAAGTTAATGATGAATTTGAACATGGAGTAAATATAAATACGGAAATAGAGGAAAGTGTAAAAAACAATAATGAGTCACATCATGATGTTGACTCAGAATAGGAATCTGAAGAGGAAATCTTGGATGGAGAGAATGAGACTGAACCTCACAGGAGAAATCAAAGAGCTGAGATTGATCCATATAACAAAATTGGGGATAGAAGTGCACCAACACCCACAAGAAGAATGAGGAACAACAGACAATCTGCATTTCTATTAGTTATGGAGCCATCCTCATTTTAGGAAGCTGCAAAGGATGAATCTTGGGTGAAATCAATGAATGAAGAGTTAGATCAGATTGAAATGAACCAGACATGAGATCTAGTAAAGAGACCCGAAGGTCACAATGTGATTGGTACAAAATGGATCATTAAGAAAACATTTATTGAGCATGGAAGTGTTATTAGAAACAAGGCACGACTGGTATGTAAAAGATACTCTCAGATTGAAGGTGTTGTTGTTGAAGAATCATTTTTTCCAATGGCTAGACTGGAGTCAATTAGAATTTTCCATGCCATGGCACTCCAACGAGGATATAATGTATATCAAATGTATGTCAAGACAACATTCTTGAATGGTGTACTCGAAAATTAGTCTACATTGAACAACCAATGAGTGTTCTTCTTGGTACTGATGAATCAAAGGTTTTCAAACTAAAGAAATCTCTATATGGTTTGAAGTAGGTACCACGAGCATGGTATTCTCGGCTGGACTCTTATCTCAAGAAGCTATAATTCAAAAGAGGAGAGTAGATCACAATTTATAGGTGAATAATTATCCAAAAGATGAATTCATGGTTCCAGTCTACTTTGATGACATTATATTTGGTGGCAGCATGCAGAAATCAGTGGATAAATTTTCCAATCCAATGAAATCAGAATTTTAAATGTCTATGATTGGGGATATCACATATTTCATGGGGCTGTAGGTGATTCAAAATAAGTATTTCACATTCATTTATCAAGAAAAGTATACAAGAGGGCTGTTGAATAAGTTTAATATGCAAGACTCCAAACCAACATCAACTCTGATTGAAGTTGGAACCAAAAATGGAAAGCATGATGATGGGACATCTATAGACCCCACCATGTATAGGAGGATAATTGGGAGCCTATTGTACCTAATAGCAAAACGGCCATATATTTTCTTTGCAACATGTCTAGTGGCCGGCTTTTAGATTAATCAAAAGTAGAAACATATGGAACTAGTGAAAATAATCATGAGGTATATTCAAGTACTCACAATTCTGGATTATACATTGCTGCAGGAAGGGACAGTGAACTATAAGTATTTTCTAATACTGACTGGGCTATCGATGTAGTAGACAGAAAGTCCACCAGTGGTGGAGGAATCTATTTTTGTAATAAATGCATTGGTTGGTTGAGCAAGAAACAAGAAATTACTTCTCTTAGTACTGCTGATGTTGATTATATCTCCGCCATAAAGGCCTGCACTCAACTGATATGGATAACACAACAACTAACAGATATTGGTGATGAGGTGAATCAACAAATGGTAATTTACTATGATAACAAGAGGGAAATTTTTCTTATGAATAATCATGTTCATCATTCTTGTACAAAACATATTGAAAGAAGGTATCACTTTATCAATGAAAAAGTTGAGCAAGGCGTGATTAGAATGGATCCCGTGGGAACTGATGAGCAAGTGGATGATATACTGACCAAGCCACAGTCAGCGGCTGTGTTTTAGAATCATCGGTTGATCCTCGGTGTTTAGCCACCTCCCAGTGCATAAGGATCTCACAAAATTACCCTCTCCCTAGTTATGTTAACTTCTTTTAATCTGTTTATGGATGTGATGAAGGTTTGTGGGGGAGATACTTTCCAAGGGGAGTGTGTTTTGAGCTGAACAATGAAAAATTACCTGTATTTGGGATGATTTTCAATGGGGGAGAAAAGAATAAATTCAGTTTTGGTTATAGGATGATAAGGAATACATTGGACATGTATTGCTTCTGTGAAAATGTAAAAGAATTACTTGGGCATCATTGAGAATTCCAAAACATGGGAACCCAATTCATGATTCATCTCTTGTTTTCTACACCGAGCATTGCTCATGTTTACTTGGAGTGTTGGCTGAGTTGATTCTTGTGTTTTTGTTTAGCATGAGTATGGTGATCTATTGAATTTATTTGGTGATTGCAATCAAAAAAAGGGGAGATTGTTGGAACCATGGTCGTTCTATGCAAGAATTAGATTATGGTTGGTGTTTGTTTCCAATCCTCTTGGGATGTTCAGAATTTTTCTCAGTAAAGTGCTCATACAGTTCAAGCAGACAACAATATTGAAGGTGGCGCCATTTCCCAGTGTTAGACAATTTTTTGGGCCAGAAAATCGGAAAATGAAGACATGGATAGTTGAAAAAAGGAGGTGTGCACAAAGAGGAAGTGGTGGGTGAAAAATGTTGGATGTGCATGAAATATTTGAGTTGTGCACGAAAAACGATTTGGTGCGTGAAATAGTGGAGCGAGGTTTTTTGCGCAAGTAGTGTTTCAGAATCTGAATGTCGAAAAATGGCAAAGGAATGGGATGCACGATAAATACGGAGATGTGCGCGAAAAATGATACCTGCGCAAAATATTACCCGCCAAATGAGAGTTTTTTTGCGCCACAGGGGGTTTTGCACGCTGTGGTTGGAGATGCCTATAAATAAGAGGTGAAACCCCTCATTTTGTGTTATGGAAGACATAGAGATGATCTGAGGTCTAATGTGTGTAAAAGGATCACGTAAAGGATGGTGCATGAAATAGTCTGACCTGCACAAAAATGTCTGAGCTATGCGAAAAAATTCGAGCTACGTGAAAAAGGTTAAGATACATGAAAATTCAGACATTGCGTGAAAAATTTGTGTTTTCAAAAAAAATCCTAGCAACGCGAAAAAAGCCAAGCTGCACGAAAAAGGTGTTACGCGTAAAGTTTCACATAAATAAGGTTGTTGCGGAAAATATTTTCATTGCGGAAAACAAGTATTTCGTGAAATAGTGTGATATTTCGTATAAAGGGTAGGAGTTGCGTGATGTCTTCAGTATAACTTGTTTGTGCATTTCTGATTATCTCGTTCAATGGTTCTGTGAGTTCAAGTGCATCAATTCTGGTCTTCAATGCAAGCATAGTATCGTTCTATGTAGAGGCAAAGACTTCAATGCGAATCTATTGAAGAGACCTTCACGTCTATAAACTGACTGAGACTTCACCGAAGGCAGTGAGCCAGGGGGAGTCAACGGGAGTGACCCGAGGGATGCAGTGGGCTATCATTGAACAATTGTAAAGGTAGTGAGCCTTGGATAGTGTGATGGTTCCTGAACCATTGTAATCCACAACTATATAATAATAGTGGAATTAGGTACGATCGAAAACTTGTCGGCGTATGCTACATGGACATATCCCTTAGTGGTGAACCATGTAAAAAGTGGTGTTTCATCTATTTGCATGTGAATGTTTGATTTGTGATCATATCCATCATACAGCTTTGACTAGTTCCTAACAACGGGGGAACAAGATCCATCAGTTTAAAAGAAATGTTAACACCCTGATTCCCCCCTCCCCTCTCAGGGTGTCCCGGGGTCCTAAATAGACAGTTAAACTTTTGTCGATTATGTTATTCTATAGAAGTTGATTCATCTTGAATACTCGTTATTTGGAAGGAAGATGGTATTGTGGTATAAATTGATTAAATAATGAAGCTCTACTTGATAAGTAAGTATGTTTCCTTATGTTCTTAGTCATTGTAGTAAATTAATTCAACAAATTTATGGAATGAATCGTAAAAGAAAAAACATTTTCTATTTAATTCTCTTAGTATGATGTCAAATACCATTTAACCCATCGCAAATTTATATCTCTATGATTATTAACTTTTTCCTGAAAAAGTTATGTATTATTCTCCATCATAATTTGATCATTATTTTTTCTTCAATATTCATTTTTTTCTACATGGAATCCATTTATGTGTAATCTCAAGTGACTATTGAATTTCCCCCTCATTATTTTAAAGTGGAAATTTTGTTTATACTATTTCCAATATGGGATTAAAATTAAGGTTTTTTTAAAATTGATACATTATTTACAGACCCCAAATTCAAATTTATAGGAAGAAATTTCCTAAGGGGGTAGAATGTAAAACCCAGAGTTTTTTAAAAAAAGTTTCACTATGTTCGATAGCAAACAAAATATTTCATAAGCAAAAAAATAAATATTATTATTTAAATTTAACCTTGTAACCTAAAAATTAAAATGATAGGAATTAATATTATTAATTTATTTATACACATATATAATTAATTATTTTTTTATCAAATAATTATAAAGGAAAATAAACCTGTTTTACATATAAATGAAATATTTTCCTAAAAACTAATTCAATATAAATTAGTCAGTTTATAAAATAATAAAATCACTATTGATGGATTTTATTAATGAAATATATATTTAATATTTTCAATTTAATTTATCTTATATGTTTTCTAGATATGATAAATGTACAAATGCAATTTTTCGGATAAAAAAAGTATTTTTCAAAACAAATGCATTTTGGTTACCTTTTTATGACGAACCAATTTTAAAACTAATTTTGGACACTTCAGTATTTTCTATTTAAAAATATAAACTCTTTATTTGGAATAGAGACATTACTTTTGATAAATTTTTGTTACTTTTCTGCTAATATTCATTTTTAATGAATTGTTGAAAATACTGTAGTTTAATTCACAACTGCTTTTTCTCCTAATTTATTTATATCATTAAATTATAATTTTAATTGGTTTTAAAGTATAATTAGATTATTTTTTTATTTTTTTAATCCTATTTTGGTCATTGGATGTAATTTCACATTAAAATTAGATATAAGCGAATGTCACTCTTTTCAAGGTTTTTCCTTTTTTAAAAAACATGTTTCCTCATTTTGAAAAGAGAGATTAATTTTAAATTAATTAATGAATCTTCTATGTTTAAAGTTTTGAAAAAGTGATTCCGTATTTAAAATCATTGGGTCGAAAATATTTCAATAGGTTCCTTTTTTTTGGATTTTATGAATAGTAATTGTGGTCATTGTTATTGATCAAAGTTAAAGGTAAATCCGGAAAACTATGGTAAAAATTAATATTATAATGACAATAAAATTACCCTAACACCTACCAAAATAATATTGGATAGATAAAATTATACCCCTAACACCTATGAATTAGAATTCACTCATTTAATGAACTTTTTTCTGTGAAAATGATATAAATACTACTAAAACAAAAGAAAATGACAACATGTCACCCTCTTATTTCTTATAATTATAATAATTTTAATATAGGTATAAAAATAATATAACATCAATCATAAATATTATTTATAAATATAATAAAATTTTCTACTTCATGTAAATTTCTTTATAATTTTTACATATTATGTAATTACCATACATATTGACACAATAGTGATAGTTTAATTATTTTAATAATATAAATATCAAATAAATGATATGAAAAATATTAAAATAAATATAATTAGTATTAAATATTATATAAAAAAATTGATAAGATACAATGAAATTTTAAGATTATATTAAATGGATTATTTCAAAGTTATCTCTCTGTTATGATTCTATTTAAATTCATTTAAATGAATAGTTTCAAAATTAACACTATTGATATTTTATATAAATAACATTTAATTAAATTATTTTAAAATCATAAAAAATTATTTTAAAATTATAAAGAGACATTAATAAGTTATAAAAGTTAATAAAGTGTCCCTTAATGGGGAATTGACCCCGTATACGTAAAATTTATAGCCTTCTAATGTTGAATGTGTTGTTACTATGATTAAAATAATAATATATTAATTAAGAGTAAACTGAAAAGATAATGTTCAAAATAAAATAAACATGTTTCCAAAAATTATTTTATGAGTGTATTTAAAACAATCCTCAATTTATAATCGATATAACACATGTTTGAGTAATTTCGATTAAAAAATTAATTTATATTAATTTAATATTTTAAAATTATCAAAGGGTGCCCCTCCATTCTCATATAAAAAGGTACCCACTATTATCTAATACTCACACTTCCAAAACCATTTGGTTCTGAAAATATCTACCCAAAACCTTTCCTATAATCTATACCTATATTCTTTTGTCCTTGGTTTAGACATAATACAATCCTTAAAGGTGCTAAGGTGTTCTTAAAAGGTGATCAACCAAAGAAGATGTATCTTTTTCTTTAAGTATTTGGATTTTATTTCTTCTTCCAGTCCATTCAAATGTCCTCCGACCGTGATGAAATAATATATCCATTATCCAAAATATACTTATATGTTATTATGTTAATTTCATAACCGGAATCTATCTCCAATTTTATCAAATGGGAAATGAACTTTTTGTTCATGTGTACGGCGGAATACTGCATCGTGAACCGATATAGTATGTTTTTCATTATCATCTCTCAAGAGTAGTCATATTGATGGAATTAATGTTTTTATATAAGTTTCATGATATATTTATCATTATAAAAGAATAATATATCCATTATTTTCTTTGTTTCCATTCACATAAAAATTATTATGTCATTCGTGTGTACGTCTCAACTATCACCACTATAAAGCGATGTGAATCGTTTTTATTCACTACATGACTTGTATGATATATATATATATATATGTGTGTGTGTGTGTGTGTGTGTATTGTAACATCCTAGGTAAATAGATAATTTGATATTTTTATACTTATTAATATTTGTGAATTAAATATTAATTTTACATTAAAGGTGATGCTCTATTCGATGGAGTACCCAATATGCAACAATTAGTTTCTTTGAAATCTTACATTGCACACAACATTAAGTTGTACTAAAAAATAATAATATAATATTATTATATTAAATTATAGTTAAAGCCTAACCATTATAATGGAGGGAATGAACATAACTAACTACAATATTATGATACATGTTTGTTAAATGTTTTTACATTTATCCAATAAATTTTGGAGGTATCAAATAATAATGAATCCAATTTTAAGCAAAAATAATCTTATATTCTATAAAAGGTTGATTTACCACCTTTTGATTGGGAACCTTTTTTAAATCTAGTATTTTAACTTTTATATGTTCTTTTTGAGAAAATAATTTTCTTCTTTATAATCGGGGCATCAAAATTTTCATTGGATTAAAATTTTGTATTTTTCTAATAATGATCATTTTTAATGAAATAGTGAAAAATAAAGTATTTTAAGTAAAATCTGCCTTTTAATCTAATTATTTATATGGTTTGATTATATTTTTATTTTGTTTATTTTTAAATTAGATTTTATTTTTTACATTTAATCTAATTATGGTCATTGTAAGTAATTTCACCTTGAAATTGGGCATAACGAAGTGTCAATCTTATGATAGTTATTATTTCTTAAAAACACACTTTTTGTTTTGACAATGAGAATTAATTTTAAATTAATTTCTACCAATTCTGTGTTTTCAATTTGGAAAAATGGATTCAATATTTGTAATCAGGAGTTCCAAATTGTATAAATAAGTAACTTTTATCATTAGACATTATGAATATTTAATAAACTAAATATTTTATTTACCATCATTAACAAGTAAATCTAGAAAATAAGCGTAAACAAAATAATATAATAATTAAATTAAATTACCCTAACAAATGTCCTAGTCATATTTTATGATACATGTCCGTCCATTGGTATCCTTGGGTCGATTTTGGGACCCCATAGAGCCACATTGAAGTGATAATGACACTTTATATTAATTAATTTAATGTAACGACAAATAGTACACACACTTATACCATTTAGTAAATCAATTTTTACATGGGATGATATAAGTTATATCTTTGACTATAAATATTTAATTTAAATCCAAAAATATTTTCTACATCATGGTATTTTATTTATAATTTTTAGATATCATATAAATAAAATTATTAATGACACAATGACTAAGGAGTGATTACCTTATTAATAAATGATTTCAATAAATGAGATTATAAAATTAAAAAAACTACCCAATTCTTATAGGATGATTTTATTTATAATAATAGTAATGTTATCTTCTAATTTAATGATTTTGGACCTTTTGAAACTGAAAATCAGTTTATAATAAATTAATGTTTTCAAGTATTTTTAAAGAGACCCCCTTTTAAAAAGAAATCAATTAAAACCCATTACTCACACCTCTCAAGCCTCATGGTTCATTCTACCTCTACCCAATTAAGCTCACTAAATATCACTCTTCTTCTTAGAGGTATTACCATAGGTGGATGGAAATTCAAGTAATCCTTTTGGTTCAAACCAAAAGATGATACCTGATATAAAGGTACCATCTTCTCTTAAGTTCTTTTATTTTATTTTAGTTAATCAACCCCCAAAAAACTCTTTATTCCATTATTTTTTTTAAAACCAGTATCCTCGGTATACTAGGTCTTTCATATGAGAATTTTTTTGAACTACACTGCCCCACACCTATATTCTAATGTTTACGAACATACTGTTTCTGTGGACAACAATCTACTACCTCATGAAATGATGATTGTTAAATCTTCTCCTATAACCTCTTATGGTAGCAATTAAGATGGAACTATATTTATTTTTGATATATATTATATTTATATTTTCTTTATAATTATTTATTTTTCATTTATATTATATCTTTATAGTTTCCATAATGGGGAAATACGATAATTTTATTTGAGGAAGTGCGAAGTACCACCCTCTCAAAGTTATATAACTCATTCATGACATACGTGGGATGTATAAAGGATAAATTTGATGAAATTATATATTATATTATACGGGAATTATAATATACCTTTGTATCGTCATGTTTTTGTTCCATTAAAATACAAAATAGAAATGAATATAGCATTCATGCTTACGTACAGCTTACCATCTCCATTAACGGTGCATTTCATTTCTTATCTCTAAATGTTATGTACTATTATAAATACATATATATAATAGATATACATGACATATAAGATATCTAAATATAGAATATAATTTTTGAGATAATGCAATTTTGACCACATGAACAACTAGTAATTATAAGATGTTCATTTTTGACTCAAGTACCAAATATCGATAAAATGACCATTATTACGTTAAATTATTATATAATGTTTATAACATGGTAATAAATGATATAAAATGAATGATAAACCTGAAAAAGGATCTTAAAAACTTATAAATTAAATTTAGTTTATTATTTATGAGATTAAATAATGAACGGGCCAAGTCGGACACGAGGTAAGAGACGTTATCTCAATCACCATTAATTGAGGAATATTTAGATTTATACACAACTTTCTTTTATATGGTGTATAAAGACTTTTGATTTTTAATTTCATTCAAAAGGAATTTTTTTGTATGAATATTTTTACAAAATAACAAAAAGTAAGGTTTCTTTTTAATGTACATGGTGATAATGACCTTTTCGCCACTGCGAGCATTATTTGATATTTGGCATCATCTACAAGCCGTAGTGTTTTAAAAAAATACTACATACTATTTTTACGTATTTTTTTATTGAAAATGGTTTTGAAAATGCATTTATTATTTTAATATCATGAAATTATATATTGAGATTGATATGTGGAAATTTTATCTTTCCTTTTTGTGTGTTTTATGTGTTATGAATATGTTATGGTTCTTGGGAATTGTTTAAGTTTACAGGTGGTTCAATAATAAACATAGGGAGGTGAGCCTCAGATAGCTCTCCAATGCATTGGGTAATGTGATAGAGGTAAACGTAAATGTTTCTCTTAATATATTTTGGGAATATACTGTGACGGGTATTCCAAATGTCACTTCCTACGTAGCTATGAAATCTACAATGTAATAAGGTTATGAATGACACAAGTTACCATTATGATTTATGTTTTTTTGTGTTATTCGTAAATCTTATAATTTTATTAGGTAGGTTAAAAGCTTATGATTTAATGGACTGACATTTTATTTCTTTATTTTATAACCCTTACCTGTATTTTCATGCTCATCCCATGTTTCAAAATATATTTCATAGGACTTAAGGATGAATAGGGTCAAAGATGGGATCAATAAAAATTCATATTTTCTAAAACCTGGAACTATAAATGACTTCATTTTTCCTGAGTTATTTATTTATGAAGGAAATTAAAACTGAGTTGAAGTGTCTACTTTTTAATTTTTGAGATGTAATGTAATTGTTATAGCCTAATTCTCAAAAATTCTAAGCCTGAAAAGATCCTCAATGTGAATTAGTAACTTAAATCAAGATTAAGTAATGTTTAAGATTTATTCCATAAATATATATATATATATATATATTTGGATGATTAATATGATTTTAATGATGTTATAATCATTAAGGAAAGATAAAACTGTACTTACCTTCATTCCGTGATGACCTATAGAAAATGAAAAACGTTACTCATGCGTACTTTTGACCTACAGACACCATTATTATAATGATGTTCATTTTAAAAAAAAATATTTACTGTTTTAATTTAAAAGTATATTTTATATATGAAAGTGATAATAATTTCATGAAAATTATTCTATATATTATGGTCTTATGACAACATTGAATACAAACATCACACAAAGTTAATTCCCAACTCAAGTACTGAACATTGACAAAACGTCCAACGTGAACATAAATAATTATATAGTTGTTATAACATGGTAATAAGTTATATAAATTTAATCATGAACTTAAAAAAGGTTTTCAATAAAGTATAAATTAACCTATTTTTATTATTCTGGTTGATAAATAATGTACATGACAAGTCAGACTTAAGGTAAGTGACTTTTTAACTAAAAAAACCCAATTTTAATGTTTTAAAGATTTATTCTTATAAATATTTCTATTAAATATACATGTTTTGAAAATTATGTTAATGATTTACTAATATGGACATGAATATTTCAATATTTTAATTCTTTTCAAATATTTAAAAGTGTAAATGGATACTTTGATTTTAAAATATTTTTTTATATTTTTTAGTTGTGTTTTAAAAATGGATGGATTATTTCAATAACATGGAATGTTTTAAACATATATGAAATGAATGGAATATATCATTTCATGTAGATATTATGTATTGTTTTACATTACATGTTTACCATTTTATTTTAAAATAAAATTTTCACTTTTTATTCCACGATTTTTAAAGATGAAATTTGATTTCAAAGTGGAAATGTTATTTTTTTTCTTTTGACCTTGTTTTATATGTTATGATTATGTTTTAGTTCTTGGGAATTATTTATGTATATGGGTGGTTCCATGATAAATCGAGGGTGGTTGAGCCTGTGATATCCCCCCCAATGCATTGGTTAATGAGACAGAGCTAAATGATTGTATTTCTCCGAAGAGATTTAGAGAATATATTATGAGGGATATTTTAAATATAATAATGAAGGTTACTCCCTATATAGTTTTGAAAGCTACAATGTAAGTGTGATATGAATTCCATAAGTTACATTTATGATTTAAGATTGCTCTGAATTTTTTCAGTAATCTTTTAATTTCATGAGGTATGTTAAATAGTTTTTTATTTATTGGTGGAAAGTATGATTTTTTTAAAATGTTTTCATGATTTTTCAATATTCAACGATTAATGGTTTAATTTCGTATTTTATACCCCTTATTGATATTTTGGTTCTAATCCAATGTTTTTGTATTTTTTTCCAAATGGTATGAAGTTTGGTAAGAGAATAGAAGAAATCAAGAAGATTTTTACCAAGACAAAGAAATCATATTTTATTTTATAGAGTTTTATTTTGTGAAAAAAATTTATAGTTAGTAGACTTGTCTTCTTTGTAATATTGGAGTTGTTATGTAATAGTTATGTTCTAATTCTCCAAAAATCCAAACATGAAAAAAAATTCCAAATGGGAATTGTTGACGTACCTCAAGCTTATGTAATGTTCCAGGCCAATGCCATATACGGACACCAACAACAAAAAATATCACTACTAAAAAATAGGTTTTTTTGTAGTGCCACCATTTTAAGAAGCTAAAAATAGTGCTCATAAATGGGGTACCTTTATCAGGTCTTTTTAGAACTATTAAAGGGTCCCCCTTTATCAGTGCTTTTTTATTAGCGCTAATAAAGGGTGGTCTTTAGTAGCGCTTTTTTTACTAGCTCTGATAAATTGTATATTACGAAAATTATTATATTTCAATAAATCCTATATATTAATATATAAATATATTAATACGTATATAAATAATATATATATATATTTAAATATGTTTTAGAAAATTATAAATAGATATTTACTCTTAATAACTAAGATATTTATTATAAACTAATTGTTGATTAATTTTAATTAATTAATTAATTAATAGTTTTATAATTATAATAGAGTAATAGTCATTTAATAACATTTTCAAGACAAAATAAACTAAAAAATTATAAAAGATCTAAAATAATTAAAAGCATAAGTCAATCTTCAAGGGCCATAACTTTTGATCCGGGAGTCCATTTGCGCTCTACCACATATCAAATTGAAGCATGCAGCTAGCTTTCGGATTAGGTGACACAATGGAACCATTTATCCCATTTTAGGAGAAAAATTCCCTATATGACCACCAAAATGTAGATTTTAGTTGATATATCCTATTTTTAACATTCGATGGAATTTTAGCCTTGTTTAAGGGAGACTTTTTTCCATTTTCTAGTGCGAAAAGAATATATTACTATGGATTGCATTCATATTGATATTATGGCTTTCAAATTTTATCTATTTCCATAATTTACAATTATTTATAATAAAATATATAACAATATATAAATATTTTTATTATATTCACACATAAAATATTATATTTATAAATAAATAATTAAATAAATATTCATATAAAATATATTTCTCAACATATAATGCTTCTCTAAATAAAAACTAATATCTATTTTATTTGAAATAAAAATATGTGAATATTTATATGCCTATATAATGTTTGTGTTTATGTGTGTGTGTATTACCAAACTGAGATATATTATCATTATATTCTAATATATATATATATATATATTAAAATATAATATATATAAATATATATAAATATGTATAATTATACTTATAGATACACATATATAATATATATCTGTGTGTGTGTGTATTTTATATAAGTATTTATTTATTTATAAACACACACACACACAAATATTTTACAAATTTATTTAAAATTCATCTTATAAATATATATAAATACACAAATAAAATACGGAATAAAAAATATAACCAAATATATATAATGTAATAAATATAAATATATAATAATATATGAATTAATATATCAATATATAAATATAACTATATATTTGTATATATATATATATATTAATATATATATATATATTAATAAACAAATAAATATTGTAAATATATATGAATAAATAGATATATCATTAAATGGATAAGAAATCAAGATGGTGGAGTGGTAAAGGGTCCAGACACGCATAGGAGATGTCACATGTTTGAATCCAGGGGGAGGTAGGGGAGTGTGTAGGTGAAATTGGGGATAGCGCTCTTAAAGTGTGGGGGTGGCTTGGGCCTGTGGGAGAGGGTGGCTGGGGAATGTGGAAAGGGGAGTTCATGTGATGTTAAAACCCTTATATTTTCCAAAATATTTCTAATATATTTTAAATTTTTTACATTTATTATTTCTAAAAAAAGTGCTGATAAAGGACCCTTATAATAATGATTTTTTTCAATAATAAAAGGGATCATTATCAATGTTTTTTAGTTCTACTAAAAAAGGATCCCCTTTTAATAGAACCTTCATTATCATCACTTTTTTAGCACCGATAAAGATCTGTTTTAGTGCTGATAAATGTTTTTTAGTTGTGTATTTAGAAGAAGATATTTTCTCCAATACACCATGAACTGAGAATCTGATATTATCTCTTATAGGTTAATTTCTAACAGCTTTTTGGTATACTCTAAACAACTATGATCCACCCAAAATTCTCAATCCCACTCATCAAAAAAGATACCACCAGGGTATAAATCCTAATATGGAACCCACCATCAATTGGAAATTATTTTTGAAACTGTTATAATGGATTAATAATTTTTAGATATAGGATCTCTAAACTAACCTTCTTCATCATGAGTGAGTGGAGAGTTATTAAAAATATATAAATAAGAAAAAAATTAAGGGACCATGTTGTTTAGAGAAGGTGTTGTCTTTTATTGTCAAATTAGATAAACCAATTCACTTTGTAAAAGCTCTTGGAAACTATGATGCTGCATTTCTGATTTTTAATTCACAGATATCATAAGTTTGGAGAACATCAAATGAAATCCTTATAGAATATTGGGGAAGTAAAGAAGTGGTTTTGGAAAAGGAAAGACGGTGGCTCACAAGTTAATGAGTGGTGTGAAAGCAGGAACTGGTGTGAAAGTGTATGTTGTGTGCAAGTCATATTTCAAAATAATCACCTCAAAATAAGAAAAAGGAAAGAAAGTAGAGTTCAAGATAAAGAGTGGTGTGCATGTAGGAAGTGGAACAAACGCATATGTAGAATGCAAGAAGGAATGGTGAAAATTGTATGTGGTGTGAAATTCAGGAAGTGGAATAAAATTCATGAAGTGGTGCACAAGATGAGTAAAATGACTCATGGACAATGTCACCAAAATGCCGATAAATATATGGATACCCTCCTCATTTTACATATTCTCCATACATAAGAAAAAATTTGAGCTCTACTCATGCAAGTTGTAGAATGTGGTGCATAAGATGAAGTTTCACCCATGTTTTTTGTTATGAATGAGAGTGGTGTGCATAGAGAAGTGGTACAGAGGTTGTATTTTGCACAGAAGTAGGGAGTTGTATACAAGAAGATTGTTGTGTATAAGTGAGAAGTTTCATGATAATTGTGGTTTGTTCATAGTAGTGGCATGCAAGTAGTTAGTGGTCTGCATGTAGGGAGGCACGCATGTTGGGAGGCGCACAATAGGGAGGAACCCATGTAGGTATGCGCACAAACAGGAAGGCACACAAGTAGGGAGTGATGAGCAAGTTGTTCGCACTAAGAGGATCATACCAGCTTCTGGGTACAAAAGTAAAGAATTTGATTGAGATATTTCATTTTTAAATGTTCTTCAAGAAGCACAGAAACAATGGATTACCCAATTTTTCATAAGAGGGATTAAACACACTATTGGATTTTTCTCAAAGTGATACTTGAGAATAAGGTCATATACTACTCATTTTATTCCACATCAAATGATTGTTTTCTAGTGGATTTTTTCACATTGGTTTTTTGTGCCATACAATGCAAATGTCTTCTCTTGTTTAGTAGTGAACTATGTAAATATTTTGATCCTATGGTTGTGTGTGTTCAATAGGGAAATAAATCTTTTAAAGGAGGCAATGGTTCATTCAAAAAGAATTAAAAATAAAAAGAAATAGGATATCACTAAATAAACCCTCCCCATATCAGTAAAACATAGATCTTGATTCAGAAAATAAATTGGTATCATAGTGGTATGTTCCCATCATTTTTTCTTTTATTATGTTGTGATGGAGAATTAGAATTTTGTGAATAGTTAATAGATTTTGATATCTTATGGATGGAACATTCATATTGGGAAATATAGAATGATGCCTTGTCTTATGTCTCTTAGGTATGAACTTCATAAAACTAGAACTTATGGATTTCCACCTATTAATGACAAGATTCATCTAACACTTGTCGATAATATGAATCAGGAGAATAATGCAAGTGATAAAAATGAATTACTCTCATCACTTTATGAGAGTGAGATTTCATGATTGATAGGTGTCACTACAAATAAAAGAATTTTGGATATATTGAAGAACATATATGAAGGAAATAAAAAATGTAAAGAAGGAAAAAATAAAAAACTGGAGGCTTATTAATTAAGATTGATAGGGACTTATTTACCAGGGTAAATGACATTTTCCATACAATCTAACATCTTGGTGAAAATTTGGACGAGTCTATAGTGGTTTAAAAGAACATGAGAACTTTCCCTAAAAAGTATGATGTTAATGATTCTTCGTGACAAGATAAAGACACTATTACATTATATCTAGATGGTTTTCATAGAACTCTCATGACTTATGAAATGAGAAGGGAGAAAAATATGAAGAAAAAAACAAAATATGATAGGGAAATACAATTTATGACTGTATATAGAGTGAATTAAAAGAAGAATCTTATTGTAGATGATTCTAGTGAATCTGAACTGGAAGATGAGGTATATAAAAATTTTGATGAAATTTTATTCACGTTTTATAAGAATGTGAAAATAATAACAGGGAAATACATGGAAAAAATTACCTTTAAATGTTTTTAATGTGAAGTGTTGGGTCACTTTGTGGCTAAATATCCCGAGAAGAATAAATAAGAATATATTTATGATGATGATAAAGGGCCATAAAGGTCCTTAAATAAACAAGAAGACAAGAATAAGTATTTTTCAATTTTGATGGATAACAAGTTCTTCATATCGAAAAGAAGAATCTTTTTTTTAAATATGAAGAAGAAGAAGATAGAATATTTGAATATAAGAAATTTTTTTTGTGAGAAATCTAGAGAGAATATCATTATTGTTGTAGAGAATAGTGCAGATTACTGGGGAAGTAGTTCTGAAGGAGAAGAAACTCAACTTGGATATCATCTAAAAAAGAGTTGAAAGAATATTTGAGGAAGATTATAAGGATTGAGAAAGAAATCAAGAAGTTGATAAATAAAAATTTCATGTTAGTCAATAAAGAATATTTTTCTGATGAGAATATCTATATGTAAAAGGATATTTAGTATCTGAAAAATTCTCTTGAGAATGAAATGAGTCTTAATAATCATCTTGAAGTAAATCTGAAGGGAAAATAATAAGAGTTGGATCTTATCTAATATAATATTTATAAAGCTGATTAAAGGAATATTGGATTCAAAAAATATATTTCAAAAGTTTCAAAAAGTTCTATTATGAATGAACCATAGAAAAACCAATAAAATTTAACATCAAAGGCTGAGAAGTAAGATAGAAGTGGTACTTATAACATAAAGCTGGAAAGGCTATGTATGTGTCCAAATTTAGCATTGTCGAAAAATCAGAAATATTTAAAAATAAGGAGTCCATAATGATTCTACTAATTTTGGTTCTGAGAAGTCTGAACAGAAAGGTGAAGAATAATGTTTTGATTGCAAACAAGAACGATGAAGGTCAGCAGAGTTCTGTTAAGAAGAGTTTAAAAAAAAGATAACAACTCCAATTAGTATGGAAGTTTTAATGGGAAATATTTATTTTATGGATACTACTAGTATTTTGGTGGATTTGAACACATGAAAAATATGTGTTGGTTCAACCAGAAACAATACTACTATTCTAAAATTTATGGGAGATAAGGTTTTATGGGGACTCATTCCTCACAAAAGAATAAGTATGAGAAGTACGTTTAGAAGAAATATGATAAGGCTAGTGTGAGAGTTGAAAATAGATTTCTGCCATTGGAAACAATTTTTGAAAGAGGTTAATAGCATATATATCATGCTAAGGGATGTATTGTTTGGTTATGAGCACAAAAAAATGATCTTAACAAATCACAGAAGCTGAAGGTGAAGAATGTAAAAGAAGAATGAAAAGTTATTGTTGTTGAAATCGCATTGAAAGCTACAAAAGTAAGATTTCCATGGATTCTTGATAGTGGTTATTATTATCATATGATAAGAGAATTGAAGTTGATAAATATTTTGAAATAATTAAAAGATGGAACAATGACATCTGGTAATGATGAATCTCTAAGAATAAAAGGGTTTGGATCAGCCATCATTGGGAAAGAAAAAATTAAATCTAGGGAAACGTTATATGTTTATGGGCTGAAACATAATATTTTGAGTGTTTTACACCTCTGGGATGAGGGAAAAAAAGTTATCTTCAAAAAATATGGGATATTTGTGAAAACTAAAAATGATTGAAATGTAGTTATAAGAGGACAATGTACTAAAGAGAACTTGTTCCAAGATGGTGAAGTACAAAACACTTGTTACATGGGCATGGTGGATAAAAATTAGTTATGGAATTGAAGGATGGGATATATGTGATAGAGAAATATACACAAGTTATCAAAGAGAAATAGTGCCTGAGATCTACCTGATTTATTGAAATGAAGTGATACTTGCTGCACTATTTGTGAAAAAGAAAAGATTAAATATTATATGCATAATAGAGTTGACAATTGTTCCCGAAGAACCTAGGAAATTATTCATTCCAATTTTTTTGGACCAATGAGAAAAAAATAAACAAAAGGAGAGAATTACTTCATTACTTTCATTGATGAATTTACTTGCATTACATGTGTTATGTACATGAGACAAAAGTTAGATGCTATGAAAATGATCATGAATTTGAGGAGGACAGAAGAGAAGGAATGTGAGTATTCAATGAAGAAGTTTAGAACTGATAAGAGTAGATGGTATATGAATAAATAGTTGGAATGTTATCTCGAGAATCATTGAATTCAACGTGAGTTTAGTTCACCGTACACACCACATCAAAATGAGGTTAGTGAAATGAATAATAGAAGTCTGGTGGAAATGGGAAGAACTATGTTACTTGAACATAGTATTTCACATTATTATTGGAGGTAATCCATGAACACTACTATGTATATTTAGATCCGATGTTTCTAAAGGCCAAATTCAGATATGAATCCATACGAAATTTTCTATGGAAAAACTCCAAGTCTAAAACACATCTGATTTTTTGGGATTCTGTGCATTATAAAAAGGAAAGGTGGAAGCCAATGAAAGTTTAAGAAAATAGGGGATGAAGAAATAATTTATGGATATTCTATACAAGGAAGAGGATATTGATGTTTCAAATAGGAAAAAAAGAAGAATTATTTGGTATGTGTAAGAATTGTCTGCACATCAATCTGATGCACATTTTTACATGAATGAATCAAAGTCCTCTTTTTATATAAAAATGATATTAATTTAAGTAAAGAACATAACCGACATACCCAAAACTGAGAAAAAAATTTCATATTGTTTTGATACATTAGTAAAATGATCCATAAGTCATTTTTGAGGTATAGGAATCAGTCACACCACAATATAATACATGATGTTCCTGGTAAGACTCAAAGTGTCTGTTAACAATTTAAAATTGAAATTTTAGTTCAAAAAGTGTCACTCATTGAAAAATGATAAAATACACTCAAATTATATTTCAAATTTAGAAAAATTATTCTTAAGTAATTTGTGATGTGTAGGAATTTTCCTCATTTATTATCCACATAAGATGTAACTGATATGACTCAAATTGTCAGTTTCTAGTTTGAAATGACATTTTAGTAAAAAACACAAGTGTCATAATCAGAACAAATAAAACACATTAATATTATTTTTATACTTATTAAAACTATCCACAAGACATTTGGGATGTTTATGAATCAACTAAACTTCAATTCGATGGATGGTGTCACTGATATGACTCAAAGAGATTTTTTCAAAAATTAATATTGTTTTTAGTAAAAAAGATAACTGACATACTGAAAAACTAGAAAACATAACAGCATTAATTTGATACATTTTGAAAATTATCCTGAAGAAATTTGTGACATATAGGAATTATCTTCACCTCAATATGATACACTATGTGACCAGTATGACTCAATGTATCAGTTAAAAATTTAAAATTAAAATTATAGATTAAAAAGTGTCACTCACTGAAAACCATGAAATGGCGCTTACATTGTCTTGATAATTTATTGAAACTATACATAAGTCATTTTTTGTCTTGGAATAAATCTCACTTTAACCCCACACATAATGTGACTGGTATGACTCAAAGTGTCTGTTTCTAGTTTACAATGAAATTTTATAAAAAAAAAGTGGTATTGATGTGAGAGTTTTTTTATGAAATTTAAATCAATATTTTTCCCCATATAATGTAGTAAAATGAGGACAATAAGGTTGTGTCTCAAGGAGGTTTCAAATTGAGTTGCAAAACTATAAATTTTGTTTTGATTTTATAATAATGAGAAAAATGGTGATTTGATTAACAGTTTTAATAGAAGATATTAATAAAAATAAACCGAAATGAAATTGAATGGAAAGGTAGAAAAATGATAGAAAATAAAACGTTTTTGAAATAATAATTAATATATTGGTTTTGGATATCCCTAAACCTCTCAGAAACTACCATATTCCTTGTATAAAAACATTTCCCAATTGAATTTCTAAATAAACCCAAGGGACCCCCAATTGACCACTCAAATTTTAATAAACATCATATTGATACCTCAATATGATTTTCCCCACCTATAGAAGCAATCTGATTTCTTGAAGACCAATAAATAATAATACCTAATTGAAATATCTATGCTCAATAGAAAGACCTCACCAAATAAATTTAAATACTGATATCAATTAGTTTACTTCACAAATGAAACAATGATCCAAACTAATTTGATGTCATTTTTTTGATGAAGGAATAAATCCATATTAATTAAAAAACATATATTCCAGAGAAACTCAAAAAAAGATTACATGATAATCACACAACACAAAAGAGATTTTCCATTTGGTATCACCATTTTGTAACACTTTGTGTTTAGCCACAAATCACTTGAAAATCCTCCATATTTTCCACTCTAGATTCCACCATTGATATCTTCATCATGATATTGATCTCCACCATGATGAAGGAATTATCTGAATCTCCACTCAAATGTTTGGAGGTTGTCCATTGGTGTGGCACTGGTCCCTCTCATCCTAGAATTCCTTAGATGGGAGGTGAAGGGGTTTATATATATGAAAATTCTATTAGAAACATCACAAATCCATATTTATTTTTTATTTTGTGTCCATATTCAAGATGTGAAATGGGGTTTCAAATCATGTAATCTTTCATTCAACAGTCGTTATGAAAATCGCCTTGATTTTCTCAAAAAATGCATCCCTAAAAAAGTCATGTTGTGTAATGAATTTACATGACTTGAATTGGTCATCCATGACCTGTAATGATGTCACGAATTATATTTCA
This sequence comes from Viscum album, assembly GCA_963277665.1. Taxonomy (NCBI): domain Eukaryota; kingdom Viridiplantae; phylum Streptophyta; class Magnoliopsida; order Santalales; family Viscaceae; genus Viscum; species Viscum album. The sequence continues at coordinate 50,095,478 of OY728138.1, read as the reverse complement.
TGACAAATCCATTTTTTATAATTCATGATGTGTAATGGTATTAGACATCTTGTAATAGTTCTACCCCATTTTTTCTTACTTTGAAACATTATAAAAAATCCAATTTCTGCCACTTTACATTTCTCATGCTGTGAAGATTCTTTTTTCTACACCATGAATACCTAAGCTATTTGAAATCACTGAAAAGTTAAAAAGTATTTAAAATTATATGTCAAGCCTAAAAATTAGTAATTTTAAAAAATAATTAAATTCCATATAAAATGGAACATTGTTTTTCTTTAAATCCCTAAATTAGTTATGAAAAATAGTATAAATGTTATCATTATTAGGCATAATCCAAACTTAGAAAAGAAAATCTTATTTTTTTTGATACATTAGGAAAACAACCCATATATGCTTTGGGATGTGTAGGAATCTAATTCACCTCATCCTGACAAAATGTGTGGCTCATATCACTCCATGTGAATTTTCATATTTAAAAATAACATTAATTTTATTAAAAAACAACTCACATACTCAAAACTAATAAAATTCATTTTTATTGATTTGATACTTTATAAAAACAATACATAAGTCATTTTTTGACTTGTAGGTGTAAACATCATCTCAATATGATACATAATGTTCCCATAACAACTCAAAGTCTCCAATATCAATTTAAAAAAAAACTTATGTTTAAAAAGTGTCACTCACTAAAAACTATGTAAAAGTGTTTTCATTGTCTTGATAATATAGGAAAATGATTTATAATTTATTTTTTTCTGTAGGAATCAGTCTCATTTCAATTACACACACTATATTATTGCTATTACTCGAAGTGTGTTTGTCCATTTTAAAATTCCATCTTAGAAAAAAAAGAAAAGTGACGTACTCAAAATTGAGGAAACACATTAATATTTTTTTTATAATTTATGAAAATTATACATAAGTAATTTGGGATGTATAGGAATAATTCTAACTTCAATCTGATGAAAGGTGTCTCCAGTGTAACTCAATGGGCATCTTTTCATTATATAAGTGTTATTTTAGTTCAAAATATGCATCACATCGCCAAAAATATGCAAATGAGCCAAGACTTTTTCTCATAATTTTATCTAATATTATTTTTTTAATTTCCTTATAATATTTATCTTATAATTATTTAGTTATATTTCATTGATATAATTTGTGAATTTTAATAATAAATAGTGTGACGTGAAAGAATCAACTACAACTAAATACAATACACAACGTTTAAGGTATTATCCAATGTTTATTTTGAAATTAACACTTGTTATTTAATTTATTTACTTATATAATTATTGACATATGATTTGTTTCCATATAGAGGTGTGTTATTTTTCTCGAGCATGAGTTTTTTGTTCTTTTATACAAGTGATTTCCTTTTCTCTATAATATTTTTTTCCTTATAATTTTGTTGAAATTTTTATTTCATTTAAATTTTGTATTTCTATCTGATTATTCTATTTTAAGGTACTGTTTCTAGTGCTGGAGTGTGCTATTATAACACACTACAGTATGCCCAGTTTCATGTTCTACAATGTGCTTCAACATCGCACTATAGTATTCCCTTTTATTAGGTCTTTTAGAATCACTACTAAAGGGGATCATTTTGTGATAAATAAAAAAGATGATAAATGTAGTCCTTTATCAACATTTCTAAAAGTACTAATAAAGTAATCCTTTATCAATTCAATTTTTTATTGAAGACAAATGACCCATTTATCATCCCTTTTCTATTTCCGATAAAGGATCCATTTTTCAGTTCTTTTCTAGCGCTTATAGAAGCATAGTGCTTTTAACAGCATTGTGGTAGTCAATCCTTTTTTTCACTGACAAAAGCCAATTCTAGTATTGTAAAAGTCCTATTTCATAGTAGTACAGATTGAAGGTTATACTCCTTCTAAATATCTCCATATCTCCTTTATTAGGGTATATTTTTTTAAGAAACCAAATTTCCACCCTATGGGACATATTTATTATAACCAAACCAATCACACACCTCATAGTACTATTTTCATTTTGAAAATAACATAATCTAGCTGGGTAATATTTCTTATGAGTTCCACTAAAAGTCATTATCATTTGTAATTACCAATCCAACCATTGTTTAGCCACTTTCATCTAACTGTACTAACCACAAAACATAAAACTACTTAGATTCGTTCATGCCATGTGACCTAAAATGGTATGATGTGTCCCGTTATGTGCCATCAAAGTATGTGGGAAAAAATTCATTTCATAATGACATGTAAGAATCCCATTTTAATGGAATGATCCCAACACTATAAAAATGTAGTACTCCCCAAGATGGATATAGACACTGTATTTCCCGGACGTGTCAATTTAAACTATTGTACCTTCAATCTAAGCATCACAAATTAGCCAATGATATGGATATTTTGAAACATACAAATAATCACATCAATTCATGTTCACAACCAATTTTTTGGATATTGCTTATAAGTCCTACAGTAGGACATGGGAAGGTTTTATGAAAAAAAAACTAAAATCTATTTGAGAGTATAATTATATAGAAGAATACTCTTAAACTGTGAGAAAACTATATCCATCCACCATCTTAGCCACAGTTTATTCTAAAGCATCACTGGAAACCCTCCTTAGTGACTATTTGCTTTTGGTTATAAGACCCATAGTGATGTCCATGCTTGATTTTCCTAAATACATTGTCATTCCTGAGTTTCCCTCTAGAATCAATCGTATTTCCCTCAATAAAAAATTATTTAATTAATCAATGTATTTGATTAAAATAGCTATTTGACATTTAAACATATTATTTAATAGACTTAAATTTTATAAAAATATATATTTTTTCCATCCTAAATCTAGTATTCAAGGACTCCTCATATGATATCAACCATTCATAAAGTAAAATTTTTTTGATTTAGAGTTTGAATAATCATTCTAACTCTCACATTCTTGATAAGATGAGCCAACATCCTCTAGTAATTTTTTTTGAAATTTTAAGGGGTCATGAATGAAAAAATCTATATTTTCCACCGAATTAATTTTATCGTGTTGATTAAAATAAACATAATGTATCGAAAAAAAATTAGATAAACTCAGAATTTATCAAATATTTCAAACCCCATTATATCACATTTATTACAAAGAAACTTTATTGTGCCTTTATTTTTTTTGTATTTAATTTTACAACTGGAATAAATGCTTCAGACTCGTAATAAAGACTTGATTTATAGAAAAATTGTGTTGATTTGTTTTCTTTTTAGAACAAGTCTAGAACATGAAATTAAACATGTTATCTATATTCTTTGTCTATTTTTTAAAAAAATTATAGTAATATGTTATTAAATTTAATTAATATTAACATAATTTATTTAAAAATTTAGAATATTTATTAGTTAGTCATTAATTATATTTTCTATTTCTAATATAGTAAAGTGGAAATAATATTATCTAATTTTTAATAATTTATTACATTTTCATTATTAGTTTTATTAAATTATTTATTTTTTATTTTATTTCTTTTAAATAACAATTTTATTTAATATAGTGTATTTTTTATTATGCAACCTATTTTTATTATGGTTCGAGTGAAAATATCAGGTCTTTGAATGCTTCGAATGTGGATTTAAATATTTACAACCATAAAAGTTTTAAAATCCTCATCTGACTTATTTAATGGGAATGGGCCATCCGAATTCATATTTAAGAATGTTCTTGATTATTTATTATAATTATATGATAAGATTTTTGTTCATTATAAAAATATAAATAATTTCAAATTTCATTAATACTCATTACTACTATATATTTTTTTCTTTATATGGTAATAGTTTTTTTAAATTAAATATATTTTTTATATTTAAATAATGAACATTTTATAATAAAATAAACAAATTTTAATTATTTTTATTGATTGAAAATAATTTTTTCATGTTCTAATTGTATTATTATTTAGTATGTAAAATATAAACTCAATAATAATAAATAGTTAATATATTTACATAATTAATTTCTGTTTCTTTATTAAAATTATATTTTTAATAAATTTTTAATCCATGTAATATATTTGTAATTTCAAACAATTTTTTAGTTATTTATAATAATTTATTAATTTTTAAATTACAAATTTTTTATTGAATTAAATATTTATATTTTCTTAAATATGTAAATTAATTAACATTAAATAATAATATTACAATTAATTATTAAAATAGAAAATAAATAATAATTAATAATGATATTTATTTAAATACTTACATAATTATTTTGTATCAATATTTTCTAATTGATTTGATTATTTTTTCATAAATATAACATATGAATAATTTTAGGTTTTTAATTTTCTTTACAATTAAATTATTCTTTTTTTACTATTTTTTAATTACATTTCCCTTTTTATAATTTAGAATTATAAATTCACTTAAATAGAACTTTGTATTTTTATAATTTTGTAATGATTAAAATATAAAAAAAATTAAACTATACAAATGTTATTATTTATTAATTATAGTATTAGAAAAATAGTAATTTCAAATTATAATTGTTAGTTTAATGCTTAATTAATTTTTATTGATTTAGTATAATTATGATTTTTAAAATTTCTTTATAAAGGTAATGGCTCAACGAACTCATTATTAATAAAAAAAGATGTGTAGGGGTGGAACATAAAAATATTAAATGTACACACACATAAAAAATAGCAAAAAATCAGGTAGCTCTAGATCTGGTGCACAAGTTTTGGTGAGAGGAAATTCTACCCCTACCACATTGATGTCAACCTATTCTCCTTATTTGTACCTACTTCCATGGTCTACCTCCATCCTTTGGGAGTCCCTCATCCATGACCTCATTCATTCTTTCCACTCTAAGTGCATGGTCACTACTTTGACTATCTTCCTCATTATTTTTAGTTCCAACTAAATCAAGAGTTTTGCATTCTAACCATTGAAAGAATTTTTTCATTCACCAGTTGAATATTTTTAGGTGTTACTAAAGAAAAAATTTAAGCATTTTGGATATTCATTCCCTTTGCAGCATTAGAATCCGGGAAAAATGGTGGATGAATAATTGAAACTACAGGCGTTTGAAAGACAAATAGGCCCAGAGCAGCTTCAACTAGCTTCTTTCCTAAGGAATCCACTTATCCCGCTTCTTTAAACATATCCATTCTATATAGGGATATAATATAGGTAGTATATTGAAACTTTGTAAACATACTAGACGTCAAATCTAAACATGTTTAGGTTTGAACATACTTCCAGTATCTTCAAGGGTACCATAAATCTTCATTAAATGTTTATTATTACTCATGATTGGAAGCCCATTCCTAAGATCATCCTCATTATGACATAGTTCAAAATTAGAAATGGTAGAAGTGAAAGAATCATTGATTGTCAATGTGTTTCCTTCAATGTCCGTAGAGTGATGAACATGAAGCAAAGATAAAGCCTTCATAGAAAGTATTACCACATTGTCATTCCCCTTTTCAAGGGAAGATAGTGTTTGCTTATGTGAATGATAAGTATGAGATATATTGTATTTGGACCTCTTTGAAGAAGCAACATCAATATTCTCTTTTCTTTTCGATTATTAGAAATTTTAATTGATTTCTCTTTCCAAAATATGACATCAATATCTAGTTGTGTCTCATCCTCCTTGGAATTATGACTATATTGAGATTCAATTCCGATAGGACAATCCAAATGGACATTAGATAATTCATCCTTGAATTAAAGTCCATCAATTGTTAAATTTTGTTGGTCAACTATATCATCCCAAGATTGAGGCTTATGATTCACTATATTCTAATGAATATAACCATCTAGCTTTTGAGCAAGGGAATCATTTTAAGAGTTTAATATTTCCGTACAACCATCCATCTGTGGGTTTCAAGGTCCTGGATTATTAGGACGAGGAAAACCTCCTGGGGGAAAAATGTCTCCAGCAGCTATATCCTGACCATAGTTTCTAGTAACCAATAAATTGGTTTTCTCCACCACATTTTTCCTTTCATTATACATTGTTTTTTTCACATGGCCCCTAAGATGTAATTTTGAACAAATTAGGTATTTCCTATTGGTATAAATCTCAAGAAAAAATAATACAACATGCATAATAAAATAGGTTTATCTTCTAAAATACATTTATGATATTAATCTTAATATTGGCTGTGGAAAGAACCACCATATCGATCAAAGTATGATTAAAATAAACATAAAATATAAAACGAGCATAATGGAAAAAGATTACCATTTTCGCATTATTATCCAACCTAATCGGAATACTAATCATAGAAGTGATATCTAAAAGGATTTTTGGGTTCCATAAACCCTATTTGAGACCATGGATTTTAACCAAGATCTATGGAAAAGTATCATCGATGTCATAAAAGATGAAATTTAAGCTCTAATTATGATGAATCAAGGTACCCATCTACAAATTGATTGACCCCATGCACCAAAAATGACCCTTCAGTTCTATAGAAGGGAAGATAAAATGAAAGAAACACCACCCTAGTGAAAGAAACTTAAAATCCATGAAGCCCCACATTGAAGCAAAACAAGAAACCACATATATATCCCTATATAGATTCATACCTTTCGATAATGAAACAAATGTGATTATATAGTAAGTAAAAAATTCAATCCATTATGAGATGACATTATCCAAGGCCTAAACATGAGTGATGGATCCTTTCATGATGATTCTTTAAGAATCCCTATTTTTAGAGAAACAGACAAACCGCCCAAAAATGAAAAGGATGAGAATCACTTCAGATCGTCCTCTATAGTCCCCTTAATTGTCTTTGAAAGAGATGATACCAACAAATCATAATTTTTATTTTTATCATATGTGTAAAGATTCAGTCTCCATAGGTGATCAAAATCATCCTGCACACCAGAGACCTTCATGGAAAATTTCTCAAGTTCCTCCGTTATTTCATGATTTTTAATTATATTGTTTAGTTATTTTATAAAATTCTACAAATTTATTCTAATTATTCATAAAATATATTTTAAATATATAAAATTATATAAAATTACTACTATTTTTAAATAGAATTAATAAATTTTTCGATTTTTTTATTTTTTTCCTTTATAGAAGAAATTATTATTATTATTATTATTATTATTATTATTATTATTATTAAGGATTTAAATTAATTAAAACTAATCTATAATAACATTAGTACTTTATAAAAATTACTTTTTCAATTATTAGTAATTTTATTTTTTTAATTTCACCAATTTGTTACTATTTTATATGATAAAACTATAATAAATTAAACTATAAAAAATGAATGAATTAAATTAAAACATTAAATAAGGAAAAAATATATTTTTTAGCAATTTAAAATCTTGAAAATATTTAGTTACTACAATATTTATTTACTAATGAGTACTAAATATATATTTTTAAATTACACTAACGTTAAAAAATTTATATATTTGAAATCATAAAAAATTAAATTAAATACAGTAAACTAATTATATACAAAAATTAAGAAATTTATTTACATATTCAATAATTAAAAACAACTGAATAAAAAATCAACAAAATAAAAGTTTTAGATTATGCATTATGATTAAAAAAATTGTTCACTTTAATCTCAAATGGCATATTTTATTATATAAACCATTTGGGACTTTTTTTGAGAGACAATAAGAAAATTGAAATGTAATAGTGGGGTGTAGAGGATTGGTCTTGTCGGTTAAATAGACTATCTCTTTTGATAGATCTTTTTAATAGATAAATACATCAGAAAAGTTCCTCTTTTATAGTATTTGTGATGGTCCATTGTAAAAAAATATATTATTAGTATTATTTATTTTTGAAGGTTGAAGAAATCATCACTAATAGAAACTACCATATTTTATTTTTCCAAAATTATTGAATTTTTTTATCACTAATATAATCTATTGAATGTATTTTCCTTCCATATTAAGTAAAATTATACAATGATTTTTTTATGAAGTACTAGGTGATCTTAAGTAATTAATAACTTATTATTATATATTAATCATTTTAAGGTAAATATTTCCATCCATTCCATAAATATTTTGAAGGAAATTTATGTTCTATTAAAAATATTTTTTGCATGTTCCATCTTGTGCATTGAGGCAAAATTATTTTCAGTGAACATGATGTTTTGAATAATTAATAATCACTAGTAATATTAACAGTGATTAAATTTGATTTCATGAAAAATATATATCTTTGATGCCACGTTTTTACGAAGGATGAGGGGTTAGTCAATCGTGATATATCATAAAATTTTCTCATTTTTATTGTGACTTTTCCCCTTCAACAACAACAACAACAAGAATGACACCATAGAAATGTCAGAAATAACTTAAAATAATGATATATCATTTCTCACAATGGATCACAAATTCCCTATCTAATGTATAACCCAAAATGTACTAACATATCATGTGGGAGAAGTATCCATATAACTATTATTCTACTAGAGAAACAAATCAATGAATATTTTGTATAAAACCTAGAGAAACAGTTAAAAATAATTTATACTTGGTGAATAACCCACTATATTGATACCTAGGTTACATGAGAAAAATACTGTAAAAACTTGGAAAAATCATTATTTTCCTCATCCTAAGCCAATGGATGTGAATAGGAATGATATCAGGTGCATTGTTAATGTTCCTGACTTACATGACTGAGAATGATAATGGATACACACATAAATATTTTCTTATCTCTAACCCAATGTAGTGGGTGAAAAATAAATAAATAAATGAATGTCACTATCTTTCACTTGCACACGCCAATAAGTTAGTATAAGATCAGTCACATTAATATACCATTGAAATCTACTTTATCCAACCACTAGATTCTATAACACATGAAAATTGATGTTAGTAATGTAAAAAACTATGTAACATAATCTGGTCAATAACCTATTAATCATACATATATATTTTATTCAAATAAAAATCCACTATATCGGCATAAAATTCATTAGTATTTTCCACATCCTTATTATATTTCAATATAATGAAAAGTAAATATCTTTTACAAGAATATTCATTTCACTTAATCATTATCATGATAAATTTCAATATCTTCATCTTCTATTCATATCCATATCTCTAAATGTAATTCAAAACATCTTTATAAAATTCACTTATCAATATAATATTTTTATTAGTATTACTACAACAATTAATCTGCCACCTCAATTAATATGACTCAACTAATTGTTCCTAATTATCTTTATAATAATTATATGTCACTTGTAATACATTTTAAACATTACCAAGGAAATACTTCTAAAGGATTTATTCCCTAAATCAAATATTCATGTTTTTCATTTTACCCATATTATAAGAGATGATATTAGTATAAAATATGTCCTTCCATTAGCTGTATTTAAAATTCCATTGGACAATCGTAGTATATAATTAGGATATATTTTATTACAAAAATTTTAATGTACAATAATTAGATATTATATGAATTTTTTGTTAGCCTAATGATAAGATTTATCATCAATTCATTTTCTTTATATTTTTTGTCATCTTTATGGATGTCTTTTTTGATGATATGCATTTGATGACAACTGAATTAATGAAATGAATGAAGTAATATTCATAAAATTAACTCATACATTATGTAAAAGATGTGTTATTTAATGGAATCAAGAGATATTATAGAGGCTTATTTAAGGGAGATACTGGCATTATATTGGGTGTGTTCAAGTGTGTGATCATTGAAAATTTTCTAGCAGATTCTCTCTTACCTATAAACAATCACCCAACACTTTACTTAGTGAGGCACATAATTTTTTTGTGTATTTATGAGAATCCCACTCAAAATATGGGTGATTCTCACATGCCCATTCATACACCATGTTTGTTCTATGGTATATTCGTGAAGAACATTTATTGAAGGCAATAGTCGAGACATCAATAGTATAAGGTGAACATGTTTTCTTATTCTTAGTTTTAGCATGGTTTTGTTTTTAATATATGATTAATCATGGGAATGATATTTCAAATTTTTATGCTATATTGATTATGTTTTAATCGATATTTATAAATCAAACAATGAAACTAGAGAATTTCTTAGATCATTTGATTCCTAAAATCTTATTGTTAAAATAATGAACATGAATATCTTATGACTATTGTATTTACCATCATAAATGTGAAAAAATTTGGATTATGTTATGAAATATTGTAATTAATATCATTGGTTATGATATGGTTGTATATTATGATATATGATATTGTTGGTGGGACACATAAAAATGCTCCTAGTTTCCAATATATTTTAGCGTATTATGGGGAATGTTGTATAGAATGATAACAATGTTCATTGTTTCAAAAACAAAACCATGAATCACTATGTGGTTACTGGTCATATCATCAAATTTAATCCCTAATACATTGATGTATTTGTCGAAATTATATACCATCTAATATAAAATATGATAGATAACATGGGATTTCATATCTTACGATATATTTAACACCATTAAAAATGATATATAAGAAAAATTTAATATTTCGACATTTCAATTTGGAATTAAATTTGATACTTTATAAATTATTTTTAAATTATGGAAATAGATATTATAAAATGTATTATTAAATAATAAATTATTAACAAATTATTTAATTAAAATGTTTTAAAAAAATTATTAAATATATAAGAATAATTCAATAGCAAAGTTTATATATTAATAAATATTAATATTACATAATTTTTTTAAATTATATGGAATGGATTATTATTTTAATTAAAATAGTTTATATATAAATTTTAACTAAAACAATGAGCATGTAACCAATGGGTATAGGCTTCTACTTGGCATTAAAAATATAAAGGATCAAATCTGGGGAGGGAAAAATTTAACGGCTACTGTAGTAGCACTATAGCAGGGAAATGTAGTAGTATTGTAGAAATAGTGACTATAACAGTGGTGGTTCTATAGCGGCGGAGGCACTATAGTAGGGACTGTAGTGGTGGTGGCACTGTTGCTGACGCGTTGTAGCATTACTGTTAAGAAAAAGGCCCCTTGGGGCAAAAAATAGGGTTTCAAGCCTTGTATTTTGGACACTTGTCCATGGGCCTTTGGTCGATGTAATTTGTCTCCATCTACCCTCTCAAAAAAGTCTTTACATTAATAATAAAATTAAGGCTTCAGCCCCATCCTTTAAAAAAATAAATATTATATCAAAAAAAATTATACTGTTTATAAATTAACCATTAAGGTATTATATAAAAAATATAATATTTAAAATTATTAATTTCACACAATTATTTAATTTTAATTGTTCAAATTAAACTTCCTTATTTGAGGAAATTATTTAAGCCATATTAAAAAGTGTTTTGATTTTCCATTTGATCAATTTTTGAATAATATTAAATGTGTGATATTATCAATATTTATATAATATATGGAAAATTCATGTATATATATATATATATATATTAAATGATTATATTTTTGATATCATATGATTAATGTAAAATTACCTTATTGAATAATATGAAGTAATTCCAATGAGGAATAAATATAAAGTGTTTATATTTAACTTATTATTGAATTTCTATAATGTATGAATAATCCATAAATGTATTATATTTAAAGTAAAATTCAGTTTTTTAATAACATGAGGGATTTCATTTGACATATAAATATAAATTTTTTATATTTAATTATTTATTTTATTTCTATAATGCATGACTAAACCATTATGTGTTTATAATATTCTATATTTATGAATTGTATATAAATTATTTATCTCATTTATGATATGTGAATTGATAATATATTTAGTTTATTTCCAACATTATTTATAGATATTATTGTAATGTTATTGATTTTTATGTATACTTTAGATTAGAGAATTAAACAACTTCAATAAAATTTCCTACAAGAATATAAAATGAAATATTCCAGTTCTAATACAATTTAGTTTTCATCAACCATAAAATTATTGTATATTGGGTTATGAGATTATGTAAAGTAGTTATTTATAGTTTATACATACTATTTTTTAGATTTATAAGGGAATTAAAGTCTCTATTGTGTTACCTATCCTTTTTTGAAGGGAAATTTGGTTAAACGTCTCACTGTCTTTGAATCTTATCCTTGTTTAGAAAAGTCAAGGTTGGATCTTTATCACTCAAACCGTTCTCTTATGGGGATTATATATTTCATTTGATTTTATTACTTTTAATGAAAGGGATTAATTTATGTTTTTCATTATGAATTTGGATATGTAAGAATAGAGTTTCCATTTTATTTGGGTTAGAAACACACGCTATGAGCTGAGTAAAGTTTTACACATCAACATGATTTGTAGATATTGATTTGAGGGACGGAATATTAATCCAATTTAAATAACTAGAATAATATCTACATGTTAAATCAATACATGAGATAACATGGAGAGATTATATCACCATCAAAAATACTAAGTGTTATATTCTCTCTAAAGAAAACAGTTGTTAACATATTGATTATAAAATAGGGTAGGTCATTCCAATACGGGGTACCTCCGGATTAAATTTTTTAAGGCATTCATGTATTGGGTGAACAAAATAATATTTGGTTCCCATTTTGAAATTCTCACAGGGTTACATTTAGCTAAGAGATCTTAATTGGATTATGTTTATGAAGGAATAGAGTTGTGTTAATCCATATGATGGATTGGGAAAATATTTTTCTACTCAACCACTGAAGTTACATATATGATATACATGGCGTGATGGACTACATAAATAGTTATTCTATTGAATTAATTTCAATGTGGACATATTACTCTGTGAAATATGGATCTCCGACTAATAGTGGATATAATGGATTTTGAAAGGTATTGTGAATATAATAAGATTAAATTTAATAAAATTCCATATTAAATGAAAGTAATACTATGAACTCAAATAGAAAAACATTCAATCATTTATAAAATCAAGTCATATTTAATGATGTTATCATTGAGGTTGATCCTCAAGAATGCATAAGTTTAGTATAAGCGACTCCCTTAGCTGGTAGAGAGAAAATGATTTTTTTTCTAAATAAAGAAGGTAAATTCAATACATATATGAAATAACATTCTGAGTAAATATTAGATATATTAAATAAAAGATTACCCCTGGAACATTAGGTTTTACACATGTATTAAATATTATTAGATATATTAATGACTTAGATAAATTAGTGGGTTTTTAAAGATTATTCTGGTTGTGGAATTCATTCTAGAATCATTGTAAAAAATATTTTGTTAATGTAATTAGTTTAATAATTATTTAACCTATTTTCAAAAATTCTCATCAATAGATTAACTATGATATAATATCTTCTTGTTTTGTTTACTTTTTTTTCATTAATAATTGGTAAAACATTAAATCCAAAGAAGAAATTTCAGTTGGAAGGTACTCTAATATTTCATTAACTGCCATGTCAAATTCATTGGTATATAAATATAAAATTAAAAAATGAGAGGTAATGATTTTGTGGGATGGGATATTCCAAAATACATAATGCAGTTTTAGAAAAAACATTAAAATTCCATGTTAGTTATTTATCATGTAGAAATATAATCATCAATATTGAAATGCTTATGGATACTAACTCAACATTTTATAATAGTTGTATCAACAAATATGTTCAATATCAATGGGATGAATTCATGGAGATTATAGTCTTCATTACAATAGTTTAGTAAAATGTTTCAAAATCATTAAATTAATGAAAATGAATATATCAAGATAAAATTAATATTAAGTATTTAAATATTCAACTTATTTATCTTATATTATAAGCGATTTTTTAAATAACAAAGAGTATTTATAAAAAATTTAACTGATGGTTTTGATTTATTTTTTAAAATTTTTTTATAATAACATAAGGATACAACAATTTTATTATAGAGAAACACTATTTTTTAGATGTTGATTAAAATATGAGGGATTTTATACCACTATCAGTGGAATATTTTGATGAATAATATTATTATTAGAATAATTATATAAAAAATAGAATTCTATCCATGTTATTAATAGAATATTATATTTATAAAATACTACTACTATAAGAAAAATATATTATTTACTAACATAATTTTCTTTATCTAATTTTGAATGATATTATTAAGAAAATATATTGACTAGGATACTAGTTCATGTATTCATAGACACAGATATATTCAAAGATAATTAGTAAAAGATAATGAAAGTAAAATTGATTGTCACTTGATATCCAAAACAGTTTAAAGTTTTCCTGTAATAGATTTCTATAAATCATTATATTTGATAGAAAAATATTTCAAGAAACAAGATTTATGGAATGAGTTCCTTGGGTGGTGAAATTGTTATAATTATAAAGTGATTCAAACAGATAAGAAATGTTATTAACATTGAAACATTGGATTATTAGATGTCAAAGACTTTGAATACTTTGTTAAAATAGTAAAATTGTTAGAATATTATTTTTAAGGTTCACTGTTATTGAAATAGGCTTACATTATATATGTCACTCGCTAAAATATTATAGTTATAAAATGGTACTGTATTACCTCATTGATACATGTAAGGTTTTATAAAGAGATGAAATAAGTTTAGAAAAAATAAAAACTATAACATTCACAAAACTAATTTGTAAGTCTATCATATATTTTATGATTAGAGAGTCACTTACATATGGTTTTGTTAAAAATTCATAAATGAATTTATAGATACAAAACTACCATGATATATAAATGGAATTATACACATTATCGTTCATTCATATTTTCTGCATATACACATGAAATGAAATGAAAATTCACCTCTAAAAGTGTAACAATATGTTTTCCTAGACCAATATTCTCCATGTAGTATTAATAGTTTTAATTAAATGTTAAGGTTAACATGGGAAGGTTTCTTTTTCAGGATATAAAATATTCTCATTAGGCACAAAAATGAGTTTTGTGTGCTAGATGAACCAAAAATTATACAACAATGAATATTATATAATATATATTTGGTATTTATTGGTGTATGTTTACTTATTGATTTCACTGATACCTATAGTTAGTGGGATATATATAATGATGACCTTTATACTTTGGTATCATTCTTTCAAAACCCTTAAAAATTAGCTAATCAATGGGTGTTTGCATTTGTTTCTTATCATTTGATTGGTTTAATGTTAACCAATATGTGTTTTGACCTATCATTTGATGACTATGAAATTTTGGTCTTTGATTTTGAAATATTTAAGAAGTGTATAACTAAACCTAGAAAATAAAAATTTCATTCTTATCTATCTGGGTGGGGGGGATCATGTGATTTCTCATCCATAAAGATCAATAACTGTTGATATATTCATTAAACAAATAAATATATACCCAGAGAATAAATACATTTGAGTATCTATGTGTGATTGACTTTATTTATGTCCTATGGTTTCTCTATGTTTTTGAATGAATGGAATCTAATAAAATGAATGATTACTAATGATGTAGCTGGTAGAAATAGGATTGGAGATACATGTGTATTATAGAGATCATTTCAGTTAAATATGTAGTGTGAGTATCAAATATTGGTTTATATAGGCCATTACATTATTCATTTATTATTTGAAGAATTTATATTCATAATAAATTCTAAAATGGCATGCGGGATGAAATGTTTTGATTGAATTAATAAGGATAGAGTTTAAAAAACTCATAGAGATACATCAAATGTGTCTTAGATTATATATATATATATATATGTCTTGGATATATATTTACAAGGTGTTTCATATAATGTGTTACATGTTGAATTTGATGTTAACTTTTCAAAAATGTTTTGGAATATATATACACAAGGGGTTTTTGATACGATTTTACAAGTTATTTTAAATGATACAATATAAGGGGAAATGAAATAATGTTTATGTGGAATTTTTATAAGTAGCAGATGAAAGGAGGTATTTCCTAAATCCATTATGAATTTGAATAATTATTTCTATATTATATGATATATATTGGTATATGGGGTAGAATTCTAATAGATTTAATTCCACTTCATCTAATTTTAGGATGATATTTTTTATCCTATAATAAATAAATTTTAATGGATGAGTGTTATGTATCTAAATGTATGTTGAGTTTTAGGATGATGATCAATATCATTTTAGAATTTATTCTACATTTGATATCATCATTATATCCTTTCATTTGATGAAACCAATTGGAGAACAATTACATTCATGTGATGAATGAATTAATAGTAATGTATTCAAGACGTAAATTATGTAAAATATGTATTGATTCATGACTACATAAGAATTTACCATTGGATATATAAGGTATCAACTAAATTGTAATGAGTTTTTTCAATTTTATGATTCTTGAGAAATCGTTGGATGATTATCTTAATTCAAATAAGCTCTCTTTCATTACCCTATTTCTTTAACTGGAACTAGAATGTCATAGGTTTTTTAGAGAATCCAAATTATATGATGGGTGATACACATTATCTTATGGATACATTATATCAGAATAAGTATATTGGTACCTTTAATGGATCATTACAATGGATATTGATTGAAGTCAGTATTAATAGAGTCGTTGAGGATGTAAATTACGCATGTTCTCTTTATTTTGGATTTAGCATGGTTTCTGTTTAAATACATGGTAGATCATAATAATTCGAATTATAATTGTTTCCATTGTATTAATTAAGTATTAATTTATCCATACAAACAAAACATCTTCATCATCAATAGAATATTTCATTACCAAAATTATGTTCATTCTGTTTCTTTAGTTTATGACTCATTTTATTAGTTTTCAACACCTGATTTCAATAATTAGTCCATTAAATTTTACGTGATTTATTATTTATAAATTATATACATATATAACATTAGTCTATCTTGTTTACATTTCCACATTACTATCATACTTTATTTTTACAATTCATCCTTAATAATTACTATCATTTAAATATTTAATATATGTTTCCTTAAATAACACAAATCCACATGGGAAATTCATTCCATAATACCATTATTCATAATATTTTCTAATAACATAAGTCACATTCATAATATAATTCAATTATTATCATTAATATAATAATAACCATTTTGGTCTCCCTCCTTTATTTAACATATCCATTTTTATGTATATGATCATCTAGAAAATTAATTCATAACTTTATCAAGTAGTATTAAATATAAATTGATGTTTAAATCCATTAATAATAATTCCTAATATTATAATGAAATTATATTATTTCAATTATTCCAAAATATCAACAAGTAGAAATAATATTAATTTATCATTTATCATCAATAGTTTAGAATATAATAATAAAATACTATTTTTATTAAAAAAGGGATTCAATGTCATCACCACAGGATTTCTATATCAACAATAAAATTACATCATCAATGGTTTTCACAAAGAAAAATTTACACATGCTCATGAGACACCTTTAATTAAAAATAAAGAAATAATTCAACTAAAATTAACTAAAATTTTATCAATGGATTTGAATTAGTCTTTAGAGTCCCAAAAGAGTAAAAAGGAATTAGTGCTTAAAACAAATGTCCCACATGACTCAATTATTTATGTAATAATATACCTATAAGGGTGTGCAACATGCCACACCCATGAACCACTTTATATAAACACAACATTGTCATGCTACCCCGAACTAACATAATCACAAGATCAATGGATTTTCTAATCAAATATCCATGGTCGCATTATTTAAAACCCCCAAACCACATTTAATCCATTAATCTCTAACCATAAAATATTTCATTTAGACTTTCATTATTCATTATGTCCACCCTAGTTCCATATATTTCTTAAAAATCTATGTGATAACATGGACAAGGAAAATACCATTTCACTAAATGATCATATAAATACATATTTCTATTTCAATGTTGATAAAAGAAAGAAAAATGTGAAGGATGCATGGACTATTTATAAAAATATGGACCATCCTATCCCATTGAATTATCTTTCATGGAATTTAGAAGTGTCAGTACGCGGATTGAATAATAAAGGGTGGTGGTTGAGATTAAATTTCAAATGGTAGTGGTAGGTCACAACATAATCAATGGTGTGGTGGGGAATTTTTCAGGTGGCAGGAAAGGAAAATGTTGTAGACTTGTGTGTCACGTCATATAGGTATACTTGGTGGCATAATGTGTTCTAGTTAGACATGGAGTTTTCCATGGATGAGATTTTCATTGTAACCATATTTTATTGATGTGTATCTAAGACTCTAATTTATGGGTTCCTCTATCATAGATGATTTCAATGTGTATAGGTATGTGTTTTGATGTCTCCCTCCTTCAGTTGGATCAGATTAGATTCTTTTACTAGGAATTAAATGAGTTATAATTGAGGGATTTTTGGAATTTATTTTAGATTATCAGTAGATAGGAACCCATTCCATATTAGTGATTTTTAAACATACAGTGAATCTATATTTTCCATGTTGTTTATTGTGTGGTGATTCATATCATGACTTGGCATTGTGTTTTTATATCCATGTATAAATGGTTAGAAACTTCATTTTTTCCTTAATTTTATCAAACCATCAGTAATCATAGGTGAATATATAAATTTCCTTAGGACCCCTAAAGTGGATTTTAACCCTTATCATTTTAAGAACAAGAATTATTCTATCTTATGTGATTTCACTATCATTTACCTTCTAGTTGCTTCTTAGTTTTCAACTGAATAAGTCTTTGGCTATGAGAATATGTTATTTAATGAATTTTTTTGTGATTGGATGATGACTATGGCTATATTCAAGATTACTGTGGTTCTATTCACCTGATTTATACCTCTTAATTATCTATTATTTTTGTTATATGTATACAATTATCCATAAATCATAGATTATGAAAGTGAGTTCAGGAAAATTCCATTATTGTTTATAAATTATGGCCTTACGAATCTTTTTTCCATTGTGGGAGTGTATTATGTATTGAAATAATAAAGATAATATATCAAGAAAAAATAAATTTTAATAGGATAGGGTAATTTTCATGTGTTTATCCATTTTCATGATATTTCTCTTGTACATGATGCTTATTTCTACTATTTCTAAAAATAATTGATATTATTGACTGTTTTATGTTAATGATGTGATTTTTTATGGAACCCCATTTATAAAAGTTTATGAAAAATAGAAATGTAACCGTTTCATGGAATAAGGGAACAAAAATGAAATTATGTTTTAAGTTAGTAATAATATTGAAGTGTTTGATGTTTTAATTATTTTCCATAATGGTAGAATGATTATTTTGTGTGGTTACGATTTTTTTGTTCCTGAGGTGATTGTGGTGAGGTATGTGAAATAGGTTATTCGGAATATTCTTTTGATGGAATTGTTAAATAAAGTGATGGTTGTGGATTTTGAAACTGGTGATATGGAATAATCTATATCTGGAATAGTTTTATATGTTCAAAAAAATATAATTGTGACGGGGGATATAGTTTCCTATAAATGTTTGGAAATCGGAATACAAAGGTTTCCATGGTGTGATGAAATTAGTGATTATTATGGATTTTTTTATATTTTCATGGAAGTAACATACTATAGTGGGAAATGATGAACATCAAATGGGGTAGATTTCAAATTGTACAACCTCAAGGATAAGAATGACATATTTATTTTTGAATTAAATGGGGTATGGATGGAATTACAAGGCTAATAGATTAAATTAAATTATAATTAAAATGTAACTTAAATTATCAATAACTATAATCTGGTTGGTAAAAATTAAATAATAAAATTGAATAATTGAATAAATAATTGGGTTTTTGAATTTTTAGTCGTTATTTTTGTTGGAATTTGGATTGGTTCCTAGTGTAATAGTTTAAAGAAATGTTGGTTTGTAGGGATGGTAGTGTGCTGATTATTGTGGTCTATGTTGGTGTGGTGTATTTATGGACCCCTATTTAAGAAATTATGTGGAATACATATATGATTTATTTTCAATGTTATTTTTATCCATACTCTACCTGAGTTAGATACCCTTACTGATGTCCAACATGATATTAAAACTAGTATTTTTACCTAATCATCGTGGTTGGAGAGGAGACATATTGTTTACATCTCCCTCTCCCCTATTATACCTTACATTCATGGTATGGGTAGTAATGGATTGTTGTAAATAATATCATACCAGTGTATTATGAGTCATACTCAGATAACCGATGAGGTATTGATGAGGTGGTACATAGGTTTTTGATAGAATCTCTAAGGTGTTCATGATGAGGAAACTATATGTGTAATGATATATCTAGTGGGGTATTTAGATGAGGACATATTATAGGTTGATTAACAGAAGTGATGGGGGTACTTATTGGATATATTGAGGTCATGTTGATGTGAGGATATATAGTGGGTTCATTGATGGTAGTATGAGGGCATGAGGATGGTTTTCTTTATATTTATAGTATACTACAATACTATATACGAGATCTGAAAATAAGATGTGATATTTAGTAGTTCATATGGGATGAGGAGGTCGACATGAATGAGGTATATATAATGGTTGTGATATGAGATATGGTGTATTGTGTCGTAGATGTGGAAGGGATTTAATGTACAAGAGTAAAGATATAATCTGTTATGAATGATATTGAATCTCAGTTACTAAAATCAACATTTTATTTATTTATTGATGGAATAATATATAATATTGTTGAGTTTTTAGAATTATATGATAATTGAATGAGGGTATTTTTATAATAAATAATTGAATCATAAAAAATTAGGAAATAGTTATCACTAAAGGGGAAAATGTGTAATAATATATTTCATGGAATAAATAAAATTTTATAATTCCATTTCAATGAAATATATGATAACAATCTCTTTCATAGAAGGGATGTTAGTCTTCAAAAAGGTGTATAAGAGACATATCTAATGGATACTTTTTGAGACATCTTCCGAACCAAAAAAGTGAAAGGTATACTATTTTTTAGACTTTTTACATTGAAAAAATTGGGCAATAAATTTATAATGTGGTGAATATATATTCCACCATTTAAAAATAATTAATTAATTTTTATTTATGCGATCCAGTGAGACAAAAATCAACCAATAGTGATATTTTATGTATTAAATTATTTATTTATTTTAATAGGATATATAATGTGATTCTCATAAATTAATAATATGAGTCTTTGATGATGTTCATAATTTTAAAAAAGTGATGTTGAGGAGCTATGAGTATTAATCTGAATATTGAGAAATGATAATGGAATGGATTAAATATTTAATTATTTTAAAGATTATATTTCTAATTATTAATTTAAATAAGAGTATAATAGTCCTAACACACCATAAACATAAGAATTGATGAGGAAAATAAGAGATGCATTTTTTAAATAGAAATAACTATGTTCTATGAATTTACAATATCAATGTAATTTTAGGGACAAACTATCAAAATAGCTATAGATTTTCAAAATAAATGTTTAATAAGGTGGAGATGTAATATGGGTTCCAATTATATGTGGTTCAATATGAACCCATCAATAAATAAATTCATTATTTTTAGAATATCATGCTTGATAAAGATAAACAATTTAGACTTGGTGAAGTTTTATGAATGATTTAATGAAATAATTTTAATGGGATACATATCCAACTAAATAGGCTATAAATAAAGGAGACATTTACTCTATAATATGGTAAACTATAATAATATTTGGTTTGTTGAAAAAAACCAAATTCGACTAAGGAGCTTATTTAATATTTTGAGAATTATGATGAGTGAAACATGCATAATAAAAGTAATGTAATCGAAACTAAAATTTAAAATTAATTAAATTATGTTTATATCAAAACGAATCATAGTAGTGATGAAAGAGGTGTTGTGGGAAATGAAAAAAGAAACATTTAAAAGACACCAAAAAATTTTATACTAGGAAGTATAATTGGAAATGATGAATACCCAATCCTGATAAGATAAAGACTATGATTTGAAAACAAATTAAAAATTTTCTAACAAGTCGATCCACATTCAATTACTAAATCTATTAAACCTAAATAATGTATAAATTTTATAAATGTGTAGATAGATCAAATTGGTGAAATTACTAATTGGGTCCTTATTATATGAATAAAGTATAAAAATTTCATTAAAAATACTTTTTTTAGAAAAAAGATCAATGCTGAATGTGAGTTCACAAAAAAACTAGTTTTGTATGAAAAGGCTCTTGTCAAGTTGAAGGAGTTAATTTTTCAAGACATAATGCTATATATTTTTTCCTGGTTATTGTATTAAAAAATTGTTTAAAATTTTATCAAATGGATGTGAAATCGTTATTATAATAGAGAGTTATTGATGAAAATATAATTTTCGTAAAATCCATAATATTTATACTAAAAAACTATGTTAAAGATGTTTTTAGGATATATAATGTTTAGTATGGCCTAAAATAGGCTCCTAGAGCATAGTATTCCAAATTGTATTTTTCTTGAAAGAGTTTAATTTCACTAAATAGAGAATTTGTTACAATATATATTTGATGAATATGATCACATGCACTCTCATTTACCCAATTTGTGTTAATTAAATAGTTTTTCTAGACGAAATGGAGGATAATTTTGATGAGTTTTTAATGAAAAATGAATATTCATATTGATATTTCTATTCATGGAGAGATGATATTTTTCTACAATTATAGGTTATTCGTGAAGATATCTTTATTTTATTATCAGAAGATATATAATCTAAGGAATTTTTAAATACATTTGACATGGTAATAATGATGAAACATCCACACCTATTACAGATGGTGTTACTCCAATAAATTATATTATAGGGAATTGTGTACGTCAAAATAACTTTAATAAACTAATTAGAATTTTGGAATATCTTATTACATACATACCATGTATAGTCTATGATGTTACCTATAGTTCAAGGAATATAATTGGTCCCAAAAAATAACATATATGAGCTTCCGAGATGATACTCAAATATATAAATGGGGCTATTAGTAATGGATTATTTTATAATAGTTATCAAGATATAAATTTGTTAGGATATACTAATTATAATTGGGATTGAAAAATTGCATTAAATTTAAAATCATGTGGTAAATTCATTTTGGGATATTGTTTTATGATTTGGGTCAATAAAATGAATATTTTTTTACATTATACACTATGGTTACAAAAAATAATACTTCTAAATACGGATAAAAGTAATTGAGTTATAAGAGATAGAAATTGAAATGTATAAAGTGAAGGCCAATAGACCATTATGAATTAAATATGACAATCAAATTGCTATAAATCAATCAAAAAACATAATGAAACAATAAAGATCTGAACATATTTATTTCAAATATCCTTTCATTAATTAAAATGTTGAAAATTAAAATATGATGATAGAATATGTTTCCATTCATGTTCAGAATGCATATATCTCAACTAAAGCAATTCTAAGGGATATATTTGAAGAAATAATGTTGGAAATTCCTTGTTATCCTTTCCCTTTTACTTTAATAGTATTTAAGACATCATAAAACATTTAATTATTTTATCTATGGGGTGTAACGAAATTTAAATCATTTGATTTATGTTTTTAGGAATCCAAAAATGGTCCTATTTAAAAAAGTGAGAGATTTTATTATGTATATTAGTGGGAGGGAATCAATTTCACTAGCCATTAATTTATTTTTATATAGGAATGAAATTATCTAAAAATTTTCATTGCCTCTAAATATGGTTTCATGAAATTTATCAATGAAAAATTTATTTGAATTGATCATAGTTATTGGATTTTATATCAATGAAGAAAATTGAAAATTATGAACCCTATTAATTTGTTGATGAATTATTTATTTTTTACCAATATTATTTTATTATAATTAAATATGGATAAGATATTTCTTGGGATGGGTTTAGGGGGATTAATTTACTTGGAAAAAAATTTAGTGGGTTAGAAATGAGTTCAAGAAGTTTGGATTTTTATGTATAAGTAATCTAATGGTATTCTCTCCGTATAAAATTTTACAAGAGTTTATATAGTCTATGTTTGGATAAATAGAGAGGAATCAAAGGAAAATTATACGCGTAATATTAATTCCAAAATTCTATAATCCTTGTAAAATATAAAAAATTTTAAATAGTTCATATAATTAATATGAATCATGCATAAGAGTAATATGGTGTATATGAATTTTTAAATTGAAATTTTTATATATTGAATAAGAGTTACCTGACATAAAATATAAATAATTTTATATATGTGATTAATCTCATATAGTTTCTAAGGCTATGAAATGTTAGCCAAATATTTTATAAATAATCAATCAAGATGATTAATGTTTTTTGATTAAGAATTGGAAAGCTAGATTGACTAGAATACATGTAATGAATATCTGTAAGGATTTTTTTATATGGATGACAATATTTATAGAGTTTTGAGTGAGTTGATTTGGTCCTCATTTTAATAATCTTAAAATATTATTCTTGAGATTTTTTTGGATAACCAATGATAGAAAAATATACATATAAATACAATGTATATTTTGAATTATCAAATATAGAATTATTCATGAGTTTTTTCAATTTAGAGAATGAGTCAGAAAATATTATTAAGGAGAAAAAATTGATAAAAGTTAAAAATGATATGATAATTCTTATTGAATAATCAGGATATTATAGTAATTGAAATGGGAGGTAGATGGAATTCCTATTTTATATTTTGATGGATGAAGAGAATAATTTTCAACTAGTGTTGAAGAATCTTTGAGATCATTAATTTTATTTTCATTTTTATTTAGTATACTTTATATATATTAATGAGATATTTATATTGAACTCTCAAAATATATAAGCATTTGGAAAAAATATAGGGACAAGGATGACACCATTTCTCATAGTAATCACTTTAGGATATCAATAATACAATATATATATTAATTTACATAAAAATCTATAAGATATAGTAACTCATCCTAGGAGAGAACATTTCAAAACTAACATGTTCATTTCTGTTTTAATTTTTTATTCTATAGACAGTTGAAACTCCAATTTAACAAGGCCAGTATATCCTGACATTAACTAGTCCTAGTGGTCAATTTTATATAGGAAATTATGAAATTCTAACATTGATTAAACCCCTTCTCAATGTTTTATTATCTTTCATATGAGAATTTTATTTTCATACTAACATAATATTTTTATGTAGTTTACATAAATGTTTGATTTACCAAAATAATAAATGGTTAAGTGCAAGAAATATTATAGACAAGGTATATTTCCAAAAAAAATTACCTCTTTAATTTCTTCAACTCTATTCATCATATGATTATATTCATGTCATTGTTGAATTTTCTTTAATAAAATATAACCTCCAATATACCATTTATCAATCTATTGCCCAAAAATTATAGTTGTTTTCAATTTTATCAAAATTTAATGAATAACATGTATGAATGATTTTAGTAAAATAAAAAATTTATATGTCAGAAAACCTATGTCATTAAAATCATATTGGGAAATTATATTAACGTGTATTATCCTATTATAATGAATTTTATGTTTCATCCTTAAAATGTTTATGATATTATTTTTGTAATTATCAAAATTATATTTAAGAATAACCTTGATCTATATCTTAGATTGATGTAAATGTGATTTAATTGTATTTATCACAATTCAGTCATTATTATACCGGAACTATCCCTTATAATATGACCTAAAACGATAATATATAGGTCATATACATATGAACATAAAAATTACTATATAAATTCTTAATTCAATCTGAAAAATAAATTTCATACCTTACTACATGCATTAAAATTATAATTGATGTTTCACAGGGATGATTATCATACCATAAAAGTCTAACATTAAATTTCATGGTTTAACCTCATTGAATGAATTAAATATAATATTTTTTTCCAATGGAGATTATCATACATTTTAATATAGATATAAATTATATGAAAACCCTTAATTATAATATGATAGTTTTTAATTCATTAAGATATATACACATGAATATTACATGGGGATCAACTCTATTACGATTTACCTAAAAATATGATTTAATTATATCCCATTTCATCATTAAGATTTCCCCAAAGGATTATATCTTATTTTAATGATTCAATCCAAGTCAAATTAATCTCTTTTTGTACTCCCAAAATAACACATCACCCTAATTGAAAACATTAATGTCTAAAGAAACCTTATCAACATCATAGATGTCAATAAACACAATAGTAATAACAATGCCATTATATATGTTATTAAACCATAATTTTTATTCCTAAAGAGTTTTAATCTATAACATTTCTTCCCAAGTGTTAGAATCATGGAGTTCTATACTATATATAATTAAATTTTAATTTTTTTTATTAATTTCCTATGTTCTTCCTTGTATGGTTTCAAATTAATGTTTAACTTCCTTGCATGGTTATAAATTATAGAGTATTTATTTTTTCTATTGTGATGATTATAAAATTACATATGATATAAAAAAATAAAATTTTTAATTAGTATTATTTTATGTATATAATCATCCCTTGATAAATTAATTGAAGGTATTTTATTTATTTAATGAACATTCAATGTAATAATCAAATTTTTAAAAGGATAGTTCCAGGAATAATTTGAAGAACATATCTTCAAATTTATAAGAGATTAATTAGGCACACAATATGATTTTGATGAGATGTTTAAACATTATATCCTATCTATTTTTTAATGTGAATCTCAAAATTATATAGTCTATTCCTCTAATTGGAGAGATAAAATCAATCGTTGAAAATGTGAAAAAATGTAAAGTTTATATTTTTCTCAAATAATATTATTTTCTATAATATCATGGAAACTATAAACAAAACTTATAGAATATACATGTATTGAAGAAATAATGATACTAACAAAATAATTAAATTTGGAAACACCATCTCAAAACTAGAATCTAGAATGTAAAAAATATTATAAATCATCCTAAAAAATATATTTACCCAGAATACAAAGTAAAAAAATATTTTCTCAGTATAAATGATATATTTACATCTTCTGCTATCAAATTAATGTGGATTCAAGAGTTTAAACTTTATCCCATAATGAAATTATATGAATAATTTATAATTTCTCACCTATAAAATCCTTGGTACGGATTTTTTGTAACTATTTTAATAATTTTTTTTTCTTATTGGACGTATAATTTAGGGTCTCATAGAAATGATTCATTTTTTTATTTTATCATGTAAATTAAAAAATAATTGTTTAATTTTATTCCATTTTTACCATATTTCAATAGTGGGCTCTATATTAACTATAATAATACTCTCTATAACAAGTTTCCTTATCTAAATTGAATCAAACACATGCCTAACACAATGCCCTTTTTATTATAAAGAGAATACCACCACCCCTATGTATGTCTTATTGCTTCCCATAATGAGAAATAATAGTATATCCTTATGATACCTTTTTTATTGATCATGTAGGTATTATCATATGAAATGACTAATTATCAATATGTGTGTAGTATTTATTCTATTTGATCATGAACATGTTAGACCTGAGACACCTTGGGGTGAATCAAGGTGGTACCCATTTCAAGATATAATTTTTACAAATTGTGTCCCTTTTAGATCCTTTTCACATTTTATTTTGAAGGTTGATAATCATATTGATCAATTTTAATTTTCATATTTCCTCACTGAACCTCAAATTCAAATGAAGAAACATAATTCATTCACATATAATATGGATTTTACATGGTTTAACCTGATGGAATAGTATAAAGAGTATACATAGATATT
The DNA here is from genome assembly GCA_963277665.1 of Viscum album. NCBI lineage: Eukaryota > Viridiplantae > Streptophyta > Magnoliopsida > Santalales > Viscaceae > Viscum > Viscum album. The sequence goes on along the minus strand of OY728138.1, from coordinate 50,067,696 downwards.
ATGTTAATGTACAAGGAGGTAATATTACTCACTTTAGTTATTAAAATCATTTATAAATGACTCATTATTGGTCCAAACATCACTCCATGGTCTTCACTTCATTATGTAATTCAGTAAAGCAAATGTTTAGTTTATATAGTTGAGGGTCTCTTCAATAGTTTATTAAAATGAATAATTATTGATGGTTTATATGGGTTTTAGATACATTTTTCATTCCCATATCCTAATTTATTTTATAATATAATCCTAATTTATAAAAATCATCTTACTTAGGCTAGATAAGATCAACTCCTCTTATAGAGTTGATTCATGTGTATTTTTCTGCCAAACCCATATGCGAGTATCCTCTCTCTATAAGAATTTTCTCCCTATATTCTAGGTGATCATAGTAGTGGTTTGTATTCACTCCTCTATTTAAGATATTTATATAGAAATATTCTTAGGTCCCCTCTTCTTTATTAAATCATTATAGACTAAATATGTCTGTATATTTTCTATCTTTTTTTCTCAAAATATTCTAATAGTAGTAATTCAGATTTCTCTATATCAAACCATATGATTTGAGGGTTTGTATTAGTTCATACTCTATTTATTTACTCCAATAATTCCTGTTGGACCACAAGATGTATTATGGTCATTAAATTAAAATTAAATAGAGTTAATCATTGATATTTTTAGATATAAATCCTTATTAAAAATTTCGGATAAATTGTTAAATAATCTATGAATTTCTCGTTTAATGAGTGGAATTATTACCCACACCATGGTGCTCAAAAAATTAAATATATTATGAATCCTTTCAATAAATTCATTTTAATTTTATAAATATCATGGTAAGATCCTCTAGTTTCTTTTTAAACATTGAACTAGTCAGAAAATGTTCTATTTCTTTATAACATGATCAACTTTTCAAACTAAAAATACTGCATGTCTTAACATTAATATCCAAAATCCTATTTTATAGCTAGATTTTGTGATGGATATCACTCTTTACTTGGACATATTAGGATATAAACTATTAATCATGATGTGGTCCTTGTTTGTTTGAAAAATGAAATGGCATGATTCATTATCTATTGTATTGCAATCTCTATAAAATATAAACTCAATAAATTCATATGATCATTCTTCGCAGCATGAATGATATCTTATAGATTTTAATTATTTCAATAGTACATTTGGGTATTAGTTGTGGAATGGAAAACACTTCTATTGTATGTACCAATATTAATCAATAGAGGCTTCTAAACTACTTTTATTTATTTTATTGTTATTAAAATGTTTTTTAGATTTCACTCTTCTCATCTCTAAGTGAAAATCACAATTACCCCTTGGATATATAGTGACACATATATAGAAGGTAGATTACCCATATGTAATATATTCATTAAACATATTTTTGATCCTCTAACAAAAATGAATTTTGAACATTTTTTAGTTACTTTTATGTATACGGTGGTTCCTCTTCATGACTTTGGTAATTTTTTTGTGAGCTTAGAAATATGAAAATTACACATGGGGATCACTACCTTTAAATATTAAATATATAGTTATTTATAAAATTCACAGTAATCAACAACATTTTAAATAATCAAACAAGATTTTATACTAGAACTCTTTTACCATTTTAAAAATTTCACAAAATTCCCCCAAACATTTTAAAACCTACATAGTCTTCTTCTGATGATAAATTTAAAAAATATTCAAACATATTGAAACCTACATTCTTAATATCATAATGCAAAGAACACTCAAATCACCATAACAATTTATGGTTACATTGTTTGACCAAAATAACTCATTAATATACCACTAACGTCATTATACTTAACCAAATTATATCCACCACATCCTAATCCATGACCATAATATATAAAGAATCGCGGTGAATATTTTCACTATTGAACTAGTGATTCCATGTGAAGAACATCTCTAATTAATTTTCAAATATCATAATATAATTATGTATTTAATGTATTCCCATACTCTAGCCATAAATCATGAATATAGTGATTGATAAATCCCACACCAAACTCACCTTTGTTTCCATCACTACCCACCTTTGGATTTTATTGTTAATAATATAAAAAATATAGCCTTACAAAATAACTCTGAGGATACTGATTTATGATCCCATGATTTCTATAAAATTTGAAATCAAAATGTGAATATCGATTTGATCTATATTTACCATTTCATGCACTCTCCCTTTTTACAAACACTAAATGGGTACACCCTCAACTATTCTTCCCCTTGGTCATGATTTTCAATAATATCAATAGATGTATTTTTGGGGCTAGTTAATATTCCTTAACCAATGTATTTTAGATTTTTAGAATATTCTCCCACTTTATTTTGGTCTTCCAAACTCTTATAATAGTATATTCATTCTCACAATCCACTGGATTCAACTGATTATGATCTATATCATTTAGTTCTATAAACCATTCGAATGTTTACCTTTAGACATGTTTTGTTGTATTAATAAATTTCAAAAAACTTTGAAATGTTGTTTTTATGAATCTATTACCCACCTTTACACCCTTAGGCCCAACAACTTTTTGATTGACCGCTTTCCTCTTTTACCACCTATTGGTACCCCTAGTTGCTAAGAAACTATATATTTATAATTCATATTTAATTACAGTTATTGATAACACTTTTTTAATAAACAAAGTTCCATATTTTCATTTTTCTAATATGTATTAAATTTTTCATTCACATTTACTTTCTTCTAAAAGTTTTTTAGTAAGTGAAATTTCCTCTCAGTATTGAGTCTTTAACAAATTCCCTAAGCTGAAAAAGTGAGAAATGAACATGGGAAATGATATATTATGTCAAAAACTACCAAGATAGACCTACCACTCACCTATTTCAGTATATTATATAATCATGATATTTTGTCTAGTTTTAAAACATATCTTTATGTTAAAAACACTCACACAAAACTATCAAAATTTATGAAATTGAGAAAATGAATTGTGAGAAATACCATATGTTGAATCAACATATATCACATATTTATGGTAATACTGTGATACCTCTTTTTATATATCATTATCCATTATTTACAATGATTTTCAATATTATATGTCACTAATTAGCCTCTGATTTCGAAACCACAAATCTGCATTGATTCCTTCAATACCTTCCTCTATGTACAGAAATATTTTTTAGCAAGGTGAAACTATCTTATGGTTTGAAAAGAAGTTTCCTTGTAAATTTTTTAATTATAAAAAAAATCAGTTTATACCAAATTGATATTAATTATAAAAATAAATATGAATTTTTTTATCATCGATTCTTATTTATCTCAAGTTTAATATTCTTTCCTATTGTGGTTAGATAACACTTTTTAAATGGGATGAAATTATATTGCAATCAATAATGGGGGTTTGATACAACTATAACATTAAAATTCACCTTTGGACACACATAAAATTCATATTAAGATCTTAATTATTTAAACTTCTTTATTTAATCATGAAACACTAGATTTTATTAAAAATGCAAATCTATTTAGTCGAAACCACTTATTTTGTCTGATCAAGGCCTTGATAGAATTTGGGTTATTTTTTCAACACTTATATCAATTAGGGAAATTAAAATTTTGAACTATTCTAGTTTCATTTTTCTTTTTCAGATCATACCCACTTTCCTTCAGTACCACACATATCCCTTTTTTCCACAAAATCACCACTTGGATCATATCTCCCCCTTAATCTAATATTACTTCAGAGAATGTTAAAATTCATTACAATAAATATAAATATTGGTATACCTAACCTCCTCATGAATAGGAATGTAGTTTTCCATGAAAAGATAATCCTTGGATTAATTATTCTTACAAGGATTAATAATGACTTTCCATTGATTGGTTCCACTTACAAAAACATTCTCATGAGTGTTTGATTTCATGTGTACTTCTTTGTTCAGAAGGGACACCTTTTTAAAAGCATTAATAAAAACACTAACACATTATTCCTCATGAGTATAAATTTTTTCACTCTTCTTATACATTGAAATATTATACATTTTTTGTGTTCTAATATCTTTAATAATTCCACATTTAAAATATTTATACTTTTTATAACAATAAATCTACTATATGTGCTACAATTACCTTCCTATTATTTCCTTTTCTCATTTTGGAAATATTTATTTCTCATCACATATTCTCTATTGAACATAAAGATATATTACCTTTTCTTTTTAGTTTCCAATTTTTTTTTCATTTCTTCCCCTAAATACTATGATATCATAACATCCTTTTAGGTCTAAGAAATATTCTTTTGATAGTTTGTCCCATATTTATTCATGCACTAGAATATAACATTCTATAAATTAAAATAAATTAGTGTTATGACAGCTAATTTTATATGAAATCCTAAAATAAGATAAACCATGTTATAATTTAAATATTAACATTGTGAAATAACTATTTAATATGTTAGTATAAATATATGTTACCATGTTAGTAAATCTATAATTAATGTATAATATATGGAATCAAGTAGTAAAATAAATCTATATGTAGTTCATTTTTATAATATTGAAATGGAGATATATTATCTATGATTTTTATAAAACTAAGATAATGATAAACTCTAAATTGTGTAGCTTTTGACAAATCATTTTTAGGAGAAGTTTAAGCTCATAAAAATCCCCATGAGATCTATAATAGTTTATTATCCACCTGTTTCAACCACCATTGTTTATTTTATACTTTTTTATTTTATAGAGATATTGAGAGGTTATGTAATTACAAGTTATAATGATATAAATATATAACTATAAATTTAATATGTTTTTATATATACAATGTATTTTAATAAATTTCTCATTTCAATATTTAATTAATGGAAATATAATTTTTAATACTAATACTGTTTAGTATCTAGATAACTCATAAGATCATTTTATTCCCACAGATATATTTGAATAAAAATTTCCTTTACAGATGATATGTATCATTTTTATGAAAATGAATAAAATATTTTTAAATGGGTATAATAATATTTTTTATATTAATAATAGATTAACATAAATTTAATTAGTAATTGATTGTGAGAAAAGAATAAAAACTTAATATTTTCAAAGTCATTTTACTATGAATTTTGTTAATATATCTTATAGTTTAATTAGAATTTAAATTTTATCATATTTATAAATATAATTATATTGAAAGGGGATTAAATTTTGATTTATAAAATCAATAATAGATAATAGGTTTCATCTTATCTTTTTATAAAAAAATTATTACCATATTAAATATTTCATCAAGTTTAATATGGGCAAAATGGTTAACATAAAGTGTCTATAATTTTGTAAAAATAATTTGGCATATTGACATAGATAAATAAATGTTTTAGGTAGTAAATTTATCCACAAATTTCATACCAACCTTTCCTTACCCAACTATTATGTCTTATATTTCCTTGGAAATGTCCCTCTCCCTCACCTATAAAAGGAGTTAACATCCACTAACATCAATGCACTCTATCCCTTAAAAATTTCCTCAAACTTATATAAATATTTAGTCTCCTTTAATCATCTTCCATTTTTGTCTATTGTTGTTTACAGGAATCTTTTTGAAGTCCACCAATTCCAAGAAGTCAACTAAGAGGTGATTTTTGTCCTCAAGATCAGTATTATCCACTCCCCAATCATTTCTTCTCAATCATTGTTTTCCAAACCTATAAACCCATACCAATATAACTAACTCATTATAATTAGTATACATAAATATTATTATGTTAATGGAATAAGAATTATGTATCTCCCTCTCATTCAATGGAAAATGAAAATGTCGCTTGTGTTATGTGATGCCTACCATCTCCATGAATAACATGTTCTATATTTCATTAATAATGTACATATTTTTTTATAAGAATGTATTTCATGAATAAAATATATATATGATGTTATTAAGAATATAGAAATATAAATTATGTTTTAGATTAATTTATGACCCATTATTAGTATATTAACTATTTTTAGTTAAATATAACATAAAAACATTCCATCAATTTAATCTTCACAAATCATAACTAAAAAACACATAGAATTTAATTATAATGTTATAAATAATTATTTAGAATATATTCTAGTATCTTAATTAATTTAGTAATGATGAACTTGGTATCAGTGCATGTGGTCGACATTGACATTAAAAACTATGTATGAAATAATCAAAATCACTAACATTTGATGATGAAAATAAACAATTACCAACCAATAAATGCATATTTATGGATTACAATTATATATTATATAAGTTAATATATATGAATAAGTCTCTATAATAGTTTATTAAAATGGTTATGTTTTTTATACATGATGTTAAAGTGCTTCCATGGATGTTAGGAATATAAAGAAGGGTTTTTTCAACTTAACCTCATTTTAATTGAGTCGTAGTTTTTATCCATTGACTAAAATATTTTATGTTTCTTATATTTTTTCATTTCATTCATTCATATGGTATTTTTCCGTTTTATCAAGGAAATATTCATTATTACCTTAAAAAATATTCTTCTTTGATAAATTCCCTTTTTTATAAAAAGATGAAATTTAGAAAAATATTATTATTCAAATTAATGAATATTTATGTTTCATGTAAATTTTATTTCATTAGAAAAATATTTTTACATTCATATTTAAAATCCAAACATGTATTATCTCATGTGAAATTCATTTACTACTTTTTATCTTTTCCATTGGAGTATTTGTTATTATTTTAAATAATCTTTGTTTCAATAATGATATTTTATGATATTAAAATGTAGTTTCTTTTCCCAATAATAACTTTTATATTACACGCCACAATTGATAACATAAGAAGTATATTCATTCAAGGATATATTTTTATCATTTATTTTAATGTGGTGTTCAAAAAAATTCATGTTACCTTTTCAAAAAATAATTTTCATTATGTCCAATAAGTCACCTTTTTACAAAAATGATTAAAATGTTTTATGAAATATCTTTTAATGGATGTATTTACATTTTAATAATTATTTCCAAAGTATATATCTTATATAGGATTATTCTTCCTCAATCACCATCAAAATGATCTTGTGGAATATATTTTTTTGTTGATTAAATTTTTAATATCAATTATTCCATTCATTGATGTAATACTATGTGATACCATTTGGAAATTTTACAAAACCCATATCCTTTCAATGATATTTTCATTATATGATATATGATTTTTTAAATAGGTTAAAGTTAAATCCCTATTTACTAAATAAAAAACACGAGAACTAATTTTGAAAATTTGAAAAGAGGTAACCCATTATAATCTCATTTGAAAAATTAATTAAATAAAAAGGTCCTAAAGGTCAATAGATGATCTTTAGTGTTCAATGGGAATAAAATTTAAAAATTCACAATAGAAATAGTATCATTAATAATCATAACAGGTATTTCTATAGTGAGAGTAGATGATGAAGATGTGTTTCTCCCTTCTGAGAATTTGTTCTGTATTCGTCCAATAGAACATGGAAGAAAACCCATTTCACTCAAATTGACATGTAGATGGGGGACTAGATGATAAGTGAAAACACACCTATCCCTATTATAGGATTCCAACTTGAAAATGAATGTGAGAAAAATTGAACACTACCAAACTTATGAAACCCAAATCCAATCCAAAGTCACTGTGAAAATTAAAACCATTGTACCAATCCATGTAAAGAGGACAAATGACTGAATTATGGGTGTCCCTAGACACACACCACTTCCAGACCTACCCAGTCAGATGTACCTATACGAATGTACACCACCAACCAAATGCAACACAACAAAATATAGATCACAAAAAAACATATGTTGAATTGTAAAACAAATAGTTCTAATGAACAATACAAATTCCAATAGAACCATGGCTAAATCCACCACAAAACCCCAATTTACTCCACCCGTTCATTAACATAAAAACCATGAGAATCACTTTCTTAGAAATTGATGTCTCCTGATCTCCATATAAAATAACACCTCTGATTCTATCCCACACACATCTATCCATGCGACCCCCCCAACTATTTCCAAATATTTCATCACAATATTCCTTTCATGACCCCTGACTGATTCTAGAAAACCAATATTAGCACTAGAACACCAAATTTTTCTGTCACATACTAATATTCAAACACCTCAACACAAGAGAGACTCCAAACTAATTCCACCCTTCAGATCACCGCCACTTGAAAGATATAAGATTCATAGAACCCTATATGAACACCAATCAATGGTGGGAAGCATAGATCTAAAACCACAATAGAAAAGGAAGAAGTTGAGAATGTTGGAAGTAGTAGGATACCAACAACAACGACGAGGGGAACCAGGTGATATGAAATCAAGATAAGTATTCAAATGATAATTAGTGGATGAGAAATCCTCTAGATAAAAAAATAATGATATAATCCAATGGAACCTCCACCAAATATCATTCAACAAAGTCATACAGAGGGATCGTCACCAAGAGAAAACTTAGAGAACATGGTAGGTGGAGAATATACACCTGAAGATTACATATTCATCCCCCTTTATGATATATGATTGATTTCATATATAATAAATTTACATGGATTTTATGGGTGCACTCATATATATTCCCATAATGCATTGGTAATAGTTTTATAATAATGATATAATAGATCATGGATATGATTATGTTTTGAATCATCTTAATCCATGATCATGGTTGGGATTACTCACAATATAAAGGGTGGGAATGATTGGGTTAGATGAAAATGTAATGATTCAATGTTCTTGTATTTACTTCATTGTTTCTTGTTACTTTACATTTCCATGGTGTTCTATATTTTTATGTTTTATGAATATGATTATACTTCATGGATCATGTTTATTACCTCTTATTTACACACTCTTATTCCATTTTATATGATTGTTCAATTAAGATAGTGTATCTAGACTTATAAAAAAACTAATTATTCATTTTTCTATTAATCTGATATTTCTATCAAGCTCATATTTTCTAATATAAATATTATAAAACCAGATTTTGAATCATTACTTAGTGTTCTATTAATTAATTTTTGAGATCAACCCTTCATGGGTTTACCTTTTCCCTAGGAAACTATTTAAATGATTTTGTATAGATTGATGTTATACAAAGTAATGTTGTTATATATTTTAGTGAAATTATATAAAATGACAAGGTTGGGAAAAATCCCTAGATGTATCATAGAAGAATTTTCAGGGTCATTGTGTTTGTTGATAAGGCGGACATCCATGTTTTGTTTGTTGACAAATAAAACCACAATGTTCAATTTTTTGAAAAAATGGTGTTTTCATGGTGGGTTGTTAGGTCCAAGAGTTGTTTTGACATTAAATGATTGATATAAGAACCTCAAAAAAGGATTGGATGATCTGGAGGTGGTTAAAAAAGAGGAGATATAAGGTGGTTCTGTTTTCCAGTGTTTTACAAATTCTTGGGCCTCAAAATCGACAAATAGAGGAAAAGTGTCTTCTGAAAAGGGAGTTGTGCATCAGTGACATAGTGACTTGGAAATTTACGTGCCATATATTTTTCAATATTAGAACATAAATATATGGAAAAGAAAAGAGGGGAACCCAATTTTTTGTTTGGGAACGCAAGGTAACTAGGGAAATATAGGCTAAGGTGGATGGACATGTATGCCATGAGGAGACATTCATGCGGTGCTCAGGGTGACCAAAATCCCTATAAATAGTGGTCCACCCCTCATAATTTTATAAAGAATCTCAAAACATGGATAAAATTTGATCTCCATTCATGTATGTGGTTTGGGAATAAAAGTGGTGGTTTGGTTGCACAAGTATAACGTTATTCAGAAGTTGTGTGATACTTGATAGTTGGACACCGAAATTGGTTTTGCAATTAAAGGGTGTGAGTCACCAAAGTTATATGATGGAGAAGGGAGTGTTGTGAAAGATTTTTGGTGACACTTTCACGCCAATCATGTAGAAGTGCTCAAGGAATAGATAAGCACACTAGGCTTAGAGAATTATGCCAGTCATTCTAGGACTACGCAAAATCTTGAAGAATTCCTTGTACCTTGGGTGCAAAGTGAGATTAATCTACGGGTGAATGCTGGAATTCAATAGAGCGTCTACATATAAGGGAATATGAATTCATTTGTGAAAATTCAGCGACCTAAAAGTCATTAAAAATGAGTGGATGTTCTCAATAAGCAGTTATCACACATTAGTTGAGGGAGTAGTGAGCTTTAATATTTTGAGTGATTATAAACCATGAGGGATAGTGAGTCCACTCTGAAAATACCAGTGCTCTTTTAGGGGATTTGGTAAATTGGAATATCTCTACTGTATGCTACTTTTACATATCCCAGCGAGGGTGAACCAAGTGATGTTTTTTGTGTCATTTGCATGATTTAATTTCAGCTTATAATATTATACAGGAAAGTGATAAAATCGAGTTTTTCATAACAATAAAACAAGATCAATTGGGACAGTTCTATTATTATGTCATACCCTGATTCACCCCCTCTCAGGGTTTCAAACCTAGTGGACATAAAAATTGGTATCAAATGGATAAGGTGATATTAGTGTTTCTCTATAAAATAGATGTCACTAATCATAATGGGAGTCTGATCTATGATGGGAATAATTTTCAGTTATGGAAGAATCAGATGCAACACTACTTATGATATTTTGGAATGGATGTGTTTACAGTAGCAATGCATGGTATAACAAGCAATAATCATAGTGGTTCTTTATCAAACATCGAGGGAAGAGAATTGGAAACTGATGCCCAGGGAATCAATTCTTTAAGGAAATCCATATCCAATACTATCTATATGAAGGTGACGTCATTAAAAACATCACATGACTTGTGGGAAAACCTGTTGAACATATATGAAGGGGATTCAAAGGTAAAAGAATCCAAGGTGAAATTGTTGTGGAAAAAGTATGAAGATCATAAAATAAACCCAAAAGATCCTGTCGATGAATTCTTTGATAGGGTAAATGTTTTAGTGGAAGACATTCAAGGTCATGGTGAAGTCATTGAATACATAATGATTGTGAAGCGCATCATGTAGAAACATCCACCTCACTTCATCCCAAATCTTTCAGTATTAGAAGACAAGGATTTGAAATAGCTGACAGTCGATAACTTTCACAACACCCTTTTAGCATATGAAATGATAAATTATGATAATAATGATATGGATAAGGTCAAATCCAAAGAGTTGGAACTCAATTCAATGAAAAAAATCTCTATTTAAGACTCTAAGAAAGAATAATAGACATATGAGTTGATGTCATTCATCTCCTCAAACCTTCAAATATGAAAAAAAACATTTAAGGGAAACGTCCACTGGATTGTTTTCGATGTGGAAAGGTAGGACATCGTGCAACCAGGTCCCCCAAGAAGTTCAAAGAAGATGATGAAGATTTATTTGAAATTCCAAAGAAGAAGTCCTCATCCTATGTGAATGGAAATAAACATTTCATGAGAATTTTTTTTAAGAAAAACATTCTTCTTTCACACGAATGCGATAGTTTTGATGAATCTGAAGTTGAAGAGGTTAATGAGATAAAGAATTGTAAAGATCTTGGAGAAAATTCTATGGTGGCTGTGGTCGAGAGTTCTCAAAAAAAGGAAACAACATGTATTGATGATGAAGAAAAAATATTGGAAGGAAGGGTTGATATGGATGCTAAATTAGAAGGAGCTCTTGAGGATATTGATATTTGGAGAGAAAAAACAAAAAAATCCATCAAAATGGTTCATGATTCCAAACTATATATACAAAAATAAGAAGAGGATAATTCTGAGCTGGTAAAGGAAATTGAAAAAACGTAAGTCCTCCAAGTCAGAGATCTCAGAAAAGGGTGAGGAATATAAAATCAAGGTTGATGAACAGAAAATATAGATCAATATCATGAATATCAAATTTAAAGAAAAAATCAAGTGTATTAATGAACTTGACGAATAAGTTATCAGACTATGAAATTTTTTTAAGGATTTGGGAAAACTCATGAATCTTGGTGAGACATTAGGAAAGAGGATAATTTAGAATATTTAAAAGATAAAAGAGGAGTATAGTAGATCAGCGGGAAAGAAGAAGAAATCAAGCTCAAATATTAAAGGTGATTTGGGATCAATTAGAAAAAGAATGAAGTCGGAGTTGAAGTCATACCGCAAGCGCTCATTCCAAAAATGAAAATTGATATGGGCACAAAATAGAATCAGAATATTCATAAATCCCAAGGTAATACTAGCAGTGTATAAGTGACACATATAAATACACACTATATCAGGTGTTATTACTGTGGAAAGATGGGACTTTCACAAAATGTGTGTTCTATAGAAAAAAGATACTATAGGGCACAAGAAAAATAGTACAAGATAAACATATCCCAATATTATAGAACATCCTTTGACGGAAATTGTTTTTGGTGTGTAGGATTTGGGCACATGGCTAGATATTGTATATCAATCATGTAAAAAAATGTTCTAAAGCAGAACCCAAGTGGTCGCAAACAACAAATCACAAAATCAAAAAGTGAGATGATGACACAAAATCGATTTGTAGCATTGTAGGATGATTTCAGTCCATAAAACTCTAAGGAATAACAATTTTTTCAATCCACAACAAGTTTAAAGTCAATCAAATGGATCAAAAAGGAAAAAGGATGAGAAGGTGGAGGTTGTAGAAATTTCCCTTAAAGCATCATTTTGTTCTGGTGTATGGATCCTTGATAGTGGTTTCACATCCCATATGACAGAGAAAAAGGATATTATTACTGGCATAAAATATGAAAAAGAAGGAGTTTTCCTGTTTTGAAATGGGGAATTCCGGATGAATATTAGCTCAAGAAAGGCCATGTTTCAGGGAAAATAAATGAGACGTGCTAATGTCTTAGTAGTAGAAGGCCACAGTCACAATTTTCATAGAATCCTCCAACTATGTGACTCATTGAATTCTATAAGGTCTACTAAAAAATGTTTATTGTCAATGGAAAATATGATGCAATGGTTCTACAAGGAAAAATGAAAAAGTGAAATCTCTACCTGGTATGTGGAGAAGAAGATACGTGATTCCTATATAGAGAGGAAGAAAACAAGCTATGGCATAAAAGACTTGGTCATTTACGCCAACCATCCTTGGAATGTCTGGTAACATTTAATTCATCTAGAATCCACCCTAATCTATCATGTGATTGTACACATACCTATGATTCATATTAATAAGGGAATATAATCTAAAAGACATACAAAGAAAAGTAAAATAAGTCAATAAGAGTGCTTGAATTGGTTCGTTCTGATGCCTGTGGACCTATCCAACCAAGAGCCTTTGATGGGAAGAGGAATTATGAACTTTCCATTGATGATTATAGAATAATGTAATGGGTATTCATCATTTCACATATGTATGATGACATTAGTTTCCTAAAATAGTATCAGAGGGTATATAAAAGAATGCTTGGGTATAAAATTCTGTAGTTTTGTACTAATAATGGTATGGAATTCACAAATAGTCATGAGGAAGACTATCTTAAGAAACATGGGATAAGGAATTATGTTTCGCCAGTAAGGACTCACCAAAATATTGGAGTTGTTGAAAGGAGATAATGATTCGTCAACAAGATGGCTAGAACGATGCTCATTGAAAAATAATAAGAAGATAAATTTTGGAAGGATGTAGTTTTGACTTCGGTCTACATTTCTAATAGGGGTCATTTTTTTCAGAAGAAAGGAAAGACTACATCTTATATGTGGTATGGAAATAAGACTACAGTGAAGTACTTTTGAATCATTGGAATTAAGTGTTTCATTATCAATAATGAGAAACACAAGAAATTTGAGTCATGAGGAGATGATGGGATATTCCATAGCTACTTCGTAAAATTAAAAGCATACAAATGTTTTAATCAGACATTGGGAAATGTAGTTGAGAACAATGATGTCAGTATTGTGGAGAATGAAGAGATCATTCAATAGAACAGTGAAAAAATTTCTGATGAATGTGGTGAAGAGGAAAGCAATGGAGGGGGAGTAGAAGTAGCTGATGTTGATTTAGAAGAAGATACTGATGATGAGCAAGAGAATGTAAATTCTGTATCTACATAGAAACCATGGAGTTGAGATGAAATTGATAGGAAGAATATCATTGGTGATCAGTTAGCTCCGGTTCAGACAAGAATAATGAAATCACAAAAACAGACATCTTTCCTATCTTATGTAGAGCCTAAATGCTTTGTTTGATGCAGCTAAAGATGGAAACTGGGTTCAAGCTATGAATGAAGTGCTAGATTAGATTACGAAAAATCAGACATGAGAGATTGTTTCGAGGCCAAGAGATAATAATTTCATCAAACATAAATTGGTATTTCTTAACAAGATGAATGAAGATAGAACAATAATTGAAAACAAACATGACTAGTGTGCAAAGGATTCTCTCAAAAAGATGGTATAGATGTTGATGAGACATATTCACTAGTTTCAAGGCTAGAGACAATCATATTATTACTATCCATTTCAATTCAATATATGTTCAGTGTGTCCCAAATAGATATCAAAAATGCATTAATGAATGTTGTTCTGGAGGAAGAATTGTATATCGAGTAGCCAGACGGTCTTCCCATTCATGAGGATGAGAACATGTTAAGTTGGATGAAGAAGGCGATATATGGGTGGAAAAAAGAACCAAGAGAGTGGAACTGAAGGCTTGATAATTATTTGAAGAATCATGGTTTCTAGCGTAGTGGAGTTTATTACAATATCTATTTCATCAATGACAATAATCAAAGGATGATGGTGCTGGTGTATGTTGATGAAAAAATATTTGGATGATCAGAGAATGGTCAGTCTAGACTGTTTTCGGAATTCATGAAAAGTTAGTTCAAAATGTCAATGATTGGAAAGATAAAATTTTTCCTTAGATTATAGGTTTCACAAGGAATTAATGGCACTTTCATTTCACAATTCAAATTTGATAAGGAGGTTCTAAGAAGATTTGGAATGGAAAATTCTAGGGAGATGAAGACTCTGGTTGTTACCAGGATGAAATTTTCGAAAAATGATGATGAAAAGACAGTTATTATCACAGAATACAGGCATATTATTGTGAGTTTGCTATAACTACTAGCGAAAAGTCCTGATATTGTTTTTTCCACATGTCAAGTAGTGAAATATCAATGCAATCCCATGGAAATCCACATGATTTCAGTTAAAATAATACTTCGGTATATTATGGTCACTATGGATGTTGTTTTGACATATAATGAAAAATATTAGTCGAAGCATTCGGGATATACAGATCCATATTGGGCTGGTTCAATAGATGATAGGAAATCAATATCAGGAGATGCTTTCTATCTTGGTGGATTGTGTATTTCATGGCTAAGAAAGAAGAAAGATTCCATTTCATTAAGCAACAAAAATGATGGGTATATAGTATCCAATAAAGAATTCCCACATTTATTATGGATGAAATAGAATCTTTATGATATGGGTGTTTAAATGAAGTCTCCGATCAGAATATAGTGAGATAACTCAAGTGATATAATTTTTAGAAAAAATACAATCCATCACTGAATGAGAAATGACATTGAGATAAAATATTATTTTATCCAGGAGAATGTGAAGCAAGGGATAGGGATGCTGGAGTATGTTCTTATGGAGCTATATGTTGCAGACATAATAACAAAGACCTTATCCTAGGATGCATTAAGGAGGAGTCGGCTGGATCTGGGAGTCCATTCAACTCCCCGCACTTGAAGAAGTGTGGATGTCGTCCCCCTCTCCCTGAGGTATTGTTTTTTTCCTTAATGTCCTAAAATGATTTCTATAGTCTATTATAGACCACAAAGGAGTAACCATTGGGTTTGTTGACTAAGGGGGAGAAAGAGTGACTCCTAAAGGGGGATAAAATGTGGCAATTTAAGGGAGACAAATCCTTTTTCAGAGACATTGGGAGAATCTGATAGTTGGTGCATCAAGATAGGGGCGGTTTATCAAGACAGGTGACGAAGCTGATAGGGGGAGCACTATGATGGGAGAATGTGGTGTTTGATGTTATCAGCCAGACCATATATTGGAAAATATAAGAACTCAAGAAGTCATGAAGAAGAGTTTTAAATTTGATGATTCTAGAAGTGATCAGTAAAAGAATTGATATCACGACAGCTGAATGTCATGATAAAAAATAGACGAGTGACGTTGGAATGCGGTTAGAAGGTTTCCAACAACCAGCAATTGTTATCACTTTGGTATGAACAATTGGTGTTAGAAATGAGGTGATTTATTGATGAAATATTTATTTACTCTTGTTTCTCATAATGAGGATTGCTCATATGAGCTTAGAGTATGCGTTAAGTGAATCCAAAATCACTATCAAAATCCCAAGAGGAGAATGGGGGTTGAAGCATTAATAA
Organism: Viscum album; assembly: GCA_963277665.1. NCBI lineage: Eukaryota > Viridiplantae > Streptophyta > Magnoliopsida > Santalales > Viscaceae > Viscum > Viscum album. The sequence goes on along the minus strand of OY728138.1, from coordinate 50,051,283 downwards.
GGTATCATTTTAGGGGAAGAGTTGTCAACAAACCCAAAGGGTTATATTGTTGTGACAAAATTACTCTAGGTATTATTGAATCATTTTTGAGGTGATTGTGTTTGTTGACAAGACAGACCTCCTTGTTGAGTGTGGTGACAAAACAAACCATGATGTTAAACTTGTTGACAAAAGGGGGTTTCCCAGGTGAGTTCTTATGTACGAGAGTTGTTTTTCACAATCCATTATTGATAGAAGAACCTCAAAAAATCAATGGATGATCTAGAGTTAGTATTAAAATAGGAGATACAATGTTGGACATTTTTGTAGTGTTTGCCAAATATTTGGGCCTCGAAATCGACAAAAGGAGAATTTTTTTTTGAAAAGGGACTTGTGCACCTGTGTCTTAGAGACAAGGAAAGTTATGATACATATGTTTCTCAATATCATAACATCAAAATATAGAAATGGAAAGTTGGAAAACTGTGTTTTGGTTTGGGCCCACAAGGTGAATAGTGAAACATAGGCTTAGGTGGATGGAATTTTGTGTAGGGATGAGACTTTTGTGTGGCCCTCAGGGTGACCAAAATGCCTAGAAATCGGGGTTACCACTCCACATTTTGTTATGAAGCTCAACACATAGAAAAAATTTGAGCTCCAGTCATGTAGGTTGTTTGGGCGTGCAAGTGGGGGCTTGGTCACACAAGTATAAAATTATTTAGATGTTGCACGTGAATTGATTGTTGCACACCAATATTGTTTTGGTCATAAAAGGGTTCGATTCGCCCATGTTATTAGTTGGATAAGGGAGTTCCACAAAATTATTTTGTTGAAACTTGCGTATCAGTCTTGGATAAGCTCACTAGGCATAAAGAAGTACATCAGGATTAGAGAAGCATTCCAGTCATTCTACGGTTGCACGAAAGATGTAATATTGCCTGGTATCTCTGGCGCAAGTGAGTTTCATCTGTGGGTGAAAGTGGGAATTCAACAAAGAATCTACATATAGGGGAAGATGCATTAAATTGTGTCAATCAAGGGACCAAGAAGTATTTAAATTGTGAGTGAACCTTCTAAAGATGCACTGAGCACACTTCAGCTGAGGGAGCAGTGATCATTCATATAGTGAGTGGTTGTAAACCTGGAGGGATGGTGAGTCTGCTCCAAACATTGTATGTAGTAGTGCGGTTTTAGTGGATTTGGTACTTTGGAATATCGTTGATGTATTCTCCTTGGACATAGATTTGTGAGGGTGGAACATGTAAAAATTGTTTTGAATTGTGCATGATTTAATTTCAGTTTATACTTTTCTTTGCGAAAGAGGGAGAAGAGAGTTTTTCTTAACATCGAAACATGATCAACAGGGGAAGTTGTTTAAATCTTTCATACCCTGATTCACCCCCCCCCCCTCTTAGGGTATCTATCATAGTAGACCAAACAATTATTTAAAGGTATCTAATATCAAAAGACACTAAACCATTATTTTATAAGGCTATGTGAGTATTTATTAAATGAAATATTCAGATTATAGAATTAATATGAAATATATTTTTATTTGGATTGGGTTGTCTCAGTAAATCTACTATTTAATGTAAGATATTTTATTTCCATAGAAACATTACAATTAGTCAAAAGACAAGTGTCCTTCCTCAAAATTCTTTATATATTTCCCTTATTAAAATTCTTTAAAATATATTCCTAATAGACAAAATCATAGCATATTATAATGTTGAATACTATTTATTCTTCTAATCCATGAATTCAAATTGACATGTTTTGTTCTACACTTATCTATAATGTGTCCTCATTCTTCACAAAAAACAATTTCTTCCAAAGGACTAGTATTAACTCATTTTACTAGGAATAATGGTTTTCCATATTTATATTTGTTATTCATGTGTCTAAAAACATTATATGAATGATAATAATAAGTATATGAGATATACCTTATCTCTTATGATGTGTATAATCATAGTATTCCTCCCCTTTCACAATCTAAAAATAAACAAATTACACCATCAAAAAATCATATTATTCAACTATGAATTTCACTATAGTAGTACACATTTTCATATAGATCCTTTTGTATCCACCAACATGATTCAAACATTTTCACTTCATTCTTATATTTAGTTCAAGAATTATCTTTTTTTAGTTTACTTACCTTTTCTCTATAATTCAATACGCATTTCATGATTTTATTGGATGATAATATGTCAACCCTAAATATTATATTTCTTAAAAATGCACGTATTTGGTTTTCAAGAAACTTTTTAGGCCATCTTAATGTCTTAATAAATAAATAAAAGAATTTTATTTTTATATATAATCATGTATTTTACATTTTTCAATATAAGATCCCTTGAAAATTACATTAGGTTGACTTGATCACTTTTATTTAATAAATAACTAAATTTATCTTAAGATTTTCTATTGAAAATAATTACATGTACATCATTATCATATTTGAAAGATTCTAATTAATGATCAAGATATTTAATCCCTATATCACCCTAGGTTTCAGGTATGTAACCCTTCATTTATGATTTTTATGTATTTAAAATGTTTAGGTGATATTTGGGAATGTTTGGAATCCTTTTGAAATATTTTTAGGACTTTTATATAACTAAACAATTTGAGAATAGTTTGTGGAAACCATGCCACTCCTAACAGAAAACCGTGCACATTGAGACATTGGCTAAGGGTAAGGTTCACTATTTTTCAAAACTACACATCCTCATAAGAGAAATCATAAAAAGTTGGAAAATGGGATTTTACACAATTTTCAGACAGTTTGTTTACCCATACAAGAAAATCATGTGAGGTCCTACTTGAGACAGTTTTTGGCGCATGATTAGAAGATGATTTTCCAAACTATGCGACTAACCGTGCACGATGTAAAAACAAGAATATAAAAAAGTGTATCTCGTTCAAGATTACGTTTTAACCTCTATTTTATCCCCAAATTGTTTCTAACTCTGTATCTCTTCCTCCAAAAAGACATTAAAATCATTCCCCATCAATCTAGAGCTGATCTAGAGGCATTTTATTGTGTATTGAATCTTAATTCCTATGGTAGGTCATCGTTTATTGTAGGTTTTGGTATATTTTCAAAAATATTCATTATTACATCATTCAGTTACTTTTATATATCCACTGGAAGATATGTATAAGGTTTTTAATGAAACAAATGATTATATTTGGCCTTATTTATGATATGGGAAGAGATCTAATGTGGGTTTTTGGAGATTCAACCTGGTTTCATGGTTATTTTCAAGTCGGTCATCATTTTCTCCATAATTCCTGAGGTAAGTGGCATTAAAATCGACTCCTCTTCTTAGAACATGATGATTTAGTTTTAAATTGAATAATTTACTTGAAATTGATTGTGAAAATATGTGTTCAAAGAAGGGTAAAAATCCTCTTTAGTGATGGTTTGATAATTTTATGTGTTTTTTGTGACATTGTCGAATTGTTGGAAGTTATTGTGAAATGTGATTTGTTTTCTAGATTTCAAGATGTTTATTTAAAAATATTGATTTTTCATATTTTTGGTAAATGTTTTAGTTGATATTTTTTCATTAAAAGAATCATTTTATTGATATTTATTGGAATGGTTTGTTTGAATGTTTTTCAATAAAAGAACTATTTTACTGAAGTGGTTTGAATTGGTTGTTTAATATTGTTTTGGCATACATTGGTGGTTTGAGTTCATGCTTTAGACATGGACCTAGATCAAGGGAATTTAACAATGGAGTATAAAGGTATGTGACCCTGAATAAGGGGATTGTGTCATTGGGGAATTAGGAGATTATGAACTTTTTGATGACTTAGTGGATGGAAGAGAAACCTCTCATGAGTATGGAAGTTTTATAGATGCATTCATGTGTGGGTGTGTGGTGAATCATGGAATGGGTATTTCAAAAAGAATGTGAAATAGATTAATGTAGTTTTTGGTTTATTTTCCTTGGAACCATTTTTGTTATGGAAAACTGTTTTGTTATTAATCTAATAGGATTTGATATAATATATTTTTAATTATTTTAATTATTTTTTATATAAATGTGATAACATGTTATATCCTAGTATAGCGGGTAGGGAAGTCATTTGGGGAAGTTATTCCAAGACTAATTACTCACTCTACCTTGTCAATTTGGTATATTTTCAAATACCATTTATTGGGACACTGACAATGGAAATGTATGACACATATTTAGTGGTGCATCATGATACAAGGGTTGTTTTTTGGAGTTGGAGCCTAGATAATATTAAAGACTTTATGTTTTGTTGTTTTTTCTTCCGCGGTGTACTTTTTTATCAGATTTCTTCCTTTGTGGTACTCTATTGTAGTTTTTTTATGATATCAATAGTATTTATTTTACTTGTTTTACACTATTATCATGCATCATGTAGTTGTTTAATTTTTTATGTATTGTTTGGTTTAGTGGTTTTATTTTTTAATGGTAAAAATGTCCCCCAATAGCGTTGAAGCCCTTGAAATTTGTTTCCATTATTTGACATCCTAGCGATGTCACTTAAGGCCATGTAAAAATTCCACCTCAACTCAGTCCAATGAGGAGGGGAAAGATGTTATAAGAGGTATTAGTCATGGTCCTTCCAAATATCTTTTCAAAAAAAGTAGTATCATTTTGTTCGGTCCTTAACATGAAAATACTATTATTCTGGTCGGTTCATCACTTAGTAATCTTTTCTAAGTCTTGGAGATGAATGTCATTATGTTTTATTCATTATGTGGGTATTTAGAAAGGAGTAGCATTGTGAAGACCAGAAATTTAGATCATTAAAAATATTGATAACCTTTTTAGGATGAACTTCATGTTACTAGGGATTTGGGTAGCTAACTATTTTTCAGACAATTATAAGATTCAAAATCTATTTATCATTGGTTTAACCAATGATACAGGCCTGGAATTAATTTTATAAATGAATTTCCATTGAGAGTGAATATTTCATTTTGAGTAATGATATATGATTTGGGCACAAATGATTATATATTTTTAAAATTGTTAAATCTATTTTAAAATGTGATAGTTTGATATGTTTTGAATGAGTTATTTTGAAGTTGCTATTTTTTTCAGAATCAGGGTGAAATTTTAAAAAACGATTGAATGTGAAAAATCATAAATTTGGGAAAGAAATGTTGTGATAGTATGATGTGATTGAATTTGAAAATATGAATCCTTGAGTTTCTATAGAGTGAGACTTATGGTTTTTTTGGGTTTATAGAAAATGGATCCTAGTAGTCATCATAGAAACTAACTAGAAGAAGATATTAAGGATTTGGTTGTACCTGAACCATAGGTGAAAAAATATCCAGTTAAGAGTATTTTCAAAGATTTTCAATATGTGGACAGAGGGAACCGACGAGATAAACCAAGGAAAGTTGATAATCCCATCTTGTTCTAGATGCACAATCCACCAATCTTTTGGGGTGATTCAAAACAAGATAAGAAAGAGGTCTGGTAGAATATGATAAATAAAAAATTTAATTTTCTTTGGCACATCAGTGGAGTTGAAATTAAAACAAGAAATGTCTATTCTAGAGGATCTGGTAGGCCAATGGTTGGATTTAGTATTTCATGCAAAGATAGACCAAGGCCTAACATGGGAGTATTTTGAAGAATTGTTCAAGAACTAATTCTATCCACATACATTTAGTGTCATATGAATGACATATTTATTCAGCATGAAATAGTAGATCCTCACAGTGATAGATTATGAAGATAAGTTTATGCATTTTGTCCAATTTCCACCTGAATTTTCTATTAGTTCATCCTTGAAGTCACGTATCATCGAATCATGAATGGGGTAGGAGACTCGATCAATGAATGTTTTTCTCTATATTATAGATTATACAAAGATGGTTAATAGAGTGAATCTGAAAAAAGGGAAATCTTAAGATCTATGGTTGGAGGGAGCATGTTGACACTAATAATAAATTGTGGGAACTATAAATCTTGTAACATTTGAAAGAAATACACTTATTTCCAATGTAGTGGAATGATATAGAATCAAATAGCTAGATCAGTGAATCTTCCTCCAAGACTCAAGAGAAAATATGGATGTTTCCAACATGTTTTTTTCGATCACATCAAATGAGAGTATACAGTACCACCTAGAGCATGCCACAATTAAAATCAGATGGGGAATCTTTAGTGCTATTGTCATAGTGCTCTGAGTTCAGGTATTTAGGACACTTATCATGTGTCATAGATATTGTATTCTTATATGGGATGATGCCAACATAACAATACTATTCCGAAGAGATGATAAAGACATGGTGATTATAGGAATGCCATGAATCCTCACCAGTGAAAATCTCAACATGGAAATAAAAAAAGTACATCGAGCAAGAAATTATATAGAGATGATTAGGTTTTTATGGATTGCGAATTTGGATTATCGATGGTGAGAGGTAAAAAAATTTTAATTCTAAAACTAAAAAAGGTTTTTATATATGACTGCATCCTAATATTTTATTTTATTTTTGCATTAGATTTTCAATGTTTAAATTTTGAGATGATACCTTCGGTGCTGAAACCACAAACTCCTTTTGGTCAAAGAGAATGTGGAACCTTTGAGTGTAGATAATTATCTATTACTATTGATAGATCCAAAATAATATAGTATTTCATAGTTATTGAGATATATTTTTATTATATAATCCTATGTATGGATTGGTTGAAAACATTCATGGCTCACAGTAAATTTTTTATAATACCTGTTGTTCTTACAACAATAAATAGCATCAAGCATCCTTTTAAAGTGTATTGGAAGATAATGGATGGTGAAACGAGCTTGTTGGAACAATCATTTTGAATGATCTCATAAGAATTGGTAGCATTGACTTTGGAATTGATAGAAGACATCGAGGATAATAGTTTTTTAGTAGTTTTTGTTTCTCAATTTCAGGATGTTTTTCCTGAAAATGTCTCATGGTTTCCACCCACAAGTGAGGTGGAGTTTATGAATTATTTACTCCTAGGGAACAGTACAATTTCCCTACCATTTTACTAGATGGTACAAACATAATTAAGGGAACTGAAAGTGATGTTGGAAGAGATTGAATGAAAAGGGTTCATTCATCCAAGCATTTATCCATGGGCAGAACCAGTCTTGTTTGTCAAAAGGCAGATATACGTCTTCATAATTGTGTTGACTATCATAATCTTAATCATGTTATGATAAAGAATAGGTATCCAATTCCATGAATTTATTATCTATTCACACAATTTAGGGGATATCGGTGGTTCTCTATGATTAACTTGGGATTAGGATATCACCAATTGTGAGTTCAAAAGGTGGATATTCAAAATACAACTTCCAGAAGTAGGTATAGTCATTATGAATATGTGGTAATGTCATTAAATATCCCAAATTCACCATCAGTGTTTATCGTATTTTTTATTGGATATTCTAGATATATATGGATTATTTTGTGGTGGTGTTTTTTGATTACGTACTAGTGTATTAAATGTTGAGATTCGTGCATGAAGAACACTTGGAGAAAGTATTGAGAATCTTAAGGGATCATCATCTGTAAGAAAAATTCTCACAGTGTTATTTTTGGAAACAAGAGGTACACTTTATTGTCCATGTAATATCTATGAAATGTGTTTCTATGATTCTAGAAAATTTGAAGGCTTTTATCTTGTGGGAACCACCAAATAATGTCTTTGAGATACATAGTGTTTTTTTTCTAGTTGGTTATCATTGATGTTTTGTTAGTGATTTCTCATGACTATATTCACTGATTACATCTTATATATAATATAATGTTCTATTTAAATGTAATGATGAATGTAACAAGTTTCCCTAAGAGCTTAATGTTCACCACAGATGATCACCAATCATGACTTTTCAAGAATTAGGAAAATGTTGTATGGTGTATTGTGATACATTAGGGCCAGGATTGGGATGAATTCTCATGTAGAGAGATCATCTTGTTCGTTATAGCTCAAGGTAATTACGGTTTCATGAGAAGAAATATGCAATACGTGATTTATAGGTAGCTAATGTCATCCATGCTTTAAATACATGGAATCATTACCTGTCGGGTGGTAAATTTACATTTTTTACAGATCATAAGATCTTGAAATATATATTATCACAATGGTATTTGAATCTGAGACAATGAATATGGATGTAGTATCTACAAATGTATGTCTATGATTTGATGTATACACTGGGTAAGGAAAATTCAGTGGATGATGAATTAATAATAATTTCATAAGATCAGTTGAAAAATTATGATTTAAAAGAGTGGAAGTTGATGTCGGTGATAGCTAACATTTACATGGAATATGAAGACCAAGGAGATATTGTTGTTTTCTATCATGTTTTGTTTGTTTCTGATTTTGTTGATATGGTTAAAGTGGCATAGACATCTGATTCAAATTGTGTCTCTATAAGGAAAAACCTCAATGGTGTGGAGACTATTAAGGTGGGAATATGAATAGAGTTCAGTGATGTGGTTTTGAAATTGGATGGTTGTACCTACGGATTATCATTAAAATCTTCTGCATAATTCCCACAATTAAAAATGGGTTGATCATCCTTGGATAATAAATATATATAAGGATTTGAATGCATAGTTTTTGTGGGTTGGCATGAAATGAAAGGTGGATGAGTTTGTTTTTGGGAGGCTTAACTTTGTTGTTGGTTAAAGAAAAAAATCAAGGATCAATATTTATGTGGAAAGGTTTACCAATTAAAATTTTGAAATGGGAGTAGATATTCATAGATTTTATAACAGACCACCCAAGAATTGTTTGGAAATAAGATTCCATATGAGTGATATTACACCATCACAAAAATTCGGTTCATTTCATCCCTATTCATCAATCTTATATGGTGGAGAAACTGTAATAAATTTATAATTGAGAAGTTGTAATGAGGAACAACATACAAGTTTTGATGGTGTTAGATATAGATCTGAGTTTTACATCTCGTTTCTAGAAATCCTTACCAAAATCCCTTGGGACTCAGTTGACTATGAGTACGACAAATCATTCTCAGATGGATGGAAAATCTAAAAAAGTGATCCAAACATTGGAGCACATGTTGTGGTATTGGGTAATGGAATTTGGGGGCTCATGGGAAGAGATTATACCATTGGGGGAGTTCTCATATAACAACAGTTATCAGGCCGTAATACATATGGCTCCTCTTGAAACATTATATGGAAATCCTTATCGTTCTCTACTATGTTTTGCTGAAATAGGTGAGAATTTTTTTTTGGGCCAAGCCTTGAATAAAAAACATCAGATATGATTTAATTAATTAGGAAATATATGTATATGGATTAGAGTTTTCAGAAATGGTATGGAGATCATCATCGATGGTCATTGTAATTCGAGGTGAGTGATCACGTGTTTCTCAGTATCTCTCTAAGTCCTGGACATCATCATTTAGAGATGTAGGGAATGTTATCTCCTTGATACATAGACACCTTTGAGATATTTTAATGGGTTGGTGTTGTGGAATATCAGTTGGCATTGCCACAATGGTTCAGTTTTGTTCATAATGTGTTCATGTAGCTAAGTAGCAAATGTGTCATCCTGATCCGGCTATGTTATTCGATGTGATTAAATTGGAATAGAGTTAGACGCTTCATCTTTTCACATTCTAATGTGTATTTTGGATAGGAAACAGAAATACATATGAGTGAAAAGAGTTGTTCTAGTGTGGGTTTTGTGGCAACATGGTCAAATTCAGGAAGAGACTTGGGAATGGGAAAAAGAAATGGTTGAGGAATGGTCCAAACTCTTTCAGGACAGCAGTGGTTTTCTATGTTCCAGTGATGAAAACACATTTATGAGGATAATTTATCACTACTAGTCTATTTTTTGTAACCATTTATTTATGGTTATTATGTATATAAAGTTTCAGGGTGATGTTTGAGAGGATTTGGAAACATTAGAATGTTTTTTGAGATTTTATACATATTTATTATTTGACAATGGTTTTTGGAATCCATGAAACACCAATAATAAACCATGAATAGTGGAACATGGGCTAAATGGAAGTCACACAGGTAGGAAAATTGAATGTCTAAACCATATAGCTACCTTGGAGAAACCCTACGATGTGGTACAATGAGATTTTTCATAGTTGGTACATGATTTTTCTAACTGCGCGGGAAAAAATGTTAGAACCTCTTTGTGAAAGTGCATGGTACATGTTTAGCACATGGTAATTCTTAACTATGTGACAAACTATGCACCATTTAAAAACAAGATCCTAAAAAAGTGGATCTTGGTCAGGATTTAGTTTTAACCACTTGATTTTGCTCTAAAGTGGCTCTAACTGGACAATTATTCCTCTGAAAGGATTCAGAATATTTCCGCATTGATTCAGAGCCAATATAATGGAATTTATTATTTTTTAAAGCTAGATTCCCATGTTAAGTCATTAATTATGGTTGTTTTTGGTGTGTTTTATTAGATCTACTTTATTTATTCTATTACTTTCTAATATCTAACTCCCTACAGATAGATATAAGGTCGTCGATGACAATAATGGTTAGATTTATCTTTTTTGATGATAGGGGAAAAGATATAAGGCAGGGTTTTAGAGATTCAACTATGTTTTGTGGGCATTTTTGTTATGTTCTTTGTTTACTCCATAATTCCTGAGATTGGTGGCTTCAATCTCAACTCCACTTTTTAGAAAATTTAGTGTTTGTTTCAAATTGGTTATTTTTCTTGAAATTAATTGTGAAATTTATGAGTGATGAATTATATAAACTCTATTTATTGATGGTTTGATCATTTAATGATTTTTTTGGGAAATTTTAGAATTTTGAAAAGCAGGTGTGTAATGTGATTGTTTTTCTTAATTTTAAAATTTAGATTTTAAAATATGAATTTTCTAGATTTTTTTAAATGGTTTAATTGAAATATTTTCAACAAAATGATGGTTTTATGGAAATTTATTAAAATATTTTTTTAACGATTTTCAATAAAATAACTATTTTATTGAAATGGTTTGAAATGCTTTTTCTATACATGGGTTGTGTGAGTTCAGGCTTAGAACATGTCCCTGAATAAGGGGATTGTACCATTGGGGTAAAATCGATGTGACCATTAATATGGTCATGTTTCATTGGGGGACAATGAGATTTGATACATTAGGATGACATAGTGTATTGATGAGAAACCGCTCATGAATGTGGAAATACAATAGAATAATGAATTTTTGGGTCTTTAGTAAATCATTAAATGGGTATGAGAAAAAGGAATTTGAAATTTTTTAATGTAATGTATGGTTTCTTTTCCATTGAAACTATTTTGGTATGATTTTTTTATTAAATTGATTTACTTTCATATAATGTTTTTTATTTGTTTTATATAAGTTTGGTAACATGTCCTATCCTTGTGAAGTGTATAGGGAAGTAATTTGGTGAAATCCTACTAAGTTTCATTAATCACCCCTACTTTAAAAATTTGGTGCTTTTGTATATATAATTTATCAAAACATAGTAAAAGGTAATGTATCAAACTTCTTTATTGGTGCATCATGATACATGGGGTATTTTTTTGTTGGAGCATAAAGCATCTAAAAATCATTGATTTCTTTGGTTTTTTCATCCATTATATACATTGATTTTAGTTGTCTTCCACTATGGTACTCTATTATAGTTTGGTTCTAATATCAATGGTATTTCATTGAGTTGTATTAAATTTTAATTATTAAGCATGTAGTGGTTTATTTTGTAATATCATGTTTGGTTTAGTGATATTATTTTTTAAAGGGAAAAGAATACCCGAGTTGTGTTAATTCCCTTGGAATTTATTTTCTACCTTTGGAGTCATATGGATGTCGTTTAAGGCCAAGTATAAATTCTTGCTCGATTGAAGTCAATAACGAGGGGTGGGATGTACCAATTCATCCTCTTCATGGACATTTATACTCTGATGCGTGCAAAGTGGAGAAGACATTGAATAATCCATTTTCTAATTATGGTGTTAAGGGTTCGTGGTGGGGATCGATGAAAGGGATTCATGGTGATGTTCCATTTGGTCCACACTCATTTGTTGATATGATGTAGGATTCAATTTCAGGGCAGAAAATGAATGAGGCTCATTTGCTGCCTTCTTCTATAGAATCACATCATGGAAAAAATATTCGTAAGGGCTCTACTGCTCAAGTAGAGGCCAACACTGATGCGCTTTTTGAGAGATTGATGATGGGAAAACAATATTTAATTGATCGTATTTTCTACCCAAAGGTGTGTGGCCTTGGAAACATGAGGAATTGTTCAGCAGAATTTAAATGCTATGGGGTTTTGCTAGCTGGAAATGTATATCACTTGGTAGATGATTTTTTCATTGCTTGTTTCCATCGGATGACTTGAAGTTTCATTCTTGGAGGTTTGGTCCCCTATTTCTAAAATATGGGTGGCTTCATCTACATGATTGGTCATTATATTTTAATGTCTCTCAATCCAAAAATGTTTTTTCTCAAGTTTGGGTTCGTCTACATGGACGCATCTGGGTCCTTTGGCCTCTGAGGAATATCATGTCATTCGCTCGAAAATACGGTCCCCCATCCGGCTAGATAAGGAAACTGAAGATGTCATATTTGGGAACATCACTAAGATATTAGTGGAACATGATATATCAAATATCTTATTGAAATGGAAACACATTCCTCTCCCTCAGATAACATTTTAATTGATTTTGAATATGAGAAAAAGCCTCTCTACTATATTTAATGTATGACTGTTGGGAACTCTTTAGATCTGTACAAAAAGAATGCTTCTTGCATGGAGTGTGGGTTGAGAGGCCACCCCTACAACATTTTTTGATAAAAGGAAACTACTAAAGACTCATCTTCTTCCAATTCTACTTATATGGATATTGAATCTCCAAAAGAGCCAATTCATATTGCTTCTGATGCTTTGACTTTAGAGAATCCTGTTTCTCAAGTGTCTCTTAAGAGAAAAGATATCAAACCTTCAACACCGAATCTCGTTCCCTCTTTGGTAGATGACACTAAACAAAATGATGTTAAACAAAATGTTGATTATCAATAGGATTTACATAAGATTTTTCATTATTACCATTTTACTAGTAAATGGGAAAACGTTTTTGATAATGAAGGGGGAAAGGCTGGATTCACTGGTCCAGGCAGTGGTGAATCTATCTCTTTCAATGATTTTGTCATAAGTGGCGAGGTAATAATGAATGATGGAGAATAGTTTTCCTTTGTTCCTTCAAAGAGATGACCCTGCAAGGACTACTATCAGACCCCTAGGAACATTTCTACTAGATCGTCTTCAAAGATGTCAATATAGGTTAAAACAAACTACCTGAATACCTTTAATTTAGAAAAATATCAATCTGAGTTGGAAGTTGGAGACTCTGGTTATTGGAATGAAATGTCATATTATGATTTCTAGTTTTGATGAATGAGGTAAATTATGGTTGTTTGACCTCATTCACCATTTCTATGTACTTTCTTTCACTCTATTAATAATTGTTCAGAAGCTCTACTTCTAAATAGAGCTCCTTTTTTATAAAAAAATAGGACTCCTTTAAAAATCATCCACTATTCTAGTTATTCGTTCATTAAATATCTAATTAATCTAGAGCATCCACCAATCCCAATTAAGGATTAACAACTCCCTTTAATTCATTATCATCTTGAACCATCATCATATCCATTTGAAATATGGGAGCCTTATAAATTCAAGAACAAATCTTCTTGGTAGATCTCCAACATGACTCTTTGGAACAAATTCCATAGATTGGAACCAAGACAGTCAGAGAGAGGTGGGGTTGAATTCTAGTGTTTCACAATTCATGATTTTATTTTAATAAATTATCTCCAATTTTGATCTTGTTTCAACTTTTTAATTAATAATGTATAACCTATTGATCGATTTTATTTTATCATAACCACACTAAATATAAATAATGAATTCATAAATATAAATCATGAATAATAAACCAATTTTTACCTTGTTCAAAAGAATGAGGCAATCCAAGGAGAATACATAGAGAACATATCATGGTACTGGAGGTGATTTTACCCACTGAAGTTATTAAAAATGTTCTAGAAATACACATTATATATCCTAGGGTCACACCCTCTTCTTCCTATCATGAAATAATTCAATAAAAAAAATTTATAGTTTAAATACTAAAGGGCTTATTCAATAGTTTATATACAAGATTGTTTATTCCCAATCAGTGTAGTATGCTGATAGACCATGTATCTTTTTATCTAGATAACCAAAATGATTTTCTCCTTGATTGATACAATCTACTTCTTTAAGTTAGATAATATCAACTCGCTATATAGATTTGAGTATTGTGTCTTATTATTCTAAAACCAAATAAAAGTATACAATCTTTATAAGTCCATAATGTATTTATTCCATGTTTTCACAACATCAAAACCACTAATCTGAATAAAGATAATTCAAATACTATATTTATCTTTTTTCACAGTCCTCTGTCAACCACCAGTTATAGTTGTGGTGATCCCTCTTATTCTCCACTTTTTTATTCAATATCAAGGTATTGATATATTCATAGGATCTATATTTTCATTTTTTTATATAATAAAAAAATATATGAATATATTATATTCCTCTATTTTCAATAATTACTATGAATAGTTATACATTTTTCCCTAAATATAAACCTATGATCCAAGGGTTGGGATCAATCCATCCTCTGTTTATTTCATCAAGCCATCCAAGATGTACCACATGAAATTAATGTGTCCATTAAGTTCTAATTAAAAGAATTTAATTCCTTAAACTATAATCCAAAAATATATTAACTACATTTTAGTTGAAACTCTTATAGAGTCTAGAAATTACCTTCTTATGGTGTGGAACTATTCTCCTTTTTATAGTGGTAAAATAAATTCAATATCATCAAAATATAGTCAATAAATATATTTTAATTTCATAAATAACTAGATAAAATCCACCTATTTATATTTTATCCTTGATCTGGTTCTGGAATGGTCTATTATTACATGGCGTGAATCACTTATCATACATTAATCAATATGTAATGCCCCAAAATTTTAATATATTTTTTTATTTAAAACCTATTGAGTTATGTGTATTGTTTCTCATGAAACACCAAACTAAAATGAATTAGTGACACCATAAAACAATTTACATTTCACAATTATCATATGTTCATTAAATTAGAGAGTATAAAATAAAGGAACCATATTATGAAATCTATGATGAAAAATGAAATAAATGACTTGGGAAGCACAAATATCCTTTACGAATCACATTTATCCATGATTGTAATGAAGGTTTATTCACTATTTTTATCCCTAGATGAAAAAAAGATAGAACTCTAAAAATTATGGTATGAGGGAAATTGTATGTGAGAGAAGTTAAAGAAAATATATATTTACATGTGTTCCATGCTTGAAAAATAACCATCTATGATTGCCACCAGATCTTACCTTATTCTTAGATCTTATGTAGAGATCTTGAGGGGATATGTAATTAAAAATTAAGATTATATAAACATGTCATTATTATGTAAGTTATCTATTTCATGTATTTGACATATTTATCACTTTTACTTCTAAGGAAAATGAATGGTTATTTATTAATCCATTGATAAAATTAATGAAGGATTTTGAAATGTTATTTTCAAAAATTGGATTTTTGTTTGATTTACTTTATGAAACTGAAAATATCATGTATAAAATATATTTTTTTCACTACATTAACAATAATTTTATTATTAATTGATCGTTAATAAAAATAATAATTCTTAACATCCCAAAAAACTCCTATTAAAAACAATTTTATTATATTTTATACTTTTGTTTAAAAGATAAATTCTTAAACTATAGAATATTTATTTGAATAATTATTTTTTAGATGGTGAATGTTAATTTTTTATTATGTTAATTTTATTTATTTTTCCAAAATAGAATATTTTTATGTAAATTGTGGAAAAATACAAATTATGAAAAAAAACCTCACATTAATTACATTACCATTAAACAATATTAAAATATTTTTAAAATATTTTTTCAATAAAAATATATTTAAACTAAGTAAAAATAAATAAATCAAAATTACAATGTTGAATTTATAAAACCAAATTTTAATTGTTTTTAAACATATGAAAAATTTTACATTAAAATTAGTTTCATTCGCCTATGTTAAAAATTTACTTTCATCCCATATCCCAATTAAATATAAAATACTTAATTACATATTGATTTTAAATTTTTATTTTTATTTACAAATATAAATTTTATTTTTATGAATGGATCTATTTTTAATAAGAACAATGTTAATTACCAGGATAACGGTCGAAGGGTTATTTTAGAAGAATTATTTTTCTATTTTTGTGTGATTTTTATCTAAAAACATATATATATATATATATATATTAATTAATATAATAGGATTTTAAAACATATATTAAGAGATATTATCACACATTTATATGGTGATTAAATATATATACTATAACTTAATGGTCAAAACATCATTCTTCTACAAATAAATTTTTTATCTCTATTATATGTTATAATTTAAAAGTTAATTTTCTCATATTTAAAAATTTTAATATATTAAATAGAGGATAAATTAGGATTCTAAAAACCTGAAATTGTTATTAATTAATATATTATATTTACAGTAAAGTATATATTACTTAGGAAAAAACTAATTTCCAAAGTAAAAAACAAAATGGTAAAGTGTAAATAAATAATTTTAAAAGAATAAAAACATGTCTAAAATATTACAAAAAATTATTATTTGTGTATTTATGGACTCATAACCCTCTCCAGTAAATAATGGACCACTATTAGAGCCACTAACATTTATTTGTTGTGTGAAATCTTTGAGATATAGTGGGTCTTTACAGAAATACTATTTTCCACCGCTTCTAAAATGAGATCTATTAACCCCTCTGATGCTACCAATTCCTATATAAATTTTCACTAAAATATACCAAATTTACCTCTCCAATTAATTCCCTTCACATAAAAAATATCCTGATCTTTATAAGGTTTCTTATGCCCTTCATTTCAAAAAACACTTTCATGTGAAAGTTTGAGCCCTCCATGTGAATAATTCTTACACCTGAGTGTTTTATTCATAATCTTCTTTTACCCCCTAAAAATAATTTACCACTAAAAATATTATACCATAAGAACTATTAATATTTTTAATTCAATTATACTATTTTAATATCACTCTTCCACCTCCCTATAAAACCTTTTGAATGATAATGACATCATCAAAGGTTTATGTGGACTACCACCTCTATGAAAAACTGGTGTTTCATAAAGTAGTTGAATAGAAATTGAAAAAGAGTTATTTAATGAAAGGATATAATTTTTATAACATAATTTTTTATTTTAAATGTTAAAAAAATTACACCCCTCCCATTATATGGAAAATGAATGTGGAATTTGTATACCTGCAGACTACTACCTCAAAAAAATGATGTATTTCATTTTCACATTAATAAAAAACATGGATTAATTTTTTAATGTATATAATATAAAAAATAATACTTATGACACCATTTATACTATATAATTATTATATTATAAAATTTATAATTAATATTAATAATAAACTGTTATATAAAATTGGAGTGCAATAAATGAAAATCTCAATGTCATTTTTTAAATTTGTGTCCATTTAGGAAACCATTGGAACTGAATATTTATTTTTATAAAATAATAATTAAGGGTATAAAAATATATAATTATATATATTATGAATTCATTTAAAAACACCTTTTAAAATTGTAATAAAACAAAGAGAGTTATGGATAAATTGACTGAATAACATCATGTAACCGATATGAATGAACTTCTTATAGTAAATTAACAACAAAAAGTAAAATATAGAAATTATTATATGATATATATATTAATAAAAATATTAAGTTTTTAATAAACTTAATTTTATTATCCAAAATTTTATCAAACATGCATAATGAATCTGGACCCATGGTAAGGGTTTTCTTATCTCAATTTAGTTTTGTTGTCAAATGATTCATATTCAAATGTTATTTCATTTTTTGATGTATATATTTGAAATAGATATAAGTTAGTCATGAAATAATTTAAATAATGTATTTACAAATCCCTCTATTGTTCTTCTCTCAATGAATTTTTATTTCAAAATAATATGATGTTATAATTGTTATTTGTTTACTCAAATCCCCTTTCTTTGAGTTATAATGTCTTATCATTAACATCTTACTTATATAGATGGATTCTACCACCATATGATTATATTTTTAAAATTAACATTACACTTAGTTTAATGGAAATTTTGAGTCATATATTCCTACTTGATGAATTTTTTCCCTATAAAAGCATGACATTATTATAGATAACTCTCATTCTCTTTAAATATTATTTTCCTCTATGTATATATTTTACCTTCCACTAACGTTCCCCTGTATAGTTGGAAACCTAATTATGTGTTTTCTCATGTGACATTCATATTTACCTTCTTCTATTTTCATAGTAATGCTTCAGTATCCTACTTTATGATATTAGACTTTAATAAAAAATTATTTTAAAACACAAAAAAAATTTCTTCCAAACAAACATTGTTTTTTATTTGATTAAACATTCTCATTTTTTATCCATTTCCCTCTATTGTTTATCTTGAATATTATATTTTTTTTAGTTTTATTTAAATATAATCATAGTTTAATTTTCCGTCCTTTCTTTGTGATAAAATTTGTTTTAATTCTCTTCACAATTCCATATTTTATGTAAAATTGATTTTGGGGAACATTACTATTTCGTAGGCCATGTCAAGAACCAATAATTTCAAATTATATAATGATAGTAACTATAGTAACCTAGATTTGGGTTCTTCATTTTTTCATTAGCATAAATAAAATAGGTTAAATCTTTGAATACTAACCATTTTAGAAATTTTTGATAATTATATAGATAAATGTTACCTATTTTACATAGGGAAATAAAATAAAATTATTACTAATGTAAAAAATTTCAATTACTTGAACTCTTTCCAAGAATTTTACATCATAACCCTGGGAAATGAAAAAAATAAGGATGGGATAAAATGGTTAGTAGGGGTTACATATAGTGAACATTATCATGAAGAAATAATTAATTACAAATATGTAAATTTAAATAATTGAACACACATTCCATTTAATAAATAACTTTACAATAATAATTTGATATTGAATAATCAAAATGGAATGGTAAATAAAAAAAATATATTCCATTTAATCAGTAAATTGAAAATGAAATGCATCTAATGATAATATCAATATGAAAATATCAATGATAATAATAATAACTGAATTATCAATGAAGGAAATGATTAATTATTAGACATCCTGATCATAAGAATAATGAAACCTCTAATTTCAAGACATTTCACAATAATGTTTAAAAATATTGGTTAAAACCCATATGGTTTGGCTAACTGATTTGTCGCATTAGAAATATCCATTCATCAAGGGTATATATATAACTTGGTCTAACTCATAACTTCATTTATAAAACATTCATTATATATCAAAATAGAAATTTAATTCCTGAATCAATATTCCTTATCATCAAACATTCTTATTTAGTAAAGGATAAAAAAATATCAATCTTCCTTATTTAATCCAATAAGTAGAAAAGTAGAAACAATATGTAAAAATTGTATAAATATATGAAATAATAATATCCATCTTAAAATAATATATATATTTAAGATAAATGTAATTTACAAAGAAAAATTATCATTATAAGATGATTTTTCAAGGGATTATGACCAATTACAAATTAAATTAAAATTTTACAGTAATTATTTTCAACTTTAATAACATTTAAATTATTACCCCTTTAGGAATAAACTATTAATTAAAAATTAATCATCCTGAATAAGTATATATTCATTTAAAAACATAAATTTGGTAGTATATACACCACATAAAAGTGAAGAGGTGCATATTAAGAAATGTGTCTCAATGAAATGGAAATTGAGATGAAATCCCTTACCTCGCACTTTCCTCGGGTTAAACATGATTTAACATCCTATATAATTATTTAAATCATGTTTTTAATTTATATTAGAACAATATTCACATTTATAATATCAAATATGATAATATTATATCATTTCTCCATCAGTTTTTAATAATATTTTAGAATTTTCATTGTTTTATGTGTTAATTGCCTTGTTTTCTCATGCATGTTTTATCATGAGAGTTATGGTTATGTTAATGTTATATAAATACATAATTTATATAATGATAATAATGTTATAAATATAATATTTACCCATTATATACATTATTAGAAAAATTATTTAATCTTGATAATGGAAAATGCGTCACATCGCTTCGTGGATACAGTGGGTCGTTTATACACACGAGCGATGATATCATTCCAATAACAGATGAAATGGTAAGGGAGTGTATGATATTTTAATTTTAAAAAATTTATATCATTTAAAATATATCATATATATTGATTAAATTTATCTTTATTACCTTTCATGTAAAGTGTAAGTGAAAAACGAATCACATCACTTCGCGAGGTGGTAGTCTGCCGTACAAAAGAGCAACACTATCATATTTTAAATAGAATGGAAATTAAGAAGTTTTTTGTGATAATATAATTAAATACGTATGGTTATAGAATATATATTATATTTATATATTAAACCCAACATTATATCTGACCGTGAGAGGTGTTGAGGGAAAACAGGTTCCTTCAGCTCACGAGCCAGTAGTCGCCGATACAAATGATCGATGGTTTAATTTCCCATTTGGTGAAATAGAAGATGGATATAGGTTATATAATTAAAAAAATAATATCTAAGTATGTGGAATGTAATTTTTTTATTATATTATAACTATTTCATAAAAGTTTAAGGATATGGATGAAGAAATAATCTAAAAATTATCGTTTAAGAACATTACCTCTTATTCAGATAACATCTTTAGTATTCCACCTAAATCCTTCTTTGGATGGATTTAGGATTATAAAATCGATTCATGATGTATTTATGGGTGAACGGAATGTATTTGGTCAATTATTGGTTGAGAAAAATTGTTTTGGATGTTTGAAGAGAGGCAGAGGGGATAACCATTTATATGTGATAGAGAGGGAACGTGTGGAAGTTTTGAAAAGAATCAATTGCACTGGTGTTTTTTTCAAATAATAAGCCTAAACATGGTTCATTATCTACCCTTATAAGTGATAAGTTTTTAATATGGACAACCAAAGGATTTTAAACATGTTTTTAGGTCATTTAAACATTTATGTTTTTAGTTGAACCCCAGAAAATTAGTATCTACCTTAAATGTGGTAATTAATTTTTTCTGCTTTTACTATTCATAATGGTAAAATAATGTTGATATTTTTAGATAATATAAATTATTATGAATCTAAATATTGAATCCATTTTACTAAATTCAATTCATAGAAGTGGTAGAATAAAATTTATAATTATACCCACAGACGCAAAGAAAAAATGGTTTTCGAAAGAGAAAATTATCATATATTAAGAATGTTTTAATATAAAACAACAATATGAAATTTATTATAATTTACTAAATTTCATTTTTTATATTAAAAATTATAAAATTTTACATAAAAATTTAAAATATAATTTAATTCTCTAAATAACATAAATGAAAAGAATGTTTTCAAAAAAAAACTATATTTTCACTATTCATGAAAATATAAACTTTTTAAAAAAAATAAATACAATTAAACCTATGAAAATTTTTATATGATTATTTTAAAAATGAATTTAAATTTATAAAATCAATTTTATAATTTATTTAAATATTATCATTAATTTTTGTTCATAATGTGCAACTAAAACACCTTTTAGAAATAAATAATTTTTTACAAAACTATTTATTTATTTTAAATTATTATTAATTTATTTAAAATAAATAAACATCCATTTAATTTACTTTATATAAGTATAAGCCATATAAATTTCATAATTTAGTTAATAATATTCCTGCCCACCCACTTAATGGCTATGTTATATTGGTCGCGTTTAAATAATATATTAATAGATTATTTTTGTTTAATCTAAGTGTTGTGTGCATAAAAAGAGATGGAATATACTAAAAGAAAATATATCACAAAGTATCAATGTGTTAATTTATTCCCAAATAAAAAATCCTCCTCTAAATTTCATGCATATGACATTTTAAATAGATATGGGTAATTCTTACTTATAACATATTCTAGTTCCCACATTGCTTCCTCTACTATAGTGATTTCTCCAAAGTACCATTAACTATCGAGTCATCCAATTCATCAATACCTTATATATATTGTCAATAATATGGATGGGTTCTACACAGTAAGATAGATCATAATTCAATTATATTTCACTATAGTTGAACACATGTGTTGGGTCTGGCATGTACTTCCTTAACAATAATATGGAATACATCATGTGATTTTGAGAGACATGGGGGAATTTCCCAGTGGTAAGAAAAAAATCTAATTGTTTTAAGGATTTAAAACTCGTAGATGTACCTAAGGATTAATTTCCCTTTCTTATCGAACCTTATATCACCCTTCTAGGGTTACACTCTCAAGAAAACATGTTCTGCAACATAGAATTAAGAATAATTCCTCTAATTATAATCATAACACGTTTCCCTCCATTTTGTTTCTTTACTATGAGAATGGGTTGACTTTAACTTTTTTATTGTCTCTTCAATCTAAGTATATATGTTTCATTTCACTAAATTCATCCAAAAAAGATGGAGCATGACATCGATTTGCATATAATGCTTTATACGATTCTATTCAAATACATGAATGGAAACTAATGTTATATGGAAACTATAAAAAAGGTAAATAAAAATCCCACATACCTTGATAGTCAATTTATATAAATTTCAAAATATATTACACTATTTGAAAATCCTTTTCGGACTATCAATCAATTTGATGATTGTAGGGGGTGTTCAAAATAAACATAGTATCAAGAGCCTTCTGAAGACACTTACATAGCATTAGTGTAAAATTATGATTATGATCAAACATGATCATAAGAGGTGTTCCATGATGTATTTCATATTCATTAATATAGTTCTTTTCGAGGCATGCGGGAGTTATATCTTATCTTATAGAAAGGAAAAATTCATATTTTGTTAGGAGATCAAAAGTAACACATATTAAATTTCTATTCCTAGAAGTCTTTGGTAGTCCTATAAAAAAATCCATAGTAATGCCAAAACAATTCCACACTGCATTAGGAAGTGGTTTTATGACTCCTCTAGGATACTCTCTCATATATTTCCCTTGTTGATGAACGAAACATCTAGATACATAATCAGCAATTTCCCACTTCATGTTATCCCACCAAAAATGATCCCTCAAATCCTGATATGTCATTGTTGTACCGGGATTTATAAAGAAATTTAATTATTTAGAATCATCCAATAATTCCATTTTTATCTTAGGTATACACAGAACATACAACATCTTCCCAAATTTTAGAACACCATATTCAAAATGTCTAATAATATCACTTCATTCATAGCTTTAATTGTCTTTTTAAAGTTATCATAGTCAAAAAAATCTTTTTTATCCTTAAAAATAAATATAGATTCACAAAAAACAGAAAAATAATTGATATATACTCTTCTTTAATAATTCCCATATCCATATTTACTATATCCATAAACCTAGTATCCATATACATTTTCATTTGTGTCAGAACAACATAATATTTCCTACTTGATACATCTGATACATTATTTTATTTCCTTGTGTGATAGTGTATTGAGAAATCATAGTCGCTGAGTAGCACATGCCATAATCTTTTTCTCATATTTAGATCCTTCAATGAAAATATATACCTTATTCTTTTATGATCCATGTATATCTCACATGTTTCACCAGGGATATAATGTCTCGATAACATGAAAGAAAAGATTACAACTTGTAACTAAAGATTGTGGGTTAGAAAGTTCTATTTGAATGACTAAAACTACATTGATGAATATATAATAAAATTATATTTTTTTCATAATAAGAAAACCCATACCTTTCTATGATTGAACAATATATATCACAAGTCCATCATTTTAAAATAGTAGACTCAAAATCGAATCAATTTCCAACCTCATATTATGTTCATCAAAAAATTATTTGCATTAATTTTTCCAAAAAAAATTGTCCCCATTATATATAATATTTTCTATATGGTTAGACTATTTGGAATCATTCTGAATGAATCATTGATAGTTACCATCCAAACCAATGATACTACATATGTCAGTCATGATTGTTGGTGTAGTCTATTCTCATACTACTTTTTTCTTCACATGATCAACTGAGATTAAATCCTTTGAATAATATGTACATGAAAATAAACATATTGAATCCAGAAATCACACATACTAAATATACCATATAACTCTTTCTTCCTAAGAGTCTGAAGAAGGATCTATAGTTTATTCTCATGGTCCTCATAGAATTTAGAATGCATCATGGTATTATCAATGAATATGAAAATAAAATCATTAAGGTATTATCTGAATATTATGTACATTATATCAATAAAAATAGATGGTTCATTAGTTAATCCAAATTGAATTACTATAAGATCATAATTTCCATACCTCATTCAAAATGTTTCATTTAGAATGCCTTCCTTCCGTACACACAATTAAAGATACCCAGAAAAAAGGTCGATCTCTGAAAAATATCCGGCTCCTTGAATTTGATTGATTAATTCCTTAATGTGAGTTAGATGAAACTCGTTCTTTTTCAAAATATCAATGACTTCCCTATTGTCAATGCGCAGCCTCATGGGTCCATATTTTTACATAATGAAGAGAACAAAGGATCCCTATGGTGAAACACTAGATAGAATAAATCCCTTATCATACAATCCATCTAGTTTTTTCTCAACTATACCAATTACGTTGTGTCCATACTAAAGGGATTCTTTGATATTAGTCTTATATCAGGGATTAACTTAATGGAAAAATAAACTTCATGCTCTTGTTTTAACATCCTGACCAGGGATCCACACATCGTTTCCTTGATCTGGTCGGTCAAATAACCTCTGTTGCACCTCCCCTTATACCATACGATGATGGATTTCAATGAAAATCTAATATAAAGAATAGGGAGACTATACCATATTTATAAAAGAATCACAATAATGGAAATAAATAAATAATATCCAAATTAATAACCAAGATGAAATCCATAACTAAAAAAGACCAATGTCACATGCTGAACTAAAATAGGAGTACAATATTCAATCAAAAATAATAGATATGTCATGCCATTATAAGTGTCATGCGTTTAATGAAAACCCAAAATAAAGAGACAGTGACCCCTTTAAGGGGGTCCTGTCACCTTTTACAGTTCTGTCATCCATGGTCCATCCTGACTCAGCCATCTAACAAGTGACTCTTGACCTTATCCTATCCTACAAACATGAATTCTATTCAAGTAATGATTAGGCATCCCATGTGGGGTGATAGTACAACTCAGTAGTCCACCACCAATGGAATCTACAAAAATACAGTTAGTAAATGTGTATTTAGTTTCATAAATAATAATGTAAAATTCATAAATAAATTGTTATCACTTATTATTATTCTTTAAATTATCCAGATAAACCCCTAGGTTCTTGAGGGCACTCGAACACTATATAACTATTTTTTCCCATTCTAGAGTCTAAAATATCCCCATTAGATATCATATATCACAATACCAAGGTTCTAATTTATCGCTTCATTTCAATCATGTCACATCCAATTGGAACAATAGTTCAATGACTAACTCATGGTCTTAATACATTGTGTCTAACACCCCATGGGTACTTGGAGCCTCTATCCCTATACCACACTTCACTGTAACATGGGTATTTAGAGCCTCATCCCATATACAATACTTTCTATCTCATATGGTTATTTTCCTCCACAATCCATGTACCACACACATTTATCAAACATGGGTATTTGGCGCCTTAGTCAATGTCCCAATCACAATTATCACATATGTATATTTGGAACCACATTTTGTGTCCCAATTTTATATATTAGTGAATCACACATATATCACATATATCAAATCTATCAATGTTAATCCACAATTTCCCCTATTATCACATTTTGCATCAAATAATACACCATTTAAACTATTAAAATATATCATGTCCCAATAAATTATTCAATGGAATAATAGTAACAAATCATCATTAAGCCATCATTCACCATTTAAAACATATAACCCTTTGACCAATTACTGTAAAAAAAATGAATCATATTCCATATTGTCAATTAATTTATAATAACACTAATTGGCCAATTCCATAATCCCAAAAGTCAATTAATTAATTCACTAGGATTTATTCCAATTTCACAATACCAATATTCCATTAATTTATTCACCAATTAACTAATCCAATATCAAAATTGGATAAATTACCCAATCTATTTGTTTATTCAAATTTAAATTCAATTGTTAGAAATCCCAATTAAAATTTCAAAATACATACACAAAATTGGAATTCATTACTATGAGAATTAAATTTAAACCACCTACCTGATGATTATTGAAAGACACTAGACAACAGAAATCTGATACTGAGGCATAATGATGAAGATCAAGATGAATAATGTGATATATATCTGAAACCTAGATTCAAGTCCAGTGGAATCTAAATCCAATAACCCTAGGTCTATATCCATCATAAAAAAGGAAAAAATCCATTCAAATGATGATATGAATATGGGATATAGTGGGGAAACTGATTTCGATAATAATCTCTTACTAGGACAGCTGCATATCTTCATGTCGGGAAAGGATTAACAAATAAAAGAGGTCGAAAGGCCTTGGAATCTATCTAGGAGCCTAAAATTGAGAAAAATTATATTTTTACATGTTGGGTTGAGTTAGGGTGAAGTTCTAGGGGTTTGAGAAATTTTAACCAAACTTTCAGATTAATTAAACCCTAATGAACAGTTTCCTAGGAAGGGGTATAGAATTTACCAATCTGTGTGCCACTTCTAGGGTGGGGGCGGGGGACATGGTTACTTAATAGACGGATCATTGATTGAAAATAGAGTTCCAACCATAAAATCCTTCTCAATCAGAGCTTACACGGCTTACTGGGGAAGGGCACAGGGTTTGAGAAAATTGTGCACCAGCCATGCATGGCCTAAATCCCCTCTAAAACATATAATTTTATCCAAAAACTCCCCATGGTAAAAACCAACCATGATAAACTAAAAACAATGAAATATAGTACCTATAACCGAGGTCGAGACATCTCCATAAAATCAAGATATCTTATAAACTCTCGATCATTTAACATCTTGTCCTCAGGTTGTATTCCCACGAATCTCTAGGATTCCATGTAAAAAATATCTATCAATTGATCCCACATATCTAGTTTCCTTTCACATGTTTCCCTATGAAAACAACCATGTTGTCACAATATACAAACTATTTGCACAATCATTCCCTACAAAACATTCATACTGTGATGTAACACATGCATCAGATTCTCCTCAATGGATGCATTGGTTTCAAGTTCAAAACCATCAAAATCGATCAAATAAGAAGTGTTTGGTTGATACAGTTAAACTTATGACTCATAAAAAATGTCATTCATTGTATTATAACATTTTGGAAGATACAATTGGTTTTCCACTAGCCCGATTCTCTCCACAACCTCAAATGGTCCAATAAACCTGGGTTCTATCTTGCCCTGTCTTCAAAACCTATAGTGACCTGACCTAGGTAACACCCAAAGGAACATAGGAAACCCCTATGTGAACTATAGGGGTCATTAACTTCTATCAACATACCACTCCTACCTACTTAGATCCAAAAAGTATATTTCTAAATTAGCTGAACCTGATCGCATGTCACCTTTACAAGACTCGGTCTCAACAACAATGACTCACATGGATCCATCTAACATAGAGATGATTGAAAAGGTTTACCATAAATTTTCTCATATGGTACTATCCAAATAATTTCTTCATAACAATTTTTTATAGGAGAACTCCATGAGAGTTATGTGCTTCTCACAAGTCCCTCTAATATTTATGACACATGCATGAATCCTATCCGTGGGAAGATGTATTGTACATTCTGAATAACGCCATTTTCATGGGTGGAATGTTATATTAAGTAAAATATATGTACTAATCTCCTTATAAAAACCCTACCAGAAGCATTAAGTAAAACATGTGTCATGGTCTAGAACAATACTCGGTTTCACCACATGTGGAAATACTAATTCCCAAATGTACAATTCTCCCAACTTTACCACTGAGAAAGTCTCTCATATAGGAAATAAATGTGATACCTTCGTTATCTAGTCTACAATATCCCAAATAACATAATTATTTTGAGGCATCCCTTCTATACCCCCCCCCCCCCCCCGCGCAAAGTCATTGGTAACATCATCCCACTTCTAATATGGAATGGGAAGTGGATGTAGAAAACAACCAGGTCATTGATTCTAATATTTTACCGGTTGACAGGTGTAACATCATTTTAAAAACCTTACTATCTACTTTTTCATGTCTGGCCACCAATATTTATGATGTAGGTTACAATACATTTTTGTCAAGCCTGTATGTATTTACCATATCGATTCATGAAATTCACGCATCATCTCCTCTCGTATTCTCATAGGTACAACAAAATGATTATTGACATAAATGATATTGTCCACATCAATATTCCAATAAAATGGTGACTCCCCACATTGATGGCTTTCCCTCATGGCCAAACATTACAGATCATCATACTTCAAGTCTTTAATATGGCCCAAATGTGTTGACTCTTTGGAATTGATACTGGATTCATCTTTTTCTGGCCCTCATATACCACAACAGACATCTTATACAGTAAAGTCATTATATTCCACTCAGGACTAGACTCATGAATAGCGTATCTAGGAGCATTTCTACTTAAATCATTGAAAACATTTTTTACTTTCCCAAATGTATATGAATGATTAATTTCAAAATTCTTCATGTACTCAGACCACATCTATTTCAAAATATTTAAATTTCACTGAAAAAATATATACATTATGATCTTGTGATTAGTATAAAATGTAAAATTGTTTACCACAAGATAATGTTTCCAACACTTCAAATAATAAACCATTGTAGCTAACTTGAGTACATGGGTGGGTTAGTTCTGTTTATGTGGCCTTAAATACCAACACCCATATGCAATGACTGAATATTCCTAAATCAACAGTTCCCTAAGATAAATTATAAATATGTAAAAAAAAATATATACTCCCCACCTATATTAGGTAGGATCAATATTAGTGTTTTTTTTCAATTGATTCTTCAACACCTAGAAGTTTTTCTCACATGATTATATCCATTAAAACTATATATAATTCTTGTTGAATCATAAAATTGGAAATTAAAATTGGGAAAAGTCATGGATGATCCACCAAAAATAACTTGCTTGTACCAAGAAACAATGGATATCAAAAACGTTTTTGGGATTCTCCCAAGATAAAACTTCCTGAACCATTTCTGTGTCTATAGAAAAACCCTTATATGAGATGGTGTGGAACATGAAGTGTACCTGATAAATCCAAAACTAATACATAGATAGAATATAATATAGATAATTCACTCTCAGTGTACTCAGGGTGATGTTAAGATATTGGTCATAGATTTCATGAGTCTTGGAGTATACTAAGATGTCATCCTCAAAACCTAAAACAAATTGATCTAGATATGGGTGGAAGATTTTTTTTCATTAAGAAAAGATCATTTCTGGAGTGTTTTCCAACCCAAATGATATTAAAACGAACTCATAAAGGTGATACCTACTTCTGAATTCATCCCTAGGTATTTCAGAAGGTTGAAATCTCAATTGATGATACCATGATCCTAGGTCGATCTTGTAGAAAACATAAGATCCTCTAAATTTCTCAAATAAATCATTAATATATGGAAGATGATATAGGTTATTCGATGTCATTCGGATCAAATTTTGGTAATCAACACTCAAGAATAGAGTCTTTTTAACCTTATTAGAAAACAAAACTAGAGAACCCCATGGAAACATATCGGACTGATTAAACCCTTTTCCATCAACCCTTTTTAAATATTGAAGCAATGTTGTTTCCATTATGTATAGTGGAATAGAAATTGGATCGTCCCCTAACATGAACTCAATTGTAAATTCCACATATTTCTCTGCTGACGGCCTAAAAAATTCTTCAGGAAACACATTCCAAAACTAGTCCACTGTGGCTAGAAGTCCATCATGATTTACACCCCTGTCATCCAGAAATAGACTTGGGAACCTGGGCAGTATGATCCCCCATTTTGTTTTAAAATAAACCTGCATGACCATAGTTGATATCCCATTATCCATGGGGAATAAATTGTCACCCTCAAGAGATATTAAAGTAACTCTTTTGGAACAACAGTCTACCTGGATTTGATATGCTACTAACCAATACAGACCCATAATTAGATCAAATCCTATCACGTGGAGTATATAAAGATCCTAATGAAAATGATACTCCCAAACTTTTCGAGAACACCCCTTGCACAACAAAATTCTCTACACGACACTCTCAATGATGTATCTATAATTAAAACTCATATCATGAACTCCACCGCCAATCTCAAACCAATAACATGTTGTGTAGATATAAAATAATGAGAGGCACCAGTCTCAATTATGTTTCTAGGTAGGATAGAATCAACAATAATAGTACCTAAAAATGTTGATGGTGAAACCTATCTATGCCCTATTATATGATTAAATACATGAAATTTTCATTCCCCTATTTCATGTGATGTATTCTAAGTCCCCCATGTTTCCCCACTATGCTGATATATACGTTCTTTCCCAGAAGGTCCTCATCTACACCCTTGACCACCTTGGCTAGTAGAAATCCAACTGCTATACTTATATGGTATAAAATATCCCATTTCCACACTCTAATTATTCATTGTTGCTCTATCATTACCCATATGTCATGAGTTTCTATAGAACCGTTATAGATGAACCGTCTTGCGGGATGCTCGAAAATCTACCGGTGGTCATGGAAAATTCCTATGAAACTGTCTTGGTCTACTGAACTAGTGGAAAATAATTTGTGTAAGATCCTGAGTAACTGATCCTCCCACCATGACACTCCTCTTTCTGAATCTCTAGTCAACATTCTCATGATGATGGTTCATACCTTCATAAGATATAACCCATGATCATCTAGTAGAAACCACCTTTCCTCAACTGGAATCCTCATTTAAGTTCCCATAGATATGAGAGATTTATCCACCATTTCTGAATAATTTTTTGAAAAAATGATATTAACTTGATACTTATTCTCAAAATGAATTATGTCTTGGAAACTCCTTTTCATAGATGTCTCATCCCATACGAGTGATGTAGTAAAGCACTAAAGGTCAGTAAATCAACCATCAATGTCGATTAGAGACATACTCCCATAATTTATCATTATGAACTTAGCTTCCCTCTCCGATCTTAGAGTATCTAGATAAATGATTTCAATGACCTTCTCTATAGTGTCCATCCATACCATACCACCAGCATGTCTAGTCCATTTCTAAACATCCAACCAGTGCTTCACTGATCCTCGTAACATGTAAGTAGCCAAATTGACAATATTCTTAATAGGATTCCCTAATTGGTCAATAATTTTTTAGATGTAATCAATTTAAAACTCAACCACCTCATGTCCACCCTATCCGTAGAAAGAAAAAGGGTACTATAACTGAAACTCCAATGTTAGGTTAGACAATCATTTCACTACCTGATCTAGGAATATATTCATAAATTTCATGAGGTTAGTAATCTACTCATGGAACTACTCTACATATCCTTCACCTATCACAATCGGTGTCGTAGCTTCAACTTTCGGTGGATAATTTTCATCAATATACTTCTGTCATCCTATCAACATGTATCATCATAGAATAATATCTCTACAATTCCAAAAAAAAATGTCTCATGGAACATAACAAAACATTATCAAAAGATCACCAGAGGTATTCACATAAGCTATAACAAGTCAATTCCCTCAAAACCTTCCATATGGTCAACCCGAGGTGCTATCACCACCCCTTAACCATCCTAAATCTCGGTAATGGTTAATAAGGTAAAACTTATTCTCACAATTCAACTCACATTAAACACCCATTTATTCCATTATCTCAACATTTTGAAACTCTCAAGTTAATGTCCATCATTATTTTCAATTCATTTATAGAAGCAAGGGAAAACATTTCAATTTCAATAACTTACCAAAAACCCATTTTCCCATGCATTCCTAAAAAAGAAGTATGTAACAATAATTACCGAGTGCCTATAATGATGAATACATACTCAAATATCATTCCATATGAGGCCAGAAGTCAAATCTTAGAAAATATAAAAAATTATTACACCACATAACAAGTGCATCACTAAAGGTTAAATAACATCCAACTGTAACAAAAAAACCAATAAAAACAATCCCTCCTAAGATAATTCAATTTTACCCTTTTACATGGGTTAGCTACACCCATACACAAGATCTTATGCATGGCTCAAATCATCCTATTCTCTTATATATCAATCAAAAATAGAAAGACAAAAAAATTAAAACCTCATTTGATACCACTTTGTAATGTCCCAACCTGGGTGCCACACATCGGTGCCCCAAGTCGGTCAGTTACATGACTTTAGGAACACCTACCCATATGACAGAGGCTACCAACTAGTAGCGTGGGTATAATATCAATCAAGGGGAGACTGTAGCCTCTTTATTAATATAGCACAACAAAAGAAATAAATAAAAAATATTCATCTGAATAACTAAACTATATTCCATAACTGAAATAAACCAATGTCACATGTAGATTCAAAATAAGAGTTCAATTTCATACCAAAATAGTAGATATTTAATTACATATTAATAATCAAGTGTCTAATGAAAAATAAGAATAAATAAGAACTGACACTCCCAGGTGATTCGTAAAACCATGTCTAGTTCGCTCATCCATTCACTATCAAAACTTAGACATCTGACATAGGACCCTTTCCCTTATCCTATCCTATAAACATGAAGTCTTTTTAGGTACCGATTCGGCAGCTGAAGTAGAGTGTTAGTAAAAATCAGTAGGCCACCACCAATGGAATCAAAAAAAATTACTCAATAACATTTTATGTAGTTGAATATAGAATAAATTACAATACATAAGTAAATAGTCACCACATTTTATTATTATTTAAATTACCCACATAAACCTGTGGGTTCCTAAGGAAACTCAAACCCCCAATAACTAAATCATCCCATGTCAGAGTCTGAACTATCCCCAAGGTGAATCAAACATCACAATTCCATGGTTATTATTTATCATTTCATTTAAATCAAATAATGGCCAATTGGAAACATAGTGCATTTCTAACCTCATGGGCTTAGAATTTTGTGTTTATCTCCTTGTGGGTATTTAGAGACTCTATCTCATTCACACTCCTCAATGTCACATATGTATTTGTATCCTTATTCCCTAACCCATATATGATATCTTATATGTGTATTTGGATCCTTAGTCCCCATACCACACATATTTACCACCCATGGGTGCTTGGATCCTCAATCCCTGTCCCAAACTCATTTATCACATATGAGTATTAGGAACCTCTGTCCATGTCCCACACTTTTATATCAGTCAATCGCACATATATAACATATATCACATCAATCATGGTTAATCCACATTCACCATATTATCTATTCTCACATTAAATAATATACCATTTCAACTATTTAAAAAATTCACGGTTCAATACATTAATCAAATAGAATAACATAAAAAAATCATTATTAATCCCTTTTACACTTTTTAAACTATATAACCCTTTAACTCATTAATTTTAAACCAAATTATCATAATATAAATAATTAATTAATTCATAATCAATTTAATTTAGTAATTCTACAATCCAAATATTCTATTAATTAATTCACAATCTAGTTAATTCTATTTGACAATCCAGATACATTTTCAATTCCACATTAATAAAATTCCATTAATTAGTTCACCAATTAATTAATCCATTTTCACAATCATTGTACTCCATTGATTAATTGGATAACTAACTATTCCAATTTCACAGTTCCATAAATCATTCAATCAATCAATTTATTCAATTCAAGATTCAATTTTTAGATGGTCCATTTGAAATTTCACAAAACATACATGCACTTGGAATGTAATAATATGGGAATTGATTTTGTACAAACTACATCAAGATTTGTGATGGACATTCACCACTGAAAACCCCAAATTCATCTGAGACAACCAGGATCATGATTAAGAATGAGATCTGGATCTGAAAACTCATAACAATATCAAAATAACCAATATAAAAAACCCTAAATCAAGATCCATCACAAGTAGTGGAAAAAATACCTTACATGGATTATATGAAGATTCTAGAGAGAGGGGTGACCTTGATGAGAATATATTACCTAGATAGGTTTATATATTCTATCTAAGCTTTGATTCACCAAGGAAGACTGTCAAAATTCCTTAGAATATGGCTAGGAGCCTCAAACAAATGCGAGAAAACATTTAGGGATGATTTGGTTTGAGTTAGAGTGATATTATGGGGGGTTTGATAATTTTAAAACCATTTATCATATTTATTAATCTCACACTCATAGTTTCTTAGGTAGGGGCACACTATTTTCCAAACCGTGAACCTAAACTATGCACCTCATCTGGGGGGTGCAAGATTTCTCCTAATATGGTGAATGTTCTGAAAACCCTTGTTCCATCCATGTAATCCCTCCATTTTATGGATTTCATGGGTTTATAGGGTAGTGGAATGGTTTGGGATAACCATGCACCAATGGTACACATAAAAATCCCCAAACAACATCCAATTTCATCCAAACACTCCATAGGGTAAATCTAAACAAATATAAAATCAAAAAATGAAAAGGAGTACATGTAACCATGATCAATACGTCTCTAGAAAATTCTTAGATCATACAATGGTGGATGTCTAGTTAATTATTCATGAAATTCATCAATTTATTTAGATAAAATATATACATGTACCATTTTATTATTACCTTTTCTTTCCATAGATTGTGTCTGCCTTTTTCCCCAAGAATCTCATTCAAAAGTTATTCTGGTTGTGTATATAGATATTTTTTAAATGTGGAATCCACCTCTCTAAAGATAAGAAATTATACATCTTCATTGAAAAAAGTATTTCCCTCTCCATGTAATAAATTTTTGTGTCATATTTGGAAATATATTACATATTAATGATTAAATCAAATTCAAACATATGTATGAAAACAAGGTTAGGAAATAAAGTTCATTTATTTATTTTGATGGGGGATTCTGGACACATCATTGTTCCAGTGAGACTTTCACTAGGATTTTTAACTGAAAAATCCCTTCTTAAGGATCTAGTGAAGTATAAAATTTTATTAAAAAACAGAAAATATACAAAAAAATTACAAGGATCTATAATCGATTAATGAATTTGATGAATTTGAGTCAATTATTAAAGTATGTAAAACTATTTAACTGGGAACGTCCACATAAACTATTGTGATCACATTATTTTAGTATTCTCCCCTAGTACTATTATATATATGATTCCCTTTAAACTTTGGGAAATAAATTTTATAATTTCCCATTTCCCTACAGAAGAAACACTGAATAAATAGGTTTACCTTATTCCCTTTTAATTATTTATCATGATGATAATTATATTTTCACTTATAGAAAACTATCATTCCGATAAAGAATTTCCATAGATGATTCTTTACATAGTTTTCACAAGATTAAAATTGATAAATTCTCTTTTTATTATTTCAAACATTTTATTTTTCATGCTGTTAATTCAATATGTTATTTTCTTAATTTTCCTTGAACTTGCAGGATATAGAAAATTACATCTCTAATTTTATGTAACATAAAAATATTTCATTATATGACGAAAAAATACAAGAGAACATTGACCATCATACTCTTGGATAATACCATAAAAATTGGTTAATATTTTCATTTGTGTTTCATATATAATTTATTGCATACCTGGATAACCATATAATGGTACCCTTATACTCAAGAAAAAATTTATCATTCCTTTTGATTTAACCAGAGGATCCCTCTCTTCATTTCATTTCATTTCTCATGAGGGAAATATTTACTGAGTAATATCTTTGTAAAATGTTTCTATTATATGAGTTGTATTACCTCTTCCACCCTAGTTTTTGGACAAATGACAACCATTGATCAGTACCACCTTTGAAAAAATACATTGAAATTGTATTATTTTTAGTAACTTTCAATGGCTACCAATTTATTTTCCAAAGAGATAATAAAATAATTAACCTCTATTGGATTAGTAGACCCACCAAATTGTGGGGAATTATTTCATGTAATGTGATCTGAATAAATAGATTAACACTATGGAACAATAAGTTACTCCATTTGAGCGTGGTAATTTATTATAACCTGATTAAGATGCCCTAATATTTAAATAATCTACATAGTTCTAAT
Source organism: Viscum album (assembly GCA_963277665.1). Classification (NCBI taxonomy): domain Eukaryota; kingdom Viridiplantae; phylum Streptophyta; class Magnoliopsida; order Santalales; family Viscaceae; genus Viscum; species Viscum album. Next base: position 50,014,732 of record OY728138.1, on the reverse strand, counting down.
ACTAGTTATATTTGATTTCTCAATAGGGAAATCTCTACATTTTCCAAAATTATTGATTCCCTTCATCCATCATGGTTCAATTTCTAAACAATGTATTATACTGGATTAGCTTATAAATTTTTTAATTTTAAATCATAATTAATAATTATAAATATGGTGTATCAATAAACATAAATAAAAAAAATACTCCTTTCTAATATCATAATATTATGTAGGGTTTCTTTGGGGACATCATTATTTTCAAATCCTTTATAATTATTTGTAAATAAAACATTATTTTTCCTAAGAATATCCAACTTGAGAGTAAAACCATGTGCATAGTAAGGCCAATATTCATGTACTAGGTAATGCTCGTGTCAACCACGACACACATTTTTCTGAGTTATTACCACTTGCCACATCTATATAAGAACCACTTCAAGATTCATTATCCATATAGGGATGTATTTTTTGGAAAAATATAAAAATTAATTTCCCCACCAAAACTATAGGATGTCCTTATATACTAATCAGAATATTCTATCATAGGGATATGTTACCTATTATATGTTGACTTTAATCTTGTTCTTATGTTTTCTAGTTTACTTCATATGATACAAACTATTATGACCCCGACTATAGTAACCCAGAGATGGAGCCTACTTTATTACATTGGCATAGATACAAGGGGTCAAATATCAAAGGATCGATCAATTTAGCATCTTTAGAAAATTATTTACATACATTATACAAATTTTACATGGGGAGATAAAATAAAAATCATAGTAATGGAAAAAAATTAACATTCTTTTTCTCATTCCAATAATTATTCTTCATATCATGGAGAAATAAAAAATAAGGCTGAGATAAAATTCTTATCAAGGGTTACATACAACATAATATATCATGAATTAAAAAACTAAAATCAATACGGAAAGTAAAATAACTAAAAACTCATTATAGTTATTCAATAATGTGGATATCATAATTGGATAAGTCATAATAAATATGTCATGGTAAGTAATTTAAAAGACATGTAATTTGGATAATAAACTATGAATTAAAAGAATATAGATATAATATCTTAGAGAAAATATAATGGATAAAAAAATAGAAAAATTATAGATGTATTAAATTTTTAATTATTTTATGTCCAAATCTCAAGAATCATGACACCTCTACTATCAATACCTTTAACAAGATAGTTTATTTCTTTGACTAAAAAACATTTCATTTGGCCCACTGATTTGTATCTTCAGACATATTTATTCATTGAGGGGATATCTATTACCAGACCCCACCAATTAATGTATTTCCAAATCATTACTCAGATTTCAAATATTTTATTTAATTCATGAATCAAAATGACTTATTATCAAATATCTATATTGAGTAAATGATATTGATTTATCAATATTTCGCCAATTAATCCAATAAATTTTGATGTAAATGACATAAGTATAAATTGTATATGGTTTATGAAATAATCATTTCGATCATATAATAATAATTATATTTATGTTAAATTTCATTTCTAATGAGAAGTGATTACAAGAAAGTGATTGTATCATGGTATAGTAAATAATCACAAAACAAATTGAGATTGTATAATAAATTATTTACAATTTAGTTACCATAAAATTGTAACCCATTGAAGAATAAAATTGAAAAAACCCTAATCATCATTAACTAATATCAATTAATTTTAAATACATAAAATGGATTGTATATACACCATATAAAAATTTAATAGTATCATATTAAAAAATATGCCTCGATGAAATAAAAATTGAGACGAAATCCCTTACCTCACAATTTCATTCAGTTGGACATGTTTTATCATCTTTTATAAAAATATTATTCATGTTAATAAGGTATATAATAACATAAATCATAATTATAATGTTATATATGATAATCTTATAACATTTTAGCACCCATTTTTTAATAACATTTTATTATTGACATTATTTTCGGTGGTAATTGCCTTATCTTCTCATCTATGTTTTGTCATGAGAGTCCTTGTTTTTATACATTAAAAAACATAAACCATATAAAATACTATATTAATTTTATAAATATCATATTTACTCATTATATGATTTATTAGAATCATTCTCTAATGTTGGTCATGGAAAACAAGTCCCATTGTTTTGTGGTTGCAGTAGGCCATAAGTACGCACGAGTGATGATATCATTCCCTTAACATGTGAAATGGTAAGGGGTTGTTTGATATATTATTTTTACATAATTTATATCGTTTCATATAAATCACATATATTAATTCAGTTTATCCTTATTACCTTTCATGTAAATATTTAGTGAAAAATGCATCACGTCACTTCACCAGGTGGTATTCTACTGTACACAAGAGCAATGTTTTCATATTTTAAGCCAAATAGAAAGTATAAAGGTATATGTTATAATGTAATTAAATAAATATTATTATATAATATATACAATATATATAAATTAAACTAAAAATTATATCCCTCTATGAGATGTGTTTATGGAAAATAAGTTCCTTCAGTTCACAAGATGGTAGTCTACCAAACTCACGATTGGCAGTTTTGATTCCCATTTGATTGAAGAGGAGATAGATAAAGGATATTACATTAACATAATAAAATAATATTATATTAGATACACTATTGTAATTATACTATCATGATTTAATAAAATTTTAATGAGGTGTAAGAAGAAATAATATAAAAATGATCAATTATGAACACTACCTCTTCTTCGGAAAACCTCTTTAGGATTCTGCCAAAATCATCACTACGATGGAATTATGGTAAAAAAGATCTCTAATATGTATTTATGGGATTAAGTAATTTATTTGGGTAAGTATTAGGTAAAAAAAATTAATTTTAAGTATGAAGAGGGGGGAGAGGGGTGCCTTTTATAACTGGGGGAGAGGACACACCTGGATTTTTTTAAAATAATAAATTACACCCATGGTTTTATCTTGACTAAATATTCCAAAAATAGTAATTATAGATCCTCATATGTGATCAGGTCAAAATAAGTTAATATAATGGTTTTTGGATAATTAATTAGGTTATTTTGTCCCTTATATTTTTAGTTTAACCCCTGGTAAACCAGGTTTACCATTACCATTATAATAAAATTTTACTTATTTTACCATTCATAGTAGAAAAAAATAAACAAGAATTTAATATATAAAATAAATGTATATGGTTCCCAATATTTAATCAATTTTTAAAAATTCAATTCACATAAGTGGTAGGATTCAGTTTCAAATTACACTGACACAGGCGAAGAAAAAGTTGATTTCCAATGAGAAATCTCTCATAAACATTTAAGGTTTTAATATCAAAAGTAAATATTAAATGGATTAAATTGACATAAAATAAATTTATTATAATATAAGTGAACTAATATTAGTTTAAAAAAATATAAAATATAAATTATGTCTATAAATATTTGAAATGAAAATACATTTTTCAATAAAATTTAGTATTTTCTCTATTTAAAGAAAAGTTAATATTTTCAAAAGAATAAAAAAACCAGCAAAATAAAATTTTGATATTATTAGAATAAAATTTAATTTAATTTTATCTAATAATATTTTGATGTGTTTAAAAAAATTTAAATTATTTTTGGAATGAGTTACTATATTACCTTTTAGAACAAATAATATTTTTCAGAAAACATTTTATTTTCTTTTAAATGATTCGTATTGTTATAATAAATAGATATAAATTTTCTTTATTTTATTCATGTATAAAATTTATAATTATTATAAATAACTTATTACTATTCATATCAGACAACTTTAGATAAATTAATAATGGACATGTTTAAATATTATTTTAATAGTGTGTTATCATTTAAAACAATTGTTTCATTCATCACATAATATAGAAGTAATTAAATGGAAATAAATTTATAAGTATAATGTTATTAAATTTTAATAATTTTAATATTTTTTATATCCTAATTATTTAATAGAAAACCATCATATTTCAATTCTTTTCTAATAGAAAATATTATGTTATTTCTTTCCTTATAGGTTATTTTCTTATTTACAAAATCATTAACTATGTGGTTAATTTTTATTAAAATATATCCAATCCTTCTCAATAATTTTTATGAATGGGAACTCAATTTTCCAGACCTATTACTCTTTATTAAAATATAATATTTGAAAATTATTTAACTAATTCTTATTTTTTATATCCAGATGATATATGTTTTGGTTATGCTTTGAGACAGGATTATTAAACTACATTAATTATAACGGATTTTATCAAACTTATTATTTATGTATAGATAATTAATTTCAATTGGAAGACGTATTAATATACATGTTATGAATATGTAGGGTAAACATTTATACTTCTCTAATTATTTTTGTAATTTCTACAACTCAGGATATGTCATTTACAATGCATGAGCGAGTTTCCCATGCACACCATGTTATGTTATCTTGGGGCTGAGCCTTGAAATGTGATTATGGGGGATGATATGTTATCCTAAGTTTGATATATTATATTTTCTTGTACGTGATCCTTAAATTATAATAATGATGTAATGATTGACATTCTTATCATATATTTATAATTCCATGGACTTATGATATAATCTATATATTCTATGTTCTTAAGGAAATATCACAATCTTATTTTATGGTACATGTTTTCTCATCTGGGAATAAATGTTCTTACTTCATTATTAATATAAAAATCATAATTTTGATATTATTTTTAATAAAAAATTATCCCTAATAATATATTCTCATATTCTTATTATCTAACCCCTGATGCCATGATGATAAGTTTCCAATTACTAAGTGATTCACCCTAACCCTTTCTTATATTTTACCTTCCCTAGGATATGATGATAAGTATAACTTAATATAATTATATAAGGGTGTATAAAAGATATGAATAATGGAGAAATTTGGATATTTTTTTAAAAATATGTCACATTTGTAGCCCCAAACGACACTAAACCAAACAGTTATTCAAGTTACGTGATATTATCAAAAATAATGTTTATATTTTTCTAATGATGTAAAAATAATGATATTTTTATCAAAGGTAGGTATATATGGTATCAAAATAGGGTTTAATTAATTTTTAACTTTAGTCTAGTAATTGTTTCACATAAGTATTAGTGGAAATTAATGAAAACACTATGGATAAGTCTAAATGACAAGTCTAGTTTTAGGATAACATCCTAAAGTTTTGGTAAAATATAAGTATGTCGTTTCCAAGAAATTAAATACTTTTATAGGCACTTAAATATGAATATCGATATGGAATAGATACAATTAGGTCTAATCATCATGAAAAAGGTTCGTTGATTTTTAATTCGATCATTACTCGACACATGATGAGTTGGATTAACACTGTAAAACTAGAAAAATAATCCATGGGGTATGCTTTAGTCGATCAAATTCTATTTATGATCCATTATTTTGGATATTATTATACTAAGGGGTTAGGATATATATTTGTAGGGAACCCAAGCTAAATAAAACTAGTTTGAACAAAGAGTGACCTAGGTTGAACATATAGCTAATTTGATATATTAAAAGGGTGATACATTTACATTATTTATTTTTCTTAATATAATTTATGATAATTTTCTTATGATTTTAATTGAACATCACTCACATTAACTAATTTTGTTTTATCATTGGCTTAAAACTGAAGGATATATGTTAAAAATGGATTCTGTGAACAATTGAAATCTTTTCACAATATTCAATCTAATAAGATGATAAATTGAACGAAAAATATTGTGATTATTCCATAATATCTTTTAATAATCATGATAAATAATATGATGATAGTTATGATTCCAAAATCAATCAATAATATAAGTATTGAATCTCATGGATGTTCTATTGATAAATATGATGAAAGAAATACTATTCATTTTCCTTCCTATAAAAAATATTGGAAGAGGTACCCATCAGTATGCCTCAATGAAATTGCAATTTTTTTTTATTTTTTCTAGATAAATGAATTGAGAAACTAATTTCAAATGAAAAATGAATAACTTAGTGGACACCACAAAAGGAAAAATAGTTTTTATGAAGTACCACTCATATTTTATTATCATAAATATGGGGAACTTGGTAATTATCCATATAAACTCTATAATCCAAGGGTAAAAAAGAATAACCAGCATTCATAACATCTAGGTCCAAGAGAAAATATGAAATCATATACAACCAAAACATATGATGAGAGTTCCTAAAATGATGTGGAGAGAGGAACATCACCATCCACTAAATAAAAGCGAGTGTTGTATTTGTATCTTTTTTAAACCACTTATATATTCCATGAATTTTTGTTAATGTTATAAAATAAAATCATAGATGACTAGATGTTTATTTATTTAAAATAAATTCTAGTGTGATGAGAATTTTATCTGATATATATGTTAATAGAAAAGTATTTTTTTGAAAATAATATTATCCTTCTTTTTTATTATATTAATGTTCGTTATGAATGGATGGGTTCTGCCCACATAGAGGAATTAATATTTGGAATAAAAAGATGAAATTTCATACCAACATATAATAATCTATTAATTCAATTGTTATTATAAAAATTCTTTAGAATTATTTTATATATTTTAGGCCTTGATACTGAATAAAAATAGACTTCTGGGATAGATGGTTTTAGAAAAAGTGAATATTATTGTTAATCCAATTATAATGAAAAATATATGTATCCATGTTTGAATGGTTGAAATATTTCGAGAAATTATATCTAGATTCATTTGTATATTTTATATATGCTTAGTTATTTCAATTGTTATGTGATGATTAAAATTACATGGATGTAATTTATTTAACTATGGAAAATATATATACCCCCAGATATTAGTATATTGGTTTTCATTATAACATTATGAGCAACATTGATTATTTTACATGAAACACCAATATAAAATCAAACTGTATAAATTTAAAAAAATTATCAAATTACACCATTATCATATAGTCATTATATTAATAAGTATAAAAGAAAGTAACCAATTTACGATATATATGAAGAAATGGGAAATGAATTGAAACAAGATAACAGAAATATCCCTTTCAAAGATCATTTGATTGAACATGGAATGGATGTGTATTCACATAGGTTCTCCCTAAAAAATCCTACTTATAACACTAAAAATTAATTTATGAGAGAAATTACATGCAGGAGAAGTTAATGCTTATGGAAAATGGCATGAGGTTCATGCTACCAGAGTCACCATCTATGATTTGTACGAGAGTATAAATTATAATTATATCTTATACCGGTATCATTAGTCACTATATGACTTGAAATTAGTATTATAAAAAAATTTAATATTTTAATTTATTTATCATTAGTAGTTTACACATTTTACATTTTTACCTTTAATAAAAAAAGATTATTTACTAATACATTTATAAAATAAACATGGGAACATTCCTTATATTTATCTAAAATTTGATCTTTTATGTGATTTATTATAAGAATATAAATACATCATGGATAAAATATATTTTGGAAACTATATTAACACTAATTTAATTTTTAATTTATATGACATAAGAATGAGAATTGTTAATATCTAAAATAATTTCCTACTAAAAACAATATTCACCGTATTTATATTTCCATTTAAACATTAAATTCCAAAAATCTATAATTTTAATATGAAAAAATAACTTCATTTTTATATATATAAAATCAATATTATCATAAATTTTATTTTGGTATTTTTTTTGAAATAGTTTATTTTTAGGTGAATAGTGGTTAAAATGGTGGTTTATCAAAAACGTTAATTTTTATAACGTTATCATAATACATGAATGATTTAAATGTTTTTTAAATCATTTTTTATAAAAATATGTGTTTATAAATTAATATTAAACATGTTTAAAAAACTATGTTTAATTTATAAAACCCATTTTTAACATTTTGGAAACATAAAAAATATTTTCCTCTAAAAATGGTTTTTTTCACCCAGGTTATAAATTAGTTTTCATCACAAAATGAAATTAATTATAAAAAAAAATAATTTTATATTTTATTTAAAGAATTTTGTATTATTTGATATTATTAATTTCATTTTTAGTCATATAATTAGGTTACAATTGATAAAATTTAATTACCGTGATAATGGTTGGGTTATTTTCAAATAATATTTTTATTAATATCGTGTACTTTTATCTAAAAAATAATAATTATATATTTTATATAAAGAGTCAAATGTGATTTTTACACTTATATAAAATTATATTATTACTCATTTAACTGGTAAAAAATGTTATAAAATATGAAGAACACTTAATGGTCAAAAGAACATTTTTCTATAAAAATAATTTTCAATATGTTATATGTTATAATTTGAAATTAAATTATATCATATTTGGTAATTTAATTTTTTTTCTATAGTGGATTGTTCTCTATTTATCACACACAAATTTGGAAGGAGTTCATATATTATAATTTTAGTATAATATAAATTACATAGTAAAATAATACTTAACTAGGTAAAAATTAAAAGGGTAATGCGCAAAATTATATTTGTAAAAAAAATTTAAATGTTTAAAACATATGTGAAAATGTAAGGTTGAGGGTTTTGGGATCATAATCACCACTACTAAATTATGGAATAATATTGGAGTGATTTTCCATTGAATAGTATCATGACATCATTGTGATGTAATGAGTATTTACAAAAAATTAATTTTCCTCAAATTATAAATGGGAATCAATTAAACCCCTTCAATGATACACTTCTTGGAAAACAAAAATATTTTAGGGTGCAGATATTTTATATAAATTAATAGTATTTGATTTCTTTCTTTATATGAAACCCTTGGTATAAATGAATAGTTATATCGTAAGCTTTTGAAACATAGCCTTGAAATTAGAATTTATTAATAATAATAACCACATTATGAAAAATATTTATAATTGTTTAAAATTTTATGGAAGAACTCATTAATGTATAATAAATTAGTGCTCAGTTAACAGTAAAGTAATTTTATGCTTCAAAATATATGTTATATTTAAAAATGTGTTTTATTTCATTTTGTGCACGAACATTATAATTAAATTCTACAATTATTAGAAATTATATTTGAAGATATATATATATATCATTTTGGAAACTGAAATGTAAATATTATATTGGGTTGAATTTTTAGTATTATTCTAAAAATATTTATATTTCAGTTAATAATGAAAAATACCATTTTTTTAAAATGAAATTTAATTTCACATAAATGTATTATTATTTTTTATTTTATCATAAAATAAAATAATACCCATTTAATAATAAATAATATAATTAATTACTTAAGATTTATTATTAGACTTGATTTTTTATAAGTTCATTTTTGTACTGAAAACTCATTTTTTCTAAAAACATTTATGTGTGAACTATATTTATATCTTCATAAATTAAATTAATCTATGTTGATAAATGGATTTAATGAAAATTTATAAATTATATATTCAATAAAATATTTTAACATTTATTGTATGGTTTTCACTAAGAATTTAATGATAGTAAATTATATTTTCTACTTGAAAATGCATTTTTATGAAATGTGTTTTCATTTTTGATGGTGCACTTATATAATATTAAATTCCACATCATATACAAATTGAATTTGTAAAAATGGATTAAATAATTTAAATCATATTAATTAATATAGTTTAAGAGGAGAAACTTATTCTTTTGTCATACTAAATACTAAAAATAGTAACATTTTGTTACAATTATTAAGGTTAAACATGTTTATCAGGGTGGGGGTTAAATAATTATATAACTGGATTATTTAATCTCAAACCTATCTAATTATTATTTTTATCATATTTCAACATTATTGTAATCTACCTGTGACTAATTTGACATGTGGAACTACTTTCGAATAAAAGTATCCTTATATCAATGGAATATTCTATGAAATTTCATTTGAATCCCTTCCCTCATGTAAAAATGTGAACATGAACGCCTAAATTATTATAACCACCCATAATGATGAAGGGTTAAATGAAAAAAAGATATGACACATGTAAACAATGCGTACCTCTCTTTTTGGGAGCTGACCTAATTTGAATTCCATAGTAAAGCGTTCTTATCCTGGAGTAGTGATCAGTATGGGTAACCTCATGGGAATTTTCCTGGTGTGTGTGCGAGTGAAGAAAAATAACACTAGGAAGAACATGTGTTGGCATGTGGGGACATTCATTTGTCAGATAAACCGTTCAGGTATGACAACCCTACTTTTATTACAAACTTAAACATGATTTATTACATAAAACCTCACATGATACAACAAATAAGATCTAGAGGTTTAGTGTATTTGGGGCTTAGGACTATTACATAAAATCATAAAACATGAAATACAACATCTTTATTGAAAACATCCTTTACATGATCACTACATTCCCTCGTACTTAGCATTTTATGGGATAACCTGAGAACATGCATAAGAAAAGGGTACGCTATAAAGCCCAGTAAGGGAGTAAACATGGAATAACATGATGATTAAAATACATTTTAGACAATAGGAATATCAATCATGCATATAAGAAACATGAACATAAAGGCATGATAAATCATGATAATCATAACATGGAAATGTGGCGACAACACTTAACATTGAATTAGCATGAGCCAAGGATCATTGTACATGGAGCATGAGTAAATCTGCATTGCACATAAAGCACGAGTAAACCCTCATTTCACTTGAATTACCATGATTCAACACTCATTGCACAAGATGTATCATGATACTATACTTTACCCAATGCATTGGAGCGCTATAAGGGCACTCCCTTAATAAAAATTTCATTTCATGCATAAGTGTGCCACACAGATCATAAAACATGGATTCATAAAACATAATCATTTATTCCACGATAAAGGAATGTGGAATTCAAACATTAATCTTTATAATCAATAAGTAAATGTGCATAAAGGTGAATACCCTTGATGGAGAAATGGGCATGGTATTCACTACACAATGACATTGGCTTAGAAAATCGGTGCGATCTCTGCAATGTAACTGCGTGACATAAGAATTCATAAAAATGCTTAATGAGAGAGAAAGGGGTTCATCATCATATTTAAATGTAATGGAAAGTAAGGAGGTCATATAGATACATGTCCCAACAATTGTAATGGAAATTAGATTCATGATAAAAAAATATTGCTTGAATGTAAAAGAGGAGAGAGAAGTTCCTTTCAGAATTTCGACATTGTAACGGGTGTACATGGGAGGCATTTAATGAGAGATAAAGGGGTCTACCATCATTCAAAAATAAATAGGGAAGTATGAGGGAGGTGTGAAACCATACCCCAACATTCATAATTGAAATTAAAAGGGTAAAACAACTTTAAGAAAAATTGGACAAAAATTAGAAAGGAAGAAAAAACCCTTACTTGGAAGTGTGCTTCCAACAGCTTGTGAGAGGCTTCTTGGGATCCTGGGGCACCTTGGGAGGATTCTAGAGATAGTAGGGTAGAGGTTGGACGAACTCAAAAGTCTGTTAGTGAGGAGGAAGTGGGACCTTGGGTGGGTTTATATAGGAAAGGTGAGGGAATTTATTATTATTTAGGTTTGTGACCCATTATATTAAATTAATCCAAACCAGAAACCATCCCATGGTTTTTGCCCATGGTTTTTAGAAAAGGAAATAGGAAAAAAATATTTTATAAGTCCAAAGTCCTAACTTCTTAAAATATTATGGTTTCTTATGTGGAGGTGATTAACACTCCCATGGAAATCAATTTTAAAAGGCAAGGTGTTGAATAAGTCTTGAGGGGTCCATTAATGCTTTGAAAATTAATTTAAACAAACCCCAAATCACATTATTTTAATGTTAAAACATATATTGGAAGAACATAAATATTATAGTATTTTATTACATCACTATTGGGTCATTATTATGTCATAAAACACATTATATATTTAAACGGTATTTAATTTTTACTCAGAAATTAGACTATCTCAGAAAATTATGAAAAATTCACCGTTGGATAATTTCGACATACTGATTCCAAAAATAATATTTATTTTATCTAAATAATTTTCTAAATATGTTAATTTTCACTTTTAAAATAAAAACTGAAATTTTTCGAAAATTCACAGGTTTGGACAGAAATGGCTTTCAAACCTTAATAAAAATTATAATTGCATTCTTAAAATTAAAAGATCATTTAGATTTAATAAAAATTAATTTAATAATAATAATAATTTTTTATTAAAATATTATTTAATTCAAAAATCCTTTAATTTAATAAAATAGAATTCTTAGTTAAATAATAACTAAAAACACTATTTGTACTTTAAAAACTATTTACAATGTATCAAAAATGACTAGAAATTATATTCATTATTATATACAAAAAAATAATGTACATGAACATAATGCTACTTATTTGTTACATAACCCATTAAAACAACTGCATAAGACCTAAGGTTAATGTGTGCGATGGTGACAGACTCTTGGGGTGGCTCGGATAGCATCGCTCGAGTGGTAATTTCAATCAACTTCCACTTTTCCCATAGACGGTCACGTTCGAGCTTAAAAAGACGAAGCTCAACTTGGGCATGGTCAAGGGCGAAGCCCAAAGACGCCACCTATTTTCTGAGCTCCGAAAAATGGGCTTCGTACGGAGTAATTCTACTGGACGAGGCCATCGCTTCTTTTGTCTAAGTAAAATTGGATGTGTTAAATCCCTATATTTATACTAATCATGTGATAACAGTTCAACGACTATATTATCAACGGTCAAAATTATTAACATAAAACCAATGAAGTTGAAATTTTATATAAACATAAAGATACATTTATTTAGATCAAGATGGATTTCCATTAATGAAACTTTGGGTCGTTACAATATTTCCCCCTTAAGAAATTTCACCCTCAAAAATTTCCTTTTCCCACACTAAAACAAATGTGGGTAACTCAGCTTCATCATATCCCTTGATTCCCAAGTCGCTTCTTCAAACTTTTGGTTTCTCTACAACACCTTGACGAGGGTCATTGTCTTATTTTGTAGAACATTTTCTCTACGATATAAGATCTTCACTGGTTGCTCCTCATAAGAAAGATCATCTTCCAATAGTACCACCTCAGAAGAGAGTACATGTGAAGGGTCTGGTATGTACTTCCTTAAGATGCATACATGAAAGACATCATGTACTTTGGCCATAGTAGGTGTAAGTGCTTGTCGATAGGCCACAACCCCGACACGATCAAGAATCTCGAAGGGGCCGATGTACCATGGACTTAACTTCCCTTTCTTTCCAAACCTCATGACCTTCTTCCGTGGAGATATGCGTAGAAAAACCATGTCTCCATGTTTAAACTCAAGGTCTCGTCGACGGTTATCTACATAACTCTTCTGTCGACTCTGAGTTTCCTTGATGTGTTGTTGAGTGGTTTTAACCTTCTCCACCATTTCCTCGACCATTTCTAGTCTAAGCATCTTACATTCACCAACCTCATCCAAACATGCCGGTGTTCTACACCTTTTCCCATACAGGGCTTCATATGGTTCCATTTGGATGCTCGAGTGGAAACTGTTATTATAAGAGAACTCAAAAAATGGAAGATGTTGATCCCATCCTCCTTTAAAGTCCATTGAGAAGGCTCTCAACATATCCTCAAGTTTTTGGATAGTCCGCTCGGATTGGACCGTAGTTTAAGGATGATAGGTCGTACTGATGTTCAGTTCAGTATTCAGAGCATGTTGAAGACTCTTCTAAAACATATAGGTGAATCTTGGATCTCGGTCAGACACAATAGATAGTGGTACTCCATGAAACCTTACCACTTCCCTGATATATATCTATGCCAGTTGATCAAATGAGAAATTCTACCGAATAGCAATGAAGTGTGCAGTCTTTGTAAGACGTTCCCCAACAATCCAGATTGCATTGTTGCATTTGGATGGCCTTGAAAGTCAGGTGACAAAGTCCATGGCGATGTTCTCCCATTTCCATTCTGGTAGGGGCAATGGTTGCATCACCCCCTTAGACTTTTTCCTCTCTGCCTTCACTTTCTAACACACCAAGCACATTGATGTATATTCAACGATCTCCTTCTCCATATTATCCCACCAAAAGTTTTCTCGGAGATCTTGATACATCTTTGTTTTCCCTGGGTGAATAGAGAAATTTGAACTATGTGCATCATCCAAAATTCCTTCTTCATCTTCAGATTTGATGGAACACAAAGTCTTTTCCCAAACCGCACAATTCCTTCTTTATTAACACTAAACTCTAAGGATTTCCCCTTTTTGATAGCTTTAACTTTTTCCCGAATTCCCAGATCATCCTTTTGAGCATCCATTAACCTTTCCAAAAGAGATTGTTGAGCAATAATTTTTGAAAGGATTGATGATGTTCCCTTCTCTATGATTCCCATTTCCATCTTCATCAAGTCTAAGAAGATTGGATCCTTCTCAATTCTCATCATTGATAGAATCGATGGATACTTTCTACTTAGGGCATCTTCCACCTTGTTCGTTTCCCCAGGGTGGTAATGTATTGAACAATCATAATCCTTTTGGAGCACTATCCATCTTCTCTAGCGCATATTAAGCTATTTCTATGTGAAAATATATTTAAGACTCTTGTGGTCAGTATATATCTCACATTTCTCTCTGTAGAGATAATGTCGCCAGATTTTCAAGGCAAAGATCATAACTGCCAACTCCAGATCATGTGTTGGATAGTTTCACTCATGGATTTTCAACTGCCTTGAGGCATAGGATATCACATTATCATTTTTCATCAGCACACAGCTTAAGCCCTTCTTTGAAGAATCACTGAATACCACAAAAATTTCTCCACTTGTGGGTAAAGTGAGAATGGGTGCAGTGATAAGCCTCCTTTTCAACTCTTTGAAGCATTCATTGCATTCATCAATCCAAGAAAACACTACTCCCTTCCGAGTTAGCTTGGTAAGAGGGTTGGACAATCGTGAGAAATTTCTCACAAATCGTCGATAATATCCCGCTAACCCCAAGAAGCTACGGATATCCATTACCGATGCTGGCATCGACCATCCCTCAATTGCATCTGCTTTGGAGGGATCCATAGATATCCCATTGCCTGTGATGAAATGGCCCAAGAATGAGACTTCCTTCAACCAGAACTCACACTTTATATACTTTTCATAGAGCTTCTCCTTGCGCAAAGACTCCAGTATAGTTCTTAAATTCTCCTCATGATCCTCCTTGGTTTTGGAGTATATTTGAATATCCTCAATAAAGACTACCACAAATTTGTCTAGGTAATCTCTAATGACTATATTCATTAAGTCGATGTAGATTGTTGGAGCATTGGTGAGTCCAAAAGGCATTACTATGAATTCATAGTGCCTGTATCTTGTATGAAAATCAGTCTTGGGGACATCTTCCTTCTTCACCCTTACTTGATAATATCCTGACCGCAAGTCCACCTTGGAGAAGTATTGTGCTCCACGCAGCTGATCAAACAATTCATCGATTCTTGGGAGAGGATATTTGTTCTTTATCGTGATTTTGTTATGTTCACGATAATCGATGCAGAGCCGCATTGACCCATCCTTCTTCTTGATGAAGAGGACAGGTGCACCCCATGGTGAAGCACTTGGGCGTATAAACCCTTTATCCAGATTCTCCTATAGTTGTTTCTTCAGCTCATCAAGCTCAACAAAATCCATTCTATATGGAGTCTTGGATATTGGTAGCACCCCAGGTATATGTTCAATTGAGAACTCAACATCTCTTCTATGAGGAAGACCAGGCAGTTCCTCAAGAAACACTCCAGTGAATTCCCTCACAATAGACATTTATTCAAGGATGGTTTCTTCCTTGGACTCAATCATCTAAGCCAGATACGCGTACTCATAAGGAAGTAATATCCATGCTTGAGATGATGGAGCTAAAAGTGATTCATCTTCCTCCTGACACTTGTAAAGAATCGGGGGTCTATTCTCCAAATGGAGTGTGATTTCCCTCTCCCGTCAATTTATATTGGCCTTATATAAGGAAAGCCAATCCATGCCAAGAATTGAATCAAATTCCACCAGAGGTAGTAGGACGAGGTTCGCCGGGATATTCAATACACAGATTATAACAGGGGAAGACTTATATTCATGGGATGCAATGATTGCCCCATTTTTCGGACTCACCCACATCCTTACTTCCATGATTTGTGGTGGTGGTGGGATTGTTATACTAAACTATCGAGATATAAAAGAATGTGTAGAACCTGAATAAAAAAGTACATTTTCTATTATTGAATGAATTACTAGCCTACCTGTCACCACTTCATTGTCGGTGTTCACTTCGACAGAAGTGATGGAAAAAGCTCTTCCTTGCTGCCTTGGAGGTTTTTGTTCGCCTCCGAAAACCCTTGGATTAGGGCACTGATTTGTAAAATGACTCGGTTCTTTGAATTTGTAGCATTGAACAACACGTTGAGGTTAGAACGGAGTGTTCCTCTCCTCTGTCACAACCGTGCATCTTTCTTGCTGACAGTTAATAGCTAGGTTCCCTTCTCTTCCACACCTGAAGCATTTTATCGTCCCCTTAAAGTAATTTCCAGGGTGCTTCTTTCCGCACTTTTGGAATGTGGGGTGATGGATCTTCTTAGAACCATTGGATTTATCCATCGGACCACTAGCACTGAATTCCACCTTATGCTTCTTGTCCCCATGATACCCATACGATTCCCCGATCTCTATTTCGACCTTGAGGGCACATCAGACAATTTCCTCATAGCTGTCGAAGTAACGGATCGCTAATGCTTTCCACAAGCTAGGCTTTAGCACACCAAAGAAGCGGTCAACCTTGTATTTGGGGGTAACGACAAAGCCTGAACCGTATCATGCAAGCCTTGTGATGTTTTCCTCATACGCTCCAACAGATTCTTCATCTTTTTTCTTTAGGTAAAGGATTTCCCTTTCCATCTTAAGCTGGAGGGTGCACAGAAAATATTTATCGAAAAACATCTTCCAGAAATCCTTCGATTACAACGCCTCAATCTCCGCCTCAGGATTCGTATTTTTGATCAATGTCCACCATTGATCAACATCACCCTCCAAATGATAGGCAGCCAGGAGAACCTTCTCTTGTTCAGAACATTTAAGGATGGAGAAGATCTTTTCAATGGAGTTGATCCATTGTTCAGCGATCGTGGGATCAGATGATCCACTAAAAGTAGGAGGCCATTGTCTCATGAAGCTCTTGATAGTGACTTTTTCTTTCTTAGGGGGGTTGAACATTCCTCTTGACCTGTGTTTCTATTCAATGCTTGAGTTAGCTGAGAGAGAATCGTGACAAAGTTCATGATTCTCGCTCCCATTGGATTGGGCATCTCATTAGTACAGTCATCACACTGATCTTCACATCGATTGTTAGCCTGAGTCCTCCTATTACCGGCCATTGGCTGAAATAAAAGGAATTTTAGGGGTAACACATAAAGAGTAATCCAAAGACAAAAGTTGATGACTTATAAATAAACATTCATTTCCTTAACTCATGAGTCTATAGGCTTCAATCTAGGCTTTTCATGATCTACTTTCTAACATATATTATTAGGGGCACTTTTCCCTTAATAAGGGTTCATACTAAGATTGTGAATTTATCAAAACATATCCCCATGTAGTTTCGTAACCAAGAGTACAGCAAGGCTCGTTGTTGTGCATGAGTTCCCGTTCGAGTCTAGCTCAAAGCGGTGTTTTTGGGTTTTACCCCTAGGATACATATGTTCCAGAGCCGCCTCTACCTGCTCGTATCCAGACAGAGTTGTATTTGTCTGATAAACCACTTACTCAGTAATTACCAAAACTTTGGGATATTTTTATTATACTTAATCTTGTATCTATGGCTTTACAAGGGTTTCCTAATCCCAAAAATAACTAAACCTAACCTATGATAACAACTATGACAACCCTGCATTTTTTACAAACTTAATGATGATTTATTACATAAAGATTCACCTTATAAAAAAAAGATGATCAAGTGGTTTAGTGTCTTTGGGGCTTAGGACCATTACATAAAAACTTAAAACATGAAATACAACATCTTTATTGAAAACTTCCTTTACATGACCACTACATTCCCTCGTACTTAGCATTGCACGGGATAACCTGAGGACATGCATAAGAAAAGGGTGAGCTATAAATCCCAGTAAGTGAGTACACATGGAATAACATGAGGAGTACAATACATGTTAGACAGTAGGAATATAAATAGAGAATATAAGAAACATGAACATAAAGGCATGATAAAGCAAGATAATCATAACATGGAAATGTAGCAACAATACTTAACATGGATTTAGCATGAGCCAAGGCTCATTGCACATGGAGCATGAGTAAATCCACATTTCACATAAAGCATGAGTGAACCCTTCTTTCACTTGAATTAGCATGAGTCAACACTCATTTCACATGACGTATCATGATACTATACTTTACCAAATGCATCGGAGCTCTATAAGGTCACACCCTTCATAAACATTTCATTTCATGCATAAGTGTGCCACATGGATCATAAAACATGGATTAATTAAACATAATAATTTATTCCACGATAAAGGAATGTGGAATTCATACATGAAACTTTATAATAAATAAGTAAATTTTCATAAAGGTGAATACCCTTGATGGAGAAATGGGCATGGTATTCACTACACAATGACATTGGCTTAAAAAATTGGTGCGATCTCGGCAGCGTAACGGCTTGACATAAGAATTCAAAAAAATGGTTGATGAGAGAGAAAGGGGTTCCTCAATATATTTACATGTAATGGAATGTAATGAGGTCATATAGGTACATGTCCCAACAATTATAATGGAAATTAGATTCATGATACAAAAATATTGCTTTAATGTAAAAGAGTAGAGAGAAGTTCTTTTTGAAATTTCGGCATAGTAAAGGGTGTACATAGGAGGCATTTAATGAGAGATAAAGGGGTCTCCCATCATTCAAACATAAAGAGGGAAATATGAGGGAGGTTCCAAACCATACCCCAACATTCATAATTTAAATTAAGAAGGCAAAACAACTTAAAGAAAAATTGGACAAAAATGAGAAAGGAAGAAAAAACCCTTACATGGAAGTGTGCATCCAAAGGCTAGAGAGAGGCTTGTGAGAGGCTTCTTGGGAGCTTGGGGAACCTTGGGAGGATTCTAGTGAGAGTAGGGCAAATGTTGGACGAACTCCAAATGCTTTTATTG
Source organism: Viscum album (assembly GCA_963277665.1). Taxonomy (NCBI): domain Eukaryota; kingdom Viridiplantae; phylum Streptophyta; class Magnoliopsida; order Santalales; family Viscaceae; genus Viscum; species Viscum album. The sequence goes on along the minus strand of OY728138.1, from coordinate 49,995,536 downwards.
AAAAGGAAGTGGGAGCTTGGGTGGGTTTATATAGGAAAGGTGAGGGAATTCTTTATTATTTAGGTTCGGGGCCCCTTATATTAAATTAATCCAAACCACAATCCATCCCATTGTTTTTGCCCTTGGTTTTTGGAAAATGTAAGAGGAAAGAAATATTTTATAAGGCCAAAATCCTAACCTCTTAAAATTTTAGGGTTGCTTATGTGTAGGTGAGTCACACTCCCATGGAAATTAATATAAAAAGGCAAGGTGTTGAATAAGTCTTGAGGGGTCCATTAATGCTTTGAAAAGTATGTTAAACAAACCCAAAATCACATTATATTAATTTTGAAACATATATTGGACGAACATAACGATTATAGTATTTTATTACATCAATATTGGGCCATTATGATGTCGTAAAACCCATTATATATTTAAACAGTATTTAATTTTTACTAAAAAATTTTACTGTCTCAAACAATTATGTAAAATTCACCGTTGCATAATTTCGACATCATGATTCCAAAAATAACATTTATTTTATCTAAATAATTTTCTAAATATGTTAATTTTCACTTTTAAAATAAAATGCGACATTTATCGAAAATTCCCAGGTTTGTAGAGAAATGGCCTTCAAACCTTAATAAAAATTATAATTGCATTCATAAAATTATAAGATCATTTATATTTAATAAAAATTAATTTAATAACAATAATAATATTTTATTAAAATATTATTTAATTCAAAAATCACTTAATTTAATAAAATATAATTCTTAGTTAAATATTAAATAAAAACACTATTTGTACTTTAAAAACAATTTTCAATGTATCGAAAATGACAAGAAATTATATTAATTATTATATACAAAAAAATAATATACATGAACATAGTACTACTTATTTGTCACATAACCCCTTAAAACAGCTGCATAAGACCTAAGGGTAAGGTGTGCGATGGAGACAGACTCTTGTGGTGGCTCGGATAGCATCGCTCGAGTGGTAATTTCAATCAACTTCCACTTTTCCCGTAGATGGTCACGTTCGAGATTGACAAGATGAAGCTCAGCTTGGGCTTGGTCAAGGGTGAAGCCCAAAGACACCACCTCTTTTCCGAGCTCCGACAAATGGACTTCGTACAGAGCAATTCTACTGGATGAGGCCATCGCTTCTTTTGTCTAAGTAAAATTGGATGTGTTAAAGCCCTATATTTATACTAATCATGCGATCACCTTTCAATGGCTAATTTAGCAATGGTCAAAATTCTTAACATAAAATAAATTAAGTTTATATTTTATATAAACATAAAGAGACATTTAATTAGATCAAGAGGGATTTCCATTAATGAAACTTTGGGTCGTTAGATCAGGCACATGGGTGGGACCCACATAGAGGATAACAAGTTTTTGGGTCAACTAGTTGTACCTGGTGAGATAGGATGAAATGACCATGATAAGGTAGTTTTTTATACTATTAGTGGGGTCATGTTGATACATTTTTATTAGAGAAGGAAATCGACCATAAGTGCAGTGGCACTGTCAGGTTTTAGATATAGGGAAAATAATGAAGACGTTATACTCTGGGGGGGCAATGTAACCCCCTAGAATGATCCAAGCTTAAATGACTAAATGATACGAATCATGTCAAGAGGGTGCACATTTCTTTATGGGATCCTTCATGATTGGAAATCCAAAGGTAAGCATGCTTGGTCTGAAGTAGGGATCAAGATGGGTCACCTCTTGGGAAGTTTCCTATGGTGTGTGTGAGTGAGGATAAAGAACACTATAAAGAACATGTGTTGGACTATGTGTAATTATATAGCTGGTGATAAAGATGTTTTGTATTCAAGTGTTGTCTTTTGTTGTCAAGATATGTTTTTAAGAAAGTAAATCACTTCACTTTGTTTTGAAGAAACAATTGTTTTGTCTTTGGTTTTGAAAACAATGAGACCCATTTTTTCGTACAATTGGGTGCATGTATTGAAAATATTTTTTCTCAGGATGAGAAGGATAAAAGGAAACATGAGTGAATGGAAAGTTTTGATACATTCTGATTTAAATTTGATGATGATTTTCTAATTTTTATTTCATATAAATAATAAGTTGGATTGAGAACCTGTGATGAATGATTGATAGAAGAAAGGGGGAGTGAAAGAGATTCTTAAAATAAAAAATGAATCATATTTAGATTTATCATATCATGATGCTAGAGAGAATAATGTGTTACTTATTGTATATAAAAAAAATTGTATCTAGATTTAATAGGTGGTGACGATAGAAGATGGTAACAATGAAAATTGGTGATACTGGAAAGTGGTACTAATTGAAAAGGGGTGTTCATTGAAGAGTAAGAGATAATGTTGATTTGTTTTTCAAAACTATTGTATCTGGGTGAAGGTGAAATAATAGTCACAGTACCAATCAAATATCATTGTTTATCTAATTTTAATTTATCATATCTAGAGGAAATAGAAGAGTTGATACTGATAAAAAAATAATCGTATTCAGAATGTAATTGTATCATATCCGAGAATATCATCATTTTCATGTGGTATTCATATCATATCTGGGTATATCAATGTTCTCAAATTTTATTAGAATGTAACTAGTTACCATACGAATAAATGATCATACCTAGCAATCATAAATAGTAATCGTGACCAGAATGATCATAACCACCAATCGTATCCAGAATGATTTTAACAAGAATGATCCTAACTAGAAATGATTTTATCCAAAACGATCAAATCCAAAATATTGTATTCAGGATAATCATATCTAGAACATTTTTATTCAGAAAATATCATGCATGGGTTGAGATGGAAATAAACAAGCATAAATTAATTTAATGTCACAATACATTCCAATTCAAATTCTATGATGTTAATGGTGGTCAATAATGATTTCATATTCATGAAGGTAGTAATGATTCAAGAAATATTTTTTGAATAGAATTATTGTTTCTCAAGATGTTCAATAGAAAAGAAAAAAGAATAAGATTGTTGAAGGATTTGTCAAGGGGGGTGAACTTTCATACACAAGATTTTTATTCAAATTAGTTTTGAGTATCTTATTTACCAATCGACATGTGGAATCAGACTCAGTTGATCAGAACCATGTATTACTAACAATTGAAGTAAGTCTCAGCAATTAAAATGGGAGTCTCATGAAGAAGAGGTGAAGTTGGTAGATGTTTCGAGAAGAATCAAGAAGAGGTAATGAAATCAAAATGAATTCCGAGATTCCAGGGGAAATGGAATTTTGGGTGAATTTAGGTGAGTGGGAAAATGTTTTGGTATCCTCGCCTAAACCTGTTTTGGGTCACCTATAAAAGGTGGAAGTACATTGTACTATTATATACATTCACTGTTACAAGATAAGAGAAAGTAGTTCTAGGTTTCTAGATAGAGGAAGAGATCAATTCTATTCGGCTTGACAATTGTTTTTGGGTGGTGCTGATTCATACATATTCTATTCATCTTCAAAATTGTATTCAAAAATTAAAGTGGTACTGTTTATACTCTATTGCAATCTATTGAAATAAAATCAGACTTGGAGTATTGTTTTGTAGGAATCAAACCTGGAAAAATTGGACTCAGAAAAGATCAGACTCATTGTTTCATAAAAAATTCTAGGTGGTACTTACCTTTTTCTGGGTAAGGAATTGATGAATTTTATTTCAATTGAAAACATTGGTTGAATTGAAAATAAGCACAGGTTACGTGAGTTTTTACGAAACAATTGTATTACCCTATTATGTTAACAAGGTTCATATAAACTAGTGAGATTGTTTCATAGTGTTACATGAGTGTAATGGTACATCATACTCGTTGTAATATAAGAATTCATTTATAGTGGATTGTATGGCATTTGGTCATTTTGAAACGATACCAAGGATGTAGATTTTCTTATTTAATAGTGAACCTTTTAAATCATTTTATTCCTTTAGATGTGTATTGATTTATTTACTAGAAGGGAATTGAAATCATTAACATGAGGTAAAGACTGTTTCAATTGATTAGAAACATAAAAGAAAAATATTAACACTAATTCACCCCTCCCCCTCTCGGTGATACAATACTCCGACTTGGCACTTTCAATTGGTATTAAGGGTAGGTTACCTACGTTATTCTTTGATAATAGAAAAAGTGGAATGTCTTAAAATTAATGGAATTATGGTCTTTTATGGAAATAAATATCATATCATGAATGATATAATGATTCCATATCTTATGTATATCAGTTCTGATTTTCTTGACTATACCAAAGTTGGGTTTCCCCCAATTGATTATAGTACTACACTAACACCTATTAATAGAAAGATTCTTGAGAATGATGAAAGTGATAATAATGTTATATTATCATCACTTTATGAAATTTAATTCTTGAGAGTGAAATGTGTTTCCACAAATAAAGGTATATGGGATAAATCGACAAAACTTATACGAAGGCAATACAAAAGTGCAGAAAGAAAAATTACGAATATGGAGATTGAAGTACGAATATTTGAATATTGGTGAGCATGAATCTTTTGGGGATTTCATTAATATGGTGAATGAAATTTTGAGTACTATCATATTTTATGGTGAATAAAGCAAAGACTCTACAGTTGTTGAAAATATCTCGATTATCCTACCTAAAAAATTCAAGTCAAAATTTTCTTCATTGGAAGAGAGATATCTGGAAATGTTATTTATTGATGATTTACATAATAGTCTTATCACTTATGTAATGAGAAGAGATAATGACATGAAGATAAAAACAAAGGTTGATAGAGAAATGAATTTCATGTCTCTGAAGAAAGAAATGTGAAATAAGAATGTAATTAGAGATGAAGCCGGTGATTCTGACTCTGAAAATGAGGTATATAAAAATAACAATGAAATCCTATCCTTGTTTTTGAACAATGTCAAAAGAGGTACATGGAAATTCAATGGGAAACATCCCTTGAAATTATTTTAATGTGGGGTTTTGGTCACTTTCTATCTATTTTTTCCTCAAATAAAAAATGAAGAGGATAGTGAAATGGGAGAATGAAATACAAGAAGACCATGGAAGAAAAAGGGAGAAAAGGAAAAGATAAAAAAATTGAAGTAAAAAAGAAACTATTTCTTTTCTAAAGACGATGAAGAAGATGAGAGTGATGCTAAATCAGAAAAATCCATTGAGTATGATATTGAAAATATATTCAATGAAAAATTGAATAATGAAGAATTAAGAAGTTTTAGTTCTAAATAAGAATAATCTTAGCTTGAATTACATTTAAAATAAGAGTTAAAATAATTTCTGAGAAATATCAGAATATGTTAAAAGAAAAACTAAAAGATAAAAGATGAATGATCAAGAAACCAATGAAGTTTTTCTAGTGAGAAAGAAATTCTAGTTAAATAGATTGATGATTTAGAGAATTATTCTGAAGATGAAAAGAATTGTATTGTGCATTTTGAAGTGAAGCTGAAGGAAAAAATAAGAAGAGTTGGAACACTTCCAACAATAACTATTTGAAACATAAATGAAAAGATTCTATTTCTAAAACACTATCACTAATGTTGTTGAATTTTATTTAAATGAGAACCTTGGGAAGGTTGAAAAAATATAACATCAAAGGGTGAGAATATGAATGGAGTTGTTTATACAAAGAAGGGTGCTTCATGTTCTAACGTCTTATAGAATTTTGAATTTGAAAATGTTTTCAAATAATGTTAATCTAGGAAAGTTTCAAAAACTTATAAATACAATAAAATAGTAAATAAGAATAATAACTATGTTGATAACAGAATGGTTGGTGGATAAATAATGAATGTGGCTGAGAAACATATTTATGATCTTGATCAGTATGTAAGCTTCAATGTAAAATAGTCTTTCTTTGGGTATTTATGGAATTGTAGTGGATTCGAGCTCACAATAGATATGTGTTTGTTTAATATACCACATTTCTATTTCCCCACATGTTATGAAAGGCATAAATTTAGGGGGTTAAGTCTCCTTAAAGAATGAAAAATGAAAAAGTTGTCATGAATATATATTAAAATAATGAAGTAATGATTGAAAATAGGTTCTAAACCTTGGAAACTATTTGTGAAAGATGCGATCAACTTGGCCACAAAAAAAAGGATGACTTATTTTGTTACTAACTCGAAAAAATATTCTCAATTCCCAAATGCTGAAGGTAAAGAATGAAAAGAATGGAGAAAAGGCACTTGTTTTTGAAATTGTATTAAAATCCATGAAAGGAATAAGAACCAAGATACATGATTGTGGGTGTTCTTCTCACAGGATAAGATACATGGAATTTTTGAAGAATGTGAGAGATTATAAATAAGGAACTGTGACATTTGGAAATAAGGAATCATTTAAAATAAAAGGTGTTGGGTAAGACATCACTCAAAAATTAAATATGAAATATAAACAAACATTATGTATTTATGGGATGAAACACAACATAATAAGTATCTCACAATTTTATAATGAGGGTAATAAGGATATCTTCATGAAATATGTATTCTCTATTAAGAATAAAAAAGATGGAAAGATTGTTACAAGAGGCCAATGTACGAAAGGAATTTTGTTTCAATTTGGTGATTCACATAACTCTTGTTACATGAGTATGGTGGAAGATAATCAGTTATGGAATAAAGTTATTAGACTCATGTGTTAGATAAACATTAGAAATTTATTCAAAAGAGATAGTGTCCAAGACATTCCTGTTTTTCTAGGAAGAATAGATTGGTGTTTCACTATTTTCTAGAAAGTAATGATTAAAAATGTTATTTCTAAGAAAGTTTATATTTGTTCCAAACAACCACAAGAGATGATCCATTCCAATATATATGGTCCAATGAGAAAATAGTCAACACATAGAGATAACTATGTCATTTTGATCATTGATGATTTTACAAGCATTAAATTTTATATGTACATGCAACACAAATTTGATTTATTGAATATGTTAAAAAGTTTCAGAAGAAAAGCTGAGAAAAAATGTGAGTATTCTATGATGAATATGAGAACTGATAATGGTGATGACTAAAGAAGTAACAAGTTTCAAGACAATATTAAAAATCATGCAATTCAGCATGAGTATGTCTGTCAATACACTTCCCGAAAAAATGGGGTTTCTGAAAGAAATAATAGAAGCCATGTTGAAAAGGTAAGAACCATATTAGTTGATCATGGCCTTTCTCATTACATTTATAGGCAAACCATGAGTATTGCTATTTATATTCAGAACCGTTTTTTATATAAGCCTCAATCAAGTATGAATTCCTACGAATTTTTTTATGGAAACACCTCATGTTTGAAGCACTTTAGAGTTTTTGGGAGTATAAATATTATAAAGAAGAATGGTGGAAACTATGATATATTTGAGCAAAGAAGTGGGGATTGAATCTTTCACGAATAATCTCTAGAAGGAAGAGGATATGGATTCTACAACAATGAAATAAAAGGAATTATTTATTTTGTCAATTTGAAAGTGATTGAAACATCCGAGAAAGATAAGCATGTTAATGAAGACAATGAAGTTGATCATGTTGAAGAATCCTATTTTTATATGGATATAAACAATTATATTCCTTATCTAGAAGAAGAAACAGACTCATTTGTTTCATGTAATTGGGAAGATAATCTAAAATATTATCCACGAATGAAGAAACATGTGGAACAACAAAATATAATTGGCGATCAATGTCGGAAGTTTCAAACAAGAAGAACAACCAATTCAACTACACATACTTCTTTTTATTCAAAAGTGGAACCAAATGATGTGAAAGAAGCTCTTGAGCATCCTGAATGGGTACTTACCACGAATGTTGAATTAGATCAGATTGAAAATAATAATACATGCGAACTCAAACCCACTCATATAAACAAATATCATTGAAAAAAATGGGGTTTTCAGAACCATAAGAATAAAAAAGGTGAAGTTATAAAAATGAAATAAATATTATATTGCAAAGGGTATTTAAAGATTGAGGGTACTGATTTTGATGAAACATGTTCTCCATTGGAATGACATGAAATGATTTGAAACATTCTTTCTATTATAGCACAAGGAGGATATAAGATCATTCAAATGGATGTTAAATCTATATTCCTAATTGGTGATTAGGAATAAGAGGTTTTTATTGAACAACTGTGTGTCTTTGTTTTTAGAAAGGATAATTGTTATGTGTGCAGATTAAAAAATTCAATTTATGGCCTAAAACTAACTCTGAAGGCATGGTATTCCAAATTAAATACATGTTTAAGAATATGAATTTTAAAAAAGAAAGAATGGATAGAAATATTTAAATCAGATAAAGTCAGGAGTATTCCCCCATTGTAATTGTTTATGTAGATGATATTATCATTTCTATGAAGTATGAAGGAAGCTATGAATTATTTTCTGAATAAATGAAGAATGTATTTGAAATATCTATAATGGGAGAAATGAGTTACTTTCTTTCATTAAAAATCTAGAAAAAGAAAGAATACATTTTCCTCTCCCAAGAAAAATATCCAAAAGAACTTCTCAAGAGGTTTGGAATGGAAAATTAAAAAAAATTCCACACCCTTTTCATTGGGAACAAATCCAAGTAAATATGGAGACAGAAAATAAGTAAACTAGAAAGAGTATCAAAATATGATTGCATATCTATTGTATTTCAGATCCTCAAGTCCCAACATTGTTAATGATGTTACCTTATGTGCAAGATTTCAGAGTTCTCCAAGAGAATCACATATTATTGTGGAAAAAATAATTATCATATACATCATAGGAACTACATAATTCATAATTAGGTATTTCAGACCAGATTGTATTGATTTATATAGGTATTCATATGCAGAATGTTTTAGAAATGTTGATGATAGAAGATCCACATCTGGTGGGGGATTTATTCTATAAATGAATTGTGTTAGTTGTCATTCCATGAAATAAAATTCTGTAACTCTTAGTATAGCTAAAAGGGAGTATGTTTCTGCTACTCAAGACACTACTCAACTGATGTGGATGAAAACACAAGTGGGTGTTTTACTTATTAAAGTGAAGTTACCCTTACTATTGGGTTGTGACAATCAAAGTACAGTCATTCTCACCGAGAATCCAATGAAACATTCTCTTTTAAAACATATTGATATCAAATATAATTTCATCATAGAGCATGTGGAGAAGAATAAATTTATGTTGGATTATGTTCCCACATCGGAACAAGTTGCTGATATATTCAAAAAAAATTTACCAAAGGAATCATTCTAAAAAATAATGTAGAACATTGGTGTCCTATATCATTCTCTTCAAGGTTTAGGTATGCGTATCTTTTCCCACTCTCCTCTTACCTTGGATTTTTTTTTCAAGATGGATAATTGTATTGTTTCATAAATCTTGTGAATAAAAGAGAGGGTTGTGGGTAATCTATGATTTCAAAAATGTTTTCTGATTGAACTATTCTTACTATTTGTTCGAGTGGTTGTAGGAATGGAATTTGATTTTTTTTCCGGAAGAATGAATAAAATAAATATGTTCTCCTGATCATTACTTATGGATAGAATGGTTTTTCTATTAATGATTATTGTTTCCTACAATGAGTAAGCTCACATAGGCTTAGAATTTTTGAGGTCCAGTCCATTATATATGCTTGCAAATTTTAGTGATTTATGAAACTTGGTTGACATAAAAATCCAAAGGGGAGATTTTTAGGACCATGATGATAATGAAGGTGTTTTGTGTTCAAGTGTGGTATTTTATTTTCAAGGTATGTTTTGAATAATTGAAATCACTTCACTTTGTTTTTTTGGAAACAATATTTTTGAGTTTTGTTTTGAAAAGAATCAGACCCATGTTTTCTGACAATTGGACTCATGTACTCAGAAATTTTGTTCTCAGGATGAAATAGAAAGAAAGAAATTGAGTGAATGGAATGTTATGATACTTTTTGATGTAATTGTAATGATTATTATTTATTAATAATTCATATAAATCATATTTTGGATTGAGAACTTTTGATGAAAGATTGATGGAAGAAATCGGAAGTGAAGGAGATGCTTCCAACCAGAAAAGAATCATATTCAGATTTATCATACCTGAATGCTGAAGAGAATGAAGTGGTACCCATTTTTTTCAAAACAATCATATCCAGATTGAATAGGTCGTACCGATGGAAGATGGTATCGATGAAAATTGGTGCGATTGAAAATTTGTTCCGATGGAAAATGGGTGCTGATTGAAGAGTTAAAGATAGTGATAATTATTTTTCAAAATTATCATATCTTGGTGAATGTGAAATAATAGACATGGTACAGATCAAAGAACATATTTATCAAATTGTAATTTATTAGAACTGGGTTAAACAGATGAGATGATACTAATAAAAAATAAATGGTATTCAGAATGTAACTGAATTGTATTCAACCAAATCATCATTTTTAAATTATATTCTATCGTATCTGGGTAGATCATTGATTTCAGATTGTATTTTAACTTACCTTGTGATCATATGAAGAAATGATTGTGCCCAAAATTGTAACCAGAATTTTTAACAAGAATGAACGTAACCCGAATGATCGTAACTAACAATCATATCTATAATTATCATAACTAGAATGATCCTAACCATAATTATCATTACCATAAATGATCATATCTGGGAGTATTGTTTTCTTCGAATCAGACCCAGAGGAAGCAGACTCAGAAAAGATCAGGCTCAGTGTTTCATAACAATGTCCATGTAGTTCATACCTTTATTCTGTGCATGGAATTGATGAATTGTATTTCAATTGAATAAATATGTTGAATTTAAAATAAGCATGGGTAACATCAGTTGTTACAAAACAATTGTATTACCCTATTTTTCTAAGAGAGTTCACACACAGTAGTGATATCGTTTCATAGTGTTAAAGGAGTGTAAGGGTGTATCCAACTCGTTATAATACAAGGATTAATTTCTAGTGGATTGTATGGTATTGGATAATATCCAAACCATAAAAAGGACATAACTAATCTTATTTAATAGTGAAACATTTAATTATTTGTATTCTTTCGTATGTGTGTTGATGTTTTTCTCAGTAGGGAATTGAAATCCTTAACATGAGGCGATGTTTGTTTCAAATGAAAAAACATCAGAGAAAAAGAGTATCACAGATACACCACATCCATATCATAGTGTTACAAAACTCTAACTGGGGACAATCACTATGGGGAAAACTACTTGTCGGAAGACCCATTAGGGCATGTTTATGGGACCCATGGAGAGGAACAGGTGTCAGAGGAGCAACCGGTGATACTTGACAGGCTAGTACCAAACAACCATGTTATGGTGGTCTGTCTATACAATCAGTGGGATCCAATTATTACCATTATTCCCAGTATTTGATACTTTAATATCAACCATAATGATCTTTAAAACCCTCTTAGATTCATTCCATAAATCCTAGATCATCTCTTATTCTCTTAATACTAATCTTTTGAGGCTTAATATACATGCCAAATGAGGTCTATCAAAGAAGTGGTATAAATCATAACCAATATATTTCAATTAAATTTCTTCTAACACATTCTCTAAACATGTTTCATCCATAAAAAATGATTAATTCAATATCATAAAATATACAATGATTTTATTATGATGATCTCACAACCATTTACAATCATTTGTAAATCAAATGGGAAATAAAAGTATCGCTCATACATACATGTGGACTACCACCTCCATGCAGTGATAAAATTCAATTTCAATCACCATATTTAATGGGTGGTAATATTGAATGAATTAATATTTATGTATTATATTTATAAAAAAATTATTAATATGTAATTATATCATCTTATCCTCATTCTTACCATCCAATCTATTCATAAACGATAATGCCACACATGCATATGTGTGGACTACCACCACTATGAGAAGATGTGATTTTTTATCATTTATAGATTAAATTGTTGGTTTAGAGGATATATTTAATAAAAATATATGAAATTTATGATATAATAATGATCCAATAAATTTTAATTATCATTTACCTTTCTTTTGTTACATCAATTAAAAAATGGAAACAACACATTTGTGTACCTACAGACTACCATCTCGAAGAATGTGATGTAATTATTTTTTCGTCTCCCCATAATAAGATTGGTTATAAATATATATATATATATATAGTGAATATATATGATAATTATATAATTTATAACCTTTTGGAGATGGAGGATCCATGATTATTAATCAAGGACCATAATTAGTCAATTGAAATATACATGAAAAATGAAGAAATTGACACTCAAAATAAGGACTTTAATAGAGAATTATTAATAAACATGTGTTCAAAAGATATAAGTGGGTCATATAAGATATTATATGTAAGAATATGATTCTATTATATAATTATAATAAATATAAATTTATTTTACATGATTTTATAGTGCTTATGAATCATGTTAGATTTTAAATAAAGGGTTTCTTTGTCTCATTTTCAAATCAATGTTACACATTTGATATTACATACCATAAGTTATTTAATGCGACACGATTACTACCTAATTATTTTTTTGTAAACTTTTCAATAAATTCATGGTTTTTTATAAATTATTTTTTTTCTTCCTTTCCATGTCCATTGATTCCAGTGATTCCAATGTTTTTAGGATTTATCACAATTTATCTAGATTGAGACATGTTTGAAAGTTTAGCACCAATTTATAATTTATATGGGGCATATATTGAGTATGATTATTTTAATACTACTTGATTTAATTTAATTTATTTATAGAGACATATGTTTTTATTCTTCCAATGACTTTTTTATTTAACAATTTACTGAAGTCGTAAGGGTCATTCGTCTCATTTTTTTCATTGAAATTTTTTTATATTACAAACCTATTTATATTTATGAAGTGTATCTATATCCAATTTTTTATTTTTTTTATCATGAATATCCTTTGGTTCAATGTTTTTAAGGTTTCATATTAATTTAGTTATTTCATGGTGGTCTTCAATATGATCATTTCAAAACACTAAATTCTTTAGGTTACAAATCTGGATTTCTTATTTATAAAATTTATGTTAATGAAATTATATAACCTATATCCTATGATTGTTATGTAATTTATTCTCACATAGATATTACTAATGGTTACATGTTTTTTATTTAATTTTACTTCACTTTATATAATTAATATAATAAAAGGGTTCTTTTAATGAAATCCGACATTATTTCACTCTTTTTCTAAAGAGCTTATCTTATATGTAATTATTTTCTTCAAAAAAATATTAATATTGTTTATAAAATTATAAAATGGATTATTAAATTAATTTTTACCCATTTTTAAATTTCTATAATTTTATTATGGTAATATATTTTTTCATTTCATGAATGAGGTACTGCTAAATTTTAACCAAAAAAGTGAAATGAATAATTGTTTTTATGTACACTGGATGGACAGATTTTTCAATTGTAATGTTTTATATTTTATTTCAATCTTACTCAAAATTTTCCCTTTTTCCGTAAAAATAAAATATTTTCTATAACGTTTTTTTTTGGAAATTTTAATATTTTAAATAATTTATTTCACAATGAAAAGGGTATTTTCTTCAAGAAACTATTCTATGATATTTTTAGAGTTGAAATCATCTATAATAAAATTTATTTATGATTCTTATGATTTACTATGGTTATCATCCATTTCTATAATATTTATTCTTTATCTAGATGGTTGATCATTATGATGGGGAAATATTGATGAATCTTTTTACTTTTCCATAGGTTATGATGTAATGTTAAATTTTTTCATGATATTATGGCATACATATGAATGGATTGTGATTATTTGATAGGCGTTACTTTTATAAAATATGTAAAATAAGTAAAATTATAAAAAAAGGATGGTTGAATACAATATAAACGACTAACATGTTAGTCCATTATATCACTCCAAATCATTGGGAAATTTTGAAAGAATTGAGAAGATACTAATAGAAGGTAGATTTAATAAAATCTTATGCGATGATACATTTAACTGGACAGAGTTTACACTTAATCATTCATTGTAAATGATCGATTAGGACATTCTATTATGAGACTTTTTCCATAATGATAGTATTGGGAGGGGACCGTGACTAAGGAATTAATTTAAAATACTTATGTAAATGACAAAATGTTTTGTATTATTCTTATGATATGTTCTCATATCACATGATTGATTTTTTATGATTAACCACACATATATCTTATGCATTTTTACTGACAATGTATAATCCATGATTCATGTTAAAATATGTTTTAATAGCTGAGTATGATTATTTTATGTTTTGATCATGTTATCATACCTGTATGATTATCTTGTCCTCACTTATAATCATTGATTGATATATCTTATGATTACACTAACTAAGAATTTGATCTCACTATTTCTTGTGTTTCCATTCCCCATGTTTGGAAGAATGGTTTGAAGTATGATTTTCAATGAAATGTGCATGTTTTTAAGAACTCAATGGGAAATAATGCAGATATTTTATGTACCATTGGTTTATGTATCCATGTTTTCAATGAAACTAAACCTTTAAGATTCTGTAATGGATCACAATGTTATGTAATATGATGTAAAATTTATGTATGAATGTTTCAGGTATATATAGTTTCTATCATAAAAGGTTTTGTTATTTTTTGAAATAGAGAGGATAAAACATTAGTGAGAAACTATAGGATAAGCCTAAATATAGGATAACTTCCTTCGTTATAGGAAATAAAGGATTGTGATTTTACTATGAAAATACATATAGTTATAGATAGTACAACTGAATGTGGTTTTTTTGCATAGATTTATCTAGCGGTAATAACCCAAATTAGAGTTAATCAAGTATATCATGACTATTATTATAGTCCAAGTTGAATGGTCCCTCAATATGTATCTATTATTACTTTACTACAGACTATATTAAAGTTAACTCATATTTTTTGTATGAACAATTATACAATATTTTGATAGATAATGATCATGAACGACCTTGGTTAGAAATTAGGTGCCTTATATTGAAATTAATGTGTCAATATTTTGTCATATTATAAATAATTTTCATGATTATTTTTTCTTCAATTATACTATTTGGTTTTAGTCAATTTTTGGAACCTGAAGGATAAGAACCTAAAACCCGCACTCTATAATTTTGTACTGAAATCAAGAACATTACATTTCTATATTATAAGATGATATTTGTGACCCAATTTTTTTGATCCAAACCATGCAACATAAAAAAGAAAACATGGATCACTTATATTATCATGGAACAATTTGGGTTGTTTTTTAGAGAATTAAGACAAGTCCTATATAAAAAATACCTATGTATTTAAAATAATATTTCTCCCATTTAACAAAACATTAATTATTTCCAAACATTTCATCAAAATAATCCATGTAAAATCCTTTATATACATAAATCATTCAATCTCAACATTTATAACCCGAGGAAAATGAATCATTATAACTGTGACCTCAAATACCCAACAAGGAAAAATACAAGAATTAACAATTGAATGTCATGAGTGAGAATAAATATTCATATGGGTATGAAAAAATAATAAAAGTGTATGATAAAATAATAAAGTAACTCATACCCACAAATAAATGGATTATCAAATATGAAAACTTGGAAAAGGAAATAGTCATCTGAATAAATAATCATGGGATATGTGTTATATATATCGATCGTGAGGATAATTATCAACCCATAGAATGAATAATTAAAACATGTACGTAACTTAGTAAGACATTTTAACTTCACTATTTCAATCACTCATACAAATTTAATTACTATATGGTTGACTTCCATACCCAATGAATTATAGGGAAATCATAGGCCCACCCATCATTGGTTTATCACAAAACCGCCCATTATTGGTTTATAACATAACCATACAACAAATTTACATGTTCCATTAAAAAATAATAACACATAAACATATTTCCTTTCATCGTGCACTAATAATAAATACCATTATTCCATTAATAACATGATTAACTAATATAATTGAAATATGTTCTATAATAATCTCTTTGAATCATGGAAAACCTATGGAAAAGAAACCAGTTTGATAACGATCTATCTGAAAAAGTATTAATCCATATTGAAAAGAATGAGAATGGTATCAGTAAAAAATATACATTGGAGAATAATAAACAATATGGGTTGTTGATGTTGATGAATGTAAATACCATCAAAATCTCATTGAATACATTTTTGAGGAAAATAACTTTTCCATTGTGAGAAACACTTTTTAAAACATATATTTTTTCAAAATACCTTTCATTGAAAAAACCATTGAATCATATATAGTTATATGTTAAAATAATTTAAAATATTAATTGAATAAAATCTCATTCCATATTTGAAAAACACTTTTTGAAGCATTTTTTTGAAATAATTTTTAAAAAACATGGTTTTGGATGATAAAATTTTTTGATCGAAAAGATGATTTTTAAAAAAAACATTATTTTGAACTATTAACTACAAAAATAGAGAAATATTATATAGAATATATAGTACAATGTCATATATATCAGATAAAAAATTTCATGATAATAATTTAGAGTAATGTCATAATATTTTTAATAGGAGCTTAATCACGAACAATCCTAATAAACAATGAGATTGTACCATGAAACTCGTACCACTTTAGTAACACTGGATCGTAACAGCCAAGAAATAATAACATTAAATTAAACATATAATATCATTAGAATAAAATTATTCATGAGTTAAAATTACAAAGGTGCTGTATATACACTTATAATGGAACATTTGTGTGTAACATAAAAAATATCTCAAAAAGGCAAATTGAGACAAAAATCCCTTACCACATTGGTAACTTTGAAATTGTAAGCATCGTGAAAGAGAGATACTAAAATTTATATGTAAACCACCATAAATTAATGCATAATAATCATAAAATTCATTCATGGGTATAATATTGAACACATGTCAAATATAAGTGGTGAATAAGTTATATAACTCAATGAAATAAATGTTAGATGATAAATACCCATACCTTGATTCTGGTTCATCATTCTTGTTCATTTTCTTCCTAAATAATAAAATTATGTTAATTTATTTAATTTATTGATAAATTTTTCTTAATATATTATTAGTTTTATTTCACATAAAAATAATTTATAATCAATTTCTTAATCAATAATTTTTATATCGGATGTTTTGACCATATTCAGCTGATGTTTCAAAATTAACATTGATAGGTCATCTAAGGTCAAATAGGTCACCATTTAAACATATATATAATAATAATCCTGACATTATTATCATGTTTATTCAAAAATTATACTATCAAAACCAACCACTAATTACGGTTATGAAAAGTGAACTAACTTTATGATCTTGGAGACGGTAGGGCGTACATACACTTGAGTAACATTTCCAATTTTCAATGATCATTATGGAAAGAAGGTGAGTAAAATTTTATCATTAAATAGTGATAATTATATCATTAATACCATGATATTTAATTACATATACTATTATATATCATTCTTGTGATATAAAATCAATCACATTGCTTTTATGAGGCGGTAGTCACTACACCAAACTGGAGGTCTAGTGGTGGGTTTTTAGCGTTAGTTTTTTAAACCACTGTTATAATTTTTTTAAATAATTTTGTAGTGGTTTCTAAAAAATAATTGATAAACCATTAATTTTTTTAGTAGATGGAATTATCCCCCTCCCCTGAAACACTTAACCCCCGTGACTCCCCGAAGCCCTACTTGCACCTTTGTCGCCCCTCGTCACACCTTGCTACCGACACTCACTATGCCTCACCTCCCTCACCATGCCGCGCCACCCTTGCATCCCTCGCACACCTCACCATTTCTCTTCACCCCCCTTACACTCTATCCTCCATTTAATCCTAATCATGGTTCTTACACATGTTCTTCTTAGTTTTAAGGTGTTTCTTTTCGTTTTATCCTCTCATCCCTCCATTGGTTCCTTCTTATTTCTTATCATGGATCTCTCTTGTCTGATGATGATGGGATATGTTTGATGTTTGGTTTAATTTTCTAAGATTATATGGTGCGTGGATTGTTCCATAAGCCTCTTTCTTCCATATATGAGTGTTTTATTTCCTTCTTACACTCTTGAGGTAGGTGTCTCTGTCCAGTACCTTTCTATAAGATTATTTCAACTCATGATCATTCCAAATCAAATTAAAAATTAGTTTCTCATGATTATATTATGTTTTAATGGATTATTGTGGCGTTTTCATGTTAGAATTTTGATGAAAAAAGGGGTTGCAAAGAATTTCATTTAGTAAGCCTATATATGTGTCTAACTAACGAGTTTGATAAAATGTCAATTTAGCTTCCAAAGTGAAATTGAGTGTCTTTCCGATTATTTTAACCTATGTTGGATATTTTCTTTTTGGTTCGCACATGAGATTGAGTTGGGTGGGTGATTTGGTTCCCTTTTTTGGTTTGAGTACTATTATTAAATTTCTATAGATGGTAACAATGTTCCTTGTGATTTCTAAATTGGAGACTTATATGTTTTTGAGATACCTTATGGGTGTTCCGTTATATGTGGTCATATCCATATGTGAATGTGGGAATGTGTCCTATATGTGTATTTTGTTCGTCAACCATGACCAATATCAACCATGACCAACCTCAACCACACAACCATCATGATCATAAAATAAATGTACACAAGTTCTTAATAAAATACAAATAACATAGTCCATACCCTACTTAAAATCCTGAATAATAGGTCACATTTATCCACACTAAGCATTATGTTCCATAGAGTCCATACAGCCCCACAAAGTTAATCATAGAATAAATTACATCACCAAATACCATCACTAGAATGACACTAGGATCAAACCACAAACTAAGCTGTCTAACTTGTTACATATATTCCGTCTATTTTCTTCACCAACCATTAGTTTAAGGAATCCTAAGAATCAACATAATTATCATCAAATTACTCTAGGAACATCCTTGTGAGTGGTTAGTCACCTCTACCATCTAATCCCATGACCATCCCAAGAACAACAACTTATCATAAGATTCTAAACTCTTTAACAACATACTACCTATCTCAATTAAGTTGTTTATATGTTCTAGGTCATTTCTTATAGTGGATCAAAGATAAATCTTAATCTCCAATGATAAATAGTCAATTCCTAAACAGTTAACCTCTTGGATGCCCTTAAACTAGATCACTAAGGCTCTCTCAATGCCAAACACAACTCATTACCCCAATAAAGACAACATATATGTTCATCAATTTGTGTATGAATCGATTATCACTACTGGTATAGCCATTTGAGAATTTTTAAAATTTATGGACCAAGCATGAAATACCCTAATTTATATAATACGGATCCACCCACGCCACTTGTGGCACATTGAGCCCATCTAATCCCTACCCACATTCTGGAACCTAGCCCCCTATCATTCACACACATTTATATTATTGCATGAATATTTCCATATAATAAAGGGGATACCTAACTCAATTTTAGATTTACCCCATTCAATATCTTGTTTACTATCTCCCCCAAGATCAGATTAAGAATCACTTTTCTCTTGGGCCCCTTTCTCACACCATAGGTCCCCAATAGTTAATTATAAAAATTTATATGTAACTATCCAACTTAATCTTATAAGGATTATCCATTGATAAATCACAAAGAATAATCATGGAATACAAATATCAATGAATGATATGTGAAAGAATCATATCATTATTCTAGAAATCCTTTAACAAAAAAACCCATCAATTGACCATCAATTCAAGCCTAATATTGTTGAATTCCCAAAAGGAATTATTCGTGAAGACATATTCTAAATGATAAAAAACAATCATCATTTATCATCCTTAGGAATCCTATAGCCACAATACCATAAATATCCATGAATCGATTATAATACAACCATGGATGGGTCGAATTTTCACTAAATTAATAGGTGAATCCATCAAAAATTAGAGGAAGAACCACATAGAGAAATAGAAAATATGGGTGGAGAATATTACATAGCTTTAGTGCGGTGGAAAAATGACCAATGAACCTCCAATTATGGTGAATCTGGGATCAAAATAAAGGAACAATGGATGATTGGGATAAAAAAATTACCACTTTAAAGAACCTACCTAACTGAATAATGAATAACTAACCATGAAGTAACCAGTCTAACCATTCCAAAAAATAGGACTGAATTACCAATTGAACATAACTCGTGAGGGAATGGATTATTTCCCCACTAATATGGTTTTGTTTAAGAATTAAACAATGAATCATGGCATAAAAAAACCCTATAAAAACACACATAACATCCTAACTACACGTTTAAACATTACTAGGGAATCAAGGAACAACCAACCACTCAAGGAAAACTGGATAAAACTCTACAAAAGAAACTGTTATGATGAAACCATTTGGTTTTAATGTGACACATTCTCTTCAAGTATAATTTATTGAAAACCCCCAAGGATGTGGTTTCATTTACTATAACCCAAAAAATTAATCATATGAAACATACAAACCATTCCATAATGACCATTGCAGTATTATGATTTTGGTATCCCTTTAATCATCCAAGATAAAACATTAGGAAAACTACTCATAATTGAATCAACCTCATTGACATGGATTTTGTCATTATTTTTTGTTGAATAACTGACTGTTAGGCCATTAAAGTTCCTCACAACATGAGTATATTACTTTTGGATTTGACCATTATTATATGATACTCCACATTTCAACCATTCCATTATTTACAATGGGTGCCCTATATTTTTTTATTATTTTCAACTATATATCAACTTTTTGGACACAACCTTCTAGAATGCATCATTTTATACCTAGAATACATTTTATTTCATTTGAGTATATTTTATAAATAAAACAAATATTTGGATGGAATTCTAAATAAAAGTCGATACAACTGGTTTTAGTAAGTAGATAATAGAAAAACTAATTTAAAATTCTTCATTATATACCATATGTATTTATATACGAAAACATTATTTAACATATAGTTTTTTAGAAACTAGTACATGTGAATCTCTTTCTGTATTTTGTAATATTTATGTGTTTTAAATATTTTAATATTTTGTAGGAAAATTATGACATACATGTATAAAAGCTTGATCACATTACCGAGGAAGACACCTCAGTATGGTAAGGGTTTGGAAGAGTTTTTAGATTTTTCAAATTCAAATCGATCCATTGAAGAGGGAAAAATATATCTATGTCCTAAATTTAAATTTATAAGGGGGTTGAAGAGAGATGACGTTTATGAAAACTTTATATTGAGTCAATTACCTACTCAAT
Organism: Viscum album; assembly: GCA_963277665.1. Lineage (NCBI taxonomy): Eukaryota > Viridiplantae > Streptophyta > Magnoliopsida > Santalales > Viscaceae > Viscum > Viscum album. Next base: position 49,974,243 of record OY728138.1, on the reverse strand, counting down.
ATTTGTGTTTGATTCGGCATGAAGAATCAAAAGTTATAAAAAGTTTGAGCACATTTTGTAATCCATAAAATGAGCTCCCAACTTCATCGACAAAGGAAAATGAAATTAAAATCCATATAATTGATGCATTCAGAATTTCATGACACAAAAATCAACATCAAAACATATCAGAACAATAAGTTAAGGGTGATATAATTAGAAACATGACCAGTGATGTTTTTGAGATAGTAGGACAACATTATCAAGATTGTAACATATTATTGGATCCTCCTCATGATTATGTGGAGACTAATGAAAGAAAAAACTTCACTGAGAAAAATTTGTTTCATGTCATAGTTGTTTATGTAAATTAAGAGTTGTATAGTGTTTGTTTGAAATATTGAAAACATTTTTTTCTATTGAATTCGTACCATATCCAATGCATAAGTGGAATTACAGTTTAGGAAATGTCCATGATATTGGAATTGGTGTGTGATGCATTTCCTGAAGAAAACAAACTCGAGCATTTTTATGATATGAATAAAGTTGTTAACATGCTTGGTATGAATTATTAAAAATAAATGTGTGTCCCAATGATTGTATGCTTTATTGGAGAGAGGATTCAAGAAGGCAGGATTGAAAAAAAACCTTCTTCTAGATGGTAGTCAATTGGTGATGTCGGATGTCTGAATAATTATACTACCATAAAGAAGAATACAGGGAACAAACCTAAAAATGTTTTACGTTAATCTCCTTTTAATCCTCGATTTCAAAGATTATTCATGTCCTAAAAAGTTGCAGAATACATGAAGTGGCATTTTGAGTACAAATTATAGAATTTGGCCAGTTGTTTTGAACCCTTACAATCTACCTCTGTGGATGTGTATGAAAAAAACTATTTTATCATTTCAATGATTATTCCTTGAAAAAAATTATTGGAAATGATTTTGATGTATTCTTGCTGCCTTTAATTGGTGAATTTTTTGAGATATAGATAAACAGTGTAGAGACATATGAATTTTCTTTTAAAAGAATGTTAAAAATGCATGTTGTTGTAATGTGGTCCATTAGTGAGTTAAATGGACTTAAGAATTTAGCAGGATGGAACAATTACACAGGTTTGGATTTTCTTTTTGGAAACATTGAATTTGATCCCAAAGGGATACCTTACAAAATATAATGGTGCTACTTAGGCCATCGAGGATTTTTCAATGCATCTAACATATTTTCTGATAAACATATCAAAATTCAATGGTTTTATAGATCGTAGACCACCTCCGAAGTTGTCAACTGGTTATGAAATATTGGAATAACATAACAATGTATAAATATAATTTGGGAAGTTGATTAATTTTAATGATAGCAGGAAATGATTTTGAAGTGCATCATCAAGTGAAATCGGCATTGAACAATCGAAGAAAAAAATTATATTATTAAAATGTTCATATTGGGAATTTAATTTGTTACATCATAATCTTGATGTTGTGTATATTGAGAATAATTTTTTTAATAATCTGATCTACACATTTCTTAATGAGCATGGAAATATGAAGGATCATCTCAATGCTCTGAAATTATGACATGAAATTAACATAAAACATGATCTCTAGACAGATGAGAATGAAAAGTATTCTCCAACAATTATTTCAATTAAAATATGGATAAATATACATTCCTTCAAATATTTAATCATGTGAAGTTATATGATGGGTATTTAAGTTATATATCAAGGTGTGATGAGTTAAATCATCACAGGTTATATGGTTTGAAAAGTCTAGATTCACATATTTTGTTACAACAATTTCTACCATTATCTTGGCATACATTATTACTTGAAAAGGTTACTGCTATTATACTCCAATTATACACTTTTTTCAAATAACTGTGTGAGAAATATATTTATAAATTTGAGATTTAAAACCATCAAAAAATATTTTTATTGAAACTTTGTGAAATGAAGATGAAATTTCTTCAATCATTTTTTACTGTCATGATTCATTTAACTATGTATTTGGATGAAGAAGCTAAATATGGAGGCAACATTCATTATTGATGGATGTATACAATTGAGAGGTAATTTATTTATATGTTCGTTAGTCATGTAAAAAAATCATGCAACTTAATTAAATTCATAATTATGTTTATTTATTTTTTTCACAGATATGTTGGTCATTTTAAATCATACGTGAGAAATAAAGCCCAACCTGAAGGCTCCCTGAAGGATCTAATTCTGAAGACTATTTGGTAGAGGAGTGTCTTAAATTTTTTTTCCAGATACTTGAATAATTTTGATAAAATATTTAATCTTGTTGTACATGTTTACGACATATAAAATCAATCTCAAATACAAGGGAAATCAAAAATATTTCCAACTATTGGTCGATCAGTTGGGAGGACCTCAAATGTTACACTGATAAAAATTTAATTATTACAGGAACATAGAAATGTGGTGATGAATAGTAAAATTGAAGATCCATTTATTGAATATTTGGTGATACAAACAAATATACGAATTAGAGGACATATATAATGTGAGAAAGATATAATGAAAGCTATTAATAAACAGCTTGTAGAATGGTTTGTACGACATGTAAGTTCATAAATATTGCAATAAATATAGATATTAGGTTGACACATATATTTTTTAAATATAGTAATGTATATTTCTATTTTTAGATCTTGAATACTAATACTCAAGAAGAGTTTTTAGAAGATTTGATGTTTCTTGATCGAGATCCTCTAAAACAACTTAGAAAGTTCAACAATTACAATGTGAATGGATTTATATTTTATATTGTTGATTGAGATAAGGGTTTGAAAACATTAAGAAGTTTTATATTTACATTTTTGGGATTAGGATACTATGTGATGTTGACTGATATTGTCTAATTAAACTACCACACAAAATTTTTAGTTGTTTTATTCAAATGAAAATGGGTCGATATTATCAGAGGTGTTAAAAGAGTTTCCATTAAATTTACATATGTATGAACTTCTCTTTTTTGATGGATATTGGTGATCGTGAACTAAATGATCCATATATCTTATCATCATAAGAAATAAATGTTATATTATGTGAATGATGTTGCGGATTTAGGGTGGAGTGTAGTTTCTCATGTAAAAAATAGATATGTATGACATGTGTAATAAAGTGGAATATTTGACCTATGACATTGAATCTCATCAATTGTAAATAGAAGAATTATTTTTCCATCATGATTTTGAAAATAGTAGTCTAGCAAGAGGGGATGAAGTGGATTATGTAATGGAGTCGGAAACTGATATGATTAAAGGATAAAATTATTATATGTACAGTTATGCATTCACCTAGTGACCACATATTTCAATTATGTAGTTTTTCATTATCATTGTTATGTATATTTTTTTTCCAGTACTATGCATCCATTATCATTTTTTTCATAATTTTTTTTTGAAATATATGTTCTGAACGTAATATTATTTTATTAAATGACATAAATTCCAAGGAGGAAGAAGGGTGCCACTTCTAGTTCATTGTGGGGATGCTGGAGGATGAGTGTTATAGGTAAAAAGTTTTACATGAATAAATTAATTTCACTTTTTATATACTAACAGTTTGTTTGTAAAAGATGGAAATAATTTATGTATGGAGAAAAATAAGAAAAGTTTATAGGTATGGAATCTGACTAGAGAAACGATTGTTGTCCCATTTGATTTTTATAGGTTCCCTATGGATAAAGTTGTTGGATTACATGGCCAAATTGTAGTCCATCTGGCTACAGATCTGGTTTTCTTTCTGATTACATGTGTTGATTGGAGATTGTTCATTGATGTCAACTTGAAAGGAATGGTGGATGTAAGTTGTTACTCTTGTATTTCTTTTATTGTGTTATGCATTTAGTGGTGGTTGTAAAAATGGTGGATGTTAATTGGAACTCCTTTTATGAACTCCTAAGATCAGCACATATATTGATATATATATAAATATATCTGTGTGTGTCTATGTGTGTGTGTGTGTGTGTGTTTTTGTGTGTGAAAGTGCATTGTATGTCACTTTTGATTTCTGTATATACCCCACCCATCCTAGGTGTTATATGAATTCTTCACAAGTTTGTTTAGGGTACTAGTACCAAGGTGGAAGAATTATCAGCATTTTTAATAGTAACTCTACCATTGTATAAGGTTGAGAGAACCTCTAAATACATACGTCATACAATTTAGCGGGGGGTTTTGTGCTTTAGCGGCAGTTTTCATGCAAAAAATCGATATTTTCTAGGAGCGGTTAAAATCGCTTATAAAGGCTCCTCATTTTATGTTATCATTTAGAGGTGGATAGTGTGTTTTCACGACATTAAAATTGTAAAAAATGAAACTTTCTTTTGTGGTGGTTAAAACCTCCGCTAAAAATTCTTTCATTTATTCTGGGCCAAACCACCGTGAAAACCACACCTGCCACCGATAAATGTGTTTACTATGATTGTTTATAGAACATGAAGTGTATTGAACGGAAACATCAAATGTAGTGGTGGTTTCTTGAAACTGGTGTAGAAGCATAAGGCGGCAGTTTAAACTACCACTGTAACAAAAAAACACCGATATTTGGTGAATTTCTTATAGTGATTCCACAATTCCATGGACAATGTCATCACTTTTTTAGTGTGCGAAAACGTAATAAAGAAATTGATATATTATATTATAATAAATATAATTATGTCAAGAATATAATAATTAAGTCATTTATATCATATATATTTATTATCATTACCCTTATTACCTTCCATGTAATGCATTACTAAAAAAGGGTTCAGATCTCTTCACGAGGCGGTAGTCTACCTTATATACGAGAAACATTATCATATACCATATGGTATGGAATGTAAAATGGGATTATATGATATAATGAATCCTGAAGTAATATTATGTTATAAATATCATAATTATTGTATATAAATAATATTCCCATCATTATTATTATCCATTAGAGGTGATAATCGAAAAACATACAACATTATTTTGTGAGGTGGTAGTCCAATGTACATACGAATGATGAATTTATAACCCATTTGATTGAAATGTGTGTGTGATAAGGATGAAATCTCAAAAAACACCTTAATATATTGTTGATACATTTGTTATTATATAATAATGGTATAATAATAATTGAAGGATGTGGAGAAGGAAATAAAAAAACACATTTAGAATAACATTACCTCTTCTTCGGGTTTCTCCAATTGGTTTTCACTAAAAACCGGAAAGGATTTCTTTCTAGCCAAAATAAGGAATATTGGATGAGGGTAGAAAATATGGGATGTTATTTATGTAGGGATTTTATAATCTCAAATTCATGATAGGTGTGAATAAGTAGGGGTAGCGAGAGCCTTTTTATAGATGAGGAGGAGTGGAATTCTGGTAAATACTCAAAATTATTTACTATTGGGAGGTCAACCATAATTAATGATCCTCCAAATTTGAGAATAATGGATCAGAGGGATGTTATTTAGAGAAAAACTTCCACCAATTTCATGAACTATCCAAGAAACCCTAGTACCCTGATGCCCAGACATATCCTGACATACCCCGATGGGTGTTTCTCTTCCCCACTAGTTGGTGACCAGAACCTGGAATCAAACAATATGAAAGTTGGAAAAAATTTCCATATTCACAATGGATTAAATAAATATATGTTTGTAATTACAAAATAAAACTGCAAAGGGAGAACTGTAGAAGAATTCAACATGTATAAAAATCTCCAATTACAACTACAAAGTTCTAGAAAACAATTTAAACAACCCAAGTCCCAACATACATAGCTCTCCATGGCCAAAGATCAAAATCAACTACAACCTCCATGTGTTGATTTCCCCATGCTCGAACCTGGTAAAAAGAAATCTAAAAATTCCAAAAGGCATTGGTATGGTGTGACATAAAATCCCAGTAGGGTCTTACCAAGGATTCCATAATAAGATGAAAAATTAATTAACAAAATAAATCATTCACTTTTCAATAATCAAAAATGTAATTCAAAAAGAATATTTAAAAAAAATCATTCTTTACATTTCTAATTATGGATGATATTCCTAAACCACAGAATAATATATTTTTATATAAAATAGTCTATATAAATTCATAGGAAGTTTTTATAAAAGTTTACAAAAACGAAATATATATAGAAATAATAATAAATGAGAAACATGGTCATCTAAATAGAGGTAAGATTATTTCTGGTGAAGGGATCCTCACACAGTTATATAAAGATAATAGAAAATTGAACCATGATCTTGATGACACTATCAAAAGAAGAATAATCATTATCCCTCCAAGGATATGAGCTGCCTATATGTTAATGTTATATTTATAAAATGTTAATCCATTGCTAGGGTATTCTCATCCCATAATTGTTTGCCTAATAACTATCTAACTACCTAGGATCTCATGTGCTAAAATAACAAATAATAATGGGAAATTTATTTCAGAACTGTTTAAAATAATATTAATCCAATTCTAATTTTAGTGTGCAAATTTCAATTTAAATCCCAAAAAAGTGTTTAATCATTTCATACCTTTTCAAGGATAAAAAATGGGTTCTTATAAAAAATAATAAATTTTCTCATATACAAATTTTAAATCAATTTCAGAATTTAAATTACACAATTCAATTACACAATTTCCTTCAAATCCAAATCACACTCAAATTCACTAGAATTTGGGGTTTTCCCCAATATAATACCGAAGATAATTAAAATCCCAATTTACAACCTATTTGGGTGTCTAAGGAAAATTAAATGAAATTAAATTCAACTCAATCAATTTAGAGTTAAATACATTGGTAAATATTAAACTGAACCACATACCACAATATCATGATATCACAAAATAGAAATCCCTAATTAGGAAACTCTAATAAAGAATGTTGAGAATGATGATATGAAAATCAAACCTAGATTCAAAAAATGATACAAAGGGGGTTATATTCTATAAATAAATTGTGATATATCCAATCCAAATGATAACATAATGGGAGAGTGGTGGATAGGGAATGTGAGAATTACTCTTACTCTGGAAGAATTGAATGATGACCACCATGAATTGATATGCATCAGAAGTGGTTTGGAGGAAAAAAATTGTGTCCTTGAGATTTTCCAAGACCTATAATCTCATTATTGGTCAATTAAAGCCTAATCGGGGGATAAAAAGGGGGTTTAATAAGTTTTAATTATTTTCGCTAACTACAATAACCAATGAACATGGTAAGACCAGAAGGGTTTCATAATTTGTCAAATCGTGCACCCTATCCATGTTCTCCTGTTAGTGGGGTTACAGGGTTTCCACTATGGTGGGTGTATGGTTTGAATAGATATCCACTATCCATGAAAATAATCACTACTTTGGTTTTCAGGGATTCCACATAAGGGTGGATGATTTGGGAAAACAATGTTCCAACTATGCACAACTAAACAACCCTTTAAAATTTCAGAAATTTTACCCGATGAACCCCAAAATGAGTCCCAACCAAAGCATGATCAAAATTGGGGTTAAGGATTTCCTAATAATAGTAAAAAGATGTTAGGACATACACACCCTATAAAACTTCTGAACCCAAAAATCTTATTAAGAATCTTCCATGTCAAAATGATGAGGCTAATACTATCTTATTAATTCCCCCCTCCCATATTATATGAGAATCAGAACTGTGTTTTCATAGCACTCGAACCAATGGTATCATCATCCCATGAAGTATCTTTGTTTTAGAATCAACTATCATATCTAGATTCTTAGTCAATGATAAATTAGGCTCGACATTATGATCACTCTAGCTCAGAACATGAGAGGGATTAGAAAGATATATTCTTAAATGTGATTCATGAAACATGTTATGTATCGATGTCATATTTGGTGGATGTACTAAATGGTAAGAAACATTTACCACTTTATCAACAACCTAAAAAGGTCTCAAAAATTAAATAGAATGTTTACATTGCCTCCCAATCCAATGATGAACTAACTAAGGTGAAATTTTCTAGAATTCCTAATAACAAATAGAAGACTCCAATGGTCAATGGTTATGATAATCATAATAATTGTACTCGCTATGAGCCATCAACATTATCTGATGAATAAACTGTATCTTTTATATCATTTTATGGTCAATTATGCATCCAAATAATAAACTTTCATTATTCTGCAACCAACATATAATGATTTTAGAGGATGACCTTTCAAGGGATAAAAAATCCTTCATAATAATAAAGTATTACATATTTTAATAAGAAAACAAAAACAGACCCAAATGTTCATCCCATGACCCACCAAAGTCGACAACACTACCTCAGAGCATATCCTCAAGGATCTTTATAGCTCTTTCTATTTAGAAATTTGTTTGCGGATGATATTTTATGTATAAACGAACCTAAGATCCTAGTGCATCTTAAAGGCCTATCCAAAAATGAGAAGTAAACTAGGTATATCTATCAAAAACTACATAAAATTTAACTCTATGTAAAAAATAAATCTCTTTCACATAGAGACATCCCAAATCCTCATCTTTGGTCGAATAATAAATGTTTAAAAAGTAATCTGATTTTGTAAGTTGATTGATCATTAAGCGTATCATATTATTATTTCTCAAGGTCTATTTCAAACATACCCCAAAGTCCATAAAGATCTCATCCCACTTACAAGTTAGTACTAGATGTGGTTAAAGAAAACCCAAAGGTCTCCGGTGTTCGACCATAACTCATTAGACCTTATTACATTGAGAGAAAAAATCCAATATTCCCCATTTCATACCTGGCAACCAAAATCTACACTGCATGTCATAAAATGTCTTCTTGCTTCCTGGGTGCACTACACACTAGTAGTTATGAAAATCCCCCATAACGAGTTTCTTGATTGATTATGTTACCACAAGATGATTATGATAACATTGAATGTCCTCCATATAGAACGACTAGTTAACAATGTTATCCACACCATAAAGAGAGTCTCTATTATATGGTACTAATCATCAATATGTTATTCCAGAAGAATTAACTTGAGAAGAGTGGAGGTAAATTGAACACTATGATAGGTAACTCAACGCCTCATTTTCAGACTCCAATATGAAATAATTAAAAAATAACCATCAAGTTACACTCTTTTGATGATTCTTTTATGGAATGGTATAGATGTTTCTTTCTCATAGAATCCTCAATGACATTCCATTTATATATGGAATAGGTCATATCAATGTCAAAATATTGTAGGTATTCTACCCGACACCTCTGAAGGAGATTCATATATTTTTGGGAGAAGATACAACTCAAGATCTTGTGGTCATAATACTAGGTAATCCATTATACAAAAAGATAATGATGCCAACTATTAAGTTCATAAATCACAACTGCGAGTTCAAGGTCATGGGTCAGATAATTGTTCTCATGCTGCCTAAGATTTCAAGAGACAAAGGTAATGACATGATCACCATGCATATGAATGCAACCCAAACCTGAACCCGTTGCATCAAAGAAGACCACATAGTCTGGCTGGACCTCTAGAATAGTCAACAATAACATATTAGTATAAATACATTTCATCTCAACAAAATTATTATAAAATTTCTCATCCCAATAAAACATTACTCCTTTTTGAGTTAGAGTAGTCATCAGAGAATCCAATATTGAAAATCCATTATAAACTGGTGATAATATCTAGTTAAACCCTAGATGATTCAAATATCTAAAACATTCCATGGTTTCTACCATGTCATAAAAACCTTCAAAATATAAGGATCAACTGATGCACACTGTTATGATACCATGAGTCCCAAAAACGTCACATTCTAAATACATAAATCACATTTTGATAGATTGAAATTAATTCGGTGGTTTCTCAACAATTCTGCAACTAATCTAAAATGATACACATTATCCTCCCCATTATTAGAGTAAAAAATAATTTCATACACAAATACTACGACAAATTTATAAATAAACTCAGGTAAAATCACATTCATTTAATCTATAATGTTTTTAGGAGCATTGGTTAGACCAAATGTCTAGACAATGTACTAAAAATTGATGTACCTACTCCGAAAGGAGGTTTTCTAAATGTCAAATTCTATTATTCTCAACTAATGGTAACCGGATTAAAGTTTAATATTTTTGAACCTCTTATCCCCTTTCAATTATTCCAACATATCATCAACCGTGGAAATGGATATTGTTTTTTACAGTATCTCAGTTGAGTTTTTTTGGTAATCAACATAATGGCAAAGTAACCCATTAAGTTTATTAAAAAAGAGAACAAGTGTCACCCAAGGTGAAAAACTTGTGTGTATAAATCATTTATCTAAAAATTAATTAAAAATGAGTCTTAAACTCTTTAATTTTTTGTTTTTCCATGATATAAGAAGGAATAGACACTGGTTGAGTACCAGACACTAAATCGATAGAAAAATCTACCTCACTTACTCATGGAAAACCAGATAAGTCAAAAGGAAAAATGTCTTGAAAATTGATGATAAATGGAGGGATATCACTTCTCATGTATTCTAATTCTATATAAAAAGAAAACATATATATTACTTAAAACAAAACTGGATAATAATGTTACTCTCTTTACAAACTCAGGTGTCATTCTTATAGAAATATACGGCACACCCCATCGGGTATGGTGAAGGAGACCCATAGAAGATAACAATCAATCTTTATTTTATTAGAAATGATCCAATGCATCTAAAAAATTATGTCAAGTGGATTAAATTTTAGAACTAGAAGATACCGTGAATGCTCGATATATGATAATTAGGATACACAGGATGGGCTAAAACCCATATTATCTCTTCGTTCTGAGGGGCATTTTAATATCCATTACATAAGAGAAAATATATTTAGTAAAATTAAGATGACATATAATATTAGTTGAAAAAATAGTATGAGATTCATCATTATCAAATAATGTATCCACTAATGATGAAGATATAGTTATTTTAACTCTCATAGTTACTGGACCCGTATTTTATTCCTTTAGAGACTCTTCCATGGAATTTAAAAGATTTATTTTGGAAGCATGTGGTTGAACCCATTTATTCATGATGTAATTAATTTTACCAAAAATTTATTATGTCATAATTATTTTATGAAAATAAATGTATTGGAATAGACGTGGAATAAATTCTGTAAGTTACTTGAGTGTCCATAGAAGCCACATGTCATGTGTGCCTCAGTGCAAACCAGTTTTGAGTTCCTTGGCTTGGAACACTCATAAAAAATCAATGGGCCATTTATAGGCACTAAATAATTTTTAGAAAAAACCCTATTATTGATAACAATAATGAGAATCATCACACATCCTCTTAACATTAGGGGAGCTCAACGAACTACCACTGGGAGGAAAAGGAACCCCGATCAACACTGACTTTACAGCCAAGTCCATTTCAAACATCAACACTCTCTCTAGAACATCATCATAAGAAACAATATTCATAATGAAAAAACAAGAAATAATGTCATATCAACGTCCTATCTCAAAACCTCATGTCATATTCTCATTGATCACAATTTCAGGTGAAAACTGTACAATCTCAATAAGTTGATTTTCACACTATGTCATAGTTCTATTAGCCTGCTCAAGTTCAAATAACTCCATAGCCATAGACAACACTATAAAATCTAGATAGAATTTGAAAGTGAAAATTATTTTATATTCTTTCCAATATAAACCCTCTTGCTTCATTTATGTCATCATTATGTCCCACATTTTCTTTCTAGGTCCCTCTAGCTAAATGTGGGCACATTTTACCTTAATTTTATCAGGAATTTCCAATAATTCAATGATAATATTGATATACATCAACCAATACTCATCTAGTTGAGGATCATTAGAGCCTTGGGATGTTGGTGGATATTCAAGTGGAAATAGTAAGATTGATTCTATAAAACAACCATTTTAGGTTCTTTAACATGATCCTAAATTGCAATGGGTGCAAGTGCCTATCCCAATTCTTGGAAAACACACACATTAACTTCAACCACATTCAGGTACATGGGAGGATTTTCTTACTCTCGTTCCTCACAACTTCCTCTTAGATTTGATTCACATGTCTTCTCATAAGGAATGATTCTATGAGACATCAGGAGAGAACATTGAATATGTCATAACATTACTCTAAACAAGAGAAAGCTATAAAATTTATCCCATCAATTATATAAAAATTATTTCTATTTCAACTACCCATAAAAATTTTTGTAAAAGACTAGAACAAATCTTTAAGGCATATCTCCCATACCACCCCTGGTGACTTAAGGCTCATCGTGGTGAGATTTTTCCAGACAGTCAATCCCAACTACCCCTATATCTCGACAATATAACAAATAATACTATAATATTGGATTTATATAACACTAGGGTTTTAACAATGCTCGTTAAAAGCACAGTTAAAAACCTCCTTTCTCAACACTAGAAAAAGAATTATTGAAGGGAGTCTTTAACAATGATTTTTTAGCATGTTAATGGGGCCCATTTATCAATGCTATAAAAAAGTTCTGATAAAGGACCTCCCAATATCAATTCTAGTAAAAAAGAACTGATAAGACATAAATTTATCAGTTCATCTAAAAAAGAATTGAAAAAGGGAGGTCTTTATCAACACATCAAAAAAATAAATAATAAAAGTGTGGTCTTTATGAGTGATTTTCTAGAAGTGTTTATAAATTCCACCCTTTATCATCCCTTTTTACTAGGTCTGATAAAAGTAAATATTTAATGAAAAAAATTATTAATGGACACCAGTAGTAAGAGTTATGGCCTCTTAGATTCCTTTTGAGAATTTTTTCCTAAATTGAGGTAATCAAGGGTTCTTATGGGTAATCTAGACATAGAGATAATCATAATATTTGATTTGACATGTGGTAGACACAAAAAATACACTCATTTCATAAGTGACAACTATTTAAAAGGACATTGAATGTGAAAAACCCATTAAACCCCTAAAAACCATAAAACCCTAATAACCCTAAAAAGATCATAACTTTCAATCTAAGAGTCTATTTCAGCTTCACAATAAGTAAAATTGAAGCTTATAATCCAATTTAAAACCACAATATATTTTAATCATGTGATAATTAAAGGAATAAAATATATTACAGTTTAAAAAGTCATAAATTGAACTCGAACTTCAAATGACCATATGTTTTGATCTCTGTGTCCATTTGGGATACACCACATATAAAATCGAATATATTGATGAAATATATTTCAAAAAGGGTCTGAGGCTATGGTATATGAGTTTTATACAGTGGTTAATCTCCATAAATTCCCAAAAGGCCTCCAAAACTGAGATTTTTTTTTCATCGACCCCAATTTCGGAAAATTTAATTGGTTGTAAATTCTAATATAGTTTTATATTCGGTATTTACTAAAATTAAAATATAATATATTTTAATGGGATTTTATTTAAATGGTTGTTGATTTTAAATAGACTCATTAATAAGAGGTTATGTTCATTTCATTGTTTTATGGGTTTTTGTGTTTTCATTGTTTTTAAGGGTTTTATGTGTTTTAAGGGTTTTTAGATTTAATATCCATTTTAAAAAAATATATGTAAATAAATAAATGTATATAACTATATATATAAAAATATATATATAAATTTATAAATATATATGGATAATAAATTATAATAAAATATATTTAAATATATAGATATATCATAAAATGTAAAACAAAATGTGTAGGGGAGTGGAAAAGCTGATAGTGTATAAGATGGATATCTTAGGTTTGAAACATACTAGAGGCAGGGCACACGTTGGGGTGGGATTATCTAAAGCGCTGATAAAGGGGTGGGGAAGTGTTTAAAAGGTGATGAGCACTGATGAGGGGGCACGAAAATAATTTATACCCTTTATCAATAGATCCTTTATTTTAACATTTTTTTAGTGTGATTAATGTCGGCCATTAATAGTGTTAAAATAATACTGATAAATGTGTCCTTTAAAAGCGCTAAAAACACAGATAAAGTCCCCATTTATCAATTCTTTTTATGATCATTGTTAAGATAACCTTTTAACATCTCTTACATTATTAGGGATTCAATTGCGCTGATAATTCCCTTTACTAGTGCTATTAAAGGTCCGATTTATTGTAGTGAAATAGTATGGTAACATCAAAGAAAGATATATAACCACACATTGTTACAACTTGTTCATGAACCAACCAAGAAACCTTGGTACCTAGATTACTAGACTAATCCAAACATATCCCAAAGGGCATTCCTAATCCCCATAGGTTGGAAAAAAGAAGCAGGATTCAAACAATATGAATGTGGGAATGAATTTTCCACAAACACAAGATAAACACGATATACAAGTAAGTTTGAAAAAAGGAAAATTCACTTGGATAACTATACTAGAAGTCAAATAGTTATAATCAACCTAAATCATAACAAAAAGTGGTGGGAAATAAGATAAACAACCAAGTACCAATGGGAATAACTCTCAAAGCCCAAATATAAGTAGAAACTACATCCTCCAAGTGGTGATTCTACCTTGCTCAAACCCAGCAGGATGATATCTAAATATGACCAAAGGAACATGTAGGGTGTGATATAAAATACTATTAGGTTCCCACCAAGGATTCCATAATAAGATTCCAAATTAATTAACCAAATAAAACATTCAATTCTAAATAAATAGGCATGAATTTCCAAAAGAATATTAAAAAATCATGCTTTACATTTGAAATGATGTAATATATTAATAAATAACAGCTTAATAAAAATTTATATAAAATATTTTATATGAATTCACAATTATTTTGTATCACAATTTATGAAAAATGTTATATATATATATATTAAAATAATCATAAACAGGAAACATGGTCATCTTTCAGGAGGTACGATAGTTCCAGGTGATGGGGTCCACATATATATATATATACTGATAATGGAAATATGTATACACATCACTATGACATGGACCAAATAATACTTACCAACAACCCATTAGGGATAACATCTTCCAATCTATTTATGTTAGAGTCGTAAAGCGGAAATTCATTTCTAGGGAATTCCCATCTTAGC
Organism: Viscum album; assembly: GCA_963277665.1. Lineage (NCBI taxonomy): Eukaryota > Viridiplantae > Streptophyta > Magnoliopsida > Santalales > Viscaceae > Viscum > Viscum album. Next base: position 49,959,227 of record OY728138.1, on the reverse strand, counting down.
ATGTTTGTACCTAATAAATAACTAACTAATTAGGCCATAATTTTCTCAAAAAATAATCCATAATTGGAAATTTATTTCAGAAATATTTAAATTATAATTATCCCAGTTTTAATATCAATATTCCAATTTTCATTTAAAAACATAAATGATGTTTTAATCAATTCATAAATTTTTTCTAGGTTAAAACCAATGGGTTCATATAAAAAAAATTGAAGGAATTTTCCTCAAATACAAATTTTAAATAGATTTTATAAATAAATTTTGTAATTTAAATTCCATAATTAAATTTCACAATTTCCATCAAATCCAAATCACACCCCAATACATTAGTATTGGTGGATTTCCCCAGTTTCATGACAAATGAAATTCAAGTCCTATTTTATAAAAAATTATGTTTTTCATAATTCAATTTTATGAAATTAAATTCAAATAAATAATTTAGGGTTATGTCAATTGTAAAATATTAAACGAACGACAAACCTTGGGATGATGGGATCAGGAAACACAAATTCATAAATGAGAAAACACCAATGAAGAACATCGATAACAATGATTAGAAAAAAACCTAGATTCAAGATTTAAAAACCAGGATTATATCCTATGAAAAGAAGGATATCTATTAAACCGTAAGGGGAAGATAAGGAAAATGTGGGATATATATAATACGATAAGAAGTCTTACTAAGGAAGGATCAAATGATAATTTCCACACTTTGATTCACTTCAGAAGAGGTTTGGACGATCAAAAATAGGTCCTTGAGAGATTCCAAGTCCTAGGAAATAATTCTAGGTCGATCTAGGCTCTCAAAAGGGATAATAAGGGGTTTGACGAAATTTAAATGAATATTTAGATTAATAAAACCTCATGCACATGGATATCTTGGCAGGGCCGCATAGTTTTTAAATCTGTGCACCATAGCCATGCACCCCTACTAGTGGGGTTTCATGGTTTCCCCTTGGTGGGTACACAGTTTGAAAATCCTTGCACCAATTTTGAAACCTCCCACATCTTTGGATTTCATAGTTTACACTTTCATGTTGCACGGTTTGGGAAAACTGTGATCCAACATTGCACATATCAAGAGCCATTAAAAAATCCCAAAATTTTACCTGAATCACACATAAATGATAAAAAAACAATGAATGATTAAAATAGTGTTTAGGTATTCTATTAAATGATTATTGGTTGTTACAAAAACTCAAAATAAATAAATTTTTTAAACATTTTCTTCCATAAAACCTATGTTTTCTTGTTTTTTTTCATTTTCCTTTTTCATTAATGTTACTAGATTTCCAAACAATGTAATTCAGACATTAATTATAATTTAAAATAAGAATTATTATAAAATTCAAACCCACTGATTTTAAATATGAAATTCTAATTATAAAATAAAAATTCCTTGTGTGTTGGAAATTAAATTTTAGAGAAGTGCATGTCACACACAAAACCACCACTTTAACCCTTACAATGCCAACAAAGTTTTTATTATTTAGGCATCAATATATTCATTAAAAATGAATAATTGGCCAATTAATGGATTATATTTTATATTAAATAACATTTAAAAATCCATTTATAGAATATATGACATTCCTTAATGTAATATATTTTAATAAAATATCATTTATTATAAAATACCATTAATGTCTATTTTGACATTATTTATATAATATAAATTTAGAAAATATCATGTAAGTAATTTAATTAAAATATATTAAGTTAAAATATGTATATCATGATATATTCATCTAAAAAATCGAATAGAAAAATTCATTCCATTTACCTCACTTTTAATATTTTGTTATATCATTTATTTTATTTAAAAATTTATAAATAATCCATGAGTGGACGTTTCTTAAGCATTTAATATAAATATATCATATCTAAAAAATAGAGAAAAATTTTTATGAATAAGAAATTCATTTACTTTTAAAAATAATAATTATACCCAAACCAAAATAGTTTTTTCATATCACCAATGCATTGTAGAAATTAAATGGGTTAAAGGTACCTTTTTTGACTTTTTATTTATTCAACTTATTATATTAGTCACATTCAGGGAATATTGTCTAAAAACACATAAATTACGAGAATAAGGTTTTCAGGGTGTAAATTAGTAGATAAAATGGTTTTTAAAAAATTATTGGGTCATTTGTACATATTATAATCTATGTTTAACCAAAAATTAAACCCATTTCTATCTTAATTATTATAAAAAATTTGAATTGTCTTCACTAATCACATCAGTCAAAAATTATTATTGGATTATTAGATAATAAATTGTTTCTAATTAAAAATATAGAATCCATTTTTTCAAATTATATTCACATAAGTGGAAGAATTTGATTTAAAATTAATCTCTTAAATCGGATGAGAAAGCAGGGTTTTAAAGAGATAATGTTCAATAGTGTGAAATGTTATTGTACCAATATCAATGTGAAACTGATTCCAATGAACATAATCACATTGAATTATTTATAATTTAACTATTTTTATTCTAAAAGCAATTAAAAATATATTTTAACAATATAAATTATTTAGATGACACGTCAGTTTTCAATAAAATTCGGTATTTTTCAATATTCATTAAAAATGAAAATTCTCAGAAAAATACCAAAAATTCAATGCAAGATTATTTCGATACTAATATTTCAAAAATAATGTTTATTCTTTCTTATAAAATTTAAAAATGTGTCATAATTATGTTTTAAAATAAGCCTTCATTAAAAGGAGCAAAAAAAAATCCTTTTAGAAAAATAAAAAAATTTATGCTTAGAATTTGATTTGTTCTTATTTTATTCCAATAAAATATATTAGATGAATTAAGAAACATTTAATTGAATATATGACATATAAATATCAATAACATCTTTTATTGATACTGATTAAATAAAATTATTAATATAAAACACCTTTGTGAGCATAAAAATGGTTTTTCATGAAAACTCATCTTTTTTATTCAATTGGTTTTTTTCATTTATAATTAATTTGTCACAAAATAATTAATTAAACATATTCATTTATTAAACAATATTTTTATAATTCAGTTAATCCTATTCATTCTCTCTATTCCAATAGCTAGGTGATAACTATTATATTATTTTTTAATAGTATAATATTGTCCCATAAAACTCAGTCTTGCGTGTAACACACATTATCAAAGAAACGTGATGTTTTTTTACAACACAAGATAAAATTTGTTTTGAATGTTATCACAGAAAAATTATAAATCACATTTATTCAAATCCTAAAATAATTTTAATTAATTTTAATGAATTTATTTCTTAAAGTATCGTGATGCTACATCCTACCCCCCTTAAAAAGAATATATCCCTTTCAAATTCATCTTGGTTATTGATGAATTGAAATTTTTTGAATTAATATATTGAAAACCAAATCATAAAAATGAAATGAAGAAAACATTCCATAAAATGGGAATGTTGGAAACATAATGGTCACCTGAAGAAATGCATAACTAGGATTCCACATAGTTAGAACATTGATAAGAAATTAAAAGACAAATTTGGAAGGGGAAAAATTATCATGGATTAATAGAGAATGATAGAAAACATTGATAATAATAAGTCAATAAAAATGTACCACAAGAATAATAGGTGTTGAAAATTTCATTGATATCATCAGAAATAATGGTAACAGGATAACCATTTTTCCAATATCCTTTTCAAAAAACAGAATGATTATTTTACCATCTAGACAGAAAACAGAAATAAATATACATACATGATAATTATGTTTTCATAAATAAAACAATTTACACCATAATCACATCTTCTTCTCCAGACAATTAGTATTCAAGATGAAATTTCTTATACTTGAAGCACGAAAAATAAATTTGAAGGACCACATAACCATAAAATGGATATTTAGGCTATATCAAATATCTGTAGACATTAATAAAAACCAATGTTATTCGAACATGGTAATATAATTCCCAAAATCTATAAACAATGAAATGATAAATTAATATTAAATATTAATACCCAAAGTTCAAAAAAACTACCCATAAATAACAATCCATAAAATTATTTTATTATTTCCTCAATATGATGACTGAACGGCCTGAAGGCCTAAATTTTTTATTGATTTTTGATAAGACTCCTTTTAAGGGTAAAGGAGGAAACCAGGAATTGAAGAACATCAAGACATTAAAAAAATTCAAAAAGTAAGAGGGTTGCAACCCAGAACAAGAATAGAGAGAAGTGATTCTACCCAGCAACAAAAACATTAAGGAATGCATCCAATAAATCACGACTACTCATCGAGCTATCCTATGTAAAACACATGGGACCAGTACCGATGGCAACACCATACCCTCCCAATATTCTAAATCTGAAAATCCATGCACGATGAAGACAACTAGATCTATCCTCATCTGAAGAAACACCTTGTAGAATGACTGGTTTCCCCAACAGTACATCCATTTCACCTCCAATAAAAATCAACAATCAATTTACCGACAGATTCACAAACAACCAACCACACTATCAGTACCACCAAAATACCAACAATTCTATAGCCAATCAACCAAGATCCAAGCTTTACCAAATCAAAACATGAAAAAAAAACAACAGCACCAAAATGAAATCCCCCCCTCTGGGCTACTAGATCCGACCCTGAACCCACTGGCTCATGCCATACCCAACGTCAAGACGAAACAAAGCTGAACAAAGATCTCGGATCCGGAAGGCACTCCAAAGCCTTGTTGCATGCACCAAAGATGACACTGAGCCCACCGCAGATAAGACAAAAACCTGAAAAGTTGGAGGCAGGCACAATAGCGAGCATACTGACCACGACCAGATCCTGAATGAATAGTCATCACCAATCTGAGATCTTGACGCTGAAACACTCGAACCCGAAACACGCCAATGCCGAGATGCGGTCCCAAAGCCATGAACGTGAAGGCCATAGCTGGGAAAGCTCTAGAAGCTGAAAGGCGCACTAAAATTAATATTTACCCATGAAAATTTTATACTAAATAGGACATCATACAGTCAAGCTATTGGAATGAAACCCTTATCATTCTTTGGTCATGGGTTCAAGCCCCACCACCTTCCCGAATTTGAAACATTATCCCCAAAAATATGGGTTTTACCATATTTCATTACACATGAAAAGTAATTCATCCATAAATAATACTTAATGAAGATCCTAGGGATTGAAATACCTCATCCCAAAAAAGAGATCTCAAAAAATTTCATTAATAACTTTAAGATCACATCCCTTAAAACCTCAATTTATGTCTATGATTTTGAACTAATGATCATCCTTAATATTATATATCTATTATGGTATCCATAAATCTTAATATAACATCACATTAGAATATCGTAATCCCTAATGTTATCTAAACCGACCATCAATACCATCTATAATAGCCTAGAACCCACACTCTGATATCTTGTGCTTAAATCATGAACTGTACATTTCTGACTATGATGCCGATATATGTTACCCATGTTTTTCTTTCAAATCCTTATAACATAAAAAGAAAAATAGTGTTCAATTATATTCATGATGACATTTTTGTTTTATAGTTTTATATAATTAAGAAAACTATTATTCAAACAATACCCATGTTTTCAAGTGATCATTTCTACCACATAATTTTTTTTTCTTATTTCATAATATTCCATAACAATTATCCTTGAAAAATCATTTATATAAAGAAAATATTTCATTGTTAGTATTTATAACTCTGGAAAAATGAATAAAAAATTACGTTGATCTCAAATGCCTAGTAAGGGTATGGATAATAATTAATAATTGGATATAATCAATGAGAAGAACAATTAATAAGAGTATAATGACATAATCAATGTTAATGATCAAATCATAAAGGAAATCATACCCATAAATTTATATATAATCATATATGAAAACATAGAAAAGGAAATTGTCGTCAGAATCAATAATCATTACACATGTGTTATTAATCATGATCATGAGAAACATTATAAACTCATAGTAAGCATAAAGAAAACACATATGTAACTTGGGACATTATTTTCACATAATTATTACAATAACTCTTAAAAATGTAATAACCTTATGGTAAAATTCCATACCTAATGGATTGTAGGTCTATCACATAACCACCCATCATTGGTTATCATTGAACCACATATCATTAGATTACAAGGTCACTAACCATCAAATTCTGATGTACCATTACAAAATAATAACACATAAATTCATTTATTTCATCATAAACTAATAGTAGCAACCACGATCCCATTAATAAAATTATTATCCAATGTAAAATTAATGGTATCTATAATAATCTCATTGAAACATGGTTAACCCATTGAAAAGAAACAGGTTCTATTAGAACATCTTTTAAAAAACTTTAATCCTTCCAGAAAAGAATAAGGATGGTATCAATAAAAAATATATGTAGTGGATTATAAGTAAAAATAAGTGTTTTTGAAATTTTTGAACGAAGATACCATTAAAAGATCAATAAAAACATTCATGATTGAAAAAAAATTTCATTCTAAAAAAATCTTTTTAAAACAAAAAACATTTTGAAAACTATTTTATTTTAAAACACCCTGTAAAGCTATAAAAATTATTAGAAATAGTTTAAAACATTTTTTGAGTAAAATAATAATTCAAATTTTAAAAATATGTTTTAAATAATATTTTGATTTTTTTAGAAAAAATGGTTTTGGATGAAAAAGATATTTTAATCAAAAAGATGATTATTTCATAAAAAAATATTTTCCACTCATAAATACAAAAATAGAAAAAAATTATGGGAAACATGTATTCTAATGAAATAAAAACATGATAAGAAAAATTAGGCGAATAATTTTAAGTAAGATCATAATATTTCAACATTGGGGTTTTGGTCATAAATAATCATGATAAACGATGAGTTTGTAACATGAATCTCTTACCAATTTGGTAACATTGAATCATAACCCCTATGAAATAATAACATTAAGTGAAACTTATAATATCATGATAATAATAACATTAATTTTGTAACAATTAAAAGGTTTTTTATATACACCATATAAAACAAAATAGGTGTATAACATAACAACTGTCTCAAAGAAGGAAAATTAAGACAAAACCTTTTACCACTTTCGTAACATTGAAGTAGTAAAAACTATAACTTTATACCATAAAATGGATATGTAAATATACATATATTTAAGGATAATAACAGTAAAATACATTACTGTAAATTATATACACCACAAAATAAAAATAAATGGTGAATATGTTATATATCTCATTGAAATAAAAGTGTGATGAGAAAAACCCTTACCTTGAGTCTGATTAATCATACTTGTCTTTTATATTCTTGAGTAAAAATATTATTTTAGTTATTCAATTTATTAATAAAATTTCAAAAGGTTATTATTAATTTTATTTCACTTATAAAAATTTTATATTCAATTACTTAATAATTAAGGTTTAATTCTTATGTTTTGACCATATTGAACTTATGAATCAAAAATAACTTTAATAGGGTAACAATAGTAAGTTTGGTAATTATTTAAACATCCATATAATAATAATAATTAAATAATTATCATATTTATATGAAAATTATACTTCTAAAACCAATATTTAATAATTGTTATGAAAACTGAACTAATGTTACAATCATGGAGATTGTAGGTCGTGTATATGCATGAGTAACATTTCTATTTTTCAATGATCATAATTCAAAGAAGTTAAGTAATTTTTTATATTTACATAATGATCCTTATATAATTTATACCATGATATTTAGTTATATATAATATATATATCGTTCTTTTTTATGTAAAAGGAATCACATCACTTCAAGGAGGATGTATTCCACACGTCCACGAATGATGTTATCACTTTTTTAGTGGGTTAAATGGAAATATTGAAAATAAAATATTGATTTTTTAGAAGGATAATTATTTAATTTTTATAATATATATATATATATATATATTATCATTAATACCTTCCTTGTAATAAATTATTGAATAATGCATCACATCTCTTCCTAAGGCGGTAGTCTTCCATACACACAAGTGACAATAACGTATCCCCTGTGATATAGAATGTAAAATGGGAGAATATGAAATAATTAATAAAAAGGTATTATTATGTTATAAATTTCCTAAATATAATATATAATATTTATTTCTATAATTATTCCCAACCATTATAGGTAGTAATGGAAAAAACGACATCGTTCCACAAGACGGTATTCCACCGTACACATGAATAATGATTTCATCACCCATTTTATAGAAGTGTATGTGGGTGTAGATCATAAAAACAACATAAAAAACATCATTATATTTATAATATAAATGTTATTATTTGATCATGGTATAAGAATATTTTATGGAGGTAGAGAGGTAAGAAAATAAAAACTCTTTTCAAAGAACACTACATCTTCTTCGGGTATCCTTCTTTCGTTTTTGCTAAATACTTGAAAGGTTTTCTTTATTACCAAAATAATTATTATAGGATTAGGGAAGATTAGTTTGGACATGACATTGAGAGTTTTTGGACAATCCTCAATGCTTTTGTGGTTTGAATAAGTGGGGAGAGTTAGTACCTTTTTAAAGATGAGGAGGAGTTGAATTCTGGTAAATACGAAAATGTATTTACTATTAGGAGTTCTACCTTCCCAAATGTGCTTAAAAAAACTGAATAATAATTGTGTTTAGGTATATGTTTTTTGAAATATGTTCACCACAAAAAAAATACATTTTTAAAACATTTTTCCCTTAACCAATGATTTTTTTTTCATTTTGGAGTTTCATCAAGGTAACTACTTTTCTAACCGATGTAATTAATCCATTGACACTAAATTAAAATGATATTTATTAATAAATTTAATCACAATTATTTTAGATATTAAATCCTAATTATAAAATTAAAATTCCATTTCTGTTCAGAATTAATTTTAACATAAGCGAATCTAAAAACACTACTTTAACCCTAACTGTTCCCATAATGTTTTCATTCTTTAGGGGATAATATGTTCATTATAGAAGATAAATTGTTCCATTAATGGAAATTTTTATATTTATTAACATATAAATATAAATTTACGAAATATATTATTTTTACTAAATATAAATAAATTAATAAAATATCATTTTATTATAAAATAACATTAATGTCAATTTTGACATTATTTATTTAATTAGAATTAAAAAATATCAAAAAAATAATATAATTTAAATATATTAAGTTCATACATTTTGTCATCATATATTCATCTAAAAAAAATTAACAAAAAAAATGTTTTTCATTTACTTCTATTTTAATATTTTTGATACCATTTATTTTATTTTATTATTAAGTAAATAATCCATGTATTGATATTTCTTAATATTTTAATGAAACTATATCATGTATACAAATTAATTATAAATTATTATGATAAAAGAATAAATTATATTTAAAAATAATATCTATAATAAAACCTATGTCATTTTTCCTTATCCCTAATGATTTACAGAAATTAAAAGAGAGAAAGGTACATTGTGTGTATTTTACATTATTTAACTTTTTATATAGGCCAGTTTTTTGGAATTTTGTATCCAAAACATATATATATATATAGACTTATGTCATAAGAATCAAATTGTGTCTATAAAATGGGTGTTGGACAAGTGTTGGGTTATTTTCACACAATATATTCTACGTTTTACCACTAAATATACTTGTTTTTTACCATAGGCACTATAATTAATTTTAATTGTTCTCACTAATCACTTTGGTAAAAAATTATGTCAGTGTTGTTATAAAATATAAATTATGATTATAAAAAAATTATTTCATTTTTCCAAATTAAATACATATAAATTTCTGAATTTTATTTGAAATTAATGCCATAGTTGGGATGGGAAAGCGGGTTTTTAAAGTGAAAAAGTTCAAATGTTTGAAATATATTTATATCCAATTTTAGTTTTAAATTTATTATTATTACCTAAAATATTTTATTTGATTAATAATTTAACTATTTTGATTTTGAAACTAGTTTAAAATATAATTTACCATTATAAATTATTAAGATGAAAAGAATGTTTTCAATTAAAATTCATATTTTTTCACTTCGCGTTAAAATAATGCAACTTCTCAGAAAAATACAAAAACCTCTAACAGAGCTAATTTTGATAATCAATTTCAAAATTTTAGTTCATTTTTTCCAATAAAATTTATAAATTGGTCAATTTTTATAAAATAAGTCTTCCATGATAAGGTGGAAAAACTACCATATAGAAAAATATAACTTTTTATGCATAAAAATGGATTTGTCCTTATTTTAAGCCTATAAAATAATTGAATTAATTTCAAAAAATATTATTCAATATATAATAAATATGTATCTCTAATATCTTCCCTTAATGGTGATTAATTTAACTTATTTTGATAAAACATATTTGTGGGAATAAAAAAATATTTTTTTATAAAAACACATCCATTATATTCAATTGGATTTTATTTTCATTTATAATTAATTTATCACCAAATAATTCATCATATATGTAATTTTTTAAACCATATATTCATAATTATGTTACTACCATTCATTACCAACATTTAAAGTTATTGGTGATAACTATCATATTAAATATTAAAAGTATATAGTTGTTCCATAAAATTTGATATTTCATGTAACTCATATTATTATTGAAATTCAGTGTTTCATACCATAGAATATAAAATTGATGTTGGGTATAACACCTGATAATTCCTAAATTTCATGAAATTAAATAAATTAATGAAATTAAATTAATATAAAATAATATATTATTTATAATCTTAGGATATTACATGATGTAAACATGATAACACTAAATTTAATTGACAATGAAATGATTGTAATCATGAGAAACATATTAGGATGGAAAATGGAATATTAAATCATGTAATTATGCTTAACCATATAACCAGTTATATGATTAACAAACCTAAATAAGGGTGAAGTTATGAATAAACCATATATGAGGAAAATGGTGTTTTATAAATATTATAGGAGAATGAATATCCCATTTCTTATATGTAGATAATGTTGGAAGAAGAACCCATAATAATGTATTAATGTAATGAATATATTTATTATGTATATAAAATAAGGAAATAAAGCAAGTAATTTATAAGGAAAAATGAAGAGTTCAATGGAATTAAATAAATTACATCATATAGTACCATTTACTGTTTAATGTCTTATGTGTGGGGAACATTATAATTATAAGAGTTATTTCTCTAATCTAAGGGATAATTAGTATACTACATAATATCATATGTTATTCCAATTGATGAAGTGGAACAATGAAAGTTTTTATGTGTACGGATTTGTGAATAATATTCTATAAGCGTTTTATTAATGATATTCTTATTATAAGAATCATGAAACATCTGTGTATTATTATATAGTAGTTTTGATTTAATTATTTTAAAGTGTATGTTGAATGGTACCAACAACTAACAAAATTTATTTTGTGTAATGTTATTTGTTTTGAATGTACATTATTGAGGGATATTTAACTCATAAAATATTCCTATGTTTGGGATAATAATGTTTATTTGGGAAAGATATATGATTTATTTTGATGAAGTAAATTGGATATATTTTTTGACCCTAAAATTGATTAGTGGTTTTCTAGAAAATTAATTTATGTTATGTTTCATTAATTATATTTAATTTTTGGATTTATGGAATTTATTCAATAGTCTACTATTTAATTTGGGTAAAAAGATATAGTTATTTTCAGGGAATCAAATATGTTTTCATTAAGGTTTTACAGTGATTCCTATTATTTTCGGAAATGATTAACATGATTTAAGGAAATATATAATCATGGAATTCACATGTATAGTGTGTGAAATATTGAGCTACCTTGTGTTTTTTAAGGGATATAACAAATGATATTTTGAAAAAAATATCAACTGATCAAATATTTCAAAATAGTTTTGGGTTTCAAATTTTTTTATACATATTATGGCGGGGTTTTAAGGTTAAATATTTATTCAATAGTCTAATATCATCTTTGAGTTTCAATTTTGATATTTTAAATATTAATGTAATGATTCAAAATTGGTATATTTATCTATTTTTCCTAGATTACAAAAACCATTTTGGTTCTTATAAATATCTACAGATATATGGAATGATGTTTCATTATTTTATGGATCATACAATCAGTTAAAAGATAATTTCAGTGATTCAGGCATGAAAAATACATATAGTTCTTTCATCATTGTAATATAGATGAAAATATGTTGAAGCCAATTGAAATATACAAAATATGCGTGAAATTAGATTTTTGGATTTCAAGAAATCCGGTAAGCCAATTTTGACATATTTCATTGTATAATTATTCTTCGAATATGATAAAAATCGTATTTAAAAGAATTTATTCCTTTTTATATTTATTTATGATCAATTAATTTTTATTTTCATCCCTTGCTAGTTTATCATCTTTTGGTCATTAGCTTTCTGATGACCATATTCTCTATCAATTTATACTATTCTTCAAAAATTATATTTCTCCTCCATGTCTATATTTTAAATTTCATCAAATTTTCTGCATATATGGGAACTTTATTGTATGTAATATAAATTAAACCTTATGTTTTACACTTCAAAATTAAGAGGATGTTTTATTATACCTTTTCATGATATGGGGTTTTCAATAAATTCATCTTGATACATTCATACTTTGATTACAAAGAAAATAATTGTGAGGTGATAATTTATTTTCTAGTGGGGAGGGAGAATGTAACACCCCAATATTTTAGAATATATATATTTTTCATTAAATAAATTACAGGTTTTCGATTGGTTTCTTTACATGCACCCATGAGTCTAAAAGAATACTAATATAGTGACCAATTATAATGTAGTTGTTGAATTGGAATGTATGAATAGTAATAACCACATTTTTAAATATATGGATAATGGTTTTAAATAATTCATATATATGGATTAATTCATAGTAAATAAATACAAAATTTTCATTAATGTCATTTTTTTCATAAAAATAGGTTCTCATAAAAAAGATTTATTGAATTTTATCTATAAAGTCTATAATTATTTTCTAAATTGGTTTTCAATTTTAGTCAAATAAATTAAAATAATTTTTGAAATCAAAAATTTTAATATTATATTTGGGATATTATTTTAATGATTTTTCTAAAAATATTTATTTTTTTAGGATATAGTGAAAAATACAAATTTTTATAAAAAAACTATCATTTCATTTCAAGTAAAATACCCAATATTTTATTAATTTGATAATAATTTAATATAATACATATATAATTATAAATAATATATTTAATTTCATATGAATTATTAATATAATTGATTTTAAAAGAAGTTCATAATTGGGGTAAAAAATATTTTTCTAAATATTGTTTTTATGTGTGGAATGCGATTTTATATTAATATTTTAAAATATTTTCTATCAAATAATTATTTTTTATAAATTTAAATATTAAATATTATGATTTATATTTTAACATTCAGTCATTTACTTTTACAATGAATAAAATTGATATAAATTTTGTTTTATGCTTAAAAATACATTTATTTAAAAAAGAATTTTCATTGTGGTTTGTGTGATTATTTAAAAAATAATTCTACCCCAAAAATAAAAAGATTATGAAAAATGGATTCTATATTTCATATCCATATAATTAATATATATTAATATGGTGAACTTAATTATTGGTCCTAGAGAATAGTAAAAACATTATGATTTTGTAACCACGATTAGTGGTAAAATTGGTTTGTAGGGGGTTAAACCAAGTGATAAGGGGAGGATTTCCACCCAAAACTATATAATTTTTTTAGTTTTAGATATATAAATAACATTTTATCTTATAATCAAATAATTTCCCATTTGGATAAACTTTCAAATGAATGTGACCTTATATCATTGTAATCTTTTAAGGAATTCCATGTGTGAGCCTTCCCTCACTTATAAAATGACCTCTCTATCTCCCTTATTCACATTGTTTGTGCCTACTATCATAGAAAATAACTATTTCAAAACATTCATATATTCCTTTCCTTTATATTTTTTTCTTATTTTCATCTATTTCTATAAAACCTGCAATGCTTTTGAGGTATTAAAAATGTGGTCTCTCAAATAAGTGGTATAAATATTCAAGAAAATATTTTAGTTTTATTTATTATTATAACATATATATAATTGTTGTATCTATAATAAAATGATGAAAAATATATCATAAATATATTTTTATGTTATTATGATGACGGAACAAAAATTACCACTTATTCTCTGTCAAATGGAAATAAATGTGTTGTGTGTGTGTGTACGTGTGGACAACCACCACCATGTAGAGATACAATTAATTTTTAATTATTCATGGGTGGTAATAATTATGTATTTAATATTATTTAGGATATTTCAAGTGTAATTATTATTATTTAATTGTAACATATTTTCTAAATTCCACCCTTCTAGGTTATTCTTGAATGATATTGTCACTAGTGCGTATATGTGGACCACAACCTCCATAGAGCGATGTGATTTGTTTATCATTTATTCATTACACGAATGGTAAAAAGGTTATATTTTATAAAAATATAAAATATTTATTATATAATAATTATTATATAATGTATAGTTTTCATTTAAATTTTTTTCATTCCATCCATCAAATAGTGGAAACATCACTTGTTTGTATGTATGGACTATTGTGATGCGATTCATTTTTCATCACCACATTATAAAAATGTATATAATTATGTTTATAATTATTAAATATTATAATTAAATCATGATTAATATTTTTTAAATTGATTAACCATGATAAATATGAAAGGACCATAATTTCCAGACTAAAACACTAAAGAAAAATAAATCAATTAACACTCGAAATGAATACTTTAACAAGGAATTATTAAAAAAAATGTGAATTTAAATGATATAAGATGATCATATATGATATTTTATTTATATATATTAATATAATTCAGGTGTATAATTATAATTAATATAAAATTATTATGAAGGATTTTGTAACACTGATGATCCATGTTAGATATAAGTTTAGGGATTCGTGTAACGTTTTCAGATTCATGTGATATGATTGATATTTTTTCCAATAATTTATTTTATGTTTTTTGATAACTTCATAATTAATGTATTATTATATAATAATGAAATTAATTGTGTTCAAATATCCATATCATGTTCGTTAATTAAATGGCCTTCGATTCAAAATATACCATATTTTTATGGGATTTGTCTCAATTTCTCTTCATTAATACTTTTTTTATTATCATAAACCAATTTCATATCTATTTGGTGTAAATAATTCCCAAAAAATTATTTTATAATACTTCATGATTTAATTAATAGTATTTATATTACCATATGATTATCAAGAAACCCATTACTTTTATTCAAAATATTAATAAACTCATAAGGGTTTTTTTCTCTATTTTTACTGTTGAGATATGTTTGATTTTCTAAACCTATTTTTCATTATGAGATGCCTCTACTTCCCATTTTTTGTGTTACACCATTAATATCATTATATTAATGGTTTTAAATTTATTATATGATGTTATTTCCTTTACAAGGGATATTTATCAAAAGTTACCAAATTGATAATGGTTTTAGGGTACGATCTCATTTTTACGGGGTTGTAAATTCTTAAATTTTAATATATAAGGATATTATTTGATCTATCTCAATACAATTAAATTAATTTTATTATCCTATGTTAATTATATTGTATTATAGGTTTTTATTTAATTTTTCTTACCTTTTGTACTAATGAGTCCAAGAAAATGTTTTTAAGGAAAATCAAATTCTCTGTTCTATTAAGATTATTTTCTTCAATGTCCATATTTTCATTTAAAAAAATTTATAAATTTCTTTAATAATCTAAAAAAAATTATTAATGTAATTTTTACCCATGTTTGAAATTATACAAAATTGTTTTCAATTAATATTTTTATAATTTTGATAACAATGTACATTTGACTTTTTATAGAAAATATGAAAGGAAAAATAATTTTATATAAATAGAATAAACTTATTTTCCATCTACTAGGTATTCTATTTTTTTTATGATTACTCACCATGTGTCTTTGATTATTTATAATAAATTGTATTCCATAATATTTTGGAAATTATTATATTTTAAATACGTGATTTCAAAACTAAAATTGTATTTTCTTAAAGAAATGTTCAAGTAATATTTTTAAAGGTATTCTCAACTATAAAAATATTCATAGAGGGTTATTATGCTTCAATAGGTTTAGGATCCATTTTCCCAATTTATTATTTCTCAATATAGATTATTATTATGATGGTAAAATATTTATGTATCCAATTTTATTTTCCATGGGTTAAGAATAAAATGATAAATATTTTAATAATATGGTAGCATATATATAAATGGATTTGAATTTTTTCATGGGTGGTTCCATTATATCCCAAGTATGGGTGGTAACATTATATTATAAGGATGGGTAGTTATGTTATAATCAAAGTGTGGGTGGGTCTCCTAGATCCATCCAATTCATTGGGTAATGATGTCGGAGTTCAGAAACTCATAATAGATGATGAAATTAATAAACACCTAAGATATGATAGAGTTATCTTAATATAGGTAACTCCTTAGAGAATGATGGAAATTACCAGGTTTTATTTTCTAATATGTGAATTTTTCCTCAATGATAGTTTTGGAGGGATACTTGACAAATTAAATGATTTTATATGATTATATGAATTCCAAATAATTATTTTGTATTATTAATATATGTTATCATTAATCGTGATTTATTGTTGATGATTATTCACTATTATGACTTGGGTATTTGGATTGAAAATTCATTATTATGTGATTTATGTTTAAAAATATTTGAATAATTTGTTATGAATATTGTGAGTTATGATTATGTTCTTATACTATTATACATATCTTATTATCACTTATGATCATTTATTTATATATCTAATGTTTACACTTAATGATCATATTAGATCACCCTTTATTATGTTTCCTTTCCCCATGTTGTGAAGATGGGTTTTATATATTATGTGCCTAAGAAGGGTGATTTTTATTAATTAATTAATATGAAATATTTTTCATATATTATATACAAGGTTTTTATTTATACAAGTTTCTAAATACAATAAACCATTATAGTTGTGGAATGGATCGTAATATTATATAATGAATATTTATCATTTAAAATGTAATATATATGTATGAATTTTTTGGTCACTACTCTTCTACATATAAATATTCCTGAAAATATTCCTAATTTACCTCTCATAGAGGCACATTTCTCGGACATTACTTGCTTTTATAGTTATTTTTTCCAATTCCTTTCATTTCTACGTTGTCATTAAGGTTAATCTATAAGATCTCCACATGGTTAATTCTTACTCCTTGGTCTTTTGATCATAATCTCCACCCACCACCTCAAATATTCTCTACCCATGAAATTATGACACCATTAAAAATATTAATATATTTAATGTTATTATACTAATTGAATATCACACTTCTATCTCACTATAAAAATATTCTGAAAATAAATAAGTCATCCAAGCATTTGTGTGGACTTGTGCATCCAGGAATGATATGTTTTTTACAAAAAGATGCTACATGGATGACTGAGAAGAGTTACATAATTAAAAAATTATAATTTTTTTAACATAAATAATATTTTTAAATTATATATTATAAAATTATAATACACTTTGTCCCAATATTTGAAAAATGAAAGTGTTATCCATGTACCAGCAGCCTCCCAACACCCTAGAATGGCGTATTTCATTTTCAATTTACGTCCTAAAATACATTAATTTAAAAAAATATCTACAATAAAAAATTAATATTTTTGACACTAATAATATTATATAATGATAATTTTCTACAATATATATGTAATATTAATAATAAATGGTAATAGTAAATTTACACGTATTAAAGGAAATTATCAGGGCACATTTCTAAATTTGTGTCGATTTGGTAAACCTATAGAACTATATATATTTTGTGCTAATACAATATTATGGATATAAAAATCTAAAATTATATATATTATGATGTTATTTTACAAAAACTACCAAAATGCTAAGTACATAAATACAATTACATAAATTTTCACCAAATAAACATAAGTAACAAGTGTAAATGGAAACTATATAGTATTTTAATAACATAAAGTAATATATAGACCTCATTTTATGAAATATATATGATTACAGATATTAATATAAATTTTAATACACTTAATTAATTTTTTTGAATGTTAGGAACACAAAGAGAATGGATCGAGAAATATGGTAAGGGCTTTGGGATTTGAATTTAGTTTCATAGAGATATGATACATATTCAACACTTGTTTCATTTTTTTTATTTTTTTATTAGAAATTTATTTAAACATTTCATAAAAATACTAAAATATAATACCTTTACAAATCCATATCTTGTTATTCCTTCCATGTATATTAATTTCAGAATATCATGACGTTGTAAGGGTTTTTTTACTCAAAACACCATTCATTGATTTGTAGTGTTTCATTTTGAACCATTTAATTATATTATTGATTTATACACCCATAAGATAAAATATTTAAAATTAACATTAAATATTTTTTTAAATAATTTTTTTATATATTCTTCATTAAATAATTTATTCCCCATAAAAGTAAGACATTTTTAAGAATAATTCTAATTGTCTTTAATGCTGATTTTTATTCCATGCCTATATATTCCATTCAAGAAAATGTAATATTTTATAATTGAAGACCTACATATGTGTTATCTCATGCAAACCTCATATTTCAGTTCTCCTATTTTTAAAATAATAATTCAGTATCATATCATATAGTGAGGTATTGCATCAAAAGGTATTTTAAAACATAAACAGGGATATCCCAAATCACCCTTATTATTTTTGGGTTACATGTAATATTTTTTTTCCATTTTAACTCTTTTTTATTCTCATTAATTTCATTCGTATTCTATATATATGTTCCCTGCATATAATTATAGTTTAATTTTCATTTCCTCCAATGGCCCGAAGGCCTTTATTTTTTTTATTGATTTTTGATGATCAACCTTTCAAGGGGTGACGTGGAACCCTTACAAGGCCCGTAGGTGTAATAATTACATGGACCATAGGCCTTAGAGTAATTCATTGCCCATAGGCTTCAAACATTACATACCACTCAGACTAACTATATGGAACTGCTTCTCCCCATCATCTTCATCGTGAAATTGACTCTCCACATTCGTATTGTTGTTCGGCTAGGCATTCCCGTGCATGCACATGCTTGTCCAGATGGAAGGTGCCATACCCTCTCATTCTTGCAATCCGTTTAGCTTTTTCTGTGGTGATAACTCCTTGGTCATCCTCTTTGTAGAGCTTGTTATTTTAAGGTTGTCTGGTTTGCATCTTCACTTAAGGTGTCCTCAAGGCCTTGAGGTGGCCCTAAGGTCTTACTGACCCGAAGGCCTGGGTGTCTTGAAGCCCTTAAAGGACTCAGGGACAAAATTTGTGGTCCAAAGGCCCAAACAGGGGCATATTTTCGGCTACTATAGTGCCAAACAGTACATGCTACAGTCCCGCTACAGTACCTGCATATTACTGCACAGTATTACACAGTTCTAGCTACATTACTGCTATAGTCCTGCTACAGTCCTACTACAGTACCCCCAAAGATTCTTTCTCCACCTGGATTTGATCCCTTGTCACTTGGATGCACTTACCGAGTCATTAACAAATGGGCTAAGGCTCATGTGCATTAATTTTCCTTTATTTTGTGGATAATATGTGTTTTTAGTTCTCTTCGCAATTCCCTCTTTTATGTAATCATTATTTAAGAGAACTTATCTATTTATTTTTTGATGTAAAGTAAAAATATCATCAAATAATTTTAACAGTTTAATTATTTTTTAAACCCTAATTATTTAATCAAAAAAAATATTATTTCATTTATTGTTGAAATGAAATTAATATTTTATATATTTCCTTAAATGATCATTGAGTAATTTTGAAATTTATCCCCTATGGGATTCGTTTTTATTCTTACTTATCCAATACTCCTCATGAATATTTTAAAATTAGAACTAAATTATAAATATATAAGTTCATTTATTAAAATATTAACATCTATATTTTTTTAGAAACTTTTTTATGAATCCTTATTGTGAATCATTTGATTATGATTGATGACAAGATTATGAATCCCACTTTTTTCATAGGTTTTATCATGTTTATAATTTATACATAATAAATTTCCCTTAAATAGAATTCATATGAATAGTAATGTTATTAATATTAAGGGTATACCCTCATAGAAAAAAATTCATTAGGTAATGTTTACATCTAATGAGATACAATGTATAGTGCATGAGATATTAACCTATGCACACTATTTTATGGTGTTTTGACGGTGATCCATGAATTATGCTTATGGTGCTCTAGGGGTTATCCAAATAACACTATATTATGTTCTATTAGAATAAATCCTTTAACTATGCTAATAATTTCATGATTTATGTTTCTGACACATATTTCTTTTTCCATGGACTTATCATCTCGTTTTTATATGCCATGTTTTCATGCTTATATCACACTCTTAGGTCATTGTACATGTTTTTTTAATTTCTATTACATTTCCTTACTTAATTATTTATAGAAAATCAGAATGTTTGATGTTATTTTTTATATAAAATTTCCCTCTAATAATATTTTCACATATTTTTATGGTATTACCCATGAATACTCGTTGATATGTTTTACCATACTGATCATTTGAGATAAACCCAATCCTATGTTTTACCTTCCCTGGATTATAGAAATTAATATAAAATACGAGAATTCAAAAAGGGGGTCTAGAAGTGTTCAATAACGGATGAATGTTTACATTATGTGTAAAAAATAGTGCCGATGTGAATGAACATCAAGGAAACTGAACCAAAATGTTCTCTAATATGTGTGACATTATTTTTATATATAATGTTTAGCATTTGGTAAATTTGAAAAATAAATATATATTTATCTTGGGTTGGTTTATTTTGTATCAATGTAGGATTTTGTTATTTTTTTGGATTAATACAATTTTTTGTGATTATGATTCCACAAAATTTGTGAAAACCCTTGGGATATGTCTAAAGGATATATCAAGGTGTATGATAAAATATTAATGTTTTAGTAAATTATACAATATTTGGTTCCCTACAAATTACATACCTTTAGAGATAATTGAATATTAATAAAGATATTTTATATATTCACCTACGTGTAATCACCCTGAAAAGGCTGGTAGAGTATTGAATTGATCTTTACTTGGTGCATGATGAGTGGGATTTTGAATGCACACCTAGCTAGACACTCCATCGTTGTATTAATTAGTCGATCATATTCTCTTCATGAGACGTTATGATGAATATTATTCTGTTAATGTGTTAGTTCATTCTATATTAGAAAACCCAACCTAAATAAACCCATATTGAACCAAGAGTGATGTTGGTTGAGCTAAAAGATATTGAGATGGATTCAAAGAGTGATTCATTCCATGGTTTCGTTTATCAAAAGATAGTTTATGATATTTTATTATGATATTAATTGAACATCACTAACATTATCAAATTATTTATTCATAATGTATGATTCTTGAAGTGACCAATGGATTCCTAGAACAATGATGATATGTTCCTAATAAGAAATCAAATTAGACATGACCTGGAATTAAAAAAAATATTAAGCCAAAAAATACCAAGAATTATTATTATCAATATAACCATAATTAAGTTTCCAAACTCAACAAATAATAGAAGGATGGAGTATAAATGATGTTTTGGTGATGAAGATGATGAAAGAAATATGATTCAATTTAACTCCTATAAATAATGTTGGTAGTGGTTCACAAGGGTATGTATCAAATAAATGGGGAGATGTTTTATATATGGTAAATGATGGAACACATAAATTAATTTCGGAGGATAAATTATTATCTTAGTATAAATGATGAAAGGAAAATAAATTTTCCCCTGAGGTACCACTAACAGTTTTATGTCATAAATGTGGGTAATTTGGGAATTATCCAAAGAGACTCCATATTTAAAGGGAAATCAATAATTATCCACACCCAAAAAATAAATTTCTAATAGAAAATGGGAAAAACAATACATCCACAACATCATAATTGAGTTATAAAAAGGATGTCCAGTGATGAACACCAATCATCCACTGATAAAATGTGATAGTTTTATTTGTATCTTATTAAACGATCTTCTTTTTACATATAATTTTTTTAATGAAATAAAATAGTCACCTTGATAACTGGATGACAGTTTATTTGTAAACAATTATAGTTGTATGGCTACTATATCGAAATATTATGATTTTAGAAGAGTGTTTTGTGAAAATCCTATTTCTTTAAATTATATAAATTAAATGTGATTTTGGAATGGATTGGTTCTCTAGACTTATAGGAAAAATTATACTCAAAAATTAAGTCACACGTCATTTCAACCAATGATACTCTATCAGTGAAAGGATTATTATGTTCACCATTTAAATGAAAATTATATATTTTGGGTCTGGATACCAAATAATGATAAAATCATGGCTTAAATCGTATGAGGAAAAACAATATTAGGGTTAATCCAATTTTGCAGAAAGAGATATTTTTATGAGTTTTTAATGGTTGATATCTCCATATAAATTATATTTGGAGTCATTTCTATATATTAAGGAGCCTCAGTTATATTCACCATTAGGGGATGATTAAAATTTTTAGGAAACGTTTTATTTACGAGGGGATTATATAATGCCCCTAGGTTTTACTCTATTTTTCCATTATAACCTAATGGGTTATATTACTTTTTTAACTTATAGAACTGAAATAAAATGAATCATTAACTCATTAAAAAAAATTATTATATTTAACAATTATTATATAGTTTTTATAAAATAAAGTAATCATGTTATGAAATTTATAATGAAAAAGGAATGAAGTTACATTAGATAATAGAAATCTCCATTGTGAAGCTCATTTTTGGAGCTTGGAATGGAGTTAGAATCCCTAGTATTTTCCTTAAACTAAACCCAAGCCAAAATCTAAAAATTATTCTATGAGAGGAATCATATGGGAGATAATTTCAATCTTTTAGAAATTTCCACAAGGTCTATATCAGTGGAATCACTACTCCTGGCTACCACCAGAGCTTACATTATGCTTAAATTGTATTCATAGATAATGAGGGGATATTAAAAATGAAATTATGATTATATAATAATTTAAATATTATGTAACTTATTTATCACATATATTTTACACATTTCAAATCTTGACCATTAAATAAGAAAATGATTATTTACTAATGCAGAGAAAAAATGAATGGTATTATTTTATGTACTTTAAAAGAATTGTTTTGTAGGGAATTTTTTTATAAAACTAAATTTTTCATTGATAACCTATTTTTATACTATAATAATAAAAATTTATTTGTTAATTTATATGAAATAAGAATAATAACACTTAATATCTAAAAAATAATTTTTCCTATTTAAAACAGTTCTCTTTATATTTTATATTTCCATATAAAAGATAAATTCCAAAACACTAGAATTTAATTTTTTTTAAAAATAAAATAATTTTTCGTTTTATCATATCAATATTATCATGAGATTTAATTTTTTTATTTTTATGAAAAACATGTTTTTAGGTGAATATTTCCTAAAATAATGATTTTACTAAAACCATCACTATTATGACATTATCATCACACAAGAATGATATACTTCTTTTTGAATACATTATCATTTTAAAATATATATATTTAAATTAACATAAATAATTTTGAATATGAAATGATTAATTTATAATGCACATGCTTAACATTATAGAAGTTTGTGTAATATTTGACTCTAAAAACTCTTTTATTCACCTATGATAATAATTATGTTCCATCCCTTATAGAAATTTAATAAAAAAAATTAACATAATATTATATATAAACATGTTCATATTATTTAATAATGCTAAATTAATTTTTAGGCATAAAATTATATTTACTGTGATCAAAGTTAATGACCATCATAATGGTGAAAGAGTTATTTCAAAAAAACATTGTAATTAATATGGTGTAAATTTTATATAATAAATTAGCATTATATATATTTTATAATAATTACAATTTGATTTTAACACACACACACACACAGATATATATATATATATATATTATCACTCATTACATTGGTTATTATTGTTAAATGACATTAAGAACACAAAATGGTCAAAACATTATTTTTAAAATAGTTATATATATGAATATATATATGTTTTTTATTTAAATATAAATTATTATTTTATCACATTTTTAAATTGAATTGTAATAAATTGAGTATGAATTTGGTTTCAAAAAACCCATATTTTTTAAGATGTAATTTCTAATAATTTTATTAAGACAAAGAATACTTACTAGAAAACTAGTCAATAAGGTAATAAAAGGTAGTGTAAAAATAAAATGGTAAAATAGATTAAATTTTTTTGGAACATGTGTAAAAATGTATGGTTATGGATTTATTGAACCAAAACATCTATACTCAATTATGGACCACTTTTTTAGCTAATAACCCTTCAATATTTTCATGGTATCATTGAGATTTGAGGGATATTTAAAAATTATGTTTTCCTACACTTATTAAACTAGATCACTATTAAAATTTAAATGATGATCATTCCATTTGAATTTTTTTAAGAATGTGGTTCCTTGGCCAAAGACCAAATCACAATATTTGTTATTAAAATAAGGAATTGCATGAGTTTAAATGATGGGATTATTTTACAATTTCTATCATAAAGAGGTAATAAATAAAATGGGAGGTTATCCAACCAAGTGGTGACATTGTTCACTCCCATATTTTCAATAACATCACCCATTATGTTTGCTTTATGGAAGGCATACATAATAATGTATTTTGCGTCCATTTGTGAGTGAAGACAGTCCATCTAATGTGTTTTAAGAGGCCACGTGAGGTGCATCACAACATTCCAAGTATCTTGAACGATGGTAGTCGAGTCACATTTAATCCTGGTGTTGTTCCAACCATGTTTCTTGGAAAAAGGGATAACATAGATCACACTCATCATTTCAGACTCCAGAGCTAAGGAGATGACAAAAGTTCCATAAAAACATCCATGAATCTTCTTGGAGTGGTTTCTAAAAATAGATCTATAACTTGAAGGGCCCGAGTATCGTTTAGAAGCCCCATAAACATTTACATTAATCTGTCCTAGGAGAAAAGATTTATATAACACTTCAAATGTGCATCTAGGTTGAAGATATATACTAGTAATCCTATAACAATGTAGAATCCAAAATTCATTCACTGTTTGGTAGAAATATCCATTTTAAATTGAATCTGCTTCTCAAATGATAATGATGATCTGCATCCGACCTGAATGTAAACTAAAGAAGTAGTTGTTATGAATAATAACATTATTATCATACTAGAGTACATGAAGAAGTTCAGAAACAGTAGTGAATAAAAGGATCCTAATTTTCATAGAGGCTTCAAGATCCACACAACATTGAAGTGGATAGTTGATTGAGTCATTAAGTAACCATCACCACTCAAATAGATCAAGTACATAATTCCACATAGTAGTAGAAGTAACAAAGTTAAGGAAAAGAAGGTAAATTTCATCATGATGTTGGCTACAAAGACGGCATTTAGATTAAAGATGGATCCCAAAAGACTGAATACAAGTGTCAGGTGGAATCCTTTGGGGAGCAATATGACAAATCAGAGTGAATATCGATGGGTTTAACCATAATTTATCCAAAATTTTAATCCAACTAAAATTATTTTCAGAATTAATAAAACCAAGACGGTAAAAAAAACTCGAGTCTAGAATTCTATTATGATTAGGGTCTCACATTAAAAAATAATCAGTTATGGGAAAAGGGTATGTGTCAATGACATGATAGATGTTTTCGGGAATATTAAGGCTTTGAGATCTAACAACATCCTTGATTGTATAGTTAGTGTGATCAAGAAGATGAGTAGTGGAAATCATTAATATGATAGGATCACTTGCGCATTTGTCGAGAGAGAAATTCTCAGAATAGTATATTCTCACCATCCATCTAGAGTTAGTAATGATGTTGGAGAAGTCATTTTTTAATGGATGTCCAAATGGAAGAGCTCATTTAATTCAAATTTTCCTTCTTCAGTTTTTCAAGATATCTGTTTTCAAGGAAACCAATAGAGTCAGAGTTGTAAAGAAAAAGGATCCAAGTGAGTCTGGAATATAGGGAACCATTATAGTGTTTGAGATTTTTAATACCGAGACCACATTTCTCAAAATTTTTGCAGCAAGTAAACCATGGAACAATCACTCGTTTCCTTTTCAGTGAGCTTCTTCTCTTAACAATGTTTTTGATGGATATGTTAATTCTTTTATGAATTCTATCATGCCATTTATAAATCAGCAAATTGTATGCCATTTTAAAAACAATCTTATATTTGATAATAAAATCCTTCTAGCCATAGTGAGGGATTTTCTTTTCCAAGATGAAAGTTGGTGGAAGATTTGGTCAATAGTTTTAGGAAAATAATAAGCCTTGGTCTACCCTATAAAATGGGAACACTAAGATAGATGAAGGGAAGGGATCCTTATTTAATACCTAAATAAGTAATAATATTGGATTTTCTATTAACAGGAAACCTTTTCCCAACAATGGTAATGATTTGTTATGATTAATTATTTATCCAGAAATCACATCATTGTGTGGTAGGGAACATTTTAGATTTTTTATATTTCTTTTATCCCCTTGTAATAAATGAATAATATCATCCGCATGTAAAAGGTGTGTGGGAACATTCAAATTCTTAGAATCCTTAATCGTCTTAATCATGTTTTTCTCAATAAGAAAAGTGATAAATCTTTTTATGTGATCTTCCACAATCACAAAAAGAATGGGAAAAAGTGGGTCACTTTTTCTAACACATTTGGTGAATTTAAAAGAACCCTTAGGAGATCAGTTAACAAGGATGGATATATTGGCCGAGTTAAAAAGAGTATTAATTACGATGATAAATGAATCATTAAACACAATTTTCTGATGGACCTTGAAAATAAAACATCAATCCACGGTATCGAAGGCCTTCTGGATGTCAAGATTAATGGAAATATTTCCACCCATGTTAGTTATATTTAATAGGTTAGTATATTCAGAGGAAAGAAAAATAAAATCATGACTGGATCTTCCTTTAAAAAATCAAAATTGATTCCATGAAAGTATTTTGTTAATAATAGAAGAAAGTATATTGGAAATAAGTTTGGAGATAATTTTATAAAGCTAGGGTATTGATTAAAGAAATGGGTCTAAATTGTTGAATTTTTGTGGCATTATACACTTTGGGGATCAAGGAGATAAATTTGACATTCAAAACATGAGGGAGAATAACATTAGAAAAGAAATTCCTACCTAGAATTAAAATTTTAGTTTCAACGACATCCCAAAAATACTGATAGAATACATTATTGATACCATCAGGGCTCGGAGCACTATCATGATTTCAACTAAAGATAGTGTCTCTAATCTCATGATCAAGCGGGGTGCTAGTAAGAAAAGTGTATCTTCATCATTTACCAAAATCGGGATGACATCAGGTAGAAGGTCCTTATTAGTTTCATGTCCATTGAAGACATTTTCAATATAACAGACTACATGATTGGAAATTATATTCTCAGTATCAAAGAGGTTTTTACCATATCTAAAGAAGGAAAGAGGTCTATTAGCTTTCCTGGTTCTTTGAAGGGAGTTGTATAATTCAGTGTTTTTTTCACCATACCTAATCCATTTGGATTTGAAAATTTTCTTTCACATGTTATCATTAAGGTTGAGTAAAGAAAAAATCATCATACTAATATTGATTTCATGTTGTTTATTAGTAACAAAATTTGTGCAGTAGTGGAATTTTGAAGTTGGATAAGTTCTTCTTCCAAATGAAGAATGTCGTTATAAATATGATTAGATTTGGTACTATAACAACCTTTAAGAATTGTTTTTTAAGAAAAATACTCATATTAAATTTTAATTCCCCAAAGAGTAAAGCTATGATTCATACCTGAGCCAGGCGCTCCTACCTCTAATAAAATTTTCTTTCCTTACTTTCATTGATCTTTGCACGCTTCACCAAATAATAGTCAGATAATGTCATTTCTCTCGCCTTCTCAGCCTTTGTCTTTTGGATGCTTTCCATAATCACTCTCTTGTTCTTGAACACGTTACCTTTCACCTTCAGGTACATATCATGATACATTTGTTTTTCAGTCTTATTTTCTTCCATGAATTGGTGGAACAAGCGCTAAAGCTCCCTCATCCGCCTCATCCAAATAACCATTGTTGGAAGCCTTGCCTCCTAGGTACCCTTCTACATACCATATCTATAGTGACATACCATTTTTGGACTCCTTCATTTGACGTGTGCGATAATGCCTACGGATCTTTGTTGGTTTCCTGATAATACAACCATCCTTGATTATATTCTATATGTTCTAGAGAGAAATCTCTAGAGAGATTTCATTGATCTTATTATGATCAATCCAAACCTTTCACCTCTCATATTTCAGAACACTGGCGGAAAACCTCTTCTGAAGCTTCTGGGATACCATTGGGGCCTTCTTGTCTCTCCTTCGTAGATGAAGCCAGAGGGAAATAAAGTATGAGTTGATAAGATTTTGTAGGCCACGCCCCATTTGATATTTTCATGTAAATGATCCCAATTTACCTCTTCTAGATGTCTTTCGAACATCCATTTTCACCCATTATCAATATTTTTTCTTAATCCAATCACTTCCATGATGTCATTTAAGAGAATTTTCATGCTCTTCATGTGAGTAATTCCCACACCTTAGTATTTTAATCATAATCTTCCTCTTCCTCCTAAAATATTCTCTATCCATGAATGTATGATATCATATTTACCATTAATGTTTTTAATGCTATTATAGAAAGGTAATTTCATTCCTATAACCTTCTAAAACACACTAAAAAACTATAATGTCTTAATGATTTTATGAGAACTACCTCCCTCATGAATGGGAAGTGTTATCATAAACTATTTATATTGGTGGTTAAAAATATTTATTTAATAAAAATTAAAAATTAACATAAATAATATTTCTAAGTGATATATTATTTTATTTTTACACCCTCCCTCCCTTTTATGTAAAATGAATGGGTTATCTTTTTATGTGTAGACTACTGCTTCCAGAGATAAGCGTATTTGGTTTTCCTATTACAGAATAATACAGATTTCATAAAAATGTAAAAAACTATAAAAACAAGATTTATTTAATGTCATTAATATCATAAAATGCTAATACTAAAAAATATAAATAAATAGTTATATTAAATAGTTATATTAAATTTGACCATATATAATGAAAATCACAACATGCAATCTTTAATTTGAGGCTAGCTTAGAAACCTATGAAATTTTTTTATGATTTAATAATTTAGGGAAATGGTAAAAAATTGAAAATATTATAAATATATTTTATATAACCATTCATAATGGTCTATATAACTGTTGAGTTATGGTGAAATTGACTAGACAACCTCAAGTAACCAATATTAATGATAACTATATAGTAATTTAATAACATATGGTTATAAATAGACCATAAAATCTAGAATACGGATGAATAAGAATATTATGAATGTTTTTAATTATTATAATTTGATTATCCAGGATTTTAGTTGAACAACCAAAATGACTCAAGTCCTATGGTGTGAGTTTTTGGATCTCTATTTTGTTTCAATGAGATATGATTCATATTCACAACATGTTTCATTTTTATGTGTTGGTACTAGATATGGAATTATGTTTGTTAGAAAAGTAATTAAATATTATGTATTTAAAAACCTTGTATTATTTTAAGGAAACATCTCTAATTATTAAATGATACCTTATGTTTTATAGCGTACATGATCTTCTAAATCGAGCTTAAACAAATAACTAAATATTATTATTTAATGATACAATTATAACATAGCTGATATAATGAAGGTAATGAAATGGATTAATTGAATTATGAAAATATAATTTAAAAATTTATATATAATGAATTAATTGGTGATCAATTAATTATAAATGAATATAAAACCCTCTTCAAAATGAAAGGAAATATTTTCTACAAAACTATTTAAATGCACACAAATGTGTTTTATACCAATAAATTAAAAAAAATCACACATTTTGGATTATATTAATGAACTATATCTATAATATATTCAATATAATGTTTATCATTTATCCTTTATGTTTTCTAGAAATAATATAATAAAAATTCTAATTTTACACTTAAAATCTACATTATTCTAAAAACCAGTTTTCATGTTTTTGATGGATTTTTTTTTCAATTTAATTTTGGAAACTTTTATAACTTATATATGAAAATATAAAATTAGTATTTCAAACAATAAATTCATTTTATTTGAATTTCTGGTATTTTTTTGATAGTTTTGAGGTTTTGATGAATAGGTAAAAAATACAAAATTTTAATATAAAATAGCTTTTTTGTCTAAAAAATTTATAGAGATAAATTATTTTATTTATTTATTTTAAAGTATAATTGGATAAATTATTTTTTATTTAATCCAATTTAGATCATTTTATTCAATTTCACATCGAATTTCAATACAAAAACATTTTAACCCTTTGAACATTTTCACTTTAAAAACCCATTTTCTTGTTCCGTTTGAAGGATTAATTTTAAATTATTGTTAGATATATATGGTTTTTATCTTTTTAAAAATATATTCAATATTTTGAATCATAATTTAAAATTTTAATAAATAGTTTCCTTTTACTTTTGGAAAATATGAATTGTATCTTTTGTAAAATTTATTACCACAACTAAGGATAAATCGAGTAATTAAGGGTAAAATAATTTTATAAATAATATAAAATTACCCAAATACTTGTAATAATTTCAATATATGGTTTATTTTGGGTAGAAATCATCTTTGGGGGCATTTTATTACCTCTTGGAGTAACTTGGATGATTTTAATCCTATTATAGGATTTTATTTTAACGAATAGTCATAAATGTCATACTTATGTTTTAATAACAATAAAAAATTTATTATAAAGGTTATTTAGTATATATATTAGACTATAAATATTAATTTTAAATTTAAAATATATATCAAAATAATGGTAATTTATTGATATATATTATTTGAAACAATAATTGCCATAAAGGCTGA
This sequence comes from Viscum album, assembly GCA_963277665.1. Taxonomy (NCBI): domain Eukaryota; kingdom Viridiplantae; phylum Streptophyta; class Magnoliopsida; order Santalales; family Viscaceae; genus Viscum; species Viscum album. Next base: position 49,927,943 of record OY728138.1, on the reverse strand, counting down.
CATAATGATGATGTCGTAATTGTTTAATTAATGGAGATATCAAATAAATGATATTAAAAATATTAAAATAAATATAATTTGAAATAATTTATGCTGTAAAAAAATTTATACATTATTTTTACATATTAGTGATATTTTATTATTATTTTCTAATTTATATTATTTTTATGATATTTTTAAAAAGTCATGTAATGTATAGTGTCAAAATTTAAATTATTGATACTGTAAAATAAATAATGATTTATTAAATGATATAAAATATATAAAAATACCAATTTATTCAAACAAATTTGGAAAAGGTTTAAAATTTCATCAATTATTCATTTATTGTTTTTTGGACTTTTTTAGTAATTATATTAACCTTAATATAGAAACAAATTACGTCATGGTAAGTGTTAAAGATGTAAATAAGGGTCAAAACAAAAAGATAAGGTTTAAAAAATAGTAAATAAATGTCAAATTTTTTATTATGAATATATTTAGACCCCTAATTATCCAATATTCTATATAAATATGTTATGATGGTTTTTAATAGAAAAGTAATTTCCATTAATTTAATATTTTGAAGAATCCATCAGTGCTCGTCCCCTCTCTTATAAATGGGATCCAATACATATTTTCTATTCATAATTAAAAACCTATTTTTTCAACCCATATCTTCCCCAAAAACCAACTTTAATCCATCTTTACATTTTAGGGCTCTTATTTTGTGTGTAAAACTATCCTTAGTGTCCATAATGTGTTAAGAAAATTATATTGTCTGAAGAAAATCTATCATTTTAAAGTAAGTGTTTCTCTTTAGTTTCTTCTTAAAACTCCATAAAATATTCTTAAAACATGATTAAATAATAAAATAACTGTAATAAATACACATATATATTATATATATTAACATTATCACCATAATATATCTCTAGTTCAGTGAAATGAAGAAAAATTCATCCCCCGTGGGTACGACAGACTATCGCCTCACGAACCGATGTAAATGTTTTCCATCGCCATCTCTGATGACTCGTTGTACTGATGGAATTAATGTTTATATGAAAGATTAATGAAATAAAAATAAATAAATAAAATTAATTTATTGTTTTTTTGCTACACTTCTATGAATAGAAAAATTATATGGTTTTTCATGCGTTCTTTGAACTATCACCTCAACAAAGCGATGTGACTCGCTTTTCATCACTACATCATATGGATGATATATACTATTACATTTAAATTAGTAATATTATATTAATGATATTATTATAATTATTTAAATATAAAATAATACTTACCTACTTTATATAATGTTTATTTAAAAATGGAAACGTTACTCATGCATATATATAACTTTCCATCACAATGATTATTGAATAGTTCATTTTTCATACCCATATTTTATAGATAGATTTAAAAGTATAATTAATGTACAATAATGATTATTATTTCATTAAAATTATTATGGATATTATGTTGTAATGACCATTTTTATCTATTTACATCATACTAATGACATTTTGGACTTAGGTGCCGAATATCATCAAAAAATATGATGTTAACATAAATAATTAAGTAGTTATTATAACAAGTTAATAAGTGATAAAAAAGGAATAATAAACTTGTGAAAGATTATAAATAAAGGTAAAAAATAACTTAATTTTATTATTAATGAATATAAATAACATATGTGATGATTTAGACATAAGGTAAGTGACTTTTTAACTAAATAAACCATATTTTTAATGTTATATAGATTTATTTTATAACATATTCTCTTTGATGTCCATGAATTTCAAATAATTTTTATGGATGTACTAATATGGAAATGAATGTTTTAAAAAATTAATTTTCTAATTTCTCTCAATTAAAATCAAAATAAATTTTTTTAAGTTTATATGTTCTGGACTTTGTAATAAAACCCCTCATTTCAAGTTCATTTTTCAACTTTTTTTACAAAAGTAAAAAATGAATGTTTTTTTATCTTAGGTAGAATGAGGTTTTCTCACAAATTAATGATTATTTATTACTTTAATTTTTTATTTATATTTTATCGTAGTTCTTTTCAAATAAAATAGTTTCATTATTATATGCATGATTTTTATATTTTTAAAGGTATTTTTACAATAAAATGGAATTTTTGATATCTGAAAGTGTATTGGTCATGAATTTATAAGTTTTTTACGGGTTTTAGTCATAATATTTTCCTTTAAAATTGTTCATTATGTATTGATCCCATTATAGCTCAATATATGACAGGTTGATCAGCATTATAGCTGAAGATATGATAGGTTGATCCCCATTATAGCATAAGAATTGACCAGTGAGCCCCATTTTAACTCTCCAACACAATGGGTAATTAATAGACGAAATTCAACCATATTTTTATTCCATTTGTATAAGTTCTGTATTGGTTTTCTAATGATGATGTCCCATGTAACAAACATTATTTTTTAATGCATTCTTATGAGTTTTTAAGAAATGATTTTTAATAGGTTTTCATATTTTCACTTGATTGATGATTATCTCTCACAATGTACCATACTAATGTTTTTTTGATAATACCAAGTTTCAACATCTTTTTTTATAGGGTATAATGTTTGTTAATAGAAATAAAGATTTCAATTTTAATTTCATTATATTTTTTCATGAAAAGAACCCATGTTTTATTTTTAAAATTTGTATCTTGTGAAAATATGGATTCTGAGTATAAGTTTCCACTTGTAATGTATGGGTATTATTTTTAATGTTTTTTCCAAATTCACAAAATAAATAAACTAAAAATACCTAAAATGAGAATTATAGTTCAAAAACACAAGAATATGTAATTTTTAAGCCATGTGCCTTATAGTTGGTATCAAATGAACGTTTAGTCAACTTTAGAGATTAATATGTCTTCAAGTGAGGTAATATTAAGAGTTAGGAATACCATGATTGATTTATAATTATAATTTTTATTATAAATAAACCCTTTTGGGATTTAAGTCATGAAATTTTTAAATGACTAATGATATTTTGGAGACATTCCTTTTGGAGGTATTTGTGGGTTATTAATTTTTGGGATTCAAAGTGAAAGGTATGAGATAACCTATGAGGGTAAAATTTTATCTCTAAAATTTAATTTATTTTTATGAGAATTATATAAGAATTATATAATTTTAGTAAAAGGAAATCCTACAGGATGAGTGACAACCAATTGCGTCAGGTAAGGTTGTGGGAATCGAACACATAACCAAAGGGTGAAAAGGGTGCTTTGCATACCACTAGCCCACGTGATGTCCCTATTAGTATGAATTTTTAGTTCCAGTTAAAAAAATTTAAGGATGAAGATCAATTTAATTTTTGGAAGATATTTTTTATCGAATAGATAACCATGGGATGGGAAATGATTTTTTGATTTAGTGGTTAATGTTATTTTATATAAAGTTCACTATTTTAGGAATCCTATAATATTTAGGTAAATAAAATATTATGATAGATAAATGTTGAATTGTATTTTTGAGTCAAATATGATTTTATTGGGTAGTTCTAGTGATTCAGGTTATTTATGGAAATGGTTAGCGTGTCTTAATGATGATTAGGTAAATTACTTTTTGGTACGAGACTTTTAGAGTAATTGATATTATTTGGAGATAATTTATAAAATTAATCTTGGAAGACTATGTGATAACATTTTATGGAATTTAGGGTTTCAATATTATTTTTTACTATTTTGAAGAAATTTAAGGACATTTATTTATCTAATGGACTATTTCAAACTTTTGGAATTAATGATGAATTTTTGAGATGTAATCAGTTTTCCATCATATAATGGTTTATTATTTTTAAATAATTATGATATATTATCTTTACCATTTTTTTATTAATACTTAAACATAGGATAAATATAAAGTTAATAATTTATGGATTATGTGAGTCTATAGAAGTGGATTCTAGTTCATTCGGAGTGTCAAATTCATTTTAAATACTCATCAATTTTAGAAAAAAGTTAAGTTTGTGTCAGAAATTGGTTAAAGTAGAATACGATACTTCTCAAATAAGAATATTATCTTATGTTATTAAACTAGGTAGAAATATAATTCATCAATTCTATGAAAATGATCTTAAAACTGAAAAATTATCCATTTTTTCTTACTAAGAAATAAATGATCTTTTAACTCATTACAAATTTATAGTTGTATTATGGTTAACTTTATAGTGACCAATTTCACTATCACTCTCCATCGAAACATGATTGTTTATTTTAACCTCCCAGTTAATATTTACTTAAATTTATTCCTAGAATGTTTTATCTCATGTGACCTTTGTACTCGTTGTTCTTCTTTTTTAAGTAGAAGTTTTATTAACCCTTTTTCAAATTTGGATTTAAAATATTCTATTTTTGAAAAGTAAATCACATATTTTATGACCACAATATCAAATATCATGGACTAAATTCATTAAAGGTGTTGGAGAGAAAATGCAACATCCCAATCATTTAAAATGAAACACTATGTCAAACAACTAAATAATATTTTATAAATGTTACAAATATTATCTGGATGTTAGAATGTAGGGAATGAAATGGATTTAATAAATTATGAAAAAATGATTTAAACAATTATATATTACACCGACTTTGAAAATAAAATGAAATCTTTTCTGGAAATCTATTTAAATGCACACATGTGTGTTTTATAACAATAAAATAAATAAATCTCATTTTCTATATTTCACTAATGAAATATATTTATATATAATATTCAATCTAATTTCTAATATTTATCCTATGTGTTTTCCATAAATGATATAATGAAAAAATCATGTTCTACACTTAAGAAACTGCATTTTTCTAAAAATAAGTTTTTCTATCATTAGATAATGTATTTATTTTAAATATAGTTTTGGAACATTTATAAATAATATTTGAAAAAATGATTTTTTTTTAAAATAAGAATTTAAAAATTTACATTTGTTGATTTTTTGGTATTTTTTGATTGGTTTTTTTATTTCGATGAATAGTAAAAAATACATATTTTTAATTGAAAATAGATTTTTCATACAAATATTTTTTACTGTTAAATTGTATTTTTAATTTATAGGAAAATATAATTAGATAAATTTTATTTCCATTAATCAATTTTAGATCATTTTATTCAATTTCTCATTGAATTTGGATATAAAAATATTGCAATTTTTGAACATTTTCACTTTAGGACCCCATTTTCTCGTTCCATCAACGAGAATAATTTTAAATTAATTTTTTCCAATTATGTGATTTTTATTTGGAAAAATGGATTCCATATTTTTTTATAATATTTTCCAAATTTAGTAAATAGGTCCCTTTTATTTTTGGACAATATGTATAGTTTGTTTAGTAATTCCTATTACCATGGTTAATTGTAAATTGAGTAATTATGGGTAAAAATTATATTACAAATATTATAAAATTATGCGAACACTTTTCTTAATTTTCATTTATGAGTTATTGGTGACAAAGATCCATCATTTTTCTAATTTTACAACCTCTTGCAGGCACTTGGATGACTTTAACCCCTTTATAATATTTTATCTTATAGAAAAGTCATAGATATTATAGTTATGTACTATAACTATTAAATTTTTAATATATTGTTATTTAAAATATATATTCGTCTGTAAATATTAATTATATATATAATAATCATATAAATAATTGTAATTTAGTTATAACTTTTAGTTGTTAAAACAATTACATTAAATACTGATACAATAATGAGGCGATAATTGTTTAATTAATGGAAATATCAAATAAATAATATTAAAAATGTTAAAATAAATATAATTTTAAATAATTATTTCATAAATAAATTTAATAGAATAATTTTAAATTTTATTTAATTTTTATAAGTATTTTTTTGAATTTATATTGTTGTAATAATATTTTAAAAAATCCATGACATTAGTAGTCTCAAAATTCACATTAATAATATGTTTAATTAAAGAATATTTTAATAAATGATATAAAATTTATGAAAATATAAAATTCGGCCAAATTATTGAGATAAAGGTAAAATTTTCAAAAACTATCCATTTATGGTTATTTTCCATTTTCATTATATCTATATTATCTTTTAATGAGTAAAGACACATGTTGTCACAGTAAGAGTTAAGGAGGTTAAATAATGGTTAAAACAAAAAAGATAAGGATTCAAAAAATTAAAAATATGTACAAATTTCATTTAATGAATATAATAAGACCCATAATAATCTTATATTACTAATAAATATGATTTTATCCATATAAAATATAATATTTATTTATATTAATTTATTATTTTCAATAATTCAAAGAGTGACCCTCCCCTTTCTTATAAAAGGGAACATCTTCTTCTATTCTATTAAAAATTTGCAAACTATTTTTATAATCAAATATATTATCACATAATACCCTATAATACCTCCCCACATTATATATCTATTATTTTAGGTATAAAACCATCCTTGGTGTCCTTTAGGTGTTAAGAAAATGAGATTGTTTGAAGAAAATGTATCGTTTTTAATTAAGTGTTTACATTTTGTTCCTTATTAAAACTCATTAAAAATTTAATAAAACATAATTAAATAATAAATAAAGTATTCTAAATATACATAGATATTATTATTCGAATATCATTACCTAAATCCATCTCCACCTCCACCAAATGAGAAAAAAATTCATCGTCCATGTGTATTGTGGACTACAGCCTTACGAATTGATATTAGTATTTTATTAAATCACCATCTATCAAGAATAGTTATAATGATTGAATTAATTGGTAAATATGGTATTAGTGAATTATTTATGATTATAAATAAGTTAATATATCATTTTTTTCCTTACCTTTTCATGCATAGAAAAATGATTATGTCGTTCGTGCATACATGTGAACAATCACCTCCATGAAGCGATGTGATAAATTTTTCATAACTACATCATATGGTTGATATATATTAGTATATTTAAATGATAAATATAATATTAATGGTACTATTATCATTATTTAATTATTGAATAATAATTACATTATAATCATAATTATCATTGAAAAATGGAATCGTTACTCATGCGTACACACAAATTACCGTCTTTATGATCGTAACATACTTCATTTTTCATATCCATATTTAATGGATAGATTTAAAAGTATAAATAATGTATAATAATGATTATTATTTAATTATTATTATTCAGGATATGATGGAATAATTATCACTTTGATTATAGATATCATATCAAAGTCATTTTGGACTTAAGTATCGAATAACATCAAAACGTCCAACATGAACATAAATAATTAGGAAATTTTTATAACGTGTTTAGAATTGATATAAAAGAAATAATAAAATTGAAAAAGGTTATAAATAAATTCAATAATTAACCTAATTTAATTTTTTGGAATATAAATAACATACGTGATGATTTAGACTCAAGGTTGGTCACTTTTAAACTAAACAAAACTTATTTTATATGTTTTAATGATTTATCTTCATAATAATTATCTTTGATGTGCATGTATATAAAATAATTTTTATCAATGTATTAATCTGTACATGAATATTTTAAATTTTTAAATTTTTAAATTTCATTAAAAATTCAAAATGGAATCTTTTTAATGTTGTATGTAAGGGACATTCTTTTAAAAACCCATCTTTTAATGTTTTATTTTCAACTATTTTTAAAAATTTCAAAAGGAATGATTTTTAACTTATATGGAATTAGTTATTTCTCCCTCTTACATGATGATTTATTACTTTAATGCTTTATTTATTCATGATATGTAACTTATACATTTTTTATTATGTTTTGATCCCATTATAGCTCAATATATGATGGGTTGAGCCTCATTATACATCAATATATGATGGGTTGAGCCCCATGATAGCTCATGATATGATGAGTGTTCCCTATTAGCGCTCTCTAATGTATTTGGTACTCCATCGATCGAATTTGACCATATTGTTATTTCATTATGTAGGGCTATATAAGGTGTTTATGATTATGATGTCCCAAAGCACATACATGATTTTTTTTAATATTCTATTGAGTTTTTTAAAAAATATTTTTAATATATTTTCATGATTTAACTGGACAAATGATTTTCTTTCTTTATGTACCTTACATATATTTTTTTGATCATCCCAAGTTTAATTTTGTTCACATCATATAAGTTTTGTTAAGAAGAATAAGAAATTGAATTTTAAATTCAGGAAGTATTATTAAGAATGGATTCCATTTTTTATTTTAAAAAGTGTTACCTAGTGAAAAAATAGATACTGAGTATAAGTGTCCATTTTTAATTTATGGGTTTACTTTTTAAGAGTTTTTCATAATTTTATAAATATGTAAACTGAAAATTTCATTGAATATTAATAAAAGTTCAAATAAACTATAATATGTAATGTTTAAGGATGAGTCCTTATAGTTCAACCATACAAAGATTTTCAACTCAAAATATTATAATGATGTAATGGTTATTTTGGTAACTCAAACTAAAATTATTGGATTTACAATGTATCATCTTGAAATTAGTACTTATATGTTTGGTTTATGAAACCCTTAGATTTTATATTTAAAACTTATTTCCCTTCTGTTTAATTAAACTTGGTGATTCATATAATCAACCTTGATGAATTTATTCCCCATAAAATTATGGCACCACTAAAAATAATTCACATTCTCTATAATGATGATTTTTCTTCCATGTCTATAATTTCCTTTCACACTGATATTATTATTTATATATGGAAACCTAATTATGTATTATTTCATGTGGCCAAAATATTTATTATCTCATATTTTCAAAATAATCTGTTATCATCCTTTTTTATGTGGTTGAATTTCAAAAAAGGTATTTAATACATAAAAAAGTGACATTCCAAACCATTGTCATTTTTTTAGGTGACAAATTTGTTAGTATGGTATGACTCTAAGTATGATATACTCTGTAATACCAAACATAGGATCAAAATAAGAATGATATTCTCAGATACAAGAGGGGGGGTGTGAATTGGACCTTTTAAGAATTCCATTAGGAAATTATTTTGATGGTTATGTTTAACAAGGTTAAACAGGATAATTCAAACGACCTCTATGAGAACTAAAGACTTGCTAGATTTCGGAAATGTGATTCCGAAAAAGGAACTTAACAGAAGTTACAAAGATTAATATTCTACCATAAATTGTATAGAATATAACTATATCAGAGTTCAAGTAAGGAAGTATAAGAAAGTTATACTTTCCTTAACAATACAAAATGCATCGGAAAAACAAGTAGTAAAACTACATGTTACAAACAATAATTCTTTTAACCCAAAGATAAGGTTATCTGACAACCTTGGATAAGAGGTCCCTTGATTTATACTTTCATGAAATTTAGCCTTAACCACACCGGGGTAATCCCTCGATACGAAGATTTGATTCTGTCATGCTATCCCTGCAAGCCCTCAACTATCAGGTAGTCGGAACCTCTGTCTTCCTCTGCAAATAAGCCCTCAACATCAAGGTGTTGGAACCTCTGGCTTCCTATTCCCGGAAGCCCTCGATTGTAATCAGCAACAATCAAAGTCGCTTAAAGCAAGACTGCAAAAAAAGTTTGAACAAGATGTTCAAACTTTCTACACAAAACTTTGAGAGTTGATAAGAGCCTCTCTCTAGAAATCATTTCTGTAATTTTTGATCCCCAAAATTCCAAAACTTATGTACACTTTAAAATGAACTCCTATTTATAGGAAAAGATCCAACGGTCAGCTCCCTCCTCCAATAGTCATATTTCCCTATGAATTTCAGAGGGACCTGTACACGTGTCACTCAACCAACAGTTAGTCCATAACTGATAGCACGACATCATTTTGTAATGAAACAAGTGTTAGAATAAGTAAAACCGAATTTTGGAATGTAAGAAAATAAAAGTTTGGATTCTAACCAAAATAGAATTCAGAGTCTATAATAAAGAGATATTCGGATTCTGTTTTGTAGGAATTTGGAACCTGGATTATGTAAAAATCTGGAGTCTAAATATCAAGGAAATTCGGTGTCTGGTTTCATTTGAATTCTGAACCATAACATACAAAGATTCGGAGTCAAAGATCCTGAGAATTCAGAGTCTGAACATAGATATGTTCGTAATCAGAATTCAGAGTCGAACTAAATGAGAGTTCATATCCATAATTTGGAATGGAACTACATGAAAGTTCGTATCCAAAATTCCAAATGGAACATTATTAGAGTTCCTATCCATAATTCAGAATGGAACTTCATTAGAGTTTGTATCCAGAATTCAGAGTAGAACTACATGAATGTTTATATCTAGAATTCGGAATGGAACTTCATTAGAATTTGTATCCAGAATTCATAATGGAACTTCATTTGAGTTTGTATCCAGAATTTGGATCCTAAAACAGAATACTCCATATCTAAGAATTATATGATTCCGAGGTTTTAGATATTAATCCTATTTTTATACATAAGAAAAATATTTATATAAGAAATAAAAATATAGTAGGGGTAAATTCCATTGAGAAGGAAATTTTCCATAGAGAGATAAAATATAGATTTTCTTAAGTATAAGGTGTTTTTGATTTTAAAAACAAGAAGGAATGGAAAATTCATAAGGAAAAACCTTATTGACTCAACAATATACCCATTTTTGGAAAGCACAATCAACCTTTCAAAAAAGAATAAAAGAGCTTAGAAAATTTTCGAGACATTGAAATTAAAGCTTTTGTCCCTCTGTTTATGGATGATGGTGAATACAACAAATTCCCCCTTAGGCTTTGGAACACTAAGGTTTGTATTCTGGATTTCCGGAATGGAATTTTCATTATCATGAGAATGAAAAACTTCATAATGAGAAACTCCCCTTTAGATAAACTCCCCTTTACTTAGGGATAGTTCTTCTTTACTTAGGAATTTTTCTTCTCTCTTTTATATTTTTTCATCTCCTCCTTTTGAGTAGTTATTTTTCCTTCTCCCCCTTTGTGATTTTCAAAAATAATTGAGGGAATGTAAAAACAATAAAGTAACTGAAACATTAGTAAAGACATACATAGAACACAAGCAACCAAACATTTCATTATGATTGAAAATATTTTTTCAAGGAAAGACATTACAACAAAAAATCGGATTGGTCTATTCGTCTTCCTTTTCCTTGGGGATTAACTTCTTTAATAGGGTTTTCAGCTTTTTCAAGTCTCTCTAGTCCTCCTCAGCATGCTTCTCCAAAGATGTGATCCTTTCTTGTTGGGCTTTGAGGACCTCTGCCTGAGCCTTGATTGACTCTTCTTGCCTCTTTAGTAATTCATCCTAATTTTCAAGCTCCTCTTTGATCTCAATCCGGATATCTCTTTCCTCATTCCATTTTTGAGCAACCGAGTTAAGCTTTCCATTCAGATCCTTCACTTGTTGATTCTAAAAATTTTTCTCAAGGGTCAGCTTATTCTCATGATTCTTCATCTTGGCATCCTCATTATCAAAGGAATATTTTACATCATTCTGAAAGGTATCAAGATCTGTCAAATCCTCATCGATTTTCTTTTACCATAAATACATTTTGCTGCTAGATTTTCTGTGAACATCATAATTGATAAGAATATTTCTATGCTCATCCTCAAACTTCACAAACTTATCCATCACCATGGATAAGGATTCTGACATTTGATTTAGGCTGTGTTGAAGCATCTGGCATCTGAAGTCTATGGTGGGAAAGATCAAAATTGTGTCCAACAACTTCTTTAAAGACTCAACAACAAAATCATGACCCAGTGCTGATGATTCCGAATAAAACACCTTGCTTGAGGATTGATATTCTTCAATTTCCACTGGCGTTCTTCTAGAAGAACCACCAACGTCTTTCTTTCAAATTATATCTTTTTTTGGGGTGTCCATAAGCACTTGTTTCCCCTTATCAAATTTCGGAACTATCTCATCAGGAGATTCTTCCTTGCTTTTAGATACTTGAACAATCTTATCTTCATCCAGTTTCTCCTTCTCTGCTCCTTCTTCAAGAAAATTCTTCTCATAGCTTTCTTCCTCATATACCAAATTTCAATTCTCCTCTTCAATGTCATCATATTTCTTACCATCTTTTTCATCTCCCTTTCCCTGAGTGACATGTTTTGAGGGCTCGGCCTAAGAAGTTCGGAGTGGTAGTTTTTCTGATGGGTTTTCCTTATCTTGAAACTCTTCCACATGTTTAATCAAGTCATCTTGATCACCACTTGTAAACACCCGTAAAATTCAAGGGAATTGTTTTTTTAATTTTCATTGGGATTGTACAAGAATTCAGTTTCTGACGGCGCCTGATTCCAAGGACCGGTGTGCCCGGAATCATTTTCCAAATTTTAGCTCGAGTACGTTCAGTGAAAGAACGAGCGGGTTTTCCTATCTTTTGAACCAATGCTCGGAATTGAATTCCAAGGGCCCCGATGGAATCGCAGCACCGGTAATTTCTTAAGAACACCCTTTCCGGAGTTGCTTTTGCTCGGGTGAGGTTATTAATTAATTGGGTTAACTAAAGAATAAAATAAAATATTGTGCTACGGATTTTATTTTTATTCTAAGTAGTGTTAACCTAGGCAGGGTGGTTGGAGTGGGACCCACTGATATCCTAACTCCTAGGTAGGATATTAGATAGGTGGAGCCCACGCGAGCCCCACCACGTTTATTTTCTTTTTACCTCCCACGTGCATTTAATTATGTAACTCACCTGCACCCCCCTTTTCTTAAATGCCAAGGCAAATCTTGCGTTTAACTGGATTATTAAACCCCTCATTAATTGTTTAACGATCGATAATTAAATCATGATTTAATTTTGAATTTCAAAAACAGATGAAATGACTAATAAAATAAGGCACCGCCTTATTTTATTATTGTTGTTTCGTTGTGTGAGAGGGATTTGGGGAAGAATTACTCAAAGCCATAGAATCTTTATCTTCTTCGTTGGAGAATGCGAAGAACGCCGTCCTCCAATGGAAGACGACGAAGAATGCTATTTCCTCGGAGATCGACGACGCGACGTCGTGTACCGAGACGCCGACCATCCTCCTTCCGCGACGCTTTCTTCCACGACGTCTGTTCCCCGTGACGAACCTTCATTCAACAATGCTTGAGGTAGGGGTAAATTTTTTTCCCATGAATTTTTCCTTTTCCGTTCACTGACTTCTATTTGGGCCGCCTGTTATCGTAATTACGGGAGGAGGTCAGATCGCACGAACACAGTCGACCCTCCTCCCCCTTTGATGATTGTGTTTTTTTCAGTTCGAAAGAAGGTGGCGCAGTGCAATGGCATCGCGCAGAAACATGGGGAAATGTGGAAAAGATGTGTGGCGCCGTCGCACGGTGCCATTTACGCCAAACGAACCCGTGGCCGGAGTCAGGCCACATCGAAGGGGCGCGGCGCCATCACACTGCACCGGAGAACCACGAAGACACCGCGGTAAGAGCGGGGCCACGGCGGAGGGGCGCAGCGCTGTCGCACTGCACCAGTCGGACAAGGTCGCGGCTTGAAGCCACGACGGTGGAATGTCGGGTGGCCGGAACCGACGACCGCCGGCACCTCGGAGGGGCGGGACCCCGGCGGTCCCGCGGCAGCAGCACCGGTCGGCCGGACCGGGCCGGCCAGCTTCATAGAAACTGGGGGTAGTAAACCCTGGCTGACCGAAGGAGCGGCCCCCCATGTGGGGGTTGTGTTTTCTCAATCAGGGGGGCAGCGCGACCCCATGTTCCGCTCAGCTCGACGCTGGCCGAGCAGGCCACGTGGGTCGCGCGAGTGCGCTAGGCCATCGGCCGCCCATGCCGGGCCGGGCCACCCAGTCCTGGCCATGCCACCTAGGTTGGGCCGGGCCGTGCCCTAATGGGCTGGACCCGGACCCGGTTCGGGCCAACCGAGGGGGCCTCGGGTCGGGTCGGTCTGGGACCAAAACCCCCTAAAACCGGATATGTTCGTTCTTTTCCTCATATCATCGACTAAGGACCTCAGAACGATGAGCCATCAATTGATATGAGATCCTTGGATCACGACGGTCGTTTCAGTATATTACACTCAAGATTTCAGAGAACTTTGTGTACGACTGGGTTGGTTCGAACACGAAACCAACCGGGCCCTCAATGCGGAAACGCTTATAACATGAGCTCCGGATGTCTGATTGACGTGTCGTCAACTTCATTGGATTCCTCTTAGTAAGAAAGACATTTTGGCTTACTCTTATCATGGTTTGGACATAGTTGGAGTATGGTCGGGTTGGTTTTTGACTTAAAAACCAACCGGGCCCCTGGAACGAAAATGCCAATAACTCTTAGACCGGGGATCCGATTGACGCGCCGTCTGTCACGTTGAGTTCCTCTTGTCGAGATGGAACTCTGATATACATCAACTATGGACTTCGAGTCAGTTGATGTATCAACCCCTTGGCTCATGGAGCGGACCCTTCCGGAAACGAGCATGCTGTGTGTGGGAACCCTAGAGCTGGCTGCGACTGCGACTGTGGCGACTGCACTGAAATCCTATGTGGGTTCGGTAGCGATGAAGACCGTACTGAAATCCTCTGTGGGTTCGACGGTGATGAAAACTGCACTGAAATCCTATGTGGGTTCAGCAGCAATGAAGACCGTACTGAAATCCTCCATGGGTTCGACGGTAATGAAGATTGCACTGAAATCCTATGTGGGTTTGGCAGCGATGAAGACCGTACTGAAATCTTCCGTGGCTTCGACGGTGATGAAGATAGCACTGAAATCCTATGTGGGTTCGACAGCGATGAAGACCGTACTGAAATCCTCTGTGGGTTCGACGACAATGAAGACTTCACTGAAATTTTATGTGGGTTCGACAGCGATGAGGACCGTACTTAAATCCCTTGTGGGTTCGGCGGCAATGAAGACTACACTGAAATCCTTTGTGGGATCGGCAGTTTGGATGTTTTAGTATCCTACGTGGGTCCCAAAATAGATGAATCAGTGGCTATATCTGATCATCTCTATCACCTTACGATGAAGTATACCTGTGTGAGCTGAGTCTTGACTTTCAATCAATATCTTCGATATGATTGACTTGCTTTCCTATGTGGATTGGGTTGTGTTATTCTATGTGGATTGGGTCGTACTATCCTGTCTGGACGTGATCGAATTTGGGCTCGGATGTTGGAGCCGAACTGGAATTCATGACTTAGGTATATGTATGGGCTTATACCTAAGTAGTGTTGGATGTTACTTCGTGATTGTATATTTCCATTGTGGATTATCCTTTTTGTATTCTGGGAGACCTTCGGGGGTCTCGAGGTCCCTACTGAGTAGCGTATACTCACCCCTGCACGGGCTATGCCCGCACTACGTTGTGTTGGATGCAGACGACGGACACTGCTGATCGTGGTTGAGGCTTGTGGAGCAAGTCGGTACATGGAGGTGGACCACTGGGTGGGACGTACTCGGAGCGGACGGTTGGACCCGAGGAGCTGAGGAGGCTATTTTTACCCACCATTCAGGTGGGACTTCTAGTGGACGGCTTGACATTGCTGCTTTACATTTAGTTGTTGTACTTTCATTCCATTTGTACCTTACTTTCAGTTTGGGTTTGTATTCTAGCCCACTTACTTTTCCACACTACTTTTTGTACCCATTTGTACATAGTGTTTACTTCAACTTTCTTATTCGGTGGTGTTTGTTTACTTTATAAAGGCAATGCCTTCCCCTTTTGTCAGGATTTACGCCATGGTGCTAGTCTCCAGCACCTGGCCTATGGGAGGCGGGCTTGGGTTAGTCACGGTACGAGTCCTGAGGATGGGTCGTGACAAATTGGTATCAGAGGAGTTCGGTTCTACCGCAGAACATAGGACTCTAATCTATTTCTGTGTGAAGTAATAGTGTTAAGGGTATTGATTATGGTTATCAGTCCAGGGAGTCCGGTGTTGGTGCAGCGGCCGACGTATCCGTACCCCAGGACCCTAACTTCGGATTTCCAACTCAATGCATGAAAACATTGATTGCATATGTGTTTCAAAAGTTTTCTTTATGATTAGTTTGTGTCAGCTCACCAGGTATACATTTGGACCGTGGTGCACCTGTTTCTTTTCAGGATGTCCCCACGACGGCAGCCAGCTAGGGTTCCGAGCTTTGAGCAAGACGACAACCCACCGAGCGACAAGGCCTTTGTGTAGGGCCCTTTGACAGCAGAGGCACCGGCGGTACCTCTACTTGCCGAGCCACCGATGCTACCAGCCCCAGCCGCTGATAGTTCACGTCGCCTTAGTGCGCTGCATGAGTTTCTGCATCAGATCCCGCCCAGGTTCCGTAGGGAGATGGACCCTTAGGCAGTCGATGATTGGCTGGAGGTGGTTGTGAGAGTTTTCATGTTAGTGGGGACACCAGCTGACCTCATGGTGATCCTCACAATGAGACTCATGCACGCGTCAGCAGGCAGATGGTGGATATTGATGCTCCAGGTGCACGACGAGGCATTACTCCTCTGGACGGACTTTGATAGCCTCTTCCTCTCGGAGTTCGTCTCAGCCACCCTCCGTGCGGTGCGAATCTAGGATTTTCTATAACTGTGGGAGGGCAGCATGACGGTTGCCCAATACTCTGCAATATTTACCGACCTCTGGCGCTATTCGACGTACATGGTACGAGACCCATTCTTCTGGGCCCCGACCTTCGAGCAGGGAGTGAAGCATGTGATCAGGGCATCAATGATCTCCCTCAGCATTCTGACATAGGCAGGAGTACTAAAGAGATATCTTCTCATAGAGAGATTTCTTGCGGAGCCTACACCAGCAGTGAGACCTGCCAAAGGGCGAAAAATAACAGAGTCGTCTGCAGCTGGCAGTCGACGGATGTCACAGTGGTCCAGGCGGACCGGACCATCAGGAAAACGACCTCAGGACACTGGCTCAGAGGTGTGGGGCACAGGGCACAGAGCCATCCTTCAGAGGAGCAGGCAGTGCTACGCATGCGGCGGGCAGGGCCACATGGCTCGTGACTACCCGACCCTCCATGCAGAGAAGCAGCAGACGGTTGAGGGGCCACCCAGGCAGAGGCAAAGGGTCGACCGTGGTGTTCCGCTGAGAGAAGGGGGACGAGGCAGGGGAGCTGGCCGAGTAGCTGGTGGTGGGAGACTCCTTAAGGCTTTACCACCACCACTTCCAGGAGGTCCACCCCGACCACAGGGAGCTGGCGGGCAGAGACATGTTCAGCTTCAGGTAGCAGAGGCCAACGACCACAGCACGCCAGAGATGATTTGAGGAACTATTTGTGTCTACTCCACCCCTGTTGCAGTTCTTATAGACACATGAATGAGTCATTCCTTTATTTTCGATGCCCTTGTTCAGATCTCGAAGATTCTGACAGAGCCGTTGGCTCGATCCTTGCGGCTAGAGACTCCTACGGGAGAAGACTCGACGATTACGCACTGGTGCCGGAAGTGTGAGCTTACTCTAGGAGGTGAGAGCTTCAGCTGGGATCTTCTTGTAGTGGCGTCGAGTCCTTACAATGTCATCTTGGGCATGGATTGGTTATCTACATTCCATGCTCAAATCAAATGTTTTAGTTGCAAGGTGCGGTGTGTTCGCACCGATGGGAGTAGGTTCACCTTCACCAGCAATAAGGGAGCCTTTGCAGCCCAGGATAGACTCACGCAGAGGTGAGGATAGCCCATAACTCATCAGTTGTCTAGCCTCAACCTAGGAGCAGTTGACGTATAGAGTCTTAGTTTTCCTGTAGTGGTGGATCAGTATGCGGATGTTTTCCCTGACGACGTTCCAGGACTACCTCCTCACAGAGAGGTAGCCTTTTATAATGACTTGTACCCCAGGACAACCCCGATATCCACTCCAGCATATCGGAGGGCTCCCACTCAGCTTCGAGAGCTACGAGTACAGCTGGAGGACTTGCAGATCAAGGGATTCATCCGACCCAGTGTTTCACCTTGGGCTTCCCCGATATTGTTCGCCATGAAGGCGTATGGGAGCTTGCGACTGTGTGTCGACTATTATCACCTGAACCAGGTGACCATGAGGAACAAGTATCTTCTACCGAGGATTGATGGCCTCTTAGATCATCTCAAGGGAGCACGGTGGTTCTCAAAGATATACCTTAGATCAGGCAATCATCAGCTCAGAGTTCGAGACGAGGACGTGCAAAAGACGACCTTCAGATGTCGGTATAGCCACTATAAGTTCTTGGTTATGCCTTTTGGTGAAACCAACGCTCCAGCAGTGTTCATGGGTATCATGAACAGGATATTTCAGCCATACCTCAACCAATTTGTTGTGGTCTTCATCAATGAGGTATTGATATACTCGACCACTGAGGAAGAGCACGCCTACCACTTGCGGGTTGTACTAGACACACTCCGAGAGCACCAGCTTTATGGAAAGCTCTCGAAGTGTTAGTTCTGGTTACGTGAGGTCCACTTATTATGACACGTCATCTCTGAGGTGGGAGTTGCGGTGGATCCTATGAAGATCGAGGCAGTGCTAGCCTGGGAGCCACCCAGGAGCGTGACGGAGGTGCGAAGTTTCTTGGGGCTAGTTGGGTACTACCAGAGATTTGTGCGAGAATTTTCCAGAGTTGCAGCACCACTATCAGCTTTGACGAAGAAGGGGAAACCCTTCATGTGGTCAGAAAGATGTCAGCAGAGCTTCCAGGAGCTGAGACAGAGATTGACCAGTGCGCCTATATTGAGGCTACCAGAGGAGGGAGTAGGGTACGTAGTCTACTGCGATGCATCGGGGACCAGACTCAAATGTGTCCTGATGCAGAAGCAGGTCATGATCGCCTATGGATCATGTCATTTGAGGCAGCATGAGAAAAAATACGCTACCCATGACCTGGAGTTAGCAGCAGTGGTCATCGATCTGAAGATGTGGCGACACTATCTGATGGGCGAGTGCTTTACAGTCTACTCTGACCACAGGAGTCTCAGGTACATCTTCTCACAGAAGGACCTGAATCTGAGACAACAGCGATGGCTTGAGTTCCTCCATGATTATAACTTTGAGATAGTCTATACACCTGGAAAGGGGAACGTTGTAGCCGATTCCCTCAACAGGAGGACGGGCATTCAGCTACTCGGCGAGGCGACGGAGCAGTAAGCCGCTTTGCAGATTTCGTTCGTGGGTATAGATGGAGCAGACTTTCTTCAGTCAGTCACAGTCACTCCTCCACTACTACAGCGGGTTAGAGAGGCACAAAGTGGGGACACTGAGTGTGAGATGCGGTGTGCACATATATCCTCAGGACATGCACCTGATGGATTCTCTGTAGGAGGAGAGCACGTCATCCTTTTCAGAGGATGTACAATGGTACCAGTTTCTTTACAGGAGGAGGTGCTGAGAGATATTCACACTTCCACTTTAGCGGTACATCCAGGAGTGGCGAAGATGTAGCAGGATCTCAGACGACAGCACTGGTGTCCGGCTATGAAGAAGGTTGTGGTAGAGTTCGTCTCTCGATGTCTCACCTGCCAATAGGTGAAGGCAGAGCACCAGGTACCAGCAGGCTTGGTACAACCCTTGGATGTCTCGAAGTGGAAGTGGGATGGGATATCTATGTATTTCGTGAATGGACTTCCAAGTACTTCCAGATTTCACGACTCTATTTGGGTGATTGTCGACCGACTCACCAAGTTGGCTCACTTCATACCCATCAGAGAGTAGGGCTCATTGGAGAGCTTGGGATGCCTCTATGTTCAAGAGATCGTATGGCTTCATATTGTTCCATCATCTATCATCTCTGATCGAGATGATCTCTTTACTTCCTGGATTTGGAAGGGGTTATAGGAGGCATTCGGGATGCAGCTACATCTGAGCACCGCCTTTCTCCCTCAGACAGATGGTCAGACGGAGAGGACCATTCAGACTCTCGAGGACATGCTCTGTGCATGTGTCCTCGACATTGGTCACAGCTGGAAGGACCATCTACCCTTGGTGGAGTTTGCGTAGAACAACAACTACCACTCCACCATCGGGATGGAACCATACGAGGCATTGTACGGCCGACCTTGCAGATCACCTCTATGCTGGACAGACCCCGGGGAGTCAGCACTTGAGGGACCGGAGATGGTCTAGGACATGACAGAGAAGGTCCAGGTCATCCAGGAGTAGATGAGAATAGCTTGGAGCCGGTAGAAGTCTTATGCTGACAGGAGTCAGAGGCCACTGGAGTTGGAGGATGGCGACCACGTTTTCTTGCGGGTCTCACCTCGACGTGGATTTCAGAAATTTGGCCGGGGCAGCATGTTAACTCCACGTTTCATCGGACCGTTCCAGGTTCTCAGCAAGATAGGCGAGGTGGCTTATCGCTGAGCTCTACAACCTCAGTTTCACCAGGTGCACGATGTCTTCCACGTATCTCAGCTGAGGAGATACATGCATGACCCGACGCATATCATCGACCATGGGGAGTTGGACATTGACGATGGGGCAAATTTTGTGGAGGTCTCGATGGAGATCAAGGATCGACAGGAGAGGGTCCTACGTGGAAGGTCGATACCTCTAGTGCGCATCATATGGCAGAACTGGATCCTCCAGGAGAGCACATGGGAGCGGGAGGCTCAGATGCGTGCACAATACCCAAATTTGTTCCACTAGTTTATGATGTATCTTTACGGGGATGTAAATCCCTATGGTGGGAGTAATCTAAAGACACGTAAAACTCAAGGGATTTTTTTTAATTTTATTTGGGATTTTAGAAGAACTCAGTTTCTGACGGAGCCCAATTCCGAGGCCCGGTGTGCCCGGAATCATTTTCCAAAGTTTCTCTCAGGTACGTTCAGTGAACGAACAAGCGGGTTTTCCGAACTTTTGAACCAGTTCTCGGAATCGAATTTTGAGGGCACCGATGGAATCACATCACCGGTAATTTCTTAAGAACACCTTTTCTTGAGTTTTAGTTGCTCGTGTGAGGTTATTAATTAATTGGGTTAACTAAAGAATAAAATAAAATATTATGCTATAGATTTTATTTTTATTCTAAGTAGTGTTAACCTAGGCATGGTGGTTGGAGTGGGACCCACTGATATCCTAACTCCTAGGTAGGATATTAGTGATGGAGGGCCCACACAAGCCCCGCCCCCTTTATTTCCTTTTTACCTCCCTCGTGCATTTATTTATGTAACTCACCTGCACCCCCCTTTTCTTAATTGCCAAGTCAAGTCTTGCATTTAATTAAATTATTTAACGCCTCATTAATTGGTCAAAGATCAATAATTAAATCGTGATTTAATTTTGAATTTCAAAAACAGATGGCATGATTAATAAAATAAGGCAATGCCATATTTTATTATTGTGGTTTCATTGTGCGAGAGAGATTGGGAGAGGAATTACTCAAAGCCTTTGAATATTCATCTTATTTGTTGGAGAACGTGAAGAATGACGAAGAACGACGTTCTCCGACGGAAGGCGACGAAGAACGCTGGTTCCCTAGAGATCGACGATGCGACGTTGGGTACCGCGATGCCGACGGTCCTCCTTCCACGACACTGTCTTCCGCGATGTCCCTTCCCCGTGACGAACCTTTGGTCAACAACGCTTGAAGTAGGGGTTAATTTTTTTTGCCCGTGAATTTTTCATTTTTCGTTCATCGACTTCTATTTGGGCTTCCTGTTATCGAAATAATGGGAGGAGGTTGGACCGCACGAACACGGCCGACCCCCCCCCCCTTGATGATTGTGTTTATTGCGGTTCGAAAGAAGGCGCCGCGGTGCAACGACACCACGCCGAAACATGGGGAAATGTGACGAAGATGCACGGCGCCGTCGCGCCGCGCCGTTGAGGCCAAACGAACCCGCGGCCATAGTCGGGCCGCAGAGAAGGGGCGCGGCGCTATCGCGCCGCGCTGGAGAACCACGAAGACACTGTGGCCGGAGCGGGGCTACGGCGGAGGGGCGCAGCGACGTCGCGCCGCACCGGTCGGACAAGGTCGTGGCTCAAAGCCACGGCGGTGCAATGCAGGTTGGCTGGAACCTCCGGTCACCAGCACCTCGAATGGGCGGAACCCTGGTGGTCCCGCGGCAGCAGCACCGGCCGGCCAGCTTCCATGTAACCGGGGGTCATAACCCCCGGCAGGCCGAAGGAGCAGCCCCCCACGTGGGGGCCACATTTTCTCAATTAGGGGGCAATGCCCCCCCTGTTCCGCTCAGCTTAGCACTAGCTGAGCTGTCCATGCAGGCCGCGCGAGCGCCCCAGGCCACCTGCCGCCCAGGCCGACTGGGCCGGGCCCCCCAGGCCGGGCCCGGCCACCCTGGCCAGGCTGGGCTGCTCCCACTGGGTCGGGCCACGTCTTAATGGGCCATACCAGGACCCGGTTCGGGTCGAACCCGTTCGGGCCGACCCAGGGGGTCTCGGGTCGGGTCGGTCCGGGCCCAAAACCCCCTAAAACCGGACAGGTTCGTTCTTTTTCCTATATCTTGGGCTACAGACCTCCGATCGACGCACCGTCAGTTGTGATGTGATCCTTGGATCATGTTAGTAGCTTTGGTATATTACACTCAAGGTTTCGGAGAACTTTGTGTATGGCCGAGTTGGTTCAAACACGAAATCAACCGGGCCCTCGGAGCAGAAATGCTTATAACTTGAGCTCCGGACGTCTGATTGACGTGCCGTCGACATTGTTGGATTTCTCTTAGTGAACGGACCTTTTGGCTTACTCCGCTCGAGGTTTGGATGCAATTGGAGTGTGGTCGGGTTGGTTTTTGACTTAAAAACCAACCGGGCCCCTGGAACGAAAAAGCCAATAACTCTCAGACCAGGCATCCGATTGACGCGCCGTATGTCACATTGAGCTCCTCTTGTCGAGACGGATCTTTGAGATACATCAACTTCGGACTACTTGTCAGTTGATTTATTGACCCCTTGGCTCGTGGATCTGACCCTCCCGGAAACGAGCATGTTTTGTGCGGGAACCCTAGATATGGCTGCGACTGCGACTATAGAGACTGCACTGAAATCCAATGTGGGTTCGGCAACGATGAAGACCGTACTGAAATCCTCCGTGGGTTCGACGGTATTGAATATTTCACGGAAATTATATGTGGGTTCGGCAGTGATGAAGACCGTACTGAAATCCTCCGTGGGTTCGACGATGATGAAGACTGCACTAAAATCCTAAGTGGGTTCAACAGTGATGAAGACCGTATTGAAATCCTCCTTGGGTTTGACGGGAACGAAGACTGTACTGAAATCCTATGTGGGTTCGGTAGGGATGAAGACCGTACTGAAATCCTCCGTGGGTTCGGCAGAAATGAAGATTGCACTGAAATCCTTTGTGGGTTCGACAGCTTGGCTGGTTTAGTATCCATCGTGGGTCCCAACATAGATGCATCTATGGCTATATCTGATCATCTCTATCTCCTTACAATGAAGTGTACCTAAGTGAGCTGAGTCTTGACTTTCAATAAATATCTTCGATATGATTGACTTGTTTTCCTATGTGGATTGGGTTGTGTTATTCTGTGTGGATTGGGTTTTACTATCCTGTGTGACGTGATCGAATATGGGCTCAGATGTTGGAGCCGAACTGGAATTGATGACTTAGGTATATGTATGGGTATATACCTATGTAGTGTTGGATGTTACTTCGTGATTGTATCTTTCCTTTGTGGATTATCTTTTTTGGATTCTAGGAGACCTTCGGGGATCTTGGGGTCCCTACTGGGTAGCGTATACTCACCCCTGCATGGGCTATGCCCGCACTACATTGTGTCGGATATAGATGACGGATAGTGGAGATCGTGGTTGAGGCTTGTGGAGCAAGTTGGTACCTGGAGGTGGACCACTGGGCGGGACGTACTTGGAGCATACGGTTGGACCCAAGGAGCTGAGGAGGCTATATGTACCCACCCTTCAGGTGGGACTTCCAGTGGATGGCTCGACGTTGCTGCTTTAGTTTCAGTTACAGTACTTTCATTCTAGTTGTACCTTACTTTCAGTTTGGGTTTGTATTCTGGCCCACTTACTTTTCTGCACTACTTTTTGTACCCAGTTTTACTTAGTGTTTACTTTTGCTTGCTTACTCTATGGTGTTTGATTACTTTATAAAGGCAATTCCTTCCCCTTTTGTTGGGATTTACGACTTGGTGCTAGTCTCCAGCCCCTGGCCTATGGGAGGCTGGCTTGGGGTAGTCACGACACGGGTCCCAAGGACGGGTCGTGACACCACTTCCTTCTTGTACTTATTCTTCTTCTTCTACTTCCTATTCTTCTTCTATTTCTTCAAAAACTTCTTCCTCTACTCCTTCACCATCTCCTTTCAGTAGTCCTTCAACATCCTCTTTCCCTTTAGACTTTTCCGGAATGAAGTAATTTTTTCCAGGGGTCTCTGGTAAAGGATTAACAACAAAGGTTACAAGAATAAGAATCTTCTCAGAAGTTATTTTTGTTTCCCTCAAAAGAGATTGTATAACTTCTGCTTCAGACATATTCTTTTTCATCTTCTTCTCTTTTTCTACCTTCTCAAGGTATTCGGTCGTCTTCTCCCTTAAGGATTTAGCTTCAGTCGGGTCTAATCCAAACTGAGGTTCCCCTACATTCCTTTTCTCCTTATCTTCTCTCCACTTAGTAGCCACCTCATCTGGATATGCTTTCTGTTTTTTTAGCTTGGGAGGTGCAGATTAGGTTTCCTTTCTTTTTGGGTTCTTGTCTTCAGCCACCACTTCTTTCAATTTTCTCTTCTTACCAACCTTCTTCACTGGCTCAGCCTTCTCCACATTTTCCTGATTGGCTTCAACCTCTTCCACTGGAAAATTATAAAACTCTCATGTTTCCTTGGAATAATCCATATTCATCCTTGTCAAGGTATCATCACTAAAAAGCATAACCTTGCGATTCCGAGCCTTATACTTACATGCAATATTGAATGAATCCAAACACCAAATTGTTAGCTTTGATAGTAAGGCAGGGTACATGATGATTTGATCTCTCAAATTTCTTTCCTTGATGTTCTTGGTTGTCAGAAGAACATGCCTCATTATATTTATTTCTCTTAGATTCACCAAGAAGTATAAGAAATATATATCACTTTTTTTCAACGTATATTTGTCACCCTTTCTCAGAACCAAGAAACCTTGTACCCATAGCAGAAGGATATGATTATTAGAAGATAGGTGAGAAATCTTGGTTGTCTGTACATCATCAAGCCCAAGACACACCAAGGACTTCACCATAACAAAACTGCCTTAAACATCTAGAAGATTGTGTGATCAAAATTCTGCTTCTCCATCATATGCTAGCCCCACCAAGCTTGCTTCCTTGTTGTAAGTAAGTTTGTAAGTCTTTACATAGGACTAGAAAAAAAATATTTCTCTTCCCACTTCCTCATAGAAGCTTGTTGATTCATAGAACTATACAAGTAACTCTGAATAGACCACATCTTGATCACCTAGATTAGATATACATACATCTTCCCAACCATTCAACTTGATGTTCGTAGAGATGATAGAATCATATTTGTAAAAGTTCCGGTGGACCAACCATTCTCTGTACACTTTCCATTTTAAAATCGGCTTCGTGGTAGACATTTCTTGAGATGTGGCTTCTAAAAAAATTTAGAATGGATGAGCTCTAAGAGGTTCGGAACGAACATTAAGAACTGAGGCAGAGCTTCAAGATGCTAGAGCATGTAGATCACTGTGGGAATCAAATGGGGGTGCCCTTTATATAGGCGATGGAGCTGACCTTTGAACTTCCAAAACCAATCTAATGGTTGAAAATTTTCTAGTCTGATCTGATGGTTGAAAACATACTCGTAAGGAAATATTGAATCCGATCTTTTGAGGTTTTAACAATAACATTCATATTTATGAAGAAATAAATCCTAGAAATTTTATAAGGAAAAAAACTAACAACAATTAAAAACTATTACGAAAACTTAAGTAAGAAAGTCATACCTTTCGGATTTCCTAGGAATTTTATTCGTAATAGGTGATATTCTTCTTGAAAAAAATTTAACTATGAAAAACATACTATGAAAAACTCTCTACGAAAAACATAAAGTGAAAAACACAGTACAAAAACAAAACTTACTACGAAAAACTCAGTACGAAAAGTATGAGTACCGAAATTCCCGTTACGCAAATTCTCCTTACGAAAATTATCATTAAGAAAATTCTCATTACGAAAATTCTCATTACAAAAATTCTCATTATGAAAATTTTCATTACAAAAATATTCATTATGAAAATTCTCATTACAATAATTCTCATAACGAAAATTCTCATTACGAAAATATTCATTACAAAAATTCTCATTACGAAAATTTCCAGTATGAAAACTTCATTACAAAAATATCCAATACAAAAACATCATTACAAATATTTCGAAAAGCTCATTAGGAAATTTTTTTGAAGGGCTAATTATGGAATTTTTATTTGAAAGACTCATTACGAATTTTTTTTAAAAACTCATTACAAATTGTTTTGGAAGACTCATTACAATTTTTTTTGAAAAACTCATTATGAGTTTTTAAAAAAACATATTATAATTTTTTTTGAAAAGATAACAAACAAATGTACTCCCCTTATGAAAAAGAGTTTATTACTGTAAGGATAATTGTTTATGAAGAATTTAATGAAGGAAGATTACCTGATGGTTATCATTCCAATATTCTGTTTAATTTATTCATATCTATCGGAAGGTAATGATTTTGTTAAAATGTCAGCAAGTTTATCTTGCGTTCCGATAAATTGAAGAATGATATCTCTTTTTTGTGTGGGATCCTTATGAATGTGATGCCTAATATCTATGTGCATTGCATGAGAGTGATGTGCATGGATTTTACTAAGTGAAATGGAACATGTGTTATCACACAAAATTTGAGTCGTAGTAAAACTCAAGTCATAGTCTGTGAGTGTGTGTTGCATCCACAACACTTGAGCACAACAACTTCCAGCTACAATATATTCAGCTTCAGTAGTGGAGAGTGCTACAGAGTGTTGCTTCTTGCAAGACCAAGAAACTAATGAATCTCCTAATAAATGACATGTTCCGGATGTACTCATTCTATCCATTCTACATCCACCAAATTCAGCATCTGAAAAGCTTTTTAAAACAAAATAAATTCTATAATTATATAAGAGTCCTAAATCCATCATTCCGTTTAAGTAGCAAAAAATTCTTTTCACTGCCTTTAAATGAGATTCCTTTGGATTGGGTTGATATCTTGAACATAATCATACTGAAAACATCATGTATGGTCGACTAGCTGTCAAGTAAAGTATTCTTCCTATCATACCTCTAAAATATTCTGCTCTACTGGTTTCCCAGCTTAATCAAGATCAAGTGTGTTTGAGGTACCGATTGGAGTACTTATACTCTTAGTGTTTTCATACCCATACTTTTTAAGAATATCATTAATATAATTATGTTGGGATATGTAGATTTCTTCTGTTTTTTTTGAGAAATTTGGAAATCAAGGAAGAATGTTTACTCACCCATCATACTCATTTCAATCTCAGATTTCATTAGATCCACAAAGGAATCAGTTAAAGATTGTTGAGTTGAACCAAATATAATGTCATAAACATAAATTTGAACAATCAAAACATTTTTCTTATCTTTCTTTATAAAAAGGGTTGGATCTTTATTTCCCTTAACATATTTATTTTGAAGTAAAAATCATTTAAGTCTATCATACCAAGCTCTTGGAGCTTGTTTAAGGCCATACAAAGATTTGGTAAGTCTAAAAACATGATCAGGATATTTTTTGTCTTCAAAGCCATGAGGTCTTTCAACAAAAACATCCTCTTGAACATAACCATTTAGGATATCAAATTTCACATCCATTTGAAAATGTTTAAAATTGACGAATGCTGCAAAGGTAAAGAGAATACGAATAGATTCAAGTCTAGATATTGGAGCATAGTTTTCTTCATAGTCTATTTCCTCTTGTTGATTATAGCCTTTAGAAACTAATCTAGCTTTATTTCTAATGATGACTCCATTTTCATCACACTTATTTCTAAAGACCCGTTTTACTCCAATAACAGAAGTATCCTTAGATCTTTCAACCAAGGTCCATACTTTATTCCTTTAGAATTTATTTAGTTCATCTTACATGGGTTTAATCCAATAATCAACACCTAATGCTTCATCAGTGCATTTTGGTTCTAATTGGGAATGGAATTATAGATGTTCTACTTCATTTATTAAGGAAATTCTAGTCCTTACAGGTTGATTGACATCACCAATGATACTATCACTGGGGTGATTCTTAAGAAACAACTAATTTGGATTGTGAAGAACCTGTTCATCAACATAGGGTAGGCAATCTTCTGGGGTAAATGTTTCGGAAGTATCTTCTTGATCATTTTCCTTATCAGAAGGATTTTCTAACAAAGGATGATAATCAGTTTTTGAAAAAACATTCGAGGATGTAGGTTGAGGTTGTTTGAAAACAAAGGGATTAGTTTCATCAAATTTGACATGTACTGTCTCTTCAATAGTATATGTGTTTTTGTTAAAAATTTTATAATCCTTAGAAGTTTTGGGGTAGCCTATGAAAATTCATTCATCATATTTTGGTGAAAATTTATGGAAATTATCTTTATTATTCATAATGAATACTTTTCATCCAAAAACCTTAAAATAGGAAATTCTAGGTTTTCTACCATTCCATAACTCATAAGGATTTTTATTAAGAAAAGGTCTAATCAAAACCTGATTTATAGTATAACATGTAGTACATACAGCTTCAGACCAAAAATGTTTGGCTACAGAATATTAACTCAACATGGTTCTAGTTATTTCTTGAAGAATTTTATTTCTTCTTTCATCAACTCTAATTTTTTTAGGTGTTTTGGGTGCTGAGAAGTTGTGAGTAATACCTTTTCTACTAAATAAAGTTTCAAAATCAGAATTTTTAAATTCTCCTCCATGATCACTATGAATAGTTTTCAATGGAAGGTTTTTCTCATTTTTGACTTGGGCTCTAAAAATTTTTAAATAAGAAAATGCTTCAGACTTCTTTGCTAGAAAATAGACACATGTAAATTTAGAGTAATCATAAACTAAAACAGATACATAATACTTTCCCTTAATGCTTCCAGTTTTTGTAGGACCAAAAACATCCATACACACTAGCTATAATGCATCATTTTTTGGGATTTCACCAATTGATTTAAAATATTATTTATGTTTCTTTCCATATTGATAAGGATCGCAAACCTTTGAAGAATCAATTCTATGCTCTGGTATATCCTTAACTAAACATTTCATAGAAATCTTACATAAGTTCCTAAGGTTAAAATGTCCTAACCTTCTATTCCACAACCACGAATGATCTTCCATTGCACTAAGGCAAGGTATGTCTTGGCTCCTAAGTTCTTCAATGTTTAGTCTGTAGACATTTTCTTTCCTATTGGAAGAAAGAATAAATTCTTCCATGGAATTGTGTACTTACAACTTATCATTCCTAAAATTCACAAGGTATCCTTCATCATATAATTGACTTATGCAGATGAGGTTGTGCTTATGACCTTTAACAAACAAAACATTTGAAATCAAGGTTTTTCCAAGAAGAACGATGTTACCTATACCAATAATTTCTCTCTGAGCATTATCACCGAAAGTTTCTTTTCCTCTTTTCATCTTGATAATCTTTTCAAAATAGTTTTTGTTACCAGTCATATGTCGGGAACATCTACTATCCATGTACCTAGTTGTGTTTTTGGTACATTCCATGTTTTCATGAAAATAAGAAAAATTTAGGATTTCGGAATCCAAACGTTCATGGATCCAGAAATTTCAGAAAGTAAAATTTTGGGTAACCATATCCTCTTAGAAAAATAAGCTTTATGAAATCCTAAATATTGGGTTTTTTTTAAAGAAAAATTCTTTTCCCATTGACCACCACATATGCACTTTGTGAAAAATGGGGCACTTTTAGGAACAAAGTAGTTGTTACTAAAAATCGGTTTAGAACTAGTATAACCAAAACCAGAAGTATTCCTTCGAGGTAGGATTTTGGAATAAATTTTATCAAAATTATACTTTCCATGGGTAAAATTTGACAAAAACTTCCTCAAAGAAAATATTTTAGATTAGAGTTTGATAACTATGTTCTTGTCTTCAAATACATTTGAATTAGATCTAGGCTCGAATACATTTTTCTTAGAAATTACATTTTCTAGTTCTTATGAATGTTTGTTCTTCTATGAACATACTTCCTCATGATTTTTTGAAATACTTTCAAAATCAGCATTTTTCCTATCAATATATTTAGAAAGATCTGATATTTCCTTAGTAAGAATTATATTCCTAGAGTTTTCTTTATCATGCTTTTTCATTAGTTTTGAGTTCTCAATCTCTAGAAGTTCAGAAAACCTAGAAACATCTTCATAGGTAGGTAATGTATTTTCTTCATCAGAAGAATATTCTTCATCAGAAGAGTTATAATAATTACTATCATTAGCATTTAAATAAATTTTGGAAAAGGATTCAATATTGTGTACCTTAGCTATAAAGTAATGATTATCAATATGTATCATGGCTATAAGACCAAGATTCTTCTGTCCAGAAGATTCATAATAATAAGATTCATCTGAAGAGTCACCACCACTGGCACTCCAGGTGTCATTAGCTTTCAGAACATTCTTAGCTTTGGACTTGTAATACTTATTTCTATTCCTTTCAGAATTCCTCTCTTTTATTTCTTTTATTTTGAGCATAGGGAAATCAAGCCTTTTGTGTCCTTCTCTCTTGCATTCATAACATGTAACCTCTGAAAATTTCGTATATTTCCTTTCCTCTTTTTTATACTTGGATAGGAAATTTCTCTGTCCATCTATCTTATTTATCCATCAAGCAAGATTAGCTAAATAATTTTTTGAGACTTCACTCTCACTAGTTTCTGATTGAATAATATCCTTATTAGATTTGTATCTAGTAACTCTCTCAGGAGTATTAGATTTCATGTGATTTGAAGTTTTAGTAAAAGCAACACTACCATTTCTATTCTTCTTCATTATTTTGTCATCATCTCTCTTCATTCTTGTCTCACGTTGAAGAAGAGTTCCAAACATTTCATCACGAGAAATTTGAGTAACATTTCTATTCTCATTGATAGAAGTTCTCTTTGATTCCCACTCATTGGGAATAATATCTATGATCTTATAAACAAGGGAGTCATCATCTAGACCTTTCACTCCCATAGATTGTAATATATTCATGATAGTCATGAATATATATTGCACTTTATAAATTGGTTCTCCATTAGGAAAATTAAAACCATGATACTTAGCTCTGAGCATGGCTCTTCTAGTCTCAATCACTTTAGATGTCCCAAAATGTGTAACTTCATGTTTATTTAATATACAGTTAGCTGTTTCACAAGATGAAATTTGGCTATATAAGTTCATAGTCATTGAAAAAATAAAAGTATTGCATACCTTATAGTTATGTTGGTATTCATGCTTTTCGTGAGTAGTAAAAGCACTTACTTCCTTGTCATGAATTTTATATCCTCCAGTAATAATGACTAAGTTATCTACCCCAGTACTGATAATGAAAGTCTTCTTACGATATCTCCAATATTCATAATCATTACCATAAAAAATTGGTGGTTTAGTAGGATTTAAGTTTTCAATAGAACCAACATTTAAACCTATAATCCTTAAGAACAAATTTGGCACACAACCTTGTTAGAAGTATAAGTTTGTAAACAAGAGAAAATATTATACGAAAAAAAATTGTATCTCTAAGAAAAAAGTGAATCCAAACTATGATTCCAAAAAATATGAATCTGAAATGTATGAATCTGAATGTTATAAATACATCTGAATATAATCGTGAGTTTAATTCAGATAGAACCAAATCCTCTGATACCAATTTATAGGATAGTATGACTATGAGTATGATATACTCTATAACACCAAACATAGAATCGAAATAATAATGATATTTTCAGATAAAAGAGGGGGGGTGAATTGTACCTTTTATAAATTCCCATAGGAAATTATTATGATGGTTATGTTTAAAAAGGTTAAACATGATAATTCACAAGACCTCTATGAGAACTAAAGACTTTTTAGATTCCGGAAATGTGATTCCGAAAAAGGAACATAATAAAAGTTACAAAGATTAAGATTCTACCTTAAAGCGTATAGAATCTAACTATATCAGAGTATAATTCAGGATGTATAAGAAAGTTATACTTTCCTTAACAATAAAAAATGAAGAGGAAAAACAATTATTAAAACTACAAGTAACAAACAATAACTCTTATAACCCAAAAATAAGGGTATCCAACAACCCAGGATAAGAGGTTCCTTGATTTATACTTTCAAGAAAGTCTGTCTTACCCACACCAGGGTAAGCCCTTGATATGATGATATGAGTCTGTCTTACTATCCCCACAATCCCTCAACTATCAGTTAATCGACACATCTATATTCCTCAGCAAGGAAGCCCTCATCTTCAAGGTGTTGGAGCCTCTTTCTTCCTATTCACGGAAGTCCTCGATTGTAATCAGCAACAATCAGAGTCGCATGAAGAAAGTCTGCACAAAGAAAAGTTTGAACAAGCTGTTCAAACATTCTGCACGAAGCATTGAGATTTGATAAGAGCCTCCCTCTCTAGAAATCACTTCTATATGTTTTGATCACCAAAATTCCAAAAGTTATGAACACATTCAAATGAGCTCCTATTTATAGGTGAAACTCCAACAGTCCGCTCCCTCCTCCAACAGTCATATTTCTCTTTGAATTTCGGAGGGACATGTACATATGTCACTCAACTAATGGTTAGTCCATATCTGAAAGCATGACATCATTTTGTAATGAAACAGGTCTAAGCATAAGTAAAACGGATGTTCAGAATGTATGCAAATAAAATTTCGGAGTCTAACCAAAATGGAATTCAGAATCTATAATAAAGAGATATTTGAATTATGTTATTTAGTAATTTGGAACCTGAATTCTATAAAAATCCAAATTCTGAATTTCAATGAAATTCCGTGTCTTGTTTCATTTGAATTCAGAACCAGAACTTACAATGATTCGGATTCAGAGTTCATGAGAATTCGTAGTCTGAACTTAGATATGTTCGTAATCATAATTCGGAGTCGAACTACATGAGAGTTCGTATCCAGAATTCGCAATGGAACATCATTAGTGTATGTATCCAGAATTCAGAGTGGAACTCCATGAAAGTTTGTATCCAGAATTCGGAATGAAACTTCATTAGAGTTCGTATCCATAATTCAGAATGGAACTTCATTAGAGTTAGTATCCAGAATTCGGATCCTAAAATAGAATACTTCATATCTAAGTATTATATGATTCCGAGGTTTTAGATATGAATCCTATTTTTATAATTAAGGAAAATATTTATATAATAAATAAAAACATATTAGGGATAAATTATTTTGAGAAGGAAATATTCCTTAGTGAGGTAAAATATAGATTTTCTTAAATATAAGGTTTTTGTGATTTTCAAAACAAGAAGGAAAGGAAAAGTCATAAGGAAATACCTTATTCACTCAACAAACTATTATTTATTTTTCTATATTTAATCTCTATTTTATTATCATTTATTTCATCCATATTTTTTATTTATGATTGATACATGTATATATAGTTTAATTTCTCTACCCTTATTTGGGATAATTCAAGTTTTGTGTACTCTTTGAAAATCCCTCTTTTAAGTAAACTTAATTTAAGGGAACTTCCAAATTTATTGTTTCATGTAAACCAATACTCCCATTAAATGATCTAACCACATATTACTCTTTAAAACCCTAATTATTTTCTATAAAAAC
Organism: Viscum album; assembly: GCA_963277665.1. Classification (NCBI taxonomy): domain Eukaryota; kingdom Viridiplantae; phylum Streptophyta; class Magnoliopsida; order Santalales; family Viscaceae; genus Viscum; species Viscum album. The sequence continues at coordinate 49,894,222 of OY728138.1, read as the reverse complement.
GTTCATGTCCAATTATATACTAAATTTCAATAATATGTTGTTTCATTACTTAAAACAACATTTTGTGACTTTAAGAAGCATCACCTATGAGGTTTATTTTTATTTTTACTTCACTAATCCTTCTCATGAATTTTAATACTTTATAACTCATCATTCAAGACCAATAATTCTTTATCAAAATATGAACATACAAAATGATTTTACTCCTTATTATTTTAATATTCCTTGTGATATAGTGTAGTGACCAATAATTTTCATACATAAATACTACATAGTTTCAGATGAATGTTAAATACAATTCACAATAATAATTCCCTAAGGATGGTAGATTTTAAGAATCCTTAGAAGCTTGTAGATATAAAAAATTGAACATAAAATATCAACATCATTTTTTATTATGTTTCTAAAAACTGTCACCCTTCTAAGACATATCCTACCTAAATGGTTTCTTCACCTCATTATGAAGTTAAACATAAGAATGTGTGGGATCATATGATTAATAAGGGTAAAAAATATATATCAATCAATGAACATATGTATGAATAAGACAAGCGTATGGTTTTGAGAACATGGTTAAGAAATAAATTAATCATACCAAACTAGCCAAATGTATTTAATGATGTAATATGCTGTAATGTTTTTTTCAAACTTATGGAATAATGAATAAGATTTTGGAATAAAAAATAATCAGTCATGTGTCATGAAAACATTTCATAAGCATAAGACTGACATATTTTGGAATGCACATAAGAATTTAAATTAATGTCCTTACTCAAGAATAAATTCCAATACCATCAAATTTTATTATGTTGACTTCACGTTCAATGATTTTCTTAGTCAATGTCATCTCCTAAGAAAATCATAATAGATAATGGCTCTTACTGAGTTGGTATCACTTCTCATTCCAGTCCTAATTATCTCGTGATATATCCATATTTACCCAATTAATTATAGAGTTATAACAAACCAAGTACACTATGGTTTATAAAATAAACACACACCCAAGGTTTATAATGGAACCAACCATCACATAAGTAAATCTGTTCATATTCATTCCAAAATAACATAAAACATTTATCATATCATCATCCCACAACCCATAGAAATGATGTGGATTTCATAATCATTTCATAATCTTAATCATAAACCACATATAAAAATAATAATGATAACAAAATTTAATTATATCAACATTAAATCATATTAAACATAAAATTATGTTGTTATAGATGCAATTTTTTTAAAAGTCTTTTCCAATTTTTATTGAAGAAAATACACTAACATTTTGAAATCAGTTATTCAAAAACTAAAACATTTGCCAAATATTAAGGTATTTTTTTGAAAATATGTAAAGAAACATATAATATGAGATTAATAGAAAACATTATTCATTATTGTGTGTAAATCCATTCATGTAGTGTACGTTAAAACAAAAAATATTTTTATATTTTCGCAATAAAGTAAATTGTATGACCTTTGAAAAACGATAAGAAAATTCCATTTAAACATGCCTAAAAAAGAAAAATATTGAGATAAATGACTAAATATAATCTTTGGATATTAATATAAACATAATTTAATTTTTCTAATGAAAATATAGTCATCGATGAAAATATCTCGGACCAAAGAGATTGATAATGTCAATTTTCCTTAAAAACATCATTTCGGTCTTTTGAGCACATAAAGAGAGGAAAATGAATGGAAATATGTAATCACCATAAATAACTATAGGGTAAGAAACTATATATACATTGGTAGTGATAGATCATATAATTCCATAAAAATAAATTTAGGCATAAAAAACAATGATAATAATGATATTGTAACATAAAACACTTACCTCAAGTCAAACTTGTTGCATAAGTGCTATAACATCATCTTCTATGAAAGACCTCATTTGGATTAATCTTTAAGACACAAAGGATTTTGTTATGAGAATAAAATAATACCTAAGATGAATCTTAGGATTGTAGGATTTTATTGATATGGTATTTTCCTCACTAGAAGTCTCAAATGGTGTGAATAAGGGAGCAGAATAGGTGTCATTTTCTAAGTGAGGGGAGGGACACACATGTAATTTCCTGAAATATTTCAATTTTTTAAGGTATCCTCTCTAGGAAAGTGCATAAAATTTGTTATTTATTAGATTTTATTATAATATAAGTTTGAAATATTTTCAAGCAATAATAAATTTATAGGTGTGGGTTGCAATCATACCCTTGTCACGTGGTTTAACCCTTGATATACACATGTGAACCTTAAACATGGTAAACAATCATTATTGTGTTTACTATTAACATTTTAAAAATAATTTTGATGTTATTACATTATATTATTTTTTATTAATAAACATATTTAATTTATTTTAATAGTTTTAATTTCTAAATGTAGAAAAAATTTATATTAAATTAAGAAAATAAACCACAACAAAAACCCATTTTTGAAAAAAGATTATTTTAGAATGAAACCAAATTTACATCCATTACATTGATTTTAAAAACCAAAAAATTAACATCAAAAATTTTATATATAATATTTAATCAATAAATTTTATTAATACCATTAATAAATAGATATTAAATTAACTTATTAAGATAAAAACACTTTGTGCAGATTTAAACAATTTTTTTAGAAAAATGCATTTTTATGCCAAAAAATAACCTATAAAAAAATTACATATAATGATGAATCCAATGAAATTAAATATATATATTTTTTATTAATTATGATTTAGTTTTATTTTATATAAAATTAATAACATAATAAGACATTTACTTGAAAATAAATGGCATTTTTTACAAAAAAAGTAATTTACACTATTCAATATAAAATAAATTTTTTTAGAAAATCCCAATGAACATAGTAATATAATATTAACATGATATTTATAAAACACATATTAATTCCATAAATTAATAATTAAAAATTTTAATAAATTAATCATTATGTTCATGTGGAAAATAAAAGAAAAATAATTTTTGAACAAACATTATTTTTGAAGTGTAAAATGACATTACTAATAATTAAGTACTTATTTATTATACATTAATCAATAAATTTAAATTAATAAAAACCTTTAAAAATTATATAGATTTTATAAATATTCATACTTTTAATCTTAACAACATGGTTATATAAGTTTACTATATTAGAGTTTATATAGATTTGGGGTCACCTATAAGGAAAGTTATCAAATAATTTAAATTATATATCCAAGGTAATAGATATAAAATATTGGGGTTTCAAATTATAATCCCATTAAAATGAATTTACCCCTAAAAATTTAATCACTATATTTCTAATTAATGTTGTTATATCTTTTTCACCACTTACTGAGGTTTCTATTTAACTTCTTTAACTTTTTGATTCCTCTAAAAACATTTTACAAGATGAGTAGTAATTTTATACAAACTTTTTTCTCCATGTAAAAGTATTCCTATCAGATTTTCTTCATAATAAATATCATTTACCCATGGTAAAAACTATATGGTTAATACACATGAAGGATCTAGTATGTACTTCATTATAATATTTACAAGGAATACATCGTGAACCTATGAGAGGATTATTTTGAGTTCCATGTGATAATCTATAGTCCCTACGCAATCAAGAATCTAAAAGGGGCCAATATAACTTGGTATAAGATTTTACCTCTTTGAAAATATTATAACCATATTCCTTGGAAAATTCATAAGAAATCCTTCTCAATAACTTCGAATTACAGATCTCACCGATGATTGTCTCAGTAACTCTTATATCAATTCTGAGTAGCATTGAGGTGTTGTTGAATAATCTAAACATATCTAACATTTACTCATCTATCATAAGTCCTAATATATTTCATTATCCTATTCCATTATATTATGATTTAGTTCTAAACTTATTTCCAAATTTAGATTCAAATGGAACTATCTAAATTATCTGGTGAAAGCAATTATTGAAAGAAAAACAATCTTAAGTAAGGTGTTGATCCCATCCACTATTGAAATATAGAGAATAATATATCAACATATAATCCATGTTTTAATTTTTCCTCTAATACTTAATATATATTATTGGATGATAAATATAAATAAACATAAATTTATATCTATATAATACACAACACATCTCTAGACATTCGATGTAAACCTGAAATCCCAGTTAGATACAATAGAATTTGGTACCTCATGAATCATTAACATATCCTTATATTATTTCCTATAAATCTATTCAAGATATGCATGTTCTTTAATAGTAATTGTCTTTATTAAATTCTGAAGGTGATTGATAACCACACAAAAAACATTATGGCCTTTAGATGTTTCAGAGAGTGAAATGATGGAATCATCAGTGATTTTTTCTTATCTCCATTTTAGTAATGGTAATGGTTATAAAATACATATAGAATTATATATATATACCTTATCAAACTGAAAAACCAATCAATATGATACAAACTCTACAATATACCTCTTAATGTTATTTCACCGGAAATACTATTTCACATCTCTATATATATTAATACCTCCAAGATGAATATAGAATGATGAGATATGAGATTCTTCCATCAATTCCCTTTTCACGTCTAGTATTTATGAGAGACATTCTTGGTTCATAATCCTTATAATTCCATCATTATTGAGGTATATTTTAGGAACATTTTTTTACCTTATTTTGAATATCCACATCATCCTTCTATTACCCTTCAAAAATTACATGTGTAGATAGTTGAACACTCATTTAAGAAAGATAATATTTCTCCGCTTCCATCAAGATTTCAATTTAGGTCTATATCAAATACATAAATATTGTATCTTTTGTGATCCTCATCATATATAAGCTAGAATTATCCTTTCAACTCAATGAATCAACCAACTTATTCTCTTTCCTTTGGTTTTATAGTATTTTGAAATTATAATATTTAATCAAATCCAACCATCTTAACAAGTGAATATTCATATCTTTTTGAGTGAATTTATAATTTAAACTTTTATGATCAATAGTTATATCAAACATTTCCCAATAAAGGTAATAACTATTGATCTTTAATGAAAATATTACTTCTTATAATCCAAATCACGAATCGGGGATTAAACATGTGGCTGTGACACATCAAATTTATTATATTTTTAAAAATAATTGTATTATAAGTAAGACCCTATATTATCCCTCAAGTAGATTCAGTGGTTTTACTAATAATTTTTTTAAAAAAATACTAAAATAGGGTTGTGGTTTGGAAGACAGATTTAAATTAATTTTACTTAATTTAATGATTTTATATGTTTACAAACAAGTGGATTTTTTATGAATAAATTATGATTTTGTGATAATTTCAAAGTTACTACACCACTTGAAATATTTTTGATTCTTAATTTACTATTAGGTATTGCTGTAATCCTTTGATTATGGGTTAAATAATATCTTGGGTACCCATAACACCAAAAACAATGCCAATAGGACTATACCTTGACATAAAAAATCATACTGTCAGGTTCCAACCCCTGAGCATGAATTATGGTTTTTCTAGGAGAACTGAAATATCAAATGTTTGGGAATGAAGGGGAGTATTATGTAGTCCAATAATTACAACACAAGTCACACACATAAGATTTCACACCAACCAGCTATGAAATAAAAAGTTTTTTATTTAAATGAATCAAAAAATGTAACAATACATATGATAGAAAAATTCCAAACCAGAATATGCACCAAACTATTAGAAAATTATGTGTCATAACTCATTCTTCATGTATGTAGCTCCCTTTGAATGATAACCCACTATTCAGACCGCTGTGAAAAGGAGAAGGAAGCTTATGTGGATCTCTTTATTCATTCTTTACCACCTATGAGGATATGGGCATACATGACTTGTAGTATGAGGACTATACTCCTATAGGACTCAGAATGTTAGAGATTTTCTTTTGGTTTGAACTTATAAATCAGGTGCCCATGGTTCCGTTTTGTATCCAAAATGGGACGTATTTTTGAGCACCCAGTCTTGGTTATACCACTTTTATCTTAGTTTTTGATTATTAAAAAACCATATCACGACTTGTAAAAAAGATGTGAGAATATATTTTGCCTCTTGACTATACACCTGTCAGTGTTGGAGGCCATTAGACTTATTTAATTTCATATATTGTCAAAATACAAAACCTATCTTTTGGATACAGGTAGATTCTACCCCCTGGATTGATTGGTTCATTTGGTCCCCTTAATTGGGGAAATGGGATTGTGTTTCATGATTTGAGTTATATCTCATGGACTTTTGGATTAACCCACAAAATTGTATCCGATTTGAAGTGACAAATATCTCAAAATGTAAAAAACTGGGGACATGTGTCCTTGGAATTCCGTGCAATTTAGCCCATTTTCCTTCTGGATAATCTCTGAGGCCTCCAAATAACCTCCTCAAAAAATGAAATAATCAAAACCCTTATAATATCCCCTGTAATAGTGCTAAATATTAAATAATGGAATAAAACATGAATTGAATTTTTTTATTATATTTTGAATTTACAATTAATAATCAATTTAATACAATTTTGTAAGGGTTAAATAAAATAGTGAATCATAGTTTTATCACACCCACACAACTAAACATTTGAACTCCTATGAAGAGTCACATTTCCAAAAATTAGTCATGTAGATATTAAAATATTCATGAATATATAACATTTAATGATAATTTAATCAATGATTGAAATGTGTTCAAAATAGATATCACACCACATAGTCATTCTTAGTGATCATTGAAAAATATGTCTTATAAATTATATCAGAAAAAAATTATAAAATATAAATTATAACAAAATTATATAGGAATTAAAGAGTTAACCATGTCACTAATATTCCACATGTGTGTGTATGAAAACCATTCCATACAATTCATTCCACATTCTACCATTTAAAAATAGGTTATTTAAAAAACAACTTAAACGATTTTTCCAACGAACATGTCCTACATCCTTTGAAATAAAATTTCAATACCCATCAATTAAGCATTCCTAGAATTCAAATCATAAGCTTCAGACTATATATGACCATATGTTGTACATTTCATCAACCCCATCATTTATTATTATTATTTTCAAAATTTGATCTTGGAATAAACCTCACACCCATCACTCAACCCTTGTTTGATCTTTTCATGACAATAATTGTAATAGTTATAAAAAGATCAAATGTCAAAGAAGATCGGTTTTTTACCTGACCAAGATACAACCAAGATTTTTTTTCAATTTTATGTCTTTTTTAGGGCATGAAATAGTTTGATAATAGTTACACACACATTTGTCAATATGGTACATCAATGAATAATATCGAATAAGGAATGAATGTATGAAAAAAATGGAAAGATGATATATGTTAAACTGAACAATATTTACCTTATATTGAGTAGTAAAAATTTATACATCATGGTTGGGTTTATAAATGTATACAGAAATTAAGTGGTACAATTTTACCATAAATTACCCAAACAAATTGGTACTATTCTCCTAAAAGGATTTAAAATGATAAAACCATTTATATAATCAAAAAACAACAAAATTAATTGAAAACCTCATAACACAGAGTTAAATTAATTCTAAAACAAAATTTCAATCATTAAAACAAATTTTTTTTAAATGTTAAAATAATAGGAAAAAAGGAAATTTTTAATGCATGTTCAACAATTTCTATGATTAAGCATGAATTATTTTCCATTAAAATGTGGGTATCAAAAATTAACATCCCAGCACAAATGTGAGAGGGGGGATAGCGGGGGGGGGTAGTGAAAATACTATAAAATAAGAAAAAAATATAAAAAGAAAGAAATGTAATGAAAATTCTTAACTACCCTAGTAATTTAACCCCACCCCCCCACATACACATGCGTAGAGCAGGATGTATCATCGATGTAATAAAATAAAATGTTGGAAAGAAAGATAAAACCTAGAGGGTGTTAGCCGTCAGATGTTTCTTTAACATGGTGTTACTCAATCGGGGAATCTGGAAGGGCCACATGAATGTCTTTAAGATGCTTCCCATTGATAATAAAGGTTTGTTTGGTTTCCTCAGTTTGAACCAGAACAACACCAAATGAATAAGAATTAATAATAAGTTATGGTCCAAATTAGTGGGAATGAAGCTTACCTGGAGGCAACTACATCCTTTAATTGTAAATTAGGACCTTTTTTTCAATGTTTAATTGAAGATGAAGGATGATAAAGCCGTGTGTATCCTATTATCACTCCTTATATATCTAGGATTTATTATATAAATTATTACACATTTCCTCCAACTCATGAATCTATATCTTCATTTAGGCACCTCTACCGGAAATATTAGAATTGAATTGTTTAATGGTCCAGTAAGCCTGACGCTCTATCAGAGTAGGGAGGTGAAAAATCTTTTAAAAAAACTAGCTGATATGGTGACATGACAATGAGAGTTTTGAATGTAGTATGGTAGGCCCATAATGAATCGTCATGGCTAATGCTGCAATATTTTCTATTAGGTTGAATCATTTTTTCAAGAATTTTTGTTACCTCTCTATTTGAGAATTCATATTGACCATTGGTATATGGGTGATAAGTAGTAGACACTCGATGCGTGACCCCATAATAATGGAAAATTGATTTTATTTTTCGGTTGTAGAAATGAGAACACTGTACACTAATGATGAACCTAGGTAATCAAAACATTCAAAAAAAAATTGGTTTCTCAAAAAATTTCACAAAAGTCTTGGAATCATCTGTCCTTATGGCGTATGCTTCTACGGAATTTTAAAACTAATCCACTACAAAAATAATTTAAATATTCCCAAATGATTTTGGGAATGGTCCCATAAATTCAATTCCCAAGAATAAAAAATTCATGGAAGTTCAAGGGGTATTGTGTAATTTAATTTATTTTAGAGACATTCCATATTCATTGATAGTGAGGAAATCATTTACAAAATCACAGGCATCCAGAAAAAATGATGGTCAAAAGATACAAGGACCATTCAAGCAATCTAATGGGGACCAAATTGGACACATAAGAAAGAGTGTGGCAGAAACTAAGGATGGACAAAAACTCACTATCCGGAACACAAAACCTAAGGAAATGATCACTATATGTGTGCCAATGTTAGGGCTTATTCCAAATGTACCAACAATACTCTTGTTTTAAATGGAATACATTTTTTGTTGAAATTAGTAGGAATGAATGAGGCTACCAAATAATTTACAATTTCAACATACCAAGCAATAACATCTTGTACTCTGTATGATTTCTCATCAAGAAACATGTCATTTATTTGAATACCGGGGGATGGGTCAATGTACATAGATGGGAGGACCTTACTGATATGGTCAACGAAAACATTCTCTAATCATTTTTTCACTAATTTTGTGATGGGATTCTCAAAGGACGAGAATCTATAATATAAGACGTGATTTGGATTCTGATTTCTTAAGAAGAAATCAGATGGATTTATGGTCCAAGAAAAAAATGACTTTAGACTCTAAAAGGTATGACCTGAAATTATCCAAGGAAAAAAGAATGGAATGAAATTTCTTTTCAGTTGTGGTGTAGTTTTCTTTGGAAATTTTTAGTGCACATGAGTCATAGGCAATGACATGTGAAGCTTGATCGAACATTTATGATAAGACTTCCGCAACTACATAGTTAGAGGTGTCACACATGAGCTCATATGGTAAATCCTACATAGGTTGAAGGATTTTTGGGGGTGATGTGATACTCCATTTTAATTTGATAAAATATTCTGCATATTATTTATTAAAAAAGAATTCATTTTCTTTTTGGAGGAACTAGGATCGGTAGAGTGCAATCTTACTAAATTCATGAATGAAACGATGATAAAATCTAGCATGTTCTAAGAAAGACCCGACAACCCATACATTTTTTTTGGAATTGTAGGGATGAAATGATAACCAAATTTGATTTGTCGACTTGGATATCATACCTATAAATTTTATTCCCATGTACTATACCATGTCGCACCATGAAATGACATTTCTAATAATTTAATATGATATTATGTTCAATAAAGAGACATATTACTAAACCAAGTCTACACAAACAGTCATCAATATAAGATTCATTAATAGTGAAATAATCCATGAATACTTCAATGAAATTATCTAGGTAATCCAAAAAAAACTAACCATGCATCACGGGAATGTACCCGAATCATTTCACATACGAGATGACATCCTCTTATATGTAAATCTGTCAAAGGGGCAAGTAAAGTATGTATTTTTCTAATCCTCTAGAAAATATAGATATGAATGTATCTAGATTACTAATTAAGAAAATAGTAATGGGACTTCCCTTCCAGCCTCTATAGAATCTGTTCAATGAATAGAAATGGGAAAGGGTCCATTCTTGTGTGGTTATTTAATCAGTGATAGTATATAAAGACTCCCCAACTATTCTGCACACAAGTTAAAACCAATTTTTTTTTAATTACTATAAGTCTAGTTAATTAGGAACTACTAGAACATTACTAACCCATTGGATTCTATATATGGGGTAAATGATTCTAGGGTCCAGTAATTTTATTATCTTTTTTTTACAACAGCTAGGGTGTTTGGGTTCAATTGAAGTAATTAATTTCTCACTAATTTAGCCTCATAATTTAACAATATATGATGTTTGTAAATTGATGTGTTAAAACCTAGAATGTTAGTATGTTTCCATACCAAATCTTGTTTATACTCCCTAAAAATTTCATGCATCCACAATTCACGCTCAGGAGGGAGTAAAGTATCACTGATGGGATGTACCTTGTTTCCATTCTCTAGAGATGAATATTTTAAATCTTGAGGTTGATATTTTAGTTCAAATCCAATGGTATTTTGGATTGATTCAATCTATGTGAATCTTATAGGTCGGTAATCTCATCTATCTTATCTATGGAATCATCCTCAGTTGATAAAGGAGCTTTAACAGGCTTAGAAGTATCATCAATGGTCATCAGATACTCAGTGCTGAAAAAATTATCATTTTACAAACATGATTGATATTTTTCTAGACTGTTACAACATTCTATGAAATATTCATTTCCTCGAATTTAAATAATTAATGAATACTCATAAAAGAGATCAGGGTAATGAAAAGATATTATTCAGGGGAATGGAGTACATCAACTAAATTAATAGAGAGATAGGAATGTTCTTCCGAGGGGTGACACGTGGAATCAAGTGTGTCGAAGTGGACAATGTCACTAACAAAATCCATAGATAATGTTCCATTTTGGACATTAATTATCATTTTGGTAGTTTTTAGGAAACTCCTCCCTAATATATTTAGGGCAAGTCCATTCATCCTATAATAATTCATTTTTAACACATAAAAACCAGAAGGAAAAAGTTAAAATTTTCACCCTCACAATATCATACTCTAACACATCAAAAGGGTGATCATTAATCTAATTTTTTATTGAACGGTAATTCTAGTGGGCTTTACTTCCCTGACTTATAATGAAGAGTAATTAGAGCGAGGTATCACAATTTTAGAATTTCCTAATCAAGAATATCATTGGAAAATGAATACTCTCCTATGGTTCACAGAATTGATGATTTTCTTTGATCATTACATTTGTTGGGAAGTTATGGTTTTATCAATGTTGAGACTCTCTTACCCATGATCACCTTCTTATAACCTCAAATTCACCTTTGTTGTGTACATCTATCGTTTAAAAACATTGCATATTGTGTAATTTTTTTCACGACATCAATCAAATGAATGTTAACCTACACTTTCATGAATGTTTTCAATATTTTCTTATCACACCCAATTTCCTTTTTTTTTTCTAGGTTGGGTGGACCGTTGATTAAATGGAAGTGGAATGGGTAGGAAAGACAACTCATCGACAAATGAACTTCTTATTTTCAAAGATCGTCTCTTATGATATGGGTTTTCAACATTTGGACTAATTTGAACTGTTGGGAAGTAGTTTTCCTCATGCGGGGATAACTCTAAAAGATGGGTAATTTTTTTATGTTGATTTCTATTCCTAATGGTGATAAACTGACATTTCCCTCTCCCATAGGGTCGACTAGTGGTTGAGAGGGTATTTTACCCAACCTAGGACATTGGATTTCCCCAACTGAGTTAGATACTTGGCCAAATTGGGTATTAGGTCTCATTTGGATGCTTGGGTAGTTTGTTGGAATTGGTGATTTTTGGCATCCATTTGTTTCATCAAGTCTTCTGGGCTATGGTAGTTTTTAGGGGGTTGTTGGAATGACCTTTATTTTGGTTTAGTATTTCTAGGTGGCGGTGGATGACTAATCTACCTTTTTTGGTTCCATGGTTATTAAGGTTGGTTTGAATACACCCTTTCTATAAGATTGGTTATCATTGCACCCTGGGTCAGATGGATAATATTGTTCTTGCCTAAAGGGTTGGATATAGGGGTGGATTAAGAATATTGCCTCACAACTCTTATATGTTTCTACTAGTTGATGGAATTTGTCTGAATAGTTGGTGGCAGAAGAAATTGTTACATAGTTTATAGGAGGTGGATGATGGGATTTCCCTTTATAAATAGAAATTTGTTGAATAAGGGCACTTACCTCTTCAAACATCAGGCCCACCTTCTTCTCAAATTAGGTACTTTGCACATCATAGACATCTCAAATGGGTACACTAGATCTTTATCCAAATTTTTGAGTGTTTGATACTATATTCTCAATCATGGTCCTTATAGTGATTGGGGTTTTATCAACTAGTGTACCACCTGCAGAAATACCACTTACATTTTGATCAATAGGAATTAGACCTTTATAATAATGATGAATTAAAAGTTAATCACTTATTTGGTGGTATGGGAAATTTCCAAAAAATCCTTTTTAAATATTTCCCAATATTCATGAAATGTTTCCCCTTGAGATTGACTTATCACACAGCTTTCATTCCATATTATTTTAGTTCTAGATTTTGGAATTTATTTTTCAGGAAAAATGAGTTTCATGCCTACCCAACATCTAATTGGTGAATTAACATAATACAACCAATACTTTAGAGTGTCTTATAATGAAAATTGGAATTCCATAATATTTACATGTTATTCATCCACATTAGAAGATTTTAATTTTGAACCCATAGTGTTATATTCTTTTATGTTCTTATATGGTTCTTCCCCATCTAGTCTATAGAATCTTGTTAATGAGTTAATAAATACATATTTTAGTTCAAATTGGGTTCCTTTCCAGGAATTTTAATGTTAGTGGGTTGGATATCAACATTAGAAGATGGAATTTATTTTAATATATAGTTATTATCAGCTATTTTTTGAAATTTTATATTATTTTTTATCATAGTTACAGAAGAAGAAGTTGATGAATCATGAAGTGTTTCAATATTTTGTGTATTAATGGAATGTTTGGTGCTTCTTGGTGACAATGACATTAGATCTTGTTTGGTTCTTGTTCAAATGGAAGTAGTTCCTCTGATGAATATTTCATCATGCACAAGTCCGAAAAAAGTATTATTTTAGAAATCAACATTAAAAATATGACAGATGAAAATAAGAAAACAAATAATTAAAAAATGCACAATAATTTTATAAAAAAAGCACACACTAAAAACCAAATCGCTGTGGGAAATTGGTGCAAAAACATTGAACACATTATAATTACACATTAAATTGATTATGTTTTTAAATACGATTTATAGTATAGGGAAGACCTTATGTCATCACTCAAAGAGAATTGTTGGTTTTTAGTGTAAATATTTAATAAAAATTACTAAAAGAGGGGTGATTTCAAAAACAGTTTAAAAAATGACTTAATTTAATGAGTATAAAAGTTTAAAAAAAAGTGGATTTTTAAGAATTAGTTATCATTATGGGTTAATTTCAAAATTACTATACCACTTTATGAGTTACATGTCCTTAATTGAATATTACGTTTTGATATAATCCTTTAATTGAGGGTTAACCAATATATGGGGTAACCAGAACCCTAAAATGTTGAAAATATGACTATTCCTTCACATAAAAAATTGTATAGTCTAGTTCAAGATACTTATCGTAAATAATGTTTTATTAAGGATGAATTAAATATCAAATTTTTTGGAGAGAAGAGATGTTTTATGTTTTCCAATCAGAACAACACAAGTTTCACACATAAAATTGCACACCGATCGATTATGAAATAAAAATTGTTTCAATTAAATGCATTAAAAAATGTAGGAAACATATTAAAGAACAATTTAAAAACACAATATACAAAAAACTAGTATAAAATTATGTCCAGAACTCCCACTTCAATTGTGTATCTCCCTCAATAGGATCACTGAATTTTTACCCCACCATCAAGATGAGGAGGAAGCTCAGGAGAACTCTTTCTTCATTTTTGAACACCCAATGAGGATAGGGGCCTTCAGAACTTCTAGGATGATGAAATGACTCCTCTAAAACAACAAAATTGTAGATCATTACTAATATTTCTAACTTACATATGAGGTTCCCATGGTTCTATACTATAACCAAATTTGGAAGTGGTTTTGAGAACCCAGTTTTGGTTATACCAATTGTAATTCAGTTTTGGACTAGTAAACGACCATATCATTTCTTGGAAAAAAGATGATAGTTTCTATTTAGACTCTCTACCAAATACATATCTTCTTTGGAAGCTGTTAGACATATTTAATGGGATATATTTTCAAAATAATGGACCTATCTTTTTTAATTTTGGAATATTATGTACCCTGGACAGATTGGTTCACATGGGCCCTTTAATGGAAGAATTGGTCTTGGGTTTCATGAGATGAGATGTATCCCATGGTTTTTAGGATCGGACCACAAAATGTAAGTTCATTTTATCCATGAATTTCATGAAATTTGTTAAATAGTGGACATGTGTCCTTGGGTTTCCATGTAGTATTTCCCATTTTCTTTTTGGACAATCTCTATGGCCTCCAAATAACATCCTTCTACAATACAATCATCAAAAAACGTATAATTTATACATTTAACATTGATAAATATTCAATAATTTAAAAATACATGATGTTAAACTTGTTTTAATATTTGTGATTTATAACAAAAAATCAGTTTAATACAATGTTTTAATGGGGAAATAAAATAATTAATATCAGTGCAATCATACATTTTTTTTCATGAAACATAAATTTCCATGAAGAATAGTATATCACCATAAAAATATACATAGGAACATACCCCAAACCCTTTTCGATTAATCAATATAAGTCACATAAACTTTTCCACTATAGGGTAGTGTGATCATAGTTTCACTGACTAACATTACATTTTAGTCCTTGAATGTTTGTTCATATTCATCATTACAATGGAACTAAACTCATTTCAAATTTAACACGGAGAAAGGATTAGATATCCATGAGAAATAATTCACTAATAATTGATAAAATACAAACAATCCAATGAATAAATAGATTTTATTCATAGTGGTTGGGTTGGTCCAATGATTAATATTTTATTTATTTGATTGATCGATTGATATAACATCTTCTGAAATTATGTAATATCCCAGGCAATTATAGAATAAAATGTTTCCATATTTGTTAATATATATAAATTATATAGTTATTTTATTTTAAAAGGGATGTTATGTTTGATAGTATACACAGAATGAAACAATAGGTTTCTCAGAAATTTTACATTGCACAAGGGATAGAGTTATACCAAAAAAATAATATACTATTAATATAATTATAGAATATTGTAGTTATCACCTAGCCGTTAGAATACAAGGAATGAGAAGTGTTGACTGAATTTGTAAAATATAGTTTACAAATATTTAAATAATGATTCATTGGTTACCAAATTAACTTTAAATGAAACAAAAACCCAATTTAATATAAATGATGTGTTTTTATGAATAACAATTAAAGTGAGATTAATTATGTCTATAAAATAATTAAATCACTATTCATGGATTATATTAATGAAATATAAATTAAATATGATTTTTAGGATTCATATTATATGTTTTCTACACATTATAAAAGAACAAATACAATTTTACAAATAAAAAGAATATTTTTCTAAAAATGTTGTTTCTATACATTTTGATGGCCAACCATTTTAAAAACATGTTTTGATATTTTTTAAGTTCTATTTGAAAAAATAAAATTTTTATTTGGAATAGGAACATCAAAATTTACATTGTGTTATTTTTTTTGGAATTTTTATGACAAAATACATATTTTAATAAATAGTGAAAATACGGTATTTTTAATTCAACCTGCATTTTCATCAAATTTGTTTATATTTTTATATCATAATTTTACCTTTTTTAAGGTATAATTAGATTAGGATATTGTCATTTAATCCAATTTTTTTCAATTTATGTCATTTAAATTTGAAATTAGATATAAACACATGTCAATCTTTTAATTGTTTTTAATTTTAAAAAACATGGTATCTCATTTTGATAATAGAGATTAATTTTAATTTTATTACTGTAAGTTCTATGTTTATAATATTGGAAACATTATTCTATATTTCGAATCATAATGTTAAAATTATGTAAACAAGTCCCTTTTTTGGACATTATGAATAGTAACATTAGTAAAAAATATTATTACCTCTGTTAATAGTAAATCTAGTAATTAATGGTAAAAAAGTATTATAATAATATAAAACTACCATATGGCTTGTCCTAATATAATTTGATAAATTTATTCTGACCATGAGAATCATTGGGTAAATTTTAAGACCACCTGGATCCACTTAGATGACTTTAAGTCATTTATAATATTATATTTCATGATAGTCATTTTTGTTACACTTTTGTTTCTAACGAGTAAATTATTCTAATATAAAGTAATACATTGGATAACTATGAATATTAATATTAAATGAAAAAATAATAAAATTACCTACATCATGATGATTTATTTATAATCTTTAGATAATTTAAATTTAATTATGACAAAAAGATGCTGTAGTAATTTCTTAATTAATGAATGAATCAAATAAATGATATTATAAATATTGAAATACAAATTATTTTAAATAATTTATTTTATCAACTAATTTTAGGTATATATTTGAAAAGTTTTAGATTATTTAAAGGAGTTTTTTTGGACATAACTTTCTCTTATGATATTTTTTAAAAGTCAACTAATAAATTTTGTTAGATTTTACACTTTTGATATTTTCAAATATAAAATAGTTTATTAAATTTTATAAAATTAATTAATATAAAATATTAGGAAAAATGATTAGGATAAGTCATAATATGTCATAAATGACACTTTTTAATCCATTTCACATTTAATGGAAATATCATTAACCCACAACAATTAAATAACATTATATCACAGTAAGATTAAAAAAGGAAAAATAAGGGTTAAACCCAAATTACAATGATTAAAAAGTATTCAAAACATGTCTAATTTTAATGTTATAATAATTATTATACCCAAAATTATCTTATATTTTAAATAAATTAGTTTGGGACCATTTATTATCCATATTGAATTTATATTAATTTAATACTTTTAATATTTCTTAGGGTTCCCCTCCCATCCCCTACAAAAGTCTCGCATTCCTCTATATTAATCACATATCCAAAACGTTTTGTTTCAGAAAATATCGTCCCAAACCCAATAATAGATCCCTACCCACATTCTAGAATCATTATATTTTAAAAAAAACCCTTCTTTATAGGTGTTAAGGTGTTATTCAATGGCGATCAATTGAGGAAGTGGTATCTTATTTTTTATGTCTTTATATATTATTTCTTTTTCCACATCCTTAAAATCATCTATAACCATGATTAAGTAATAATAAAAATATCATAAATATAATTAGATATTTTTATGTTAAAATCACCATCCATATACATATCCACTTCCATTAAATGAGAAAGAATTTAATCGTTCGTGTGTACATGTGAACTATTCTCTCCACAAACTTATATACTTTATATTCAATAATCATCCCTAAAGACTGTTCATAATGATAAAATTAATGTTTTTTTATTAGTTTGACGAAATTTTTATCATTCAAATAGAATAATATATCAATTAAATTCTTAATTTCCATGCACATAAAAATGATAGCGTTGTTTGGGTGTGTGTGTGAACTATCACTTCCACGAAGCGATGCGATTTTTTTTCATTCACCACATAAATTGAATGATATATATAAGTATATTTAAATAATTATTTTGATTTTAAATATATCAGGATCATTATTTGAAGATAATACAATAACTACTTTACTTCCATAATGATCAAAGAAAAATGGAAACGTTACTCATGCGTACGTACGACTTACCATCTCCATGATTGTAATGTTGTTCATTTTTCATGTCCATGTGTAATTAATGGATTTAAATGTTATTTTATATATAAAAGGGATTATTATTTCATTAATATTACTTTGGATATGATGAAATAATGACCACATGGATTATTGACATCAATCCAAGTTCATTTTCGAATCATGTAACGAATATTGACAGAACGCGTGATGTAAACTAGAATAATTATGTTATTTCTATAAAATGGTAATATGTGATATAAAAAGAATAATAAAATTGAAAAAGGTTATAGATAATTTTGAAATTAACCATTTTTTATTATTTGGGAATATAAATATTGTACAAGAGGATTCATACTGACAATAAGGGATTTCATCTCAATTTAAATTCAATTGAGAATTATTTGTTATTATGTACTAATTCACATTTATATGGTGTATACACTTCCATTTTACATATTATACCATGAATTTTCTTATTCTATGGATATTATAGGGTTATTTAAATTTTCAATGATTTTTATTAATATTTCTATTATGTGATAAGGGACTCTTTACCTAAAACATCAATTTAAATGTTTTAATGATTTATTCTTATAAATATT
This sequence comes from Viscum album, assembly GCA_963277665.1. Taxonomy (NCBI): domain Eukaryota; kingdom Viridiplantae; phylum Streptophyta; class Magnoliopsida; order Santalales; family Viscaceae; genus Viscum; species Viscum album. The sequence goes on along the minus strand of OY728138.1, from coordinate 49,875,385 downwards.
TCTCATTAATTTACATGTTTTAAAAATTGGTTTAAGGATATATTTATATATACATCAATGATTTGGAATTTAATTTCCTTAAAAAAATATTAATGTGGTATGGGACACTTTGATTAAAAAATATTTTTTTAGTGTTTTAATTGTGTTTTAAAAATGTATTGGTTATCTTAATAACATGAAATGTTATTTTAACATATATTCCATGAATATAACTTATCACTCTATTATTGATAATATGTTATTATTTTTACTTTACATGTTAAAACTTTTATTTTAAAATAATATTTTTCCATTTATGAGTGTGCGGCTTGTGATAAGACGGAGGCCTCAGAGAGGCATCTCCTCTCCTGGTGCAGCGCCTAGGGTTTCCCATCAGTTTATCTTCCCTTCCCCCTTTGTCCTGGCTGAGCCTTGAAGGTGGCTACATCTGGTTCGGCTCGATGTTGGAATGTTTTACCATCAGCTTGGCGCGATGGAGTTCTAGAGTGGCTCTTTGCTGACATTCACTGAATGTGGATCGGCATGCTATGGCTTATCTCAGCTAAGAGGGATTACAGTTTAGGCGACGATAATACTCGACATGCCTACTCAGATCGGTGTCGGTGACGTCCAGGTTGCAGTTGTCCTAGCTTCTAGGTTCAGTTCGGCATGGCCATGGGCCATTTTTGACTCATTTCCTTTATAGCTCGGTGGAAGATCTGGAGTAGCCGAAGGGGGAATTTGGTTTCATGGATTCTGTAAGTTCTATTTCAGGTTTATGATACGATGATTCATTTGGTGGTTTTTTTGGATATATTTGGTGAATTTGGGTTCCACCACTCGTACTCTTGGATGGGATTTTTTTGGGGTCGCTTTGGTTCCAGCGATTCGTGTTTCCATGATGATGGATGGGCAATTTTATTGCTGTGAAATGTATGTTGTATTGATAATATGATATCATGGTAATGTTTTGTGTTCAATGAAATTTTTATTTGTTGGAATGGTTTTTGAGTTGATCTGTTTGAGTAGTGGTTCTACGGTTTGTGGATGATGGGACAATGCATCCAGTTCACTTCAAGGGACTGTCCTATAAGAGTTTTAGAGCAAGGAGCTTCCACATATCATGGCTATCTGGAATTGGATGTTTGATAGGTTATGGCATCTCCCATCAGTACTGTAACCATGCATCCTTACACAGTACTACAAGCCGACCTGCGATGAGAAGATGGAAGATCATATTAATGATTTTGATGCTGGGGAGGGGTCTTTCTCTTCAGTTTTTAATTGGATTGTTTTTGTATCTTGAACATTAGACTGTGGGGCTTGATTGTATTTATGTATTTGAAGTCTATTCGGTTCCCCTTACACATCAACAAGGGGTCTATCTTAATGAAAAAATTAATTTGCAGTCAACGTGTGGCTTGTAAATATAAAATATGATTTCAAAAAGGAAATGTTATTTTTATTTTAAGATTGTTTTATATGTTATGATTATGTTATGTTTATTCGGAATTACTTATGTATATGGGTGGTTCATTGATAAATTGGGGGTGGGTGATCCTGTGACAGCTCTCCAATTCATTGAGTAATGAGATGGAGTTAAAAAATAAGGATTCTCTTAAGAGATTTAGGGAATACACAATGATGGGTATTCCAACTGTAACCATGGAGGTTACTCTATATTAATCTATAAAAGCTACAATATAAGTATGATATATATTCGACACGATACCTTTTTGATTTTTTATTTCTAATAAGTTTTTCAGAAATCATTTGATTTCAAGAGGTAAGTTAAGAGTTTATTTTTTATGGGTGAAAATTATGATTTTGTGAAAATGTATTCATGGTTTTTAAATATTCATGGATGAATGGTTTCAATCAATATTTTATATCCCTTCATGATATTTTAGTTCTCATCCCAGGTTTTTTAAATTTGTTTCACAGGATTTATGTGAGGAATGATTCAAGGATGTGACCTAGGGAAAATTATAATGATTAAACATGAAAAGAAACCAAGTTTCATTTTAATAAATTTTGTTTTTTGGAAGTAATGCATACTTTAAGAAGTTTCCACTTTTAATTTATATGGTTTTTTTACATGTAGGATTTATGTCATAATTTTCTAGAACTCTAATCATGAAAAGATCCTCTATGTGAAATAAATTCAAATTATTAACATAACTAAAGATAATTTAATATTTAAGAATGGGGCATTTTGGTTAGTATTAGTGGAAATTTTTAGATGAGATTAGGTATTTAGAGTTTTGGTTAAACATTTGGAAAAATTATATATCTAATCTTCAGGTTAAATCCTTGTTCTATAACTTTTTCAGATCAACAAATGTCGGTTACAAATGGAAGGAGGAGGTCCTCAAAACAACATTCCACTTTCTTCCTCATGAATTTCATGAAATAATTATTGAATATTATTGAATGGATGATTCTAAAACTTTTTCTAACATATAACTCACTTTCAAGAAGTTTTTTGAGATATGAAACACCTCCACTATACCTTGATACCATTGTGGATCAAGGGGTGATTTTAATCAAATCTTATTTTCTTAATATTCTCATATTTTCAAAAAAAGGTAAATATTATCATGGAGTTTTAATATATTTTATCTTGTCACAAGAATATGAATCTATTTATGATTTTGAAAAGGATATAGAATAAGGGTACTCTTTCACAACCTATATATATTTTCTTTTAAAATATCCGTTCAACACATTCTTATGTTATTTTTAAAGGACCATTGATTCAATGATTCAACTCAAACTTAGTTCGAATGTTTTATAAAAAGAATGTATTATCTGTTTCATTGAAAATAAATTTCATACAAGATAATTTTAAAAACTATTTCTCTATGAACACCCATATGACCCATGTTGTACAAGGGGTGTTTAGACAAAGAAAGAAAATGCTTTTAAAGAATCTCTATGTCATTATTGCAATGCATGGACCATCTACCGATTTGATCAAAATGATGATTAAACCAGGAGGAAACCATGATCAAGGTATGATGTTATTTCTTTTGGGAATAGTTTTATTAAATAATTTTAAGTTGAAAAATGTCAATATATATAAGAATTCATGAATTAAGTTAATGAGGTCATTATGAGGTGGGTTGAAAATGAGAGGTATAAGACCACCATTAATGTTAAAATGTGTTATGGTTATTTTTGGGGATTTTATTTCATATTGGTATTATTTTATAATAATTATATGGTTTTAGAATATGGAAAACTAATAGGATGAGTGAGAACCCATCACGTTCAGAAAGGTCGTGAGTATCGAACCCACAACCGAATGGTGACAAGGGAGCATCACCTACTAGTGGCCAATTTGAAGCCCCGGGTTAGTATAAAATAGTTAAAAAAGATGATGTAATAATAATAAGTTCAATTTGGTAACTTATGTTTTATAAAATTTGTATCCTTTTTATTAGAAAATGATTTGGGGATTGAGTGACAACTGTCATTTTGGAAGACGTTCAGTATTTTGGAAACCCTATACACCTAAGGAAAATAGAATACTATGGGATTATATTTGAGGAGTAATGGTTGAATTCTATTTGAGGAGTAATGGTTTAATTTTAGTATTTCCACCGTGATAGAAATACATCTTCCTCTTACAATTTCTTGTAGAAATAGTACCAGAGACTGGTGTCGAACCACCCAGGTCTGTACCACTAGTTTCATGTAGGTTCCGCTCAGTAATCATTGCCTAGTTCACAATAGCATGCATGGTAGGAAACCTGAAAACATTCACCAGCGCTCAGATGTCATATAGAAGACCATTCTCAAAGCTTCAATCCCTCAATGTCTCATCACCCACCAGAACGGGGGAAAATCTAGTAGCTCGATGAAGCGGGCAGAATAGTCCATCACTGACATGGTGCCCTGCTGCAGATTCATGAACTCTATAGCTCGACCTGCCATTAGAATCTATGAAATGAAAAAGTCATAGAATACTACCTGAAAATCTTCCTATTCCATATCTCGGTGATGCTCAACCTGTGTGGTAACATCCCACCATCTCTAGGCGGAATCACATAGCATGTAAGTAGAGATCTTGACCCTCCTCCCAGGAGGCGTCTCCAGATGCTCGAAGATCGTCTGCATAGAATCCAGCCATGAATCTGCAGCCTTTGGTCATCCATCCCTTGAAAATGTAGGCAGATGCTGATTCTGGAATATACGTGTCAGCTCTGCCATAGATGTGGGAACTAGTGGTGCTCCCTGGGTGCTCTTCATGAAGCCTTCACGGAATTGCGCATCTGCACCTGCGTCCGGTATAACGGTTGGTGCCACAACTGGCACTGCTGGAGGATCCAACGGCAGCCCATGGCATTCCATTTATGGAGAATAATTGTCGCCACTCTCATAGAGAGAAAATCGTGGTCGTATTGGCAACATGACTATATAAGTTCAAACACCTGCATTAGTTTAATTTACTATCGAGGTTTCTTAATTCTATTTAAGAGTGCCATTGAAAAGGGGAAATATCCACAGAACTGGAAAAATAGACTACACTATGTGTATAAGGTCTACACTGTGTGTACTCTAAAGCCCTTCATGGTGGTGTTCTAATGCCGGCCTGGGCGTGTCTCAACCCAAGGTACACGATATGTTACACCCGCACACGGCGTGTACCCTACCCTGTTTCCCCAACCACACAACAAATTCCACACTGTCTCTCATCGGTCAATACTACACAGTGTGTCCCACAAGTACACAATGTGTTCTACACAAGCTTCATGAACCCGTGTTGTTCGTGACATGGATGGATACATGGCTCATGCTACACGGCGAGTTCTAGAAGTACGTGGAGTGAACATGAAAAGCTAATATTGACCCATGCAATTAGCTACACGACCGGACACAGGGTCACAACGACACAACATGTACATCTGGTACACGACGTGTTCCTTGGTAAAATCAAGAAGACCTGTGTTCCCTCCCACATGGTGGGTTACACGGCCTTATACTACACAAAGTGTACTTAGAAATTTTTTATTTCTTCTAGAACGGAAGAGTACATGGCATGTGTTTAGAGAACCACACACCGTGATTTCTTTATTTCACAACAGTAAACCTCATAAACTACTCTAGAGCCCCTTTTTCTTTAATTTCAAGGTTAGTATGCCAAAATTTTATCCATGGGGGCCCATACTCCCCACTATCCAATGTTTAGACCCCCAAGCTTTCAAATTATAGTACAAAACACAACAAAAGGATGGATCATGATCTGCCAAATTCCGGTCTAAGAGATCCCATACTTATCAATAACCAATTTTTAGCATCCATAAACCAAACCATGAAATTTACTAATACCCTATAAACAGATGGAATATCTATCAAGGAACATATCACAACAACATGCATTTTCTAGCACAACATATATCACAACAACATGAAATTTCTAATACACCTACATGACATAGAAACTATGCATGACATGTGATTCTAACATGTGCCAAAATGATGAATGAGATGGCATACCCTAATCTCATCGAGTTGCAAATAAATAGAACCCAGTATAAAAATATAAAAAGCACACCACAAGTGCACCACCCAATGGTGAAAATCAAATCAATTGTAACAATCATAAATAGAAAATCACAATTTAATTCGAGGCAATCCGGGCTTTACCTGTACACGGGGTAGCTACTCTCAGGCATAGTTTATTACCGAATCCCTTAACAATCTATCTATTTCTGCTGTCGCCAAATAATAAAATAACCCAGAGAAAAGAAACACCTTGATACCACTTTGTAATGTCCCAGATCCGGGTGCCACACAACAGGTGCCCCGAACCCAGTTAGTCACATGACCTCATGTGCATTTCCCCTAATGCAAGAGGCTGATGATTAACAGCGAGGGCCTAGGAATGATAGTGGAGAAAATATTCCATCATTTTTCAAAATGTAGTGTAGTGGAAATAAATATAAACATACAAAAGTGGAAGTAGTAAACAATATAGACCTGAAATGGACAACTAAACTGAAGTAAAAGATATTCAGAAATCATATATATGATGATTCAATATGTCTCTAATTCTAATAAAACATCCAAAATAGGATACACTCCAATCTGATACAATACATCACAAAGTAAAAAGTAAACCAAAAAAAACCAAAGCAGTGCAACCGGAACTGAGCAGCATCGCAAGCCTAAGCTCAGTCCCATGCTATCCTACTTCTCTGTAACAATCATGTACCTTTGTAGGGACCCATGCCCTTATCAACACCTACAACAATATAATCTATTTGTGCCCAAGACATGACCCAAACATAGTGTGAGAAATAAAACCCAATAGGTAACCACCAAAGGCCCTTGCCCAACAGTCAGTGAAAATGCGCAACAATAGTGTGAAATAATTAAATGCATTAAACTAGGAAGTAATCAAAAGTAACCATCCCTACTAGTTACATTTAATTTTTAATAACTATTTCACCATTCAATATAATTGAATTATGAGCTTTCCGAGCCTTGGCCTTGACCGAGAATCTCCTATATCAGTGCCCAGCAGAAACAACAGTAGGCTCTCCTCAAAGTAAACATTGTCCTCAGACATGCAAGTCCTAACCCTTAGGCAAGCTGATACGAAACCCTCAGGTGAATTCCCTGAGGCATAACCAATATTTCCCTCAATTATATGAAATAACACCCTCAGGCACGAATGCTACTGCCGACATGCATAAGAAATGTTTTCCTCGGGTTAAACAAAACATTTCCCTATGGCTAGGCAAAACACTGCCCTCAGGCATTCCATAGGAAAACAACTAACTGGGCCAAGCCCAAATCATAAGCATGAAATTTATATATGCTTCCTCTCAAGAAAAATCAAAACATGCTATAATCACAGAATACCTCAGGCATCATGGCCAAACAACTACACAAGGGAAACACACCCTCGGGGTGGACCTAGATTAAAGAAATGATCTCATACTACAATTAATACTTATTCATAGATTACCTATGAAATTATAGGCATATCAACAGTCACTGTCTCAGCCATACGACACCCCGAACATGGGCGTGTGGCACAATGGTACACAAAATCAACTCGACAGTTGGAATTTAACAAACTACCACCTACCTCGATCTCCTCCGATCAATATATGTGAAAGGTCCCTCCTGAAACGACCAAGAATGACGTATATCTGAGACGAATGACTTCTTGTTGAAACCTAAATGACTTCCCTTTGGGATTTAATTGGAAGGAGAGACTCAAGAAGATGGACGACATTACCCGCATGGTTCAAACGAGATCCACGACGAAAGAATCAGAGTCTCGGTGAGTGATCGGGAGCTCCTCCAAGTCTCGAACTACTCTACTACAGCTCCCGGTGAGTCCTCTGCCTCCTCTGCCGAATGAGTAGGCTACTGCCTGTTTTTCATGAAAAACGATAACTACATGGCGTGTACACTGAAGTACACGGCATGTACTTTCCTTTTAAATTGTTCCTCTGACGGCTACTTTCCACCACATCACTGTTCATCTACAAAATTCATTACACAACGTGTGTTGCTAAGTACACATCGTGTACTATCATTCCCCTGGAAGCTACTTCCATCGCCTTACTGTTCACCTGCTGACTGATCACACAACATGTATTACTATGTACATGGCATGTAGTTAGTTTTTACACCCTTAATCACCGACAAGCCTACACGCCCTGTATTCTCATCCCCCAATTCCAAAGTACATGGTGTGTGTATAAAAGTAAATTGCGTGTACCCATAAATTTGGGATTTTCTAACATTTACCTTGTTTTCTCAAAAAAACATAAGGAAAAAGGAAAACAAGAAACATGTACCTCAAGAATAAGAACCGAGTTCATAGATTGAACTACAAAGGCCTCCTCTTGTGATCGACATACTACTTATGTCAGTCCTATACTACTGTCGTCCACTAATGTACGAGTTGAACCTTCTCTGTCGTGATTTGTACTACCTCGAGACCAAGAATAGTTTCCTCCCCAACCTCCGCTGAGCATAATGGAGAACTAAATAGTCTCCCATACAAATCGTCAAACATATCCATGTCAATGGAAGATTTGTAGTATTATTGTAAAAAATATATACCATTGGAAAGTGGTACACCCAAGATCCGCCAATGACCAAGACATATGCTCGAAGCATATCCTCCAGCATCTAGATAGTATGCTCTATTTTCCCATCTTTTTTAGGGTGGAATGCAGGGATGAGGAATAATTAGGTGCCAAAAAATGTTGTAATCCCTCCAGACTCATGAGGTAAACCGAATATCCCACTCTGAGACAGTGGATATCAGAACTCCATGAAACTGTTTTATCTCATCCACATACCTCCTGGTTAAAAAAATCCAATGTTCTCGATTCCCTGATCACTAAGAGGTGATCTAATTTCTTCAGTCAATTCACTAGTTTCCAGATAGCACCACGGCCTCCCTAAGCCCGGGGTAACCCTATGGATAAATCCATCAAGATGTCATCCCACAACCACTCTTGTAAATCCAAGGGTTGAAACAATCCACCAGGAATATAGATCTCTATCTTTTCCTACTGGATGACCATGAATCTTGTTACATGCTCCATTACTACATGTTTCATCTTGAGAAACCTAAACCATGTCCTCGAGCGATTGTAAATCTTATAAATTTGTAGATTTACCACTATGGGTGACATATGAAACTCATGGGGGACCCCCCCATGCATCCCATTAGAACAATCAACATCCCCTGAAACAACATATTGTTCCGACCACCCTGTGACCATCATTCTAAAGAATCACCATGACCAACACTATCGCACATCACCACTATCTCTGATTCTCTAAAACGATACTTCTCCTCTTTCTACATTAGAGAAAGGTACATTGTCATCTGGAACAAATAGAATCTATCTCCTTCCACAATTTCATCTAAGTACGAGGATGAAAACTCCTCGATCGCCTTCCAAGCATCTGTGAACTCCCAAAAAACCTCCTTCCACGACTTTATACTCAAAGTATAGACAATAAAATTCCCTTTTCCTAATATGTAAGAGATCTAAAAAACATATTCAATAATAAAATACATCAACCTTCGCTACTCATAGTTCATATCTCATTGAGAAAATATATACCTAAAACACTAGTGATTTGTGAAGACCACAAACCGCTCCCCAATGAGGTGATACCACCACAACTTCATCAAAAACACGACCGCTACTAGATCCAGATCATGCGTAGAGAAGTTATGCTCGCGGGTATGTAACTTCCTAGAACCATAAGAGATCACTAATCATTGTTTCATCATCATGCATCTCAATCCCTGGTGGTAAGTGTCACTAAACACCTCCAACGTCACACATTACTCAAGAACTCATAGAACTGGGGAACTAACCAACATCTCATTCAGGTAACTGAACACTTCTTGGATCTTAACACTAACACAATATATTGTTCCTATCTAGTAATAGTTATCAGGAGAGCTACACCTTGAAAACAATTGGGTAAAAACCTCTAATAATAGACTAATAGGCCAATGGAAATTGTGAAGTTATGCTACATTATTAGGTGATTCCCAAGAAACAACTACTTCAACCTTTGAAATTTCAACTACCACACCCTATTGGGACACCACATTCCTAATTAAATTCACCTCTCACATATAAGACTTACACATGGAAAACATTCTATAAAGAAGGTGGTGTCAAAGAACCTAAAAAACAATGTTGAGATAATAAACATACTCCTCCTATAACTTTGATTAAATCAGGATATCATCTATGAATATTATGACGAACCGGTCCAAGAACTCATGAAATGTGGTGTTCACTGTCCCCCCTAATCAGGGATGGAAACTTCATAACACCGAATGACAAGAATATGAACTTGAAGTTCCCATACCTTCATCTGAAAGTTGTCTTTGGAATATCACTCTCCTTCGCCCCAACTGGTGATATCCAAACAACATATCGATTTTTAAAAACAAACATCCCCTCTCAACTGGTCAAAAACAACATCTATTTTCAGGAGAGGGTAATGGTTCTTGATCATCACTTGATTTAACCTCCAGTAGTCTTTACACAACTTTAGACCACCATTTTCCTTCCTCAAAAAGAATAATGGAGCACCCTAGAGTGACACACTGCGCCAGATAAATCCTTTCATCATTAGATTATATTTTTGAACCCTCAACTCTCGTAACTCAGAATCTCTCATCCTATAAGGATCCATAGATATCAGAGAATAACTAATCTTCAAGTCTATCTCAAACTCAACATCACATCAAGGTAATAGATTCACGATCTTGTCAATAAAAACATCCAGGAACTCCCCCAATACTCTAGGAACCTCCACCATCCCAACATCTACTGATTATACTAACAACTCAGCCAACAAGGAATGAATGGTCTCTATACGCTGACTTCCAACATGATATCTCCAGTCACAACAGAAAACCACATGTTGTCTATACACTTCTAAAAACACAACTCTCCTCCAGTGGTAGTCGATAGCAACATTCACGGAATACAAATAGTCAATTCCAATAATGAAATTTTACGGTCACATCTATAATTGGAAGAGATATCTATGGGACTAATGTGGTCCCATTATCAATCTATATCACTGAAACACATCAAACAATATTTTCTGACCTCTATATGGATTAATCAACACCAGTGGATTGATATTCCACTTTATGTCTAGTACCAGAGCGTGGGATAGATTGGGTGCTACAATGTTGTGTGAATATCCCTAATAAATAAAAGCATATAAAAAGGTATTAAAAAATCTGACCATACCTCTAATGATCTATAGCCCTACCAAGACTTCTACCTATGATAAATGGAACTGACCATGCCCATATCCTCTGCCCCTTTACTGATGAATACCTCCAAGACCATTCTTAGGTTGAGGACCCAATGGAAAAAACCTGAGGTCAGCCCCTACCTACACCATCTCCCCTTGGTGGAGAAAAATCCTAATGTCCCAGCTACTGAAATTGCCTGAAAGGAAACTACTATTGAGGCTTGTGCTGAACCTATCCTCCTCCACCAAATTGAACTTGAGTATCTCTTGGGAACTAATTCTGAATATGGACATCGACCCCCCATTGGAAAAACCCCACCCCCTTGCCCATAAAAAGGGCACGGGAACAACAACAACTAGAAGTCCATAAGTGAAACTACTAAGGTAGAATCCATGTTAGTCGAAACCTTGAAGGTCATGGAATCTAGAACCTACCATTGATTACATTTCCCATCAATTAACTATGTTGGATCATTCCTCACAGTATACCTCTTCTCAAGTCCCTTCTCTCAATTACCTCCTCCTTCTTCTAAACCTCAAGATATATTTTAAACGTTAACAGATTAACACTATACTGGATAGAGGGTTGGATGGAATCCTCAAGCTATCTGACATGAGAATATTCATCCAAAAAGGGATCCAAGTAAAAGTGAAGAATATCCTTGAACTTGATTCCAAGTTTCCACACTGACAAACTCCCTTGCTGAAGGGGAAGTATCTCCTTCCTCTTCTCAGCCTTCATAGTCGATTAAAGGAACTATGCCTGAAACTCCTTTAGAATGTTGAACCACACCACATATTTCTCCTTCTTCCCCCTTATATAATGTTTCCATCACTTACATTAATCCCCTCGCATATGACTAACCATCAAAGGAACCCATTACTCTTTCAGGGCTCAGATCAAACTGAAGGTGATCTCATGATCCTCGAGCTAGCTTTCCAAATCCATGTCCAAAACAATGCCCTCGTAATTTACCAAGGCCTAATGCTGGAAATAAAGCAATGTTATTTTACACTATTCATCCTCCCCCACTAGATCAACCCTCCACTGGTCAACCAGATTGGCCTACTAAGCCTCAACTACCTAAGCCACATGCGGATGACCACTAGGTTCCATATACAAATTTTAAATAAATATTACCTACGCCCGAGTAGTATGGAATTTTATTTGAGAATAATTTTAATTTATTCTTTTTGTCTGATCAATTTTAAACTTCCAAAAACAAACCAACTCAGACAAGAACACAATTCATTATAATGAATCTACCTATCCTATGTCTCTAACTTACAAATGGTGTGGCCTCACATGGTTTTTTGGTAGGCTTAGAGTCCATACATCATCTCAAGGGGGCCCCTAAAATCTTATTTCCTAGCTAGTATTTCATGGCCTATGGAACACACCAATATTATCTGAAACTATTTCCCTACCAACCCAAGTAATACTCACTATGCCAACTCAAAATTCTACCAGATCATTCAACCGTCCCTTTGATACCATTCTTCCATGACCCCCACCCTCCTAAGATACCCCTCTGAGTCTAGTAATTAATAAATGGATATAATTACCCCTAAGTCCCGACTCCAGTAGGCCCTAGAGTGGTGATAAGTACCAAAGGTATACAATCCCACAAAATGTGAGGCACTGCTTTTTTTTTAAAAAAAAGACCGGGAGCTAAGATGGTTCATCCAAACATTACTCCAGGACATATATACATACATATATATATATATATATTAAAAATACCAAATTCATCCTACATATATGTTTAAAACAAATTTGTTTTCAAATACAATGAAATAACTAATGTAAAGACCAATATAATGCTATGCAGTGACATGAAAACTATCCCAAATTCAAAGCTAGTAAGGTCCAATAGGGTTCATGCAATACTCATAGAAACTATAAAAATGATTTATATAAATAGGGTGGACATACAGGTATACTTTTTAGGGATATCATGGTCTCTCGGGCACATGTGAAAGAAGAATACTAATGCCCCTGTGAGAAAACAACAGATCAAAACAGCTTCTAAGCAGGTATACTAACCACCCAATCCTTTCCAAGCAATTATCACCAAATAATGAAAGTCATGTATAATAATATATCTCACATCGTTGAAAGAATACCTTGCACCACATTCTCAATGATTATCCTCTCTCACACTCTAATGGAAAAAGTCATGGAACTCCCACCTCTTCTGAACACACCAGATAAAAACCCTATTGCACACACCTGGGCCTCATAACAACACCTCATCCCATCACTCAAGCCATGAGCCACATCACATCTCGCCCGCAGACACATGGGCCACATACCACGTCAAATCCTAAAAACACCTGTGAATACACAACTCTCCCACACGGACCTGGGCATCACAAACCACAACATTCCTAGGGAATCTTGGGATACCTCCACCTGGAATAAAGAGTAGGGAAGAGCGGGGGTCCATCCACCCATCATGATGTTTGGGAAAGACACCCTTCCATTTGGCAATGGGGGTGTTCTTCACATAGTGATAAACTAGGGTGTGGTGTGTAAATAAATCACAGTGGATGTATATTTATATGTATATATAATATCAAACACTCATGACCAACCTATGGTTTATCAAAAAAACAACCAACTCACAAAAAAACAAACTTTGTTGCTTCCTCTAATGAAATCACAACAAAAAAAGCCAATTTTTTAACCAATTCCCAATAAATTATGTTAAAGAGATTACCATTCTTTATTCAAAAATCATTTATTTCATTCCATTAAACAAACCACCCAATGATAGTTTCAAACCATATAAACCAACTATTTTTTCATTTATTACACTAATATTCGAACAACTATCAAGCACAGCACACAAAAAGAAACATAAAAAAAGTAAAACATGGAGAAAATTTGAGCGAATTACCCATACTTTCCAAAAGAAGTCACCAAGTATCAACCACATCCAGAAACACAACCAACGAACAACATGATTGCATCCCTGCTAAAAAACACTATTTATCCACTCATCTATCAATCATTATCTCATCCTACGATTCAATAACACCACTCGAACCACCCCACGTCACACAACCATGACCACAACCCTACTACAACACAAGTTAGAACAATCCAACACAAATCGCACCACTTAATGAACCAAGGATACAAATATTCATATTTAATAAGGAATTTTGCACTCAATTTCTGCTTGTAAATTCAAGGGTTTTTTATAGAAACAATATGATCTAGGGGTGTCAATTTATTAGCAGAATATACATGTTTAAAAAAATTTCATATGAAGGTGTTTAAGGGAATCAAGAATCATTCATTACATAACAATCTCAAGAGTAAACAAATACCCCCACTGATTTTGACATCAAGTGTGTAGTTAGACCATACATAAAAAAAAAAGTAGATTATATGTCACTTTTTTTCAACCCTTGTATATTAATTTTAATGTGATTAAATTATCATTATTTAATATGGATTCCATTATAATTACATGGAAAACATTTTTTACATCCATCCATCATGATACACAATAAATAGAGTTGATGTAAACCTATGTTTATGATAGATGTGCGTATGTTGTAGGAAACTCCAAGGAAAACACAAACCAACCGGTGCAACACAGTGGCACGAGTCCTATAGGGTGAAAGGTTTTGGTCTCCATGTACCAAGAGAGAAAAATTAGTAAATAACAAGGAGAAGGGTGTTTTAGCCATTGTATGTTCTAAAATAGGGCCACAGTTTAGGTACGTCATTAATTTACCATTACAGTCTAATCCAATCAATATTACACACATTGAAAAACAAACAGTCCCCAACTCATAAGAATTTATTGATATGAATCATAGACCTTGAAACCACTCCAAAACCACTGAAATATTAAATTAAACTCATTTGTTTTCAATGAAAATCATCAAAAGGGAAGTATTTGAAGACTAGAAAAACTGGATGAAAGGAAACTGTTGGATGATTTACCATTAGATGAGTTACTATTGTGAGTCACCAATGTGAGTAACCATTGCTATTGGTCAGTAAGTGTCACTGGTATGAGTCACAATTGGATGTCACCATTGGCGAGATATTTTTGCAAGTCATCATTCGACATCAATCGATGTGAATCATCATGCAAAGATACCATTGTGAGTCACCATTATGAGTCACCTGTGCAAGTCACTATCATAATTTACCATCACGAGCTACTGTTGCGAGTCACCATCATAATTCACATATAGGAGTTACTATCACGAGTGATCATATCGATCTACAGTTGGGATTCACCATCATGAGATACAATTGTGAGACACCATGAAAAGTCACCACTATAAGTCACTTTCGTGAGTCACTGACCATTGTGAGTCACCATCACGATCTACCATTGGAAAGGTGGAATGTATTTACAAAGTGTTTAAATAAGTGACCTTGACTCCCCAGAACACTTCAAACATCAAATATTCCCAAAGTAATGTACCAGAGTGGTCGGATCCATTACAAAAATGAAGCTACCAGATTTAATTAGAAAATATTATAGATTAAGGTATTATTTTATTAATATTTATAACATATTTTAGTTTTTTATATTTTAAATGAACCATTAATTATTGTGTTATTGAAATTAGGTATTGTGATAATACAATAACATATTGAATTATTTTATGGAATTATCTACTTTGCTGCTCATTTTTTATATAATATAATACGTTGATTTATTTTATTTAGTGTCCTAATGATTATTATAAATTATATATTATTATATTTCATAATTGATTAGATTTTCATTAGTGTTTAGTACACTGAGCTTAGGAAATAACCCAAACTCGTTATTGTCCTTAAAGAGAAGAATAATTAATTCAATAAGTATTATATTAAATATGATAATATTATATCCCCAAATTTTTTATAATTATATGAGGGAAAACTTTTATAAGATAAATGAAATTTATATCCATATATTACATGACATGTTTATCAAACATAATAATAAAGATAAATCTTTTTTGATATGTGACCATCGATGAGAATTTGAAATAAGTGAAATACACAAAAACTATTACGTAACTAAAAAAATAAATTTCACAATAAATATTAAATTTATATAATTACATTTTACTTGTAAAAAAATATAAAATATATAATGTAGTAGCATGGAATAATATATTTGGGGGTACATTTTAATTATTATATAAGGTGGTATCATTAAGGCTTCAATATTTTATTCTGTAAGAATTGTATGAATTCTAAATTCTATAGTAAATATTTAAACATGTGAATAAAATTTCCAAAGTTGAAAAATTATTAACCAAAAATATATTTAAAGATAATTGTACTTATATTTAATACTTCTATATTTAAATTAAAATATATTTTAGTTACGTTATCATAAAAAATAGATTAATTTATTCTGTATAATTTATGTTTTTAAATTATATTTTTTATTTCTAAACATAAATATTATTTTTTAAAATGATTTGAAATTTATTGTAGTATGTGGACTAATAATATGAGATGATTCAAATAGTATGATCCTAAAACTAGAAATTATTTAAAGAGAAACCGATGAATAAAAATTATGAACATATTATTAATATAGAAAAATGTAAGTAATAATGGAAGTAATCAAAATATATTTATAGTAAATTATTATACAGGTAAGGTAAATTAGATATATGTGATTCATAATAGGTTATGAAATGTAAAAAAATTATTATTTCTTTTGGGATATATTAATTTAAGATATGATGAATAATATATTATTTTAAAATTTTCATTAAGGGCCTCATAGTTAGTTTGAGTAAAGTGTAAATAATATATACTGAAATAAATAAAAAATTAGTAAGAACTAAAAATGAAATTAGAAATGTGTTAATAAAATGCCACTAACATTTAAATGTCCAATCTTGTAATGAATTAAACCATTTCATGTTACTAGATCATAAGGAAGGTCAGACTCCTGTTATTTTACTATTATGATTATTGATAAATTTTAAATTCAGAACAATGGAATAATGATTTAAAAATTATTTCAATATGTAAATTAATGTTCAACAGAATGAAAGATGGGTAGAAAATAACTTCTGTGTGATATTATGTATTTTTTTAATAAATTGAATTTAGGTGGTTTTTGTAATGAGCCCTCAGTACCTAGTATGGTACCACCAGGTACCTAGTATAGAAACCAGTGTCTCTATCCCATTACATTATATAATGGATGGATGATGAAATTCTACTAGGTATTAAAAGATCCACCAAGTTTCTAGTACAAGTCTATTGAGTACATAGTTGGCTATAGGTCCCATATTTTTTAAAATGGTTGATGTTTCATTTGATGGGAAGGATCCACTTTAACCAACCATCAATAATCATAGTCTCTCATAGGGTAAAATAAAGTGGGATCAAAAACATTTATTATCCTCTCCCTCTCCTTTTAAAATTTTATACCAGGTGATCAAATGATTATAGGTTTTTTAAATTCAATTTCATCCTCCCCCTTTTATTCCCTTCTCTATTATATTCTATTTCTTCCTCTTCATTTTTTTCTTATATTAGTGTTGTATGTGTTAGTCATTTTGAGAGTTATTCCATTAGATCATGGAAAAATAACATCAATATAATGAGTATTTCATGCTCTATTCATAAATTATGTAAGAGACAAATAAATTATTTTTGTCACATTCGATTTCAAATTATCTTTGACACTAAATAAATTTATTTATAAATTTCTGTTAATTTTTTTTAAAATTGTAATTAATTTGTTTAGAAAATATCAAGATTTTATACATCATAGTTATTTGATCATGTTATAATTGTACTTCACCTTATTATATGGTCTTTCAATATCATGTTACTGGTAGATACATTTTTAACTTTTCATTTAAATTGGGTAATTTGATTTAAAATGAATGGTTTTTTGAATTTTAATAGATATTGAAGAATCATGTGTTCATGGATGACAATGAGGATTGGTAGGATATCAATTTTATTAAACGAGTTCCTGATTTATGTAAGTTCTCATCAATGATAAAGTATTTTAATTAAATGAGTTGTTTTATATTTTTATTAATAATATTATTAATGAAATGATTTCATGTCATTACATAAATCTATAAATAGAATGGGCTCATATCATCCAAATAGTCAACATGGTCTATATATTTTTCCAAATGGTTCAATGGGGGACCCTGATCCAATGAATACTAGTGTCATGTCTTATTGATTAGTCAATGGTATGAGTGGGTTTGGAATTTTTTTTATTAAAAAATAGTTTAACATAAAAAATGAAAGCTTATAGGTTATTTTATTTTTTATAGACTCCCAAAATATAGAATATACTAGTTTTTTAAAATGTTTTAAAATAGTATTTCTAAATAATGATAATAGTTTATAATCCAATTTTCACTAGTTTTGGATATGGTCATTGAGTGTGTAGTTCTAGTAAATTATATATCTTTTAAATTTTTTTAATGTTGTATTAAACACATAGGTCCAAGAAAAAATGATATGGTTTATTATTATAATATATTTAGTTTAGGTAAGCTCATTAGGGAAATATTTTATTTTTTTCAACTCATGTTTTCTTGTATAAGACCTATTGATGTATGCTTTCTATGTTTGGTATCACCTGTTTCATGATGTTTTAGATTGACTACAAAGCTTCAATTAAGTGAGGTTTTTGTTATATTTAGTAGATATATCATGTTTGTTTCCTTTTTATGTATTTTTATTTGGACTTATTAGGGTACCATTTTCAAATTTAAAGTAATTTTATTACTATTGAATCACCCAAAATGTTTGAAATGTGTCATAGGGTTCAATGAGTCCTTGGTTGGGTGAACACATATGAGTAATGTTTATGTTATGGGGAAACCATTTATATTGGATTATGAAATTTATATTTATTGAGTGGGTGGTGAAGTTATCCACCATTAAACATTTGTAAATTATTAATATCCTTGATGAATGGTTGATTACCTCCAATCTTGTTGATGTTTTTTGTTAGGTCCATGTTGGTGATAATTCTGTTACTTTTATACACGTTAACTAATTAAATATTCATGGTGTAACACCCGAGACTTTTATGTTATATAAATCATCAAAGAATCTTTTTCTACACAACACTTGCTTGGCTTGCTTTACACGCAATCGCGACCTTCTTCGATAGCTTGCGTCGTACGCAATACCGAGTTTCACTAAACAACAACATGCTATTAAAACTAGCCGTTATGAATAGTAATAACCACTTTTTGAAATTTTATAAATTTTATTTTTCAAAATGGACTTCATTTTTGGACTCAGAATATCGAAATTAGCCTAGGGTGAAATTTTGGTATTTTTATGAAAACTTTCAATTTTTGATGAATAGTGAAACCACTAAGTGGTAGGTTAAAAACTGAATTTTGCATAAAACTTAATTTTACCACTTCTGTGAATGGAATTTCAAAAATCCGACAGACACGGTTGATATCAGTAAGTAAAATGTGGTTCAATGAGATAAAAATAATTTTTTGGTGAATAGTAACTTTTTACTTTTTTACCGCGGTTAATAGTAAATAGGGTAACTAAGGGTAAATATGATATCAATATTACCCTAACACATGACCTAATTCTATTGGACAAGTGTAATTCGACCAAAAACAAACTTAGGAATAAAATATGACCATTTAGGCCCACTTGGATTAGATTAGGACATTTATTATTAATTTATTTAAAGAAGGGTTAAAATAGTTAAAATCAAAGTTTAATAAGTAAATAATTTTTAATATGGGGTTATACATAAGATAAATTAAACTATAAATATTCATTAGAAAGATAAAGAGATTTAATACATAATGGTATTTTATTTTTAATTTTTAGACATTAAATAATTTAATTTATTTATGACACAATGATGACGCAGTAATTATCTTATTAATGAAATATTGACATAATTGATGTTATAAACACCCAAATAAATGTAATTTGAGACTTTTTATGAATTTCACTAATTTTCTAGGTTACTATGATATATTAATGTTGATTTAATCAACTTGGCTCGAACATATAATTCTGTTATGACCTTCACAAAAATCATATATCAAATAGTGTCAAAATTGACACAAAATAGTTTTTAAATCAAATATTATATTATTAATTGTTATTTTATTTCTAAAAATCTAAGGTTCGGCCAAATGACTTGGATAAGGATATATATATTAATAATAAACAATTTGGGGTTCGTTTGGCATGTTATAGTAAGTGTATTAACCATATAGTGAAAGAAAACAAAAAGACAGGGTAAAAGTTAAATTAATTAACTTAGAGTTAAATCTAATTGATAAGGTTAAAATAATACCCT
Source organism: Viscum album (assembly GCA_963277665.1). NCBI lineage: Eukaryota > Viridiplantae > Streptophyta > Magnoliopsida > Santalales > Viscaceae > Viscum > Viscum album. The sequence goes on along the minus strand of OY728138.1, from coordinate 49,855,307 downwards.
AAACTTTTCTAAATCCTATTGGTTGATAGGATTTCGACCCATCCCCACTTTAGCTTCGAAATAAGACCCTTTGGAACCATTATAAACCGATTTTGACTTTAATATAAAATAATATTTTGAGATATTCCTAAGGTGCCCCTCTCCTCCCTTATAAAAGGGCACCTCCTCCCCCTCCTCCTAACACCAATTTGAGCACTAAAGCTCGTCCAAACCCTGCCATTTTTCCTCTCCACTTCCCTAGAATAATCCTAGAGGTCATGGTCTTCTCCAAAGACCAATCTTAGTTCCTTAAGTGGAGGATTCAAAGAGGCGTTCCAAAGAAGAGGTAATATCCATTACCGATCTTTTCAATTTCTTTCTTCTTCAACTTCTTCTTCTTTAGTTGTTTCATGATAAAGTAATAACATCAGTATTAATTACATACTGATATGTTATTATAAATATGAAACAACCCTAATTCACCTTCTATCCATCCTACGGAAAAATGAAATCACCGCGCGTGCGTACGTACGGAATACCGTCTCCACGCCATGGTGTAATCTATTTTCCACCATCACCTTCAAGGATGGGTATAATGGTGTAATGAGTAACTATATATGATTATTATGAAGTAATATTGATACTGAAATAATATATATATATATACTCCAATACAATTCCACGATCATAGGAACGATATCATCACTCGTGAGTACGTACGGAATACCGTCTCCACGATGTGATGCGACTCGTTCTACATGATCTTCATTTCATAATGATTATATAAACGAATTGAATGAATAAATATGATATATGTTACACTAATACCATTCTGGATATAAGGTATCTATAACCTTAAAAGAAGAATAAGAATTTATTCGGCAAAACACGCATAAGAACAAAAGGCAATAAAGACCCGAGTAACAAGTAACAATGAAATATTACTAACAAGAAGCTAATAATATGACCATATATGATATCATATCAATATGTATGATTCTGGAATAAGTCAATAACATTATTTAAACCATTATACAGGAGCTTCGGACACGAACAAAGAAAATCGGACCTAAGGTAAGGGAAATATCACAATCTCATTTTTATCCGAGATTGTTTATTCGTAAGTATTTACTGGGGTGTATTTTATCATCCACATCCATGTTCCCTCAATATGTAATATTATTTACATCCACTTAAAATAGTTTAAATCCAATTTTACCCTTCGATGAGTTTTTAGTAAAGAATAAGAAAGGAATCTTTTGTCGTTTTTCGTACGAGGTACTTTTTGACTTTTCCGACAAAAGTACGAAGAATGTTTTTTAACTTATACGGCATGAATGGATTTTTAAAAACATTATTTCCAAGAAGCTTCCTTTACAAGTTTTCAAGTTTATTTTTAATCAACTTCTTTTAGTTTATAATTGTATGACATGTTAAGATAAGAAAAGTGTTTTTCAAGAAGAAAGGATATTTTCCTCAAGAATGGAGTTCAAGTGTTTTATCAAAATTATTTTCCATCTAAGATAATAAAGGGTTCTGTTTTTATCCCTATTATTACATTGATTTGATCATGTTGTGATGGAATTATTTTTATGAATTCATTTATCTTATATGAATTTATTTATGGTGTCATGATGTTTCAAGAATCCCATTTTTGTTACATGTGTTATGCGATGATGTATGTTTTATGATTATGTGGCACACATAAGAAAGGATTCATTATAAGATGGATGGGACCTATATCTCCCTCCAATGCATTGGGTAAAGATTTTATATCTCATGAGATAGACAGGGCTGGAACGGAAGGTTATTTCGGTTCAGTGATACAGGACTGAAACGAGGAGTGAACTCTGTTCAGAAAGGGACTTTGTCCACTAAGATAGTCTTGGAAATGAGTCATGACTAACAAGAAATGATTTTCCATGATTATGTGTGCATGCCACAAAGTTTAAAGTTTTATGTTATGATTATGGGGATCTCATTTTCACTTCTATGATTTATTCCATGTTAAGATATTATGATCTCTTTTGCAGGTTTTGATTTTCATAAAGATATGATATGATTTTTATTTCCTTTATTTGCCCTTGCTGAGCATTTGAGCTCACCCTTTTATGTTTTCTTTTCCCCAGGTCAGGAAGGTGGATATTAAGTATAATATGCTAAAAAGGACCCTAGATATGATGAAATAAATGGGAGACACTGTAGAAGATTTATGAACCAGTTGTTTATGTTTCCCAGTTTCTAAAGACACTATACTTATATGGTCCTTTGTGGTTTTGTCATATGTTGTAATAAGTGTGCTTCAATTTCGAAGTATTAACAATGTATGTAAAGTATGGGTCATTATAGTTGGTATCAGAGGGAGGTTATAGTCAACCTTTGGAAACTAGGATGTGAAAGCCTTAGTAAGAACCCTAAGGATAAGTCTAAGCATAGAACACAATCTTAGAAATGGACATGAATAACCTAGGATAAGACCATAAGCATGAAAATTTTATTCTTGAATTATGTGGTTTCCTATTATAATTAGTGTTGCTCACACTATTCTTATTGGTTTTAGTCAATGGCTGGAACCCGAAGGAACCGTGTTAATGCGGAATGCGATGGGCAATGCAATGATTGTCCCCCTAAGCAACCAAACGATATGGGAGCTGGAATGCAAAATCTTGTAGCCATGCTCACACAACTTTCTCAAGCTATGAATCATGCAGGATTTCCAAACGAGCAAAGGAGGGAGAAACATTCTGTTGAATCCTTCATGAGGCAGCGTCCACCTTCTTTCAGCGGGTCTACTGATCCATTAGTTGCTGAACAATGGATTAGTACTACTGAAAAGATATTTTCAGTTCTTCAATTTTCTGAGCATGATAAAGTCATCCTAGCAGTGTATCGTTTGGAAGGAGATGCTGATCAATGGTGGAATCTTATTAAGAATACGAGGCAAAGGGATGAAATTGGGTCTATGGAATGGGACGAGTTCAAGAACTTATTTTTCAATAAGTACTTCCCTCGTATTCTCTGAACAAAGATGGAGAAAGAGTTTCTTGAACTGAAGCAAAGGGATGATGAATCTGTTGGTACTTATGAAGCAAATTTTACAAGACTTGCAAGGTACGCTTCTGGTATTATTATCCAACCTGAGAGTAAGATCGATCGATTCTTTAGTGGCTTAAAACCAAGTCTTCGAAGGGCGTTAGCCATAAGGGACTTCAATAGCTACGAGGAAATCATTCGATGTGCTCTCAAAGTCGAGATGGAGATTGGAGTAACCCATCAGTCACATGGGTTTGATAAGAAGAGGAAGATGGAATTCAAAGGAAACTCTAAAGAGCACACTGAAAAGAAGATGAACTTTCCATTATGCTCAACGTGTGGAAATAAACATGGAGGGAGTTGTCTTAAAGGGACAAGTAAATGTTTTAAATGTGGAAAAGAAGGTCATCGGGCATTTGAATGCCGTGATAATGGGAAGAAGATGTCTAATGACCCAAACAAAGGAAGGGATACACAGAATGAACCTACTACACTTCAATGTTTCAAGTGCAAGGAGATGGGGCATTATTCCAATCAATGCCCAAATCCAAGGGTTGATGATGATGGTCGACGTCAACAAAATCTTAAGGCTAAAGACAAAGGAAAGTCACACGCAATTTCTATCAGCGATGTGGAGTACGATAACGATGTGGTGAAAGGTACACTTACCATCCACTCTAAAGTAGCAAATGTTTTATTTGATTCTGGATCCACCCACTCTTTTATTTCTGAAGAATTTTCTAAGGGTATAACCGTATTACCTCAACAATTAGATGTTGAGTTAGCTGTGACAACACCTAATGGCACATCAATCGCATCAAAAGTTTATAATTCTTCTCCGATCGAAGTTTGTGGGAAAGTGCTTCCAGCAAATCTTGTGATCCTTCCTTTAGTGGAATTTGATGTGATTCTTGGCATGGATTGGCTTTCTCTACATGGAGCTCATATCGATTGCCAAAGAAGGGAAGTCACATTTCATATTCCAGATCAATCTACGATCGTCTATCAATGCAAGGATGAACATAACCTTCCAGTGGAAATTTCTTCCATCTTATGGGTATTGATTCCACTAAATGAAGGTTATTTATCTCAAATGGTTGGTGAGAAACTCACGATTAAGAATATTCCCATTGTACGGGAGTTTGATTATGTCTTTCCGGAGGAATTGCCGGGTCTTCCACCAAATCGTGAAGTTGAGTTTTCAATAGAACTCGTACCGGGTGCTTTGCCTATTTCAAAGACACCTTATAGAATGGCCCCAATTGAGTTGCAGGAATTGAAGAAGCAACTCCAAGAGAATCTTGATAAGGGATTCATACGCCCTAGTGCATCACCTTGGGGAGCACCTGTTCTATTTGTTAAGAAGAAAGATGGATCAATGAGACTTTGCATTGATTATCGAGAACTTAACAAGATCAATATCAAGAACAAATATCCTCTCCCACGCATTGATGACTTATTTGACCAACTACGTGGAGCTCAATACTTTTCCAAGATTGATCTTCGTTCAGGGTATCATCAATTAAGGGTCAAAAGGGAGGATATACCAAAGACGGCTTTCCGTACAAGGTATGGACACTATGAATTTATAGTGATGCCATTTGGTCTTACTAATGCCCCTGCTATCTTCATGGATCTAATGAATAGAGTCTTTAGAGACTATCTTGATCAATTTGTGGTAGTCTTTATAGACGATATTCTTGTCTATTCAAAGAGAAAGGAAGAGCATGAAGATCACTTGAGAATTATATTGAAGGCCCTGAGAAAGGAGAAGCTTTATGCCAAATTTACCAAGTGTGAATTTTGGCTTCAAAAAGTTGCATTTTTGGGTCATATAATCTCAAAAGAGGGGATATCTGTGGATCCAGCAAAAACAGAGGTTATCGAAAGATGGTCAAGACCAACAACAGTAACTGAGATCCGAAGTTTTCTTGGTTTGGCTGGATATTATCGACGTTTTGTAAAAGATTTTTCACGATTATCTAATCCAATCACCAAGTTGACTCGGAAGGGAGTTAAGTTTGTCTGGACAGAGGAATGTGAAGAGAATTTCAAGGAGTTGAAAAGAAGGTTATCCAGTGCACCTGTGCTCACACTGCCTTGTAGTGGAGAAAGGTTTGTGATCTACAGTGATGCATCCAAGAAGGGATTGGGGTGTGTTCTTATGCAAAATGATATGGTGATAGCTTATGCCTCGCGACAGTTGAAAATCCATGAGCAAAATTACCCAACACATGATTTGGAGTTGGCTGCGGTAATCTTTGCATTAAAGATTTGGAGGCATTACCTTTATGGTGAAAGGTGAGATATTTATACTGATCATAAAAGTTTAAAGTATATTTTCACACAAAAGGAGTTGAATATGCGTCAAAGAAGATGGTTGGAGCTGATTAAGGATTATGACTGCTCAATCCATTACCACCCTGGGAAAGCAAACAAGGTGGCAGATGCATTAATTCGACAAGACCATGCTAGTTTATCCATGATGAGGATCACAAAAGATCCAATATTTATGGATTTACAAAGGATGGATCTTGGAATTATAATGGAAGGGGAAAAATCTTATCTTTCTCAAATGAATGTTCAACCATCTATACATGTGAAGATTAAAGAGGCACAGAAAGAAGATGTCGAGTTACAAAAGAAGGTGAGAAATGTTCCTGAATTCAACCTTGATTGTGATGGGATAATAAAGTTCAGGAATCGGGTTTGTGTTCCTTCCATCCCCGAATTAAAGAATGAGCTGCTGGATGAGGCTCATAGTTCATCATTCTCTATTCATCCTGGAAGCACGAAGATGTATAGGGACATGAAAGAGTACTTCTGGTGGGATGGCATGAAAAGAGATGTTGCTGAATATGTCTCTCGATGCTTGGTTTGTCAACAAGTTAAAGCTGAGAGACAGAAGTCTAAGGGGATGTTACAACCATTACCCATACCCGAATTGAAATGGGAAAACATCACTATGGACTTTGTCACAGGACTTCCTAAAACATCCAAAGGCAATAATGCTATTTGGGTCATAGTTGATCGTCTTACAAAGTCTGCACACTTCATTCCTATTAGAGAGGATTTCTCTCTAGATCAGCTTGCCAGGATATATGTAAAGGAAGTGGTAAGATTACATGGAGTACCACTTTCTATTATATCTGATCGGGATCCGAGATTTACCTCGAAGTTCTGGCGAAGTCTTCAGCATACTCTGGATACAGAGTTGAGTTTCAGCACTGCTTATCATCCCCAGACAGACGGTCAGTCTGAGAGAACAATTCAAACCCTAGAAGATATGTTGAGAGCTTGCTCTATGGATTTCAAAGGAGGTTGGGATCAACACCTACCTTTGGTAGAATTTTCTTATAATAATAGCTTTCACTCCAGTATTCAGATGGCTCCTTATGAAGCTCTCTATAGAAAGAAATGCAGGACTCCAACTTGATGGGAAGAAGTTGGGGAATGAAAGCTATTAGGACCTGATCTCGTTGATGAAATTGCAGAAAAGGTCAGATCTATTCAACAACACATAAGAGCAGCTCAGAGTCGACAGAAAAGTTATGCCGACAACTGAAGAAAAGACCTAGAGTTTGAAGTGGGCGATAAAGTGTTCTTACGAATATCTCCCTGGAAGAGGGTTATGAGATTTGGAAAGAAGGGGAAGTTGAGCCCTAGATATATCGGTCCTTTTGAAATACTGGATCGTCTTGGGAAGGTAGCTTACCGATTGGCGCTTCCACCGAATCTCTCTCAAGTTCACGATGTGTTCCATGTATCTCTCCTGAGAAAGTACATACCAGATCCTTCACATGTACTCAGCTCAGAAGTTGTACCGCTGGAGCAAGATCTTTCTTATGAAGAACAGCCGATAGAGATTCTGGATCGTAGCGAAAAAGTCCTACGAAACAAGACCACTCGCTTGGTGAAAGTTTTATGGAGAAACTACCAACTTGAAGAAGCTACATGGGAGCTTGAGGATATGATGAGGGAGAAGTATCCTCATCTGTTTGTTGCAAAGTGACAAATTTCGAGGGCGAAATTCTTTTTAAGGGGGGTAGAATGTAACACCCGAGACTTTTATGTTATATAAATCATCAAAGAATCTTTTTCTACACAACACTTGCTTGGCTTTCTTTACACGCAATCGCGACCTTCCTCGATAGCTTGCGTCGTACGCAATACCGAGTTTCACTAAACAACAATATGCTATTAAAACTAGCCGTTATGAATAGTAATAACCACTTTTTGAAATTTTATAAATTTTATTTTTTAAAATGGACTTCATTTTTGGACTCAGAATATCGAAATTAGCCTAGGGTGAAATTTTGGTATTTTTCTGAAAACTTTCAATTTTTGATGAATAGTGAAACCACTAAGTGGTAGGTTAAAAACTGAATTTTGCATAAAACTTAATTTTACCACTTCTGTGAATGGAATTTCAAAAATCCGACAGACACGGTTGATATCAGTAAGTAAAATGTGGTTCAATGAGATAAAAATAATTTTTTGGTGAATAGTAACTTTTTACTTTTTTACCGCGGTTAATAGTAAATAGGGTAACTAAGGGTAAATATGATATCAATATTACCCTAACACATGTCCTAATTCTATTGGACAAGTGTAATTCAACAAAAAACAAACTTAGGAATAAAATATGACCATTTAGGCCCACTTGGATTATATTAGGACATTTATTATTAATTTATTTAAAGAAGGGTTAAAATAGTTAAAATCAAAGTTTAATAAGTAAATCATTTTTAATATGGGGTTATACATAAGATAAATTCAACTATAAATATTCATTAGAAAGTTAAAAATATTTAATACATAATGGTATTTTATTTGTAATTTTTAGACATTAAATAATTTAATTTATTTATGACACAATGATGACGCAGTAATTATCTTATTAATGAAATATTGACATAATTGATGTTATAAACACCAAAATAAATGTAATTTGAGACTTTTTATGAATTTCACTAATTTTCTAGGTTACTATGATATATTAATGTTGATTTAATCAACTTGGTTCGAACATATAATTTTGTTATGACTTTCACAAAAATCATATATCAAATATTGTCAAAATTGACACAAAATAGTTTTTAAATCAAATATTATATTATTAATTGTTATTTTATTTCTAAAAATCTAAGGTTCGGCCAAATGACTTGGATAAGGATATATATATTAATAATAAACAATTTGGGGTTCGTTTGGCATGTTATAGGAAGTGTATTAACCATATAGTGAAAGAAAACAAAAAGACACGGTAAAAGTTAAATTAATTATCTTAGAGTTAAATCTAATTGATAAGGTTAAAATAATACCCTAAACTTGTCTAAATCCTATTGGTTGATAGTATTTCGACCCATCCCCACTTTATCTTCTAAATAAGACCCTTTGTAACCATTATAAACCGATTTTGACTTTAATATAAAATAATATTTTGAGATATTCCTAAGGTGCCCCTCTCCTCCCTTATAAAAGGGCACCTCCTCCCCCTCCTCCTCACACCAATTTGAGCACTCAAGCTCGGCCAAAACCTGCCATTTTCTCCTCTCCACTTCCCTAGAATAATCCTAGAGGTCCTTGTCTTCTCCAAATGCCAATCTTAGTTCCTTAAGTGGAGGATTCAAAGAGGCGTTCCAAAGAAGAGGTAATATCCATTACCGATCTTTTCAATTTCTTTCTTCTTCAACTTCTTCTTCTTTAGTTGTTTCATGATAAAGTAATAACATCAGTATTACTTACATACTGATATGTTATTATAAATATGAAACAACCCTAATTCACCTTCTATCCATCCTACGGAAAAATGAAATCACCGCGCGTGCGTACGTACGGAATACCGTCTCCACGCCGTGGTGTAATCTATTTTCCACCATCACCTTACAAGGATGGGTATAATGGTGTAATGAGTAACTATATATGATTATTATGAAGTAATATTGATACTGAAATAATATATATATATATACTCCAATACAATTCCACGATCATAGGAACGATATCATCACTCGTGCGTACGTACGGAATACCGTCTCCATGATGTGATGCGACTCGTTCTACATGATCTTCATTTCATAATGATTATATAAACGAATTGAATGAATAAATATGATATATGTTACACTAATACCATTCTGGATATAAGGTATCTATAACCTTAAAATAAAAATAAGAATTTATTCGGCAAAACACGCATAAGAACAAAAGGCAATAAATACCCGAGTAACAAGTAACAATGAAATATTACTAACAAGAAGCTAATAATATGACCATATATGATATCATATCAATATGTATGATTCTGGAATAAGTCAATAACATTATTTAAACCATTATACAGGAGCTTCGGACACGAACAACGCAAATCGGACCTAAGGTAAGGGAAATATCACAATCTCATTTTTATCCGAGATTGTTTATTCGTAAGTATTTACTGGGGTGTATTTTATCATCCACATCCATGTTCCCTCAATATGTAATATTATTTCCATCCACTTAAAATAGTTTAAATCCAATTTTACCCTTCGATTAGTTTTTAGTAAAGAATAAGAAAGGAATCTTTTGTCGTTTTTCGTACGAGGTACTTTTTGACTTTTCCGACAAAAGTACGAAGAATGTTTTTTTAACTTATACGGCATGAATGGATTTTTAAAAAGATTATTTCCAAGAAGCTTCCTTTACAAGTTTTCAAGTTTATTTTTAATCAACTTCTTTTAGTTTATAATTGTATGACATGTTAAGATAAGAAAAGTGTTTTTCAAGAAGAAAGGATATTTTCCTCAAGAATGGAGTTCAAGTGTTTTATCAAAATTATTTTCCATCTAAGATAATAAAGGGTTCTGTTTTTATCCCTATTATTACATTGATTTGATCATGTTGTGATTGAATTATTTTTATGAATTCCTTTATCTTATATGAATTTATTTATGATGTCATGATGTTTCAAGAATCCCATTTTTGTTATATGTGTTATGCGATGATGTATGTTTTATGATTATGTGACACACATAAGAAAGGATTCATTATAAGATGGGTGGGACCTATATCTCCCTCCAATGCATTGGGTAAAGATTTTATATCTCATGAGATAGACAGGGCTGGAACGGAAGGTTATTTCGGTTAAGTGATACATGACTGAAACGAGGAGTGAACTCGGTTCAGAAAGGGACTTTGTCCACTAAGATAGTCTTGGCAATGAGTCATGACTAACAAGAAATGATTTTCCATGATTATGTGTGCATGCCACAAAGTTTCAAGTTTTATGTTATGATTATGGGGATCTCATTTTCACTTCTATGATTTATTCCATGTTAAGATATTATGATCTCTTTTGCAGGTTTTGATTTTCATAAAGATATGATATGATTTTTATTTCCTTTATTTGCCCTTGCTGAGCATTTGAGCTCACCCTTTTATGTTTTCTTTTCCCCAGGTCAGGAAGATGTATATTAAGTAGAATATGCTAAAAAGGACCCTAGATATGATGAAATAAATGGGAGACACTGTAGAAGATTTATGAACCAGTTGTTTATGTTTCCCAGTTTCTAAAGACACTATACCTATACGGTCCTTTGTGGTTTTGTCATATGTTGTAATAAGTGTGCTTCAATTTCGAAGTATTAACAATGTATGTAAAGTATGGGTCGTTATACATGGGATGTGATATAATATTGTAATGATCATTTCTGTTTCATGGGACATCTATATGAGTGGTGACTGAGTTTCCCTTTAAGAAAATTATTTTTTATAAGTGGATTGAGTTTCCCTCGCTGTTTTTTCAATATTTTTTTTGTGTGAGATAGAGTAAATGTGATTTTAACTTTTTCAGTAGTGTTATTTCATTATGAATCTTTTGAATGAGAAATAAAACCATGGGAGGTGATGTCTAGCACGACATAAGGGTTTTTGTTATTTCTAAGGAATGTGTTTATAACTATCTATAATGGTTATGTTCATTAATTTTATATCCAAATGGATGGTGTTCATCTCATTGAAGTTCTCTTCCCATTTGGTGAATATACATTATGTTGTGGTGGGCTAGGCACAATAAGATAATAATGATTCAGTTTATGGATGTGATAGTACAAACATTAGAAGATTTGTTTCGTCTATAATTCATTATAATGATAAGATAATGGATTTATATGATGAGTTGTGATGAAAATACTGATATATGATTCGAGGGATTAGTGTCTAGTCATTGTGTTGTACTATTATATAGTAAGATTCTCCCATGGTAATAATTCAACATATATGGGATAGATCAAAAAGTTCTCAATGGATTGTCTGGAAGATATCTAGGATAAAGATTGTTGAGATTAGAAGGGGTATGGCATATGCACTAGAATTTTTATTTCATGTTGTTATTCCTCATTCATTATTTTACATTTTTTAATAAATCTATATCTATTTAGATGTTATTTATTTCTTTGGTCTCTATTTGAATTATCTTATTTTTTTATAATTTATTATTTGAATTTATTTGTTAGTAATTATTTGGTTTCCCATTATTATATTTCTTGATAAATTTTTTATTTTATTATTCTACTTTGGGTATTGACCAGTGATGGGAAATTAGATCACTGATGGTTAATTGATACACCGATAATGATACATTATGTTTATAGATATGACATCTAGATGGTATCATATGATTTTATGATTGGGAATTGATGGTATAACTCATTGGGATATGATATTATAATTAATCAATTATAAGAATGTTTGACGTATACTAAGTTAGGTATGACCTGTATAGGTCTTCAGTGTGTATGTGTCTTCTAGATACGATTCTACTTAGGTATAAAACGTAATAATATGTAGGGATCATGTTTTTAGGTGAGTCTAATTGTACTCATTCAGACTTTCACATGAAATTACATATTAAAAATCCCAAAGTGTGACATTTGTGATTTATTTTGAGATATTATTTGTTTATTTTTGGTCTTTCTTTTAAAACATCAGTTTCCCAGTGATTTTTTTGGTGAAAATGGGGGTTTAGATATTAAAATGAGGAGGAACATGGTTGGAATGTGTTTTGGGGAAAACAGGTTCCCACACCCAAGAAACTGTGTGGAAAACATCCATATTGGATAATGAGGGATGCACGGTTTCCACACAGTTTTTAAAACTATAACACTTATCCAGATCATTAAAAAGTAGAAAATTAATTTTGTTCCCTCTTAAACATTAATTATAAAACACCACACATCCACCCTATATTTTATATTCCACTCTAGGATCTCCCTTTTATCATTTTTATTGCATTTTAACATCAATTTTTGGTGGTTTTAGCCTTGTAACATAAATAAATCATTATGTATATCTATTTTCTCATGATTTCTCCCTTCTTATAGGGTTTCACTCCCCCCAAACCAAAATCGACATCATATTTTCCAGTGGGTTATTTAACTAAATAATGGTCTAATATTGAGTTGTTGGATAAAATCATGATGGTAGTCATTTAATGATTTTTTATAGGGTCTTGTTGTGGTGAGGTTGTAGATTTTCACTGGTTTCTAGAATTTTAAAAGTTTTAGGTATCTGGTTATAGGATTTTACATTATTAGAAGAGTATAAATTGATTTATTGATTGTTTAAAAGTGTTATTTGTATTATTTTTGTGGTGATAAACTTGTTTTGAATTATTTTTGAGAATCAAATGTGATTAAATTAGGTTTTCTAAGGGACAATGTGCATGTTTCATGTGTTCTTTGTTGTGGTGTTTCTGGAATTTGTTTTATGCTTTCTGAGAAAAGTGTAAAATGAGTTTTCAAAGAGATTTAATGGTGTGAATGTTTTAAAAGTTTATTTTTCAAGAGGAATGGGTTTTTTTCCATGTTGGATTCTTTGTTTTGCACTTAAATGTGTATTTGAATTGTGAAATTGATGTAAATCATGTTATAAAATGGTTTTGATGTGGGTATGAATTTTAAAGGGTATATTCCTAAGAAAATGGTTTTATTTCATATGTATTATTCTTATTTCATTTCCAAATCGGCTTTATAAATTATGTATGTCATGAAAAATGTATTTCCCAATGGTTTTGGTGTGTGTGTGTGAAATGGAAAGTGGTTTTGTTTATAAAAAATGGTGGTTTCCATGTGGATTTTTTTCATTTGATCAATGTAAAAATGATAAAGTGTTGATTTCCTTATGTCATTATGATACTTGGTATATATATGTGAAGGCAATGATTTATGAGATATGTGAAATGGAATTGGAGCACAAACAGAATCTTGGGTAACTAGGTGGGTGAACTAGAACATGTAAGATAGTTGACTTGGAAGTGGAGAGTCATGGATTCATCTTGGAGGATTAAAGATTACAACACTAACTATGCATGTGATATGATAAGAGACCACTAGACCTTGGGATGGGATCCCCTCTGAAGGGTTTTTTAAAGGAACACTGTTGGTATTGGATTATGATTTGGACACTGCTGGACCTTGGGATTCATTTCCCTATGGTGGATCATGCATGGGAATGTAGTTGATAATATTATTGGAGGATTTTGATCACCAAGGTATGAGGTTCATATGGTCCCACTTGTTCTAGTTACATTTATGGATTTTCCAACATTTCTCTCTTGTGACATGATGCTCCTGTTATGTTGTGCTCAATATTAGTATATGGCAGACCTTGTGTGAATTTTTATTTAAAACAAGGTTATTCGTGAAAAATGATTTTTTTTTAAATGGTTTCTTGAGAATGTTTTCCATAAAATGTTTTATAAGAAATGATTGAAATATTCTTGTGGAAATTTTCATGTTTACCAGTCTTCCAATGTTATAGAATGAAATCTTTCTTCTTGGTGAAATCCTACTAGGCTTTGGTTCACACCCTACATATACCTTTGTGTGCATGTAGACTTTGTTAAGTATAACCCTAATAAAGGAAATACATGTCGTGGTGGTGAAGGTGGATCTGATTGCCATAGTTTCACTTTTTTAGGTGTTGATATTCGAGGCTTGGGAGTGAGGTCCATTTTATTGCATAGGGGTTTTTGGGATATATTTGATGTTCCCATATCATTGTCATACTTTTGGGTTTGGTTATAGTTGTAAAACATTGAATCTGAAAATTTTTATACCTCATTTTGTTGTGGCCATCCGTTAGTCTGATTCTTATTATTATTGGTTGGTGTGATTTTATAAATCAGTGAAATCATTCCCAAATTATATCGATGATACCCATGCAATAATTTCTTAACTATGTGGCTTTGGAATACTATTTTATCTATTCCATGGGCTGGGTCGGCTATGATGGCACTATGACTTAGTTTTTGAAAAAATGGTATCAGAGCAGGTCACACCCTTTTGGGTTAGATTATTTGGAATGAGTCTAGATAGACCATATCTAGGATTCTCAGGGCCTGAGGTTCTAGTTGTGAGTGGGGTGTCTGACCGACACATCTCGCGACAGGACTTGAGTTTCCATGGGATGTTGTGATTTTTATTTACTTCTCTTTGAGGTTATATGTACTTTTTGCATAATATATATGGACAATAGGTGGGGGTGGATTTATTTAATTAGTATTATTATTGTCATAGATTAGGTTATGATTTTATTTATGAAAGAGTTTCTATTTGTTTTCATTGATGTAAATGTTCACAATGGTTGTATTGATGGTTTCCCTTGTGGTTATAGCTTCTTGTAGCATGATGTCTCCCCAAATACATCCTATTCAACCACAGGAAGAGGAATAATAGAGTTCCATCACCAATCGATCAGATATTAGTGGGGGGAGTGGTTCGATCTGTCCAAGATTTGGGTTAAGGAGCGGGCGCTAGTCCTACTTATGTTTGACAATCCAGACTAGGTCCTAGAAAAAACAAATCTAGTGAGTTCTTCAGGAACAAGCCTCCTTCATTATGGTGTTGAAGAACTCTTGGAAAGGTAGGATTGGATTTTAAATATAGAAAGGATATTTGAGTTTCTTGATAATCCTAAGACTGTTAATGTGATATGTGATTTGTTCTTATAAAAAGGTCCTATTTTGAAGGGGTTAGAGTCGGTGGTGAAAGATAGGAAGCATGAGAATAAGAGTTGGAGGGACTTTAAATTCATATTCAATGAGCATTATTATACTGTGGTTTTGTCCTTCACAGGGTCTTATGAGTATTTTGATCTTTTCCATGGATATATAACCATGGTGGAGAATTCTAACCACTTTTAAACGTGAGTTCAGAACACATCCAAGGTCATTTATAAAAAGCAGTTGAAGGATCAAAAGTTTAATATGGGGTTATGACCAGAAATATGATCTTAGGTATTCTAGTTCAAGATGAAGAAGAATGTTGATGTGGTTGATCATTCCATTATTGAAAAAATTGATCCTAAGGGAATGTCATGTTTCTTTTGAAATGATTTAGTAGTGGGAAGTGGTTGTTCATATGAGTATAAGAGGAGGCGACATGAGCAGGGAAAGAAGGGAGTCGGTTGTTCAGGATGTCCTTCCCAACTATCTTGGTTTATGGATTCCGATGTTGGTTTATTTGTGTTCCATAAGTGTGTAAAGACAGGACACATGTATTATTTATGTTCATCTCCACCTAGTCCTTTCCACCAGTTTGTAACTATGAGAAACTTATTGCGATTCTTCAAATTAGTGCACCCATATTAGAGTGGTACTGGGTCTGTTGCTTTTAATGGGATTTCATCCTAACTAGAACAATCGAGGATATGGGGTTCTAGGTTTGAAGGTAATTGTCATAGGGCTGGATATTCTTCTGGGAAGGGTTGGTTCATGTCAAGTCCATAGATTAGTCTTCATCCCCAAGCTATGGTTGAGATTATGCAACTTCATACAGTGGATCATGCACTATTAAAATCGGATGTAGGTCATGCAATAAGTCAAAGTACCATTATTATTGAGTTGTCTTATGTTTTTCTCGTGTTCGATACTGGTTCCTTTTTTTCTTTTATTTCATCCAATATTGTGGATTTGATAAAATTTCCATGTGATATTATTCCCTATTAGATGGATTTTGTGACAGAACTTGGTAAGAAGTGAGATTAGGATTTCAGTTGTCGGTTTTTTTCACTCAACATGTCTAATGTCGAGTTGGAATATGATTTTTTGGTTTTGGAAATGGACCACTATGACATGATCCATTATATGTATTGAATGGTTTCTTTAAACTATAACATACATTATTATAGGCGTCAACTGGTTTTTTAGCACATAATTGAAGTTCCCAATATTTTCAAGGTCAATGGGATCCTCAGTTGTAATGTGATCAAACAACACTTCTAGAATTAGGAAGCATTATTTTCAAGATCTCATCCCTTAGATTGGAGGATGATTATGGTCCTCCCTTGGATGGATTACCTCTTATGGTTGAAGAGTTTTCATATTAGTTTGGGGAGGATTTATTGGGATTCCCTTTAGAGTGGGATGTGGAGATATCCATTGATTTGACAGCAAGAACACAACTAATATCTCTTCCCTCATACCGTATGGACCCCCACTGAGTTGAGGTAATTAAATGTGTAGCTATAATATTTGGAATCCAAAGGATCCATTCACCTAATTATCTCACTATTGGCTTCTCTATATCTTTTTGCAAAAAAGGATGATGGATATCTCTAGTTTCTAATCAATTAAAAAACATAACATGGTAATGATCAAGAAAAAGTACCATTTTCCATATATTGATGACCTTTTTGATTAGTTTTGAGGGGAAAATGTGGTTTTACAAGATTGAGTTATGTTCTAGGTATCACCAAGTTAGAGTTAGAGAGGTAGATGTTTGTAAACCAGTCTTTTAAAGATGAGATATCCATTTTGAGTACATAATAAGGCCTTTGGGGTTGACAAATGCTCTAGAGGTCCTTATGGAGCTCATGAATAGGGTGTTACACCCATATCCCAATTACGTTTTCATGGTATTTTAGGATTATATCCTGGTATATTCCTAGACTTGGGAGGAGCATGAGAAGCATTTGATTATTGTGTTCGCCACCCTTCAGGATCATCGTCTCTATGAGAGTTGTCAAGTACATCATTTGGATCAGGGAGGTAAAGTTTATGGGGCATGTAATCATAGAATGATGTTTTTTTATAGATCCCAAGAAGATTAGTTCAATGATTTCATTTAAACAACAGAATAATGTTTCTGAGATCAAGATCTTTTTGGGAATAAAAGGGTATTAAATGCGGGTTTTTTGATATTTCTCTTAGATTACATCATCCAAGATAGTGCTTAACCCAAATGTGGTAAAATTTGAGTGCATCCCAGAGTATCATGCATCCTTTGAGTAGCTAAATACGAGGTTGACTACAACCCATATTTGGATCATTCCAAAATATGGAAAGGGATATGTGGTCTATGGTGATGCATAAGGTTTGGGTGATGGGTATGTGATGAAGCAGGATGACAATGTGGTGGATTATGTATTGCACTAACTCTGACAACATGAAAATAACTCATGATATGGAGTTATAAAGAGTGATTAATGCCCTGAATATGTGGCACCATTATCTTTATGGGGAGAATTTTTTTATTTTTCAAATCATAAGAGTTTAACCTAAATTTTCTCTCAGAATGATTTGAATTTAAGGTACTGTTCTTGGGTTTAGTAAAGTTAGGGGTTTGATTTTGATATATTCTTTACCTAATATATAGTAAATTCTATGGAATGTTATTTGACCTGAAATATGTTAGTACGTGCAAAGAAAGAGTCCGGTGATGAGGGGACTTTGATGGGTATTTTCGCTCGGATGCAGTTAGAGACCAAGGAGCATAGTAGAGGTGAATTCATGTCTAGGGTTCAACAGACACCATCTCTTTGGAAATTTGTTTGAAAACAAAAGATGAGTGATGAGTTATGCAAGCATTATATGTAGTTCCTAAATAAAGGGGTGTTTCCTTGTGAATGTATGTTGTCTCTTGAGAAAGTTTTGTCCTTCCAGGGTCGCTTTTATGGTGCAATTATCATTCCAAAACGTGGTGATGTAGGAAAATCAAAAGTCTCAATGGGTCACTCATCCTGGTGCCACGAAGATGTTTTATGAAAATAATCTGTAGTTATGGTGGCTAGGTAAGAGGTGGAACATATCCATCTTTGTATCATGGTGTTATACAAGTCAGCGGGTTAAAGCAGCACACCAAAGGCCTTCATATTGGATTTATCCACTACCAATTCATACCTAGAAGTGGGATGAGGTCACTGGGTATTTTATTATTGGCATACCAGATACACCTCAAGGGAAGAATTGCATTTAGGTGGTGATTAACTATTTGACCAAATTATCCTATTTCATTCTGGTCAAGTATTATTCTATGGGGGATTAGTTAGGTTGGTTGTATGTTCAGTAGATAGTGAGGCTCCATGGTGTGTCATCGCCTATTGTTTCAGACATACACCCTCGTTTTACCTCGTGGTTTATAGAAGGACATTAGAAGATGATGGTGTATTAATTCAAGCAGATCACATCATAACACCCTAAAAAAGATAGCCAGATACAGTGAGTGGATTAGATTTTTGAGGACATGATCCATGTATGTGTGTTGGATTTCTCAGGTTCATGGGATAGCCATTTGGGATTGGTTGAGTTTTCATATAATAATAGATAACAAACCTCTATACTAGTGGATCCTTTTGAGTCACTTTATGGTCGGCCATGTTGGTCACCTTTGTGGTTGTATGAGGTGCGTAATAACACATTTTTTAGACAGAGCCTTGTGAAATAAATTTATGATAAATCCATGTTGATCAAGCAATGAATTATGATGGCACAAAGTCATTAAGAGTCATATTCTACTAAGCCGCACTAAGTTTATTTTTTTTTGTTGGTGACAGGGTGTTCATAAATGTGGAACCTCGCTTCGGTCACTGTCATCTGTGCAATAAAGGGATGTTAATTTCAAGGTATGTTGGAACATTTATTATTACTGAGAGTGTTCATTAGTTGGAATACAGGTTATATTTTTCCTCCTAGTGGGAATCTATTCATGATGTGTTCCATGTCTCTCAGCTAAAAAATTATAACCTCGATCCATATCACTTATTGAGTTATGAAGAGTTAGAGTTGGAGCATAATCTATTTGTGCTTTAGAGACTAGTGTAGATTGTTGATTCCCAAGAGATAATGCTTCATGGGAACTCTATTCTTCTTATTTGATTTCTTCGGAAGCATGGTAGTGATGTGCATGAGACATGGGAACATATGCCTTGGGTTGAGGATGAGTATCCATTTTTGTTTTCTAATCCGGCTGTAGGTTGACTTTTAATGGTGGAATGATTTCATGGTGGGGAGAATTTTAACATCTGTGGTTTTATTTTGAGGTATTATTTTTTTGGTCTTTCATTTATGTTTGGGTTTCCCCTTGAGTTTTTTGTGAAAAAATGTAGGTTTTGGGATTGAAATAAGGTGGAAAATGGATTGGGGAAAACATGACCCCTCACCCAAGAAATATTTTCTCAAATGATCATTTTGGACAGTGGAGGACACAAGGTCCATGAACATTTTTTAAAAAAGTGCGGGATAACCATGCATATTATTCTTATTAGATAGTGAGGGATTCATGGTTGCCTAAAATTTTGGAAACCCTTGTGGCCTAATCATGCGACCTATCAAGGTTATTAAAATGTTGAGAATTAATCATCTGCCCCATTTAATTTTAACATGAAATACCCTACCATCGACCCCATATGGGTCTTTTTTTCTCCTAGGATCTCCCTCTTCTTCTTATTGGAGCTTTTAAGAATCAATATTTGGGTAGTTTATCCTTGTAACTTCAAGGAATCATCATGTCTTTTTTCTCATGATTTCTCCATTCTTCTAGGTTTTGTCTCCCCACCTTATTGAGTTATTCTTTTCTACTGGGTTATTTGATCTAATAAGGGTCCAAAATTGAGTTGTTGGATGAAATATTGGTGGTTTCTGTTCAATCATGCCATTATAGGGTGTTGTTGTGGTGCAATTGTGTTTTCACACTGGTTTCCAGAAGATTACAAGTGTGGGGTAGGTGGTTCCATTATTTTACATTATTTGATGAGTTTGGATTTCATTGTTGATTATTTAGAATCATTTTATGGATTTTTTTGAATATTAATTTCAAACAGGATTGAGATGAAAAAGTGATTAAATTAAATTTTCTAAGGGAAAGTGGCCATTTTTTCGTCGTTCTTCCTTGTAGTGTTTCTTGAATGTGTTTTATTCCTTGTCTGAAAGGTGATATGGGTTTTTTAAATTAAATTTATAAGGTTGGATGTATTAAAAGAGGATTTTTCAATATTAATCTGTTTTTTCACGTTGGATTCTTTTTTCAAACCATAAATGCGACTTTTAATTTTCAATGTGATGTAAATAATGTTGTAAATTGGTTTTGATGTGATTATGAATATGAAAGGGGCTTTGCCCATGGAAATGGATGGATTCCAAAATTGTTCTTCTTGTTTCATTTAAAAATGGTTTTCATAAACTATAAATGTGGTATGAAATGTATTTCCCAATGGTTTTGGAGTGCGTGTGAAATGGAATGTAGTTTTATTTATGTAAAATTATGGTTTCCATGAAGATTTTGATCAATGGATTAATATGAAAATGTGAAAATGGCGATTTCATTATGTTCTTATCATTCATGGTATGTGTATGTGAATATGATGATTTCTGTGATATGTGAAATGGAAATTGAGAATAATGGGAATCCCAGGTATCTAGGTAGGTGAATTAGAACTAGTATGCTAGTTGACTCGAAAGTGGAGAGACCGATATTCATCTAGCAGGATTGATGACTACAACACTAATTGAACATGTGATATGATTAGAGACTACAATAACATGGGATAAGATCAACTCTAATGGATCATCCATATAGATTCTATTGGTATTGGATTATGATTTAGAGACCATGGGACCTTGGGATGTGATCCCCTCTAGTGGCTTGTACATGGGAGCATCGCTAGTTGTTTAGTTGGAGGATTTTGATCACCAGGGTATGAGGTTTATAGGGTACCACTAGTGATAGTTACCTATATAGATTTTCACATCATGGTCTCTTCTGATATGATTCTGATGTGATGTATTACTAGCATTCGGTATATAGTAGAACTTATGTACATTTTTATTTCAAGACTAATTATTTGTGAAAATTATTTCAATAGAAAATGTGTTCCTAGAGAAAGTTTTCTTTAATAATTTTTTTGAGAAAAATTTAAAATATACTTATATAAATGTGCATGTTATTTTTCATTCAAATTTTATGGTGAGGAATCATTATTTTCGGTGGAATCCTATAATTATTTAGCTCACACCATACAAATACCTTTGGTTGTATGTGGACTTTGTTATGTATAATCCAGGTAAGGCCATGATGTTTCGTAGTGGCAATGATGGATCTTGTTGCTAGTTCTTCAATTCTTGTAAGTGTTGATAGTGGTGGGTTGATAGTTATTTCTCTATTATTTCATGGGGTTTGTGGGATATTTTTTTGTTCCCATTCTATTATGGTTATTTTTTATTTTTTAGAGAAGTAAAACAATGAATGTAAAATTTTTTGTACCTCATTTGGTAGTGGTAATTAGTATTTCTGATAGTTATTATTTTTTGTTGTAGTGATTGTATAAATGGGTGAAATCCATCCCCATGTATATTGTTAATACCAGGACACTATTTTCCATTCCATAGGTATCTATAATTCCCTTTGGGTCATGCCATGATCTAGATCGGGTGTCGGGTTGGATGGAACATTGGGTTGGTTCATAAACAATTATATTAAAGCAGGTTACTCTATTTTGGGTCAGGTTATTTGGGGTGAGTCTTGATATACCAAAGCTATGATTATTGGGGAATGATGTTCTAGTTATGAGTGTGGTTATTATCCAACACACCTTGTGATAGAACAAAAGACTCCATGAGATTTTGGGATTCAGTTTGATTCTCCTATATGTGAGACGTACAGGCTATAGAGTGTATATGGACACTAGGAGGGGGTGGAATGTTTTTTTCTATATTGTTATTATGAGGTATTTGGTTATGTTTTTATTTATTAATGTCTTCATATTTGTTGTCGTTGATGGAAAACTTCAAAATGGTTGTATTAATAATTTTTCATTATGGTTATTTCTTGTTGTAGCAAGATGCCTCCCCAGAGACTTCATGTGAGATCGTAGGAAAATGATGGAGAGATTTCTCCATCACCAATCGATGAAAGATTAGTGGAAGAATTGGTTTCTTATATCCATGCTTTGGGTTAAGGAGAGGGATCTCTTATTTCTTGGTTTAGAGTTAATGAACCGGGTCCCGGATACGATAAAACCTCAATAGTTCATAAAGAAGAAGCCTCCATTTTTGGGTTTAGCATATAACACCAGGAAATAGAGGAGTTCTTTGTGAAGATAGAAAGTATGTTTGATTTTTTTAAACTACAGAGAAAATTAGAGTTAAGTGTGATTCGTTCTTATTGGAAGTTCCCAGTCTAGTGATGTGGGACTTAGTGGCTCAAGATGGGAAGCACAAGAAGATGATTTGGAAGTACTTTAACATCATCTTCAACGAGAAGTATTGTCCTGATATTTTGGTTTCACTAGGTACATGGAGTTATTGGAGCTTTTTCAAGGAGAAAATACCATAATGGAGTACTCAAAAAATACATATATAGTTCAGTATGCGCCTGAGGTTGTTTCCAATGAGAAACTGAAGTCTCAAGAGTTTAATATGGGGTTGTGACTGAAAATATGATCTCGGGACTTCTTGTTCACGTTGAAGACTTATGATGTGGTGGTTTATCATTCCATGAAGGTGGAAATTGATAATAATGGAATTTATGGTTTCCCTATTACAATGTCAACAGTTGGAAGTGGTAGTCCATATGAGAATACGAGGAGGCGGGGTGAGTAGGGGAAGAATGATGGTGGTAGTTTGGGCCATCCATCCCGAATTTCTTCATTTTTGGATTTCAATGCTTGGATATTTGTATGAAATTGGTGTAGAAATAAAGGTCACATGTTGTATGGGTTTTTATCTCCACCTACTCATTTCCTCCATTGTGGAACCATGGGATACTTTTAGTGATTTTGAAAATCGGAATGCCCATATCAGATTGGTATATGATCTTTATCTTTTATAGTGATGTCATCTCGAATGAAATATCATAGATAGAATGTTATCGGTTCATATATTATGGTGTAAGGGATGTATATTCTTCTATTAACATTGAATATAGGGGAGATAATCATGGTAGGGGTCATCTTCGGGCTCTATTAGAGATAAGGCAACTTCATGTGGTGGATCGAGAACTAGTCTAATCGGATGTTGGGAATGTGATAGTTTGAGGTACCATTATTATTGCATCATAATTAGTTGTTTACTTGTTTTATAATGGTTCCCCATTTTAATTTATTTATTCCAATATTGTGGATTTTCTAAAATTTTCATTTGATCATATGCCCTATGTTATGGATTTGGTGACACCGCTTGGTAAGAAGTGAGGGTTCTGTTTTAAGGGAATGTCTTGTGCACTCACTATGTTAGGGGTCAAGGTGGAATTTTTTTGTAAAAAAACCTCTTTGATGTGATCTTTGGTATGGATTTGATGGTGAATTTTTAGGCACACATAATTTATTATATGTGGTGACTGAGTTTTGTGGAACCTGATGGAAGTACCTGTGTTTTTCTAGGTGGATGAGATCCTCAGCTGAGACATGCTGGACGTCCACTTCCGAAATTGGGAAACCTTGATTATCAGATATAATTTCTCATTTTAATGGATAAGGATGGTGCTCCTAAGGGTGTATTACATCCTATGGTTCAGGAGTTCCTAGAGGTTTTTCTAAAGGATTTCTCGGGTTTTCCACTAGAGTGTGATGTGGATTTCATTATTTATTTGGCATCAAGAACACAGTCGATATCTCTTCCATGATATCATATGTCACCAAAATTTTTTATTTTTTTAATGGTATCGATGGATGATTCAGAGTCCAAAGGATTAGTTCACCCAATAATATCACCTTAGGCTGCTCTGATTATGTTTTTGAAAAGTCTGATAGATCTCCCTTGTTGTGATTTATTACTAAATTCTAAACAAGTTAATGATCAAGAAAAAATATCATTACCCCATTCGGATGTCCTTCTTAAAAATCACAAGGGGAAAGGTGGTTTTTCAATATTAAACTATGTTTTAGGCATCATCAAATTAGATATAGAGAGGTAGATGTTTAGAAAATAGTGTTCTGAAGAATGTGAGAATTTTTTTTGTACTTGGTCATGCCATTAGGGTTGACAAATGATCCATTGTTCTTTATGGTTCTCATGAAATAGGTGTTCAACCTCTATCTCGATTCTTTTGTCATGATATTTATGGATGGAATCCTGGTTAATTCTGGGACCAAGGAGGATAAATATCTTCATTGGAGAACTATGTAGGACACCATTCAAGACCATCATATCATTGAGATGTTTTCCAACTGCACCTTCAAGATAATGGAGCATATGTTTCTCTTTCATATAATCTCAGAATGAGGGGTTGTAATGGGCCCTAAGAAAAAAAGTGTAGTAATTTCATGGGAATAATTGAATAATGTTTTTCTGATCTGGATGTTTTTGGGACAAGAGGGTATTATTGGTGGTTCATTCCATATTTCTCTTATCTTTCTTTGACTGTGGAAGTTCTTACCTAGAAAGTGGTAAATTTTGAATAGATCCCAAGGTGTTAGGCATCCTTTGAGGAGCTAAAGTAACATTCGACCAAAACCGATATTTTGAACATTCCTTATCAGGAATAGGAAAAATGTTCTATTGTAATGATTCAGATATGGGTCTTGGGTGTGTGTTGATGCATGATGACCATGTGGTGGCTTATGGTTCACGCCAACTTTGACCTGATGAAAAGAATTACCAAACTCATGATCTAGTGTTAGCAGTAGCGATGAGTTCCCTAAAGATGTGGTACCATTATCTTTTTGGGAATAATTTTATAGTTTATTTGTATCTTAAGAGTCCAATATACATTTTCTTATAGAATGATTTCAAGTTAAGGTAGCTTTATTGTCTTGAGTACCTTCATGTATTGGATTTTGATATAGTCTAAACCCCTGGTAAGGGGAATTTTTTGGAAGATTCGTTAAGTAAGGAAGTGGATGTGTATTTATTGAAAGTGCCTAGTGATGAATAGAATTTAATGGGGATATTTTCTTAGATGCACCTAAAAACCAATAAGCATAGTGGATTTGTGTTATTGGCTAGTTTTTACCTAACACATTCTCTTCTAGAATTGGTTCGGAAAGAGTATCTGAGTGATGAGTTGTTCCAGCATTCTATGCGGTTCATTAATACTGGGGAGGTGCCTTGTGAATGTTCATTGTCTCATGTGGGTGTTTTGTAATTTAAAGGTAACTTTGTGATTCCATTATCATTGTGGAATGTGGTGATACATGACATACACCAATCTCAATGGCCCATTCATCTTGTTGCCACCAAGAAGTTTTATGATGTGCGTCAGATGTTATGGTGGCTAGTATGAGGTGGGACATAGATGTCTTTGTATTGTGGTGTTATACTTGTAAGAAAGTTAATGTAGAGAACCAAATGACCTTCGTTTTGATTCATACGCTACCTATTCCTACACGTAAGTGAGCCAATATTGCCATGTATTTTATTGTTGGATTACCTCATACACCAAAAAGGGTGGAATGATATTTAGGTGGTGATTAAATTTATGAACAAATTAACTTATTTCAGTCCAATAAAGGATTAATCCAAATACATGGTTATATAGAGTAGGAAAATCATATTTTTTAAAACATTCTCTAGGGTTGTGTGTTAGAATTTGGAGGTTTTTGGGATATCCATTTTTTATTATTTGAGCTTTCATATGAAATTTTGTATAATTATTCAATTTGAATAGATCATTTTGAGGTAATTTGTGGTATTGCGTTAGGATGAGGTGGGTGAGAACTCATTGTTGTGACTAAGCCTTGTTCAGTAAACATCTGATAACGTCAAGTTGACCATGCAATAGTTTTTGATAGAATTGAGTAACTATAATTCATATTCTAATCATAGGCACTGAGCTTTGGGGTTTTCTATGGGTTGATTGGTGTTATTGAAAATGGAACCTTTATTTGGTCATTGTTGTCTGGATAAGAAAGAGAAGCTAACAACATGGGATGTAAGACCATTTGAGATTACTAAGAGAGTTGGTTATGTGTCATACATGTTAGATTTTCCCACTTAGTTGATATCAATTCATGAAGTGTTCCATGTCTATCAGCTGAAATATTATAACCCATATCTGTCTCATGTATTGATTTGGGAAGATATAGTGTTGGATCCTAATAAATATGTGTGTCAGTGACCAATGTGTATTTTGGATTTCTAGGAGAGAGTATTTTGTGGGAAGTCTATTCTGTTGGTTTTCATTGGTAGTGTAGTAGTGATGTCAATGAGAAACGGGAGCCGAAGTATTGGGTTGAGAAAAAGTATCCATTTTCTGTCACTGATCAGGCATCATGTTGACATTCTGACAGTAGAATGTATTCATGGTGTGTAGAATTGTCGCATCCATGATTTTTTGAGTTATTATTTTGATTATTGTTTTCATTCATTTACCCTTAAGATTCCACTTGAGTTTTATTGTGAAAAATGGATGTTTTTGGATTGATAGTAGGTGGCACATAGTTTTTAAAAAATGTGTTCACTCACCAAAGTAACCATGAAAAAAATGTTCATTTTGTATAGCGGTGACCACACAATAGGTTCATGGTCTAGAAAACCATGAAAGATAACCATGCAGCTTTTTCTTCTTTTATGGTGAGGGATGCATGGTCACTGCATAGTTTTGAAAGTCATGTGGGATAATGGTGTGACCTGTCTAGGTCAATAATAATTGGAACAATACTATTCATCCCTATTTTATTTGGACAATAAATCTCCTCTTATTTTCCCTATTTTTGATTTGCAGCCCTTTGATCTCAACTTCTCCTTCATTGAACCATCAAGATTCAAAATTTTCATAGTTTTATCCATATAAGATCATGTAATCATCATGTAAGTCTCATTTCTATTTATTTCTCCCTTCTTATAGGGTTTCTCTTCCCTCATTCTTGAGTTATTATTTTCTAGTGGTTTATTTGTCTTATTGAGGGTCCAATTTTTAGTTGTTGGATGAAATCACAATGGGTGTTGTCGGATTAGGCCGTTATTGGGTCTTGTTGAGGTGTAGTTGTGGGTTCACTTTGGTTTCCATAATTTTATAAGTGTGAGATACGTGGTTAAATGATTTTACATTATTAAGTGATTTTTGGTTTCTGGGTTGATTATTTAAAAGTTTTCTATGGAATATTTTTGTGGTGAAAAGCTTGTTTTTAAAAATGTTTTTATATTCACATGTTATGAAGAATGGTTTTCTTAGGTAATTTGGTCATGTTTCATGTGTTAGTTTTTGTGGTGTTTCTTGAATTTCATTTATTCCTTCGTTGAAAGGGTCTAAATGTTTTTTCAATGTTTATTAATGGTTCAATAGTGTGGAATATTTATTTTTCAAAATAAAATATTTTTTTCATGATGACTACTTTGCTTTTGATCTAAATGCATTTTTGAATTAGGAAAGTGATGTAAATCCTATTATAAAATGATTTTTATGTGAGTATGAATTTTAAAGGGGATTTTCCCAGGGAAATGGTTGGATTCCATATATGATCTTCTTATTTTATTTCCAAATGGGTTTCATAAATTGTGAAAGTGGTGTGAAATTTATTTCCAAATGGTTTTGGTGTGTCTGAGAAATGGAAATTCGTTTTTTATGGAAAATGGTGGTTTCCATATGTATTTTGAGCATTGTGTAAATTTGAACATGTCAAAGTAGTGACTTAATTATGTTTTTATGATACATGTTTTGTGTTTTTTAAATTGATGATTTATGGAATAGGTGAAATGGAGTTTGAGGACAATGGGAATACTGAGTATCTAGGTGGGAAAACTATAACTAGTATGCTAGTTGACTCAGTAGTGGAAAGTCATAGATTAATCTAGTAGGATTGATGATTACAACACTGACTAAACATGTGATATGATTGGAGACCACTAGACCATGGGATGAGATCCCCTCTAGTGTCACATGTAATGGAATGGTTTCAGTATTGTATTGGGATTTGGAGACCAATGGGCCTTGGGATGTGTTCTCATATAGTGTCTTGTTCAAAAGAACGTTGTTGGTAGTTTATTTGGAGGATTTTGATTATCGAGGTATGATGTTCATAGGGTCCCACTAGTGCTAGTTACGTTTAAGAATTTTACCACAGTGTTGTCTTATGACCTGATGCTCATGTGATGTGGTGTTATCCATTGGAATTTGGTATAATATGTCTACATTTTTATTTTAATAAATATTATTCATGAAAATGTTTTTCCATAAAAAATTCATTCTTGAGAATTTCAGACATAAATTTTTTTCTTATAAATGTTTCAAATATTCTTATCGAAATGTGAATGTTGATTTTTATTCTAATGTTATATCATGGAAAATTTATTTTAGGTGTAATACTACTTGATTTTTTCTCACACCCTATATATAAATTTGGTTGTATATATACTTTGTTCTGTATTACCCAGGTAATGGATATATGTTTTTCCCTGGTGATGGTGGATCCCATTTCTAATGCTTCACTTGTTGTAGGTGTTTATGGTGGTGAATTAAGGGTGAGGTCCCTCTTATATCATGATGTTTGTTGGGATATTTTTGTTGTTCCCATTCCATTGTATTACTTTTGGTTTTGGTTATAGTTATAAAAGTCTAAATTTGTAAATTACTGTGCCTCATTTGGTTATTGTAATTAGTTATTGTGATGTTTATTATTATTAGTTATTGTGACTGTATTAATGGGTGAAATCATTCCCAAAGTGTAGTTTTAACTCCTAGGGACTAGTTTCTATCACAGGGGGATTACGAACAAACTTTAGGCTATGCCATATGCCAGGTCAGGTGTTAGGTTCTATGGTACTCTGGCTTGGTTTGTGACACTTTTCTTTTTTAGGTGAGTTAATGAATTTTATGGTTTCATTAGACTCAAACCCTATACACCTACACAACATGGGTTTTCGACGTATATAGGTATATGTTAATGGTTTAATTTAATATATGATTTCCCACATGGATTGGGATGTATATATCAAAAAATGTATTATAATGATGGTCAATGTTTTGATAGGAGTTTGATATTGAGTTGGCCTTGTGATAATTATATTCAATATAATGTATTTTTATTTAAATATATTTATATCATCTAGTGGGAGATCATAATTATGAATTTATTAATTCATGTTTCCAATTATATTTTTTACCCTATTGTTGTATATGTTTAACGTATCATATAGATTGTTTTCATTAAGTACTCGACTATAAGATTCTCTATTGGATTCCTAATTTATGAGAATATTATTTGGAAATGTCATTTTCATTTATCGGTTAAACTGAGTTTTTTGTAGATTCATTCATAAATTTTTTTTTGGTATTTGAGATTATTGTATCACTGTATCTAATTTATCCTATCATTGGTAATTGGGAACCTCTAGAATATAGGTACATGCACCTTTGTTGATGTTGTGACTTTGGCATAGTTACTATTTGGGTAAACTGGACCGATTTATTACAAGTGGTATAAGATCATGTGTGGGTTGGTAAAATTTAATTTATATATAGAGATAGGATATCAAAACATTATAGGTAGATAATCTTTATGATTCACTCATGGGGCTATAATTAAAAGCGTAAGTCACTAGGGGATGTATTGAGTTAGGAGTAGAAATGGTTGGTTGAGTGAGTTTTTGGTGTGTATATGAAAAGGAGAGAGGGACTCAGAATGTGTTATAAGTATGAAATGGGATCTAGTTTCATTATTCATGTATAATGGTAGTGGAATTATTAGGGTTGATATGCACAATTAAAGGTAGTGTTTTTTTGATATGTTTACCTAATAAGGTTTATTATTAATTGTAGTAAAATTATACACTGTTTGATTTTTTCTATATAAATTATTGGGGGTTATAATAATAATATTGATCGTAGTGGTTTTAATATTTATGTGGTTATTTGGTTGTAATAGATAAAATTTATTTTGTTGTTTTGGATTTTGGAAATAAAAATTCATTTAGTTAAATGAAAAATTATACTCATCTATAAGGTGGGTGTAACACTATTCAAAAATAAAGATAAACATGAAATAGATCATGGAGAAAATGATCATGAATTTTTAAATGTTTTTATGAAAAACATATTTTGGATGAAAAAATTTTGTGTGATTTCATGTCTTGTGTAAACCAGTTTCACATGGTGATTTTTAAGAAATAAAAAACATGGTATGTGTTATTTGGATTTTTTTGGAACTCAAATAAGTACTGTTGATATTTGATTTTAAAATAGGGTTCGAATTAATTTTTTGGAAATAAAAAATTATTTTCCAAAAGAATTCAAAAATGACAAGAAAATTAATGAATTTTTGTTTGGTAAAAACGCTTTTATTTGAAAGCGGTTTTGATAAATGCTAAGGGAGATTGAAGTATAAAAAATGATTTGAGTGAAGTTTTAAAAAATAAGTAATCAATTATATATGATTGGGTTTTATTTGTTTTTTTCTATGTATTAAGAGTAACCCATTATTTCAAATTATAATTTTTGGTTTTTTCTACATGATTGGTATAATAGATTCTTGTGATTTAGTTTCATAGGATATGTTTTTTCTGTAAGGATATAGTAGATATATATGGAAAATTAGTGGTTTTTAGGATACAATTAAATTGTATATTTTTTTAGATTTCCGATTATTTTTATATATATAACCATTACAGAATATTTAATAGAAGTAGTTAATATTTTTTGGTATAGTGACATAACAACAAAATTGGGTTGAAAGCTTGTATGTCAAGATAGGGGTATCAGTGAAATATACATGCATGATAATTCTGGATATAAGTGGGGTTCTTGAGTAATCATTATATCACCATAAGGGTGTGTATGAAAGATTTAGTGTATGAAAAACCAAGATTCGTGATGGTAGTAAAATAGGGATTAGTAGGAATCTCAATAAACGAGTATCGTTGAATTCATTTTTATAATGTACTATGTTTTTTGGAATTTCAAAGTAGAATCATGAATCTTTTTATAGGATTTTGATTTAATGACTAGATACTGATTAAAAATTTATATAGGTTTATATTTTTTGGTTAGCGATAAGAAATAGTTTTAGGGATGATAAACATTATGGTGGGGATATTTCATTGATAAACACCTTCACATGTTTGTAGAATAATAGGAAGGATAAACTATTATTATTTTAGAGCATTAATTAATATGTAATTGGTATTGTGGATCAATGATACGATGTATTAGATATTTTTTAAATGATTAAATTTATGTTTTAGAGGTAGAAAGATTTTTGAAAATATCAATCTGTTTTTTTCTTCTAATAATTAATAGGATTTTTGAATGTGGATATAAACTATAAGGTATATGGTATAATATTACCAGGTACATTGTAGAGAACATATTAGATATTTAATACATGTTTTGTCACAATGTAGAAAGTTTCCTTTCATTAGGGTGCCAGTAAGACACTAGGTATCCCATATAATTTTATTTTGTACCTGGTAAGCCTGAAGTCCATTTTTATGATGGTTAGTATCACACCCCAATATTACCTTTACGAATAATGTTTCCTATATTCTGATTTCAAATTTTATTTTATATATGGGTTTATTGGAGTTGTTTTTATGGGTATAATTTGTTTCATTTTAGGCCACGTTTTGGAAAAGGGGGAATCATGACATAGATGGACGGCGGTTAATAACTAAGTTTGGGCTGATCATGGATGATGAAAATTCCATGAGTCATAAAAACATGATGGGAATTGGTAAATCTGAAAAAAATATATTATCAAGATAAGAGGGTTGATAGTTAAAGGTACCTAGAAGATAATTATGATTCATTTTGAAGATCAAATATATATTTAAGAGTAACTATATTTTAAATGAATATGTAATGTAATTTTATAGTGAATAATAGTCTCCCTATGTTGTAAAATATAGATATGTTTTTGAAGACCTATGATATGGAAGGATAAGATATGTAAGGGTAAAGATATACCTTATAATACATAAGGGTCCCAATGATTTTTTATTTTTATGGGTGATACATTGAGATCTATCTGAAGTAGAATTTTGAAATTTATGGGAGTCCCCTTGATACATAAGTGACTTTACTGAATTTGTAAAGGTAAATCCTAAGACAAAGGGTGATAGGTACAAGTATTTTCTTGATACCAAAGGGTCACTCTTGTGATAAAAGGTGATAAAAAGTGTCATTCACATTGTGTAAAACGTTTTATAGTGGAGGAGATCACAAAATGGGGATTTGTTTATGCTATACAGGGTTCTCGTGAGGTAGTAAACTTAGGCTACATCAGGTGGTTAGTTTCACAGTGAAGGGGAAGGCCATTCCATGATATCTTATTTCTAGTTTTTTAATTTATGAAATTCATATATTAACCTGTTTATAATATTACACACATGGGATCCATTTTACCTAATAATTGATTTCATTCAGCCCCAATGTCATCCCTCACTCATTTTACCATCCCTATTGCATCCTATATGGATTCTATTGATATATTTATTGTGAATCCTTTATATGATGAATTTTAAATATCCTCATATCTTATTTTTTATTTGACTTCCATTTTTATATTTCCTTAAGTTGACCATAGATACCTAGGGAATGGTGTTGAATGATTTTGATTGGGGTTTTTCTACCTTTAACATTATTAGTCATCCATTAGGGGTTTCTCGTGTCTCTTAGTGGTTTAATAACACATTGCCTTTCTAATTTAGGGGATTGAAGTTACTTTACCCATATATAGTCCTTTAAATTTATTTCCATAGAATACTTTACTATTTCCACCTCATTCCTAAACAAATGGATACTATATTACGTGTAGATTTTAATCATTTTAATGGATGTAAGTTTTTCACTCGATTATTATATAAAAATCGATATTTATCATGTTTCTATTCTTAAAATCTACTTTCATATTAATTTTTTGCACCACATTTTTATTTATATGAACAAGATTCCATTTTTAAGAGATTGAAAATTAAATAAGGGTTTTATTTATCCAAAATATTATAACAAAGGATAATTTTGTTTTGAATTATTATTTTTAAATGAAATGTTATTATGTTATTTTTTAGGTGTTTTCTTTTTTCCCAATTCATTAAATTAGATGATTTTGTGATAATTAATTAATTTTATTTTCAAATATTACTTAATAACATATTTTACTTAATGGTGTTATATATGACTAGTAGAACGCGATAAAATTGTATTTTTTGATATAATTATTTCCATGGTGTGAGCTCCCTTATATTGTTGTTTAAAAGAAAATGGTAAATTAATGTTGTTTTGATTTGATATTTGTAATGACCCAAAATCTAGTAACCTAGAGTTGGTTTCTACATTATTAAATTTTTTTAAGATATAAGGGTTCTCATATCTATGGACTGATACATTTATTTTCCTATTAGAAAAAAAAATATACATGATTCTTATTTTACATTGGAAATAAAATATAAAACATTATAAAAGTAAATATTCTATATCCTTGAAACTCATTCAAAGATTCCATCTTCATATAATTTTGATTAAAAAATTAACGGAGAGATAAAATTCTTAGTATGTTTTCCTTAACAGATCATATCCTGGTTAAATAAGGTATTATCAATATGGAATGGTAAAGAACTAAAACGACATTCCATTTAATCATTAACTTGAAAATGAAATGCATTCAATGATAATATCAATATTTTAATCTAAATGATAGTAATAAATTAATATGAAATAAAGGAAATGAATAAAGAAATAAATATTAATCAAGGAATCGTGCCAATATACATTCATATATTGGTTGGTTCACACAGAAATATTTTAAATATAGCTAACTGGTAAATCCTTCTTATACATATCGATGCATTGAAGGGAAATCGATAATTGGGCCCCACATGTAATTGTATTCCCAATGCCTTCCTCATATATCTAATGATCAAATTACTTCATAAATAGTATTCCTTATAAAAAAGTATCATTATTGAGTAATGGATAAGGAATATCAATAATTCTCATGTCAATCAAATAATATTCACACTAAAAAATCCTATGTAGAAATGGTATATGGTATACGTAATAAGAACATCCCTAATACCAAGAATGTGGATATGTAATAAAAAATAGATGATCAATAAAATATGATCATAATAAATTAAGGTTTCAAGAGAATGATTAGAACCATGAAATAATAAGAGATAATCTGTGACAATAAATTCATTAGAAATATTTGTTTTGTAATAAAATCATCTTATTTGGAGTATATATGTAAAACCATTTGATTTTAAAATATTAAATTTGGGTTTAATAGCATATATTACATTAATAAATGAGATCGTTTGATTATGTAGCACTAATATAATTTATAATATATTTTTTAAAGTTATTTCGATATTTTCGATAGCTTGGGGAACATGCAACCTTGTGTCTAAATAAACTTTAAAATTGTATACCATTATAATATAGCCATTAAATTGGTGGATATAAATATTAATAATTAAATTATTATTAAATTTGGATTATAAATGTATAGAAACAATTCAATAAATATATATTTATTTGGAATAAAATAAGAATCATTTAAAAAAATATATTTGTTTTTTGAAAAACTGTTTTTGTCAAAGAAAATGATTTTTTCATGTTTTGTGTACATATGTTAAAATTAAATATTTCAAATATTAGAAGATTTACCTTTCAATTTTAACATTATTTTTGAAATTATATATCAAAATTATCTCAGGGTTAACTCTTTTTTATTTTTATGAAAAGTATCACATATTGATGAATAGTAAAAATATTAATTTTTATTGAAAACTACCATTTCATGTAAATAATTTTCAAGGTTAAATTATATTTTCAATTGGTTTTCAAGTAATACTAGTTCAATTATTTTAAAATATAAATTATTTCTATAATTTCAATAAATTTTATATTAAATCATTATTTAAAAACTGTCCATATTAATGAAAATTTACTCTTTAGAAACCACATTTTTCATTGCATTTATTGGTATAATTTTAAATTTTATTCCTCCCTTTTGATAGATAGAATTTAGAAAAAATAGATTACATATTTATAATAATCATAATTTATATTATCTAAAAAGTTAATCTTAATTTTTAAAATGATTAATAATAAAAGAAGTAAAAATTAATTTCTGTGTTTGAGGTAAAAACTAATTTACATGGGATTAAACTGCAAAGATAAGAGTTAAAACGACCCAAAAACTTTTCCAAACCCTATTTTATAAAAATATTTAGACATTATCACCTATAATGGTTCATAATCACAAATTATTAGTTTTTTTGATGTAGATGTGGGTTTAATTGATTTTTCATAAAATATCCATTTGTGCCCTCTTCCCCACCCAAAAAGGCCACCCGCTCTCCTCCCCTTATCTCACATACAAATCCATTTGGTTTGGCCAATAACTATCCAAATAAAATTACCACCATATTACCCACATCCTATATCCCTTTATGTGAAAAATATATCTTATGAAGGCATTTGGATTAAACCTAAAGAAGTTTTTTGAAGGCGATGTAATGTTATTAAACGAGCGTTTTTATTTTTTATCTTATCTGAACTCCTTAAACAACAGCGGAAGCAATAAACAACACATGAAAACTGAAACTGAAACTGAATAGTGGAAGAAATTTATAATGTAATAATGATGAAGAATGACACACGTGTCTATGGAAAGTATTAAACAAAACAATGTGATGAAATACAACTAAAACCCAAGTAGCAAAAGTAAACAGTTACTTTAGTAGCATCGTGAGCTTAAGCTCGGTTTCATGCTCTTTAGCTCTGACCAGTAATCAAGCACTTGAGGTAGAAGGGCTGCAATCCCTATCTACACCTATAACCATATAACCTATTTGGGCCGAAAATCAGGACCCAAGAAGGGTGTGAGACTAATCCCAGTAGGCAACCACCAAAAGATCTGTGCCCAACTATCAATGAGAAATATAGAAAAAGTAAAGGAAATGAATGCAATAGAGAAACAGGGGTACACTAAAGTAAACTATCCTATAATTATCCATTCACATTTATTTGTTAATTTAATTCAATCATTTAGTCATCAACCAAAGAATCTTGCAAAAAGTTCTATACCCCAAAGGCACAGCAAGTAACACAATAGGTATTTCAGCAGACTACCTAAACTAAAATCAGTACAAACCCAATCTTGTTATTTGTATTGTTGGACTCGTCACAACCAACCAAAATTTTATCACACTGACCCTCTGGGTGGCTCATGTGGGAAGGCCCTTATTTTCAAGCATTCGAACAAAGGCAAAGACACTCTGAGGAAGCACTCAACGTAAATTCTCCCTATGGTCTCGCAGCGATACAACAGACTCTCTGAGGAAGCACTTATGTCTAATTCCTCCTTTAGTCTCGATTCGATAATTTTCAGACCCGCTGAGAGAGCACAAATTCAATCCCCCTTATGGTCTCATAATGGTAATAAATAAATAGGCCCTATGAGGAAGCACTCAATGTCAATTCCCCCTATGGTCTAACTACACCAGGTTCCCGCTGCCCTGAGTAAAATCAATCGTATGTAAACGATTCGTATTAGCCCTAAGTATGTTCAGAAACTACTTGTCTAATAGCTAAAAAGCATCAAAATCATAAAAATAGTTGGCAATACATGCAATCAACTATATCAAGGCAAGAAAGAAATGCAACAAGATCTACCTCTCAGGAAACCTAAGCCAAATGGAGATAAACAACCAAACAATGGAATCACCCATGGGGTGATCCTTAACATGTTAACACACAATTATTAATCATCTAATAACCTCAAGAATACATGAAACCTAAGGCAGATAAGAAAATAAGATCGAAACCCTTACCCGAGATACTCAATACATGGGTACCGTTAACTTTTGCGCCAAAAACATAGAGACATTAAACGTATGGCAACAAACCACCTACCTCGATCCTTGTAGATTGATATACTTGAACCTCAGCCTTTGAATCGGCCTAAAACGGAGTTGATCTGCAAAAATTTCTTAAATTTTTAACCTCAGATAACTCACACGAGAGGGAGAATGAGGAAACAAGGCCAATGAAGAACCAAGAACTCACTGATGTGGTTCTATTGAAACCGACGGTGTTTGATTTGGATAACCGGTGACAGATCTGTGGCTCGGAGAAGATTTGTCCTCCTCAAATTCTCTAGGAAGAATTAGGTGAAGAAGAAGATGAAAACAGGGTTAAGTCGTGACCCCAGACCGATTAATGAAATAAAAAGAAAACTACACTGCGTGTACTACTAGAGTACACGGCGTGTACTTCGGTTTTCCGTACTCCGCTTTAAGAGGCCTCCACGTCACCCCATGCGGCCATGTGTGTGGCCTTAACATGTCTAGCACACGGCCTCGCATGACGTCGATGTACACGGTGTGTACTTATAAAGTACATGGTGTGTACTTTGAAAATTTCCAGATTTTCCCCTTTTTCTAAAAAATGACCAGAAAAAGAAAACATACATGAGAAGAAGGTCCGGGTTCTTACAATAGAGGTATCATGAAGCATAAAATCCTAATGTCTAATAATTATTCATTTAATTCATTATGAATTAATTTATTTTTATCCATTATATATTTACAATGATATTTTTTGGTATTCATTTCATTCTAAAATTATTGATTAAATGACATCTGTATTCATTTATTTTCCTATCCATGTTGATTATTTTCTCTATTATAATAGAAAGTTATTTAAATGGAATTTGTTTTTAGTTACTTACCTTAACATACTGATTATTCCTAATATAATACTTATAGTTATGTTATTTATTAAATGGACTGTGTGTTTAAATATTTACCTTCTATTTTGATTATGCATGATTGATCATTCTCATTTACTCATGATATTTTATGCTTTACGTAACTCTTATTGTGAATTTTAGATCATCGTTATTTTATTTAATTTCATAGGAATCTAGAAAGAGTACTATAAATGATATGATATGATATTCAAGAGAGAATAATGATATTATAGGTTTTTTTTAATTTGTGTATTTAAATATAATATAAGACCCGAGTTTGTATCTGGTATACAAATAATTTTAAACTACTTGTCCCTTCGGGTTGTTATTCCATGTATCTTATGACAATGTAATAAAGTAACCATCATCTCTAAGATACTGAGGTTAGGGTCATTAAATATGGTATCGTAGGATGTTTAATATAAACCATAAGATCATGATTTATGAATACATATACTTGGGATCATAAATTTATAATATAATATAAGGATAAGTGAAAAATATCCCAAAGTTTTAGTATGGTAGAGATTATGGGGTTTTTCATAGAAATCCATCCCTGTCTAAATACTAAAAGTTGATATAATTCTAGAACATATGTATATAAGGATAATATATCTGAAAAACAATCACATCAGGATTGACTCTAGTGTTACCTTGTACACAACAATGGGCCTTACCACGCAGTTGGTTTGACACACATATGAAATATTCTTTTTAAAATTCCTATTTTATTTTCAATCCATTATAAGGTATTTAAATAGAATATGACAAGGAATTGCATATGTTAATAATAAGTTGTCATAGATTTTGAACATATAGTAATTATTTGGAAATCAAATAAATGATTCTTCTTAACTGTGTGATTTACTACTATGATTAAAGTTTCTC
Organism: Viscum album; assembly: GCA_963277665.1. Taxonomy (NCBI): domain Eukaryota; kingdom Viridiplantae; phylum Streptophyta; class Magnoliopsida; order Santalales; family Viscaceae; genus Viscum; species Viscum album. The sequence continues at coordinate 49,816,523 of OY728138.1, read as the reverse complement.
AAACTATGCGTTTTGGTTTTAGCCAATGGTTAGAACCCAAAATAATTAGGTTAAAATTTTATATGAAGGAAAATGTGGAGACTATGTGAAAAAATGAGAATATGATTGGAGTGAAGGATATCATGAAAATTCAAAACCAATTATTCTAATGTATAATTACTAACCTATTACATAACGAACTCGTATACTCACCAAAGATGAGAGGGATGGTGTTTTCTATGGGATCAGGTGATGGAGAACACGGAGGAAAAAAGTCTTGATTTCACTCATGAAATAAATTTGGAATGAAAAAACCCATGAATGTGTCCAAAGAGATTATGAAAATATTTTATGTGTGGAAAAGAAAGGAATAATGTAATGAATTGTTGAGGGAAAATGAATAGAATGATAGGAGGAAATATATTTCATCCAAAGGATCTATTTATAGTTATTTGACATAAATTTGGGTAATCATTTCATTATCTATGTAACCAACCACATCAAAAGTTTGACCCCTGGTTCAAGGATGGAATTATGTTGAATTAAGCTAGTTTAAGTGTTTAAGTATTATGATTAATGAATTAAATTGAATAATGTTTTTACCAATGGTATTTTGGTTATATAATCTTGAAACATATAGTTATTTTGTTAATTTTTTTTGGAATATATATCTTCATTAACACAAGAGTTATGGATACCATCTTTTTTTTATGAGTTGAAGGTTTATGATAAGTTCAAATTCATAAACACCCCCTTTTAATGATTTTTATGGTAGGAATATAACAAGATTTAGGATATTTTTTGAAAATATTTATTTGAATATTACACTTTGGTTTTTTATATGTTTAATTAAAAAATTTATTTAAACAATATTGACCTTAATTTCTGTGGGAATAAGGTGAAAGGTATTTTTTACCTTTAGGGATTATATTATCCTTCATTTTGAGGTAATTATAAATTATTAAACTATAAGAATTTTGTAGAAATTATAATAGTATTGTTTTATAAAAATAAAAACACCACATGTCAGGTGACAAGCCATTGTATCTGACAAGGCGACATTGCTTAAGCCCAAAAAAATGCATAATAAGGGTGTTACCCCTTCCAATATCCTACGTGATGTTTTGGATTACATATAAAGAATTTTAATTAAATGATTTGATGAATAAATATTAATTATAAACCAATGGTGTTACTTTTGAAATTTAGAGATTAACTTATAATATTGGATATCTTATGATAACAATATTAGTTTTGGAAAAGTATTTAGAGACATATGGAAAGACATAACACTCATGTACAAGTATTATGATCCATTAAATGAAAAATTAGTGATTACGACATAAAAAATTCATTTATGGACATTCATTTATTTGAGTAATGGATGAAGTGGTAATTGATTGAAGCATAACCAGATGATGAAATTATTCTTTTGAAATAGAAATGTATCATGTAATTATATTTCATTGTATTATTATATAGTAAAATAATTACTAAATTTTAGGAAAGTTATCTTGAAATATAATTTTATCCTATTACATTCATAACTTATAAATAAAATTTTATTTTAAATTCTCAAATATGTATGGTTTTGATGTCATTTATTTTAAATTGATCATTCACATTCTTATGATCAATGATCCGTGTCACTCTCTATAATATTTATGCTTCTCATATATGTCCATATCATCACTTCCCACCTTTTTTCTCTAATATGGAAGCCTTATTATGTGTTATTCATGATGACCTTCAAATTTCACATATCTCTTATCAAGAGGTTGTTTTAGTAACCCTTTTATGAAGTTGGGTTTACAACAATGGTATTTCCAAATATTTAACCCTTGATTATTGATATTATGTTTAAATTATGATTATTAAACATATTAAGAGTCGGGAAAAAGTAATACCCCAGTATTTTAAAAGAATAAATTGTTGTTTGATAGCATATATGATGCACATCACAGATCTTAGAAGAGAGTGTAACACCATGATACATTACAATATATTAAATTTCAAATAAATTCAATCTATTTTATTACTTAAGGAACATGCAACCCCGAGTCTAAATTAATCATAAAAAAGTAAACCATAATAACCATTCTGTTAAATTAGAGAGTATGAATAGTACTAACTAAATTATGAAATTTATATGGTTTAAAATATTCTAAAATAATGAAAATAGATATCTATTTATTAGAAATTATATAAGAATTAATTAAAAGAAAAATAAATGTTCTCTAAAAACATTATTTTTTAAAGAAAACAATTTCATCTCGTTTTGAGCACTTTTGTAAAATTAGTTTTTTTACAATTTTTTATAATTTTTTATAATTTATTTTAAAAAAATAACAAAAAAAATTAAACCATATTATTAAAATAATTATATGGGTAATATTTGTGATTTTTCTGAAAATATTATTTTTTCGATGGAGAGTAAAAAATTTATTGATTTTTATTGATAAATACCTTTTGGTTTAGATAATTATAAATGTTAAGTTATATTTTAAATTGGTATTAATGGAAATTTAGTTCATATATATTAAAAATTTACTATTTTAAGTCACTAGATACAATTTCATATTAAATTATTATATTAAATCCTTTTATAATTATTAGAATTTTCTCCTTAAAAACCTACAATTTAATTGTGTTTGTGAGTATAATTTTAAATTGGATTTTTTCCCTTTAAGAATAGATCTTAAAAATAAATTCCATGTTCTAAATCAAATTAATTTATATTATCTAGTAATTGAAACAAACTCTTTGAACATTATTATCAGTAAAAGCACTGGAAATTAATAATCATAGTTAAGGTAAAAAATGATTTATCGGAGGTTAAAATAAAAAGATAAGGGTTAAAATAGCTGAAAAACAAGTCTAAAATCTGATTTATAACCATATTTTGAGATTATAACCTATAATGGTTGATAATGACCCTTTCGGAGTATTTTACTGAGATAAAACATGGTTTTAATTGATTCTTTTAAAAAAATACCATTTGTTCCCTCGTACACTTATAAAAGGTTGCCACATCTCCTCCACTCATCACACGTCCAAAACCATTTGATTTGTCCAATCCATACCCAAATTAATAAATGACTACACTAAAATATCCTATATCCCCTAGTTTTATCATAAATATATCCTATGATGGATTTTGGTTCAAGGGTAAATAAGTTGTCCGAAAAAGAGGTAATGTTCATAAACATGTGTATAATCGATGTAATTTATTTTTCATCACCACCTTAAAAGGATGGATATAATGATTGATTTAACATATTTAAATGATATTTTTGATATTATTATACTTATTTATTTTTAATATCTCATATTTTTTATTACTTTACATGCCATTTAAAATATGATAATTTCACTCTTGTGTATGGTGGACTGCCGCCTCGCGAAGAGATGTGAAACATTTTTCACTTATGATATACATGGAACGTAAGAAGGAAAATTTTAATTAATATATTTGATATATATAGAATTGTATCGATTATTTAATATTAACTTATCAGGTATTTTTTTTAATCTTTCACTCATAAATGGAATGATATTGATTCTCGTGCATACGCACGATCGACCGTCTCCGCGAAGCGATGCGATTTAATTTGCTTGTCCAAACTTTTTGAATTATTATAAAAATGTATTTAATGATTCAATATACTATTTAAAACAATAGTATAATTATAGGGATGATGGATCTATCTCCTATATCCAATATATAGAAAATTCATGACAAAAAATGCATGCAATAAAAAGGCAATTGACACCCAAAACAATGAATATAATGAATGATTATTAATGAAAGTTTGGTATGATTTCACAGGTGGATAATATATGATATTATAAATATGATTATGGTCTTTTAATAAATAAATAACAATATTAAATACATTTTACATGAGGTTAATGGAATTTTAACCAAAAAGAGGAATGATGTAAGGGACATCACCTCAATTTCCCTTCATTAAGTCATATTGTAATGTTATGCCCCTAGTTTATTTTATATGGTTTATATACTGCCCCTGTTACTTGTTATATTATAATATATCAATAAATAATTGAAATTTATGTTTAAATTTTAATTATTTAAAGTTATTTAACATCAATGCTTTCTAGTTGTAAAAAAACATAACTCGATTTCTTTTAATTGGGTTATATTACATATTAATTTTCATTGATATTCTATGATTATGATTGTATGGAATTTGTAATATGTTCTATTTTATATCCCATTTTTTTATTTGTATTTAAATTTTATATTACAAATATACTCATTGGTTAAATCTATCTTGAATGTTCTATTATTTTTAAGGGTTTATTTCACATTCTCATTTTAATCAGGATTTTTTTCGCTTGTATTAAAATCGAAGGAAATAATTTAGTGATTGGATTAAAAAAAAATTAATTTTATTATAATATGTTTATTCATGATGTTTTAATGTATTTTTTATATTTCTCCACTCATTGGTACTTAAAATTACTGATAAATTTTTTTTAATAAAGTTTGACTTCATTTCTCTCTTCGGTCAAAAATCATTTATCTCCCAAAATAATTTTTTCTAAAAAATAAAATAAATTTTTATCATTTTCCAAATTAATTAATAAATTAAATTAATAGTTTTTTAATTTTTACAATATTTTGAATGGAATATTAACACTGTTTTATAAACAAGGCATGTTTGGATTTTACTATAAATATAAAATAAATCATTATTTTAATGTACATGGAATGTACATAATATTCCAAAACCATTATAACTCATTGTTTTAATGATTCACAAATAATTTCAAAATATAATATTCAATTTGTTTTTGAAATTTTAGTCAATGAATTAATATAAAAATAAAACTTATATTTTTCACTAGAATGCTTTTAGTGACATATCTATGGAATTTCAATTTATCAATTAAAACAACCCTTTATTTTCTTATACTTCACTAGGAATATGTTTTATTGATAACATATTTATTATTTATATGGATTTTTTATGAAAATTTTGATGATGAAAATTATTTATTATCACTTTATTGATTCATTTTTTTGTAGTCGTTATCTTTCCCCAAATATATTCATTATTCTATGATCATTGGACATTAAATGTTCCCTAAATATTCATCTTATATATCATGGATATTATAATTTCTGAAAACATATATCATTTCTACATATAATTTTCAAAAATGAATTTTATTTTATTATCTATGTAAATATTGATAAATATGTATTATTTAATCAATACATATATTTACTGACATGGTGGATTATTCAAGAATTAAATCGATTATTTGATATATAAGGAATTATGTGGACATGTAGATATGGGTGTATCCAAGTTATAGATTCCCCATCGATGCATTCATAATATAATTAGGTGAATTAGGTTTATATCCTTACTTAAAAGATATTTTGGTGTATACCTATCCATCAATTTAAAATTCTCATGTGAAATGTCTTGAGAGTAGAGGTATCATGATGCTTGAGATCATGAAATCCAATTGTTAATCACTTCCTTCATTATGAATCCAATTATTATTATCCATGATATTTTAGAAATGAAATTATATATATATTCATATCATTCTCATTATATTGATTAAATAACATGTGTATTCGGTTATTTACATTGAAATATAGATTGTGCCCAATCTATTCAAGAGAGGAAGTCATTTAAATGGCATGTGTGTTAATTTATTTACCTTTAAATATTTATTATTCTTTATATAATAATGATATACAAGTTATTTATTAATTGGAATGTATTTTCATATATTCACTATTCCATGTTGATTATTTCTTATTAGTTATTCCTAATTTTCTCATGATGGCTCCCAATTTAAAAAACTCTATCAGAACATTTGAGTTCACTCTTATTTTGATTAATTTACATTTAATTCAAGAAGAATACTATGAATGATTTGTGAGGATAAGCTATAGGAAAAAATGTTATTATTTTAAAAAATTTTGTTTAAATTTCTGTGATCAAGCATAATGCTAAACTCAAGTATGTATCTAGTTTACCTAGAATATTAATGTATTTGGTATTTTAGGCTTTGGTTCCTTGTATCTTATTGGAATGTATTAAAGTAGCCACAAACTCTGAGCTACCAGGGTTGAGGTCGTTACAATAGAAGAAAATAGAAGGAAAACATTTAAAAAATCATTAAAGATATTTCTTTGTAAAACTATATTAAACATATCGAATAAGCTAAATTGAGTGAAACAGTTATGGTGGTGTAAATGTCTTTAACATCGTAAATGTTAAAAAGAATATTTTTTTTTAATTTTTGAAAGGAATGTTAAAAATGGCCCTATCGGATGGATTTCGTTAAAAAAAGTAAAAAAAACCTTTTTATGACCAATTATATCCCTAATGAATAGTTTACATTAATGGAAAATAATTTTGTAAATAATGTTTTTGATAAATAATGATATATAAGAAACATTTTTCTGGTCAAGGAGTGATATAACATCATTTTTTCATTTAAAAATTATTTTTTCTGATTCATGTGACAAAGATAAATAATTTGAAGGAAAACATTGATATTTCTTAAATACCTAGAGGTTAATTATATATGTGGGTCTTATTAAGGATAGAATGAAAATTATATCAATAAAATTTTTGGTAATCTAAAAAATTAGAATCTAAAGTCAATTTGGAACCAATTTGGTACGTTTTGACTTATTACCCCTTAAAATAGTAAACATTAATTGAATCTTTAAAAACTAGGAATAAAAATATATTCTTGTTAAATGAAATAATGGGATGGTATAAAAACCATAAAAAATAAAATAGGTTCATAGTAAAAAATATATGTCAATAAAGTGGTAATTCAGGTGTGTAATCCTTATTCCATGCTTCAACATAATTTAATATACTTTAACCTCAATTAGAATGACTTTAAAATTTTAATTTATTAATATTATAATAAAATTGATATTTATATTAATTTATATATATTATCATTACCCATTCCTTACTAATCATTGAAAAAAACCATTCATTGGGTGTTAATGGTTTAGTTTTCACAATCATGTTTCATCGCTAAATATCTTGTTACTATTTTTAGGTTATTATTTCATCATATAAAGAATGATATTCTGGTTATAAATATAATATTTTTTAATTATATACATTTTTATAACCATCTGTGTAAATATTTAATTAAAAACGTATCACAATGTTTTACGAAGGTTGTAGTACACAGAAATATTTTTTGAGATGTTATCGTTTTCAAAAGGATCTGTGTGAAATGTGGAAAGTATTATTTTATAATTCAAAAATATAAAATAAATATAATAAATATAATTTTTTGAATCCACATATATATACCATCAATTTTAAGTGGTGATGAAAAATGAAATACATCAACTAATGAGGGAGTAATACATATGCACACCAAAGAAATGTATCCATTTTCCATTAGATGGATGAGTATATGAAAAAATGGTTATTACATTAATATAAAAAATTAAAATAACATAAATATAATTTTTTTAAAATATTATAATTTGAAAAAAAATTATTTGAGGTAGAAGAAGAAATGAACTGGAAAATAGTGGGTTAAGATGATTAACTCTTCTTTGCGGAACCTCCTTTAAATCATCACTTTAGGACCCTAGTGATGATATTTTGAGAGGACAAAACATTTAGCACTTATCTGTGGGTTCTTTAATAGTTTTAATGGATTTTTATCCCGTTTTCTCAATGTGTTTTCAATAATGGAGGAGAGGTGTTGTCCACTTATAGTGAAGGAAAGGTCACACATGGAATTATATGAATGATTTAAATATAATAAAAAAATATCATGTGGAAGTGGATCCATGTTAAAAATTATATAATCTAATATAGGTTATTTTTTAAATACACTTAACAAATAAAGTATGTATAGGTTTATGAGGAATTTAAAAAATATATTTTTATTTAACCCTTTCATTAACAAATTTTAACCTCAACTGTGATAACAAGTTTATCATTTTTAAATGGATTAAATTTTACAAATAATGTAAAATTTTCTCAAAAAATTTAAAGGTATGACATTATTAAAAATATAGCACCCAACATGTCCAATTTCCAGATTTTTATGATTTTTAAATCATTTAAGAGAAAATTATTTATCATAGAATTCCATTAAAATCAATTTATGAACTATACACATGTTTTGACATTAATAATGTTATTATAAGAATAGAATTAAAAAATAAATTATTTAAAAATAAATTATTTTTTATTATTAAAAACAAAATTTGTGTGAAACCATAATAAATCCAAAAAATATTACAATTTAAAAAACTTTTTCATTCATTTTTTTACTTTTAGCTCATGCATTGTGCCAATGTCCTATAATAAATGAAGGTAATTATACGATTACTAAAAAATTATTATAAATTAAAATCATAAAAATAAATTCATTATGTGAAATAATTACTTTAATATTCTTTCATATCATCTTCTTATCCCTATAAGAACATGTTAGTGGAATTAATAGCAAGAGTAACATTTTGGAATATTTTCCTTTACATAAAATATTATTAATGGCATTATCAGTGCATAAAGTCACAAAGATGTATTATTTTAGAATCTATGAATTTATGGTTTAATTACAGTCATCCATTGAAACATTTAAAGTGTATGAATTATTTTTAATCCTTATTATATATTTGAAACCTCATTTATCACATTTTGTCATTTTTTGCAATGACAAAATTTACCAGGGATGATGTTCATAATTTATAAAAATTAAAGGGAACTATTTAGAAAATATAAAAATTACAATTATAAATGTGGAATTAATTTTATCAAATTATATTTATATTTATGTAAGAAATTAATTTAAATGTAAAACCAAAAAATGTGACAAAATTACAGTTTTTCCGGAAAAAATAATTTTTCAATCATAAGTTGAACATTTATTAAATATATGACTATAATCATTAAATTAATTATAATTATAGTAAAAACATATATAATCTAAAAATTTAATTTAAATAATTTATCATTTGATAATATTTTTGTTCATAAAAATGGAAAATCATTATTTACAAAAAAACCATTTTAAAAAAATTATCCATGTTTTAAATAACAATGTTATTGTCTATGTTTCTATAAAATTTATAACCAATATATGATTAATTATTCCTATTATGACACATTATTATAAATAAAAATATTAATATCTAAATAATAATTTTTTTAATTTTTCATAAAATCATCTTTATATTGGAAATCATCAAAAATTCATTCAGGGTTAATTTTGACATAGTAAGTTCAAAATTGATATTCATCTTATCAATTATATTTTTTTCCCTGAATATTTAAATATAAATTGTATTATATTTTCATTATGATAAAATATTGAGTAAAACATTTTGAATTTTGTATATTATTTTGGATTTTACATTGTGAGGGGATGTACTTATTATGTTGTTATTTCTTAATTAAAACGGAGCCACTTCAATGAATATTTTTTTTAGGTAATAGAGTTATATAATCATATATATTATATATAATGATATATATCATTGATATTTCATATACATTATCTTATTATTTAAACTTATCTCCACCATTTTATTGATCATGGGAACCCTAGAAACTTATATAATACATATGAAATGTACATACTAGGCATGATGACTATCAACATAGGTTTGTATTACAGAATTAGATTAAGTGGAAATATAATTAGGTTGTCACTTAAACAACTAAGAATTGATGATTATTAACCTAGTTCCCAGTGCACAGTTTGATATGACAAATTTTTTTATAATATAGTGTGATTATTCTAATGTTTCTTGACCTTAGTTCCCTAAGGTTAGTCAAATGACATTGAGTTATATTTCTATTACATGACTGGATGATATTTCTATTCAAATTAAATTTCATGTAGTGATTTATTACAACGTGTCTATATTTTTATGTTAGATTATTTTTAGTTATTATGTTTTTGTTTATCATTATTGGGAATTTACTTTTGAGAGTATAATTTTATCTCCCCCATGCATGCATTAGATAATATGAAAGGGGTGTTAAAATATGGGTTATTCGTATTATTTACTCAATTTTAGTCTTTATAAATTATTGTCTTGAAACAATTTATTCTACATAAAATTGTATTCTTCTATAAAAAAAATTATTTCATGATAATATTTAAATGGGTGAGATATTTGTATTCTACCAAAATGAATTTAAGTGATGCTCTCAGGTAACTTTTTTTGAATTTATATTGATATCTTTCATTTTTATTTGTATCTTCAAACATTCATGAAATATATTTACTTTTAAAATTTTATATTTGAATTTTGGGATTATAAATATGGGGATTTCTTTTATCAATATCATATATATTCTAGATTTAATATAGGTCCCACTTGGATGTAGTGGTTTTTCATTAGGTTTTAGTTCAAGTATGATGGTGTCACTAAGGAATGGTTCTTAATTCATTATATATAGAGAAGTATTGTTTTGGTATAAATTATATTTTAGTTTTTTATTCATCTTATACATTATTTAACTTTATTTTTTAATAATAGTATTTTTATTTAAATTTAAATTTATAAATTTTTATATTTTCTTATAGGCTTGCTGGTATTTGTATTTGTTGATGAGGTTTGTATTATGTTATTTCTCATTTTGTTTCACTTATTATTTAAAACATTTTCATTTTTATGTGAGAATATATAACTTATAGAGTGGTTATTTCATAAATCCACTTTGAAAAAACCTCTATATTAATTGTTTTATCAGATGAAATAACCCCACTTGCATAAATTTGGCTCATATAAACAAGTTGTAATACCATGATTATTAAGAATGTGCTTGGGTGGAACCATGTCTTGGCTCAGGTACCTCAATCAAGGGTATCACATGTTGGTTCTTGAAAGAATGGTATCGATGTTTTATTTTTTTATGTTTTTTGGGGAGTCTTGGTTTACCGAAGATCGGTTTGTGGGAGCAATGGGGGTAGGTATGAATGAGTGCATAACCAACAATATTATAATTGAACTAAAATTTTTGAGGTATATTGAGAATTTTTAATTATAGAATAGTGGATTATTTATCCATTATAATTCGGAAAAATTAATCCTTTAAAATAAGTTGGAAGGGGTACCAATGAGTTTCAAGGGCATGGTTCATGGACTACAAACTATGCATGTAGGATGTGTATCTTGGATGGGTTCCATTTTGAAGTACATTAATTTATTAATGAATTTTATTATTTTCTATTGATATCATTGAATAATTATGATTGATAATATTGTTTTGTATATTTTTTTCAGATATTTTTAACCATGGTTATTTGAAATTAGAGATGATTTGAGGTAATTTCCTCAAGGAAAAAAATTATTTAATTATTCATAGTCTCATTCCATATATTGTGGCCCTAAGTGAGCACTTCATAAAAAAAAAAATTTCCCATTCATGTGATATTTTAAAATGTTTCCTTTAATTTGAATGAATTATAAATATTACCTTCAATGGACTGACCTAATGAAAACATCTTTTTGAGTATTTTTTAAATCTTATAAAGGATTTAATTGAGGTATGTAGTGGGATGACTAAAATTTATTAAAATAAAGAGTTTAAACTATTTTGAATGTAGTGTTTTGTTTGTATAAATGTTTAATATGGTGTAAAAAAATTTCATTGACATTACTAAGACTTTATGATAATTTTATTACATTCTTAAATGGGTTTGATTTAGAAAACTTATTTATACGGAAGAATTTTTTCTCTGATTGGTCTACAGACATGTAATTCAAGTACTTCGATGGGATTCCATAAAATGGATCGAGGCATGAATCAATATAATTTTCAATAAATATGTTATGTTGATCATGTTAAATAACTATTTTCAGGGAAAATCAAATTATCAAGTGGTTATTAGTTATTCTTATGGACATGTATGTTTTTTGATAACAATATAACATTTTTAAAGTTAATTTTCTTTAATATCATTAGTTTTATTCATTTTTAATCTCTATCATTTCTTCATATAAAATGTAATACCTATGTTTTCAGCGATGTACAAAAACATTTCACAAGTCATGTTTTTTGGATAATTGTTTTTTCTAATTTGGAAATAAATAACCATATAGATAAAGATTTTTTCTTTTATTTTACTCTTTTATATAAATATTCATCACTAGTATGTATAGGTTTTTGTTTTCTATCACTGTATGTATTTAATTTTGTCTTTTATTACTTAGATAATTAATATTTTTAGGGGTTATGGCATGTTTAGTTTTACAATGAGTAATAAATTTTACATTAAAAGAATATGCTTTATATTTTATTTTTATATATTCTTAATTTGTACTAGGAATACCTTTTATGTGAATAATGGGTTATATTTTCAATATCATGATACTTTATATGGTATATTTTACTTATGAGAATATTATTAGTATGAATTTATTCCTATATAATGGGGCATCTCTTTTTCAGTGATCTTCCATTTTTTAGTTTATCATTTTAATGATATTTTTTTATATAAGGAAAACATTTTATTTTGAGGGAAACCACACAAGTGAATCACATTTAATAAATGATTTTATGATGTTTTATAGGAATTTCAAAAGTATTTGAAATTACCAATTTTGTGTTAGTGTTTTTCTATAAACTATGTTCTTGGTAATTTTTTGGGTATGAAATGTTTTATGATGGGTACGTTTTTCACATGCCAACCTAATCACACATGACTATTTAACATATTAATTATCTTTATTAGAATTTCATTATTTGGGTTTAATAGTGGATTTTTTAGTTATTTGAGGTTTTGGGTTACTATATGACATACCGTGGACAATGGGGAATCATGAAGTGAAGTGATATAGGTGAAGTATTGAGTTTTTACTATTGATTATCAAAATGAATCGAAGAGGCCTCATGATGTAACATCCAAAACCAATGTTCAGATAAACAGGGCCTTGAGATGGTGGTTCAAAAGGCCTAAAGTTTTCCTCATCATATGATAGATGCTAACACCTAACAATGAAGGTTTATGGTTGTACAGTGGGGAGTCTATACATTTATATCAGATTGGAAGAATTGATAAAAATAAGTAAATATACAATAGAGGAAGAATTAAATAACATATTTCCAAGTGGAAATAAAATACATTGACAAAATATGGAAGGATAAATAACAAATTATCTGTATTTATAATCAAAAACCAAAAGGGTGATTTGATTAAACAATGATTTTATGACATGTTGATATAAAAAAAGGGGACATAGGGGATATGAATATACAAAATTATATACAAAAATAAAAAAATACTAAAAGGATTCTCCACTAGTATCATGATCATATGCTCGATGCCCAACTATCAAGATCCATGTTGTAGGTAAAATGAATCAATCTATTATAACATGATGCATTCCCTTATCCATACCTGTAGACATGAGGTCCACTTGGTTACCGATAAAGGACTGAGTAGGGATTGAGATAAACTCAGTAGGCCACCACTAAAAGTGTCTAGAAGTGATCCAAGTTGTGTACATAGTACTAGTGGTGTTTATATAAAATGAATAATAAATAATTCTTAGTAAATGAACAATTTTTTTCTCAGGTTCCTATAAGACACTTGGCTAGCTCTACCTACTTAGAAATAAGTTGGAATATGTCTAAACAGACACCATGTATATATATATAATACCAATAATAATATATATATTGTTATACACTATATACTTGTATATAAACTATGTACATGAAGACATAATTAGGTATATAAATGGATACTAGATGTTAGATGGACCTAGGGCCTAAATCTGACATCCATAACAAATCTACCATGACCAAAGGATCAAGAAAAGGGTACATCCCATAATATCATAATGAATGTGAGTCTCCATACTCTACACTCGAGATAGGTGGGGCGTGATGTCCTACCCAGCAGCTGAAACAGGGGAACATGGATTGACATTACCATCTTCTAAATACAAGTGTAAAGGTGACATATGTCATGCTCAACACCTGATGTAATGTAGTGTGAAAGGTTATACTCGAAAACTCCCTTATGTGTTTTCTAAAATCTTGTAATAATAATGGTATAATAATAATAATAATAATAATAACCATGAGGGATAACCTCTATTGAATCCCCATTCACATAGCACGTGTATCTAATGGTGAAAAATTTACCTTAGTCATTCTTATAATAATAAAATTTGAGGTGTGGCCTTTCCACCCACTTCCATTCAATTAAGTTGATCTGTTTAATTAATCAATGACATTAAATTCAATTCAAGTTAAATCCCAACACTAAGAATGTGTTATGGTCCATTGAAAAATTATATAAAATATGGAAATAAATTTCAAATACATGATGAACACTTAGGTGGTGTTTGGATATATATTTAAATTGATATAAAGAGGTAAATTAAGCCAACACACCCAAACTGGTGGCTATTTTTTAGGTTTGAATCCTAAAAATACATATCAGGGGGCCATGACAGTGTAATAACATGCATATAATTTTTCAAAAAGGAATAAAACATTTCAAATTGATTCATGAAAATTTTCACCATGCTGCACAATAATAGAAACATTGAAAATTCTTTAATTTTAGGAAAAAATTCAAGACAACCATCCTTAGTGCCATTGATGACTATTCATCCAATATCATCTTCATATTTTATGTAGATTAGAATAAATTTGATAAATGGTCTAATGATCCAAAAATAGGGTGAATGAGCTCATACCAAAATAATGTAAGATATTGAAAGATAAACAATTAAAGGAGGAAATAAGATTATAGATAGTATAGTTTCATGTCCAACATGACTATAATTATTAAAATTGGGGGAGGGATAAGAGGATGGAATCCAATCCTATCCATGTAGGGGAAGGGATCTCTCATAGGAGATGAACAGGGGATGTTTGTCCACTATAGGGAAAATAAGAGGAGTGAGGTGTTTGAAAAGTAATGATGGTAAAAATGGTAAAATCACCCAAAAAAATGTGGTCGCATGGTTGGCCAAATTGTGCACCAACCATGTGCCACACCACTAACGGTGGAGGACCCAACATGGTGTCGACGCACAGATTAACTAACCATGCACAAGCCATTAAAAACTCCACTGACACAAGTTATGAAATTTTTTCATGGACATGCACCTCAGATTGAATAGTTTCTAATTGCCATGCAGCCCCTTCTCCCCTCATAAATTTCCTTGCACAATTAGGGAAAACTATGTGGGTTAGGATTTATGGTTTCTATTAATGGTATGACCCAGTTTGTTTCTCCCACATCCAGGGCTCCAGGCATTGAACAGGCCTCGAACAAAGGCATGGCCTCCCTGACTTCATTAGGTAACATTTATAGGGAAAAAATGAATTTTAACAAAATGATGATCCATACCTATGGGGAAATTTTTAGTTGTTACAACATTCTCTACATAAATAAACGCAACCCTAAATTGGCTATTTAAGGGTAAAGAGAGGCCATTAGTGAATAGATCTAAACCCTGGGCTAACATATTAGATTCATGATCCATTATCTATTCATGTAATCTTTCATGATGACATAATACATGTACTAAAGGAACTGACCATCCTTAGAGTGTATTTATGTTCCAATACACAATACACACTTGATACTCAACGTAGGAAGTATCCACCACCAACTAAACCTCATTAGAATGGAAAACATGCACTGGTTCTGGATGATACCATTAAAGGTGAGATACATAAAATAGATCATGCATAAACATGTATCTCTAATAATGTTCTATATGGTAATCCATTGGTCCAATTCATTTTAAAACCTCAAATGGTCTAATGAAACCTGAAAAACGCCTACATTTCTATTGAATTCATGAATGACCAACTCAGAGAGAAACTATCATGAAAACCCAATATCTGGCCTCAAACTCAGGAGGTATTTATTGTGATTTTTTATATGACTATTGTCTATGTTGAGATATCAATGTGTTCTTTCTGATCATCTAGACTTTCTCTGAAGTCTCCTTGATGATACATGGTCCAAGAAAAGTTGTTTCACAAGACAATAGTCTTCACAAAAGGTGAAAGAATGGCATAACACCTAAGTATTTATAATGATACATATAAAGGGAATCCAAAAACATGTTATTATAAGAGAACTCAATTATTGGTTTTCATTATTCCCATGAAACCACAAAGTCAAGGACATACGCACAATGAATTTCCTATACCAGAAGGATTGTATGCTCTGTCTGTCTATCTATTTGAGGGTGACAGGTCATGCCCAGAAGAAAGATTTTACCCAAGGGCTTATGCATCCACTACCAGAACTAAGATATGAATCAAGTGTCCCTATTAAATACGATAGATCATGGAGTTCAATGGATATTTACAACCTCCCAGACATATAGCCTCCCATGCTCGACTACCAATAATTTGTCTCAAATAGGTAAGAAATGTGAGACCTTAGTCAAATGTTCAATAACTGCACAATCCATATCACTTCCATTAGGTGATCTTGGTAAACCAGTCACGAAATCCATAGGTACATCACCCATTTCCACTCATAGATACCCAACAACTATAAAAGTCATTCTAGTCACTGATGTTCCACCTTCACATGCTGACCGGTGGAACATTGAGTGATAAAACCATCTAACTCATATTTGAAACTAGGCCACCAATAATTGTGACACAAGTCTTGATACAACTTTGTGACTTTGGGATGTACTGTACAAATAGAGAAAAAAATTCTGCCTCAACTCCTCTCTAATTCTTACTGAAACTCAGACATTCCCATGAAAGCATAAGGTCTCATCCTCATCCATAGTCAAACCAGAAGATGAATCATTTTCTAAGGTACATTACAATAGGACTATGTACTTATGATTAGATAGTTTCCTCGTTATCATCCATTTTAGAATGGTAGAAGACATTTTTAAGGCTAAGATGATATTATTCCCAGGATCCTCTTGAACCTCAACACACATCTTTGAAAAAAGGTAAAAAGTGTCCACTCACCCCTGGCCTCCTGAACTACATGTGTTAATGTCTTTCATCTCTGAGCATCAGCTAAAAGGCATCCATTTATAGGTGTATAGTCAATATCAAAATTGAAGTATTGTAGGTACTCAACCCATTTTCAGTGCTTGATAATTATATCAATCTATGTAAATATGTACTATGCCTCTCAACTTTAGTGAATACCAAAAAATGGTCTCCCATTAAATAATGTCTAACTAGTGTAGAGAATGTACAAAAAAATTAAACTCATGTTTAATCACTAGTTAATTATAATCATGATTCCTCATGTGATGACACATATATTCTATGAATTGCACGTCCAACATCATAACTGCTCCCAACATGATGCATGATGATTCACAATAAATAGTATAACTCATTCCAATATATTGAAGACTTAGTATTGGCACTAAATTCATTCCACCCTTCAACTCATAAAAGGCTTCTTCAAAATCTTATAACTATATTAATTTCACACACTTATTATCCAATCCCTTAATACCCACTTCTAGGAAGGAGAAATCCCAGAGAAGGTGTATAAAATACCCAATAATCTGTAAGAAACATTGTATATCAATGAAATTCTTTGTTTTCTATCAAGAAACTATAACTATCATTTTTTTAGGTCTTCATAAACTCTTATCTGATATAATGGGACCTTGTAAGTGAACTTTATAAATAAAAATGTGGTATTTGTTGATATTAGGATAATGTTGGAGCTTTATCAATGATTTTAGAAAGATATAAAGATAATTACCATGGTAATTTCGAGAATGAAAATACACTAAGATTTCATCCACAAAGACTATAATGAATGGATCCAGATGTGGGGGTAAACCCCAATTAGTTAGAGCCATAAAACCCATATGAGTATTTTTGAGAACGATCGACATTACTAGGTACTCATAAAGACCATACCTTCTACAGATAGTTGTATGAGTCATGTATAATAACATGAAACACACCTAGTGATATCCAGAACTCAAATAATTCATTTAAAACATACAAAATCCTTTGAGATGATCAAATAGGTATTATATTCGAGGTTGTGGATACCTATTTTTTTACCATAAGCTAATTCAGTCAGCGATAATCCATGAAAATCTTGAGGTGACCTTCCACCTTCATGGTAAAAATGATTGGTTAACCCCATAGAAAAGTGTGGGGGCATATAAAACCCTTAACTTCAAGATCTTCCAACTAGTTATTGACATCTAGAAGCTCCATAGGTTCCATCCAATAAGGATGAATTGGGAATGGTACCACTATATGTACTATTATACTAGTGAATTAGACCTCTCTCAGGGGAGGTAACCCACAAATGTTTTTAGGGAATACGTCCTTAAAATGATCCACTAAAATATGGAGAACTATGGGTTGTAACACGAAATAATCCAAGAAAACACTAGAAATATTGGTCATCTCTTTTCCCAACCTCTGGTTCATAGGTAATAATTGAGTTTCATGGACATCCCATTATCCCTAGTGGATAAATATACTATTCTCTAGTGATATAAATATCACCCTCCCACTATAGAAATCATTATCGGCTCCATAGTTTATTAACCAGCATATCCCAATAATTATGTGAAACACTATCATGTCAAGGATGAAAAGATTTAATACTAAGGTATATCCCCTATATTTAGGCTAATATTATTATGATGGTGAATAATTTTTTATTGGATACTCAATGGGGTATCAAAAGTTAGTATTCCATAATAAAAATCTATCTCGAGGATGAGACACTCCTTAGTTTCCATTGATATAATAGAGTGAGACAAGACTTTATAAAATAAATAATAAACTAAATTCCATGATACTAGAATAGTTCCTAAAACATTACAAGGTCTAGTTATCTACTCTATACTCCATGTAATTATCATATTCCATGACCTTAAGTCATATCATATCTTCCTTAAATAGAGCTGCTCTAATGGTGTTTTGAATCAAGAGTCTGGTTTCTTCTACCTAGACCATCACCTCAGTCAGAGCATCCATTGTATTATAGCCTCCTGCCTATCAATAAAATGCTCCCCACTCCAAAACACATTGAGGGTGCAGATCCCCACTGTCTAGTTACTCATGGAAAAGTCCTACAGAAGGCCTGGATATTACCCATCATGTTATAGCCTCTGTATTCCAATGGATCCCATATACCCTAAGTTTTCATATGACCTGATTTCTAGCACTGGTGATGGATAAGGAAGCTATAAGTCAGATCATTCTTACTCATACTACCCCCCATGATAAATCTCTAAGCATCACTTTTTTCTACTGAACAAACACAAATAGTTCTTGGTGCTTAACTACAATGGTTCCCACCATTAGCTTCCCTTAGATTCCACTCAGTAATAATGTGTTGGCTGACTATACCAGAAATTTTCATTAAATGAAAGGCATTGAACTGTTATCATATAGCATATACCATCCCATCCATGTATCTCCTAGCAGTCTAAAGATCATCACTAGATAGATTAGAAGTGAAACGCTAAAATTTAGTTATGTGAGAAGAATACTCTATGACATACATGTATCTTTAATGATGATTCATGAAATCCCTACCCAATCATCCCTTCAAGTTAGTGAAATTATGTAATAATAAAATAATTTCTCCAAGTCTTCCCAGACCATGTCTCGATATTGATCTAATTGGGTAATATCATCCTGTTATCACTTGAAAGAATCATGAATCATATAGGCTGTAATATTAACCCTCCACTCTGGAGGTGTCTCCTGATGCTCGAACATAGATCGCATAGCTTCTAGCCATGACTCTACAACATGGGATTAACCATCTCCAAAAAAGGTGGGAGGATAATGCTATTGTAACTCCCAAGTCAACAAATCCATAATTGGGGCATGTTGGATGACACCTGACATTGCCTTCATCATATAGAAGAAATTATCTCAAATATGGTCATCAGGGCCCATATTAGGAATAACAAGTTGTACCATAGGTGGAACTAAATGGGGTACCACAGGTGGATAAGTCACACCACCTCAAGTGCATGGTCTTCATCACCTTCTTGGCATACGACTCGAGGCTATCTCTTTAGAATGACTCTACAATTCCAAATAAACACCTCATAGGAGAACATAACATTTGAAAGAATTATAGATATATGACAAGATAGTTATAAAGCCTTCCTATGGAAAGTTCACACCTGTTTTCCTTCTCCAACATCGAGGACTATGTGGTATGATAAACAAAAAAATCCATAAGAACATAAGTGGAACTCCCATATAATTACTACGGAGGATGAGTTTGGGTTTAGGTCTCATATCAGACAACCGGGGTTCCAGTATATGGAGTGTAAATTATAAGTTATAGAGGAAAATGTCAATTCCATTGAAATTGGAATCCCTATTTAGTGGTAAACTTTTTAATTTTACAGGTTAATTTCATCTGAGTTCATTCAAATATATATATATATATATATATCAAGGTCTAGATCCAGTAGGTCTAGAACCTAAAATATTGTATAATTTGTTAATTAAGGTGTCATCAAAAGTCAATATGGAAGAACACCATTTATATTGATGTAGGAACTTTAATTAATCCAATTGTATTCTCCATGTATGAAATTTCCTCACATTTCAATGTATAATAGTCATTAAATAACTATATGAAATTTAAAAATGCTTGATGAAACTAGATGTGGAATAGAGAAATTCATGGAATATTAGTTCTAATGTTCCTATAATTATGTATTCAATGTAAATTTATTACCTTAACAGGACAAGAACCAAGTAAAAAAATCAACACCATCAATAATAATAATATCAAAAGGCATGTTCATCACCCAATGGTGATGTTGTATCAACTGTAATAGGAACAAAATCTAGAAATAAATAACCAATATTGGGTAACAGGGGATTCCCATGTATGTGGGTTACTACTCTTAGAAACAGGGTCATTTCTAATTTCATTATCTCTTAGACTCTTGTATTATACCTAATATAAATACAACAGGAAAATAATACTTTGATATTACTTTGTAACTTCCTGACTCTATGTTCACTCAAATATGGTGCCAAACTGAGGGGTCACGTTGTCTCAAGCATGTGTCCTCTTATAAAGAGAGGATTATGACTAGTATTAAGGTTTTATGACTGTACGGAAGGGAGTTTATACCCTCACAGTAGAGAAGAATAGTGGATAATATATATAAATAGAAAATAGTACAAACATGTTATAACTGATGGCACAATGTAAAGAAAATACAATAAATGACTGCAGAAGCATAAATAACAATGTAACTATAATCATAGTCAAAATCCCAAAGGATGATTCATATACACAATGATGTTATGGAATGCTGATATACAAAAAGGGGAAAGAAGGGATAATAATATAAAACATGCTATACAAAAATTCAAAAAAATATCAAAAGGTTACTTCATTAGTAACACGAGAATATGATTGTTCCTCTTCTCCGAAGCTCCATTATATAGGTAAAATGAATAAAGAACCTATAATAGGGTGATTTCCCTTTACAATATCTACAGACTTGAGGTCCACTCAGTTTCCAACGGTCTACCGAGAAGGTTGTGGGATAAAATCAGCAGGACACCAACAAAAGTTTCTACAAATGATCCAAGTAGTGTACATAGAAATAGTAGTGTATACGTAAATTGAATAATAAATAATGTTTAGTAAATAAAAAATATCCGACTAAGGTTCACATAGGACACATAGCTAGCTCAGCCAACTTTTGAGTAGGCTAGAATATGTATGAACGTTAAACATATATATACCATTGAAATATATATAGTAATATATGGTATACATGTATATTCACTATGTATGTGAGGACATAAGGTGGAATAAAAATTGATACAAGGTGTTGGCTGGACTAGGGGATAAACTCCTGAATTTATAACCAACCTATTAGGCCTCTAGTATCATGAAAAGGGTGTTTTCCAATGATCTCATAATGTATGTGATTTGTCATTATCAACAATCGAGATAGGTGGGGTGATATGTCATGACCAACACCCAAAATATGGGGGATGTGGATCTTTATACCTGTCATCCAGTTACAAGTGTAATGGTGAGAGATATCATACTCAACACTCGAGTTAAGTGATAATGAAATTTTATGCAAAAATAAGACCTATATCCATCATCCAAAAACCCATAATAAATGAATAATAATAATAATAATAACCATTTGGGATCACCTCTAATGTATCCACATCTACAAGCACTAGTAAACAATGTTTCGAAAATTACATTATTCAAGTATTTAATGAAAAAATATGAAGTGTGGAATTTCCACCCATTTAAATTCAATTATGTCAAACCATTTAAGTAATAAAGGAAATTAAATTCAATTAAAGGTCAATATTAACACTTATAAGGTGTTCAGAACCATTGATAAGTTATATAAAAGAGGCAAATCCATTCCCATTTAAAGCAAAACACTTAAGAGTGTTTTGATATTTAAACTAGTTGATATAAATAGAGAAGTTAAGCCAACACACCCAAACGGGTTACTATGGTTAAGGTATTCATCTTCCAAATACTTCGTAATTGTCAACTAGAGTGTAATAACATGTGTACAATTATTTAAAAAGGATAAACAAATTTTTTTGTGACTTGAACAAATTTATGGCATGTTGCACAATAGATGAAACTACGAAAACAATAAAATTTTAGAAAATAATTATAGAACACATACCATAGGGTAATATATGGATTCTCATCCAATATCGGCTTTATATTTGAATTATATTGGATGAAATCAAGGAAAAAATATAACACCATGATAATAAGGTGAATGAGATCGCCCAAAAATATTGAATGAGGTGGTAAGATGAATAAAAAATGAATCCATGGGATTATAAATAATATCTATGTAGATCCAAAATGCCTAAAAATTTTCAAATTAAGGGTCTGATGATAGTATAGAATCAATTCTTATCCATGGATGAGATGTGAGATCTCACAGGAGAGAAGTGGGAGGAGTTATATGCACTGGAAAACAATAATAGGGTGAGGTGTTTACAATTAATTAGGTGAAAATTGGTAAAATCACCCTCTAACATGGGGTTTCATGGTTTGGAAACATGGTTGTCTAATCCATTCCCCAATTATGCACCACACCACTTCACAAGGAGGAACCCAAATGGTCTATGTGCACCATTTTCTTTATCATGTGCAAGTCTTGAAAAAATTCATAGATATAATGTATAAAATTTTGACACAAGCATTTGCCTCAACTCATATGGTTTTAGAAAACCGGGTGCCCCAGGTCCCCTATAAAATTCCCCCACATGATTAGGGAAAACTATTTGGGCTGCATAACATAGATTCTACCAATTTTATGACCCAATCCTTTCCTCCAAAATCTGGGGTTACGAGCTCCAAAAAATATCAGACACACTCATGACACACCTGACTTCATTAGGTAACATTTAATTGGTCAAAATAAGGAATATAAAAAAAGTATATGTAGCATTGATAAAAATCTACGTATTGACACATGACATGATGGGTGTTGTAAAATAAATAAATTATAAATTATATTGATTGGGGAGATATTTTTATTAACCAAAATGTTATTTCATATCCATTCTGGATTTTACTTTTTAATGTAAGAGTAACTCTATGACAATGGAAATATATAATAGTAACTTCATGATGTTTAAGAGTCACCAAATGTTTTGAAGTGTGGATAAGTGTCGATATACCTTTAATAAATTAGGGTTACATTCCTAAGCATAAATAATTACACTATGATATTTAGGGGTCCTAAATCTAGTGAATCTTGTTGGGAAATATGTATGGGTCTTGGGGAAGTAGAATTTTTTTAATTAAAGGAGTACAAGTTAATCATTTAGTATTATATTGGTATATATGTTCGTTGCTCATATAAAATGGGACACATAATAATATTTTAACCATATCTAATGGTTACTCCTATGATAAATAGAGACACATAATTTCCATTACCTTTTCCAAAGAAGATTCTTATGGTTGTAAATCATTCCTTGAGGATTATACGACATCATAGAGGCCCCTCAAGAGGAAATAGACATAGGTTGCATCTGTTGTATGGTTGTGTCATTATTCATAAGGTCACATTGTAATAATTTATGTTCATTTTTAAAATTTATTAAATCCCAAAATACCATGTGCAAATTTAAAACCCTTATGGTCCCATTATCATCCCATTCAATTCACATCTACCTAGTTATTGTATTACACTCATTCTCCTTTACCTCATAGATATTCCAGGGATCCCATTCATGTTTTGATGGAGATTACTTTAGTTAAAATTCCCAAACATCTTCCTCTTCTATCACTCAATCATTTTATCATTTTATCTTTCCCTAATGGAGTATTGTGGACCTATAGTTTTGTTTTTCATGAAATTAAAATAGGGTTTCTATATTTTAAATTTATTAATCGTACTTTAGGGGGGTTTCAATTATCTTATTGTGGGAATAACACCCCATATTATAAATATATTGTATTCATGTATCTTTCTCAACTTATATAATTTAAATTTAAATCCCCATATTACTTGACTATTTTTACCTCTTTCTTGAACTCTTAGATTTTATATAACGTGTATCTATTAATTCATCAGCAAGGGTAAAATTTTTCAACATTTTTTCTATTCGGTGAAGGAAATTTCTCGTGTTATTATACTATAAATATGAATTCTTATATATTGTGTGTACTAAATGTTCGTATAAATACCTATAAGTCCCTTTTTAAGAAGTTTGGGTATAAAAGTAGTGTTTTTTT
This sequence comes from Viscum album, assembly GCA_963277665.1. Taxonomy (NCBI): domain Eukaryota; kingdom Viridiplantae; phylum Streptophyta; class Magnoliopsida; order Santalales; family Viscaceae; genus Viscum; species Viscum album. The sequence continues at coordinate 49,791,803 of OY728138.1, read as the reverse complement.
CTGAAATGACTTTTGAAAGAGGAAAATTATGTTTTAAATATATTATTTACACACTAGTTAAATACATGTCTTCTTATACAAGTTATCAATATGATCTTTCATTAATTGATATTATTTAATGATGTTTCCTTGATTTTATGTTTGGAGATGATTTTATAGCTATGTTCCCATTAAGGGGTTATACAGGCCTGGTTTTCCCTTGATATGAATCTATTTCTCAAGATAAGATCATTGAAGTTGTGATCTCCTTGATGTTGTTGTTTAAAAGATAAATTGATATTGATATTATGTTAAATAGATAAAATTTATACCATTGGGATTTTTTTAATATAATAATATTATTTTTAATTAAAAAGGAATGATTTCATGAATGGTTTTCAAAGGAGAGAGTGTAATATGATTTTTTATTATTATATATGATTCCTTATGTCATTGTAATGTTTTTTTCTTGATTAAATGATTAATAATGATCACCTCTAATTTATTTATCATGGGATCCTGGGGAAAATTTGTAAGACCTTGACTAAATACCTACTAAGATTTAATGGAACTCTCTCTAACCATTTATTACAAAATTTATTATGATTTTATTCGGATTGGGGTGTTACTTTACACACTATATATTTATGATACTCTCCCTAAAAATCTTCACCTAGTTAGACAAGATTATTTTTTTCACATAAGATAGCACAATGATCTTATTATGCATTGAATATATTTCCCTAGGGTTTTCCCCAATATATGGGGTTACCCTTTTTTTAATTTATTTGAATCTATTACTATTTACATTCTGCTTTCATGTAGGAATTTATTTTCACATGTATATTATTTTATTCTTGTTGATTTTTGGTTATTACGTCAGTGAATAGCATTTTTTCGGAATTACCATTTTAAATTATTAATTTATCTCTCTAATTTATGTGTTTACTAATATTTATGGGGGTATTAAATTGTGAGTTTTTCACACTATATCTTCAATGTGTATAATTCCAATGTATTATTTTGAAATTGTTTCTTTTACTTCAGATTCCATTACATCATAAATCATTTCAAAGATTAATTATGATTTAATGGGTGATATTTTTACCATGGATGAAAATTAATTTATAATGTGATTTTAAATTAATAAATTTTATTTTTTTATAATTAGTTATTATATATTTATGAAAAAATAAATAAATAAATATCATTAATATTAAATTATAATAGTAAATATATATTTTTTCAAATTATCTAGAATGACTTATAATTGTTATATAAATTTTTTATATGGAAATTCTAAATAAAATTTATAAAATATGTATAAATTAAGAAATATTCCATTTAATTTAATAGTTCATATATAAAATTATGAATTTCCTATATTTATTTAATTTGAATTATGAAAATTATATTGAATTATTTGGGGAATGTATTTAAAAAAATAAAATAATGTTTGGATGATTTATTTGATAAAATCTTAGAGAATATTAAATGTATTAAATTTTGAATATCTACACAATATAAGAATATATTATATATATAATGTATACATTCTAAATATCATATATTATATGACCATTTAATATAATTAATAATATGAAAGATTTCATATTATAAGTAATTATAAAGTGTTTATATTTATTTCATTATTTAATATATATAATGCATGATTAAATAATAAAGTGTTTGTAATATTTTATATATATTATTTTTTATTATATTCTCATATCATTTTAAATATTTGAATTATTCAGTTATTTAGCTTATTACATGCTTTATTCAAATATATAATTTTTAAATTATTTATTTGTTTGTGTGATTTAATTTAAATAATTAATGTCTATATATAACTTGCCAAATATTCATGTAATGAGTAACATGCCAGTTATGATAAATGATTTAATTTTATTCTACAATAAACATCCCTTATATAGGGTTATGTGATTAAATAAAGTTAATTGAAATTTAAAAAAATTGGTTCAAGAATTATAATTCAATTAATGTCTCTGTTATGTAATGTATCTCATTTTTTATGATATTTTTAATTTCCTATATTCAATTATAGTAATTAATCATTTTCTTTTAAAAAACAACAGCATAATTAACCGAGATTAATTCAATAACATGAGTAAACTATAAATTCTGAAATTTTATAAACATAAATTTATAAAAAAAATTATTTTTTGAAATCATCCTTAGAATATTCTCTTAGTGTGAATATTTTAGATTCTTTTACAAATTTATTTTTTTTGGGCTCTAATGTGAAAACTAAAAATTTTATAAATATTATACCTTTTGTAATATTATAAATATATTATAGCAACATTAATGATTAAAAAAATATAGAACAAATATATATTTAATAAATAATTTAATTCATATAAAAAATACTTTTGGACAAAGAAATATATTCTTAAAATTTTTGTAAATCTAATTAATATTTCCATTAAAATTAAAACAGATTTTAAATATTATTTCTTACACATGTATTTCCACGATTTTATCCTGTTTTGGTTTTGTTTTAAAGAATAATATGACTTATTTGATTTAAATTAATAAGGTAAATTTCATTGTAATAATAAAAATTATTATTTTTTTTCAATTAATTTTTATGCTTAAAACAATCATTTCTCTAAACACAATTTTCATTGAGTTTTATGAAAATATATTTAATTTAATTTTTAAAGATTATAGAAATTAAATCTATTAGATAGAAAATAATATTTGAAATAGACATAATTTTTATTAGTTAATAATTTCAGCTTATGTTTTTCTGATAATTAATATTAACTGTGGTAAATATTTATCACCATGTTTAAGGAAATATTATTTAAAAGGGGAAAAATAATGGGACGATGATATAAGATAACCCAAAAAACATTATTAATCCTTATTGTCCAGTTGTATATAGGACTTAAACTTATTATTATTAAATCTATGAAAATTTGGTGCCAAATGACCTGGGTAATACATATATTATATAATAAATATTTATATATTTTTCATGTCTTCCACCCACCTCACTTATAAAACGGACCCCCTCTGTTATCTTCACCACAAAGTATCATAATTAATATACCATCATTTATTTAAATAGATTTATATTAATATATAATTTATTAATATATAGATATTTAAGAAATTATATTGATTTTTGGAATATAAGATACCATTTACCTTCTTACCCTTCCTTTCATTAGAAAATGATAACGCCTCCAATACATACATGTGGACTACCACCTCAAAAAAGAGATGTAATTCATTTTTCTATTACCACCAAGAATGGGTAATTATAAAATATAATTAATGGATAAATATTATATTCATCAAATTATTTACATTATGGATATGGTGGAACCATTTCATAACACCTTTAACCATGAACACTATATTGATGTTATTTTTTGAGAAATTTACTAAACAACCTTAAAAGACCGTTGAATGTAATAAACATTCAATGAATGAATTCAAAATGATTGTAAAATGAAATAATAACATTTAATATATATTCTTAATGTCATTTATAAGATATTTAAAATTTTTTACTCCGTAATATAGAAGGATCAAATATGTTGGACCATGCGGAGACCCATGGTATAGGATTTCAATTATAATCTAAAATTATTTCAAGATTGTTTATAGTTAGATTTTATTTGTAAAAAATTAATGATTATATTATCTTAAACCCTATATATATTAATATACTCTAGTTATATTTGTGGTTTACATGTTCAATTTCCATTTATTCCCTTTTTGGATCAAGAATCAACAAGTGAGTTACATACAAGCGACATTATTTTAAACAAAATTTTGTTTTAATATTTTTCTTTCAATTCTCTTTCTTCAATGTCATAGTTAATTTAAATGTTTCCAATAATATTATTCATTAAAATCCCATGGTTATTTGAATTGAATTTCTACCATAGTTTTCTTTTTATGTTTTTTAAAATGGATCTTTTTCGCATTTTTCAACTGAGGTTATTTTGGATTTTTTAAACATTGTGATAAGAATCATTATTTTAACATTTACCCAAAGATTAAAATTTCATACCTTCCTAACTATTACTTACATTGAATATTACTTTATATTTTTCCATGGTTATTTTCAAAGAAATTATATTTATCTATATTCGTGAAATTTTTATAAAAATGATATCTAAAGAAAATGGTATTATCTTCATAATGGAATTAAAAGAATGGTGAATGTTATTTATAACTTCATTATTGCACAAAGTTAGAAGGATTTTTTTAATTTTTTATTATATTTTATTTCCTATTTATAAAATACTTAATATTACTATAAAAATATATTTTTATGCCTTTATAGCCATCTTTCATCTTTTAATAATTTAAAATTATGGGGTCATTAACTTTCTCATGATCACATCTTCATTCGATTTCCATCATTTTATTGGAAATATTTTCTCCTCCATATTACTATTTTAAGAATCATGGATTTGTATAACATAATTTCCCCCATATTTTTGTTTTCTCAATCATATTAAACTTCTATATATAATATAAGTTGACGGAATCATGTCATGAAATATTTTCATTAACTGGGGAAATATTCCATATTTTTTATTCAATATGGATAAATATTGATTTATAAAGAATTTGGGAAATTAATTTCATTTATTAATAAATATATGAGGAAATTATATGATGCGAAAGTGATAGGTGGGGAATGATTATAGATAAATACTCAATGCATTGATGGGTCTCTTGAGGAAAAATTGTAGCCATGCCATATGAGATATCTATGTAGTTTATACCTGCCCATTTTTTAATAATGTCTTCACTATGGACAATAAGATAAGATTCACGATTTCTTGGTTGAGGACTTGATGAAAATATTTTAAATCTCCAAATTTATGCAATTTTCATTATTTAGATTCTATTTTACATTATCCATTTCATTACTATGTTGACAGTATACATGAATATATAGTAAACTCATGTCGTTGATTGAATGACATGTTTTTTGATTATCCACTTTCCCATATTGATTATACCTTATTTAATCATATTTTTTTGTATGTACCCCTTACTGAGAATCAAAATTCACTCTCTATTTTTTCCATTCCCTTGGATATAAATAATGATATTTTGAATGATTTCAAGGATTCAAGAATTTTTTATGCTATTTTTTATATTTCAAATGTAATATGGGGATCAGTTATGTATCTAGTTTTCTAATTCTATTAAATTTATCAACTATTCATAGTGTAATACATTGTATATCGTGCCAATTTAATAATGTTAACACCAACTCTTGGTTACCTTTGTTGGGTCAATTATGGAATTTAAGTCACATTTCTCCCTAAATTGGATGAATATTCCTTATCTAAAAAATTTAGGTAAGATATTTATCATTCTATGATTACTCTTAAAGGGGTTATTGATTTCATAAGATAATAAAACTTTTCATGAAAGGGTATCTTCTACCTTATTCCGAGGATGCATTTCAATGAGTAGGAATATATTTTTACTTTTTATTTGGGTTAGTAACACAAGCTAAAAGTTGTGTAAAGATCTTCCCATCAACATGGTTTGAAGATTTTTATTTGGTGGAATGTATAATATTCCAAACAAATTTACAATAAGTTTGGATAAATGTAATTGAATACATGAGATTATATTGAGGGATTATTTCTCCTTCAAAAATAAAATGATTTATATTTCTTCTAATGTAAACAATTGTTATGTGCTTGATTATCCAACTGGGTTGGTCATGCGAAAGATATGTTCCCTTTGATTGTATTCTATAAGAAATTAATGAAATGGGAAACCCTAATAGGATTATGTTCTTATTTTTTGAAAATTTATTTTTTTTACAGCTAGCTAATAGACCATAATGGGAATAGGTTTCTAGAGTAATAGATTTTAGTATATCCATAAGATGGAATGGGAAAGAGTTTTCATCTCATCCATCAAAGAGTATTATATGAAATTATTGGCATGATAACATAGCTAATTATTATATTGTGACAGGAATTACATTTTGGAAACATTTTACAATAAACTATTCATCTTGGAATATTAATTGATATTATGGATTTGAAATGTGGAGAAAATTATAATAAGATCACATTTAATAAATCTTCATATTAAATGAAAGTGAAACAAAACAATCACCTAGTAAAATATTTTGTTACAGAAAAACAATTTCATAATAATAGATACTAACATTGAGATAAAACCTAAACAAAATATAATATTATTGTAATAAATCCTTAGACTAATAAATAAACTTCTTGTTTTTTCCTATAAAGATTAAAAAAATATATATTAATGAAATACCAACTTAGGTAACCTTACAGTATGTAAAATTATTTAATAAACGTTTAAAAATAATTATATTTATGGTTACCTAAGGAAAATTAGTCTCTGATAATTTATTCAATTTGAAAATATATATTAATTACTTAAATATATTTTATATTGGATTAATTAATGACCTTGTTATGTAATTCATTCTAAAACCATTGTTCAAATTTTTATGAGATTTTGAATTATTTATTGAAATATTTACCCTATTTTTTCAAAGTGTTAAGGAATGGTGAACTATGATATAACATATTCACATTTAGGTATAATTATTTTAGTAATGGTGGGAAATAATTCAAACTAGAATAACAATGATTAGTTGAAAAGTAGACCAATGTTTCTACAGGTATCCTATAAAGATCAATGAAACCAAAAGGGAAAATATAAAATAATGTTTAATGATTCTATGTGATGGAATTTTCTTAAATACATAATGGTGTTTGAGTAATAAAATGAAAATTCCATGATGGGAATTGTGGTTATATAAATCAATCCGTAAATAATGAAAGGGTACTAGATACTAACTGATTATTTTAAAAATAGTTGTATTTATACATGAGTTCAAAAAAATGAATTAAACAATGTAGGATGTGTATTTAATTCAAATTGAGATTCAAAGTGTTTCAAAATAATAAATGGATGTAATGGAATATATCAGGACATTATGAATATAAAAGAGGTGTTTTTCCAATTTATTTATCATACATGATAAATAAAGTTTTTATATAAAAAATGATTCTTATGAAAAATTTGAGATGATGGATTTGACACACATTTTTGGATTCTTTAGATTTTATAACATTATTTTAGAATAGTATATGTATAAAACAACTTTATCTCAATCAAAAAAAATTAGTCATATATATTTTAAAAAAAATCTATTTAATCGATCCATGAGTTCTATATTTAACAAAATTATATGACATTCATAATAATTATAGAAACACATAAAATTCTATCTATGATATGGATATAATAAATTATCTATAAAATATTCCCACAAAAGATAATGTGATTTATTTTCTAACAGAATGTGATTATTTTTACAAATAATTATTTTCAAAAGATAGTATACTATGAAAGTGTCTAGTGGGAATATGATTGGATATTGATATGTTAAAATATATTATATAATAGCTTATGAAAAAATGAATGCCACTGGATATCCTAAAAGTTTTAGAGAATGTTTCTAAATTATTTATGTAAATAGATACATTATTAAAAAATATTTCATATAAAAAGTTTTATTGAATGATTTTGAAGGATAGTGATGATGATAATCATATAATTTGTTTTAACTAGATAAAAAATTTACTAGCATTATAAAATATTATGATGTGAAGTGAAATTAATTTTATGCATTGTTCAAATAGTTTGACATTAATAATTTGATTCATAATCCTCACCATTATTCAAAAATTCTTACTCCATAGATGTTACAACCTAAAAGCTTTTAGTGGGAAAATGATATTAGTTTGATACATTGAGATGTGTTAGGAATTACCTATAGATTTTATGCATTTAACAAAACCTAAAAATAAAAAAAACATAAGGTTGATATAGAAGTATATAATATATGATGTCACATGATTTTCACTTATTAATGGTTTTTTTAACATTTTTAAAAGTCTTTGTGGTTATAAAATAAGTCATGACATACAAAATTAAATATATATTGTTTCATTATTTCTTGTTGGATTGATGTTGTCATGTAGTGAAATTTTAAATCATTTCTCATTGTGTGACATTATGTTAACAAAAACCAATATTATCAATGGATTGTTATATTTTTCAATAAAACATTGAGAATATCATGTGTAGGGTTCTTTTTTAGGACAAAAAATATGCCCATGGGGAAGAAAATGAGTTTTCAATACAACATGAGACAATAAATATACCATAAGAATTATCATATATTATATCATTTATATACTAGTTGTGCATGCTTTATATTTGGATTTACCCATTACCGAAGGTTGGAGAGATAAATAAAATGAGATCCTTCGTAATTTGATGCCTCCCATAAAAATGTTTTATGAATTAGATAATTTAGGAATGGTTGGGTTTTTTTGAACATATCATAATTTGGATCATGTCTCAGATGGGTTTTATCCTATCATATAATGGGTATTAAAGTTGGGTCATTTATTTTAAATGATCAAGGATGTATATGAATGTAACTAGATATGATATATATCATTCATAACAATTTTCTCTAGTTTCATGTGATGTGATCATCAATATAGGTGAATTACATGTGATATTTTCATTGAACATATGAGTTTATACTCAGAGAATCAATAACACATGAGTATCTATATGGGGTTGAAATAACATGTGTCCCATGGGTACTCAATGTTTCCAAAATATGGAAACATATAATAATTAAGTATTAAAAATTATATAACCTGTGGATATATGTATATAGATAAATTTTTTTATAGAGATCATTCTAGATCTCATTGTAGCTTGAGTAACACTGATTCATTTATAGAATCCATTATTTTATTTAATTAATGTGTTCTTGAATTTTTTTTTACTATCAAAACTATAATGAAATGTGGGGTCATAATTTTTTGTTTCATTAAGGGGGTCTGAGTTAACAAAAATAATACAGACACTATAAAATATATTTATATTTTATCCAAAAGAGTCTTATATTGATATTACAAAGTGGTTTCATATGATGTTATAAATTTTGTGAATGCTGATAGATTTTGAAATGTGTTTTGGAATTTATCTATATGGTTTATTTGATATTGCATCACACGTTTTGATTTATGATACAATATGAAGGTAAATGAAATAAATCACCTGTATCTTTAGTGTAAGAGGTTTATTGACGGATATATACCCTAAATCAATTAATCATGTGATTCGTTTTTTTCTATATCGTTAGACACAATATTAGAATATTTTATGGTATATTACTAAATGTCATGACATAACTTTGTACAATTATTGTGTATTATTTGGTTATATTTTAATACATTAATTATTATATATTCATATTATGTATTTGAATATTTTTTGGTTTGTCTAAAGATGAAAATTTTCATTTGAGAATTTCTTCCACATCAGCTATCATTATAATAGGATTTTCATTTAATGAAACGTGTGGGAGAGACATTGCATTCATGTGATGAATACATGAATAATTGTATTTTAAATTCTTATATTAAGTAACAACTGAGTTGATTCAAGAATTCTCCGGAAGTTATTGAGGGATATATAGTGTGCCATTATATTTTTATGGGTGTGTATAAGTGTAAAATCCTTGAGAAATATGTGGATGAATATTTTATATCCTAGAAGATATCTCTCATTTTTTTTCTTTGAGAGGCACTAAAATATAGTGAGTCTTTTATATAATCTCACTTATATGATGTTTGATACACATAAAATTATAGATACATTATAACGGAGGAGTATTTTGGCTACATGTAGAGGATATTTATCAAGAATATTTATTGGAGGGTGTATAAAAGTCATTAAAGGTGTGTGGTTTGTATTTGTTCTTCTTTTATGATTGACCATAATTTCTGTTTAAATAATTGGTAAATCTAGGTAGTTATAATTATAATTTCTTCTATTGCAATTATAATATAATAAATGAACCTTTTAAACCCAACATCTTCATCATCTCCAGAATTTTTCATTATCACCATCAAATTCATTTTGTTTCATAAATTTTTGATTCAAATTTTCAATTTCCAACACCATCATTCCAAAACTGATCATCAAAAATTTACATCACTTTTTAATTAGAATATACATATATATATATATCATTAAGTTATCTCCACCGTATTTACACATTACTCTCGGAATTTTGTTTTCCAGGTTATCTGCTATACTTTCTATAATTTAATTAATTAAATAACATCCCTATAAACAATTCACATCCACATTAGAAACTCATTCCTTAATAAAATAATTCATAATATTTTTAGATAATAGAAGTCAAATAAAAATTTTAATTATAATTTTAGAATAAATCTATTGATAACTCTTATTATCCCCCACAATAACTTAATATATCCCCTTTAATCTATATGATCATCAATAGAAAATTGACATCCATATCATTAATATTAATTACTAATGAAAGATTATATCATTCTTTAAAATTTCTAAACATCTCAAAGTAATTATTTTAATTCACAAATTATAAAATATCGACAATTATAAATAGTATTAATTTAATAATTATCTTAAAGAATTGACCATATGATCAAAATATTTAGAATATGGATTCAATGTGATTACCATGGATTTTATACATCACAAATAAAAATATTTCATTTATAGATGAAATGGAGGAAAATTTAAAAATTCTCATAAGATTCATTAAAAAAATTACCAAATTAATCAAATAAAATTACATAAAATGATCCGAAAATATTTCCCTTATACTTAAGAGGTCAAATGAGTAAAAAATAGTTTTTATTGATTGATATAGAGTTACCAAATGCCTCAAACATGTTTATATGTATATTTTTATAATGGTTCTTGACATGGAACCCTTATCCCCCTCTATGAATGGACCTAGCCATCTTATGATACATTAAACTAAATCCCCCACTCAAGAATTTGATTATCTAGTGGAACATCCTTAGTTTATTTTCATCTCATCCTTATTCCACATTAACTCCCTTTATCTCTATCAATCCAACCAGTCAAAGATTCCACCATCATTCATTTAGTGCATGCTTTTCAGTTGAACTCCCCACACTTCTACATGAAAACATGGGAATGTTAAATACCATTTGATTTTATTATTATATTAATAAAAAATTTCCATTCAATGTTAATAAATAAAAAAAATATAGGACACATGACCTATCTATAATATTCTAGACCTTCATGTCCCAATACATTAAGTGTCTTGGGTCATGGAAAAATCAGGATGAGGCTAGAAAAAGAAATAATGGTGGTAGAGGTGATATTTTAGATGAGATATGGAGTTCCCAGTACATCCATATTTATCAAAGAGTTGTTTTTATTTAGTATGATGGTTCAATGTTGTGCCCTAATGGTTCACATAATGTATTCATATTTCATGGTGTTATTTGTTTTAGCTAGAGGTGGGGTTTTCCCTATATGATCTTTGCGATGAAACTATGTTTTTCAATGCACAAAAACTAGAGGCTAGTTTATAGGTGCCTCTATCTTATAGTGATGTCATAGTGTGAAGTTATATATTGTTATGCATTTATTTAGTTGGGTTAAATTTTCTTCTTTGATAGTGCCTTGAATGAGTGATATTTGGTGGGTTTCTGCCAGGAAGTTTAGATCATTAATGGAATTAGATCTTTCACAACAATATGATTTTTGATCAAGCCATGATATAATATTTCATTTGATGTCGATGGATTGGTGATTCATATCATGCCCGGACCTTATGTTTTCCCAGCCTGTGTAGAAATCAGTAGCCACGTTGGTTTTCCCTATTATTATTAAAATTATATCAAACATTCATCAACTAAAGTTGATGATTGTTTGGTTCTTGTGGTGGGTTGTGGTGAGGCTCAGAAAATGGGTGATATATAAAATGGCATTCATAATATAGTTAGAGATGGTTCTTTTTTAGGATTATGCAATGGGTGTTATAAAAGATTCCATAGGTGGTATTTTATTATAGGGTTAAAGATGTTCATTTTTGAATTAGGGATATAATTTCCATTCCATAGATATTAAAAGGAATATATAGGATTCTATGGGGAATTTTAATGGTTGATTATTTTGGTTTTTTATTGTTTTTTAGTAATAATGATATATAGTGGGTAATCATGAACTTAAATAGTGCTTGGCTGGAAATTGAATAACCTCATGTATAAAAATTAAACATTGATTCTTGAATTAAATGGGTAATGTTTAGAATTATATGGGTCATAACAGAAAGTGGTTAATCAATAATTATGTATATAGAAGTCTTGATATTTATAAATTGGATGATAATTTGTAAATAAATAAATTTTATAAGGTTGTAATTATTATTATTTTTTTGAATTTTTGTAGTGGATATTTTGTGTGGGAAAGTGGATTGGTTTTGGATGTTACATGTGGCAGTGGTTGTGGGTTACAATGAAGGTAGGGTGGTTATGGTTATGGGATGTGTTGGAATTGTATTGGTATGACCACTTAGGTTGATCTTTTATGTGGTAGAAATATTTGATTTGTTTTACATTATTATATTTATCAACACCCCCATAAAAATCATATATGGTTATTGATTCCAATCATGATTTTGGGAATCAGATGTTTTATCCTAACATCTAGGCTACAGAAAGGATAGATGTTTAACTACTTCCTCTTATATTATTTCCCCTCTAGGTACGGTATGGGATGTGATGTATCAAGTAAGGTAAGATCATACTAGCATAATGTGGGATGTACTGGAAGACACTATAATATTTTTATGTGCAGGTACATTATGAAATGACAGAACCTATGAGTATTGGCGATTGAACACTATATGTGAATTATCATACCTAGTTTCATATTAAGACGAGAATACATGATAGCTTAACAAGAAGACCCTACATTGTATTTATGTGATATAATGTGGGGATGATTTTGTGAGGATATATAGTAGTGGTTATCCATTTTAGAAAGAAATAGGTTTGTGTCCTTCATGTTCATAATAACCTACGTGACTAGATATGGGATGAATATATATGATTTGATATAATGTAATAGATATGCGATGATTCACATGACATGAAATAGGTATATGGTATAGTTTTGGTATGAGATATGGTGTACCGCGACATGAATATAGAAGGGATTGCAAGAACACAAGTAAATATCTAACATACCTTGAAATGAATCATTGAATACCAGTAATTGAAATTCCAATATATTCTATTTATTGATATAATAAAAGATAATATTCTATATCATAGAAAATTTTCTGATAATGGAATGATTTTATTTTTAAAGGAAATAATTTTACCATAAATAACTAATATATAGATGAGTTATCACTAAGGGGAGAAGGATCACTAATAATCTATTTTTGATTAGCAAGATAATCTACTCATGAAATTTCAATAAAATGGATGAGAATAATCTCTTCCAAATTAGTCATGGTAAAATTTAAAAAATATATATAATCAACATATCTAATGTAAAATTTGTGAGAGATCATACTATGATGAAAAGAGAAACAAATTCTATTTTTATCCAATTCTACTGGTTAAAAATACTAGAAAAATACCTCCAAAAAAATTTAGACTATTATTATGTGATGTTTATTGATAATAAATAAAACTTTAATAAGTTTCATAATACTTATATTTATAATTGGGATGAATAAAACATGCATAATATGAGTAATGTTAGGGAATAAAAAATTCAAAATAAATAAAATATTGTAAATATTTATTCAAATAAAACATGTTATTATAACGGTACAATGGGATATGAAAATAATAATAATAGTATATAAAACATTTTAACATAGAAAATATCATTAGAAATGAGGATACACTAATACAGATAGGAATATGTCTATGATTTAAAAATGAAATAGCTCTTCTATTATAGTTTTCGACACATCCTACTACAAAGTCTATTTAACCTAAGGATTGGGAAAATTATATGATAGTAGGGATGTGTTAAATTGATGAAAATTATACATTGGATCTTTTTCCAAGATAAAAACAATAATATCATTAAAAAGTAGTGGGTTTTAGTAATCATATTAATGATAAATGTTATTTCATAAGAAAAAAAACCAAACTTGTAAGTAGATGATACTCTTAAGTGGAAGGATTTGATTTTTTTTAACTCAATACAATCTATTTGTTCTTGGATATTTTAGTGAAAAAGAACTAAACGGATTATAAAATTGAAATAAAATCATTGTTCAAATACAGAGTTCTTAATGAAAAAAATTATAGAGAAATAATAAGGATTTATCCTTGAAAATGACAATATAATGTTTTGTAGGTTAAAGAAAGTTCAATATGGTCTATAATCTGCTCTTATATATTATTAATCCATGATAGAGTTTTTTAAAGGATGTGAATATCACTGAATGGAGAGTGTGGAGAAATATTTTATGTAGTGAAGATGATAACATGTAGTCTCATTGTTATTGATTATATAATTGTTTTTTATATGATAGGGAGTGTTATTGTGATGATTTTTTAGAGGACAATAAAGATTCCTTTTGAGATGTATATTCTTATAGAGATAATATTTTTATTGATATTATATGTGATCAAGGAAGAAATAGTTATTTTATTTTATTAGGAAAAACATTACATGGAATTGTTAAATCAATTTATCATGGATGATTCTAATCAAGTGTCCACACCTATGATTGTTAGTGTTAATATGATAATGGTTTTCATAAGGAAATGTGTAAGAAAAAAATTAAAAATCAATTAATGGTTACGTATATCTTATATCATCTAAACCAGATAAAATATCTACATTAAGATCACATAAAAGATATATAAGTAGTCCAAGAAAATCTCATTTGAAGGGTTCTAGGTGGATATATAGGTAAATCAGTGGAACTATTAGACATGGAATACTATATAAAATTAGTTAGGATCTGATTCTATTTTATATACTAGTGCTGATTTGGATGTAATTTTTTTTTAAAAGTCAACATAAGGTGGTAATAACATTTTTTGGAGATAGTTATGGGATTTGGAATTGTAAGAAAAAAATTATCTTACAAAATAAACTATAGTGGATAAAAATAAATATACTAATCATGTATGAAAATAATTGATATATATGTGAGAGAAATTGGAATATATAAAAGTAAGACCAAAAAGGATATTAAGAATATAATGTGATAATCAATTTTCTATAATAATATCATATAACCTAGTGCAATACACTATATTTAAACATATTGATATCAAATATCAATTCATTAAAGTTAGTTTTGAGAATATAAATGTAAGACTGGTATTTGTTTCCATGCATAATGAGAATTCATATATCACTACATAAGTTATACCAAGGGATATATTTGATGAATTAAGTGTGAAATTTAATGTTTATCCCCTCACTTTTACTCGAATAGTATCTTTGTGACATCATAATACATTTGATTATGTTATCATAGGGGTAAAAAAATTATACATGTGATAGTTGTTTTAACGAATCCAAAGATAGTTCAATTTCTAGAAAGGGTTATAATTTATTGAGTTCATTATAAGGGTATAATCACATTCACAAGAATAAATTTAGTTTCACCGAGGGTTAAAATTCGATAAAACCCCTTTCTTTATCTGGGAATATGGTTTCGGGAATGTTATCATTGAAAATGTCTATTAAATGATTTTATTTATAGGATTTTACAATGTTTTCAAAGGTGGATAATAAAGAAACCCTGAAATTTATTCAAGGATGTGCTATATGTTGTTTGCAATATTTGAGAAGCATTAAATATAGCTAACAATTCATTTATGATGAGCTGATGTGGATGAATTTTTATGGATAATGATTTAGTGGGTTTGAAAGGAGTTCTATAAGTTTGGAATATATATATGAGTAAAAATAAATTATTTTGGACCATTACAATACCTCATAGTTTATATAGTATATGTAATAATAAGTAGAGTGGAATATATGGAAATGTAAACATAAATTATTAACTCCAAAAAATAAAAGACCATGTAAAAAACAATTAATGTTATCAAAGAGTGCATTAGATCAATATAGATTATGCATAAAAGTAATATGTTTTCTAGGAAAGATTTATATGAAATTATAAGTTCCAACATATGATAAACATTACATTAAGTATAATGTATTTTACTTGTCCGATACTGATTTTATATTTGTATATGCTATCAAATATTAATAGAATATTAAATAAATTATACTGCAAAAAGATTCTTGTTTTTTTATTTGAATTTGGAAGAATATTTTAATGGAATATAAATAATGAATATTTGGGGATATTTAATATTTATGGAGTTTTGAATAAGTTGATTTGTTCCATATTTCAAGAATCATGTTGTATTATAATTTGGAATTTTTATATTGATCACCAGCTATTCGGAAGATAGAGGATAAGAACTATGTGTGTATTTAATTTTCAAATATGGAAATATCCATAAGTATTTATGATCTATAGAATGATTCAATGATTATTTTTTAGGATATAAGATTGAGAAAAATAACTAGTGGCATGATATTTCATATTGAATCATCTTGATATTGATGTTCATGAAACATGAGGGAGATAGAATTCATATTATATATTTTTAAGGCTTAAGAAATGACTGTTCTACTAGTGATGAATCATCCTAGATGTCCCTAAATATTTTTATATTCTTGTTATAAAAGACTCTATAAAATAAAGGGATATGAAATTTAGAACAATCATCACACATAACCATTTAGAAAAAATATGGGGTTAATTATTATACATTTCCTTATAGAAATTACTTTATGATATCAATGATACACCTATGTTTAATAATTTACCTAAACATATCTAAGACAGATTCATACATAGTAGTGTAGATCCTTTGAAACACTAGTGTTCTTTTCTAGTTTAATTAATTTAACTACATACAAGTGAAAGTTATATTTAAAAAGGATGAGTGGGTCATTAATATAATTAGTTAAAGAGGTCAATTTAATAAAATACACTATAAAAATGAAACATTGATTTGACACCCCTTCTCAGTGTTACATTATCAGTCACATGGGAACTTCATAATCATAGTAGCATTATCATTTCATGTGGGTGACATAAATGTATTTATTATTACAATAATCAATCATCAAAAACATGAAATATTATATGGAAGGAACAATCCAATAAATTTTTTCCCATTAATATATTTCAATATATTTATCAAATCATCTCAATCATAGTAATAGAGAATTTTCATAATTGTTATATATACTAAATTATATCATTTAAAATATATTCCCCATGAATTATAGTAAAAAATAATTTTATCAAATTTGTTATAAAATACATAACTTTAGGAATTTTATAAAATCATAATTTTAAATTTCTCTAACATTATGTCAATAAAATTATGTAGTTATTTAATAATAAAGTACATTTCCCTTTTATAATAATTTATTTATGCCACAAAATATTAAATTTATGTTTTAGAATTAACATATTTCTATTTAATAGAAACCTTATTTCATCTCTTGGATTGGTGCCATTTGTATTTCAATGTATTTTTTATTTTGTAATAATAAATATATATGAATTGGTCCTTATTTTATAACCTAAAACTATACAATGTAGGTCTTTACCATATGAAGATAAATTTTGCAATTAATTTTCTTCTTTCACATCCCAAAAAAATAATTATATACCTTCCTACAAGAAATTAAATTATAACACTTATTACTCAATGAAGAGTATCATAGATTAACTATGTAACATTAAGATATATGTTTTATCCTCATTGAATAACATTAAATGAATAATTTTTTTGAAGGTTGAGTATCATACCTTTTTATATAGATTTTAATTATATGAAAATCTCTATCGAGACTATCTTTTTTCGATTTCTATAAGTGTGATAAACATGAATCTTACATGAATTTCAATTAAAATATTATTTCCACCTATTTTATACATGAAAAGTATGATTTAAATGAATCCCATTTATAAATTATGTTATTCTCAAATTATTCTTACTTATTTTTATGATTATATCCAAGTTAATTTTTTTTAGTTCTCTCAAAATGATACTGCATCACTGACCTAGAAAAATTTAAATTCAAATGAAACATTTTCATCATTATAGATGTTAATAAACTATATATAAATATCAGTTCCATTATATATTACATAAAACCATAATCTTCATTGACATGGGGTTTTGAAATATAGAGTGTCTTCACAAGTCTTAAAATAATAGTGTGTTATTCTATAGGGATTTAAATTATATATTTTCTTGGCATGACAAAAAACTATAGCGGGCCTCGCTATAAGGGGTCAAATTTATGAAATCATTCATTTTTTTATAAAGTATAGTGTAATTATTTTTTCCAATAGTATAATATTTAACATGAAATAATAAAAGAAATATAGTATTATTAGTACTATTTTATTTGAATGATTATCACTTGTTTGTTCAATTGACGGTATTTCATTTGTTTAAGAAAAACTAAATGTAAATAACATATGTAAAAAATTATATGTTAAGGAAAAACATGACAAACATGTTTTATATTTATAATATATTCCTAAATATGATAATAATATTTTTGTGACATTATTCATCCTTAGATCATATCAATTTTGTAATGTTAATCTCAAAAGGTTGTAGTTTCTCCCTCTAAACAGATATAGAAATGTGTTGGATGAAAATAATAAATAAAAAGATTACTTTAAAATTTTATAAAATAATATATTTTTTTATAAAATAATGAGAAAAGTATAAATAATGCATGTACGATATACATGTATGTAAAAAATAGGAAACAAAAAAACCTTTAAATGTAGAAATATCTTCTCGGATAAAGAATATCGAAACTATAACATATTAAAATTAATAATAAATTTCCATATAATAATAATTAAAAATTTGTTCCCAACATAGAATATCTTGTGTATTATTAAACATTACAATAAATATAGATTAAAAATAGTTTAAATATTTTATCATTCTCTAATAGGATGTATTAATTCTTTTATTTTAACTATGAAACCTACAGAAATGATTTTTTTGTTACTCTGTTAAGGGGTTTTTATGGCCATTATTAATTATAGTTATGATTTCATATAAATTCCTTATTAGATATCTTATTCTGTGTATCTATAAAAAATAATTGAGTTCCCAACTTCTTATTGGTATCATAATTGTTAGTTTGCCCTATATTGGATTAACTAATACTCTTCGTAATTTATTTTATTATCAGAAGTGAATAAATTATATTCCCATCCCATGTAAATTATTATTGTTATGATAATATCCTCTATTATTATCTATTTCACATTCATGATTAATTTGAAAAAAATATTCTAGCCCTGGGAGACCATTATTACAAATCATGTCGAAACAATATTACAAATTATTGAATTATCATCATGTGGGTGGTATTTTTTATATTTGATTGTCATAGCCTAGAATCCAAAATATTAGAGCTAGTGGTTATATTAAATTATTAGAAGATATTACAATAGTTCTACAAGGATCTAATGACTTAGTAGTTTTGGATGACTACAAACTGACATTTTTTCACATTACCATTTTAAACATTAATTACAGTAAAAAATAAGAGGAGATCATTATTATCTGTTCTAGAAGATCATTAATAAGATCACATAGTTCTCATATACGTTTATTGTGGTAAGGAAACAAAAAATAAGGTTGATCTTATATACTCTATAAGTATTACAGTACAATAAAATATATCTAAACATATGTGTAGAATGAATAGTATGGTAAAAAGTTAAATGGTCAGAATAATTCAACAATAAATTGATACTATGGGAAAACAATATCAGGTATTTTAAATAAAAACATGGGTATTATTAACCAGAATCAAAGTGATCAAATTCATAGTACCAGAAAATGTAAACATACTGTGAAGGCATTGTGGTAGGACATCATAAATAAATGGGTAATGAATATGACAATACTATAGACATTTTTTCTTATGAAACACACAGATTCATTTAGGATCTATCATTACCATTCCCCACCCTTCTCAAATTATTTATAATGTAGTCATCATATGAGTTTAAAAACACATCAAAACATTCCCTAAATAATATATTACAAAATCATGGAAAATAAGGAAATGGATATCTATATGATGGAAATACAGAATAAAATATTTCCTCATTAAAATGATTAATGTTCCAATCTAGGATAATGTCACAAAAATAAACATTGAATGTAGTGTATTATCATTGTAATATGAAGTACTCATTTTAAAGAAATACTGATATAGTGGTGTAGATGGTACTTTCAAAGTTCTAGGTTATAAATGAAATATAATAATTGAGTTTTTAATTTTTTTTAATTTTAGAAAACAAATGTGGTGTTTGAAATATCTTTCATTATGTTTCATAAATATCATGTGAATTATTTAAAGAATATTACTCAAGAGTATCAACCAATGTTAACAGTCTTAGCCCCATTCATCATGCACTTAGTCAATATTGAGTTGATACTCAACCAAAATTTTTTAGGGTGATTACAAACTAGTGAATTAATTCCTCAAATGAATTCACTCTCCAGTATCTAAATATGGATGTATGTTTCATTAAAATCGCATACACTTTACTTTCCGAAATTTTATTTTTGTGTCGATTACAGTGCCTTTAGTAAAATCTAAATCAAAATGAAAATGAGGATAGAATTAAAAAAGCTAATAATTATTTATATGGATAAGGATATAATCATGATATATATATAAAATGGGTGATAAGTGTACTATATATTTAAAAACATGGTGCATAACAAAATCATGTCTCAATGAATTGAAATCAGAAACAACGAATCTTTTTCATTATTCCAACTCATCCAAATGTGATATAACATCTTATATTGCAAAAATAACGAACTTAATAACATGTTTAAGAACATTATACTTACCTATAACTTAATTTCAACATCATTTATAATTATTTTCTACATGTATATTAGTTATTTATTATCAGTTTTCAATATCTGGTGTGTAATCTTAATCATTTGGAACTAGTTTTGTAAGAGTGATGAAGTTTATTTATCCTCAAAATGATACTCATTACCAAATAATAAAATGCAATATAATTTTTTAATATTAATTTTTTATAATTCAATACTTTCATTCCATGTAAGAGTTGGTTTCGATCCTTATTGTTGAAATCAACGATGAGCATGTTTAACTTATTTTTAGGAATCATACATTTGTATGTTATATATGGAGTTTAATATTTATGATACCATTAAAATTTTGACATAAATTATTTATTTAATTAATATTTCATATATTAAAAGAAATTTAATTCTCGTTTTCATCCATGATATTAATTTATATCATTATTCATGTTGTGGACTAAATTTACCCAAATATAAAATTACTATATGTAATGGATGATAATGATGTTATTTGGTTATAATATCATTTTACTAGGAGCCTAATGACCCTATTTAGTTTATATTAATGAGTTATATAATAATATTAAATAATAATATAAATAATATAAACTATAATATGTTATTATAGTGTATGATGGAATTAGTTTTTTCTCATTGGATGCTCTTTTGGATGGTTGAATTTACAACGATTATTTATTTATTATTTTGTTAAAAGTTTTCTAAATTTATATTTAGGAAGAATTAATTATTTAATAAACATAATATTTATCCTTTAAACCCATTATCATGAAAATCCATGAACTGTGATGATGAAAATGTTCCAAAAGAAGTCAATTATTCCATAGAGGCTGTGGTCTGCACGTACACATGGTTGATGATTTTGTTTTTAATAGAATGGGAGAAATGTATAAAATATTTTATGATTTAATAAACTAAAATATGATATTAATATCATAATTATTTATTAAATTTAACACTAGGACACCCATGTAATGTGGTCAATCAAAATTAAACATGATGATTTGTGGTAGAGGTAGTCTGCAAACACCATGAATATCATTTTGGTTTTCCTTAAAGAAAAAAGAATAAATATGGTTAATAGTTTTTTACATAGAATAATATCCTAGGATAAAAAATAATAATAATTTTTAAATTAATGATCAAAATTTATTCTTAAAATTAAGAAATTTATTCAATGAAATTGGTTAAAATTTCTAATCATGTTGAGGACATGATATTTCCCTCAGGTAACAACTTAGAAATCATGGGAATATGATAACATATTGGGAAAAGAAGCTTTATGAGTGGAAAAGTATTCAAGAAAAATAATGAAGGAAATATTTTTAAGAGGAAACATAATTTTTTAGAAAAATTTAAGAGGTGGTGAGAGGTCCCTTTAATTAGGAATGATAATTTCATTTTATAAAATATTTCAAATTAATATAAATAGAGGACATGCATCACAAGTCATGTGGATCCAAAAATGGAAAATAATTGAGCATAGGTGATATAAAATCATAAATTTCTCAAATAATAATTTATAAACATGTTTTTATCATGATTCAATCTATTTACCCCTAGATTTATTACTTTTACAATTTTTGGTTGACTATGGTAACAAGATTTTTGCCTATGTAAATAATTTGAAAGCCTATAAATAAAAATTACCTTGTTATATAATTTAGATAAAATTATTAAAAAATTTAGAATAATTTTATTAGGTAAAATATCTATATCTATGAAAAATAAATTTTTTCATTAGCACATATGACACATAAAATCACTTTTTTAGAAAGTGTATATTTTGAAGCTTAATATTTACTTATAGGGTAAACTTATCATTTTCTATTATTTTCTATATATAAATTGGTTTAATGTGACATTTATTTCAATTCAAGTCAATACCAAATTTTATCAAAATTAAATTAAATTAAATTAAAATTCCAAAAAGTATTTTTATTTGAAAATATTACATATATCCTAAAAATGATAATTATAGAATTTATAAATACATGATATAATTGTAAAAAAATTATAGTTTTACAAATTAGGTAAAAGTTTGACCTACTATTTGTTTTTATACACTACATTTCATTCTTATACATGCATAAAATTCATATTTTTTTAAAAAAATATTTCTTTTCAATTCACCTAAAATCAATTATTTAAAAAAAATACCGAAAAATTCATCCTAAGTTAATACTTTCATTTGAAATCCAAAATTGGTTTTAAGTTGTAAAAAATAAAATAGTAATTTTTAGGATGCATCGTTTAATATATATATTATTGTCTTGGGTATTTCATTCTCCCATATGAAAATAATTTTATCCTAGAAATTTGATCCATGTTAGATACTAAAAATATATATGTATTCTCTCATTATATCTTATTAAAACTCCCTTGTTACCTCATCTATTTTATGGTATATTTAAAAAAATTACCTTCTATGTTTTATTATTCAAAAGCATATAATATCTAGTGTCATGGATCTGGAAAGGCTCTACATTATAAGAAAATCCAGTTTTCAACTCTATTCCCTCATATGTGTGTATATGAGTTGGATTCAACATGTATTTCCTCAATAATGAAACATGGAATACACCATTAAATTTATAATGGATAATTTTCATATCTAATTGGAATGCTAAAACTATAATTATCTCCATTTTTTAAAAATTACCAATGTACCTATAGAATAAAATTTAATTATTCCAACTCATACAACACACTACCATGTTAAAACATTAAGAATACATTATTCCCCCTTTAAATTCTATCTATTTAGTTTTATTTTTATATGTTATTTTTTTCTACTTTTAGATAACTTGATATGATTTGGAATTTTCTATAAAATATCAATTGACTCCATAATTTTCTTTCATATTAGCTTCCTTTTTCTATATTCTCCCTAAAAAATTGGAGTAAACCATCGCTTCCATAAAATTTCTCACACTGTTCTATTTGGATGCTCAAATAGAAAAAAAAGTTTATTGAATAAAAATTCCACTGAAGGTATATTCTAATTAAATTATTCATATAAGTTAATATAATATAATCGAATAATGTATTAAATTGTTTTTAAACTCTATTAAGATTACCCATTAGTTTGGGGATGATATGTGGTGCTCAAATATACCTTACTATCGAGATTCATTTTCTAACTATTCTATATTTTAAATGTAAGGAAGGGTCATAAATAAATACAATTGATTGATGTTACCCATGATTTATCACAATTACATTGATATAGATCTAGGTAAGTCACATAAGGGGTAGGAATTATAGTTCTACATAGAATTGTGAAGAATCTGTAAAGTGATTAATGATTCCCCATATAGAAACATTCCCCTATAGACTTTTTGAATGTCTTGTGAAAAAGTCCATTATAATATTTTTCCACTTTCATATAGGTAATGGTATAGGTTCTATTATGACCATATGATATTTCTATCATCCTTTACTTAATGGACTAATATTCATATTGACACACAAACCTCAATTTCCCACTTTATACCATAACAACAAATCATTTCTCTAAAATACATATACATATTTTTATTAATAGGGTGTATAGAGAAATTTGAGCTATGTGATTCATCTAGTACTCCCTCATATAGTTAGGTATGGATGGAATTTATAAGATCTTAAAAAATGTCGACACTAAAAATTTATTAATAAATTCTTTCAATTTCACAAAATTTGTTTCTTAAATATACATTTTTTAATCTTTATCATCCATCTAGGAATTATCTATCTTTATCAGTAAGTATGGTCTAAAAATTTAATATTTAATGAATAGTGGGTCCCCTTAATAAAAAATTACCATATAAATCTTAATATGTTATTTAATATAGGATCCCTATTAATTCTTATCATAGTTAGAACTCCATAGTCCCTCCAACTCATTGAATCTTCCAACTATTTTTTCTTTTTAAATGTGATTTTTTCATGATATCATACTCTTTGAGTATCTATAAACATGTTATTATCTCATGTTGATCTCTTTATGAGAGAAAATATAACTCGAACTTTTTTCATCTGTATATATTTAATCATCTTTATACATAGAGATATTTCCTCCATATATTCACGGAAAATATAAGTAAGGATAACTCAATGCAATGAGTTAAATAGTTCTACTCATGGATCTTCAATTTCTATAGTGAATAAGAAACATATCTATATTTCTACATTATAACACAACACAGTCTTTTTTTAATGAATCACTATCTATTAAAAATAATTTATTTCTAGATAGTAAATTCAACATCGATTAAATAATTAATATCTCCCCAAGGTATTAAAAATATTATTCACATTCTCCATATAATATGAGTTTAACCAATTTATGTGCTTACTAGGTTAACAAATTTTCCAATAAGATAAAATTTTGAAAAAACCACCGATACTATCATAGTAATTTTCGAAATTGATGTATCTCATTTATATTTATCATTGTAATCTATTCATTGATTTCATTTTTTATATTGGTCTACAAATATTCCATCCTTGGGGAAATATTGATAATAAAGAAACATCAGGAATGAAAATTTCACACATACTGAATTTTCCATATAATTAATTTTCCCTATTAGTCTCAAGAATTATTCATAAATGGTTCTTATCCTCTTCTTCGTTTTTATAGTGTATTAAGATATCATCAAAAACACACCACCGGAATTTTATTGATGTTATAATTGAATAATATATTAAATATATCTATAAAAACAGAATAACTATTAGTTAATATGAAGGGTATTAATGTAAACTCACAATTTTCAATTCTCATATGAAGTATTCTCTTTAATATATCCTCGTAGTTCACAATTAACTGATTTTAACCAGATAAAAGATCGATCTTTGATCAAATATTAATCTCCTTGGAGTTAATGAAATAAATCATCAATGTGAGTTAAATGATACTTATTCTTTATAGTAATTAGTTCAATATCCCTATAATTGATTCACAATATTATACAAAAATTCTTATTTTTCATGAATAATACAGGGGATCCCCATGGTGAAACACTATGGTGTATAAATCCCTTATCAATAATTTCTTATTGTTTTTCTAACTCTACCAACTCCCCTGGTTCCATTCTCAATGGATTTTTAGATATAAATATTTCATTAGGAGTATGTTCAATAAAAAACGTAACCTTACACTCATGTGGATGACCAAGTAATTCCTATAGAAATACATCAATGTATTTTTGTAAATTTGTACATACACTATACTTAGGACTTACTTCCCATTCAAAGATGGTGTTTACTATTCCATTTTTACAATAATTTCATCATTTTAGGATAATATAGATGGGTCTAGAAAAGAAACTATAGGTCAAGTATCTCCCTTGGAAATAAGGTGTTCTATTTCCTCATCAGAAATAGTTATCACCTTCTCTGATAGTATTTTTACACTATACATTGATATCTAATCAATACCAAGGATTAATTCAAATAAACCATAGATATGTTAATCATGTTTTTCACCATGTAATATCTATGAATCTTAATAGATATTTCTCGGTAAATATTCATTTCAATAAGAATCCCATTATGTGTCTTAATAGACTACTCTGTTCTCATTGTTTTAGGAAATGATTTACTGTTATCAAAAAAGAAGGATAGTTTTGAATTGTAAAAAAAATACGTATTTTGTATTCTAGGAAAATATTCCTTAAAATGATCAGGTTTTCTATAATAATTTTTATATCTTAATAGGTTCATATAAATATAGTCCCAAATGTTTCCACTATACTTCCTCTATTAACAACTATAAATTA
This sequence comes from Viscum album, assembly GCA_963277665.1. NCBI lineage: Eukaryota > Viridiplantae > Streptophyta > Magnoliopsida > Santalales > Viscaceae > Viscum > Viscum album. Next base: position 49,765,159 of record OY728138.1, on the reverse strand, counting down.
CTAGACTCTTTAAACATAGACCCAATAGTTAAAATACATAATTGATATAGAATATAAGAGTTCATAAAGGATATAATAACTTAGTAGTCCTGGAATACTAAATACAAATATAGTATTGTCATTAAACATGATAACATAAATTACAACATAAAAACACCACAGGAACATTGTTATGTATTCCAGAAGATCCTTGAATATTACACATTGTTCTCTTAAATATATCTAGTGGAAAAAAATAAAAAATTATGGGGATCTCTCATGCTTTGAAAAAAGTAGCAGAAAAAAATTATTTCATAATTTAGGAAGGACATAAATAGTAAATAAAAAATGTAAATGATCATAATAATACAATAATTGAATGAAAATAAGGGTATACAATATCACAATAAAAAATAAAAATAGGGATAATAATCACCAATGTCATACAAAGGGAATGTAACATTATAAACTACATAAATATATCATCAAGGCCATATTCCACGAAATCAAACATAAATAAGTAAAGAATATGTAAATTCTCATGTTAGTGGGCCTCATTATAACTACTGATAGTTTGAGGGATATCTATATCATCTCCACCCAATGATAATTATTTTTTAGGAATTAATTATATGATTTAGCAATACCATTCATAAAATTACCTTAGGAACATGCTATTAATCAATGAAAAATAGAATAATGGATATCAATATGATAGTAGTATGGAAAACATTATTTCCCCATCTAATGGAATGAAGTGTCTATGTTGGAGAATATCCTAAAAATCAACATGGAAATTATGTGGTATTCTTAATATAATACGATGTACCCTTTTAAAATAAATAAAGATAATGTTTAATAGAGTGTAATTTAAAATTTATAGCATAATAATAGTAGATAGAAATCGATTTCATTAGTTGTAAAATATAAGAATCCAAATAAATGTTTAAAAACATTATTAAGGTTCATAAATATCATGTTAATTATCAAAAGCATATCCATCAGGAGTGTCTCTAGGTGTGTGGTGTTAGGCGTACTCATTGTGCATCGAATAAATATTGTGTTGATACTAAAAAATCATTTTTCTATGTGATTACCACTAGGTGAATATGTTAGAAAATCATATACAATTTTCCATATATAGATATAGATGTAATTTATATGAAAACCACAGACACTTTACATTCCAAAATTTATGATTTTTGAGCATTGTGATGATTAGGTATCATCTCAATCAAATTACCATGAAGGATAAAATATGAAATAGAAGATTAAATAACATGAATTGTGAGATAATAATGTTATAAAATATAAAATGGGTAGTAAGTACAATATACAATAGAAATAATGGTTTATAATATATCATGGAACAAGGAATTGAAATTTGAGACAAAGAATACTTACCTTTATTCCCACTTAACTGAATGTGATCTAACCAATTATATAAAAAATCTAATATTATAATACTTCATTTTAGAACCATATTTATACCTATTACATTTTTTCATGTTCATTTATATTTATTGTATACATTTATATATTTTTTTATTATCTATTTTCAATATCGTGTGTGAGTAATCTTGGCCATTTTGAACTTGTTATGTAATAATAGTGTATCTATTAATTCTTATCCAATAATAAATTATAGATCTTATAAGGTATTATAATTGTTTATTTATAATTATTTATAATGTTATGATTTAATTCCCTGAGATTTTTTGGTACTCTCCTTTAAGATGAAATCAACAATGAGTATTGTTCCAGGATTTACTGAAAACCAATTTGGCATCTAAACTATTGAGTTTAATATAAATTTTACCATTAAAGATGGAAAAAAATCCTTATAATTATTTATATCATATATTACCATATTTGTTTCATATTTTTATCCATTTTAAATATTTATATCATTGTTCTTGTAGGTTCTTAAAATAACCCAAATAAGAATATACAATCATTAATGGATGGCTATAAAGTTACTTAATGGTAATATAAATAAAAAAAGGATAATAATGACTTAATTTTTTTTGGAGTTTTATATCAAAATTTGAAATAATTATAAGAATAACAAGATAACCTATAAAATGCTACTACATGGAATGAATTAATTCTTTTTTCTGTTAGAATGCACATTTGGATGATTGAATATCCCATAGTTGTTTGTAAATTTTATTTTTAATTGGATATATAATTTGAATTTATGTAACCTTTATAGTTTAATGAAAATCATATCTATCCATTAAAATCATTCTCATTACCTACCATGAATGGTGGTGATGAAATGGGAAAAACATAAATCAATCATTGAATAGAGGATATAGTCCACACGAATGCATAATAAATTTTTTAGTTTTCCAAAGAACGTGAGAAATTTATAATACATTTATCATTTAAAAATATATAGTATGTTCTAAAAAGAGTAATTATTTATAAAATTAAAAATTATATCCATAAATTTATGGGTTTTAGATAAAATGGAGCATTATATTTTGTGGAGGCGATAGTTCACACATGCACACACACAGATGTCATTTCTATTTTCATAATTAGGAAAGGGAAATATTTGTTAATAGTTAATCCCTTATCATAATAAAATTATTTATATAATAAATACAAATTTAATTTAATCTATATGAAAAAAATTCAGATATGTAATATAGAAAAAGAAAAAAATTTGGGAAAATCAGTACTCACATTGAGGACTTAGGCTTCCCCTTAGAGAACTCCTTGGAAAGGGGGGATAACACTGATATCATGTGACCAGATCATAATTAGGCTTATTTTTAATCTATGGGAAGAAATAGAATTATATTTATTGGCATAAACTAGATTTTTGAGTTGTATTTATTGGGTGGTGAGAGGCCCCTTTTATTATTTTAGAGAATGTAATTTCTTAATCATTTCAACTCAATATAACGTGAGGCCATGTTTTACATGAGAAGTGGATACTAAAATATAAAATAATAGATTGAGGGGTGATATAGGGTATATAATTTCTCAAAATATAAATTAGAATCATATTTTTATGTTTTTTCATGATCGTGAACCAATGATTTTTTACTTTAAATTTTTCAATTTTACCGTAGTAACTTGTCTTATTACCCAAGTACATCACATTTATAAATCAAAATAAATATTCCCTTATAGAGAAATTTTATCAAAATTTTAAATGTATTAAAAAAAAATTTATTAGTTAAAACTTATATATGTAAAAGAATAAATTTTAACAATAGAACATGTAATGTGTGAAATCCCATTTTCAGAAGAAATGTATTTTTTGGATTAATTTGTTTGTGCAAGGTAAAGTTTTTAATATATTTTAATTTAATAATATAAATTTTTTAAAAATTGTGTGGTCTAAAGGGAAATAGAACATACCAATATAATATTTAATAAAATAAAAATATCATTAATAGTTTTATTTAAAATATTACTTATATCTTTATATTGTTAATCATTGGTTTTCTAAATTAAACATAGCATTTTTTTTTATAATTTATAGTTTTGTTTATTTAATTAATCATAGAATAATAATAAAATTATAAACTTCTATGCCTTTCTTATAAAGTCATAATGTTTATAATGTTGTTAAAACTTTTATTTTCCACTATTCACCTAAAATCAATTATTTCATAAAAACAAAAAAATCTGAAGAATATATTAACTTTCAAAATCCAAAAAATGGAGTCATTTTGGAAAAATTAAAATTATAATGTAACATTAAAATAAAAATAAGAATAAATTCTCATTATATTTTTCGTTATGTAATAGTTTGTTGATATAGTATTTAGGTACTGTAGGAGGGTACCACGTTTTACATCTATTGTGAACATGTTGGACCTGACACACCCCAAGTGTTGATGAATTTGGGTGATAAAAAATTGTTGTATTAATTATCCAAAACAGTCTCCTTTTTGGAACTAATTGTTATATTAGTAAGAATAGTGATAAATATATAGATCAATTTTCCTTTTCATATAGTCTCATTGAACCTCATGCACTAATGTAGAAACATAAATTATTCAAATTGGATGATGTTTTTACTTGGTTTTCCACAAATTAATAATCATAAGATTATATGAAAACATTTTTTGGAAATACCCAAATGTAATACTACTCACTTCGGTTTTTAAAAAGGATAAAAAGATTAACTATTGATCCTGATTTCACTCAAAATTATTCTCTAAATGCACTAATTCAACAAATAAAATTTTTAGTTTATAGATTTTACATTAATTCAATAGTTTATAGATGTACTTTTATATTCATTGTCATTATTGTTTTTTGATACACCTTACATATTCATCTCCAAATATATGTGAAAATATGTTACCCATTCATAGAACTCCTCTTATTTATGAATGACTATAATAACTCCTTATATAGAGTTCATTCATGTGTCTTCTTCTTTATAAACATATGAGAGTGTAACCTGTCATTGAGGATTCAATATTTTTCAAACATATATTCATAGTATTTTCACTTCTTCATCAGATTAAGATAATTCAAAAATTAGAATAATTTTTTTCACTCTACTTCATTAAAAAAAAATTATAATAGTGATACTCCCTCTTTTTCTTCAATATTATCTTCAAGATCATGATATAGAAATATGATGAGTCTATATCATCTATTTTACAACACTAATTCTATAATTTATAAATGTATTTTCTAAAAAAATATCCATAACCACTAAGTGTGGTTATATAGATTTACCGACATCCAAACCTATGATATGAGTGTTAGGATCATCCGAGTGCTATTTATTTTCTATATCATTGTTATATATACCACACTCATATTAATATTGTAATATTCCACCTCTTAATTAATGTATATTATCATTATTTTAAAATCCTCTTAAATTTACCATAGATTATTTTTTAAAGGACTAGGGGAGGCCTCCAGAGTGTCCCTATGGTTCTGCGGATCAGAGTATTAGTTTTAAGGAAAATAAAACATTTTTTCATGAAATTAAATGTTTAGAAATAACCATTCAACATAATTATTTGGTTAAAATGGTGAAGGACCATAATTTGTTAAACTAAATGGATGGTTCTATCAAACCCTCTAAAACCTATAATTTATTATAGATTCATTCCACATGGGATATATATATCTTTTCTAACCATGAGACAAACATTGTGTGGTGTGAATTTTTTAGAGAGTATGGTTCATATAGTTGGGTAATGTTTGGTAAATCCATATTTCCAAAAAATGAACCCATTTGAATATCAGAATAATTAAAATCATTCCTTTTTTACCCGTTATGTATGACCATATTTTCTCTCCTCTTTTCATCATAACATCCCAAGCCTATTCTCTCATACACCTCTCCCTCAATCTTGGTGGAATTCCTGTGATCCTCCTCCAATTTGAGTTCCATATGAAGAGATTGAGTCCCCATGGTATTTATAAGATTTTTTCATCCTCATTTACTCTTTAAATATATTTTCTCTTGTTGTCTCATTGTAGGGAGCTAATATACCCTTTTGAGGGTTTTTGTTTGGCTTAACAAAACGACTCATTTATTCTTGAATCAATTATATAGATTCGATGAGTAATTCTTATCTACCCTATGGTATGTGGTCATCAAGCTTTCTCTCTTGGTTTACCACCATATAGTATGTATCATGAAATTCATGAAGATCATTTTCCATTATTTTGTCTTAGAACCTAAATTAGTTAATTTTTTCCTCACAAAATGAGACTTGATCCCCTCCAAGACCATCGAATAGCCATGTTTAATTAAAATTTATTCCTTATCTATCCCATTAGATTAATACTTCATATAAAATATTATAATTATACTAGAAATACATAAATGGGGTGTCTTTAATGTTGATAATATACTAAGGGAATGTCCTTGGTAAATTAAATGAAAAATGATATGTTTAGAATCAAAATTTTCATGCCATATAAGTTATGAATTAATTAATTATATTTGGTTCTATGATTATGTAATGGAATCATTCAATGAATTTTAATTATGGAATGATATACTTAGATCCTTGATGACCTATGGTGCTAAATAAGTCACAATATTGGGATGAGATTCTTAGATTTCAACTTATTCATGATGTTATTTTTTCAGAATTTTAGGATGATCTCATTGGAATCCAATTTTCGTACATTGATATATAAAATGAAATTATGGAAAATTATCATTTTATTCTATTTTTAATTTTATTTGGGAATACTAATATGATCTATATGGATTCCACATGATATCAGGTGCTAGGGAATGTTGGGGTGAATACTTGGATTCTATGTGATACATGATATTGGGAATTTCAAGATGACTTCATGGATACTTGTGGTAGTTATGGTTTTCACGGTCATCAAGAAATCATGAGAGAATCATACACTAGAAGATTCATATAAGTTTGAACAAGGTTTTATCCCTGATCTCATAAATCAAGAATGTTCTATTTTATTTATTTAATTTTTTTATCATTATATTTTATAAAATTCATATACAAGAACCATTTCAGCTGAAATTGGATATGATTCTAGAAAACATTGGAATTTTCCTCTTATTATTACACAGTCCCTAATTTAGATTCTAGTTTTCACCCAAAAAATAAAAAATGTAGTACTAAATAAGGGATCTTTCTCTTTGGAGTATTAATTAGCTATTAAAATATAACACATTTTCTTATAGCATTGGTTATCCGTTTATATGTTACCATATTTATGATATTCATTATTTATTTATGTTTGGTGGACGGTATCTCCTTTATTTACATATATGTTATGAAATCTTATTATGAGGGAATAGTCAACCCATAGTAACCATATAGGCCCTAACCTATAGTCTGTATCGTCTATCACACAAGGAGGTGTTCTTGAGATCATGTGGCACACTGGCCTGGAGAACCGATTTAGTGACTCCCAATGAGGGGCTGGGAAAATGGTATGAGGGAAATTTTATTTTCCTTACTGTTTGGGAATGGTATACATGGTGATAATATATTTCAATTCATGGTAACAATATCATTACTGTGAGAAGATAATCCATAGGTGAGAAAAAATCCATGTCATTAAGGAATGGATTTTTTTCTTCCTATTTGATTTTTTAGTTGATTTATGTTTAGCTCTAGTGTTGAACTTAGTTTTCATTATACTAAATTTTTGGTTTTTCACTCTTGAACTGGTAAAATATGATTCATTCATTCATTCATCATTAATGAATGTGAGTAACCACAACATTATCATACTTCCTTGTCTATATTGTTATTGTAATTCTAAATGGGTTAGTTACATAATGTGTATACATTAATTTATATGGGTTCCACAAAACAATTCCCTTAGTAATTCTACATATTCATTGCTTTAAATGGGTTAAATATAAAAATTGAGTACTAAAATGTTTTAAATAACTATGGGATATAGTTAGATGGGGTTCATGTCACATCATATAAAGTGTTGTCTTTTTTAATATCAGATCGACAATCCATATAACTATGTAAAGATTAAAAAATTAAAAATCATCTAAATTAATAATTAAAATGGTAAAAGTATTAAGTTGATAAGTGATGTAAACCCTACTATTTGTGAATTGCTGTGTTTGTTTCTTGGTTATATGGTGTTGTTCCTTTTTATTTCTTGTATGTTGGAATATCTAAAAATGTTGTATATTGTGACCAGAGATGTGTTCTTAGAATTTTAGTGGATTTCCTCCATATAGATCGCATATTTAGTTCTAGGAGGGTGAAGATGAGTATTCCCTCGAGGGGTCAAGGCCATGTCCTCCTATTTCATTAGGTGTGGTTGTAGATGATCTTTTTTGTAAAAGATGGCTATGATTAGTACATGTTATTAATTGGGCATCTCCTCTTACTATTACATCTATATCAAAGTTACAAAGCGAGTTCTATCTCTATAAATCTCTACTATTTATAGGGTTGGATGGACCCGGATAGTTTCTATCTATATTGATTCCATTCATACTATCTATGAGAATGATGAAACCCCTTAGTATAGGAGGGTGAGGATATAAGGTTATATGTTGTAGGTATCAATGAGAGCATTATAGGACATATTATTCTGGGCTTAGAGGCATTTAGGAATACACTAGAAGGGCTTTCAGTCACTATTTTTCGGCCACATATTTCAAGAGACTCTATAGGATGATAGGCCCTGAGAGTTCATGTCCCTTAAAGAGGTAATTGTTTTAGTCATGGAGTATAATGAAAAATTTATAGAAATGCAGTTTTGTACCCCTTTGATCATAAAGGGAAAGGAAACTCTAGCAAATTATTTTGAGGATAGATTGAGGTTCTCAATTCATGTTCTAGAAAATTCCATCTGAATTACTACCATTTCAATAATGGAAAACTTGGGACAAATTTATGAGTGGAACCTGAGTGAGGGAAATTGATTAGTGACAGAGTATTATAAAGGGTCTGATAATGGGTCATCAAGAAGCCAAAAACATTATTATGAGGGTACCCACAAGGTTATAAATAGAAAAATCATATTGGGAAAAAGTTCACCACATTTTCACCAGTTGGGTCGATGGGAAAATATTAGACCTCAGTGTGACCTGGAAGAAGTGATGTTCTGAGCATATGGAAGGATGCTTCACCATTAGAGGTTCTCTCATTAGACGTAGCACACATCAATGAAATATATTTTTTTACCTGTGTAGTATTCTAGAGTTAGTTTGGATATTCCATGATAAGCGAGTGTTTGGAGCATTAATAGTCATTCATGGAATGTAAGAGTCTATAGAGTGAATGGTTGGGATCATCTGTTATTATAGGTTGGTGTTGGGTGGGGATGCTAGGTTGGAACTTAGGGTTACGATTCAGGACAACTATATGCAGTTCAACCTACTACCATGGATTAAGATGTTGATTCATCTACTGTCTGAGTTATGACCTTGGTAGCCTCTACTTTTTCTTTTTCATTAATTGAAATTGGGGCTTCTCACTGATTCACATCGGCTTAATTATTGGAAGGCTTGGGTTTAGTCATTGAATGCATGTATGGATCTATGTCCAACAACAATCAATTGTTAGTATGATCAGAGGGTATCAATCTTTTTTTGGTGTTTACCATTGATATCAGAGGTTATCATTTCTTGTAGGACCTAATTTTCTTATATATGATAAATTTTGATCTAATACACACTATATATTGGTTTTTCCACACCAATCTCACTTCTAATACTTCCATAATAAGGTCGTGTTCATAACTCTTAAGGGTTATCATCACATATATATAATGGAATTGGTTAAATAGATATTTCATGCATAAACTGCTGAGAATCAGTTGGATGAGGTGACCACCTAGGTTTAGGGTAAGATATTGGATGATGGGGGTTATATAAGGATAGTTTTCATCCCATGGTGGATTAATAACATGATGTTTTCCTTGAGGTTTTTTAATTTTTACCACCTGACCCTGGGATCGAGTTTATAATTGAACTCTTAAAATGTATGGAAATTATTACAATCCATTCATATAAGATTTTTCTAATAGATCAATGATAATTAAAATCCCAACTAGAGTATTTGGAGGAAAATAGATTATCTATCTGAGCAATCTCCCATGGGGTGCTCCATTTTTATTTGAAAAAAAAACATGGAAGGCTCCCTAATACTGTGTGCAGACTATCAAGATTATATCCAAGTAATATTTAAGAACCAATATACACTCCCTTGTATTGATGATTCATTCAACAAGATCAAGGATTCTTGGGTATTATCTATGATTCATTGTTCTTCATGGTAGCTCTAGATCAGAATTAAACCATCTGAAATTTCCATTATAATGTTTTGAAGTTGGTGTGGTCTGTATGGGTACCTTTTGATTAATTTTTGGCTAAAAAATGCACCCAAAATCTTTATGCATCTTTTTTTAAATGTTTTACACCCTTTCATGGACTCCTTTATCACCATATTCACTGATGATATATTCATTTACATATAATTTCAACATGAACACTATCGATATTTTGAGATAGTTCTAAGGACACTTTAGGGAAACCAGTTGCATGAAATGCTATCAAAATGTTAGTTTTAGAGAGATCGAGATCCTTATTGGGCCAAAAAAAATTTGTGGGTGGAGTTTTTGTGGATCCTGAGAAGGTGGATGTTTCGGTTTCCTGGTATAGTCCAAATAATTGGTTTTTATCCATTTCGTCCTAGAGATGGATGGGTACTACCACATAATAATATAGTATTTCCCTCACTTGGATGCTCCGATAATAGACCTAACTAAGAATGGAGTAAGATTTGACTGCTCTAATTCTATTGGGGAATCCTTCAGGGATATGTATAGGTGTTTAACATTTGTATTAATCTTGAATTTACCTGAGTTGTGTAAGGGATATTAATTATATTGTGATGAATCGTGTATTTTCTTTGGTGTAGTGCTTATATAGCATGGGAGGGTAGTCACTTATGGGTTCCAAATGATGATACCACAAGAGTTTAACTACATGACCCATGACTATGATCTTTCATTTGTGGGAAAAAATTCAGGTATTGGTGACACAACCTCATTGGGTTGGGGTTTTCCAAATACATAGATCATAAATGATAAAGGTACCTCTTATCCAAGTGTAACCTAAATCTCATTCAAATATGGTTGGTTGGGTGCACATGGTCATTTGACTATGAATTGTTGTATACCATAAAAAAGATAACCACAATATTATGACACATTGAGTTGGAGGACTCAGTCTATGTTTTTCAGGATTTCATCTCTGAGTGGAAGAACAAATCCGTTTTAGAAAAGACTCACCTTCATGTCAAGGAGTACCAGGGTCGAATGTATTTGGATTCCCTATAAATTACAACCTCACTCGTAGAAAGGGTTAAAGAGTGTTAAATATAATATTTTGATTTTACTTTATTGAGGGAAACTATATATGATCAAGATCCATGCCCTGATTGGTCCTTGGATGCTGAAAAGGTTCAATATGTCTTAGAGAAAGTGGTATTCTTAATGGGCATGTGTAAGGATTTCATGAGATACATTCACTCCTAGAGATGGTTTTTGTGTCCTAGGATTACCATGATGTATTATGACATGGGTAAGAAATATTTGTGGAATAAAATAAGGAATGAAATACCCATGTTTGTTTGTGATTATTCACCTACCGGTAGGTGAACGCCGACCATCAGTGCCCCCACTGACCTTCTCTAGCTGATGCCCATTCTAGCATGGAAGATTCATAATTTCATGATGGAATTTGATATGGGTATATTGTTGTCTTATCATGGGAATTATGTATTTTGGGTTCTCATTGAACATATGATGAGGGTATCCCACTATAGGACTATTAAAAATTATTCTACAGTTGACAAGATTGATCATCATTATATATGGGAGACACTATAACGACATACGGTTCCATGAAGAATTTCTGTAGATAGGTACATTTATATCACCAACATTTTTTATTAGGGACATTATAAGGTACTCATCATAGTAGTCGATCGGGGCATAAAATACCATCCACAATTTGACGGGAAATTAGAGTGTACAATATAGGTTCCGAAGGATATGATCATAGGATGTTTCCTTGTTTTGGTGGTTCATGGGAGAGTAATATGGCCGCTGAATAATATAAATACAATAATAACTACCATGAATCAATTTATATGGATCTATTTGAGGATTTTTATTGATGTTGATGATGATTTCATATGTTCTATTATGATGCTGGTGAGTCATCTCTACTTTGTATATAACTAGTAAAAAAGACCACTTATCAGATCCAACTAATCAGGAGTAGTGGCTGATTTCTCATTGAAGAAAGATATGTCGTGATTACCGAATATGAAATTACCTTGGGTTTTTCTATAAACCAGACCTTATTATTCCTACCACCAATATTTGTGAAATATTGGATTTGGATGCATGGAAAGTTATCACCTAGGTTGTTTGGGCCATTTGATATTTTCTAGAGAGTCATCCATGTGGCTTAATGACTAGATACCCACAAGAGTATAAAGTGATCCAAAATATATTCCACATCTCATAGCATTTAAGGTTTAACCAAAACATATCTCATGTTATTAATGTTGATGACATTGCACTGGGGGATAATGATTCCTTTTAAGAACATCTCATGTATATCATGAACTGAAATAAAAATAATCTCAAAGGATGGTCATTCCACCAGTATTTGAGTTTTAGAAAAACAAATAAAAACATCAGGAAACATGTGAATGAGAGAAAAAATTTCAATACCTGTGGCTAGATATTATTATTGAGGTCTCAAAATTGGTGTGGGAGCCCAACTCGAGGACAATGAGGCATATGGTGTGGTTGTTGTAAAACATATTGCTGAATTAAGGTACAAACGCATTTTGTTTTCCTTTGATCCCATTAATTTTAAAATATTATAATGATTAAGTAATTTAGGGAGGCCATATGTGTGTCTTGATGGTTTTTGGATTAGAATTTCAATTTTTTGGAAAAAAGAACCAGGAATATGGTTAACACATAGTTTTTTATATCCATGCACCTTAACTATTTATCTTGAAATGGGAATGATCATGATTCATTAAACCATGAAGTTAGGATCAGAAAAATGTAATACCTAAAATTTATTAATAATCCATTCATTATGGCTTGTTCCTGTGTTTACATACCATTTTACTAACTATGAGGGGTGTTGAGTTTCATATAAGATCTTATGTTTTATACCAATTGTAAATTATAGATGAATTTTAATGTTTCATTTAGTGGATATAAAAAATAATTAAATTATATTTATATTAACATTTAGAGAGTTGGAACTCTTTAAAATGTCATTTTTGACATGGTTTAAGGCCGGAGAGGTTTCTATGGATCCTAGATGAGTATCGAGAGCTCTAGGATTAAAATGCATATTTTTGAGATAGATAACACTCAATGCACGATTGGTGTACATTTTATCTACCATATAGGATATTGTTGATCATGTTATGTATATCTACAAAGATTGTGTGTAGTTGGTAAACTATGTGAGGAAACTATGTAGTTGTGTGGTTCATTAAACAATGACACTACATAGTTTGCCCTCAATTTTCCTAAACATTAAACTGAACCATGCCCCACATTAAATAGAGAAATATTTACATTTTCCCCTCCATACATAAATTATTTTTACCTTATTTATTCCCTTATTAACACCCATAGATCATCATGAATTTCCTCCTAACTTCTAATCTTACATAGGAGGACCTCCCCATTATTTTTCTGATTTAAACACCGTCAGATGCATTAGAAGCCTAGAGGTAAATATATGACTCCTTTTTTATCATATATATGTTTTATTTTCCCTCTTAATAGTTGTATTTGTGAAATATAATTTTCCTTATTTTTTTGGGTGCTTTCCTTTTTCTTCAATTTCTCTCATTCCAGCTTGAATCAAAGGATGAAAATGGAAGAATAATTCTTCTTTAACATATGGCAGGTGGTCTAGATTACTTTACCTTAATGTTTGATTATTTATATTATTTTTTATTTCTTCACCTTCCATACATTATGTGCATTACTCCAAAATTATGAAATATCATAAATTAAAATCCTAGACTCTAACCTTGATGTTATTTAGACCCCTTTCCATGATTTGATCTTTTTTACCCCAAATAAAACAACATATTTGGATGTGTTTCCTAAGGTCCCATGATTATTACACTCTGATTTTTTTTAAACCTCATCTTGAGGTGTGCTAATTTTTCTCTCATAAATGAGTTGGTTGTATTGATTTAAATGTAATGTGTCAAGAAATACCAAGTCACTTGGCCCATATTTAGTTATAAAGTGTCCATTTGTTAAAAGGGTATTTAATTTAATATGATACTAATATAATTTAATTAATCCATCCATGATTATGAATAAAATGATTTTATCATAGGTTGATGACCACATTTTTATCTACCTCTAAGGGTGTGTGATACTAAATGCTCTATGTGATAATATTTTAATGATATTACCAAACAAACTCCTATTTCATGTTGTCTTATTTCTAATAATTGAATGACTAAATATAGTAACCTATGTACTCAAAACTAATTTTGTTTTCTTACATGATACTCTGATTGTTCATAACATAGTATTGGATTGTTTTATTAATATATGTTGTGGAAATATGAAATCAATGAATTTTAAATGGTTTTGACCATTCACTTAAATATGAAATCCTTTATAAGATAACCATGTCACTTTTACTTTTTGGAATTTTAAAAGTGGATGATTGAAGAGAAATATAGTTGAAAAATTTCATGGATTTTTTCTCATGGTTGATTCTTAAATTCGTAATGTGACATGATCATTTCTTATTTCATGCCTTGAATGATACTAGTTTTCTGATATATAATTCCGTATATGGGATCATAAGGATCATTGAATATAGTAAATTAGGAATGGTTAAGAGGTGTTGGATAAAATACCCCTAATTGATTAACTGGAATTGTGTACATGAAGCTCGTTATTATTTATTTTAAGATATTGGAAATCTATATCTTATTTATTTATTTAAATTTTTATACATACCATTCTTCATTAATTATTTCAAATGTCGTACATGATGCCCCTAATTGTTTATTTATTTTTTTGGACATGTCTATCCATATCACTCTTTATTGTGAATTTTTATACATGATGCTCCTCATTAATTATTGAATTTGTTAGACTTGGTGTTCCTCTTTGTTTAATATAATTTTTTGGACATAGTGATCTCATTATTTATTGAGAATTTTTGGAAATCACACTCAACATTCCCTTAGTTAGATGATTTGGTGGATAGCCTTATTTAAATATGAAACCTCATATGATTGTATTTGTGCATGGACACCCTGGTTTTATACCAGGGTTCTTGGGTCTATTTTTATGTGAAAAGAAATATTTTTATGTGATGGGAAAATTTCACAGATAATTAATTTCTTAAAATGAAGTAGGTATAGTTGGCCAATCATCTAATGAGGAACCTGAGCTCAACTTGGTTATTTTTGTATCATCACTTAATTGAATTTATTTAATATACCTACACAGTAATATATTTTATATTAACTGACCATATTTTAATTAAATATTGTTTTCAGTGGCCAATTAATTTTTACACACACCTTATTCATGATATCATTTGGTACCTAAACACATCACATGACTGATGGTTAGAACTTGGATCCGACCGTTTTGTTTTTTATTTACTATGGGCTATTATATGGCATGAATGTAGTGCATGAGAATATACTTGAGATTCTATCATTAGTTAATGTCTTTTTTTATTTATTCATTGCTCAATATTTCCCAATTGTGTGTGTAACCTTTTATGTGTTGTTTAAAATTTATTTATAGAATAACATGTTCATTAATGGATAGTTTTATTGGCTTCTATAAAGATATCAACATATTTTATTTTTTACCTTTTACATTATTAATTATTTACTCTACTATGTTGAGTACTAATATAGTGGATATATTCTTTCCACTGTACCACCATTGGACCCTCACTATTAGTAGGTAACCTCTAGGATATGGGGAGGACTATTGAGGCCTTATCACCAACCAATCTTGTTACTGTTTATAGGGGTAACCAGCTCAGGATGTGACAATGTGGTATAATAGGATCTTTTTTCTTGATATTACTATTTAGGGATGGTAGACAACAAGTTGGGGATGTGTTGGAACTTTTTAGATAGAAAATTCTTGGTAGTGGGCGACCCACACACAGAAGAATGATCATGTTACCAAATATGAGACTATAGATTATGTTTATTATTATTATAGTTTATTATTGTTTAATCTTTAGTGACATTGGATGTATTTACATTCGTTACTCATTTATGAGATTTATCTCTAGGCATGATATTGAAAGAAATGAGGTGAATTCCTGAATTATTTCAGGCACATAGGACTCGCATTCCATTATCATGCTTATATGTATACTTTTCATGGATGATTATGTTCCATGTTTATCTATATACCATGATTTTATTATTTTTAATCATATTTATCAGTATACCTTTCTTGTGTGATTATCTTCAGGTTTCCCTATATTCTCTACTGGTGTGATAGATTTTGATGTTATGGTTATGGTATATGGCTGAGTAAATTAAGTTTTTGTATCACCCAAAATGTTATTTTCCAATATATTAGGATGGTGGAACTAGATGTGTCCAGTTTAAATTTTATTAAGGAGCCAATTTTTTTTAAATTAGATAATGAATTAACCTAAATATAATATTCATAATGGAAATGAATTGGGATTTTTTTAAATATAAAATTTAGTTATTATTGATGTTAGTTAAATGTTGTGTTAATTGAATCATATAATGGATTCAACATTGATAAATTTTGAGTGATTAATATTATAAATTAGTTATTTTATTCTTCACTCAATAGTTATATTTGAGTTTTAGCATTGTATGTCTATTAGTTAAAACAAAAAAGGATGTTTCTATATCTTAATAATGAAAATATTATGTGTTTCGCATAAATAAGATTATAATTTTAATTTATAGATAATTGAATCCATAAATTGAAAATTATAACACCCTGAGATTTTGTGAATTATTATTTTTGAATTGATTTATCTTTTAGAAATTTTTTATTCCACATGACAGTAGAAATAGTTCTTTATATATATATATATATATATATTAAAATTATAAGTCAAAAAATAATTTCTCACAACACCGAAATGGCTTGTTCTTTCCTAAATATTGACTTCTCTTGTGGTGCAAGCAACATTGACTTTACACGTATCACCGAGTTTCATCAAAGCATCTTTTTATTATAATTTTCTAAATAATATAATTATATACTATCCATTATAATTAATGATATGAATATTAAAAAATACATTTAAAATATTTTTTATAATAAATTTATATAAATAAAATATATTGGTAAATAAAGATATAATTTTTGGGTAATGTCCTTAAATGATTAAAAACACTATGAATTACTCTTCATGCCCTTTTATGAAAAGTAATAAAATGAATTTTAGTCAAATAATGATATTCTATTTTTTAAACTCGATTTTTTTTGAATTTAGAGTTCTTAACTTAGCTTAGGGTTAATTTCTATGTTTTTTGAGAAACCTCAATTTTTTATGAATAGTGAAAATAATGTTTTCAGTTAAAAAGTAAGAACCTGGGTTTTTAGGATGGGTCAAAATCCCGACCCTGTTTGAATTTTTTTTTGACAGGTTTCTGAGGAGAATGAATTTAATGGGATGTTCGGGAAATTTCCAGACTACACGCCGTGTACTTTAATTACACGCTGTCTATGTGTAGGCGAGTGACTGACCGTGTGCTCGCCGAGTACATGTCGTGCAGTGACCGTGTATAATTTTATTACTACACTGCGTGTAGTTTTTAACACGCCGTGTATGCCCCCGACCGTGTGAAGCCATATATGGCATGTAGGCCTGTTGGCCGGGTAGAACCAAGGACACACCGTTTTCCCCTGGGACACGCCGTGTAGTCTAGCCGTGTTTGAGGGATATACATGGCGTGTGAGTATGTCGACGAGGAAGAGAAGAGGAACCTGGTACATTCCGTGTACCCAGAGGTACACGCCGTGTACTCATGTAGGTAGGTACGGAAAGTAAGTTGGAAAAATATTTCCTTCTTATGAACAGTTAAATGAACCATACACGGCGTGTAGTCCCAAAGTACACGTCGTGTACTTTTTTTGTGCTAAAACGGTAAGTACCCTCGTTTTGAGGCATAACACACCATCCTCGACCCGGATATGCGAACCAGGCCGGCTGAACCTCTCTTGCACTCCTGATCGTCCGTCCGAGACACGTTTCGAGCTCTGATTAGTGCGTTGGAACCCTCTTGGTAAGGCCTCGATTCCACTTTGGCCGTTTTGTCTGATTTTTGTTCTAGAACGAGTTATATCCCTTTGAGAGGTTTTGAATCTTTTGTAGATTTTCCGCGTTTTAGACAGAATAGGCAGGTGTTACCAGAGGAGTAGCATCGTGTGAGTCTCAGGTAGGTGGTGCATACCTCATTTTTTGTTTTCGTGGTTGTTTGGGTGACGCGACTTCGGCGTGTTTTCGGGTATTTTTGAGCGGGACCCATTTTATCTTCTTTTTCATACTGAATTGTTTATGGCACCTCTGGGATGCCTTTGGGATGCCCGGTTACTAGTTTTGTGTGAGCGGGGCCGGGTGAGGGGTCGTGGCTCATCGGGGCATTTTTGCTGGGGAATGCCAAAATGGTTTTAATTTCAATATTATTGTGTTAAACTGTTAGTTTAAATAATTTAAGCCTGTTATAATTATTGGAGACATTTAAGACCTCTGTGCTAGTATGGGACAACACCTGGTATAGTGCAATTCAACTGTTTAGTTGGTTTTGCCTGGTTATGTTTTCTGGTTAAATATGTTATATATGCAATTCCCGAATTGCATCTGCTGGACCCTTTTTGGGTTGTGTTGGGCTTGGCCCAGTTACGCTTGAGTGATTCTGATCACAGGTTGGGGATTTTCCCAGGTTACTTTGGGTAGTTTTGACCACAGGATTGGGCGTCATAGATGTCGATTTAAGGTAGTACGACTGTCAGGATGGGCATGGCTTGGGATAATAGGGTGGCGATTCCATCAGACTTGAGCAACATGGTCGTAGGGACATGAGGTGTCAAATGTTTTCATGGCTTAGGACAATTTTAGGTGATCACCGCTCACCGGGACTTTGAGTAGTGTGCACACAGAGATAGTCCGTGATGAGGTGGTTTTGACCACTAGTGTGGGTAGAGGCCCCCGTATTTGCGGTTAGGTATTTGGTTGGGGGTTCTTGCCGTTGAAAGCCATGTGGGAGGTGAGGAGTCTTCAGGAAATGGGCGTGCCTTCGGGATGTCGGTACTTGAGACATGAGGTGTTAGGAGGCACATGGTGCCGGGTTACTATTTTGGGCATGCCTTTGGGACGTCGGTACTTGAGACATGAGGTGTCAGGAGGCACATGGTGCCAGGTTACTATTTTGGGTGTGCCTTTGGGATGTCGGTACTTGAGACATGAGGTGTCATGAGGCACATGGTGCCGGGTTACTATTTTGGGCATGCCTTCGGGACGTCGGTACTTGAGACATGAGGTGTTAGGTGGCACGTGGTTCCAGGTTACACGACAGAGATTCCGTCGTTGGCTGAAGCAGGTGACGCTCCATGGTGGCTGTTTACCACCAGTGGATTTTGTGTTTAATTGTGCATCGTACTGTTTACTACTTTCCTTGTAAATTCATGACTTCTTAAACACATATATTTGGTACGCACCGTTGGGTGGTATCCTACTGAGATTTGTCGCACACCCTACACAGGCCCTTCGGGAAGCGTGTAGACTTTATGGATTTATGTGCAGGAAAGATGCCATCTTCAGGAGCTGGGCTGCGTTAGTTATTGCATGGATATGGTATGTACCATGAGGTCATGCCTAGCTGGGTTTAATTTGTTTTGTTTACTTTCTGTATTGGCATGCTTGTTGTAGCTACTGTTGGTTATCCATTGGGGCCCTTTTTATATTCAGTTGTGTATGACCTATTCTGGATGCATGTTTTACTGTACAGTTGTAGTTACATGTTCATAGCATACTGTTGTGTTTATTTTCGCTGCTATTGTTTCTTTACTACTTCTTCTTTTTATCTATATTGATTATGCTTCCGCTCTACAGGTCTAGTTCGAGTGTGCTGAGTCTTTCTATCTGCTGCATCTTTATTGTTATACATGGACTAGTACCCTTATTACGATCCTCTGGGAGGGTATACCCTCCCCACTATACCTAACATACCCTCGCTGCTAGTTGGCAGCCTTTGGCATTCGGGGATGTGCGCCTAAGGTAGTAACACCCGACCCGTTTGGCACTGTTCAGGTGGCTGGCCGGGTCTGGGATGTTACAAAGTGGAATCAGAGCAGTTCTTCAAAAGGATTTAGTAGCAGTGTTTTCCGGCTACTAATGAGATTGAGACTTCTCTTTTATTTCTTCTGGTTTTACTATTTGGGATATGGTAGACTGGAGGTAAGTTGTTGTTAATGGAACTGGGTTTCTAGCTTGTGTTTGGGTGCCTGCAGCCCTAGGTACGATGGATGGACCTAGTTGCCACGGGTGGGAATTGCTGTTTTCTTTTACTCAGATTACAGTTTATATGATTTCCACCTTGGTGGCTCACTTGGTGTGTGATGTTCTTGATTGTGATATGTGACCCTTGACCCGGTGTGGTAAGGGAGAATTGGACCTTGGCCCGGTATGGAAAGGCTTGTTGCTTGGCTTTTGATAGGCACATTTCTAGGGTATTTCAATTTCATAATTTCATGTATTCTTTGTGAAGTGATAATACCATGTGAATAAAATAAATCAATTGCCATACTTTATCTGCTTTGAAACGTAAAATGGTGAAATTTCTTATAGAATTTCTAGTTGTTGCAATGTGTATGCCATGATTTATTTTTTTTTTTTGTAGAATTTCATGTGCCAGGGTTTTGGGTCTGACTCTTATGAGAGCAAGCAGGTACTATGGGTGAGGTAGTGTAACTGTCAGGATTGGGCGACTCGGTCGTCGGTTTGAGGTAACATGAGTTGTCGGGATGGGCATGGCCCGAGGTACTTGTGATAAATGGCTCTGTTGAGGGCGGTTAAGGAGGCCGTGAGGATGGGATGTCGTGGGGCATGGGTTGCGGTGATGGGGAGTGAGGGTAGTTGTTATGAACTACCTTTTACTACTTTCCTTATCTGCGTAAACTATATTGTTATATATATGGGTTGTCTGAGCATTTATGGTATTCAGCGGGTTACTCTTTCACGTCGCGATGGAGCGTCAGGCAGGAGATGATACAATGCTGCAGGACCAGGATCAGACTTCGGTACAGGCTGATCATGAGCCGTAGGTACAGGCTCAGGGACAGGATCAGGTTCAGGATCCCGTGAAGGTAGGATAGCAGCCGGGTTTGGCATCGTCTGGGCCGTGGCTCGACGAGCAGCTCCGGGCGAGCCTAGTACGCGTCTTGAAGGGGATGGACAATGGTGTTCAGAGTACAGATCCTTCAATGGCGTATCTGACGGGGGAGTTCTAATCGCAGCACCCGCCGCTTTTTCAGGGTGAGGGTGGTCCGTAGGTGGCTAAGAACTGGATAGAGAGCATGCAGATGATCTACAAGCATCTCGAGATGCCTCCAGGGCGGAGGGTCAAGCTGGCAATGTACATGCTGAGAGGACCGGCGAAGCGTTGGTGGGATGTTCAGGTTCAGGCTCGTAGACACGAGGGACTGACATGGAAGGACTTCGAGGGTAGGTTCTTTGAGAACTTCTACCTAGAGACACTGAGGGCAGAGAGAGCTCGTGAGTTCTTGAGTCTTCAGTAGGGAGATATATCTGTTATGGACTACGCATCTACTTTCACAGAGTTGTCCCGTTTAGCACCGTGTATGGTGAGAGACAACGCAACAAGGGTTACGCGCTTCGAGGATGGCTTACGACACACCATTCGTATCCAGGTGAATATATTATGGCCAGGTTCATTTTCCGAGGCGGTGAATCAGGCACTCATAACTGAGGGAAAATAAAGGGAGAAGTCTCTCTTGGGCAGGGCGACAACTTCAGGTGATGGTTCAGACAGCAGGAAGTGAGGGCGGGATGAGTTTCAGCAGGGCAGTCAGGCCGGGGATTCAGCTAGACCACATCATAGTAGTTCTTCAGTGATTTTCTTCCAGTGTGGGAAATCGAGACATGTTCGGGCTCAGTGCAGTAGGCCTTCGAAGGAGTGTCGGGCATGTGGACACGACGAGCATCTGGAGAGGTTTTGCAGGAAGCCTTCTCAGATAGCTGGCAGGCATAGACCCGGACAGACTGCAGCGTCTGGAGTTGGTTCAGTTTCGGTACCCAGAGGGGGTAGTCGATGTTCAGTTGTGCGCGGAGATCGTGAAAGAAACAATGGGACCCAGATGAGGGGTCAGTGGACGGTGACTGGAGCAATATCGGGAGGTCAGGCGTCAGGCAGCCGTGTTTCAGGCCAAGTGCACGCCGTGGAGCTGCCAGAGGCTGAGCAGGCCGGTGAGCGAGTGACAGTTAGAGGTACACTGTGGTGTGACCGTGATCTCCATGTTTCCTTTTTGGCATAACCTTTAGAGGTATATCTGTTTTGAGTGCACGAGGTGCACAAGATTTTTGTGGACTGACTAGATGCTAGTCAGTGGGTTGGCACCATCTTGGGTGCGTGATATATATATATATATATATATATATATGAGGTGTCGTGGGTATCAGGGCATCGGGGATGTGGGTTACATGAGGTGTCGTGGGCATCGGGGCATTGTGGATGCAGGTTACTTGAGATGCTTGGCACCAGGACCTCGTGGAGGCGGACACTGATGCGGTGCGGTTTACGTTGGGTGTCGGTAGCGATACAGGAGCACCAATGAGGTGCAGGGGTGACGATGCGTCACGGGAGGATTTTGCTTCCGGAAAATAGGTTAGCAAACCCTGTTTTTTTAACGTTTTGTTGGGTTGAGACTGGGTAAGACAATTTCTAAGGTGGGGAGCCCCCTTGAGGAATTTGGTTAGAACTTTAACGACCCATACTTTACATACATTGTTAATACTTCAAAATTGAAGCACACTTATTACAACATATGACAAAACCACAAAGGACCGTATAGGTATAGTGTCTTTAGAAACTAGGAAACATAAACAACTGGTTCATAAATCTTCTACAGTGTCTCCCATTTATTTCATCATATCTAGGGTCAAATTTAGCATATTCTACTTAATATCCATCTTCTTGACCTGGGGAAAAGAAAACATAAAAGGGTGAGCTCAAATGCTCAGAAAGGCCAAATAAAGGAAATAAAAATCATATCATATCTTTTTGAAAATCATAACCTGCAAAAGAGATCATAATATATTAACATGGAATAAATCATAGAAGTGAAAATGAGATCCCCATAATCATAACATGAAACTTGAAACTTTGTGACATGCACACATAATCATGGAAAATCATTTCTTGTTAGTCATGACTCATTGCCAAGACTATCTTAGTGGACAAAGTCCCTTTCTGAACCGAGTCACCCTCGTTCCAGTCCTGTTTCACTGAACCGGTATAACCTATCGTTCCAGCCATGTCTATCTCATGAGATATAAAATCTTTACCCAATGCATTGGAGGGAGATATAGGTCCCACCCATCTTATAATGAATCCTTTCTTATGTGTGCCACATAATCATAAATCATACATCATCGCATAACACATGTAACAAAAATGGGATTCTTGAAATATCATGACGTCATAAAACAAATCATATAAGGTAGATGACTTCATCAAATGTAATAATAGGGATAAAAACATAACCCTTTATTATCTTATATGGAAAATAATTTTGATAAAACACTTGAACTCCATTCTTGAGGAAAATATCCTTTCTTCTTCCAAAACACTTTTCTTTTCTTAACATGTCATAAAATTGTAAACTAAAAGAAGTTGATTAAAAATAAACTTGAAAACTTGTAAAGGAAGCTGCTTGGAAATAATGTTTTAAAAATCCATTCATGCCGT
This sequence comes from Viscum album, assembly GCA_963277665.1. NCBI lineage: Eukaryota > Viridiplantae > Streptophyta > Magnoliopsida > Santalales > Viscaceae > Viscum > Viscum album. Next base: position 49,741,679 of record OY728138.1, on the reverse strand, counting down.
ATAAGTTAAAAAAACATTCTTCGTACTTTTGTCGGAAAAGTCAAAAAGTACCTCGTACGAAAAACGACAAAAGATTCCTTTCATACATATTACTAAAAACTCACCTAAGGGTCAAAATGGATTTAAACAATTGTAGGTGGATGGAAATAATATTACATATTTATGAAACATGGATGTGGATGATAAAATACATCCCAGTAAATACTTACGAATAAACAATCTCGGATAAAAATGAGATTGTGATATTTTCCTTACCTTAGGTCCGATTTGCTTTGTACGTGTCCGAAGCTCCTGTATAATGGTTTAAATAATGTTATTGACTTATTCCAGAATCATACATATTGATATGATATCATATATGGTCATATTCTTAGCTTCTTGTTAGTAATATTTCATTGTTACTTGTTACTCGGGTCTTTATTGCCTTTTGTTCTTATGCGTGTTTTGCCGAATACATTCTTATTCATCTTTTAAGGTTATAGATACCTTATATCCAGAATGGTATTAGTGTAACATATATCATATTTATTCATTCAATTCATTTATATAATTACTATGTAATGATGATCATGTAGAACGAGTCGCATCACATTGTGGAGACGGTATTCCGTACGTACGCATGAGTGATGATATAGTTCCTATGATCGTGGAACTGTATTGGAGTATATATATATTATTTCAGTATCAATATTACTTTATAATAATCATAAATAGTTACTCATTACACCATTATACCCATCCTTGTAAGGTGATGGTGGAAAATAGATTACACCATGGCGTGGAGACGGTATTCCGTACGTACGCACGCCCGGTGATTTCATTTTTCCGTGGGATGGATAGAAGGTGAATTAGGGTTGTTTCATATTTATAATAACATATCAGTATGTAAGTAATACTGATGTTATTACTTTATCATGAAACAACTAAAGAAGAAGAAGTTGAAGAAGAAAGAAATTGAAAGGATCGGTAATGGATATTACCTTTTCTTTGGAACGCCTCTTTGAATCATCCACTTAGGGAACTAAGATTGGTCTTTGAAGAAGACCAGGACCTCTAGGATTATTCTAGGGAAGTGGATAGGAGAAAATGTCAGTGGTTGGCCGAGCTTGAGTGCTCAAATTGGTGTGAGGAGGAGGTGGAGGAGGTGCCCTTTTATAAGGGAGGAGAGGGGCACCTTAGGAATATCTCAAAATATTATTTTATATTAAAGTCAAAATCGGTTTATAATGGTTCCAAAGGGTCTTATTTCGAAGCTAAAGTGGGGATGGGTCGCAATCCTATCAACCAATAGGATTTAGACAAGTATAGGGTATTATTTTAACCTTATAAATTAGATTTAACTCTAAGTTAAATAATTTAACTTTTACCGTGTCTTTTTGTTTTCTTTCACTATATGGTTAATACACTTACTATAACATGCCTAACGAACCCAAAATTGTTTATTATTAATATATATAACATTATCTAAGTCATTTGCCCGATCCTTATATTTTTAGGAATAAAATAACAATTAATAATATAATATTTTATTTAAAAACTATTTTGTGTCAATTTTGACACTATTTGATATATGATTTTTGTGAAAGTCATAACAGAATTATGTGTTCGAAACAAGTTGATTAAATCAACATTAATATATCATAGTAACCTATAAAATTAGTGTAATTCATAAAAAGTCTCAAATTACATTTATTTTGGTGTTTATAACATCAATTATGTCAATATTTCATTAATAAGATAATTACTGCATCATCATTGTGTCATAAATAAATTAAATTATTTAATATCTAAAAATTACAAATAAAATACCATTATGTAGGAAATCGTTTTATCTTTCTAATGAATATTTATAGTCGAATTTATCTTATGTATAACCCCATATTAAAAATGATTTACTTATTAAACTTTGATTTTAACTATTTTAACCCTTCTTTAAATAAATTAATAATAAATGTCCTAATCTAATCCAAGTGGACCTAAATGGTCATATTTTATTCCTATGTTTGTTTTTGGTCGAATTATATTTGTCCAATAGAATTAGGACATGTGTTAGGGTAATAGTAATATCATATTTACCCTTAGTTACTCTATTTACTATTAACCGCGGTAAAAAAAGTAAAAAGTTACTATTCACCAAAAAATTATTTTTATCTCATTGAACCACATTTTACTTACTGATATCAACCGTGTCTGTCGGATTTTTGAAATTCCATTCACATAAGCGGTAAAATTAGGTTTTATGCAAAATTCAGTTTTTAACCTACCACTTAGTGGTTTCACTATTCATCAAAAATTGAAAGTTTTCAGAAAAATACCAAAATTTCACCCTAGGCTAATTTCGATATTCTGAGTCCAAAAATGAAGTCCATTTTGAAAAATAAAATTTATAAAATTTCAAAAAGTGGTTATTACTATTCATAACGGCTAGTTTTAATAGCATATTGTTGTTTAGTGAAACTCGGTATTGCATACGACGCAAGCTATCGAGGAAGGTCGTGATTGCATGTAAAGCAAGCCAAGCAAGTGTTGTGTAGAAAAAGATTCCTTTGATGATTCATATAACATAAAAGTCTCGAGTGTTACATTCTACCCCTCTTAAAAAGAATTTCTCCCTCGAAATTCGTCACTTTGTAACAAACAGATGAGGATACTTATCCCTCATCATATCCTCAAGCTCCCATGTAGCTTCTTCAAGTTGGTGGTTCCTCCATAAAACTTTCACCAATCTAGTGGTCTTGTTTCGTAGGACTTTTTCGCTACGATCCAGAATCTCTATCGGTTGTTCTTCATAAGAAAGATCTTGCTCCAGCGGTACAACTTCTGAGCTGAGTAGATGTGAAGGATCTGGTATGTACTTTCTCAGGATAGATACATGGAACACATCGTGAACTTGAGAGAGATTCAGTGGAAGCACCAATCGGTAAGATACCTTTCCAACACGATCCAGTATTTCGAAAGGACCGATATATCTGGGGCTCAACTTCCCCTTCTTTCCAAATCTCACAACCCTCTTCCAGGGAGATATTCGTAAGAACACTTTATCACCCACTTCAAACTCTAGGTCTTTTCTTCGGTTGTCGGCATAACTTTTCTGTCGACTCTGAGCTGCTCTTATGTTTTATTGAATAGATCTGACCTTTTCTTCCATTTCATCAACAAGATCAGGTCCTAATAGCTTTCTTTCCCCAACTTCATCCCAGCAAGTTGGAGTCCTGCATTTCTTTCCATAGAGAGCTTCTTAAGGAGCCATCTGAATACTGGAGTGAAAGCTATTATTATAATAAAATTCCACCAAAGGTAGGTGTTTATCCCAACCTCCTTTGAAATCCATAGAACAAGCTCTCAACATATCTTCTAGGGTTTGAATTGTTCTCTCAGACTGACCGTCTGTCTGGGGATGATAAGCAGTGCTGAAACTCAACTCTGTATCCAGAGTATTCTGAAGACTTCTCCAGAACTTCGAGGTAAATCTCGGATCTCAATCAGATATAATATAATGTGGTACTCCATGAAATCTTACCCCTTCCTTTACATATATCCTGGCAAGCTGATCTAGAGAGAAATCCTCTCTAATAGAAAAGAAGTGTGCAGACTTTGTAAGACGATCAACTATGACCCAAATATAATTATTGCCTTTGGATGTTTTAGGAAGTCCGGTGAAAAAGTCCATAGTGATGTTTTCCCATTTCCATTCGGGTATGGGTAATGGTTGTAACATCCCCTTAGACTTCTGTCTCTCAGATTTAACTTGTAGACAAACCAAGCATCGAGAGACATATTCAACAACATCTCTTTTCATGCCATCCCACCAGAAGTACTCTTTTAGGTCCCTATACATCTTCGTGCTTCCAGGATGAATAGAGAATGATGAACTATGAGCCTCATCCAGCAGCTCCATCTTTAATTCGGGGATGGGAGAAACACAAACCCGATTCCTGAACATTATTATCCCATCACAATCAAGGATGAATTCAGGAACATTTGTCACCTTCTTTTGTAACTCGACATCTTCTTTCTGTGCCTCTTTAATCTTCACATGTATAGATGGTTGAACATTCATTTGAGAAAGATAAGATTTTTCCCTTCCATTATAATTCCAAGATCCATACTTTGTAAATCCATATATATTGGATCTTTTGTGATCCTCATCATGGATAAACTAGCATGGTCTTGTCGACTTAATGCATCTGCCACCTTGTTTGCTTTCCCAGGGTGGTAATGGATTGAGCAGTCATAATCCTTAATCAGGTCCAACCATCTTCTTTGGCGCATATTCAGTTCCTTTTGTGTGAAAATATACTTTAAACTTTTATGATCAGTATAAATATCACACCTTTCACCATAAAGTTAATGCCTCCAAATCTTTAATGCAAAGATTACCGCAGCCAACTCCAAATCATGTGTTGGGTAATTTTGCTCATTGATTTTCAACTGTCGTGAGGCATAAGCTATCACCATATCATTTTGCATAAGAACACACCCCAATCCCTTCTTGGATGCATCACTGTAGATCACAAAACTTTCTCCACTACAAGGCAGTGTGAGCACAGGTGCACTGGATAACCTTCTTTTCAACTCCTTGAAATTCTCTTCGCATTCCTCTGTCCAAACAAACTTAACTCCTTTTCGAGTCAACTTGGTGAGTGGATTAGATAATCGTGAAAAATCCTTTACAAAACGTCGATAATATCCAGCCAAACCAAGAAAACTTCGAATCTCAGTTACTGTTGTTGGTCTCGACCATCTTTCGATAACCTCTGTTTTTGCTGGATCCACAGATATCCCCTCTTTTGAGATTATGTGACCCAAAAATGCAACTTTTTGAAGCCAAAATTCACACTTGGTAAATTTGGCATAAAGCTTCTCCTTTCTCAGGGTCTTCAATATAATTCTCAAGTGATCTTCATGCTCTTCCTTGCTCTTTGAATAGACAAGAATATCGTCTATAAAGACTACCACAAATTGATCAAGATAGTCTCTAAAGACTCTATTCATTAGATCCATGAAGATAGCAGGGGCATTAGTAAGACCAAACGGCATCACTATAAATTCATAGTGTCCATACCTTGTACGGAAAGCAGTCTTTGGTATATCCTCCCTTTTGACCCTTAATTGATGATACCCTGAACGATGATCAATCTTGGAAAAGTATTGAGCTCCGCGTAGTTGGTCAAATAAGTCATCAATGCGTGGGAGAGGATATTTGTTCTGGATAGTGATCTTGATAAGTTCTCTATAATCAATGCAGAGTCTCATTGATCCATATTTCTTCTTAACAAATAGAATAGGTGCTCCCCAAGGTGACACACTAGGGCGGATGAATCCCTTATCAAGATTCTCTTGGAGTTTCTTCTTCAATTCCTGCAACTCAATTGGGGCCATTCTATAAGGTGTCTTTGAAATAGGCAAAGCACCCGGTATGAGTTCTATTGAAAACTCAACTTCATGATTTGGTGGAAGACCTGGTAATTCCTCCCGAAAGCCATCATCAAACTCCCGTACAATGGGCATATTCTTAATCGTGAGTTTCTCACCAACCATTTGAGATAAATAACCTTCATTTAGTGGAATCAAGACCCATAAGATGGAAGGAATTTCCACTGGAAGGTTATGTTCATCTTTGCATTCATAGACGATCGTAGATTGGTCTGGAATATGAAATGTGACATCCCTTCTTTGGCAATTGATATGATCTCCATGTAGAGAAAGCCAATCCATGCCAAGAATCACATCAAATTCCACTAAAGGAAGGATCACAAGATTTGCAGGAAGCACTTTCCCACAAACTTCGATTGGAGAAGAATTATAAACTTTTGATGCGACTGTTGTGCCATTAGGTGTTGTCATGGCTAACTCAACATCTAATTGTTGAGGTAATACGATGATACCCTTAGAAAATTCTTTAGAAATCAATGAGTGGGTGGATCCAGAATCAAATAAAACATTTGCTACTTTAGAGTGGATGGTAAGTGTACCTTTCACCACTTCGTTATCGTACTCCACATCGCTGATAGAAATTGCATGTGACTTTCCTTTTTCTTTAGCCTTATGATTTTGTTGACGTCAACCATCATCATCAACCCTTGGATTTGGGCATTGATTGGCATAATTCCCCATCTCCTTGCACTTGAAACATTGAAGTGTAGTAGGTTCATTCTGTGTATCCCTTCCTTTGTTTGCATCATTAGACATCTTCTTCCCATTATCGCGGCATTCAAATGTCCGATGACCTTCCTTTCCACATTTGAAACATTTACTTGTCCCTTTAAGACAACTACCTCCATGTTTCTTTCCACACTTTGAGCATAAGGGAAAGCTCATCTTCTTTTCAGTGTGCTCTTTAGATTTTCCTTTGAATTCCATCTTCCTCTTCTTATCAAACCCATGTGACTGATGGGTTACTCCAATGTCCATCTCAACTTTGAGAGCACATCGAACGATTTCCTCGTAGCTATTGAAGTCCCTTATGGCTAACGCCCTTCAAAGACTTGGTTTTAAGCCACTAAAGAATCGATCGATCTTACTCTCAGGTTGGATAATAATACCAGAAGCGTACCTTGCAAGTCTTGTAAAATTTGCTTCATAGGTATCAATAGATTCATCATCCCTCTGCTTCAGTTCAAGAAACTCTTTCTCCATCTTTGTTTGGAGAATACGAGGGAAGTACTTATTGAAAAATAAGTTCTTGAACTCGTCCCATTCCATAGACTCAATTTCATCCCTTTGCCTCGTATTCTTAATAAGATTCCACCATTGATCAGCAACTCCTTCCAAACGATACACTACTAGGATGACTTTATCATGTTCATAACATTGAAGAACTGAAAATATCTTTTCAGTAGTACTAATCCATTGTTCAGCAACTAATGGGTCAGTAGACCCGCTGAAAGAAGGTGGACGCTGCCTCATGAAGGATTCAACAGAATGTTGCTCCTTCCTTTGCTCGTTTTGAAGTCCTACATGATTCATAGCTTGAGAAAGTTGTGTGAGCATGGCTACAAGATTTTGCATTCCAGCTCCCATATCGTTGGGTTGCTCAGGGGGACAATCATTTCATTGCCCATCGCATTCCGCATTAACACGGTTCCTTCAGGTTCCATCCATTGACTAAAACCAAGAAGAATAGTGTGAGCAACACTAATTATAATAGGAAAACCACATAATCAAGGATAAAATTTCACACTTAAGGTCTTATCCTAGGTTATTCATGGCCATTTCTAAAACACTAAGATTGTGTTCTATGCTTAGACTTATCCATAGGGTTCTTACTAAGGCTTTCACATCCTAGTTTCCAAAGGTTGACTATACCTTTCCTCTTATACCAACTTTAACGACCCATACTTTACATACATTGTTAATACTTCAAAATTGAAGCACACTTATTACAACATATGACAAAACCACAAAGGACCGTATAGGTATAGTGTCTTTAGAAACTGGGAAACATAAACAACTGGTTCATAAATCTTCTACAGTGTCTCCCATTTATTTCATCATATCTAGGGTCCCATTTAGCATATTCTACTTAATATCCATCTTCCTGACCTGGGGAAAAGAAAACATAAAAGGGTGAGCTCAAATGCTCAGAAAGGGAAAATAAATTAAATAAAAATCATATCATATCTTTTTGAAAATCATAACCTGCAAAAGAGATCATAATATCTTAACATGGAATAAATCTTAGAAGTGAAAATGAGATCCCCATAATCATAACATGAAACTTGAAACTTTGTGTCATGCACACATAATCATGGAAAATCATTTCTTGTTAGTCATGAGCCATTGCCAAGACTATCTTAGTGGACAAAGTCCCTTTCTGAACCGAGTCACCCTCGTTCCAATCCTGTTTCACTGAACCGGTATAACCTACCGTTCCAGCCATGTCTATCTCATGAGATATAAAATCTTTACCCAATGCATTGGAGGGAGATATAGGTCCCACCCATCTTATAATGAATCATTTCTTATGTGTACCACATAATCATAAATCATACATCATCGCATAACACATGTAACAAAAATGGGATTCTTGAAATATCATGACATCATAAAACAAATCATATAAGGTAAATGACGTCATCAAATGTAATAATAGGGATAAAAACATAACCCTTTATTATCTTAGATGGAAAATAATTTTGATAAAACACTTGAACTCCATTCTTGAGGAAAATATCCTTTCTTCTTCAAAAACACTTTTCTTTTCATAACATGTCATAAAATTATAAACTAAAAGAAGTTGATTAAAAATAAACATTAAAACTTGTAAAGGAATCTTCTTGTAAATAATGTTTTAAAAATCCATTCATGCCGTATAAGTTAAAAAAACCTTCTTCGTACTTTTGTCGGAAAAGTCAAAAAGTACCTCGTACGAAAAACGACAAAAGATTCCTTTCATACATATTACTAAAAACTCATCTAAGGGTAAAAATGGATTTAAACAATTGTAGGTGGATGGAAATAATATTACATATTAATGAAACATAGATGTGGATGATAAAATACACCCCAATAAATACTTACGAATAAACAATCTCGGATAAAAATGAGATTGTGATATTTTCCTTACCTTAGGTCCGATTTGCTTTTTACGTGTCCGAATCTCTTGTATAATGGTTTAAATAATTTTATTGACTTATTACAGAATCATACATATTTATATGATATCATATATGGTCATATTTTTAGCTTCTTGTTAGTAATATTTCATTGTTACTTGTTACTCGGGTCTTTATTGCCTTTTGTTCTTATGCGTGTTTTGCCGAATACATTCTTATTCTTCTTTTAAGGTTATAGATAACTTATATCCAGAATGGTATTAGTGTAACATATTTCATATTTATTAATTCAATTCATTTATATAATTACTATGTAATGATGATCATGTAGAACGAGTCGCATCACATCGTGGAGACGGTATTCCGTACGTACGCACGAGTGATGATATCGTTCCTATGATCGTGGAACTGTATTGGAGTATATATATATTATTTCAGTATAAATAGTACTTTATAATAATCATAAATATTTACTCATTACACCATTATACCTATCCTTGTAAGGTGATGGTGGAAAATAGATTACACCACGGCGTGGAGACGGTATTCCGTACGTACGCACGCCCGGTGATTTCATTTTTCCGTGGGATGGATAGAAGGTGAATTAGGGTTGTTTCATATTTATAATAACATATCAGTATGTATGTAATACTGATTTTATTACTTTATCATGAAAAAACTAAAGAAGAAGAAGTTGAAGGGGAAAGAAATTCAAAGGATCGGTAATGGATATTACCTCTTCTTTGGAATGCCTCTTTGAATCCTCCACTTAGGGAACTAAGATTGGTCTTTGAAGAAGACCAGGACCTCTAGGATTATTCTAGGGAAGTGGAGAGGAGAACATGGCAGGGGTTAGCCGAGCTTGAGTTCTCAAATTGGTGTGAGGAGGAGGGGGAGGAGGAGCCCTTTTATAAGGGAGGAGAGGGGCACCATAGGAATATCTCAAAATATTATTTTATATTCAAGTCAAAATCGGTTTATAATGGTTCCAAAGGGTCTTATTTCGAAGCTAAAGTGGGGATGGGTCTAAATACTATCAACCAATAGGATTTAGACAAGTTTAGGGTATTATTTTCACCTTATCAATTAGATTTAACTCTAAGTTAAATAATTTAACTTTTACCGTGTCTTTTTGTTTTCTTTCACAATATGGTTAATACACTTACTATAACATGCCAAACGAACCCCAAATTGTTTATTATTAATATATATATCCTTATCTAAGTCATTTGTCCGATCCATAGATTTTTAGGAATAAAATAACAATTAATAATATAATATTTGATTTAAAAACTGTTTTGTGTCAATTTTGACACTATTTGATATATGTTTTTTTTGAAAATCATAATAGAATTATATTTTCGAAACAAGTTGATTGAATCAACATTAATATATCATAGTAACCTATAAAAATAGTGGAATTCATAAAAAGTCTCAAATTACATTTATTTTGGTGTTTATAACATCAATTATGTCAATATTTCATTAATAAGATAATTATTGCATCATCATTGTGTCATAAATAAATTAAATTATTTAATGTCTAAAAATTACAAATAAAATACCATTATGTAGGAAATCTTTTTAGATTTCTAATGAATATTTATAGTCGAATTTATCTTATGTATAACCCCATATTAAAAATGATTTACTTATTAAACTTTGATTTTAACTATTTTAACCCTTCTTTAAATAAATTAATAATAAATGTCCTAATCTAATCCAAGTGGACCTAAGTGGTCATATTTTATTCCTAAGTTTGTTTTTGGTCGAATTATACTTGTCCAATAGAATTAGGACATGTGGTAGGGTAATAGTAATATCATATTTACCCTTAGTTACCCTATTTACTATTAACAGCGGTAAAAAAAGTAAAAAGTTACTATTCACCAAAAAATTATTTTTATCTCATTGAACCACATTTTACTTACTGATATCAACCGTGTCTGTCGGATTTTTGAAATTCCATTCACATAAGCGGTAAAATTAGGTTTTATGAAAAATTCAGTTTTTAACCTACCACTTAGTGGTTTCACTATTCATCAAAAATTGAAAGTTTTCAGAAAAATACCAAAATTTCACCCTAGGCTAACTTCGATATTCTGAGTCCAAAAATGATGTCCATTTTGAAAAATAAAATTTATAAAATTTCAAAAAGTGGTTATTACTATTCATAACGGTTAGTTTTAATAGCATATTGTTGTTTAGTGAAACTTGGTATTGCGTACGACGCAAGCTATCGAGGAAGGTCGTGATTGCGTGTAAAGCAAGCCAAGCAAGTGTTGTGTAGAAAAATATTCCTTTGATGATTCATATAACATAAAAGTCTCGGGTGTTACAGGAACCTTGGGACCAGGGTAGTCCAGGTTGTTTAACTGGGATGGGCGTGTTCGGTGCCATCTCCGGGTTCTGTTTGGTAGCTTGGGGACGAGCTACGTTAAGGTGGAGAGTTTGTAAGAACCCGAGTTTTCAGAACGTGTCAAAATCCCGACCCTGTTTGAATTTTTTTTGTCAGGTTTCTGAGGAAACTGGATTTAATGGGAAGTTCTGGAAATTTCCAAACTACACGCCGTGTACTTTAAGTACATGTCGTGTATGTGTAGGCGAGTGATTGGTCGTGTGCTCACCGAGTACATGTCGTGCTGTGACCGTGTAGAATTTTCTTACTACACGGCGTGTAGTTTTTAACACACCGTGTATGCCCCCGACCGTGTGAAGCCATACATGGAGTGTAGGCCTGTTGGCCGGGTAGAACCGAGGACACGCCGTGTTCCCATGGGACACGCCGTGTAGTCTAGCCGTGTTTGAGGGATATACATGGAGTGTGAGTATATCGATGATGAAGAGAAGAAGAACTCGGTACACGCCGTGTACCCAGAGGTACACGCCGTGTACTCATGTCGGCAGGTACGGAAAGTAAGTCGGCGGAATTTTTCCGTTTTATGAACAGTTAAATGAACCATACACGGCGTGTAGTCCCAAAGTACACGTCGTGTACTTTTTTTGTGCTAAAACGGGCAGTAGCCTCATTTTGAGGTAGAACACACCATCCTCTTCCCGGATACGCAAACGAAGCCGACCGAACCTCTCTTCCCCTCCCAATCGTCCGTCCGAGACCCGTTTCGAGCTCTGATTAGTGCGTTGGAACCCCCTCGGTAAGGCCTCAATTCCTCTTTGGTCTTTTTGTCTGATTTTCTTTCTAGAACGAGTTATAGCCCTTTGAGTGGTTTTGAATCTTTTATAGATTTTACGAGTTTTAGACCGAATTGGTTGGTGTTACCGGAGGAGTAGCATCGTGCGAGGCTCTGGTAGGTGTTGCATACCCCATTTTGTGTTTTCATGGTTGTTTGGGTGATGCGACTTTGGCACGTTTTCGGGTATTTTTGAGCGGGACCCGTTTTATCTGCTTTTGCATACTGAATTGTTTATGGCACATCTAGGATGCCTTTGGGTATGCACGGTTACCAGTTTTGCATGAGTGGGGCCTGGTGAGGGGTCGTCGATCATCGGGGCATTTTGGCAGGGGAATGCCAAAATGGTTTTAATTGCAATATTATTGTGTTAAACTGTTAGTTTAATTTATTTAAGCCTGTTATAATTATTGGAGGCTTTTAATACCTATGTGCTAGTATGAGACAACACCTGGTATAGTGCAATTCGACTGTTTAGTTGGTTTTTCCTGGGTATGTTTTCTGGTTAAATATGTTATATATGCAATTGCTGAATTGCATCTGGTGGACCCTTTTTGGGTTGTGTTGGGCTTGGCCCGGTTACGCTTGAGTGATGACGATCATAGGTTGGGGCTTTTCCCGGGTTACTTTGGGTGGTTTTGACCACGGGATTGGGCGTCATGGACGTCGGTTTGAGGCAGTACGACTGTCAGGTTGGGCATGGCCTGGGATACTAGGGTGGCGATGCCATCGGACTTGAGCGACATGGTCACAGGGACACGAGGTGTCAGATTTTTGGTGTCTTAGGATTGTTTTGGGTGATTACCGCTCACCGGGACTTTGAGTGGTGTGCACACAAAGATACTCCGTGATGAGGTGGTTTTGACCACTCGTGTGGGTAGAGGCCCCCGCAGTTGCGGTTAGGTATTTTGGTTGGGGGTGTTTGCCGTAGAAAGCCACGTGAGAGGTGAGGAGCCTTCAGGAAATGGGCGTGCCTTCGGGACGTCGGTACTTGAGACACGAGGTGTCAGGAGGCACATGGTGCCGGGTTACTATTTTTGGGCGTGCCTTCGGGACGTTGGTACTTGAGACATGAGGTGTCATGAGGCACATGGTGCCAGGTTACTATTTTGGGCGTGCCTTCGGGACGTCAGTACTTGAGACATGAGGTGTCAGGAGGCACATGGTGTCGGGTTACTATTTTGGGCGTGCCTTCGGAACGTCGGTACTTGAGACACGAGGTGTCAGGTGGAACATGGTGCCGGGTTACACGACAGAGATTCCGGCGTTGGCCGAAGCAGGTGACGCTCCATGGTGGCTGTTGAGCACCAGTGGAGTTTATGTTTAATTGTGCATCGTATTGTTTATTGCTTTCCTTGTAAATGCATGACTGCTTAAACACATATATTTGGTACGCACCGTTGGGTGGTATCCTACTGAGATTTGTCTCACACCCTACACGGGCCCTTCGGGAAGCATGTAGACTTTATGGATTTATGTGCAGGAAAGAGGCCAGCTTCAGGAGCTGGGCTGCGTTAGTTATTGCATGGAGATGGTATAGACCTTGAGGTCATACCTAGCTAGGTTTACTTTGTTTTGTTTACTTTCTGTATTGGCATTCTTGTTGTAGCTATTGTTGGTTAGCCATTGGCGCCCTTTTTATATTCAATTGTGTATGACCTGTTCTGGATGCATGTTTTATTGTACAGTTGTAGTTACATGTTCTTAGCATGTTTTTGTGTTTATTTCCACTGTTGTTGTTTCATTACTGCTTTCCGATGTTTATCTATATTGATTATGCTTCCGCTCTGCGGGTCTGGTTCGAGTCTACTGAGTCTTTCTTTCCGCTGCATATTTACTGTTATACATGGACCAGTACCCTTATTACGATCCTTCGGGAGGGTATAGCCTCCACAATATTCCTAACAGACCCTCGCTGCTAGTCGGCAGCCTTTTCCATTCGGGGAGGTGCGCCTATGGTAGTAACACCCGACCCGTTCTGCACTATTCGGGTGGCTAGCCGGGTCTGGGATGTTACATAAAAAAAGATTTTCTTTTAAAGAATCATTAATATTACATTGAATTTTAATTTTTTAAGGTCAAATTGGAAAAATTATACATATATTAATACAATTTAATTCATTATAATCCATTTCACTTTGAAATTGAATAAAACACCTTAATAAACTTTTAAAATTATTTTTAGTTTAAAATTAAATAATTTTGTCTCATCTTCGGGATTAGCATTAATCTTAGTTTTACTGATTATATGAATTTAATTTATGAAAAACAAAAATAAACCATTGTAGTAATTATAAAATTTAGATTCTAATAATATGATATTAATTTTTGAAAAAAAAATCAGTAAAAGTGATTAAAATTTATCAAAACGATTAAGGTCAAATTATGTTTAATTAAATACTAAACCTTAATCCTATGGGCCCAAATGACCTATAATCATGTTCAAAACCAATTTTATAGCCATATTTCTTCCATAAACATTTCATTAATGATTTGTTTCGGTTTTTTATGGATTTGATTATGTAATATCATGTTTACATCTAACTTGTTTTCAAACATTTCAAGTGAGTCCTTCTACTACCCTATAAAAGTCCATCATCTCTCCCACATCTTCACGCATCTAAAAACTCTCAGGTTTGTCAAATATCAGACCAATAAAATTCCAAAAATCCATCACTTACTCCTATAATTCTTCCCTATGAAAGAAAGAAATCCATGGAATCCTTTTCTCTTAAACCAAATGGATTAACCCAATTAAAATATAACATTTTCTATCAAGTCATATCTTTTATTTTCCTTATAAACACTCTTTATTCCAAGAATATATGAAAAACCCAGTATACTATATATAATAGGATGTTTTTATGTTAATTTTTTTACCAATAATTATACAAACCTTCCTCTAATGGATAACGAACCAAATGTTTATATGTCTCGTGAACTACCACCTCACAGAATGATGATTGTTCAATTTTTCTTACTGCCTATCATGGTGCAAATTATGATAGAAAATCTATTTATATATATATATATAATATAATATGTTATTTATTTAATCTTTTTTATAACTTTTAAAACACATATCTTTTTTACATTCCATTTTTTGTTAAAATTATAATTTCGTTCGAGGAAGTGTGGACTACCGCCCCTTCAATGTGATGTGTTTCTTTCATTCACTACATGGATTATATTGAGAATTGTTTTAGTAAATATATAAGAAATATATGATGTAATTAATTTACTATAAGAAAGATATATGTGTGTGTGTGTGTGTTTTACTTTCTTTCTTTCAACATGACAGTTAAATGAAAATAGTGTTCATAAGTATGTACGGTCTACCATCTCCATGAATGGGGTATTCAATTTCATAATTAATTATTTTATAAATTATTATAATAAAAATATAATGTATATAAATAAAATTTATATCATGGTTTAAATTCTTGAATCATGATATAAGTATAAGGATCAATAATATAACAAATATAGACACATATATAGAACAATGTGAATATTACCTGAAATGAAACCTTAACATATAATGGTTAAGAAGCAGGTAATATAATGTAGAAATAAAACCATATATAATATTAGATATTATAATATGTTTATTTAAAATATTTATAACAAAATTATATTTTTTATATATGTGGTTTGAATGGGTTTGACAAGACTCATGACACAAGGTAAGGAGATTGCATCTCACTTTTTATTTCCATGAGATACATTTTATGTTCACCACTCTTTACTTTTTTGTGGTGTATATACTAAACGTGATTTTATACTATGTATCTTATATTTAAATTTAAGGGTATAACATATCCATTTTATGATATTTCATTCATGGGGTATATGTTTAAAAAGTTACCAAACATATGAAATAGTTTTGTTTTAATTTTCCTTCTTTGAGACACATGAATTGTTATGAACCTAAATTCACTTTCACGGTATATATAATTCAATTTTTCATGTTATATCCTGAATTTAAATATTTTCATTATATTTTATGCTACATTAAATTTTCTTTTCTAACATGTAGAGTATGATCGCATGTTACCAAGTTATTAGTGTTTATTGAGACAATCTTATCACTTTTCATGATGGTTTATGTTTATAATTCCTTTTATGAAATATTATGATAAATATGTAATGAAAATTAAATTATTTAATTATAATATAGTTATTAATGATTTATTAATATATTGGAACCATTTACTAAACTCGTTGATACATAAGATAGTTAAGAAACTATTTTTATGAAAGCCTAATTTTACCCTCTCTTCGGTGAGAAATATGCATTCCTATAAAATCATGTTTTTAAAAATGGGTTTAGAAGAATACTCTAATATTCTAATATGAAGATAAAAATATATTACTACCCTTTTTTCAATTTCCAATGTTTCCAAAGGAGTATTCATGTCGATTTCTGTACAAGGAATTTTTCAAACCATTTACCATGCAAATGAAATTTGTTTTACCTTGTATGACATATATGGATTTATCCACCATTAATACTCGAAAGCTTAATTTTCATTTTAAAAGGTTGATTTTTATGATTTTTTTGAATATATATAAAAAATTATATCATTTTTTTAATTTTTTCATGCATATTTTATAATTTTTGAAGAAAATTAATTTTTAAAAAGTTATCAATCTTCTTTTATATGTTTTAAAGGAAAGTTGTTTTCAAAATATATTCAAGATTATTTTATATTATTACAAGGAAAATGGGTCTCAAAATGTTTTCAAGCCTCATTTATAAGTTTTCAAAGTATTTTCAATGAGTTGGGTTTCAAAACATTTTCATGCTAATTTCCAATATTATCAAGTAAAAATGTTTTCATAAAATTTTTAATCTTTATTTATATGTTTTCAATGTGTTTTCAAATAAAATGTTTTTTAAAATGTTTTGAAGATTATTTTATATGTCCTCAAGGAAAAAGGTATTCAAAAATATTTCATGTATTATTTATAATTTAACAAGGTATTTTCTAATAAACTGAATTTTCAAGGGTTTAATGTTTTAAAAATCCTTTTTCAAAGAAGATAGGATATTTTTCCTTAAGAAATGTGATTGAAAGATATTTAAAAAATATTCTCCATAATAGATGACATCGGTGATGTTACTTATTCCCTTCTAAGAAATTGTCTAATTCTTACATTAATATTCTTTCTATTAATGGTTTATGCTTAATTTCATGGTCTTTATCAAACTCATTTCTCAATAATGGGTTATATGTTTTTGAAATCTGTTTCTATTTCACATGCCATATGTTTATGAAATCCATTTATCTTTCTTGGGTTATGGTTATGATGAAATAATTAGGAAACATTTATATTTTTTCTTACATTACAATATTATTACATGTTTATGATCCCATTTTATTACATGGTATATGATATTATTGAATATTATTTTGTAGCACATGCATGTATAATTTCATTATATGATGGTTGGTATATATATCTCCCTCCAAATCATTGGGTAATGATTCATGTCTCATGAGATAAACATTTATGGAATAAGAAATGAACTTAATTTAGTATTATAGTACTAGACAAGAAATAAACATGGTTCAGTATTACTGGGTTTGAACAAGAAATTAACTCGTTTCAATATTACTGGGCTCAAGTGAGAAATAAACATATTTTAGTAATACATGGCTGGAATGGGGTGTGAACCGACGTTAGTAAAAGAATTTTTCTATTAAGATAATATTGGTTGAAATACCTTTAATATATTGGAAATTATTTTCTATGCTTATTTGTCTACAAAAATTCCATATCTTATTCTTATGCTATTCATTCATGGATTATTTTCTTTATTTCCTCATGATTCAAGCATTTTTAACTGTAAAAATTTATTATGATGTCTAAAATGTAGGGTAAGATATTCAAATTTTATTCTCAAGTTATATACACCTTTTTCATGTTATGATTATGCATTTCCATTACCCTTACTGAGCATCTATATTCACCCCATTCTTTTGTTTATATTCCCCAGGTTATGAAGAAAGGATTTAGGTATAAGTACAAACTATTCATATATTTATGAGAGATGTTGAAGATCATTCACCAGGGTAGAATATTTTTTTGATGTTTCTAAATACACTAAATTATTATGGCCCTCAAGTATGTATTTATATAAGTTATTGAATATTATCTAAAATGATGTAATATCCATGTATGTAAATCCTGGGCTACTATAGTCAGTATCAAATAAAGGTTTAGTCAAACTTTGGGAACTAGGATGAGAAACCATTAGAGGTATCCCAAGGAATATTTATATGGATATTTCTAGGGATATCCCTAAGGATATGCATAAAGATGAGTTAACATTTAAGAAAATGTACTGGAATTTTGTTAAAGGATAACATAAGTAGTTTCATAAAAACACATACCTATCTAGATACTATAAGTTGATGTGGATTTGGTATAGATGTACCTAGGATTAAAAACTCTGATAAGATGTTATGGGTCTGACATGAGGTAATCTGGTACATGATAATAGGAATTTAAACAATCTTGGATTGACACTCATGGGGGATATTCTTTGGTAATTCAAAAACTCTTCATGAACCATCATGAACGATTTAACAATATTTTGTCTATGAATAAACGAATATGAACATAGGGTTTCATATATTACGGAACATGTCATCATTTAGATATCCTCTAAGAAATTATTTTCATGAAAATGTGGTTTTATAATATGAAAAGTAATGCTCACACTATACTATTGGTTTTAGTAAAAGGAAAGAGTTAGAAGGAACTAGATTAATGTTGAATGTGATGGATGATTTTTTGATGATCATTCAAGTGGAATGATCACTGGAATGAAAAATGTTGTGATCATGCATAATAATTTTACATGGAACATGATTAAATACATGTACCTTAACAAACTCTTAGACACACCAAGGAAGAGAAAGATGAAGTTTTAGGAGAGTTCGGGTAATGGATACCATGGAGGAATGAATATTATGTCTCATTTATGTCAAAAATTTGGAATGAATCACATAATTGAATATCTTAGAATAAAAATAAGATGATTTGAATATAGAAAAAAAGAACACAAAGAAAGTAACTTTGTGGGAAAATGAGGAGTTCAGTTAACAAAATGGATGAATTTTTTTTTGTCCCTAATACTTCATAGATGGTTATGTTTTTTAAGTGTGGATTAAATATTAATTATGCAACTCAATGTCCCCAGATGAAATCTTATGAAGGTAACTAACCGAGTGGTATGAATAATTGTAACATTGTTGATGATGAAGATACTGCATATAGAATGTTAAAGGAAATATGTATTGTTTAATAGGATGAGGTAGCATTGTTAATGTAATAATAAACAAGTGGACTAATCAATATTTTTTGTATCAAATATTTCGTTATATGAGTGATGATATATACATGGATTGATCTACTTATGTTTTTCACCGAGTATTTATAAGTTTATATTGAATGTTCTCGATGGTTTGGTGAAGTAATTTAATGAGACAATGTGATATTTTGACTAAGAAAAGATAACCATCAATAAGTTTTATTTGTTAAGATAATGTTGTTTTGAATAAAAATATTTTATGATACTGATTATCTTGGAACAAAGTAATGTACACAAAGTTAGTTTTTGATGCTTCATGAAAACTAGGTGTTGTTGATATTTTTTATTTAAAAGGACACTCAAAATAGTTATATATATATATATATTAAAATAATAATTCCAACATTACATTAACATGGCACCGACCTGGCTTGTGCTACCTGCAATACTAACTTGACTTGCGCTACATACAAAACTGACTTGGTATACATTACACGCAACATTTAGTTTCTGGGAAGCATCCTTTTATTATAATTTTTTTAAATGATATAATTATAACATAGTGATTAAAATTTGAGATATTAATATTAATAAATATTTTTCAAATGTTTTTTATAATGTTTTTATAAAAATAAAATACACTGAAAATGAAAGATATAATTTTTGGTAAGTATTTATATGTTTAAAAATACTATGAACTACACCTCCGGTCCTTCTATGAAAAATAATCAAACTAAATTTGGACACATCTAGAAATTAAATTTTTTAAAATAAGTGTCATTATTGAATTAATAAATCCATAATTATCCTAGGGTGATTTTATGGGATTTTACTAAGAAACATCATTTTTGATGAATAGTGAAAATACAGCTTTTTACATAAAAACTTTCTTTCTGTTTAAATAATATTTCTTGTTGAAATATATTTTAAATTTATTTTATGGTAAAATTAGATCAATTATACATCTATTAACAAAATCTAGGTCATTTGGATCAATTTTTATTTGAAATTGAATATAAAAAATTAATAAACTTCTGAACTTCTTTTTACTTTAAAAGCACATAATTTTATCTCATCTGTGAGACTAGAATTAATCCTATATTTTCCTCATATCTGAATGTAATTTCAAAAAACTAGAATACATAATTATAATAATTATAATAATTATAATCTAAAAAGATAAACTTCTATTTTTACCAAAATGATTAGTTAAAAATATACAATAATTGTAGTGATTATGGTCAAATTAATCATAATTACGAACTAAACCTTAATCTTAGGGGCACAAATTTACTATCTGCTTGTGAAAAACCAATTTTAAGGCCATAGTTTTACCATAATCCTTCCATTATTGATTTATGTTGGTTTTATATGACTTTTTTGGTAATATCATGTGTACACCTAACCTATTTTGAAAATTTCAATGTGAGTCCTTTTCCTTCCCAATAAAAGGCCAACAGCTCTACCACAACCTCAAACCTATCAAACATATTATTTTCGGCCATGATATACCCAATAAACTACAAAATATCCATCCATTCCTCCTTGAATCATTCTCTTTGGAAGAATGCAATCCAAGGAAGTCTTCTGGCACAAACCAAAACAAGTTACCCGATTAAGAGGCAACATCTTATCTCAAGTCCATTATTTTATTTTCCATATCCTCTCATCCAATATATTTATTAAATACTTTTATAAAAATGTATCATAAATGTAATTTTATGTTTCTATGCTAATGGTTTTACCTAAACTTACACACACATACATCTAATGGGTAAGGAACATACAGTTTATGTGTACGACAAACAACTGCCTCACTAAATGATGATTGTTCAACTTTTCTTACTGCCTCTCATAGTGTAAATAATGATGAAAACTCTATATATAAATGTTATATGTTATATTTATTATTTATTTAAGATTTTTTATTCCTTTTACATAACATATTCGTTTTAACTTCTCGTTAGTGTTAATAAGATAATTTCATTTGAGAAATTGTGGACTACCGCCCCCTCAATGTGATATAATTTATTGATACGCTAATTGAACTCTATTATGGATGGTTTCAGTGAATATAATATATATATATATATATATATTATATAATAAATAAATGTTAATGATTATATATATACATGTCTTTTACTTTCCTTATTTCAACATGTAAATTAAATGGAAATAATGTTCATGCATACGTACTACCTACCATCTCCATGAATGGTATATTCTGTTTTATACATATAGATTCTACATATTATTAAAATACACATAAAATGGATATATATTATATTTATATCTTTTTTACATTATAGAACCATGATATAACTATAAGGACCAAAAATATAAAAAAATAACACACATACGAAGAATAAAGAGATTATTACCCGAAATGAAACCTTAAGAAAGGATGGTTAACAAGAGGGAAATATAAGGTCCTAATAAAACCATATATGGTATTATATATAATAATATGGTTCTTTAATAGATGTGTACATAATTTATATTTAATATATAGGTTATTTTAATGAGCTTTATGAGAGTCAAGACACAAGGTAAGTGGATTTCATATCAGTTTTTATTTCTTTGAGATACATGCTATGTTTTCCACTATTTCATTTTTTGTGGTGTATCTGCTACCAATTATTGTATCCAATGTATATTATAATTAATTTATGGTTATTAACATATCTATTTTATGATATTTATTTCATGGGTTATATGTTTAAAAAGTCACCAAATTGGTGAAATGGTTATGTCTTAATTTTTCTTTGTTTGAGACTCTTGATTTGTTGTGAATCTAAATTCTCTTTTGAGGTGTATATAATTCCATTTTACATGTTATAACATGAATTTAGTTATTTTCATGATATTTTATTCTTCATGAAATTTCATTTTCTTATAATGAGAGTATGATCCCATGTTACCATGTTATAAGAGTTTGTTGAGATGATCTTATCTCGTTTCAAGACTATTTACATTTATGCTTCCTTTAATGAAATCATATGATTAATATCTCGATAAAATTAATGAATTTTAGTAAAATATGTATATTAATTAGTTATTAATACATTTTTACTATTACTTCCACACTTTGGTACATAAGATAGTAAATAAAGTGTTTTTAAGAAATCCAATGTTTACCCACTCTTTGGTTAGAAATTCATATTCATTTGAAATAACATTTTGTAAAAAGGGATTTTCAAGAATATTACACTATTCTCCTATGATAAATAAAAATTATTTTTAAAATATTTTATTTTTAGAATTTTTTAGTGGAATATTCATGTCTCTTTCCAATTGAGACATTTTTCTAACCTTTTTACCATGTAGAAGGAATATTATTTTTTCCTTGTAAAACATCTATAGATTTATCCACCATTAATCCTTTAAAAATTTCATTCCATGTTTAATGGTTTATTTTTAGTATTTTCCTAAAAAATTGAATTTAAAAAAATTGAATTTTATTAAAGTTTCTTTTATAATATTTTTATAAATGTTAATTTTAAATTTCTTCAGACTTACTATATGAGTTTTCAAGGAAACTTTTTTTCAAATTTTTTTCAATCTTATTTTACATTTTTAATGGAAGGAGGTTATCAAATTGATTTCAAGCTTAATTTATATGTTTTCAATGTAATTTCAAAGAAATGGGTTTTGAAAACATTTTCAATATTCATCAATTTGTTTTCATTAAAAAGGTATTCGAAACATTTTCAATCATTCTTTATTTGTTTGGAAATTGTTTTCAATGAAAATAGTTATTTAAATGTTTTGAATCTTATTTTATAAGTCTTCAACAAAAAAGGTTTTCAATATGATTTCAATTATTCTTCATATGTTTTCTCTTTATTTTATAAAAAAATTATTTTCCAAAGGTTTCATGTTTTATAAATACTTTTTCAAATAAGAAAGTATATTTTCCTCAAGAAACGTTTTTGAAATATATTTCAAAATTATTTCTCTTGTAAGATAACATTTTTTTTATGTTACTGATACAATTTTAAGAAATGATAAAATGTTCCATTCATATTCATTCTATGAATGATTTATTATAAATTTCATGTCCTTTTTCAAACATGTTTCTCTTTCACAGGTCATATGATTATGAAATTCATTTCAGGGTTATGTTGATGATGAAATAATTAAGAAACATGTATATTTTTTCATAGTATATAATATGATTACATGTTTATGAAAAAAAATTTATTTTATGCGCTAAGATTTGATTTTTTAATGATTTTTTAGAACATTTGTGTATGATTTCATTGTGATATTGGTGGGACATATATCTCCCTCAAATTCATTGGTTAAATATGTATATCTCATGAGATAGACATGACAAGAACAAGAAATGAACTCGGGTTAGTATTATAGTTATGGAACAAGAAGCACACATTGTTTATTTTTATAGGGATAAAACCAGAAATGAACATAGTTCTGTATTACATGGCTGGAATGAGAAATGAACTCAATTTAGTAACACATGGCTAGAAGAAGGTCTAATCCAAATTCAGTAAAGGAAGTTGTCCACTAATATGGCATTGGAAATAATGCCTTTACTTCTATGAAAATAATGATATATGCTTATGTGTCTGTCACAATTCCATGTCTTATTCCTATGTTCTTCTTTCTTGGATTTTTTATTCTATTATTCATGTCTTATGAGTGGATCATCATTATTATGATGTCTAATATACATGGTAGGATAATAAAATGTTATGCTAAAGTTCCAAACCCATTTGTAGATGTTATGCATATGAATTTTCTTTACCTTTACTAAAAATTTGAGATCACCACTTTCTTTTTTTCTTTTCCCCGTGTTATGAAGAATGGTTTTAGGTAGAATTATTAATGTTGGAGATAATTATTTGAGGTTTTTAAGATCATTCACCAGGATATAAGATTTTTTTTCAAGTTTCTAAAGACACTAAACTATTATGGTCCTCAGGTATGTATTTATAATGTACTGAATATACATCTAAAGAGATTTCATATTCATGCATTCTAATCTTAGGTCACTATAAGAATGGATTCCCATATAAATGAACTTAGAATGGAATGAATTGACCTTTGTAGGTCACCTATATCTTTATATTTTTCGGTACTTAACCATTTGGGGTGTGATTCTGATAAATAGGGATGATTATTTCGAGTACCATCATCCATTTATATGGGGATTAATATAAATTTATTATATCGTCTTACTTAACCGATCTATTGGTTGTGGTAAAATCAATGTTTTTTGTTTTTATTCTTTACTTGTATGAGGTTTTTTTTATTTAAAATGGAATTTACAACATAAATATTATTTTCCACAATAACTTGTAGTTGTAATTTTTAGCCAATCTAGTTGTGAGAACTTATGAATAGTGAATGGGTTAAATGAAAAGTTGAGATAAATTTCCTAAAGTTCCTTGCAGTGTGACTTGGGGATGTTATGGTAAAATGGTAAAAATAATGAAATGGTTTAAATAAAGCATTCAGTTTTTCTATTAATGTAGTACCCTTGAGCAAGGATTAGAAATATAATTTCCTTAAGAGATACCTTGGATGGGAATGTGGATATTTCATACAGGTTTCAATAGCCTACTTCTCTTGACTTGGACCTAAAGGGTACAATATAGATGGGTGATATTTTATGTGCGAACCTAGTTTTGGAGTTGATTCACTGTTTTATGAGGGGGTTTTAATTGAGATATAACCCTCATTGGTAGAAGAATTAGTAAATTCATTCATTTAGTTTCATATAAGAGGTTTTATTTGGGTACCATTTGTCTTTAGCGGGACCCTTAGTTGATGAAATGACACCCAACATAGGTGGGTGGTTAGTTAGTATGATGATCCTCAATAAGGTATTACCATATACAGGTACCCGATGAGCTTCAAATTTCTATCATTTTTCTTTAATGTAGTGACCCTTCAGGGGAACTCCCCTATAAGGATGAACATAGAGGATCAAATCTTGGTAGCATGATGCTTATGAAGTGATGAAATTACACCTATTTCAATATGTTTTGTCCCTTATGGGTCAACGATTCCTTACCTACCTTTGTTTTTCCTCCCTTATAGAGGGTTTATAGGCATAATATATTTTTTCATGGGTGACATTACTTAGGGATAGGTAAATGTACCTACTATCCATGTTTAAATATAGTTGTGTGGTTGATGTCTTAATTTTCAAAATGAATCAAGGAGGTGGGTGATTGATTGATAAATCATGGAACATGGTAGGACCCTGATTTGGAAGATGATTTACAAGGGAGATCCTTGTGTGTTAATTCCAATGTTCCATGTATCATGGTCAACATTTCCTTGCAGATTGACGAATCACAGGAGCATGAGTTATGTATTGAATTTGGTGTTATGGGAGTGTACAAAAAATGTGATAAATATGGTAATAATAGTAAATATCGATTGTGCATAGTTGCATTTAAATAATTAATCAATGTGTGGTTGGGTGTGAGTCACAAATCAATGATTTTAAAATGGTAGCATGTGGTTATAATGACTTAGGGATTTGGGTAAATTAAAGGAAGTCCCCTGTGATGAGGAATAATTTGGAAATAATCCGGGTACCATAAGATGGTTGTACCATGGGTGGACTTGGACAAGAATTATTGAGAGATGTGGTGCCTGGATTTGATTAAAGTCATGTGTTTCCTAGTTTTTCATCATCATGGCTTAGGGATAGCGATACATGTCATTCAATTTAATATTAGGGTACTCCTATTTAGATTTTATCATGTCCAATAACATGACATAATCCTGAGCATGATGAGGTTGCATCGACAATACACTAAGTTAATCTAATGGGTTTTTTGGTTGTATGAAGGGACTTCATAAGAGTCATGTTTGAGGAGTGGTATAAGGTAATCCATGCGGTAGGGTGTTCATCATTGGTTGTTTGAGGTTGGTGAACCTCATATTGATTTAAAACTCAAAGAAAACTAGGAGGACTATTATTGGGAAGTTGTAATGGGTGATGGGTGATTTTTACATTTCTACTTGAGAAGGAGTGGGTTCTTAGACATGTCATCCATTATGTACGAGGATTGATGAGGTATGGGCAATACTAATCAGAAATAATTTACTGGTGTGACAAAAAGGATGCTCTAAAGGTGGTGAGTGGGATATCAGTTGATAGTGGGTGACCCTCAAATGAGAAGGGCAGTAGAATATTCATTTTAGTTACGAGACAATTGTTTTTGACCTCATAGGATGTTGGATAAATGGAACAATTTATGGATAGATTTATCAATATATGGTAGGATCATGATTTAAAATAGGTATGGGTGGAATCTAATTGGGGACATCCGTCCTGAGATAGCTGGTGATAATCCAAGGGTTTTGGATCATCTATTAGTTATTATGTTGTAGAAAAGTGTCAGAGATAGAAAGGAAATGGTTCAGTAAGGATACATCATTAAATGTTTGATATGGGCTTCAGAGAGAATTATTGGAATGCTCTTGGTGCACCATGTGATAAAGTATTTTGGAATTAGGTTTTTGTGTCACATATAATGTCGAAACCACTAATTTTTTAAAGTAGTCATCTTAAATCATTTTTTTACATAAGTTCTTTAAAAGAGTTGGATTTAGATGGTGTAGAACCACATGAGGCATAAAATTGGGATGAGACTAATGTGTTTTAATTGTTTGAGATATATTTTTATGGAAAATCATGCATGGACAGGCTAGATTAGTCAATTGGAATTCAACCATTGAGATTTAATCAAGGACTCAGAGTGCCATCCTCTTGAGTTATTGGGGGAGTGATTTAATAAACATGATCGGAGTGTCATTACGATTTTAAGGGCCTTTTTTAGTAGTAAATTTCAATAGTAGATTCATAGAGGTTCAGAATTATCCCTTTCAATATAGAACCTATGGTGGGGTGTTTCATAAGATGGTTGATGAAATAGGGAATGATTTTATTGTGTCTCGGGTTAGAAGGGGTCAAGTAAGTCTTTTCTTTGTGTTTCAGTATTAGATACAACAATTTTTTTATGTTCTTTTATTAATATATATATATGTAATGTGTCTCTTGGAAGTGTGTTGGGCGTTCAAAAATTAAACATTGCAATTTGAGTGGTAAATTCCAAATCCTAGTTGGTCATGTGATATTTGTATTTCCCATGAAAAATTTTTTAGGGATGATAATTTCTTTGATAGGGAGGATATATAATACTATGTTTGGAACTGATTGGAAATTCTTGAGTAATTGGAATTTTTTTTTGGTTGGAAGGATAAATGTTATAATGGGATTCAGATTAAAATTCTAAGAGTCGTAAGTCTATTAAACATCATACTTTGGTTGGGGTTTGTTTAATGAGAGGTGTTTTGGGTTCTTGGATGAGTTTTAGGATCTTTGGGCTTCAAAAGATTATTTTTTTTGAGAGGCAACCCCGTGTGCCCATTTGGTTCACCGTTAGTGCTAACTATGCGGCCAAAACACCATTTTATATATTTTTTTGTGGTGGTGCAGATAATTTTTCAAATTGGTGTGGAGGTATAGAGGAACACACATGGTTAGATAAAGGTTTTTCTAGTCATGCACTGCAACTATATAGGGAAGGGTAATTCTAGGGAAGTAGCTCTATACATTTGGTGCATGGTTGGTAAACCATCCAAGGAAGTCATTTGGTACGGTGGTAATTTTTACATTATCACCACATAGTTGGTACATGGGTTTCCTAACCATATGACCAAACCATGAACTTATTTAAATGGGTAAAATTCACATCCCTCCCCACCCACCTCCAATGTTAAATGGGTTTTACCCAATTTCCTTCTTCATTTACACCCAACATATCCCCACATGTTATCCACCCTTCTCCTATTTCATGTAAGGATATCCCACTTTGGTGGTCTAAATTTAATGTCATCGGATGCATTGGAATCCTAGAGGTAATTATAAGAATCCTATTACCTCATTTCTCTATTATATTTTTTATATTAATAGTTGTCATTTTGGGAGATAATATGATCAATTGTTAGGTTGTTCATCTGTTTAATTGATTTATATTGTCCTAGACCAAATCAAATGATGATTATGGATTATTGATGCTTACCGAGTATAAGGTATGAGGTCTATATGCTTTTCTATTAATTTATCATTGTTTATTGAAATGGATGTTTTCTCATGGATGATGGTTAACTTATTAAAAGAAAAATTCCCATTTATTATAGCATTCCATGAGTGTATATGGGTTCTAATAGAAAACCCATTGAATGAGATCATAAGGAACATTCAATTGAATGAATTATGAATGATTAATGTGTCTTGGACACGATGTGCCTCATCAATTAATTGTAATTGTAGACAAGGAACATCTCATTATATGTTTAAAAAATATTAGACACGGAACTTGTTTTATTTATTTAATTTATAGGACATGGGTATCCTAATTAATTATTGAAATTGTTGTACATGGCACTCCCAATAATTTATTTCATATTGCTGGATGTGGTGATTCTTATCATTATTTATTGGTAATTTTTGGATATGGTGGTCCTCATTAATTATTGAAATGTATAGAAAAGGATATCCACATAATTTATAGTAAGTTGTTGGAAATGGTGATCATTATCATTATTTATTGGGAATTTTTGTTTGTGGAAATCCAAGATCCTTTGGTTAAATGCTTTGGTGGATGCCATTATTTAAATATAAAATTTCCTATGATTATCATTCTGCAAGGAAAATATGATTTTATAGAACATGTCAGGGGTTTGATTATATGTGAAAGGTAAAAATTTTGGAGTCTTTTCAGTTTAGGCCCAATCATGTACAGTTGGCCAGGTGTCTCACGAGGAACCAAAGATCGACATGGTTATTTTTTCATCATCACTACACATTATGTATTTACTATTCCTCCACACTATTAAATTTTATATTCCTAGACGGCATATTCATTATAATTAATTGGTGGTGGCCTACTGAGTTTCAATTAAACCATTTTTGGTCTCCATTTTCTACACAAATAGATATTCTAACTTCTTGTGTGGAATTGGCACATTCATAATTGTTGTTTATTTACTATGGGTAAGGACATTGAATATTATTAGTGACTAAGCATGTAACTCAGCTATCATCTAGATATAGAGAGCATTATTATTAATTCGTTTTCAGGATATCTGTTTTGTTTATATTACCTACTACATGTTGACAAATTTTTATTTAGGGCATAACATGTTCATGAATGGATAGTTTTATTGGATTTTTTTAGTTTATCAGCTAATTTTATCTTTTGATGATTAAATTCTTCATTAGTTCATATAAATTATTTTGTACTTATCCTGAGGGTATATTCTTCCCACTATAAGACCTTTAACTATCACCTCATTTTGGTACCCTCTTGTGTACATGGAGGCATGTTTGAGGCCTTTTTTTGTAATCGTGGGTGCCCATGACCCAACTTTAACAATACTTTTTATTACCATATCATGTATACATTGAGATATATATGATGTATTCTTACAATTATAGTGTATAAATTTCTATGTCCACTATTTAATGGTAAAATTCATATATTATTTTTCATATAAAATGGTTACAAAAGATGCTATGATATAATGAGAACCTTGAGATACAATGAAATTAATATAAAAAATATGTATTACGGTATAGATGCATTATTTTGACAGGGAGCAGATGATATTTGAAAATGAGGTGTTGGGGGTTCATAATCATTGAGACTTCTTCCCATGAAGTTCGCACGTGGTGATCTCTAGTAGTTGAGATCATGAGGGCATACGTCCCAATAGGAACACCAAATGTTTTGGTTGTCAATGGATGTTTCAATCGATGAACATGTGTATTGGTATCCTACCATGAGATCATTATCAATGTATGGCATTGTAATACATACATTGACTCAAGTGAAACTAATGATAATGAAATAATAGTGAGGTATCTTGTATTGGGTGCATCACTGGTGGTATGGAATCGGTTGGATGATCAAGATAGGATTTTTCACCTTTAGGTTGATGAATTTATATCTCATGCTAAATTGATCAGGATGGTAGTTACTTTATAATACCATGGACATGAATATCCAGGGTAAATCCATCCATATATATCAAAAAATAAAAAATAAATAAAGGACGATGACATGGGATG
The DNA here is from genome assembly GCA_963277665.1 of Viscum album. Taxonomy (NCBI): domain Eukaryota; kingdom Viridiplantae; phylum Streptophyta; class Magnoliopsida; order Santalales; family Viscaceae; genus Viscum; species Viscum album. Next base: position 49,711,484 of record OY728138.1, on the reverse strand, counting down.
ATTCCTCACCCACGAACCACCAAAATATAAGACACAAGAATGAAACACATCTTCAAGAGTCCTCATAATCCACTATGTTTGACCATTCATATATGCATAAATAGATGTTATTAGGCATAACTGAAATCCAGTATAATGTTGGAGACTTATCCACACCTTGGGGATAAAACTAGGATTGTAATTAGAGATGATTTTCCATTAATATATATGGATTCTCACAACCTCATATAAGAATCTCCTCAACAAAACATCCACTAAGATTGACTCCTTGATCACTTATATATGGGATAATTTCATCAAATGGTCCAATATCAAGAAAATAGCATCAATTAATCCCTTAAATAGAGGTAAGACAGTAATTAAATACATCAAGAAGTCTTCCTAAATTAACTGAGGATCGCCAAACTACTAGAGAAACCCATAGAGAACATGATGATCAATATTCAACAATGGGAAAACTAAACTTCTAGAAACAACCAATGAAATAGTGTGATTTAACCTAATACACCAAAAATAACCTCTTAAAGTATAGAAGATATTATTCATGATAGGATATACCACTGAGGGAGAGCTATGGAACCATTGAAGAGCCATATTTGGCATCAAAAAATGAATTAAAATCCTCCCTTGGAACAACACCTGACGTTGTTCTTCCTTGGAGAAACCATTAAAAGAATCACAAAAAACAACTCAATCTCTCTAAACCACCACCTTATAATCTCATGCATCAAACTCATGTACATTGTGCACTAATAAAACTACACTACCATCTAACTAATAAACCTACTACCTCTATCCTCTCCCATTTTATGATGCATCAAAAATATCACTTCCATCACTCTTTATGAATCTCTCGATTCACACATGGAATCACTACGTTAATTTTCTACTAAGTACATAAGCTAAAACATTTCCCTTTCTTGGTGTATGTGAAATATCGAAGTTATAATCCTATAATAATTCTATTCAAAATAACATCCAAAATTTCATTTAATATTTGGATAATACATATGTCCTGATCTTATGATTGTTAAAAACCACCAAACGCTCATCAATGATGTAAATTAACTAAAAAATCAACGAAAACACAACTGATACCAATTAAATATCATTTATTAAATAATTAAATTCATGAATACATAAATACTAATAAAAATAAGAAATTAAGTATCTCTTCTTCATCAGAGAACAACCCAAAACAACAGACGAAGCATCACAAAAAAACCTCGAACTAAACTCCACCTTCTAGTAGATGAATAATCAGAGCACTAATGAACTTATCCTTTTGTTAATTGGAAGCAACCAAACAATAATATATCTGCAATAACATACGATCATTTCGGGTAAAAGACATTAGAGGAGTTAAATTCATAGAATGATTGGCTATGAACCTCTCGTAATATCCTACAAGTCCAAGGAAACTATTCGTCTATGAAATTGTATTAGGGGATTACCAAGAAACAACTGTCATGATATTTAGAGGATCCAAAACGACTCTATATTGGTACATGACATGCCCAGAGAAACAAACTCAGGGATCTTGAAACCCCACTTTGAAAAACATTATAAAAACTCTTCATGGTGAACTCCCAAAATCGAATAAAGATACTCTGCATGCTCCTCCTCAGACATAGAGTACACAAGGATTTCATCAATGAAAACCCCTATTAACTTATCTAAAAACCCACTGAAAACTATGTTATTAAACCCCATTATAATTTCAAGATCATTTGTCAAAATGGATGGTATCATGATAAACTCATAATTCCCAGAACATCATTAAAAATCTATTTTCTGAATAACATAACCTTTTACCCGCATCTAATGATATCCTAACCATATATTAATCATCAAGAACCAATATGCTCTATTAAATTGATTTAATAAATCAAAAATCCACAGAAGAGGATATCGGTTCTTAATTTTCACCTGGTTTAAGAGATAATAATTGATATATGGATGGAAAATATCATCGATCTTCTTCATGAACAAAACACATCCTCCAAAGGTGACAGGTTCAGATTAAAAAAATTACAAGAAAAAATCCTTGAGCTATACTCATAACTCTTCCAACTCAAATAGAACCATCCTATATGGAGACATCAATATTGGAGAATCATCCAATCGTATCTTTATCCCAAACTCAATCATTCATTGAGGGGGTAATGTGACAACATCATTTGGAAAACATCAGGGTACTCTCCGAAAACCTTATGAAACACTGTCATCTAAACCTCAAAAGAACTCAACATCATCTCCACCATTATGAAATATAAGGATAGGACCGATCATTGACATATATGAGGTTCTTGGTTTATAATGAACATGGTAGAATCTCTTTCAGCATCATATAATTTATCATACCTTCTAATGAAATACAAAATATCCTACAATGAATATGACCATTCCATTTCAATTATGGTATCATATTTATATATCTATAATCATAGAATGTATCTTGAGAGAGGTGCTACCCCAACATAATCTCACACTCTCTACATACTTCATACATATAAATTTAACCATCAACTAGTATTGATAACACAAAGAGAGATAAAAGTATATCAACATGAATTCTCAAATCATAGACTATGGAATGTTATATGAATGTATAAGTATCCATTGAATCAAATAAGGCATGAACCTATGAAGAAAATAAGAAAATTGTTCCTTCAATAAAGTATTGCTTTACGAATTATTGCATTAGAAGAGTATGTAGTTGGCTAAGGACACGCTGGTCTAAATGATGACCACCTCGATAGTCATGCCCTGCTCTATGTGGATAATGATCATCTAGGCCTTTTCATATGCCTACCTTATATCCTTTTTATAGTTACCAAGTTGGAGTGTCCTGCTACTACTACCTCACCTAAAACTACCTCAATATAGTAAAATTAAATAGAACACTGGTTCATGTTTCTAATTTAGAAATTTTATGCACTATCACCACTGATGAACTTATACTTTACAAGAAAGACACGCATCTAATCCCCTTTCATATTCCTAAGAGCTTCCACCACTAAATAAATGAGATGTTGAGGGCCATGACCTACCTATGGCTTTCTAAATTTCTTTCATCGAAGAAACTGGGAACCCCAAACAATAGCTCTACATCTTAGAGAGTCTAGAAGAATCCCTTCTCATGATGAACCAATTTCAGACAACATCCTATTAAGGAAATCTTCTCTTTCCTATAACTAGACATATGTTTGGAACCTAAATGGGTTGAACTTGAACTATATCTCTCAAGAAAAATCCTCTTCAAAGTGACTCCCCCTTTTAACCACATCTAAAAAAAATTCCAATTCATAATGCATGGGGGGTTGTAAATGGATCCTAAACACCCACACGCTGAATCTACCCGATCTAATTGTAATAATTTCCTGGTGACAATACCCCTTCATGGTCAAAGAAATAAACTATTCTAGAAACTAGTCTATAAAATTCTCCCATTACACATTTGAGACCCCTGAGATCCTTGAGGAATAAGATCCATCACTGCCTTGTGTATCCAAGAAACATCATCACTACAAACCAATCCCAGTGATTCTTCCAATAATGGATCAAATAAAAAGGTATCTCTACTTACATAAAACAATAGTCTATCACTGAATTTGAAATTAATAGTAAATACTTATACAGACTCAAGAACTAAAACTCTTGGAGTGTCCTCCTCTAATTGTTTTCATCATCAACCTATACTATTTAGTGATCTTCTAGCACATCCTTCTGAACATATTCTCTGTGAACCTAATAAGGAAATCAACCTGAATCATTACCTTCAAAATAAAAAATTATTAGGTAACAAAAAACATGGAATATGGAAAAACTAAAATTAATTAATTAATTATTTTATTTATTTAATGTTCAACCTAATACTAAGATCTACAAATATCCAACATATGAAAAATTAATAATGATGCATGATCCTTTTTTACGCACTACCACACAACCATTCTCACTATACATAGTTGTCTAAGTAAGCATAATGGTGTGTGAAATATATCATGGGGTGCCTAAATTATTATATTTGAGATGGTCTCCCTTGATTAAATTTCTTACTAAACACAAATGACATTGTTTCCCAACTAACCAATGTTATCTTACCTATGACTATATCCAAAATAAATCATATACCTGAACCTAAACCATTGATACCACTTTATCATAACCCCATACCCCCAAAGTTACAACTAATGGGATGGATATTTGATAAGGGAGATAATAACCACTCAAATCCTACCATGAATAGGACATGATATTTTCAACAAGCACCATGGGTATATTATATATAAAGATGGGATGCATCACCCCCTTATGTAAAATGTGGAATGTGATATAATAAAAGTATACAAATCACATACTACATAGATGAAAAAAATATCCCAATTACATACATGTAATTTCATGCACACTAATATACTGAAAAGGAAATACAAGTACCAAAAGATAAACCTGGTAGTGACCAAAAAACCTAAATTTCTACCAAATCATTGAGAACTTTAACTATCTATCCAAATCCCAAATCTTCTCCTGCTAACATGAAAATAAAGTTTATATATTCTTAGGGTGATCATTATTGTTATACTTAGTTGGATACTACCTAAATCCTCTTATGAAAAATATTATGTAATCATGATAAATCCCGGTGAAAAACAAATGAATCTAACTCATCACTTAAATATGCAACTAATTTTACAACCTCTCCAATGGTATCACTCATCATGGAATACATTCAATAGATTATATTTTATTTAAAAAAAGTGTTCCCCGCTACCACTTACCAAATGGTTTATCACTCTCCCCAATATTTCACATCTTGATCCATCTCTTTCCAAAAGAGGTTATCCAAAATATACCTAGGCTAAGTATCATTACATTTCATCACCTGTACCACATTATATCATCATCAAAACTATATTTCTATATATTAATTTAGTAGTTTTTAAGATCATACATTGACCATACATTGTGTATCATGCATTAAATATTGTACCTCAAGCCATAACGGCCCATACACTAAGTATTGTACCTCAAAGAATTTTATCCCAAAAAATATACATATAATAACCATCTATATACTATATTGATAGCTCGTGGGGTGTCGTTAATTCCCATGGGGAAAACCTAATTTAGTTACTTTTTAAAACTTTTATAACCTAATTAAATATGTAATATCTTGAATGTCTGAGTGTTGAACCCACATGGAAGATCTATATTTTCTAAATGAATTAAAGAAAATAAATGTTCAATTTTTGGGTTTGTTTTCAGAAAATAAAAAAAATAACAGCAAGGATTGTGTTTTGAATTAGGAGATGAGGCATGCTAGGTTCATTGTTTTTTAGGTTTTTGTGCTATGTATTTAATTGATATTGCATTTATTTAGTTTAGGTGTCATAATTCGGTCAGCAGAGATCCCTGGTCTTGGTATCCTCCTATAATATTTTCATATCACCTTAGTAATGGTCATCTACCTGTTGAAAATGAAAAACTAAGTAACCCAAAACCATATTTAAAAAAAAACAAGCCAAGATTTCATAATGGTCATATAAAAACTAAGGGGATTAATCGATGAAATGAAATATAACTCCTCAACTAACATGAAAATTTAATGCAATTGAAAAAAAGATATTTGAAATTGAAAAAATGATTTACAATAATCCAAAACAAGAATCCTAAAAAGAAAAAATCCCTAAGCTTGACATCTCCCTACAATCACATCACCTGACCCAAATAATACTACTCACTCATGCTAAGCATGATGATAATGAGTACCATGGGTACCAAAAGAAGAATGATGACAAAGAATAGTGGTGAAGCTGAGCTCCAGATCATCACTCCATCATCTCGTGGCCATGCCTTGCTATCGCTTGGCCTCTTCTCATATGAGGATTCATTGGAAAGGTGGTCAAGGTGTTCCTTTTATAGGCCAACCCTTCAACAACCTCACTGCATCTCATTAAATATCATATCAAGAAATTGTTTCCCCATTTCCCACCATATTTGTGATATTGTACTATGTTACATTGAATATAATCCATCCAATCTCAGTCATTATGAATCTTAGCATAATCCTCTCGAAAAGATTGAATTGAAAAATTTCACATCATGTAATATAGTTACAGGATTTGTAACGGTCATTCACAATGTATATTGACATCATGACATGTCCTATGTAAAAATCATCTCTTGAGGAATTCATGATGTGTAAATTCATTACATGGTGTGTAATAGTTTTTCTTAGTTTTCCAGATTTCTCCATCTTCACAAATCCAGTGTCGCACCATGAGCGATGCTCCCTTCGTGAAGTGTCATTAAGATCATAATTTATCCTCTTTTTTGTTCCTTTTTCATATATCTATTGTACCTACCATAAGGATTTAAATTAATTAAATTATTTTCAAAATAAAAAAAATCATCATTTAAATACAAAATCAATGAATTAAAACACTCTAAAAAGTACACATGAAATATGATTATCATATATTGAGATATATATGTGTGTTAAATAACTGAAATCCATTATATCCCTATTCACACATATATGTTGAAAACTAACCATCATACATACCAATATATTATACTACCATGATATGAGAGAGAGGTCATAAGGGGTAATTATTCATCCATTCCACTATAATTAGGTAAATATCCTCCCATAGTCCATGTGGTGCAGACACACTACCAACATGGGTGGGGTATCATATTAAATTAAAAAAATTTATATAATTTAGATCGTAGCCACACTGTGGGTTTTAAACTAGGATTAAGCTCAACTAAAACTATCATCTCTCAAAAAAAAGCCATTACTAAGAATTAAATGTCCTATAAGCACACAATCAATTAATAAGACATTCATTAAATTACTTCATTCCTTTTTCAAAATAAACCTTATGTTAATTTATCCATTATACATTATTTAACATTACTCTAATTATGTTTCATTATCTATAAAATGAATTCCAAACCCTCCAAGAATAATCCAAAAGATTTTATGGTTTCTCAAGATTATATTTTCAATTACAATAAGCACCAACCCCATGGGTTAAAAATCTATTAAACATTATTATCATTTCACAATTCTAGGTACTATAAGAAACTTAGTATACTACTATAAAAAATGTATAACAAAAAAATTATCATCTTCCTCAAGCAGTGTGGAAAGGAATGTGCATAAATAAGAAACATGACCATGCAGCCTTAAAAAACATTAATAATAAAGAATACCAGTTTCTATAAAATAAATGGGAAATATCATCCTCAACCAATTATTTCTACCATGGTTCCATCCCACACACCATCATTCACATCACTATGAATCTCCTTGTCATAGGCTCCAACTACAATCACATACCCATGCCTCTCCGCCTTATAATTCCAAAAAAAAAATCTATCTTATGATCACATCACATCACATAGAGAGCTCCATATACATATACAACATAAAAGGAAGAAAAAAAAATTCAATTGGGAATCTAGGACATATAAACAATGCATCCATCCTTTACATGAAAACAATATCTCTCATCCCCAAATAGTTGTCTTTATCAAATATCTGGTTTTATTACATCTTGAATTAATTGATTCATTCCTTTCAATATATAAATATAGGTAACCTAATAAATCATCTATTAAAAGATATTAAAATATAAATATTCTTCAAAGAATAATTTCTCCCTTAAGTAGAATAATTCTTTTTACCCTTCCTTTAAACATTATCAACAACAAGAACACCCAAATTCATATTCATTTCCCAATTCCATTTTTTTGTGGAAGACCAAAATAATTAACCATGTACTTACACCTATTTTATTAATATCAATTTAGAATAATAATAGGATTTATGGAACATGATAGTTTAATTCTTTATCTAATTAAAAAAATTAATGGTTTTACATTATATTACATTTTTGATCAAATTAACCTGAAAACCAAAAAATAAGTAACATGCAGAAACAATAATAGAATACATAGATTACTATATATTAAACCAATAAGAAACCATTTTGATGGCCCCCTCCCCCCAAAGGCACCAATCCTATGATTGAAATGAGAGAAGGGTGATAGTGACCACCCAAATCCCACCCTCAATAGGCCACAAGTTGGAAACTACAACCAAGGGTATATCATACATTCAAATGGGAGGAATTTCCCAATAAAAGAATAAGAGAAATGATGTTGAGACAATAAGGTTTTCCTTATGACTTTTCCATTCCTTCTTGTTTTGAAAATCACAAACACCTTATCTTTAAGGAAAATTGCTTTCTTAAGGAAAATTGCTTTTATAAGGAAAATTGCTTTCTTAAGGAAAATCGCTTTTATAAGAAAAATTATCCTTATCATATTTTCATTCATATTTTTCTTAAGTATGAGTTTCGGATTCATTTTCTCGGAATCATTGAAACTTTGATATAAAGAATTCTGTTTTAGGGTTCGGATTCTGGACAAGAACTATAAGGAAGTTTCATTCCGAATTCCGGATATGAACTCTGACTAAGTTCTATTCCAGATTCAGGATACGAATTCTGAAGAAGAATTCTCATTACGAATTCTAATGAAGAAATCCCATTCCGAATTCTCATTACGAATTCAGAAGAAAAATTCTCATTACGAATTCCAATGAAGAATTCTCATTACAAATTCAAATGAAGAATTCTCATTACGAATTCTGATAAAGAATTCTCATTACGAATTCTGATGACGAATTCTCATTACGAATTCTGATGATGAATTCTCATTACGAATTCTGATGATGAATTATCATTACGAATTCTGATGATGAATTCTCATTACTAATTTTGACGATGAATTCTCATTACGATTTCTGATGACGAATTCCTATTCCGAATTCTCATTCCGAATTCACCTGTTAAACAGAATCTGATTATCATTGTTTTATACACTCTGAATTTATTCATTCCGAACCTTCACTCCGAAGTTTCTATTCCGAACCTTTATGTTAGAGTTTAAAATGATGTTGTAATTTCTGTTACACTCACTTTGTTATAAAACGATGGCGTCCATTTTGTTATAAACTAACCGTTGTCTAAGTGACATGTGTACAGGTCCCTCCGATCTTTAAGGAAAATATGACCGTTGGAGAGGAGCCGACCTTACCTATAAATAGGAGCTCATTTGAAAGAGCTCGATGCTGATGGATAATAGCTGATTGCTGAAAAAGTACATACATGTTGTTGAAGTGATTTCTAGAGAGAGAGTCTCTTATTAAATCTCAAAGCTTCGTGCGACTCTGAATGTTGGTGATTACATTCGAGGGCTTCCGGGGATAGGAAGACAGAGGTGCCAACTACCTTAAAGATCGAGGGCTTTCTTGCTGAGAAAGACAGAGGTTACCAACTACCTTGAAGTTGAGGGCTTGCGGGGATAGCAAGACAGAGACTCCGATCTTCGTATCGAGGGCTTACCCTGGTGTGGGTAAGACAGACTTGCTTGAAAGTATTAATCAAGGGACCTTTATCCAAGGTTGTTGGATACCCTTCTCTTTGGGTTAAAAGACTATTATCTTGTTACTAGTAGTTTTACTACTTGTCTTTATTCCGCTGCAATTTGTATCTTAAGGAAAGTATAACTTTCTTATACATCCTTACTTACTCTGATTCATTTAGATTCTATACGCTTTAAGGTAGAATCTCATATTGTAACTTTTTTTATGTTTCAATTTCCGGAACCATATTTCTGGAACCTACTTTTGGAATTTCTTTCCAAGTTTAGTTCGGTATTAGAGGTGTTGTGAATTTTCTTAGTTTAACTTTGTTAAACTTAGCCCTTTCCTTTTCTTAAGAAAACTATAGTTTCTTAACTAACTTTAAAGGTTCCAAAGGAATTTTTAAAGTATACAATTCACCCCCCCTGTTGTATATTGAGCATCTCATATTATATTTCGATCCTACAATTGGTATCAGAGGTTGGAAACCTCTTACTCTATACCATTCTCACATTTGGTATCAGAGCCAAGGTTACTGAAATACTTGTACTCACATACAAGTTTTTCTTGCTCACTTTTCATTCCGAACTTTTCTTATTCCGAACTTTGTTATAACGAATCTTTGCTACTAACAAGTTTGTGTGTAAAGTTATTTTTAGTATGACAGGAATTAATGTTGGATCGATTGACAATCTGAATCCTACAAGACCACCTATATTTGATGGTAATGATTATGAATACTGGAGAGATCGTATTAAGACATTTGTTATCAATACTGGGGTAGATAACTTTGTCATGCTTACTGGTGACTATAAAATTCCTGACAAGGAAGTCAGAACCTTTACTAACCAGGAAAAGCAAGAATATCAACTCAACTATAAGGTACGCAACACTTTACTATGTTCAATGACTAGAAATATATATAGCCAAATTTCTTCTTGTGAAGCAGCTAATTGTATATGGAAGAAGTTAGAGGTTACACACTTTGGGACTTCTAAGGTGATTGAGACTAGAAGAGCTATGCTTAGAGCTGAATATCATGGATTCAATTTTCCTTATGGAGAACCTATCTGTAAAGTTCAACAAAGATTTATGACTATCGTCAACAGTCTACAATCTATGGGAGAGAAAGGATTATATGATGAAGCTCTTGTGGACAAGATAATTGACATTATGCCCAATGAGTGGGAATCCAAGAGAACAGCTATAGATGAGAACAGGAAGGTCACTCAAATTACTCTTGATGAATTATTTGGAACTCTTCTACAACATGAAACTAGAATAAAGAGAGATACTGACAACATCAAGAAAAATAATGGAAATGGTACTGTTGCTTTTACTACAACTTCGAATCAGATGAAAGCTAAGACTCTTGAGAGAGTAACCAGATCCAAGTCTAAGAAAGTTATTTTCCAATCCGAATCTAGTGAGAGTGATGTTTCAGAAAATAAATTAGCCAATCTTGCTCGAAGGATGAACTAGATAGCTGGACAGAGAAACTTTCAATCCAAGTATAAGAAGAAGGACAGGAAAGATAAGAAAGATGGAGAAGTAACTTGTTATGAATGCAAAAGAGCTGGACATATTAGACCAGATTGCCCTATGCTCAAAAAGAAAGAAAGAAAGGAAAGACATTCAGACAGGAACAGAAAGAAGTATTACAAAGCTAAAGCTAAGAAAGTTCTGAAAGCTAATGACACCTGGAGTGCTAGTGGTGTTGACTCTTCAGATGAATCTTCTGATTATGAATCTTCAGGACAAAAGAATATTGGTCTTATAGCCAGATTACCTATTAATAATCATTGTCTTATGGATAAGGTACGAAATGCTGAATCATTGACCAATGTTTCTTTAAATTCTAATGATAGTAAGTATTATAACTCTTCTGATGAAGAATCATCTTCTGATGAGGAAAATACTTTACCTACTTATGAAGAAGTCTCTAGGTTTTCTGAACTTCTTGAGAGTGAGAATTCCAAACTCAACAAGAAACTTGACAAGGCATATTCTAGGAATTCTATTCTTACTAAAGAGATATCAGATATTTCTAAAGATCTTGATAAGAAAAATGCTGATTTTGAAAATATTTCAAAAAATCTTGAGGAAGTAAGTTCTGAGAAGAATAAACTTTTTAAAGAGTTAGAAAAAGTAATTTCTAAGAAAAATGTTTTCGAGCCTAACTCTAGTTCTAAAACTAATGATTTTGAGGATAAAAACTTGGTTGTAAAACTCAAGTCCGAAATTTTTTCCTTAAAGAAGTGTTTATCAAACTTTACCCATGGTAAAGAAAATTTTGATAAGATATATTCTCAAATACGACCTTTAAGAAATAAATCCGGATTTGGTTATACCCATGCAAAACCAGTTTTCAGTAACAATTATTTTGTTCCTCAGAGTGCCACATTTTGCACTAAATGTCAATGTGGTGGTCACTGGGAAAAAAATTGTTCCTTAAACAAAAACCAATACTTAGGTTTTCACAAAGCTTATTTTTCTAAGAAAATGTGGGTTCCTAAAATTTTATTGTCTGGAAATCTCGGATCCAAAAAAGTTTGGATTCTGAAAATCTAACTTTGTTCTTGATTTCGGGAAAATAAAGGAAGTTCCAGCAACAATATTTGGTACATGGATAGTGGATGTTCCCGGCACATGACTGGTAACAAAAGCTTTTTTGAAAAGATTATCAAAACGAAAGGAGGAAAGGTAACTTTCGGAGACAATGCTAAGGGATAGATTGTTGGTATTGGTAATATAGTTTTTCTTGGTAAAACTTTGATTTCAAATGTTCTTTTTGTTAAAGGTCTTAAGAACAACCTCATTAGCATAAGTCAGTTATGTGATGAAGGTTACCTTGTGAATTTTAGGAATGATAAATGCTTAGTTCACAATTCCAAGGAAGAATTTATTCTCTCAGCCAATAGGCAAGAGAATGTCTACACTTTGAACCTAGAAGACCTAAGAAGCCAAGATTTACCTTGCCTAAGTGCAATGGAAGATCATTCTTGGTTATGGCATAGAAGACTAGGACACTGTAATCTTAGAAACCTATGTAAACTCTCTAAGAAGAAACTTGTTAAGGATCTACCGGATCATAGATTTGATTCTTCTAAAGTTTGTGATCCTTGTCAATATGGCAAGCAACATAAATCTAGTTTTAAGTCAATCAGTGAAGTCTCAACAACTGATGCATTACAGTTGGTGCACATGGATCTTTTTGGTCCAACACAAACTGGAAGTATTGGAGGCAAATACTATGTGTTTATTCTAGTTGATGATTACACTAGATTTACTTGGGTCTATTTTCTAGCAAAGAAATCTGAAGGTTTTTCTTATTTTAAAAGTTTTAGAGCTCAATTTAAAAATGAGAAAAACTTTCCATTGAAAACTATTCAGAGTGATCATGGAGGAGAATTTCAAAATTCTGATTTTGAAACTTTTTGTAGTAAGAAAGGTATTACTCCCAATTTTTCAGCACCTAGAACTCCTCAACAGAATGGTGTAGTTGAAAGAAGAAATAGAATTCTTCAAGAGGTAACTAGAACCATGTTGAGTGAATATTCTATTGCTAGACATTTCTGGGCTGAAGCTGTAAGTACTGCTTATTATACTATAAATCGAGTTTTGATTAGACCTTTTCTTAATAAAACTCCTTATGAGTTATGGAATAATAGAAAACCTAGACTTTCCTACTTCACGGTTTTTGGTTGCAAAGTATTCATTTTGAATACTAAAGATAACTTACATAAATTCGCACCAAATTCTGATGAAGGAATTTTCTTAGGATATTCCACAACCTCTAAGGCTTATAGTGTTTTTAATAAAAACACTTGTACTGTTGAGGAAACAGTACATGTAAAATTTGATGAGTCAGATCCTTTTGTTTTTAAACCATCCCAACTTACATCTTCGGATGTGTTTTCAAAAACTGATTATCAACCTTTGATAGAAGAACCTTCTGATAAAGAAATTGTTCTAGAAGATACTTCTGAAACATTTACCCCAGAAGACTTTCTACCCTATGTTGATGAACAGGTTTTACAAAACCCAAATCAGGTGTTTCTTAGGAATCATCCCAGTGATAGTATCATTAGTGATGTAAATCAACCTGTAAGGACTAGAAGTTCCTTAAGAAATGAAGTAGAACATCTAGCATTTCTTTCCCAATTAGAACCTAAAAGCACTGATGAAGCTTTAGGTGATGATGATTGGATCAAAGCAATGCAAGATGAACTAAATGAATTCGAAAGGAATAAAGTATGGACCTTGGTTGAAAGACCTAAGGAAACTTCTGTTATTGGAGTAAAATGGGTTTTCAGAAATAAATGTGATGAAAATGGAATCATTGTTAGAAATAAAGCTAGACTTGTTGCTAAAGGCTATAATCAGCAAGAAGGAATAGACTATGAAGAAACCTATGCTCCAGTAGCTAGAATTGAATCTATCCGTATTCTACTTGCCTTTGCAGCATTCTTTAATTTCAAACATTATCAAATGGATGTGAAATGTGATTTTCTTAACGGTTATGTTCAAGAGGAAGTCTTTGTTGAACAACCACCTGGCTTTGAAGATAAAAAACATCCTGATCATCTTTTTAGACTTACCAAAGCTTTGTATGGCCTTAAACAAGCCCCACGAGCATGGTATGATAGACTCACTGGATTTTTGCTTCAAAATAACTATATTAAGGGAAATGCAGATCCAACCCTTTTTATAAAGAAAGATAAGAAAAATGTTTTGATTGTTCAAATTTATGTTTATGACATTATATTTGGTTCAACTCAGCAATCTTTGACTGACTCTTTTGCTAGTCTAATGAAATCTGAGTTTGAAATGAGTATGATGGGTGAGTTAACATTTTTCCTTGGTTTTCAAATTTCTCAAAAACCAGAAGGAACCTACATATCTCAACATAAGTATATTAAAGATCTTCTTAAAAAGTATGGTTATGACAACACTAAGAGTATAAGTACTCCTATTGGTACCTCAAACTCTTTAGATCTTGATGAAGCTGGGAAACCAGTAGATCAAACATCTTTTAGAGGTATGATTGGAAGTCTACTTTACTTAACAGCTAGTCGACCAGACTTAATGTTTTCTGTATGCTTATGTGCAAGATATCAATCCAATCCTAAGGAATCTCACTTAAAGGCAGTTAAAAGAATTTTTCGCTACCTTAAGGGAACCATGGATCTAGGATTATTTTATACTTCTGGAAATGATTTTGTTCTAAAAAGCTTTTCTGATGCTGACTTTGGTGGATGTAGAATGGATAGAAAGAGTACATCTGGAACTTGTCATTTCTTAGGAGATTCATTAGTTTCTTGGTCCTGCAAAAAACAACATTCTGTAGCACTCTCCACTACTGAAGCTGAATATGTAGCAGCTGGAAGTTGTTGTGCACAAGTGTTGTGGATGCAACACACACTCACAGACTATGGCTTGAGTTTTACTAAAACTCAAATTTTGTGTGATAAAACAAGTGCCATTGCCCTAAGTAAAAACCATGCACATCACTCTCGTGAAAAACACATAGATATTAGGCATCACTTTCTTAGGGATCACACACTTAAAGGAGATATTATTCTTCAGTTTATCGGAATGCAAGATCAACTTGTTGATATATTCACAAAGTCTTTGCCTTCTGATAGATTTGAATATATTAAACAGAAGTTAGGAATGATAACCGTAAGGTATTCTTTCTCAAGTAACTTTCTGTTGAAAAAGTCTCCTTACAGTAATAAACTCCTTTTCATAGGGGGAGTACATTTGATTGTTTGTTTAAACAAAGTTTTTCAAAATTTGTTTTCAAACTTTTCGGAATAAAGATTTCCGGAATAAAAACTTCCGGAATGAAAATTTTCTAGAATGGATATTTTCATACAGAACACTTCTGGAATGGAAGTATTCGTATTGGAAATTTCCAGAATGAAAAACTTTCGTACTGGTATTTTCATAACGGAACTTTCGTACTGAATCATCCATAACAAGTTTTTTTTTCTTTTTCGTATTAAGTTTTTAGAATTGAGTTTTTCGTATTGAGTTTTTCGTATTGAGTTTTTAGTATTGAATTTTTCATATTGAGTTTTTCGTATTAAGTTTTTAGAATTGAGTTTTTCGTATTGAGTTTTTCGTATTGAGTTTTTAGAATTGAGTTTTTCGTATTGAGTTTTTCATATTGAGTTTTTAGTATTGAGTTTTTCGTATTGAGTTTTTCGTTTTTTATTATTATTGAGTTTTTCGTAGTCATCTTTATATTACCCATTACGAACAAATTTCCTAAGCTAATCCGAAAGGTATGATTTCCTTACTGAAGTTTTCGTAATCATATTTTACTTGCTGGAAGTTTCTTATATTTTGTTTTCGGTTTTTAGTTTTCTTAAATCCTTGTTTTAATAAAACCTCAAAAAGATCAGATTCAAGCTCTCAACCGTCAGATCTGATCGCAGCTCATTCCAACCGTTAGATCAACCGTGGAAGGTGAACCGTCATCCCATTGCCTATATAAAGGGGACCATATTTTCTCGTCCCACATTGGTTTCAAGCTTTCGCGTGCTGAAGCTCTGACTCTCCGATTTAAGGCCGTTCCGAACCACAGTTTTCTCCGCTCCGAACTTCAGTATTCTCCATTCCGAATATCTCAGAAGACTTCAGATCCGAATATCTGCAGAGTTAGCTTCTCACGAAATGTCTTCAACCAAGCCTATATCTCAGTGGTTAGTATACAGAGAAAGTTTAGTTCATCCGACTTTCTTCAGCAACTACGATTCTGTCATTTCGAAGAATATCAAGTTAAATGGCTGGGAGGATGTTGCGGTATCAAAAACCGGCAACCAAGATGAAGTTTATTCAGATTTTCTTGTTGAGTTTTATGAGTCAGTTGCTTTCTTCGAGGAAGATAATAGAGAAAAATTTTTGTTCAAATCATATGGCAAGTCATATAAGCTTTCTTACACCAAGGATGCAAGCTTGATAGGGTTATCTTATGAAGGTGAAGCTGAGTTTATTTCTCACGTATTGCCAGACTCCAAGGGTAGCTTCAACAAGGAAAAATCCTTAGAAACTCTCGGATTGGATGATGACAAGGCTCCGAAAATTGCAATCCTATCTACAAACTTCCAGATTCTGGAGTTATGGGTGCAAGGGCTTATCGTACCGAGAAAAGGTGATAAGGATAGCTTGAAGAAGAGTGAGATATATATCTTATATTTCTTGATAAATCTAAGAAAGTTTAACTTGATGAAGCATATTCTTCTTAATATTAAGAATTTGAAGAAGGGGAATCTGAGAGCTCAGATTATCATGTACCCAGCAATATTATCAAAGATCATAGTTAGGTGCCTAGAATCTTTCAAGGTAGCTTGCAGTTCTAAACCGAAAGTTTGAAAGATAATGTTGCTTAGTGATAGCACGCTTAAAAGGATGAATATAGCTTTTGACAAGAAGACTGGGAAGTTTATTGATCTACTTCCTCAAGTAGAAGTGACTCCGAAATCTGGTGATCCGGAATCATCCAAGCCGGTAAGGAAGAGAAAGCTGAAAGAAGTGGAAGAACAAGCCGAAAATCCCAAGTCTAAGGAAGTCCACTCCGCACCGCCAAAGCCTAAGAAGAAGAAGACCTATCCTGATGAGGTTGTTACAAAGTGGAGAGCTGACAAAGAGAAGAGGAAAGAAGGGGATCCGCAGTTCATATTGGACCTTGCGGAAGCTAAAGCTTTGAAGGAGAAAGCTACTGATGAGCTTGAGAAACAAGCTAAGGAAAAGAAGCTCAAGAAGAGGATGTCCGAGGCTGAGGTAGCTCAGGCCCTGTTGAAGTTCAATGAAATGGTTTCAGCAACAATTCCAGTTCCGAGAACTTTCTCCCTGGAATCTCTACCTGAGACTCCAGGAAGAAATCTTGTTGCTCCGGAAGAGGCTGTTGCCACAAATACTGAGGAAGTGGATCAAGTGGAACAAGTTGAAGAGGCTGCTGAAGGAAGTGGTGAGACAGGAGATGTGCTAAAACAAGTTGATGAGTACAAGGGAACTCCTTCGGAATACTTATCACTCCGGACTTCAGAAGCTGAATCTTCGTAGCTTCTCACTCCTGCGATGGAAGAAGAGAAAGGAGAAGAAGAAGTTGCCTATCATGGAGAAGAAGAACAACTTTTACAAGATATTGCTCAGATGGGAAACTTAGAGGTTGGTGTTCAAGAAGTTGCTGATGAGGAAGATTTGGTTGTTCAAGTTTCTGACAGTGAAAAGAAAACTCCGCAACAAGATTCTATTCCGGAAAAAGATAAGGGAAGAAAATTCTTACCGAGACTCCAAGCTCAGTAGTAAGAAAGAGGAAGGAAGCTGGTAGTTCTTCTAAGAGAAAATTGGAGCTTATTGAGGAAGAAAATTCTCCGAGTAAGATTTCAGATTCGGAGTCATCCTCGTTGGGGCACAATTTTGTTGTTCAGTCCATGAAGAAGTTGGTGGGAACCATTCCGACCTTCTCAAGCATTGATTCACGATGCCAGATGCTCCAACATGCGTTGAATCAGAAAACCGACTCTGTATCGATGGTTATGGATAAGTGTGTTGAGATTGAAGCTCATTTTAAAACATTCTTTGTTGGTTACGAAGCTCATAAAAGATCTTGTAAGAGGATGACAAGCTGGTCGAAGAAGAATGTGGAAGAGATGAGGTTGCTTGATGAGTTTCAAGATAATGTTAAGGATGCCTTTGAGACCGAAGACAAGAAGATTAATGAGCTGACTGCATCCTTCGAAGAGAAATTGACAGAGGAAAAGAACTTTCGGATTCAGGAAGTGAGAGATCTGAATGGAAAGCTCAATTCCGTTAATCAAAGTTGGAAATTTGAAAGGGATTATCGGATCGAGTTTGAAGAAAGGATGAAGGCTCAGGAAGAAAAGATGAAAGCTCGGGAAGAAAAGTTGAAGGCTCAGGAAGAAATAGTTGAAGCTCAGTCAGCAAGAATAGTCGTCTTAGAGAAGCAAGCAGAGAAAGATCACAAAGACTTAAAGAAGATCAAGACGATTCTTAAGGGGCTAATGTCGAAGGAGAAAGATCCGAAATAACCAATCCGATCTTTTTGTTGTATTTTTTTTGTTGTCGAGATTCTAATTTTAATGAAAGTCGTACTTGATGTTTCTATTGTTGTCATTACTAATTTTTCAGGTATTTGTTAAGTTTTTCCATTCCCTCCACTTCTTTTTGAAAATCACAAAGTGGGAGAAGGAAAAGATCCTTAAGAAAAAGAGGAACTCTAATAAGAGTTTATCAAAGGGGGAGAAAGAAAAATACACAAGGAAAAAGATCTCTAATAAGAGTTTGTTTAAGGGGGAGTTTTTCTTAAAGAAGACCTTCTTATGAAACATCACTCCGGAAATATGAATACGATCTTTAGAGTTTCAAAGCCTAAGGGGGAGTTAGTCGTATTCATCTATATCCTTAAACCGAGGGAGATAAGCTTTAATGTGTTTCTTTCTTCTTGGAATAGCTTTTTCGTAAGAATGTTTGTGCTTTCCAAAAAGGGGGAGATTGTTGAGTCAATAAGGTTTTCCTTATGACTTTTCCATTCCTTCTTGTTTTGAAAATCACAAACACCTTATCTTTAAGGAAAATTGCTTTCTTAAGGAAAATTGCTTTTATAAGGAAAATTGCTTTCTTAAGGAAAATCTCTTTTATAAGAAAAATTATCCTTATCATATTTCCATTCATATTTTTCTTAAGTATGAGTTTCAGATTCATTTTCTCGGAATCATTGAAACTTTGATATAAAGCATTCTGTTTTAGGGTTCGGATTCTGGACAAGAACTATAAGGAAGTTTCATTCCAAATTCCGGATATGAACTCTTACTAAGTTCTATTCCAGATTCAGGATATGAATTCTGAAGAAGAATTCTCATTACGAATTCTAATGAAGAAATCCCATTCTGAATTCTCATTACGAATTCAGAAGAAAAATTCTCATTACAAATTCCAATAAAGAATTCTCATTACGAATTCTAATGAAGAATTCTCATTACGAATTCTGATAAATAATTCTCATTACGAATTCTGATGACGAATTCTCATTACGAATTCTGATGATGAATTCTCATTACGAATTCTGATGATGAATTCTCATTACGAATTCTGATGATGAATTCTCATTACGAATTCTGATGATGAATTCTCATTACGATTTCTGATGACGAATTCCTATTCCGAATTCTCATTCCGAATTCACCTGTTAAACAGAATCTGATTATCATTGTTTTATACACTCTGAATTTATTCATTCCGAACCTTCACTCCGAAGTTTCTATTCCGAACCTTTATGTTAGAGTTTGAAACGATGTCGTACTTTCTGTTACACTCACTTTGTTATAAAACGATGTCGTCCATTTTGTTATAAACTAACCGTTGTCTAAGTGACACGTGTAAAGGTCCCTCCGATCTTTAAGGAAAATATGACCGTTGGAGAGGAGCCGACCTTACCTATAAATAGGAGCTCATTTGAAAGAGCTCGATGCTGATGGATAATAGCTGATTGCTGAAAAAGTACATACATGCTGTTGAAGTGATTTCTAGAGAGAGAGTCTCTTATTAACTCTCAAAGCTTCGTGCGACTCTGAATGTTGGTGATTACATTCGAGGGATTCCGGGGATAGGGAGACAGAGGTGCCGACTACCTTAAAGATCGAGGGCTTTCTTGCTGATAAAGACAGAGGTTACCAACTACCTTGAAGTTGAGGGCTTGCGGGGATAGCAAGACAGAGACTCCGATCTTCGTATCGAGGGCTTACCCTGGTGTGGGTAAGACAGACTTTCTTGAAAGTATAAATCAAGGGACCTTTATCCAAGGTTGTTGGATACCCTTCTCTTTGGGTTAAAAGACTATTATCTTGTTACTAGTAGTTTTACTACTTCTCTTTATTCCGCTGCAATTTGTATCTTAAGGAAAGTATAACTTTCTTATACTTCCTTACTTACTCTGATTCATTTAGATTCTATACGCTTTAAGGTAGAATCTCATATTGTAACTTTTGTTAAGTTTCAATTTCCGGAACCATATTTCCGGAACCTACTTTTGGAATTTCTTTCAGAGTTTAGTTCGGTATTAGAGGTGTTGTGAATTTACTTAGTTTAACTTTGTTAAACTTAGCCCTTTCCCTTTCTTAAGGAAACTATAGTTTCTTAACTAACTTTAAAGGTTCCAAAGGAATTTTTAAAGTATACAATTCACCCCCCCTCTTGTATATTGAGAATCTCATATTATATTTCGATCCTACAAATGAGTGATACTATAATTACACATATCAAATTATACTCATAATAAAAAAATATCCCGTGTACATGAATGTAATTTCATACATACGAATACAATAGAAAGGGAACTAGAATTACAAAATATAAATTTGAACATGACCACAAATCCTAAACATCCTCTGAAAACCCATGAACTATAAATATTCAGCCTTTTATAGATCCTTATCCTACTAGCCTATATATATATATAGTCACATGGGTTGAGCACAATAGGTATACTCAGTATGATCCTCCCTATATCCTCTCATACAAAAGATAAAGAAATCATTCTAAAGGATTGTGAACAAAAGTTAAAACTAACTCATCACCTATACATGTATTGTATGAACCTAAATTCCCCCTTGATATCTCTCACCAAGTATAGAATATAATATATAATATATTTTGGTAACAAAAAATTGGTACTCCACTTCTGCTTCCCCTATTTTTTTCCAATCTACCCTAACAATGCACATCCTGAGTCATCTCTCCCCAAAAGAAGCTAGCTGGATGAAACCTTGGACAAGTATCAGAATAATGAATTTCAAGAATCACATCATCCCACCATCACATAGACATCTCAATATAGTGACCAATTATTTTTCAACTGCCATCATATCTAATCTGTTGTGTATCATACATCGTGTAGGGAACTTGCATCCATAATAGCACATACATCAAATATTTTACTTCAAGCAATCATACTTCATATAAAATATCCCTATAATAAAAATTTGGATACTATATAGAAAGATATATGTGAGTGAGGCAACAAAAATCCATTAAAACCCTCCATCTATATATATGGAGAAAACTAACCATAGTGCATACCATCATATAATACTAGCATAGAAGAGAGCAGGGCTAAAGGGGGTAGCCAGCCATCCATTCCTTGCAAGCAAGGATGTTAGGGAAAATCACTATGATATTCTGCTAGGGATTAATCTCTCTTCTAATATGAGTGGGTTAGAATATAAAACCACAAAGTATATAAGTTATAATATAGATCACAACCACGCTATGGTATTTGACATACTCTTAGGTTCAATGACATCTATCATCCCTCATGCACCTAGCTTCCGGAATAATGAACTATATACCCTATAATAACATATTCAATTAAGAATACATTCATTAACTTACTTCATTTGTTTTTAAAATTTAACAATACATTAATTAATTTACTAGATATTAGTTAACATTAACCAAATTCTGTTTCATTAACCATCAAAATGAATTACATTCCCTTAATGAATAATCCCACTGTGTTTATAGTTTTCAAGATTAAAATCTTCAATATTCTAACAAGCACAAACCCAATTAGTAAAGACATTTATTAAAAATTATTATCATTCCATATTTCCCTGTACTATATGAAACATTCTAAGATACCCTAAAAGATGCATAACCAAGTACAAAAATCTAACTCAAGAAGTTGGGAAATGAATATAGATAAAAAAACTAGTCATCTAGACCTTAAGAAAAACATTAACAATCAAGAATCGAAGATTCCCACATAACACCAGACAACCCCAACTTCAACATATTCTATCTATCTTAGTGTTACCCCTGAAACCATCATGCACATCACCATACGTATCATCATCACAACCATCAACTACTCCCATAAACCCTTGAATCCCCATATATATCTCACCAAACCAATATCCATCATATTATAAAATCACATCACGTATCAAGGATACTATCTAGATAAATATATAATTTAGAAAATTTCAAGCAATTTCAAAAGGGAATTCACAACCTAAAAAACGAATCTTTTATTTCCATGCAAATAGTCTCTCTCATCTCCAAATAGTTATCATTATCAAACAATTTGATTTATTCCCTCTTTAATTTACGAATTCATTCATTTCAGGATACAACTAATAGTTATATCTGGAATCAGTTATTATAAAATATAAGATAATTATACACTATTTCTAGTATAGTTTTTAGTTTCTATAAAAATTAGAACAAATAATTCTCATTGACATGCCTTTAAAACTTAACAAAAATAATAACTTATAACTTAATGTTATATAGATATTTCCCTGAACACCTGGATGAAAAAAAACAATTAAAAATTAATTTAGATTCATTATTATTACCATCGAATTACATGAATCAATGAATTCATTAAAAATTACTATTTTATTTATTTATCAATATAATTATGTTATTATATTTATGTTCATTAACCATTTTCATCGAATAAACATGTTAACCCAAGAATAATAAACATTCTTAAAAAATCATAACATAGATATGACACTATATAGTAAATAAATAGGAAAACAATTGTAACAAACACCCCCCCCCCCAACAGTACCCCATCCTAAATCAATAATGAGAGAAGGGAGATAGTGACCACTCAAAGCTCACCTCCAAGAGGCTATGAGTTTTCTACAAGAACCATGTGTATATCATACATAGAAATGGGATGCTCTAAAAGAATATGACTATTGAGATATAATAAAATTACACCAATCAAATACTTATCATATGAAATAAATAACACAAATACATGAATGTAATGCCATACAAAATAATACAACAAAATAGGAACAACAGGTTCTAAATGATAAAATTTGTAGTGACCAAGAATCCTAGAAAGCTCTCAAACAACAACATAAAAGTAATTTTCAGTCTGAAAATCCAACTTACTAAAGTTTATATAAAAAATAATTTATATATACATAGGGTGATCAAAATTGGTATAATTAGTAGGATCCTCCATAAAGCCTCATGTAAAAATGAAAAATAAATCATGCTAAATCCTAGTGAAAAATAAAAGAAACCAACTCATCATATAAATATGTGTATTATGTTTGGGGGATCTCCAGGTAATGAATACCATATCTCATATATTATAGTAAAGAAATAATGATGCCCTGCTATCGATTTCCCACTAGTTTTCCACTCTGCCCCAACATCGAATGTCTAATACATCTCTCCCCAAAAGAATTATACCCAAAGACACCTTGGATAAGTATCAAAACATTCATCTCTGACATAACATATTCCCATCATATCATCCACATATATATAGTAACCGATTAGATTCAATAATCCACCACAAATTTTATTTTTTTATTATATATATATAATTTTACCTCAATAAAATATAGCCCATATATCAAGTGTTTTAACACATTACATTATAGCACATAAACAACATACCTTTATTAACCATTTTTATTCTACATATCTAGATATGTGGGTCTAATATAACCATATTTGTCACGACCCGCCCTCGGGGTCCGTGCCGTGACTACCCCAAGCCCGCCTTCCATAGGCCAGGGGCTGGCGACTAGCACCAAGGCGTAAATCCCGGTAAAAAGGGAAGGCATTGCCTTTGAAAAGTAAACACACACCACAGAGTAAACAAGCGGAAAGTAAACACTAAGCAAACAGAGTACGACTGAAAGTGCGGAAAGGTAAATGGGCCAGAATACAAACCCAAACTGAAAGTAAAGTACAACTCGAAAAAGGGAAAAATAGCAACTGTAAAGTAAAGGCCGCAACTCCGAGCTGTCCACCGGAAATCCCACCTGAAGGGTGGGTACAGATAGCTCCTCTGCTCCACGGGTCCCGTCGTCCGCTCCGTGCACGTCCCGCCCAGTGGTCCACCTCCGGGTACCGTCCCGCTCTACAAGCCTCAGCTAAGGTCAACGCTGTCCGTCGTCTGCAACCAACACAACGTAGTGCGGGCGAAGCCCGTGCAGGGGTGAGTATAAGCTACTCAGTAGGGACCCCGAGACCCCTGAAGGTCTCTCAAATCCACAAAGGATAAATCACGAAGAAAAGTACAATCACGAAGTAACAACCGACACTGCTTAGGTATATGCCCATATATATACCTAAGTCATCAAATAAAATACGCTCCAACCTCCGAGCCCAAGTACAACTCAGTCCACGCAGGAAAGTATACGTATTCCACATAGGAAAGCAAAATTTAATCCACACAGGATTGCACAACACAATCCACACAGGAAAACAACAGGATTCAGCTCACACAGGTATACTTCTTCAAGGACGATAAAGATGATCACTGATCCATCTAAGTCGTCGGACCCACGAAGGATCGATAGGTAATTAACCCCCGCAGAAGACCCACACAGGATCGGGCTCACACAGAACCTGTAGGCGCTGGCTCACACAGAACCGCTGAGCGCAAGGACCCACACAGGATCGGGCCCACACAGGACCTGTAGCACTGATCCACATAGGATCGCTGAGTGCTGAAGTCGTCGTCGTCAAATCCACATAGGATCTCTATACTGTCGTCGTCAAATCCACACAGGATCTCTGTACTGTCGTCGTCAAATCCACACAGGATCTCTGTACTGTCGTCGTCAAATCCACACAGGATCTCTGTACTGTCGTCGTCAAATCCACACAGGATCTCTGTACTGTCGTCGTCGCAGTCACAGTAGCAGTCGTAGCAGTAGAACAGTCGCAGCCAGCACTAGGGTTCCCGCACACAGCAAACTCGTACGGAGGGTCCGCTCCACGAGCCGAGAGGCTGATACATCAACTGTCACGAAGACCGAAGTTGATGTATCCAAAAGTTCCGTAACGTCAACAGGAACTCAACGTAACAGACGGCGCGTCGATCGAACGCCCGGTCTGAGAGTTATTGGCATTTTCGTCTCCGGGGCCCGGTTGGTTTTTAAGGCAAAACCAACCCGACCGCACTCCACCTGCGTCCAAACCTCGGGCGGAGTATGCCAAAAGATCCGTCTCACTAAGAGGAACACAACGCGACTGACGGCGCGTCAATCGGACGTCCGTAGCTCAAGATATGAGCGTTTCCGCTCCGAAGGCCCGGTTGGTTTCGTGAACGAACCAACCCGGCCGAACTCAAAGTTAATCAAAACCTTAAGTGCAATATACCGAAACGACCGTCTCGATCCAAGGATCGCGTTGCCGCAGACGGTTCGTCATTCGGAGTTCCGAGGCTCAAGTTATGAGCCAAAAACCAAAACTGGTTCGAAACGGGGGGGTCCGGGTCCGGGCCGACCCGGTCCGACCCCCCCTGGGCGGCGCGGGGGCCGGCGGCGGCGGCCGGCGGCGGCGGACGGCGGCGGCGCGGCGGCCGGCGGCGGCGCGCGGCGGCGGCGGGCGGCGGCGCGGCGGGCCGCGGCGGCGGCGGCGGCGGGCCGCGGTGGCGGCGGCGGCGGGCCGCGTCGGCGGCGGCGGCGGGCCGTGGTGGCGGCGCACGCGGGGGCTCAGCCCCGCGGCTTTGACAAGGCGGCACGGCCTTGTGCCGTGCCTTTGCAAAAAAAAACGGCCCCCCTCCTGGGGGCCCGCCTTGAAGGAGATCCGGGGGAGCCGCCTGCCCCCCCCCCCCCCCCGTTGAAACCACTCCCCCCCCCCTCATTAAGAGGGGGGTTTTAAGATTTGGCCGGGGAATTAAATTCCCCAGTTTTAAGTCATCCGGCCGGCCAGCTGGCCGGCCGGTTTTTACCAACGGGACCGGAAATTCCGGTCCCGCCTTTGACTTCCGACGCCGGCGGCCCGGCCGCCGGTCTCCTCTTCCGCCGCGGCCCGGAACCGGCCGCGGTGTTCGTCGTCCGGCGCGGTGCGACGGCACCGCGCCCCTTTCGCCGTGCCATGAATTCTTTCAACGCGGCGCGACGGCGTCGCATTCTTGAAGATTCTCCTCGGCGTAGCGCGACGGCGTTGCGTAAATTATAAGCACGATCATCCGCGTGGTGCGACGACACCACGCCACTTGCTTCCACCCGCATAAATAAAACAAGAACGATGGAGGGGGGTTCGGCCGTGTTCGTGCGGTCCGTCCCCCCTCACGTTAAAATAAAAACGCAACTTAAAATAAATCAAGTCACACGTTAGTCTTGATAGAAACACTATCAAGAATAAAATAAGGAAACCAAAAGAAAATGACAACCCCTACCTCGGGTTTAAGATTCGAAGAATCGTCTACGTCCCGCGGAAGACGGCGTCGCGGAGGTCGGGCGTCGCGGTCGTCGTTCGTCAAATCCGTTGACGAAGTGTTATGCCCGAAGAGACACGACGTTGGCGGATCTTCGTTTGCCGACGAAGAAGGTCC
Organism: Viscum album; assembly: GCA_963277665.1. Taxonomy (NCBI): domain Eukaryota; kingdom Viridiplantae; phylum Streptophyta; class Magnoliopsida; order Santalales; family Viscaceae; genus Viscum; species Viscum album. The sequence goes on along the minus strand of OY728138.1, from coordinate 49,684,683 downwards.
GAGGAGGAAGCGGCGTTCCCTCTTGTTGACACCGAGGACGAAGAAGAGAGGCGTCGTTCTTCATCGGAGTTTGAGCGTTCTTCGTTCTTCGTCAGAGCTTGAAGATGAAGAAGAGTTCTCAAAAAGCTCTCAAAGGAATAAACAAAACAACCCAAAAACAAATAAGATTACATCTTATTTTATTAACACATAACTCAAAAGAATTTCAAATGTTTGAAATTCAAAAGAGTTTAACTCCCCAAAATTAAATAAGAGTAACTTAAGCCAATTAAGAGGGGGGTTGAGTATGTTGAGAGAAGTTGAAAAGAAAAAGGGGTTCGTGTGGGCCCCACCACACTTAATCCTCCCAAGGGAGGTTAAGTGGGTGTGGGTCCCACTTCCAACCTCCTTTGGTAGGTTTTTTTTTTAATAATTTAACATAAAATTTGTCTTACACAATTTTATTTAACTTAACTGAAAAACCCCAAAACTAACTTTCAACCCGCAACAAACGCAACCCCCGAAAAGGTCTCTTTAAGCGAATATCGGCGCTGCGAGTTCATCGGTGCCCTCGGATTTCAATTCCGATCACCGGATCAAAAGTTAGGAATTCCCGCTCGTTCGTTCACTGAACGTACCTGAGCCAAACTTCGGAAATTAATTCCGGGCACTCCGGGCCTCGGAATCAGGTGCCGTCTGAAACCGCGCTCTTGTAAAATTCTAAAGAAAATTAAGAAAAAATTTCCCTTGAATTTTACGGGTCATTACATTACTCCCACCTCAGGGCTTTACGTCCCCGTAAAGATACATCAAAACTAGGGAAACAAAAGAGGGTACTGAGCACGCATCTGAGCCTCCCGCTCCCATGAGCTTTCCTGGAGGTTCCCAAGCTGCCATCTGATGCGCACAAGAGAAATCAATCGCCCACGTAGGACCCGCTCATGTCGATCCTCTAACTCCACCGGGACCTCCGTAAAAGTCGCCCCATCGTCAACGTCAAGCTCCCCAAAGTCGATGATGTGCGTCGGGTCGTGCACGTATCTCCTCAGCTGAGATACGTGGAAGACGTCGTGCACCCGGTGCAACTGAGGTGGTAGAGCCAGGCGATAAGCCACCTCGCCAATCCTGCTGAGAAACTGGAAGGGTCCGATGAAGCGCGGAGATAACTTGCCGCCTCGGCCAAATCTCCGAATACCACGTCGAGGTGAGACCCGCAAGAAGACGTGGTCGTCATCCTCGAACTCCAGTGGCCTCCGCCTCCTGTCAGCGTATGACTTCTGCCGGCTCCGAGCTGTCCTCATCCGCTCCTAGATGACCTGGACCTTCTCTGTCGTGGCCTGGACCATCTCCGGTCCCATCAGAGCTGCAAGATTTCTCCTTTGCCGAAAAGAGAAATCTGGTCTCATCCCCTGGATGAACCACTTTCTTTGCCTAAAACAGTCAATCCTAACATGGATGATACTAATCCATACCAAGGATGACGTCGTAAGGCCTCGACGCTACTACTAAGAGATCCAACCGTTACTCTCGCCTCCAAGGGTTGAGTCACACTGTCGGCATCAGTGTGTGGTAACTGGGTCTCCTCCAGTAGATGTCTCACAAGTGAGGGTCAAGTCAACAGCCAAAACTGGAACCTCTTAGTAACATTACGATAGAGGACAGGAACGAAAACATCACAAGATATGCGTCTTTTATTATTGCAGCTCGTAATACAAGACGCTACACAAAAGCAACAAGGAACCAGAAGTACAAAGGATGTATCCACTAGTTCTTCTCCTGTCCATCGGCTCCCAGAGCTCCATGATCGAAGGCCTCAGCTGCCTGAAGCTGAGCTCTCCCCTGCGGTCGGGGTGGACCTCCTGGTGGTGGTGGTGGTAGAGCCTTAAAGCGTCGTCCACCACCTGCTGCTCGGCCAACTCCTCTGCCTCGTCCGCCTCCTCCCTGCAGACCGCCACGGTCGAACCTCTGCCTCTGCCTAGGTGGTTCCTCAACTGTCTGCTGCTCCTCCGCATGGCGGGTCGGGCAGTCACGAGCCATGTGGCCTTGCCCGCCGCATGAATAGCACTGTCTTCCTCTCGAAAGACCGGCTCCGCGTTGTGTGCCCTGCACTGCTGAGCCAGTGCCCTGAGGTCTGGTCGGTCTGGACCCCTGAGTCATTCGTCGACTGCCAGCTGCAGATGACTCTGCCACGTGCCGCCCTGCGGTGGGTCTCTGTGCTGGTGTAGACTCAGCAAGGAAGCTCTCGATCAGAAGGGCCCGCTCCAGTACTCCTGTCTGAGTCGGTATGCTGAGGGAGATCAGCGATGCCCTGATCTCGTGTCTCAAACCCTGCTCGAAGGTCCGGGCCCGGAAGAATGGGTCCCGTACCATGTCGGTCGAGTAGCGCGAGAGATCGGTGAATCTCGCCGAGTACTGAGCGACCGTCATGCTGCCCTGCCGTAGCTGTAGAATCTCCTGGATGCGCACCGCTCGGAGGGTGGCCGGGACGAACTCAGAGCGGAAGAGGCTCTCGAAGTCCGTCCAGAGCAAGGATGCCTCATCGTGAACCTGGAGCATCAAGCTCCACCATCGTCCTGCTGCTGCGTGTAGTAGGCTCGCATCGAGGATCACCATGAGGTCTGCTGGTGTCCTCACTAGCCTAAACACTCGAACTACTGCCTCCAGCCAGTCCTCTGCTGCCTGGGGATCCGTCTCCCCGCGAAACCTGGGCGGACGCTGGCGCTGAAACTCATGCAGTGCGCTGAGGCGACGTGCATCGTCAGCGGCTGCTGCTGGAAGCATCGGTGGCTCGGCGGGTAAAGCTACCGCTGGTGCCACTACTGAAAAAGGGCCCTGCACCGAGGCCTCGTCGCTCGGTGGGCTGTCGTCGCGCCCTACACTCGGAACCCTAGCTGGCTGCCGTCGCGGGGCCATCCTGAAAAGGAGAACAAAAGCACCACAGTCAGAACAGTATACCTGGTGAGCTGGCACAAGTATTCACAAGGAAAACTTGAGACTTTCATGAAGCAGATCAGTATACCCGGTGAGCTGACACAAGTAATCACAAAGAAAACTTGAAACACACACGCAATCAATGTTTTCATGCATTAAGTCGGAAATCAGGAGTCAGGGTCCTGGTGTACGGATACGTCGGCCGCTGCACCAACACTGGGCTCCCTGAACTGATAACCACACTCAGTACACTAAACACTATTGCTTCATATAGAAAGAAAGGACGATCAGAGTCTGCGGTAGAACCGACCACCTCTGATACCAATTTGTCACGACCCGCCCTCGGGGTCCGTGCCGTGACTACCCCAAGCCCGCCTTCCATAGGCCAGGGGCTGGCGACTAGCACCAAGGCGTAAATCCCGGTAAAAAGGGAAGGCATTGCCTTTGAAAAGTAAACACACACAACAGAGTAAACAAGCGGAAAGTAAACACTAAGCAAACAGAGTACGACTGAAAGTGCGGAAAGGTAAATGGGCCAGAATACAAACCCAAACTGAAAGTAAAGTACAACTCGAAAAAGGGAAAAACAGCAACTGTAAAGTAAAGGCCGCAACTCCGAGCTGTCCACCGGAAATCCCACCTGAAGGGTGGGTACAGATAGCTCCTCTGCTCCACGGGTCCCGTCGTCCGCTCCGTGCACGTCCCGCCCAGTGGTCCACCTCCGGGTACCGTCCCGCTCTACAAGCCTCAGCTAAGGTCAACGCTGTCCGTCGTCTGCAACCAACACAACGTAGTGCGGGTGAAGCCCGTGCAGGGGTGAGTATAAGCTACTCAGTAGGGACCCCGAGACCCCTGAAGGTCTCTCAAATCCACAAAGGATAAATCACGAAGAAAAGTACAATCACGAAGTAACAACTGACACTGCTTAGGTATATGCCCATACATATACCTAAGTCATCAAATAAAACACGCTCCAACCTCCGAGCCCAAGTACAACTCAGTCCACGCAGGAAAGTATACGTATTCCACATAAGAAAGCAAAATTTAATCCACACAGGATTGCACAACACAATCCACACAGGAAAACAACAGGATTCAGCTCACACAGGTATACTTCTTCAAGGACGATAAAGATGATCACTGATCCATCTAAGTCGTCGGGCCCACGAAGGATCGATAGGTAACTAACCCCCGCAGAAGACCCACACAGGATTGGGCTCACACAGAACCTGTAGGCGCTGGCTCACACAGAACCGCTGAGCGCAAGGACCCACACAGGATCGGGCCCACACAGGACCTGTAGCACTGATCCACGTAGGATCGCTGAGTGCTGAAGTCGTTGTCGTCGAATCCACATAGGATCTCTATACTGTCGTCGTCAAATCCACACAGGATCTCTGTACTGTCGTCGTCAAATCCACACAGGATCTCTGTACTGTCGTCGTCAAATCCACACAGGATCTCTGTACTGTCGTCGTCAAATCCACACAGGATCTCTGTACTGTCGTCGTCAAATCCACACAGGATCTCTGTACTGTCGTCGTCAAATCCACACTGGATCTCTGTACTGTCGTCGTCGCAGTCACAGTAGCAGTCGTAGCAGTAGAACAGTCGCAGCCAGCACTAGGGTTCCCGCACACAGCAAACTCGTACGGAGGGTCCGCTCCACGAGCCGAGAGGCTGATACATCAACTGTCACGAAGACCGAAGTTGATGTATCCAAAAGTTCCGTAACGTCAACAGGAACTCAACGTAACAGACGGCGCGTCGATCGGACGCCCGGTCTGAGAGTTATTGGCATTTTCGTCTCCGGGGCCCGGTTGGTTTTTAAGGCAAAACCAACCCGACCGCACTCCACCTGCGTCCAAACCTCGGGAGGAGTATGCCAAAAGATCCGTCTCACTAAGAGGAACACAACGCGACTGACGGCGCGTCAATCGGACGTCCGTAGCTCAAGATATGAGCGTTTCCGCTCCGAAGGCCCGGTTGGTTTCGTGAACGAACCAACCCGGCCGAACTCAAAGTTAACCGAAACCTTGAGTGCGATATACCGAAACGACCGTCTCGATCCAAGGATCGCGTTGCCACAGACGGTTCGTCATTTGGAGGTCCGAGGCTCAAGTTATGAGCCAAAAACCAAAACTGGTTCGAAACGGGGGGGTCCGGGTCCGGGCCGACCCGGCCCGACCCCCCCTGGGCGGCGCGGTGGCCGGCGGCGGTGCGCGGCGGCGGCGGGCGGCGGCGCGGCGGGCCGCGGTGGCGGCGGCGGCAGGCCGCGGTGGCGGCGGCGGCGGGCCGCGTTGGCGGCGGCGGCGGGCCGCGTTGGCGGCGGGCCGTGGTGGCGGCGCACGCGGGGGCTCAGCCACGCGGCTTTGACAAGGCGGCACGGCCTTGTGCCGTGCCTTTGCAAAAAAAAACGGCCCCCCTCCTGGGGGCCCGCCTTGAAGGAGATCCGGGGGAGCCGCCTGCCCCCCCCCCCCCCCCCCCCCCCCCCCCCGTGGAAACCACTCCCCCCCTCATTAAGAGGGGGGTTTTAAGATTTGGCCGGGGAATTAAATTCCCCGGTTTTAAGTCATCCGGCCGGCCAGCTGGCCGGCCGGTTTTGACCAACGGGACCGGAAATTCCGGTCCCGCCTTTGACTTCCGACGCCGGCGGCCCGGCTGCCGGTCTCCTCTTCCGCCGCGGCCCGGAACCGGCCGCGGTCTTCTCGACCCGCCGCGGCCCGGAACCGGCCGCAGTGTTCGTCGTCCGGCGCGGTGCGACGGCACCGCGCCCCTTTCGCCGTGCCATGAATTCTTTCAACGCGGCGCGACGGCGTCGCGTTCTTGAAGATTCTTCTCGGCGTAGCGCGACGGCGTTGCGTAAATTATAAGCACGATCATCCACGTGGTGCGACGGCACCACGCCACTTGCTTCCACCCGCATAAATAAAACAAGAACGATGGAGGGGGGTTCGGCCGTGTTCGTGCGGTCCGGCCCCCCTCACGTTAAAATAAAAACGCAACTTAAAATAAATCAAGTCACACGTTAGTCTTGATAGAATCACTATCAAGAATAAAATAAGGAAACCAAAAGAAAATGACAACCCCTACCTCGGGTTTAAGATTCGAAGAATCGTCTACGTCCCGCGGAAGACGGCGTCGTGGAGGTCGGGCGTCGCGGTTGTCGTTCGTCAAATCCGTTGACGAAGTGTTATGCCCGAAGAGACACGACGTTGGCGGATCTTCGTTTTCCGACGAAGAAGGTCCGAGGAGGAAGCGGCGTTCCCTCTTGTTGACACCGAGGACGAAGAAGAGAGGCGTCGTTCTTCGTCGGAGTTTGAGCGTTCTTCGTTCTTCGTCAGAGCTTGAAGATGAAGAGGAGTTCTCAAAAAGCTCTCAAAGGAATAAACAAAACAACCCAAAAACAAATAAGATTACATCTTATTTTATTAACACATAACTCAAAAGAATTTCAAATGTTTGAAATTCAAAAGAGTTTAACTCCCCAAAATTAAATAAGAGTAACTTAAGCCAATTAAGAGGGGGGTTGAGTATGTTGAGAGAAGTTGAAAAGAAAAAGGGGTTCGTGTGGGCCCCACCACACTTAATCCTCCCAAGGGAGGTTAAGTGGGTGTGGGTCCCACTTCCAACCTCCTTTGGTAGGTTTTTTTTAATAAGTTAACATAAAATTTGTCTTACACAATTTTATTTAACTTAACTGAAAAACCCCAAAACTAACTTTCAACCCGCAACAAACGCAACCCCCGAAAAGGTCTCTTTAAGCGGATATCGGCGCTGCGAGTTCATCGGTGCCCTCGGATTTCAATTTCGAGCACCGGATCAAAAGTTAGGAATTCCCGCTCGTTCGTTCACTGAACGTACCCGAGCCAAACTTCGGAAATTAATTCCGGGCACTCCGGGCCTCGGAATCATGTGCCGTCTGAAACCGCGCTCTTGTAAAATTCTAAAGAAAATTAAGAAAAAATTTCCCTTGAATTTTACGGGTCTTTACAATATTCCATTAAATTTATGAATAAAAATATATGGGGAAAACTTTACACCATTTATATTAGTATATAATAATACTAAGAGAGGAGATCATGTTATAGGGGGCAGTCATGTTCCTCATCATCCTAGATGTTGGAAAAAACACCCTCTCAGAGTCCAATGGGTGTCATTATCACTTCCAACATGGGTGGGGTAGTGTATGAAATCACAAAACATATAGAATATAATATAGCTCACAACCACACTATGAGATTTGACCTAGAATTAGGGTCAACTACACATATCGTCTCTTAGAAACCTCGATTCTACCCCTAAAACTGCTATATCTTATATGGATGCAAAAAATTAAGAATAATTTCAATAATTACTTCTTTCCTTTTAACAATTCATCCTTGAATTAATTAATTTATTATCCATTGCATAACATTACACTATTTTTGTCACATTAATCATAAAAGTCAATTATATAGCCTCCTAGAATAATCTAACTCAGTGCACTATTTATTAATATTAAAATCTTATTCATTGCAACAAAAACCATCCCAATTGGTTAAAACATTTATTAGATATTATTATCATTCCATAATTCTAGGTACTATGTGACACATCTTATGATACCATAAAAGATTCATAAAAACCCAAAATTAGCTAACATAACAAAGGGGGAAAGGAATGGAATATAAATAATAAACATGACTATCTAGCCATAAATAAGAACATTAACAAGTATCATATTTACAAAAAAAACGAGAAATCCTAAATTTAACCAATTCCATCTATCCCGGTGTCATCTCCCTCACCATCAACCACATCACCATGAAGTTTTCTATCATGGGAGTGAACTATTACCACAAACATTAGCCACAACATCCCTATCTTATCAAACCAAAACAAATCCCAGGATAACATCACATCGCATATAAAATCACACATCTAGATCAAAAAAAGATTCCATAAAATGTGAATCAATTTAAACAGGGAAAATATGCCCTAAAAACATATCATCCAACCTCTACATACAAAAAAGGCCTCTTAACCAAAAATAGTTACCTTTTATTAAAAAGATAGTTTTATCCAATATTGAATTAACCAATTCATTTATTTCACTCGATAACTATTGGTAATTTGAGGCATCTGATAATACAAGATATCAAACTATAAAATATGCTTCCAAGAATAAGTTCTAGTTTCATCGACCTTTAGAAAGAAAAATTCTCAATAACATGCCTTTAAAAATTATCTATAATAATAACTTCCATATTCATGTTCTTTATCCCCTTAAATAAAGACATGTCTGAAAAAAATAATTATTCATTAATAAAAATCAATTTTATTACAATAAAATTAAGAGAATATTAGAATTCATTAAACATGCCTCTCAAATTATTTATCCTGTTAATGAAATTATAGATTTACATTCTTAACCCATTTTAATCAAATTAACATTCTAACCCATGCATAAAAATATTAAATGATTATAACATAGATAAAAATTTATCTAGTAATTCCATAGGAAAAGTGTGATCATAGTAAAAAACATGGGATCACTATGACCATAAACCATGTTCATTATTTAATCAAGTTTCATCATTATTATGGTTAATTATACCATCACCCAATGGGATAAACCATAATAACATTATGATCTAATGTAAGATAAATGAGAAATGATAAATCCACTTCTTCAAGGGTTTCATCATTCCTCATGAGAGAATGGAACACTGATACAGATCTCTAATCATCTTACCAACAAAGAAACAATGATATCCTAAGGATATCATGACTTGGATGAACAAGGATGCTCTAAAAGAATATATATTATATTGAACAAGATCAAATTACACAACCATGAGAGAAATAACATTATTAAATGATATTATTTAGAGAATAAACAATAATTAATGAGGAAGAAGTTGTCTCAGATCACTACAGATCAATTAATATAAGTTGAGGATTAAATAATATTGAACGAGTAATTAAAGGCCTTCAAGTAAACCTCTTTGGGAACTAGAGTTTTTTCAACCCCCGAACCTGGGTTTTCTTTTATTTTATTCATTTATTCATGTTAAAATAGCATGGTTGACGTTTATTTTGAGTCCCTAGTGATATTTTTTGAATTTTTGAGGTTTTTGGTGTGTTTTGGAATAGTTTATGATTTGTGTGTAGATTCTGGAGAAAAACTGTGCGGAAAGATAAGACTTAGTCTATCTTCGGTTTGCTGTCTTGTTGCACAATTTGATAGGATTTATTTGTGAAAAACCATGTGACCAAATGTAGTAACTATGTGGTGTGTCGTTGGTGTTAGGGACGAGGCACACAGTTTTCACACAATAGGTGAAACCAATCAAAAATCATGTATGGAGCATGTATAGTTTGTTATAACCATATATCATTTTTGACATAGTTTCCCAAGATATTTTTCTATCCCATTCAGGTGCTACCTTCTTCCAATATGGTGCGCATGGTTTGCGCATGATTTGAAAAACCATGTGGTCAAATAGTACATGTTCTACTGGTTCATTAAAAAGTGGAAATTTAATTTTAACACATCCTAATGTTTTATCCCCAATCTAACCCTCTTCTCTCCCCTCATTCGTGTGGCCCCTTTGGATCCATAAGAGTATACCCATCTCCTTCTATTTTTATCTAGTGTGCACCTCCTTTATTCTTTGGCTTGATTCCACCTTTGGTAAGTCTCCCTCTCCTTCTTATTATTCCTTATTATTTTAGTTTTTTGGTTTGTCTTGTCTTGGTTCTCTCTTTAACGAACTCTTTGTGTTATGGGTGATTTTGGGCTTGTGTGTTATTTGATTTTAGGGTGTTTTGTTGGTTTCTTGTGGGTTTTTTTCCTCCAAAGTGGGTTTCAATATGTTTGTACACCCTTGAGGTAGGTGTTTCCATACTTTTTCTTTTAGAAACATTCCATTAATTCTTTATTTTTATTAAATAAATTTATAAAGTTGTTATTTTTTCTTGTGATGTGTTATTGTAAAATGTTTTGGAAATTTTCTGTTGATTTTTTTTTATAAATTGGATTTCAATGTGTTTTTATAATTATCACTATATATATGTATGTAAGGTGTTTTTTAAAATTAAAATATATTTTTTAAAATGTATTCTAGTGTTTATAGGTTATTATTGGACTTTTTGGGTTCTAATAAATCATAATAAGTGGGTTTCACCCTGGTATGTGGGTTTGGATGACATTTATGGTTTGATGCTTAAGGGTGAACCCTTCTAACTAGTTGTGATTCTCCTTGTGTTTTTTAAATTAAAACTCATCAATACTCTATGGATTTTAATGAGCATGCCATTGGAAGTGTTCATATCCATATTTAATGGTGTACATATAAGGATATACAAACAAATTATAATGGATTTTTAAAATTATGTTCACCTAAAACCCCGGATTTCAAAACACCTTTCCCTCATTCCTCCTTCCCTAGCCGTTCTTCATTCAAAATAGATAATTTTATCCCAAATGATTTAAAATATGGATTTTGGTTATATTTTTTAAAATTTATCCCATTTTGATACTTGAATTAAAATTTTGGGATGAAGTGTTCTTAAAGGCATGTTTGGAATTTTCCATGTAAAATTGTTTTTCAACCATGAAATTGGAAGTGGTTTTGGAAATGAGATTTGTTGGTAAATGTTGAGAACTAGTTAGTACTTTGATATGGTTTGATGTGTTATAGGAATCTCTATGTATATATCTCCAATGAGAGGGCCATTTAATAGGTGGTATCCAAGTTTGATCAAGGGGTGCATAGTGGAATCTATGGGTCATTTGTTTATGCCATGTGTGTGATGACCTCCTCATTCTCCTTGTACTGTTATCATGGGATTGTTGGGTGTCCTCTAGAGGATTGGGTGATGTTTTCTTATTAATCCCCATTATATGTATTGTTAACCCCATGATTGTTTGAGAGTATAGAAGGGATTTTAAATAGGTGAGTCTACTTTAGAATAGCCAGATGTTTTTAGACTATGGTGCTGGAAAATATGCTAAAAGGAGGGTCTGAACTGAGTACGTCTTGGGATTTCATCTAGAGATGTATGGTAAATTCCAATAATTATTATCTATATATTTATTTCATATTAAATTTATTACTTTCATTTATAGTTTCTACTTTTAATGATTCTTGTATATTCTAGCATAGATTTTGAACACATAGATTAGTTCTTTCTTTTTGTATTAGGTTTTAAAACATGGAATGTTTTAAAATGGGAATCTGTTTTAAAAAAGGAAGGCGATGTGTGAATTATTTTAAAAATGGAATGTTGTGATTTTTTCTCCAAAATGAAAAGAACCCTATTTTATAAATTTGTTTCAGACTAGTTTTTATGGACAATATTGGGAAAGGAAATGTATGGATTTAGATGTGCTAGCCTACATATCTATCCATACTCACACCCTACTTATGCCACTTGGTGTAGGCATACTTGATATATTTTTCAGGTTTAGGATTTTGGTTCCTATTTACCTTTGAATTAGAATGGTATTATGGTTGGTTGTGATCAAGAGACCACATGAAGATCATTTCATTTATAGTTTGATTTTTTATTTTTTATTTTATTTAGATATTTTTTTTGGATCATGTTGATTTATTTATTATATTTAGTGTTTATGGATCTGTTGGTTTGTTTGTGTACTATGTCCGGATTATTTATTGTATATTATATTGGTATAAATAATTTCCAGTGAAATATCATTGATTCCCAACACTATTTGATAGCTTAGAAGGATAAAGAATGCCTCTTGAGCCATCCTAAGAGCTTGGGAGGGTACCGGGTCAAATAGAATCCCAACCATGTTTTTGAATGGTTTGATAGAAAAAGATGATAGAAAAATAATTTAGAGGGTGTTTGGGTATTTATAGGAAAATAGAAAACCAAAACTTAGCCTCCTACATAGTTGTGTAGAACTTTTAGACATACGAAGGATAACAGTGTAATATAAGGGACCACACTATATCCATCCTAGTGAAACTGGCTTTTGAGGAAAATGGCACATATCCTATAAATAGTGGATGTTGACTAGAACATAGGGTAATCCCCCATGGAAAATACATTCCATTTCCATGTTAGAAGAGACATCACTACATACCTTCATACTAAAAGGGTACTGAGAAAAAAGTATAACAGCCTCAGACATCGATGCTGTATTTGGGAATCTTCGCATCATAAATGAAATCCTCATTACATCGTATCCCTTTTCTATGGAACAACCATTCCTAAAATGGTAGTAGCTCTAATATCTCTTCTCTCAAGACCCTACACCACAGACTAACACCATACACACTTGATACCATCCATTATTGCATAGTATGGACATCCATAAAATGAATTACTTTGTTAGGCTTATATTTCAGCTCAACCACTCTTCTTTTCCCTCTAAGCCTTCTCCTAACACCTTAATTACACAAAGGAAAGGGATTCTAGGATATAAGAACTTATATATTAGGTGTCGTATCTCATGATTATCTACCCTATATGTCATATATCTATAAGTTATTTATTGTTTATTTGGTAAATAGCTCTGATAAATATTTGTGAGCTTATATGGGCATGACCTAGTCATTGGAATTTTTATTTGATGTGGGTAGCCCCCATTATCTTTTTCAACTTTTTTACTCATGGTATAGTTGTTTAGATGTTATTTATTTCCTTGGAATCTATTTTAATACATTTCTTATCTATTAAACCATGTTATTTTTGAATTTACTGGTCGGTCCCTCTTTGATTTTCCATTATTACATTTCATGATTTAATTTTTATTTTATTTAGATATATTGTGTTTTGATTAGTGATGGGTATTGAGAAGACTGGTGGTAATATGAGACTCTAATGAGTGATTTTTTATGGATATAGGTATTACCTATTGATTATATCATCAAATGAGATGATAGGGACTTATAATTATAGATCATTCAGATATGAGAGTAAATCATCTATTATAAGTAGTTGGGATATTTCATAATTTAGGTAAGACTTGTATAAGTCTTTAGTGTGTATTTTTCTTCTAGATTTGATTACATTTAAGTATAAAATATATAAGAATTCATGGAGAGTGTTTCTAGGTGGGTTTATTTTCATTGACTACATAATTTTATATGAATCCATATAGCATCATTCCCTTATATTGTTGAGGTGAGTGGGGGAATCCTATGGGTATTTGGACTCATGCAATAAAAACATACACAACATGGGTTTTTTCTGTTATGGTTTGAGAATAATATTTTTAATTTTTGGTATGATTATCTACAAGGAGTTGGATTTATAGCATGGAAAGTGAAATAAAGACACAATTTTTTATTTTATAGGAGTTAGCTAGTGAGTTTTCCTGGAGGCCATTATATTCATTACTAATTATTTCTATAATACTACATTTTTATCTTCAAATGGAATATTTTTTTTTATATTTATTATTTAATGTTTACATGCATTTGTTTTCTCTTATTTATCTATATGTTTTATGGATCATGTTTATTGTTTACGATATATACATAACTACATTATGCTCCATTATCTCCATGTTCTATGATTATATGTTTGTGGTATGTCCTATTTGTGGGTGTTTCATGATACGATTTTCATTTACAAACCATATTTGGTTTATTTGAGAGTATAGTCCCCAAATTTCTTATTCTTTCCCTTGTTTATATTTAGAAACATCTTTCATATAGAGAGGTTAAACTATGGTGGTGTGGTTACTTTTTCATGGGCTACAGTTTTGGTGAGGTGGACTAAGTCATTACAAGTAGTATTAGTGATAGTTTTTGTTGGGAAAATGTCAGTTATAAGTGGAGATTGGATATCAAAACATTAGAGTTAAACTATTTGAATTCATTTCTAGTAGATCTATAATTAAAACATAAGTCAATATGGAATTTATTGTTTTAGGGGTAGGAAATTTGGTTTTTGGGAGGTTTGGGTGTTGATATTCCAAGGTGTAAAGTACTAAAAATATTTCATAAGGATCAACTACAATTTAGTTTCATTATTTGTGAATTATGACAGTGACATGCTTATGACCTAGTATGCACACTTAAGAAAAATATTTTTATGAATTTTTCCATCATGGGGACCATTTTTATGTGAATGGAACATATAATCTCTTTTATGTTTTTAGAAATAGATTATAAGGGTGACTATATTAATGAAAATCATAAGGGTTTTAATATTGATGCAGTTTTTTTTATCACCATAGTGTAATTGTTTTGTGTTTTTTTATTTTTGAGGAAAATTCATTTCTATAAAAGATTACCTATACAGGGGAATAAGGTGGGTGTAAAAATGTTCTATAAGTCGAAATGGACCATAATATAGTATAACGTTATAACATTGATATTAATTTTGAATGTATGAATAATACTAAATAAATTATTAAAATTATGATTATATACTGCTTAGAAATAAAATTAGAATCATTTAAAAGAAAAACCAATGTTTTATGAATTGTTATATTTTTTTCTAAAAAACTATTTAGTCATGCTTTGAACAAATAATTAAAAGTTAATATTAAAAAAAATTGAAAATTATTTTTTAAAAATTATTTTTATTTTTTCAATAATTATAAAAAATTATCCTAGGAATATTTTTTAGGATTTTTCATAATAGTTTTATTTTTAGATAAATAGTTAAAAATACTATATTTTAATTGAAAACTACATATTCCTTTAAATTATTTATAATGTTAAATTAAATTTTAAATTGGATTTAATGTTAAATTAGGCAAAATTAATATCAATTAATCAAATTTTTATAATTTGAATAATTTTCATATTTAATTTTTATATAAAAACATTGTAAACTTTTGAATATTTTCTTTTTGAAAATATGATTTCCTTTCACATCAAGGAGATTAATTTTAAATCAAAATTTTCCACTTCTATGAATTGAATTTTGAAAAATGGATTCCGTATTTAGAATAATAATAATTTATAATTTATAATTAGGTCAAATTATTTTCTACCCAAAAATAATAGTGAAGATAATATAAAATTATTTATCGTGGTTATGGAAAAAATGGATTCATCGGGGGTTAAACAAAAGAGATAAGGGTTAAAATAACATAAAAACATGTCTAAACCCAATTTTTGTTCCATATATAGACCCTATAATATCTAAATATCTATTATTATCTGCTTTTTACTATTTTTCTATGTAAAAAATGTGGGTTATATTTTTCTTCTGAAAAATTACAATTGTGCCACTCACCTCACATATAAAAGACCACCCACTCTCCTCTCTGCATCACACCTTCAAAACATTTTGGTTCATCCTATACCATACCAGATCTCTTCCCAAATTATCTCCTTTTATCCTATAATCCTTATATTTTGATGAAATCTATCCTATGATTTCATTGGTTCAAACATAAGGAATATACTCGAAGAAGATGTAATGTTCTTCAACAAGTGTTTTTATTTTATTTTTTACTCCACCTCATTCAGTTTTTATAAACCATGATATTATATTTACCTTAGTATCTCACATATAAAAATATGTTTTTAGGTTATGTTATTTACCTATAACCACCACCACTTCTATCTAATTGGTTATGAAATCATCATTTTTTTGTGTGGTGGACTATTTCCTCATGAACCAATATCATTAATTTTTTCTGTTAAAAAATTTTGTGGTTGGGTATGATGATGGATTTAATGTATATGTGTAAAATTTATAAAATAATTATACCTATAGATTAATTATATCATACATAATATTTTTATTTTCTATTTCTAATGGGATATGATAATGTCGCTTGTGTGTACGGTGGACTACCGCCTCATAAAATGATGTCATTCATTTTCACTGATGTATTTCATAAAATATGATATGTATATTTTAATGCTTATATTTTTTTTATCTGAAATATTTTAGATATTCATGAAATATTTATCATTCTGAAATTATAATATATCACTTTATTTCTTACACTGATAATTGATAACACTACCAGTTAACGAGTGGACTACGTCTTTCATGAAGTGATGTGACTCTATTTTCTCAAAACCATCATTCATTATTGGTATTAAAATTGTTATTTATTTATAAAAATAATAATTAATTTATGATTATTATTTTTATATATATTCATATAATTACCTTTTGGACAAGTATTCACCTTCCAAGTCATTTTTCACACATAAATAAAATATCATCAAAACACCCGACAAAAACACAAATTGACTATGTAATTGTATATAACATGGAAATGAGTGAAATAAAAGTAGTAATAACCATTAAAAATGTTATTAAAAATTAAATAATTAACATAATTATATTCTTTGGATAGAAATGAACATATACAATGATTCAATATTAATTTTAGGGACTTCATCTCAATCTCCCTTCATTGAAGCGTATTATATTTTTTTTGCACCAAATTTGTTTTTTATGTTGTATATAATGAAAATTTTCAAGTTGTAAACTGATTGATTCAAAATTCATGATATTTTAAGTTTTAATTTGAATTATTTCATCCAATGGTCTTTTACTAGAAAAATAACAAGTGATAGAGTTATTCTCCAATCTTATATTCTTTTTTGATTGTTAACTTTATCTTGGAACAATCAATTTATTGTGATCATTTTTCATTGGAAATTACATTTTTCTAAAATACCCCAATTATTGTGTGATGTATATGATCATTTCATAAACTGTATACCATTTTTACATATGGTGTTTACTTTAAAAGTAACATGCTTAATTGGTGGAAATATTGAGAGATCTATATGCTTTTGTCAATATAGTTACTTGATGATAAGGAAATTTTTTTATGAATAAAATAAATTATAAGATATGAGATGAATGACTCTAATATGAAATACATAGTTAGGTATTGTTTATAGATATCCCCTCGATGAATCGATATTCTAATGAGATGAATCAGTTGGAAAAATCAATGGGGTTTTTACCTAGTAGTTTTAAACTATCCTAAGGATATATATTGATGGTAAACGACTCATGTCCTTGAGAAACATTGAATCCAACAATTATTCATTTCTATTGTTGATAATTCATTTTTCATTATTATCAATGATTATTTTTGGTCATATTATCAATGAATGCATTTAATTCTCATTTTATTGATAAAATGACATGTGATTTTAGTAATTTATCATTCCATATGGATTCATCCATATATTACCATGATAGTAATTTTATTTAAAGGGAATGTGTTTCAAATTTTTTTCTATCTATATAGAATATTTTTATTGATTCACGATAGCTTATAGTACACTTATCCCTTAGTGAAAATTTTATCACACCCTAATTTTGGTTACTATCTTCATGATATGAAGAAGAAATCATTTAACGAGTTTTAAATGATGAAATTAATTTGATTTTGTTAATTATTAGGTTTTATTTTCAATTACCAATGTAAAATTGGTATCATGTATGTATCAGGTTCACCAAACCTGCTAAACTGATTGGTCCTTTAGGATTTTATTCTTGGTATGTATTCTAATGTAATAAAGTAATACACTAGCTTTGGGCTATTGAATTCAGGGTAAAATCAATTTGTATCAGATAAATTTCAGAAGAAACCTTTATAACTATATTAAGGAAAAAATATATTAGGTAACATAAACCTACTATATAATTTGATCATAAGTATAGGAGAAATCTCTAATGATTTGGTATGGAAGATATTATATGTTTTTTCATAGAAATAAATCTCTTTCTAGATAGTATAGGTGGACATGGTTCTAACATAGAGTTTATAACAACCCTACTCTGTATTACACACTTAAAATAAATTATTACACAAAACATCTACATGATACAACATATAATATTGATAGTTATAGAGTCTTTGGATATTAGGAACATTAAATAACATCTTAAAACTTAAAACTCAACATCCCATTGAAAACTTTATTTCCATGACAACTACATTCCCTCGTACTTAGCATTGCATGGGATAACATGAGGACATAAATAAGAATAGGGTAAGTTATAAATACCATTAAGGGAGTAAACTAAGCATAAATGAATATTTAAATACATGTAATCCAATTGGAATATCAATGGAGCACAATGGAAATATAAACATAAAGGCGTGAAATAACATGACTATCAAAACTTGGAAATGTGGAAACAACACTTAATATGGTATTAGCATAAACCAAGGCTCATTGTACATGGATCATGAGTAAACAATCATTGCACATGAAATATCAGGATTAAACCCTCATTTCACTTGATGTTTCATGATTCTAATCTTTACCTTATGCATTGGAGTGCTATCAGGGTGCACACTTCTTAAACATTTCATTTTATGTATAAGTGTGCCACATGGATCATATAACATGGAATCAATAAACATCATAAGTTATTCCATGATTATGTAATTTGGAATAAATACATGAAAGTACAATTCAATATGTATATGTGCATAAAGGGGAATACCCTTGATAGAGACATGGGTATGGTATTCACTACATAATGTTCTTTGTTTGGAAAAAACGCGGTGCAATTTCGACAGCATAACAACATGACATAAGAATTCATAAAAATTGTTCATGAGATAGAAATGGGTGTCTCATAATATTTACATGAAATTTACATTAAGGGGATCATATATATACATTTACAAACAAATGTAATGGATTTTAGATATATAATACGAAATAATTGCTCAAATGTAAATGAGGAGAGAGAAATTCCTTCCGGAATTTCAGAATGGCAACTTGTGTACATGGGGGGCCTTATTGAGAGATAAAGGGGAATTATAATAATTCAAAAATGAATAAGGCATTATGGGGGAGGTGAAAATCATACCCCAACACTTATAATTGAAAATAAAATGGAATAACAATACAAGGAAACATGGACTTAAATAAGAAAATTGAGAATCCCTTACTTTGAAGTGTGGTCCCAAAGGATTGGGAGGGGCTTGAGAGAGACTTCTTGGGAGCTTAGGGAACCTTAGGAGGATTATATAGAGATAAGAACATAGGTTGAACAAACTCCAAAGGATTTTACTGAAGAAAAATTTGGATCATGGGTGGGTTTATATAGGAAATGGGAGGGAATTCATTATTATTTAGGTTTGGAACACCACAGATTAAACTAATAAAAACCACAAACCCACCCATGGTTTTTCCCATGGTTTTTTCCATAGGTAATTGGAAAAAAACATATTTTATAAGGACAATGGCCTAACATCTTTAAAATAATAGCGTTTATTATGTGGAAATGAGTCACACTCTCAAGTAAATCAATTTAAAAGGCTAAAATGTTTTATAAGTCCTGAAGGGTCCACTAATAATTTGTAAAATAAATCAAAAAAATCTAAAATAAAATTATTTTAAGGTTAAAACATATATTGGCCAAACATAATGTTTATATTTTTTTATTACATCACTCTTGGGTCATATGATGTCATAAAACACCTTATATATTTAGACATTATTTAATTTTTACCCAACAACAAGATTGTATCAGAAAATTATGTAAAATTCACCATTGGATAATTTTAATGTCCTAATTCCAAAAATAATATTCATTTTATCCGAATAATTTTATAAATATGTGAATTTCCACTTTAAAAATAAAAAACTGGCATTTATCAAAAATTAATGGGTTTGACAAAAATAGCTTTCAAACCTTAATCAAATTAACAATTGTATTCATAAAAATTATACGATCATTTATATATTACAAAAAGTAATTTACTAATAATTTCATTCTATTAAAATATTATTTAATTCAAACATCCATTAATTTATCAAAATAGATTCTTTAGTTGAACATTAACAAAAAAAAATACTATTTGTGCTTTAAAAACTATTTACAAAGTAACAGTAATAAAATGAATGTATATTACATATTATATAAAAATAATAATTTACACAGTCTATATGCTTGGGTCTTGTTAAAACCCCCTTAAGAAATCTACATAAGACCTTAGGGTAATGTGCACGATGGTGACACACTCTTGGGGTGGTTCTGATAACATCCCTCGAGTGATAATCCTATCAACTTCCACTTCTCCCGTAGGTGGTTCCGCTCAAGAATAACGTATTTAAGATCAGATTGGGCTTGGTTAAGAGAAAATCCCAATGATGCCACCTCCTTTTTTAGCTCCTACAAATGGGCTTCATACGGGGAATGTCTACTGGATGTGTTCATCTCTTCATTTGTCTGAGTTAATTGGATTTGTTAAAGCCCTGTATTTATACTAATCATCTGATCACTATTTAACATTTATATTAGAAATTGTCACAATTCTAAATTGTATTTTAAAATCCATCACATTAAAGCAAATAAGTGCATATTTTTTACATAACCATAAGAAGACATTTAAATAGACCAAGAGGAATTTTTATTAATTAATTTTTGCTATGTTACAATCTTCTCCCCTTAAGAAATTTCGCTCTCAAAATTTCCTTTTTCCACAATAAAATAGATGTGGGTAACTCTACTTCATCACTTCCTCTAATTCCCATGTTGCTTCTTCAAACTTGTGGTTTTTTTTCACAACACCTTGATGAGGGGCACTATCATATTTTATATAACTTTTTCTCTACGATCTATGATCTTCATAGGTTGATCCTTGTAAGAAAGATCATCCTCTAGTTGTAATACCTATAAAGAGGGTACATGTGAAGTGTCTGGTATATACATTGTTAAGTGGGATATATGAAAGAAATCATGTACTTTGGCCATGGTAGGTGGAAGTGCTAGTCGATAGGCCACAACCCCGACATGATCAAGAATCTTGAAGGGGTCGATGTACCTAGAACATAAATTCCCCTTATATCCAAACCTCATGAACTTTCTCCATGGATATATGTGTAGAAGCACCATGTCTCCAACATTGAACTC
Organism: Viscum album; assembly: GCA_963277665.1. Classification (NCBI taxonomy): domain Eukaryota; kingdom Viridiplantae; phylum Streptophyta; class Magnoliopsida; order Santalales; family Viscaceae; genus Viscum; species Viscum album. The sequence goes on along the minus strand of OY728138.1, from coordinate 49,663,938 downwards.
AATGTCTCGTCAATGGTTATCCGCAAAACTCTTCTAAGGACTTTGAGCTACCTTGATATGATGTTGAATTGTTTTCACCTAATCCACCATTTCTTCAACCATGTTAAGTCCTATAAGCTTACGCTCACCAACTTCATCCCAACATGCTAGTGTTATACAACTTTTCCCTTAAAGGGATTCATATGGTTCCATTCGGATGCTTGGATGGAAACTGTTATTGTAGGAGAATTCAACCAGTGGAAGATGTTGGTTTCATCCTCCATTAAAGTCCATATAACATGATCTTAAAATATCTTCTAATGTCTAGATAGTTCGTTCATATTGAAAATTAGTTTGAGGATGAGTGTTCATGTTGTAGTTCAGTTCAGTTCTTAGTGCATATTAAAGACTTTTCCAGAACTTAAAGGAGAATCTCGGATCACAATCAGATGCAATAGATAGTGGTACTCCATGCTGCCTTAACAATTATTTGATGTAAATCCGTGCAATTTTATCCAATGAGAAGTCCTCTCAAATTGTGATAATGTGAGTTTTATATGTAATAAAATCCACAGTTACCCATATATAATTTTTTCTTCTAGATATTCATGTAATTCATGTGACAAAGCCTATGGTAATTTTTTCACACATCCATGTTGGTATGGGTAGTGGTTTCATCATCCCTTTATACTTTTTCCTCTCAGCCTTCATGTATTGACATACCAGGCAATTTGATTTATCTTCCCCAATCTCCCTTTTCATATTTTCCCATAAAAAGTTTTCTTGGAGATCTCGATACATCTTTGTACTCCCCGGGTGAATAGAGAAGGTTGAGTTATATAGGTCATTCAGAACCTCCTTCTTTATCAATGGATCAGATGGTACACAAAATCGGGACCCAAATCTCACAATTCCATCATTGTCAACCATGACCTCTAAGGATTTCCCATTTCTAACAGCTTCCAAATTTTTCAGAATTTCTGTATCCTTTCATTGAGCATCCTTTATTTTCCACAAGAGTGATGGTTGAGAAATCATTTGAGAAAGGATTGATGATGTTCCTCCCTTAACAATTCCCATGTCCACCCTTTGAAAATCTAATATGATTGGATCCTTCTAAATTATCATCGATGACATAGTCGCTAGATCCTTTCAAAATAGAGCATCTACCACCTTGTTATATTTCCTAGGATGGTAATAGATTGAATAGTCACAATCCTTGTTGAGTTATATCCATCTTCGTTGGTTCTTATTAAGCTCTTTCTGCGTGAATATCTATTTGAGGCTCTACTGATCAATATATATCCTTATCTTCTCCCCATAGAGAGAATGACTCAAAATTTTCAATGAAAATATCACAACCACAAACTCTATATCATGAATGGGATAGTTTGGCTCGTTGATTTTCAGAAGCCTTTAGGTGTAGGCTATTAATTTATCATTCTACATCAACACCCATCCCAGTCGCTTCTTTGAAGCATCACTAAATACCACAAACATTTATCCCCTTGTGTGTAATGTGTGCACTGACATAGTGATAAGACTTCTTTATAACTCCTTAAATCTCTCTTTGCATTCATCACTCCAAGAGAACTTTACTCCCTTCCGAGTTATCTTGGTAAGAGTGTTGGACAATCTTGATAAATTTATCAAAAATCGGTGATAATATCCAGCTAACCCCAAGATGCTATGGATATCTATTACCAATGTTGGACTCGTCCATCCATCATTTTTAGTTGTCTTGGTGGGATCCACTAATATCCCATTTCATGTGATTATATAACCCAATAATGGGACCTCCTTAAAATATAACTCACACTAGTTTTACTTTTCATAGAGCCTCTCCTTTCACAAGGTCTCTAGTACAGTTCTTAGATGCCCCTCATGATCCTCCTTAGTTTTAGAGTATATTTGAATATCATCTATAAATACTACCACATATTTGATGGGGTAATCTCTAAGGACTCTATTAATCAAGTCCATGATGATTGTTGGATAATTAGTGAGTCTACAAGGCATTACTATGAATTCATTGTGCTCTTACCTTGTACGAAAAGTATTTTTTGGGATATCCTCCTTCATCACCCATACTTGGTAATATCCCGACCAAAAATCCACCTCGGAAAAATATTGCTCTCAATGTAGTTTATTAAATAATTCCTCAATTTGTGGAAGTGGATAGTTGTTCTTTATCGTGATTTTTTATGCTCCTGAAAATCAATGCAATGCCTCATTGACCCATCCTTCTATATGAAGAAGAGGACCGGTGCACCCCATGGTGAAGCACTTGGGTGTATAACCCCTTTATCAAGATTCTCTTCTATTTGTTTCTTCAGCTCCTCAAACTTTACAATAGCCATTATATAAAGAGTCTTGGATATTTCAAATTCCCAAGGTATAAGGTCAATTGAGATTTCAACATCTCTTCTAGAAGGGAGACCAGCCAATTTCTCAGGAAACACTATAGTGAATTCCGTCACAATAGGTATGTCTTAAAGGATGGTTGATTCCTTCGACCCAATCATCTGATCTAGATATGCATGCTCATAGGGAAGTAATATCCATGCTTAAGATGATGGAACCAAAGAATATTCATCCACCTCCATTCACTAGTAAATAATCAACTGTCTATTATCCACACAGAGAGTGATTTCCCTCTCACATAAATCTATGTTGGCTCTATAGAAGGAAAGCTAAACCATTCTAAGAATTTCATCAAATTACACCATAGGGAGTATGATGAGGTTCTATGGGAAGATTAATCCACAAATTATGATGGTGAAGGAGTTATATTCATGGGATTCAATGATTTCCCCATTTTCCGTACTCTCCAACATCATTACTTCCATGATTTTTGGTGGTGTTGGGATTTTTCTAAAAAAAAATCAGGATATAAAATAATGTGTAGAACCATAATCAAAAAGTGTGTTCTTTATTAATGAATAAATAACTAGATTACCTATCCCCACTTCATTATTGAGGTTCACCTCATCTGTAGTTATGGAAAAAGCTCTCCCTTGCTGGCTTGGAGGTTTTTGGATTCCCCTGAAAACCCTTGTTTAGGGAACTAATTTTCAAGGTGGCCTTTTTATTTGTAGTTGAAGCAATGGAAAATGCGTTGAAGTTCAAACAGAGTATTCCTCTCCTCTGTCAGAGCCACGGGTTTTTCTTTTCGGTAGTTAATGGCTAGGTTTTCTTCTCTTGCAAACCTAAATAGTTTCCTCATCCCCTACAAACAATTTTCGGGGTGATTCATTCCATAAATTTTGCATATTGGGTGCTGGATCTTCTGAGCACTATTTTATTTTCCCATCGGACCGCCAGAATTGATGTCCACCTTACACTTCTAATCCCCATTGTACCTCGGAGATTTTTTAATCTCCATTTCAACCTTGAGGGCACATTGAAAAATTTCCTCATTGTTTTTGAAGTCACGTATCACTAGGGATCTCTGCATGCTAGGTATAATCCCTCCAAAGAAGAAGTCAACCTTGCATTTGGGGGTAACGACAAAGATGGAGGCATATAATGCAAGCCTTGTGAAGTTTTCCTTATACATTCCAATGGATTCGTTTTCTTATTTCTTGAGGTCAAGGAAGTCCCCTTCCATCTTAAGTCATAGGGTGCACAGAAAATATTTATCAAAAAAATATTCTGAAAATCTTTCAATTCCAAGGTCTCGATCTCCTACTCATGCATTATATTGTTGATTAATATCTACCATTGATCAGCTTCAACCTTCATAAAATAACCATCTGGGAAAACATTTTCTTGTTCGGAACACTGAAGGATAGAGGAGATCTTTAAATGGATTTTATCCATTGTTCGGTGATTGAGGGATCAGATGATCTGTTAAAATTAGGTTGCCTTTGTCTCATGTATCTCTCAAAAGCGACTTGTTTATTCTGGGGTGGGTGCACGTTTATCTTGACCCATGTTTCTATTCAATTCTTGAGTTAACTGAGATAGTATTGTGGAAAAGTTCGTGATTCCTGCTCCCATTGTATTGGGGATCTCATTAGAACAGTCATCACATTGATCTTCACATAGGTTGTTATCCCGAGTCCTCTTATTACCAGCCATTGACTAGATGAGAAGAAAAGTTATGGGTGACATGTAAAGGGAAATCTAAATAAAAACACGGGTGAATTATAAATTTCTTTCATTTCTTTAACTTATGAATCTAAAAGCTTTATTCTATGTTATTTTGATTTAGTTTCTAACATGTATTATTTGGGGTATTTTTTTAAATTTCACTAATAATGGTTTATACTAAGAATTATAATTTACCCATGCATATCCCCCGAGTGTGTCATAACCCATATTCCAGCAAGCCCCGTTGTTATGTACCAAGATACCCCGTGTCATGCCCGAAACTCCTTGTCGGATTTTTCACTCCTAGGTACCTCTACGCCAGAGCCGCCTCTACATTATTGTATCCATACAAGGATGTATTTTCTTGATAAACCACTTACTTGATACTCAAAAAAACATAGTGATGTTTTTTATTATACTTAGTTTATTATCTGGGGCTTCACTAGGAGTTTACTATTCCTAATCCCAAAATAAAAAAAAACATATCCTCTAATGCCAACTATGAAAATGCTGCTCTTTATTACACAATTAACATAATTTTTTACATAAAACCTTCACTTGACACAAAATAAGTAGATTTAGAGGTATAATGTATTTGGGGATTAGGAACATTACATAAAAACATAAATGGCAACGTCTTATTGAAAACTTCTTTTACATGACCACTACATTCCTGCATACATAGCATTGCATGGGATAACCTGGGGACATGCATAAGAAAGTGGTGATCTATAAATCCCATTAAGGAATTAAGAAATGTATAACATGAATATTACAATACATTTTATTCAATATTCATATCAATAGAGTGAAAGAGAAACATAAACATAAAGTCGTGATATTGCATGATTATCATAACATGGAATTGTGGAAACAACACTTTACATGGTATTAGCCTGAAACAAGGATCATTGAACTTAGGGCATGATTAAACAATCATTTCACATTATTTAGCATGAGTAAACCCTCATTCCACTTGACGTATCATGATACTTATCTTTACCCAATGCATTGGAGTGCTCTCAAGATGCACCCTTCTTAAACATTTCATTTAATGCATAAGTGTGCCACATGGATCATATAACATGGAATCAATCAACATCATAAGTTATAAAACAATTAAGTAATGTGGAATAAATACATGAAATTACCATTCAGTGTGTATATGTGCATAATATTTAATACCCTTGATAGAGACATGGGTATGGTATTCATTACCCAATGATCTTGGCTTGAAAAACACGGTGCAATATCGGTAGCATAACAGTGTGACATAAGAATTCATAAAAATGGTTGATGAGATAAAACTGAGTGTATTGTCATATTTACAAGAAATTAATAGTAATGGGGTTAAAATAGATACATGTCCCAACAAATTTAATGGAATTTAGATACATAGTACAATAGGATTGCTCGAATTTAAATGGGGAGAGAGAAATTCCTTACAAAATTTCGGCATGGTAACAGGTGTATATGGGAGGCCTTAATGAGAGAGAAATGGGATCTATCATTATTAAAAAACTAATAGGGAAGTATAGGGAGGTTTGAAATCATACCCCAACATTTATAATAGAAAATAAAAGGGCATCACAATATAAGGAAACATGGATATAAATAAGGAAAGTTAGAATCCCTTACATGGAAGTGTGATCCCAAAGGCTTGGGAGGGGTTTGAGAGAGACATGATGGGATCTTGGGGATCCTTGGGTGGATTATAGAGAGAGGAGGTCAGAGTTTGGATTATCTTAAAATGCTTTGAGTGAAGAGGAAGTGGGAGCTTGGGTGGATTTATATAGAAAAGGAGAGGGAATTCTTTATTATTTAGGTTTGGGACACCACACATTAAACTAATCAAAAACACAAATCTGTCCATGGTAATTTCCACCGTTTTTTCCAAAAGGGGTGTGGAAAAAAATAGTTTATAAGAACAAAGGCCTAACTTCTTAAAATTATAGGGTTGCTTATGTGGAGGTGAGTCACACTATCAAGGAAATCAATTTAAAATGCTAAAATGTTTTATAAGTCTTGAAGGGTCCACTAAAGCTTCGTTAAATAAATCAAACAAACCTAAATTCACATTATTTTAATGGTAAAACATATATTGGATGATAAATTTGTTTATACTATTTAATTACATCAATATTTGGTCATTATGATGTCATAAAATACATTATTTATTTAAATTGTATTTAATTTTTACCCAAAAAATCAATTGTGTCAGAAAATTATGAAAAATTCACCATTGGTTAATTTCTAAGTCCTTATTCCAAAAATAATATTCATTTCATACATGTAATTTGTTAATTATGTGAATTTTTACTTTTAAAATAAAAACCGACATTTATCAAAAATTCATGGGTTTTGACAAAAATAGCTTTCACACCTTAATAAAAATTACAATTGTATTCAAAAAACTTATACAGTCATTTATAATTAATAAAATATAATTTAATAATAATAATATTTTATTAAAATATTATTTTATTAAAAAATAAATAAATTTATCAAAATATATTTTTTAGTTGAACATTAACAAAAAAATACTATGTGTTCTTTAAAAACTATTTACAAAGTAAAAATAATAAAATGAAAGTATATTCTTTATTATATACAAAGATAATGCACATAATCATAATGATAGGGTATTGTTACATAACCCATTAAAATAATCGCATAAGACCTCAGGGTAAGGTGCCTGATGGTGACAGACTCTTGGGGTGGGTTAGATAACATCGCTCGAGTGGTAATCTCTATCAACTTCCACTTCTCCTGTAGGTAGTTCCGCTCAAGCTTAACATATTCAACATCAGTTTTTTCTTGGTCTAGAGCAAAGCCAAATCACTCCACAACATTTTATATCTCCGACAAATGGTCTTCATATGGGGAATGCCTACTAGATGAGGTCATCGCTTCCTTTGTCTGAGTAAATTGGATTTCTTAAAGCCCTATATTTATAACAATCATGTGATCACTGTTAAACATCTAGATTATCAACACACACAATTCATAATGTTATTTTAAATTCCAAAACATAAAACCAAATAAGTTCAAATGTATTACATAACCATAATAATACATTTAAGTAGACCATGATGAATTTTTATTAATGAATTTTTGGGTTTTTGAAGAGGTTTTTAGAGGTAATAACTTTGAAAAGGGTGCTTAGGTTGGACCCAATCCTCACCTATTGCACTACCAAATTTCAAACAATGCACAAGGTTTGAAGCACCCGAGGTAAATTATTAAGATAATTCAAAATTTCATTACCAATCATTATGGAGGATTAGAAAATAAAAATATCAACAATGAAACCACGTTTATGGTTTTGATATTAATAATACATAAATCTTAATTTATGCTAAGTGTTTTAAAATATTTGTAGATATACATTATTATTTAAAATTTATACTTTTATGACATAATATTGTATTTTATATGGTATAGAAGTAACCCCTTGGAGGAATAATGGTACTAATAGTCCTAGACAATGTGATGATTTCCATAATGAGGAATCCAATACATCTGGTATTAGAATTGGGAAAATTATGGCTATATTAAAGAAACATAACCAGGTTATGAAAAATTACCTTTCAAGTATAGAGAAACATATTCTATAGTGTGATTACCCTATATTTGATTTCATTATGTGATAGAAGTTCCCATAATTTTTGTCACTTCTAATCTAATTTAATTTGAGAAATCTATTATGTTTTTGGATAATTCAATTATGGTGTTGGGATGTGGTGAAAAAGAAAAGTATACAATTGGAGTGTATTTTCTCAAATGTGATGTTGATCAATGGTGGTTGTTGATCTAGAATACTAGTGAGGATGAGGAAAAAGAACTCATATAATGGAAATATTTTATGTATACATTCTTTGAAAAATATTTCCCTTGTGAGAAATAAATTGAAATGAAGATAACGTTCCCAAGATTAAACAAAAAAGAGTAATAAAAAAGTGTTGTGGGGTGTGAAGTTACAATTATAAGGTTACATAGGTAAAATGTGGATTACATATGCAACATCACATAAAATATTGACCATTTATTTGAACTTCTCAGTCCAAGCATCTTAAGGGAATTAATCTCTCAAAAAAATTCTTCATAAAATAAAATAGTTTTATGTTCTATCTAGACAAAGAATGAATTCTCCTTGTCTTATGGCTTCTATTTGAAGTAGGAGAATAAGAATACGATATAAAATAATAGATAAATTAAAAAATGTAAAGAATGATTTATACACATGTGATAATTATTGAAAAAAGCACCCTAGTACATGCATGAATGTAATGGGAGTTATCTACAAGTGTGGATAGATAGTACAAAATGATCATGATTTCAGGGGAAAGAAGTAAATTATAAATGTGAAATGATTTACGATAAATTGATGGGGCATTATGAAAATGAATTCCCTAAGTATAAAGGGAATATACCATATAAGAATCTAAGTGATCAAGGTCATTATTATTCTATTGATATAACTAAAGTTGAATGATTAATGATTTTGTTTATTTTAATCCAATAAATATGTTTTAAAAGTATTTTATTAATGATATTATCATTATAAAATAACGAAATTAATATGGATTGTAACATAGTACTATTTCTTAAAAATTTTGAATGCATGTGTCAATTGGTACCCCGAAAAGTAATTTACTAGAAAGTTAAAAAATTTGAAAAAATATGATTAATGGAAGATAACCTAAAATATGTTCTCCATTTTGAGATAATAATAACAATGATATATTTATGGTATATTATTCGGGACCATGATATTGGTTATTGATGTTATGGTTTATGTTATCTTTACTGGAGTTGACAACATGTTTGGATGTATGGAATATATTCAAAACCTTGTGATCTTACTTTTAGAAGAATTCATATATTCACTAAGGTCTTATAATGATCATGGTATTAACATATTTCAAATGTGACATTAATATTCACTTTAAATTGTTTGGGGAATATAATTTTGATTTAATGACATTTCTTCAAATGTTGTTCACACAAATTTTGGACAACCTTAAGGTCAGTTATTTATGAAAGGGATTAAGATAAACTTTGAACGTCAGTGGATAATTTTTTCAAATCATTTTGGATTTAGTAAAGATTGGTGGAATATCTTGTTACTTATTTATTGGCCTTGTGATCTATTAAATTTTAATTTTAGTAATCCATGCACTAAAAAAATTGTTTTGGATATTTATTTCTAGGAGTGAGAGATAAATTCTAAATTGATCAAAGCACACGAAAAGGGTGAAATTTTTCCTAGGAATGTAATCCATCTAGTATATTTATATATATTATTAGATAGTGATATAATTCTTGAACTATAGGAAAAAGGATCTTGAATCCAATTTTTCCGTATTATCAATCTTTTTTATGAAATCAATTACCTTTTTCACACCTCGATTTTATGGCATTGTGGTCGTTAACATACACATAATCATGTTATCTTTGACAATCCATCTGTATTTGGGTTTTTTTTCTCTTCTATGTGAATTATTTTACTTCCCACATTTTTTATCCTATTTGGAAAACTAATGTGTTTTATTCTATATGACCTTTATACTTCCCTTTCTCCCTTATTAGAAGGATTTCTTATTAACCCTTTTTATAATGAAGGTTTTTTATAATGGCATTTCCAAATAAAAAACCATTAATTATCAAGATCAAGTTTAAATTGATAGGTTGAAATTTATTTAAGGTTGTAAAAATGTTAAAATATAATATATAAATATAATAACATTTTTTAGATATCATATGTGACATGAAACACTAAGAATTAGGAACCCATGAAAAATATTTGTTAAAATTTAACCTCTTCAAAAGCTTCTAGAACATGAAATCCTAATTCAAAATAAATCATTATATAGGGTACTTACATAACTTATCTATTAACTCCATGAGTATAAATTTTAATAAGTAAATTATGAAAATTATGGCCATCTATTAATTATAAATAAAATAAGAATCATTTAAAAAATATAAAATGATTTTTTTAAAACTATATTTTATTAAAAAGTCTATTCACTCGCACTTTTCGAACATAATATAAAATTAATTTCTACAAATTTTAGAAAATATATTTGAAAAAATAAAATTCATTTTTAAAATCATCATTTTAAAATTATCTTTGAGTGAATTGTTTTTACTAATCTGAAATGTATCAATTATCGATGAAAAGTGAAAACTACTGAATTTTATTTGAAAACTACTTTTTAGTTTAAATTATTTATAATTTTAGGTTATATTTTTAATCATTTTTTATGTTATATTAGATAAATATAATTTTATTTATTCTATTTTAATACATTTTAATTATTTTTATATTGAAACATGATCTAAAAATATTATAAACTTTTGAAAATTTTCTCTCTGAAAACTTACTTCTTCATCACGTCTATTGGATAAATTTCATGTCAAATTTTTATTATTCTATCAATAGAATTTATAAAAATAAATTAATTATTTTTAATTAGAATATTTTATAATGTCTAATTATTTAAATATAATTTTTTAACAAAATTAATAGCTAAAAGTGTAACCAATTATTTAGCACGGTTAAGATAAAAATGGAATCTCCACGAGGTCAAACAAAATAGATAATGGTTAAAATTTCCTAGAAACATCTCTAAAATTTAGTTTATGGGAATATTTTTAACCTATAATGACTAAGTATCTATATTAATCTATTTTTACATTATTTATGTTAAAAACACACATACACCTTTATCTTATAAAAAATTACATGTTTGCGACTCACCCTATTTATAAAAGGTCACCCACTCTCCTATCCTAATTACACATTAAAACCGTATTTTACAACTAATACATACCCATTTCACTTAAAACATCTATAATTGCATCCTAGAATCCTTATTTGTATCATAAGTTCATCCTATGATGTCTTTGGTTCGAAGCTAAGGAAGATACTCGATGAAGAGGTAATATTATTCATCAAGAATTTGTATTTTATTTCATCATCCACCTAATAGAATTATTTTTCAACCATGGTGATATAATAACCTCAGTAACTTACCTATAATTATATTTTTTTCGGTTAATTTCATTTCCTACAACCGCCTCTACTTCTATCAAATGTGTTACCAAATCATTATTTGTGTGTACGGTGGACTACTGCCTGACCATCCATTGTCATTCATTTTCCAATTACCACCTTTAAAGTTTGAGAATAATGATGCATATAAAGTATATATGTGATGTTTATAAAATAATTATACTTTATAATTCATTATATCATATATAAATTTCTTAACATTCCATTCCTTAGGGGATACAGCAATGTCTCTTGCTTATATGACGGACTACCACCTCGTAAATCGATGCACTTTTTTTCACTAACACTTTACAAGGAAAATTATGAGGATAAAGTTAATCATTATAAGTGATATAAATTTAATAATTATAGTATTCATGACATAATTATTATTTTAAAAATATAATGTATCATTTTCTTTCTTACACTAAAAAATGATAACATTGCTGGTTTATGTGTGGATTATCACCTTCAAGAAGTGATGTGAATCTCTATTCATCAAAAAACCAAATGGATGGTATATATATATATATATATATGTATATTTAAATAATTAATGTGGTTTTTATGATATTATTATCATTATATAAAGATAAATTATTACTTACCTCCTTTCAATAATGATTGTTGAAAAATGAAAATCTAAGTCATGCGTATTCATTTATCAAAACCATATTTCATTATTGGTATTAAAATTATAATTTATATATAAATATGATAAATATTTCATTATTTTTATTCAATACATATTGAAATATTGACCTCATAGACCAATAGTCAACTTCTAGTGTAATTTTTTACACATATGCCTAATATCATCAAAAGACTCAACGTAAACATAAATTGATTAAGTGGTCATATATTAAATAGTAATTAGAGAAATAAATGGAATAATAATCATAAAAAGTTTATTAATCATGTAAAAAAATTAACATAAGTTTATTATGTAGGAAGATAAAGAATGAATGTGATGAGTCAAACTCAAGGTAAGGGACTTCATCTCAATTTCCATTCATTGAGGCATATTGTAATATTATGAACCTAATTTCGATTAAAAAATGTATATCCTTCCCTTTTACAGGTATTATCAGGATTAATTAATAATTTGTTGTGTTTTATGTATCAATTTGAATTTTTTTATCCAAGAGGATTTGACTTGAAAATTACCATGTCATAAAAGTTATTGTGTAATCCCAATTTATTTTGTGATTATAAACATTCTATTTAAAAAACAACTTTATTGTGATAATTTTTAATTGACTATTAAATTTTTCTTAAAAATAAATATTCTTGTTTAAGTGACATGATTACTTCATGAAACTTATACCATTTTTACATATGGTGTTTACTTTTAATGTTATTTGATTAACTAGGGGAAATACTGATAAATCTGTATCCTTTACTTAATAAGGATACATTATAATAAGGAAAATTGACTATGAATTAAATAGATTATTTAATATATAAGTAATTATTTGGAAAATAAAGGCATGGGTGGGGAAAAATTATTGATAACCCCTTGATGCATTAGTGGTCTCATGAGACAAACTAGTTAGCCGAAACAAATGTATTTTTACCAAGTAGTTTTATATTATTTTGAGGATAGATAATGATGGAAAAGTTACCATATTCCTAGGAAACATGATGTCCAATAATTAATAATTGATTTTTTATTTTTTTTCCATGATATTTTCACTTCAATGTTATCTATGTATGAATTTATATCTCAATTTATTTATTAAATGGAATGTGTTTTTAGTTATTTACCATTCCATATTAATTATGCCTTATCAGACCATGATAGTCAAGTGATTTAAACGGAATGTGTGTTCATTTATTTACCATTACATGTTTATTTTTATTATTGATTCCTAATAGCCTCCATTATACTTATCCCTTACTAAGAATTTGAGCACACCCTTATTTTGTATCCTTTCCCCATGATATGAAGAAGAAATTTTTGAATGAGTTTTCAAGGATGTAGTTTGTTTCATTTGGTTATGTATTATTATTTATTTTCTATAACTAATTTAAAAAGGTTATAATGTATGTATCAGGTTCTAAATACTATGAAACTAATCAGTCCTTTGGGATTTTATTCCTTGTATCTATGCCAATGTAATAATGTAAGACACCGGTTTCGGGATAATAATGTTTGGGTCACTACATGTATTCATAAAAGTTTATCTATAATAAATGAAATATACAGAGTAAATTAAAGTTCATAAGAGTTTCATATGTTCAAGACCCTAGCTAAGGATTGGGAGACCTATTGTAACATCCCCTAATCGAGAACTTCCTCACATAGAAAATCATGTTGGTTATGAGAAATCAATTACACCACCTCGTATTTCATGGGATGATGATTAGCAGTAAAGGTGGAGTGAATCTATAGGGTAAAATATAACTCGTAGTATAGAGTTACAATATAGTAGATAAATTAGTATAAATAATTATCAAAGTAATGAAAATGGAAGAAATATCACAATATACTACTAAGGATTAAGAGGAACCAATAAATCAATAATAAGGAACCATGTAATGACATGATGAAATGTATCTAAATGTAAAAATAAAAACACAAAAATAAAAGAACCATATGAAAAAAATACACACAAAAGACTTATATTTTGAAACCCCCATGTTTTTCTTATCTCCAAACTCCATCATATCCAGAAAGTAATAATCAGCCACATGTTACATTTCCCTTAACCAAAAATGCATCCATATAATCTAATCGGGTGCCGAACGGAGGCCTGAAAAATGTGTGAGTGAAAATAAATAGGTCAATAACACCATATCTAAATAAAACAAGTCTAATAATAAGTGAATTCTATAAAGAGACAAATAGGTGTATCAATTAACCACATAATATAACACAATAAACCGCTTAATTCAGAACTATGCCAAAATATCTTAGTGTATGTAGCACAACATGCCAACTATAACCATAGACCCATGGTATAATCGCCTAACCTAGAAATTCCCTATGTATATGAATTATAAAAACTTATAATATCCCTATATATAATCATTTTAGAATCAACAGATCCTAGACCGCTATATAATAATTTTTTCATCCATGCAAAGCCCTCTATATAAGAATAACAGCTTTAAACTGGGATAAGCCCACTATATAATAATTACAACCAAAAATGGATCCAATAATACTATATAACCATTACATCATTTGGATAATCCCTCTATATAATCATTACAACATGAAACTAGTCCAATGCCACTATATAAGCATTAAATCATGAAAGAAAACACATTTCATAAAAGGATATCACAAAATCATTTCAAAATATTCAATAGTTAATTCTAGAAATTATAATTTGTTTTTGAACATCACACACATTTTTAAATCAAATTATCACCAGTCCTTTTGATATAAATTAAGTCATTGCTAAATTGATTATATATCAAAAAAATCACCTCATTTATCATGTTAAGCTAAATACCCTTTATTCCATTGGTCAATTCAATATTTCTAAAGGTTTTACTCACCCAAAGGGTCACCAAAATCCAGGTGATAACACCATTTAATCCCAAGGGATCCAAGGAACAATACAGTCCATTAATAATCATAGATCATCATTCAATTTATTAATATGCACATTGTGTGGGAAAAATTCTCAATATTTCACATACATGACAATTAAACAAACCATACGGTTAGGTATTATACCCCATACCATTAACTAGAGATCAACACAATACATTCAATTAAAATCATCAAAAATAACAAAGGCCCAAAATATTGGAAGTAGAATTGGGTATTGATCTCTTATATGGGATGTCCTGAATAGAAGAAGGAATTACAAAAAATACCTGTAAATCACATTGGATCAGGGTGATGATGGATGTATGAATTGCACTGAAAAATATAATCAAAGAATATGGTTATAATTTATATCCCTAATAAGTATATGGTGTCTAAATATATAGAAGAATGTGTAATTCTCAATTTAATTATACAATAATATTCATGTCTCCTTGGGTGATTTTATCCCTACTTGACCATTACACATCATGTAATATATATTCTTAGCATGTAATTCAGTTCACACCATGAACCGGTTCATTGTGTGTAACCATTTCATCGCATATTCTTAGTGGTTGTTACATGTCGTGTATTGCATTTATGTGACATTTATAATCAGCTTTAATCAAAGATTATGAATGAGTTATGAAAACACCTCCAAATACCGTTGAAATTATAGAAAACCCTCATAATACCATTTAACCCATTTATACCAAGACTCTATTAATTCAAACAAATATGCATCCCCTAACTGTAAGTCATTTTCCCAAAACTAATATATTTGTCTCCAAACAAGACTCACCCACTATGCTTTCAAGAAAAAAGGGAAACTCAAACATAATAGGTTCAATGAAAAACTCAAAGAGGGATGTACCTAGAAAAATAAATGATCTTAAAACATCCCCTCCATATAAGAGCTCTTCTTCGAGATACTGTAATAATCAATGTGTGGTCAAGATGAACAAGTCTAGTCATTGTGCTCACATATCAAACTTTCTACCCCGGGTATCCTCTTGAACATGACCATGATTCCATTTCACTTGAACCAGAGGTATATTCCTACCCCATAGATACTTATCACTACATTCTATAATTAGTATTGGATGCTCCTCAAAGGAAGCATCTACAATAATCTATATATCCTTGTCATCTATATCATGATAAGTTTTATGATAATATATCTGAATTTGTTGCATGTGAAACATGTTGTGCATAGAATTATAGAAATTTAGAAGGGATAATATACACTACACTAGAATGATTTTTTCCACTACATCAACTGGATCAACAAACCTGGGCACTAGCTTACCATATTTCCTAATATGACGATTCCCTAACCACTTTGACACATAAAGGAAAACATGGTGGATAAACTCAAATTATAGATGATATATTTATGGTTAGTTTAATATTAATGAATTCTCTATATAGCCACCAACCACCTATTGATCATCTGAAATAGATCATATGTCTATTACATGATATTAGGTCTAACAAGAACATACTCTCCTCCCTCCAACCAACAAGGAGGTGGATGACATGGAATTCCATAAAATGCACCGAAACATTCCATCTGGATTGATCCTTATATTTTTTATTATATAAAAACTCCATGAGTTCCATAAGATGTACCATTATGAAAAAAATTCATAAACATAGGCTTGTAACATATCTTCTAGTGCCTAAATAATCCACTCAAATTGAATGTATGTCTGAGGAAGATAAGTATTTATCAGATTAACCTACAATAACATAAACTTTTGAACACCATACCAGAATGTGATGTGAAATGTGAAATGTGGACCTCTATTAGAAATTATATTACTCAGAACCCCATATAACTGAACTATCTAACAAATGTAAATACTACCCAAACCATCAACAGTTAAGGTCTTTCTGATATAAAAAATGTGGGATACAACTGTTAGGTAATCCATGATCACCCATACAAAATAATTATTATGAGGTTTACTAGTTAATGCTTTCACAAAATATATAGTGAAATTATCCCATTTCCACTCTAGAATGTTAAGTGACTGTAAAATCCGAGAAATCCTCTGACATGGGATTTAATTACTGACAGGTGATACACCTCACCCCAAAGCCTGCTACCTCTTTCTTCATTCCTAACTACCAGTATTTTCAACTTAGTTCACAATATATATTCATAAAACCTAAATTTACCTCCCATATGTAATCATGAAACTCTCTTATTATCTCCTCGTACAAGACCATATAAATCCATACTCATCTATAAAAGATAAGAGAGTTGACACTTCAAAGAGACGATAATGGTGGTTTCTCCCCACAATATAATAATTCCATCATAACTAAGCCCTCTGAATCAGATTATTATCCTATATTAATCTCGTACAAAAGAATGGGTATAACAGATTTTGAAGTTAAATCTACTCATCCCTAGGACTCTTGAACATCAAGATACATGACTAAAAAGAGTTCTGTCATCCACAACTTGTCATGATATTCCCGCACTACCTCTTTCTGCATCTTTTGTCTTAAGGAATAAAAAAACATTTCCATTTCTTGATATATTATCCAACTCAGCATTGAATGACTATAAATACTTGAGTAACCTCCTCCACTGAAGGTTCATGTCACCCTAAGAAAATAAATACATGAGTATCTTGTTGCTCATGTATATAACAAAACTCTAACCTAAAAGATTGTGTCTCCAACATCTCAGTGCATGTGCCACCAAATCTAACTCAAGATCACATGTATGAGGATAATTCCTCTTATGCAGTCTTAGCTGTCTAGAGCCATAAGAAGCCACTCAATCCTCCAGAATCAGAATTGATACAATTAAAACAGTGGATGAATCACATTATAAAATATATACTTTACCCGAAACAGGTAAGGTGAGGATATGTGTTGAGGTAAAAAAATCAAGTACAAAAAATATCTCTCAAAACTATCTAACCAAACAAGATTGACATCTTACTTGGTCAACCAAGACATCAATTCTTCTAGGCAGAAGAAGTCCTGGATAAAGTGCCAATAATAACTAGTTAAACCCTACCAACACCAAATATAGAATACATTCATGTGATAATCCCATGTTATCGTGAATTCAACATTTTATGGGACCATTAACATTCCTTCCTTAGAGATGATATGGCCTATGAAGTGGACTTTATCAATCAAGAAACGTTATTTTGTTATCTTGGAATTAATTTGATGTTATCTAAATATAATCAGCATGATTTCAAGTTGTTGGGAATGATCTTCTGATGATTGGTAGTACACTAAGATATCTTGGAAAAAAACAACCACAAATTGTTCTAGAAAATAATGAAATATCATATTCATCAAGCCCACAAACTCTATCATTGTTTTTTTCAAACCAAATGGCATCACTACAAACTAGTAAATGCCATACATTTTCTAAAAGTCATTATGAAGAATTTTTTATGGTCTCATGCTCAAATTTTAGTATCATGACCTAAAATAAATGTTGGATAAGATCTTATCACCTCTCAAATCATCGAATATATCATCAATATATGAAAGGGGATACCAGTTATTGAACATCATTTTTTAAAATCTATGATAATCCACACATAACCTCAAATTCATACCAACCTTCTTGGAAAAAATAACTAATAGACCCCATAGATACTTACAAGTCATTATGAATCCTTTAGCTTCCGGATCATCCGAACTAGAATTTTAACACTGGAATCTCACCTGGATCCATCCAATAAGGAGGGATAAAAACTTGATCATCTCCTATCAACAACTCGATCGTGAACTCAATCTCCCACTATGGTGGTCATTTTGATAACTCTTCATAAATTACATCCTAATAGTGGTCCACCACTATATAATTAGTATCATATATAAATCCTCCATAAAACAAAACAAGGATTTTTATCTAATCTACAAGACAGTCCATCCTGCAAAAAAATTGGTCCAATATGCTAGCATCAGGATCCCACTCACCTTGGTGATTATAGCTTTCTCTATCTAGAGATCGAAAGGTAACTATCATCTGATAATAAATAATATGAGACTAGTATAGATCTATTCAATCAATAAAAAGAATAAAATTGAATACTATCATTTATATCATGAAAAAATACTAATGCAAATTATAGACACTAATTTCAATTTAAAAATAAGGGCATCACTTACTATCAAACATTATATATATTTTTTCTCAAACACATTCTAAGTCTATGAAGAAAATATTCCACAATATTAACCCTCATATTGGAGGGTCTATCAAGGTTCTTGAAGATCATATGAATTGAATGAATCGCCAAATAATATTCTAGGGGCCTCCTTCTCTAGTGAATGCAAATGGATTCTACAGGTGAAATTATATTATCAACCCAAACATTGAATCCATGATGCTAACAAAGTCCATTTCCATGGAACGTATAACCCTTAGGAATCTATTTTAAATATGAATATCAATTTAATCCTTAGGATATACATGAAGCTGTTATTTACCTATGTTAGAAGAATACTGATTTCCACACTCCTGATTCTCAACTCAAATACCAATGGGAGGCATTTTCTCTACAAGATAATAGCACTTTTTAGACCAATGTCCCAGAACAATGGAAAAGTCAAAAGGTGACACAATCGAGATCCATTGTCTCATGGTCTCTCTAAACGTGGATTACAACTATTTTAACACGACATAATAGCTCTTTGATTTCAGTTATTATATATAACATGGATATCATATCATTTTTCATTTAGGAAAATATATCACATTTAATAAGTATGTCATTATCATGATCAAATAATGTCAATATGTATCCCTATGTTCCTATCATTATGCATGAAAACTTATATCATGCCACACTAGGCCATTAGTATAAATCTCAAGAGACAATAAATCACATGATATGTGAATCACCATGGGTGATATAACATAAACTATAACAAGCGAACATCATAAACAACAATCCCATACCTAGGTTCTTTGATTTCACCCATACATGAGTCTGCTACTCCCACACACAAGCTCATTTACAAGTAATGAATCATTCTAAAATCTTTAATACCTTTCACAAAAATTAATGCAATAGAAAAGTAACATGGCCATATGATAACACATTGTAATGTACACTGATCTAAAAATATCTCATGTGGATAAATCAGGTTGGTTATAGGACCTCAAGTGCACCTCCACATGCATCAGAGGATACTGACTAGTAGTGAGGGTGTAAATAATATTGTGTGGAGACTATACCCCCTGGTATGGAGTTATAATACAATGGAGAAATAAATAATAATAAACATCAAATTAATGAAAATATAAAAAATAGTACAACAAAAAATAGGGGGTAAAGGAGGAAACAATAAATCAATAAAATTGAACCACGTAACAATAGTATGAAATGAAACTAAATGTAAACCTATGAACAATACAACTTAAAAAATTGATAAAACAAATAAACTCAAATGTCCCTAGTTATGAACCACATTTTGGTCTCATATCCAAACTCCAACCCATAACCCTGAAATAATTATCTTTAAGTTTCCTTTTTCCTTGTCCAAAACTACATCCATGTAATCTGCCCAGGCACCAAATGGTATCCTGAATAGGGTGTGAGTAAAATCTATAGTTCTAAACCACTATGTGTAAAAAAAACTAGTCTAATAATAATATCATACAATAAAGAGATAAAAATTTTTGTTAATTAACCAAATAATATAAAAAAAAGTAAACTTCTTTAGGAACATTAAGGAAAATCTATGATAATGTAGTATATTATGCCAACCATAAACACATTCCCATGGAATAATCACATAACTTGTAAAATACCCCCTGTATAAAAATTTCAACCTCTGGGAAAATACCTATATATAATCATTTTAGGATAAAATGGGACAATAGTTATATATATGAATTTTAGTAACCATGAAAAACCATTAATATAAGTATTCATTCTTTAAAATGGTCTAGGAACACTCTATATCCATTAAAACATGAAACTATTCCAATCCCACATTAAAAGAATTATAACATCCAAGAAAAGACCTCTATAAAAAATTACAACATGAAAATGGATCAAGTCCTATATATAAGAATTATATCCTAAAACAAAACACATTTCATAATAAAAATGATATCACAATATTATATCATATACCTAAATGATTAATTCTATAAATTACCATTTTTCATTGAATTTTAAATTCATTTTTATATAAAATAATCACTAGTCATCTCGATAAACATTAATGAATTACCTATGTTATTATATATGAATCAATAACCTAAGATCACATGTCTTGATAAACACTGTTTAGGCCATTATTAAATTTAATATTATTCAAGAGTTCACTCAATCAATGGGTAACCACAATCAAGGTTATAACACCATTAAACCCAAAGTTTTCTAAGGATTAGTCCAAACCATGATTTATCATCATTCATCACTCAATTTATTAATGCACACATTGTATCAATGAGATTCTCAATATTCCACAAAAATAACAATTAAAAAACCATAGGGTTATGTTTTAAAACCCATACCTTTTAATTGTGATTAACACAATGCTTCTAATTGATTAAATACAATAAGAAAGAAGGCATAGAAGATCACCAGAAGAACCATGGCTCAATCGCTTGAACGGGATGTCTGAAACAGAGTATAGTGCTCTAAAATCACCTATAAATAAACTAGGGTCTAAGATATGAGGGATGAATGCATTAAAATAAAAAGAATAAGCACATGGAATAGTAATAATCACATAACACGTGAGGTACATGACTTGTAAATGTGTTACACAACATGTAATTATCAATTTAAGTGTTAATAAAAAATTATGTCTCTGTGAGTGAGTTTAACCCCTCTTGAACATTACATGTATAGTACTGTATATTCACGACATGTAATTCAGTTTAATCCATGAACTAGTTCACATCATTTACCCATTTTACATAATCTTCTCAGCTGTAGTTACACATTGTGTAATTCATTTACATGGTGTGTAAATTACCTATAGAAATATTTTAGCCTAGATTCCGTAAAAGGACATAAACAACCTATTAAGACCTCTAAAGTTATAAGAACACCTCACAATACCATTTTAAATGTTTATACCTAGACTTTATTATTTCAAACAGACATTCATCCCAAAAGTTTTGGACATTTTACTTAACAAAATCTCCCTATATCCGAACCATACTTGACAACCAAGGTTTATATAAAAAATAAATACTAAGGAAAATAGGTCAAATGAAAAACTAAAATTGGTATATACCTGAAAAAAGATATGACCATACACTAGTGATATATAATGGTAAGATATATAAGGTTCAATACATAGGTTGTAATACTTGAGGTTCATAATGTTTGTGAATGATGACATATGAGATATATATAATTTTGGGTAGAAAATTTTAAAAATATTTGGGATCCCATATCACATATATGTTTATTTTCATAATACATAAGGGTTACATATTTTAAAATGGTGATATTTAAGAATATTTTTTTGAAACATATGGGTCACTCAAGTTATAAAATTTAATGCAAAAGTTTCATTCGTATTTTCACATATCTGTGTTGAAGGTATAAATTACATGGGGGAAGTTTTTCTTTATTGAGTGGGTGTTTGGAGGTAGTTACATCAGGTGGCATCAAGTGGGTTGTTTCTCCATGAAGATGAAGTATATTCCCTAATCCATTATTTCTTGTTTTAGAATTTAAGAAATTTTTATATTGATCCAATTATAATTGTAATCTCTCGATCTCCCCTTGTCCTCCCATTTTATTCTATGTTTCCTAATAATTATCCCCAAAACATTCTCCATTTTCTATTATCTCTTCCATGGATTACATTCACATGTTTATGATGATTCCTTTAATTGATGCTTTATAAACCTCACCTTATCAACTTTTTATTTTTTGTCCAATTTGTACCATTCATTAAAGAGGACGTGGTTATTGAGATCTTGAAGTTAATTTATTTTAACTCTGGGTTTTATATTTTTATGGATCACAATAATACTTTAAAGTTTTATCATGTCTCTTGGTAGAGGAATAAAATATATTCCCATAAACTCAAGGGATTGAGTTCGGTTTCTTTTGGTATATTTATTTAATTTTTTATAGGGATTTATTTCATATTTCTAACTTATTATTATACTCGTAGATATTATATTATCTTATTTTATGAGTTATATATTATCATATTACATAATTATATATTATTTGATAATATTTCCTTTATTATATTCTCAAATATTACATTGTAACTGTTTTTCCTTAAGAGGGTTATAAATGCCTAGTCAGAACGTGAGAAAAGATATTTGTCGATATAAGAGTACCATGATATGAGTGACATTTTTTTAATTGTAAAAACTAAATATAAATTAATATTATATTGATTTTATGGATTTAACTTATGTGATTGATGAATTTATTATGTTGTTATTTCTAAATTAAATATTTCATAATTTGAAAAAAGATTGTTTAAAGGTGAGGGTGTCATTTGATTTATGTTTGATATATATGTTGCAATATATCATTGCTATTTTATATAGTTGATTTTATTATTGATATTTCCAAACTCAATTGGATTTATCATGGGAACCAAAGGCCCTTAGGTGGGACTTAAGAATTTTATTGTATTGGCATTGATAACGATCAACATACCCTTGGATTACACCAATAGTTTTAAATGTACTCCGATTGGGATACCTCAATATGTACTAGGCGTTGATGTTTCTCACCATAGGGGGTAAGTTTAAATTTAAATGATTATTTATTTTCATATTATAGTATGAGTCTTTTAGAGTTTCGAAAACTTTGTTCTCTATGGTTACTCCAAAAATGTTGGGTTATATTCTCTTAACATCTTTGGATGATATTATTGTTCACATATTTTTTCATGTAGTGATTTATTACCACTTTTCTATATATTCATTATAGTTAATTTAATGTTATTTTGTTATTTTATAACATCATTTGGCATTTAAATTGAATGGTATAATTTTATTTCCCTATGTAATTCGTTAAAAAATTTGAATGGGGTATTAAAATATTGGTTATTCCTAGTATTTCCCCAATGTTATTATTTCCAAAGTATTGTTTTGAAGATATTTTTTCTATTTTAAATGGTATTTCGTTATAAAATGTTATAAAGATTTATTTTGATTAAATGAGTGTATTTTTACCTTTTATCAAAATAAATTTAAGTGATGTCCTTATGTGACATGTTTTGAGTTAAAATAGAAATCTTGAAATCATAGTTTTATTTTCAAAGTAACATGGAATGGATTTTTTATTATTATTGAATATGGTATAGGGAGGATACCTACCATTAATTTTTTATTGTGCCTATATAAATTTCAGATTAATTAGAAGTTTATATTAGTAGTTGGTCTGTAGATTTCAATTCGTGTATGGTGGTGGCACAAAGCATTAGATATTTTTTCGATACATGTGATAATGTGTTATAGTGGTCCTAGTTTTATTTTGTTATTTTTATTTTATATTACTCCACCCTATAATTTCCATTTTATTATTTGTATTAAAATTGTATTTTACTAATTTTGAGATATTTATTTATGAATATTTATATTATTTTGGTTAATGAGGTATGTATTATATTACTTGTTGTTTAAATTCTCTTATTATTGAAAAACTAATTATTTTTTATGATTGTTTATCTGATTTATTGAGTTTTTATTTCATAAATCAATGTAGAATAAACAATTTTTTTTAATTGTTTAATTACATGATATCATTAAAACATTCATACATTAGGTTCTTAAGTACTAGTTTTTAGCTCGTGGTGATCAAGAACACGTTTCAAACCACACGAAGGGTAATCTTGAGTACCCTAATCAGGGGTAGCCCAAGTTAGTTCATGAAAAAATGGTATAAAAGACCTATTTTATTATGTTATTTAGGGTGTATAGTATAAAAATATATATGTTAATTAGTGTTTTGTGGTTAGTGGGAAGGGGTGACTAGGAAACACTTTTAGTATCAACCCATGAGTTTATAAGGATATCAATAATTTTTTGTTTTGGTTTAGGGTTTGATTTTTCATTCTTATATGGGAAAAATTCCATATTTTTTGAAATTTGGAAGGGTATTCAGTGAGTTTCAAGGTCAGGTTTCATGGGATGTAGACTATTCACATAGGTCATGCACTGTGGATGGTGGTGGTTTTGATGTGTTATCTTTTATTAATAATTTTCAATGTATTCTACTTATATCATAGACATATTATCATTGATAATAGTGATGTTTATATGACCTATAAATATTTTTACCCAACCCTATTTTAAATTAGATAATGATTGAGTTATTTTCCTTTTTGTAATTCTATTATTTAATGTTGTTATATCTCATTCCATATATTGGGGATTTCAGTGTTTACTTGTTTAGAATATTAATTTTTAAATCATAAGGAATTTTTCACAGTTTCCATAAATATATATTACTATTAAATATTATTTTCAATGGTTTGAACTAGGTAAATGTGTCTTTAAGGAGATTTTAAGAATTCTACAAGGTTTTTAATAGGGGAAATTAGTAAAAAGATTAAAAATTATTAAGACTTGAAAATTTAATTGGTTTTATGATTGTAGTTTCAAATTTAAAAAGTTATAAAGTTTTGTAAAAAAATTTATTAATGTATAACATTTAAATGTGATTTTATTTAAATTTTTAAAAGAATTTTAATTGGGAACACTATTGATAAAGATGAATTTCCATCAATTTTTTTGTAGACATGTAATTATTAGTCTATGATAGGAGGCTATAAAATGGATTTTACATGCATCAATTTAATTATCACTAAATAGGTTGTATATCTTGGATTCAATAACATTTTTTAGTAGAAACCATATTATAAAGGGGTCATTATTTCATTTCATACTCTAGTATTCATTTTTCATAAAAATCAAATTTATCTAGAATTCAGGAGTTTTTATATGAATATTTTTGTTCTTTTTACCTCTACATTTTAGCTTTAAATAAATAGTAATACCTATGTGTTTAATTATGAACATGAAAATTTCTAAAGTCATGTTTTTTGGAAATTTTATTTCTAACGTAGTAGTAAATAACCATTTGTATAATAATGTTAATTTTAGTTTACATTATTAAATTTAAATAGATATTCTATTTTTAAATGATTTTGATTTCTATCATAGGATAAATTTGTTTCAAACTTTCCAAGATAGATACATAATATTTTTTGTTTAATTGGTTTTTTGTGGACTCTTCCATGTTTGGTTTTCTAAAGAGTAAAAACATTTAATTCAATGTATAATGATTTATAATTTTTGGTTTTCTTGCCCAATAATTGTTTGGTAATATTTTATATGTGAAAAATAGGTATTTTATGAAGATAATTCTATATAAAATGATATATTTTCTTTAGGGACTTTTATTATATATATAAATGATTCCTCTATGATGCTAATTATCTTTATTGCTGATTTTCCCTCTATTTAGTTTTTTATTTTAATGATATTTTGTTTTTGGAATATATATTATATTTTATTACTAGGATTACACCACCTATAACAATTTTTTAAATATCGATTTATGATTTTTTTGTGGAGTTCCAATGTATACAAAATTACCTCTTGTTGCTTATATGTTTCCCTCCAAAATAAGTGTGTGGGAATTTTAGGTGAATGATGGTAATTTGGTTGGGTGTAATTATCACATCCTGGAAATAGAGTTCCATACAATTTTACCCTTATATATTTTCAGTATTATATCATGGGTGAGGTTTAGTAGATGTGTTTTTAGTACTTCAAGGTTTTGGGTGGGTTGTGGGACATAGACGAGACATAATGGCATCATGAAATGAAGTAATATTGGTGAATTATAGATATCTGACTAATCAAGGTTCAAAATTTATCCAAGAAGTCTTATTATATGATTGCTACTAGGAAATAAAAATTTTGTAATGAATATAAGTAGGGAATTTTACATAATGTAACCTATAACATATGTATGATTAATTATGGATTTTACTTATGTATGTAAGGCTAACACCATGGAAAAGTAAAAATTTTATACTAACTTTGTGGTGTTTAAGAGTAACCATGAATTGTAATTTTTAGATAAGTGTTTGGATCCCTTTTATATGTATGTATAATATACACCAAGGTCAATATTATATCTATGACATAAAATGGTCCCAATGCTTGGGAATTTTTATGGAAGATATGTAAGTGTATTTTGGAAGCATAATTTTGTAACTTATGATAGTCCCAGGTAATACTAATCATTATTTTCTTAAAATATATGGGTCACTCCTCCGATAAAGGGGGATGTTTAAGAGTCTTTCCCAATATATGAGGGTTACTCATATGATAAAGAGTGAAATATAAGATCTATCCCCCTTTTTAATATAAGTTTCTTATATGAAAAAATAATGCCTTTAGGATGAATCCACACCATTGATGGTGCTAAGGTGGTAGTTACCTTGTTCTTTTTTAAAACCCTTTGTGTCCCTTTATTATCCCATTTGCTTCCCAATTTATGTATCATCATCTGAAACTCATTCTCCATTCCCTATTCAATCTTCCGTGGATTCTATTCTTATGTTGAGGAATATTCATTAAGGTAAAGTGTTTAAATCCTCTTCCTCACATATTTCTCGTACTTGTCCATTTTTCTCTAGATCTAATGTGGTGTTGGGGAAGTATGGTTTGGTGTTTTTTTATTTTATCTTGGGGTTATCAAGTTTTAAGTTTCAGAATCATCATTTAAAGGATTATTACATCTCTTGGTTGTTGAAAAAAACCCCATATTCTGAATTTAGTGGATTAATATAACTTGATCCATGCATAGAATTTTATATTGTAATCTTTGTATTACTGCACATTTTTATAAGTTTCTATAAATATTAGAAATATTGATACATTTATCTATCAATCCTTCGTAATGGTAGGTATTTTATCTATTGGTTTTTATTCAATAATTTTTATTTCTTGTATTACTATAAATAAAATATACTTTCATATAAATTTTCCATACAAATTATTTGTTTAAAATCTTAAGAGCCTCTTTTTATTATGTTTGAAAATTGAAGGAGTGTTTTCTCTGAAATAATTTTTGAGGGAGGAAAATTATATTCTAAATGGATTGTTTAACAAATTAGAGGTAGGTATTTTTTTTATGAGTTTAATTTTTTCACATTTTTATTGGATATACATTGATTATGTTTCCTCTATTTTACTTGTAAAGTAAAGTTTTCGACTTGATATCCTTAAAGGTGTTGTGAGGGCTTAGTTGGTGCTTTATATGAGAGGTTTGCTCACAATAAGTTCACCTATGTAGTTATCCCCTTTATATTATTGTGTAAAATATAAATTTAAAAATATATTATGTTTTGATGATGGAATTAATAGAGTTATAATTTGTGTTTAATATGTTGGTACTTAAAGACATAAAATGGGATTCATCTATGAATGGTGTTTAAAGTTGAGAGAGATATGTGATTCTAGTTTATTATATATATATTTAGATGTAATTTAAATGTTATGTTATGTATTTTGAGATTTATTTTTCTCACCTGCCATTGATTGATCATGTGAACCTAGGGCATTTATGTTGGACCAATGGTAAGTACCTACAAAGATTTGATGACACTCTCTCTAGCCTTGTATTATTAATTATTTGTGTCATTACTCTTATTGGGATATTTATTTACATGATATTATTTAATTAAACACTCCTTAATGGTATCAATATAGTTTGATATGATTGGTTTTTTACATACGATAGTATGAGGGTCATAGTGTGTCTAGGCCTTATTTCCATAGAGTTACTACCATAAGATCATGTTATCTTTTTATTACATGAGTGGATTAAATTAGGGTTATCGTTAGTGTAATTTTAGTGATATATTACCACTTTTATATATTTTAATTATAGTTATTTGTTTATTATTATGTAATTGATTAACAGTTTTAAGGATTTACTTTCAAAATTATACATTTGTCTCTCTGTTTCATGCTTTGAGTAATTTTAATGGGGTGTGAAAATGTGATCTATTCAAATTATTTTTCCAATGTGAATATTTCCAAATTATGGGATTTAATGTTTTTCTTCTACATAAAATTCAATCCATTTATAAATTTTTTTAATGTTGTATTATCTTTAAATGGGTGAGATGTTTACCATGAATGAAAATGAATTAAAGTGGGGGTATCATATAAACTATTTTGAATTGAAATGGAAATCCAATATTATTGTTTTCATTTTTAATGTAGAAAGAAAATAGTTTACTTTTAAATTTTATAAATGTGGTATAGGGAGGATACCTAAAAAGTATTGTTTCGCATGTCTATTTACATTTCAGTTTTAGTATAGGTTCTTCTTAGATTGGGAAGTAGGTTTTTGGAATCCAATTTATATATCATAGTGGTTCCATGTAGAGGATAATTTTTATTGATAGATGGAGATAGGTAGATGTGGTATTTTTTTTATTTTGGTAATTTTGTGCTCCTTTTATATTATTCTACATCAAGGTTCTCATTATTCTCTTTATATTATAATTTACCATTATTTATATTGGGATATTTTTGTTATAATTATTGGGCGGTTTTTTATTGATGAGTGATGTCATGTATTATTTCTTGTTTTGTTTCACTTATTGTTGAAATACTAGTTATTTTTTACATTTGGATCTATGACTTATAGTGTGGTTATACCAAAATTCTTGGTGGAAACCTGCATTTAATCAATTATTTTTCCTATAGAAGTTATTCCCACAATCATACATTTGATACCCATGTAGTTACTTTTATCCCATTGTGACTGGGAACATGATTTAGGCCATATCATATGAAATAATGGGTGTCCAGATTAGGGGATTCCCAAGTTGATTCATGATATTTAGTTTGGTTATATAATGGGGTTTCCATTTTATCCCCTTATAACTCCTCATTCTCTTTTTGGTCAAAATGAAGTAGAATTCACCATTTTTCTTCTCTATCCCCCTCTCACTCTCTCACTATCCTTTGATTGTAGGTGATCCCAGGTTTTTTAGTTAATCAAATGAAATGTAAAACTCTAACCATATCTTAACTTCCTATTCTTCTATTATACCTAATTTTTAATATATTTTATTTGTATGATAAGTGTGATTATACCATATGATTTTTTTATCATGGTGGAATCATGTATATATAATGGTTAATTCATATGTATTTTATATAGGATGCTTGATAAGGATTAATTCTTTCTATAACATTTCTTGTTCATTGAGATATGCCACCCGGTGAATTTATTTCATAATTTTAATGAATTTCTGTTAAATTAAAATCAATTAAAAATTAAAATTATGATATTTTATACATTTCATGACCAGGTGAGTTTCATGAGTTGATCAAAAAAGTTTCATGTGGTTTCGATATCATATCAATAGTTATGGTAATAGTTAGTAATTTTATCAATTGGAGGATTTAGTTTAAGAAAGTTATTTTATTATATTTTAATTATTATATATGATGCATTTTACTATGGGAGTTTATAATGATTGGTACATGATTTATATTATTTAATGGGAATAATATTTTCTGGGGGTCATTTATGCATTAATTCTGGTAACTAATTATGTTATATTTTGTTCCATTGAATATTATTATTATTCTTGAAATGATTGAAAGTCGTTTTGTTTCACATTAAATAGGAGAGATTCGTATTTTATTAACATTCAACATGGACCATACAGTGAGAGACATGGTTTTTTGGTGGAACAATGGTCAAATATATTTCTTATAATGATATTATAGATAATTAGATGGATTGAGTTGTTTTTCTCTCAGTTTCAATAAAAAAGGTTGAACCCTAAAAATTATATTTTAAACTGTAAGGGATTTTTAAATTAAATAAAAAAATAGTAAATTTAATTGAATGGGTAATAGATGATATTTTAAAAATGAAATAATTGTTTTTTAAATAGTATTTCACTTGTTTTTTTCCAATGGAATTATTTGTAATATCATCATGTGATTACCTTTTTAATTTTAATATAAATATTATTTTTTACTTATTCTCTAAAGAAAAGAACGTGTGGTTTTTTTGTTAGGATCTTTAGTCAGGTTGACCTCATGAGTGTGGTTCCTTACTTTTTAAATATTATATGCATTTGTATGACCTTATGATTTTGGATTAATTTTTTTTTGTTATCTGATTTCATAATGTTTTATGATAAAATTATATACCAATATGATAGACATTTTCTTGCATAGTGGGTTGGTTATATTATGTTGAGATAGTAAACATACATCTGATATACTTTTGTGGAGATATTTGGATATACCAATTTTGAATTAATTTTGAGTTCAAGACTATTGAGTAACCCCAACTATTTTGAGTGATTTAGAAGATTCAATGAGTCCTTCTTTGAGAGGTCACATTTGTTTTTTTATTAAGGTACTAGGGGGCCCTTGGGATTTGTGTGTCACATGAGTCTTAATTGAGTGAGTATTATGGACATTCACCATTAGCTGTTGGGAAGTGACTATTATCCTTGATGTATTATTATCTTCCGTAGTTCTTGTATATGTTCCCTATTAAATGAACTCATTGTATGAGGTTATAGATAGTCATTATGATGTTTTAATTTATATCAATGGCCAAATTCAAGGAATGTAATCCTATATTGGGACGATCCTCAGTATGGGTTAGGATTTTGGATTAGAAGGTGATTGAGTTACCCTACATTGTAATTTTTGTTGGGCTTAGTTAAAGTTTCTATCAATGTTGTGTCTATATATTTTTAGTGAGAGATATAGAATATGGGCACATAGCCTTTGAGGTAGTGTTGTTTTGTTATGGACTCTATGATCATGAAACAACCCCATAGAATGTGGAATATAATATGAACATGGGCTTTCAGTTATTACTATGTGTTGAAATTATACAGTTAAACTGATGTTTTTTTCACCACCTATTTTACCCACATAATGATGGTAAATCCCATTTCATTTATCTTCCCAATTGGGGACTATACATGGTGTAACAATGGAGTAGTATGTATAATACAAGTGTGATTTAGTAGATGATTTTTTTATTCCTACTATTGAAGAAATTTTTCTTCAATATTGATTCAAAATCATTTGACTATGTACATGGTACAATAGACATTATTGATAGTTTCATTATTTTTAATTAACAGTGTTGGGATATGTCGTTATTTTTTTATATTTGTTTTGTCATTCTATTACAGTTAAAAATTTATTTTTTTTTATTTATGAATTTATTGATTTCCATTCTTGTAATCATTTTAATTTAAAATTTTATCTTAATGGTAGAAAGATATTATAATTATAATTATTCTATTTATTTATATGATTAATATATACCCTAATATTTTTGGGTTTTGATTAACAATTAGATATAGATGCCTAATAGTTAGATTAGAACCTAATGAGATAATTTATGAGGATATAGGGTAATGCAAAAATTAATAACATTTCTTGAGATATCACTGATCATGTGGTATACCACATTTGGATATGTGATTATATAAGTAATAACCTATATGTAGTTGGGATCTAGATAATGTTGGTTGAGAATTGTATGAGTTTTCAAGGTTCATTTTTCTATTGTCAACTATGAAATGATGGTATGACTTCAATGTGAGTGTATTTGTTATTTTTCTATGTATGATGAGTTTAACTCACCACTAAATTGTACATGGATATACTTTACCACTCTACATCGGTGCATAGATGAAATTGATGGAATCTTATTGGTCTTTGGACTCACCCATAATTAGTGTACAGAACATGGGTTTCAATGAACACAAATATACTAATATGCTTTCATTTCTAGAATAGGTATCATCTTGGAGCATGATACATAGATTAGAATGACTAGTGTAATAATGGAAATTGTTTTAAATGGAATTATCTTGTGATTTGGCCAAAATTCAGCTTCAGTCCTCAATATTTTTCTTTCTCTATTATATATGTAACTCCCAATGGGATATAATTTTTATTTATTTTTAATGCTTATTTAATTTGATATTGTTCTCAATGATTCTCTATTAGTATGATGCATAATGTAGACTATTTAATTTTTGTACTAGAATACATAAATACATCTTAAATCCATATTTTATGTTTGAATGATTTTCTTGTTCATATTATGATAAATATTCACTAAAAATTTTCTAAGGATTTATTTTTTATCCTTGAAGGAAGTATTTGAGGCCATAGTCTCCCTATTACGTATTCTTAAACTCACCACTAGTTTGAAGCCTATAGGATATGGGGAGGTGAATTATGGGTGATGTGGTGAATTTGAATCGCTATTTGGGTGATCTATTTCATGTTGTTACCCTACTATATTAATATTAGTTCCAAACATCTATTTTATAGAATTCAAACATGTATAAATAGTGAAATTATATGAAACAATAAAAAATCTAAATAATGTAGGAATAAGTTGTATAAAATTTTTAATTTTTTCGAAATGGATGTTAATGGGATGACTAAATTCTAATCCATTTCCCACAACAGTTTGCAACACAAAAATATGGGTGGAAACTGATATTTGATGGATAAAATTCATCTATCTGACCAAACCATCACATAATGTGTAATTAAATCAAACAGTGTTAAAAAGGTTTATGATGCAAAAATATTTTTTTTATAAATAAGGATTAATGTATATGATTGTTGAATAACATATATGATTCAACAAATATTTTTAAAATGTTATCTTTTTTGTAAGGTTTCCTATGTTTGGTTTCATATGTGAGAAGTGAAAAAATTTGTTTTTGGTACTAGATATTAGCAAATATAAATTCTATACAATGGAAATAATGAATTTTCCAAAGAATATAAAAGAAAATATAATATTTATCATATGTAGATACTTTTTTTTTATTAAAATTTAAATAATAATTCAAATTAATATGGAATTTTTCAATTTAGGAATCACAATTTTGGAAAATATAAGGTCACGACCTAACCTATAATGGCCTAGCCAACTAGTGGAAGGCTATGGAACAACTACCCCAAGCTTGACTCCATAGGTTAGGGGCTAGAGACTAGAACCGAAAGTCAAAACTAATATGTTAGGAATTTTCCTAATGTACTTGTATTCACACACCCAACCATATTCATGTTGAAGTGGAAGGTAATAATTGTAAAAGACATTAACATATATAATAACAACCATGCATTTACCAACCTCTATGGAATACAAAAGTAAGAAAAAATAGTCTAAAATGTAAAGGGAAAATTATGTTCCCAACTAGAAAGATGCCCAACCTAATAATAACTGCAAAATTAAATGTTGAGAGAGAACATCTCAGGATCTCCATGACATAAACACTGTACATTGTCAAATTCACTAGGGAATCCTATATTATCCTCTTTAATCATTATTGACTTATTTGTCATCTTTATAATAAATGGCACATTATAGAAAATACCATATAGTCGTTAGAATATACATACCCAATGGGATTCCCCAAAAGATGAGGGTGGCGGAATGAAATTGTAGACATAATAGAAGCAGACAACTCAATCTATAGTAAGAGAGAAATGAGATACCACAATAAGGATACATATATATACTCCTACGAGAATCCTATTATTGGAGAGAAATGGGATCTCCATCCCATAGCCCATCCCAATAAAAGTGTATGAAAATAGTTCCAAATGTCATTCAATGAGGCCTAGAATCACACATGTCTTTCCATAGAAGTAACCATGGGGAGGAACCATACCTTGCCACTACGTTACATAGTCAATGGGGGAATAATATTAAAATAGAGTACCGGCATCCTTATGAGTCATAAGGATTCCACTCAACAAATGTAGGACCCATTCCTTTGTATGATAGGTCCTACAACTCAGTAGATAGAGGACATGTACCCAATTCCATCAAGAGTTATCACTTAATAGATAAAGGGCCCAAGCCCTGTTCTATCATGGGTTCCACTCAGTATATATAGGACTCGTTCCCTGGTTCGTCATGGTGTACCACTCCATAGATATAGTATATGTTCCCTAGTCCATTTATGGGTACTAATCAGTAGATAGAGGACTGCTCCCTAGTCCATCAGGGTGTACCATGTAGATAGTAGCCCTACACATTATTTAATAAGGGGTATTACTCAGTAGATAGAGGACCCACACCCTAGTCTGTCAGGGGTTACCACTCAGTAGATAGAGGACCCATGCCCTAGTCCATCATGGGGTACCACATAGACAATTTTGTAAAATCAGCACCACTGTCGAGCATCACCTAAAGAATATTCATAATAAAAACTTCTCAGATCATATCTCAAAAGGCATGATGAATTACATCATCAAATTATATGTGAAAAAACACTCGGGATAGGTTACTTAAAGGAAAACATATGACTCCAAATTATGTACATATTATAGGTACAAGATTCCTTAAATGTGGGTACACAACACATAGGGTGCCCACATGGTGTGTGGTCCCACTTGGCTAGCTAGACGTGACCTTGTATGCACATGGATAACTAGCCATGTAGTACTAATTATAGTTTAAGGGTACTTTATGGTGTGTCTCAACCACAAGAGTCTGAGCCATGTTATCCTGGTCTTGGCGACATACATTGGTTGTGTTCTAGTACACGGCATGTTCCTAGCCATGCACATGTCTATGTACTCTTGGAGTATATATTTTTCCTCCAACACCAAGTCACATGAAATGTGGGGGTCCCACATTAAGTGTGATACTTGATTTACTCAGAAACCCTAGTCTCTCCAGCTAGGTAACTACACAACGTATGTTCCTACCAATGCACGTTGTGTAGTTGGTATCTTTATTGAAAGTTATATCTTCTCCACATGTTCCATGTCTACCTATACTATGTCAAAACATGCATTATTTTCACTAAATATTCATGGGTAAATCTTTCATTTATTATTTTTTGACATTTGGTGGCTAGAAATAGGTACTTGTTGATCCACAGTGGTCCTACACACACCCAAAACACCTCTTGTCACTGCTGATTGGTCCTAGATCCCATATCTATAAGAATAATCACCCATATCCTACAAATCATCTTAATCCATCATCAAATCATTACCCCCTTTTTTCATTTGAATCTTTCATGAATCAATGTTTTCAATCATGCTTTATCCTGCTCAGAAATTTTTACATGTGGACTCATAGGCCAATGGTAACGATTGGGAAGAAAGATGATGGAAAACACATCGACAAAGTAAAATGATCGTTGTCCAATTAATATAGATTGGGGATAGATTTGGTGGGAAACTCAACACAACAAGAATTATATGTTGGATAGGAAATTTAAATATCATATGATTATACATGAAAAGGATCAATTTCTAATGTAGGTAAAATATTACAGTTTTAATCATTCCAAAAATTTTAATCATAAGGGTCGGGTTCTATAAATGATGAGTCCTACATCAAGTCAGATTGATCTTTGGTGAAGAACATAGCTGTAATATTTTGATTTTTTCTTGAGGTGATAATCATTTTTTTTCTTTAATTTTTTATGGTCTAATTTGAATACCCTTTGAGATCATGGGGGTAACATGTGTGTTTGGGTCTTGTTAAGATCTCAAAACCTGAATTCTATTAAAAATTATATAGGTTTCATGGTATGTATAAACTATTTGGGATAAGCTACAAGGTCTGATTAACCATGCTAGACCTATGAAGAGGACAAGAGGAGCCCACACGATTTGGTGAAACCATGTGGATGGAGGTGCACACATGATGGAGGAACCACCACTTTTTAGTGAAACCAAATCACGTGGTTTTTGTATGGTTTGGAAACCATGGGAAGTGACCATACAGATTCCACCTTATCATAGCAGAGGGATCACGATTAGCACACAGTTTGTCCAACCATACATCCAAATCATGTGATCCATATCTTTGTGGTTTATTGACCAATTATCCATTAATTTGTGTTTTATCCCTTAAAGTATTTTATTCTTCACATGTGGGAAATAACACACCCGATGCAGTTTCTTTGAAGGCCAATGAAATCATTATACATTGTTCTTCTATCCAAAATCAAAATTCAATGTTTCCAGTATCCTTGGATATGCACCAGTGAGTACTCTATTTCTTTTTGTACCATTATATGTTTTCCTTAGTATCCACTGTGCTATTTAAGTTCAAGATTATATTCTTTATTTTCAATATTTTCATCAGTTTTACATTTTTATTTTGATATATGCTAAAGAAGTAGTTGATACTGGATGATAAACCTAATGTGGACCTACAGTAGGTTGTCTATACTTTTCATGTGTGGTTTGATGATTTTTAGAGAAAGTTTTCATAGTGAGCCATAATAGACTTTCCTGTTTCACACCTAAACTGATTTAAATGATAAATTTGAATATAACATAACCTATCAGGGATTCCTACTAGTCCCTTGAGACCCATCGAAGGGGTTTTCACCAACCAAGGGCACCTATGTAGTGTGTCGTTGTGATTTCCCTTAGTTATACCACTTATTGGGTGACTGTTGTGCTTACCTAGTTGGAGGATCCTGTAATGAATTGAATTGATTTTATTTTATTTTTTAGGATATATTTTTCCTACTTTTAAATGTGATACATGATATTCAATTATTTAATTCTTGAAATGAGAATTATTATATGAGTGGGTATACTCATGGATTATGAAATGTAACAAGAAGAGAAATAGATGAATGAATGTGGTGAGTTGAGATGGTATAGGATGTCATGGTGAGAATACCTTGTATCCAAACTCCATCAGAATCCATGGATGATACTTCCACGGTTCATGATAGTGTTAGAGGAAACCATAGATAATATGGAAATAGGGGTCTCGATTCTGTGGGATGCCTTGGTCATTGCTACCCATTGGATCCTGCTAGGCTGGGATCATAGTGTACATGGTCTGTTCACATGCTCCTTAGACCCCATTTCATGTCTAACCAAATTTACATCAACATGTTCATAGGAATGGATGTGGAATCCTTGGTCCACTATACCATGGATCCAACACCATGGGGTCTACCAAATTTGTTTATATGGCTCAACCGTGGTAATTATGACATTCATGATCATGCGGCTCAACCATTGTTGATATGAAATTATATGTTATATGGAATAGTCATGGATTATTTGAGGTATTGTGTATATGGCAAGGTTGTTGTGTTAAACTTCATTTTTATCGATAGATTGTTTGTGTTGAGATCTTGACACTTGTTTTACTGGGAGCCTTGTATAGTTGTACATGATCAAATGTTGGGTTACTTTTTTTCATTGGAATTTTTCCTTCAGTAATGACATCCTTTTTTATATTATGTGCTCTTCATTATCTTCTATTACATAGAAAAGAAATAATATAGACACATTGGGTGGTGAAATACTGATATTGTATCTCACATGCTATTCAGACCACCATTGGGTGCACAAACAGTCTATTTCGATGTAGATAGGGACCAGGGCAAGAACCCATAGTTTGATGATCGAATTTGTTCCTTACTTAAGAGCATATTATCATTGGAACGATCTGAGGTTCATTATGACAAATGGAGAGAGTGTTTTTTGATCTTTTTGTAATTTTGATATATGTACTATAATTTTTCATGTATACCTATTTTAGATGATTTATAGAAATATGACATGATCATAATTGTATATGATAATACTTGTCGAATTGTTACTATATATTCCTGTTTAGATATTATTGTGATTCCACTTATGCAGGTAATTGGTCTAGTGCTCTAAGTACCTATTTATTCTATTTATCTATTATTTTACTGGTTAAAATTTTAATATATATGATTGACACCATTTCATTATACTAACAAATGGGGGATTTTTCTCTATATAGAAACACTCGAGGACCTCAATCCTAGTCGATAGCCTCTGGAATTTGGGGAGATGTTCTTGAGGCCATGTGGCTATCTAGGCTTAGGTCACCAATTAGTGGAATCCGTGTCTGGGATTTTACAAAGTGGAATCATAGAAGTTCCTTTTCTGGAATTACTATTTTTGAGACAATAGAAAGGGGGTTATGAAGAATTGGAATTTATTAATAATATTTTCCTATGTGTAGCTAACCCGCATACAAGAAAAATCCAAATTACCATGAATAGAAATTGTTTTTTTGGATTTTGACTATTACATTTGATTTGATTCCACCGTTAGGTGATACAATAAATATTTTAGGTTACCATTGTTATGATTGAGGGTTTTATTTTGTTGAAACCCAAAAAAATAATTGTATTCCATATTTTTAATCATTTTAGAAACCTATTAGAGTTCACATGACATGAATTATTCCATGCCATAGAAGGTGTATTTCTTATTTTCATGACTTTGTGATTTCTTCCTTGTGTGATATGTATCTAATGATGTGATAGATTGATTTTTTAGAAAATTGAGAAACTTGGAAGGTACTTAGAGTGAATACTCTAACCTAAATTGTTGTTTCTTTATTAGGCTATAGCAAACATCCTACGAAGCTAATTATGGAATATTGGGTCAACGACCATGATTTTCATGGACAGAACATGTTATAGTATGGATAAAAAGCATGCTAAATTTCAGTTCATGGAGATTATGGGACCTTATGGATAATAAGTGGTGAACCATTTGGTTAAACCATTTAAAATTCAATATTAATTGAATTCTGATATAAATATGAAATGAAATATAACTTTATAAAATATATAAATTGACCTATAATTGGATTTTGAGTGGGCAGTAGGCAATGTCTTTAGTGAAATTTGTGATTGTTTTTTTACTTAGTAATAGCCTTAAGAGTAGGTTGTTTGGAAGGAAATGTTTATAGGAATATTTTTAAATGTCCTATACATTTAGCTATGATATTTTCTATCTACATTTTCTAAGGTATGTGTTTCAAATTATAGAGGCATTCCACCCTATCACCCTTGGATCGTATGACATGATGGTGGTGACGACCACATTCTAGAGCTGGTGGTTCATGGGATACTGGTGGATCCTCCTATAGTTCCATCTAACGCACCAGAAGGTGTTCTAGACACAAGGTTTGAGGCATAGTTACATGAGAGTTTTACACACATTATTTATAAATTTCAGGGAACGCCATAGCCTACCTCATATATGGTTGAGCCCATGCATGTGTTTCAGTAGAAGCATCCTCATACTTTTTCAAAGGATGGTGGTCCTCAAGATGTTGATTTTTAGATTGAGAATACTCTATCGATATTCGATCATCTAGAGACGCCAAATAATATGAGAGTGAATCTAATAACATATATGTTTTGATTTGATGCAATGCTCCATTGCGAGGTTTTGAACTAGGAAGATGCACTACGTGATATGGTTTGGTGGGATTTCCAAAATAGATTCTATGAATGCTATTTTTTCAAGACTCTGAGAGTAGATCGGGCTACTGAGTTCATGCATCTGAATAAGGGAATGATGATGGTTATGGAGTATTCAGAATGATTTAAAAAGATGTAGCATTTTTCATTGATATCTCTTTATGATGAGGCGTTGAGGGTGAGATGCTTTGAGTAACATATCAGACATGTCGTTCGATAACAGGTTAATGCTTACAGGTTGACTAATAACACCAAAACAGTAAATTAGGTGATGATTAAAGTGTGGAACCTGAGGAAACTTGGGCTGAACTGAACGGTAGATCAACATCTTGACCCTGTGGTTTGGTAACTTCCAGTGAAAGAAAGTGATGTTTTGAAACTTCCCATGAGATGAGTATTAGCTATGATGATTGCGATGGTAGTGTAGTTTCTGATACAAATTCTAATCGATAGGGAAACATATAGAATAAGTGTGATCAGGACCCATCCGAGTGTTGGGTTTGTGGTAGGATGGGCCACATGCAGCATTTTTGTAGGGCCATCCCTCCAAGTTTCAATGGAAGGGGGTCATCTTCGACCCCAGGTTTGGGATAATGTTTTCAAAATATGCATCGGGCTGGGAGCTTGGGTAGTACCAAATATGAGGGTGAGGTGGAGGTTATGGATGAGGAAAACATGAAATAGTTATACCTAGAAAGCGGAGGGGACTACCCTAGGGAGTGATGATGTATCACAGGGTCGTGGTTTATGCCAGATGTGTTTTTTACAACCAACATCGAAGGAGCATGGTGTCAGGCCATCAATGGTGAGAGGAATGATCTTAGTATCCTCAACTCTTGTATCTTCCATTTTTTACATAGGTTCATCACATTGATTTATATATTTTCCAATCACACAGATCCTTAGGCTCATGGTTCAGTTTTCCAAGGCTGTTGTGACTCTCAATACTCTGTTATGTATCAAAATAATGAGTGTACACCACTACATTGAGTTCCCCCTTGATGTTGGTGCATATCACATCATATAAATCTTTTAATCCTTGATATGACTAGGATTGATGTCATACTCACTATTTATTTTCTATTTTTTTATCAAACCATCATTGGTTTCTACCATTTGTGGGTGACTTTCATAGCACCAGAGGGTGGAGTGCTTATTCACAAGGGTGGATGGGATGTATAGGCAATATGAGATAGAAAGGAGAATCATGGGCTTGGTAGGATGCCATCACATATTTCTAAATTGTATCTACTTGATTAGAGGTCATGTTTGGAAGATTTTACTCTCTTTGATGATCATTTCAGTTATATTTTCATAGATAAATTTTATGGTTTTCCTCATGTGGGAGAGACGTGGAGTTCTCTCTCAAGATAGTGACAATAAATTCACCTATATCCATTCCTACTAATAGGATGTATATGATAGATTTAATGAATACCAAGAGAAAGCTGGAGGATTTAGAGGCAAGGGGGTTTATAAGACCCAATACTTATCTATGGAGTTCACATGTCATTTTTTCAGAAAGGTGGATGGTACCCTTAGACTATGTGTGGATTACTGAAAATTGAATCAACTGATGGTTAAGAACTCGTGACCATTTCCACAAATAGATGACTGATTTGATCATCTCTGGGGAGCTCAATTTTTCAAAAAGATTAAATTTATGTTCAGTTATCATATGTTGTATGTTTGACCTAAAGACATAACATGTATATATTTTTATAGAAGGTATGGTCTATTTGAGTATCTAGTTTTTTCATTTAGTCTTACAAACACACCAACAATTTTCATGGTGTTAATGAACTGAGTTTTCCATCTTTATCTGGATTCATTTGTGGTGGTTTTCATAAATAATGTGTTGGTATATTCTCCCAAATGATATGGCCATGACATACTTCTTTAGATCATTTTGGATACACTAATTCTTCATAAGTTATATGATAATGTCACAATGATCCACATCTAGATGGGTAATATTCACTTATAGGGTCATATTATCTTAGAGATAAAAGTATTAGTTAACCCAGATAAGTCAATAGACATTGTTTTTTGGGAGAATACCAGGAATATCTTTGATATATGGAGTTTATTGGGACTAGATAGATATTATAGGAATTTCATATAAGACTTATCATTCATAGAAGATCCATTTATGGGATTGACTATGAAGGGAGTGAATTTTTGTATGGACATACACTTCTGAGATGACGTTTCTATAGATGAAATTGAGATTGGATTCAGCACTGGTCATGATTCTACTAGAGTAGGAAAACATCAATACAATGTATTATGACACATCACATATTAGGATGGGAGAAGTTTTGATGTACGGGGAAAGAGTTTTGGCATATTGGTCTAAAAAATTGAGCATGCATGATAGAAATTACACAACGCATGATTTAAATTTAG
Source organism: Viscum album (assembly GCA_963277665.1). Classification (NCBI taxonomy): domain Eukaryota; kingdom Viridiplantae; phylum Streptophyta; class Magnoliopsida; order Santalales; family Viscaceae; genus Viscum; species Viscum album. Next base: position 49,621,555 of record OY728138.1, on the reverse strand, counting down.
ATTCAGTTTTTCATGCTTTTCCCAATCGGATACATTATCTACATGGAGTGTGTTTTGTGGTGTACATAGAACACAAAATCCAAAAATATGCATTTACACAGTGTAATCTAAATATTATGTAGTGAAGGTGGGTTGAGTATCTAAAGTATTTTTAAATTTAGATTGCCTATCTTCTTAGAAAAGGTAATGTAGTGGACTATAAACTAAGCCAGAGAACTCAGGTACAAGAAGTTTATGAGTCTAGTAATAAGTTACAACTTGTGGATTTATTCTATAAGATGCATGTATAAGTGCAGGGCAGTCATGGGAAAACTTTTCATTCATACCTATTTATGAAATCTACCCTACGAGAAAGAGTAAGGATGAGGTAGCTATCGAATTCGGAGGGCCTAGTCTTATAGGAGATTGTGGAGGGAAAGGAATCGACTCTTGGTTAGACTATAGGTGAGTATGAGTTCCTATGTATACATAGTAACACATGGGTTCTAGTAATAATATGCAAGGATATGATGTCGGAGTTTCATACCTCAGATTGTGTGGTGCATCTCAACTTTACAAATATGTTTCTTGATTTAGGTATCTAGTACAGGTAGCTTGGTATAAAATGAGAGGTATATGGTTTTATAATGAGGTATTATATATGTTAGCAGGCGCGGGAAGAATAGTAGTGATCGGTTGTGCTTTAATAGTAGTTACATATTCATTAGGTGAAATTTGATGGTGTCACAATAGATTCTGGGACTAGTTTTCTGAGGCCACCACAAGGTAGTGATGTTATGTGGGATTTTGTTGATTGGATAATAAAGGTTTCTCATTTTTCTAATCAATGATACCATCTGTTTGGCTGAGATTGGGTGGTTGTATATCCATGACATGGTAAAAATTCACAGAATCCCTCATATTTTAGTTTCATATAGGTACACCGAGTTTACATCTTGTTTCTCATAGAGTTCATAGATGGAATTTGGTTCAAAAGAGATTCTAATCACAATATACCACCCTCAATCCGATTTCAAGTCAGAGCATGTGATATAGGTTCTTGAGAAAATGATGTTAATCTGCAACCTATATTATCGGGGATATTAGGAGATGCATTTTCCCCTTGTTGAGTTTTACCACAAAAATAGTTATCTGGATATTATATATATGGAAACATATGTGTATTTGTATGGTAGTCCGTGATATTTTCCCCAATGCAGGCTAGAGGTGTGTAAGGTAGATTTTGTGGGACCACATCTTATACTGGAGACTTCTGAGCACGTCCAGATGATCTGGAAGAGGCTATAAACTACAAAATCTCGATAGAAATTTTATGTCAACCACCACATAAAACCATTAGATTTAAAGGTTGACGATTGTGTCTTTTTAAATGTCTCACTAGGGATATGACATAGATGAATTTGGAGATATGGTATGTTTTCATTATGATATGTCTGTATGTTTGAGATTATAGAGAGAGTCGGGTCAGTATCCTATTAGTTACAGTTTCCTTAGAGGTACCAAAACATGCATGACATCTTCCATAAACATCATATTCTCTATTTTCACTCAGACTCAACCCATGTTATACATCATGAGGAGGTGGAGTTATAAGGGAGATGCTTATTTTTAGGAGCATCTATTTCGTATCGTTAATAGGATCACAGAGGTTCTCCAAGGAAGATTAGTTCATATATTATGGGTGCTATAGTATCGGGGACATTTAAAGGATGATACATGGGAGTGGGAGGAAGATGTACATTATCAGTGGCCCATGTTATTCGTAGACGAATTTTGACCACCCTTGAGAGGGAATTTTGGGGATGAATTGATTTAAGGGGCAAAGATTGTAAGGTCCAAGGTTTTTCATGAGGTACAGTTATTTTTGTTTTTAGTTTAATTGATTTTTCACAGCCTAATGTGACTATTGTTTGAGGTAATAGATATAATGGAGGACTTCAAGGCCTTTTCAGATCTAGAAAACAATTTATTTGGAAAAAACGGGTAGGTCGTATTGTTAGTTTAAACAATGTAGGACTGTCTGCATGATCTGACTAATTTTGCAAGACCTATCCAAAGGGAAAGAGGAGTCATCATGGTTTTAGGAAACCATGAGGATGGAGACACATTCCCATGTGAGAATACTACAGTTTTTAGTAGATCCAAATCCCAGAGTTTTCACATGGTTTGGAAAATAGTGTATAGTGCCCATGCGGGTGCCCCATAGCAGAGTAGAGGGAGTGAAATTGAAATACGATTCAGCCAACTGTAAAACCCAGATTTTTGAGTAAAGTGACCAATTTTAGCTTAATTTATGTTATTACCTGGAATTTATTTCATACTTCTCATGTGGACACCATCACACCAATTGGATCTCCTTTGAAGATCAAATATAGCATTTTCCTCTGTTCTTCTATCCCAACATAGAATCGAATGTTGTTGGTCTTGGTGGATCTATACTGGTGAGTAATCCACTCTTTTGTTCTATTCTTCATTTGTATTAGTAACAGATGTACTATTTAGGGGAAATATATTATTCATTTTTTCATGGTTTTCCTTAGTTCCTTTTTTTTCTTCTTATCTAAGACGAATCAGAAGTTGATACTCAATGAGAACTTTAATATGGACCTATGATAAGTATACTACACTTTTTACAAGTGGTTTGAACCTTTATAGATCTATTTGAAATAGTGTGGCCAGTCATCCTTTACTATGTGACCCTTAAAATGAATTGAATTTTTAATTTAAACATAAAGTTACTTTTTAGGGGTTCCCATTAGTTTCTTGAGACCTTATGGATGTTGTTTCCAAAAACAAGGTCACCCATGAGGTGTGCCTTTGAGATTGTGATTTTTTATACCATACATGTAGTGAGTGTTGTGTATTACTAGTTAAATTAAACCCATAATGAACTGAATTGAATTGAATTTATTGATTAAGATATTTTCCCTACTTTCCCATGAGACACATGTTATTGAATTGTATAATTTTTAAAATAAGAATTTTTATAAGAGTGGGTAAACTCATGGACTATGAAATGTTATAAAATATAAAATTGATGAATTAATGTGATGAATTGAGATGGTAGAGGAAACCATGGTGGCTATACCTTTGATCACAACTACATTAGATTCCATTAATGATACATCAACGGACCTTGATAGCAGTAGTGGATTCCTTGGATGAAATTTCACTTTGTGTCTTGATTCCATGATATTTCATGAGCCTTGCTACCACTTCGATCCATCTTGTCTGGGCACATAAAAGACATGGTATATTTACAAGCCCCTTGGACTCCATTCCATGTCTAAACAAGATCCCATTGAAATAGTGCTTAGAATCTTTGGGGATTCCTTGGTTCAATATACCTTGGATCCAACCACATAGTTTCTAACACATATATTTATACAGCTTAGTCGTGGAAATTGTGACATGCTTGATTATACAGCTTGACCACAGTTGATATAAAATTACAGATTCTACGGCATGGTCGGAGATGATATGGGATATTGTGTCTATGGAATGGTTGTGGTGTTTAACTTATTTTTTCTACAGATAAATTTTGATAGTACCTTAACCTATATTTTATAGGATGTTTTGAATGGTTTTATGGGATCACATGTTGGGTTACATTTTCCATGACCACTTTACTTTTTGTACTTCCATACCTATTTTTTTATAAACTCTACTTCATGATTTATCACAAATCCCATACCTTTTAAATGACACTTTGGGTGGTGACCTACTGGGATTGTATCTCACACCCTATTCATGCTACCATTGGGAACCTAGACAGAATATTTGGATGTGGGTAGGGATAGGGGAAAGCTCCCACAGTTTGATGCTTGACTTTATTCCATGAAAAGGAGAATGCAATCACATGACCAAGCTGAGGCTCATGATACTATCTAGAGATAGTGATTTTGGGAATTTTTGATATTTTGTTGAATATATTATACAGATGCCTACATACCTATTTTGGATGCATTGTAAACACATCACATGATCATATTTTTATATAGATTACTTATAGTATTTTTTATATATATTATTGTTTAGTTATAATAATGCTTTCAATGAGGTGAGTTTCTAGTCCAGTGGACTTAGTGTCTATTACTTATACATATATATTGTTTTACTACATCCTCTACTAATATATATGATTTCAATATCTATGTTACACTCTGAAAAGAAGGCATTGTATCCCCATAGACACACCCTAGGTCCTCACGGCTAGTCGGCAACCACGAGCCTTTATGTAGATAAACTTGAGGCCATGTGTCCGAATGGGATTGGGGCACTGATCATTGGCATCCAGGTTCGGTAAATTACAACCTCTAACAATGGTGGAGAAGATTCATTGAGTTCATTATGCCTCAATTCTCTTTAATTCAATTATCATTAAATTGTATGATCTCAAATTTCCAATGAAGTATGGTAGAACTTCCTCTCAATGATAATTGAGTTATGTGGGTAACCCTAGATATTCAACCTAATAAGCTAATTATAGATTGAATTATGTTTTTAGACATTAAATGAATTTGTTAAATATTTTTTTAATTAATTCACTTAATATGCCACTCAAAAAATTGCCTTATCCAAACATCCCATAATAACCAATTTTATATTGTTCATCGAGTAAATCCCATAATCTGTATTCAACTGTGGAGTCAATATTTTGGGTCAAGACTCTATTTGGTAGATATTCCAGTATTTTTAAAAAAAAATTGGTGATATAAATTGTATTTAATATTTTTATAAAATTAACTATAGAAACATTGAGCATTGGAATCAAATTTTGTCTTAGCGTCCTGCTTATAAAATACTCCATGATATTTTAAAAAGTCTTCAAAAGAAAAAAATTCCTCTAAATTATTCCATAATTCTATATTTTCATCCTTGAAAAGAAAAAAATAAATAAAAATCTTGGGATATTGAGCACGTATCTAGCTCTCCTGCCCTCGAGCGCTGCCATGCATGTTCCCATTCTACCATAGCACATGAACCAAGGGAAGGTTTTATACCTGAAGTATCCTCTCTTATCAATCCTTGATCATGGAAGAAACGTTTCACCCTCCTCCTCAACAAATGTAATCTACAAATAATCCAACCACTCATAAACCACCTACACCAAATGAGCATGGGACTTCTTGTTAAGGTTATCCTTCACCATGTCTCCCTTCTTAGGAGTATTGACTATCTCATTGTCAAAGTACTGTGGTAAATTCAACCGTCACCTCTTTATCAGGTTTAAGTCTCTTTACGTGAAGACATAAATAATATTATAATGTTATGAGTAGACAAAAAAGTTATCTCCCAAAAGATAGTTCCTACGGATCCTCAAATGTGAATAATAACAATACCAACTAAGGTCATGGGTCACATAGTTCATCTCTAGGGATATCAACATCCTCGACCCATATGTGACCATGTTCTTCCTCTAAATCAAAACATATCCAATTCCATCTCCAGAGTAATCAAAATATACTACATACTCTACACCCTCCTTCATTAGTCTTGAAATGGGAACTCACATCAACCTCTACCTAGAATCTTGGAAGGCCCTCTGAAGATGCTTATTCATGGTAAATAGTTGTCCTTTTGTTGTTCGGGTTGTCTAGGGGGCTATTATATTGGAGAATTATTCCACGAATCTATTGTAGTACCGTATAATACCTAGAAAACTATTAACCTCTATCATTCCCTTGGATGGTTCCCAACAAATCACTCCATCAATCTTCATAAGTTCAACATATAAACCATGATTAGAAATGAAATACCCCAAAAACTAAACCTCATGTATCCAAAACTGGAACATCAAAATCACTCCATAAATTTGGTTCTACTGTAGTACTTCTTGGAAAATATTTGTGTTCTCTACATTTTCCTCCTATGACGCAGAGTATATAAGTATGTTATCAATGAAGACAACAACAAATAACTCCATGCATGGATGGAGGATCTAATTCTTCAAATCCATAAACATGATGGGGGAATTCGTCACACCAAATGTAATCATGAGGAACTCATAGTGTCCATACAATGATCATAATTATAGCTTTAAGATATCAGCCAAACAAAATCTCAACTTGTGGTAGACAGATCTGAGTTCTATCTTCGAGAACATCTTTCACCACAAAACATATCAAAGAGGTCATCAATCATCGAAAAGGGGTAATTTTTTTATTGTGTCCTACTATTTTATAGTTCCTTGAAATGTGTGTTCTAGTTTAAGAATCACTACTTCTAGGCGGTTTCGATTGGATATGTTCATGGAATCAGAAGCACCCAATAGTTATTAATCCAAAATGGACCTTCTTTCCAAAGTAATGTATTCATTATATTTGATATTTACGATACATAAGAACATGCATTGGTCGAAAGGATGGGAGGTCAGACTCGTCACACCCTTTTGGGGGGAATTATTTTCTACTCTGGTACTCTATTTTTAAATATAATATATTTTCATGAATCCTTATTAATTCACCAAGTATAACATAAGTTTCCCTTATAATTTTACATTAATTATTAACATGTGTGAAATTTAGAGTCATCTCTGTGTATTCATGGTTATTAATTAATGTATATATCAACATTTACTCGAGGTTCTTCATCATTGGTATCCTCTCATATAATATTTAGTGAATATTTTAGTCATCGTTATAATGATACTATTTTTTAAGCCACATAGTGGGGAACACTGGAGATTATTTGTCATACAGGGTGATTAAGGTTTGTTTTAATTTTGGGATCATACCCATAAAATGGTAAAACTATGTATCCCTATAAAAGGAATCAGAACCCTCGTAGTTTGGTGCCGCCCAATGGGAAACGTCATACCTTTTAAGGTAATATGATAAGGACCTAGCCATACAGTTTAATGCCATGTCTTAAGGAAATCAATGTAAAAGGTGCTTAGTCAGTGTTTGTTGTTGGACTTATGCTGAAGTAGCCCAAGGAATATGGAAAGGATATGGGTTTCCAATTAAGATTATAACCATTTGGGAATATAGCCTAGGAAGAATAGGGTTGATTTAAAGTGTCGAGTTTGAACCTCAAGGTGTTTTCCTGCGTATCTCATTTGGATGGGAATCAAAGCCCACATAGTTCAATGAGTCTCACAGTAGATTATAGTTCTTTGTGAGAAATTATATTGGGATTACATTCTAAAAATGATTCCTTTGTGATTTTCGGGGTTTAATTCTGGGAATAATCCTAAGGAGGATGCCCAAATTAAGGGAATTAGGGTTGTATTCTTGAAGAGGATATCTAGTGAGATCGGGCCCTAAAAAGTCTTCTGATGTATCCTAATTGTGGTGGGAATCATAGTTATCTTATTTCAAGATTGTTGAAAATGTTGTGATGAGGAAAATTATCTAATCCCACATGAGTCATTCTCGGTTTGAGACACAAGAGGATATCAAATATTCAACAAAGGCACCTACACTTTTCCTCCTCTCGTGGTGGAAGAGGGTGCACATACAATGGAGAGGGTGGATGAGGTAGAGTCGACCCAAGAAGAGTGTGAAAAGATTATTCTTCCCTATGTTCTCTTTACATTGGACAAGGGTTCAATGTAGGGATGAAGTGAATGTGATGAATTTAGAGATAATCAAGACTGCAACCTTCTAGTTGAAAGTTTAGTGGATTACACTAGGATGGATTCACTAAAACTGATCCTAGTAGGGGGTGTCTTGTCATTTACTTGAATGTAAATGCACGTTGGAACCATACCTTCTCTACTAGAGACTTGAGGTTAAATTTTTTAGATATTATAAGGGGAGATCATAACCCAAACCATCATCCTCCAAACCGAGAACTTCACAACACTATTCTTAGGAGAATGGTCTATGTGACTACAAATATAAAAACAAATAGACACTCCATGATGTTGGATTTGGTGGTCTAGAACCAACTAATTTGTACTTTATTCAGTAAATAAAAGCCTTATCACATCTTGATTGTTCTTCTGCGTGACATGTCATGTGATAATGTCCTAAGGACAGCTGTTGCATTAAAGGGTCGTAGCGGATCCCTGCTATGATGAGAACCCGAAAGTGCCATAACACTGTTCTTGAATGTATGTTCTATGGCCGGATGATATTATTTTAGGGACATAAATAATACAGGTCATTAGGGGTGAGGACTCATAAAACTTTGAGGCACCTTCTCATGGTGTGCTCCCTTGGTAATATCCAGGAGGATATTATGAGAATGAGACCCGCCAGTAGGAAATCCACATTTCATAGTGTCATTGGATGTTCCTATCTGCGGACATGTGTGTTGATCCTTAGACTTTAAGATTATTATTAATGGGTATTACAACTCGCGCACTTAGATGTATTGACGAAAACTGTGACGACACACTGTTTGCAGTGAGGTAGGATACGTTGGGTGCGTCACGAGTAATACCGCATTAATAGATAATGCGAGAAAGGATTTGTCCCTTCCGTTCTATAATGGAAGTAGATATCTCAGGCCCTATGATGGAGTTGATATAGCCTAAATAAATCCATGGCCATGGTAAGGTATGGGAAAGTTCAATTCCGGGAAGTCAAAGAAAGAATAATCAAGCACATGGGTTGATGTTACTAGCATGCAACCTGCTTGATTGGAGATTTCGAGACAAATGGATTATATTACACGGTAAGCGTTCGTAGGAGGTGACACGTCATTGTGGCGTTAACTTCTTTCTCTATGGGTGCCTTGGCGTGTTGCTAGACGCTAAACTTGGACTTTAGGTAGGCTCAGCCTAATGCCACTAAGAAAGAGGCCTAGAGGGTCACACACTAAGTGTGTCCATGTATCTTAGTTAAATATTAATTTAACAAGTTAAATAAATATTATTCCCGACTGTGGTTTAATAATTATTTAAGGATGTCTGATCGCATTTATTTTGACACTAGTTATTCGAGAGAATATACTGTGGATAAAATAATATATTTATTAGCGAGTAATGCAGTTACATTTATTTAAGAAATAAATAGTCATTACTCAAGGTCTAATAAATGTGGTGGAGAAAATGGAAAATAAAAGTACACGCCGTGTATATTAAATATACACGCTGTGTAGTTTTATGGAAAACAAGTACACGCCGTTTATTAATTATTACACGCCGTGTAGTTTTTCCAATTGGGATTTTTAGGATTTAATATTCTTTTATTAAATGATATTTATTATAATCAGCATGGGCACATGTCAAGGAATTAATACTTCGACATGGGGGTTTTCAATAAGAGTTAATGAAATAAATAAAACGCGTAACGTGTTTATTTATTGTCATAACTCTATTAAGCTCAAACCTGATTATAAATATCCTCGCAACCCCAACATTTTTTTAGAGCAATTGTTGTGCACAATGGATTTGGAAATACTCTCAAGCCAAGAGAGAATTCCCTTTCCACCAAGAACGCCCTCAAGTTACGAGAGCAAGATCCTCCACCGGATCAAGGCGGTCGAAGGCGGACATCGCAAGCGAAGGTTCTTCCACGCTAGCACCCAGAGATCTCTTCGGTGATGTCCGGAGATACGTGACACACATGTGGATCACCGCTAGAGGAATCCTACACTTGGATTCTACGACGCAACGACGGATCACTGAATCGTGACCGGACACATCAACGAAGAAAGAATTCCAACAAGGTAATTCTTATGCATTAATTAAATCAATTATAATCAACATATTATGATCCTCCTCAAGGGTTCCGGGACTCTACTTTTCTTTGCATTCTTCGTTCTATTCTGAAGATTCGGCGTTTTATATCGTGACGGATCTCGGATTGAATGTTGTTTAACGTTAAAATTAAAGTTGGGAAAACCCACCAACGCGCTTCTGCTGTGCCCGGAACCTATAAGTGGTATCATAGGGGTCATATCGTTGGTTATAATTAATTAGTTTTTTGTTGGTGATTTACGCATTTAATAATTTAGTTATTTAAATTCATGTTTAATCGTTCTGGAAATCTGTATATCAAGATCTATTCCTCCTCTCTCGTTTCTTGTTCACCTCACAGAAACGGATTTTTCTTTTAATTTTGATTAAAATAAAATAGAGGAACTCATCCAGAGGAGCCAAATTTTTCTGGCCGTATAACACCAGAACACACGGCGTGTATTCGGAACTACACACCGTGTAGTCTAGGTTCAATGCATTGACTGATCCGCCAAATCAGGCCGTGTATTGGATTCTTTCTAAGAATTTAAGACACCGTGTGGTGACCAAAAACAGGTGGCACATGGTTTCCGGAATACATGCTGTGTGGTCCAATGAACACGGCGTGTTGTCCCTTCGGGTTAGGGTTGGGTCGTGTACTCCGTACATAGCCTGCCCGGCTGGAAACCGTGTAACGCGGAAACTACACGGCGTGTGTCCCACTGTACATGTCGTGTACTTCGAAAATTTCTGAAGTACATTAACACACCCTATCCCCGGGCGTGTACTTCAGATGGATGGTGAAGAAAAAGTACACGCCGTGTAGTCGGAACTACACGTCGTGTACTCAGCCAAATTACGCAGATTTATTAAAATTTATTATTATATTATACAAACCCTTGAGACGTCTACCATGGTGCAGGCATAAAGCTGAGGCACAACACATGATAGGTGTTTTATATATATGTATTTAATTTAACATCTGCGTAATAAATGGGAATTCGCCGGTTGCCTCCAAGGTACAAGTTGTGTACAAGGATAATTTTAAATGAATTTAGTTGTTTAAAATTATGATGGATGATAATCTCAAGGAAATTCAGAAAATGGATTTAAGATAAAAGGATTGATTAATTAAAGATAATTTATTGATTCGAGTGTGATTTATCTTAAACAAGAACGATTAAAGAAATGAATGCTTGTTTTATTTATGTGTAAATATCGTTGCATGTATGGATGATCATGAGATAGACTGAGACCTTTGTATGTGAATGGTTTCTTTTAATTTATTTAATTAAATTAAATTTGTTGGCCTGCGAGCCATCTCCTCATTAATATGTAGGGCATGCGCGCCCAAGGAATCTTTTATATAAAAACCCCTTTTTCCCCTCACCTGCGTTTGAGATAAATGAATATGTAATTGATGGAGCTCCCAAGATAGTGGAGGCGGCTCAAGTCAGGATCCAAGATGAAACCAATCCAAGGAGATACAAAGGTGGACAGGTGGAAAGCTGTAAACACGAACCAGAAAGGTTCAAGGTGTTTCTACCCTAGGTCTTGGGTTAGTTTATCAACCGCTAGATAAACTAACCAATAGAAAAGCTCATGATCATACCATTTATTTTATTTCTGTCAGTTGCATGGTTTATTTATTGTGGGTGTGTTGTCACGATCACACAATTAATGAATTAAATGAGCGTGCAAGATGGAACAAAAATAAAATTGGGTTATACGTAAATATTATCTTAGACATGGTTAATCACTTAAGTATATCCCACTTAATATTAACAATCATGTAATCAAAGATAATAAAATGGCAATTTGCCCATAAGGATAAAATCCCTCAAAATAAATATTAAGTCGGCATAGCCTTCCATAATCTTGGTTTGAATCGAACCATAGTTCAAAGTGCTTGACCAACCCTAGTTGGGGTGCTTTCAATTATCGGGGAATTCTAATTCAAGGTTTTGGGTTGACTTGACTTGGTTCGCATCAAGGGTTGACTGCCACAGCAGGACTTGGTGTGACCAAGAGGCAAAGGTTGAGGAAATCCAAAAAGGATTTCAGGATTGGGGAGTCCACTCAGCGGATCAAGGAACTACGAGTTAATGCAGTTGGCATTTGGAATGCCTACCTAAAACCCTTCAAGTTTGTTGACCAACCCTAGTTGGGGTAATGCGAAGGGCAATATGGATTCTTGCCACTAGAATATTCACGCAATAGAATATTCCAAAGTCAATGGTGAGGGCTATTGGATTTCGATAAAATAGTGGGAGACTAATAAGTATTAATTTATTTACATGTCTAAATTTTTATAATAAAGTACTAAACCTTTGCTCTTCTTAAATTGTAGAAAGGACAAGAAAATGACTTCAAACATATCATTGCGCACCATACTCGAAAAAGAAAAACTTCTCACTGGCACCAATTTCCAAGATTGGCAGAGGCGTTTACGCGTCGTCCTTCGCGATGCAAGGAAATTATATGTGCTGGAAGAGCCTATTCCAGTTGCGCCTGGGGAAGAGGCTAGTGATGAGGAATTATCTCTCTACATGAAACACATGAATGATGCCACAAATGTCCAGTGTTTCATGATATCGGCCATGTCTAATGAGCTCTTGAAGCAACATGAAAACATGGATGCGTATAGCATGATGTCTCACCTTAAAGATCTCTACCAAGAGAAGGCGAGACAGGAGAGGTATGAGATCTCCAATGATTTGTTTACCACGAAGCTTGGAGAGTCTGCGCCAGCTGGGCCTCATGTGGTCAAGCTTATTGGCAACATTGAACGCTTGGACATCTTAGGGATTAAATTCCCAAATAAGTTTCATACAGATCTCATCCTATCATCATTCCCCAAGACCTTCTCTAGCTTCATTTGCAACTATAACATGAGCGGAAATGAGAAGAGTCTATCAGAGCTTTTGACCTTCATTCGCCAGGTAGATAAGGACATGGTGCGTGACAAACCCACGGTCTTTATGGTGAACAAGAAAAGGAAGGACAAGGCAAAGGGGCCAAAGACTTATAAACGGTCTGAAGCCCCCGAGAATCGTCCCTCCAAGAAGGGGAAGATCCAGAGGCAGGGCAAGGAACGGGAAGCAGTGTGTTTTGCATGTGGCAAGCAGGGCCACTGGAAGAGGAACTACACCCAAAAGCGTGGGGACGCTAAAGGTGCGTTCGTTATCGAGTAGAATCTTTCTATTTCTACACATTGGGTATTAGATACAGCTTGTGGGGCTCACATCTGTATTCAAATGCTGGAACCAAGTAGATTTAGAAAGATCGCCAGAGGAGAGGTGGATCTTCGAGCTTCCAATGGTGCAAGGCTGGCTGTGTTGGCTATTGGCGACTATCACCTCTCATTGCCAACTGGCATGATTTTGGTTTTACAAAACTGTTATTTTGTGCCTAGTTTTACCAAGAACATAATTTTTGTATCTTGTTTGGATATGGATGGATTTATTTTCAAGTTTGGAAATAAGGGTTGTCTCTTTTATAAGAACAACGTATGTTATGGTATGGCACATTTGAATAATGGTTTGTATGTATTAAATTATGAAAACCAAGTGTTGGAAATCGATAACGAAACAAACTCACATGACTCATACATCACCCAGTTATGGCATCACCGCCTTGGTCATGTGAATGAGAAGCGCTTGAAAGAGCTCTACCAAGATGGCTATTTAGACTCTACTAAGCTAAAACCACTTGATAGATGTCATGCTTGTTTACAAGGAAAAATGACCGAGCCGCCTTTTGGTGGACAAGGTGAAAAGGCCACAGAGCTTCTAGGATTGATACACACAGATGTGTGTGGACCATTTCCAGTAGAAGCTAGAGGTGGATATTCTTACTTTATTACTTTTACTTATGATTTTAGTAGATATGGATATGTCTACATAATGAGGTATAAGTCAGATTCCTTAGAGAAATTTAAGGAATTCAAGAATGAAGTAGAGAATCAACTTGGAAAGAAGATAAAGAAGCTTCGATCGGATCGAGGTGGAGAATATCTGAACCAAGAGTTCATCGATCTTCTACAGGAGTCTGGGATTCTATCTCAGTTCACTCCTCCTTATACACCACAGTGGAATGGTGTTAGTGAAAGGAGGAACCGCACCTTGTTGGACATGGTTAGGTCTATGATGAGTCATGCAGATCTTCCATTATCCTTTTGGGGATATGCATTACAAACTGCAGCATACACATTAAACCGAGTACCAACTAAGGCGGCAAATGGAATACCATCTGAGTTATGGAATTCCATCCGAGTTATGGAATGGAAGGAAACCCACTTTGTCGCACACACTGTATGGGGATGCGAGGCGTTTGTTAAGGACTTCTCAGGAAACAAACTAGCACCCCGGGGAACGAAGTGTATCTTTATAGGATATCCCAAGGAAACAAAAGGATATTACCTATATAACCCCCAATACAAGAAAGTGATTGTTGCCAGACAAGCCATCTTTCTTGAGAGGGAGCACATACTCAAGAAGGATAGTGGGGGCAAGATTGAATTCGACGAAGTTGATGCTCAAGATACACAGGAGTTGGTACAGGAACAAGTTCCATAGGTCCCCATGGAAGAGGTTCCAGAAACACAAGTACTGCATAGGAGCTCAAGAGAGGTAAGGGAACCAGAGAGATTTGGTTTCCTAGTCACCGAGGATGGTGAATCATTATTGTTGGACAATGATGAACCTCGCTCCTACAAGGAAGCAGTAGAAATCTTAGAAGCTGCAAGATGGCTAGAAGCTATGAATTCTGAGATGGATTCCATGTATCAGAACCAAGTTTGGGTTCTGGTCGATGAGCCAGTTGATGTAAATCCTGTTGGATGCAAATGGGTATTCAAAAGAAAGCTGGACATGGAAGGTCAAGTTAGCACCTATAAAGCAAGGCTAGTGGCTAAAGGATTCAGACAGCGTCAAGGAATTGACTATGATGAAACCTTCTCACCAGTTTCCATGTTTAAATCCATAAGAATCATACTTTCCATAGCAGCATAGCATGACTACGAGATTTGGCAGATGGATGTCAAAACAGCATTCCTTAACGGGAAACTTTAGGAAGATGTCTATATGACACAACCAGAAGGGTTTGTGACACCAGGTGAAGCCAACCGGTTTTGCAAGTTGCAGAAATCCATTTATGGATTAAAGAAAGCATCCAGGTCATGGAACATTCGATTTGATGAATCCATAAAAGAATTTGGTTTCATTAAGAACGAATGTGAGCCATGTGTTTATAAGCGGTTTAATGGGAATGCGGTCGTCATTCTAGTGGTATATGTTGATGACATATTGCTTATTGGAAATGACATACCAGCCTTATAGTCAGTTAAGGACTGGTTGAACAAGTGTTTCTCCACTAAGGACTTAGGAGAAGTAGCCTACATTCTAGGGATCATGATCATTCGTGATAGATCCAAGAGGCTGCTTGGACTAAGTCAGGGTACATACATTGACCAGATACTAAAGAGATTTAGTATGGAAAAATCCAAGAGGGGATTGGTTCCAGTGTCACATGGCTTACATCTTTCTATGAAAATGTGTCCCCAGACACAACAAGAGAAAGATAGGATGAGCAAGATCCCATACACTTCGGTTATAAGATCCATCATGTATGCCATGTTATGTACCAGGCATGATGTTGCCTATGCACTGAGCATGGTAGGCAGATATCAAGAAGATCCAGGAGAACAGTATTGGACTGCTGTTAAGACTATCCTTAAGTATCTGAGAAGAACTAAGGATATGTTCCTGGTGTATGGAGGAGACGAGGAG
The DNA here is from genome assembly GCA_963277665.1 of Viscum album. NCBI lineage: Eukaryota > Viridiplantae > Streptophyta > Magnoliopsida > Santalales > Viscaceae > Viscum > Viscum album. The sequence continues at coordinate 49,606,135 of OY728138.1, read as the reverse complement.
CTTGTCATCAGAGGGTTTGCTGATGCTGGTTTTCAAACAGATCAGAATGATCTGAAGTCGCAATCTGGATATGTTTTCTGTCTCACTGGAGGAGTTGTGAGCTAGAAGAGTTCAAAGCAGCAAGTTGTTGCCGATTCTACAGCGGAGTCCGAGTATATAGTGGCTTCTGATGCATCCAAAGAAGCCGTTTGGATTCGGAACTTTGTCCAGGAGCTTGATGTGGTGCCTAGCAGTAAATATCCCATTACATTGTATTGTGATAATACTGCAGCGGTGGCTCTTGCAAAAGAACCAAGGTCACATCAACGGACAAAGCACATACTCCGGAAGTATCACCTCTTGAGGGATTTCTATCAAAGGGGTGAAGTTACAGTGAGCAGAGTGTCCATGGAAGAGAACGTGGCAGACCCCATGACTAAAGGCCTATCTCAGTAGAAGCATGAATATCATGTGAGAGCTAGCGGGTTAAAGGTTGTTAGCAGTTGCCTCTAGTCCAAGTGGGAGTCTGTTGGAGTTGATGGTCTAGAACCAACTACTTTGTACTTTATTCATTAAATAAAAGCCTTACCACATATTGATTGTTCTTCTGCGTGACATGTCATGTGATAATGTCCTAAGGACAGTTGTTTCATTAAAGGGTCGTAGCGGATCCCTGCTATGATGAGAACCCGAAAGTTCCATAACACTATTCTTGAATTTATGTTCTATGGCCGAATGATATTATTTGAGGGACACAAATAATACAGGTCATTAGGGGTGAGGACTCATAAAACTTTGAGGCACCTTCTCATGGTGTGCGCCCTTGGTAATATCGAGGAGGATATTATGAGAACGAGACCCGCCAGTAGGAAATCCACATTTCAAAGTGTCATTGGATGTTCCTATCTGCGGACGTGTGTATTGATCCTTAGACTTTAAGATTATTATTAATGGGTATTACAACTCGCGCACTTAGATGTATTGACGAAAACTATGATGGCACACTGTTCGCAATGAGGTAGGATACGTTGGGTGCATCACGAGTAATACCGCATTAATAGATAATGCGAGAAAGGATTTGTCCCTTCAGTTCCATAACGGAAGTAGATATCTCAGGCCCTTTGATGGAATTGATATAGCCTAAATAAATCCATGGCCATGGTAAGGTATGGGCAAGTCCAATTCTGGGAAGTCAAAGAAAGAATAATCAAGCACATGGGTTGATGGCACTAGCATGCAACCCGCTTTATTGGAGATATCGAGACAAAGGGATTATATTACACGGTAAGCGTTTGTAGGAGGTGACACGTCATTGCGGTGTTAACTTCTTTCTCTATGGGCGCCTTGGCATGTTTCTAGACGCTAACCTTGGACTTTATGCAGGCTCAGCCTAATGCCACTGAGAAAGAGGCCTAGAGGGTCACACACTAAGTGTGTCCATGTATCTCAGTTAAATATTAATTTAACAAGTTAAATAAATATTATTCCCGACTGTGGTTTAATAATTATTTAAGGATGTCTGATCGCATTTATTTTGACACTAGTTATTTGAGAGAATATACTGTGGATAAAATAATATATTTTTTAGCGAGTAATGTAGTTCCATTTATTTAAGAAATAAATAGTCATTACTCAAGGTCTAATAAATGTGGTGGAGAAAATGGAAAATAAAAGAACATGCCATGTATATTAAATATACACGCTGTGTAGTTTTATGGAAAAGAAGTACACGCCGTGTATTAATTATTACACGCCGTGTAGTTTTTCCAATTGGGATTTTGAGGATTTAATATTTTTTTATTAAATGATATTTATTATAATCAGCGTGGGCGCATGTCAACGAATTAATAATTCGACATGGGGGTTTTCAATAAGTGTTAATGAAATAAATAAAACGCGTAATGCATTTATTTATTGTCCTAACTCTATTAACCTCAAACCTAATTATAAATATCCTCGCAACCCCAACATTTTTTTAGAGCCATTGTTGTGCACAACGGATTTGGAAATACTCTCAAGCCAAGAGAGAATTCCCTTTCCACCAAGATCGCCCTCATGTTACGAGAGCAAGATCCTCCACCGGATCAAGGCGGTCGAAGGCAGACATCGCAAGCGAAGGTTCTTCCATGCTAGCACCCGGAGATCTCTTCGGTGATGTCCGGAGATATGTGACACATGTGTGGATCACCGCTAGAGGAATCCTACACTTGGATTCTACGACTCAATGACGGATCACCGAATCGTGACCGAACACATTAACGAAGAAAGAATTCCAACAAGGTAATTCTTATGCATTAATTAAATTAATTATAATCAACATATGATGATCCTCCTCAAGGGTTCCGGGACTCTTCTTTTCTTTTCTTTCTTCGTTCTATTCTGAAGATTCGGCGTTTTATATCGTGATAGATCTTGGATTGAACGTTGTTTAACGTTAAAATTAAAGTTGGGCAAACCCACCAACGCGCTTCCTCTGCGCCCGGAACCTACACATGAATCATAACCCCGTTGTGAAAAAATAAGGGAAACCTATGACTACAGATATACAAACCCAAATAGGAGACACACCGATGTTCCTTTCCCAAAGGTTTGACAAGTCAATAGGTTTTAGAGGAGGTCTCAACAAAATCATTTTAGACAAGGGAGACAGTAAAGAATAATCCTTTCCATGAATAGATTTGAAGAGGGCTTGATGGATTATAAACCGAAGACAGCAGGTTAATCAAAGAGGGGCACCCAAGAAGATATTGTAGCACAAGTATGGGAGTGCATGTAGGCTTGGGCGACCTGATGTGGACTTGAGTGACGAACAACATGGATGTTAAAACATGGGTGAGACCTAACAAAATTCTTCAGAAGTATTCATAGGTATTCCCAGAAGTGGGGCACTCATATTTCTATGAGAGGAATAGGTAGAGAACATGTTTTTCTAATTTATGTAGGTTGGGTGCTCTAGGTGCACAACTATTATATATTTAAAACACTTAAAGGACTTAAGTCTGCTGATCCTCCTTTAATTTCTCTACTTTAGGAGTTAAAGAACTACCTTGAATGTTTTGTAAGACTAGGGCGAAGAACTAGGGAGACCAGAGTAGCAATTAGGCTTTAGGAAAATCCATTCATACAAATGATGACCCCAAGGGTCTATTTATAGGAAAAAACAAGACCTTGGGAGAAATGAGTTTGGTCACGCATGTGGGTTGCACACCAACTTTGTGGCGCGCAAGTGGATGTGTGCCAGATGGGTGACGTCCAAGTATAATTGTGCAATGCTGGTGATTTATCCATACTGGGGAACCACTTTGAGGAATTAGCAAAAAAATAATACCTTCATTCTGCTCTAGCATGGTGGCACGCAGGTGTTTGCATATAGGTACCTTGGGTGCCACATTATGGACTTAGCCAAATTTATTTCTCCATACCGAAGGGGATGTTCCCCCACACCCCAGATTAGGATCAGTGTTTCGCTCTGTTCTAGTGCCTTCACTACCATCACTAACCCCCATTGAAAATACAGAGTCACATCACCAACGTTTCATTCCCATTTGAGGACATTTTTTGGAAAAGTGCATGGATCACATTTCAGGGTGTCTATAAACCCACCCCCCCGTAGAATTTGATTCATTCAAGAGGAAAATAATCTTGTTCAATGGTAAAATTATGGCACACTGATGCATTCCGACATCATTTGGATATATTTGGAGTTATGTCAGGTTTGGAAGGATGATCTACTTTTTTCTAAAGCCAGGGGACCTAGCAAGAATAGTTTGATTTTTATATTGATATATAAAGAACACCAAAAACATTATTTCTTTTTTATTTTTATAGATAAATATTTATTAAACCATAATAATTGTACATTTAGTGGATGGGACACAACTTTTGTCCAGAGTTCCCCTTGTGGGTTCCCAATCTGGTGAGTACTATGTTTCTAGTTGTTGGCAGTTTAGATTCATGCATGTTGAACGATAAAGGGATAGTGTTTAAGGTAGAACAACTTTGATTTTTTTTAAAAAAAATTGATCACAAAAAATACTCTATGCCTAATAATTTCTCTAATAATATTTAAATATTTTCAAGGGGAATCTTGTGTCATGATTTTTATGGTTACCAAATCTAAAACATGTGTAAATATAAAGGAAGTCTTTTCCAAGAGTGAGGTTACCATTATTTCAAAAACTCTTTATGGGGGTTGTATTATGAAAGGCCAACTGGGGAATATGTTTCATAGCCAAATAGTGGCCTCTTTTAACCAACATGCCTATTATGTAGACCAATTTAATGGAAGGACACCTAGGGGGTCACACTTTATAGTCAAAAAATAGCTTTTAAAAGTTTGACTATCTATTTATAAAAGTCGAAAAATGTTTATGGAGATTTAGATTTTCCAAATCATAGTGTTTGGTATATGAATAAAGGTACCTAAATATGGAGAGAGTTTTTTCATTCATGATTTCCAAATAATCCTAGGGATATGAATTCTATGAGGGTCTGACCAAAATGTAAGGAGTATGGTGTTTTTTGTTTTAAGTCATACAACTAAGACCAGAAATGGAAACATTATATGATATGTGGTCAAGTATACCAAGTTTATTTCATATTTCTTTGAACACAAGGTGAGGGAAATGTGTAAACCATGGTCTTGAAGACATTCATATCGAGATAAAGGTAATGGGAGAAATATACCTCAATAACAGCTTTAAAATAAATATTATTATATATTGTTATCAAATTTTGAAGGGTACAAAGGCACTATAACCAAGAACAAAATTACCATTATTTAAAAAACCAGTTATAGGGGTTGTGTTATATAGGGACAACTGGGGAATATGTTTCATAGTCAAATAGTGGAATCTTCTAACTGAAATTCTTATTATGTAGGAAAATTAATCAAGGCCACCTAAGGGCACATACTGCATAGTCATGAAAATAAGCTATTTGATATTAGAGACTCTATCAGCAAAAAAATTAAAAATAGTATGAAGTTTTGAAAATATTCAATATTAATAGTGTGAAATATGGAAGGAGGATATGCTCAATACACATGAGAAATAATTGAATCAATATTGGCCATGAGTTTGAATAACTTTACATAGATCTGACTCCTAAGAAAAAAAGGTGGAATTCTTTACATCCATTGAATCAATATTATGTTGTATAGTTGAGAGTCATGCATAGAGGACATGAAGTGATTCCAATGAAAAAAAAGAATATTGTTGCAGGACCAAGGAACAAAACCCAGCTGTAACTATGTATCTCCCAAGGATGAGAATAAAGCCATACATAGTTCTTTAAACATTCCCTATGAAGTTTTAACTCTTACATTGGGAATAAAGGGGCTTTTTTATCATGGATAGGCCCAATATTGGAGGTCTAACCATATATATGTTTCTCATATGGATGATAATCAAGCCAAACATAGTTCTTCAACAATCATTTCCCACACCAATTGAGTTTAATGTGGGAGATGGTTATTTTAACACATTATAGAAGAATGATTAAATTTAAGACACAAGAAGGTATGAAAATCAAACCAGGTATCTTAGAAGAGAACTATGTTTAGATTTGGTTCGTATACAACAGGATGAAAATGAAAATAAAATTTTTGGTTTTTTGTGGATGTGCCCCATATTATAGATCTAGGAATCTCTATGTATCTCATATGAATGAGAATCAAGCCACACGTAGTTCTTGAAATGAGGCCCCTATGCATATCTGACTCAAACATGGAGAGAAATAGAACACATGTGCCACTTTGGAGTATAAATTATGTCAATAATTCTTTATTATAGAATCTATTAACGTCAAATAGAAACGATGTTAACCGTATAGTTTAATGTCATGTAATGATGAAAAATGTGTTCCTGCAGTTTAACATCGTGCGATAAGGACAAAGATGCTATGCATTTTATTGTCTTGGAGCATGGACGATTATGATTTTTATGGATTTTAATTTATTTATTCTAGGACCTTGTTCTATGCATTTTAGATTCATACAACGAGAACATTTTCTATAGTTATACAAAGTATTTCTCCCAAAATCTCGCATTTCTTAGAGTTGTGATAAGATATCCATCCATTGAGATTAAGGTATAAGATACATTTCAGTAGACCTTAGATATGGAATAAGGTCCTTTCGACTTTAGCTAAAACATTGGATGTTTCTTTCCTGGTATCATTGGAGTCCAGAGGAACAATACCAACTCTCCTTGATGAAATAAATAGAGGTGAACTTTCTTATTAAAGGCTCGCACTCCTTTATTTTGATAGACTTATAAATGGTGAAAAGTGCGCAATATTTTTTCAACTAATCGTTCCAGCTCAACAAATAGTTTCTGAGGCTTTTCATCTGTAGAAAACTGATCATAGATTACAACTATGAGTGAAGGAAATTGAATTTCAATTGGAAAAATTTCTTCTATGTCATATATTAATGAACAAGGGGTATCCTGAGTGGTAGTACGGGTAGTATTCTGATAAGCCCCTAAATCTTGAAAAAGTTTATCGAGCAATGATTTATTATCTTTATCCACCATCTTCTGGAGTATATTTTATAGGGTATTATTTAAGGCCTCTATCTATTCATTGGATGAAACATAATAGAGATATGAATGGTTGGATTTGATATTATGCTCTTCATATAACATCTTTACCTCAACAGAATAGAAATTGGTGGAATTTTCTGTGAATGTAGCATGATGAACACCAAATATGGTGATGATGTTAGTATTGACAAAAATAACAATGCTTTTGGCTCTAAATTCATTGATAGGTATTGTCTCATCCCATTTTGAAAAGAAATCAGTAGTAATAAAAATTTACTTTACCTGCTTATCCATAGCAGAAGGATAAGGCCCTACTACATCCATTCCCCATTTGGAAAACTGCCATGAGTATTTTGCTATATGTAGAAAATTAACGGTTGGATGAAGGAAGTTGGCATGAATTTGTTAGAGATAACATTTCTTAGTGAATTCGGTGCAATCTTGCATCATTAAAGGACAAAATATTCCAATCCATTAGATTTGATTAGAAACCTATTCCCGGACTGTTGAGCCCCACAAGATCCTAAATGTACTTCTTTCATGATAGTTGCAGTTTATTCTCCATCAATACACCTGAATAGGATTCCATAAAATCATCATTTATAAAGGATCTTCTTGTGATATGTACTATCGTAAAGTTTATAATTTCCAACTCGTCGTCGAATCTATTCTTTTCCATCTCTATCTGGTCGAAGTACTCCATTTTGAATGTATTCTATGAATGGTGTCATCCATCCTGTGTTATGACCATGTGGCTCTGAAATAGGGTTAATTTCATTAATAAACTCTATTATAGTTTAAAAAAAAGGTGATACCACATGATGATGAGAAATATTGACAATTTCCTAATCCCGAATTGGATTTTCCAGGGTTGTGGCTACACTATCAAGTGCATCAGCTTAGGAATTTTGTGATATCAGGACATAGGAGAATGCCAGCTCTACTATAAGTTCATTCATTAACCCTATGAAGTACTCACAAAATTGGATTAACTATTATTTTATAATATCATAATCTCCATTGTTTTTTTTATTATTAAAATCAAATAACCTTTCACTATCAGTTGGTTCACTTGTACCTGAAGCACCAATTCTTGGCCTGCTATGGGAGCTTGATACTCTGCTTCATTGTTCGTTCTACCATCTGACAACAGGAATGAATAAAGAAACACTACATTTTATGGAGAGATAATTACAATTTCTAATCCAACTTTTTTTAGTTTATGGTTTTCCATTCTCTTCCCTGTTGGATATTTGGAAGCACCATCAAGGTGCATTTCCCAAATTTTGGGATTATCTTGAATAGAGAAGTATTCTTCATCAGGATGTTCAGTTTTCAATGATGTATCTTCTACAGATGGATGTTCAGCAAGGAATTCAACCAAGTCTTGGCCTTTTATTTCCTTCTGAGACAAAAAATAGATATCAAATTTTTGTAAAACAAAACATCCCACCATGCTAAATGCCCTGTAATCATAGGATGACTAAAGATAAATTTGATCAGGTTATTGTGAGGCACCAATTAGACCTCGTGATGTTGCAGGTAGTGCCTTAATTTATGAAGTACAATGATTAAAGCCAGGAAACACTTCTCAATACATAAATATCATGTTTCTGTCTCTTCCATAGTTAGACTGAGATAGTAAAGGTTGTTTTCATTCCCAACATCATTCTTTTGGGAAAGGAAGTCACCCAATGATCGTTCTAAAACTGTAACATAGTGAATAAGCGGCCTTCCTTCAATAGGCGACGTTAATATCGGTGGACTCACGATATATTTCCTCAGGGTATCAAATCCCTCTTGGAAGTCTTCATTCCATTGATATTTGACTCTCTTCTTCATTAATCTAGTGAAGGGAAAACACTTTCCTGGTAAATTCTTGATAAAGGCCCAAATATAGGCCAAGTTTCATAGGATTTCTCTTAATAATTTCAAATTTTGAGGAGTTGAAATTCCATGTATTACTTTTATTTTCTCAGGATCATCTACGATGCCACGATCGAATACAATGAAGCCGATGAAATTTTCTGAGGTTACCTTGAAATCACATTTCAAGGGGTTCATTTTCAAATCATGTTGTCGAAATTTATTGAATATGTTCTCTATATCAGCCAATTGATTGGAACGTTGTCTATTTTTGACCACCAAATCATCCATGTGACATTTGACGAATGTTTTTAAGAATTTATTGATGATATGTTGCATGTAATGTTGATATGTTTTACCTTAATTATTTAACCAAAAGGGAATTAACTGATAGAAAAACACACCTTGAGGGGCTCTGAAGGCTATAGAATATTCATCCACTAAGGCCATGTGGATTTGATTGTACCCGGAGTCTCCATCCTTTATGGAAAGATCTCCATAACTAGCCATTGAATCAATTAAAATCTATGTGATGTGAACTGAAATGTCATGTTTGGGACAATGCCATTTAAGATCTCGGAAATCAATGAAAACCCCAATCCAACTTTTTTTCCACTGGGACAATGTTGTTGGCCACTTGGAATATTGAACCACATTGATTAAGTTATCCTTTATAAGATTATCAACTTCAGATTCAATTTTAGAGGTATGATTCGGGTGTGTTCTTCTTACTGCCTGCATAAATCATTGAAGTTATTCTGGAAAACCCAAATGAAAGGTGGATATATTGGTATTAAGGCTAGAGTTTCTACATAGTTCCAATCACATATATCTCTATGTTTCTTATGTAATAAATTATAAAACATTTATTCTTTGAAATTCATGGCCTCACTAATTAGAGTGGGGAATTGATCTTCTTTTGTACACAGATTTATTTCATTGAGCCCATCCATTATTGTAGAGACACCTTCCTCAAATACTGGAGGAGCGTCCCTAAGAACTTCTTCTTCTTATTCTTCTTCTTGTACTTCCTCTTATTTACGCATCACTTCTTATATTTATATGGGTATAGTATGTGATGCAGAAAAACATTTATAGCTAGGAGAAGAGATAGTATTTGAACATCCCGAAAAAGAGGCAACCATTTCTAAACATACTGATAATGAAGTGTCTTTTTGGAGCATTGAAGAGGATATGAGGGGTTAGGAATCCACATCCTTGTCTTATTCTAGTATTGATATAATATCTTCTAATCTGATTGATGAAGTAGTGTCTTGAAAATTTTCAGTGGACGAAATGATAACATCTCCATTTAAACTATCATCACTACTTGGTAAATCAAAAATTTCTCCCATGCTGTTAGGCTCGATTTTCATAATTGACATTATGGAAGTAATCAGAAGAGTGCTCAAACATGAGTTTATCCTTTAAATTTTATTTATAGGCAACACATAATCTGTATTCAAAAACTTTAATTGGATTTTTAGGATTTTTGGTAAGCTATTTGGAGCATTGATTTTGGTTACCTCATTTATCATGGACCTTGTTCCATTCATATGATAAAATTCTGATTAAATGTATTGAGATTCACATGTTTCAAATTTACCCTTGTCAACATGAAATGAAGCAATTTGACCATTGAAATATTACTTGAGATATCAGTTGTATGATGAAGGTATGGATGCATGTTGGTGTAGCAAAGTCCTACCAAGAATAATGTTAAAGGCTGTGTCCTGACGGACAACCATAAAATCTGAATTAGACACAAGATTTATGAACTGAGTTCTTAGTGTAATCTCTCCTAGAGGTTATTGCTCATTCTTATCATAACCTTTCCGCAATAAAGTGGAAGGAGATAAGTAATATTCATTGAGGACCAATCGATGAAGTGTACAAACAAGAATGAGTTTGACTCCTGAGCACTTATTAATGGAGGCTCATCGAATATCTATTCCATTGAGCATTCTAGATAGTTACTAGGGTCTGATATGTCCATGTAAAACACCATATGCATATTCATATGTAAAAGATATAACTTCTGATTTCAAACTCTTGAGGACATGAAAAAGCATCAATAAGTTATTCTTGAAGATATTTTAACAAATTTAAGGAATCCAAAATTTAAAACATGTCCATTACATGGTCAAGCTATTACAAAACACTATAATTTTTGTCTAAAGTTCTGTGTTTCCCATCATGAAGATGCATATTTTCATGTTCCTTGGAATTTGATGCTCCTGATGTGGATATACCGTGTGTTAGAGCTAAAGCTATAAATACTTCTAGCTTTGTTATATTAGACCTACTATGTCTATCTACTTTTTGGGAGAACGATGGTGTAACATCGAATCATTCCTTCAAAATAATCAGGTTAGGACCAAACCTGTCATGCATGGAAGAATTTCCTTGTTCTTTGTGAACTCGTTGTAGGGCTCTACCATGGGTTTCTGCCACATATACGGTTCGAACTAGGGTGGGGTTAAAATAGTGGCTTCTAGAATAACCACGTCTTCCCCAACAACCTTGAACTTGCCTTCTTCATATAGTTCCCCAATTTGGTACAGGGAACTCAAGTTCATTATAACTAGAATCTCCATGCGAATAGAGATCCATTAAATGGATAACATTGATGGAACCAATGATTAAATTTTCTATATGATGAATATTCTGCTGGACAAGTCAATTTTGGTTGTGCCGTTTGGTGGGGTGGTGCCCGTTCTTTTGAAACATATCGCATTAAATCTTCTAGAGTCAATGAAACCTTTGGTCTTGACATGATCTCATCTTCTTCTGACTGCTCTTGGTACTTATGTTCACATATCTTCTTTGAGGATTGACCTTTGGAGTACAGATCTTTTGATGCAGGTGGGTTTGTTGAGGTGCGAGTAGAAGAAGACACAATTGGTTGATTCAGCTTTGTTTTTATAATGACATGAGTTTGGTTTATATTTTTCCTGATCATCCAATCATCGTATATTTTTACACTATTACCTTTGAATTCTTGTCATTCACCTTCTTCTTCTGAATCAGAAACTATAATACATGCTACATTGGCTGATAAACTTTTCAACTTCACTTGTCCAAAGTCTACCATTTTTTGCAAGGGATTTTGAAATCAAAACACTCCTGAATGGGATGCCCCAATATCTTGCGAAAGGGAAAAAAGTTTGAAAGATCCTAATCTCCTTATTTTATTGGTTTCATTGGCCTTGGAAAATGAACCAAATTATTTTCCATAGATGAGATGAAGTAACCGAGAACCTATTCATTCAAGAAATAATAATCGTTTTTCTTTAACTCCTCAAACTGTTTCTTCCTTTGATGTTTGTGATCATATTTACGAGGCGGTCGTTACTGCTGATGCTCGGGTGGTGGGGCCCTTCGATATGATGATGGTTATAAAGTTTACGTAAGCATAGGTGCTTTCTTTAGTGTGACTTTAGTAGCCTCTGCTCTCTCTATTATACATCCCAGAGAACTGAATTGAAGAAGGAATTTCTGACGAAGATCTTCCAATCGAGTAATTTATCAAGATTGTAAACTTGTATACCAGACAAAAGTTGGTCCCCATAATGACATCACAAAGCACCGAAGCGTTATTGCTTTTTATTTTTGAGGAGTTCCCATCATGGGATCATAATAAGAAATTAAGTTCCTTATGTTTTTCTATGGATATCTTAGAACATTCATGATTGGGAATGTAGTATTCATTAAATTTGGTGGGTGAGGGATCAGATCCATCCATTTAGGGAAAGATCTCTTTTCCCACTAAACTAGCACATGTCATTCTTCTATAGCTTCAAATAAAGTTGTTAATTCCCCAATTATGCTTATAGGAATATGGGGAATATCCATATGATTTTGGACCTATAAAATTATAGTAGCTGGAGATTTAACTGGTAAAATGATAGGCAAAACCATTGGGGGTGGTGTTGGTGGTATTTGTCTAGGATAACCCACAGAAACAGGCATATAAGGATGTGTTTTATCCTAACCTTATTGTGTACACAGTCAAAGGATTCATTATCTACATCTATAGTTACCACAAATCATCTTTACTGAGGTGCTTCTATAGGATGTGCATTTTTAGGATCTATCTGGGGGTTAATTCTAGTAGAAATACTGCTTCGAAGTAACTTAGTATTGAGTCTTTTCAAATCATTCTTATCCTATTCTTGTTGTGAAAATATTTCTTCAATTGAAATATGTTGACCTTTTCATGTTGAAAATTGATATGTGACCTGACTCATACCTTTCCCCTTGGTAGATACCTTTCGAAGGGGTAGAATTCGATTAATTTAAGGCATACCTAGATTCTGGGTAAGCCTCTAATTTCCGGTACACACACATGATTAATTTTCTTTAGTGTTTACCATATTATGGATATGAAATTCACCTTTTTATTCCCCTGATATAGACTCATTTTTTTGAGGATCATCTGCAATGGTGTAAATGAAATTTACTAAGGCATAATGCATTAATGGAATTTTTTTCAGTATCCCTCTAATATCGTCTTCTTCTTTATATAACATGAGACTTTGTTCTCCTATATGATTATTTCCCAGGAACTGCTTGGCAGATAGTAACCTTAAGGGAATCCTTGGATAGTTCATTTGTGTTATCTCTTTGTGGATTTATCCTTGATCAAGAGGGAATAGAGATCCGTTGAGGGGAGGATTGTAGATGTCAAAAAGCCCCTTGTGCTACAGGCTCAGGATGATACTGTTCTTTTTCTTCAAACCTTCAAACGTTGTTGAATGAATTTGAAGGTTGAACTAAACAAGCCTCTAGCCCTATAATTTGGGGTGGATTTGGAACAACTATGGTTTAGATTCATGCAAATTATCTTTTGATTTTGTGAATTTTAGTTCAGATATTAGTTGGGTGCATTATCCAACAACCACTCAAATCACCTGTTTTGGATGATCATTGTGCTATTTTAGACATTTGAATTATCTGATTGATGAAATACTCTTAGAGAGAGGCATACTAAAGATTCTAAAATTCTTGATGCAAAAATAACTCAACAACTTTCTTTCTTTGGACCTAACTCTGATGAGATATAATTGAGGTATGTTTATGAGTGTACATTAGATTACATAAAAACTATCGATTGTAGCTGACCATGGGAAATAAAATTGTTGGACAACACTTTTTGTGATCATTATTGATTATGAAGTGCATTGAAACACAATGCTCCATGTGCAACTCATCCTCTAATACGAACACCAGATGTGGTATCATAAATTAACTAATGTAGCCTCTTTAAATCATTGAGGCTTTCACGCTGAAGGGTTCTCTACTGCTTATCAACCTTTGGATGTCGGGAAGCTGAGATATATTCCAAGTCAATTTGGCTTTGAAACCCTTCTGTTGCCTTTATATTATTTTGATATTCATCATATAGAAATACTTTTTTTATTAAATGACAAAGAGTATTCTATAAGTTGTGGCTAACATCATGAATGCAATCTTCGACCATCAATTTTGTAATGTTGTATAAAGATATTCTAAAGGCTAGAACATGACTGGTGAATCTCCTTTATCCTATTGTTTTCTCGTGTTTAACATATCTTAATCATCTTTCATTAGAGGTTATTCCACTTGGTCTGACCAAAGTGGATGATTCTCGAATTTTTATTAAAAAAATGGAAGGAGTCATTTTTTTCTACTGTATTGCAAGAAAATTGACTGAAGGGAGGTTCAGAAAATGATTGTTCCCTTAATAGGTCTTCTGGTTGAAAAATTATTTCACCCATTAATGAAAAAGCAATAGAAATGACTGGTCTTATGTTGGAAAGTGCCTCAAGATAAGATGTGTTTCTCATTACTACGTTGTAAATTATATAATTATCATGTAAAAGAGAAATACTACTGTGGACGGAACATTCACAATGATTTCCATCATAGAGAGGACCACCGTTTTGGATTATAGTAAGGGATAAACCCTCTTGCTCCTTGGTCTTCCGGCCAAACAGAGTATTTTTGTGGTTCTCATCTATAGATATGATCTTTGGATCAACTAGATTTTCAGTAATAAATCCTTCATGATGATGTTTCTGGTGGGGAACATCATAATTACTACCACTACTCCCATAATTTGGTAATGAGAGGGTAGGATCTTGAGCTGCAATGGATAAATGTCTGAGGGATTCAAGAACTCTAGCATTAAGAGGATCCATATTGTAGCTTGGATCTTGGTTTTCCAACTGTGCATGGTGAGGCTTCTTCTTGGATGCTCTCCTACAATTAGTTGGACACAATTTCTAGGAAAAGTGGTTATCATAGGTAGGTGTATGTGCCTACCTTGGAGTGTTCATCAGAAAGGGCTGATTACCTCCAATCAAAAAGGGTGTATGTTCATAATCCTGTTGTCCCTAAGATATGGGGGAGTATACCCTATAACCCTCCTGGACTAGAACATACATATGTATCTTCTCTGGGATAGAATGCTGATGTGTCATCCCAGGTGTGGGGACTTATTTATTTGTCTATTCCCCTAGTACTACTGAAGTTGTTATGATATTATGTCATGCTTCCAGAATATGGGTATGAATTTGTGTCTACCTTTTCATCATTTCTAAGATGATTTTGGTAACTTCAGCGGCCGGAACAAGAATATATGTCCATTCTGTATCTAGAGTAGGTGTATGTACTTATTCCTGTCCTCTTTTTACTATCAATGGATACAGATAGTTCAAATGAATGGGGGTAGATAGTTGAGTCTGCCACAGGGTTTTCATTTGATCTTTTCGACGATCTTATTTGGGTGATTCCAAATTAGACTATAGGTAGGCTTGATGAATGATGGAAGGATTAGGTGCCTACTGACTATTTTCTGTCAAGCATAGTTGATGGACTTCTCTCAATACTAGCAGATGAGACTGCGGGAATAATTGGTGCGTGTAAGTAGATGTATGTTTCTATTTACCAATTTCCACCACATTTGATTTGTAGTCTTCCTTAAATGAAGTCAGATGATCATGTTTAACAGCTGATAATTTGTAAAGTGGTGTATGTGCTAGTTCACAGTACTCCACCGGATTTTCATGATGGGATTGGTGAGTCACTGCTAGATGATTCTGCTAGGCAGTGGAATTATGAAATATGGTTGTATGTGCCTGCTCGTTGTTTTCCATCAAGTTAGGTTGATGGACTTTTCCAGAGGGGGAAAGGTAATAACCTGCTACCTGTTTACCAGATGTTTTCTTCCATGGTTCATCTTGTATGCATGAGTCTGAGAGACATGGGCCGAACCTCTATAGTCAACACCCTCATCATGTTCGGGGTTCACTACCACCCAATTGTTCTTATGGTGATTGTTGGGGGGAGTCCTCAATAAGGACCCCTACATCTTTGAATTAAGACCATGGGTGACCTATTGATCCACCTATCTATAGTATGAGATAGACTATTTGTTTCATTTTGGGGATAAGGACCCGAAATGGTTTAAGATAGTGGTTGGCACCCTCTGCTTCTTGACTATCGGTCATCGCTGACCAGACGATCGAGGGTTGTTATTAACTTGAAGAGTCTGTTGGGTAGCCTCCACATTTGGGATAGTTCCATGATGATGGTACTCCCTTTCCAGTACATTGAAGATCCTGCATTGGAAGTTCTGAGTTGGGGGTGATGTCCTTCCAATGGATGAAGAACTATCTTGAGCAGTGGTCGAGACATTCACAGGTGGAAACATGAAAGAATCCATTTTGGAGTGAAGGGAGCTCTGAGAAAACAAAACATGAAATAAAATCAAACTGCATTAAAGAATCATATTTTTTATAGATACATGCATGATTGTTTCAATTTTTTACCCTTCCTTTATCAATTGATTGGGGCCTGACATGTGGGGAACATTATTAAATTGGTTAAGGATTCATGTCAGGTTCACCATTTTTTGTTTTGTAGTTCCTTGAAACGGGTGTTCTAGTTTAATAATCACTACTTCCAGGGGGTTTCCATTGGATTTATTCATGGAACTGGAAACACCTAACAATTCATTATCCAAAACAGTACTTCTTTCCAAATTCAAACATTCGTTATATTTGGTCTATATGAAACATAACAACATGCATTGGTCGAGAGGATGGGTGGTCAGACTCGTCACACACTTTTAAGTGTAATTATTGTCTACTTTGGGACACTCTTTACAAATTTAATATATTTTAATGAATCCTTATTAATTCACCAAGTATAAAAAAAGTTTCCCTTGGAATTTTCAATCCCTTATTAACATGTGTGAAATTTAGAATCATCTGTATGTATTTGAGGTTCTGAATTAATGGAGATATCTATATGTATTCTAGGTTCTTCAACAATGATATTCTCTCATATACAATTTAGATATTGTTTTAATCATGATTAAGATGATACTGGTTTTAAACAACTTAATGGGGCACTCTAGAATTTATTGTCGTCCAAGGAGATGACGGTTTTTTTTGATATTGGGATCGTACCAATAAAATGGGCTACCTACATATCATTGTGAAAGGAATCATAACCCCCATAGTTAAATGCCACCTAATGGAACACATCATACCTTTTAAGGTCATGTGATAAGGACCTAGCCATACTGTTTAATGTCATGTGGTAAGGACATCTAAGAGAGAGGTTCTTAGTCAAATTGTTGTGTAGGACTTATGCTGAAGCAGTCCAAGGAACATGGAAAGTATATGGTTTTCTATATAATATTAGACCATGTTGAGAATATGGACCTAGAAGAACATGGTTTATTTGAAGTGTCGAGTTTGGACCATAAGGGGGCTTCCTACATATACCATTTGGATGGGAATCAAAGCCCAAGTATTTTAATGAGTCTCATAGAAGAGTATAGTACATTGAGAGAAATGTGTTTGGGATTACATCCTGAAAATGATGCCCTGGTTATTTGGGGGGTTTAATTGGGGGCTTACTCTTAAAGAGGGTTCCCATATTAAGGGAATTATGGTCGGATTATTGAAGGGGATATCCGGTGATCTTGGGCCCTAAGAAAGAATCATATGTATCCCAATTATGGTGGGAATCATAGTTCTCAAAGTTCAAGATTTGTGCCAATGTTGTGATCATGACAAATCATTAATCCCACTCAAGTCATGCTTGGTGTGATAAACAAGAGGATATCAAAGGTTCAATAATGGCTCCCACACTTTACATCCTCTGCTGGTGGAATAGGTCATGCCGATGGAAGCGAGGGTGGATGGCATTGATTCGAACTTAGAATAGGGTGAGGCGACGAGTATTCCCTATGTTATCATTACATTGGAAAAGTTTCCATTGTAAGAAAAACTTGAAGGTGATGGAAGTAGAGAGGAGAAATATTACAACCTCCTACTTGAAAGGATGGGGATTGGACTAGGATGAATACCGTAAAATTGATTCTGGTTGGAGGGAGAATTTTCATTTTCTTGCATGGAAAATCATGTTTGAACCGTACCTTCCTTACTTGGTACCTGAGGTTATGGGTTTTTGTGACGAGATGGGGAGATCAGATCTAAAACCCTAATCCTCAAAACCGAGAACATCCCAACACTGTTCTTGGTAGAATGTTCCATTTGACTATAGATATACAAACCCACAGACCATCCATGAATCCTAACCCCACTATGAAACAAATGTGGGAAACCTCTGACTGTAGATATAC
Source organism: Viscum album (assembly GCA_963277665.1). Classification (NCBI taxonomy): domain Eukaryota; kingdom Viridiplantae; phylum Streptophyta; class Magnoliopsida; order Santalales; family Viscaceae; genus Viscum; species Viscum album. The sequence goes on along the minus strand of OY728138.1, from coordinate 49,588,105 downwards.
TACCCAAATATAAGACACGCTGATGAGCCTTTCCCAAAGGATTGATAAGTCGAGAGGTTTTGGTGGTGGTCTCAACATAATCCATTTCAAACAAGGGAGCTGAGGAAGAATAATCCTTCCTATAAATGGTTTTGAGGAGGGATTGATGGACTATATACTGAAGGGAGTGGGTGAATCGAAGAGGGTCTCCCAAGTAGATAATGACGTGAATTATGGGCACACCACTAGGCCTAGGCTACCTGATGTTCACCGGAGTGAGAAAGAAATTATTTTTTAATACTTGGGCGAGACCTGACTCAAGCCATGATGAGTATTCATAGGTATTCCTAGATGTGTGGCACATAAGTTCCTATGAGTGTAATAGGTGCCGTGCATGTTTTTGTGATTTAGGGAGGTTGGGTGCTTTGGTAATGCAAGTGTTATGGATTTCAAACACTAAAAATACTTAGGTTCTATGATCCTCCTTTAATTCATCCACATTATATGTTAAAGAACTACCTTGAATGTTTTGGAAGAATTGGGTGAAGAACTAGGGAAACCAAAGAAGAAATTAGGATTGATGGAAATTCTTCTATACAAATGAAGGCCCAAAGGGTATATTTTTTGAAAAAATAAGACCTTGGGTGAAAGGAGTTTGGTCGCGCAAGTGGGTTACACTCCAACTTTGTAGTGCGCAAGTGGATGTGTGCTGGATGGGTGACACCCAAGTATACTTTTGCGTTGCCGATGATTTTACCAAACTAGGGAGCCTCTTTGAAGTCTCATAAATAATAATTCCTTCATTGTTCTCCATCGTCGTGGAATGCATGTGTTTGCGTGTAGGTACCTTTGGCACTGCTTTAAGGACATAGCCAAATTTATTTCTCCATTCTGTGGGTGTTGTGACCCCTCCACCATGTTTGGGATTAGGGTCGGGGTTTGGGAATGTGCCTTCTCTACCATCACTGACATCCTTGAAAAATGCAGAGTCTCACCACGATTTTTTCAAGCCTAGTTTAGGAAATCTTTCAATGAAGTGCATGGAAAATATTTCATAGTGTCTACACCTGCTTCATGTGATTATAATCCAAAAAAAGTCACAAGATCCCTTCAATTTTTTTCATGAACAAAATTGGAGATTCCTAGTGGGACACAGTAGATTTGATGAAACCCTTACCAAAAAGGTCCTCCAAATGCAACCTCATCTCCTAGATCTCGATGGGGGCCATCCAATATTCCTCAAAAGTTTTTAGAGTGGTCCTAGATTGAAATTAGATAAAAAACTCTATCTCCCACCTCATAGGTTGTCTTAGAACATCCTCAAGGATTATTTTCATAAAATCCTCCACCACTGAAGGTATATAGATAACTAAAAATAATTTTGATCAAAGGGATATACTCTCTAACTATTGAATGATGGGTTCAAGCTTCCAAATTATAATACCCACTCACCCTGGTAAGAGATCTCTCTCTCCCACAAAAAAGACTCTCATCCCATATATCTGTAGGCATCTAACTCTTCTATGATGTCATTCAATTTGTTCTCATCCCATGGACAAACAATCCACACCCTTGGTGATTTCATAAGGTTGCAATGTGATGACCAATCGGTCCCACAAGAAACACTCTTTACCAAGTTATAACTCGCACTATCGGAATCTGAAAAATATTAAAAAATCATTCCACACATGAACCTCATGTAAAATATACTGGGATAAAGCCTCAAATGGGAGATCCAGTTCGTGTACCAAGAGTAAATATATGAAGGAATGACTCAGACATATGTCCAGTAATACTGAAGGAAGAGTATAATAAACACAGATCATACCTTTAATAATCTCATGAGCAACTGGGTCATAAGCATTCATAGCCTGCATCTACCCATGGACCTAAATTCTATCTCCCTAAGCCTGGCATGGGAAACCAGGTGGTAGTGGTATAAGGATCTCATAATTCCATATAACTCCCAAATCTCTTCCTCCTAATGCCCCCACATTCATCTATTCAAGTACCCCCTCCCTGGGGACCACCCTACCCTCACCTAGGTGATCCATTATAACTGTTCTTACTCTTATATGGTGTTCAATATGATATCAGTCTACCCTCCTAATCACATTGTGCCAGGAAATCATGTTCCATCTAATGTCGCTTGTCACCAGCATAACATCACCCCTCTCTGGTCACCCCTAATCCTCTTCACGGTCCATATATCACATGACCATGTGTCTAATTCTAGTCACAGGGATTTATACTAAACTGAGACACTTCCAATTGGTGCATGCTAGGTACTCTAGATGACTCAAACCCATGATGCACACTTACAGCTCTAGCTACATGTAATCCCTCTATCAACAGCGACTATTTTGACACTCCAATATAAGTAAGAATGTACAGGGGTACCACAGTAGCATGGATGTCTCTATGGGGACCCAACATAAAATTTCATTCCCATAAGTATCCATCCCAAATCATGTAGAGGGAGTGCCACATAAGGTTCGTGAACCTCAAAACATACTCATCACCGATAATCCCTCCATATTATTGCTCTAGAAGCTCTTAAATCCAAAATGATCATAGGAATGAGGGGTAATACTACTCACAAAATAACTTTTATAAGTCAATCCAGGAAAGTGTTGACTAATCATTCATCTATGTGAATAGACTCCAATAGTGACCACCTACTCTTTGGAAAAGGATGTATTACAATTCAACCACCTGATTAGTCGATGTTTGGTTATGTATGAAAAATAATATCACTACCTCTAGCCAATCATCAACAACCATGGGGTATGTCTCACTGTGGACCCTCAGTAGCCTATCTCAATGGAACTCGCAATGTGAACTGAGCCTATACTTATCCTTAGACTACTCTTATTTTACTATCTATTTCTTGACAGCCGGGAGTTCTAATACATATCCTCTTAGAGGAAGGATCTCGTGTGATGGTACCTGAACTGATTCTAAGTCACTCATCATATCTTCATCATGATCCTGAATTAGTAACCTTGATTTCAATGTTCATTGAGGCATCCCGAAATTTTAATCAAGTTGTACCATGTTCATATGAGAATATGTATTTGTGGGGATAAATCAATAAGGACAGTCAAAGACTCAATCTTATATGATGCATATACCAATTTTCAATGCAACCAATATCTTGGTATGTCATGTCAATATGTAGGTGGTTAGAGTCTTGATGTATAGATATGTTAGTTGTCTCACAAAAACTAGGTTCCCCATATTGAGATCCACACTCAAGAAACATTGAAATTGTTTCCCTATGTCCCAGCCAAATATTCAAAAGGGGATAACTTTAAACACCATCCCATGGAATGAACCAATGCTAATATCAACATATCACGACTCGAACCACGGGGGCATGCCTGACTAGTGGAAGCCTGAGTCACAACTACCCAAATCCTGCCTCTATTAGGTGGGGTAAGGGAACAAGAACTGAAAATAATAGCTAATATTGGAGGAATTTTCCTAATTTACCAGAACACATTCACTGAACCATCTCCATAGAGTTGTGTGCCAGAATAAATGTGAAAGAAAATATCATTGAGAGTAATAACCATGAACTTAACAACCTAGAGGTAAAACAAGAGTATGATAGTGTAATATAAAAAGTAAATAAAAAATACTCACCCAACTTGAAAGAGGTATCAACCATAAAATAATAGGAAAAGTAAATTTTAAGAGTTCCCAAATTTATATCGTCAAGCCCTAACCACTGTATGCGGTCAAATTCACCTAGGTATCCTCTATGCACCTCTTTAATTAGCACTGACATGTCTATCTTCTTAATAAGACTTGACATATGTGTGTAAAATCCCATGTATCATTATGTATATACATACCAATTAATAAACCATTAAATCAAGGGGTAAACAATAGGAGACACAATATTAGTAGTCAAATCTACCCACATCAAGAGATGAACAAAATCCAACATCAACAATAATACATATATACATTATCATAAGATAAACTTTGTTAGATAGAGAAAGTGTATCTAAATTTCACATCCCATCCCAAGAAAAGAGACCTACAACAGTTCTAAATTTCCATCAATGATGCCCAACATCTCACATGTCGTTCCATAAAAGTAACCATGTGGTCGACCCACACATTGGCATCATGAGGCATAGTTGAGGGGGGGTATCTAAGTGGAAGAAATGTGATTTATTTAATCATGGGGGTTCCACTCACTGTATAGAGGACTCTCACCCTTGTATGATAGGGGTTCTACTCAGTAGATAGAGGAATCACAAGCTAATCAATCAGGGCTACCACTTAGTAGATTGATAACTCTTTCCATTTTTTATTAGGGGGAACCACAAATTAGATAGAGGACCCATTTCCTAGTTCATCATGGGGGTACCACTAAATAGATAGAGGAACTATGTTGTTGTCCATCATGATGGTACCACTCAGTAGATAGAGGACTTGTTCCTTTGTCCTTCAAGGTGCACCACTCTATAGATATATGACCTATTCTCTAGACCGTCATGGGGGTACCACTAAGTGGATAGAGGAACCTATCCATACTCTTCTATGGGGCACCACTCAGTAGATAGAGGACATATGCACTGATACATCAGGGAGGTACTACTCATTAGATACAAAAATGGTTCCCTATTCCTTTAGTTGGTACCACTCGATAGATATAAGACCCACACCCTATTCTGTTAGGGGGTACAACTCAGATGATATTGTCTAATCATTACAATCATCTAGCTCCACCTAAATAAGTATAATTAATGTAAAATCTTGCATCATATCTTAAAATCCACCATGAATTCAACCATCACATTCTTAGTGAAAAAACACTCATGGTAGGCAACTCATGGACTAAAATCCATTTCAAAATAATTTAGATATGAATGTAGAATATTCCTAAAAAAATGTACATGGTGTGTAGGGGATCCTCACAATGTGTGGTCATACATTATTACCTAGTATTTTCCTTCTCATCGTATAGGTTTCTGGCCATGTAGTACAACAAGACATGTTACAGTTCTCATGTCCCTATATGTGTACACTGGCCATGTTCCAATGCATGACATATGCCTAGTCGTTACCATGTATATGTACTCCAGGAGTACACATAGGTCCTATAACACCGTGTCACACTGCATGTGGGGGTCCTACATTGTGTGTGATATAGAACGTATATGGAAACCCTAGCCTATATAGCGATGTCACTACACAGCATGTATTTATCCCAGTACACACAGTGTAGTTGCGATTTTTACATAATGCTAGATCTGCTCCATGTGTTCTACATCTACCTATTTAGTGATTAAAAGTGCCTAATTTTATTCATAAGTCAAAGGGTAAATCCTTTGTTCCTCAATTCTAGCCCTTTGATGGCCAGAAATCATTATATATTGATCCATGGTGGTTAGTCGGACACCCCACGCACCGCTGGTCACTACCGATCGGTCCCAGATCCTATATCCATTCGAATCATTACCCAAATACTGAAAATCATCCAAATACATACCCAAATCATCAACCCATTGATTTCAAGAGAATATATTAGGAATTTTGGGGTTTGATCATGCTTGATCTCACTCAACAATGTCAAATCGTGGCACTGTTGGCTACGAATGAAGATCGGGGTTAATGATGGAGAAAATCACATAAAATAAAGTTTAAAAATTGTTAGCAAAGAATTAATAGATAATAAATATATATTTCTGATATCCAGGGTGAGAAACATGGAACAACAAGAATAATAAATTGAATATTCAATTTAAATTCGATGTGTGGGAACATGAAAATGATTAATTTTTAATGTTGATAAAAGAGTATAATTTTGATAATTTTAAAACTTTTAATAATAAGGGGAAGAATAAATAAATGATGAGTCCTACAACAATTTGGATCAATCGTTTGTGAAGAACAAAATTACCAATTATACAGAAGATTCATTGCATTCGTTGTGCCTCGATTCCCCTTGATTTTCTTGTCATTCGACTGTCTGATCTCAAATCACCAATCACAGGTGGTATAACATTATCTCAACGATCCTGGGGTTGTGAAACCCATATGTAGATTCACCGTGATTGTACATATAGATGGAATTATGTTTTTAGACACTAAATCAATTAATTAAATATTTTAATTAATTAATTCAATTAACGTATCCACAAACGGTCTCCTTATACAAACATCCAATGTCGTTAAATTTTAGGTCTCTCCTAGGGTATATCCCATGATCTAGATTCATCCTTGGTAATTTATTTTTGAATATATACTCTTTTTAGGAGATATTATATTAGTTTTAAAAAAGAGTTTTTGTGTGACATATTATATATTTTTTATTTTTTATAAAATCATTTTTGGGCACAACATGCCTCAAAATCATGCTCTATCCCGACAACTAGCTTTGAATATTTTCATTGAGATATTTCAAAGTCATAAAAGTAAAAAATATGGTCTTTATATATTATATAAATTTAAATTTATTAAAATATATAGAAACTATAATTTAATATGATCTACTAATATAATTTACTGTATTAACAATATTTATGGCAAAATGAATTAAAATTTTTAAAGGAATAAATAATTCTAGATTAATAAAGTTATCAATATGATATTTTATTTTAATAAAAATGAAGCAATGAGTTTATAAATCTATTTATTTATCATGTAATATTAAATTATAAAAAGAGGTATCAAAAGTTTTAATTGTTACTAAAGTAAGGGTTGGACTGATATTATTATAAGGTAGTTTATTTATACCCAGAAAAATAAACATATATATTTAATGGAAATTATATATTTCCAACACAAAAAATTTTAAAATTAATAACCTATATATAGTTTGGTTGAATATTGTTTTGATATTATTTTAATTTTCATTCACATTCTAATAGATAGGCTAATATAAAACCTTCAAAAAGAATAATTTAAAATTAATGGCATCTTAACACAAGATAGTTTTATTAATTAAATTAATTAGAGTATATCATACAAACATGAATAAATGAAAATTGTTGAAAAAATAAAGAAAATAAGGATACTATTTCCTGTAATATGAAATAATGGAAAATAGTTTGAACATTGTAAGTTAATTTAACAAAATGATATTACATCCATTTGAACAATATTTGGTAGTGGGTTTATATAAAGTATAGATGGTTGGAAAATACATAAAAAATATAATTAATAGAGTATATTAATGAATATATAGTTGAACTAAATATGTAAATGATGAAATATATGTTAACAACATTATAAAACAGTTATTTAAAAACTTATTAAAGGTGATATTTTTTATGAATAATAAATAATCTCTATTATAATATCACATACTTCTAACATTTTTTTGTAATTATATGACTTTTCGAACATCATTGAAAACATATGATAGAAGTTATGAAAAAATTATGGTGATAATGTGCTTTAAAATTTTAGGTTTTTTTAGAATGAGATAATTAGAATAAATGTAACATAATGTTTTATTATGAAATTTTAGTGTGTGATTAATTTTTCCTATTAATAAGAATAAAAATTACATAATAGGACATTTGAGAATTTTGGTAACTATAATATGTTATAATATATTATACAAGTATATGGAAATTAAGTGTATATAATATAAAAATTAATAATATATATATAAATCGTAAATATATTGATTCATTAAATATGTAATGTTACAGAAGGTGAATATTAATTAATATGAAGTTACTTTCTCTAGTCAGGGATATAAAATGAAATACAAAAAATTTGGTTATTGGTACATCAAATATGTATTATAGGTTATGATATTTATTAGAGTATGACCTAAATTTATTAGGTATAAATAAATTAGATAATCAAAATGAAATGATCAGAATGTTGTAAGCGGAATCAATGAGATGAGGTGGATGTGGATTATAAATATGTAGATTTTTTATAAAAGGGGACTCAACACAGTTTAGAAATAGAATTATGTTTTTAGATATCATTAAATCATAAGACTTCAACCAGAAGTTGATATTCCATAATTCTGCTAAAAATTAGATTATAATGATTAAATTGATTGAAAATAAATATTCAAAATCTATAAAAATATTAATACCCATAATATGAAATATTAGAGATTGTGTAATTTGGTTTGAAAGATTGTTTTTGTAAATATAAAGTTTAATATTTTTAATATTTTTATCGACAAGATACAATATCATTGAGAAAATTTGATATAGGATGACCCAAGGTGGTTAGCGATTGGAATTTAGACAAAACAATCATTTGAGAAGCCTAATGTTGTATCAAGTGATGATAAATGGTGATCGATGGTTATGAGTTACTAGGGGAAAAATTAAAAAGGGTAAATTAGAGAAGATATTGATGGATAGATTATAAATGGGATAAAGTTTCAAAAATTGGGAATATATAAATCATAGTACAGAAAAATTAGAGATTTTGATGAATTATTGGCCTAAAAAAGTTTGTTAAGGATAATGGAAATTTGACAATAGTGAGTGACACAAATATTATGGGATTGCAAACAATATCATTTATATTTTTCATAGAAAATAATATTGGATGAACATGAACATATCTTTATAGGATATTATAAATGGAAAGTAAATCATTAATTATCCAACACACATATCTTAGTTTTTGGTGTTTTGAAAATTTTAAAATAGAAGAATGAAATCAGGGTTTAATAAATTTAAATTTAAAATATAAAAGTAATCATATAATAAATTGTAACTAAATAAATGATGTTAGTATGAAAGGAAATACTCTCAAGGGGGTTATTTTAAGTTAAGCTTCATTGCCACTTGGCCAGTCTCATACCCACATAATAAAAATGCTCCATCATATGCTTGATTTGAATGTTCTTCCCCAACTTTTAATATAATGTGTACATAAAAATATACATATACACTACAAATGCACCTCCTTTATGGTTGTAAATATAAAGGGATAATCAGTCTAATGGACCTCCTAACTTAGATTCCAAAAATGAAATCACACTCATTCAGCACTAGAACATTAATGCTTTAACATATACCTAATTAATCACATAAGGGAGGTAAACAGTGTCGAAGAAGAAACTGAAACTTAGACCATCACATAAAGGAATAATTGTCACATTTCCTTTCAACTGATCATCCTCATCATAAACTTATCAAGATAAGAAACATTAAAATAATAATTTATAGGGTCTCAAGTCCAATATAGGATTCATATCATGAGATAACCATAAAATTTGTTACTCCTCATCATGAGTACAGGTGGGAATAATCAATCATTGCATACATATATATTAAATAATTTCAGATGAATATTCAATAAATCTCATAGAAATACACACTCTAGAACCATAATGGTTTACTATCTTTGGAGACTGGATAAATAGTAATCTAATTTAATTAAATATCTTAAACATAACACAAAAAATTATTCTCAAATAGTAAACTTCTTATACATACCCATATGAAACCTTTATTTGTAACTTAGGGAATGGAGTCATATGAAAGGGTGAGATCAGATTAGATATCAATCAATGATCAGAAGTCAGCATAAGATGAGCATAAAGGTATGAGAACATGGTTTTAACTTATAATAATCATAACCAATTAGTCAAATATCATTATCATAATATGTGGTATAATACATTATCATAAAAAATATAAATAATTCAATCATGTATAGATTCATCAATAAATCAACCATGATCCCATAGAACATATCTAGAGCTTAGAACATATGTTTTTGGAATTCAAAAAAGCATTTAAAACCATTTCATTAGTCAAGACTCACTACCAATATTATCATAGTGGATTGGATTCACTCCCCATTCTATCATTTCATTAGTCCAGGTTCACATATTGTAATATATTATTGGATAGAGTCCCTTACTAAATGAGGTTCAATCCAAATTCTAGTTCTTATTATTTCTTGAGATATCCATCTTTACATAATGTATTTAAAATCTTAATAATTCTTAGCACACCCATTTCACAATGAAATCAATATATATGTGTGGAAAAAATCATAAAATATTCATCTTATCATAATATAATAACTCATGGAAAGGAAAATAGTTTCATAAAAATTACTTTATTTTATCATAGGATAACTTGTGGAAAAGAAACAATCATTAAATATGTTTTATCATAACTTAATTAACCTATGGGAAGGAAACATGTTTAACAAGTCATCCTTAAAGCATCATCATCGTCATATTCCTTCCATAAAATAATGTTAAAGTTATCATAATATCATAACCCAAGTGAATTAAAATTACTCCTAATAGATATTGATATATATTAAAATACCATTAAAAAACATTCAATCCTTTCATTGAAAATATGAGTAAAAAATAATTTTTAATTTTTAACATTTTATATTGAAATTACAAAAATATTGTGAAAATTTTTTTTTTTTTAATAACCATGGAAATGTTTAATATAATATTCAGTAAAATGAATAGTCATGATGGAAGGATAATCCATTGAAACTATATATAATAAACAAGAACATTTTGTTCTCAGTTTTTTAGAAATTGAAAAATGACTTGTTTATAAAATGGTTCTTTGATACAATTACTTTTAAACCATTATAAATAAAATAAAATAATAATAATAATAATTTTTTTTTTAAAAAATTATATTTAAAAACAAAATTAAAATAATTACGAAGAGAATAGATATTGTCGAAAAAATTTAATAACCCAGTAGAAATAAGGTATACTTTTCTTTAAAAACATTTCCTTAGTCAATCTAATTAACAATGTAACGACCCAGAACTCTATCATTGAAATTTCAATTTTTATTTTTTTTCATATAGTACTATAAAAAAAAGTCACTTATAAACACAATATAAACATCATAAATTAAGAATGAATAAAATAAGATATATTTATAGATGGTAAGGAACCTATACCGATGAAACAATAACTAGACCTTAGGAATAATAATATGACCCTTATGAATAGTGATTATGACTAATGAATAGTAACATCACCCACAACTGTATAAATACATTTATGAACCATATAAATGAAAGTATCATGTAATTATATCATATTATAAGTATATTAATATTTTAATAATTATTAAATTATGTGTTGGTATTTTTGTATGTCATAAATATTTAATTGCAATTTTATAAATAATAAAATTATTTAAAGGAAATAATATTCATATAAAATATATTAATACATTAATTATTATTATTATTTTCTCAAAATTTTATGAGACCTTAGTTTTTTTAAAAGTGGTATAAAATCATTTATAGATTTAAAACATGAATTTTCAAGAAAATAATTATTTAAAGTTAAGATTAAAATTATCATATTTAGAAAATTATTTTCATAAATTAGAGTTAATTTTTGAATTCCACACATAAAAAAATGGTTAGGGTTATTTTTATGAATATTTCTAAGATACATGAATTTTTTGTGAATTGTAAAATATGGTAATTTACGATAAATGATAAATACATGATTTAATGAGTCATAAGTGATGATTTGATGATTTAAGTACCGTTGGATAGTAATCACATGAACTTATAACTATATATATTCATAATAATAAACTATATTGGTTCTATTAAAAAAATAATGAAATAATGAAAAAAATAATGAGAAATCACCCCTCTCCAACACCATAAATACCACCCACCACCACTTTTCCTCACACCTTCCAAGCTTTCAGCCTTGTAAAATTTCTACCAAATAGTCTTATAAAGCCTCTAAAAAATGTAAAATAGATCTTGTTCTCATCAAAAAACCGAAACTATTCCCCTTAAAGTGGTTCTCAAGGAGGTGTATTCAAGAGGTAAAATACTTTTCCTTTTCCTTTTAGTTTCATTTCATGTTCTTTTATTTTATTGTTATCTACTCACATCCTCTGTAAAAATGATAATTAAAAATACAGTATCATTTATATACTATAATTATATAATCTTAATGGAATATACTTACCCAAAATCTTTTCCGACTCTTTATTAATTTAAAAATGAAATCATTCTCTGTGGTATAAATATTTACAACCTCTATGGACAATTGATTTTCATTATTCAATATCACATTCAAGGATGGTAATGAAACCATTTTTATGGTTATAATAGAACATAATATATTTAGTAAAACCTTTCTTTTGTTCTTTAGGAAACATATTTACATAATACTAAACACTAAAACAAAATGAGTTCCTTATGATTAATAACCGTCATAATAATGTAAACGATTATCACTAAATGTTATATCTTATGATTTATCTTAATTGTGTAAAATCAAATGATATATATAAAAATTTTCACTTATTTATTTTCATTAATATCATATAAATTCAATTCTAGGTTATTATACCCCTTCCATATCAACTTCCATACTCATATACAGGTATACCAATTGTGAAAACCAAGGAAACAAATGCACCCAAGCAATAAAATTGTATCTTGTAACTAGTCAAAAGGGCTGTAAATGAACTTAATAAAATTATAATAAATAGAATATATATATATAAGGTTATTAATTAATTAATTAATGGATTTATTTTGATTATATAGGTTGTTATGGTCAAGTGCAGAACACATTCAGACATTAGGTAAGGGTTTCTCCCGGAACATCCATATTTCATTCAAGATTATACTTTCTCCCCCATTACCCCAATGAAAATTTTAATTATTTTTATGTACTCCTCATAAATTATATGTGAATGTAATATATGTATTAACCAATCCTAATATTTTTATGGGTATTTTCATGTTTTATAAATATCATTCTCAATCCTTCTGAATATGCAAGCCCAATTAAATAGAACATCTCGATTTTTAACCCATTTTCAATTACCATCTAAAATATGTTATAAGAAACAATTATTTTTATAAAATTAATACAATTTTTCTGAAAAAAAATAATTTATTCATTACTTGTTTTATACATAAAATTATGACAAAAAAAGATTTTTCCAAAAGAACTCTTCATTGCAAAGTAAAAGGGTATTTTTTTCAAAAATTCCACGATTATAGTATTTTCATATATTTCCAATCCTCTATAGAATTCAATGATTTATTGAGATTTATATCTCATTATTGTCATCTAACATATTTTATCCAATGTTTCATGACCGATTTGACTTTGGATGTGCTAGTTTGATACCATTCACCATGCTACTCATGTTAGTTAGTGATTGTGATTTTAGATTGGGGAATGTTATATTAATTTCATATGTTCATATTTTTTATGTTTATCCCCATTCATATGATTAATGAATTAAAATTATTACGTGACTGGTGGGGCCTGATATAGCCCCTCGATTCAATGATAGCTCTCTTGAGACCAATCAGAATTGCGTTTTTGTCGAGGTCTTAACCATTTATTTTTTGACGTCATAGAGGAGGCATTGATGATATGTTTCTGATTTATAAAATTATGAGTTCCATCATTGTGATATAACAAGCTGATAAACCATGTGATATTTTATAATATAATTCCTTGAATAAGGTTCATTCTCTAAATATTAGTTATATGGATTTATTTACTCATATTTCATTCCTTTCATATTTTGATCAAGTTTATTCTCAAAGTAATGTGTTTTTTAGTTATTCAACTTGCCTAATGTTTATGTTTATGATAACATCCATTTAATTACTTACCCTTGATGAGAATCTATGATCACCACTTTAATATGTTTTATTTTTTTCTAGGATTCTATGATATGTATTATGAATGACCTGCAGGGATAATCTGGAGTTTATGTGTGATTGAAAAAAATGATAATATGTTCTATTTAATTTAGTTTTGTATGGTAACAATTATGTATATATATATATATTTCTATTTCTATTAAACTATTTTATCCTTTAGGATATAATTCCATTTAATCTTACCAATGAAATAAAGTAAGGCAGTGGCTTTAGAATACTAGGGGCGGTGTCCATAAAGATGGAATCAGAGGAAGTTTAGTAGAAACCCTAGAAACTATATTTATAAAACATATATTATAGAACAAAGACTAAGATAGAATTTGAGGATATGAATACAAGAATCATCCTCGAATATTTGTAAGGTATTTATTATGTGCATCATCATAGTAGTGTATACCTTTCATGATTCTACAAGTGGACATGGTTTTGGCACAGATGTACCAAGGTGTAATAACTCTAACAATGTGTCTCATGCCTGACTCGGGGTAAGCTTGTACAGTACAACCAGAATTACTATACACCTAGTTTGAAACTCCTGGGGTATATTTGTAGGATAATTCACTTTTTCTATACAACAACTATGACAGAATTGGAAATTAAATTTGTTCTCAATGAATCTATGTTTATGATTATGTTATTAGATTTGCTAAAAATTTCAATTTATGTTTTGTGTTTGGAAAGTTTGAGATTATCCATTATTATTCCTAAATTAATCTACTGTATTCCATTATCTATAAAAGGTTCATAGAGAAGGGAATGGAAACTCTATCAATTCCCATATCCCATATAGATATTTCTCTCATATGAAAAATAACGATGTCGGTATTGGAGTTGAAACTAGTGTTAAGAAACAGATAAATATACTGGGATAGTTAACGTGGGTTAGGAACAATAACATTTCTTTTATGAAGAATCATGATCCGTAATGTAGTGGGGAAATGTTTGGACACTTTACGCGACAACAACCACTATCATTCAATGGGACTACATACCCATTTGTAGCTTATTAGTGGATAAGATCCATTGATAAGATATATCCCACTTTCAAAAGTAACAAAAGAGAGAAGGTTTTCATGGAATTTTATCATCTATCGGGAGATATGGATCAATGGTGGTCACTATTTCAAAACACAAAGTATGAAGAAGAAATTAAAAATATAGTATTCATAGAAAAATATTTTCCTCGCGAACATTGAGTGAATATAGAAAGGATATTATTGAATCTGAGGAAGAAGGAGGATGAAAATTTCACTAAGTATGAATAAAACATTTCAAGGCTAGAAAGGCATTCCAAAAAATACCTATCTAATCCAAGTATCAATCTTGATAAATTTTATGATGGTTTAAAACCGTTCCTCCAAATGGCTCTAGTCTCCCAAAATTTCACATCGTAAGGTGACATATTCTAATGTGATATCAATATAGAAAAATAATTATCTCTGTCTTATGACTTCAAGGGAAAATAAGAGAAGAAGAGGGTGGTAGAAGAAATAATGGATAAAGGGATGAATTAAAAATGGAATTTTAAAAAATGTGATACTTATGGAAGGAAACACCCTAGAGAATCCTTAAAAAGAAAAGGAGTCAGTTAAAAGTGTGGATTAAAAGGCCCCCAAAACCATGATTTCAAGGGAAACAATGAAGCTATCAATGTTCAATGCTACATTTATAGGGAGGTAAGACACTATAAAAATTATTCTATGAAGCATCAAGGAAACTTTCCATAGAATATCTCAGAGGAACATGGAAAAGTTTATGCGATCACAACTATTGTGGTTGAAGTTCCTAATGATGTGGTGGATGGTACTATAATAATTTACTTCGACTTGTAAAATGCTTCATTTGATTCTGGATCATTGCATTCTTTTATATCATCCTAGTTTTCTTTAAGAATTAGGTAAATCCAATTCTCTTTAACAAGGTATTTGTCAGTCAAACCCCTTAAGGGAAGAATCATTGAAACAAAGATGTGTTAGGTATTGCCTATTATGGAATATAGATAATCTTTATTTACTAATTTTATCATCATACATATATTATAATTTGACATAATACATGGAATGGAATGGATTTTAAAATATTATAAGAACATTTATTTCAATAAGAAGGAAATTATGGTTTGTGAGGAAGGTGTAGAATCCCATATCATTAGATAAAAAACATCAACATATGATTCTTATCTGGAACCCCCCTTGTATCAGTACTGAATTCAATTCTTAGGGAGGAAGATAATTCAATATCTATGGGTGAGGAAAGAAATATTCAAATTGATGATGTACCTACAGTGAAAGAATACATTTATGGGTTTCTAGAGGATTTACCTGAACATCCTTCAGAGTGGGAAATTGAGTTCTCTATTTATTTAATTCAAGGTTAAAAACCTATATCAATGATTCCTTATATAATGTCCATGGTAGGATTAATAGAACAAAGAAACAACTTAAGGAATTGAGTAATAAAGAATTTATCCACCCTAGTGTTTCTCCATGGGGAAACCCTGTTCTCTTTGTCATGAAGAAAGATGTATCCATGAGTATTTTCATTGACTATAGTGAAATCAATGTTATTATAGTAAAGAAAAAATATCCCCTACCTCTTATTGTAGATTTATTTATTCAAATTCACAGTGCCCAATATTTTTCAAATAATGACCTTCGATCGGGATATAATTAGTTTCCTATGAGGAAGGTGGATATTCTAAAGATAGAATTTTATACCAGGTATAGGAATTATGATGTTAAAGAAATTCTATTTGAATTGAATAATGCACCCTCTATTTTCATGGACAAAATGAATCGAGTTTTCATAGAATATATTGACGAATCTATTGTGGTATTTATTGATGATATATTTTTTTTCCAAAAGTTATAATGACCATAAAAATCACTTGTTGATTGTTCTGAAGACTCTTATAGGAAACAAATTATTTGGGATGTTTAGAATGTGTAAATTTTGGCTTCAATCAGTTTCTTTTCATGGCCATATTATCTCAATGGATGGAATCTCATTCGATCCTTCGATGAAAAAGGTTGTTCAGGAATGACCTATGCCAAAGAACACCATTGAGGTACACAGTTTTATTGGTTTAGTAATTTATTATCGATGTTTCATTTAGAACTCCACTATATTAGCTAACCCATTGACCAAGATTACTTGTAAATGGGATAAGTTTATATGGACAAAATAATGTGAAGGTTTTCTGAAGAATTGAAGAATAGGTTAGTGAATGCTCAAATATTTACTCTACTATTGGGAAATGGTGGATTTATGATTTATGGTGATGAATCAAAGGAAGGGATTGGTTGTGTCTAAATGAAAAATTATAGAGTTATTACACATATATCAAGGAAGTTAAAATATCATGAACAGAACTACCTAACTCACGATCTTGAGATAGTATCTTTAAACATTTCTTTGAAGATATGGATACATTATCTCTATAGTGAAATATGTGAGATATATATAGATCAAAAGAGTTTGAAATATATCTTCTAATAGAAATAAATATATATGAGGAAAAGGTGATGGATCGAGATTCTCTAAGATTATGATTTTAAAATACACTACCACCATTGGAAGATGAATAAAGTATTAGATGCATTGATCATGAAGGATCATGGAGTTCTGAACAAAATAGGAATTCACAAGGACCCTATATACATGGATCTAGAAAATATGGATATGGGAATTATCAAGGAAGGTGAAAAGTCATTACTTTTTCAACTGGTTTCCCAATAATATTTATTGGAAAGAAATAAAATTTCTCATTGTTATAATCAGAATATTCAATAGAAAATTAATGTTGTGATTGATGGGAAGTTTCCAGACATCATGTGTGAGGATGTAACACTGAATTTGGGAGGAGGATATGTATTCCCTGTATACTAGTACTAAAAAGTGAGTTATTAAATGATTCCCTTAGCTCAAATTTCATTATAAACTCAAGTACCACTATGATAAATAGAGATCTAAAGGGGCATTTCTTGTGGGATAATATAAAGCGTGAAATTGTTGTTTATGTATCAATATGTTTAGTATGTCAATGGGTGAAGGCTGAAAGAAAACATCCTAGAGATTTCATGAAACCCATTCCTGTTCATACATGGAAATGGGATGAAATCACTATGGGTTTTTTCACTAAATTACCAAAAACACCCAGAAATAATGATAAAATATGGTTGACTATTGATCAACTTACCAAGTATACATATTTCTGTACTATAAAAAATGATTTACCACAATAGATCCTTGCACGAATTTATATTAATGAATTTGTAAGACTTCATGGAGAAACAATTTCTATTGTTTCTAATCGTGATCCACTATTTACATCAAAATTATAGAAATTTCTATTGAAATCGTCATATAGGAAGCTTCATTAGAGTATTTCTTACCACCCTCAAACTAACAGGTAGTCTGAAAGGTCCATTCATACATTAGAAGACATGTTGATATCATGCTACCTTGTTATTCAAAGTATTTGGGATCAGTATTTGACTTCAGTAGAGTTTTCTAACAATAATAGTTTATAATATAGTATTCAAATGGCCATATATGAAGCATTGTATGGAAGGAGTTTTCATACACAATCTTGTTGGGATGAAGTTGGTGAAATAATGCTTGTAGGCCCAGAGAATGTGGATGAAACAATAATAAATTTAATGACAATTCAATCCCATATCATAGAATCTAAAAGTTGAAAAAATATCTATGCAAATAATCAATGAAAGGATTTGTAATTTCATGCGGGAGATCATTTTTTCATGAAAGTATATCCATGTAAGGGTGTTAAAAGATTTGAGAAGAAAGGAAAATTATTCCCTAGGCATGTTATTCCTTTTGAAATTTTAGAGATAATTGGATTTGTGGCTTATCATATAGAAATATCTCCTAGACATTCTAATGTAAACAATGTGATCCAAATAATTTTTTTAAAGAAGTACATGATAGACCCAACACATGTCCTCACTAATTAAGGAATAGAGTTAGAATCTAACTTATCTTACTCTAAAGAGCGTATCTAGATTTTTGACACTAAAAAACATGTGTTGATGAATAAGAAGACTCAGTAGGTAAAGGTACATTGGAAAAATAATGAAATAAAATAGGTGACATGAAATCCTAAGGAGATTATGATGAAGAACTACAAAAATATTTTTATGTGGTGACAGACTAGAAATTTCGAGGAAAACTTTTTTGTATGAGGAGAGAATGTAATGAACCAGAACACTATCAATGAAATTTCCGTTCTTTTGTTTATTTCATGTATTATAGATCATAGTAAATCACTCATAGAATACAATACAAGGATAATAAATGAATAATTAATGAAATAAGATGTATTTCTAGAATTTAAGGAACCTATACAGATGAAATTGAAAATTTACCATAGGAAAAGTAATATGACCCATATGAATAGTAAATAAGAATAAGGAAAAGTAACATCACCCATAAAAGTATAAATAAAATTAGGTCTCCTTATAACTAAAAGTATCATGTAATTATATCATAGTATAAGTAAATGAATGGTTTAAAACTTATTAAATTTGGTGTTGATATTTTTATATGTCATAAATAGTTAATTAGAATTTTATAATTAATAAAATTTTAAACAGAAAATATATTAATATAAAATGTATTTATAAGTTAAAATTTTGTTTTCCTATGATTTTTGGATAATTTTATGAGATGTTATTTAATTTATGAATGTTTTATAAAATCCGTTATAGATTTAGAATCTGTATTTTTTAGTAAATGATGATATTCATTCAAAATTATATTTATCATATTCATTAAATTATTTTCATAAAATGGAGTTAATTTTTGAATTCCACGTGATAAAAAATTCTTAAGGTGAATTTTTGTGAATTGTAAACTACGATAGTTTGTGATAAATGGTAAATACATGATTTATTGAGTTGTTGGTGATGTTTTGACGATGTGAGAACCCTTGGGTCGAACTCACATTAACTTATTACTATATATAGTCACAATATTCATCACTATTGGTTGTCTTGAGAAAAATAATAAAAAAATGAATAAATAATGAGAAAAAACCCCTCCCCTCCAATACAAATACCAGCCCCACCACCACTTCTCCTCACACCATACAAGATGTGAGACGTGTTAAATTTTTTACCAATATTATTCCAAATCATATCCCATGTTCAGAAGATCTTGTTCTCTTCAAAATACCAAAACCAATCCCCTTAAGGAGGTTCTCAAGGAGGTGCATTCAAGATGTAAAATCCTACTTCTTTTCATGTTAGTTTCTTTTTATGTTCTTTTATTTTATTATTCTATCCTCACATCCTCTATAAAAATGATAATTATAACTCTAGTATAATCTATATACTATAATTATATCATGTTAATTAAATATATTTACTCAAACTTCTTTCTCACCCTGTTTTATTTTAATAATGAAATCATCAACCATTAGGTGCTGATTCAAAACCGCTGTGGATAACTAATTTTCATTCTTCAATTTATCCTTAATGGATAGTAATTAAACCATATTTATGGTTAAACATACTATAATATATGTATTAATACTTTTTTGATGTTATGTTAGTAACATATTTACATAATATGAAATGATAAAACAAAATGAGATCATTATGATTAATAACATCCATAATAATGTAAATGATTATCACAAAATGTTTGATTCATTATAATACCATATAATAAAATGATATATATAAACATTTACAATTCATTATGTTCATTAGTATCATATAAATTCAATTCATGATAATAATTCACATTCCAAATGAACTTATATACTCAAACAAGTATACTAATGGTGAAAACCAAGGAAACAAACGCTCCCAAGAAATAAAATTGAATCTTATAACTCATAAAAATGATATAAATAAACTTAATAAAATTATAATAAATTAAAAATATATATATAAGGTTATTAATTAATTAATTAGTGGATTTAATTTGATTAACTAGGATGTTAAGGTCATGTAAAGAACACATTGAGACATATGGTATGGGTTTCCCCAGAACCTCCATTTGTCATTCAGGGTTATGCTTTCCCTCTCTTTACCCCAATTAAATTCTTAATTTTTATAATTTACTCCTAATAAGTTCTTTAAAATGTTCTATATATGTGTACCAATTATAATCCTTCTTTATTTTATGGGGAGTTACATTTTTTATAAGGATATTTTCAATCATTATTGACAAGAAATCCCAATTAAAGAGAATTTCTTGATTTTTTACCCATTTACATGTAACATATACAATATGTTTTAAGAAGCCATTATTTTTATAAAATTTCTAATTTTGTCATGAAAAACTATATTTTTTCAAAACTATTTTTATACAAAAAATTATGACAAATAAAAATGATTCTTCCAAAAGAACACTTCTTTGTAAAGTAAAAAAAAGGTACTTCTATTAAGAATTCCTTGATGATTTTATTAAATTATTTTCATCTATTTCAATACCTATAGTGAATTTTATGATTTATTGATTTTAATATATTATTATTTTCTTCTAACATATGTTATGAAATGGTTTATGACCAGTTTGACTATGGATGTTCGATCTTGATACCATTCACCATGCTACAAAGGTTGGTTAGTGATTATGATTATAGATTGGGGAAAGTTATTAAAATTTCATATTTTCATGTTGTTTATCTTCATAAAAATTCATATTAGGAATGAATTTGATTTATCAAAGGAATTTTGGGGCCATATATATCCCCTTGATTCATCGGTAGGTCTCATGAGAAAAAATAGAATTGGGTTTTGGCCAAGGCCTTACCCTAGTATTTTAAGATATCTTGGTCGAGGCCTTGATGATATGTTTTAGATATCTTGAATTATTAATACCATAATTATGATATTAGAAATTGATAAACCATGTGATATTTTACTAGTGTAAAATCCATTACAACGATTCATTCTCTTATGATAAGTTATATTGATTTATTTACTCATCTTTCATTCTTACCATATTATGCTCAAGTTTATTTTTAAAGGAATGTGTTTTTTGGTTATTCACTTTACCTAATTTTTATGTTTATAAAAAGTTTTTTATAAATCACTTACCTATACTGAGCATCATATATCACCCTTTTCTTTTGTTTTATTTTCCACTAGGATGCAAAAATTTGTATTATGAATGACATGTAGGGTTAATCAATGAGTTTAAGTGTGATTCAAAAGAAGTTGATATGTTATATTTCATTTCATGTTGTAATGTAACAATTATGTAATAATCATTATTTATAATTTTACTGAACTATTTAGTCATTCTGGATGTGATTCCTAGTAATTATACCAATGTAATAAATTATGGTAGTGGCTCGGGACTACGGGGTTTGAAGTCCTTACAACCAAAGTGTTAAAATAATACTAATAAATAAAAATTATAGGATTAAATCAAGGATAATAAAATATATTTTTTTAAGGAATAATATCCATATAATTCCCATTAATTATAATTTGACATAGACGATCCCAAAAATAAATGAGTTTATATTATAAATTCCTTACCTTGAGTCTCATCTTTCTTTTTATGCATTCAAATTTTATATATAATAAATATAGATTTATTATAAATATATTTCATGAACATTTTGTACACATTAAAATTTTATATATAATAAATATAGATTTATTATAAATATAATTTAGGAACATATTCATACCTAACTAGATGTTTATAATTCCATTAGAATTTATAGTTAACCTTTTATTAAAAACATCATTATTAAAGTAATCATTCGGGTGAAAATTAGTTTCTTTTCCAAGACTTTTTTGGATTGATGGTTCTGATAATTTAAATGTTTTTATAGTTTAATCATATAAAGAATATTTATCATGAAATATGTAAATAATTTATTCAAAAAACACACTTTTCTAATAATACATATAATTTGGTGATGAAAAACAAATCACATCATCTCATGGAGATGGTAGACCACATGAATGCATGAGCGATTTTTTCATTTTCAAATGAATATGAAGGTAATAAAGTAGAAATTGTATTATAATTAAAAAATAAAACATATTTAATAATTATCATATATAAACATTAAATAAATCCTAATAACCAATCATAAATTATGGTTATGTAAGTTTAATCATATTGTTGTGTGGATGCATTTGTCTTCACGTACTCAGGAGCAAAACTATCATTTCCAATTTGATAGTGAATAGGTTGAAATGGTGATACCATAATAATATTATTGGATTCATTAAGTATATATTTATAAAATATTTTATTAGGTATTATAATAAGACTGAAACATGAAAAATATAGGTATTAACAAGTACCACTTCTCTGAGATTTCTTCTTTAAATCTCTTCTTAAAGACCTTTAGGACAATTTTTTTAAGAATATAGGAAACTATATGATGTTTACAGGGCAGTTGATATGATATTTTGGTAGGTTTGGGTTGATATAAATTGATCAAGTTGTGACGATAAGGGAGGATAGGGGTTCCCTTTTAGAAGTGAAGGAAGTTGCATGCTTGTACTTATAAGTTACAGTAAAATATAATAAAGGCAGTCTCATTGAAAAGTGGCACAGAATTAGATAATGTTTTAATATATCTTGATCTATAATCAAAATATAATCATAAACTAGAATTTATAAAAGTTTTTAGGTAATTTTAACCCTTACATCATCAGTTCGACCCCTCTCAAACCCCTTTTGTACATAACAGTAATAATGAATTTTTACCTTGATTAATATTAATAATAACCAAAAACAAAGTTGAAATTATTAAATAATATTAATTATTATGATTCCAAATAAGTACACATATTAAAATATTAAATTTCTGTATATGGATGAACCTCGTTTTTAATTAAGCATGAAAAGCACAAAAAACATGTTTTTTGAAAATGGATTTTTAACAAAAAAACGGTTTACCTTCATTCCATGCCATGTAAAAAATATTATATGGATTAAAAAATATTTTATGTAGTATTTTATATAAATATATAACTAACTCAATTAATAAATATAAATTAATTTAACATTATATTTCAAAAACACATTTTCTAATAATTCGTGTTAGAAAAACATCATTGTTTTAGCTTTAAATGATTTTATAGTAACTTATAACCAAATAAAAACTAATAAATTCAGTATATAAATATATAAATAATACTCTTACATAATTTAGTTTTTCTAATTCATAATCACCAATCAAATGTCTTGGAGATAATTGTCACAGTAAATAATAATGCATAAATAGTATATCTCGATCCATTTAAACTCATTGTAACATGTAATCCATGAAATTTAAAAAAAATATTTAAGGATAAATATATCATAAAACCATTGAGTGTTAAATACTACCCAATTAATAATAAATTCAATCTTGAAATTATATAACATTGATATAAATAAATTAATATACTTCTTCCACATCTCATACTCACGTTCCAACATAGCTCTCACAAATTTATAGTTTCGCCACAAAATGTGACAAGGTGAGGAGCCTAGTTTTGCAGTACATTCATTGTTCTTGAATATCTTATGGTTGTTCATCATAATATAGTTCAAAATTCAGTGGAATTACCTCTAATTTTAGTGTATTTTAAGAATCATATATATACATTTTTAGTAGTTATACATGGAAAACGTCCTAATCTTAAGAGATATTTAGTGAAAGAACCAACAGATACAAAACCCTAACAATATGATCAATAATTTTGAATGGGGGAAATATCTAGGGATAAAATTCCCCTTACTTATAAATATTATAACCTTCTTACATGGAGATATTTATATGAAAACCTTTTCACCAATATCAAACTCTAGATCTCACATATTATTATCAGCAAAACAAATTAGACTCTTATCAACCATGAAGTATTAGAGAATTGATATAACATTATATACCATTTCCTCATATATCTTATGTTCTATAATCTTTTTTTCCATAGAATCAACTATGTATTTTTGAGTTCTATACTAAATATCATAGATGGATTTTTAAAGGTTAAACTGAATTCTCAACAGAAATCTATTATTGTATGTAAATTCAACCACATGAAGGTGTTGATCTTGACCACATTTTAAACCCATAGAGTAAGGCCTCATAAAATATTATATGGTTTTAATCGTCTCCCATTAATAAAAATATATCTTTAATTGATATGAAGTGATAAATTTCATATCTGTATTAAAATCCTGATGCATAGTTTTCTAAGACATCGAGGTAAAACTACGATCCTAATAAGATACTATATAAGTTGGTCCTCTATGAAAACATACAACATCCTTAATGTATAGATGATCAAGAGATAAAAATTTTAAAATGGAAATTAAATGATCTGATTTCATAAGATGGTCTAATACAACCACAATATAAATTTTTCGTTTATATGTTTTGGGATGTCCAATAATGAAATATATTGTAATGTTTTCCCAATTCCATTCTAATATGGGTAATTATTATAACATCCCATTGTATTTTTTATATAAAATTCAACATTCTAACATACCATGCATGAAGTTACATATAATTTAATATCCCTTTTCATGTTATCCCACTATAAATACTCTTCTAGATCTTTATACATCTTCATACTTCTAGGATGAATAGAAAATGATAAATGTTGATATATTTCCAACATCTCTTTCTTAAGGACTATTATTGATGGTAAAAATAATTAGTTCCATAAAAATATCATTACATAAATGAAATAGACAATCTTAGGAACATTTCTCACATTATTCTAATGATTCACATCCTCTATATATGAATTTTTAATCCTCACATGGATGAATGGGTGAAAATTCATTTGGAAAATATATGATCTAAACCCTTTCACCATTAATTTTAGATATATATTCAATAAATACATAACCATTTGATCTCTTTCAATCCTTTTCATTGAAAAACTATCATTTTTTTAAACTCAGGGCATTAACCACCTTTTTTCCTATCCAAGGTGGGTGTGTACTGAGATGTAATAAACAATAAAAAATTCCAAACACCAAATCTAAAAGATATTAAACTATTTGAATATTAATATATACATCAAGATTTTATGATCACTATATATATCATATCCTTCACATAAATATAATTAATCCATATATTCTATGTAAAAAATACTATTTCTAACTCCAAATCTTGAGTCGAGTTATTTTACTCAGGAATTTTTAATATTTTGAAGCATAAGCGATCACCATATCATAATGTATGAGTAAAAATCTAATTCCATTACTATATACATCATTATATATCACAAACCCTTAACTAATTATGTTTAGTGTTAAAAGTAGGTGTGTTTACTAACCTTTTTTTCAGCTCCTTGAATTTTTTTTAAAATTCATATATCCATCGGAATATAGAGCCATTCAGATTCAGCTTGGTTATTAGATAACATATCCATGAGTAATTCCTCCCAATGTATCAATAATATCCATTTATCACAAAAAAATATGGATCTTGGTTACCGTTGTTGGTCTACGCCATTTCTCAATAACTTTTTCGTTTTAATGATCCATTGTTATACACTTGATTTAAATTATATGATTGAAGAATGAAATAATTGGTATATTTAATTCAAAACCTTATGTACATGGAATATAGTTTATCCTTCCTTAATATCTTTAATATAATTTTTAAATGATCTTGTTTCTCTTCCATTATCTTGGAATATATATGAATATCATCTATAAGTACTACCAAATAATAATCAATGTAATATCTAAGTGATATATTAATTAAATCTATTAAGATGGTAAGGGGATTGGAATGTCAAAATGGAATCAATTTATATTCATAATTTCCATTCCTTTGTGTAGAAGACTATATTTGGTATATCATCCTTTATGACCATCGATTGATGATATCAATGATGAATTTTATTGATGTAAAAGTATAGATCTATTTTTATTTGACCCAAAAATCAATAAATAAGGGGTATGAAATACATGTTTTTGATAATGGACTTATTAAGTTCGTAATAAAAAATTAAATAACACATTTATACATATTTCTTTTTATAAAAAATAGTTTGTTCTCCCCATGGTGAACCACTAAGACATATGAATCACTTTTAAGTATTATCCTTGAGTTTCTTCTTCAAATCATGTAACTCAATTGGTAATATTATATATATAGTCATTGAAAAACATATATCACTGAGTATGGGTTCTTTTGAAAAATAAAAATCATGATTTGATAGAATACGAGTAATTATTATAGAAATAAATCAGTATAATCCCAAAAAATATTCATATCATTGATGTTTTGTTTGTCCCCAACCATTTGATATAAATATCCTTCATGGATATAAAGTAATAACCATACAATGGATGTAAGTTCCATTGAAATTTATTATTTGTCCTTACACTGAAAGATGATCATATTTCGATTCATAATATCTGACAAGACTTCCCTTCCTTGTAAATTGACATGATATCTATGTATATAATGCATTTCCATTCTAAAATTCACATAAAATTCAGCTATAGGGTTAAACATGAGATTTTTAGGATCCACGTTCCCACAAACTTCTGTCAGTGAGGATATATAGACTTGAAATGTGACTATTATACTATTTAGAGTTTTTACTATGAACTCAACATCTAATCATTGAGTTAGTGACATTATACAGTTAGAAAATTGTTTACATACAAAAAAGTTAGTGGATTTGATTCAAATATAACATTTATAGTTCTAGAGTGGATATTAAGTTTAACTTTCACCACATTATTATCATCACCCACTTCATTAGTTGTGATCGTATAAAAATTCCAATTGTCTCTTAACATAATAGGATAATGAAAATACTTATTATCATCAATTTTCATATTCATGTATTAATTGGAATAATGTCTATAATCCTTAAAATTGTAGAATTATAGTGTGGGAGGAACATTTGGTTGTGGTTTTTCATCATTTCTTTCATTTATTGGACTCTTCACATCACATCAGTATTCTTTTGATTGATAATAATTTTCTCCACACATAAAATATTTTCCAGATCCCATAAACAAATGTGTTTCATGCTTCCTTCTACACTTCTGATATTAAATGGGATTATTTTTCCTTCCTATAATTGTTTTATTATTATAATTTCTTTGAAATTATATCATTATATTATTGTCTCGATATTGATGAGAACATTGAGAGTCTCTAATTTCTATTCTAATTTGAGTTCACATCGAATTATTTTATACATAGCTATTAATGTCTCTTATATCCAATGCCTCAAAAAGACTTGGTATGAGGCCACTAATGAATTAGACTACTTGTATTTCAAGATCAATGATAAAACTGGAATAATATGATTCATTCATGGTGAAATTTGCATCATATTTATTAATGAGTCCATTATCAATATACATTAACCTTTTTATTTTTTTTGTAAATATTCTAGGGAAATAATTATTTATAAATATCTTTTTTAAACTCTTCCTATACCCGGGAATAAATTTCATCCTCTTTCTGTTTATTCTTCCAAAGAGTCCACCGTTGAATAGTTTCCTATTGATACTTGGATAAATTAACCTTCTCAGAGTCTGGGAAATGGATAATAGAGGATTATATTTCAATAGGATTGATCCATTCCTCATTAATAAGTGGATCAAAGGAACCAGTAAAGGATGTTAGATTTTTTTGTATAAAAGAAACAATGTTGAATTTTTCATTCCTTTATACTTTGGATTCTCATCATGATTTATTTTACCCTTCATATATTTAAAAATTTTGGTCAAAACCTCCATAATATCTCACATCCGAATTCCGAGTTCATTTGATAGATCACGAGAAAAATCATTGTATTTCTCCCTAAATTTAGTATAAACTTGATTTCTCAAGGGTACAACCATTGTCTAAGACCAAAATAAATAGTGTGAGTAATAGTAATCATAGTGTTTAATCATGTAATCATGAAAATTCATTCATAGGGTGTTTAAATACAAAAACATTTTTTATATCTCTGACACATTAGGTTTAACATAGTCCATTAATGGTCATCATCTATTAAAATCCTTCATAATGGTTCATTATGATAATGTTAATTAACCCAATAATATCCACTCTATGTGTATAGAAAGGTATGAAATCTTAGCCCCACTCATCATACCCCAGTTATGATTGAGTTAATACCTAATATTCCACTTTCAGAGATGTTACCCCTATGTGCAAATGTTCCATAGCTGCATCCACTTACCGATATCCAGATAGGGATGTGTTTTCTAGTAAAAACATGAAATCACTACTTTACTAAATCATCACAATGTTATCATATAATTTTACATATCCCCATTGTTTCCGATATAGTTATCTTATACTAATATAAAAAATTAATAAAAACATTCTCTAATACCAATTGAGGAAACCCAATAATTATATATATATATCATCATCATTTTAAATGAATATTAAAAACAAATTATAACAATAGACACCCTATAATTGTAATGTTTTTGTCAATTTGGATAATAGATACATAATTATCTTATTTTGTGAATGATAATCAACATCTAAAATGAATTTCATCTCATAATGTACACTTATTAGTCATACCATACTTCTGTACATTATACATTACATGGGTAAGAAATGGTGATTTCATATGCCTTATAAGGGTAAAAATAATAGGTATCAATAAATTAATATAAGTGAGTTTAATATTGGATTAATGATATAAAAAAATGATTGTAACTTATAGTAATCAAACCCAATAATTCTATATCAATATTTATAAATCATATCATAAGGAGTTTTCCAAAAAAAAGATATTTCATAAGTGTGCGTAGTCACACAAAAAAAACTATGAGCCATGATTACACATCATAATCATAAGAAATAAGTTTTTGGCCCACACATAAGTAATGAAAATAATTTATTTGACTAAGGCTCACTACTATAACTGTCATAGTGTATTGGGTTCACTCAAAATTCCCTAATTTTCTTTGACATGGTTTACTCCCAATACCATCTAATTAGAAATATTATATTTTTGAACTGAGTTCACACCACATTGTAGTCCTTATTATCTCAATACATATTCATATTTTATGAACGATTTGGATGGATATATAATATTTTTCCTAATTGAGAAATTTTAGAAACCATTATTATTTCTTCCATAAAATCATTAAACATTCATCATATCATAATATCATAACCTTTGGAATGGAATATGATCCTTGGGATAATGATTTAATAAATATTTTCATGGATATTGAGCACGACAGAACTCCCAATTTTTTGTTCAAGGTTTCAATAAAACTATCTTTGTGAGAGAATTTTAAGAAATCTCAAAATAAAAAAAAATTATTAGAAAGTGAAGAATTGTTTATGAAAGTTATGTATCATGAATTTAATATTGATAAATAATGTTTTTTTAGATTTATGAAAAGTTAATGTGATTCATGTGACCCCTAGTTAAAGAAATAACTATTCGGTGAGATTCATTTCTCACTATTATCATCTTTTCCTAGAAGTATATAAATATATAATGTCCTTCAAGAACATTTCACGTGGGGAGTAATGATGAAATATATTTTTATATTTACTATAAAATGTTTTAATTTTCAATAGGTGAAATTTGAATTCTAATTACCAAATGCGGATTATTCATCATTTTTCAGTGTGAAAATGGAAATTGGGTATTATATCTAATGATTTTGTGGACATATTACCAAATAATTCTTGAGGAAATAATGAATTTGTGTAATTATTGAAATATTAATGAAATTTTATCATTATATTCCTATTCGAGAGAAAATTTATTTGGATCAACTTTGTTAAAAATTATGTTAAAGAGATAA
The DNA here is from genome assembly GCA_963277665.1 of Viscum album. Classification (NCBI taxonomy): domain Eukaryota; kingdom Viridiplantae; phylum Streptophyta; class Magnoliopsida; order Santalales; family Viscaceae; genus Viscum; species Viscum album. The sequence continues at coordinate 49,557,679 of OY728138.1, read as the reverse complement.
TTTGATTTCATAGAGTCCCTATTTCAATTTTATCTAATTGGGGTCCAAAAATGACATCTAATTTTTTAAAGGAATTCAGAAGCCATTGGAAACTAAATTTAATTTCAATAAAACATTTCATAGGGAATGGTTTAGAAATTGGAGGGTAACCTAAGATATTGTTCAATATATTATCATGAATGTTTGGATAAACATATGAATTTGATATACTTTTATTATAATCACACTTTTCATTCATGTATACAGATGGAACATTTTGAGGAATTATAAGGAATGCAGTGTGAGAATCAGGCATATTTGGATGAAGTTAAGGAAATAATGTTGTTGGGACCATAACTGGTTGATGAAACTATAATGACCAACTCCTTTCATAAGTATATATTAAATCTGAATATATGAATATTCATTACATTACATAACGAAACCACTCTAGGACTATATGGGTTTAGTGTCTTTGGAAACATGAAAATAAAAATAGTTAGGTCATAAAACATCAGCATTTTCTCCCATAGATCAATTCAAAACAACAACCCTTTTTGACATATCATACTAAATACCATCCATATTATCCTGGTATAATAAATATAACAAAGGGGTGGTATCGAATGCTTAGTATGTATAGAAATGGGAGATATCAATCATTGGACAAGGTCATAAAAACATGAACATGACTCTTAGAAATTACACCATGCATATCATAGATCATAATCATGATTCATGGAAAAATTCAAAGAACATAATAAGAAATGAAACATAAAATAAAAAAGGAACATGATCTCTGAGTGTATAAAAATTTCATAAAACATGGAATTTAGAGCATACATATGCCTATAAAATCTTATACCAAGGCCACCTACCAAGACATTCATAACATTTTATGATTAAGATATTAAGTGACATAGATTATTAAGTCTTGGTATGACTTTAGTGTAACCTCTAGTTTGGTTATTTAAATGAACTCCCATATACCCTCTAGTTTCAGGTTTAGGATTACCTCTCATATACCCTCTTATTGACGTCTTGGTCTGACCACTTGTGTACCCTTTTATTATTGTCTTGGGATAAATACCCATGTACCATTCTATTACAGACTTTGGAGGAACAAACATGCTCCCATTTATTATAGGACTATGATTAACTCCTCTTTACCCTCCTCTTTCAGGATTTTAATGACGACTCATGTACCCTTTTGTTACAGGATTGGATTGAACAACCATGTACCCATCTATTGCGGGCTTGGGATGAACACCTGTGTACCCTTTTATTGCAGGCCTGGGCTAACAACCCATAAACCGTTTGATTGAAAAATACATATATCATTTAAAAATGAATTTGAGGGATATATATGTCCCACCATTTACATAATGAAATTCATTCATGTGTTTCACAATAAAATAATTCATTAATCACATCGAACCCCACATAAATAAATGAGTGTCAAACAAAATTTATCATAATATAACTCATGTAAAAGGAATATGTTTAGTAAATTTCAATACATCACAATGATTAACTTAAAATAAAAACAATGAGGACGGTACCTTTGAAAAATAACCACAGTAAATCATAAGTAACATCAAATAATGTTATCTTATACTGAAATTGATTTTTAATGATCACCGGAAAAAATTCTTGAAGCGAACATCCTTATAAATATCATAAAATCAATCTATTATGTTTATTCAATATACATAAACATAAAAACTAGAAATTAAACATAATATAATAAAAATTCATCCAACACATTATCATGTAACAATATAATCAATGAACTAGAAGGTTAACTCAAATAAGTGAAATTAGGTTAATAATTCGCTAACCACTTTGTAATCAGTCAAATAATATACCCCATAAAGTAATAATAATAATAATAAAAAATTAATAACATTAATATACGTATATTCGTGATATTATATATCAAAGTGATTTATATACACCACACATAAGGAATAAGTGCTGAATAATTCATATATCTCCCATAAGAGATAGTGAGATGAGAGACTCATACTTAATGCTTCCCTTTAGTTTTGAAAACATTAACCACCTATATAAAGGATTGAAGAATAGTATTAATTCACTAAATTACTATAATAATATTTAAATTACATTATATGATACTTTTATAACACCTTACCATCCATTCATTAAAAATAATTCATTCTTTTCTTTGTTTTGGGAGCTGTTATTTAACGGATTCATGATCAGTTCATTTGTGTGCATTGAGAATTTTTCATGTAAATCGGAAAGAAATTGTAGAACTAAAATTAAATTTTATTAATGAGATTCCAAAAGTTCAAATAGTCCCATGTATTATTTTTATTTCTTACATGTAGAAGATTCATTTTATAAAATGTTAATGATAAATGTTTAGTTTAATTTGGTGGTTTTTACGACTATCACAAACTAGTTTTGTTTTATTTAATATGAAGCCTCAATATTAATTAAAGAACATGAAATATTCTATAACAAACTGATTAAAATTTTATTTAATGAGAATAATAGTATTATGACCATCCATGAAACCCATAATGGAACATGAACACAATTATTATTTATAGAGGTGACTAATTGGCATAATTTAAAAAATAGTATTATTTCTTTGAATAATAAGAGATGAGAAATGAAATTGTTATGAGATATTCATTTAATAACATAAAAATATAGTATATAAGTTATTATTGAGTTATGATTTTATTATGGATTGATTAGGAGATAATAATGTAGAAGAAGAAGAAAAAATAAGAGAGGTGTTTTAAGAAAATTACCTCTTGAATATCACATCCTTAAAAGACCCCTTGGGAACCATGGATTTGGATTTTTTTGTGAGAAAATAAGCACATGAATGTGGGGAGAGTGAGTGGGAGAGTTTCTTTAGATATGTTTTTAGATTCATGTATATTTAAGGGAAATGGGGTGGTATTTATACTTAATGAGGGGTGGTTTTAAGTTATTAAATAATGATTATTTTATAATTATAGCCGACAACATTGAGATGGAATTAATTTACATGGATTTGGATGATAATTTATGTCTCCATGGATGTTTATGGTTGATAAATACCTCAAAATCCATTAAAAGTATTTGTTTTTTGGTATTTTTAGCATTTACCTTTTAATGTATATATGTTTTGTTATTTTACCTTTACCATTGTAAATGTATCTTTTTACCACAGTAACTTTATTATTCCTGAAAATAAAAATGATCTCCCTAAATAATATTAAATTTTTTATTACAGTTATTTAATCCATTTTAAAACTTTTAATTAATAGAAATAAAAATTTTATATTTAAAATTTATCTTGTATACACAACGGGAATGTGGGTTTTTAAAGTGAAAACATTCATTAGTTTTAAATGTTTGTATATCGAATTTCAATATTAAAATCATTAAAATAATATAAATTTGATTAATTGATTTATAATTGATATAATTATACTTAAAAACCAATTAAAAATATTATTTAACAATATAAGCAAATTATACTAAAAATCAGTTTTTAATTAAAATTCTGTATTTTTTACTATTCATCAAAAAATGAAACTTATTAGAAAAATACCAAATATTCGTCATAAAATAATTATAATATCATGATTTAAAAATTAAAATTTATTTTGAGAAATAAAATTTAATAATGTTTCAAAATTTAGTTTTAAATTAGGTGCACCATTAAAATGAAGCAAAATTGGCTTTTTGAAAAATAAAAATATTATGATTAAAATTTGTTTTATTCTTATCATAACCCTACCAAACTAATTCGATGAATTTAAAAAAATATTTAATATATAGAATATAAATTTTATCAATATATTTAAAATATAGTGATTAATTTATTCCATTAATATTAAATTCCATTGTGATAATAAATTTTTTTTAATAAAAACACTTCATTTATGATCAATTAGTTTTTATTTTCAATTCCAACTAATTGGTAGCCAATGAATTATTTTTATAAACATGTGAAAACTATATTTTCATATTTTCGTTAATATCATTTATTCCCTCCACTCAAATTCTAAGGTCACAATTAAATAATAATATTTAATCATTTGTTTAAGCTTAGTGTTCTATGCAACGTAATATATTGAAGAGAACATATTTATTTTAAAAAAGAAACATGCCATAAAATGTGAGGGTGTAACATTGTACCCCCCTTAAATTAAATTTTCCCCTGAAAATTCATTACTTATATATAAATATATGATTATTCCTCTACCTCATCACATCTTTATTTTCCCACAAAGCTTTTTCAAATTGATGGTTTCTCTACAAAACTTTAACCAGGTGAGTGATGTTGTTTCATAGAACATTATCTAGAATCAATACATGTGTTTCGTTATATGATATATATTTCTCAAGTGGTACGACATCTGATTTTAATATATTTTAAGGAATAAGTATGTATTTCTCAAGAGATATTCGTGGAACACATCCTTAACTTGAAAGAGTTTCAATTGAAGCATCAATCGATAAGATACCATCCCAATACTATCATGAATTTAAAAAAATATCATCATGAAAATTTTAAATAACAATTAAAAAAATAAAAGGTTGATATTTTAACATTCCCTTGTGGTAAACGAACATCTTAAAAATGGATAATATAACATTATATTAAAAAGAGGGAAATAAAAAGGTGAAGGTCACCACAAAACTAGGATACCAAATACAAAAATATTAGTAGAATTTGAATACATGTATAGGAAAGAAAATTATAAATATAATGTTGTCATGTATAATGATAGAGAATATGTTCGTTAGAAGGTTAATGGCCAAAAAACCATAGGCCAAATATTTCTGAACATTTTCATTGATATCATCATAAATGAGGATAATATGATAATATTCTATTTCAAAATCATTTCAGAAGATATACTTACTTGATTTTATCTCATAAGTATAATCTCTATCTTGGGTTATTCCTGGATCTATTTCCAATTCATTTATTCCTTTATTGAGTGAGATTGAAATTGTTGTGCCTGTAGAACTAGTGGATCATAAAATATATAATTGGATGGAAATTCATTCTTTTTGTTTTAGGTTTTCCTAAAAAATATTGTTAGAATATATTATACAATATTAAAAAGATATTCATATGGTTATGTAATAAATTAATCTCTAAACCCTTAACCAAAGTTCAATATACACAATTTAATAAATTGTAACCTTTATAGACCAACAAAAAGAATAAAATCCCAATATTTTGAATGAGGCCACTAAATTTTCAAAATCAACTTATCATTAATCCTATAAATGACTTGATTTACATGTTTATTGTCACACACCAAACATGTTAAGATCACTATCATGTATTATCTTAAATCATGGTAATAACCTGAATTACAGTAAAACCATATTTAATACAAAAATCAAATTTCATTACTTATATAATCTATATTCTTATACAAAAATTGTTTCATTGTAAGCATGGGTTCATCCTTGTACTAATAGAATATGTTATTTCATTATTCTACGATCCAAGTAAATAATCACATGAAATCTCTTTAATTGATGGACAATTATATTTTCATTGTAATCATTAAAACAAAATCAAAAATGAAATTCCAATCTATAGAGAGGAGTATAAGTATTACTAAATTATCATTGTTCAATTCATCTATTACAATAGTATAATCATTCCCTTTTTAATTTTTTTCCTAGAGGATTTTATGTGTTATCATTCAAATTAGTCTTTGGATTGGTGTATTTGTTAAGATAATTCAAGAAATCCACACAATTGAAACACTAAATTATGGGAGGTGTATTTTTTGGAGCATTATCATTATTCACATAATTTTATGACTTATTTAAATCACATCGGAATTCAGCTACTCGATGCCATTCCTTTATAAACTTTTCAAAACCTTTTGTCCCTTTGAGGAATTCACCTGAGTGCTTCTCCTTACATTTTTGGCATGTATGTGGATGAAACTTTTTATTCCCTCTATCTGTAAAACCACTGTATTTTACTTTAATATCCATCGTATTTTCATTATCACTAGAAACATGGTGGTTTGTAGTATCCATTTCAACTTTTAGTTCACATTGAAAAACTTCTTTCTAGGCTCCAATGTCCCTTAAGGATAATTCATTTTTAATACATGGTTTTAAGACTCTAATGAATCGGTCAATTTTACTTCAAGGGCTAACAATTATACCACATATTTACCTTGGAAGCCTTGTATAATTTTCCTCATATGTAGAAATGGATTCATCATCCATTTAATTCAGGTCATTAATATAAATCTCAATATTTTTACATAGAATATGAGGGATATAATTGTAAAGGAATATCCCCTTAAACTCATCCCAGTAAATAGATTTAATTTATTCTTATTTCCTCATATTCTTGAAAAGATTCCAAGAATGATTTTATTATCATTCCAGATAATAAATAGCTAGGACTACTATTTCCTTTCCCAAGCATTGAAGAATAAAAAATATTTTCTCAATAGTGTTGATCCATTTCTCAGTCCCTAGTTGATGAGATGATCTAATGAAAGAAGGTGGATGTTTCCACATGAAGGCCAATATATAATGCTGACACCTCATTTTCTCGTCTTTAAATCCACTAGGATTCATATCCTATGTGAGTATTGTAATAAAATTTTCCATTGAAGCTCTCATATCATTCGGTTTCTAAGGAGGAAAATTATTTCATAACCTTCTCATTCAGTATTAACATGGTTCCTTTGGGTTCTATCCATTGACATAAACCAAAAAGGATAGTGTGAGCATCAATTTTGAGAGTGGTAAACCAGATATTATAGATAAATTTATTATAAAATTTCAATCTATGACACAGTAGGTTTAATCCTAGTTTATTCATTATATTTTCCAAAATTATAGTATTGTATCATATACATAAAATTATCCTTCGGGGTGTTACTTAAGGTTTTCAAATCCTAGTTTATAAAGGTTAACCATACCTTGTTCTGATACCAACTATAAGAACCCAATATTTTTATAAATATATATTAAATAAATATTGATTAATATTCATTACATAACATCAAAAAACTATTCCAAGACTATATTGTTTTAGTGTGTTTGGAATTTTTGAAAACAAAAGGTTCAAAAAATATAGACAGTGTCTCCCTCTTCTCCCTTCATAAATAGAATCCTTTTTTACAAGTTATACTCAATACCTTCCTTTACATATATGGAAAATAAACATTATAAAGGGGTTATCTAAAATTTTCAGTAAGGATAAACAAGGGAGATATCAATAATGACATAAATTCATTATATTATGAACATAACACTTGAAAATTATACCTTGCATATCATAAATCATAATCTTGATTCATGGAATAAATAAAAGAAGGTAATAAGATTAAGATCATAATCGTATAAAAACATAATTCATGAGAGTTTAAAAATGGAATAAGACATGGAATTTGAGGCATATATATGCTAGAAAATCTTATTCTAAGGGCACCTACCAAGACATTCATAACATGTTTGGCGTGGTCAATTCACCCATGTACCTGCTTCAGGATTTGGATTTCTTATCGTGTGACATCTAGTTTCAAAATTAGTATGACCTCCCATATACCCTTTAGTTTCAATCATAGGATTACTTCCTATGTACCCTCTTATTGAAAGCTTGTGCTGACCACCAGTGTACCCTTTTGTTGCAGGATTAGGCTGAACACATTTGTTCCCCTCTTTTGTGTACTTGGAATGAACACTTGTGTACCCTTTTTATGTTAGCCTAGTATGACCTCCCATATACCATGTTTTTTTATAATTTGTCAGACCACCCGTGTACCCTGTTGTTGTGGGATTGTGCTGAACACCTGCGTACCCTTCTATTGTGTGCTTGGACTGAACACTCATGTACCCTTTTGTTGTGGGATTGGTCTAACCACGTGTGTACCACTTGAGCACATATAAAATTTATCGTAACCTAATTAATTTGAGGTATATATTGGTCCCACCCATAACAAAATGAAAATCATTCATATATGTTCCATAAGAACATGAACCATTTATCACATCAAACCCCATGTAATGAAATGTGTTTTATAAACACATCATTTTCATATAATCAAGGTAATATAAAGAGGCTTCAAAATATATTTACATTGTAAAAATAAACCAATAGTAAAATTATATTATCTTTGAATAATATCCCCATTAAATCATAACTAACATCAAATAATGTTATCTTATAATAAAAGTAATTTTGAAAGATCGCTTGAAATAATTATTGAGGAAAATATCATAAAACTAGTCGATTATTTGTATTATATGTAAATAAACATAAAACAAGTGAAAATGAAAAATAATATAATCAAAATTCATCCCACACATAATCATATAGCAACATAATCAATGATGTATAAGGTCAACACAAATAATGGAAAACGGGTTGTGAATTCCCTTTCACTTTGTAATCAGACAAATATATGGCTCCATAAAAGTAATAATCATAAAATTAAAAATTTAATAACATTAAGATACATGGATTCATGATATTATATATCAAGGTAATGTATATACACCACACAAAAGAAATATGTTTTCAATAATTTATATATCTCACATAAAAGAAATTATGACGAGAGACCCTTACCTCACACTTCTCTTTAGTTTTGTGTTCATTAATCTCTTATATAAAGGTTTAAATATGTTATTAATTAATTAAAACATATAATAATTTTAAAACATACTAATATGATAGTTTTATAACATCTTACCACACATTTATTAATAATATTTCATTATTTTCATAGTTTTTGGTGTGTTTGTTTCATGGTTTCAGGATCGGTTCATTTTTGTATAATATTATATTTTCATATCAAATGGAAATAAAACTCTAGTAGTGAACTAAAATGGTATTAATTCACATCCATAAGTTTAAATAGTCCCATTTTTCATTCTTATTTATTACATGAGGATGATTAATTTGATAAAATGTTATTGATAAATGATTAGTTTAATCTAGCAGTTTTTCCCATCATCACAAAATTGTTTTGTTTTCATAAATATAATGTATATATATTAGTTATAGAATATTAAATAAGGTATAATATACCAAATATATATTATTTAACCTGAATAATATTATTATTACCATCCCTTAAGGAGGTAATGGAAAACTAAGAAAATCATAATTCATATATGTGATTAATCGACATAATTTGGACTATAGTTTATTTTCTTTGAATAATAGGAGATGAGAAATGAAATGGTTATGATATATTTCATTAGTAACATAATAATTACATATATACTATATTATGGAGTTGTTTTTCCTTTATTTATAAAGTGGGTGACTAAAAATTAGAAGAATAAAAGAAAATGAAAGAGAGGTTTTGAGAGAATTACCTCTTGAATATCACCTCCTTGAAGGATCCCTTGAGAACCATTGATTTGGGTTTTTGGAGATACCAGAAGCACTTGGATATGTGGATAGTTAGGATGATAGGGTTTGGTGGATATTTTTTGAGATCTAAGGATTTTTAGGGGAATTGGGGTGACAAGGGGTGGTATTTATACATTAAGAGGGGTGGTTTATGTGATTAAATAATGATGATTTAATATTTAAGCCAACTACATTGAGGTAGCATTAATTTAAATGAATTTGGAAGCTATTAATGTGTTAATTGATGTTTATGGTTGATAGATACCTCAAAAATTGATTAAATATTATAGTTTTTCGTATTTTAAGTTGTTACCTTATAACTTTTACTTCTTTCGTTATTTTACCTGTATTTTGGTAAATATTTCATTTTTACAATGGATATATTTTTGTGCCTAAAAATTAAAAAAAACAAAATACAAAATTTCGAAATTTTTATTCCAAATACAGAATAAATTTTACCAAATTAAATTCATTTTATTTTAATGCTTAAATTTAAAATTAACCCCACAAATGCATAGGGAAAGCGAGTTTTTAATGTTAAAAAGTTCAAAGGTTTTAAATGTTTTTATATAAATATTTTTGTGGTATTAATTAAAATGACCCAAATTGGATTTATTGATGTGTAATTTTTATTTTTACACTTTAAAAAAATTAAAATATAATTTATTTATATATAAAAATTATTTGAAAAAATTATTTTTAATAAAAATTAAGTATTTTTATATATTCATCAAAAAATAAAATATATCATAAAAATACCTAAAAATTTTCCCAAGATAGTTTTTATATCAAAATTTCAAAAATGATTTTTATTTTTTCAAATGAAATCTATAAAATTTTCAAAATTATGTTTTAAAATAGGTGTTGTATTAAAAAAAGGAAAATTTGGCTTTTAAAATAAATTCCGTTTATGCTTAAAATATGATTTATTCTTTTCATATTTCTACCAAAAATATTGGATGAGTTTAAAAAAAAATTATTATATATATAAAAAATAATTGGCATAAATATCTTTCACTAATAGTGATTATTTTTATTTATTATGAAAAAATTTCATTGTGGGTAAAAAATAGTTTTTTTATAAAAACACTTCCTTTTTATTCAATTTTTTTATTTTTATTTATAATTAATTTGAAACAAATGAAATAATTTAATAAAAATATGAAAAAGAATATTTCATAATTTAGTTAATTTTATTCATTCCCTCCCATCCAACAACTATGTCATAATTAAACAATAATATTTAATCATTTGATTATGTTCGGTGTTCTGGGAAACATAAGTTGTCGAATAGATTAAACATATTTGAAAAAAGTTACATGCCATAAAATATTGGGGTTTTACAGAAATGGTCGATAATTTGAATTAGATTCAATAGAACAAGAGTATGGATTAGTGTAAGAATAAAACATTTAAAGATAATCATAGGAAAGATCATTTTTTGAGGTAGAAAATCTTGTTTTTTAAAAGAATTTACAGAGAAAAGTGTTATTCCTTTTGGTAAAAAGTAAATGGTGACTATGAATTTAATTTGAAAAAAATAAAATTATAGAAATTATTGGATTGGTTTCTTAATTACTGGACTTTACTCCATGTTTATATAGTTGTATGACAAATTTAATGTTTTGTTAGTAAGGAAATATGTGTCAAGTGCATCTCATGTTTTGACACCTAAAATAGTTCAGTTATAATAAAACCTTTTTATTTAGAAAAAAAAGTATAGAATCATGATATTAGAGATAAATTCATTCAAAATTAATTTATTCACTAGTTTATGGATTTTATGTATAAACCATTTTATTGATGAAGCTACATGGTAATCCAAAATTTCTATGATGGAAAATTTCCCCACTTATTTATGTATAAAATAAAATTAGGAAGAGGCAGTTTCCAAAAGAATGAAATGTTTTAAAAACATATTTAATTTTTTTATAAATCATTTTCAAGTATTATTAATATTCATTAATTTAATTATTAATTTTTATAGTCATTATTACAATATTAGGTAATTTTATATCAAATGAAAAGAGCTTTATTTGTAACCAAATTCAGTTTTCATACACTATATGTTTTTATTTAAAAAGATTTATTTAAAAATTACTAAATTTTATTTAGATATAATTAACTTCATATTTGAATTATTTTTGTAAAAAATTGGTTTAAATGAATTTTTTATAATTTTATGAAAAGTTTTTTTCTCAATGAAAATTGAAAAATACAAATTTCATATTAGAAACTATGTTTTATTTTAAAGTAATTACAAAGTCACATTCTATTTGGGATTAATTTTAGAATTTACTTAGTTCATTTTAATTAAAAATAATCTAATAAATTATATTTGAATAAAAATTATACTTGAATTTCATATAGAACATTTTTATACTTAAAAATCATTTTTTTTTGAAAAAAAATTATTCGTTGCGTTATCCGGGTTTAAATTTGAATTAAATATTTTCAAATTTATGAACTAAATTTTATAAAATTAATCCCATATTTTGAATCATAAAAATTAATATTATTTAATAATTTAAACCTAATTTTTGGTCATAATGAATAATAAAAATAGTAAAATATATTTCAACGGTTTTGGTTATAACCAATTTAATAAGGGTTAAATTAAAGGGATAAGGGTTAGAATGATTTAAATTCTTGTCTAAATCATATTATACAACAATATTTATACCCCAAGTCCTCTTATATTAGTAAATGTTCCATTTATATCCATTTTTATTGATTAATAAAATGATATATTTTAATATTTTCAAAATTTATGTGTGCGTCCTCAACAACATTTTTAAAAGGATACCCCTCTCCTATTTTCTCCATAATAAAACTTTTGGCCTAGTAAATACTAACCAAAATATCTTACATAAATCCTTCCCAAAATTATAAAGTTCATAGTTTGATCATAAAACCAACCTATGAAGGCTTTTACATTAGTACTAAATAGGTTATCTGAAGAAGAGGTATATTTCTTAACTGAGCATTTTCATTTTATTTAGTCATCTAACTCCTTCGAATATTCTTAAAAATTGATGAAGTAGTAAAATAATTATATTATATATATTTAAAATGAATTATTATTATTTAATAACCTATATCTATATTCCCTTTCATCAATATGATAAATGAATCCAGCATTCGTGTGTATGGCGAACTACGGCCTACCAAATCGATGTAATTCATTTTCAAACACAACCTCTCACCACTGGTTATAATGATGGAATTAATATATAAATATTATATTCATGAAAAAAATAACATTATTTAAATATAATATATAATCTATTTTCTTAACTTTCCATCCATTAAAAAATGATAAAGTCATTTGTGTGTACGTATGGATTACCACCTACATTAGGTTATGTAACTATTTTTTCATGGACACATCATTTGGATGAAATATATAAGTTTATTTAAAAATATAATTTGATATTTATGATATAATAATAATTATATAATGATAAAATTACACTTGCCTTCTTTCCCACATGTTAATTGAAAAATGGACACATTACTGATGCATACATAGGACCTACCGACTCTAGGATTGTAACGTATTTAATTTTTCATAACCATATTTCATGATGTATTTTAAAAGAAAAATTAATTTATAAAAATGATAAATATTTCATCATTAATATTTTTGATATGATTTAATAATTACCCCATTGACCATAAATATCTTACCAATGTTATTTTGGACATAGGAGCTGAATAACATCAATAAATCCAACATGAACTTAATTAATTACGTAATTGTATATAACGTGGAAATCAATAAAATAAAATGCAAAATAAACATGAGAAGGATTATAAATAAAGTAAATAATTAATTTAATTTCATTATTAAGGAAGAAAAAAACACATGTGATGACTCGAACTTGATATAAGGGACACTTTATATTAAAACCACATTTTTAATGTTTGAATGATTTATATACTAAATATTTTTCATCCATATCTATATTCTAAAAATTATTTTTATTGAATTAATTAGGAATACTGGAATGATTATAAATAGAATTTTATCTCACATTTTCCTTTAATTAAATTCATTTTAAATTAAATATTTTTAAAATATTATATGAAATGTTTTGAAAAAAAGAAAAAGGAATGTTCTATTTTAAATTATACGAAACCAACATATTTTTATACACTCATAATAGTTATTTTATATTTATCTTCATTTATAAGATTCCATGTTTTATTAAATAAAAAAGTTTCATTTATTTCTTCTGGGTATTTTCAAAATGGGGTATAAATATAATTAATATTTAAATATTTATAAGTGTTTAGTTATTGTTGAAAAGAATATTTTAAGTATGATAACAGAAATGTATGTTTTATCTTTTATTATTATGTTATTATTCTTGGTATTTATTTATGATGATTGTATATCTCAATATAGCTCATGATGGCAGGTGATCCTAATATAGATCACGATTATGGGTTAGCCCGATACAGCTCTTCATTACATTAGGTAAAGGGATAGAGATAACCATCTATGTTAATCCTAAAATATTATAGGAATTAACTTTATAGATTATTCCATTTATGAGAGTCATTGTAAGACTAATATGAAAATTATTTCCCAAGTTACCTATAATTTTTTTATTCTCTATATAGTTTTTTATAGTAATCATAAGATTTATCAAGTAAATATAATGAGTATAAGTTTAAAGGGGTGTTTATGCTACTCATTAAGAGAGAAATGTATAACATTTCATTATTTTTTAATGATTTAAAATAATCTATTATGAGTTTTATTTTTTAAATTAAGAGTTATTATTAAATTTTTTATTAAAAAATTTGGGTAGATATTTTCATATCTTAGGTAAAAAATGATTATTTGGAGCTCAAAGTTTATTTTAATGAACTAAAACCTTTCTTTATATTCATGGACTATTGAGTCTCTTTCTTCATTCTTACATGTATGTTACTAATATTTTGAGCTCATACCACATTTTAAAATTTCATTCACAAGGTTTTAAAGATGATTATGGGTAAGGGCATGATCAAGATGAAAATTATGAAAATATATCATGAAAAAAAATATATTATATCTTAAATTTTTATATTGTGGTAAGATTGAATACTATTGGTAGTGTTTTATTTGGGATATAATAATTATTTATATAAGATTGATAACCTAATTTTACAAAAATTTCGACCTAAAATATCTCTAAGAATGTAATAAAATCAATTATTTTTTAAAGAATCATTTTAACATAGTATTTAAGGTTAAGTCCTCATAGTAGAAATCTAAGGAAAGGATTGGATAATTTTATTGGTTATGATAATATAAGCTGATCTCATTAAGAAATTATTATTTATGGTTATCATGATATTGAATATTAATATTATTGTGTTTCAACATATAAACAATGTCTATTCAGAATATTTTCTTGTAGAGAAACAAGGAGGCTGATGTAGGATTGAAAATAGAGGAAAATATCCTTCCAAATAAAAAATATGGAATGGTTGGAATGGTAAAAAGGGGACTTTTTCTATGATGTCTATGTTGACACATGATATATATAGAAGTGGAATCCATGACAGAGATAAATGAGGTCTGCTATAGAGGATTATGTCAGTAGTGGACCATTTTATAAGATAAAACCCTCTAGTATTCATTTTATATTTTGAATCACTGATAAATTAAAGATGTATTAAAGATATCAAAAATATATTCAATGTCATGGGTTTTTTGAAACAACAAAATTCAACACTATCTGTTTTCTATTGTGAACTCTAATCCAATCAATGGTGTTCAATGGTTAATAATACTAATAAAATAAAAGAGATTGATTCAATGTAATATAATAAATTTAATAATTTTTCCCTTGAGAATTATTTTATTAAGGTTTTTCAACATAGGATTAAAAATAGATTCCTATAATTAATGCAAAATACAGAAGACTCAATATCCATATTTGAAGCAAACTTCACTCGATTGAAAAGGTATTCACCAAATTGTTTTTGAAATATTGATAGTAAAAGTAACCAGTTTTACTTAGGATTAAATCCATAATACCAAAGATATTTTTCCAATCACAAATTTATAATTTATGATAAAATTGTTCATTATGATGTGAAGGTATAAATAGAGTTTTTTAGTGATTAGGTTTTCTATGAAAATAATAAGAAAAGGAGGTCCATGTGGTAGAAACTTTTGTGGAAGAAATAAATGAAATCTAAGGTAAGAAAATCTGTATTTTAGTTTCTGATGGGCGTGGTAAAAATGTACCAGAAGAATGTAGTAGAAAATATAGGAAATTTATCTAATGTGGTACATTTGAGAATATGATTCATGATTAAAAAAATATCTTTTTAGTGGTAAGACCCATTCTGATAAATAGGAATAAATTTTTTTTCAATGTAATGAGACTGTTCATTATGTGGATGTGTGTCCAAAGTATATAATGAATGATAGAATGAATTAAGAATATAAGGATAAGGGTGTAGTGAAATCTTTTTTCAACTACTTCAACAGATGTCGGGCTATAAATTGAATTTGTAATAGGTAAATTAATTTTTCATTCAGATTAAGATAATTTCTTTAATGATGTGGGGTTAACACATTCTATCATTTTAGAGATATTTGATGGTAAAATGAAATTTTCACCTTAAGAAATGAAATTACAACTTTTAGTCAGAAAAAATTGGTTATTATTAAAGAAAAAAAAATTTATAAAGATGTTGTTATTACCTTATGTGGAAGTATTATAATGTCACCTTCCCATGAGCCACTATAACTGGTGCCCCAAGTAAGGTCACCACATGACCTCAGGCACACCTCCCTGTATGCAAGTTACTGCTAACTAGTAGCACAAGTCTAAAGGCAACATGGGGAGACTATGACCACTTATTATAGTGAATACACAATAGAAGTAACATCAAAAAATTTAACAATGAGATGGAATTATATGTTGAAAGCCTAATGTAAGATCCAACATGTAACTAAGTACACATTCTATAACTATATGATGAATACACTAACTGTCAGGTGGTTATATAAATAAAACCACAATTTCCAAAAACATGTAATATCTCAAACAATGACTCGAACCCCATCCCAGTCCTAACATAACATGATCCAACCCCTCATCCCATGCACTAACAAAATGCTAAGCCCCTATCATGAACCTGTATCAGAAAAAAATTCATCTACTCAGGTACCCATGTTCCATAGTGGCTTGAGCAGGGTGTAAGTATAACTCAGTTGCCCAATAACTACAATGTCTAAATCAGTATCTAGTGTACACAATGGTGTATGAAGATTATAAAATGTGTAATAAATAATTAAAAAAAAGGGATAATATTTTTTATATTTTGAAATTATTTATTAACCATTTTATGCCTCATGTTCCATCATGAAAACAAAACAACCTATCCCAATCTGTACATGTCGATAGCTTAATCCATAATATATGGGGTTACATAATTTTCCTAACAAATAGAGTTTATTAATCCATTCAATTTAATGGTGTACCTTCGATCATCAGTCCAAAAAACCATATCATATCCATTTATTTGGAGTATAAAGCCTCGATCTAACACCCCAACCATTAAATACATCATTGGAGACTATAACATCACTTTAGAATAAACCATGAACTTGTAACATTATTCAAACATCTTAATCACACAAAACATTAGTGAGTACTAGGGAATCAGTTTATCTTAACCCATAGAGTATATCCTCAGTCAAATCCCCCACAAGTACCACTTAATCATGTAAATATTCTTTATTAAACATTTAACACCTTTAACACTTTATATTTTAATTTACCAACTTATCTAAAGTCACTCAAAACCAAAACATGACATAAATCACCAAAACAAAATAATTATTTAATATAATCCTGAAGCCACATTTTAAATCATTGGCCTTACTCTTTGAAAATTATCCATTTAATCAAGGATTTCTTTTCTAATTCCATCCACTTCAAAAAGACAATAATGAATTTTTTTAAAAGGGAAGTCATACCTTCATTTCAAATCATCATCAAAATCTATTAAAAACACCTTTTCATGTCACCTTGAGGTCAACCCCTGATTTTAAAACATAACCGATTTCAAAACATCATTTTTATTTATTTAAAATCATAACTGAATCAAAATCCAAAACAAAATATTTGAACCATTTCAACAGTTTCATAGGGAATTCAAAAAAATAGCATATGAACACTTCATGAATACCCTTCTCCATACTCATTAGATAAGTACCAACCCCTACCCATTCACTCACAAAATCCCCCTAACCAAATATTTAGCAATTCATTTAACTATGGTTTAAGGGTTTGGAATACCCCATGGGTATGCCTAATTTCAGTCTCACTTCATCACCAGATCCAATGGGGTGTGTAGAGGGTTTTATACATCAATATATGGTTGAATCTTCTTTCCTTTAAAAAATACATGAAAATACTGCAAGGTAGAAAATTGTAACAACCACATACACATATAAAACATATATGCTATGGGAAAATCTTTAAGACCACCTACCTCATGCTCATAGATGACCAGTCATACAACCTTGTCCCTTAATTCATGCCCAATCAACATTTAACACCCAAACATAGAATATTCTAGAAAATAGGGTTTTAGGGATCCATGAAGAGAGAAAACATTCAACCAATCCTCTTCCAGAAAATGGAAGGAAATGGAGTTAGGGGATTACTTAGAGATTCTATTTTCACCCAAAGACCCTCCAAGCACATAAGAATTGGGTGAGAAACACTGAAGGATTAGGTGGAGGGTACTACTTCATCACCCTTTATATAAGGGTTAAAATGGGGGAGAAATTTTGGAAAGAAAAATTTAATCCCAAGAGGGAAAATAGAATTTACCCATTTTTAAGAGGCATGTGGTTTGGTTTCACGGTTGTACAAACCTTGTGCCAACCATGCATATCACTCTATCCAAGAGGTAACCAGACCATACAGGCTGGTTAGCCAACCACATTGCTTAAAAACCATACAGTGGTTGTGTACGAGCCACTGTCTAAGAGGAGCTCGAACCGCATAGTCTCCTGGGCCACCTTGCATGGTTTCCCTAACTATGCACACCCATTTACAAGTTGTAAGATTATGGTGAACCATTACTAATAACTATGTTAAAACTATGAACTCGATATATTTTGGCCTCTTTTCTATCTTTTCCATGTCCCAAACCCCTGAGACACCCTCGATCCTAGTATTACTCCCTGGAAAAATTCTATAAACCAAAAAATCCAATCAAGATGTACCTTATCCAATGTTCGAGATATTAAAATCTCCCCACCATATGACAACTCATCCTTGAGCTACATTCCCCCATTATTACCAAGTTTCAAAGACAATGGTTGAACCACCAAAACATGCTAATAAATATTCATCTCCCAATCCTCCTCCTAAACATGGAGATGTTGTCCCAATATTCAAACCAAGGAAATAGCCATACCCAAAAGAATTTCTTAGTTTTGATCTACAATATGAACCCAAGGCTCGTCAAAGGAGGTATTAACCTCAACACAACATCATAAAAACCAATGATAGAAACCATGTGGAAGAACCATGTCAATTCAACAAATTTTAGCACAATAAAACATCAAACCAGTAGTAAACCACTATGGGAGAGCCAATCAATACACTATCAGTATGATTTCCCCAAAAAAATTAAAATATCCCAACACATATGGCCTCAACAAAAGGATCATATAATTTACAGCCACCTCCCATGACCTACATTGATGCCCAACTCAAGGTCCATCAACCTTGTTCCATATCCGACCATCCAAAACAAAACCAAAGCATAACCCTCATCTCAAGGCACTCAACCGTCCAAAACATGAGCTAGTGCTCGTTATCATAACCAAAATACCCAGATAGATCTTACCAGAGCCCATACAACCAAAAACACCAATCATGTCATCAACTAACATCTTACAACCTATGGAGCTCCCCAAAATATGATTTAGCTCACAAAAAACATATTCAGGTGTTTGGAACTTCCACAACTGAAAAATACCACTAGAGTCTCAAATAAATCTTCCACAACATAACTGACGTGTTTCCTAACACATCACAAATAATCATTCCCAAGAGAACCAACCAACATCGGCGTCCTTACTTTCCATTGACACTACCAAGATTAGATGCACCTATATTGTACGTACATCAACAAAATATAACATAGTTCTTCTTAAAAAGTCATTTACCCCTTAAAACACTTATGATTTAAAAATAGAATTTGAGTTGGCTTAAAAAATACCATATCCATTCCATTTTACTACGACGTGTCAGACCATCCCTGATCATATCATCTTGGAACATCCAACTCCCACTATTAGAACATTACAACCTCACCTAGTCATAGTTCCTTTAGAATGGGCACACAACAACCACCCAAACACACCTACCAGAGTCATTACCTGACTCTTGGGGAGGTTCTATCACCCAACCCCCACTGAACAAAAACAATATTTGTGTCTCATTGTACCCACCAATGCATCTAACATGAGCACCAATGATCACTCTTAGAACTGCACTGTGCCGAAATAAAATGCTCAGCTTAGTCTACCTCGACATCCATGTCTACCTGGCCTTCATTGAGGAACCTAAACATGTCCCTCGTAAGATTATCATTGGCCTCTTGATGCCACCACATTCAACACATGGTTTGTTCTACACATCTAATACTGAAACACCACTCCCCACCTTAGGGGTTTCATTGTCATTTCATTCATCGAGAAATTGAAACCACTAAGGATAACACCATCATGAGTAAATATCCCCTTGAGTGTTAGTGACCATATCCCCCTCACCAGAAAGAAAAAACGAATCATTAACCACCTATCATCCTCGAATTTCAAGAATGAAACCTTTATCATTTTACGACATGCAAACCACCACATTAATCCCATTAAAAATGGTAGGGGGTGAACCACCCAGCCCATAGATTCAATTTTTACTTGTTATTAGGGGGAAAATAAAGAAGTACCTTAATGAAATTAGAGTAAAACCATAAGAATATTAGAATATAGCTAATAAACTTTTAACATACAGAGGATGATGTCAAGATATTGGGCATGATCATCTCAGGTGTGGAAGCACACCAATATATCATTGACAAAACCACTATAACCAGTTCCTTCTCAAAGTCACCTCTCACTACAGGGATACCTTAACCAACCAGTATTCCATAGGATTCCTTTACCGCACACGACTATTTGACACCTAAACAACACAACTCATGTGGGGTTGTTAACCAAAACCCACCATGGCTTCACGACTCTCTTCCAAGAAGTCGTGAACCAATGTTTCTTTTAGAACAACTACTTCCACAACGCCCGTGTTCTTCCATCATAACCCTTGTGATGCACCACTATAACACAAAAATCCATCACACTAATCAAAAACCAATCATCCTTACACATAACCATTTCATCCCACTTTGAACTCATATATATGACATTCTCTTACACCCAAGACACATTTTTAAATGTCCTAAATGGCATCGTGCATAAACAGCACATACCCTACATTTGTACCTCATCAGAACCCTCAACGCCATGAACATACAAGTGAATAACCACCAAACGTGTCTTTATACTCATCATGTCATAAATAACTAGATATATCTCCCAAATTCCTTCTCACACAACTATCCAATACTCCTAATCATCCAACTTCATCAAAATCAAGGAATTATTAACATTTCTATCCAAAAACCCAACCTTTCACATGAACAAGATCAAACACATGAACACACAACACCCTGAGTGTTACTTCTATATAAAAAATAAGCCATTTAATGTTAACTTGAGTTTCCCACATTGAACATTTCCAAAATAGCCGAGACAAACACCTGAATGATTCTTACCTTCATAACCATCTATAGGCACTCAAGTGGTTCCCTGAGGAAAATACCAGGTCATAACCACTCATTTTTACCAAAATTAAATAAAAACTACCATGCATAGATTAAAAAATTGAATCACTCACACTTTTTTTACATTCCCAAGGCACCAACAACATTAGGGTGACCTCTCTCAAGGTTACCCTTGATTTCCAAAACCACTATTGCAAAAAAACAATTCAAATAAAATCTCAAAAACCATTTCATTTCGCAATAATCCCTCTAAGAAAAACTCTCACTATAAAATACTCTTTGTGTGACACTAAAACATGATCAAAATCCCAACCATTTCTTTATCTGCCCAAATGCACAAAAAACCGGACCGAACTCTCTTATTCATGTGACAATTGTAAATTAATGTTTGGATTTTTTTTCCTATTGAGTTAGACTTTATTTTTATTGACTAGGGATTTGAATTTACTATGGACATAGTACTGGACCCTAAGAAAATTTCAAAACCTCCTTATCAGATAGCATAATTGGAAATAATGAAATTGAAAAATTAGTTATAATAATTAAATGAGAAATGTTTCATTCATCCCAGAACATCGCCATGGGTTTCTATTAATTTTTTATTAAATTAAATATGGTCCCAGGGATATTTTCAATGATTATAGTTCATTGAATAACATTATGGTTAATGATATATATATATTTAACTATATCAATGAATTTATTGATCATATCCAAGAGATCAGTATTTTTAGAAGGATGTCCTCAGGTCTGGGTATCAACAAGTAAAGGAAAAGTATGATAAAATACCATAGAAAAAAATTCATACTAGGTAAGGGAATTATGATTTTTTGGTCATGTTATAATGTTTGAAAAATTACTTATATGTATTCAGGGGTCTTATCGGAAGACATTTCAATGAATATTTGGGAAAAAATTTAAATATTTTGGTTGATGATATTTTGGTTTAATTAAATCCCACTTAGAAAAATTATGCTGCATGTGACCTCAAACTGAAAGTTGTAATGATTTCATTAAAATTTTGTAGAAATAATTTATATAGAGTAAAGTTTGAAAAATATACACATCATAAAAAATTTATTTATATATTAAGTCAAAAATATTTTAACATGTGAAAGAGGAAATTTAAACAATTGATAAAGGATTATGACTTCACAATTCATTAGGATCAATGTAATGAAAATATATTAGCTATATCTTTGAGTCATAAAGATAATGCATCGTCAACTATGCTATGTATGAACATGATGCTTTGGTTAATGATTTGATGAATGTTGGCATTGAAATTATGCTTGTAGAAACTGTTTATTTTTTGTTTTAGGTTTCAATAAAATCAAATCTATCATATAAGACTAAGAAAGAACATAATAAAAATGGGGTTTTATAAGAAAATGTTGAATTGTTTAAGAAAGGTATGTTTACTGAATTTAATATTGAAAAAGAATGTGTTTTGTGATTTAGAAAATGGTTATGTGTTACATGTGACACCCATTTGTAGATAAAAGTGTTGAGTGAGTCTTACATATCTCCTATTTATTTCAACCTGGCTACAAAAAAATGTAAAGAGTCCTTCAGAAACATTTCTGGTATCAAGTAACATATGGAGATAATGTTGATTTTACTATGAAATGTCTGAATTGTCAATAGGTTAAATCTGAATTAAATTTAACAAAGGGGATTCTTCATCCTTTTCTGATTATATAATGTAAATGGGAGAATATATCTATCGATTTCATGGTGGGAATACCGAATACATATTATTGTAATAATAATAAAAATTCAATGATGATAAATAAACTAACTATCCTCATTTTCACCCAATTCAAGATAATATGTATTTGTATAAAAATTATCTAATTTATTTTAAATAGAAAATTAGTTTAAATTTGTTCTCTATTTATAGTTTACTTGATCGTGATCATAGATTCAGCTCTAATTTCTAGAAATGACATTAGAAGTTATTGGGTATTGAATTAAATTTCAGTATGGCCTTTCATCCCTAATCTAATAGATGGTTAAATAAAAATAGTCATAATTTAGAGGTTATTTTTTTAGCATGTTCAATGGAGTATTAAGGAATTGGGGGTCAATATATTATTTTGTATGAGTTCTTATAAGATAAAATATTTCATTTCAATAAACTGATGGATCCTTTTAGAGCATTACATAAAAAGAAGTGTCTAACCCAAAATTTTGGGGATGATTTTTTGTTAGAATGTGATTCAGGCAATAATATATAGTGGAACTAGTTCAGAATACAAATATGATTCAGTAGAACATGAGTAAGAATAAGAGAATCCAGAAAAGTTATGTAGATAACTAGAATAAATATCTTTTATTAAGGCAGGAAATCATGTTTTTTAAATTTTATCTGTTGAAAAATGTAATGCATTTTAGATCATGGATAATTTTTAAAATTTAAATTATAAATAATATTAGATTTTTTTTGACTAATGTGTCATGCCTCCATGTTTATCACAAGTACATGATGCATTTCATGTTTAATTTTTAAGAAAATATGTATTATATGCATTTCATGTTTTGAGTCCTCAAGTAGTTCTTATGGAAGAATACCATTCTAATGAGGAACAACCCGTACAAATCGGTAACCATATAGAGAATTCTTTTTTGGAATAAATTATTTTTATAGGATAATTATTTTTTGAAAAACTATATGGTTGAAGAAGCAACATGATAATCAGAAAATTCTATAAAATAAATGTATGCCCACTTGTTTGAGTAGTGAATAAAATTGTGAGGAAATAATTTCCTAAATAGGGGGAGTGTAACAACCTAGGTAATATTAATATAAATTATTTTTATGTCTTCTAAATATTAATTAGTTCAATTTTATAGAATTATATTTATTAAAAGAATATTTGGTAATATTTCAGTCAAAAGAAGAAAAATATTTCTACCTAAATAGGTTTTTCATTAATTATATGATTTTATTGAAAATATTATTTTCGAAAATATTTATTTTCAATTTAATAAAATTTAATTAATTTTTTAATTCACTATGTGAAAAATATATTAGGTATCATTATGGATAATTTTATGAAATGATTTATTTTTCAATGAATAGTGAAACAATATAGTTTTTTATCGAAAATTATATTTTCATTTTAAGAAATAGAAAACCTATATTATAACATGGATTAGTTTTAAAATTTTATTAGTTAGTTTATATTTAATATAATAAGATAAATTTTATTATAATGAATAATATACATTAATTTAGTATAAAAATTATACATAAAAATAAATTTTTATGAAAAATCACATTTCCTCACGTTTTACTGGTTAAATTTTAAATTAAATTCTTCCACTTTTGTGAATTGAATTTGATGAAATGTATTGTATATTTTTTATCATTATAAATATTATTTGTTAATAATTTCAAATTAATTATTTCTCCTTAAAAAATTTAAAAATAGTAAAAATCATATTACCACGATTAAGGTTGAAACATGTTTACTATTAGTTAAACAAAAAAGATAAGTCTTTTAATGGACTAAATTCATGAAAAAGTCATATTTGATGTTTATATTTCAACTCTATATAATAAAAATTTCTAAAATGATACCTTTGAGGAGTTTGGATTGACTACGATATAAATATATTTTAATATTTTGAGAAAATGCATGTTATCTGCCACTAATAAATGGATACCTACACACCTATCCTTTCAAAAAATCGAGATGCATTTGGTTTTCCCAATTCTAGAAAAAATGTATTTATGAAATCTCTTCCAAGTTCATAGATTCATGGGTTCTAATATAAAAAACCATAATAATTCTTTAGGTATAAACCGATAGAGGTCGTCCGAATAAGACGTATAATTCTTAACCGAGAATTTTTATTTTATTTATCCTTCAACCTCCCTAAAATAATCTTAATTCAATATAAAGTAATTACATAAATATCTATCATATATATATGTTTGTGTTTTTTTGTGTTATTATGTTAGTTGTATAACCTATATCCATCACATCTTCCATATAATGGGAGACAAACTCATATTTTTTGTGTACTAATGATTTCATTATGAAGTAATGTCAAGAATGTAATATTTATATATTAAATTCATCGTTATAATGATTCGTGAGAGGTAATTATGGAAAATAATTACATCAATATATGATGTGTTATTCTTTTATACACATAAATAGTGGTTTCATTTCCCATCTTCTAGAATATTTGATGGATGTATGTTATTTCATTAACATAATAACATATCAATAATTAAAAGAAACTAAATTTATAATTTCAATGAGGATTAGTAGGATTTGAATGATGTATAAGAATAAATATATTGAAAATGACCAGTTAATAACTATAAATCTTCGTAAAAAACTCATCAATTTTATATCTAAATCCTTACTATGTAGGTCATCTGATTAAACTATGGTCTCTAGAACTTCATGTGGGGTGTAAGGAATGGAATTGGGTGGGGATAAGGAAAACCAAA
The DNA here is from genome assembly GCA_963277665.1 of Viscum album. NCBI lineage: Eukaryota > Viridiplantae > Streptophyta > Magnoliopsida > Santalales > Viscaceae > Viscum > Viscum album. The sequence goes on along the minus strand of OY728138.1, from coordinate 49,531,961 downwards.
ATGCTTTGGAATTATGTATAAAATAGGATATAAAATTTCATTTTATAATTGGGGTAGAGGACACACATGGAATTTTTAAAAAGATTAAAATATATTAATGTCATACTAAATCTAAATGGCTCTAAAATAGACCATTTTTGAAGAAGAGGTATAATTCATAATCAAGACTTTTCATTTTATTTCATCTTCTACCACCGTAAAATCCTCTCAAACTATGATTAAATAATAAATTCATTTTATCACATATACATATATTTTATTATGTTAATTTAATAACCCATATCTATCTCATATTCTATCAAATAAGAAATGAAACCATCACTCATATGTATGGTGGAGTACCACCTCATAAACTGATGTCATTAATTCTCCATCAAATCCTTTAATGTCTAGTTATAAACATGGATTTAACATGTATATATAAGATATTAATGGAAAAAATATTATACTATGATAATAATATATCATCTATTTTCTTACCTCTCCATCCATTGAAAAATGATAACATCATAAGTGTGAAAATGTGGATTACCACCTCCATGAGCAATGTGATTCATTTTTCATCATTGTGCCACATGTAGAGTATATAATAGTGTATTTAAAGATATAATATGATATTTATGATATATTAAAAATTCTATAAAGATAAAATTATACATAAATTATTTCTGTCATTTTTTAATAAATATAAATTATACCCATGCGTACATATGGCCTACCACCTACATGATTTTAAGATAATTTAGTTTTCATAATCATCATTCATGGTTAATTTTTAATGTAAAATTAATGTATAAAAGTGATAATTATTTAATGATAATTATTTTGGAGATTATGGAATTAAGGTATCTTTGACCATAGTCATCCTATAAGTCATTTTGGACATATGAACTGAATATCGTAAAAACATATGACATAAAATTATTTGATTAGGTAATTGAAGATAAAATGGTAACAAATAAAATAAAACTAATAGTAGAAATTAAAATGGTTCTTATAAAATTATATAATTAACCTATATTTATTATTCAGGAGGATAATGAACATACTTGATGAGTCATACAAAATGAAATGGACACTTTACCATAATAACCTTATTTTAAATTTTTTATGGATTTATTTTATAAATATTTTTCTTCCACTTACATATTCTTAAAATGATTTTATTGATTAATTTATAATGAAATGAAATAATTATAATGGATAGTTTTCAATTTATTTCAATATATTTCAAAAATAATATTTTTATGAAATGTTTTCACAAAAGGAAAAAACTGAAAGTCTATTTTAATGGATACTATGTTATAATGTTTTTCCAACTAAAATTACTATTATTTTATGTTTTAGTTTTGTTAAAATATTTCATGTTATTTTTCATTAAAAAATATACTTCTCTTTTTATGGGTATTTTCAAAAAGGGTTTTAAGTTAAATGGAAATTTTTATATACATGATTGTTTTTTCTTTGGGAGAAAATATTTTTGTTATTAGTGGGATGATTAAACGATAATTTTTCATTTATTATGATTATGTTATGGTTCTTGGGAATTTTTTTATGGTGAGTGATCTAGGTATATCTCATTATGATAGGTTACCTAATATATCTCATGATGATCAGTTATCCCAAAATATATCTTCAATGCATTGGGTAAAGGTATGGGGTTAACCATATAGATTTATTGTAAAATATTATAGGAATATATTGTGTATGGTGTTCCATTTCTTAGAATTATTGTAAGAGTGATATAAAAATAACTTCTCATTACCTACATAATTTATCTATTCATTCTGTGTGTTTTTTAAGAAATATTTTTATATCAAAAGGTAATGTAATTTTTTTATTTTAATGAAAATTTTATGTTCTCAATTTCATGTTAAATGCATAAGATTTTGAATATGTTTTCATGAGTTTTTCATTATTCCAAATAAACATTTTTTAGAATTATTCTGCCATTAATATTTCTTAAAAATATATTATGAGAGCGTTTGGGAAGTGAGGTTGATTTCTTGGGTATAAAAATCGTTATTTTGATATCAGAATCTATTTTTAAACAGGAATATTTTTATGACTATTCCTGGACTAAAACGGTTCTTTATTTATTTTTATATTTCCTTTACTAATATCTTTCTACTCATTCCATGTTTTCAATTATTTTTCCGTTTCTATATTTTCATGTGGATGTTTTGTTATCACTTTTAATGATGAGTTATTTTAGAAAAGAAATTTTTTAGATATTAAAATGTATTTCTTTTCAGGTCTATATTTTTTATCTTCCACTCCTTGGAATTGATTTTGATAATGTTTTAAATCTTTTTTATCCAGCACGAGATAAAATTTTGAGGACACAATTTTCAAAAGAGGTGATGAATTTAACAAGCCATATAATGTTAATATAAATCATTTTCATGTATTATTAATATTGATCTGATAAATTTTATATTATTTTATTCATTATAATAATATTTGGTATTTTCTCATGAAAAAAGAAAATACATTAATTCTATCCAAATTGGATTTACATGTATTATATGGTTTTACATAAAATCTTGATTTTCCAAATTATTGAATTTTAATTTGAGAAAATTAAATTCATTTTTATTTCAACTTTTCAAAATTACCATTTAGTGAAATTATATGATTTTTTAAAGAATGATATTTTAGGGAATAGTAAAAAATTAAAATTTATGTGAAATTGTTATTTATTTTCATTAAATAATGTATTTTGAAAGAATAATTTTAAATAAAAGTAAAATTTTTATCCAATAATTATAAATAATCTTTTCATTTACCTAGGAGTTATCATAATTTATGATTCTCATATAAGTTATTTTTTTGGCTTAAAATATGTTTTTTTAAATTGTTTTCTTTGGGTTTTTTATATAAAATTTATTTTTGAAAATTATAGAGAATTAATATTAAAACATTTATTCCATATATTTAATTAGTATCTTCATATTCTTTAAATATGTCCCTTTTATTTTATTCATTATGAATAGTAACTACGGTAAATATTTTCACCACGGTAATGGTAATTAGGGAATTATTGTTAAAAATATTATTAAAAGTTCTAAAAATATATGGAACTAGACATAAAAATTAAATAGTATTTCTTTCATAATTCAATAAATCATTCTGTTGCAATTTAAGGTTCTTTTAGGTTTAGTGTTTTAGCGAATTAGGTCATAACTCATATATAAAAAAAACCATAAATTATAAAGTGGACACTTCAAATTAGTATCTATTTATTCAATAATATAAAACTCATATTAGAAAACATGATTTATATTCATGGAAAATATTCTTGGATTTCAAATTGACTTCTTTTTTCCCTTACCCATCCTTAAATCCTAGTAAAAAAATCGAAAATGTGTGATGAGCACAGAAAAGGTCAGTAATGGTCATAAAACAAAGAAAACTTTTTGTCTAGAGAAAAACCTAAAAACGCATGAAATTTTATGACTTTATCAAACTTTTATTTGAGAGAATATGTTAAAAAAATTATATAAACAAACAAAAAAATTCTAAAATTAAATCTTTATAACCCATATCAATCAAACATAAACCCTTTTTTGAAACATCATGTATCACATTCATAACCCTTTTTAACCCCACGTTAAGAGTAACTTAATCCTACTTAAATCTATTGGAGAAACACATTATTAAATTCTATCCTTATTACTGATTAAAACCATAAAAATTATACAATTAATTAGAGCACTATTTTTGAACTCCCAACATAAAATCTATATCGAGCTCACTGGGTGTTATTTGGGGCCACCCATCATATAAGATACAACAGTCTCACCCTATGCTATCTAGAAGAAACCATTACTCATTCATACTGATAAAGTACAATATGAAGAATAAAAAATATATTCATTTAATTTATCATCATAAAACATTTGATAAACTATTTTAAACTTGTATATAATTCACTTTTAGATCTCAAAATACCCTATTAGTTTAAAATTTAATTTTCTATAGAAAAAAAAATTCTTTAAAAAACATAACAATACCAAAATACACATAAAAATGGAATGAGTGTTTTTATTTTAATAAAATCATAAATCTTTTAAAGGAAACCAACACTCAAATAATGGTCATGATGGTGGAAAATTCCTTGTCATAGTATACATTAAAATCTAAAATTCCTATTATCATCTATAAAGAATGTAAATCCTTATTTAAAAAGATTCCATTTTTAAAAAAATATAGAAATAAATTCAAAAATTCCATTTATAAAAAAATCATTTCTATAATAAAATCATTTCTAAAATCATTGGCCTAGAATAAAGGTGTGTACGAAGGAAAACATTAAAATATAATTTTCTAAAGAAAATTCCCTTACCACTTTGGAAATATTTGACTCATAAGCCCCATGAAAGACTATAAATAAATAAATAAAAATTAAAAATTTATTTGAAAAAATCCTGATATAACAGTTCAATGGTGAATTATATAGATATAATCAAAGAATATTGATGCCTAACTTTATAATTATCCTCAACAAAATGAAATTGTGTCAAAGCCCCATACCTCTAGTTTGATTCATCCCACTCATTCTTTAGATTACTGAATAATAATCTTTTGTTAAATATTTACATGATTAATACAACCATTAAATTTTATTATTAATTTTAGTACACTTATTACCATTTCATATATAATTAAGTAATTAATTAACTTTAATTTTTATGTTTTGACGGTATTCAACTTATATGCCAAAAATGACAATGGTAGGTCGAGTATTGGTCAAAGTGGTCATTATTAAAAATACAAATAATTATAATCATAATATAATTATCATATCTATACGTTTCTTATTAATAAAAATAATGAAATAAGTCTTAGATAAATAATGTGTGTTACGATCATGGAGACGGTAGGTCGTACTTACGCATTAGTAACGATTCCATTTTTCAACGATCATTATATAAATGAGGTAAGTAATATTTTATTTTTAAATAATGATAATAATGTAATATATATCATATAATTTCTTTAAATATATTTATATATATATAATTATTGTTGATAGGTGATGTAAAAAAAGAACCACGTCACTTCGTCGAGGCAGTTGGCCACACGTAAAAGATCGACGTTATCATTTCTTCAGTGTAAGAAATGAAATTATATATTATTCATTCAGAATAATAAATATGTCAGGAATATGATTATTATGACACTAATATCACATAAATTTGTTAAATTTTTAATTATTTCCTTTCTGTTAAAGTGTTATCGAAAAATTAATAATATCGCTTCTTGATGTGTTAGCATGTCATACACATGAGCACGGTTATCGTTTCCCCCACGGAATAGAAATTAAGAAATTATATTTGACATAATAACTCTTTAAGTATAAAAAAATTTCATATATAATATATATATTTATAAAGACATTAAATACATCCTTATGAAAATATTTGATAGGTAATGATGTTAAACTAATGACATTGATTCATGAAGTGGTAGTTCACTGTACACAAGAATAATGATTTAATTATCTCATTTTAAGGAAGAGGTGATGTATTTTGGTTATGAAATTAACATAATAACATATAAATATATGGTATATGTTTGTTTTATTATATAATCATAATTTAATAATATTTTTATGATGCATAAGAAGAAATACAATAAATATACTAGGTAAATCATAACACCGATTCTTCAAAAAAACCTCCTTCGGTATGCACAAAAATCCATCATAGGATGGATTTAAAATAAAAAAATATGGATTTAGATTATTATTTGGTATGTTAATAAGGTATTTGGTTAGGTATTATCTGATTCAATGGTATTTTAAGAGGTGAAGACAATAGGAGAGGGGTGGCTTTTATATGTGAGGTGAGTGGTATACTTATAATTTTTGAAATGAAAAGGGTGTATCCATGTTTTTTAAAATAAAAAATAGTCCAAAATGAATAATAATATATAAATATACATTATAAGGTATAAATAATTCTAAAAAAAATATTTTAGACAGTTATTCAGTTATTTTGACCCTAATCTTTTTAGTTTACCCTCGATAAAACAATTTTTACATTAATCGAGGTAATTAATTTTTAATATTTTCACTATTCATTTTTTTAGAAATTATTTTGATCTTAATAAAGAAAATAAATCATTATAAATCCAAATATTGAAACTATTTTAAAAAATTTAATTCCTATAATTGGAACATTTTAACTGAAATCAAAACACGATGACGTGATGAAAAGGCAGTTTTTCTATAAATTTATTTTTCACGAAATAAATGATTTTATATTAAATATACATTAAAAAATAATAGTTTAATGAATATAAATTAATATTAGTTTTTAAAAAAACAATAAATTTCATTTAAAATATTTCTCATTATGTATTATCTTAATTAATTCAAAGGGAGAAACAATGTTCATTTTAAAATAGTTTTTGGAAAAATTCATTATTAAACCCAAAAATAGGCTTATACTGAAATCCAATAACACATTATTTCAAAATTAATTATTGGATTAAATATAAATTAATTATTATTATTTTAATTTATATAAAAATAATATTTTGGTCTTTTTAATTAATTATTTTAATTAAAATATATGACTTTTTTTCAAAAAATGACATTTTTATCTATTCACTGAAATCAGAATGTTTTCTAAAAACATAAAAAATTTCACCCTCAGTAAATTATGATATAATGATTTATTATATGATATTCAATTTTTAACATTCAAAATATAATATTTAGAAATTAATCATTTAAATAAAACCTTATAATAAAAATTTTTATTTAAAAATATTTTTTATTTAAAAAAGTATTAATATTTTTATAATGAATATAAATATATTAATAAACCTATATGTGATTTATTATATCATTACTAAGAATTTAAAATTATTTCACCTTTTTAAAAATTCATCCGCTCAATTTTATTAAATTTTTAACAAGTTGGTATATCTTTACCATATATGATTCCCATGTTTCCTCTTCAACCATATGTTTTTTTGTAATGCCTTAACCCGGTGAATCAACTTATTCCAAACACTTACTCAATACAGTTAATAATATAAATATTATTTTTTTTCATAAGAAATATTCTCTTCCAACTAATATATTTCAAGGCTTAAAAATGAGATCAATTTGGAACATATTTTCTTAACATAGAGACATGAAAATCATTTTGTACTGAGGATAAACTCGATGTAAAATCCACATAGTAGAAAGCTGATCTATCTTTATCTGAGATTTCATATGTTCTAATGAACCACAGACGTAGCTTCCCAATTTTTCCAATATTCATAAGACTTTTCCATGTAAGTACTTTAAGAAAAACATGTTTTCCCACCTTGAAAGAAATAAATTTCTTTCGATTGTACACCTAAATCTTATGCCTTCTCTAAGACATCATCATATGTTACTGAATCCATTATACATTATCAACCATTTCCAATGCTAACTCTAGTCCCATTAACTAATTTTATCCACCATCACCCATAAAATATGATTTTTGACACCTATTTCAATATAATGCCTCAAATGGATTCATTTGAATACTAGAATGAAAACTGTTGTTATATGAATTCTAAACAAATGTAATATGGTGATCCCAACTTCCCTTATAATCCATCAAATAAGAAAAAATCCCATATTCCATGGTCTAAATAATTTACTCAGATTGACCATCGTGTTTGGGATGAATTATTTTACTGAAATTTAATTCATTACCCATGATTTCAAATATCCTTTCCAAAAACTAGATACGATCCTAGGATTATGGTATGATATAGTGGATAGTGGTACTACATGTAATCAGATTATATATTTTAGATATAGTTTTCAAAACTGATATAAAGGCATAATGTCTCTAATGGTATGGAAATGTAATGATTTTTTTTATCGATCAATAGTAACCAAAATCATACTATTACCTTGATATGTATTTAGAAATACCATATTGCAATTTGTTGAAATGTTTTTTCATTTCCAATATATAACTGGAAAAGTTTAAATCATTCTTTTAAGTAATTTTCATTCTTCTTTAACCCATATAAAAGTCACACACTTCATTGTAAATTAAAAAATATATCCTTTCATATCATCCCACTAATAATAATCATTAAGGTCTTTTAATATCTTAGTGTTCCCAAGATGAATAGAAAATGGATAAATTTGAGCGTTACTTAATAGATTTCTCTTAAACTAGGAATCACATGACACACATAATATTATTCCAGAACTAATAACACCATATTCATAAATATAATAATATAGAAACTTACCCATATTAATGGATTATACATTTTCTTATAAAGCATGATCCTCCTTCTAATCTTTCTTAATTTGTTTTTCGGAAAACATTGATGGAAATGAATCCTAAAAGAAAATAAAAAATTCCCTTACATCCAAAACTTCCAAGACAAAATTCATCAAATCATTAACCAATGGGTCATGTTCAAAATGTAACATGTTTAACATATCATTATTTATTTTTATTCAATTCATCATCTAATTTTCTTGATTTTATATGATGGTATGCAATAATAATCCTCGATTAGTTCCATCCATCGTATTGTTTTTATGATGAATTATTTCTGAGTGAATATATACTGTAAATTTTTTTGATTAGTATATATTTAAAAAAATATTCCATATAAAATATACCTCCAAATTTTTAAATCAAAAACCATGGAATCTAATTTTAAATCATGTGTAGGGTAATTTCATTCCTGAGATTTTTACTAATGTGAAGCATAACCAATTAACATATTATTTTTTATTACTAAAGAACCATGTCCATTCAGTGTAACATCATTGTTGATGAAAAATTCACAATTTTTGGGTGGTAGGGCTTAAACCAAAGAATTTACCATTTTTATTTTTAGTTACTAAAAAAATCATCACATTATTTTTTCTACATGAATTTAACTTCTTTTAAAGTTAACTTATTCAATGGGAAAGATAATAGAGAAAACGTTTCAACAAACAACCAGTATTAACCTGATAATCCAATATAACTATGAATCTCAATGATATATGTGGGTTTTCACTATTTATCATCAAATATTTTTTGATAAAGGTCAGCCGTTATTTCATCCTTAGAGACAATATATCCAAGGAATAAAATTTTTCGTAACTATGATTAATACTTACTAAATTTACCATATAGTTTTTTTTATGGTTTGAAAAAAAAATCCTTATATATCTTTCATTTTATTCATGACTTTTAGAATATACGATTATATCATTAAAAAAACCAAAAAAATATACAAGAAATCATGGGAAAATCTATTCATGTGGTACATAAATATACTAGGTTAATTGGATAACCCAAAAGGAATAAATAAAAACTCTTAATACCCATATATACTCAAAACACTATCTTTAAAATGTTACCCAACTTCACCTTTAGCAGATGGTCCCCATACCTCAGATCAACCATCAAAATATACTGATCTCACAAGAGCTAATCAAAAAAATCATCAATATGAGGAAAAGAATAATAGATCTTAAATGTGGTGTTATTTTTGGGTTGATAAATAATGAAAAGAGTTATCGAACAATATTTTATTTTAACAAATAAAGCAATATCACCCCATGGGGAAGTGGTAAGTTGAATTAAACCATTATCTAACAAATCCTGTAATTTATTTTTCAATTCTAAAAGTTTTAATTTACCGATTCAATAAGGAATTTATAAATATTCATTTCATTAGGAACTAAGTCAACAATAAATCCAACCACGTGATTGGGAATAATACAAGGAAAATAATCCTTAAATATAGTCGTGTATTCCCTTGCTATTAGCACATCACTATTTTAAACAATTTCTTATTTTTCAATAATATGATCAAGGTAATTTTCACTTCCATATCTAATAAATTTATAAGATTCACAGTAACTTATCAAAGGTATGAAATCCTTGAACATAGCATTCATATCTCTAAAATATGTCTTATAATGATAAACTGAAACCCAATATAGAACAAAAATGATAACAAACACTAATATGGACAAGTCAACAATATTCTCGTGAAATACCATTCCACTATTAACAATAGGAATACTAATATAAATCATGTTCTCTTTAATATTTCCACCTAGAGTTTTACCAAAAGTTATATATTCTTTTCCTATCATGATATTCAAATTTTAATTTCAAATATCTTTGAAATTAATGAATGATAGGACCCAAGTCAAATAGGTCATTGGAATAATTTGAATAAAAAAGTATCATACCTACAACCACTTTATTTGATAGTCCAACATCAACTATAGTAGTATAAAATGACAACCCTAAACATTAATAATTTAGGTCATGATGATTTAAATCCTATGGAATTAACTTCAGACATATGTTGGAATAATGACCCAACTCTTTTCAGCTAAAACACCTCACCATTAGATGACTATAAGTTACTACATTTTATAGTTATTCAGAATGATTTTATTTATATACAAGAGCCATGTGACCAAAATTAACACACTAGAAACACATTATAGGTCCAAAAATAGTTATTTAGATGTTATTTACCACACCTGGAACACTGTTTGGGTTTACCTCCAATCTTCTTAGCCAGTTTTGTCACCGTTGACTACCACCTTGACCATTTCGTACATTTTTCATCTCGTGAAATATACAGGTCCAAAAAATCAATATCAATATTCATAACACAATGAAAAATATTATCATAACTTCTAAATTATAGCGTTTCCAAATATTCTCATAAAATTGGTTTCAACTCTTAGAAAAATATATTAATTTTACTACAATTTTTTCAGATAAATTTTGTCAAATACTTAACAAATATTTCTTGGTTTAATTCATTTGAAGCTAAATAATCATAATATTCTTTCATTCAATTACAAGAATTGTTTTCCTTATAGAGTCCCACAATATTGTGGAAATATTTCTTGAAGAAGATATCTTTATATTTTTTACATTCCATGGCATCAATATTATCTTTATCAATGGTAATATTATCCAAATACCACTATCCATCATTCTAAACATCAAAATAATAAATAAAAAGGGTTCAATTTTTATGTTCTAAACATACCATGACATCAAATATCTTCCCTAGAGAATTTTTCCATCCTCTATCTACCACATGGTCAGACGATCCACTGAATGATGGGTGATGTTGCGTCATGAAATTATTAACAATAAATATGGTTCTCCATGGTATTTTGGATCCTCTATAAAATGTATTTCACAAATACTAATGTCCTGTGTCAACTAAGACATCACTATAGAAAACTATTCAATTCCAATTCCAACTATCTTGATATGATGATTTTGAATGATATTTTTCACTCCATAAATTACCAAAATAGATTCCTTTTTTTATATAATTGTTTTTGAACAGACATAATTTATATGATGAAACATGGTAATCATAAAATTCTATATCATTTCAATAAAACCATATAATAAAATATCCTAACGGGATGCTATTAACATTATCCTAACTTGTAATGTTTTCTAAATCATACTTTAATACCAACTATAAGAAGCTAGAAAATAAAATAAAATAGTCTTGATTTTTAAGTCAATAAAAAATTCTCCTATAATTAATGAATTTTTTATGATTAGAGTTTATATAATTAGGTCATAACGCATACATAAAGAGCCATAAATTACAAAGAGGTAACTTTTGAGTAGTATCAAATTTTTTCATAGATTATTTTTTTTAAAATAAAATATATTTTTTTGATGGAAAATAATCACGACTTTAATATTGACTTATTCTATTCCATTAACCATAATTAAAACTTGTGAAAAAATATTTCAATTCATGGGATGAGTACAAAAATCATATTAGGAGACATAATGGGAAGAAAAAAATTACTCTAGTGAAAAACATGTAAACCCATATTTTTTTAATTTTATCAAATTTTTCTTTGAGTGAAACAAATAAATAATTTTCATATGAAAAACACGCACTCTTTTCTCAAATAAAATCATTAAAACCCATAATAAGAAACTCAAAACCCTTTTTTAAATGTATATAATAACATTAATTACATATTTTAAACCCAAATCATATGTAACTAAAGACTAGTTTAATCCATATGAGAAACCTTTTGTAAACATCGTAATTATTTTTTTAGGATAAAGAAAATTTTCCATTAAATTGGATCACTATCTAGGAGCACCCATCATATAAGCTATATCAAACTCACCTGAATCTATCAGGGCACACCTATCATATAAACTATAATAAGATCTCTTAGAGCTATTGGGGAGCCCCCAATACTCATGTAAAATTCTAAAGTATCGTATCATAAATAACAAAATTTATCATTGCACTTTTTCATCATTAAATATTTGAAAATATCTTTTAAAATATTATACAAATCACTTTCAGATAATAAAATACCTTTTTCTCTTAAAATCCAATTTAAATACCAAAAAATCATTTTTTTTAAAAAAAACATTTTCAATACCAAAATTCCCACGAAAATGCAACTAGGGTTTTTATTTGAATAAATAAATTAATATTTTAATGAAAACCAAAAATCAAATAATGTTTACATTGGTAGAGAATACATTGTTAATGTATATATTAATATATAACATTATTTTTGTCATTTGTGAAGAAATTCATTCATTCCGAAAAAAGATTCCCTTTTTTGAAAAAAGTTGAAAGAATGCAAAAATACCTTTATAAAAATCTAATTTCTAGAATAAATTTATTTCCAAAAAAAATGAAAATTAATGAAAAATAGGGTAATAAGTAAAACATTAAAAGGGAATTTGTTTAAATAATATCCCTTATCACTTTTTAAATATATGAATCATATTATCTACGAAATGATAAAAATAAAATAACATAAAATACCACTATAATAGAGATATTCATGATATAAATGTAAAAGGTTCTGTATATAAACCACATAAGAAGAACATATACGCATAACATAAATAATCCTCCCCGATTAACTTAAATTGAGATGAAGTCCCTTACCTCGAGTTCGATTTGTTATGCTCATTATTTATCTTCCAAATGTAATAAACATATGTTAGTTTTTTACTTTATCTGTAACCTTTTTCGTGTGTATTATTCCTATTAGTTCATTTATTACCATGTTATGTATAATTTCCTAATTAATTAGGTTTATTTTTGACGTTTTGACTGTATTCCACTTATATGTCAAAAAATGACTATGGTATGTTGATTATTGGTCAAAGAGGCCATTATTAAACATCTAAAAAATAATAACCATGAAATAATAAATATATTTATACAAAATTTATACATTTAATATTAATCATGAGATATAGTTTGGATAAATTATGTATGTTACGGTCATGGAGACGTTAAACCATATATACTCATGTGTAACATTTCCATTTTTAAATAATCATTATGGAAAAAGGTAAGTAATATTTTATCTTTAAAGTATTATAATAATATCATATATAACATATTATTTCATTAAATATACTTTTATATATAATTATTGTGATTTGGTGATTAAAAAAGTAATCACATCACTCTGTGGATATGGTATTCCACACGCACATGAATAATGTTATCATTTTTCTATGTAAGAAAGAAAATGAGACAATATCATTTTATAATGATAAAAATTCCAAAAATATCATTATTTCTTTCATTTATATGACATATATTCAATAACATTATCCTTATTACCTTCTGTGTAAATCATTTGTGAGAAATGAATCACATCGCTTTACGAGGTGGTTGTTCTCCACACACGCCAACGACATTATTGTATCCCCTGTGGAATTAAAATTAAGAAGTTATATGTGATATAATAAAACAATAAGAATACATATGTTACAAATATCATATATAAACATTAAATACATCATTAAAATAAGCCAGGAGAGGTTATGATGGAAAAATAATAACATCGGTTTGCAAGGCTGTAGTTTTTCATACACGTGAATGACAATCATATATCCTGTTTGATAGAAGAAGAGATAGATTTTGGATATTACATTAACATGATAACATATCATTAAATGTTATATATTTTAGTTATTATATAATAATAATTTAGGAAACTTTTATGGTGGTGTAAGACGATATAGAATAAAGATGCTTAGTAAAGAAAGATACATATTTTTAAGATAGCCTACAAGTGTAAGAACCAAAAAATTTATTGGGATTGATTTATAATAAAAATAATGGTTATAGGTTGTGGGGACGGAATTATGAGTTCATTTTTTCACTTCTGGTATAATAAAATGCCCTTTTAATGTGTTATGTATTGAGGATATGGGTGACCTTTTATATGTGAGGTGACTGGAACACTTGTAAATTTTGAAATGAAAATGGTATACCCATGTTTTTTGCATGACACATGGGTCAAAATTGGATAATACTAAAGTCTTATACATGATAAAGTAAAAATATTTATATAAAATAGATTTTTAACTACTTTTTTTTCACTTTAACCCTTAACGTTTTTCATTTAACCCCAAGGTAAATCCATTTTTACCTTAAACTCATTAATTAATTTTTACTATTGTCACTATTCATTTTGGTTAAATATAAGTTGAACATATTTGATAATATAAATTATTCCGATTGAAAATTTAGAATATATTTTACTAAATTCAATTCACATAAGTGGAAAAAATAAATTAAAACAAAACCTATAAAGGTGATAAAAAAGTAGGTTTCATTAAATGTATTTTTCATGAAAATCGTGATTTTATATTAACTATATGATTAATATTAATAGTTTTATTAATATAAATATACCTTAAATTAAATTTCAAACAATTTTCAATAAGTATTTAATTAATTAATTAAAATGGATGTACATTATTCACTTTATAATAGTTTTCAAAGAAAAATATATTTAAACCCAAATGCATACTTATACTAAAATACAATATGAATTTGATTCAAAAATAATTATGTGGATTAAATAAATCTAAATAATTATAATGTTACATTAAATCATTTTTAACACTTAATATTAATTTAAAATTTATTTATTTATTGAAAAGAAATGATTTCTTTACAATAATAGGTATTCTCACTATTATCAAGAAAACAAATATTTTCATAAAAATCCAGAAATTTCACCGTAAGAAATTTTTGATAAAATGATTTAAAAAATATTTGTTTTGTTAATTCAATTTATAAAATTGATAATTAAATCTTATTAATAAAAACTTATAATAAAAATATTTAATGAAAATTATTTCTTCTTTATTTAAAATATTATATAAAATTTTTATAAAGAATATAACTATATTAATTACCATAAAAATTATTTATTCTATCATTATCTAGGTTTTTATAAAAAATGACACTAATACATGCATTTAATCAATTATATGAGTGTGGTTTTACCATCTCCATTCATGCTTTGATGTTATCATAATTTTATAACATTTTTCTTTGAAAATTAATTATATATTAATTTAATTAATGAAAAATTAAACATGTCACTCTCTTACTTGTAATTTTGAATTATATGTTTATAAAGGGATCAAAATATGTTTTGAATGAATATTAATGGTTATTTTGAGAATAATAAAACTATTTTTATTATGTTAATTTCTATTTAATTTTTAATAATGAATAATTATCTTAAATGATTACGCAATGCCAGCATTGTGCTTCCGCTAAAAGTAGAAAATATAATTAAATGAATTTAAAAACATAAAAAGTAATATTTTTTAGATGAGATATGTTATCCCAATAATTTATGAGTTAATAAAATTTTATTATTGATGGTAAAATGGATAATTTTTCAATTCAATTGCACTCATATTGTTTTCAAAGTCAAATTATGTGAATATTTATTAAAATGAAATTAATAATATTTTATGTTGCATATATATTATGTATATTTTGAAAAATCATAAAAATATTTCCATATTATAATTAGGATGATAAATGGTTTGAAATTTCATCCCTTTTCCATTTATTATACAATTTTTACCTTAGATGTAAATATATAACCATTTTATTTTGAATGGTTTGTTACCATGGTTATAGTTAAAAATAATTAACAAAAGTGTTCATAAAAAATATAATTTTTAGAATGATATCTAAACAAATAAAAAGATTATTGGATTTTTATATTAAGACTATATCCTCCTTATCTTAAAATCAATTCCAGTTAATAACCCTTTTACATGATTTAGAAACATATTATATTAAAATATTTCATATATATCCAAAATGTCCCTTCCCTCAATTATAAAAGGACACATATATCCTCTCATTTTAATAGTTCAAGAGTCAATTTATTTATCCAAGACCTATCTAAATCACTTCTTAACATCCCTCCCCATGTCATATATTCCATGGACAAATTATAAAACCATACAAATATGGATTTAGGTATAAACCTAAATATGTTGTCCAAATATGAGGTATAGTTCTCAACTTAGTGTTTTTATTTTTTTAATCTTCTACCTTCTATAGATATTTATAATACAAGATGAAATAATAAAAAAAGTATCTTTCATTTACTATGGTTTTTCTGTTAATTTCATAGCCTATATCCATCTCATTCTTCCATCAAATGGAAAATGAAAAAAATATTTGTTTTTTCAGCAGACTACCACCTCGTGAACTGATTCCATTCATTTTACATCACCAAATCTCAAAAACAATTATATATACCAACCATGTTAAATGGTAATGAAAAATAAATCACATTACATTGTGATGATGGTAATCAACATGTACGCATGAATGATGTTTTCATTTATCAACAGATGGAAATGTAAGAAAACCGATGATATATTATTTTTACACAATTATAATTTTGTCATTGAAATCATATATATATATATATATATTAAATTTATCATTATAACTATATTTTAGAGGTGGTGATGGAACATTAATTACATCATTTCATGTGGTGGATGTCTATCATTAACAAATGATGGTTTTATTTCCCATTTGATAGAAGAGGAGATGGATATTGGTTATTTTTTTACACCATAACATCCTAGTATATGAAATAATACAATGTTATAATTCTCGTGATTCAATAATATTATAAAGAGATATAAGAACAAATAAAATGAAAACTCATGGTTACGAACTATGTCTCTTATTTAAAACACCACTTTAATTTTAAACATAAATCCTTTCAAGGATACTTATCCGATCAAAACAGAGAATGTAGGTAATGGGGAGGGATGTATGGAATTGATTCGGGTAGGTATTTTCCAAACCAAAAGGATTTTTATGTTTGGATAAATTAAGAGATGGGTGCCCATTTTTTTTCTAGGAGAGATTGCATAATTTGTATTATTAATAAAATTAAAATATATTAATGTATTACTTAATAAAAATGGCTAAAAATGGACCAATTCAAAATTTGAGATGATATAGGGTTTAATTATTCCAGGAAAATAGGATTTGGACAAGTTTTTAGGCCATATTACCCATTATCTATTTAATTTAACCCTAAAAATCATGTTTTAACCTTAACCATCATAACAACCTTTTAAACATTATACGATTCATTATTAACAAAAAATATGCTCACAATGTTTCCTAATATTAATTATGATGATTTGAAATGTAGAATATATTTTATAAAAATTAATTCATAGAAGTGAAAAAATTGAATTTAAAATTATACCCTCAAAATAAAATGAAAAAAATATTTTTAGAAAAAATCTTTTTTAGTATTAAAATG
This sequence comes from Viscum album, assembly GCA_963277665.1. Classification (NCBI taxonomy): domain Eukaryota; kingdom Viridiplantae; phylum Streptophyta; class Magnoliopsida; order Santalales; family Viscaceae; genus Viscum; species Viscum album. The sequence continues at coordinate 49,514,323 of OY728138.1, read as the reverse complement.
TTTTCTTATCAAATTAAAAAATACTGTTGATTATTATAAATTGTAGTTTATTATTTTGACAAAATGAAATAATTAAATTTTAAAACTAATCTAAAATATAATGTGAATTTGTAAATACTTGAAAAGAAAATATAATTTTCAATAAGAATAAGTATTTTTCACTACTCATTGAAAAAATAAAATAAAAACTTAAAAATTTGTATTTTTCTAATTTAGAATAGAATAATTCAAACATATCATAGTTGATGAAGAGTTATGTTTCCAACTTAAGTAATCATCTAATTTATTTTTATTACCTGGATTGTAGTGAATTATGCAGTCAGAATACTTTATCAATTCCAACCATCTCCTCTACCAAATGTTCAAATATTTCTGAGTGAATATATACTTCAAAAATTTACGAATAATATATATATCAAGATTTAATAAATATAAATAATTTCATTGAATTTTTAAATCAAACACTGAAACTTCATAATCAATTTCATGTGTAATATATATTTTTTAATATGGTTATAATTTAATTGAAGCATAAGAAATTACCTAAACATTCTATTTTAAAACATATCCCAATCCCTTAAATAAACAATTACTATAGAAACCAAAGTCACAATTTCTTCTTTTAAAGGATAAAACATGATTAATAACAAATATTATAATTAATTCAAGGAATCATTCATCACATTCCTTTGTCTATATGATCCTAACTCCATTTCATGTTAATTTGGTTAGTTGGATGCATAATTGGGAATTATTTTCAATAGACCACCAGTAATATCCTACTAATATATGACCAATATGATTATCAGTAAAATTTTAGGTCTTTTCCATTCAGGAAAAACATTTTTTTATTCAGATAAAAAATTATTTCATATTTATTTATTATATTTCCAATAAATAAAATGTTTTGTAACCAAATATCACATTTATTAAATTTTATAGATAACCTATTTTCATTAGAGGTATGAAAACTAATCCTTATATATTTTCATTATCCTCATAACTTTTTGAATAAACTTAAATATCATAAATAAACAAAACCAAAAACGTATCAAAATATTCTTGGAAAACACTATTCATAAGATCCATGAATATAGTTCGATTATTAATCAACCTAAAGGGAAAAACCAAAAAATCATAATGACTAAACCTAGTATTGAATGTTGTCATAGGTATTTTATCCTCCCTGACCTTCAGTTAATTATACTAAAACATGATATAGTCCTTTTAAAAATATTGATCTCCATTGAGGTGATCAAATAAGTAATCAATATAAAACAACAAATACTTATTCTTAATTGTGATGTTATTAAATTCACTATAATCAATTAAAATCCCAAGGAACCATATATATTTTAAATAAAAAAATAGGATCACCCCGCGATGAAGTGTTATGATGAATGAAGCCTTTATTTACTAACTCTTGAAATTACTTTTTCCTTTTTAGAAGTTACTCTTGAGCCATTCGTTCATATGGATTTAAAATTGTCTTAGAATCTAGAACCAAGTCAGCAATAAATTAAACTTTTAAATCAATAATAATACCTTGCAATTCACTAGGAAATACATCTAGATATAAATTTACTATTGAAAAATAATTAATCTAAATAGTTCCTTTATTTTCAAAAATGAGCAAAGGTAAACCATCATTTCATTTTTATAATGGTTTCTCAGCTTATTCTTATGTTATCAAAATTATTAATTGATTCTAATAAAAAAATGGAAACTCTTTTTTTAAAATAAATTCTATGGATCTAAAATTTATCTTATCATGATAAACTAAAATCCAATTCTTACCCATGATAGCATAAAATTATATAATGGGAATGATGATAGAGTTTACAAGGAAAACCTTCCACATATGATAACTAGAATATCTTTGTAAATTCTTATTTCCTTAATATAATTCCCATGTGTTTTTATAAAAATTACTAATTTCATTTATTGTTGTGAAATTTTAAATTTACTGGTAAATTTCTCAAAAATTAAAGAATGTGGAGGCCCAAAATCCATCAAGATATTTGAAAATTTTGAATAAATAATTTATTTATATGTTATAAAATCATTATAAATCCAAACAACTTCCAAAGTAGTATCAAAGGATTTCACCACACCCATATTCATGTGGTCTTTCTACTTCTCATCGTTCATGCTCTTCTTCGAACACGTATCAACATAAATACCCATATAATTATAATTAAAACTCCTTACTTTATTATTATCAAAATAATTATTTACCATACTAATATATTTTTATATTAAATAAGGAGAAATATTACCAAACTTAAAACATTATAATCATTTCACATATTCCGTAATACATTCCTTAGGATTTTTTACCATAACTATCAAAACATAGCTTCAAATTTATTTGATGGATTTTTCCCATTTTACTACCACATGTATATATTTTTCTTCTTGTATTCATTTATTTCCTAGCCATCATAAAACTCTATTTCTAAATTATATATAACGAAAAAAAAGTTTCACATAATTATTAAATTCAAAAGTGGACAAATATCTTCAGTATCATGTCTTTAATAATGAGTAAAATTGATTAATTTCACTATAATGATTCTAAATACAATTTATTTAATACCTTTCTAGTAAAATGGATTTTTCTTCCTACACAACCACCATGTCATCCACATTTTTTATTATTTCCAAGAATTTAATTTTGATCCTATGTCAAACAACCTTAGGAAAATACATCTCAAGGAAAATATTCAAAAAAAACATCCATTACATTGTTTCTAAATCTTCTCTTTCTCTATTATTATTAACCAACAACAGATATTGATTGACCTCAACTTAAAATTTTTAAATATAATTATTTTCCCTTTTATGATCTGAATAACCCATGACATTTAATATTTTTCCATATTTTTAATCAATCCCCCAGACACAACTATGTCAGAAGATCCATAGAATATCAAAGGGTATAGTCTCAAAAAATGATCCAGTACCAACTTGTCACTCTATGATAGATATATCTTCTCTCTATCATGGATTCCACCACTATTAATAGACTGCATCAACTAATCTATCACAACAAAATACTACCCAGGTCAAGTTCCAAACATTCCATGTAACTGATTAAGAAGGATATTGTCATCTTAATGACTTCCTACTTCAGATTACCTATTTCTTCCATAGAAACCCATTAATAACAGAAATAGTTTAGATAATGCAATATGGTAATATTTAAATGAAATATCATGATAACCATAAATTCGAATTTATTTAGGGTACATAAATACATTATCCTAACATAAAATTTTATCTAAACATTTCATCTGATAGAAAATATAAATATCCAAACATATATATATATATATATATATAACTTATTCACTAGATAATAATTGATTTTCTAGGATTCAAATAGATCTTTTAGGTTTATATTTCTATAGAATTAGTTCATTACCCTTGTATAAATAAATATTACATCATAAAGTGGAAACTTCAACTCAATATTCATTTTTTATAAACATGAAGTTAAGTAACATTTTATATTTCTATATTTATTATTATATCATATTATATATTTAAATAAACTAATATATATTATCCATGTGATGCGGTGCCGAAAAGTGAATCACAACGCTTGATGGATGTGGTAATCAACATGTACACTTAAACGGAGTTATCATTTTTCAATGGTTGGAAATTTAATAAAATAGATAATATTATATCATTAAAAAATTTTAGTTATGTCATTAATATCTTATATATAAATTTAATCCACCATTTTTACTACTCACTAGAGGTGGTGATGTGAAAAAAATTACATCGGTTCGTGAGATGATAGTTTGTTGTACAAATAAATGATGGATTCATTTCCCATTTTATGGAAGAGGAGATTATTATATATTATTAAACTAACATAATTAAATCTATGTATATTCAATACACTAATTTCTTTATTTCATCATCTGTGAGGAATATTTTTAATGAAGTATAAGAATAAATAAATTGAGAATACAAAGTAAAGAACTATACCTCTTCTTTAGAAAACCTCTTTAGTTTTATACCTAAAGCCTACTTAGGTAAGTCTTATAATCAAAAAGTGGACTAATGGACATAGGGAGGTATATTAGGAAGATAATTGTGCATTTTTTTCTAATTCAAAATTCTATTGAAATGTTGAGTGGAGATAATAGGGCGTTTCTTTTTATAACTAGGGGAGGGGACACAGTTAGAATTTTTTAAAATATTAATAAATATTAATGTAACACTCAAGAAAAATGGTTCAAAAATAATAATTTTAAAATAGGATATTATATAATTTCTAAATGTGGACATGAAATCGGATTTAGAGAATCTTTTAGGTCATTTAACCCTTATCAATTCAGCTTAACCCCATGGTAACATATTCTTACTATTCATTAAGACAAAAAATCAAGTCAAATTATTACCTATTTATTATTATTATTATTAAAAAAATGAAATCCATTTTTTGAAATTAAATTCATAGTCATCATCATTTTTTTTAAATTTAACCAGTATAATGTGACGAAAAAAGGTTTTCAAAAAAATACCTTTTAAGTATAAAAATGTTTTTATACCATATTCAATTTTAATATTGATTACAATAACATCAATTTCAATATATTTAATAAATATGAAATACATAAATTCTTAAACTAATCCTTAATGAAATTAAAAATTTTAAATACTAGATAAGAAAAGACATTTTTCAACAAAAAAAAGTATTTTTCATTATTCATTAAAAAATGAATCTTTTCAAATTAATTTTTAAAAATTCATCCTATGAAAATTTTGAAATGTTAAATTAAATAATGATCTTTATTTATAAAATTAAAAATCGACAATTTAGTAATATTTTTTAAATAATACTATATAATGTCTGAAATCCCAATTTGGATAAAAATAACGCTTTTCCCTTTTTCTAAAATATTATCAAATATTCTCATAATGAAAATAAAACTATAAAATATAATAAATGAATATTAATAATACATTAAAATGATATATATTAACATTAAATGGGATATTAAATTATTCCCATTTTTTAAATTGTTCCCCTATAGTTTTATTAATTACATAAACAAGTTGGGATATTTTTTCTTAAATTGATTTTTCTGATTCTCATGTTGTTTCTTCAGTCATATGGTTTTTCCAAAAAAAATTAACATATTCAATCACTTTATTTTGCAACATTCTCTCTCTATGGTCAATAATATATACAATTGTTTCTCTTAATAATTTTTTTTTCAACAGAACTACTCTAGGGATCAAAACAAGAGATGCACCTGACACACATATTCGTAACAACAAAACATGAAATACATCATGTACCCATAAAAAACTAGGAGGAAAGTCCACTTTGTTTGAAACCAATTCAATTTATCTAGAATTTTATTTGGTACAATGAATTGTGGACTCATATTTCCTTTTTACCAAAACACATAACACTTTCCCATGTTTAGACTTTAAGGAAAACATGATCACATACCATGAATGAAAGATCATTACACAGGTTATTTACATAATCATTATGTCTAATATGAGATGTACCCAAGTGATATCAAATCATCCTCACCTTCTTAGGAATTTAATCTACCAATTATGGTCCCAAAAATTTTAATTCCATGAATTTATCACAAAAATAAGGAGTCTAAAACCTCTTTTATTATAATGATTAAAAAGGAGACATCAAAATACTAGAATGAAAACTATTATTATAATATAACTAAACCAAATTTATATGTTGATTCCAACTTACCTAAAAATCTATTAAATAATATTGAAACATATCTTATAATTTTTCTATTAGTTTTCTAGGACTATCCATCAAATTGTGGATGAGAGGATATACTGAAATTTAATTCAGTACCCAATGACTTATAAATCCCATTCTTGAAATTAGAGGTTGGTCTGGGATCATGATCAGATATAATATAATGAGATAATCTATGTAATCTAATTATATCTTTTACATAATGTAAATAAATTTGATCTAAATAAATAATATCTCAAATGGAATGGAAATGAGCATATTTAGTTAATAGACCAGAAATTATCCAAATAACATTATTCCATCAAGACGTATTTGATAATCCTGCCATGAAATCCATGGATATATTCTCTTATTTCCATTTTGACACTGGAAAAGGTTCAAGAATCCCATTTGGTAATTTTCAATTAGCATTATCCTATTGAAAATTAAAATATTTCATAGCAAAATCAGCTATATATTTCTTCATTCCTTCTTAAAAAAAATTTCTTGAAGGAATATATAAACTTTTTTTCTTCTAGGATGATTATAAAATAGAGATTTGTGAGCCAGATTGTATAGTTATTTATTTATCTAGGGGTCACATGAAACACATAACCTTTTTTTAATCTCAAAAAATCATCTTTGTAAATATTTAATTTAGGAATTTTATTTTTCTTAATAAATTCAACCCATTACTTGTAAAATAATGTCTTTTATTTGAGATCTCTCAATACAATCTGAAAAATATGAATGTACTAACAACTAATTCCAAATAGATGGAATTCATAAATTCATAATTTATAGAAGAAAATTAATTACATAATTTACCAAAGGAAAAATTTCCGAATGTAACATGGTTGATGTTGCAATATATTTCTAATTGAAAGAATCAACTACACATCTTCCATTAACAATATAATAAATAATTTTGTTTTATTAATATTTTATCAATTCCAGACAACTCATATGTCTCTTATTTAACTCTTTTTGAGTAAATATATATATCATGATTTTATGATCATATATATCACTCTTTACTCCATAAAAATGATGTCTATAAATTTTTAATGATGTCACAACCCAACCCATATCAAGGCTTGATGCACAATTACCCCAAGCATGTCTCCATAGGCAAGGGTGGAGATAAGTACTGAAGGTACAAATAAATATGGGTAGGACTTCTCTTAAGTACCTATAAACACACACAACCAACTAAATGAAAAATTGTAGAGGAAAAAAGTAAAAGTTGCAACACTACTATAAAATAAACTGGGAATGCATGAACCAATAGAGAGTTCAAAAGTATGGTAGTGTAAAATAAAAGTAAATGGGAAAAATAAATGCCCAACTAGAGATATGTCCTAACCTAGAATAACAAGAAAATAGTAAATAGTATAGAGATCCCCACTCCTGTATCACAAGCTATAACCACCATACATGGTTCAAGAATCCAATATCGTTAAGCTCCTATGCTGTCATGGCTGACCTTTTGGTTTTCTGTAAAATACATGACATGTGCGGGAAAATTCCAGAGATGGGTGAGTATAAACATACCCATTTGGATGCCCTGAAAGCTAAAGGGGGGTGATAAGAGATACAATAGGAGAAAAATTTTGTTGATAGAAAAAGTTATAGTAAAATATAACAACTAAATCCAAACCAAGAGAGTGAAAGTAAGCTCATCCAAAAACAATTATCCTGACACAGTGAGGAGATGAACTACTCATTGAGTCTTTGTACCTATAATTGGAGAGTATAATCATCCAACCATGAGAATACAGACACTGAAATCATGTGTCATGCCTCATTCGTTTTCACCTGTTTTGGAAGGAGAGTAACCAAGTCCAAGAAGTGGATTAAGATAAAATAATATATATATATATATATATATATATATATATATATATAAGATCTGTCAATGAATCCAAAACAAGAAAGTAAGGGGATATCTATCTCTAATTTTATCCTAGGAAAAGATTCAGCATATGTTCTAGAAGTTCATCAATGATGCCCAGTATCTCACAAATCTGTCCAAATATTTTTTCATATAGAATCACACCTCATCAGTGTGTCACACATTTGAGGGGACATATATCAAGGTTGAGGACCCATGCTCATCCCTGCTATAGGGTTCCAAACTAGTGTCATCAAAGACCCATGTCTATCCTGGATGGAGGGTGACACTCAGAAAAGGTTGAGGACCTATCCTTGCCCAGTAAGAGTATGAATCTCTGAATATCATCAGGGATCCATGCCCATCTCGGCTAGAGGGTGCCACTCGAAATAGGTTGAGGACCCATAACTTTCCATGTATGAGGGATCCACTCTAAGTATAATCGAGGACCCATGCCTAACTCGACTAGAGGGTGCCACTCGGAATAGGTTGAGGACCATATCCATACCAACCGGGAGGGTGCGACCATGATGATCTTTAAGGACACCTACCCAACATGGTTGGAGAGTGGAACTCAAAAATCCTTGAGGAACTACAAGAATCATCCATACATGATGGTAAGACTAATATACTATGATATGTCATTTCCTGATCAATACCATCATCAAATTTTTCCTAAACAATAATCACACATGGAATATCTTTCATCATATCTCAAAATCCACTTCGGAGGGAACCATCACATTCTACGTGGGAAACACTCAGGATAGGCTAATTACGGGCCAAAATCCGAGTCTCGAAGTAGGAGATAAAATTGGTAATAGATTATTAATAAGGTACATGATGAGTATGTGTCTCACACGATGTGTGACCCTTCCTCATCTATAGATTGTGTACCTATCTATACTCATGTACTAAACTATATACATGTACACCTAGGCGTGCCAGTGTACTCCCAGTGTACATGGAATATCTGTCCAAAAGGTTGAATATTTCATGATTCCCATCATTGGTTAGATGAGAAAAACATAATTTCACAATCATGCCTCATCAAATGTCCCAAGATAACAAAATGGATCACATTGTTCCAATCCTTGCATAAAAGTTCCCAGGATCGACTATTCATTCAGACAAATAAAACACCTAGTGAAGAAGCTGCATTTCATAGTATTCTGCATCAATAGTGCCTCATGGGGCCCACATATTTATCATTAAATAAAATATATGGATCATAATGTTTTGATCCTCATGGAATAACAAATGGGATTGATAATTAATTTTTCTAAATCATACACCTAGTGAAAATGTCACATTTCACCACAACATGCCCAAGTCAAGCTTCATGGTGCTCATTCCTTGACCTTGATTTAAATACAAGAAATTGGTATCAAAAGATATCCCTCAAAATTAGTGTTACAACGTCACTTATGGTTCTTTATTATGACACCAGATAAGGGAGACAGGTCGAATTCAATATCCCACAATAATAATAATTTTATTATATTTGGATTTTTCATTGACCCAAAAAACTAATCTGAGAAAGATATCGAAAAGTTATCATAAAATGACTACCATGATGTTACGGTCATGCTACAGCTGATGGTTCATCAAAATAAGGTCACATAGAGGAGTTACAAATGAATTACGATTTCACAAAAAAAAATAGAAACATTATTATTATATTATAAAAAAAAATTAATTAATAATCACCATTATATTTGAAAAGAGGACCCACATTTCCTTTTTTCAAAATGCCTTACCCTCCCCATAAAATTTAAAATCCTATCTTTATTATAATATTAATAATAATAATAATTCAAAAAAATATTAGAAAACCGTATAAACACTCAAAACATATAAGAACTCAAAACACCCTCCTCCTAATTCAATGTGTGCCCCACAATTAATCTTAAAACAAAATTCATCCCCTTTTTTATTTATTAGTTTTATAAATTTTATCCAAAGATAAAAAACTACATTTACCAATTATAATTTACTACCATTAAATTATTTTCTCACGGATCTCTTAATGACAAAAATAATCCCATTTGATTATTAAATTAATTAAATTAAACTTATTTTACCATGTACACCATTATATTTAAAAAATGTGGTTATTATTATTAAAATTGATAATAACACTCACCACATTGTCCATGTTTGGAAACTCATCACCCATATTATTAGTAATGATAATAATATTTAACACTTGTCATGTGGACCACACCTGACTACTTCGTCAGAGATTCGAGTCCGACCACTTTCACACCAACAATTAGTAGTCTCTACCATGAGATCACATGCACGACCTCTACTTGAAACGGACACCATCACACCACATGTCTTCACTTCATTCCGATCTTGAAAATGGGGGTTATCGACCTGATCCTAAACCACCTCTGATCACTAACATGATCCCGCAGTTCTGATCTGATGTGTTCCCTAAACACCATCCCACTCATTTATCAATCTGTGCCCAAAATGTTGATATTTATGTAGTTCGTGCCACTGTAGTGAATCACGGGGTTCAATCTCACTCAATCCGACTTGACAATGTCAAATCATGACAGCGTGGTCTAACAATGAAGAATGTAAAGAATGATGGGGTAAAGAAAGTAAAAACCAATATTTAATAATTGTTTTCAAAAATTTATTGGCCAACGATCAAGAATATGGAACCGAGGATATAACATAACTGAATTAAATTAAATTTTCAACACTCGAGAACATGAAAATGATGAAAAATGACAAATATTTAAGAAAAAAGATCGATTTTCTCAATAATTAAATAAAAATGAATAAAAACCCAATTGATGAGACCTACCATGATAATGGATTGATCATTGGTGAAGAATTCTTCCACTAGTGTTGTGGATGATCCATTGTGTCAACAGCTTGCCGATTTACCTCGATCTAATCATCATTCATCGTTTGGTCTCAATTAGAAAATTAAGAAGGGGTGGAAGACCCTCTCAATTATCCCAGGGTTTGCTGGTGAACCTATAATGCTTTCATAGCATCTTTTTTATAAAATGATGTGGTTTAGGTCATTTATCATAAAAAATAAATAATTTATTTATTTATTTTATCCAAACGCACCTGCCAACAGTTTCATTTACTAGATGTCTCACATCAATGATATTTAGGTTTCACATGAGGAAAACATCACATTATGAACTCAATGGTGGTCTTATATTTACAATATGATTCCCCATTCATGAGTTATCGAGATTAGTGTTAAAAATGAAATAATTTTATTTAATAATTTTTTTACGATATTATCCTGAGTCAATTATTCTAAAAATTACTCATTCTAGAAAAATTTATGTTGTTCCTAGAGTAAATTCCATGTTGTGGACTCAACTGTGTCCTTAGATTTCTGATCTGAGCTTCTGTTTTTGATATAAACTTTTATTTATGAAAAACTATGTGAAGGTAATAAAAATATATTTATTAGTTTTATATACATAATAATGGGAAAATCAGGCCTCAAAATCGTGCTTCGTCTCAGTAGAAAGCTCCAAAAATATTCCTATAAATATTCAAAAGTCTTATAGAGAAAAAAAAAGGTCTCAACATTATTACCCTCTTCGCAGCTTTTCATCCTTGAAAAGAATAAACCAAGAAAGAGGGTGAAGATTCTGAGCCCACCACTAGCTCCCTTGCTCCCATAATATCTCATGGTAGTCAAACCAATTGAGGAGTGTGAAACTACCGTGTCACCTCATCTCATAATGTGACATAAACCACCCTCCACCCTTTGGAAAAAATGATGTGATTCCATTCATCAAAATATCCATATGGTGGATATCATTAGAACATATGGTCACGCAAGATCTCAAAGTCGATATCCTCAAGTTGTCCATACATTAAACTCTGAAGAATAAAAGTGGTAACAAACATCGAATGGGGGTATGTTATACCATCCTCACTCATAAGGGTCAACTGCAAGGTTTATACTACTCCTTTACAATGCTCAAGGACAATGGACTGAAAACCCTATTGGGAGCATCTTCTGGCCTAGTCATTCGACGGTTGGCTCTTATACTCACATCGCTTTATCCTTTGTAGAGTCCACTATCACTCCAGTTTCTAAGAAGACATATCCATAAGAGTGGAAATTTGAATCCTGAACCGACTCCATGATATATTTCATGAAACTATCACTTGAATATAATATCTAGCACCATCCTCTTGAGTCCCACATACTCCAACCCCGACATCGAGAACACACGGTCACCAACACAGAAGGCTACCATGAATTGATCTATATAGGGTTAAGGATCGAGATAATAATTCTAGAAAACATTGTTTAGGAATTCAACACACAAATGGTATCAATAGAAATTAAAAGAAACCACAAAAGATCTTGAAAGCCATGCTCGGTACTCCAAATGTCGAACTAGGATCTTGTGATAACCCATCTTTAGATCAAAATATGGGTACCAATTCACCCCAGTCCATGATAAGGAAAACATTGTAGGGTATGACTGCCTCTATAGGAATATTTTGTACGAGGATCTCTATCCACTCAAGGAGTCATATCACATCATCAACAAAAAAGGGTTGATCAGAAATCCTCTCTATAGTATCATTTGACACAAGTGTCAAGGAAAACTGCATCCACTAGTATCTATAGGTCTCGAACATGGGCTACATATAGTGAATGGTGGTTTATGACACTATTCTATCACTGAAACAGAAGAAATGGATCCACATGTCATACCTTAAACTATACTAGAAAACTCTGGGTCACAAGTTCCTATTCCCTGAAGTTATCTGTTCCCTTTCCCACATGTTAACCTAAAACAAGGCATGATCCTAAAATTTACCACACTAGAAGTAATTCAAACACACAATTCAAAAGGAACTCATCCACCGCAGCTCAGTATTATCTACTTCGGGATGGAACTAACTCACTAGTATTGTTTTAGATAACATATCGGTGGGGGAATTGTCCCCCATCTTTGTATATCTAAAGTCACATTGAAAATCACTAACATAGGGCTCAATCGATGCACAGTGTAACACTGAATAAGACACACCTCCCAGACTACCATCCTTAAGGGTCGTATCCAATCTGTACATCGGTACCGAAGGCCTGCTCCAGTCCTCTAACAGAGGATAAGGGTGGGTGTTTCTCGCCATCAAACCTGGGTGATATATATCTTTGAAACTCATGATATGCACTCAATACAAGTTCATGGTATGTTGATACATTCAAAGCAATAAAATGATCCAAAGGGAGGACTATATTCCAATAATACCATCATATCCCTCAGTGTTTGTATGAGTCTAAAACCAGGGACCACTGACTGTTGCCAATCCTCTACTGCCTGAGGGTCCGGCTCACAGCGTAACCTCAATGTTTTATATTACTATAACTCATTGAGTGATCTAAGAATGTGCATATCCTTATCCCGATCTGCTGGCTTGATATGATTCTCAAGAGGTGTAGGTGTAGCAACCTACACACCTAGAGAAAGGGGTCATAAGATAGACCTTGTACTGAGGTATCCTAACTCATCGGATTGTTCTCACAAACCGGAGATTATATCCTGGATGGATGTCATCGTGGAGGTATCACAAAAGTTTACAAGATGTACCACAGTCATTTCAGAATATATATATATGGAAATAAAAGTTGGGATATGACTCAAAAAGGACCTTCAATGACTCAATCCAATATGATTCATGTACCACTGATCCCTACAAGAAACATCTCACCATGTCTAGTCAAAAAGTTAGTATTTGAGGTCTTGGTGAAGGGATATATCAATCATCACACCACAAATGGACTCCCTATCCTATGAGATGTACTCAAAACGCTTTGACAATATTTCCCTAAACCCGACCAAAACCATTTTAAGGAATCATCATAACAACATCCTAAGGTTCGAACTTGCTCTGATACTAATCTATCACGACCCGAACCATTTCAAGGCTTGGGCCACACCTACCACAATCCCACCTCCATAGGCCAGGGGTGGCTATAAGAGTTAATGGAACAACTATACTCAGGGAGGCATTGACCTTATTATCTATACACACACACACACTCAACCAACATAATGAAAATGTTTGGAGGCATAGGGGAAATGATGTAACACTACTATAAAATAAACTAGGCTTTCATGAACCTCTAGAGAGTTCAAATGTACAATAGTGTATACTAAAAGTATGGGGGAATACACACCCAACTAGAAATATGTCCTAACCTAAACAAACTGGAAAAGCCTAAATAAATGAGGGATCCTTGCTCCTATATCCCATACTATGACCACCATACGTGATCCAAGCACCTAGTATCACTAATCTCCACTAAAGTCAAGGTCGAAATTTCCGTTGTATACTAAAGACACAACATGTGTGGGAAAATCTCATGTAAGGTTAGTATAAACATACCTAGTAACATTCCCAGAAGGATGAAGGGGGAGTAGTAAGAGATATAATAGAAGAATATTGAAGCAGATAGAACAAGGTAAAGTGAAGAGTAAATACCAACACAAACCAAGAGAGTGAAAGTAAGATAATCCAAACACAATGATCCTAACACTGTGAAGAGTTGACCACCTTGTCGATTACTCGCTACCTATAGCAGGAGAGTATATTCATACAACCACAAGAATATAGAAATTGAAATCATGTGGAATACCCCAGGTGTCTTTACCTCACCTGGAAAGAGAGTTACTGGGTCCAAGTATTTGATCTAGAAGAAATAATGTATATATATAAGCTCAGTCCAAGAATTGAAAACAGAGACTAAGGGGATCTCCATATCACAAATCGGCCCAGGAAAGGGTCACCATCAGTTCCAAAAGTCAATAAACGATGTCTATCATCTCAAACATCTTTCAAAATAAGTATCCATATCAAATCATTCCCCATAAATATTCCACAATGTTTAGGGGCCGTATCTCAAGGTTGAGGACATATGCCCAGCCTAGCTGGAGGGTGCCACTCTAGTTCCATCTATGATCCATGCCTAGCCTAGTTAGATAGTGCCACTCTAAATAGGTTTAGGGCCCATGACCTACCATGTATGAGGGTGTCACATTGATGATCATCGAGGGCCCATTCCCAAGTCGGTGATAGAGATCCACTCAGAATAGGTCGATGACCTGGACCCTTCTCGGTAGGAGGGTGCTACTCTGATGATCATTGAGGAACCATGACCAACCCAGATGGAGGGTGTCATGCCCTTCCAAGAAGTAGGTTTACACACTGAAGATCATTGAGGACTCATGACCAGCCCATATAAAGGGTGCCACTCAGAAATAATCTTGGAACTACACTGCTCATCCATGCAAGATGGTAGCCTGATATACTTTAATATTCCAATTCCTAATCACTTCCCTCGTCAGATGTCTTCAGAATAAGCATCACACCAAAAATATTTCACATCATATCTAAAAATCCACTATGAAGGTAACTCTAAAATTTTACATGAAAAAAAACATAGGGTAGGCTACTCGTGGAACAAAATACATGTCTAAAAGAAAAAGATATGACATGTAAAGGATTCATAATGAGGTACATGATGCATATGGGGCCCACTTGACATGTGACCCCTCTCATCGCATGGACGTGTATGTAGACATACTCATGTACTAAACTGTGTATTGGTACCCCTAGTCATGCTAGTGTATTACCATAGTACATGGCATATCTGGCCAGAAGGCTAATGAGTACACGATGCTTGTCATTGGTCTGAAGGGAAAAATGTAATTTCACTAACATGCCACCTAAAATAGCACCATAAAACCAAACAGATCCCACCATTGTGATCCTTGAAGAAAATAGAAATGGTGACTATTCATTCATTCAAATTAGACATCTGTGGAAGAAGCTATATTTCATAGCATTATGCATGAATAGTTACTCGTAGGGATTATGCCTCGATCCCAGAATAAAATATATGAATCACGCCTTTGCGATCCTAATGTAAAAGTGCATGGGATCAACTATTAATTTTTTCAAATTTCACATCAGGTGAAAAAATCACATTTCACCGCAACACGCCCAAACTGAGCTTTGTGGGGCTTGTTCCTCAATCAATATTTAAATACCAGGTATTGGTATCAAAAGATCCGCCTCAAAATCAGGGACACAACATTGGATATGATTCATCACTATAACATTGTATGAGGGAGATATTTAGGATACAATATCCCATAAAAATAATTATTTTATTGTTATTAGATGTTTCATTAACCTGAGGCATGAGTCTAAAAAAGGTATCCAACATCAGTCTTAAAATGATCGTCTTGATGTTAGGGTCATGTTGTCATTGATGATTTGTCCAAACAAGTTTGCACAAATGAGTTATATATTAATTAAGTTTTGACAACCAAAAAAATATTATTATTATTATTATTTTATTATTATTATTTTATTATTATTCATCAGCAATCTATTTTAAAAGAGGAGATGCACTCCCTTTATTGTACATTCCTTATCCTCCCCATCAAATGGCCAACCCTCTATTTATTTTAATATTATTATTATTATTATTACACAAAAAATATTGGAAAGATTCAAAAATTATAAAAACCAACATGAACTCAAAACACCCTCCTCCAAATTCAATGTGCGCCCCACAATTCATCGTAAAACAAATTTCAAACCCCTTTTCTCTCAATTATTTTGATCAATTTTATCCAATGATAAACACCCACAATTAAAAACTATAAGTTTCTTCTATAAAATTATTTTCTCATGGATATCCTCATAATAAAAATAAATTCATTTGATTATTAAATTAAAAAAAATTAATTTAATTAACTGTGTACCACTTTCTTTTAAATGTTTTATTATTATTATTAAAAATAATAATAACACACACCGCTTTGACCACATCTAGATCCTCATCACCATTATTAATAATAAAAATAATAATAATATTTAGTACTCACTGTGTTGACCATGTCTGACCACTTCTTCAAAGATCTGAGTCCAGCCACCGTCACACCAACACCAAGCAGTCTCTGCTATGAGATATTGCACATGGCTTCTACTTGAAACTTACCATATCACAATGCATGCCATCATCATATGCCAACCAAAAAATGGGGGTTATAAATTTGATCACAAACATGCACCCATGGTACCAATCCAATCTGTTCACCAAATATCATCCGACTCATCTTTCAATTCATCCCCAAACCATTGATTTCCTTTTCATTTGTTCCATTGTAATGAATCTGAGGGTTCGATTGAATTCAAACCCACCTCAGCAATGTCATATCGTGACCCCATGGTCTAAAGATGAATAAAGAGAATAATGGTGGGGGTGGGGAAACACCCAAAAAATGTTTAAACATTGTTGGCCAAACATTCTTGACCAATGATCAAGAATAGGGACCCTAGGTTAGAAAACGACGGAATTAAATTAAATTGTCAATACTTGGGAATATGAAAGGTCTTAAAAGGATGCATATCAATGAATGAAGATTGTTCTGCTCAATTATTTAATCAATATAGTGTAAAACACCAATTGAAGAGTCCTAAGTTAATTATGGATTGATCATTAGTGAAGAATGTGTCTAACAAAAATGATAATTATCTTTTGTGTCTGCCACAAATCAATTCACCTCAATCCGATCACTGGTCATCATCTGGTCCCACTCTGCTGACGGATAAGGGGTGAAAGATCCTATCAATGATCCTAGGGTTATGTAGCTAATGCTGGAAATTTTCTGTACCAAATTATTTATAGAAAAAATTGTTTTATGTCATTAAATTTATAATAAAAAATAATATATTTTTTAGCTAAATGCACCAGCCTACAGATGCTTTTAAAAGACATCCCATTCTGACCATCTTTAGTTCACTCCTAATAAAAACACCACTTTATGAACTCAACGAGGGTATTGGATTTCAAATCAGCGTTCTCGTTCATTACTTATTTGGATTAGCATTAAAAATAAATACCTTTATTTAATTATTTTATTTAATGATACATCCTCAATGACATTTTCTATAGATTATTGGCGATGAAAAAATTGATATCATGCCTCAGGTAAATGTCACATTTTGGACTCAACCATGCCCTCAGATTTCTAATCCAAGAATCTAATTACAAGATATTCCATTATTTCTAAAATACCACGTGAATGCAATAAAAACATTTAATATTTTTATAAAATTTAATCTGGGAACACCAGGCTTTAGAATCATGTGTTGTCCTAGTATCTTACACAAAAAATATTCCTAAAAAAGTTCCAAAGTCTTACATGAATAAACTATGATTTGTAAAAATGGAAACTCTAGAAACAACTATTTAAGGTCATGTATAGGATAATTTTTCTTATGGGGTTTTAATTATTATAAATAATAATAAATTAACTAATCAATTTTCGTTAAAACATAACTATGTTCCTTTAATGAAACATAATTATAGAAAATAAAGTAACCATTTCTCGATAGCAAGGCCAAAACTGAATAATTATCTTATATTTTTTTAATTCATGGAAACATATATTTCATTCATTTTTATGGATGAACCTAACCACTTTTAATGTTAAAGTGGTTAGTGGGATTGATAACTATGGAAACATTTCAACAATTAGTCAGTAATATCTTGATAATACCAGGAAACTAAGAATCTCAATAACATTTGATGGTCTTGACCATTCATCACCTAGTTTAGATTTAGAAGGAAAAATAGGTATACCATTTTTATTTATGATATGACTAACGAATGAAACATTCTATAACAAAATATAACATTTTCTAAATTTTCTATAAAACATATTTTCTTTCATTGTTTTTAGAGTAATCCTTAGATGATTTTCATGATCCTTATACCTTTTAGAATAAACTAAAGTATCACTAATCAAAATAACCACAAATTTATCCACATATTCATGGAAAATATATTCATAAGATCCATGAATATAGCTGGATAATTCAGAAACCAAAAGGGAATAAACACAAACCCATTATGCCCATACCTAGTATAAAATGATTCCTTAGGGAAGTCATCCTACTTTACCTTCAGCTGATGGTACTCAGACCTGAGATGAACCTCTCAAAGTATTTGGATCTATGAAGAAATTATAAAACGTAATTAATATTAGAAAATAAATTTTTATTCTTAATAGTTTTTTTATTCTGTAACACCTCGAGTTTTTAAACGGAATCACTATGCTCAATAGTATACAGGATACGCCATATCGAGCCTAGGCGAACTGAAAAATATATAATGTTACCTTTAAAACGTTGTCGTTAGAATGATGTAAACCAATAGTATTAACTGAATTATAAAAATATTTTTTTATGAATGTATATATAATTAATTCATTGGTGAATGATCAATTATAAATGAATGTAAGACCCATTTTAAAATAAAATGAATTATTTTTTTTTGAAAAAAAATTGTTTAAATGTTCACTAGTGTATTTTATAATCACTCTTATTGGATTATAGTAATGAAATAGATATTTAAAATATTTTATTATAATGTCTAAAATTCATATTATAAGTTTTATAGACATATTATATGAACAGATCCAATTTTACAAATAAAAGAACTATTTTTTTTAAAAGACAGTTTTGTCACCTTTTAATGGAATGCCAATATTAAATAAAGTTTTTTTTCATTTTAAAAAATATATTTAACAAAATAAAATTATTATTTTGAAGCGGGGCATAAAAATTTACATTGGTAGATTTTTTTCTGATAAATTCCATATTTTAATTAACAGTTAAAACTGCATTTTAATTCACAACTGCTTTTTCTTCAAATTTATTTATATTTTTAGATAATATTTTTATTTTTTAAAATTATAATAAGATTATGTTTTTATAATTTATCCCAATTTAGGTTATTGGAATCATTTTCACTTTGAAATTGGATATAAAATCTAAGTGAACTTTTGAACGTTTTACATTAAAACATGTTTTCTTATTCTGACAATGACATTGTTTTCTAATAAATTTATGAAAATTAAAGGTGTTGAATTTATAAAAAAAATTCCATATTTTTAATCATATGTTTAAAATTATGTAATGTTTTCCCTTTTATTTTTGGGTATAATGAATATTAACTTTAGTAATAATTTGTATTACCACGAATAAGGGTAAATCAGGTAATTATAGATAAAAATTATATTATAAAATCATAAAATTACCATAACACGTGTAATAATTTAATTGGATAACCTTTTTCAAACCAAGATCATTCAAGGGTATATTTTAGGTGTAATTGGAGAAACATGGATGACTTTAATGCATTTATAATATTATATTCCATGAAATGTCAATTTTTTCACATCTTAATTTTTAATTAGTGAAGTATTTTTAATATGGGGTTGTACAGGGAATATCTTCAACTATAAATATTATATAAGAAGCTAAAATTATTACCTTCATCATGGTAATTTAAATGATATTTTTATGAAAAAAATAATTAATTTAAATGGAAGAAAAATGATGATGTATTAATTTCTTATTTAATAAAAGAATCAAATAAAAGATATTATAAATATTAAAATAAATATAATTTCACATAATTGAGGTCATAAAAGAATATTATGGATGAATTTGACATGCTATTGATATGCTCAAATATCTGTTTTATCTATATCATGATGTTATGATATTTTTTAAAAAGTCATGAAATGAATAGTGTCAAAATTGACACTAATGATATTTTAAAATAAATAATATTTTATAAAATAATATAAAATATATAAAAATCCATGATTTTATCCAAAAGTTGTTATAAGTCTTATAATTTCATAAATGACTCTTTTATTAGTCATTTTTCATATTATTGTGATTATAATAACCTTCAAATTATATATTACTAGATAAAATGGTAAGAGTATAGAAGGGTTAAAACAAATAGTTATAGATTAAAAATTATTAAAAACATATCCAATTTTCATTTTATTAATGGATTTATACCCATAACCATCCTATGTTTTATATAAATTGATTTTTAACCTTTTGGAATAGAAAATGAATTTATATTTATTTAATATTTTTAAAAATTCCAAGAGTTCCCCTTTCCACTTCTATAAATGGAACTCATTATTCTCTTTTATTCACACTTAAAAACCGTTTTTCTGTTGACCTATATCTACCTATATACCTTCCTAGAATCCATATACACATTATAGAAGCCTTATTTTAGTCATAAAACTCACCTTAGAGGTGTTAATGTGTTAATCAAGGGTGATCATCTAAAGAATAGGTTTCATTTTTATTTAAGTGTTTCTATTTTATTTTTCATCCACTACCATAAAATATTCATAAACCATGATGATGAAAAAACTATAGTATCATAAATATAAATAGATATAAATATGTCAATATCATCACCTAAATATATATCTACTTCCATCGAATGAAAATAAAAATTAATTGTGCATGCACATGTGTGAACTATCACCTCCACAAACCGAAATAATTCATTTTCTATAACAATCTCTCGAGACTGGTTATAATGATGGAATTAATATCAATATTTTATAATAAAGAAATATTTATCATTATAATATAATAGTATATCAACTGTGTTCTTACTTTCAATGGAAATAACAATGATAACGTTGTTCATGCATACGTGTGAACTGTCAACTCCACGAAGCGATGTGATTTGTTTTAATCACCACATCACTTGGATAAAATATATAACTATATTTTAATTATTAAAATGATATTAATGATGTTATTATCATTATATAATGATAAAATAATACTTACCTTCTTTCCATAATGATCAATGAAAAATAGTAACATTTCTCATGTGTATGTACAACCTATCATCTCTATGATTATAAGATTGTTAATTTTTCATAAACATAAATGAATGGTTTGATTTAAAAGTATAATTAATATTTAAAATTAATTATTATTTCATGAATATTATTCTTGAGATGATGGAATAATTGACAATTTTTTATATAGGCATCATATGAAGACATTTTGGACGCATGTATCGAATATCATCAAAACATATAATGTGAACTTAAATAATTAAATAATTGTTATAATATGATAATAAGTGATATAAAGGGAATAATAAACTTGAAAAAAGTTCTAAAGTATGTAAATAATTAACTTAATTTTCCAGTTTTGGAAGATAAGGTGCATACTTGACAAATCAGACTCGAGGTAAGGGATTTCATCTCAATCACCCTTCATTAAGGCATTTCTTGATGATAAGAAAACTTATTACCTTATTAGTTGTATATATAGACCCTTTGACTCATAATTTCATTAATATATTTATTATCTTGATATTTAATTTTTTTAAAAAAATATTATTCTTTTATGGGTATTAAGATTTAAATGTTTAATGTGGTATGGGACACATTGAATTTTAAAATATTTAATTACCAAATATTTTTTTCCATGTCAATATTCTTGATATTATTTTACATATTTATTTACTGGGATATAAATTAAATATAAAGTGTGTCTTCTTTCTATTTTTAATTTCATTCAATGGTTTCGAAAATTGATATTTTTTTCTTGTTTTATACAGAATGTTTTGAAAAACGACAAAATGAATGTTCTTTTTATCATATACGACTAAAATATCTTCTCTGTCATCCTGAACATTATTTAATATATAGATACCTCAATACGAATTATTATTTTTAAAAGGAAAAGAAACATATTTATTCCCTTTTCTGGGTATTTTGATATTAAAAATGGTTTGGAAAATGGATTCATTAGATCAATATCCGAAAATTATTTCTTATGAATGCAAATGAATTTTTTTTGAGTGAAATGCTAAAAATTGTAAGCATTTATGTGTAATGATTATATAATGGTACTTGAACATTTTATGGGTGGTTTTGTCATAAACCAAGGATGGTTTTTTTAATATAACTTCTAATTAATTGGGTATGGAAGTTGGTTGTATGACATTCCCATTTGTAAGAGTTACATGTTTGGAAGATGGTCGTATGACTATTTAATTTGTATGAGTGACATGTATGGAAATCCAACATATATTTATTCCATTTTAGTATAATTATATCCCATGTTACCTAATCAAATATTATAGTTTTTATTCTTATTTTTCATGAAAATCATTGATTTTAAAAAGGTAAGAAAATGATCTTTTTGAGATAATGATCTCTTTTTACGGGTAAAAATGCATGATTTTTTTAAGGAAATGTTTTTTGGGTTTTCAAAGGACCAATGGTTTTTTTTATTTAAGTCATTTACTGAACTATCTTTTCCTATCCCATGTTTTAAAAAAATTCACAGGTGTTAATATTGGTAAGGGAAAATAATATATCCTAATAAAACAATTGAATATGTGTCTATAAAAAAACATGTATCTTAAATGGTTTACATTGGTGAAAAAAATTCATACTATGTTTAAGTATCTGTATATGATGTATGGGTATAAATTTCAAGACTTTTTCTAATTTAATAAAACTCTAAACTAAAAAGATCGTTGAAAGTAAATTCTAGTTAAAAAATAGTGGAATATGTAATGTTTAAGGCCGAGTCTTTATAGTTGGTATCAGAGTAGGTTTTTAGAAACTATGGATATTAGGATGCATTCTTAAGAGATAGGGACATCATCATGGGTTTATAATTTTCAGGTTATTTATATGTTTAATGTCTTCAAAATCCTTTTAAGGATTTAAGTTATGAAATTTTAAGGTGACTAATAGTATATTTGGAGATATTCATTTTTTAGATAATTAAGGGTTATTTTTTAAGACTTCACCAGAATTTAGGAATATTATATGAATAATATAGTTTTAGAAATAGGTAAAAATATAACATGGGTGACAACCCGTAGTATGGGTGATAACCTATCACATCTGATAAGGCTATGAGAATCGAACCCAAAATTGATGGGTAACAAAGGTGAATCTCCTAACACTGGTCCACGTGAATTCCAAAGTTAATATGAATTTTTATTTTTAGTTAAACACTTTTAGGGATTAAGAATATGTTGATTTCGTAAACATATGCTTTATCGAATATATAACCTTGGGATTGAATTTTTTTTATTAAATGATTAATATTTTTTTGAAAGATGATTTCTATTTTAGGAATCCTATAAGATTATGGTAAATATAACACTATGGGTTATCGTTTAAACATTAAAGGCTGAATTATATTTTGGAATAATATATGATTTTATTGTGGAATTAAGTTGATTCAAGTATTTTTATAGAAACTATTAACCTAACTTCAGAATTTTTTATTAGAGAAATTACTTTTTGTTATGAGACTTCCAGAGTAATTGATTTTATTTCTACAGAAATGATAAAATTTATCATTGAAGACTATGTGATCAAATTATTCTAAATTTTGGGATTCATTATTAGTCAAGAAATTTTTTTTGGGAATTTATTTGTTGAATGGTCTATATTGATCTTTACATATTACGGTTGAGTTTTGGAGATATATAGTTTTACATCATATAAGTTTTAATATTTTTGGTAATTATATTCTATTGTACTAACCATTTTGGAATATGTTAATGTGTAAATAAAATATAAATATATTGTTAATAACGTTTGGATTGTGCGATTCTCTAGAAGTTGATTCAAGTTCTTCAGATGTGAAAAATTCATCGCCAATACTCATCGTTTAGAGAAAAAGATGAGTTTGTGGTAGATATTTATCAAAATAAGGAAACTATAATTTTCAAGTAATTATATTTCCTTATAATCTTATTCATGTTAGTAATATAATTCTTTAACTCTAAAAAAATTTAAAATAAAATTTTTTTCCGTTTACTTTTCCTACTACTAAATCAAATCTTGTTTAACACATCTCAAATTTATGGTTTTGTGATTGTTAAAACTCTCCAAAAAATGTTTTATATCACTCCCCATTAGAAATTTATTGTGAGTTTTCTCTTCCATATCCATTTTTACCAATATGGAACCCTAGTATTTGTTATCTTAGGTGACCATCATAACTATCTTTCATTTTTTTAAGTATTAGTTTGATTAATTCTCTTTCTAATGTTGGATTTTAATAAAGGAACTTTAAAATTTCATAACATAGATACCGACCCCATATTGAAATTATTGGAATGAAATTTCCAAAATATTGGTAGAATGTAAAAACCAATTATTTTAAAAGTAAACATTATGCTCAATAGCATACATGATACGCTACATCGAGTCTAAGCGAACAACTAAATAATATTTATATGTTTCTATTAAAACCTATCCATTATAATGATTGGAATGAAAATAATTAACTGAATTATGAAAATATGGTTTATGTTTATATATATAATTAATTATTTGGTGAATAATAAATTATAAATGAATGTAAACCCCTTTTTAAAATAAAAGAAAATGTTTTTTGAAAAAAACTATTTAAATGTTCACAAGTGTGTTTTATAATCACTCTTGATAGATTATAATAATGAAATATATATGTAATATATTCAACCTAATAATTAAACGTCACCTTGTTTGTTTTCTATAAAATATATAAGAAAAAATTCATTTTCACATATAAGATAAGTATTTTTCAAAAAATGTTGTTTTCCCCCTTTTAATGGTGCACCTATTTGAAATCTAGTTTTTGTTAGTATTATAAGTTATATTTGAAAAAATAAAAAATTTATTTGGAATTGGGGCATCAAATTTTATTTTGATTTAATTTTTAGAATTTTTTCGATAAATTTCATATTTTAATGAATATTGATAATACTTCATTTTAATACAAAATTGAATTTTCATTTAATTTATATTTTCATATTGTCATTTTAATTGGTTTTAAAGTATAATTAGATTAATTTTTTATCATTTAATCTAATTTAGATCATTGTAATAAATTTCACACTAAAATTAGATAGAAAAACTATGTGATCTTTTAAACATCTTACTTAATAAACTTGTTTTTTTATTCTATCAAAGGGATTAATTTTCAATTAATTTCTGATAAGTATATTTTTTAAATTTGGAAAATGGATAAGATATTTTTAATCATAAGCTTTTTGTTAGGTAAATAGGTCCATTTTTTTGATATTATGAATAGTAACTTTATTAATAATTTTTATTACCACGGTTAAAGGTAAATCGTGTAATTAATTGTAAAAAATATATTATAAAAATATTAAATTTCCCTAAAACATGTCCTAATTTAATTTTATGAGTGTTTCCTATACTAGATACTTCTTGGTTTTATTTTTGGACCACTTGAATCCACATGGATGAATTTAATGCAATTATAATATTATATTCAATTAAAGTCAATTTTGTCACATCTATAATTTTATAAATTTAAGTATTTTTAATATGGGATTATAAATGGGATATATTATACTCTAGATACTATTTATAAAATAAAATTATTTACTAAATCATGGAAAATTATTTATAATTTTTATTAAATAAATAATTAAATTAAATGGTGACACTACGATGATGATGTAATTACTTAATTAAAGAATAAATCAAATAAATGATATTATAAATATTAATATTACTATAATTTTACATAATTTATGCCATAAATGAACTTTATGGGTGACTTTTAATTGTTATTGATGTTTTAAAATAATTATTTCAGATATATCATGATGTTATGATATTTTTAGAAAAGTCATGAAATGAATAGTTTCAAAATTGACACTGATGGTATTTTAAAATATAAAATATTTTATTAAATGATATACATTTTAAAAAAATTATAATATTCAGAAAAACAAATTTGGGACAAGTATTATAACTTCATAAATTACGATTTTATTGGTTTTTTGGCATTTTATGTTAATTATATTAACCCTCAAATTATAAATTACTTGATAAAATGGTATGGGTTAAAAATGGTTAAAACAAATAGTTAAGGATTAAAAATATTCCAAACTTGTAATATTTTCATTAGATGATTTTATTTTTACCCATACTCATGGTAAATTTTAAATAAATTATGTTGGAACTTTTTGGAGTAGAAAATAAATTTATATTAATTTAACTTTTTAAAGAATTCCAAGAGTTCCTCTCTCCCCCATATAAAAGGGAAATCATTCTTCTCTTTTTATTACACATAAAAATCATTTTCTTATTAAAATATCTTTCAAATTACCTTCCTAGAATATCTCCCTACATTAGAGAAGATTTATTTTAATCATAATACTCTCATTATAGGTGTTAAAGTGTTAATCAAATGTGACCATCCGAAGAAGAGGTATTCTTTTTATTTAAATGTTTCTATTTTATTTCTTCTTAAACTTCCTTAAAATACTATTAAACCATGATTTTATAATAAATACAATATCGTCAATATACTGAGATATTATGTAAATATCACCACCTAAATCAATATAGATTTGAGTCAAATATAAAAATAATTGATCGTTCATGCGTATGTGTCAACTATCACCTCCACGAACTGATATAATTGGTTTCCATAATAATATCATGATACAGGTTATCATGATAGAATTAATGTTTATATTTCAAATTCATGACATAACAATCATTATAATATAACCATATATCAATTAAATTATTATGTTCCATGCACATAAAAATAAAAATTCCCTTCGTGCGTACAAGTGAATTATCACAGCCACGAAGTGATGTGATTCATTTTTAATCACTACATCACCTCGATAATATATAAAAATATATTTTTATGATTTATATAATATTAATTATTAAATTATAATTATAGAAATAAAAAATAATACTTACCTTATTTCCATTACGATCAATGAAAATGGAAATGTTACTCATGCGTACATATGACCTACCATCTCTATGACTATTACATAGTTAATTTTTCATAAACATATATAAATGGTTTGATTTAAAATTATAATTAATTTTTAAAAGTGATTATTATTTCAGGAATATTATTATGGATATGATGTACTAATGAACAGATTTGTTTATAGAAATCATACCAAGTTATATAATACTTATGTATTTAATATCATCAAAACAACAGGTGTGAACTTAAAAAATTTATTAACAGTTATAATATGGTGATAAGTGATATAAAAATAAAAATAAATATAAAAATTTTCTTAATATATTAAATAATTTAATAAAATTCTTTATTTATGAATATAAACAAAATACCTGATGAATCGGGCTTGAGGTACGGGATTTCGTCTCAACCTCCTTTCATTGAGGAATTTTATCATAATATGAATCTCTATTATTTTATTAGGTATATATATAGTTTTTTTGACTTATCATGTCATTTATTTATTTATTATAATTTTATTTAGTTTTTTTAAGTGTTATTATTTTATGGGGATTAAGATTTAAATGGTCAAATTTATATGGGACACCTTGGATGTTTAAATATTTAATTATCACATGTTTTTTTCCATGTAAATATTCATGTTATTATTTCATATATTTATTTATATGGATATAAAATTAATATAAAGGAAATTTTCTATCTATTTTTAATTTCATTAATTTTTTTTGAAAAAGGAATTTTTTTACATTTTTTATATGAAACATTTTGACAAATAATAAATGGAATGTTCCTTTTATCTTATACAGTGACAACATATTCTCTGCCATCATGACCATTATTTGATATAAGAATTCCCCTATAATACTTCATGTTTTTAAAAGGAAAAGAAACCCCTTTATTCCCATTTCTAGGTGTTTTCTTATATAAAATGGTCTTCAAAATCGATTGATTATTCCAATATATGAAAATGAGATATTGTGATTGAAAATGAAATTTTATTAGTGAAATTTTGAAAATTGAATTCCTTTAAGTGTTATGATTATATAATAGCACTTGGTCATTTGATGGGTGGTAATGTGATAAAATAAGGATGGATGGTTGCATTATAACAATCAGTTCGTTTGGAACAGAATTCGGTCGTATGGTTATTCTATATATAAGAGTGGAATGTTTGGTAGTCAGATGTATAACTATTACATTTACAAGAGTGACATGTATGGAAGTCAACAATATGGTTATTCCATTTTAGTAAAATTATATCCCAATTTACCAAAATATATTTTATGTGTTTGCTTATTATTTTTCATGGAAAACATTAATTGTTAAAAGGTAAGATAATGATATTTTTTATATGATGATCTCTTTTTTAGGGTTAAAAGGTATATTTTTATTTTATGGAAATGTTTTATGGGTTTTCATTGGACTAATAGTTTTATTTTTGTATGTCTCTTACTGATATTTTTGTGCTCATTCCATGTTTAAAAAAAATCATAGGTCATAATATTGTTAAGGGAAAATAATATTTCATGATGAAAGAATTTAATGTGTGTTTAAAAAAGAAGTCCTATGTTTTAAAAGGGATTACATTGGTGGGAAAAATGGATTCTATGTATAAGTGTCCATATGTAACGTATGGGTCTACATTGTATGATTTTTTCCTGATTCTATAAAACACTAAACTAAAAAGATCCTTTAATATAAATTTTATTTCAAAAACAATAGAATATGTATTGTTTATGTCCGGGTCCTTACATATTCAATGGGTTATAATCAATATAATGCCTCTGGGAACAATCTATATTTTTACCAAACAAAACATGAGCACCCCATAATGAAGTGCTTGGATGAATGAAAAATTTATAAACCAAATCCTGTAACTAATTTTTATATTACAAGATTAGTAATTAGGCATTAAATATGAAGGTTTTTAAAATTTATTATCATCAGGAATTATATCAATTGAAAATTGAGTTTCCCAATCAAGTATATTACCAAGAAACTCATTAGAAAAAACATACAGAAATTATTTTTCTACTGGAACATCATTAATCTAAACATTTTATTAATTTTCACCAATATGTGAATGATAACCATAATTTCCATATTTTAGAAGTTTCTAAACTTCTTAATATATTATCAAATGTCTTTATTGATTCTTTTCTCAAAATGGAAATTTATTTCTAAAAAAAATTTATTTGGATTTTCAATATATCATAACATGATAAACAAAAATAAAATATATATATGTAATAACATAAAATAGTATAATCATAATGATAAATAGGTTTCCATTTAAAAACCATAAGTAGATGATAATATACAGACCTTTCAAAATTCTTGTTTCTTAAATACTACCTGAGGTGTTTTTACAATAAGTCCTGATATCATTTCTTTGGTTAATTTTCAATTTTCCAGAAATTTTTATGAAATTAAAAGAATATTTAGATCCTAAATCAATCAAAAAATTATAATAATCTGAATAAATAATTAAGTTCCATGTGGAAAATTTATTATGAAATTGAAATAATATGTAGACGGAAAACATGGCCATCATAGAATTATATTTATACCTTCTCTTCACATAAATATTGTTTCTCAAAACATTTAATTCGCAAGTGGCCATTGATCTTTAGTATGATTGATTTAATAGTAATTAAAACCAATTATTTTTACAATCAAGGTCTTATATGAAATCTATTATTCAACTTTCCAAATATCTAACTTTTTTTTCATAGACAACCACTGAATCCTACCCCTTTTTCCTCAATTACAACAATTTATTTTCCATCGTACGTCAAAAAATCCACGAAAGATACATCATAAGGAAAATATTCTTAAACATATTCCACTTAAAGGTGTAAAAATCTTATCTTTCTCTAGTACTGCTAACTACTGATCAACATCACCTTCATAATGGTAAATAGAACGAGTTTCCAATGGATGAATTAAAACCCACGTGACTTTGAATATGTTTTCTAGAACATGAATCCATTCCTCAGATACAACAGGTTTAAAATATATATGAAATGTGAGAGTGTGATTTCTCATAAAATTATCCACTATAAATATGTTTCTCTATCGAAGATATAAATTCTATCTTTAATAGATTCTTCCATTATATATAGCCTCCATAAATTTATCCATCACAATAAAAAACTATTTATTTCCAATTCCAATCATTCTCGGTTGCTGATTTGGATCGATATTATCCTCTTGGTTCCTTCGTACTTCAACATCCCTATTTCCCCTATATAAATCCATTCTAAATAGAGATA
This sequence comes from Viscum album, assembly GCA_963277665.1. Taxonomy (NCBI): domain Eukaryota; kingdom Viridiplantae; phylum Streptophyta; class Magnoliopsida; order Santalales; family Viscaceae; genus Viscum; species Viscum album. The sequence continues at coordinate 49,483,743 of OY728138.1, read as the reverse complement.
TTTTAGAATAATCCTCATGCTGATCTTAAAATTCTATATCATAGAAACCATAAATTATAATTTATTAAGGTTATTTACATAAATTATCCTAACCTTTAAAATTATGTAACCATTTCCTCTGGTAGAGAATATAAGTAACCATCCTTAAAGAATATATAAAATTTATTTTTTAAAATAACTCACTTTATGACATTCTAAAAGGTATTTATGGATTAAATTATTGATAAATAGGTCATTACCCTTATAAATATAAATATTACATCACAATGTGGGCACTTCCCCCATTATCCATTTTTTAAGGAACATAAAGGTAAGTATCATATTATCTTTCAAAATGATTATTATATCATAAATATCATATTATATCTTTAAGAAATATTATATATTATATCCATGTTATATGACAATGATAAATAAATCACATCACTTTATGTGGGTAGTAATCCTCACGTATGAATGAACAAAGTTATTATTTTTCAATGGAAGGAAGTTTAAAAAATAGATTATATCATATATTCAAATAATGGTGAATATTTGATTAATATAATGTTTATATATATATATATATTCATTAAATACATAATTATACCTAGCTATTAGAGGTGGTGATGGAAAATGAATTTCATCGGTTCATGAAGAGGTAGTCCAATGTACACACAAATGATAATTTCATTTCCAATTATGATGCAAGAAGAGATGGATATAGGTTGGGAGTTTAACATATTGACATCCCCATATATAAAAGATACTAAATTTATTATTCCATCATTTTTTAATAATATTTTAAGGATATAGAAGAATATATAAAATTAAAATACCCAGTTAAGAACAATAACTCTTCTTCAGATAACTTCTTTTGGTTTATACATAAATCCTTCCTAGAATGGTATTCCCATTTAAAAGTTGAACTCTAAGACATGGGGAAGGATTTTAGGATGGTATTTGGGTAGGTTTTGACTAAACCAAAAGGTTGTGGAAGTGTTTTTAGGAGATTATATGAGGTTTCCTTTTATGAGTGGGGCAAAAGACACACTTTGAATTTAAAAAATATTATTTGTATTAATTTCAAACTCATGAAAAATTTCTTCAAAATTGAAATTTTAGAAATTTGAGATGATATCAGGTAAAACTATTTCTATAAAATATGTTTTATACGTGTTTTTTTTATTTTATACCATATTACATTATGTTAGCCCCTTGGTAAATAGGTTTTATCCTTAACTATTGTAACATATTTTTTCTCTTTTTACTATTCACCATGACCAACAATTATGTTGATGTTATTACCTAATATTAATTATCATAATTACAAATATTTAATCTCTTTTATGACATTAAATTAATTTAATTTTCATAACTAAACATAAAACTAAACCCTAAAAATGTGACAAACAATAGCATTTTAAAAAAAGCCTTTTAAGTATAAAAAAGTTTTTATAAAAAATTATAGATTAATATTGATTAAGATAACATATATTGGTCAATGAATATTTAAAGAGGACATGTTAAATTTTATAACTAATCAATAATTGAATGTGACTTTGTAAATATGTAAAATGAAAATATTGTTTTCTATTGAAATCAGTAATTTTCACAATTAATTGAGAAATCAAAAATATTATAAAATTCTCAAAAACTAATCTTAATATAATTTTAACACTACTAATAAATAAATAAATTTAACTTTTCCCATTTATAATTTTAAAACATTGAAATAAAAAAAATTTATAAAACCTTATAATTCATGAATACCCAATTTGGTTAGAAATAATGATTTTTCCTTATTATAAAAAAATCACCTAATATTCTTATAAAGATAATATATCTAAAAAATATGATTAATGGACCTTAATAAGAAATGAAAATTATTTATCATAACATTACCTAGGTTTTTATACCCCCTACATTTTTTGAATTTCATCCTCTTAATTTTTTTCATAAATTAAACTATAGGCATATTTTTCATGGATAAATTTTAATGATTCTCATGTTTCATCTACATTTATATAGTTTTTCCAAAAAATATTATTAAATAAATTTGTTCCATAACAAATTATCTTTTTATTCAAGAATCTATACTAGTTTTTCCTCATCATAAATATATTATTCCAACTAAGTTATTTATTATTTCAAATTAAGTGGCGAATCTATGATATAGTGTCTTAATTTAAAAACATTAAACCTGTCTTAAACATAGGATAAAATAAAAATAATAATACTCAGTATAAAACTGATACAATATTCTCTAGAATTATATATATTCAAATGAACTATGTACTCAACTTTCCTTTTGACCAAAACACATGTTACTTTTCTATGATTATGATTTATGAAAAAAATATTCACATAACTCAAATTAGTAGTCTTTATTTGGGATATCTACATAACATTTATGACTTATCATATCTATCCTATTGTGATACTGAATCATCTTCACCATATAAACCATTTATTCTACCAATTCTGGTCCCAAAAACATTATTTCTCTAAATTATTTCCAACATTATGGAGTCCTACACCATTTCTTATATTATACTTCAAAATGTGACTTCTAAATTCTAGAATGAATACTATTTTGATAATAAGAAAATCCAAAGTCATATATGGATCCCAAATTCTCAAAATATATATTTAACAAGATTAAATAATATCCCTAAAAATTTAAATCATTATCTCTGACATTCTATTCGATTAGGGATAAAATGATGTACTGAATTTTAATTTAGTTCCCAGTGACATGCAAAGTCCATTACTAAAATAATAAATGAATATTATATCATGATAAGATATAATGAAAATAGGGGATCGAGGTAATCTAATTATATCTTTAACATGTATTCAAGAAATTTGATCCAAATACATGTTATAAAAAATTTGGAAGAAAATAAGAAGACTATTTAGTTGATTAATAATGACCAAAATCACAATATTATATCAAGATTTGTTTGATAATAACACCCTAAAGTCCATAGATATATTATCATGTTTCCATTTTGGAATGGGAAAAGGTGGAATCGTCCCAATTGGTAATTTTCATTCATCTTAAAATATTGTTAGTCAAATATTTCATAACAAAAACTATAATATCATTCTTTATTCCTTCCAACCGGAAATGTTTCTGAAAGACACTATACATTGTTGTTCTTCAAGGATTAATAAAAATGGTGAGCTATAAACCTCACTGAATTTAAATTTCCTTATTTGTGGGTCACATGAAACACACAACCTTTTTATGAATGTCAAAACTCTATGTTTTCAATATAAAATTTAGTCAACTTAGATCTCTTAAATAAGTATTATTTTTCAAGAAAAATAATATATTCATTTTTAGATTTTTTAATAATATTTAACCAATATAATATTACTAAAAGCTAAAATAAAATAAAGGGGTCTCATTTGTGAATAATTTATAAACCAATATTTATTACAGTATTTAATAATGGATTATATTCCAAAAGTTAAATGGTTATTGTAGCATTATATTTATGATTGTATGCATCATCTACTCAGTTTTCTTTACGTGGATGGTAAGGAATTATGAAGTCGTAATATTTCATCACTTCCATCTATCTCTTATGTCTCATGTTCAAATCATTATAATTTAATATTTACTATAAAATTTTTTGATCACTATATATTTCATGTTTACTCCATATGATTTATGTCTCTAAATTATTAAAAAACACTAAAAATGAAAATTCAAGGTCATGTGTAGGATAATTTTTCACATAAAATTTAAATTTAAATTTGATTAGAATTAGGAACTAAGTAAATAGTAAATTATAATTTCAAATCAAGTGTAATACTAGGAAACTCATCATGAAAAAATTCCTAATATTATATTTTAATGAGAACATCATTAATCAGATATGTTACTTTAATTTCAAAAATATGAGTAATATAACATTAATTTATATATTTTAGATGTTTTCTCATCTCCTTGGTATATAAAAAAGAGATGAATTGATTTATATATTTAATAAAATATCTTTTCTAGAAATATATTATTTGGTTCTGTAATCCATCATAGCAAGATAAACTAAAAGTAGATCCATAACATGAATAATATCAAATTTACAATGGGATATACAATATTATTTGTTGCTAAAGCCCTTAAAATTTTGATAATGAGAATATATTTTTAAATTCTCGTTACCTTAAAAATCTCCCTATATGTTTTTACCAAAAGTCCTAACATCATTTGGTGATGTGAAATTTCCAATTTACAAGTAAATTTTTTAAAAATGAAATAATATGTAGACCCAGAATCAAAAATTATATTAGACTAATCTTAAAAAAAAATTAATTTAAATGTTACCACTTCATTGGACGTCAAATAATCTATAGAATTATTTTTAATGGATATTAAAACACCCTAATTCTTATAGACTTTATGTTTCCCTTCATCCATGCTCTTCCTCGGACACACATACTCATAGTAGCCCATCTCATTACATTACTAACACATTATATAATACTTATAAAAATAGGTATTACCAATACTATATTATTTTTATTTACAATAAAGATATATAAAACAAATCATACCACATCAGAATCACTTCACAAGTTTCATAATACATTCCTAAGGGTCCTTTTTACTAAAACTATCATAAACTAGAAACTTAATTTTCTAACCAATATATTTTTTGATGGATTAATTACCATTAAATTTCACATTGATTAATGTTTATGTTCTTTTATTAAGAAACATGTTCATCATCAGACTATATTTCCACCTTCATAGTACATCAAAAAGTGTTCCATAATTTATAAATTCGTGAGAGGCCACTACACTTATGTATCATGAATTTAATCCATTGTAAAAGTGATTAATTTTAAATTAAAGATCATACATATACTTTCTTCATAACTTTAGAATCGGGTTACGTTTTCTTCATACATGATCACTAAATATTCCTCTATATGAAAAGATTTATTTTTTGTTGAATAGATATGAATAACAATTTTTAATGAAAAGTATCTTTTATTTTAAAGTATTTAAAGAGTCAAATTCAATTTTGGATTTTTTTTAAAATTATATTCTTCATTATTGATTCAAAATAATTCAAAAATTTGTTTTGGAAAAAAATAATACTTGAATTTGTAATAAATACTTTTTTATATTTAAAAGTTATTTTTATGAAAACCAATTTTTCATTGTGTTTTGCGAGTTTAATTATATATTAAATTCTACCACTTCAAAGAATTTAATATTATAAAATGGTTTCAATATTTGGAGTAATAAAAAATAATAACAGTTAATAATTTCAACAAAATTTTTGTTCCTAACGGATAATATAAACATTAAAAATATTTTACTTTGGTTAAGATTAAAATAGGTTTATTTGGGGGCGTGGTAAACTAAAGTGATAAGGGTTAAATTGATCAAAAAATATTGTCTAAAACATTTTTATAAGTATTTATGGACCCTATATCTTCTCATATTCAGAAATGGTCTATTTTGGAACCATTTTTATCGAGTAAGACATTGATATATTATAATCCTTTTAAAAATTCCAAGTGTTCCTCCTCCCCCACATATAAATGGACACTCACTCTCTTCTCCACTCCATATATCAATATCTTTTTAGTTCATCCTATCCCTTCTCATATAACTTAAAAAATCCCTTTATATGACCAAGAGGCCCTGGTATGATCTCAAAACTAACATATGATGTCTTTAGGAATAAACAAAAAGTGGTTTCTCGAACAAGATGTATAGTTCTTAAATGAGAATTTCAATTTTATCCCTTCTTATACCATTAAAAAATATTCTTCAACCATGATGAAATAATAACATTATTGTCTTACATATAATAAGATATTGTCATTTTAATTTTATAACCTATATCTATCTCTTGTTCCATCAAGTGGGAAATTAAACCATCGTTCGTGTGTTCGGTAGTCTACCACATCATGGGATTATGCAATTATTTTTCAATCAAAGCATATTATATCTAGTTATAATGATGGTTTCAATGTATATATATTATATTAAAGACATAATTATCACTTTAGAAAGCTAATATATCATCAATTTTATAGAATTTATATCTATTAAAAATAATATTGGTGTTTGTGTATATGTGTGTATAAGGGAATATTTTAAGGGTGATCTTAAACACTAGTAAGGGTATACATAAAAAATTAACAATTTAATGTTATCAGCGAGAATAATTTTATCACAAGGGTATGATGAAATAATAAAAGTTTTTGAGAATAACAAGAACAAACTCATAGTCATCAAAACATGGGTATTAAAAATTTGACCTGTTATAATGCTTTGGTAAAGGAAATATTTTATAGAAATCAATAAAAATAACTCATGTTATGAAAATAATGATTAAATAAAATAATAAAAAACCCAAATAAATCATAAAGAAAATGTTTTCTTATCTTGAAAAATTATCATTGTATTTCCCTTAAAAGATATCTTATATGTGGGATGACCTTACCTATTTAATACCCATAATTTCCTAGGAGTAACATGTCAATCGGTTAGCTCTATCATATCTTTGGAGTTACTTATATTCAATAAATGTTGTCATTATAAACCAATGGAATAGACGGCTATAATAGAACAACTCGTAACATATCAGGAAATTTGACTTATTTATTTTGGTTTACTCTCTAATATTAATTTAATATAAAATGTTCTCATACCATATCCTAAGAAAAAAATAAATTCTTTTACTTTTCAATATCATTACTACACTTGATAGAATGATTTACCCATGGAAAGGAAATGATTTCAATGAAAATATTTTTTTATAAACATAATATATCTAGAAATAATTATTATAGTACAATTACAAAATAACCCATTTGAGCATATATAAAATAAAGGGTTACTTGCATTTATGAATATAAGTTTAAAAATGTTTATTCAAATTATTCTTAAGGAAAATACGCATTCCACTTTGAAAATAAAATTTTAAAAAATGAAATAACATAAAATACTATGAAAATCATTTTCATTTAAAATAACCTTGAAATTTTAAAAAAGAGTTTTCAAATACAATAATGGTCATGGTACGAGGAAAATTGATTCAAGTTGTCAATTTTAATAATAATTATTCTTTTCAAACATTTTTAAAGATATTCCAATGTGATCAATATGGGAAAAAAATAAAAAAAATTCTTTTAAAATATTTTTAAATAAGATAAAATAGAATGTAAAATAGCTTTAAGGAATAATTTATATTTATAAATAAAATTATTTAAAATAATAGAAATTTTTTTTCAAAACATTTAAATGTAAGAGAAGTATTCCTGATCTAAAAGGGGATATAAGACGAATATCACATAAAAAATAACATTGTTGATGTTTCTTTAATAATTAAAGTCGTAATTTGAAACTAAAAATGTAGATTTAATATAAAATAAAAGGACAAGAAATTATATTTGGTTTATGAAAGGAAAAATATATGATTTCTCCAAAAGGAACGTGTTACCTAAACATTCTTGAAAGGAAATAAGATTGTAACATAAATCCTTTGCCACTTCGATGAGTTTTTGATTCAAAATTAATTTAAATAAATAATATTATATGGATGTATAAATCCAATTAATTTCATGAATTAATATTTCAGAATTCATTCATGTGTATGTTATCACACTATACAAGGAAATCATTGTACACGACATGAAACATGTCTTTTGAAAATTATATTGAGATGAAGAAAACCCTTGTAATAATCATAACATTTGAAGTGATTATTATTCCACAAATGGGTTAAGATAACATATTTAAATAAAAATAATCAAATTTTAAATGAATAAAAACATTAGAGTTAAATTCTAACATATTAATGGAACAATAATGTCAACAAAGTAGAATTATATCCCAATGAATAGAAATTCAGTTAAGAACCCTCTTGTCACTTTGTAAAATTCATGTCAAATCTCATTGGATTAAACAATTTGAAATTTAAATTATAATACCCTAAATTATGAAGGATTCATGATATAACATGTAAAAGAATAATTATATACACCAAATAAAAGAAATTAGGTTCATTACATTAAAATATGCCTCAATGAAGGGAAATTGAGACAAAATCTCTTACCCCAACTCCAGACTTGATATGCATGTTATTTAAAACCATTCTAATAAACTTATATTAATTATTTAATTTATTAACAAAAATTTCAAGGATTAATATCTTTTAGTTAAAAAATTAATTTATTTTATCTTAATTACATATTTAATTGTGTAATCGATTATTTCTTGGTTTTGTGTTTTGAAGATGTTTATTTCATAATTTCAAAATAAATTTATTATGTTGAATATGGTCAAAGGGGACATTGTTACATCATCTCTAAAATAATAATAATGAAATAAATAAAAATTTTATACATTAATTATACTTTTAAAACAAACCCTAAAATAATTTTATGAAAAATTAATTATGCTACAATCAGGGAGATGATGGTTCGTACGTACACAAGAGTAATGTTTCAATTTCTCAATGAACATAAGGGAATAATGGTAAGTATTTATTTAATATTTATAGAATTATGATAATATCATAAATATAATATTACTTATTTTAATAAACATATATATATATATATCATCCTTGTTATGGTTTGATGAAAAAAATCACATCACTTCATGGAGGTGGTATTCCTTGTGTACACACGAATGACATTATAATTTTTGAAAGGATATAAAGATTATAAAATAAATGATATATTGTCTTTATAATAATGATAATTATGTCATGAATATCAATTATATAACATAAATTCATCACTGTAACCATTCTTGAGTAGCGATCATGGAATCCAAATTACATTGATTCGTGAGGTGGTAGTTTTTCCTACACATAGATGAATGTTTAATTTCCCACTTGATGAAATAAGAGATGGATATGGGTTGTTTCATTAACATAAAAAAATATCATTTTCTGTGATATAATAATTTTATTATTTAATAATGGTTGAATAATATTTTATGTAGGTAGAAGAATAAATAAATTCAAAATTCTCAGTTAATAACTATACATATTCTTCACACAGTCTCTAAAATTTTCATCATCATACACATAAAAATATTGCTTAGACCCATAAGAAAAAAAATTCTGGAAATTAAAATATCCATTAAATTTTAAAAACCTTTTGAAAATACCCATAAAAATGGAGTGAGTGTTTTTATTTTAATAAAATAAGAAATATTCTAAAGAAATACAAAAAACAAATAATTTCTATTGTTATTGGAAAACACTATTGATGTTTTATACATTAAAATTGATCTTTCCTTTTTCCTTTTTAAAAAACATTCCATATAATATACATAAAAATATTCTTTTGAAAACCTTGGAAATAATCTCAATATAAACATAAAATTTACTTTATTATTCATTTATTTCCATATAAATACAAGCATAAAATAATTTTATGAATATGGATAATGAATAAAATATCTTAGAAAAAAATTATTTAAAACATTCGAAATGTGGTTTCTAACGTAATGTTTATTCTACTTAGAGTCTGAAACATCACGTAAAATCGTTATATTCTTGGATAATAAACTTTTATTAATTATTTAAATACCTATTTAAAAAATTATCATTTATTAATCCTTTTTTTATTTGTTACCATATGATATATAATTAAATTTTTAGTTAATTTCACATCTTATGTATTGACGATATTTGGATCATATACTAAATTTAACTAAAGTAAATTGAATATGGTATCATAGATAATTATTAAATTATATATAGAATAATAATAATGAAATATTAATAGTTTTTATAAATTAATTATAATTTTAAAAACAAATTTTAAATTTTGTTATTAAAAATGAATTACGTTACAGTTAAGTAGAATGTCATTTGTATATATGCATGGGTAACATTTTTATTTTTCCAAGAGTATAAGGAAAAGAAGTTAATTATAATTTAATAATTAAATAGTCATTATTATATCATAAATAATATTTTATATATTGAAATAAAAAATTTTATACCGTCAATGTGTGATGGTGATGAAAAATGAATCACATCGCTTCATAGAGGTGGCAATCCACACACATGCATGAACGACCATATCATTTTTCAATGGATATAATGGTAAGAAAATAGATGATATATTATATTTAAAAATGATAATAATTTCCTTAATATCACAAATATACAGAAAATCCATCATTATGACTAGTCTTGAGGGGAATTGGTGGAAAAAATTACTTTGATTCGTGAGGTGGTAATCCTCCATACACACGAATGGTGGTTTCATTTTCCATTTGATAGAATAAGAGATGTATATAGGTTATAAAATTAATAACAAAACAGCTAATTATATTTAATTTACTGATTATTGATTCATTGTGGATTAAGATTATATTAAGCAGGAAGTATAATAATCAAAATGAAAACACTCTTTTACGAACCATACATCTTCTTCAAGAACCCTCTTTAGATTTTTAGTTAATTCCTTTCATGGATGGTTTTATAATCGAAATAGAGTGTCTAAGATGGGTTTAGGGACATTATTAATCTATTTAGGTAGGTATTTGACAAATCAAAAGGCTGTTAAAGTGTGTAGATGAGTGAATAGGTGTGTTATTTTTTAAGTGGGGAAGAGGACACACATGGATGTTTTAAAAATATTAATTTATGTTAAAGTATTACTCAATAAAAATGGATAAAAAATAAATCATATATAAATATTATATGAGATACATTCATAATATTTAAAGAAAATATAATTTATACTAGTTTCTAGGTCATTTTAACCTTTATCATTTTAATTTAACCCATTGGTAAACCCATTATAACATTGACTATAGTAAGATATTTTTAATTTTTTTCATTAATTATGAATAAAAATCATGATAAATTATTACCTATATATTAATAATTTTATTACCAAAACATATTCCATTTTATAATATTCAATTCATCAATATGGTAGAATTTAATTTAAAATTAATCATGAAAAATGCAACGATAAATAATGTATTTATACAAAATTAATGTATAATTTTGATTATAATAAAATTTATTAGATTATTTTTAATCAAAATTAACTAATAAACTTTTAAAACTAATTCAAAATAAAATGTGACATTGTAAATACTTGAAAATAAAATATAGTTTTCAATGAAAATCATAATTTTTCACAATTCATTAGAAAATAAAATGTTTCAAAAATCCTAAAAAATTAATCCTAAAATAATTTTTACTATAGTAATTGAAAAGTTATATTTATTTTTTCAAATTTAAATTTTATAATTTGAAAGTCCTGCTTTTAAATAAAACTATATAATGCATGATAAAACAATTTGGTTCAAAATAAATCTATTTTCTTTTGACTAGTAATTTACTTAATATTATTATAATGAATATAAATATATAAAATACTACCAATTAATAATAAAAAGACTTAAAAATTATTTATATTAACATGTCCAAGGTTGTTAAATTCGTCTACCCTTTTAAAAATTATTTCACCTCCATTTTATCCATTACGTAAAAATGGTTATATTTTTCCTTCATATGATTTATTGATTCTTCTGTTCCTTCTTCGATCTTATGGATTTTTTAAAAAATCTATAACCTAATAAATTACTTGATTCTATTTTAATTTCTCTATATGGTAAATAGTATCTATATTTTATTCCTCATAAGAATTATTTTCTACAAAATAAATTTCTTATGGGATTAAAACTGTGATATCTCCAACACATATTTATATAGTAATGAAGCATGAAATTCTTCGTGTATATTATATAAAATCATATTGAAGGTTACTCAATATGAAACCGATGAAATATTCTCTAGAATTTCATGTGGTCTAACAAGTCATGGATTCCAATTTACAATTTACCAAAACGCATGACACTTTTCCACAGAGATACATTAATAAAAACATTATTTCCTATCTTGAATGAAATATATTTACTCTTATTAGGTAATGATTATAATCAACTAAATTTCTAATTTTTTTATTTTTCACTAAATAATGAAAAATAATACTTTTTCTTAAAAACATAGTTTTCTTCTCAAGTATTTATAAAGTAAAATTATATTCTGGATTATCATTAAAATATAATTAGTTTATTTTGATTGAAAATAAACCAATAATTTTATATGAATATAGATTATATATTAATTTAGTTTAAAAACATTTTTATATTTAAAAATCATTTTTCAAAAAAAAAATTGGAAACATTTTTAAGGTTTATTTTCATATTAAATTGTGCTAGTTCAATGAAATGAATTTGATAAAATGGATTTATTATTTATAATCATCACATTTAATATAATTTAATAATTTTAAATTATTATTTTTGAAAATGAATATTAAAAACAATAAAAATCAACCACCACAGTTATGGTTAAAACCGGTTTATCGAAGATAAAACTAAAGAGATAAGTGTAAAAAGGACATAAAAATTTGTCTAAATCCTATTGGGTGACCATATTTAGAACTTATATCATATAGAAATTTTATTTTTCATTTTTGATCCATTTAGTTTGAGTCAAACATTAATATATATAAATAGTTTTGAAAAATACATTTGTGTCATCTCCCCCACCTATAAAAGGACACCCCTCTCCTCTTATATCCACACTGAAAGACCTATTTAGTGTGTCTAATATCTTCCCAAATAACTTCCTTACATCTTTAAACACATCCTAGTGGCCCTATTATTATAATAAACCCATCTTGGGATGGTTTTAGGTATTAGAAAAAGAGGTTTTTTGATGAATAGGTATAGTTCTTAAACAAATTTTTTTTGTTTTATTTATTTTTATACCACATTAAAATCATTTGAAAATGTGAAATAATAACCCCAGATTATTCTATATAATGAAGTGTTATTATTTTAATTTCATAACTTATATGCATATTCTTATTCCATCATATTGGAAATCAAACTATCGTTCATTTGTACAGAGGACTACGACCGTGTGAACTGATATAATTTGTTTTCCATAACCACCTATATAAGATGGTTATAATGATAGATTTAATGTATATATATGATAATAATGACATAATTATAATTATTTAATCATAATATATATATTTTTTCTTACCTTTACATCCATTGAATAATGATAATGATTTTCATGCATTCTTGTAGATTACCATATCCCTGATGTGATGTGATTCATTTTTCATTACAGCTTCTCATGGATGGTATTTATAAATGTATTTAAAGGTATAACATTATATTCAATATACAATAATAATTATTTAAATATAAAGTAAAAATACCATATTTTTTATTCTATTTAAAAAATGAAAATGTTATTCATGTGTATGTATGGTCAACCATCTCTCTAATTGTATCCAAATTAATATTTCATAAAAATCATTCATAGTTAGTTTTAAATGTTTAATTAATGTATAAAAACATAATTATTTTATTATTATTATTACATATATATTTTAATAATGGTCACTTTTACAATAGTAAAGTTACCGAAGTTATTTTAGAGATATGACCTAAATATCATCAAAACATTTGATGAGATCTTAATTAATCAAATAAATATATATAATATGGTAATAAATAAAGTAAATGTAATAGTAAACATAAAAAATGTTCTAAATAAATTAAATAATTAAAATATTTTTATAATTTTGGAATATTAATAATTTACATGAACATTCAGACTCATGGCAAGCGACACATTACCTTAAAAACCACTTTTAAATATTTTAGATATTTATATTGAAAGAATTAATACCATGTTCATATTCTTAAAATTATTTTAATGACATAATTATATAAACATGCATGAATTATAATGGAATTTTTTTACTTTATTTCAATGTATTTTAAATGGATTCTCTTTACATATTGTATACAATGTGTTTTGAGAAAATGTAAAATAAATGTTATATTTTTACGTATATGACATCAATAGTTTTTTCCATCATCAAAACCATTATTTTCTATCTGGTTTACATTATAAGATTTCATATTTTTCAAAGAAAATCCCTCATTACTTATGATTTTTGAATTTATATAATGTGTTTTAAAAATATTGTATATTTAGATATTTAGAAATGTTTTTTATGGGTGAAAAGAATATTGTTATGATCACAATGATGAAAATAAAAGATTCCCTGTATTTTGATTATGTTATGTTTCATGTGAATTGATTATGATGATGGATGTTCCTAATATAGCTCATTATGATATGTGAGCTAAATATTGTTCTCCAACGTATTTCCTAAAGGGATAGAGTTCATATGATAGGTTTCTCCTAAGAGATTATTGGAATTTACTAGGTATGTTGTTCCATTATGAATACTGATTATAAGAGTGATTTGAGAATGATGTCCCGAGTTAACAAAATAATTTATCTATACACTCTATGGGTTTTATAGAAATATTTTGGATTTCATAAAGAAATATTTATATAAAAACCCATAATAAATGTTAATAGAAAAATTAAAACTCATAAATGTTTATTTATAATCATTAATAAAGTATAAAAACTTTTTTCTAATGTTATAAATTTCACCATTAAGATGTAATATAATATTTCTATTTACAAATAGGTTCATTATCTTACCTTGTGAGATCGTAATGTATTAATAAAAACATATAGAATTAAATTATAAATCATCTAGGTTACTTGAGGGATCATTTTCAAATTGCTCTTTTAATTACACCGACAAATGGGTTACCTACCTAGTAAATTCTAATGATCTATTAGGATAAACCATACTAGTATGCTTCTTCCTTTTACCCAACACATTGGTGAGAAATATTAGGATAAATCATCATCATGATCTATATTAAGCTCACCCAAAATAATAAAAAAATACAAGAATAATAAAATAATGATAAAACATGAATTATTTTATTTCCATCATCATAATCATAAAAAAATTATTTTCACCCATAAGAAAACATTTTTGAATATTGAAATAAACGTTCCATTTCTAAACCATTTTGAAAATACACAGAATAAATAGATATAGGGTTTTTCTATGAATAAAAATCTAAATATTTTAAAGGAATCCAAAAAATATAACAATGGTTATAGCAGTATAATTTTTTTAATTCCATATATGTTAAAATAGAACATTTATTTTTCCACTTTTTCTAAATATTTCATATAAAACACATAAAAATATCTCTTTTTTAAATAGCTGAAATAAGTTTAAAAGTTATATAAAATAATATTTATAATTCATTTATGTCAATATAGTTACGTAAAAAATGTAATTATAAAAATATGGAAATGGGAGATAAATGTTTTGAAAATAAATATTCAAAACAAATAAAATGAGGTTTTTATGGTAATCTTTCCCATACCTCTAATCTGAATCATCACGTAAGTTATTTATTTTATATATCAATTTTATAATAAATTATTTCATTTCTTAGGAAACTTTTATAGGTCTAATACCTTATTACTAAACAATTTATTTCATTTATTTCAATGGAATATTTATTTACATAATCATTTAAGTCCACCTGCGGTGTTTTGAGGGTATTTGACTCAAATGACCAAAATGACCTTGATAGTTTGAATATAGTCTATGTGATCACTATTACATAAAATACATGATAATATAAATTAAATAATTATCATATTTATACATTTAATTTACATGAAAACCATCCACAAATGATGGTTATGAAATCAAATTACATTACAATCACGGAGACAGTAGGTCGTACATACCCATGAGTAACATTTTCATTTTACAATAATCATGAGGGAATAAATGTAAGTATCATTTTATCTTTAAATAATTATTATTATATCATTAAAATCATATTATATATTTAAATACACTTATATATACCATATATGTGACTTGGTGATAAAATATGAACCACACTGCTTCGTGGAAGTTAAAAAATCCACTCGTACACACGAACAACGTTATGATTTTTCAATGGTTGGAAAGGTAAAAAAATAGATGATATATTATATTTATATAATAATAATTATTTAATGAATATAATATATAGATATATTAAATCCATAAATATTCCCATTTGTGAGAGGTGGTTATAGAAAATGAATTACATCAGTTCGTGAGGTGGTAGCCCTCCGTACACACGAACTATGGTTTCATTTATCATTTTATTAAAGATAAAATGGATATAGGGTATAAAATTAACATATTAATATCAGAGTATATATAATAAATTGATTTTATTTTATTATAATTGTTAAAAATTATTTTATTTATGTTTAATAATAAATTAAATGATAATGTTTGGTTAAGAACTATACCTCATTTTTCGACAAACTCTTTAGGTTTGTAGCTAAATCCTTCCTAAATTAGTTTTATAATAACAAAAATGACCCTATGATGTGGTTGGGTATGTAAATAATGGATTTGGATAGTTGTTTTACAATCCAAAATTCACTTTTTGTGTGGAGAGTAGAGAAGAGGGGGTATACTATTAAAAGAGGGGGGGAGGACACACTTGAAGTTTTTAATAAAGATTAAAATATATTAACATATTACTAAAGCAAAATGGATTCAAAATGGACCATTTATGAATATTTTATGATATATATTCTAAATATGACCCCTAAATAGGTTTTATACATGTTTTTATGTCATTTTAACCCTTATTATTTTAGTGTAACTCCATCATAATCCTATTTTTTCCTTAACTATGATAACCTATTTTCATAATTTTTACTACTCATTATGAAACAAAATTAAGTTAAAATTACTAAATAATATAAGTTATTATAATTAAACATATATAATATATATTATCAAATGTAATTCATATAATTTATAGAATTTAATTTAAATTAAACCCACAAAACATGAATAAAACCCATTTTAAGAAAAAATATATATCTTTAATTTCAAAACATTTTTATACAAAAATAAAGCATAAAATTGATTAAATTGAACTTAATTAATTTTTTTAAAAATATTAATGAAAAACTTTTACTTTGAACCCATTTTAAGAAAAAATGGACCATTGTAAAAGTCTCATATGAAAATAGAGTTTTTAATAAATATCAGTATTTTCACTATTCATTAAAAATTAAAATTTTCAGAAAATTATAAAAAAACTTATTCCTAAGAAAATTTTGAAATGATTCATTTATAAAATTTTCAAATATTTTTAAATTATAATTTTATAATTTTGAAATAAATATTTTAAATAAAACAATATAATTCCTGAAATCCCATGTTTCTTACCAATAATTTTTTTCCCTTTTGACTGTAAAATTTTCTAATATTCTTCTAATGAATATAACTATATAAAATATAATTACTGAATATTAATTAGGAATTAAATTGATTTAATATTAATAGTACCTAGGTTGTTACATTCTCTCACCTTTTGAAAATTAGGTCCTCGTAATTTTACTCATTACTAAAAAATGTCCGGATGGCATCCCCAAGATGACATTCTATACTAGGTTTGGGAATTATGAGTATGTTGATATTTTCATTGAGAAAAAAATGATCTATTTATATTAATGGATTTTATGAGTTGTGTTTTTTATGAATAGCAATATTTTTTTGTGTTTTTTGATGATAATTTGGTTTCTTCAAAGATTTATGAGGATCATATACTATAGTAAATATAGCCTTTAGCAATGCTAGAAAAAGGCATTAACATCACAAGAAAAGTGATGTTAATCGATGAAAATATTAATGAGGGGTCCCATTTATTAGCGCTCAAAAAAGTGCTAATAAAGGACACCTTTTTCAGTGATAAAAAAGCACTGATAAAAGGTTCCATTTATCAGCGCTAAAAAACGTGCTGATAAAAATGTCTTTTATCAGCACTTTTTTTATTGTTTATTAAAGACCCATTTTATCAGTGCTTCTTTTAAGTGATGATAAAAGTAGAAAAATTTAAAAAAGTTAAAAATAATATATTACTGATGGGATCTTTTAACAATGCTTGACCCCCCTATTAATGATAGGCGGAGCCCGCTCCCTCTCACCATGCATGTTGAACTTGCCCGCGCAACCCCCCTTGACATTCCCGCACACCCTTTCTGCCACCAGAACTCAAATCTGAGACCTCTCCCCTTGTGTTTCTACACCTTTACCATTAATCCATTTAGTTTTTTTCTTCATTTAATGATATATATATATCATTATATTTATTCATATATTATTATAGATTCATATTAATATAAATATATTTAGTTATATTAATATGCATATATTTATTAATATATTAATATATATATATATTCATATATTTATATATATTTATATATATTTATTAATATATTTTTAGTTATAATTTTTTAACCGTATGTTTATTTGTATATTAATATATATTTTTAATATTAGTCATAAATACATTTATAAAATATGTTTTTTTGTGTGTTTAAAAATAAATAAATACATACATATATACAACACACACACACACACACACACATATATATATATATATATATATTTATTTATGAATAAATACCTAAATATGTGTATATGAAAAGTCATAGAATGTTAAAATGAGAATAACTTCTAATCCAAGAGTCTATTTCAACTCCAAAACTAGTAAAATCGAATAAAATGAAAGAATCTTTGATATGATATGTGGTACAGGCCTAGAAGACATCTCAATCATATGTTATAGTTCTTTGAATGTTTAAAAATCGGGGTATCCCGACTAAAAACTCAGTTTTGGAAGCCTTCTGGGCCTTTTTGGCCTCGAAAAATGTGGCAGAAGGATCACGTGGGTCATTAGTGTGTAAATCTAATCGCAGGATTCGATTTGGTATACTCTAGTGCTCAAACAGACATCTGGATCAAAATTTATGGCTGTTTGAAGTTTGAGTGACATTTTCAACTTATTTTAGATCTTTTATTATTATTTTTGATTTTTTTGTGTTCAAATTATAATTAAATGATTATTAGAAGATGATAATTAGAAAATTATTAATTAATAATATCTTTTAAAATATTTTAAATCCATTTGCACTAAATTTATTATATATTTAATTTAATAGACTATTTATAATTATCTAAAACATATTTTAAAAATATATATTATATTTATATCAATATATATAAACTTATATATCTATATATTATTTTTCATGAATTTTTATAAATATAAACATTATCAGCACTAAGAAAAAACAATGATAAAGCCCCCATCCCTCGATCAATGATACAAAAAAATAATTGATAATGGGTCCCCTTTATCAGTGCTAAAAAAGTGATGATAAAGGGGCTGTCTTTTTCAGCGCTAAAAAAATCCCTGATAAAGTGTCACATTTAACAGAACTTTTTTAGTTCTGTTAAAAGTGCCCTTTTCAGGTATTGTTTTAGCAGTGATAAAGTCGCCCCCTTTATCAGTGCTTTTTTAGCACTGATAAATGGTGGCGATATGGAAACACAGTTTTGTGGTAGTGATATAAAACATTACTCGGAAGACATGGAATATTCCATTTCAGAAGATTTATTTCATTTATTTCAAATATATATTTAATTAATTAATCAGTTAAGTCTATATCATGTTTTTTGAGGATTTTTGGTTTATAAAATCAATATGATTTTAGTATCTTTAACATGGTCAATTATTTTATTTTCGTTTATATCTACAATAAAAATCATGAAATAAATATAAATTTTATATAATAACTATAATTTTAAAATAAACCGTTAAATGAAAATATGAAAAATTATTTATGTTACAATCATGGAGATGGTAGGTTATAGGTACTCAAGAGTAACAATTACATTTTTAAACCAACATGAGTGAAAGAAGGTAAGTATCATTTTAGATTTCCATAATAATTATTATATAAAAAATATCAGATTAACTCTTTATGTAAACTTATATATAGTATCCATGTGATTTCATCATGAAAAATGGATTGCATCATTTTATGGATGTCATAATCCACACATATAAATGAATGACGTTATCAGTTTTTAAAAAATGCGATGAAAAAAAAGAGATGATATATTATCTTTCAAGAATGATAATTATTTATTTATCATTATATTTATATATTTAATTCATCGTTATAACTTATTATGAGGGGTGGTTATGGAAAAATAATTACATATATTCGTTAGTCGGTAGTCCTATGTACACAAAAACAATAGACCATTTTCCATTTGATAGAAGAGGATATAGAAATTGGTTTTTAAAAATAATAAAATATTATTATATGAAATATAATTTTTTTATTGTTTCTTAATGGTATATGAATATATTATGTAAGTAGAATAATAATAAAATGAAAATGCTCGGTTAAAAGATAATCATCTTCATTAAACAACAACTATTACCTTAAGACATAAGCACTCTATGGTTGGAATTATTCCCAAATTAATTTATATATCCCATGTTTAAGAATAATAGGAAGATATTTTTATATATTGGATAATCCAAAATGATTTTTAATTTTTTATAAAAGATGATAGGGTGGCCATTTATAAGTGGGGGAGGGGATGCACTTGGAATTTCTAAAAAGAGTAAAATTTATTAATGTCTTACTGAAGCCTAATGGAACCAAAATGAAGTATTTTGGAATAAAATATGATATAGGTACTAAATATGGACATAAATTAGGTTTTGTAAATGTTTTTAAGGCATTTTGAATTTTATCTCATTTGTTTAACCCCTAGTAAACGAGTTTTAACCTTAATTGTGGAAATAAATTTCATGGTTTTTAATATTTATTGCGAATAAATATGTTGAAATTATTACCTAATAATAATTATTCGAATTCCAAAAATTTAATCCATTTTATCAAGTTCATTTTACTTAAGTGGAAGGATTTAATTAAAAATTGAACATCCAAAATGTGACGAAAAATCCTTTTTCATAAAAATGATTTTTTATGTATAAAAATGTTTTAATAAAAAATAAAAGTATAATTTTTATTAATATAACATGTATTGGATTATTTTTAATAAAAGGTAACTGATGAAATATTAAAAATATTCTAAAATATAACGTTACTTTAAAAATACTTAAAAAGAAAAGACAATGTTTAATAAAAATCAGTATTATCACTATTTATTGAAACATAAAATTTTTCAAAAAATTATCAAACATTTATACTAAGATAATTTGAAAATTACTATTTCAAAATTATAATTTCTTTATAAAATAATATTTATAAAAATTTCATCAATTAATTATAATGTTCTCTCTTGAATAAAATCATTTTTGAAGAAATATTATTTTTGAAGTATAAAATGAATTTAATAAAAATTGGTTTATTATTTACTAAAAAATTATCAATATATTTTATTGATTAGTACTTTTATATATATTTCATAATTTGGTTACTTATATTCATACACAATAATTTAATGTCTATGTTATAAAGTCCATATTTAAATAAAAATATTTCACGGTTCATTTAATCTTAGGGTTGTTTGTCAAATATATTCTTAAACATAATATTATTTTAAAAATATCAAGATGTCACATTATTGCCCCCGCCCATTTAATAAATTGTATCACCGTGCTTTAACCATTATCTTAGTAATCAAGAGTTTCAAATTTGAAACTACCTTTGTTTAAAACCCACATCATAAAATGGGTTAATAAAAATTGAATTTTGAAAATAGGGGAAAGAAATTATTAAATTTATCTAGAATAATACAGAAATTGGATTCCATATATAAGAAAATTATTGGGAATCAAAAACATGGAAATGTAGGGAAAAAATTAATTTCCAATTCGTGATAGGGAGTGATATAAATCATTGGCCCTAAGAATGTGAATAATAATGAGACAGTAAATGGTCAAAAAACTAAAAATCAACATGGTGTAAAAAAACATAAATTCCTCATAAATGAAGTAAATATGACAAAAATTCATTTCAAGATACTTTTCCTATATTCGAGAAAATCATTTATCATCTAGACATAGAACATAAGAATATTTACATACTTAACAAGTTAAATTTCATCCTTTAATCAATTTCCACCAAAATGTCATATATTTCTTAAAATTATGAGTATTCAGGATGATTTTTTCATTCATAAAGAACTAAATTCAACATCTAATGGATAAAATAATCCATAAAAATGATAAAAAAAATGTGTTCCTAATATTTATAAATATTAATTAAAACTGAAAGTTTTAGAATAATTTATGATACTTTCCAAAAATTTGTAAACATGTATATGAATTAATAATATATTTAACATCAAAACTTCCACAATAACACCAGGGGTTTGTCTTTGATCATTCCATAAAGATATAACCGTATATCCAAAATAACATCAATAATCTCAGTATTATATAATTTTTTAACCTCAAAGGTTATCGCATCCCTCTAAATTTATATCCCATAAAAATTAATATTTTTATTTAAAAATAATGGTTCAGTTAAAACTAATGTTTTAATATACCTTAAACTAGTAAAATATCTCCAAAAATTTCCTCAGTCACCTCAAAAACCATCATATAAAATCAAAAAGGGGTATTGATTCCTTTGAACTTATGATCAAACATAAAATTATAAACCCACAATAGTATCTATAACTCTTAATTTAATCTCACATTAAAACATCCCAATATCTAATGTTATCTAAACCCTCCAATGATACCAAATATTACCTACATGATATAGAAGTCGAAAATCTAATTCAGAAATATAATATTTAAATTTAGGGCATTGATATCGATAAATTTGACCTAATTTTAAATCATAAAATCATATAGCATAAATCTAAAATATTTGATCCATTATATACCCAATAACCTTTTAGGTTTAGAGTTTTAGATAATTTTAAAAAAAATATCATAAAACATAGATACAAAAAAAGGGTTCATAAAAATATAAATTTTCTCTAACTAAGTTCTTCATGTATAGTAACCTTATTAGTAATACCATACCAATCATAATTCATTACAAACTAGGGATAGGGAAACATAAGAATAGTAATCTCAAATTCTCAGTAAGGGTAAACATAAAAATTAAAAATTGAATATCATTGGTGAGGTTATGATAAGAATAAGGGTATGATAACATAATCAAAGTGCACTATCATAACATAAGAGAAATCATATCTAAAAAACCTCAATAAAAAAACATGATATATGACATAAATCATTAAAAAAGATAAAAATCATATAAATAAACAATAATATTATAAGTGAAAACAATACTTAAGAAAAGGATACATTAGAACATTATTCAAGCATAAATAAAATAACTTAGTAACTTGGAACATCATTTCTATAACACTATTACACACACGGTTACAAATGTAATACCTTCATAATAAATTACAATACTATATTAGGAAAATCCAATGATTTTTTAACTATTTCCCTTTACCCAATGAACTCTTGAGCTATATTTTGATCACCTATCTTCAAGAGCTATATTGGGATCTCCCTTAAATATAAATAATGTATAAGAATAGTAACACATTCATGACACTTAAAATATTTCATATTTCAACATAAAAATAACCAGTGTTCTTCACAACCCTTTTAAAAATATTTGAAAACAAGGGATGAGCACCAAAATCTTAATAAAGTATATATAAAAAGGAATGAATAAACTTTTTAGTCTATGAATACTCATAAAAATTATTTATTTTTTAAAAAAAATACAATATAATCATTTTCTTTCCCTAAGAAAAATTTCCTAAAATTTTTTTTAATATGTTTCATAATAAATATTAAAGGTAAAATAATAATCATAAACACTTATTTTCAGAAAATAAAAACTCTTAAAAACTTTTTGAGAAAGTTATAAACTTCACCCATAAGAATTATCTTATACTTTCCTTTAAAAATAAACTCTTTAGCATACCTTGAGAAATCATAAGTATTTTATAAAAACACATAGAAATAAAAAAATTATCATATAGGGTACAAGGGAAAAACATTTCATATCACTCTTATAAATATAATAACCTACATGAAGAATTCGAATAATCTCTTAGGAGAAACCTAACCGGTGAGTTATATCTCTTTACTCAATGCATTGGAGATATATATCAGGCTAAAAATCATCATATTTTTTTATCAAGATCAGCTATAATCATAAAAAATCCCTTGAACCATAACATGACAATAATAAAATAAATATTTCATCTTATCATCATAATCATAAAAATATTGTTTTCACAATTATGAAAAACATTTCTATATGTCGAAATATCCATTCTATTTATAAACCTTTTTTAACATACCCAAAAAAGGGTAGGATTATTTTTAATTGATGAAAACACAAAATATTGTAATGGAATACAAATATCAAATAACATTAATGGAAGTGGGAAAAACTACTAAAACCATATAGGGTAAAATTTAACATTCATTTTTTATTTTTCCAAAATGTTCCATATAAAATTAAATAACAATTCACTTAAGAAAACATTTAAAATAAATTAAAAAGTGACTTAAATTTTTGATTTATAATTAATTTGTGTCCATATAAATAAATCCATAAAATAATTTTATTAATATGGTCATGAAAGAAAAATATTTAGAAAATAAATATTTAAAACATTTAAAATGGGGTTCTTATGTTTATGTGTCTCTTACCTGAGCCTAAATAATCATTTATATAATTTATATCCCATATTTTAAAGACTTATTAATTATTTAATTTTATAAAAACTTTGTAGTTGCTTAATCACTTATAATTAAACCATTTATTTTATTTTTATTGACATATTTAATTATTTAATTGGTTAACTCCACATTGGTTGTTTTGAGGATGTCCAGTTCATCATTTCAAAATGAATTTAATATGTTGACCATGGTCAATAAGGTCATTATTACATCATATCCAGAATAAAAAAGTGATAGAATTATAATTTAAAACCAACAATGAAATATGTTTAGGAAAAATAAATTAGATTTTGATCATTGAGATGGTAGGTTATACGTACACTTGAATAACGTTTTCATTTTTCAAAGAGCATGAGAGAATGAAGGTAAGTATAATTTCATATTTACAAAAATATTATTACTTAATTAATATTATATTATATATTTAAATACACTTATATAAAAAAATCATGCGTTTTGGTGAGGAAAAATGAATAGCATCACATCATAGAGGGGGTAACCCATACATTCGCGTGAACGATGTAATAATTTTTCAATGGATAGAAAGTAAGAAAATATATAATATATTATCTTTAATGAATGATTATTGTTTTATTAAAATAATATATATATATATATATTATCCATCATTATAACTAATCAAGATATATGGTGATGGAAAATGAATTACAACAGTTCACAAAACTGTAGTATGCCGTACACATGAATGATGGTTACATTTCCTGTTTGATCATAGAGGAAATGGATATAGGTTATTTAATTAATATAATAACATATAATTTTCTATAATATATTTATGTTATTACTTTATCATTGTTCAATAATATTTTAAAGAGGTAGAAAAATAAACATAATGAAAGCACTAAGTTAAGAACTATACCTCTTCTTTAGAGAAACTCATAAGGTTTGTACATAAATCCTACCTTGGATTCTAATTAAAAAAGGCCTCTGAAACATGGACAGGGATTCTAGGAAGTGATTTGATTATTTATTGGAATAATAAAAATTCACTAAAAATTTCAAGAAAAGAGGATAGTGGGTTCCCTTTTATAAGTGTGGGAGAAGTCAGAATTGGATTTTAAAAAATATTAAGATTTATTAATGTATTATTGAATCCCAATTTCTAAAAAATAAAGAATTTATAAATATGAGGAAATATATGGTCAAAATATTTCCATTATGTAGTAGTTATATATGCTTTTAGTTTTTTTAAACCATTATCTCTTTAGTTTAACCCCTAAGTAAACATGTTCTAACCTTAACTGTGGTAATATTATTTTACAAATTTTATTATTCACTTTATCAAAAAAAATAAGTTCCACTTATAACATAATATTAATTATTAATATTATAAATAATGAATCCATTTTATCAAAATAAATTTAGAAAATTTTAAAATTTTAATTTAAAATTAAACTTGTAAAACGTGATGAAACATGTTTTATAATATTGCATTCTTAAGTATAAAAATGTTTTGACAAATTCAAGTATATTGTTATTTACAATAAAATTTTTCATATTATTCTTTATCTAAATAACCAATTCTATTTTAAAACTAATAAAAAAATATTCTTTTAATATTTAAATACTTGAAAATAAAAGATAGTTTTTAATAAAAATAGGTATTCATCACTATTCATTGAAAAATAAAAAATGTCAAACAATTATGAAAAAAATCATCATAAGATAATTTTGAAATGAAAATTAAATGATGGGGTTACATTTTTTAATTTAAAATTATATAATTTGGAAATAAATATTTTAAATAAAACTGTATATTGTATAAAAACCAAATTTAGTTAGAAATAAATATATTTCCTTTTGATTAAAAAATTAAATAATATTATTATAATGAATATAGATTTATAAAATACAGTTAATGTATATTAATAAAAATTTAAAATATTTATCATAGTATTAATTGGGTTGTTATATTTTTCCCCCTTTTGGTAATGACTTCCTCACAATTTTATTTATTACATAAAGAAGTAGGGATATTTTTCTTTCAAATTTTTTTTATTCCAATGCGTCTTCTTAAATTTTATCAGTTTTATGAAATAATTTAACCTGGTAAATCAAAATATTTTGAAACACTTTCTCTTTATGGTCAATAATTATTTTGGGTTTTTTCTCGTAATTTTTTTTCTTATAACAGAACTAATTTAGGGATTAAAACATGAGATGCATCTAGAACATATTTACTTAAAAAATGAAATGCATTATATACCTAAGTAAAACATGAATTAAAGGTTACATGGTAGGAAAAAGATCCATTTTTCTCCATATTTTCATAAGGGTCTGACGGAATAATTAATGGTGCATGAGTATAACATAAGATAATTCGTACCCATAAAAATCATCATTATAAAGAATGATACATGGAATAATGCATTAAAATAAGACATGAGTCATATAAGTCAACAATAATGAGCCATTTGAAAACAATAATTAAAAACGGATCCAATAAAATAATTTTAAACCATAAATAAATCATCTTGGTAACTTGGAATGACATTTTCATATAACTCTTACTATCACTAGTACAAATAGAATAACATACCCTAGAAAAGAGACTCAAAAGTGACCCATATAGAAAACATTAATAAATTTAACTTTAAAACATTTTAAAATAAGGTCAGTGATTATTTAAAATTGATTTAGGTTTTCATTTATGTTTATAAAGTAACATTTTTGGAAATATTTTATAAAACCTTAATATGGGTGAGCATGATTCATGAGCTCAATGAAGATACAAGATTATTATCACTTATAAACAACTTTCATCGTGTTTATTTTATCAATAAGATAGTGAATGGAAAAAAATATACATATAAAACCAGACAAACTGGAAATATATGTCGTTCAATAATTTAAGAGGACATGAATTCCCAAGAGGACTCTTGAGCATAAATATTCATGAAAATAATGGATATTGTAACATAAATCCTTTAACACTTTGGAAACATTTATGTCAATAGTTATGGAATGGAATAATATTATATGGCTCTTTAAATCAAATTAACTTCATGAATAATATGTCAAAATTTATTCATGAAGTATTTATTTCACCATATAATAAAATTATGGTCCACGACATGAAACATTTCTCATGAAAATGAGACTATGATAAAGAAACCCATTTCAAGTATCATAACCCTTAAAGTAATAATTAATATTTTAAGTGGTTATGTAAAAATATATAAATCCATATAAAAAAGTAAATACCTAATAAAAAAATTAATAGATCAATTAACAAATTATAATTTCATAGAAATGTCAATGAAGTATAAGTATAAACCAGTGAATAGAAATCGAGTTAAGAACCCCCTTACTAACTTTCACGTAAAATATCATTAGTTAAAATAATTTTAATTGCTAATTATAATACAATTAATTATGAAATATTATTGATATTACTTATAAAATTTAAATATATGCTATATATAAAATAAATTACCTGGATAACATTAAAATATACCTCAAGGAAGGGAAATTGAGACGAAATCCCTTACCTCGAGCCCAGATTTTTCATGTATTCCCTTTAACACCTATAAAATAAACATATATAAATTATTTTATTAATTAAGTATCCTTTAAAGGTTTATTAATTTATCATTAAACAATATTTTTCATTTATTACCTTGTAATATTTAATTACTCAATGGGTTAGTTCCACGTTGGGTGTTCTGGGAACAATCAATTCATAATTTCAAAACAGATTATGTATGTTGACTATGGTTAAAGGGGAATATGTTCCATAATATCTAGAATAAAAAAACATGAAATAATTAAAATTTATATTAATTAATTATACTTTTAAAATCAAACTTGAAATATGGTTATGGAATATGAATTATCGTACTTTCATTGAGATGTTAGGTCGTAAGTATGCATGAGCAGCATTTCCACTTTTCAACAAACAAGAGGGAAAGAAGTTAAGTGTCATTTAATATTCAAAAAATTAAAATTATATCATAAATATAATATTATATATTTAAATTAAATTATATATATAACCCATTTTATTTGTTCATGAAAAAAAGGACTGCATCCCTTCATGAAGGTGGTAATCCACACGTATACATAAACGACTTTATCAATTTTCAATGGATGGAAAGGTAATAAAATAGATGATATATTATCATAAAAATTTATAATTATTTATTAATATCATATTTATATATTAAATACATAATCATAACTATTCATGATAGGGGTGATGGGAAACGAATTACAATGGTTCGTGAGGCAGTAGTTCTCTATACACATGAATGATCTTTTCATCTCCCATTTGATGGAAGAAGATATTGAAATAGGTTATTAAATTAACATAATAATATATCAGTATATGGAAGATAAATATGTTATTAATTTATCTTAGTTTAGGAATATTTTATATAAGTATAATAAGAAATAAATCAAAAACACCCAATTAAGTACTACTCCTCATCTTCGAACAAACCCTTTAGGGTTATAACATAATCCTTAATAAGTTAGGTTAGTGGTCCAAAACATCCCACTAATACTTGGGGAGGTATGTTAAAAATGGATTTATTTAGGTATTGTATGAGCCAAAAGGCTCTTCATGTGTGGATAGTAGAGGATTTGTGGTTTCCTTTTATAAGTGGCGGCGATGACACAGATGGATTTTTTTTAAATTTAACATATGTTAATGTCTTACTAAATATAAATGGCTCTAAAATGGAACATATAATATTAATAGAATATATATTATCTAAATATGATAATAATATTGTATTTATACTGTTCATAGGAAAATTATACCCAAATCACTTTAGTTTAACCCCTAAAAACATTTTTTGTGCTTAATTGTGGTAAATGTTTTTTTTCTACTTTTACTATCCATTATGACCAAAAAATAAGTATATATTATTTACTAATATTAATAATTCAAATTAAAAATATTTAACCTATTTTATCAAATTTAATTCAAATAATTTGAATAATTTAATTTAAAATCATACCTTCAAAATGTGTTGAAAAATGGTTTTTTAGAAAAATGGCTTTTAGGTAAACTATATTTTTATTACAAATCTGTGTATAATATTGATTCCAATGAAATTTAATAGAATATTATTAATAAAAAATAAATAAATAAATTTTAAAACTAATCCAATATTTAATTTGGCTCTATAAATACTTGATAATAAAATGAAGTTTTCAATAAAAGTCATTATTTTTTTCTATTCATTGAAAAAATTAATATTTTAAAAAAGAGTCATAAAAATAAAACTAAATATAAAGTTGAGATGTACAATTCATAAAATAATTTAACCTTTTCAAATTAAAAATATATAATTATGAAATTTATCTTTTAAATAAACCTGTATAATGCATGAAACCCAATTCAGTTTGAAATAAAGCTCTAACCATTTGACTGAAAAACTACCTAATATTCATATAATGAATATATCTCTAGAAAAAATTAATTAATTATAATAAGTAATTAAATTTTTTTCTTAAATATACATGGTATGTTATATTATTTCCCCTATTTTAAATTGAATCCTCATATATTTATTGATTACTTAAAGATGTTGGGATATTTTTTCATCATAGAATTTTTTGATTCCCATGTTGATTCTTCAATCATATTGTTTTTAAATAAAACATTAAACTTGTAAATAAATTTATTTTTTAACTCATACTATTTATATTTAAAAATATATAATGGTTTTTATTTAAAATAAATGTCATCTTCCAATTCAAATACTATAGTTTTCAATACATTAGATGCATCTGACACATGTTTCATTAACAACAAAACATGAAATATGTCGTGTACCTGAGATAATCATAGATTCAAGGACACTTGGTAATAAATTGATTTAATCTACTCTAGAATTTGGTATAGTCCAATGAACCTTGGGATTAGTTATATTTTTTTACCAAAATGCATAATACATTTACACAGAGAAAATTTAAGAAAAAAATTATCACTGACCTCAAATTAAATATCTTTACACCGGTTATCTGTATAATGTTTGTACCTACTCCGATCTATCCTCATATGCTAATGAATCATTTTCTCCTTCTCAACCATTTCAGCTACCAAATATGTTCCCAAAAACTTTATTTCCTAGAATTCCTCATAAAAATATGTAGTTTTACACTACTT
This sequence comes from Viscum album, assembly GCA_963277665.1. Classification (NCBI taxonomy): domain Eukaryota; kingdom Viridiplantae; phylum Streptophyta; class Magnoliopsida; order Santalales; family Viscaceae; genus Viscum; species Viscum album. The sequence continues at coordinate 49,453,096 of OY728138.1, read as the reverse complement.
TCCAAACAGTGCCTCAAACGTTGAGATATATATTAGGAATGAAAATTTATATAGTATGAATCTTAACAAAAGCCTGTTATTGATCCCAAATTTCTGAATGATCCATTTAATAAGTTCAAAAAATATTTATTAAATTTTGAATCATTCATTCTAATTATCCATCATATTGGGGATGAAAGGTCGTACTGAAATTTAATTTAGTACTCATAAACACATAATGTCCTTTCCAAATATTAGGGATATATTGGGGATCATGATCATATACAATGGAAATAGTTAATCCATGTATTATAACTATATCATTAACATAATTATGATAAATTTTATCCAAAGACATGTTATCCTTAATGGGACTAAAAGGAGAATATTTAGTTAATCAATGAAATATAATAGATATCACATCATTGCCTCAATATTTATTTTCTAATCATAGCCCAATATCCATGGATATACTCTTTCATTTCATTTATAAAATTTGAAAAGGATGAAGCATCCCCTTTGGTGATTATAATTTGGTTTCAATCTATTGACAAGTCAAACATCTCATAGTGAAATCAGTAATATCTTTCTTTATTCCTTACCACTGAAATGTTCTTGAATTTATTTATTTGTGATTTCCAAATGATCATAAAAAATTACGTAAATGCATAAATACTAGAGTCATGGGTATTATTTTTGATACAAAATAATGAAAGGAGTATCATGACTACATGAATTCCATGTTGTAGAATCATGTTGTTCAAAAAACCTTTATAAGGACATGAAATCTCATGACCTTGGGAAGGTCATGTGAATGAGTCAAATAATGAGAATTATTTGTTATTAGTCACGGGAAGCCCATACAAAAAGCCTTATTATTTTTGAAAAGGCTCCTAAACAAGAACTGGTTTTCATGTGAACGCTTCTTGATGATTTTCTCTGATCATAAACCCTAAAAATCACCCAAATATCCTTATAAAATAATGGTTTAAAAATGGAAGAATATTCATCTTATGGAATTTTATGTTTAATTTCATATGATGTTGTTATGTGATTCACAAGACCCAATGGAGCCTCATTCCAACATGTCAACCTTATCACACACAATCAAAATTTTAGAAAATATAAGGTCCTGACCTGACCCATCATGGCCCAACTAACTAGTGGAAGGATATGACACAACTACCATAAGTCATCCTCCATAGGTTAGGGGCTGGAGAAAAGAACCTAAAGGCATGATTAATATGGTAGGTCATTTCCTAATTTGCATGTATGGATACACCCAACCATATTCTTGTAGAAGTGGAAAGTAATAAATGTAAAAGACAGTAACATCTAGAGTAACAACTATGCAAGTAACAACCTCTATAGAATACAAGAGTAAGATAGTATAGTCTAAAATGTAAAGGGAAAAATATGTTCTCAACTAGCAAGATGCCCCAACCTAACAATAATTGGAAAATTAAATTTTGAGAGAGGACATCTCCAGATCTCCAAGACATAAACACTATATATGGTCAAATTCACTAGGTTATCCTATATTCTCTTCTTTTATCACTATTGACTTTTTCATCATCTACATAATAATGGAACGTGATGGAAAATCCCATATAGTCGTTACTATATATATACCCAAAGGGATGCCCTGAAAGATGAGGGTGGGTAATGAAATTGTTGACAAGATAGATGTATAAAACTCAATCCATTATAAGAGTGAAATGAGATACAGCATCAAGGATACGTATATATACTCCTAAAAGAATCCCATTAGGGGAGAGAAATGGGATCTCCGTCTCATATCCCATCCCAGGATAAGAGTCTGCCAATAGTTCCAAATGTCCATCAATGATGCCCAACATCTCACATGTCCTTCCATATAAGTAACCAAGGGGAGGAACTATACCTTGCCACTAAGTTTCATAGCCAATGGAGAAATAATCAAAAAATAGAGTACCCACATACTAGTGAGTCATAGGTGTTCCACTAAACATATGTAGGACCCATTCCCTTATATGATAGGTCCTACCACTCAGTAAATAGAGGACATGTACCCAATTCTATCATGAGTTATTACTCAATAGATAGAGGGCCCATGTCTTATTCCATAAGGGCTTCTACTCAGTATATAGAGGAATTTTTTCCAATTCCATCATGGTTTACCATTTAGAAGTTATAGGACATGTTCCCTAGTACATCAGGGGGTACAAATCAGTAGATAGAGGTCCGCTCCCAAGTCTTTCATGGGGATCCACCCAGTAGATAGAGACCTTGCACTTTACATCATCAAGGGGTATCACGGAGTAGATAAAGGAACCACACCCTAGTCCTTCAAGGGTTTACCACTCAATATATAGGGGACCCACTCCCTTGTCTATCAGGGGGTACCACGTAGATGATCTTGTCGAATCACCATCGTTGTCGAGCATCGCCTAAAGAATTGTCATAATCAAAAAATCTAAAATCATATCTCAAAAAGCACGATGAATGCCACTATCACATTATATGTGGAAAAAAACCTAGGCTATGTTACTTGAAGGAAAAATTATGACTTAAAATGAAAAATAAATGAGATGTATAATATTTCTTAAAATGAGGTGCATAGCGTGTAGGGGGACCACATGGCATGTGGTCCCACTCAGCTAGCTAGCCATGCCCTTGTATGCACATAGATCACTAGACATGTAGTACTACATAGAGTGTAAGGGTACTAAATGGTGTGTCTCAACCACTCGAGTATGAGCCATGTTCTCCTAGTCATGGCCATGTACATTGTTTGGTTTCCATTACATGGCATGTGCCTATCCATGAACATGTCTGTGTACTCATAGAGTATATATTTTTCCTCCAGCACCAAGTCACAAGAAATCTGGGGGGTCCCACATTATGTGTGATACCTAATTTACACAGAATCCCTAGCCTCCCCGGCTAAGTAACTACAGAACGTATGTTCCTACCATTACACATCGTGTAGTCAGTATTTTTGTAGAATGTTATATATTCTCCACATGTTCTAAATAAACCTCTATTATGTCAAAACATGCCCTATTTTCATGAAAAATTTAAGGGGAATTCCTCCATTCCTCAATTTTGGATGTCTAGTTCCTAGAAAGAAGTACTTGTTGATCCATGATGGTCCTTCACATACCCAACATGCCTCTTGTTGCTGCTGATTGGTGCAAGATCCCATATCTATAAGAATAATCACCCATATCCTACAAATCATCTTGATCCATCACCAAATCATAATAACCATTTTCATGTAAATCCTTTATGAATCCTTGTTTTCAATCATGATCTATCCTGCACGGAAATTTTTACATATGGCCTCATAGGCCAATGGTGATGATTTCAAAGAATGATAATGGAAAACACATAGAAAATACAAAAACAAATCATTGGACAACGAATATAGATTGTGGATAGCTTGGTTGAGAAACACAACACAGTAAGAATTATAAATTGAATACGAAATTTAAATATCATATAACGGTATATGAAAAGGGTCAATTTTCAATATAGATAAAATATTACAGTTTTGATTCTTTTCAAAATTGTAATTATAAGGTTCAGGGTCTATAAATGATGAGTCCTACTTCGAGTTCGATCGTTCTTTTGTGAAGAACAAAATTGTAATATTTTTTTTTCTTGAGGTACAGATCTTTTTATTTTCACTTTAAATTTTTTTTAAGACGTAATGTGAATTCCCTTTGAGATCATGGGGATAACAGGGGTGTTTGGGGCTTGTTAGAAGCTCTGAACCTGAATTTTTATAAAAATCAGATAGGCTGCTGGTTTAGTAGAAACTATTCGGGATAGGATACATGGTCTGATTAACCATGCCAGACCTAGGAAGAGGACAAGAGGAGCCTGTACAATTTGGTGAAACCATGCGGATGGAGGTGAATTCATGTTGAAGGCACCTCAAATTTTATGAAAATCCAAATCACATGGTTTTTATATGGTTTATAAAACCATGGGAAGTGACTATGAAGATTCTCCCTTAGCATAGTAGAGGGAACACGGTTAGTACATAGTATTTCCAACCTTTCGTCCAAATTGTGTAAACCATATCTTTGTGGTTTAATGATCAAATTTCCCTTAATTTTTGTTTTAATCCTAAAAATATTTTATTCTTCACCTATGGGCAAAAACACACACATTGCATCTCCTTTGAAGGCCAATGAAGTCTTTATCCACTGTTCTTCTATTCAAAAAAAAATTCAATGTTTTCAGTCTCATTGGATCTGTGCCCGTGAGTTCTCCATTACTTTTGTACCATTATATGTTTTCCTTGGTATCAGCTGCGCTATTTTAGTTCAAAATAATATGTCTTATTTTCACTATTTTCATCTTTTCTTCATTTCTACTTTGATATAAGCTGAATTAGAAGCCGATACTAGATGATAACCCTATTTTGGACCTACAGAAGGTGGTATATACTTTTTATGAATGGCTTCATGATTTATAGAGCATGTTTTCATAGTGAGGCATGATAGACTTTCTTGTGTTGCCTTAAACTGGATTAAATGTTTAATTTTAATGTAACATAACCTATTAGGAATTCCTAGTAGTCCCTTGAGACCCGTTTGAGGTTGTTTCTCAAACCAACGGAACCCATGGGGTGTACCTTTGAGATTTCCCTTTGTTATAACACCCATGGGGTGGGTATTGTGATTTACAAGTTGGAGGATCTTGTAATGAATTGAATTGAATTGATTTTATTTTTAGGATATATTTTTCCTCCTTTTACAAATGATACATGATGTTCAATTATTTAATTACTTAAATGAGAATTTTTTATATGAGTGGGTAAACACATGGATTATGAAATGTAATGAGAAGTAAAATGGATGAATGAATGTGATGAATTGAGATGGTATAGGATGCCTTGGGGGGAATACCTTGAGTCCAAACTCCAACAGATGCCCTGGACGACACTTCCATGGATCTTGATAGTATTAGAGGACACCATGGATGATATTGCTCCATGGGTCTTGATTATGTGGGATCACTTGGGCCTTGCTACAACTTGGATTTGGCTTGTCTAGGATCATAGTGGACATGGTCTATTGGCATGCTCTGTGGACCCCATTTCATGTCTAACCAATTTTACATCAACATGATCCTAGGAATCTATGTGGATTCCCTGGTCCACTATACCATGGATCCAGCCCCGTGGGGTCTGCCACTTTTATTTATATGGCTTGACCATGGTAACTGTAACATTCTTTATTATACAGCTCAACCATTGTTGATATGAAATTATAGGTTATACAACATGGTTTTGGAAGATTTTAGGTATTGTGTATCTGGAATTGTTTTGGAGTTTATCTTCTTTTTTATCTATATATTTATTTTGTTGGGATCTTGACCTTTGTTTTATAGGGAGCCTTGTATATTTGTACATGATCAAATGTTGGGTTGCTTTTTTTCCTTGGTCACTTTTATTTCAGTAATGACATACCTATTATATTATTCACTCTTCTTTAGCTTCTATAACATAGACAAGACATAATATAGACGCATTGGGTGGTAACCTACTGATATTGTATCTCAAACACTGTTCAGACTGTCATTGGGTCCACAAATAAACTATTTGGATGTAGATAGGGACTGGGGAAAGAACCCATAGTTTGATGATTGAATTTTCCTTACATAAGAGCATGGTATCATGGGACTAAGTTGTGGCTCATGATGTTATATGGAGATAGTGTTTCTAGGTATTTTTGTTATTCTGATACATGTACTGTATTTATGCATGTATACCTATTTTATATAACTTTTAGAAATATGACATGATCATAATTTTATTTGGTATTAATTGTAAAATTGTTATTGTATATTCATGTTTAGTTATTATTGTGGTTCCACTGATTCGGGTTATTGGTCCAGTGGTCTTAGTGTCTATTTATTCTATTTATCAATTGTTTTACTGGTTAAAATATTGATATATATGATCACTACAATTTCATTATACTGTCAGAAGAGTGAATTTTCTCCCCATAGAAACACTCTAGGACCTCAATACTAGTCAAAAGCCTGTAGAATTTGGGGATATGTTCTTGAGGCCATGTGGCCAACTAGGCATAGGTCACCGATCATTGGAATCGGTGTTTGGGATGTTATAAAGTGGAATCATATAACTTCCATTCCCGGTGTTACTATTTTGATATAATAGAAAGGGGGTATAAATAATTGAATTTTGGTAATAATATTTTCTTGGGTTTAGCTAACCCACATGTAAGAAAAATCCAAATTTCCTTGAATAGGAATTGTCGTTTTTTGGATTTTGACTGTTACATTGGATTTGATTCCACATTTAGGTGATAAACTTAATAATTTATGTTAACATTGATAGGATTGAGGGATCTATTTTTTGAAACCCAAAAAATTAATTGTATTCAATATTGTGCATCATTTTAGTAACCTACTAGAGTTCACATACCATGCATTATTCCATTCCATATAGGTATAATTTCTTCTTTTCAAGACATTGTGATGTGTTCCTTGTGTGGTATATATTTACTATTGTGATAGATTGATTTTATAGGTAATTGTGAAACACTGAAGGTAAATAGAGTGGATAATGTAACTTAAATAGTGGTTTCTTTATAAGGATATAGAAAACAAACTCAGCAGTTAATTATGTAATGTTGAGTCAATGAATATGATTTTCATGGACAAGAACATGTTATAGTATGGATAAAGCACACACCATATTTCAGTTCATGGGGAGTATGGGGCCTTATAGATAAGAAGTGGTGAATCATTTGGTTAAACCATTTAAAAATAAATTTTAAGACAATTTTTATATAAATGAGAAATGAAATTAGACATTCTAAAATATAGAAATTGACCTATAACTTTATTTTGAGTCGGTTTTAGGCAGTGTCTTTAGTGAAATTTGTGATTGATTCTTTTACATGGTACTTTCCTTAGGAGTATGTTGTGTGGTATGACTTGTCTATAGGAATATTTTGACATGTCCTAAACATTTAACTTTGACATTTTCTATCTATATTTTCTAAGGTATGTGTTTCGCATTGTAGAGGCATGCCACCATGACAACCTTGGATCGTACCATCGTAGGGTGACGACCACATTCTGGAGCTGGTGGTCTATGGGATACTGGTGGATCCTCCTATAGTTTCATATGAGGCACTAGTATTTGTTCTAGACACAAGTGTTAATATATAGGTCCATGAGATTTTTACACACAATATTCATAATTTTCATGGAACATTGCTGCCTTTCTCATCTATGGTTGAGCTCATGCATGTGTTCCAGTATGAGCATCCTCATACATTATCAATGGATGGTGGTCTTCAAGATGTTGATTTGTGGATTGAAAAAACTCTATCAATATTTGATCATCTAGAGACACCAACTACGAATGAGTGTGAACCTTGTAAAATGCATGTTTTGAGGGGAATAAATACTCCATTAGGAGGTTTTGAATTAGGAAGATGCACTACAAGATATGGTTTATTGGGATTACGAAACTTGATTCTATGAATGCTTTTTTCCCAAGACTATGAAAGTAGATCGGGCTAGTGAGTTCATCAATCTGAATAAGGGAATGATGGTGGTTATGGAGTATTTTGATTTCATTAATAAGATGTATAATTTTTCATTGATATATCTTTCTGATGAGGAATCAAGGGTGAGATACTTTTCATAACATCTCAGACATGTCCTTCGATATTAGGTTAATGTTCTCAGGTTGACTAATATCACCAAAATATTAAATTAGGTGATAATTAAAGAGTGGAACCTAATGTAATCTGGGATTAATACAATGGTAGTTCATCATCATGACCAAGTTGTTTGGTGACTTCCAGTGAAACCATGTGATATTTTGAGACTTCCCATTAGATGAGTACCAGCTAGAATGATTGTGATGGTAATATTGTTTCTGATCCTCCGTGTGAAATATGGTGAAACGTATGGAATAAGTGTGATCGGGACCCATCCGATTGTTGGGTTTGTGGTAGGATGGGCCACATGCAACATATTTGTAGGACCATCCCTCCATGGTTCAGTGGATTGGGATCCTCTTCGACAACAGGTTTGGGAGAAAGTTTCTCAACTCTGAATCGGGGTAGAAGATTGGGTAGTATTAGTAGATCAGGATGATGTGGAGGTTATGGATGAGGCAACCATGAACAATTTATAGCTAGAAAGATGAGGGGACTACTCTAGGAAGTGATGATGTATCACATGGTAAGGGTTTAGGCCAGATGTATTAGGTACAACCAACATTGTAGGAGCATGGTGTGAGACCATCTATTATGAGAGGTATGATATTAGTCGCCTAAAATATTGTATCTTCTCTTTTAAACATAGGTGCATCACTTTGATTTATATATTTACCTATCGTGGAGATCCTTAAGCTTGTGGTTCAGTTTTCCAAGGGTGTTATGACTCTCAATACTCTGTTAGGTATCAGAATAATGATTGTACACCACTGCATAGAGTTCCCCCATGATGTTGGTGAGTGTCACTTCATATAAGATCTTTTTATCCTCTATATGACTAGGTTTGATGTCATACTCAATATTTTTTGGCTATTTTTTTATCAAACCATCATTGGTTTCTATCATCAGAGGATGAATTTCACATCACCAGAGGGTGGAGTGTTTATTCACAAGGGTGGATGGGAAGTATATGCAAGATGATTTGGAAAAGAGAATCTTGGGCTTTGTAGGAATCTGTCGCATATTTCTAGATTGTATCTACATGATTAGAGATCACGTTTGGTTGATTTTACCCCAATGGTTGGTCATTTTAGGTACATTTTCGTAGATGAGATTTATGGTTTAACTCATGGGGTAGAGATGTGGAGTTCTCTCTCAAGCTAGTGCCAAGAGATGCACCTATATCCATTCCTACTAACAGGATGTATATGATAGATTTAATGGAGCTCAAGATGAAGATATATGATTTAGAGGAAATGGGTTTATACGACCTAATACTTCTCTATGGAGTTCACGGGACATTTTTTTCAAAAAGGTGGGTGGTACCATTAGTCTATGTGTGTATTACCGAAAATTGAATCAACTAATGGTTAAGAACTAGTAACCCTTTGAACAGAAAGATTACTGGTTTGATCATCGTTGGGGAGCACATTTTTTCACAAAGATTGACTTGATGTATGGTTATCATATGGTGCATGTTCGACCTGCGAACATACCATGTATATATTTCCATAGAAAGTATGGTCAATATGTGTATATTTTTATGCCCTTTATTATTACAAACACACTAATAGTTTTCATGGTGTTAATGAACTATGTTTTCCATCATTATCTGGATTCATTTGTGGTGGTTTTCATAGATAATTTGTTGGTTTATTCTCCCAATCGACATTACCATGCCAAGCTTATTTAGATCAGTTTGGATACACTGAGCGATCATTAGTTATATGATAATCTCATAAAGTGACACATCTAGATGGATAATATTCACATACAGGGTCAAATTATTTTTGAGATAAGAGTATTAGATGACCTAGAGAAGGGGGGAGATATTGTTTTCTTGGAGCATACCCATAATATCTTTGACATGTGGAGTTTCTTGGGACTAGAAAGATATTTCAATAATTTCATATAAGACTTCTTATTCTTAGAAGTACCATTGATGGACTTGACTATGAAGGGTGTGAATTTTTGTATGGACATACACTTCTGAGATGGCATTTCTAGAGATGAAATGGAGATTGATTTCAGCACCAGTTATGAATATATTTGAGCAGGGAAAAATATATACAATGTATTATGAAACATCACGTATCAGGCTGGGAGAAGTTATGATGTATGGGGATAGAGTAGTGGCATATTTTTCTCAAAAATTGATCATGCATTACAGAAATTACCCAACACATGATTTAAAATTAGTTGTAGTTGCTCATGCTTTTCACTATTGGATACATTGTCTACTAAGAGTGTGTTTTGGTGTAAATAAACCACAAAATCCAAAAATATACATTTACACAGTGTGATATGAATATTATGTAGTGAAGGAGGGTTGAGTAGATAACGTATTTTGAATTTGATATTTCCTATGTTCCTAGAAAAGGTAATGTAGTAGCCTATGAACTGAGCAAGGAAAATCAGATACAAGCAGTTCAAGAGTCCAATAGTAAGTTAAATCTAATGGATTTATTCTATGAGATGAACTTATAAGTGCAGGGAAGTCTTGGGAATGATTTTCATTCATAACTATCTATAACCTCTATCCTATGGGATAGAGTATGGATGAGGTAGCTATTGAAGTTTGAGGGCCTAGTCCTATAGGAAAGTGTGGCGGGCGAGGGCCCGACTCTTGGTTGGACTATAGGTGAGGATTTGTTCTTATGTTTACATGGTTAGACATAGTAACAGTAAAAATATGCAAGGAGATGATGTGGGAGTTTCATATGTCATATTGGATGGTGCATCCTGACGTTACAAATATGTTTCCTGATTTATGTCTCTAGTACTAGTAGATGGGTATAAAATGAGAGGTATATGGTTTTATTAGGGAATATTCCATCTGTCAGTAGGTGAGGGTGCAACACCACTAATCCACATAGATTTTATAGTAGTTACCTATTCTCGAGTTGAAATTTGATGGTTTCACAATAGATATTGTGACTAGTATTCTAAGGTCACCTCAAGGAAGCTATATTGTGTGGGTTTTTGTTGATAGCCTAATGACAATTTCTCTTTTTTTCTGATCAAAGAGACCTTCTGTTTGGATGAGCTTGGGTGGTTGTATATCTACGACATAGTAAAAATTCACAAGATCCCTCACACCATAGTTTCAGATAGGTGCACTGATTCTACATCTTGTGTTTGGAAAAGTTTGTAGAGGGAATTGGATATAGAGGTGATTCTGAGCACAATATACCACCCTCAAACTAATTTTGAGTATGAGCATGTGATATAGGTGCTTGAGAAAATGATTTGAGCATTCGTCTTGGATTATGGGGGATATTATGAGAGGAATGTTCTTCTTGTTGAGTTTTACTACAGAAATAGTTATCAGGATATTATGTATATGGTATATTATGGGGATTTGTATGGTAGGCCATGAAGTTTTACCTTTTGCAGGCTAGAGGCAGGTGAGGAGGATGATTTACTGGGACCACATCATATACCAGAGACTTCTGAGCATGTCCAGTTGATCTAGAAGAAGATATACAGTACATAATCTCAATAGAAATATTATGTCAACCTCCTAATAAATCCTTTAGAGTTAATGGTTGGGGATTGGGTCTTTTTACATGTCTCTCCAGGGCTAGGACATAGAAAAAATAAGAGATAAGGTATGTTTTCAATATGATATGTCGGTCTGTTTGATATTATGCCGAGTGTCGGGCCGGTAGCCTATCAGTTAAAATTTTCATAGAGGTTTCCATACATGCATGACATTTTCCATATACCACATATTCTCTATTATCACATAAAATCAACCCATGTTATACAACAAGAGGAGGTGGAGTTACAAGGAGCTGTATCTTTTCAGGAGCATCTAATTCGTATAATTAATAAGATCATGGAGGTTATCCAAGGATGATTAGTTCATATATTATGGGTGCTACAGTAGCATGGCCATATAAAGGATGAGACATGGGTGTTGGAGGCTGATGTACATGCTCGATGTACGAAGTTATTCTTAGATGAATTTTGACCACCCATTAGAGGGAAATTTGGGGATGAAATTATTTAAGGGGGGGAGATTGTAAGATCCTAGGATTTTCTTGATATACCTATATTTTTTCAGTTTAAATGATTTTTTATAGCCTAATTTGAGTATTTATTTGAGGTAATGGGGATAATGGGGGTGTACAAGTCTTTTTCAGAGTTAGAAGCATAATTGTTTTTCAAAAAAACAGATATATCGTAGTACTGGTTGAAACAATGCAGAACATTCTGCATGGTCTGACTAATTTTAAAAGACCTATCTAAAGGGAAAGAGGGATCTTCATGGTTTTAGTAAGACATAAGGATTTATAGACATTCCCACACGAGGAGACAACAGTTTTTAGTAGATCCAAATCACACAGTTTTGACATGGTTTGGAAAACCGTCTGTAGTGAACATGCAGGTTCCCTATAGCACAGCGGAGGGCGTACGATTGGAATACGGTTTGGCCAATTGTGAAACCTAGATTTTTGGGTAAATTGACCAATTTTCTATTAATTTATGTTATATCCCTGAATTTATTTCATTCTTCACATGTGGTCACCATCACACTAATTGGATCTCCTTTGAATGTCAAAGATAGCATTTTCCACCGTTCTTACATCTGAACTCAGAATCAAACATTATTGCTCTCATGGGATCTGTGCTGGTGAGTAATCCATTCCTTTATTAAATTATTCATTTTTATTATTATCATATGTACTATTTTGGTGGAATATAATGTTCCTTGTTTTCAGGGTTTTCCTTAGATCCATATTTTTCTTCTACTGTAAGACGAATCGGAAGTTGATACTCAATGAGAACGTTATTATGGAAAAATGGTAAGTAATATACAATTTTAACAAGTTTTTTATCCTTTGTAGAACCAGTTGAAATAGTGTGTAATGTCATCCTTTACTATGTGTGTAACAACCCGAAATTTTGAATAAATCTTGTTTCCTAATTTTATGTGTTATTTTATTTTTTTATACTCAACAAAAATGTTTCATTTGATAACATGAGTATAATTAAAATGATACTGTTGGTTTTTGACTGTTATATGACCATTGGTCAATATGACCACTAGAAACCAAACGTTTTGATTATTGTCTCTAAATACAAGTAATCTTGGTTAATTAATATAGAAAGAAGATTCGATGGCCTCACCCAGTAGTCTTTGACCAATTGAATCCCATCTAACAGAACTTGGGAAGGAGGTAGCACCACTGGGCTTTTCTCTGGGCCAAACCCAAGCTGAACTTCATCGTATAAAGCTAGAACGGGATCGCCTTCGCGAGAAGTTCAAACTGATAGAAATTACTACTCATGCGATGTTGGCAGAGCCTCCCTCAGATTCTCTCACCTTAGCACACCTTACACTTAGGTCCTATGCTGGTGTGATAAGGGGCTATGTAAGGAGACCGTAACTGCCTTGTGTAATCCTTTATTTTAAATAAAAACTGGGATTTCTTCTTATGATGAAGTTTATGAATTTTTAAATGACCGGATAAATATAGTATGCATATTTTTTATGAATTTTAGAAAAAGGATATTTTAAAAATGGTTGTGTAAACCTTAAATAATTAAAAATGTGTAATGATTTTCGAAAAATGGTCTTCTACAATTATGTTCAGTACGAAATTTAGAGTCGAATAAGATCAACTTAATTTTTGATGAATAGTAAATTATGAATAGTGATTTTATGATTAGGATTAGTAATGTGTCCAAATGGATTAGTAATCTCACTTAAAGAAAGTATTAATATAATCTAGGCACCTTGATTAAGTAATGTGATTCAATAAAATGGTTAAAAAATGGTTTCATAAATTATTATTCAAGTATTAGTTTTTTCAGGTGAATAGTGTTTTTTATTTAAAAATTTAGTTAAATATATTTAGATAATAATTTTTATAAAACAGATTTCATTTTTGAACTCAATGCACTGATATTATGCTATGGTAATTTTTGGGGTTTTTTCTGAAAAAAATGAATTTTCGGTGAATAGTGTTTTTATTTAAAAATTAAATTAAAAATATTTAGAAAATTATTTTTATAAAATGGAGGTCATATTTGTAATCAGAGCGTTGATATTTAGTTAAGGTGAAATTTTGGGATTATTCTGAGAAAGTTGAATTTTCGATGATTAGTGAAAATACAGTTTTTAAGTTACGGGTGTTTAATGACATCATTAAATGATGTATTAAGTTTGTAATCAATATGTTCGAATTATTAATAGTGAGATAAGGTATCAGGTGTCCCATGTGGCCAATACCAGGGGAAAATACCATGGGCAAGCCCATGGTTTTGCCAAAACCACTAATGAGGTGTCCCTTTGACATTAATGCCTTGTCCCCTCACTTTCCCTATAAATACCAAGCCATCCTCTCATCCATTCGACTCCCCACTCTCCCCCAATGATGTTCTGGTCTCATTACCTCCCAAGGAGTCCTCCCATGCTGCCCCCAAGCCCTCAAGGTCCCAACTTTTGAGTTTTAAGAGTTATGTTTTAAGGTAAGGGATCTGACCTCTCTATTTCATTTCAAGTAATCTCTTTTATGTCATTCCATTTATGCTCCATGTTCTTATGTTGGAGGATGTTCTTTTATACTCCTCTTACTTCCCTTTTCGTGTTCATATAATGAGAGATCCCCTATTTCTCTCATTATTTCGTTTTATGAAGTTTTAAGTGGCGCCGTTAGGCTGCCGAAATTTTTGTAACGAATTCTTTCTCCCTTCTCATTTTTCAAGATCAATTTTCATGTAAAGTATTTCAAGTTCCTTTTTATTATGTTGGGGTATTATCTATAAATTTATCATACTGATCTTTTATGATCATATGATGAGAGACCCCATTTGATCTCTTCAATTCAGTATTTTGAAGTTTTAAGTTGCGTCGTTAGGATGCCGAATTTTTAAGTGGTTCTTCACCCTTCTCGTTTTGAAGTTCTACTTTCATGTCAATTATTTCAAGTTCCTTTTTTTTATGTTGGGGTATTATATCTATATCTATCATACTGGACTCTTATGTTCATATTATGAGAGATCCCATCTGATCTCTTCAATTCAGTATTTTGACGTTTTAAGTGGCGCCGTTAGGCTGCCGAATTTTTTAGGGGATTCATTCACCCTTCTCATTCTTTTCAAAGTTCTACTTTCATGTCAAGTCTTTCAAGTTACATTTTAATTGTTTTGGGGAATTATCTCTATATATATCATACTGAACTCTTATTTTCATATGATTAGAGACCCTATTTGATCTTTTCAAATCATTTTGTTTGAAGTTTAAGTAACGCAGTTAGGCTGCCGAACATTCATAAGAGAAATCTAATTTTTGTCTTCCTTCCATGTTTTTCATTTCAAATGGTATGTCCTTGAAATTTCATTACCATTATCATGTATCCTTGTTATTCTGTCCATATACTATTTTATGGGTCATTTATGAATGTTTGACCCATTTTACCTCTCTTTTTAATGTCTTCTAAAAACCTCGTAACATAGCCGTTATGCTGCAGAATTTACGTCTCAAAATGTCTCTCTCTTTTTCTAAAGTTCTTTTATATTATTAAGTGAATACTCAAAGATATTTCTTCTAAAGGGGTATTCACATATATACCAAAATTTTCTATTTTAAATTCTGGGATTTACATACATGAGACCCACCTTCCTTTTCTGTGGGTTTTATAGTGATGTAAAGATCATGTCTTTAAAGCAGTTTTTAAAACATTGTGATTAGGAAAAGAATCCCATTTATTTTATGCTATATGGGTTATCTATGTAATTTTTGATTATGATATATGTGGCTCACATGATAATAAAGGAAAATTTAAGGGTGTGCCCTGATAGCGCTCCAATGCATTGGGTAATGATGTAACCACTAGAGATTATAATTTTCACGATACCTTGGTGAATAACCTTGGTAATTTTCAAATGACACCTTGGGGATGGACCTTGGTGATATGTTCATGATTTTCTATGTTAAATGATGTATCCACAATTTCATGTTATGAAAAATGTTATTTTTATTATGATATGCCTCCTTATTTCATTCTCATGCCTTAAAGTTCTTTTTCATGACCTTATTGAAGTATCTCAAGTTCACATGTAAAATGTTTCTCTTGTTTTCCTTACTAGGATTTTTTCTCACCCTTTCTTTTGATGTATGCTCCCAGGTTATGTGATGCAGTAATGAACCTAGGATGAACATTAGGAGAATCCTTTCAATTGTTTTAGAATAATGTTTTATGTTTTCATGTTTAAAGTTCCTGGTTTCCAAGACACTAAACCTTAAAGATCCTCGGTTTTGTAAAATGCAATGAAAGTTTATGTGATAAAGAGGCAGGATGCTATAGTTGGTATCAAAGTATGGTTTAGTTATTTGTGGAAATTAGGATATGAAAAACCTAGGAAGAACCCTATAGAAAAGTTTAAATATAGGAAATCTTCCTGGTATTTTGGTGAGTATCGAGTAAGGGGTTTCCAAGAAAATACATCCCTGTCTGGATACGAGCAGGAAGAGGTGGCTCTGGCACAGATGTACATAGGGGTAAAACCTGAAAACACCACTTTGAGCTAGACTCGAACGGGAACTGGTACACGACAACGGGCCTTGCTGCACTCTTGGTTATGACACTCCTGGGGGATATGCTTTGGTAAATCCATAATCTTAGTATGAACCATTATTAAAGGAACAAGGATAAAACAAAATAAAGATTCACATAAGAATATATGATCATGGATAACCTAGATTGGAACCTAGGGGATCACAAGTTAGGATATACTTTTATTCTACATGTTTATCCTTTTATGCTTAAATTTTCCTTTTCATGATTATTAGCTAAGTAAATAAGCCCCTAATTATAGTTTCTTTTCTTAGTTAATGGCGGGAAATGGAAGAACATGTCCCAAAAACCAATGTGATAGGAAATGCGACGATTGTCGTATTAATATGATAGAGGTGATTAGGGGATTAAAAGATGATTATTATTTTGGAATACGTTCACTATTTTAGGGACCCTATATGATCGAGGTAAATAGATTACTACGGTATTTTAATTGAGGAGTAAAGTTGACTTATATTTTGAAGAATCGATGAATTTATGGTGGACTTATAGTAATTGAGGTTACTTATGGGAATGATTAACCTATCTTGGGTAAAATATGTTTAGTTTAGATAATTTTGTTATAAGATGTTAGGAGTGGTTGATGTTGTTTGGAGATGAACAATGAAGTTTATTTTGGAAGACTATGTTATCAAATCCTTCTTGTATTTGGGTTTCAATCATAGTTTGGTTTATTTTGAGTAATTTTAAGGACCGTTATTTATGGTATGGTCTATGATGAACTTTGGGTATTACCATGGAACATTGAAGATTTAAAATTTGTTTCCATTCCTATGAGATTCTTCCTTTTTGAAGAGTTGTTTAACCTTACCCTTTCTATTTTTGGGATAATGTTTAAAGATATAAGAAATAGATAGTTAATCTTTTGTGGATTATGTGATTCTCTAGAAGATGATTCTTGTGTTTTGATGAGACCAAGTAGTTTTGAATGCTCATCGTTTGGGAGAAAATATTAGTTTTGGTAGAAACTTGTTAAAGGGTGAAACTCTACATGAAGGTAGAAATATTTACTTATGTTTTTGTTCTATGTTGTAAATGAATTCCTCAAAATTATGAAAAGGAACGTAAAAAAAACGTTGTTGGTTTACGTTTCCTACTAGGTAATCAAAGATCGTTTACACACATCATAATTTTGGGATTTTATTATGGTTAACTTTCTCCTAATAATGTTCTCTGTCACTCTCCCTCAGAACTTGACCCTTTGTTTTCTACTCCATGTCCATGTTTTCCTACATGGAATCCTAGTGTGGGCTAACTCGGGTGACCTTCGTACTTCCCTTTCTTTCTTTTAAAGTAATAGTTTTACTGACTCCTTTTCCGATGTGGGACTTTCAATGAAATTTCAAAACCTAATTTTAAAAAATTGTGAGGACGCAATTTCTTAAGGGGGGAGGATTGTAACAACCCGAAATTTTGAATAAATCTTCTTTCCTAATTTTATGTGTTATTTTATTTTTTTATACTCAACAAAAATGTTTCATTTGATAACATGAGTATAATTAAAATGATATTGTTGGTTTTGACTGTTATATGACCATTGGTCAATATGACCACTAGAAACTAAACTTTTTGATTATTGTCTCTAAATACAACTAATCTTGGTTAATTAATATAGAAAGAAAATTCGATGGCCTCACCCAGTAGTCTTGGACCAATTGAAGCCCGTCTAACAGAACTTGGGAAAGAGGTTGCACCGCAGGGCTTTGCTCTGGACCAAACCCAAGCTGAACTTCATCGTATAAAGCTAGAACGAGATCTCCTTCGTGAGAAGTTCAAAATGATAGAAATTACTACTCGTGCGATGTTGGCAGAGCCTCCCTCGGATTCTCTCACCTTAGCACACCTTACACTTATGTCATATGCTGGTGTGATAAGGGGCTATGTAAGGAGACCGTAACTGCCTTGTGTAATCCTTTATTTTAAATAAAAATTGGGATTTCTTCTTATGATGAAGTTTATGAATTTTCAAATGACCAGATAAATATAGTATGCATATTTTTGATGAATTTTAGAAAAAAGATATTTTAAAAATGGTTGTGTAAACCTTAAATAATTAAAAATGTGTAATGATTTTCGAAAAATGGTCTTCTACAATTTTGTTCAGTACGAAATTTAGAGTCTAATAAGATCAACATAATTTTTGATGAATAGTAAATTATGAATAGTGATTTTATGATTAGGATTAGTAATGTGTCCAAATGTATTAGTAATCTCACTTAAAGAAATTATTAATATAATCTAGGCACGTTGATTAAGTAATGTGATTCAATAAAATGGTTAAATAACGGTTTCATAAATTATTATTCAAGTATTAGTTTTTTCAGGTGAATAGTTTTATTTATTTAAAAATTTAATTAAAAATATTTAGATAATTATTTTTATAAAACGGATTTCATTTTTGAACTCAAAGCACCGATATTATGCTATGGTAATTTTTGGGGTTTTTTCTGAAAAAAATGAATTTTCGGTGAATAGTGTTTTTATTTATAAATTAAATTAAAAATATTTAGAAAATTATTTTTATAAAATGGAGTTCATATTTGTAATCAGAGCGTTGATATTTAGTTAAGGTGAAATTTTGGGATTATTCTGAGAATGTTGAATTTTCGATGAATATTGAAAATACAGTTTTTAAGTTACGGGTGTTTATTGACATCATTAAATGATGTATTAAGTTTGTAATCAATATGTTCGAATTATTAATAGTGAGATAAGGTATGAGGTGTCCCATGTGGCCAATACCATGGGAAAATACCATGGGCAAGCCCATGGTTTTGCCAAAACCACTAATGAGGTGTCCCTTTGCCATTAATGCCTTGTCCCCTCAATTTCACTATAAATACCAAGCCATCCTCTCATCCATTAGACTCCCCACTCTCCCCCAACGAAGTTCTGGTCTCATTACCTCCGAAGGAGTCCTCTCATGCTTCCCCCAAGCCCTCAAGGTCCCAACCGTTGAGTTTTAAAAGTTATGTTTTAAGGTAAGGGATCTGACCTCTCTCTTTCATTTCAAGTAATCTCTTTTATGTCATTCCTTTTATGCTCCATGTTCTTATGTTGGAGGATTTTCTTTTATACTCCTCTTACTTCCCTTTTCATGTTCATATAATGAGAGATCCCCTCTTGCTCTCATTATTTCGTTTTATGATGTTTTAAGTGGCGCCGTTAGGCTGCCGAAATTTTTGTAACGGATTCATTCTCCCTTCTCATTTTTCAAGATCTATTTTCATGTAAAGTATTTCAAGTTCCTTTTTATTATGTTGGGGTATGATCTCTAAATTTATCATACTGATCTTTTATGATCATATGATGAGAGACCACATTTTATCTCTTCAATTTAGTATTTTGAAGTTTTAAGTGGCACCGTTAGGCTGCCGAATTTTTAAGTGGTTCTTCAACCTTCTCATTTGGAAGTTCTACTTTCATGTCAATTCTTTCAAGTTCCTTTTTGTTATGTTGGGGTATGATATCTATATCTATCATACTAGACTCTTATTTTCATATGATTCAAGACCCCATTTGATCTCTTCAATTCAGTATTTTGAAGTTTTAAGTGGCGCCGTTAGGCTGCCGAATTTTTTAGGGGATTCTTTCACCCTTCTCATTCTTTTCAAATTTCTACTTTCATGTCAAGTCTTTCAAGTTACTTTTTAATTATTTTGGGGAATTATCTCTATATATATCATACTGAACTCTTATGTTCACATGATTAGAGACCTATTTGATCTTTTCAAATCATTTTGTTTGATGTTTATGTAACGCCGTTAGGCTGCCGAACTTTTATAAGAGAAATCTAATTTTTGTCTTCCTTCCATGTTTTTCATTTCAAATTGTATGTACTTGAAATTTCATTACCATTATCATGTATCCTTCTAATTCTGTACATCTACTATTTTATGGGTCATTTATGAATGTTTTACCCATTTTACCTTTCTTTTTAATGTCTTCTAAAAACCTCGTAACATAGCCGTTATGCTGCAGAATTTCCGTCTCAAAATGTCTCTATCTTTTTCTAAAGTTCTTTTATATTATTAAGTGAATACTCAAAGCTCTTTCTTCTAAAGTGGTATTCACATATATACCAAAATGTTCTATTTTAAATTCTGGGATTTATATACATGAGACCCACCTTCCTTTTCTATGGGTTTTAATGTGATGTAAAGATCATGTCTTTAAAGTAGTTTTTTGAACGTTATGATTATGAAATGAAACCCATTTATTTTTTTCTATATGGGTTATTTATGAAATGTTTGATGATGATATATGTGGCTCACATGATAATAAAGGAAAATTTAAGGGTGCACCCTGATAGCGCTCCAATGCATTGGGTAATGATGTAACCACTAGAGATTACAATTTTCACGATACCTTGGTGAATAACCTTGGAAATTTTCAAATGACACCTTGGGGATGGACCTTGGTGATATGTTCATGATTGTCTATGTTAAATGATGTAGCCACATTTTCAAGTTATGAAAAATGTTATTTTTATTATGATATGCCTCCTTATATCATTCTCATGCCTTAAAGTTCTTTTTCATGACCTTATTGAAGTATCTCAAGTTCACATGTAAAATGTTTCTCTTGTTTTCCTTACTGGGATTTTTTCTCACCCTTTCTTTTGATGTATGCTCCCAGGTTATGTGATGCAGTAATGAACCTAGGATGAACATGAGGAGAATCCTTTCAAGTGTTTTAGAAGAATGTTTTATGTTTTCATGTTTAAAGTTCCTGGTTTCCAAGACACTAAACCTTAAAGATCCTCGGTTTTGTAAAATGTAATGAAAGTTTATGTGATAAAGAGGCGGGATGCTATAATGTGACCCATAAAATGAATTGAATGTTTAATTTAAACATAAATAACCTGTTATGGGATCCCATTAGTTTCTTAGGACTTGTTGGATGCTGTTTACCCAACCAAGGTCACCCATGGGGTGTGCCTTTGAGATTGTGATTTGTTATACCACCCATGCTATGAGTGTTGTGTATTAATAGTTAATGTTAACTTATAATTAACTAAATTGAATTGAATTTATTTATTGAGATATTTTTCCCTAATTTTCCATGAGACACATGTTATTGAATTGTTTAATTTTTAAAATAAAAATTTTTATATGAGTGGGTAAACTCAGGGACTATGAAATATAATGAAATATGAAATTTATGAATGAATTTGATGAATTGAGATGGCAGAGGAAACCTTAGCGGGTATACCATTGATCCTAACTCCATTAGATTCCATGAATGATACATCAATGGACCTTCATACGAGTAGTGTATTCCTTGGATGAGATTCCTCCTTGGGCCTTGATTCCATGAGATTCCTCGAGCCTTTCTACCCCATGGATCTATATTTTCTGGGATCATATCATACATGGTCTATTGACATTCCACTTAGACACTATTCAATATCTAAACAACATTCCATTGAGATACTCCATAGAATCTATGGGAATGCCTTGGTCTAATAGACCTTGGATCCGACCACATGGTTTTTGACACTTCTGTTTATACTGCTCAGTCATGGTAATTGTGAAATGCTTGATGATACAGCTTGACTACAGTAGATATCAAATTATAGGTTTTATGGCATGGTCATGAATGATATGAGATATTGTGTATATGGAATGGTTGTTGTGATTATCTTATTTTTTCTATAGATACCTTTTCTCAGTATCTTAACCTTTATTTTATAGGGAGTTTTGTATGGCTGTATGTGATCACATATTGGGTTACATTTTCCATATGAACGTTACTTTTTGTACTTCCGTACCTATTATTTTATACACTCTACTTCAGGTGTTATTACAATGCCAGGAAATCTTATAGACACTTTGGGTGGTGGCCTACTAGGATTTTATCTCACACCCAATTCAGGCTACCGTTAGGTACCTAGATAAAATATTTTTATGTAGGTAGGGATAGGGGAAATCTCCCATAGTTTTTTTCTAGGCTTTGTTCCAGGCATAGAAGCGGGCAATCACATTATCGAGTTGAGGCTCGTGATTCTATATGAAGATAGTGATTTTTGGAATTTTTTATATTTTGATGCATATATTATACTGATGCCTATATACATATTTTTTATTCTTTGTAAACACATGACATCATAATCATTTTATATTGATTTCTTATGGTATTGATTATATATATTTATGTTTAGTTATAATAATTCTTCCAATGAGGTGGGTTACTTGTCATGTGGTATTAGTTTCTATTAATTATACATATATGTTGTTTTACTGCTTCTTCTACTGATATATATAATTTCTACAGTTGTGTTACACTATAAAAAGAGGGAATTGTATCCACAAAGACACATCCTAGGTCCTCGTAGCTTGTTGGCAGCCTCTAGCATTTAGGGAGATGCACATGAGCCCATGTGTCCAAACGGGATTGTGGAACTAATCAGTGGCATCGAGGTTCGGGAAATTAAAACATCTACAAATGGTGGATAAGATTAGTTGAGTTCATTATGCCTCAATTCTCTTTAATCTAGTTATCATTCAATCATCACACCTCGAATTTCCCATGAAGTGTGGTGGAACTTCCTCTCAATGATAATTGGGTTGTGTCGGTAACACTAGATATTCAAAATAATAAGCTACTTATATATGGAATTGTGTTTTTAGAAATAAAATGAATTAAATAAATATTTTAATTAATTAATTCACTTAACATAACCATCAACAATTTCCTTATCAGAACATCCCATACTGGACAATTTTAGTTCGTTCATAGGGTAAATCCCATGATTTGGATTCGACTATAGACTCAATTTTTTGGTTCCAGACACCATTTTGAAGATATCCATTTTTTATAAAAAAACTACTTGTTGGTTATATAAATTGTATTTAATATTTTTATAAAATTAACTCTTGGAACATCGAGCCTTGTAATCAATTGTCTTCATTGCGTCTGTCTTATAAAATACTCTATGATATATTCCATAGTTTTCAAAAGAAAAAAGTGCCTCTAAATTATTCCATAATTCATGATTTTCATCCTTGAAAAGAAAAAAAATTAATAAAAATCTTGGGATATTGAGCCTTCATCTCACTCTCCCGCTCCCAGGTGCTTCCATGCATGTTCCCATTCTGCTATAGCACATGAACCAAGGGAAGGTTTTTTACATGATGTATCATCTCTTATCGATCCTTTATGACTACCAGATTCTCTGAAAAGGTGGATCCATCTTTGATGTCTATCTCACCCCATTCAATAACATGTGTGTCATAATCCACGTATCTTCTTAGTTGTGGCACATAATAGACTTTTTACACCCGCACCAACTGTGAGGGTATGGAAATGTAGTAGGAAACCCCGTCAACCCTCTAAAATTTCTCAAAGAGATCAATGAACCTCAAGGATAGCTTGCCTCCCCAGATAAATATCCATAATCATCATGAAGGGGAGATTATCAGGGATAGATGGTCACCCATCTTGTACTCCAATGGCCTAGAATTTCAATTTTCATAAGATTTATAACTTCTCTAAGCTATACTCATCCATTTTAGGATAACCTTGACCTTCCCTATCCCTACCTATCATCATCTCCATATTGAAAATAGATTCCTCATTGATCTAAATCTAGAAAAAGGGTGATCTACAGCTTATCCCATATAGGGCCTCGAAAGGTTTCTAATCGAGAGTATATTAATATCTGTTATTATAAGAAAACTCTACTGAGGGTAAGTGATCCTCCTATATCTAGAAAAAATTTAACATGAAATCAAAAAACATGTCCCCTTTCACTTGGATAGTACATTAGGTCTACCCATCTGTTTGGGGGTGAAAGGTAGTACTCATCCTCAATTAGCTCCCAAATGCCTCCAACAAAAATTGACACAACCATGATATAAAATATTCATCATGACCGGAGACTATTATCAAGGTCACCTCATGAAATAAAAAGATATCACATACATAAAAATTTTCCAAACTCTCCATCAAGCTCTACTCCCTAATAGTAACAATGTGTACCGACTTCATAAGTCGGTCAACTATCACCAAGATGGTGTCATGGATTCTCAATATATACGAAATCCCAATCACAAATGACATTGATATTCCATCCCATTTTTACTATGGGATCTCAAGTGGCTGCAATGACCTGCCAAAACCTAGTTCTCAGCCTTCACCTATTGACATGTGAGGCATAGAGAGGTGAACTCTACCACACTATGTATTATGTTATCCCACAAAAATTTCCACTAAAGGTCATTGTATATATTATCTACATAGGTATGTAAAACTAAAGAAGTTTTGTGAAACTCCCTCATTACCTCCTGCCAAATCATGAACAAGACCACCTTTCGCCCCTGTTATAGGATGATGTGATTCCATCATTCAAAAAATCTATAGAGTTAATCTTTGGAGGAAATATGGTTATGTAGGACCTCACATTTAACGTCTCCCAACTAGGCCTCTCTCACATGATAGATGACTTGATAAGTCAACATTATGTATTGAAGAAACATTTCACCCTCCTCCTCAACCAATGTCATATACAAGGAATCCAACTATTCAGAAACCACCTACACCAAATGATCAAGGGACTTCTTGCTATGGTCATCTTCAACCATGTCTCCCTTCTTAGAAAAATAGACAATCTCAAAGTCAAAGTCCTATAGTAACTCCAACTAGAACCTCCTTCTTAGGTTTAGGTCTCTCTATGTGAAGACTTAAATAATATTCTAATGGTATGAGTGTACAACAATCTTCTCTCCCAAAATATAGTTCTTCCAGATCCTCAAAAGTTAATTCTACCAATACCAACTCTAGTTCATGAGTCACATAGTTCATCTCATGGGATATCAACTTCCTTGACCCATATGTGGCCATTTTATACCTCTACATCAAAACATATCCAATACCATCTGGAGAATAATATCAATATACTACATACTCTACACCCTCCTTCGGTAGTGTCAAAATGGGCACACACATCAACCTCAGCCTCAAATCTATTAAGGCCCTCTGAAACTGCTTAGTCCTAGTAAATAGTTGTCCTTTCAAAGTTAGGGTTGTCTAAGTGGATATAATATTTGAGAGTTATTCCAAAAATATATTATATTACCATATAATACCAAGAAAACTCATCACCTATAACATGATATTGGATGGCTCCCAACAAATCACTCCATCAATCTTCATCAGGACCACATCTATTCCATGCTCAGAAATGAAATTATCAAAAAACTAAACCTCATGTATCCAAAACTATGACTTCAAGATCATACCATAAATTTGGTGCTACTGAAGTAGTTCAAGGAAAATATTTATGTTCTCTACATGATCCTCCTATGATGCGGAGTGTATGAGTATGATGTCAATGAAGACAACAAAAAATCAGTCCATGTATGGCCAGAAGATCTAATTCATCACATCTATAAACACGACGGGGGAATTATTCACACCAAAGGAAATAATAAGGATCTCAAAGTGTCTGTACAGATATCAGAATTACAACTTCAAGATATCATCTTCACATAATCTCAACAAGTGGAAGAAGGACCTGAGTTCTATCGTTGAGAACCATATTTCACCACAAAATTGATCGTAGATGTCATCAATACTCAAAAAGGGGTAATTTTTATTTATTTTGTCTTGTTTTATTGTATTTCATTGAAACATGTGTTCTAGATTAAGAATCACTACTTCTTGGCAGTTTCCATTGGATTTATTCATGGAACTGGAAACACCCAACAGTTATTTATCCAAAATGGACCTTCTTTCTAAAGGCTGGTATTCTTTAAGTTTGATATTTATGATACATAATAACATGAATTGGTTGAGAGGATGTGAGGTCAGACTCATCACACCCTCTTTGGAGGAATTATTTTCTACTATGATACTCTCTTTATAAATTTAATATATTTTCATGAATACTTTTTAATTCACAAAGTATAACATAAGTTTCCCTTATAATTTTCCATCACATATTAACATGTGTGAAATTTTGATTCATTTTTACGTATTCAAGGTTTTTCATTAATGGATATATATGCATGTATTCAAGGTTCTCCGTCATTGGTATCCTCTCATATACAATTTAGATATTTTTTTAATCATCCTTTTTATGATACTGGTTTTTAAGACACTTAGTGGGGAAATCTAGAATTAATTGTCATCCAGGGAGGTGAATGTTTTTTTTAATATTTTGATAGTGACCATAAAATGGTCAAACTATACATCCTTGTGAAAGAATCAGAACCCTTGTAGTTTGGTGTCGTTCAATGGGACACATAATACCTTTTACGGTCATGTGATATGGACCTAGACATAGAGTTTAATTTCATGTGGTAAGGACATCTAAGTGGAAGGTTCTTAGTCAATATTTGGTGTAGGACTTATGCCGAAGTAGCCCAAGGAACTTTGAAAGGATATGGGTTTCCATGTATGACTAGACCTTGTTGGGAATATGGCCCAGGAAGAACAGGTTTGATTTGATGTGTCGGGTTTGAACCTCAAGGAGGCTTCCTACGTATCCTATTAGGATGAGAATCAAAGCCTACATAGTTCAATGAGACTCATTGTAGAGTACTGTCCTTTGTGGGAAATTATTTTGGGCTTACATTATAAAAAGGATTCCTTCATTAATTGGGGGTTTCATTTGGGGCTTACTCTTAATAAGGATTCTGAGATTGTGGGAATTAGGGTTGGATTCCTAAAGAGGATATCCATTTAGCTCGAGCCCTAAAAAGTCTTTCAGCGTATCCTAATTGGGGTGTAAATCAGAGTTATCTTAGTTCAACATTTGTGAAAATTGTGTGATCATGATAAATCTCTAATCCCACATGATCTATGCTCGGTTTGAGAAACATGGAGACATCAAATATTCAACAATGGCACCCACACTTTTCCTCCTCTGTTGTTGGAAGAGGATGCACCTACAACAGCGAGGGTGGACGAGGTCGAGTCGACCTGAGAAGATGGGAAGGAGATGAGTCCTCCTTAGGTTATCTCTACATTGGACAAGGGTTCAATGTAACGAAATAGTGAAGGTGAAGGAAGTAGAGAGGAGCAAAACTACAAACTCCTACTTAAAAGGATAGGGGATTACACCCAGATGGATGACCTAAAATTGATCCGGGTAGGAGAGGGAGACTTTTCCTTTGATTGAATGGAAATGAAAGTTTGAAATGTACCTTCACTACTAGAGACCTGAGGTTCTGGGTTTTAGAGATGATAAGGGGATATCTGAACCCATACCCTAATCCTTCGAACCGAGAACTTCCCAACACTATTCATGGGAGAATGGTATGTGTGACTGCAGATATACAAACCCACAGATACTCCATGAGTCCTAACCCCATTGTGAAACAAATGTGGGAAATATTTGACTACAAATATACAAACCCAAATAGGAGTCATGCTAATGTGACTTTCCCAAAGGATTAATAATTCAATAGGTTTTTGTTGGAGTTCTCAACAGAATCATTTCAGATATGGGAGACTATGAAGAAGAAGCCTTTCCATGAATGGCTTTGAGGAGGGCAAGATGGCTTGTAAACTAAAGAGAGTAGGTGAATCAAAGAGGGGCACCCAAGTAGATACGGGCATGAAAGTATGGGAAGACAAGTAGGCTTGGGAAACCTAATTTTTACTTGAGTGATGAAAAACCTAGATGTTAATACTTGGGTGAGACCTGACATAATCCTTTAGGAGTATTCACAGGTATTCCCAGAAGTGGGTCGCTCAAGTTCCTGTTAGAGGAATAGGTTGTGAACAAGTGTTTCTGATTTAGGGAGGTTGGGTGCTTTAGGTGCATAAATGTTTTGTATTTCAAATACTAAATCGACCTAAGTCCTATGATCCTTCTTTAATTTATCTGCTTTAGGTGTTGAGGAACTACCTTGAATGTTTTGGAAGACTTGGTAGAATAACTAGGGAGACGATAGCAGCAATTAGGCTTTAGGGAAATTCATTGTACAAATGATAGCCCCATGGGTCTATTTATAGGGAAAAATAAGACCTTGGGGAAAATGTGTTTGGTTGGACAAGTGGGTTGCGCACCAACATTGTGGCGCGCAAGTGGTTGCGCACCGGATGGGTGACGCCCATGTAGACTTGCACACCGCCAATGATTTTTCCTTACTAGGGAACCACTTTTAGAAATTAACATAAATAATACCTTTATTTCTCTCTAGCATGGTGACATTCAAATGTTTTTGTGTAGGTACCTTGGGAAAAACATTGAGGACTTAGTGAAATTTATTTCTCCATACCGTGGGGGTTGCACCCCTGCACCCCTACTTCGGTTCAGTGTTGGGTTGCGGGCTTGTGCCTTCACTACCGTCACAAACCCCCGTTAAAAATACAGAGTCACACCACCAAATTTTCAAGCCCAGTCGAGTTTATTTTGTAGAGAAGTGCATGGAATACATTTCCGGGTGTCTAAAAAAGCCCACCCCCTGGAATTTGATTCATTAAAAATGAAAATAATCTTGTTCAATGGTTAAAGTATGGCACTTTGACGACTTCCACCATTATTTGGAGAGATTTGGAGTTATGTCAAGTTTGGAAGGGTGATCTAATTTTTGCATTAGCCATGGGGCCTTGCCAGCATAGTTTGATATTTACTAGAGTTATATAAAGAACCCCCACAAACATTGTTTCTTTTGTCTTTTTATTGTTCAATATTTCCTAAACCATACAAATTGTACATTTAGTGAGATAGGACTCAATGTTTTTCTAGAGTCCCCTGTGTGGGTTCCCAATCTTGAGTACCATGTCTCTTGTTGTCGGCAGTTTAGAGTCATGCATGTTAGACTAGAAAGGGATAGTGTTTTTGGTCAAACATCTTTTACCATAAATTTTGTAATTAAATCCCAAACAATAGTCTATGGCTATGAATTTCTCTAATAATCATTAGATATTTTCATGGGGAATCTTTATTCATGGTTTTTATGGTTTCCGAATCTAAAATAAGTGTAAACATAAAGTAAGTTGCTTCCAAGAGCGAGGTTAACATTATTTGAGAAACTCGTTATGGGTGTTGTATTATGAAAGGCCAACTAGGGAATATATTTTATAGCCAAATGGTGGCCTATTTTGACCAACATGTTTGTTATGTAGGAAATATTTATGCAAGGCCACCTAGGGGCACATACTGCATAGTCAGGAAAAATATCTCTCAAAATATTGACATTCTATTGCTAAAAGCCCATGAATGTTTATGGGGATTCAGAATTTCCAAACCACAAAGTTTTGTTTATAAAGAATGGTACTTGAATATGGAGAGATTATTACGAATCATGATTTCCAAAGAATCATAGGGATAAGATTTCTATGAAGTTATTACCAAAATGTAGGGAGTGTGGTGTTTTTTGTTTTATTTCATACAACTGGGACCCGAAATGGAAACAGTATATGATATGTGGTCATGTAATCCATGTTTATTTCATGTTTCTTTGAACACATGGTGAGAGAAATGTGTTAACCATGGTCTTGAAGGCTTTAAAATTGAGAGAAAGGAAATGGGAAAAATATTCATGAATGACTGCATTAAAATACAGATTCATATATATGTTATCAAATTTTGAAGGGTTCAAAAGGCACTTTAACCAACAATGAAATTATCATTTTTTGAAAACCCTGTTATGGGTGTTGTGTTATACAGGGACAACTAAGAAATATGTTTCATAGACAAATAGTGGAATCTTTTGACTGATAGGCATGTTATGTAGGCAACATATTCAAGGCCACTTAAGGGCAGGTACTACATAGTCAAGAAAATGAGCTCTCATATATCAGAGACTCTGTCACCAAAACCCATAAAAAATATTACGAAGATCTGAAAATATTCAATATTAAGAGTGTGGAATATGGAACAGTGTTATGATCAATACAAATGTGAAAAATTTGAATAAATATTTGGCCATGAGTTTGAATTCCTTTACATAGATCTGACTCATATGTAAAAATTGAGACTTTTTTTGTATCCTTTGAATCAATATTATGTTGTATAGTTTAGAATCATGTAGAGGGGACATGAAGTGATCCGAAAAAAAAATAACATTGTGGATGGAATAAGGAATTAAACCCTAGTTTCACTATGTATAACCCAAGGATGAGAATAAATCCATGCATAGATCCTTAAACATTCCCTATAAAGGTTTAACTCTTACATAAGGAATAAAGGGGGGTTTTATCATTGTTGGGCCCAAGATTGAAGATCTGGGAATCTCTATATATCTCATATGGATGAGAATAAATCCAAACATAGTTATTAAAAATTCATTTCCCACATCAGTTGAGTTTAATGTGGGAGACGAATATTTTAACACATTTTAGAAGAATGATTAAATTTAAGACACAATATGGTATGAAAATCAAACCAGGTATCTTAAAAGAGAACTCTGTAAAGATCATGTTTAAATAAAATAGGAGGAAAAGGGAAATATAAATTTTGGTTGCATGCAGTTGGGCCTCAAATTAGATATCTAGGCATATTTATGTATCCTTTATGAATGAGAATCAAGCCACACATAGTTCTTGAAATGAGGCCCCTATGCAGATCTGACTCAAACATAGGGAGAAATAGAACTCATGTTCCACTAAGGAGTAGAAATTATTTCAATGATTCTTTCATATAGAATCTCTTAACGTCAAATAGAGAAGATGTTAATTGTACATTTTAATGTCTTGTAATGAGGAGAAATGAGGTTATATAGTTTAACATCGTGCGATAGAGACAAAGATGCTATGCATTTTATCGTCGTATAACATGGACTGTTATGATTTTTATAAAGTTTAATGTCTTATACTAGGACCCTGTGATGTACAATTTAGAGTCATACAAAGAGGAAATTGTGTGCAGTTACAAAATGTATTTCTTCAAGATTCTCATAGTGGTTGGAGTTGTGATAAGAACTCAATCCATTGAGATTAAGGCATAAGCTGTATTTGAGTAGACTTTATATATGGAAAAAGAACCTTTCCACTTTGGCGCAAGTATTGGAGGTTTCTTTTCTGGTATCATTAGAGTCTAAAGGACCAATACAAATTCACCTTAAAGAAATGAATGGTGGTGAACTTTCTCATTAAAGTATCCTGCTATTCTATTCTGATAGACTTATAAATGATGAAAAATACACAATATTTTTTTCTCTTATCATTCCATCTCATCAAATTGTCCATGAGAATTTTCATCTATAGAAAACTGGTCACAAATTGCAACTCTGAGAGAAGGTAATTGAATTTCAATTGGAAAAACTGATTTTGTGCCGTAAACTAATGAATAATACTTTGCCCGAGGGGAAGTATGGGAAGTAGTCCGATAAGCCCATAAATCGAGAAAAGTTTTATTGGGACATGATTTATTGTCTTTATCCACCATCTTCTAGAGTATATTTGATAGGGTATTATTGAAGGCCCCTATATGTCCATTGGTCGCTACATAATAGTGAGATGAATGGTTGTATTTGATATCATGCTCCTAATATGACTTCTTTACCTCAACCCAGTAGAAATTTGTGGAATTTTCTGTCAATATAGCATGAGGGGCACCAAATCTGGTGATGATGTTAGTTTTAAAAAAACTAACAATGCTTTTGGATTTGAATTCATTGAGAGTTATTGTCTCATTCCATTTGGAGAACAAATCAGTATTATTAATAATATAATTAAACTTATTAGCCTTTGCTAAAAGATAAGGACCTACTACATTCATTCCCCATGTGGAAAATGGCCTGGAGTATTTAGTTGTATGTAGAAGCTTTGAGGGTTGATGAATGAAGTTGGCTTGCATTTGGTAGGGATGACATTTCTTAGTGAAATTATTGAAATCTTGCATCATTAAAGGCTAAAAGATTCCAAGCCTTCAAATTTGATCAAAAACATATTCCCAGACTGGTGAGCAACACAAGATCCTAAAGGTACTTCTTCTATGATAGTTTTAGTTTGTTCTCCATAAATACACCTAAAGAGGATTCCATACAGCCTCGTTTATAGAGGATCCTCTTGTGATCTGGACTATCATAGAGAGTAAAATTTCCCACTTGTCATCGAATCTGTTCTTTTCCAACTCTATCTGGTGGAAGTACTTCATTTTGAATGTATTCCATGATGGGTTTCATCCATCCAGTGGTATGACCATATGGATCATAATTAGGACTAATTTAATTAATTTCCTCTATTCTAGTTTGAACGAAAGGTGAGACCACATGACAATGGGAAATACTGATGATCATCTCATCCCTATTTGGAATTTCCAAGGTAGTGGCTACATTATCTAATGAATCAGCTTGGGAATTTTGTGATCACGGGACATAAGAAAATGTAAACTCTATAAGAAATTCATCCATTAACCCTATGATGTAATCACAGATAGGGATTAACTCTTCTTTTCTGATATCATAATCTCCATTGATTTGTTTTATTACTAACTTCGAATCACCTTTCACTTTCAAGTGGTTCACTTATACCTGAAGCGCCAATTCCAGGCATCCCATGACAGCTTGGTACTCAACGTCCTTGTTGGTACTACCTTCTGACAATATGAAGGAATAAGGCAACACTATCTTTTCTGGGAAGATAAGTTCAATTATTAATCCAACATTATTGATTTTATGTTTTTACATTCTCTTACCTTTTGGTCTTCAGGAAGCACCATCAATGTGCATTTCCCACATTTGGCGATTATCTTGAATAGAGAAAAATTATTCATTATGAAGTTCAATATTCAATGATGTATCTTATGCTGATGGATGTTCATCGTGTAAGTTTGTGAAAGATTTTCCTTTTATTTCCTTCTGAAGCACAAACTAGATACTAAATTTTTGTAAAATAACTTCCCACCATTCCGAACACCCTATAATCATAGGATGACTAAGGATAAATTTGAGTGGGTTGTTGAGAGACACCAATTGGACCTCATGATGTTGCATGTAGTGCCTCAATTTATCAACTACATAGATTAATGCTAGGCAACACTTCTCAATACTAGAGTATCGAGTTTCGGTGTCAATCATAGTTAGACTGAGATAATAAAAGCAATTTTGATTCCCAACATCATTATTTTGGGCAAGGAAGGTACCCAATGATCATTCTAAAGCTGTCACATAGAAAATAAGTGTCCTTCCTTCAACAGGTGACATTAATATCAGTGGACACAAGAGATGTTTATTTAGGGTATCAAATGCCTCTTGGCAGTCTCTATTCCGTTGATAGGTGACTCCCATCTTCATTAATCTATTGAAGGGAAAACACTTGCCTGCTAAATTCACGATAAAGCGATGAATATAGGCGAAGTGTCATTGGATTCCTCTTAATTCTTTCAAATTTCGAGGAGGTTACATATCAAATATTTCTTTTATTTTCCTAGGATCATATTTGATTCCATGATGGAATATAATGAAGATGAGGAATTTTCCTGAGGTTACCCTCAAATCACATTTCATGGGGTTCATGTTCAAATTATATAGTCGAAGTTTATTGAATATGGTCTCTAGATTATCCATTTGATTGGAAAATTGTCTTGATTTAACCACCAATGTATCTATATAACATTAAGTAAATTTTCATAAGAAGGGTTTGAGGATAGGTTTCATGGAAAGTTGATATGTTGCCCCTGCATTTATTAATCCAATGAGAATTAACCGATAGGAAAACACACCTTGAGGGGCTCTGAACGCTATGTACTATTCATCCTCTCGGGCCATTTGAATTTTATTGTACCCAGAGTCACCATCCATGAAGGAAAGATCTTCATAACCAGCTGTTGCATCAATTAAAATCTATGTTATGGGAACTGAAAAGTCATCTTTGGGACAATTCCTTTTAAGATCTCCGAAATCAATGAAAACTCTAATTTGCATATTTTTCTTTTTCATTGGGATAATGTTGGTCAGCCACATAGAATATTGAACCTCTCTGATGATGTTTTCCTTCATAAGATTGTCAGCTTCAGATTCAATTTTAGAGGCATGATTCGGGTTTGTTCTTCTAACTTCCTGCTTGAATCATCAAAGTTCTTCTAGAAAACCCCAATGAAGGGTGGCTAAATCGGGATTAAGGCTGAAATTTCTGTATAGCTTCAAGAAAATATATCTCAATGTTTCTTCAGAAATTAATTATACATCTCATGTTCTTCATAATTCATGGATGCACTAATTATAGTGGGGCTGGGATCTTCCTCTGTATCCAGATTTATTTCATTGAACTCATCCATATATTTAGAGACACCTTCCTCAAATGCTGGAGGAGCATCCCGGGGATCTTACTCTTATTCTTATTATTATTATTCTTCCTCTTCCTTATACATCACTTATTCTATTTACACATTCATATTAGGTGATGAAGAATAGCTTTCAGAGCTAAAAGAGGAGTCAGTATTTGATCATCCTGATAAAGAGGCAACCATTTCTGACATTATTGATAATGAAGGGCCTTCCTGTAGCATTGATGAGGATATGAGGGGTTGTGAATCAACATCCCTTTCTTCCTATAGTATTTCTACAACATATTCTAATTTTATTGATGAGGAGGAGACTTTATTAAGTTCAGTGGATGAAATGAGAACATCTCCATTTAAACATTCATCACTTCTTTGTAAGTCAAAAATTTCTCCCATGCTGTTGGGATCAATTTCTAGAATTGAAAATATGGAAGTCATTGGATGAGTGCTCAGACTTGAGTTTATCCTTTCAATTTGATTTATAGGAAACACATAATCTATATTCAAATGTTTCAATGGGTTTTTCTTTTATATTTTCCAATCCATTGAGAGCATTGATATTGTTAACCTCTTTTGTCATGGACCTCGTTCCCTTCATGTGATAAAATTATGCCTGAATGTATTGAGATTCACAAATTTTCAATGGATCCTTATCACCATAAAATTTTGAAATTTGACCATTGAAATAGTACTTGAGACATCAGTGGTATAATGAAGTTATGGCTGCATGTTGATGTAGCCAAGTCTAACCAAGCATAATGTTAAATGTTTTGTCCTAACGGAAAACCATAAAATCTAAATTGGATACAAGATTTCAGAACTGTGTTGTAAGTGTAATCTTACAAAGGGTTTCTTGATCATTATTATCTTAACCTTGCAACATTAATGTGGAAGGAGACTAGTCAGATTCATTGAGGCCCAATCGACAAAGTGTACAAACAAGAATGAGGTTGACTCTGGAGCCATTATTAATGGAGGCTCGGCAGATGTATATGTCATTGACCCTTTCAGATAAATACAAGGTTCTAATATTTCAATGTAAAACATCATCTTTATCTTCATTTGTAAAGGATATAATTGCTCGACATTATACAAGATCATTCTTCATACGGTAAACCTCAACAACAACAACTTCAATTTCCAACTTTAGATAACTTGACAAAGTCTCAATAAGTGATTGTCAAAGATCATTTGATAGATTTAAGGCATCCAAAATTGAAAACATGGCCGGTACTTGGGCCAGCTATTTCAAAACATCATACTTTTGGTCTAATGGTTTGTGTTTCCCATCATTATAATGTAGTTTTGCAGGTGCCTTGGAATTTTTTTCTCCTAATGTGGATATACCATGTGTCGGTGCAGAAGCAGGAAATAATTCTAACATTGGTAGATTAGATAGACTATATCTATCAACTCTTTGGGAGAAATAAGGTGTATACTCAAATCATTCCTCCAAAATAATCATGTCAAGACCAAACCTGTCATGCGTTGAATAATTTCCCTGCTCTTGTTGATCCTGTTAAAGGGATATCCCATGATTTTTTGCCACATATATGGTTCAAATAGGTGTAGAGTAAAAAAAGTGGCTTCTATAATACCCATGTCTTCCTCAGTATCCTCGAACATGGATTCTTCTTATAGTTCCCCAATTCTGTATAGGAAACTCAGGCTCATTATAACTAGAATCACTATCAACATAGGGATCCGTTAAAAGGATAATATTGATGGAACCAATGATTAATTCGTCTTATGATGAAGATTCTTCTTGATAGGTCAGTTCTGGTTGTGCCATTTGGCAGGGTGGTGGTCATTGTTCTGAAATAGATGGAATGAAATCTCCCAGAGTCAAGGGAAACATTGGTCTTGACATGAGATCGTATTCTTCTGACTACACTTGGTCCTTATAATCATGATGATTCATTGAGGATTTTCCTTTGGAGGACTGATATTTTGATGAAGGTAAGTTTTTTGTGTCAGTAGTAGTAGAAGACACAATCAGTTTATTCGACTGTGTTCATAAAATGGAATGAGTTCAGTTGATATTTTTCCTGATCATTCAATCGTCATATTTATTCACACTTTTACCTTTAACTTCCTATCATTTACCTTATTCTTTTATATCAGCAGTAGTAACACATGCTACTAGGGCTGATGAACTTTTCAACTAAACTTTTCTAGAGTCTATCATTTTTTTCAAGAGATCTTTGAAATCAAAACACTCCTGAATGGGATGCCCCAACATCTGGTGAAAGGAAAATTAATTCAGAAGATCTTGATATCCTTTTTTGTTTTGTTTCTTCGTCCTTGGAAAATGAACCAAATTATTTTCCAGAGTTGATATAAAGTAACTGGGAACCTATTCATTCTGTAAAGAATAAACTTTTTTCTTCAACTCCTCAAATTGATTCCACCATTGATCTCTTTGATCATATTTACTGGGAGATCGTTTTTGTTGAAGCTTGGGATGTAGATCCCTTCGATATGATGATGGTTTTGAAGTGGAAGATGTCATAGGTTCTTTATTTAGTGTGACTATAGTAGCCTCTACTTTCCCTATTATCCTTTCTATAAAACTGAATTGATGAAGAAATTTCTGATGGAGATCTTCCCATCTAGTAATTGATCGAGATTGAAAACTTGTATACCAGACAAAAGTAGGTCCCTATAATGACTGCACAAAGCACCTCAGCTTTATTTCTTCTTATTTATGAAGAGTTTCTATCATTGGATCACAACGATAATCAAAATTCATTTATTGTTGCTCTAGATATCCCAGACCATTAAATATTGGGAATGTAGTATTCAAAAAATTTGGTGGGGGACTGATCAGATCCATCCATTTAGGGTAAGATCTATTTTCCAACTGAAATGGAACACATCATTCTTCCATAGCTTCAAATCGAGTTGTTAATTCCACAATTTTGTTTGTATGAATCTAGGGAATCTGTAGAGGAGATTGGACCTATATAGGTACAGTATCTCGAGCATGAACTGGTGAAAGGATAGGTAAAACCACTGGTGGTGGTGTTGGTGGTATTTTTCTAGGATAACCCATGAGAATAGGACTATAAAGATGTATTTGATCCTAACCTTGTTGTGTGCCCAATGGATGGAATTCATTATCTGAATCTGTAGTTACAAAAAATCCTCTTTACAGAGGTGCTTATATAGGATGTGAAAGTCTAGGATCTGTCTGGGGAGTACTTCTAGAAAAAATGCTACTTCGAAGTAACACGGTATTGAGTCTTTTCTACTCTTTCATCTCCTCTTCTTGTTGTGAAAATATTTCTTCAATTTAATGATATTGACCTTCTCTAGTGGAAAAGTAATGTGTAACCTGACTGTTACCTTTCCCCTTGATAGATACCTTTCAAAGGGGTGGGAGTAGATTATTTGAAGGTATACCTAGAATATGGGAAAGCCTCTAATTTTGAGTATGCCACTTATTTAATATACATTATTTTGAAACATATTAAGAATAATAACTTCACCTTCTGATTCCCCTGAACTAGACTCATTTTCTAGAGGATCTTCTGCAATGCTGTAAAATACATTTACTGATGCATAATTCATTGATGGAATTTTGTTAGTATCTTTGTAATATCGTCTTCTTATGTATCTTCCATGAGACATTGTTCTCTTATATGATGAATTCATAGTAATTTTTTGGCGGATAACAACAAAAATGGAATTTTTTGATAGTTATGTTCTGTTCTCTCTTTGTGGTTTCATCCCTAATCGGGAGAAAAATGACTTCCGTTAAGGAGGGGATTATAGATGTGAAAAAGCACCCAGTGCTACAGGCTGGGGCTGCATCTGTTCTTCTTCTTAAAACCTTCAAACTTTGTTTAATGAATTTGATGGTTGAATTAAACAAGCACCATACCTGGAAGGTGGGGTGGCTCTTAAACTACTATGGCTGAGATTCATGCAGCTGCTCTTCAGATTTTTCGAATTATATTTTGGACATAAGCTGGGTACATTATCTGAAAACCACTTAGATAACCTATTTTGGATGATCATTGTGCTATTTTAGACATTTGCGTTATATGATGGATGAAATCATCTAAGTGGGAGGCCTACTGAAGATTATCATATTCTTGATGCAAAAATAACTCAAAAACTTTCTTTCATTGGACCTAACTCTAATGAGATCTAATTGAGGCCAGTTCTTGATCGTACATTTGATTACGTACAAGTTATTTATTATATCCAACCATGGACAATATCATTTCATGTTACCACTTTTGGAGGACTTTTCTAATTCAGGAGTGTAGTGAAATGAAATGCTCCATGGTCACCCCATACTTTAATAAGAACACCAGATGGGGTATCAGAAATTAATTGTTTTAACCTCTTTAAATCATTGAGGCTTTCATGCTAAAGGGTTCTCTGTTTATTTTCATCCTTTGGATGTCGAGAAGCTGAGAGATATACCTTTTCAATTTGTTATTTCAACCCTTCTATTAACTTTATATGATTTTGATATTCATCATATGACAATACATTTATTTTCAAATAATGAAGATTCTTCCATAAGTTGAGGCAGACATCATGAATGCAATCCTCTGCCATCAATTCCAGAATGTTGTATTAAAAATTTTCCAAAGGAACGAACAGGACTGGTACTTCTCCTTTATCCAATTTTTTTCTCATCCTTAACATATCTTCATCATCTTTCATTAGAGGTTCCTCCACTTGGTCTGACCAAAGTTGATGCATCTCGATTGTTTTATTAAAAAAAATGGAATCATTTGTTTTTAAATTACTGTTTTGGAAGACAAATGACCCAAGGGTGGTTCATATAATGATTTGTCCCTTAATAGGTCTTATGGTTGAGAAATGTTTTCACCCATTAATGAAAAGGAACTAGAAATGCATGGTCTTGTGTTGGAAAGTGCCTCACAATAAGATGGCTTTCTCATTACTACATTTTAAATTATAGAATTATCTTGAAAATGAAAAATACTACTATGGAGGGAACTGTTGTAGTGAATTCCATAATAGGGAGAACCACCATGATGGATTACTGTAATGGATAAACCCTCTTGCTCCTTGGACTTCTCGCCACATAGAGTATTGTCGTGGATCTCATCTTTGGATAGGCTCTCTAGATCAACCAAATTTTCACAAAGAAAGCCTTCATGCTAATGTGTCTGGTGGGGAACTTCATAATTACTACTACTACTCCTATCAATTGGTAATGAGAGGGTAGGATCTTTAGCGGCAAAAGATAAATGTATAAGGGATTCAAGAAGTCCATCATTTAGAGATGCCAGATTGTAGCTTAGATCATGGTTTTCCAACTATGCTTGGAGAGCCTCTTTCTTTTATTCTCTCTTACATGTAGTGGGGGACAATTTCTTGGAGAAGTTGTTATCATAGGTATGTGTATATGCCTACCTTGGAGTGGTCATCAGAATGGGCTGATTACCTCCAATTGGAAAGGGTGTGAGTTCTCGATCTTGTTGCCTTTAATATATGGGGGAGTGTGACCCATAACCCTACTAGACTAGTACAGAGGTATGTATCTACTCTGGGATGGAATGTCAATGTGCCATCCTAGGTGTGGGGATAGATTTATTTGTATATTCCCATGGTACTACTGAAGATGTTATGATATTTTTGAATGCTTCCAAAATATGGGTAGGAATTTGTGTCATCCCTTTAATCATTTATAATATGTGTTTAGTGACTTCAGTGAACAAAACGAGAATATTCGTCCATTCTGTATCTAGAGTAGTTGTATGTGCTAGCTCCTATCCTCATTTTCCTATCAATGGATACTGACCGTACCAATGTATAGGGGTAGAGAGTAGAGTCTGCCCCAAGTTTGTCATTAGAGCTTTTCAACTATCTTCTCCGGGTTCTACCAAATGAGGATATTGGTAGGATTGATGATTGATGGAAGGTGTATGTACCTACTAGTTGTTTTTCTTCAAGCATAGTTGAAAAACTTCTCTCAATACAGGAAGATGAGACTGCTGGCATAATTGGTACGTGTAACTAGGTGTATGTTCCTATTCACCAATTGCCACCACATTTGATTGGAAGGATTCCGTAAATACAGTCAGATGATCTTAATAACTTGCTAATAATTTTTAAATAGGTGTATTTTTTTATTCACAGTACTCCACCAGATTTTCATAGAAGGATTGGTGAGTCGCTGCCAGACGACTCTACTGGGCAGCAGAATTAGGACACATGGGTGTTTGTGCCTGCTCTTTGTTTTCCATCATGTTAGGTTTATAGACTTCTGAGGAGGAGGAAAATGTAAGAACCTTCTCCTTGTTTACCAAATGTTTTCCCCAATAGTTTTTCTTGCATACCTGAGTTTGAGAGACCAGATCCGAACCTCCAAAGGCAACACCCACATCATGTTTAGGGTTCACTACCACACAATTCTTCTGTTGGTGATTGTTAGTGGGAGCCCTCAGTAAGGACCCCTAATGTTTTTGAATTGGGTCCATGAGTGACCTCTTGATCCACCTCCATATAGTACAGTAGCGACTGGTTGTTGCGTTTTATAGATAAGGACTTGAAACGGTTGAATATAGTGGTTGACACCGTCCGCTTCTTGACCATCGGTCATCGATTACTAGAAGATCGAGGGTTGTTATTAACCTGGAGAGCCTTTTGGGCATTCTACAAGGTTGGGATAGTACCTTTATGATGATACTCCATTACATGTACATTGGAGACCCAGTGTTGAAGATTCTGAGTTGGTGATGAAGTCCTTCCGGCGGATGACGACGCATCTTGAGCAGCGTCTAGGGCATTCACGGGTGCAAACTTAAAGGAATCCATTTTGGAGTGAAGGGAGATTTGAGAAAAAGAAATGTGAAATAACAACATAATGCATTAAAGAAACATTATATATATGGATACATGAATTATTGATTCCATTGTCTTCCCATCCTTTACTAATTGATAAGGACCTCATAGATGGGTAACATTATTAAAATGGTTAAGGATTCGTGTCGGGTCCACCATTTTTTGTTTCGCAGTTCCTTGAAACGTGTGTTCTAGTTTAAGAATCACTGCTTTCAAGTTGTTTCCATTGGATTTATTCATGGAACTAAAAACACCCAATTATTCTTTATCCAAAACAATCCTATTTTCCAAAGGCAGGAATTTGTTAAGTTTGATCTATACGATACTTGAGAACGTGCATTGGTTAAGAGAATGGTAGGTCGGACTCATCACACCCTTTTAAGGGGGATTATTGTATTCTCTAGGAGTCTCTTTATAAATTTAAGATATTTTCATGAATCCTTATTAATTCACAATGTATAACATATGTTTCCCTTGGAACTTTCAATCTCTAATTAACATTTGTAAAATTTAGAATCATTCATATGTATTATAGGTTCCTCATTAATGGAGATATCCATAGGTAGTCAAGGTTCTCCATAAATGTTATCCTATCATATACTATTTATATATTGTTTTAATCATTGTTATGATGACACAGTTTTTTAAGCCACTCAATGGGGAACTCTGGAATTTATTTTCATCCCGGGAGACGAAGGTTTGTTTTGATATTGGGATTGTACCAATAAAATGGGATACCTACATATCCTTGTGAAAGGAATAAAAACCCACATAGTTCAGTGCTTCTTAATGAGACACATCATACCTTTTAAGGTCATTTGATAAGGACATATCCATACAGTTTAATTTCATGTGGTGAGTTCATCTAAGAGAAAGGTTCTTAGTCCAATTTTTTCAAATGACTTATGCTGAAGCAGCCCAAGGAACTTGGAAAGGATATGGGTTTCAAGGTAATATTAGACCATGTTTTGAATATGGCCCTAAATGAACATGGTTGATTTGAAGTGTCGGGTTTGAACCTCCAGGAATCATCCTACATATCCCATTTGTATGGGAATAAATCCCAGGTATTTCAATGAGTCTCATAGAAGAGTATAGTCCTTTGTCAGAAATGAGTTTGGTCTTACTTCTTGAAAAGGATCCCTTGGTGATTTGGGGGTTTAATTTGGGGCTTACTCCTAAAGAGGATGCCTATATTAAGGGAATTAAGGTTGGATACTTGAAGAGGATATCCAGTGAGCTTGGGCACTGAGAAAGAATCCTATGTCCCCCAATTATGGGGGGAATAATAGATATCGTAGTTCAAGATTTGTGAATTTTTTTGATCATGCCAATTTTTTACGCCCATGTGAGTCATGTTTAGTGTGAGAAACAAGAGGATATCAACGATTCAACCACAACACCCAAACTTTTCATCCAATGTTGGTAGAATAAGATGTACCTATGGCGGTGAGGGTGGATGAGGTTGGTAGACCTGATAAGAGGGTGAGGTGACGATTCTTACCTCTGTTCTCTTAACATTGGATAGGGGTCCAATGTAAGAAATGATTGAAGGTGAAGGAAGTAGATAGGTACAATACTACAATATCCTACTTGAAAGGTTAGGGGCTTACACTAGGATGGATTCCCTAAAATTGATTCTGTTAGGGGGGAGACTTTTCCTTTTGTTGTATGGAAAAACAAGTTTGAACTGTATCTTCCATAGTAGAGACCTGAGGTTTCAAGTTTTAGAGACGATATGGGGAGATCAGAACCCAAAACCAATTTCTCAAAACCGGAAACTTCCCAAAAATGTTCTTGGTAGAGAGGTCTATGTGACAACAGATATACAAACCCACAGACACTCCATGAATTCTAACCCCATTGTGAAAACAATTTGGGAAACCTCTGACTATATATATACAAACCCCAATGGATGACACACTGATGTGCTTTTCCCAATGGTTTGATAAGTTATGAGGTTCTGGTGGAGGTCTCAACAAAATCCCTTACAAAAAAAGGGAGTCAATTAAGAATAATCCTTTCCATGAATGGATTATAGGAGGGCTTGATGGCTTGTAGACTGAAGAGAGTAAGTGAGTCAAAGAGGGGCACCGAAGTAGTAATAGGCACACAAGTATGGTCAATCAAGTAGGCTTGGGCTACAGGATGTTCACTTGAGTGACAAAAAACCTGAATGATAATACTTGGGCAAGACCTAACTCAATATTTTAAGAGTATTCATAGGTATTCCTAGAAATGGGACAGTCAAGTTCTTATGAGAGGAATAGGTGGCGTGCAAGTGTTTTTGATTTTGGGATTTTGAGTGCTTTAGGCACGCAAGTGTTATGGATTTCAAAAACTAAAAGTACTTAACTCCTATGATCCTCCTTAAATTCCTTCACTTTAGGTGTTAAAGAACTA
This sequence comes from Viscum album, assembly GCA_963277665.1. Taxonomy (NCBI): domain Eukaryota; kingdom Viridiplantae; phylum Streptophyta; class Magnoliopsida; order Santalales; family Viscaceae; genus Viscum; species Viscum album. The sequence continues at coordinate 49,409,414 of OY728138.1, read as the reverse complement.
ACTTTAATGTTTTGGAAGAATTGGTCGAAGAACTAGGGAATCCAAAGTATAAATTTGGCTTCATGGAAATTCTTTTATAAAAATGAAGGCCCCAAGGGTCTATTTATTCGCAAAAATAAGAACATGGTTGAAATGAATTTTGGTCGCTCAAGTGGGTGCGCGCCAAATTTGTAGCATGCAATTGGTTGTCTGTCAGATGGGTGACGACCAAGTATACATGCGTGCCACCGATGATTTATCCTAACTAGGGTGCCTCAATGAAGACATAGAAAAAATAATACCTTCATTCTTCTCCAGCATGGTGGTTCACAGGTGTTTGTGTGCAGGTAACTTTGTTGTCGCTTTAGGGACTTAGCCAAATTTATTTCTCCATTCCGTAGGGGTGGCACCCCCGCACCCCTCTTTGGGACCAGTGTCAGGGTGTGGTCATGTGACTTCACTACAATCACTGACCCCTTCAAAAATAGAAAGTCTCACCACGAAATTTTTTATCCCAGTTGAGGAAATTTTACAAAGAAGTGCATGGAACATATTTCATGGTGTCTACGACTACTTCATGTGATGATTATCCAAAAAAAAAGTCACAATCACCCATATATTTTTTTCCTGGACAAAATTGGATCTTTCTAGGGGGACATAGTAGGTTTGATGAAACCCTTATAAAAAAGGTCCTCCAACTACAACATCAAATCCAGGATCTTGGTGGGGGCCATCCAATATTCCACAAGAGATATCAGAGTGGTCCCGGGTTGGAATTTGATGAAAAACTCTATCTCCAACCTTAGAGGTTGTTTTAGAATATCCCCGAGGATGATTATCATAAAATCCTCCACATGTGAGGGTATCTAGATAACTAGAAATAATGTGGATCTAAGGGATACTCTCTCAAACTAATTAATGATGGGTTGAATCTTCCTAATTATAATACCCACTAACCCTGGCAAGAGATCTCTCTCTCCGTCCCATAAAGAAGAATCCCAACCCATATATCTGTAGGCATCTGACTCTTCTATGATGAAATTCAATCTGTTCACAAACCATGGACAACAATTCCACACCCTATATGATCTCATAAGGTCTCAATGTGATGACCAGACTATCCCACAAGAAACAGTCTCCTCCAAGAGATAACTCACACTACCAGAATTTGGACAATATTTAAAATTTATTCCCCATTAGAACCTCAAGTAAAATCTAATGGGATGAAGCCTCAAATGGGATATTAAGTTCGTACACCAATAGTAAATATATGAAAGAATCACTTGAACTTATGTTCACTAATACAGAAGAAAGAGTATAATAAACACATATCTTACCTCTAATAATCTCTTGAGAAACTAGTTCATAAGCATTCATAGCATGCATCTACCCATGAAAACGAAAACCAAATACCTAAGCCCGGCATGGGACACCTGGTGGTAGTGGTATAAGGATCACATAATTCCATCTAACTCCCAAATTTCCTCCTTATAAAGCCCCACATTCTCCTATTCTAGTACCACCTCCATGGGGACCACCCTACCCTCACCTAGGTGATTCATTATCACTATGATTCCTCTTCTAGGATGTTCAATATGATATATTTCTACCCTCATCATCACATCAGGTCATGAAATCGTGTTCCATCTAACCTCGCTAGTCACATGTGTAACATCACCCTTTTCTGGTCTCCCATGTTCCTCTTCACGGTCCCTATGCCACACGACCATGTGTCTGATTCTGGTCACATGGAGGTATTCTATACAGCCCCTTCCAACTGGTGCATTATAGGTACTCTAGATGACTCAAAACCATGATGGCCACTTCCAGCTCTAGCTATATGGAATCCCTCTAATAGGAATCCCTCTATCACCAGTACCCATTCTGACACATCGACATAAGTAGGAATGTACAAGGGTACCACACTGGAATGGATTCTCTTTGGGGACCCTATAAAAATTTTCATTCCCTTATGTATCCATCCCAAATCATGCAGAGGGAGTGTCTCATAAGGTTCGTGAACCTCAAAACATACTCCACAACTATAATCCCTCCATATTATTGCTCTATAAGATCTTAAATCTAAACTGATCATAGGAATGAGGGGTAATACTAATTACAAAATAGATATTATAAGTCAGTACATGAGAATGTTGACTCGTCATTCATCTATGTGAATAGACTCCAATAGTTCCTACATGCTATATATAAAAGGATGTATTACAGTTCAACCACCTAATTAGTTGATGTCTGGTTATGAATGAAAAATCATATCACTAACTCTAGCCAATCATCCACCACCATGGGACATGTCTCAATGTGGAACCCCAGTAGCCTATCTCAATGGAACTCGCAATGTGAACTGATCCTACACACATCCTCAGACTACTATTCTTTCAGTATCTGTTTCTAGATAGTCAAGGGTTCTAATACATGTCCTCCTATTGGTAGGATCTCATGTGATGTTCCCTAAACTGATTCTAAATCACTCATTGGATCATTGTCATGATCCTGAATCAGTATCCTTTATTTCTATGTTCATGGAGGCATCCTAAAATTTTAATCATGTCGTACCATGTTCAGATGAAAGTATGTATATGTGGAGCTGACTCAAGAAGGACAGTCAACGACTCAATCTTATATGATGCATATAAAAAAGTTCAATGCAACCAATGAATTGTTATGTCAAGTCAATATGTAGGTGGTTAGAGTCCTGATTTATGAATACATTAGTTGTCTCACCAACACTAGGTTCCCCATATTGAGATCCACACTCAAGAATCATTGAAATCGTTTCCCTATGTCCCAACTAGATATTCAAAAGGGGATAACTCTAAACACCATACCAAGGAATGAACCAACTCTAATATCAATTTATCAGGACCCGAACCACTGGGGCATGCCTGACCAACGGAAGCCCGAGTCACAACTACCCAAATCCCGCATCTATTATTTTGGTTCTCATAATAAGAACCAAAAGGAATAAATAATATTGGAGGCCTTTTCCTAATTTAATATAACACATGCACCTAACCATCTCGATAGAGATGTGTGGAAGAATAAATGTAACGAAAAATAACATTTAGGGTAATAACCACGCATGTAACAACCTAGAGGTAAAAAAAGAATATGACAATATAATAAAAAAAGTAAAAAAAAAATACACACCCAAAAATAAAGAGGTCCCAACCTTAAAATAATAGGAAAAGTATATTTTCAGAGTGCCGAAATCTATATCTCCAAGACCTAACCAGTGTATGTGGTCAAATTCACCTAGGTATCCCCTATGCTCCTCCCTAATTAAAATGACTTTTCTATCTTCTTTGTAAGACATGAAATATGTGGTAAAATCCCAATTTGCGTTAATTATATACATACCCATTAAGAAACCATTAAATCTAGGGGTAAACAATAAGAGACACAATATTAGTAGACAACTCTACATACAACAAGAGATGAATGAAATCCAACAACAAGAATACATATATACATTATCATAAGAGAAACCATATAGGAGAGAGAAAGGGTATGTAAATCCCACATCCCATCCCAAGAAAATGGACCAACAATAGTTCTAAATTTCCATCAATGATGCCCAACATCTCATGTGTCCTTCCCTAGATGTAATCATGTGGAGGACCCACACCTTGACCTCATGCCACATAGTTGAGGGTGAGATCTCTAAGTGGAGGACATGTGACATTCTGCATCATGAGGGTTCCACTAAGTGTATAGAGGACCCTCACCATTCTATAACAGGGGTACCACTCATTAGATAGTGGAATCATACTCTAGTCCATCAGGGGTACCACTCAGTAGATAGAGGACTCATGCCCTAGTTCGTTAGGGGGTACCACACATTAGATAGAGGACCCATGCCCTAGTTCATAAGGGGGTACCACTCGATTGATATAGGAACTGTGATCTAGTCCATCATGAGGGTACCACTTGATAGATAGGGGACATTCACCCTAGTCTTTCAAGGGGTACCACTCTATAGATAGATGACCTATGCCCTAGGCCGTCATGGGGTTACCACTCAGGAGATAAATGAAACTCTCCCTAGACCGTTAGGTGGTACACTTAGTAGATAGAGGACATATGACCTATTCCTTTAGGGAGGTACCACTCATTAGATACAAAACCAGTGCCCAATTCCTTCAGGGGGTACCACTCGATAGATATAGGATCGACACCCTATTCTGTTATGAGGGTACCACTTAGATGATATTGTTTGATCATTACCATCATTGAGTTCCACCTAAATAAGTATCATTCTTGGAAAATCTTGATCCATATCTCAAAATCCACCATGATGTCCACAATCACATTATTTGTAAAAAAACACTCATGGTAGGAAACTCATGGTCCAAAATGAATTTCTAAATAAAGTAGATAGGAGATGTCAAATATTCCTTAAAATGGCGGTACATGGTGTGTAGGGGATCCTCACAACGCGTAGTCACACATTACTACCTAGTATTGTCTTTCTCATCACATAGATTTCTGGCCATGTAGTACTAAATGACATGTAGCGGTTATCCCGGCCCTACCCGTATACACTAGACATGTTTCAGTACGTGACATATGTCTGGTCATGGCCAAGTCCATGGACTCTTGGAGTACACATAGGTCCTCCGCCACCATGTCACACATCATGTGGGGGTCCTAAATTGTGTGTGATACATAAATTACCTAAAAACCCTAGCCTATAAAACGAAGTCACTACCTATGTGTATTTATCCTAGTACACACTATGTAGTTAGGATTTTAACATAATGCATGATTTGATCCATGCGTTCTACATCTACATCTTCATTGTTTAAAAGTTCCTAATTTTCTTCATAAATCAAAATTTAAATCCTTTGCTCATCAATTATTGCACATTGGTGGCCAGAAATAATTATATATTGATCCATGGTGGTTCATCGCACACCCCAGGCACCTCTGGACACTAACGATCAGTCCTGGATCCTATATCCATGGGAATCATTACCCATATACTAAAAACCATCCCAATATATACCCAAATCATCATCTCATTGATTCTAAGAGAATATATAATGAATTTTGGGGTTCGATCTTGCTTGGTCTCTCTCGACAATGTCAAATCGTGGCCCCATAGGCTAACCATGAAGATCATGATGACTGAAGGGGAAAAGTAAAATAAAATAATGTGTAAAAACTGTTGGCCAAGAATTATTCACTAATAAATATATATTGGTGATAGAAAGGGTGAGAAACATGGGACAACATGAATAATGAAATGAATACTCAATCTAAATTTGATATGTGGGCAGATGAAAATGATTAATTTTTAATATAGATCAAAGATTATAATTTTGATCATGTTAAAACTAATAATAATAATGGAAAGAATCCATAAATAATGATTCCAAAATCAATTTAGATCAATAGTTAGTAAAGAATACAATGTCCAATGATACATAAGATTCATTGCATTCGTTGTGCCTCAATTCACCATGATCTAGTTGTCATTCAACCATCCCTTTTCAAATCACCAATGAATTGTGGTATAACATAATTTCATCGATCATGGGGTTATGAATCCCACCTGTAGATTCACCATAATAGAATACTATATAGGGAATTAGTTTTTACACTCTAAATCAATTTATAAAATATTTTAATCAATTAATCCAATTAATGTACCCTCCAAGGGTATCATTATACAAACATCCAATGTTGATCAATTTTAGGTCTCTCCTATGGTATATCCCATGATCTAGATTCAACAATGGTCTTTTATTTTGGATTATATACTCTTTTAGGAGATATTAAATTAATTTTAAAAAACATTGTTTGAGTGATATATTATATATTTTTTATTTTTTATAAAATCAATTTTGATCACAACAGTCCTCAAAATCATGCTCTGTCCTCGCACCTAGCTTTGAAAATATTATTTGATATATTTCAAAGTCATAAAACTAAAAAAATGATCTTTATATATATAATAAATTTAAATTTATTAAAATATATAGAAATTAAAATTTTATTTGATCTACTAATAGAATTGACTTTATTAACAAGATTTACAACAAATCATTTTAATATTTTTAAAGAAATAAGTAATATTAGATTAAAAAAGTTATAAAAATGAAATTTCATTTTAAAAAAAATGAGGCAATGAGTATACAAAACTATTTATTTATCTTTTAATATTAAATTATAATAAGAAGTGTCATTTTTTTGAATTGTTTCGATAGTAAGGTCTATACTCGTATTATTATAAGGTAGTTTATTTATACCAAAAAAACATATATATTTAAGGGAAATTATATATTAACAAAAAATAATATTTTAAAATTATTAACATATATACTGTTTGGTTGAATATTTTTTTGATATTTTTTTAAATCACATATCCATTCTAAAATAAAGGCTAATATAAAACCTTCTAATAGGATAATTTAAAATTAATGAAATCCTAAAAATGATAATTTTATTAAATAAATTAATTGTAGTATATCATACAAACAAGAATAAATGAAAATAGTTGAAAAACTAAATAGAATAAAAAAAATTCATGTAATATGTTACAATAGAAAATAGTTTCAACTTCGTTAATTAATTTAACTATATGATATTACATCCATTTGAACAATGTTTGGTAGTGGGTTTTTATAATGTATATATGGTTAGAAAATACATAAAAACTATAATTAATAGAGTATATTAATGAATATATAGTTGAAATAAATATGTAAATGATGATATATATGTTAAAAATATTAAAAACAATTATTTAGAAACTTATTAAAGTTGATATTTTTTATGAATAATGAATAATTTTCACTATAATCTCACATACTTATAACATTTTTTTGAAATTATAAGACATGTCAAACTTATTTGACAACATATGATAAAAGGTATGAAAAAATTATAATTAAAACTAGATTTATAATTTTATGTTTTTTAGATAGAGATAATTATAATGAATGTAACATAAGGTTTTTTTATGAAATTTCAGTGTTTGAATAATTTTTTAATCTAATAAGAAAAAAAATTAAATAATAGGATAATAGAAAAATTTGGTAACAATAATATGTTATAATATATTAGACAGGGATATGAAAATAAAATTTATATAATATATAAATTCATAATATATATATATTATAAATATATTGATTCAATAAATATTTAATGTTACGGAAGGTGAATATTAATTAATAGGAAATCACGGTCTTGATTCCGGGATATAAAATAAAATACTATAAATTTTGTTATTGGTACATGAAATATGTATTGTAGGAGAGGATATTATTTAGAGGATGACTTAAATTTATTTGGTATAAATAAATTAGATAATCGAAATCATCTGATCAGAATGTTGCATGGGGAATCAATGAGATGAGGGGGATGGGGATTTTAAATATTTAGATTTTTTATAAAAGTGGACTCAACATTGTATTGGAATGGAATTAAGTTGATGGATTTCATTCACTCATAAGACTTCAACCAAAAGTTTATATTGTATGATAGTGCAAAAAATTAGAGTATAGTGAAGAAATTGAATGAAAATAAATATATAAAATCTATAAAAATATTAATACACATAATATGAAATATTTGTGAATGTGGAATTTGGTTTGAAAGATTGTTTTTTTAAAATATAATGTTTAAGAATTATAATATTTTTATCTATAAGATACAATAACACTGAGAAAAATTGATAGGGGATGACCCAAGGTGGTTAGGGATCAGATTTTAGACAAAAAAATCATTTGAGATGCCAAATGATGTATCAAGTGATGATACAAGGTGATTGGTGGTTATAAGTTAGTGGAGAAAAAGATTAAAAAGGGTATATTAGAAAAGATATTAAGGGATAGATTATAAAAGGGATATATCTGAAAAAATAGGGAATATATAAATCGTATTTGGGAAAAATTAGTGATGTTTAGGAAGTATTGGCATAGAAATGTTTGTTAAGGATAATGGAACTTTGACAATAGTGAGTGACACACCTCTTATGGGAATGTAAAAAATATCATTTATATTTTTCCTAGAAAATAATTGTGGATGATCATGAACATCTATTTAAAGGATATTTTGATGGAAAAGTAAATCCTCAATTATCCAACACACTTATCATATTTTTTGGTGTTTTTAAAATTTTAAAACAAAAGAATGAAATCATGGTTTATGAAATTTAAATTTAAAATATAAAAGTAAACATAGACTGAAATTTAGACTAAATGAATGGTATTAGTATGAAAGGAAATACTCCCAAGATGATTATCTAGAGTTAACCTTCATTGCCTCTTGGCCAGTCTCATAGCCACTTAATGAAAATGCTCTATCATATGTTTGATTAGCATGTTCTTCCCTAATTGTGAATATAAGTTGTACCTAAAAATATCCACATACACTACACATCCACATCCTCTGTGGTTGGAAATATAAAGGGATACTCAATCAAAAGAACCTCCTAACTCATATTCCTAAAATAAAATCACACCCATTCAACACTAGGTCGTTAAGGCTTTGACATATGCCTTATTAATCACATATGGGAGGTAAATAGTACCGATGAAGAAACTGAAACAAATACCATCATTGTGAGGAAAAAATTTCACATTTCTTATCAACTAATCATCATCATCATAAACTCATATAGATATGAAACATTTAAATAATAGTTTGTATGGTCTCTAGTCCAATACAAGATTCATATCATGAGAAAACCATAAAATTTGATACTCCTCCTCATGAGTACTAGTGAGAATACTCGATCAATCATACATATATATTAAAAAAATTTAGATGAATATTCAATATATCTCATAGAAATGCACACTCTATAACTATAAAGGTTTACAATATTTGGAGACTACATACCTAATAATCAAATTTAATTAAATATCTTAATCACATCTCACAATGTTCTTCTCATAATGTAATCTTCTTAGACATACCCAATATAAAATCTTTCTTCATAACTCATGGAATAGATTCATATGAAAAGGTGAGATCAGATTCTCACTAAAGGAAAATATAAGAGATAACAATCAATGATCAGATTTCAATATAAGATGAGCATAAAGGTATGAGAACATGAAAAAAAACTTAAAATAATCATACCCAATCAATCAAATATCATTATTATAAACTGTTGAATAATGTGTTATGTCATGACCCATCCCCCAGGGCTCGTGTCGTGACTACCCCAAGCCCGCCTTCCATAGGCTAGGGGATGGCGACTGGCACCGAAGGCATATTCCCTAAAACTGGGAAGGAATTTCCTTTATAACATGTAAGCACACACAACCAAGAACACAATAAGATATGAACTCAAGTAAAATAAATAGTAAATAGAGTGAGTGCAGTAAGTAAAAAGGGCCAGAATATAAGCCCAACTGGAAAGTACATGAATCTTAAAGTACAAGTAAACTAGAATTGCTCCTGTGAACACCCTCCAAGGATCCTACCTGAAGGGTAGGTACAACTCTCGATCGGTCGTCTCTGCGGTACACCTTTTCTAAGGTCCACCTCCAAGCTACCTTCATTCCTGGTACTCTCATCCTCATTCAGTGTTGTCCATCTCTTGCACCAAACACATTGAAGTCTAGGTATATCTCATGTAGGGGTGAGTATAACGATACTCAGTAGGGAACCCGAGAACCTCAAGGTCTCAAAAAATCCACAAAGGATAAACTAAAAGGCATGAAATCAACTATAAACCCTACTTAGGTGTATGCCCATACATATACCTACGTTATCAAGTATACCCATCTCAATCATGAGAAAACACAGAGTCCAACTCAAAATCCCAAAGCACAACTATTCCATAAAGGAAGGAGTACCACCATGGTAAGTACCACTCATGTATGCTACATAGAATAATACAACCAATGTATTACCACAAAGGAATGTACCACTAGGGTATGGACTCACCTCACACGGGTATTTCTTAGGTATAGTATTAGAGAGGATTATATGTAACTACTAAATCATATTACTCTGTTAAGAGGTAGACCCACGAGGGATCCTAAACCATCATTAGATACACAAGGGATCATAATACATCTTCAGTACGTCATCAGACCCACATAGGATCTCTATGTGCTGACCCACACAAGATTTCTTAGTGCTGACCCATAAAGGATCGATCGGTATTGTCCCAGACAGGATCACTCGGTACTGACCCACATAGGATCGCTCGGTGCTGACCCAAACATGATCTCTAGGTGCCAACCCACATAGGATCGCTCAGTGTTGACCGACACAGAATCACTAGGTTCTAACCCACACAGGATTGCTCGGTGTTGACCCAAACAAGATCCTAGAGTAGTCACGCAAGGAATCCAGGAGCGGTTCCATGTGGGACCCTCAATCACAGACCCACGAAGGATCTATATCTCAAGTCACAACCAGCTACAGGGTTCCTTCACTAATCTTGCTCATCTCCGGGAGAGTCTGCTCCTCAAGCCACTGGTTTATACTTCAACTGCCACAAAGTACCATAAAGAAGTATCTCAATGGACTGCCATATCAAAGGGGTCTCAATGCAACATATGGTGCATCAATCGGATGCTCAGTTTGTAATTTATTATCCTTTTAGTCTAGAGGGCCCGATTGAATTCGTGCTCGATACAACCCGGACATATCCCAACATTATCAAAATCTCAAGTTGGGTAGACCAAATGGACCATCACGCTCCAGGTTTTCCAGTGCCGCAGACGGGTCGTCATTTCGACACCGTATGAGGGATGTTTGTCGAATACAAGATCCCGCAATAATAATAATAATATTGGGTGTTTCATGAACCCAAGCCACGAACCATAATTTAATATTCATCATTAGACATAAATCAACCGTCTTAATGATAAGATCACATCACCACAGACTGTAAGTCAATCGGATGTCACAGACATGAGTTTTGGAGAATCAAAGATATAATAATAATAATATATTATTATTATTTGAGCGTTTCGGGTACCCGATACAAAAACACAAAAAAAACTCATCAAATATTAGACTCATAATTTCCGTCTCGAAGTCTAGGTCACACTGATGCTGATGGTTCATCAAACCAAGGTCTCACAGATAAGTTACAGACATAATATGGTTTTACAACCAAAAATAATAATATCATTATTATTATATTATTATTATTTACAATTAATTTACTTTAATTATCACATTCCATGGACAAACCCACACCTCTACATTTTGGTGTGCATCCACTTATTCAATGGATTTCATCTTTAATTGCTTGAAATTTTTAACTTATCTTTTTTCAACACTTTCTCTTTTCAATTAACCTCTTTCATGATTTATTTCCATCTTCAAGCCTGGCTGCACACGCTCAGAAATGTAAACTATTAACTCCCAGCCATCAATCACACTTTTGATGTAATGAACACGACCCTAATCGTACCACCCTATACGCGCACTGAAAAAACCGTACCCCGCTGTCCGCCTAGCCGCCGCACTACTCGAGAGCCGCGCCTTGAAGACTTGCCAGAATCGCACTGTCACATTTCCCCTTCCGTGGCCCACTGCATCTTCATACTAAACCCGAAAAATAAAATGATCGCATATTCGCGATCATTGGGTTAAGGGCTTCGCATCCATCTTTCCTGCTCAACATAATATTTTGTTTCTTGTGCCAATAAATATTTGGTAGCCTCCTTCTACGAGCCATTACAGCTTTGTTTCATGCCCGAAAAATTAAATGATCCCATATTTGCGATCTTTGTATCGAGGGATTCATGTTCATATATCGCTCTCAGCAAAACTCTGTGTTTCCACTGCTAATAAATATTAGGCATTGAAGAACACACAAAGAACACATAAAGAACAAAATAAAAAGATCATGGTATTTGTGCGGATCGATGGTCGTGTTTGTTTGGACATCATCGTTAAGAATCAAGATTATAGGGAATCAACAAATATATATTTTTCATAATTAAAAATAAACCCCCTACCATGAAGATTTTTTGACGGAGGTCATGAGATAGAAATGGTGATGGCGAAGAGGATGCTCACGATTTTTTCTTCTATAATCACGCTTCTAATGTCGGTTCAAACGTCTTCCTTGTTCCTCAATTCCAGAGATTGTTTTTCATTGGAGAAGCGTAATGTTTCTCCAAGTGTTGGGTGTCATGGCACTTTACCAAGGCTTCGTCACTTAGGGAAGCCATCCCCAATCCTCCTCCCAAGATCCATATAAATATAAGGGGGTGGAAGATATGTAATGATTGTGGAATTTATGATGGTTCATTTATTAGGAACCTTCCTAAATTCCAATGATGTTGTTACATAGTATTTTAAAAGGGTCAAGCCAATTAATTTATGTTGGCTCAATTAATTGTGAGGATTCCAAGGGACTTCCCCACATTTAAGTGGGATTCGGCTGGACCCCACCTCCTTGAATTCCTAAAAAAAGGGGGTTTTAGTTGAGGTGGTCCCCACCTATTTAACATTCAATTAAGAGGATAAAAATAAAAGTTTATTTTATTTTTATTCCCATAAAAATGCACAAAACTAACTTTCACCCTCGACCAACTACCGTCGAGGTGAAAGTATCTTTAAGAGAATATTTGCGCTACAAGTTCAATGGTGTCCTCATATTTCAATTTCGTGCACCAGGTCAAAAGTTACAAAATGCCCCTTGCGCATTTACTGAACATGATCAAAAAAAGTTTGAAAATTTATTAACAGTCACCCTCGACCCGCGATGGTTGGGGATTGGCTCTTTCCATGTGAAACAAGCCCCAATGAACCCAACAGTACTCTCTGAATTCCAATCCGAGGTACCTTTTAAAAGTTATGGATTTTACAGTAAAATAATTATCACTTAATTATTTTATTTACGGCCAAAAACTAACATTCAATAGTGGCCCGCACCGGCCAAAGTTAGTATCTATTTAAATAGAGTATTCCCTCATGAGTTCAGTGGTGGTCTTATATTTTCAATTAGAGCTACCATTTGTGAGTTATAAGAATTTGAACAATAAAATACATTATTTAATTATTTTACTTATGATTATGCCATTTTTGGGTTTTCTTACAGGAAGCCCGTGACGAATAAATTTAAGTCACACCTAGGGTAAACTCGCCATCCTGAAAGCAATGGTGCCCTTAGATTTCAAATCTGAGTTACAATTTATGAGTTATTCAACTTTTTTAGAAAAACTGCTTACACACGCTATTTTAAATTTAACAAAACTTTGACGGACCATTCTAGGTACTCCGGGCCTCAGAATCACGATCCTTCAGATCTCACGGTCTTGAAATATTTCCATATAATTAAAAACAATTATACGGAATTTCTTGGATGTTACATTCTCTCCCCCTTAGGGATTAACATCCCCTAAAGCTAAAAAAAGGAAAAACAACCCAAAGAGGGTATTGAGCACGAATCTGAACCTCCTACTCCCATGTGCTCTCTTGGATGTTCCTATTCAGCTAGAGTATGTGCACCAGAGGTATAGACTGCCACAAAGGATCCACTCCTATCGATCCTCAATCTCCACCGGAACCTCCGTAAACGACACCCCATCGTATAAGTCCAGCTCCATGTGGTTGATGATGTGAGATGGGTCGTGCACGTATCCCTCAGCTGGGATACGTGGAAGATGTCGCACACCCTCTCTAACTATGGTGGAAGAGACATGTGTCATACCATATCACCTACCCTCTAAAGGATCATAAAAGGACCGTTATACCTCGATTATAACTTTCTCCCTCGGCCAAATCTCTGCAAACCTCATCAAGGTGAGACCCATAGGAAGACAATATCTCCCTCCTCCAGTCAGCATAAGAGTTCTTCCAGCTCAGAGCAGTTTTCACTTTCTAACAAGTGAGGCATTGTGATAAAAAATATACCACAACTTTCATCATCCCGGGACACCATTACTAACGCTGAAGATCCTGTTACATCTTCACCACACTAGGATGTACCGCTAGAGGGGATGTATAGAACTCCTTCAACACCTCCTTCTATATCACAACCGGTACCCTGGTACGTCCTCTGAAGAGGATGATGTGCTCCCCACCTTCAAAAAATCAATCAGGTGGCTGCCCTGAGGATATCTGAACACGTCGAGCCTCGCAGTGAGTGTTCCCAAATTGTGCCTCCCTGACTCGCTAAAGAAGTGGGGGAGTGACTGTCAGAGACTAAAGATAATATACTCCATCACAATCCACATAGGATATCTGCAAAGTGGCTAGCTACTCTGATGCCTCATTCAGTAGCTACAGGCCAGACCTCCTGCTAAGTGCATTTTCTACCACATTCCCCTTCCTTGGAGAATAAATTATCTCAAAGTCATAGTCCTGGAGGAACTCTAGACACTCCGTTGGGAATTGGAAACTTAAAACTCCAACTTCCATGAGGTTAAGGCTGGGCTACTCAAGAATGATCGGATGCACCCTCCTATACATGAGTTTATTCTGTGATGCCTGTGTTTCCTTTTTCTCCGACCAAGGAACTATTCCAATGTTATAGAGAAACCACAACCTTTTTGCCTAATACAATCTATCTGAGTATGAACTGTGGATGTCCAGTCCATACCCAAACTAACGTCGTAAGGTCTCAACGCTACCACCTAGCAGTTCCAACCGAAACTCTCACCTCAAGGGTCAGATCACACCATCTGCATAAGTATGATTATCGAGTACCCTCACAATGGAATCTCGAGACGTGAGGTTCAAGTCAAAGAATTAACCGAAAACTCTAGGTCTTGAATAGGATTCATGGAATGAAGGACTGATTGGTACCTACGATTATTTATATGATAGCTAGTAGTAGACACAGACCATACCTCGAATCATACCTAGAGCCCTTGGGTCACACTCTTTGACCACATGCGGCTACTCCCTTCCCTTGTCCTCCATTTCCCTGAGCCTAGTGGGGTCCACAAAAAGGGGGTGGTAGTAACATGTCAAAAAGTACACCACCTCATTCTACTCTCCAAGATATGCTTCCTTGTCTACTGCCTTGTAGATTCATTTGTCCCTAACACTTCTTCATGCTGAAACATTTTTACACGCCCAAGTCTCTAATACTTGCACTAGTTTCCTATTTTCCCACTACTAATGTTCACTGACTGTATCGTCTTAGCCAAAGAGCATTCAACCACAAAGGTACTCTCTAGCACCCCAACATAAGTAGGAATGCATAGAGAAATAGTGCAGGCTCAGACATCCTTAAACACACTGCGCTGGAAAGTCTGAGCCATGATACACTGATATTATCGTATTCATCGACTACCAAGAATGATCGGTATGCCTCGATGAATACTCAGCTACTGACATGTCATCCTACTGACCTGTAGAAGCTCAATAGAACTCTCAGCCACCTACTCAAGCCATTCCTCAGCTAGCTGTATGTCGGGCTCACCTCAGAACCTGAGGGGTATCTGATGATGAATCACACGTAAGGCACTAAGCCTATATGTGTCCTCTACTGGTACCACTTGTTGTAACTACTGACCAACAAGCAGTGATATAGCTGACACAATACATAAAGGTAGTTTCTTGGGTAATGGTCCCCGTACCGAAGCCTAATAACTATTCCGACCATCCTCATGGTCACTCACTGAAAAATTCTAGTAGCTAAGATCACCATCTGCTCTACTGGTGTCTCAACTAGGCGGAAAACTCTAGAAACCACCTCCAGCCAGCCCTCAGGTGTGTGGGAAACTGTCTCGCCTCGAAACCTCAGAGGCCTCTACTGCTGGAACTCGTGAAACTCGCTCAGTCGGCGTGCACCATCCGCTAGTGCGGCTAGTTGTAACTGCTGCCCAACAAATGGTGGTGTTGCGGGTATGCCACCCAAAGGTTCCAACATAGTAAGAGGGCCCTACACCTAAGCCTCTTCGCCCGGTAGACATCATCGTGTACTCTCTCGGGAATCCTAGTTAGATATCTACGCATTGGCATCTCGATAAAGAACAGTTTTTCCACATTTATTAATTTATACCTGGTGAGCTGACTCAAAGAAATCGAAAAGAGAAATTTTCTAAGCACACACGCAATCAGTGTTTCTGTGCACTGAGTCAGAAATTAGAAGTCAGGGTCATGGTGTATGGATACATCGACCGCCGCACCAACACTGGATTCCCAAAACTGATAACCACACTCACAACACATAACACTATTGTTGTTAAAAATATCATATTCCAATGTTCTATGGTAGAACCTCCCTCTGATACTATTTTTTCATGACCCATCCCCCGGGGATCGTACCGTGACTACCCCAAGCCTGCCTTCCATAGGCTAGATGCTAGTGACTAGTACCGGTGGAGTATTCCCTAAAACTGGGAAGGCGTTGCCTTTATATCTTGTAAACACATGCAACCAATCACATAGAAAGATACAAACTCAAGTAAACTGAATACTAAATAGAGTGAGTGGAGTAAGTAAAAGGGGCCAGAATACAAGCTCAACTGAAAAGTACAAGAAACTGAAAGTACATGTAAACTATAATTGCTCTTGTGAACACCCGCCAAGGATCCTACTTAAAGGGTATCTATAGCTCTCGGTCGGTTGTCTCTATGGTATGCCTCGTCTAAGGTCCACCTCCGACCTACCTCTAATCCTAATACTCTCATCCTCAGTCAGCGTTGTTTGTTTTCTACACCAAACACAATGAAGTACAGGCATAACCCGTGCCAGGGTGAGAATAACGATACTCAATAAGGACCCCAAGACCCTCAAGGTCTCACAAAATCCCCAAAGGATAAACCACAAGGCATCAAATAAATTTAATCCCCTACTTAGGTATATGCCCATACATATACCTAAGTTATCATCTATACCCATATCAATCATGAGGAAACACATAGTCCAACTCAAAATTCAAAATCACTACTGTTCCACAAAGGAAGGAGTACCATGATGGTATGTACAACTCAGGTACGCTACATAGAATAACACCACCAAGGTATTACCACAAAGTAATGTACCACTCAGGTATGGACTCAACTCACAAAGGTATTTATTAGGTACATTAGAAGAGATGATTAAATGTAACTACTGAATCAACTTACTATATTAAGAGGCAGACCCACAAAGGATCCTAAACCATCATTAAACCCACAGAGGATCGTAGTAAATCTTCAGTATGTCATCAGACCGACATAAGATCTTTAGGTGCTGACCGACATAGGATCGCTCAGTGGTTACCCACACATGATCGCTTGTTGATGACCCATACAGGATCTCTAAGTGTTGAACCTCACAGTATCACTCGGTTCTCACCCACATTGGATCACTAGGTCATTACCCACACATGATATCTTAGTGTTGACCAGCACAGGATCTCTAGGTGCTGACCCACACAAGATCGCTCGGTGTTGACCCACACAAGATCCTAGAGTAGCTCTGCATGGAAACTTAGAGCAGTTCCATCTGGGACCCTCGATCACAGACCCACGAAGGATCTCTTTCTCAAGTCACAGCCAACTACAGGGTTGCCGCACTAAGCTTGATCATCTCCGAGGGAGTCTGTTCCTCAAGACACCGATTGATAATCCAACTTCCATGAAGTCCCACGAAGAAGTATCTCGGAGGACCGCCATGTCATAGTGATCACAACGCAATAGACGGTACATCAATCGGATGCCCGGTCTGTATGTTATTAGCCTACTAGTCCTGAGAATCTGGTTGAATTCCTACTCGATCCAACCTGACTATATCCCAACTTTATCTGAATCTCAAGTGGGGTATACCAAAGGGACCGTATCGCTCCAGGGTTTCCAGCACCATAGACGGTTACTCATTTGGACACCGTATGTGGGAGATATGTAGAATACAATATCCCGCAAAAATAATAATAATATTATTGGGTGTTTTATGAACCTGAACCATGAACTTGAATTTTATATTCATCATTAGACTTAAATCAAACATCTTAATGATAGGATCATGTCTTTATAGATGGTAAGTCAATCAGACATCACACATAGGAGTTATGGAGGGTCAAATATTTAATAATAATAATATATTATTATAATATGAGTGTTTCAGGTTCCCAATCCAAAAAACCGAAAAACGACATCCAATATTGGAGTCATAATTTCTGTCTCAATGTTAGGGTCACACTGCCACTGAGGGTTCATGAAACCAAGGACGCAGAGAGAAGTTACAAATGAAATATGGTTTTATAACCAAAAGTAATAATATCATTATTATTATATTATTATTATTTAAAATTAATTTACTTCAATTCTCACATTCCACGCACAAACCCACAGCTCTCCATTTTGGTGTGCATCCCCTTATTCAACGGATTTCATCTTTAATTGCATGAAATTTTTAAGTTATCTTTTGTCAACACTTTCTCTCTTAAATTAACCTCTTTCACTACTTATTTCCAGCTTCAATCCCTGCTATACACGCTCGACAATGTTAACTATCAACTTCCAACCATCAATCACGCTTCTACTATAATGAACACGGACCTGCTCACACCACCCTGGACACGCACCAGAAAAACCGCACCCCATTGTCTGCCTGGCTGCCACACCGCTCAGGAGTTGTGCCCTAAAGACTCACCAGAATCGCACCACCATGTTTCCCCTTCCGCAGCCCACTACATTTTCATTCTAAACCCGAAAAAATAAATGATCTCATATTCGCTATCCTCGGGTAGAGGGATCCATGTCCATATGTCGCGCTCAATAAAATATCTCATTTCTTGTGCCAATAACTATTTGGGAACCTCCTTCTGTGAGCCATTTCATCTTCGTTCCAAGCCTGAAAAATTAAATGATCGCATATTTTCGATCCATACATCGAGGGCTTCGCGTTCCTATATCACCCTCAAAAAAACTCTGTGTTTCCACCACCAATAAATATTAGGTGTTGAAGAACGCACAAGAAACACACAAAGAATTAAATAAAAATATCATGGAATATGTGCAGATCGATGGTTGTGTTTGTTTGGATATAATTGTAGAGAATCAATAATATAGTGAATCAAAAAATTGATATTATTATACTTTAAAATAAACCCCCATCCCAAAAGGTCTTTTTACGAAGGTTGTGACATTGAAATGGAAAAGGTGAAGAGGATTCCCACAATCGTCGGTTTCGCAATCACGCTTACGAAGTTGGTTCGAACGTCGCCCTCATTTCTCAATTCCATAGTGTGTTCTTCATTGAAAAAGTTCTTCGTTCAAGAAGCGTAATGTTTCTCCATGTGTTGGGCATTACGGCACTTTACCAGCACTTCGTTGCTTGGTGAAGCCATCCCAAATCCTTCTCCCAAGTTCCTTATAAATAGGAGAGGGGGAAGGTATGTAACGATCATGGAATTTATGAAGGTTCATTTAATAGGAACCTTCATAAATTCCAAAACATTGTTACTTTGTATTTAAAAATGGTCAGGCTAATTAATTTATGTTGGTGCAATTAATTGGGAGGATTCCAAGGGACATCCCCACATTTAAGAGGGATTAGAGTGGTCCCCACCACCATGAATCCACAAAAAAGGAGTTTTAGTTCAGGTGGTCCCCACCTATTTAACATTCAGTTGGGAGGATAAAAATAAAAGTTTATTTTATTTTTATTTCCATGAAAAAGCACAAAACTAACTTTCACCCTCTACAAACTATCGTCAAGGTGAAAGTCTCTTTAAGAGAATATCGGGACTACGTGTTCAATGGTGTCCTTAGATTTCAATTCTGAGCACCGGGTCAAAAGTTACAAAACATCGCTTGCACGTTTACTGAACATACCTGAAATAAAGTTTGGAAAATTATTAACAGTCACCCTCGACAAGTATCGGTTGTGGTTAAGCTCTTCCCAAGTGAAACACACCCCAAAGAACTCAATAGTTCTCCCAGATTTCCAATTCTAGGTACCGTTTAAAAGTTATGTATTTTAAAATAAAATAATTGTCACTTATTTATTTTATTTATGGAAAAAAAACTATCTTTCACTAGTGGCTCGTGCCAGCCAAAGTTAGTATCTTTTTAAATATAGCATGCCCTCTTGAGTTTAGCTGGGGTCATGTATTTTCAATCTGAGCTACCATTTGTGAGTTATAAGAATTGGAAAAATAAAATATATTATTTTATTATTTTATTTTTGGTTATTCCAATTTTGGGTTTTCTCACAGGAGGCCCACGCCGAATAAAATTATATCACGGCTTGGGTAAACCTGCATTCCTGAACGCAATAGTGCCCTCAGATATCTGATCTGAGTTACTATTTAAGAGTTATTCCACTATTTTAGGAAAACTTCTTAAGAGCGCTATTTAAATTTTAACAAAACTTCGACGGACCATTCCATGCACTCCGGGCCTCAGAATTCCATGCAGTCAGATTTTGCGGTCTGGAAATAATTCCATATAATTAAAAAATAAACATAATTTTTTGGACATTACATGTTATCATAAAAAAATTATTACACCAATCAGGTATAGAATCATCAATAATTCAACCATGATTTCTACTAACATATCAAGTTGTTAGAACATTTGTTTTATGAAATAAAAAAAATGAATACCATTTTATTAGTCAAGCCTCAGTACCAAGATTATCATAGTGGATTGGATTCACTCAATATTCCATCATTTCATGATTCAAGTATAACTTACTATAATATATTATTGGATAGAGTTCCATACTAAACTAGGTTCAATCCCCATTTTAGTTCTTATTATCTCTTGAGATATCCATCTTTTCATAATGTATTTAAAATCATTATAATTCTGGGCCCACCCATCGCATAATGAAAACAATATATATGTGTGGAAAAAGATCATAAAATATGAATCTTATCATAATATAATAACTGATGGAAAGGAAAATGGTTTCATAAAAATTTCAACATTTCATCATAGCATAACTTGTGGAAAATAATCAAACATTAATTTTTTTATCATTACTTAATTAACCTATTGGAAAGAAAAATGTTTAATAAATAATACATAAAGCATCATCATCATCATATTTCTTCTAGAAAACGAAATCTAAAGTTATCATAATATCATAACCCTAGTGAATCAAAATAAATCTTAAAGTATATTGATATATATAAAAATACCTTTAAAAGATCATCCAATCCTTTCATTGAAAATACGAGTAAAAAATAATTTTTAATTTATAACATTTTATATAGAAATTACCAAAATATTGAGAAAAGTAATTTCTTTGTTAATAAACATGAAAAGTTTTAATATAATATGCAATGAAATGAATGGTCATGATGGAAGGATAGTCCCTTGAAACAATATATGTTAAAAGAGAACATTATTTTCTCAGTTTTTTAAAAATTTAAAAAAGACTTGTTTAGAAAGTGGTTCTTTGAAATGATTACTTTTAAACCATCTTAAATAAATTAAAAGTAAATTGTAATAAATTTTTATAAAAAAATAATTTATAGGTAAATACATCAATAAATTAATTTTGAAGAGCAAGGTTATTGTAGATATAATTCGATGTCCCAGAGGAAATAAGGTATACTTTTCTTTAAAAACATTTTCTCATTCAATATAAGTACCAATGTAACAACCCAAAACTCTATCAATGAAATTTCTATTCATATGTTTAATTAATATTTTACATATCAAGTAAAATCACTTATAGAACACAATACAAACTTCTTAAATTAATAGTGAATAAAATAAGAGGTATTTATAGAAGTTAAGGAACCTTTACTGATGAAATAGTAAGTGGACATAAATAATAGTCATATGACCCTTATGAATTGTGATTATGACTAATGAATAGTAACATCACCCAAAAAAAGTATAAATAATTTTATGAAGCTTATAAATGAAAGTAGCATGTTATTATATCATAGTATAAGTAAATGAATATTTTATTATTATTAAATTACGATTTGGTATTTTTTTAAGTTATAAATATTTTATTCCTATTTTATAAATAATAAAATCATTTAATGGAAATTATCTACATATAAAAATTTTTCATAATTTAATTTTTTTTTATTTTAGGAAAAATTTATGAGACCGTAGTTAATTTTTGATTGTGTTAAAAATCAGTTATAGATTTAAGATATGTATTTTCATGAAAATTATGATTTTAATTTAAAATTACATTTTTCATATTTATAATATTATTTCCATAAACAAGAGTTCATTTTTTAATTCCACATATCAAAAAATGGTTAGGTTGATTTTTTTGGAATGTTTCTAAGATACTTGGGTTTTTGGTGAATAGTAAAATAAGGTAATTTATGATAAAGGATATATAGATGATTTACTGAGTCATGGTTGATGTTTGGATGATGTAAGCACCCTTGGATCATACTCACATACACTTATTACTGCATATGGTCATAAGAATCCACATTATTGGTTTTCCTTATAAAAATAATAAAATAATAAGAAATCACCCCTCTCCAACACTATAAATACCACCCACCACCACTTTTCGTCACACCTTCCAAGATTTGATCCTTCTAAATTTTCTACCTAATATACTTATCATGCCTCTAAAACACGTCCAAGAGCTCTCGGTCGCATCAAAATACCAAAACTAGTCCCCTTAAGAAGGTTCTAAAAGAGGTGTATTCAACAGGAAAAATCCTTTTCCTTTTCATTTTAGTTTCATTTCATGTTATTCTATTTTATTATTCTCTCCTCACATTATTTGTAAAAATGATAATTATAACTCCAGTATCATTTATATACTGGAATTATATCAATTTAATGGAATATACTTACTCAAACTCCTTTCGCACTCTCTTTTAATTTAAAAATGAAATCATCATCTGTGATTCGCGGATTTAGAACCTTTATGGACTACGGATTTTCATTATTCAATTTATCCTTCAAGGATGGTCATGAAACCATTTTTATGGTTAAAAATGAGCATAATATATTTATTAAAACATTTATTTTGTTCTTTAGGAAACATATTTACATAATATTAAACACTAAAACCAAATGAGTTCTGTATGATTAATAACTTCCATAATAATGTAAACGATTGTCACTAAATGTCATATCTTATGATTTATAATAATTACATATAATAAAATGATATATATAAACATTTCACTAATTTAATTTTATTATTATCATATAAATTCAATTTTGTATAATTATACCCATTTCACAACAACTTCCATACTCATATACAGGTATACCGATTGTAAAAACCAAGGAAACAAATGCTCCCATGCAATAAAATTGTATCTTGTAACTCATCAAAAAGGCTATAAATGAACTTAATAAATTTATAATAAAAAATTCATATATATAAGGTTATGAATTAATTAATTTATGGATTTATTTTGATTTTACTGGGTGTTAAGATCATGTGGATAACACATTCAGACATAAGGTAAGGGTTTCTCCCTGAACCTCCATTTTTCATTCAAGATTATGCTTTCTCCCACTTTACCCAAATTAAATTCTTAATTATTATTATTTTCTCATTATAAATTATATTTTGATGTTATATATATATATATATACCAATCATAATCCTTATTTTTATGGGTATTTACATGAATTATAGGTATCTTTCTCAATCCTTCCCAATATGCAAGACCAATTAAAAGAAACAGCTCGATTTCTAACCTATTTTCAATTAACATCTAAAATATGTTTTAAGAAACCATTATTTTGATAAAATTAAAAAATTTTAAGGAAAAATATTTTTTTTCATTACTTGTTTTATACAAACAATTATGACAAATAAAAATTATTTTTTCCCAAATAAATCTTGTTTGCAAAGTAAAAGGGTGTCTCTCTCAAGAATTCCACAATGAGAGTATTTTGATTTATTTCAAAACCTCTATATAATTTAATGATTTATTGAGATTTATATATTATAATTGTAATCTAACATATTTTATCAAATGGTTTATGACCCGTTTGAATTTGGATGTGTTATTATGAAACCATTCACCATGCTACTCAGATTAGTTAGTGATTATGATTACAGATTGGGGAAAGTTATTTATATTTCTTATGTTCATATTTTTTTTTATCCCCATTCATATGAGGAATGCCTTGGAATTATCAAGTGACTAGTGGGGACTGATATAGCCACTCGATTCATCGGTAGGTCTCTTGAGACAAAACAGAATTGGGTTTTGGCCGAGGTCTTACCCTAGTATTTTCAGACCTCTTATACAAGGCCTTGATGATATGTTTCAAATTTCTAGGATTATGCAATACATCATTGTGATATTACATTTTGATAAACCATGTGATATTTTAATAGTATAATTCCATGACTAAGGTTCATTCTTTAAATATTTGTTATATGGATTTATTTACTCATATTTTATTCCTTCCATATTATGATCATGTTTATTTTTAAAGTAATGTGTTTTTTTAGTTATTCACCTTGCCTAATGTCTATGTTCATGACAATTTCCACTGAATTACAAACCCTTTCTAAGAATATAACCTCTTTGCTTTAATATTTTCTATTTTCCCCAGGATTCTTAGATATGTATTATGAATGACCTATAGGGATCATCTAGAAGATTATTTGTGATTGAAAAAGATAATATGTTGTATTTCATTTCGTTTTTTAATGTAACAATTATGTATATATGTCATTTTCCTTTTCTACTAAACTATTATATCTTTCGGGATATAATTCCTACTAATCATACCAATGTAATAAATGAAGGAAGAATCTCTAGAATACTAGTGTCGGGGTCCTTAAAGTTGGTATCAGAGGATGTTTAGTAGACTCCATGGAAACTATATTTAGAAAATATATATTATGGAACATATCCATAAGATAGACTTTGGGGATAGGCATTCAAAAAAAATCCTAGAATTTTGGTAAGGTAGTTATTATGTGGATCTTGCTAGAAGTTCATACCTATCTTGATTCTACATATCGATGGGGTTCTGGCACTGATTTACCTAGGTGTAATAACTCTGATAAGGTGTCTCAGGCCTCACTCGGGGTAAGTCGGTACATGAAAATGGGCCTTACTTTTCACTTAGTTTGAAACTTTTAGGGGATATTCTTAGGATAATTTACCTTTTATATACAACCACTATGAAGGATTTAAAAAGTAAATTTTCCCTCAATGAATCTATGTTTATGATTATGAGATTTGATATGCTTAAATTTTCAATTTATGTTTGGTGTTTTTCAAGTTTGAGATTTTATATTATTATTTATAACTCAATCTAGTGTATTCCATTATTTATGAATGGTTCCTAGTTAAAGGAATGGAAACTGTATCAATGCACATATCCCATGTAGGGATTTCTCTCCTTTGTAAAATAATGATGTCGGTATTGGATCTGTGACTAGTATTGAGCAACATATAACTATACTGTGACAACTGACTCGAGTTAGGAAAATTAACCTTACCGATTTGGAGCATCCTAATCCACAATGTGGAGGAGGAATGATAGAACACTTTATATGAAAACAAACTCTATCATTCAATAGGACTACAACCCCATTTGTATCTAATTAAGGGATAAGATTCATAGAGAATATATTTCTCACTTTTATAAGTAATGAAAGAGAGATGGGTTTCATGGAAGTTTACTATCTAATAGGAGATACGGTTCAATGGTGGTCAATAATTTAAATCCCAAAGGAAGAATAAGAAATTAAAAATATTTCTCACATACATAAGTAACGCTCCAAATGAATTTATTTCGAAGCTATTGTGGTTATGGATAGATAAACTCTAAACCAATAGGTTTTATAAAGGTTTAGGTCACCATATTAACCTTATGTTTTCGATTTAACTCTCAGTTAAATAGTTTTACATTTACCACGTCTCCTTGTATTTTTATATTATATGGTTAATAAACGTACTATAACCAACCAAGAGAACCCATGTGATTCATTAATAACACATATATAATTTTATAAGTCCTTTTTCCAAACATTGTATTTTTAGCACTATTATACAATTTTATAAAATAGTATTTGTTTTAAAAACTCAATTATGTCAAATTTGACACTATTTAGTATTTGGTTTTTGTTAAAGTAATATCAACTTGATTAATTCAAAAACAATTCATTAAATCAACCCTACCATGTCATATTAACCTATAAAAGTATTTGAATGAATAAAAAGTCTCAATTTAAATTTATTTTAATATTTATAATATCAATTATTTTAATCTTTCATTAATTTGGTAATTACTTCATCATCATTGTGTCATAAATAAATTTAATTATGTAACTTCAAAAAATTATAAATAAAATATCATGATGAATTAAATATTTTTATATTTTTAATGAATATTTATAGTCAAATTTATCTTATGTATAACCCTATATTAAAAATTCTTTAGTTATTAAACATTGAATTTTACACTTTTAACTATTCTTTAAATAAATTAATAATAAATGTCCTAATCTAATCCAAGTGGATCCAAAGGATTAAATTTTATTCCTATGGTCGATTTTGGTCGAAATAATCTAATCCAATAGAATTAACACATGTGTTAGATTAATTATAATATCATTTTTACCATTAATTACCCAATTTACTATTAACCGTGGTAAATAAAATTCAAAAGTTACTATTCCCAAAAAATTATTTTCATCTTATTGAACTACAATTTACTTAGTGATGTCAACCGTGTCTCTCAGATTTTTGAAATTCAAATCACAAGAACGGTAAAATTTTGTTTTATGCAAATTTGATAACTTGCCTAGATGGTGGGTAAAAGATGTTAAAAAGTTTAATAAAATTTTATACATCAAATTTTATTATATAATGACTACAATAAATTAAATTGAACTTCAATCTGTATTATGTATTTATTTTTATTTAAAATTAATGTTAATAAAATAAATAATTATTAAAATAAGAAGTTGGTTTTAAACAATAACGCTGTGTTTTTCATTATTCATCAAAAATTGAATGCTTTTAGAAAAATACCAAAAATTAACCCTAAGATAATTTTGATATTATAAATTCAAAAATGAATTCTAATTTACCAAATTCAAAACATAGAAGTTTTATTAATTAATTCAAAACTAATTCCCCTTTCCAAAACCATAAAGTGGGTTTTTAAAAAGTAAAAACTTTTAAAATATTGACATGTATTTATTTCCAATTTAAATATAAAATTACTTATAATGACCTGCATTGAATTAAATGATAAAAAAAATAATCTAATTAAACTTCAAAACCATCCATATTTATAATTTAACACTACAAATTATTTTGATTAAAAAAGTTGTTTTCAATTAAATGTTTTTATTTTTTCACTATTCACCAAAATATAGAAGTTACCAGAAAAACACCAAAATGTTATAGAACCTAAATTTTTATGTCTCTATTCTAAAGAAGAAATTTATTTTGTAAAATTTAATATATAAAAGGTTCAAATATTGGATTTAAAAAGTGTTCTCCATTAAAATGAGGTAAAATTTTATTTTTGGAAAATAACTTCCTTTATTTGAAAAATTGAATTTGTTCTTATATAATGTCTAAGAAAAAAATAATATGGATGTTAAAATTATATTGAGTATAAAAAATTCAAAATTATCGTAATAAAATCCGTAATCTCTTTTTTAAAGGCTAGTTTGGTATGTCGTGGTGCTCTCAAACTCGGTGTTGTGAGTAGCGCAAGCAATTAAATTACATTAAAGAAAATAACATAAAATGAAATTTTGGGGTGTTACATCCAATACATTGAGGTAAAACTGGGATCCTAATCAGATAATGTATAATTTGGTACTCTTTGAAAACATACAACATCCTTAATGTATATCTTGGAAAGATGATCAGGAGAGAAAAAATTTCGAATGGAAATTAAATGATCTGATTTCATAAGACCGTCTAATAAAACCAAAATATAATTGTTCTGTTTATATTTTTTGGGAAGTCCCACAATAACATCCATTATAATGTTTTCCCATTTACATTATAGTATGGGAAATTATTAAAACTTCAAATTGTAATTTTTATATAAACCTTAACATTCTAACATACCAGGAACCAAGATACATATAAAGAAATATCCCTTTTCATGTTATCCCACTATAAATAATCTTCTAGATCTCTATACATCTTCATACTTCTAGTAAGAATAGAAAATGATAAATGTTGATATACTTCCAATATCTCTTTATTCAGGACAATTAATGATTGGAAAAACAATTAGTTCATGATCCTTATCATTACATAAAAATAATTGTTAATCTTAGGAATATTTCTCACATTATTTTGTAGATTCACATCCTCCATATATGCATTTTTAATCCTCACATGGATGAATGGGTAAAAATGAATTTTTAAAATATATTCACAATACCCTTTCACAATTAATTCTAGATCTATATTCAAAAATTCCATTTTCAATGGATATCTTTCAATCATTTACATGGAAAAATTATCATTGTATTTTAAACTCAGGGCATTAACCACCTTGTTTTCTTTCCCAAGGTGGGTGTGTATTGAGATATTATAAATATCAAAAAACTCCAAACACAAAATCTGAATGATATTAAACTCTTTAAATATTAATATACACATTAAGATTATATGATCACTATATATATGATATCCTTCACATAAAGATAATTCATCCATATTTTCAATGTAAATATTACTATTTCTAACTCAAAATCATGAGTCGAGTTATTTTACTCAGGAATTTTCAATTTTTGTGATGCATAATCTATCACCATATCATAATGTATGAGTAAACATCTGATTCCATTACTATATACATCATTATATATCACAAAACCTTCACTAATTATGGTTTGTGTAAAAATAGGTGTGTTTACAAAACTTTTTTTAGCTCCTTGAAATTGTCATCACATTCATATATCCAACGGAATGTAGAACCATTCAGATTCAACATGCTTATTAGATTTTATATCCATGATTAATTCCTCAGAAATTATCAATAATATCCATTTATCCCAAGAACAATATAGCTCTTGGTTACCGTGGTTGATCTAGGCCATTTCTCAAAAAAAAAATCCCTTTGAATGATCCACCATTATACACTCGATTTAGATTATATTACTGAAGAATGAAACAATTTTTATATTTAATTCAAAAAATTATGAATTTGGGATGTAGAGTCTCATTCCTTAAAGTATTCAAAATAATTTGAAAATGATCATGTTTCTCTTCCATTATCTTAGAATATATCTGAATATCATCTATAAATACTACCAAATACTAATAGATGTAATATCTAAGTAATATTTTAATTAAATCCATTAAGATAGTGGAGGAATTGGAAAGTCCAAATGGAATCAATTTAAATTCATAATTTCCTTTCCTTTTTTTAGAATACTATCTTTGGTATATCATCTTTTATTTCCATCGATTGATGATATCTAGGATGAGTTTTAATGATGTAAAATTATAGATATATTTTTATTTGACCCAACAAGACATCAATAAGGGGCATGGAATAAATTTTCCTCATAATGGACTTATTATATTCTTAATAATAAATTAAATAACACATTTATACATATTTCCTTTTAACAAAAATAGTTTGTTCTCCCCATGGTGATCCAATAAGACATATGAATCACTTTTAAAAATTATCTTGGAGTTTCTTCTTCAAATCATGTATCTTAATTGGGAATTTTCTATATAGTCATTTAAATACATAGAGCACCAAGTATGGGTTCTTTTGAAAAATAAACATCATTATTTGATAGAATACTTGTATGTATTATATAAACAAATC
The DNA here is from genome assembly GCA_963277665.1 of Viscum album. Classification (NCBI taxonomy): domain Eukaryota; kingdom Viridiplantae; phylum Streptophyta; class Magnoliopsida; order Santalales; family Viscaceae; genus Viscum; species Viscum album. The sequence goes on along the minus strand of OY728138.1, from coordinate 49,379,802 downwards.
ATTATATTCTGAAAAAATATGCATATATTTGATGTTTTGTTTCTGCCCAACCATTTGATATAAATATCCCTCATGGATATTAATTAATAACCATACAATGGATGTAAGTTCCATTGAAATTTATTATTCGTCCTTACATTGAAAGATGATCATATGTTGATTCATAATATCTAACAAGACTTCCCTTCCTTGTAAATTGACATGATCTCTTTGTAGATAATTTATTTCCATTCCAAAAATCACATAAAATTCAACTATAGGGTGAAACATGAGATTTTTAGGATGCACATATCGCAAACTTATATGAGGGAGGATATATAGACATGAGATTTGACTATTATACAATTTAGAGTTTTTACTATGAACTCAACATCTAATCATTTATGTTGTGACATTATATAGTATGAAAATTATTTACATACAAAAGAGTCAGGGGATATGAATCAAATATAACATTTATAGTTCTAGAGTGGACGGTAAGTTTACCTTTCACCACATTATTATCATCACCCACTTCATTATTTGTGATCGTATAAACATTCCCATTGTCTCTTAGCATAATAGGATAATGAAACTATTTATTATCATTAATTTTCAGATTCATGTATTACATAGAATAATGTCTATAATCCTTACAATTGTAGAATTATAGTGTGGGTGGAACATTGGGTTATGGTTTCATCATTCCTTTCATTAAATGGACTCTTCACGTCACATCAGTGTACTTTTGATTGATAAGAATTTCTTCCACACATAAAACATTTTCCAGATCCCATAAAAAATTTGTTTGTTGTTTCCTTCGACACTTTTGATATTAAAGAGGATTATTTTTTCCTTCCTATAAGTATTTTATTATTAAAATTTCCTTGAAATTATATTATTCTATTTTTTCCCTGAAAACTAGGAGAACATTGAGAGTCTTTAATTTCCATTCTAATTTGAGATCACATCGAATGAATTTATTCTTAGCTATTAAATTCCCTTATATCCAATGCCTCGCAAAGACTTCGTACGGGGACACTAATGAATTGGACTAATTTTATTTCAATATCAATGATAAAACTAGAATCATACCTTTCATTCATGGTGAAATTTTTTTCATATATATTAATTAATCATTTATCTATCTACATTACCCTTTTCATTTTTCTGTAAATATTCTATGGAAATATTTTTTTTCAAATATCTTCACAAACTCTTACCATGTCATGGGGTAAATTTCATCCTATTCCCATGTATTCTTCCTAAGATTCCACCATTGAACAATTTTCTAATGATACTTGGATAAATTAACCTTCTCATAGTCTATAAAATGGATAATTGAGTGTTTTATTTCAATATAATTGATCCATTCTTCATTAATAAGTGGATCAAAGGAACCAGTAAAGGGAGATGGGTTTTGTTTTATAAAAGACCCAATATTGAGTTGTTCTTTACATTATAATTTAGATGTTCATCATGATTTAATTTACCATTCATAGATTCAAAGACTTTGGTGAGAATATATATAATATTTCACATCCATTTTCCTAGTTCATTTGGTAGATCACGAGGACAGTCATTGCATTCTCTCCACATTTAGTGTCAACATGATTTCTCATGTGTACAACCATTGTCTAAGACCAAAAAGAATAGTGTGAGTAATAGTAATCATAGTGTGTAATCTTGTAATCATGAAAATTCATTCATAAGATGTTTAAATACTAACACCTTCTTTTCAATCTCTGACACCTTAGGTTTAACCTAGTCAATTCATGGTCATCATCTATTAAAATACTTCAAAATGGTTCATAATGGAAATTTTAATTAACCCAATAATATCCATTATATGTGTTTAGAATGGTGTTAAATCTTAGGCCCACTCATCATACCCTATTTATGATTGAGTTAATACCCAATATTCAAATTTTCGAGATTTTACCCCTATGTGGATATGTTCCACAGCTACATCCACTTACGAGTATCTAGACAGGGATGTGTTTTCTAGGAAAACCATGAAATCACAACTTTACTAAAGCTTCATGATGTTATCTTATAATTTTACTTATCAACAATGTTTTATATATAGTTATCTAATCATAATATCCAAAATTAATAAAAACATTCTCTATTTGCAATTAAGGAAACCCAAGAATTATATATATATATATCATCATTTTGAATGAATATTAAATACAAATTATAACAAATAATGCCCCATAATTGTAATGTTTTAGTGCCTTTGGATAATAGATACATAATTATCTTATTTTTTGAAAGATACTCAACATCTAAAATGAATTTATTCTGCTAATGGGAACTTATTAGTCATACCATAATTATGTACTTCATGAATTACATGTGTAAAGTTAACCTGATAAAGGGTGATTTCATATGCTCTATAAGGGTAAAAATAAGAGATATCAATAAATTAATATGAGTTAGTATAATATTGGATTAATGGTATAATAAAATGATCTTAACGTACTATAATCATACCCAATAATTCAAGATCAATTTTTATAAATCATAGCATAAGGCATTTTCATAACAAAAGATATGTCATAATTGTGCATAATCATAAAAAAATAAATTATGAGATGTGATAACATATCATAATCATATGAAATAAGTTTTTTTCACACACATAAGTAATGAAATTAATTTCCTTAACTAATACTCACTACTAATACTATATAATTTCTTTAATCATGTTTTTCTCCCAATACTATCTAATTGGAAATATTAACATTATAATCTAAGTTCACTCCCCATTATAGTCTTTATAATCTCATGACATATGCATATTTTATGAATTATTTGGAGGGGTATATAATTTTTCCCCAGTTTAGACATTATGGAAACAATTTTTATTTGTTCTATAAAATCATAAAACATTCATCGCATTATCATTTCATAACCTATGGAAATAACATGATCATTTGGTTAATGATTTTATAAATTTTGTCTCTGATATTTTGCATGAAGGAACTACCTATTTTTTGTTCTAGGTGTCAGTAAAAATTTATTTGTGAGAAAAGTTTAATAAATCTCTAAATAAAGAAAAAAACTTATTTGAAAATGTAGAATTGTTTATGAAAGGATAGTTTCATGAATTTTATATTGATAAAAAACGTGTTTTTAGAATTATAAAAAGGTTATGTGTTTCATGTGACCCCTATTTAAAGAAATGACTATTGGGTGAAAATAATTTCTCTCTTTTAACAAATTTTCCGATAAGCATATAAATATATAGAGTCCATCAGGGACATTTCTGGTGTTGAGTAATGAAGAAAGATATTGTTGTATTTACTATGAAATGTTTGAATTTTGAACATGTGAAATTTTAATTCTAATTATAAAAGGGGATTATTCATCCTTATTCGGAGATGAAATGGAAATGAGATGTTATGTATAATGATTTCATGGACATATTACCTAATACATATTGAGGAAATAACGAATTTTGTGTAACTATTGACCGATTAACAAAATTTTCTCAATATCATCCAATTAACGATAAAATGTCTCTAGATATACTTTATTAAAAATTATTTAAATAATATAATTTGATTACATGGAGTCCATATTTCAATTTTATCTGATTGGGGTCCCATATTCACATTTAATTTTCTAAAGGATGTTAGATGTCATTGGTAACTGAATTAAATTTCAATAAAACCATTCATCCTCATTCTAATGGGCATCTAGAGTGAATTATTTGAACGTTGGAGGATAACATATGAAATTGTTCAATATATTATCAATGAAGTGTGGATAAACATTTGAATTTGATTTACTTTTATTATAAGAAAAATTTTCATTCCAGTATACTTATGGAACATTTTAAGGAATTATAAGTAAAGTAGTGTGAGAATTCCTCATGTTGGGATGAAGTTAGGGAAAGAATGTTGTTGGGACCATAATTGGTAGATGAAACTATAATTACCCACTCCATTCTTAAATAAATATTAAATCTGAATATATGAATATTCATTACATATAATAACAAAACCACTCTAGGACTGTATGAGTGTAGTTTCTTTGGAATCACGAAACCAAAAATAGATGGTTTATAAAACAACTGCATTATCTCACACTTATCCATTCATAACTACAACCCTTTTTGACATATCATACTCAATACCATACATCTTATCCTAGTTTAGTAAATATAACAAAGGGATGAGATCAAATGCTCAGTAAGGGTAAAAATGGGAGATATCAATCATTGCATAAGGCCATAAGAACATGAACATGACACTTGAAAATTACCCCATTCATATCATAGATCATAATCTTGAGTCATGGAATAAGTCATAGAACTTAATAAGAAATGAATCAGAAAATAATAAAATAATATGATCCATGAGTGTATAACAATTTTCATAAAACATGGAATTTGTAGAATATATATGCCTAGAAAATCTTATGTCAAGGAAACCTACCAATACATTCAAAACATGTTACGATTAGGATATTAGACTGCATAGATTAATTGGGCTTGGGATGACCTCTAGTGTACCCTCAAGTTTTATTATTTAAATGACCTCCCATATACCCTCTAGTTACAGTCTTAGGATTACCTCTCATGTACCATCTTATTGTAGTCTTTGTCTAACCACTTGTGTACCCTTTTATTGTGGTCTTGGGATAAACACCCATGTACCCTTCTATTGAAGACTTGGGATGATCAAACATGTTTCCATGTTTTATTGGATTAGGATTAACTCTTGTGTACCCTCCTCTTTTAGGCTTGTAATGACCACAAATATACCCTTTTGTTGTGGGATTGGGTTGAACACCCGTGTACCCATTGGTTGCGGGCATAGGATGAACACCAATGTACCCTTTTGTTGCAGAATTGGGTTGAACGCCCATATACCCTTTGATTTCATAAAACATCTATCATTTAAAAATTAACTATAGGGAGATATAGGTCCCACCATTCACATAATTAAATTCATTCATATGGGTTTCACCAGAACATAAATCATTAATCACATCGAAACCCATGTAATGAATTGAGTGTCAAAAACAATTTATCCTAACATAACTCATGGAAAAGAAATATGTTTTATAAATGCCTTTACATAATATACATAAACTAAAAATCAAAAATTGAGGATAGTATCTTTGAATAATAACCTCAATAAAGCATAAGAAACATCAAATAATGTTATATTATATGGAAATTGATTTTTAATGATCACTTGAAATAATTCTTGAGGATAAAATCCTTATAAATATCATAAAATTAATCAATTATGTTTATTCTATATAAATAAACATATGAAATAGATACTAAACATAATATAATAAAAATTCATCCTACACATTATCATATCACAACATAATCAATGAAGTAGAATGTTAACTCAAAGAATGGAAATTGGGATAAGAATTCTTCAACCACATTGTAATTAGTCAAATCATATACCCCATAAATGTAATAATAAAAAAATTGAAAACTTAATAACATTAATATACTAATATTCATGATATTATATATAATAGTGCAGTATATACATCTCATATAATGAATAATATGTGAATAATTGATATATCTCAAATAAGAGAAAGTGATATGAGAGACCCTTACTTCATGCTTCCCTTTATTTTTGAAAACATTAACCACTTATATATAGGATTGAATAATATTATTAATTCATTAAATTACTATATTCATATTTAAATTACCTCATATTATACTTTTAAAACACTTTACCATCCATTCATTAAAAGTATTTCATTGTTTTTGGTGCGTTAATTTAATGGTTTCATGATCAGTTCATTTGCATCTAATTATATATTTTCATGTGAATTGGAAATAAAACTATAGTACTGTAGCAGGCACTATTCGGTACTATAGCAATATGAACTATTCATCCATCTGGGCCTGCGGGCCACCGGTTTGGTCCTCGGGTCCTGCAAGGCTTTCGGGCCACTCAAGGCCTTCGGGTCAGTTGATTCTCAAAGACTTCAAGCCACTTTAAGGCCATAGGGCCACCACAAGGCCTTCGGGCCACATAAATGCAGTCCCTAGACACACTACAAAAAAGGAGCATCCCTAGAAGAGGATTCAGAGCAGGTGCACTCACCAGAGTAGAGCCAAATGGATTTTCATAATGAGAGGGTATGTCTATGAAATTGGTACCAGCCTTTGTTTGCACGGGAAGCCTAGCCAGATGGTCATGCAAAGGTGGAGAACTACTATCAGGATGCAGATGCTGGGGAGGGGTAGTTCCTTATAGGAAGTCTGGTTGAATTCCCTAAGACCTTCGAGTCATGTAATCTCCTAAGCCTACGGGCCATGTAATCTCTAAGCCTACGGGCCTTGTAAGGGTTCCCCCTCATCCCTTCAAAGGGGTGTTATCAAAAATCAATAAAAATTAAGGCCTTATGGCCATTCAGGATAAATGTTTAGTTTAATTTGGTGGTTTTTATGACCATCACAAACTAGTTTTGTTTTATTTAATATTAAGCCTTGATATTAGTTAAAAAAACATGAAATTGGCTATAATTAACACATTAAAAGTTTATTTAAGAACAATAATAGTATTATAACCATCCATGAAATCAATAATGGAAAATGAACAAAAGTATTATTCATGGAGGTGATTAATAGGCATAATTAAAAAAATTTATTATTTCTTTGAATAAGAAGAGATGAGAAATGAAATGGTTATGATATATTATTTTAGTAACATAATAATATAGGATATAAGTTAATATTGTGTTATCATTCTATTATGTATGGATTAGGTGAGAATAAATTAGAAAAAGAAGAAAAAATAAGATAGTTATTTTAAGAAAAATACCTCTTGAATATCACGTCCTCTGTAAATCTCTCTTTTTACCACGGTAAATTTTTTATGCCTAAAAATAAAAATGATCTCCTTAAATAATTTTCAAATTTTTATTATTGTTATTTAATCAATTTTACAAAATTTAATTCATATAAATGGAAAAAATATATTTTTAAAATTAATCTCACATACGCAATTGGAAAGTAGGTTTTTAAAGTGAAAACGTTCATTAGTTTAAAATGTTTGTATATCCAATTTCAATATAAAGTTAATTAAAATGATATAAATTAGATTTATTGATTTATAATTGATATAATTTTTCTTTAAAACCAATTTAAAAAATAATTTAACTATATAAGTAAATTATACTAAAAATTAGTTTTTAATTAAAATTCAGTATTTTTCACTATTCATAAAAAATGAAACTTATCAGAATAATACCAAAAAATCACAATTAGATAATTTTGATATCATGATTTAAAAAATATAATTTATTTTGAGAAATAAAATTTGTAAAATTTTTAAAATTTATTTTTAGATTAGGTGAACCATTAAAATGCAGCAAAATTGGCTTTTAGAAAAATAATGATTTTATGACTAAAATTGGATTTATTCATATCATAACCCTAAAAAACTAATTGGATGAATTTAAAAAACTATTGAATATATAAAATATAAATGTCATCAATATCTTTCAATAATAGTGACTAATTTCATCTATTAAGACTAAATACTGTTGTGGGAATAAGAAATAGTTTTTTTATAAAAACACTTCATTTATGTTCAATTGGTTTTTGTTATAATTTCAACTGAATTTGTAGCCAATTAATTCTGTTTATAAACTTGTGAAAACTATATTTTCATATTTTAGATAATATCATTTATTCCCTCCACTACAATTCCTAGGTCACAATTAAATAATAATATTTAATCATTTGTTTAAGCTTAGTGTTCTATGAAATGTAAGATATTGAAGGGAATATATTAATTTAAAAAAGATATATGCCATAAAATATGGTTGGTTGTTACATTGTACCCCCTTAAAATAAATTTTCCAACAAAATTAATTACTTATATATAAATATATGTGGATTCCTCTACATCATCACATCCTCAGTTACTCACATAGCTTCTTCAAATTGGTGGTTTCTCTACAAAACTTTAACTAGGTGAGTGGTATTGTTTTGTAGAACATTATCTAGAATCCATACAAGTTTTTCATTGTGAAATATATATTTCTCTAGTGGTACAACCTATTATTTTAATACATGTTAACGATTAGGTATTTATTTCTCAATACAGATTTGTGGAACACATCATAAACATTAAAGTGTTTCAATGGAAGCATTAATCGATAAGATACCATCCCAATACGATCATGAATTTAAAAAAAAATCTCATCCTAAAAGATTGAAATATTAATTAAAAAATAAATGGTAGATATTTTAAAATTACCTTGTCTAAAACTGACATCTTAAAAAGGGCCAATTAAACATTCTCTTAAAAAGAGGGAATGTAAAAGGTAAAGGTCACCACAAAACTAGGATACCAATTAGAAAAATATTTGTGTAATGTGAATACATAGACATGAAAGAAAATAATAACTATCATGTTATGATGTAGAATGATAGATAACATGGTCATTAGAATGTTAATGGCGAAAAACTCAAAGTCCCAATAGTTCTGAACATTTTCATTGATATCATTATAAATGTTGATAATATGATATTTTTTTATTTCAAAATAATTTGAGAATATATACTTACTTGATTTGATCTCATAAGAATAATCTCTCTCTTTGGTCATTACTTGGTCTATTTCCAATTCATTTATTACTCCATTGAGTGAGATTGAAATCTTTGTGCCTATAGAACTAGTGGATCATAAAATCCATAATGGGATGAAAATTAATTACTTTTGTTTCAAATTTTCATAAAAAATTGCTAGAATATATTATCAAATATTAAAAAAAACATTCATATGTTTTAGTAATAAATTAATCTCTAATCCGTTATCCAGAGTAGAATATAAACAATTTCATAAATTGTAACCTTTATAGATCATCCAAAAGATTAAAATCAAAAATGTTTTAATGATAGTCACTAAATTTTCAAAATAAACTTATCATTATTCCTCTAAATGACTTGATTTACATCTTTATTTTCACACACCTACCTTGTGAAGATCATTATCACGTATTATCTTAAAACTTTGAAATAAATTTAATTATAGTAAAAAATATTGAATAACAATATGAATCTACACTACTTATATAATCTTCGTTCTTATACAAAAACTTTTTCATTGGAAGATTGGGTACATCCTTGTACTAATAGAATATGTGATTTTTTTTATTCTAGAATCCAAGTTGATAATCACATGAAATTTATCTAATTGATGAATAGTAATATTTTCATAGGAATCATCAAAATGAAATAAAACATGAAATTCCCATTTAAAGAGAGGAGTATAAGTATTACTAAATTATCATTGTTCACTTTATACATTATGATAGTATAATTTTTCCCTTTTTACCTTTTTCCTAGGAGGTTTTTGTGTATTATCATACACATTAGTCTTTGTATTGGTGTATTTGTTAGGATAATTCCATAAATCCATGAAATTGAAACACTAATGTGTGGGAGGCGTATTTTTTTGGAGAATTATCATTATTCACATCTTTATGTGAATTCTTTCAATAACTTCGGTATTTAGATAATTGATGCCCTTCCTTCCTAAAAATTTCACAACCTCTTTTTCCTTTTAGGAATTCACCAGAGTGCTTCTCCCAACATTTTTTGGATTTTATGTGGATGAAACTTTTTATTCCCTCTATGTGGAACACCACTATATTTTAAATTGATATCTATATTCCTTTCATTATCACTAAAAACTTGATGGTTTCCAGCTTCTATTTTTAATTTCAATTCACATTGAACAACTTCTTCATATCCTCTAATGTCCCTTATAGATAATTCATTTTGAGGATTTTGTTTGAAGACTCTAATGAATCGATACATTTTACTTATAGAGATTATAATTATACCACAGGTTTACCTTGAATGTTTTTTTAAAATTTTCCTCATATGTTACAATGGATTATTCATCCATTTAAATCAGGTCAAGAAATTAATTCTCCATATTTTTACATAGAATATGATGGAAATAATTTCAAAGGAATGTACCCTTAAACTCATCCCATTAAATTGATTTAATTTATTCTTCTTTCCTCATATTCTTGATAATATTACACCAATCATGTTTTTATCCATCAAGAGGATAAATAACTGGGACCACTTTTACATGTCTCAAGCATTGATGAACATAAAATATTTCCTCAATGGTGTTGATCCATTTCCCAGTCCCTAGTGGATCAGAATATCTAATGAAAGAAATTTGATGTTTCCACATGAAGGACAAAATATAATGTTTACAACTCCTTTTATCATTTTTAAATACATTATGATTCATATCCTGAGTTAGTATAGTAATAAATGTTTTCATTGCAACTCTTATAACATTTAATTTCATAGGAGGAAAATCATTTCATTTCCCTTCTCATTTATTATTAACATGGTTTATTCAGGTTCCATCCATTGACAGAAACAAAAAAGGATAGTGTGAGCATCAATAGTCATATTAGTAAACCAAATAATATAGATAAATTTATTATAAAATCTCAATCTAGGACAAATTAGGTTTTATCCAAGTTTATTAATGATTTGTACAATAATTATAGTGTTATATAATATACATAAACTTATCCTTAGGGGCGTTACTTAATGTTTACTCATCCTACTTTATAAAGGTTAACTAAACCTTGTTGTGATACAAACTATAACAACCCAAAAATTTTATAAATATATATTACATAAAAATAGATGAATATTCATTATATAAAATAAAATAACCATTCCAATACTATATGGTTTTAGTGTATTTGGAAACTCTGAAACAAAAAAAATAGTTCAAAAACCATATACATTGTCTCCCTCTTCTCCCTTTATAAATAGAATCCTTTTTTACATGTTATTCTCAATACTTTTCTACACATCTAAGGAAAATAAACATAAGAAAGGGGTTATGTAAAATTCTTAGTAATGCTAAACAAGGTAGATATCAATAATGAGATAAGGTTATTAGATTATGAACATAACACTTGAAAATTATACCCTACATATCATAGATCATAATCTTGAGTCATGGAATAAATCATAGAAGTTCGTAAGATAAAAATCATTATAGCATAAAAAACATGAGTCATGAGAGTATAATAATGGAAAAAGACATGGAATTTGAGGCATATATATGCTAGAAAATCCTATTCTAAGGGCACCTACCAAGACATTCATAAAATGTTATTCATGGTCTATTCACCCACGTACCTACTTCAGGCTTAGGATGACCTCTGGTGTTCCCTCTAGTATCAAAATTAAGATGAAATCCCATTTAAACTTTAGTTTTTTTCATATTATGACCTCTTATGTACCCTCTTGTTGCTGGCTTAGGTTGACCACCCGGGTACCCTTTTGTTGTAGGCTTAGGTTGAACATATGTGTTACCCACCTTTGCATACATAGTAAGAACACTTGTGCACCCTTATGTTTTGATCCCAGTATGACCTCTCATATAACATGTTGTTGTATAATTTTGATGACCACTTGTGTACCCTTTTGTAGTGGGATTGGGTTGAACACCTGCATACCTTGGGTTGTGGGATTGGGATAAACACTCATGTACCCTTTTTCTGTGGGATTGGGCTGAACACAGGTGTAAAACTTGATCACAAATAACATTTATCATAACCCAATTAATTTTTTGGAGATATTGTTCCCACCAATTACACAATTAAATTTGTTCATATGTGTTCTATAAGAACATAAACCGTTTATCACTTCTAACCCCATGTAAAGAAATGAGTTTTATAAACACATCATTTTAATATAAACCATGGAAGAGAAAAAGGTTTAAAAATGACTTTCCATCATAAACATAAACCAAAAAAATAATGACGATAGTATCCCTGAATAATATCCCCATTAAATCATGACTAACATTAAATAATGTTATCTTAGAATGAAAGTAATTTTGAAAGATCACTTGAAATAATTCTTGAGGAAAATATCATAAAACTAGTCAATTATTTATAATATATATAAATAAACATAAAACAAGTGCAAATGGAAAATAATATAATCAAAATACATCCCACACATAATCATATAGCAACATAATCAATGAAGTAAATGGTTAACTAAAAGAATGTAAATTGGGTGATGAATTCCCTTACCACTTTGTAATCAGACAAATAGTAGGATCCATAAAAGTAATAATATGAAAATTAAACATTTAATAACATTAAGATACTAAGATTCATTATATTATACATAAAATTATCGTATATAAACCACACATAAGAAATAAGTGTCGATTAATTCATATGTATCATAGAAAAGAAAGTAAGACGAGAGACCCTTACCTCATGCTTCCCTTTAGTTTTGGGTTCATTAATCTTCTATATAAAAGTTTAAATATTTTATTAATTAAATTAAAATATAAAATACTATTAAAACATCCTTATATGGTACTTTTATAACATTTTACCACCAATTAATTAATAATTTTTTAATTATTTTCATAGTTTTTGGTGTTTTTGTTTCATGGTTTCATGATGGGTTCATTGGTGTATAATTATATATTTTTATATAAAATGGAAATAAAACACTATAAGTGATATAAAATGGTATTAATTCACTTACATAAGTTTAAATAGTCCCATTTTTAATTCTTCCTTATTACATGAGGATGACCCATTTGGTAAAATGTTATTGATAAATGATTAGTTTAATTTGGTGGTTTTCCGACCATCACAAACTAGTTTTGTTTTCTAAAATATAATGTCTATATATTAGTAATAGAATATTAAATAATGTATAATATACTAATTAAAATATTATTTAGCTTGAATAATAGTATTATTACCAATCATTACGGAGGTAACAGAAAATAACAAAAATCATTATTCATACAGGTGATTAATCAACATAATTTGGACAATAGTTTCTTGTCATTGAATAAGGGGAGATGTGAAATGAAATGGCTATGATATATTCCATTAGTAACATAATGATAAAATATATACTATATTATGGAGTTATTTTTCCTTAATTTATGAAGTAGGTGAGTATAAAGTGAAAGAATTAACGAGGGGGTTTGAGAAAATTACCTCTTGAATATCACCTCCTTGAAGGACCCTTGAGAACCTTTGATTTGGGTTTTTGGTGAGACCAGAAGCACATGTACGTGGGGATAGTGAGGATTATTGGTTTGGTAGATATTTTGGGATATTCAAGGATTTTTTAGGAGGAATGGGTTGATAAGGGGTGGTATTTATACTTGAGGTTGGGGTTTTTAAGTTATTAAATACTGATTATTTAATAGTTAAGCCAACCACATTGAGGTGGCATTAATTTAAATGAATTCGGATGATATTTATTGTGTTAATTATTGTTTATAGTTGATAAATAACTCAAAAATTGATTAATGTTTATAGTTTATGGGTATTTTAAGTCGTTACCTTTTTACTTTAAATTGTTTCGTTATTTTACCTATATCATGGTAAATATTTCATTTTTACCATAGTAACTTTTTGTGCCTCAAAATTAAATTAAATATTTTAAAAAAATTTGTAAATTTTTATTCCAAATATGGAATGCATTTTACTATATTAAATTCATTTAATTTTAATAATTTCTTTAAAAATTAATCCTGCAGACACAAATGGAAAGCGAGTTTTTAATGTGAAAAGGTTCAATGGTTTTAAATGTTTTTATATACAATTTTAATGTGAGATTAATTAAAACAAACCAAATTGGATTTATTGACACATAATTTATCAAATTATTCTTTAAAACAATTAAAATATAATTTAATTATATATATAAATTATTTGAAAATTTATAATTAATAAAATTTTTGTATTTTTCTCTATTCATCATAAAATAAAAAATATCATAAAAATACCTAAAAATTTTCCCAATTTAGTTTTTATATAAAAATTTAAAAAATAAAATTTATTTTTTCAAATAAAATCTATTAATGTTTCAACATTATGTTTTTAAATAGGTGCGCCATTAAAAGGCCAAAAAATATCCTTTTAGAAAAATATAGCTTTTATGCTTAAAATAAGACTTATTCTTTTCATAAGCCTACCAAACCTATTGGATGAATTCAAAAAAATTATTGAATATATAAAAAATGAATTTCATCAACATCTTTCATTAATAGTGAATATATTTATTTATTTTGATAAAATTTCATTCTGGGTAGAAAATAGTTTTTTATATAAAAACACTTCATTTATGTTCAATTTTTTTATTTTTATTTGTAATTAATTGGTATCAAATTAATTAGTTTCATAATAATTTGAAAAATATATTTTCATAATTTATTTAAGACCATTTATTCCCTCTATTCCAACAGCTATATCACAATTAAACAATAATATGTAATTGTTTGTTTAAGCTTGTTGTTATGTGAAATGTAAGCTATCAAAGAGATTAAACTTGTTTGAAAAAACTGACATTACTTAAAATATTGGGGTTTTATATAAATAGTTGATAATTTGAGTTTTATTCAAAAGAACATGATGATGGTTCAGTTCAAGAAGAAATTTTTTAATGATAATCATAGGAATGATGATATTTTTGAGGCTTACAATCATGTTTTTCTTAAAGTATTTCTGGATAAAAGTGTTATTCATTTGGTAAAAAGTGATAGTTGAGTATGAATTTAATTGGAAAAAATTAAATTATAGAAAATATTGGATTGGTTTCTTAATTACAGGACTTTACTCAATGTTTATATAGGTCTATGAAAAATTTCATGTTTCATTAGTAATGAAATATATGCCAGATGCATCTCATGTTTTGATCCCCGAAGTAGTTCATTTGGAAGAGAACCTTTTTAATGAGAAACAACTAGTATAAAATCATGATATTAGAGATAAATTGATTCAAAAGGAATTTATTCATAGGGTTATATTTTTTTGTATAAATCATATGATTGATGAAGATACATGGTAATCAAAATGAATTGAATCACAAGGTTATCGTTTTTTTATATATCATATTATTCGTTGCATTATCTAGGTTTAATTTTATATTAAATTTTCCAAATTTAAGAACTGAATTTTATAAAATAAATCCTATATTTTGAATCAGAATAATTAATATTAGGTAAAAATGTTAACTTAATTTTTTTCGTAATGAAAAATAAAAATAGTAAAATATATTTCAACATTTTTGTTTAAAACCAATTTACTGGAGGTTAAACTAAAGAGATAAGGGTTAAAATAACTAAAATAATTGTCTAAATCATATTTCACAGCCATATTTAAACCCTAAATCATCTTATATTTGTAAATTTTCCATTTATATACATTTCTGTTGATTAATACAATGATATATTTTCATAGTTTCAAAAATTCTATGTGCGACCTCAACCACATTTTCAAAAGGACACCTCTCTCCTATTTTCTCTATTCCAAGACTTTTGGCCCAGTAAATACCAACCAAAATATATTACATAAATCCTTCCCAAAATGAAAGAGTTCATAGTTTGATCATAAAATCAACCAATGAAGGCTTTAGAATTAGTACTAAATAGGTTGTCTGAAGAAGAGGTATAATTCTTAAGTGAGTATTTTTATTTTATTTATTCATCTACCTCCTTCAAATATTCTTAAACATTGATGAATAGTAAAATAAATATATTATATATAATTATAAGTAATTTTTCTTATTTAATAACCTATATATATATTCCATTCCATCAAGATGATAAATGAATCCATCATTCGTGTGTATAGTGGACTACGGCCTCATAAATCGATGTAATTTGTTTTCTATCACAACCTCTCACTACAGGTTATAATGATGGATTTAATATATAAATAAGATATTCATGAAAAACTTATAAATATTTAAATATAATATATAATTTATTTTCCTAAATTTCCATCCATTGATAAATGATAACGTCATTTGTGTGTACATGTGGATTACCACCTACATTAAGTTATGCAAATTTTTTTCATAGACACATCACATGGATGAAATATATAAGTTTATTTAAAGATATAATATGATATTTATGATATAATAACAATTATATAATAATAAAAAGACACTTACCTTATTTCCCTCAGGTTCATTGAAAAATTGAAACATTACTGATGCATACATACGACCTACCGACTCTAGGATTGTATCATAATTCATTTTTCATAACCATATTTCCTGATTTATTTTAAAAGAAATGATAATTTATAAAAAAGATAAATATTTTATCATTAATATTTTTGCGATGATTTAATATTTACCCCATTGACCATAGATATCTTAGAAAAGTTATTATGGACATATGAGATTAATGACGTCAAAACATCTAACGTGATCTTAATTGATTATATAATTTTATATAACATGGAAATAAATAAAATTAAATGAAAAATAAACATGAAAACGGTTATAAATATAATAAATAATTAACATAATCTATTTATTAAGGAAGATAAAGAACACATGTGATGACTTTGACTCGATGTAAGGGACACTTTATATTAAAAGCTCGTTTTAAATGTTTGAATGTGTAATATTCTATATATTTTTCTTCCATACTTGTATTCTAAAACAATTTTAATTTAATTAATTTGTCATACATGAATTATTATAAATAAAATTTTATGTCACTTTTTCCTTTATTTAAATGAATTTCAAAATAAATATTTTTAAATATATTATACGAAATGTTTTGACAAAAAGAAAAAGGAATGTTATTTTTTAAATTATACAGAACCAACATATTTTTCTACCCTCATAATAGTTATTTTATATTTATCATACTATATAAGATTCCATGTTTTATTAAATCTAAAATTTTCCTTCATTTTTTCTGGGTATTTTCAAAAAGGGTTTTAATTAAAATTAATATTTCAATATAAATAAGTGTTTTTTTATTGGTGAAAAGTACATTTTTATAGGTATGATAATGGAAATATAAGTTTTATCTATTATTATTATGTTATTATTCGTGGTAATTATTTACGATGATTGGAGAGCTCTATATATCTCATGATGGCGGGTGAGCCTAATAAAGATCATGATGATGGGTGATCCTGATATATCTCTCTTTTTCATTGGGAAAAGGGATAGAGATAACCAGCTAGGTTAATCCTATAAGATTATAGGAATTAACAGTATACATTATTCCATTTATAATATTGATTTTAAGAGTAATATGAAAATTATTTCCCAAGTTACCTACATGAGTTTTCTATTCTTTATATGGGTTTTTATGGTAATAATAAGATTTTTCAAGTAAATCTAATGAGTATAAGTTTAAAGGGATGTTTATGATACTTATTAAGGGTGAAATGTATACAATTTCATTAGTTTTTCATGATTTAAAAGAAACCATTATGTGTTTTATTTTTTCAATTAAAGGTTATTATTAAATGTTTCATGAAAATATTTGGCTAGATATTTTGGTATCTTGGGTAAAAAATGTTTATTTGGAGCCCAATGTTTATTTTAAAAAAGTAAAACATTTCTGAGTATTCATGGACTAATGGATCTTTTTCTTTATTTTTACATGCATGTTACTAATATTTTGTGCTCACACCACATTTTCAAATTTTGTTCACAAGGTTCTAAAGATGATTAAGGATAAGGACGAGGTCAAGATGAAAATTGTGAAAATATATCTTGAAAAGAAAAAATATTATATCTTAAATGTGTTTATTATGGTAATATTGGATACTAATTGGTAGTGTTTGATTTTTGATATAATAATTATTTATATGATGTTGATAACCTAATTTTGCAAAAATGAAAACTTAAAAGATATCTAGGAATATAATAAAATGAATTATTTTCTAAATAATCTGTTTAATATACTATTTATGGTTAGGTCCTTATAGTTGATATCTAAGGAAAGGGTTGGATAATTTTAGTGTTTAAGATAACATAAGTTGATCTCATTAAGAAATTATAATTTATGTTTATCATGATATAGAATATTAATATTGTTATGTTGCTACATATAAATAATGTATATTCGGAATATTTTCTTGTTGAGGAAACATGGAGGTGGATGTAGGAACGAAACAAGAGGAAAATATCCTTCCAAATAAATATTATGGAATGGATGTAATTGGAAGAAATGAGATTTTTTCTATAATGTCTATATTGACACTTGATATAAATGTTAGTGGCATCGTTGACAGAGATAAACCCAGTATGCCATAGAGGAGAATGTCAGTAATGGAACATTTTATGAGATAACATTCTCTAGTATTCAGTGGATATTTTTAATCAGTTATAAATTAAGAATTTATTAAACATCTTGAAAAGATATTCAAATTCATGGGTTATTTGGTACAAAAAAATCCACCTCTTTCTATTTACCATTTTGAACTCGAAGCCAATCAATGGTGTTCAATAGTTAATAATACTAATAAAAGTTAATAGATTGATGCTATATAATATAATGAATTTAATAATTATTCCCTTGAGAATTATTTTCTTAAGGCTGTTCAACATAGGATTAAAAATATATTCCTATAATTAGTGCAATATACAAAAAACTGAGTAGCCATATTTGATGCGAACTTGACCCGACTGAAAAGGTATGCACCAATTTTTTTTGAAATATTGATAGTAAAAGTAACCAGTTTTACTTAGGATTAAATCCATGATACCAAAAAGATTTGTCTTATCACAAATTTAAAATTTATGAGAAACATGTTCATTGTTATGAGAAGGTAGAGATAGACTTTGTTAATGATCAGATTTTCTATAAAACAATAACAATATAAGGTTTATGTTGTAGAAAATTTGGAGGAAGCAATAAATGAAATCTAAAGGTACAAAAATCATGTTTTTTGTTTCTGATAGGTGTTGTAAAAAGGTACCTAAATAATGTATTAGAAAATATAGGAAATTCATCTAACATGGTACGTTTGGGAATATGATTCGTGCTTAAAAATAAAAATATCGTGTTAGTGGTAAGACCCATTCTAATAAATAGAAATTATGGTGTTTTAAAAGTAATGATATGGTTCATTATGTGGATGTGTGTCCAAAGTAGAGAATGAATGATAAGATGCATCAATACTATAATAAGAAGGTTTTCGTTAAATCCTTTTTCAACTACTTCAGCAGATGTTGGGCTATAAAATGAATTTGTAACAATAACATTAATTTTTTATTCAGATTAAGATAATTTCTTTCTTGATTTAGGGTCGACACATTCTTTCATTTTATATAAATTTGATGGTAAAATGGAAATTTCACCTTAAGAAATGAAATTACGACTTTTACTCAGAAAAAATGGGGTATTATTAATGAAACAATAATTTATAAAGATATTATTATTATCATATGTGGATGTTTTATAATGTCACGAACCCATGAGCCACTATAACCGGTGCCCCAAGCCGGGTCACCACATGACCTCAGTCACACCTCCCCATGCGCAAGTTGCTACTAAATAGTAGCACAGGTCTAAAGACAACATAGGGAGACTATAACCACTTATTATAGTGAATTTACAATAGAAGTAAGGTACAAAATTTTAACAACCATATGGAACTATATGTTGAAAACATAAGGTCAAATTCAACATGTAACTAAGTACACATGCTATAACTATGTGATGCATATACTACATGTTAGGTGGTTTATAAATAAAACCTCCAATACTGAAAATATATAAGATCTCAAACACACAACCACAACCCCGCCTAGACCTAACATAACATGCTCTAACACATCATACCATGCACAAACAAAATGCCAAGCCCCTATCCTGAACCAGTACCAGAAAACATGTTGCAGCTTCTCAAGTACCCAAGTTCCATGGCGGCCTGAGCAGGATGTAAGTATAACTCAGTAGGCCAACAACTACAATGTCTAAATAAATATCTAGTATACACAATGGTTTATTAAGATAATAAAAGGTATAATGAATAAATATTAAAATAAGGGAAAATATTTTTCATATTTTTAAATTACTTATTATCCATTTTATGCCTTAAGTTCCATCATGAAAAAAAACATATATCTCTCTGTACATACTGATAGCTTAATCCATAACATATGGGGTTACATAATTTTTCTAACTTATAAAGATCATTAATCAATTCAATTTAACTATGTACATTTGAGCATTAGTCCAAACAACCATATCAAATCCATTCATTTCTAGCATAAAGACTGGGTCTAAGACCCCAACCATGAAATACATCGACGGGGACTATAGCATCACTCTATACTAAACCGATAACTTGGAACATTAGTCCAACATTTTAGTTACACAACACATTGGTGAGGACTGGGGAATAAGTTTATCTCAAACCATGGAGTGTAGCCTCAGTCAAATCCCCCATAAATACCACTTAATCATGTGAATATTCCTTATTAAACATTTAACACCTTTATTGCATTATATTGTCATTTACCAATGTCCATACAGACCCTCAAAACCAAACCATGGCATAAAAACAATTATTTATAATAATCTTGAAGCCACATTTTAAAACATTGGCCTTCCTCTTTGAAAAACTTGCCATCTAATCAAGGCTTTTAATTTCTAATTTTTTCTATTTCAAAGATTCAATAAGGAATTTTTAGAAAAAATTACACCATGTCCTCTTTTCAAATAATCATCAAAATATATTAATAAAAACACCTTTTCAAATCACCTTGAGCTCAACCCCTAATTTTAAAACATTGATGATTTCAAAACATCATTTTATTTCATTAAAAAACATAACTGAATCAAAATACAAAACAAAACATTTGAACCATTTCAACAGTCTCATAGGGAGTTCAAAAAAATAGAATATGAACACTTTAAGTATCTCCTTCTCCATGCCCATTAGCTATGTACTAACCCCTACCCATTCATGCTCATAATCCCCCAAACCAAATATTTACCAATTCATTTAACTGTGGTTTAAGGGTTTGTAATACCCCATAGGTATGCCTAATTTCGGTCTCACGTCATCAATATACCCAATGGGATCTATGGAGGGTTTCATACCTCAATATAAAGATGAATTTACTTTCCTTAGAGAAATACAGAAAAATACTACAAGGTAGATAATTGTAACAACCGCATACTCATATAAAACATATAGACTATGGGAAAAAGCATTAAGACCACCTACCGCATGCTCATAGATGACCACTCATTCATCCTTGGCCCTTCATCCATGCCCAACCAACCTTTAACACCAAAACTCGGAATATACTGAAAAATAGGGTTTTAGGGATCCAGAAGGAGAAAAACATTCATCCAATCTTGTTCCATAAAATGGAAGTAAATGGAGTTAGGAACTTACATAGAGCTTGGATTCACACCCAAATACCCACTAAACGCATAAGAATTGGGTGAGAAACACTCATGGTTGAGGAGGAGGATACTAGTTCATCACCCTTTCTATAATGGTTCAAATGGGAGAGAAATTTTGGGATGAAATATTTAATCCCACTGGGGAAATATAATTTACCCATTTTTAAGAGGTGTATGTTTTGGTTGAATGGTTGTCCAAAACCTATGCCAACCATGCATATCCCTCTATCCAAGAGGGAAAAGAACCATACAGTCCATTTGGACACCCACATAGTTAAAAACCATACAGTGGTTGTGTACTGGTCACTGACTAACAGGAGCTTAAATCACATAGTCTCTTGGGACACCCTGAATGGTTTCCCTAAATATGCACACACCTTTACAAGTTCCATGATTATGGTGCACAATTACTAATAAAAATGTTACAACCATGAACTCAGTATATTTTGGCCTCTTTTATATCATTTCCATGTCCCAAATCCTCAAGACACCCCTCAGGCTAGTCTTACTCCCCAGAAAAATTCCATAAACCCAAAATTCAATTAAAGATGTACCATATTTAATTATCAGGATCATAAAATCTCCCCACCATATGACAAATCATCCTTGAGATACATTCCTTGGTATTACCAAGCCTCCATGATAATGGTCGGACCCCCAAACCCCTCTTATCAACTTTCATCTGCCAAGACTCCTCCTAAACATGGATATGTCATCACAATTGGCAAACCAATAAAATATCCATACCACATGGAATTTCCCAGTTTTGATCTAAAATATGAACCCAAGGCTGCTCAAAGGATCATCAACCTCAACTCATCCTCATAAACACCAACGATAGAAACCATGTGGAAGAACTATGTCAATACAAGAAAAATTTTGGCATGATAAAACATCGAACGAGTAGTAAACCACTATAGGAGATCCAATAGTACACTATCGATATTATTTCGACAACAAGTTTCAAGTAGACCAACACATATGGTGTCAGCTGAAGGATCTTACAATTTCTGGACACCTCCCTCGACCTACATCGATCCATAACTCGTGGTCTGACAACCTTGATCCAAATCTGAATATCCAAAAGAAAACCAAAGCATAACCCTCATCTCAAGGAACTCAACTAGTCAAAAAATGAGCTAGTGCTCATTATCCTAACCAAATACCCAGATAGCTCTTACCTAATCCCATATAACCAAAAACAGCAATCATGTAATCAATTGAAAACTTACCTATGATGGAGCTCCCTACCATATTATTTAGCTCAGAAAAAACATATTCAGGTGTTTGTAACCTCCACAATTAAAAATGACCAAAAAAGTCTCAAATAAAACTTCCACAACGTAACTAGTGTGATTCCTAAAGCTTTGCACACAAGCATTCCCAAGAGTACCAACCAACATCGGTGATCTTACATTCCATTGAAACCACCTAGAATAGATGCACCTCTATTGGACATATATCAACAAAATATAACTTGGTTCTTCCTAAAAACCCATTTACCCCCCTAAAACTCACCTATCATTTAAAAATAGCATTAAGGTGTCTTACAAATAACCGTGTCTATTCCATTTTACTATGTCATGTCAGAACATCCTTGATTGGCTCATCCTGGAATGGACAACTCCCACTATTGGCACATTACCACCTCACCTAGCCATAATTCCTTTAGAATGGGAACACCACAACCATCCAAACACACCTAACAGAGTCATTACCTGACTCCTGAGGTGGTTATATCATCCAAACCCCACTAACCAAAAAAATCTTATTGTCTCATTGTACCCACAAATGCCTCTAACATGAGCACTAATGATCACTCTTAGAACCACACTAAGCTGAAAGAAAATGATCGGCTTAGTCTACCACCACATCCATGTCTACATGTCCTTCATTGAGGAACCTAATCATGTACCTCATAGGATTATAATCGGCCTCCAGATGCCACCACGTCGAAACCATGTTTTTTCCTACACATCTAAGACTGAAACACCACTCCCCACCTTATGAGTTTCATTTCCACTTTTTTCCTTAAGAAATTCAAACCACTACGGATAACATCCTCATGAATAAATATCCCTATGAGTGGTAATTACCATATCTCCCTCACTAGAGAGACAAAATGAAACATTAACTAGCTCTCATCCTAGTCTTTCGAGAATGAAACCTTTAGTATTTTATGACATCAAAACCACCACATGTATCCCATTCAAAAATGGCCAATGGTGCACCTACCACAACATAGATATACTTTTTACTTGACACAAGGGAAAAAACATCAAGAAGAATCTTCATCGCATTAGAATAAAATCCTAGGTAGATTGGAATATATCCAATGCTCTCTCAATATACCCCAGATGATGTCAAGATATTTGGCATGATCGGCTCAAGTGTGGAAGCACACCAAGACGTCATTGACAAAACCACCATAACCAGCTCATTCTTGATTTACAATATCACTAAAGTGATACCTTAACCAAATAGTATTCCATAGGATTCCTTTACCGCACATGAATCATTGACACCTAAACACTACAACTCATGTGGGCTTGTGAACTAAAACTCACTATGTCTTCATGACTCTCTTCCAAGAATTCGTGAACCAAAGTTTTCTTTGGTACTACTACTTCCGCAATGGCCATGTTCTTCCATCATAAACCTAGAGATTCACCACTAATACACAACTATCTATCACATTGATCTAAAACCAATTAGACTCTCACATAACCATTTCATCCCACTTTAACCTCTTATAAATGGAATTCTATTACTCCCAAGACACATTTTTACATGTCCCAAATGGCATTATGCTTCAACAGCACATGCTAAACATTTTTACGTCATTAGAACCCCCAAGGCCACACACTTCCATGTAACTACCCACTAAACACATCTTTAGACTATACATGTCATACATCACTGGAGATAGATCCCAAATGCCCGATTACACAACTAACCAAGCCTCCCAATCATCTAGATTCATCAGAATCAAGGAATTGTTGACATTTCTATCCAACAACCCAACCTTTCACATGAACAAGATCAACCACTTGAACACCCCACACCCTAGGTGTTCCTTATATGAAAAGATAATCCATATAATGATAACATTAGTTTCCCACATTGATCATTTCCAAAATATCCAAGACAAACACATGAATGATTCTTACCTTCAAAACCAACTATAATCACTCAAGTGGTTCCCTGAGTAAAATACCAGGTCAAAACCACTCAATTTTTACAAATATTCAATGAAACCGACCATGCCTTGATTAAAACACTGAATCACCTATTCGTTCTTTACATTCCCAACGAACCAACAACATTAGGTTGACCTCTATCGAGGTTACCCTCGATTTCCAAAACCACTGGTGCAAAGAAATAATTCAAATCAAATATCTAAAACCATTTCCTTTCCCAATTATCCCTCTGGGAAAAACTATCACTATCAAATACTCTTTGTGTGCTTCTAATACATTATCAAAATCCCAACCAGTTCTTTATGTACCCAAAAACATAAAAACCTGACCGAACCCTCTCAGAGGTCATCCTAGAAGACCAACTTACACCAATTCCCTAAACTGGAGTGACATATAGAAAAGGCTTATATCCCTCCTTCTAATACATCACATTAGACCTTAAATAATTTACTTAACATGGGTGAAACTCACCCCCACCTTCAAAAAAAATCCACCTAATGCACCATGCATCGATTTACTCTAGGCCCTACACCAAAGATATGCACACACACATATTGAAATTATGAGCCAAACACCCACTCCATGGTCTAAAACACAACTTGCATGGTATCATCCTATAAGTTTCACCACATCCAAATTACTAGACAACATCCCAAAATATCATTGTCACCACCCTTTGGAATATAAAAAATCTATATCCATTTAACCATACATTAAAACACAACTAGCCTTAGGAATCATAACCAAGGAACCAAACTGTGGCACTATCACAATCCAAAACACCCATATAAAAATCCATATAATAACATAATGTAATATCCTCACCCAAATTTCAAGGTTCCATTATTTCCCACTTCCCTGTTGAATTAAACCTCACTATTTAAAACGTGAGGATTCACAATTCAAAATATTCCATTTTTAATACCCTTTGATTTACACTTTTTAGAAACCTTTTTACTAACCCGACATTTAAAAAATGAAAGATTTACCCAAATCTATATTTTTAAAACATTTTCATTTATAACCATTTAAAAGAAGTTCAACAGGCATAACCATAGTAAAAAACGTACACCACTTTCTTATGAATCCCAATGAAAAATTAATCATAGGAAATATATTGATGAACAATTAGTCCTATGTGAATAGCATGATGAATAAACCCACACACACCCTCTTTCCATACTGGGCCAAGAGAGAAAACCATATAAACCAATAACATCACATCAAAGTTATCCACATTAGGTGAACAATTGAATAAATTGTAAAAGCACAGAAAAACATCAATCCCCACCCCTAGCAATTTGGGTTATTCCTCATACATGGGAATACATCCACCTAGGAACGATCTCATTAGAAAGACAAGATAAGATCATAGTATCCTTTCGACTATTCCAAATTAGTAAGACAAAATGAACACACTGATACCACTTTATAATTTCCCCAACCTGAGGGCCATTATAACTAGTGCTTCAATTAGGGTCACCACAAGAACCCATGTGTGCCTCCCCATAATCTAGAGGTTATAGAATGGTATTGTGTGTCTAAAGACAACATGGGGAGGCTATACCTGTTTATCAGAGTGAATTCAAAGTTGAATTATCATCAAAAAATGTTATAATTAGCAGGAATAGTAATTCGAAAAGATAAGGTAAGATACAATAAGTAACCAAGTACACAAGCTATAACTATTTGATGAATACACTATATGTCAGATAGTCATACAAATAAAACTTCTAATACCCAAACCATAGAAGATACCAAAAATAAACTTGAGCCCTAGAATGATATTAACATTCCATTATATAACCCATCATCCCATACAAAAACCAAATGCTAGTGCTTCGTCCTAAACCAGTACTAGAAAAAAAGTAGCATCTGATTGGGTTCTTATGTGTCATGGAGTCCTTAGTAGGGAATGAGTGAAAATTTGTAGGTCACCACCAATGGTTTCTAAGGAAATATCATGTCTATACAATAGTGTGTGCAGATAATCAAAGTTAATATAAGTAAAATGGAAATATGTGAAAATATGTTCCACGTTCATAAAATATTAATTATCTAATTTATGCCTCAAGTTCTATTGTGAAAACCAAAAAATGTGTCCTACTCTATCCATGCTGAGAGAAAAATCCATATCATATGGGTTTACATACCTTTCATCATGTATGATGTTCATTAATTAATAAAATTTCACCATTCACCTTTAGCATCAGGCCAAGAAACCATATCATATCCCTTCATTACAAGCATAGAGCCTTTATCTAACATCCCAACCATGGAATAAATTTACGGTGCCTAGAGCACTAGTCTAGACTGATCCAAGAATGAGTATGATCAATCTAATATCCTAATGATAAAATATATTTATGGGCCCAAGAGAATTAGTCTAGCTTAGCCCGTGGATTGGATCCTCATTCCAGTCTCCTACACATAAAAATTATTCAAGTTCCTATTCATTATTAATTTTTTCCTACATTTACCACTTTACCATGTTGTTTACCAAAGTCCCAATAGAAAATGAAAACCAAACCATGAAATAAAACAACAAAAATACTCATTTAAAATAATATTGAATCCAATTTTTAAAACATGAGTATTCCTTTTTAAAAACTATCTATTCCATCAGGATTTCATTTCTATTTCCAACCATTTTAGTCAATCATTAATGAATTTTGAAAAAAAGTTACTCCATTTCCCCCTTTAAAATCAACAAAAAAATCTATTAATAAAACCCTTTTTCCAAATCACCTTGAGTAAAAAACATACTTTTAAAACATTAACCATTTCAAAAAATAATTTTCCATTATTTGAAATAATAACTAGATAAAAATCCAAAACACAACATTTAAACAATTTCAAAAGTCTCCATGGAAATTCACAAATGTTTATATATGAAAAATTCAAACACCATGTTTACCGTATCCATTATCTAAGTAAAACCTCTACCCATTCACTCCCATAATTCACCTTATTCAATATTTACTAATTCATTTCACTAGGTTTGAAGGGTTTGGAATACCCCATGGGTAGCCCCCTATTTGGTCTCACATCATTACCAAATCTAATAGGGTATCTTCAGTGTGTCTCACCTTAATCTAAGGCCTAATTTACTCCCCTTAGGAAAAGACATGAAAATTTAGCAATGGATCAAATTGGGAAAACCATAAACACATATAAAATATCTAATATATGGTAAAAGTATTTAAGACCACCAACCTCAAGCTCATAGATGATCTCTCATCCAACTATGACCCTTGATCTAATACCAACTAGTAATTAACACCCAAACCTATAATCTAGTGGAAAAAAGAGGTTTTATGAGATTTATAAGGAGGGAAAACATTAAACCAATACAATTCCATAAAATTGATGGAAATAATGTTGGATACATACCATGAACTTCGAATATAACCCAAAATCACTCTAAACACCAATGAATTGAGGGAGAAACACCAATTATGGAGGTGGAGGCTATTGGTTCATCACCGTACATGTAAGGAGAGAAATGGGGGAGAAATTTGAGGAATAAACATTTAAAATATAGAGGGAAATCCTAATTTCCCTATATTTAATAGGTGTGAGGTTTGGCTACATGATTTCCAAAACCTTGGGACAACTAGGAATCTCCCTCAATCCAAGAGGGAACTAGGCCGCATAGACTTTACGACCACCTGCATAGTTTGAAAATCCACGCAGGGGCTGTGTTCGCACCACTATCTGAATAGTTATCATGTTTCACAGTCCCTTGGGATACACTTATTGGTTTCCCTAACCATGTACACCCATTCTAAATGCCATATAGTTCTTGAAAACAGTTACTGCTAACCATGCAACAAACATTCTCTCAGCACAATTTATCACTTCATCAATCTTTTCTCTTTCTTGAACTGCCAAGACACCATCGAAACTAGTCTTAATCCCTGGAAACATTCCATAAACAAAACAATAACCTAGGAAATACCTTATCTGATGTTTGGGGTATTATTAGGGTTTTCCCTATAAACTATTTCATCATTTTGATGGTAGATTTTTATATTATTGAGGTGTGGATAGGGTTTTAGTTTACCATTCCAATATATTGTTAAATCTAAATAAGTTATTTTATAAGATGAATTTTAGTTACAATGTTCAGAGGAATTTATACCTTTGATAACATATCAAGAAGTTGAGAAAATTTTAAAATATGATAATGATATTTATCATGACAATATTATTTAAAAAACGGGAACTACTCAAATTAGTCATGTGCCAATAGTAAATGAATATTTGGATTTTTTTTTTCTATTGAGTTACCCTTTATTTTCCCTAACTAGGGATTTGAATTTACTATGGACTTAGTACCTAACTCTTAGACAATTTCAAAACCTCCTTATCAAATATATTAAGTGGAAATTATGAAATTGAAAAATTAGTTATAAGAATTATTAGATAAATGTTTCATTCATCCCAAAACATCTCAAAGGGTTTCTATTAATTTTTTATTAAAATGAAAGATGGTCCCATAGAGATTTTTAATGATTATAGTGCATCGAATAACCTTATGGTTAATGATACATACTTTTCCTTATATCAATGAATTGATTGATCATATCCAAGAGATAAATATTTTTAGAAGATTGAACTCAGGTCTGGGTATCATCAGGTAAAGTCTTAGTTTGATGAAATACCTAAGAAAAAAATTCATACTAGGTAAGAGAATTTTCAGTTTGTGGTCATGTTCTACATTTGGAAAATTTCAATATAAGTATTTGTGGGTCTTATAGATATATGTTTCAATTAATATTTGGAAAAATTTGTAAATTTTTTAGTTGATGATATTTTGGTTTAATTAAATCCTCATAAGAAAAATTATGCTACATGTGACATCGAGCTGAAAGTTATAATGTTTTCATTAAAATTTTATAGAAATCATTTATATGGATTAAAATGTAAAAAATATACTTATCATAAAATATTTAATTATATATTAACTCCAAAATATTTTAACATGTGAAAGAGGAGACTAAAGGAATTGATGAAGGATTATGACTTTACAATTCATTACCATCCAAGTAATGAAAATATAGTAGTTATTTCTTTAATTCGGAAATATAATGCATCATCAACTATACTATGTATGATCAAGATCCTTTGGATAATGATTTCATGGATGTTGGAATTGAAATTGTGCATTTAGAAACTCTTTATTTTTTATTTTAGTTTTCAATAAAATCAAATCTATGAGAGAAGATTAAGAATTCTTGGAATAAAAATGGTTTTTTATAAGAAAATGTCGAATTGATTATGAAAGGTAATTTTCCTAAATTTAATATTGAAAAAGAAAGTGTTTTTTGATTTAGGAAAAGGTTATGTGTTTCATGTGACACCCATTTAAAGATAAAACTATTGGGTGACGCTCATATATCTCCATTTTTATTTCATCCTAGAAAAATAACAAATATATAGAGTCCTTTGGGAACATTTTTGGTAGGAAATAATAAAGTTAGATAATTTTGATTTTACTATCAAATTTTTGAATTTTCAATAGGTTATATCTAAATGACAATTAAAAAAGTGGATTCTTCAACATTTTCAAGTTATATAATCTAAATGGGAGAATATATCCACGGATTTCGTGGTGGGTTTACTGAATACATATTATGGTAATAATACCATTTTTTCATTGCTGATCAATTATCTAAATATTCTGATTTTCTTACCATTCAAGATAGTATGTATTTGTATAAAATTTCAATAATTTATTTTATATAGAAAATTATATTACATGTATTCCCTATTTAAATTGTAGTTTATCATGATCCTAGATTCCCCTCTAATTGCTAGTAAAGCCATTAGAAGTTATTGGGTATTGAACTAATTTTCAGTATGGCCTTTCATCCATAATCTAATAGATGGTTAAATAAAAATATTCAGACTATGGAGTTTATTTATTGAGCATGTCCAATTGAGTAATAAGGAATATAGGGTCAATATATTCTTTTGGATGTGTTTTTATATGATAAGAATTTTCATTCCGACAAACCGATGGAACCTTTTAGAGCATTATATAGAAAGAAGTGTTTAACCACAATCTATAGGGATGAAGTTTTGGAATAATTCGTTTTAGACAATAATTAGTAAAGGATATGGTTCAGAAGATAAATATGATTCAGTAGCACATGAGTAAGACTAACAGAATCCATAAACTTTATGTAGATAACTAGAAGAAATATATTTTATTCGAGGAAAGTAATCATGTTTTTTAATGTATCTCTATTGAAAAATGTTATGAATTTTTGTGCATGGATCATTTTACCATATTAAAATTTAGTTAATATTGTATTTTTTTTCTTACTAATTGGTCATGCCCCCATGTTTATCATAGGTACATGATGCATTTCATGTTTCATTATTATGAAAATATGTATCAGATGCATTACATGTTTTGAGTCCTAAAGTAGTTCTTATGAAAGAATACCATTTTAATGAGGAACAAGAATTATAAATCATTAACCAAATAGAGTAATTTTTGGGGAATAAATTCATTTTATTGGATAACTATTTTTTGAGAAACTGTATAGTTGAATAAGGAACATGAAAATCAGAAAATTCTATAAAGGAAAAGTATTCCAACTTGTTTAAGTAGTGAATAAAATTACGAGAAAATAATTTTTAAAATGGGGGTATTATAACAACCTAGTTAATATTTATATAAATAATTTTCATATCTTTTAGATATTTATTATTTCTATTTTATCGAATTATTTTCACTAAAATAATATTAGGTAATATTTCAGTCAAAAGTGAAAAATATTTCTACCCAAATAGGGTTTTCATTAATTATATGATTTTACTGAAAATATTAATTTCCAAACAATATAATTTTAATTTGATAAATTTTAATTAATTTTTTAATTCCCTGTGTAAAAAATATATTAGGTATTATTTTGGATAATTGTCTAAAAAGATTTATTTTCAATGAATAGTGAAACAATAATTTTATTATTGAAAATTATCTTCTCTTTTTAAGAAATTAAGAATTAGTATTCTAACTTGGATTAGTTTTAAAATTTTCTTAGATAATTTGTATTCAATGTAATAAAATAAATTTTATTATAATAAATAATATACATTAATTTGGTTTAAAATTTTATACATAAAAATGCATTTTTATGAAAAATCACATTTCCTCACATTTTACTGGTTTAATTTTAAATTAAATTCTTCCACATTTTTTAATTGAATTTAATGAAATGTATTATATTTTTTATAATTATAAATATTATTGGTTTATAATTAAAAAATATTTTTTTCTCATAATGAATTGTGAAAATAATAAAAATCATATTACCATAGTTAAGGTTAAAACATGTTTACTATTAGTTAATCTAAAAAGATAAAGCTTAAAATGGATTAAAAACATGAAAAAGTCCTATTTTATGTACACATTTCAACCGTATATCATAAAATAATTCTAAAATGATCCTATTGGGCCATTTGTATTGATTAAGACATAAATATATTTTAATATTTTGAGAAAATCCATGTTATCTGCCACTAATAAATGTGTCCTAATTCCCTATCCTATCCAAAAATCAAGATCCATTTGGTTTTCCAAATTATAGAAAAATTTTATTTATGACATCCTTTCCTATTTCATAGAGGCATGGGTTCTAATAGAAAAAAACCTAATAATTCTTCAGGTATAAACTATGGAGGTAGTTTGAATAATATGAATAATTTATAACTGAGTATTTTAATTTTATTTATTATTTTACCTCCATAGAATCATATAAAATCATTATGAAATAATTACCTAAATATA
Organism: Viscum album; assembly: GCA_963277665.1. Taxonomy (NCBI): domain Eukaryota; kingdom Viridiplantae; phylum Streptophyta; class Magnoliopsida; order Santalales; family Viscaceae; genus Viscum; species Viscum album. Next base: position 49,347,592 of record OY728138.1, on the reverse strand, counting down.
ATCCATATAAATTTGGGTCTGTGTGATATTATGTTAGTGGTATAACCTATATCCATCTTATCTTCCATAAAATGTGAAATGTACCCATATTTTGTGTGTATGTAGGACTATTTAATTGTAAACTGATTTCATGAATATAATATTTATATATTAAATCCATCATTATAATCATTCATGATAGATAGTTATAGAAAATAATAACATCGGTTTATGATGTGGTATTCATATATACTAATGAAAAATGGTTTTATTTCCCATCTTGTGGAAGATGTGATGGATATATGTTATTTGACTAACATAATAACATATCAATAAATAAAAGAGACTCAATTTATCATTTCAATGAGGTTTAATAAGATTTTAAGGAGGTATAAGAAGAAATATAATGAAAATGAAAAGTTAATAACTATAAATCTTCTTCAAAAATCCTCTTTAGTTATATATCTAAATCCTTACTAGGTAGGTCATATAATGAAACCAAGGACTCTAAAACGTCAAGTCGGATGTAAGGAATGGATTTGGGTCGGTCTTGAGAAAAATAAAAGGCTTTATGTATGGATAAAATAGTATATAGAATTTCATTTTATAATTTGGGTAGAGGACACACTTGAAATTTTTAAAATTATTAAAATATATTATTGTCTTACTCAATCTAAATGGCTCTAAAATGGACCATTTCTGAAGAAGATGTATAGTTCTTAATCAAGCGTTATCATTTTATTTTATCTTCTACCACCATAAAATCCTCTTAAACCATGATAAAATAATAAATTCATTTTCTCATATATAATTTTGTTTTATTATGTTAATGGAATTACCTATATTTATCTCATATTCCATAAAATGGGAAATGAAACCATCACTCATATGTATGGAAGAGTATTACCTCGTGAACCGATGTCATTCATTCTCCTTCAAATCCCCTAATGTCTAGTTATAAAGATGGATTTAACAAATATATAAGATATTAATGACATAAATATTATACTATGAGAGTAATATACCATCTATTTTCTTACCTTCGATCCATTAAAAAATGATAACAGCATATGTGTGTACGTGTGGATTACCACCTCCATGAACCAATGTGATTCATTTTTCATCATTACGCCACATTGAGAGTACATAAAAGTGTATATAAATATATAAAATTATATTTATGATATAATTATAATTATAGAAAGATAAAATACTACATATATTATTTTCAACATTTTTTTAAAAAAATATAAATTTTACAGATGAGTACATATGGCCTACTACATATATGATGGTAACATAATTCATTTTTCACAATCATCATTCATGGTTGATTATTAATGTCAAATTAATGTATAAAAGTGATAATTATTTAAATATAAATATTTTTGAGATGATGGAATAATGTTATCTTTGATCATAGTTATCATATAAGTCGTTTTGGACATATGAACTGGATATCGTAAAAACATATGATGTAAACTTATTTGATTTGGTAATTTCAAATAACATGGTAATAAATAAAATAAAAAGAATAGTAAAATTTAAAATGGGTCTTATGAAATTAAATAATTAACATATATTTATTATTCCGGAAGATAATGAACATACTTGATGATTCATACATGAGGAAAGGGACACTTTACCATACAAACCTTATTTTAAATGTTTTGAGGATTTATTTTCTAAATATTTTTCTTCCATTTCTATATTCATAAAATGATTTTTTTGATTTATTTATAATGAGATGAGATAATTATAATCAATAATTTTTAATTTATTTCAATTTATTTCAAAATGAATATTTTTATGAAATGTTTCCATAAAATCAAAAAAATGGAAGTTCAATTTTAATAGATACCATGTTAACATTTTTTTCCAACTGTAATAACCATTATTTTATATTTTGGTTCTGTTAAAATATTTCATGTTATTTTTTCTATAAAAAACACTATACACATTCTTATGGGTATTTTAAAATGTGGTTTTAAATTAAATAGAAATTTTTATCTACAGAAATGTTTTTTCATTGAGAGAAAATAATTTTTTATGAGTGTGATTATTTAAACAGAAGCTTTCCTTTATTATGAATATGTTATGGTTCATGGGAATTTTTTAATATGGTTAGTGATCCTGATATATCTCACTATGATAGGTTACCTAATATAAATCAATATGATGATGTATCCCAACATATCTCTCCAATGCATTGGGTAAAGGGATGTGGTTAACTAGTTAGGATAATTGTAAGAGATTATGGGAATCTATTTTGTATGTTATCCAATTTTTTAAAATTATTATAAGAGTGATATAAATATAACTTCCTGTTACCTATATAATTTATCTTTTCTTTCAATGTGTTTTTATAGAAATATTATGATTTCACAAGGTAATCAAATTAGTATAAGTTTAATGAGTAGTTTATGTTACATATTTCATGTAAAATGCATATGATTTTTAGTATGTTTTCATGATTTTTTCATGATTCTAAATAATCCTTTAATAGTGTTACTCTACCATTTATATTTCTTTTAAAATGTTTTATGAAATTATTTGGGAAGTCAAGTTGATTTCTTGGGTATAAAAATCTATATTTTTATATTAGAGTCTATTTTTAAAAAGGAATATTTTTATTACTATTCATGGACTAACAGGGTTGTTTATTTATTTTTATATTCCCCGTACTAATATCTTTATGCGGATCCCATGTTTTCAAATATTTTTTAGTTTCTATGATTTCATAGGGAAGTTTTGTTATCACTTTTAAGGATGTGGGATTTTAGAAAAGATATTTTTTAAAGATTAAAATGTATTTCCTTTCATGCCTGTATTTTTTAACTTCCACTCCATGGAAATGATTTTGATAATGTTTTAAACCTGTTATATCCAACATGAGTAATAACTTTGAGGACACAATTTCAAAAAAAGGGTATTAATTTAAAAACTCATATAACATTAAGATAAATAATTTACATTTCTTAATAATATTTATTTGTTAAATTTTATAGTCATGTAGTCATTATAAAAATATTTTGTAATTTTTTAGGAAAAATAAATTACTCTATTTCTATCCAAATTGGATTTTCATGTATAATATGGTTTTTCTTAAAATATTTATTTTTCAAATGATATAATTTTAATTTGAAAAATCGAAATTAATTTTTAATTCATCTTATCAAAATTACCTTAGGGTGCAATTTTATGATTTTTTTAAAAGAATTATTTTTTAAATAATAGTAAAAATTCCAATTTATGTTAAATTGTAATTTATTTTCATTAAATAAAGTAATTTTAAAGAATAATTTGAAATCTAAGTTATATTTTTATCCTTTAATTATATATAATCTAATTATTTATATAGGAATTATCATAATTTTAAATTCTGGTATAAGTTCATTTTCAGGCTTAAAACACGTTTTTTTAATTTTTTTCTTTGGATTTTAATATAAAATTAATTTTTGAAAATTAAAGACAATTAATTTTATAAAATTGATTCCAAATATATAATTAGTATATCTAAATTCTTTAAATAGGTCCCGTGTATTTTTTCTCTATGAAAAGTAACTGTGGTAAATATTTTCACCACGGTAATGGTAATTAGGTAATTAATGTTAAAAATAATAGAAAATGGACTAAAAATATATGAACCTAGACATAAACATTAAATAGTTTTTCTTTTTTAATTCAATAATTCATTCTATTACAATTTAGTTATTTTTAGGTTTATTGGTTTTGATAATTAGTTCATAACTCAAATATAACAAAAAACCATAAATTATAAAGTGGACACTTCAAATTAGTATCTATTTATTCTATAATATAAAACTTATATAACAAAACAAGAATTATTTTCATGGAAACTATTCACGGATTTCAACTTGACTTCTTCCTTTCCCTTACCGATCCTTAAATCCTGGGATAATATTTAAAAATGTGTGATGGGCACAAAAAAGGTCGGTAAGGGTCATAAAAGATAGAAAATAGTTAGTCCAATGAAAAACCTAAAAACACATTAAATTTGTTAACTATATCACATTGTTATATGAGATACACCAATAAAAAATTACTATAAAAAACAACAAAAAACGCAAATAAAATCTTTATAACCCATATAAAACAAACAAAAACATTTTTTTGAAAATTTGAGTATCACATTCATAACATTTTCTTACCTCGCGTTAGAAGTAGCTAAATCCTAGTTGAATCCATAAGAGAAACACTTTAGTAAATCCATACTCATTACCTATTAAAATAATGAACATTACACAATATATTAGAGTACAATTTGGGAACACCCATCATATAAGCTATATCGGGCTCACTAGGTGCTATTTGGGCCCACCCATCATATAAGCTACAACATTCTCCCTCTGTGCTATCTAAAAGAAACCATTACTCATCCATAATTATAAAGTACAATATTGAGAATAAAAAAATATTCTCTCACTTTTTCATCATAAAACATTTGAAAACTATTTTAAACTCGTATATAATTCACTTTTAGATATCAAAATACCATATTAGTTTAAAAATCCATTTTCTATAGAAAAATAAATTTTTATTTTTAAAACATAACAATACCAAAATACACAATAAAAGTTAATGAGGGTTATTATTTTAATAAAATAATAAATCTATTAATGGAAACCAAACCTAATATAATTGTTATGATAGTGGAAAAGTAATTTTCATAGTATAAATTAAAACATATCATTCATTTTATCATTTATAAAGAATGTAAATCCTTATTTACAAAGAATCCATTTTTTTGAAAAATATTGAAAGAAAGAAAAAAATCACATTTATAAAAATAAAATTTCTATAATCAATTCATTTTGGAAAACGTTGGCCTAGAAGAAAAGGAGAGTGTGAAGGAAAACATTAAAATATAATTTCTTAAAGATAATTCCCTTATAACTTTAGAAATATTTGACTCATAAGCCCCGCGAAAGAATAAAAATAAATTAAATAAATTAATTGATAATAGAAAAAATAAATATATAACAAGTAAAATGTGAATTATATAGAAATCATGTAATAATATTTATTCATAACTTCATAATTATCCTTAACAAAATGAAATTGAGTCAAAGTCACATACCTCGAGTTTGATTCGTCGCGCTCATTCATTATATCACTGAATAAAAAACTTGTGTTAAATATTAATTTGATTAATAAAACTTTTAAATTTTATTTTTCATTTTATTACACTTATTACCATGTCATATTTAATTAAATAATTAATTAATTTTATTTTAGAATTTTTGACGGTATTCAGCTTATATGTCAAATATAACCATGGTAGGTCGAGTATTGGTCAAAGTGGTCAATATTCAAAATAACGAGAATAATAATCAAAAAATAATTATAATATCTATACATATCCTATTAAGAAAAATTATGAAATATAGCTTATAGAAATAAATTGTGTTACGATCATGGAGACGATAGGTCATATGTACGCATTAGTAACGATTCCATTTTTCAACGATCATTATAGAAATGGGGTAAGTACTATTTTTCTTCAAATAATGATAATAATGTAATATATATAATATTATTTCATTGAATATATAAATATATATATTTATTGTCAAGAGTTAATGTAAAAAAAGAACCACATCGCTTCATCGAGGATATTTTCCACACATATAAGAACGAGAGTATCATTTTCAGTGTAAGAAAGAAAATTATATATTATCTTTTTATAATAATAAATATTTCTTAGATATTATATTTATAAAATTCGTATCACATATATTTTTTATCTTTTTAATTATTACCATTTAGGTAAAGCATTAGTGAAAAACGAATCATATCGCTTCTTGTGGTTGTATCATGTTGTACACATGAGCAACGTTATCGTTCCCCCTAAAGAATGGAAATTAAGAAAGAATATTTGACATAATAACTCTATAATTATAAATTTATTTCAAATATAATATATATACACACTTTAAATACATCCTTGCAATATTATATGATAGGTAATGATGTAAAATTAATAACATTGATTCATAAAGAGGTAGTTCTATGTACACACGAATGATGATTTCATATCACATTTTAAGGAAGAGGTGATGTCTTTTGGTTATAAAATTAACATAATAACATATAAGTATATGGAATATATTAGATTTATTATGTAATAATAATTTAATAACATTTTTATGAGTCATAAGAATAAATACAATAAATATGCTAGGTAAATCATAACACCTCTTCTCCAAAAAACCTCCTTCGGTAAGCAAAGAAATCCTTCATAGGATGGATTTATAATCAAAATTATGTGTCTAGATTATTAGGTGGTATGTTAAAAATTCATTTGGGTTTGTATTTTCTGATTCAATGGCCTTTTAAGTCATGAAGACAATAGGAGAGGGTGGCTTTTATAAGTGAAATGAGTGATACACTTATCATTTTTGCAATGAAAATTGTGTATCCTTGTTTTTTATAAGAAAAAAGAGTCTAAAATGCATAATATTAGATAAGTATAAATTATAATGTCTAAATATGTCTATAAAATATATTTTATATAGATGTTAAGTTATTTTAACCCTCATCTTTTTAGTTTACCCTTGGTAAATCAATTTTTACATTAATCGAGGTAATTAATTTTTATTGTTTCCACTATTCATTTTTTCAGTAATTAATTTGATCTTATTAAATAAAATAAAGCATTATAATTCCAAATATTGAATTTATTTTAATAAATTTAATTCATATAAGGGAAAATTTTTATTTTTAATCAAAAACCCGATGACGTGTTGAAAAATCTAGTTTTGGATAAATATATTTTTCAAGAAATAAAATATTTAATATTAAATATAAGATAAATAATAATAGTTGAACTAATATAAATTAATATTTATTTATAAATAAACCATAAATTTCATTTAAAACATTTCTCATTTGGGATTATCTTAATTAATTAAATGGGAGAAACATTATTGACATTAAAATAGTTTTTAGAAAAAACCCATTTTTAAACCCAAATACATACTTATACTGAAATCCAAAAAAACAATACTTCAAAAGTATTTATATGGATTGTATATAACTTAATAATAAATATATTAATTTAAATAATAATAAAAAATGGGACTTTTAAATTAATTAATTTAATGAAAATAAATGAATTTTTTTACAAAAAATGATATTTTTCACAATTCACCTAAAACCCAATATTTTCTAGAAAATTAAAAAATTTCACCCTTAGTAAATTGTGATATAATGATTTAAAAAATTATATTCATTTATTAACACTCAAATTATAATATTTATAAATTAAACTTTTCAATAAAACCTTATAATGATAGTTTTCAATTAAAAATATTTCCACTTTTATTTAAAAAAATTATTCATATTTATATAATTAGTGTAAATATATTAATAAATATAAATGTTATTTATTCTATCATTACTAGGAATTTCAAATTATTACCCCTTTTCTAAATTTCATCCGAGCAATTTTATTAAATTTTTATCAAGTTGGTATATCTTCACCTTTTATGATTCCCATGTTTCATCTTCAACCATATGGTTTTTTTATAAATATTTAACCTAGTGAATCAACTTATTCCAAAACACTTACTCTATAAAGTTAATAATATAAATATTATGTTCATCATAATAAATATTCTCTTCCAACTAATCTACTTAAAGGCCCAAAAATGAGATAAATTTGGAAAATATTTTCAAAACAAAGAGACATGAAAAACATTGTGAACCTTGGATAAACTCAATGGAAAAGCCCCTTAGTAAGAATATAATCTAACATTCTCTATGATTTTAAATCTTCTAATAAATCACGGACATGGATTCCCATTTTTTCCAAAATTCATAACACTTTTCCACATATATAAATTAAGAAAAACATGATCACCCACCTTGAAAGTAATATATTTCATTTGGTTATACATATAAATTTTATGCCTTCTTTAAGACATCATCATATGTTTCTGAATCCACTATACCTTATCAACCATTTCCAACACTTACTCTAGTACCATTAACTTCCTTTCACCAACACCACCCATAAAATATGATGTTTGAAACCTATTTCCATATAATGCCTCCAATGGTTACATTTTATACTGGAATGAAAACTATTGTCATAAGAATACTAAAAAAACGAAATATGGTGATCCCCGCATCCCTTATGATCCATCAAATAAGAAAAAATCACGCATTCCATGGTTTAAATAATTTACTCATATTGACCATCAGTTTGAGGATGAAATGTTTTACATTAATTAAACTCATTACCCTTTATTTATGAATTCCTTTCCAAAAATTAGATGCAATCATTGGATTATGGTTTGATACAATGGATAGTGGAACTACATGTAACCAGACTATATCCTTTACATATAGTCACGAAAGCTGATATAAAGGCATAGTGTCTCTAATGATATTGAAATTTGAATATTTTTTTAATCAATCAATAGTAACCAAAATCACATTATTACCTCGATATGTATTTGGTAATACCATCATGAAATATATTGATAAGTTTTCACATTTCCACTATGGCACTAGAAAAGATTAAAGCATTCCTTTCAGTAATATTCATTCTTCTTTAACCAACATACAAGTCACAGACTTCTTCATAAATTCAAAAATATATCCTTTAATACCATCACACTAATGATAATCATGTAGGTCTGGCTATATTATAGTGTTCTCATGATGAATAGAAAATTGTAAATTGTGAGCTTCATTCAATAAATATATCTTAAACATAGAATCACATGGCACACATAATATTTTTCCAAACATGATAACACAGTCTTTATAAATATTAAAATATAGAAACATACCCTTATAAATGGTTTCTACATTTTCCTATAAATCATGAATCTCCTTCAAACCTTTCTTAATTTTATTGAGAAAAAAATGATAATAATGAAACCTAAAAGAAAATAAATAATGCCCTTACATCCAAAACTTCTTGGCCAAAATTCATCAAATCAGTAACCAAAGGGTCATGTTCCAAAAGTACCATGGTTAAAGTATCATGATTTTTTCAAATCAATGCATAATCTACTTTGTTTGATTTTCAAGGATGGTATGAAATAATAATCCTCGATTATTTCCATCCATATTATCATTCTCATGTTAAATTATTTCTATGTGAATATATTCTTTAAAATTTTGTTATTAGTATATATTTCACACTTTATTCAATATAAAATATACCTCAAAATTTTTAAATAATAAACCATGGTAGCTAATTCTAAATCATGTGTATGGTAATTTAATTCATGATATTTTAACTAATGTGAAGCAAAACCAAAATACAATATTATTTTGTATTAGGAAAAAACCAAGTCCTTTCAATGAAGCATCGTTGTTGATGAAAAATTCACACTTTTTGGGTGGAGGACCCAAATCTTATAATTCACCATTCTTATTTTTAGATACTAAAAATAATCATCACATATATTTTCTTTATGAATTTAATTGATTTTCAAGGTAACTTATTCAATGGTAAAGATAATAGGGAAAAAATTTCAATAAACAACCAGTATTAACCTAATTATTCAATAAAACTATGAATCTATATGATATATGTTGGTATTCTAAATTTATCAGTAACTTTTGTTTCATGGGAGACTCTATTCATGAGGTATATAAATATACTACATGAATTGGATAACACAAATGGAATAAATAAAAACTCTTAACACCCATATAAACTCAAAACACAATCTTCAAAATGTTATCATCCTTCACCTTCAGCTGATGGTATATAGAGATTAGATCAACCTTAAAAAATACTGATCTCACAAGATCTGATCAAACAAATCATTGATACGAGGAAAATAATACTTGATCATAAATGTGGCATAATTTTTGGGTTGATAAATAATTAAAAGTATCATCGAATAATATTTATTTTTAACAAACAAAACAAGGCCACCACATGGTGAAGTGGTAATTTGAATGAAACCTTTATCTAACAAATATTGTAATTTATTTTTCAATTATAAATGTTTTCATTAAACCATTCGATAAGGGATTTTTAAATATTCTTTGAATTAGGATCTAAGTCAATAATAAAATCAACCACCGAATTAAGAATAGTGAAAGTAAAATAATAATGAAATATAGATATGTATTCACTCATTATTAATACATCACTAAAATATATAGTTTCATTATTTTCAATAATATGATCTAGGTAAATTTCACTACCATCTCTAATAAATTTATATGCTTCCTAGTAAGTTATCAAAGGTATGAAATCCTTGAACATAAAATTCATAGCTCTAAAATATATCGTAGAAAGATAAAACGAACCCCAATCCATAGTAAGAATGATAGTAAACTGTGATATGGCCAATTCAACAATATTTTCATGAAATACCATCCCATTATTAACAATTGGATGATTAATATAAATCATGGTTTCTTTAATATTTCCACCTAGATTTTTACCAAAAGTTATATCTTATGTTCCTATCATGACATTCCCATTTTAATTTGAAATATCTCAGAAATTATTGAATGATATGACCCAAGTCAAGTAGGTCATTAGCATAATTCAAATAACCAAGTATCATACCTATAACCGGTTTATTTCATGGTCCAACATCAACTATAGTAGTAGAAAATGCCTTCTCTAAACCTTAATAAATTAAATCATAATGATTTAAATCCTATGGAAGTAGTTTCAGACCCATGTTAGAATAATAAGCCAACCTTTTTCAGCCAAAATACATCACCATTAGAGGACTATCAGTTACCACATTCTATTGTTGTTTAGGATGCTTCTATTCATATCCGAGAACCTTTTGAACAAACTTAACAAAGTATAAACACATTATAGATCCTACAAAAAATTTTATTTAGATGTTATTTACCACACCTAGAACACTGGAGGGGTTTAATTCTAAACTTCTTAGCCAGTTTTGTCTCCATTGACTATCACCTTGACTGTTTCATACCTTTTTCATCTCATGAAATATACAGGTCCATGAAATCCATATCAACTTTTGTAACACAATGAACAACATTATCATAACTTTTAAATTATAGTGTTTACATATATTCTCATAAACTTGGTTTTAACTCTTAGAAAAATATATTAATTTTACTCACAGTTTTCTGAATTAATTTTGTCACATACATAACTAATCTTGTTTGGTTTAATTCTTTTTCAGATATATAATCTTAATCTTTTTCATTCAATTCTATGAATTTTTTCCATCTGGAGTCAAATAAGATTAGGGAAATATTTTTCAAAGAATATATCTTTATATTTTTTCCATTCAATGGCATCAATATCATCTTTATCTATGGTGATATTATCCAAATACCACTATGAATCATCTTAAACATAAAAATGATAAATAAAAAGAGTTCCCAATTTATGTTTTAAATATTTCATGATATCAAATATATTATCTAGATCATTGTTCCATCCTTTATCTCCCACAAGGTCAAACGATCCACTGAATGATGGGGATGTTGCCTCCTGAAATTATAAACAATAAACATGGTCCTTCGTGGTATTTTGGTTCCTCTAAAAAATGTATATCACCAATATTAATGGCCATTTTCAACTGAGCTATCACTATAGAAAACTATTAAACTCCAATTCCAACCATCTCGAGATGAGTATTTTGAAGGATATTTTTCGCTCAGTGACTTCCCACAATAGCTTCCTTCTTTACCGAATATATTTTTTTAACATGCATATTTTATATGAAGAAACATAGTAATCTTAAAATTCTATATCATTGCAACAATACTATATAATAAAATATCCTAAGGGAATTCTATTAACGTTATCCTAACCTCTAAAGTTATCTAAATCTTCTTTTAATACCAACTATAAGGAGTTGGAAATAAAAATTAAATAATCTTGATTTTTAAGTCAATAAATATTCTCCTATGATTAAGTATTTTTTCATGTTTAGAGTTTATATAATTTGGTCATAACTCATATATAAGAAACAATAAATTACAAAGGGGAAACTTCTGAATATTAGTTATTTTTTTCATAGTATAATTTTTTTAAAATAATATAATTTTTCTTTTCATGGAAAATATTCATGAAATTAATATTGACTTGTTCTATTTTATTAACCATCCTTAAAACCTATTAAAAATCATTTTAATTCATGGGATGAGCATAAAAATCATCGTAGGAGACATAAAGGGAAGAAAAACAACTACTCTAGTTAAAAACATGAAAACCCATAATTTGTTGTAATTTTATATGATTTTTATTTAAGTGAAACAAATAAATAATTTTCTTATGAAAAATACACACTCATTTCTCAAATAAAATCCCTAAAATCCATAATAATAAAATAAAAACCCATTTTGGAATTGAAGAGAATCACATTCATAACCTATTTTACACCCAAATCATACGTAACTAAAGACCAGTTAAATCCACATGATAAAACCTTTGGAAACTTCCTAATTATTTTCTTTTAAGATAAGGATAATTTCCCATTAAATTTGATCGATATATTGGATCACCTATCATATAAGCTATATCAGACTCAACTGAAGCTATCATGGCACACCTATCTTATAAACTATAACAGGCTCTCCCAGTGATATTGGGGAGCACCCATTACTCATGTATAATGCTCAAGTACCATATCATGAATAAAAATATTTATCATTGCACTTTTTCATCATAAAATATTTGAATATCACTTTTAATATATTATGAAAATAACTTTCAGATAATAAAATAACCTTTTCTTTTAAAAACCAATTTCAATACCAAAATTTCATTATTATTTAAAATAATTTAAATACGAAAATACCCAGAAAAATGGAACTATTGTTTTTATTTGAATAAATAAATTAATATTTTAAAGGAAACCAAACATAAAATGATATTTACAGTGTCAGAGAACACATTGTTAATGTATATGTTAATATATAACATTCTTTTTTTCATTTGTAAATAAATTCACTCATTCTGTAAAAAGATTCCCTTTTTTGAAAAACATTAGTAGAATGAAAAAAATACTTTTATAAAACTCTCATTTCTAAAATAAAATTATTTTCAAAAAAATTGAAATTGAAGAAAAATAGAGTGAGAAGGAAAACATTCAAAGGGAATTTGTATGAAGAATACATCCTTATCACTTTGTAAATATATAAATCATATTACCTATGAATTAATAAAACTAAAAAAACATAAAATACTATTATACTATTGAAATTCATGATATAAATGTCAAAGGATCTGTATATAAACCTCATAGAAGAACATATATGTATAACATAAATAATCAACCTCAATAAAACTAAATTGAGATAAAGTCCCTTACCTCAAATTCAATTTTTTATGATCGTTATTTATATTCATAAATAATATACATAAGTTAATTATTTACTTTTTTAGGAACGTTTTTAAGGAGTATTATTCCTTTTATTTCATTTATTACCATGTCATATATAATTTCCTAACTAATTAAGTTTATTTTGGATGTTTTGACAACATTCCTCTTATATGTCAAAAAATGACTATGGTAGGTTGATTATTGGTCAAAGAGTTTATTACTCAACATCGATAAAATAATGAACATGAAATAATAAATATATTTATAAATAATTTATACTTTTTATATTAATTGTGAGTTATAGTTTTGGTAAATTATGTATGTTACAATCATAGATATGGTAAACCATATATACAAATAATTTGCGATTCCATTTTTCAACAATCATTATGGAAAGGAGGTAAGAAATATTTTATCTTTAAATAATTATAATAATATGATATATAACATATTATTTCTATAAATATACTTATATATATAATTATTGTGATGTAGTGATGAAAACGTTATTCAAATCGCTCTCTAGATGTGGTAGTCCACTAGTACACGAACAATGTTATCATTTTTCTATATAAGAAATAAAATGAGATAATAGCTTTTTATAAAGATAAATATGCCAAAAATATCCTTATTTTTTCATTTATATCACATATATACAATTACATTATCCTTATTACTTTCTCTGTGAAGCTTTAGTGAAAAATGAATTATATCGCTTCACGAGGTGGTAGTTCTCCATGCACACGAGCGAAGTTGCCGTATCCCCTGTGGAATAGAAATTAAGAAGTTATATGTGATATAATTACTTAATAAGAATAAATATGTTACAAATATCATATATATACTTAAATATATTATTAAAACAAGCCATGAGAGGATATGATGGAAAAATACTGACATCGGTTTGCGAGGCTGTATTCTGTCGTACACATGAATGACAATATTGTATCCCGTTTGATAGAAACGGATATAGATTTTGGATATTCTATTAACATAATATCATATCATTAAATGGTAAATAGTTTAGTTATTACAGAATCATAATTTAAGAAACTTTAATGGTGGTGTAAGATGATATAAAATAAAGATGATTAGTAAAGCATGATACATATTTTTAAGATAGCCTACACTTGTAAGAACAAAAATCATTATTATGATTTATTTATGATAAAAATAAGGGTTATAGTTTTTGGGTAAGGAATTAGGAGTTCATTTTTTTACTTCATGGATGAGAAAATTCCCTTTTAATGTGTTAAGTGTTGTGGATTGGGGTGACCTTTTATAAGTGAGGTGACTGGCACACTTGTAAATTTTGAAATGAAAAAGGTGTACCCATGTTTTTTTCATGCCTCATGGGTCAAAATTAGATAATCCTCAAGTTTTATACTTGATAAAGTAAAAATATTTCTATAAAAAATATTTTCATCTAGTTTTTTTTCACATTAACCCTTAACTTGTTTAGTTTAACCCCTAGGTAAATCCATTTTTACCTTAACCGCATTAATTAATTTTTACTATTTTCACCATTTAGTTTAGTTGAAAATTTAGTTGACCTTATTAGATAATATAAATTATTATAATTATAAATATGAAATATGTTTTACCAAATTCAATTCACATATGTTGAAAAAATAAAATAAAACAAAACCCATAAAGGTGATGAAAAAGCAGGTTTTCTTTAAATATATTTTTCATGAAAATCATGATTTTATATTAACTATATGATTAATAAAAATATTTTTATGAATATAAATTAATATTTATTGATAAATATACCTTAAATTTAATTTAAAACATGTTTCATTAAGTATTTTATTAATTAATTAAAATTGAGAATCATTATTCATTTTATAAGAGCTTTCAAAAAACCGATATTTAAACCTGAATGCATACTTTTACTAAAATCCAATAAAAATTTGATTCAGATGTAATTAAGTGGATTAAATAAAACAAAATAATTATGATGGTACTTTAAATCATAGTTAAAATGTAATTTTAATTTAAAATTAATTAATTTATTGAAAATGAATGATTTTTTACAATAATAGTTATTTTCGCTATCCTCGAGAAAAAAATACTTTCATAAATATCCAAAAAAACCACCTTAAGTAATTTTTGATAAAATAATTTCAAAAAATATATTCTTTTTTTAATTCAATTTCTAAAATTGATAAATTGATATTTTAAATATAATCTTATAATAAAATTATTTGATGAAAAATATTATTTTTTATTTAAAATTTTATATAATGTTTTTATAAGTTATATAACTATATTAATAACCATTAAAGTTATTATTTCTGTCATTATCTAGGTTTTTATAAACAAATGAACCTAATACATTCCTTTAATCTAATGTATGAGTGTGGTTTGACTATCTCCATTCATGTTTTGACGCTATCGAAATTTTATGTCATTTTTTATTGAAGATGAATTATATATTAATTTAATAAATGAAAAATTAAACATATCTCTCCCTTGCTTTCAATTTTGAATTATTTGTTCATAAAGGGCTAAAATTAATCATTGAATTAATATTAATTTTTATTTTGAGAATAATGAAACTATTTTTATTATGGAATTTCTTTTTAATTTTTAATAATGAAATAATTATCTTAAATGCTTATGCAACATTGGCACTATGCATCCACTAATAGTAGAAAATATAATTAAATGAACATAAATCATAATAAGTAATATTTTTGGATGAAATGTTGTATCCCAATAATTTAAGAGTCAATAGTAATTTATTATTTATTGTTAAATGGACTATTTTTTATTTATATTTCACTCGGGTTATTTTCAAAGTCAGATTATGTGAATAGTTATTAAAATGAAATTAATATTATTTTATCTTGAATATATTTTATATGTTTTTTTAAAAATCATAATAAAATTTCAATATCATAATTAGGATGAAAAATGTTTGCAAATTTCATCTCTTTTTCATTTATTGTTACAATTGATTCCTTATATGTAAATTTATAACCATTTTATTTTTAAAGCATAGTTACCATGGTTATAGTTAAAAATAGTTGACGAATGGGTTCATAAAAAATATAATTTTTAAATTGATTTCTAGACCAATAAAAATATGATTGTATGATTATATTAAGACCATATCCGCCTTATCGTTAAATCTATTCCATTTAATAACCATTTCACATGATTTAGAATCATATTCTATTAAAATATTTCATGTATTTTCAAAAGTTTCCCTACCCTCACTTATAAAAGGACACCTATATCCCCTCCTTTGAATAGTTCAAGAGCCACTTGGTTTATCTAATACCTATCTAAATCACTTCTTAACATCCCTCCCCATATCATAGATTCCATGGACTAATTAGAAAACCATCCTAAAAAGGGTTTAGGTATAAACCTAAAGAGGTTGTCTAAATAAGAGGTATAGTTCTTAACTTAGTGTTTTCCTTTTTTTCATCTTCTACCTCCTATAAATATTCAAAAAATAAGATAAAATAATAAAAAAATTATCTTCTATTTACTAAGCTTATTTACATTAATTTCACATCCTATATCCATCTCATTCCTCCATTAAATGGATAATGAAACAAATATTTGTCTGTCTAATGGACTATCATTATAACGACCCGAATCTGGAGCCACTCAACCGGTACCCCGTACCTGGTTCTCCACATGACCTCAAACTCATTTCCCCAAATGCCAGAGGCTACCGACTAGCAGTGAGGGCCTTGGTGACTCATTGGGGAAACTATGCCCTCATTTGGTAAAGCATACAAGGGAAAGGAAATAACAGTCAATATAGGAAGCAGTAAACAACATAAAATAACTGAAACTAAACAGTGGAAGCAATGAATATAAAGTAATGATGATAATGATGCAGTAGGAACAAGTATATAAGGAAAGAATCAAACACAACAACGTGCTGAAATACAACTGAGAATCAAAGTACGAAAAGTAAACAGTAACTCCACCAGCATCACAAGCCTAAAAGCTCGGTCTTATGCTCTCCAAATCCAACCAGAAATCCTGTACCTGAAGTTAAAGGGCCACAATCCCTATCCACACCTATAACCATATATCCTGCTTGTCCCAAAAAGCAGGACCCAAACAGGGTGTGAGACTAATCCTAGTAGGCAACCACCATAAGATCTATGCCCTACTGTCAGTGAGCAATATAGAAAAAGTAATGGAAATAAATGCAGGAAAGACATAGGAGTACACTAAAGTAAACAATCCTACAAATATCCATTCACATTTTTTTATTAATTTAATTCAATCATTTAATTATCAACCCAAGAATCTAGCAAAAGCTCATTATTCCCAAGGCATAGCATGTTACACCACAGGTATCTCAACAGACTACCTGAACAACAAGCAGTGTCAAACCCAAGCTTGTTCTTTGGTTTGGTGTAATTTTCACAAGAAAACAAACAATATTCACACAGACTCTCTCGGTGGCTCATCCTGGAATACCCCTCTAGTCATGTAATCATACAAAAGCACAGACACTCTGGGAAGCTCTCACTGTCAATTCTGCTACGATCTTTCAACAATAGCTATAGACTCTCTAAGGAAGCACTTACGTCTAATTCCCCTTGTAGTATCAATATGTAACTAAGGAAAATCTGAGGAAGCACAAAGTCCAATTCCTATAGGTCCTTCGAACAATAATAATTATAACAGACTCTCTAGGAAATCCCTTAATCATCAATTCCCTCTTTATTCTACTGCACCAGGTTCACACAACCTTGAGCAATCCAATCGTGTGTAATCTACTGTCAACAGCCCTAAGTAAGTTCAACAAAATACTTGGATAATAGATACAATGCATCAAAATCATATAAATAGTAGGAAATACATGAAATCAATTATATCAAGGCAGGAAAACGATGCAACAAGGTCTGCCTCACAGGCAACCTAGGACAAACTGCGATAAAAGGCCAAAACAAGGGAAACACCCAATGGGTAATCCTCAAACATGCTAACAAACAATCACTATTTATCTAATGGCCTCAAGAATACAAGAAATATAAGGCAGTAAATAATACAGGATCAAAAACCTAACCCTAGATACCTAAAACATGGGAATCTGACACTTCTTGCACAGAAACTCAAAGACATTCTACGTAAGGAAACAAACAACCTACCTAGATCCTAGGAGATTGACATAATTGAACCTCGGCCCATGAATCGGCCTAGAACGGAGTAGATCTACTAAAACGTCTCAAAATTTCAACTTACTATAACTTTCATAAGATAAATAATCAAGAAACGTGGCCAAAGAAGAACCAAGAAATCACCGATGTGATTCAATTTCAACCCACAGTGTTCGATTCAGATAATCAGTGACGGATCAGTGGCTCAGAGAAGATCTACAGTCGTACCCTTGTTCTCGGTCGAAGAAGCTGGAGAAGAAGACGTTTTGGGGCTAAAGACGCGACCCCCGTCCATTTAACAAAAAAAAGAAAGTACACGGCATGTACTTTTGGAGTACACGGCGTGTACTAAGATTTTCCTTGCTCCGCTTAAGGCGGCCTCCACATCACCCCTACATGGCTGTGTGTTTGGTCGTGAAATGGCCAACACACGGCCTCGAGCGGTATCAATGTACATGGTGTGTACATATAAAGTACACGACGTGTACTTAGAAAAATTCTAAATTCTCCTCTTTTTCCCAAAAAAGGCCATAAAAGGAAAAACATAACTAAAAAGAAGGTCCGGGTTCTTACAAACTTTCCCCCTTAAAGAAATTTTCCCCCGAACTTCCCTAGGGCGGTGTAGAAGAAGAAACCCTGAACAACACTGGCCATTGTGAGCGCATATAGGCCTCCCTCTCCCAAGTTTCTACTGGTACACGGGCATGCTGCCATAGCACCCATACCAGAGGAATAGACCAGCCACAGAGTACCTTTTCACTAAGATCAACAATCCTGATAGGATGCTCCTCGAACAATGCTTCCTGCTCTAGCTAAACCTCCTTGTGTTGAAAGACATGAGACAGGTCTGAGAAATAGCGTCAAATTTGAGAAACATGGAAGACATCATGCATAGCCTAGTACCTCTGAGGTAACTGTTTCGCGCGGAATTCGGGGATGACCTCCTGGACGGGAGATTCAAACGTTCCGATCGGTTTCTAACGGGTTTGTTCGTAGAACCAGAAACATCCAATGATTCCACATCCGTTTGGACCTACTTTCCAAAGGAAGGCGCTCATTAGCTTGTGGGCTAATGAGGCTTAGGAATTTTCATTGGTCGAGAGGATGGGAGGTCGGACTCATCACACCTTTTTGAGGGGAATTATTGTCTACTCCGGGACTCTCTTTATAGATTTAAGTTAAGTTCATGAATCCTTATTACATTACCAAGTATAAAATGAGCTTTTCTTTAGTTTTAACAATCAATGATTAAATATTCAAGAAATTTAGAGAATCTTTTATATGTATTCGAGGTTCTTCATCAATATAGTATCATCTATATTTGTTTAGAGATTCTTGGTCAATGGTATCCTTCAAAACATTTATATAAAAGTCTCTTGGTCATTTTGATGACCAGGCTGGTTTTAAAGCCACTCAGTGGGGCACTTGAAGTTTATCGTCATTCAGAAGGACCGAGATTATTTCAATGTTGGGATCGAACCCATAAATGGGCTACCTACGTATCCTTTGTTTTAAAAAAAGGAATCAGAACCCACGTAGTTCGAGGAATGGGGTATGATGTTTATGATTGATGTCTCAAAGATGAATGTCATAATTACTTCTACACTCTAAGCTCACGTGACTCATGCTCGGTGTGAGAAACAAGAGGTATTGGTAAAATTTAGACAATTGTGCCATGAAAGATGCAATCATAAGAATTTGTTTGGGGATTATGTATGGATGACTGCCCAGATAGATGAAGGTTTAGGATTTACTTTTAGGGAGAAAATCCATGAACAGGGTCCACAAAGTTATATGTGCTTCATGGAGATTTGAATACTCTAATCTTGGGGCTTAATCCTAAGGAGGATGCCCAAGTTAGGAGGGGACTTATGATTGGGTTTTATTCCTGAAAAGGAAACCCAAATCAAAGGTAATTTATGACTGGTTAAGAGAAATTTTAAGAGACTTGGGGCTTACTCCTAAGAAGGATGCCCAAGATTTATGACTAGGACTTAGTCCTGAGAAGGAAGCCTAGGTTAGGGGACTTGGGGCTTACTCTTGAAAAGGAAGCCCAAGGTTATGACTGAGTCTTATTCCCGAAAAGGAGACCCAGGTTAGGGATTAAGGTTTGGGGCTTACTCCTGAGGAGGATGCCCAAGATTTAAAGGACTTGATTGGGGCTTATTCTTAAGAAAGATGCCCAGATCAAAGGTTTTATAACTGGGGATTATTCCTGAAAAGGTGACCCAGGTTAAGATTCTCTCATTTTAAAGGATGAGGTTGAATGAATGAACTTTCAATCTTTGGTGACATAAAGATGTTTAAATCACTAGGTTTTGAGAGATATTTCACAGAATTCCTTTCAGATAAGGATGTCAAATCAAGAAATCATGCCATAAATGGCTTTGAAGAGTATCTTGAAGACTGAATCTTGAATAGGAAGGGTGAAATGGCTTAAGAGGGGTAAAAATGGGCAAGATGGGCACCCAAAAAGATAGGGGCGTGCAAGTCTTGAAAGGCGCGCAAGTCCTGCGGTGGCGCGCAAGTATTGGTCGAGCAAGTATACTTGCGCGACATGAGGGGTACTTGCGCGATTTTCAACCAATATTGAAATGCTTGAGCGACTCTTTATTAAACCCTTTACCATCCTCTTGAGGTTCTTCCAGAAGAGGGACACACAAGTTATATTGAAGGAATTATGTAGGCGCGCAAGTGTTTGATAAGTTTCAACACTTAGGCCTTCTTTTTTCTCTTTAGATCTTCCGTTCTAGGTAAGAAATTACCTTAGAAGTGTTCCGGAAGCTTTGAGAAGAGACTTGGGCGTCGGGAGCTTCAATCCGAGTTTCTGGAAAAAGCTCCTCTCAAATGGGGGGCCCACAGGGTCTATTTATAGGCAAAAGAAGACCCCGGGCGGTTACTGGGCGGTTACCACATATGTCGCGCAAGTCCCTTGCACGAACATGAGGAGTCGCGCAAGTATTGAGGCGGCGCGCAAGTGTACTTGCGCGACCAAGAGGGAACTTGCGCGATACATGGGCAATGTTCTCCTTTTGTATCCCTTTGTCGATTTTTGATGTTTCTTCAAAGGATTAATCACTTTGAGCTCAGATATTCCCTTTTCTGAACTTTAGATTCTGTGACGAAAGGAGCGTCAACAAAAGTCCCCCCTCAGAGTTGGATCCGGAGAGAAAATGAGGATTTGACTCTGAGGAAATTGAATTCCTCAAAAGGAAAAGGGAGGGCGCGCAAGTCTTTCAGCGTCAGTGGGTGGCGCGCAAGTCTGCGTCGCGCAGGCTTTGAGCGCTCTGGGTGCGACGGGCAGATAGGCCCCCTGGCCTATAAATATACCGCTTCCGGCCGTAGATGGTATCTGAAGTTCCGGATTTCTCGAGCTCTCGCCACGCAAGTCTCTTGTTTTCACTATTTCTTCGTTGCCGCGCTACTCTCAAGGTAATAGGGCTTGCGCGGTAATACTTGCGCGACCAAAATTTGCGCGGCACATGTATCACTTGTGCGACATCTCCATACTTGCGCGCCTTAATGCCTTAGCCATTTTTTTCAAATTCTTTCACAAATTTTATGAAAAATAAAACTCATTTAAGAGTTTAATTTATTCAACTCCTGTGCAGATTCAATGGCCCTTAGACCTGGATTAATTGATGAACTGGCTAGCAAGCGGATAGATGATATGATGAATATCATTGGCCCTGATTACTATACTGTCAAAAACAGCACTCTTCCATATTTGGCTAAGTATCTGAAGAAATATCATCTTAATTTCCCACAGAGCATCTACCTGTCTCTGTGTGTTCATGGTCATCTGCAAGGAGTCAATGTTCCAAATACAAACAATTATACACCTAAGATGCAGCTGCACTGCTACTTCTCTATTTCGGTTATGCTGTGCATTAAGAGTAACAACAATGGTGTGAACTTTCAAATTCTTCCTCCATGTCATTCCCTTGTAGATATGAAAATGGCAAACCCATGGGCTGAAATGTTTTCCACTGTCGGTTGGTGGAGAGAAGACAAACATGGTATTAGAGCAATATCTGAAAAGAGTACTCTCTCCAAATGGCTCTTTACTTCCAATGCTCCATTCTCAAATCCACGTATCCATCTTCCAAGTCTCTTGGACAGAAACAGAGTCACTGTTTGATCAGCAGAAAATTTTCTCAAACCGCACTCAAGAACATCCTTTTACAATTGTTCCAAGAAGAGCTGGTATCACTGCATCTCTTATTGTATCCAGTTGAATGAATGAATTCTAGGTGGTTACTAATGAAGATCGGGATGCCGTAAATCAAATGAAGTGTTTATGTTGAAAGCCTCTTGTAATTCTTGAAAGAAAAGAAGAGACTCCAGTCTGTGGATGTCCTTCTAACTCTTGTTTATCAATGAAAAACACTTTTGTCTTCAATCATTTGTACCTGCATTCTTCCATTACCTGCTTCAAATTTACTTAAGCCAATGGGCTTAGTAAGCATAGTTTGATTTTTACTAGGATTATTACAAATAACCCTACAAACTTTGAACCTTTTAACTGCTCAATATTACCTAAATCATACAAAAAATGTATATTTAGTGAGCTGGAACATGACTTTTATTCAGAGTTCCTTTGTCTTTTGTGTGGGCAGTTTAAAGTCATGCAAGCCGGACATAAAGGGGCTAATGTTTAAGGTCGAAATAGCTTTGACCGAAAATGGATAAAAATGGATTCAATTCCTTGATAATTTATCTGAAAACATATTTACCATACTCAAGTATGAGGGAAAAAAAATGTAAACTATGGCTTAAGAATATTTGAATCTGAGGAATGATATGAAAAAGAGCTAAATAGCATTTAGAAGAAGTAGTTTCCAAGAATGAAGTAACTATTATTTAACAAAACCCGTTAGGGGGTTGAAATATGAAGGGCCACCTATGGGCATTGGCTGCATAGTTAAATAAAATAGCATCTTTTGGCTGACAAGTCTGTTATGTGGACTGTTTATGCAAGGCCACCTATGGGCACGTGCTGCATAGTTAGGAAAAAGAACTCTCAGAAATTTACTTTCCTAGTGCTAAAAGCCAGTGAAAGTTTATGGAGATTCAAATTTTCTAAAGCATAGAGTTTGTTGTATGGAAAGAGGTACTTGAATATGGAGAAGATATTTCCAAACAAGAATATCAAAGAACTGGATGAATATCACTCCTACGAAGGTCTGACCCAAACGTAGGGAAGAAGAATAAACCATAGACTTGAATACTTTTAGATCATGAAAAAGGATATGGGACAAATACGTTAAGGATGGCTATTTTTGCGGATCCCTACATACTGTCATTTAAGACAAATAAGGACAAAAGAGGCATTCTTCCCAAGAATGAAGTTACTATTATTTAACAAACCCGTTAGGGGGTTGAAAACATGCAGGGCCACCTATGGGCATTGGCTACATGGTCAAATAAATAGCATCTCTTGGATGACAA
Source organism: Viscum album (assembly GCA_963277665.1). Classification (NCBI taxonomy): domain Eukaryota; kingdom Viridiplantae; phylum Streptophyta; class Magnoliopsida; order Santalales; family Viscaceae; genus Viscum; species Viscum album. Next base: position 49,323,702 of record OY728138.1, on the reverse strand, counting down.
GTCTGTTATGTGGACTGTTTATGCAAGGCCACCTATGGGCACGTGCTGCATAGTCAGGCAAAAGAATTCTCAGAAGTTTGACATTTTTGTGACTAGAAGTCATGAAAAGGGTTATGAAGATCTGAAAATATTTAAGGTTAGGATTATAATACATAAAGATGGGTACTTTCCAATGTATATATAGATACATAGGTCAAATTAAAACCATAATCATGTTGTGGCTGGGTCCTGAATTGAAACATGGACTTCACTACGTATCTCATAAGAATGAGAATCAAGCCATACGTAGTTCTTGAAATGTAGTTTAACGTCGTGCAGGACGAATGTATGAGTGATCTTAGTTTAGGGTCATAGAATTCAGACCATAATAATGAATACACAGTGTGTGTTTTCATGAAGACTTTTCAGCCAAGGGACTGAAAGTGAAATTTGGGGTTAGGCCCAAAATACTTGGGACTGGATTCGAGGGACACTCGAATGTTCCTACGTATCCCATAAGGATGGGAATCAAGTCCACATAGTTCTAGATCTACCCTTTGTACAAATTTGGTTCGTACATGTGAAGGGTGAAAAGGGGACTTTAGTGCAATGATGGTTTTAACCTAAGATAAAAAGTTTAGGCATTACCATGTATGTACGTAGTCTTTTGAAAAAATGAAAACCATGATTGAAAAAAGAATCAATGTTAATAATGGTTCCTTCTCAAATGAGGAAATCAAAGAATATTGTAGTTTATTGTCGTACTGGACAAAAGTGTTGTATAGTTTAATGTCATATAACAAGGACGAAAGTGAATCAATGTAAAGATATTGATTCCAGGGGTGGTTTCACAAATCATCATATGAGATGGTGGTGAACCAATGTGAAGAGATTGTTTTTGGGCTTGAACCTTTGGGAGGTTGCCTACATACCCAGCCTGGAGGGCAAGGATCAAAGTCCGTGTAGTTCAATTAAAGAATGAATCAATGATCAAGTTGTTCTTGTGGACAATGATCTAAAAAAAATGTTGTTGGGACTTACACATGGTTAGTGGCCCAAAGGGAGTGTTATGGTTGATGTTCGCTCTAAGCTCACGTGAGTCATACTCGGTGTGAGAAACAAGAGGTAATAACAACCTTAACGATGCACAGTTTAATGTCATGTAGGACATATCAAGGATTTTCTGTACAGTTTAGCATCATGTAGTTAGGACGATGGGGACAATACAGTTTAACGTCATATTAGACGAAAGGGGGATTGTGCAGTTTTAATGTCATGCTAGACTTTTGATGATTATATAGTTTAACGTCTTTCCGGACGTGAGGGACTTTTATACAGTTTAGCGTCATGTAGTTAGGACGTCACAGTTTAACGTCTTGCTGGACATATTTGCAAATAGTTTATGGTCATATACATGGACCAGGGATAATGCAGTTTAAAGTCATACGGGACCATTGCTGTATAGTTTAACGTCATATAGCAAGGACGAACTGGTGCTGTACAGTTTAAAGTCATGTAGCTAGGACTAAGGTGAACCAATATGAGGATATCAGTTCTGAGGATTCTCTACAGTTTAATGTCATGCTGGACGATGAAAGTGCCACACAGTTTAATGTCATGTTGCTAGGACACAATATAGTTTAATGTCATCTTGGACAAAATATAGTTTAATTTCATCTCGGACATATACAGTTTAGTGTCATGTAGGACATATTAGTAACCAATGTGACAGTTTAACGTCATGTTGGACGATAAGGGAACTGACACAGTTTAACGTCATGTTGGACGATGAAAGTGCCACACAGTTTAATGTCATGTTGCTAGGACACAATATAGTTTAATGTCATCTCGGAAAAAATATAGGAACTTCTATACAGTTTATTGTCATGTAGGACAAAATCAGGGACTATGCAGTTTTAAAGTCTTGCAGTTAGGACTATTGGTGCTGCACAGTTTAGTGTCATGTTGCAGGGACATAAGTGCGAATAGTTTAAGGTCATATGCATGGACCGTACAGTTTATCGTCATGCTGGACGTATTATAGTTTAATGTCATCTCGGACAAAATATAGTTTAATGTCATCTCGGACATATACAGTTTAGTGTCATGTAGCACATATTAGTAACCAATGTGACAGTTTAACGTCATGTTGGACGATAAGGGAACTGACACAGTTTAATGTCATATTGGACGATGAAAGTGCCACACAGTTTAATGTCATGTTGCTAGGACACAACATAGTTTAATGTCATCTCGGACAAAATATAGGAACTTATATACAGTTTATTGTCATGTAGGACAAAATCAGGGACTATGCAGTTTAAAGTCTTGCAGTTAGGACTATTGGTGCTGCACAGTTTAGTGTCATGTTGCAGGGACATAAGTGCGAATAGTTTAAGGTCATATGCATGGACCGTACAGTTTATCGTCATGTTGGACGAAGTTGTAGTTTAAGGTCATACTGGACCATTGCTGTATGAACCAAATGTAAGAGTCTTGGTTCTGGGAACAATATTTTGTGTTTATACAAAATACTTCTTCAGAAATCTGGCATTAGTTGGAGTCGTGATGTGTTCTCCATCCATTGAAATCAGAGAATAGGCTCCATTGGAGTAGACCTTATGTACTGAATAAGGTCCTTCCCATTTTGGTTCAAGCTTGGGAGGCTTCTTTCCTGGTATCATTGGTGTTCTGAGAACCAATACCAATTCTCCCTGAATGAATGAACGAAGACGAACTTTTTTGTTAAAAGCTCGTGCTATTCGATTCTAATAGATTTCCAAGTGGTGCAAAGTGCACAATCTTTTCTCATCTAACTATTCCAATTCATTCAACCGCTTTTGGGATTGCTCATCTGTTGATAACTGATCACAAATGGCTATTCTGAGTGAGGGCAATTGAACTTCAATTGGCAAGACTGCTTCTGTTCCATATACTAATGAATATGGAGTAGACCGCGTTGCATTGCGAGTGGTAGTCCGATAATCCCATAAAGCATGATAGAATTTATCATGCCATGACCTCTTATCTTTATCCACCATCTTTTGCAGTATATTTGAAAGAGTCTTCTTGAAGGCCTCTATCTGGCCATTAGCCGCTGCATGATATCGAGATGAATGGTTGGACTTAATGTTGTATTCTTGATACAATCTCTTTACCTCAGAAGAACAGAAGTTGGTGCCATTGTCTGTCAATATGGTATGAGGGACACCAAATCTAGTAATGATGTTAGACTTGATGAAGCTAACAATGCATTTAGAACTGACTTCTTTGAGAGGTACTGCCTCTGCCCATTTGGAAAAGAAATCAGTAGCAGTAAGAATGTACTTAAACTTCTTGGCCGTAGCTGAAGGGTAAGGTCCCACCACATCCATTCCCCATGTGGAAAATGGCCATGAGTATTTAGCTGTATGAAGCAACTCTGGAGGTTGATGAATGAAATTGGCATATACTTGGCATGAATGACACTTCTTTGTGAAATTAACACAATCTTGTATCATTGAAGGCCAGAAGTATCCAAGCCTTCGAATTTGATCAGACAATCTATGTCCAGACTGGTGGGCACCACAGACTCCTGCATGCACTTCTTTTATGACAGCCATTGTCTCTTCACCATCAATACATCTGAAGAGTACTCCATCAAAACCACGTTTGTAGAGAATTTTCTCGAGGTGGTTTGGACCATCATAAAGAGTAAAATTGACCACACGTCGCCGAATTTGTTCTCTCTCGGCTCTATCAGGTGGAAGTGTTCCATTTTGAAGGTATTCCCTGATAGGTGACATCCATCCTGTAGTATGACCATATGGTTCAGGAATGAGACTAATTTCATTAATTTCTTCTGTTCTGACTTGAACATAAGGTGAAATTGCACGACGGTGGGCAATACCGATGGTTGTTTCGTCCCGATTTGGATCTGCTAAAGCCGTGGCTATATTAGCCAGTGCATCAGCTTGAGCATTTTGTGATCTTGGGACATAAGAAAATGTCGGTTCTGAAGGGAATTCCGACATTAACTCTCTGACGTAATCATACAAAGGGATTAATTCTTCTTTTCTGATGGCATAATCCCCATTGACTTGTTTGATTACCAGGTCTGAATCACCTTTCACCTTTAAGTGATTCACTTGTGCTTGAAGTGCTAACTCCAAGCCTGCAATGAGAGCTTGGTATTCAGCTTCATTATTGGTACCACCTTCCCACAACAAAAAGGAATAAGGTAACACTGCCTTATCTGGAGAAATGAGCACAATTCCTAAACCAACTTTGTTGAATTTAGGATTTTCCATTTTCTTCCCTGTTGGACTTCTAGAAGCACCATCAAAATACATTTCCCATGTTTGAGGACTCTCTTGAATAGAAAAAACTTCCTCATCAGGGAGTTCGATATCTGAATACGTGTCTTCCACTGAAGGGTGTTCAGCCAGGAAATCAGCCAGAGCTTGGCCCTTAATTGCCTTTTGAGACACATACTGGATGTCGAACTGCTGTAGAATAACCGCCCACCTTGCCAGACATCCTGTAAGCATTGGACGACTAAGGATGAATTTGAGTGGATTATTGCGAGATACCAATTGGACCTCGTGATGTTGCAGGTAGTGTCTTAGTTTCTGAACTGCAAAGATTAATGCTAGGCAGCATTTTTCAATACTCGAATACCGGGTTTCTGCTTCATGCATAGTTCTACTAAGATAGTAGAGACTATTTTCATTCCCAGCATCATTCTTTTGAGCGAGAAAGGCACCCAATGATCGCTCTAAAGCTGTCACATAGAGGATAAGAGGCCTACCCTCAACAGGTGGCATGAGTACTGGTGGACTCAAGAGGTATTTCTTGAGAACATCAAATGCTTCTTGACATTCTTCAGTCCACTGGTAAGTGACTCCTTTCTTCAATAATTTGGTAAAAGGTAAACTTTTGCCTGCCAAATTGGCGATGAAACGCCGAATATAGGCTAAGTGTCCTTGAAGTCCTCTTAATTCTTTCAAATTCTGAGGAGGTGAAAAACCAAGGATTGATTTGGTCTTCTCAGGATCGACTTCAATACCACGATGGCGTACAACAAATCCGAGGAATTTTCCTGAGGTTACCCCAAAAGCACATTTTAAGGGGTTCATCTTCAAATTATGTTGTCGAAGCTTGTGGAATATGATTTCCAAATCAGCCAAGTGATTAAAACGTTGTTTGTATTTAACCACCAAATCATCTACATAGCATTCAACAAATTTCCCTAGAAAAGGTTTGAAGATACGATGCATGGCGCGTTGATATGTTGCACCTGCATTCTTTAAACCAAAGGGAATCACCTGGTAACAAAACACACCTTGAGGAGCTCTGAAGGCTGTATATTCCTCATCTTCTGGGGCCATTCGGATCTGATTATATCCAGAATATCCATCCATGAAAGAAAGTACTTCATATCCAGCCGTCGCATCAATTAAGAGTTCTGTAATCGGAACTGGAAAATCATCTTTGGGACAATACCGATTAAGATCTCTGAAATCGATGCAAACCCTAATTTGTCCGTTCTTTTTCTTTACTGGGACAATATTAGCCAACCATTTGGGATACTGAACTTCTCTGAGGAAGTTATCTTTGATAAGCTTATCCACTTCAGCCTCGATTTTGGAAGCATAGGTTGGGTGTGTTCTTCTCGCGGCTTGCTTGAATCCTCGATGTTCTTTTGGCAAACCCAAATGATGGGTGGCAACATCAGGGTCAAGGCCAGGCATCTCTGTATAATTCCAAGCAAAAATATCTTTATTTTGCTTTATAAAAGAAATATACATCTCTTGTTCATCAAGGTTCATGGCCGCACTAATTAAAGTGGGGCGTGGATCTTTCTCTGTACCCAGATTTACTTCTCTGAGTTCATCCACAGTGGTAGAGATACCCTCTTCAAATGCTGGAGGAGCATCTCTAAGATCTTCCTCTTCCTCTTCATCATGTGTTATTTCTTCTGTTTCTACTTGCAAAGTAGATGAAAAAACGAAATTCTCATGATCATAAGAGATGTCAAAATTTTCACATTTTGAAGAAGAAGCTTCCATTTCCGACCCTATTGATGAAAAAGGGTCTTCTTTGGGAATCAAAGAGGAGATGATGGATTGAGAATCGACATCAATATTCACCTCTGGTGTTGCTATAACTTCTTCTGGCCTGATTAGCGAAGTATAGACTTGTTGGATTTCAGCAGATGAAATGAAAACGTCACCACTTATGCCTTCATTACTGCTTGGTAAGTTACCAATTTCTCCCATGTTGTCTGGCTCGATTGCCGTAATTGACATTATGGATCTTTCCATAAGAGTATTTTGATTTGGGCCTATTTTGTCAATTTGACTGATAGGTAACACATAATCTGTACTCACATGTGAAAATGGATTTATTGGAATTTTTTCCAAACCATATGGAGCATTAACTTTGGTAATTTCCTTCATTGAAGATTTTTCTCTTCTCTTCATGTGATAAAATTCCGCCTCAATGTATTGAGACTCACATGTCTTGAAAGGGGCCTTATCACCATACAATGTTCCAACTTGACCATCGAAACAGTATTTGAGACATTGATGGTATGATGACGGAATAGCTGCATTCTGATGTACCCAGGGTCTTCCAAGCAAGATATTGAAAGCTGAGTCTTGATCAACAATCGTGAAATCTGAATTGGAAACAAGATCTCCAAACTGAGTTCTGAGCGTAACTTCTCCCAGTGGTTCTTGTTCATTTTTATCATATCCTTGCAACATCATGGTAGAAGGAGATAAATCAGATTCCGTGAGGCCCAATCGACGAAGTGTGCGAATGGGCATGAGGTTGACTCCTGAACCATTGTCAATAAAAGATCTTCGAACATCTATACCATTGACTTTGCCAGATAGGTACAAAGGTTTTATGTGCCCATGCACAACATCATCTTCATCTTTATCAGTAAAAGATATCACTGCATGGCATTCTGCAGGATTATTCTCTATGTGATAAATTTCAGCTGCAGCAATTTCAGCTTCAAACTCCTGAGGACTTGACAAAGCTTCGATGAGCGCTTCCCGAAGATCTTTTGATAGATTCAAAGCATCCAAAATTGATAATTTGGCTGGTACTTGGGCCAAGTGTTTCAATATATCATACTTTTGATCTAGAGGCCTGTGTTTCCAAATAGGAATATGTGATTTAGCAGGTACCTTGGAAGCAGATGTTTTGGAAGCTGATGCCTCTCGTATTGAAGTTGGCAACATCTTTGGTTTTGGAAAATTAGACTGATTAGATCCATTTACTTGCTGAGATAAAGAAGATGGAACCTTTAATCGGTCTTCCAAAATAACTGTGCCGAAGCTGAGTTGACCATTGGCAGAAGAACTTGCTTGTTCATTTTGAGCTCGCTGAAGGGCTCTACCACGAGTTTCTGCTGCATATACAGTGCTAGCAGGGGTAGAATTAGAGTAGTGGCTTCGGAAAGATCCACGTCTTCCCCTATATCCTGAACCTCTAGAACTTCCTCGGGTTCCTTTATTTGATACAGGGAATTCAGGCTCATCAAGACTGGAATATGAATCTGTTAATTGAATCATATTAACAGAACCAAAGATCAATTCTTCGTCTGATAAAGACTCTGCCAAGTTAGCCTGTTTAGGCTGTGCCGTTTGGTGGGACGGTGCCCGTGGCTTTGAAGTAGATGGCATGAAATCTGCCAGAGTCAAAGACAATTTAGGCTTTGATACATACTCATCTTCTCCTGATTCATCTTTCTTCTTTGAATTGCGCTGCCCTTTTGAGGATTTGTCCTTTGATGGAGGCTTTACTGCAGCTTTTGTAGGAGACACAATTGGCTTCTTCAATTGTGTTCGCAAAATGGAATGGGTCCGATTGATTGTCTTTCTGACCATCCAATCATCATATTTTTTCGCAGTTTTGCTTTTGACTTCCTGCCACTCGCCTCCTTCTTCTGGATCTGTAGCGGTAATACACGCTACATGAGCTGAAGAACCCTTCAATTTGACTTGTCCCAAGTCGACCATCTTTTGTAGGAGGTCTTTAAAGACAAAACACTCCTGGATGGGATGTCCCAACATTTGATGAAAGGGACAATAATTGGGACGGTTTTCATCTCCTTCCTTATTTGGTCTCTTCGGCACTGGTAATTGAACCAAATTATTTTCCAGAGCTGAAATGAAGTAACCAGGAACTTGCTCACTTCGGAAAGAGTATGTTTTACTCTTCATATCCTCAAATTGTTTTCGTCGTTGATCTTTTTGATCATTTGGACGAAACAGCCTTTGTTGTTGGCGTTCAGGAGGTGGAGCCCTTCGAGAAGATGAAGGTTTTGAAGTAGAAATAGGTACAGGTGCCTGTTTAAGCATAACTGTAGCAGTTTCTGCTTTACCCATTCTTCTTCCTGGAGCTGATGGAATTACACGAGATTTAACCTTAGCCTGCATAAGGGAATCTTCAATCTGTTGAGCGATTGAAGTAAGGTCTCGAAACCCTCCTGTGTATTTCACAGGGATCAATGGCGTGCATAATTCGTCACGCAAATTTGCCACACAGATTGGCAACAATACCTCCTGAGGGAGTGATAAACTCAAGGAATACGTTAATCCCTTCCAACGAGCAATGAAATCAGAGACTCTTTCATTCTCCCTTTGCTTGCAGTTTGTAAGATCGAAAACTGTCGTTTTTGGCAAAGTTGAGCTAAACTGAAGAAGGAATTTTTGACGAAGATCCTTCCATCCGATGACTGACCGGGATTGCAAGCTTGTATACCAGAAAAAGCTGGTCCTTGCAAGGTTCGCACGAAGCATCTGAGTTTCACTGCTTCTTGTGGCTCTGGAGTTCCCATCATAGGATCACAACAAGACACGTAATGCGTCAAATGTTGTTCAGGGTCTCCTGATCCATTGAAAGTAGGGAAAATAGGGTTTCCAAAACTGGATGGAGGAGAAATTGAATCTACCCATTCAGGGTAAACTTTCTTTTCAGGTTGAACTTGCGCCCGTTTCCCTTCCATAGTTTCTAACTGAGCTGTTAATGACTCAATAGTAGTTATTAACTTTTGAGAAACGTCAGGTTGAACTTGGTTTTGGGTAGGTGCAATGAATGGAGCTTGGACAGCCGTGGAGGTTGGTGCTGCAACTAATGGTAGTGCTGCCAACCGTTGTTGCGTTTGACCCGTAGGATTAGACCTCTGTGGGTGTACTGATAAAGGAGGATATTCCTGATCCATCTCAGTAGTTACAACAAATTCCTTCGGCTGTCGGACTTCAGCATTCTTAAGAAGAAGACTACTCTGAAGTAGTTCTGCATTCAACCTTTTTAATTCTTTCATCTCTTCCTCCTGTTGTGCAAACCTTTGCTCTAATGAGAGCGATTGACCTCCTTCAGAGGAAGGGTGAGAAGTAACCTGATTATTTCCTTTCCCCTTATTGGATCCTTTTCGGAGAGGGGGAAGTGGGTTACTTGAAGGAATACCCAGATTTTGGGTAAGCCTTTGATTACGCGTGCGCACACCTTCTTCATTTAGGTCTGTGTGCGCAACTTCTTGAGCAGGAACCTCTTCGTCTGATCCCTCTGATTGAGCCTCATCTGGTGAATCAGCAGCAACGGCAGTGATGACATTAATGGATGCATATTGCATGGAATCCTTTCTATCAGCATTTCTGTGATATTGTCTCCTTCTATGTCCATGATAAGACATGGCATTCCGTTGACTTGATCCCTCAGGAATTTCTTGGAGAACTGTCACTTGGAGAGAATCTCCTGACATCTTGGCTCTTCGTTCCTCTTGAGGCTTATTCCCTAATCGAGAGAATACTGACTTTCTCTGAGGGAGGGATTGAAGATTCGAAAAAGTCCCCAGTCCGGTGGACTGGGGGTGTTCCTGTTGCTTCCGCTCAACTCCTCGAATCCCATTCGTTGATTCTGAGGGTTGGGTTAGAGAAGTCCCCAGTCTGGCAAGCTGGGGTGTCTCTTGACATGCTATGTCTGAGATCTTTTTAAAATCTCTCTTGATCTTGCGAATCTTAGTTCGGAAATTAGCTGGATGCATTAACCTGTATCCACTTTTATCACCTGGTTCAACAGACCGTTGGATGATTTCCGAAACTTCTGTCATTTGATGACGTGTTTGCTCCAGACGAGAGGCTTGCGCAATATTCTCGCCTGCTTGATGTAGGAGCAATTCAACAACCTGTTCTCTATATACTTGATTTTGAGAGGAACTATTTGAAGCTTGATCTCGAGCAAGATTTTGATTATGAACAAAGCCCATTGACTGTGGCCGGCCATGGGAAATAACATTGCATGAGACCATTTTCGGCGGGCTTTGCTGACCGGAAAGCACTGTGAAATGTAGTGCTCTGTGAACACCCCATCCTCTGATATGAACATTAGATGGAGCATTGGAAATTAACTGACGCAATCTTCTTAGTGCGCCAAGGCATGAACGTTGAAGGGTTCTCTGTTGTTTTTCAGCCTTCGGATACTGAGAGACTGATAGAGATTCCAAATCAATCTGGCGTTGTAACCCTTCTATTATCTTAAGATGATTTTCATATTCATCGTAAGATAATACCTTCTTCTTTAATTGACAAAGAGTTTTCCATATGTTGAGACGAATATCATGGATTCCATCATCCGTCAACATCTTTGGAATGTCATACTGGGAATTAGCCAAAGGCCAAAACATGACTGGTACTTCACCTTTTGCCAGTTTTTTTCTCATGTTCAGCATTTCCTCTTTATCATTAAATGAAGATTCTTCTACCTGTTTGGACCAGAGTTGGTGTTTCCTTGTTGCTTCATCGGATTTAACAAGATTGGTAGAGGAATCACTGTTCATGCTGGAAGATGAATGACCCAGGGAAGGTTCGGAGAATAACCTGAACCCCATGCTATCTTCTGATGGAGAAAGAGTTTCACCTGCCGATAGTAAAGCATCAGACATGACTGGTTTTACGTTTGCAAGTGCCTCGAGATAGGAGGGCTTTCTCATCACTACATTGCCTTCTGAAGAATTTTCGAGACAACGTGAATCACTACTGCGGAGAGGACTTTCGCAGCGAAGTTCATCACCATGAGGAGGACCTTCATGATGGGTTACAGCAAAAGATGAAATCTCTTGCTCCTTGGCCTTCTGACCACACAGAGGGTTCTTGTGGCTCTCATCTGAAGAAGAAACTTCAAGATTGAACGAATTTTCATGAAGCAAGTTTTCATGAGGAAGTGTCTGTTGAAGACCTTCGGGATTAATGTTCATGTTATTGGGAACTGAGGGAGTAGAATCTTGAATTCCGACAGATAAATGTCTGAGGGCTTCAAGAACTCCAGCATCGAGCAAGGCCTTGTTGCAGATTGGCCTTTGATCTCCTGACTGTTCTGGGCGGATCTTTTTCTTAGATGCCTTCTTACTCGCTTTAGAAACCACTTGATGACGAAAGTGATTGCTCTGAGCAGGTGTATGTGCCTGATCAGGAAAGATGGTCAGGTTAGGCTGACGATCATCGCTCAAATCAGGTGTATGTGCCTGACTTGGTTGTCCATATGATATGGGGGAGTAGGCCCCACAACCCTCTTGGACTGGAACAGATGTGTGTGTCTGTTCCGGAGTGAATTGTTGATGTGTCACTCCACTGCTAGGGATAGATTTATGTGTCTGTCCCTGAGATGATGCTGAAGCTGTTATGATATCCTGGCAAGCATCCAGAATATGAGCAGGAATTTGCTTCTGCTCTTTCACCATTGACAAAATATGTTTGGTGACTTCAGCCGCCGGAACAGGGATATACGTCCATTCCGGGCTTGGAGTAGGTGTATGTGCCTGCTCCTGTCCTCCTTTTCCTGTCAGTGAATCCTGACAGTACTCAAGTGTGGAGGCAGAGAGTTTAGTATGCCTCCTGTTTGTCGTCGGGGCTTTCCGACTGACTTCTCCGTGCGCTACCAAGCGAGACTGTTGGTAGGCTTGATTAGTATTAGCAGGTGTATGTGCCTGCTGATTACACTTCGCCAAACGCGGTTGACGAGATCCACCATATGTAGTCAGACGAGCCTGCTGACTAACTGATGATGTATAAGCAGGTGTATGTTCCTGCCTATGGTACTCCGCCGGAATTGCCTGGCGGGATCGGCTTGATGCTGCCAGACGAGTCTGCTGGACAGCGGGATTAAAACGGGCAGGTGTGTATGCCTGCTCGTTGTTTGCCACCAAGTTAGGTTGGTGGACTTCTCCGGAGATGGCAGGGATGACAACCTGCCTATTGTTAACCGGATTCCGTCTCTGGCGATTCATCTTGCCTGCTCGGGTTCAAGGAACCTGAGCTGAACGCCTGGAGTCGGTACCCTCATCATGTTGAGGGCGCACTACCGCACGAGTCTGGCGGCGATTGTTGATGGGAGCCTTTGAGGAGGACTCCTGTCTTTTTGAATTAAGGTCCTGCGGGACCTGCTCATTCACTTCCTCGGAGTAAGGGAGTGAATGGAAATTGCGTTCCGGGGATAACGACCCGAAACGGTTGGAGACGGTAGTTAGCACCGTCTGCTTCTTGATTGCTGGTCGTCGTTGTCCGGATGACCAGGTAGAATTGTTAACTTGGAGGGCTTGACGAGCGGCCTCCAGAGTTGGGATAGTACCGTTGCGACGGTACTCCTTAACCAGTGCATTAGAAACACAGCATTGAAGACGCTGAGTTGGTGATGTCATCCTCAGAGCGGATGACGTTCCAGCAGGAGTAGCAGCATTGGTTTTCATAGCAGTAGACCTCACAGTAGAGGTGTTCCCAGCAGCAGTATTCACAGGGGTGAATTTAAGAAAAGCCATTTTTGTAGAAGATCTTGAAAAAAGAGTGCATGTTCCATGTAACAGACATAATCAAGATGAATCTGGCTAATGCATCTTTTGGATGATCATATGTCAATGATTGTATTGTTGGCCCAAAGGGCCTAACAGATAAGAAGAACATCACTTTAACTTGGTTAAGGATTCACGTCGGGTTCACCATTTTTTGTTTCGCGCGGAATCCGGGGATGACCTCCTGGATGGGAGATTCAAACGTTCCGATCGGTTTCTAACGGGTTTGTTCGTAGAACCGGAAACATCCAATGATTCCACATCAGTTTGGACCTACTTTCCAAAGGCAGGCGCTCATTAGCTTGTGGGCTAATGATGCTTAGGAATTTGCATTGGTCGAGAGGATGGGAGGTCGGACTCATCACACCTTTTTGAGGGGAATTATTGTCTACTCCGGGACTCTCTTTATAGATTTAAGTTAAGTTCGTGAATCCTTATTACATTACCAAGTATAAAATGAGCTTTTCTTTAGTTTTAACAATCAATGATTAAATATGCAAGAAATTTAGAGAATCTTTTATATGTATTCGAGGTTCTTCATCAATATAGAATCATCTATATTTGTTTAGAGATTCTTGGTCAATGGTATCCTTCAAAACATTTATATAAAAGTCTCTTGGTCATTTTGATGACCAGGCTGGTTTTAAAGCCACTCAGTGGGGCACTTGAAGTTTATCGTCATTCAGAAGGACAGAGATTATTTCAATGTTGGGATCGAACCCATAAATGGGATACCTACGTATCCTTTGTTTTAAAAAAAGGAATCAGAACCCACGTAGTTCTAGGAATGGGGTATGATGTTTATGATTGATGGCTCAAAGATGAATGTCATAATTACTTTTACACTCTAAGCTCACGTGAGTCATGCTCGGTGTGAGAAACAAGAGGTATTGGTAAAATTTAGACAATTGTGCCATGAAAGATGCAATCATAAGAATTTGTTTGGGGCTTATGTATGGATGACTGCCCAGATAGATGAAGGTTTAGGATTTACTTTTAGGGAGAAAATCCATGAACAGGGTCCACAAAGTTATATGTGCTTCATGGAGATTTGAATACTCTAATCTTGGGGCTTAATCCTAAGGAGGATGCCCAAGTTAGGAGGGGACTTATGATTGGGTTTTATTCCTGAAAAGGAAACCCAAATCAAAGGTAATTTATGACTGGTTAAGAGAAATTTTAAGAGACTTGGGGCTTACTCCTAAGAAGGATGCCCAAGATTTATGACTAGGACTTATTCCTGAGAAGGAAGCCTAGGTTAGGGGACTTGGGGCTTACTCCTGAAAAGGAAGCCCAAGGTTATGACTGAGTCTTATTCCCGAAAAGGAGACCCAGGTTAGGGATTAAGGTTTGGGGCTTACTCCTGAGGAGGATTCCCAAGATTTAAAGGACTTGATTGGGGCTTATTTTTAAGAAAGATGCCCAGATCAAAGGTTTTATAACTGGGGATTATTCCTGAAAAGGAGACCTAGGTTAAGATTCTATCATTTTAAAGGATGAGGTTGAATGAATGAACTCTCAATCTTTGGTGACATAAAAATGTTTAAATCACTAGGTTTTGAGAGATATTTCACAGAATTCCTTTCAGATAAGGATGTCAAATCAAGAAATCATGCCATAAATGGCTTTGAAGAGTATCTTGAAGACTGAATCTTGAATAGGAAGGGTGAAATGGCTTAAGAGGGGTAAAAATGGGCAAGATGGGCACCCAAAAAGATAGGGGCGCGCAAGTCTTGAAAGGCGCGCAAGTCCTGCAGCGGCGCGCAAGTATTGGTCGCGCAAGTATACTTGCGCGACATGAGGGGTACTTGCGCGATTTTCAACCAGTATTGAAATGCTTGAGCGACTCTTTATTAAACCCTTTACCATCCTCTTGAGGTTCTTCCAGAAGAGGGACGCGCAAGTTATATTGAAGGAATTATGTAGGCGCGCAAGTGTTTGATAAGTTTCAACACTTAGGCCTTCTTTTTTCTCTTTAGATCTTCCGTTCTAGGTAAGAAATTACCTTAGAAGTGTTCCGGAAGCTTTGAGAAGAGACTTGGGCATCGGGAGCTTCAATCCGAGTTTCTGGAAAAAGCTCCTCTCAAATGGGGGGCCCACAGGGTCTATTTATAGGCAAAAGAAGACCCCGGGCGGTTACTGGGCGGTTACCACATATGTCGCGCAAGTCCCTTGCACGAACATGAGGAGTCGCGCAAGTATTGAGGCGGCGCGCAAGTGTACTTACGCGACCAAGAGGGAACTTGCGCGATACATGGGCAATGTTCTCCTTTTGTATCCCTTTGACGATTTTTGATGTTTCTTCAAAGGATTAATCACTTTGAGCTCAGATATTCCCTTTTCCGAACTTTAGATTCTGTGACGAAAGGAGCGTCAACAGTAACTACAACCTATAAGAAACTAGCTCAACTCTCTCTAGAACCTCAAACAGCCCGACGTATCTCGATGACAACTTACCCTGTCTCCTCATCCTCTTGTGTCCCATCCTCAGGGTAACACGTAGGAAAACCTGATCTCCGACCTTGAACTCCAAAGGTCATCTCTGCTGATCAGAATAAGATTTCTTCCGAGACTGTGCATTAGCCATCCTCTTCCGAATAAAATCCACCTGTTCTGTGGTCTCCTTAAAAAGACGAGGTCCCAGCATAGCTACCTCTCCTGCCTCCAGCCAACACAAGGGTGATCGGAACGACCTACCGTACAAATCCTCATAAGGTTCCATCTGAATAGTTGCATGAAAACTATTGTTGTAGGAAAACTCCACTAGAGGTATATGTCTCTCCTAAGAACCTCCAAAATCAAGGACGCATGCTCTAGGCATGTCCTCTAGCACCTGAATCATGCGCTCTAACTGGACATATGTCTGGGGATGGTAAGCTGTACTCAAGAAGTACCTGTGTACCCAAAGCCCTCTATAGCCTTTGCCAGAAATGCGACGTGAAGCGGTCGTCCCTATCTGAAATGATAGTACTCGGAACCCCATGCAAGTGTAATATCTCATAGATCTCATCAACACCAAAGGTCACCTTATTCGGCAATAAGTGAGAAACTTTCATGAGCCTATCAACGACAACCCATACCACGTCATTCCCTCGAGGTGATCCCAGTAACCCTATCACGAAGTCCATTGCGACATCATTCGACATCCACTTGGAAGTGGGTAACTACTGTAAAAGCCTTGTTGGTCGCTGGTGCTCCGCCTTCACCTACTGATAGGTGGAATACATCATGAAAAAACCAGAAACATCTCTCTTCATACCTAGCCACCAATACTGGCGGTGTAGATCACGATACATCTTGTTGACGACAGGATGAACTGCCCAGACTGTGGAATGAAAGTCTCACATCAGCTCCACGCGTACATCTGCTAGCACCCATATGTTTCTGTGGAAATGAAAGATCTCATCCTCTCCTATGGTCCAACTGGGAAGAGGGTACTCTCCTGATACTCTTTCATATAGGACTAGGCCTTCAGAATCAGATAGTTGCCTCATTCGAACTCGGTCATGAAGGGTAGAGATAACAGCTACATAAGAAATAAAAGTTTGACCTTTTCTGTCATGCACCTCCAAATGCATTTCGGAGAACATAGCCATAAGCTG
Source organism: Viscum album (assembly GCA_963277665.1). Lineage (NCBI taxonomy): Eukaryota > Viridiplantae > Streptophyta > Magnoliopsida > Santalales > Viscaceae > Viscum > Viscum album. The sequence goes on along the minus strand of OY728138.1, from coordinate 49,307,283 downwards.
CCACTCGCTGCTGGCCTCCTGAACTGCCTGTATTTATGTCTTCCTTCTCAGTGAGTCTGCCATAGCATTGCCTTTCCCAAGTGTATAAGCAAGCTCGAAATTGAAATACTATAGGTACTCAACACACCTATGTTGTCTCAGATTCATGTCACACTGCGTTAAGATATACTTGAGGCTCTTGTGGTCAGTATATAACACAAAATGCTCTCCCATAAGATAATGTCTCCAAAAACGCAAATCATGAACAACTACAGCCAACTGCTGGTCGTGCATAGGATAGTTCCACTCATGTGGCCTCAACTGCCGAGATCCATATGCAACAACACGATCGTCATAAGCACTGCTCCAAGCACGATTCCAGATGCATCACAGGAAACTGTATAACTCTTGCCCGGCTCTGGAAAAACTAGAATCTGTGCAGAAGTCATTCTCCCCTTCAGCTCTTGCAAGGCTGAATCACAGGCTTCTGACCAAACAAACTTCACCCCCTTCCTATTCAAGATCATCAACGGTGCTTCTAAGCATGAGAAGTCATGTATAAAACTTTTTTAGTAACTATCCAACCCTAAGAAACTTTATACCTCGAAAAAATTATTTGGCTGCTCCCAAGTGACTACTGGTCTCACCTTTTCGGGGTCTACTCATACTCCTGTCTCTGGGATGACATGACCCAGGAAGTGAATCTCGTCCATAAAAAAGTGGCACTTCGAGAGCTTAGCATATAACTGATGCTCCCTCAGTGTACTCAAAATGATTTCGAGATAGGTAGAATGGTCGTGTCGAGTGTGAGATTACACCAAGATATCGTCCACGAAAACCACCGTGAAAGAATCCAAGTAAGGATGGAAAACTTTGTTCATTAGCGCCATGAAAAATTTTGGCATGTTCGTGAGACCGAACGGTATAACTAAATACTCATATAGACCATACCTGCTCTGAAAGGCTGTAAGAGGTATATCAGATAGTCTAACATGCAACTAATGATAGCCGGATCTCAAGTCTATCTTCAAGAACACTCTGGCTCCTCGAAGCTGATGAAAGAGATCATCTATCTGGGGAAATGGATATCGGTTCTTGACTGCAAACTGGTTCAACTTATGATAATCCACATAGAGCCTAAGGGTGTCGTCTTCCTTCTTCGCAAACAGGACATGCGAACCCCAAGGAGATGTATTGGGTCGGATGAAACCATTTGCCTATAACTCCTCCAATTGCTTCTTGAGATCCTGTAACTCAAGTGTAGCCATCCTATAAGGAGGAATGGATACCGATGATGCTCCTGGCACAAGCTCAATAGAAAATTCTACCTCACGCTCTGGAGGAAAACCTGAAAAGTCTTCTGGAAAGACATATGGAAAGTGATCAACCACTGGGGGTAAATCCCTTTGAGAATTCCCCTGGTCATCCAGATATAAGCTAGAAATATAGGCTGTAACACCGCCCAACCCATGATGCTCTAGCCCGGCTCTGATCAAATGTACATCCCATTCTCTTTTGTAATGAAATGATCTATACTATGGTGATGTGAAACTCACCCTACGGTGATAGAAATCGACAAAATCTTGTAAAGGAACTAACAAATCCAACCCAAGATTGATATAAGATCCTGTCATCTCTAAAACATAGAGACTCCATGAAAAATGACACCCACCAACCTCAAGGGGGCAGTCTAAGTACCGACGCACGCTAGCAGTTCTCATTCACAAGGTAGTGTCTAGCGTCATCATTTCCAAAGAAGTATAAACAGTAAGTCTAAGGATCTCCACAGTATGCATACAAATAAAGCTATGAGAAGATCATGTATCAAAAAGTTCAGAGGATAAAGCTAAGGCTACTAAAATCAGACCTCGAACTGTAGAAGGTCCAGGATCCTACTCTTGGTCAATCTGCTCTACCGCAAATGTCTGACTGGCACTGCGGCCCTGTGTAGCAGCCTGAGATCCCTGAGCTGACCCTTGCTAAGCCTGACCACTGCGTCCACAGCCTCTACCCTGGCTTGAACGACCTGAATAAATCCAGCCACTAGTCTGCTATAGAACTGGTAATCCTGCTCCTGTACGCAGAGTCGAAACTGATCCTCCTTCACTAGTTGCTGGAGGGAGAACCTTGCAGAAATGCTGCAGGTGACCCATCATTCCACAATATCGGCACTCCCCTGGGTCTCTCAGGTACTAAGGCTTCTTATTCTCAATTGATTCACAATGATAGCACACCACTTGGTTTCCATAAGGAAGATCCAGTCTATCAGAAGGAATACCTCGCTTCCTCAGGTCACATCGTGTAGACTCTCGGTGGCGCTTCCTTCTATCTACCTGAAAAGAATCAGCCCTCTGTGTTGAACTTCCCTGGTCCACAACTCCTGTCTCCCTCAGATTTCTCTCCATGATAAGCACCTGGTTGACTATCAGAGTAATAGAAGTCAACTGGAAGACGTTCACCTACGATCCGATGTCCTGTATGAGTCCTTCCTCAAAATTCTTTTCTAAAAACATCTCGTCCTTCCCCAGAATGGGAGTGAAACTCCATAACTCTGTGAAGTGGGAGGAATGCTCCTTAACTGTGAAAGAACCTAGCTATAGGTTAATGAACTCTCTATCTTTTTCAGCCCTCAGCATCATTGGGTAGAAGTAGTCGAATAACATACGCTGAAACTTGTCCCAAGCCATAGCTTGTTGGTGCCCTACCTGCAAAAAGACATCCCACCATCTCTTGGAGGAATATCGCAACATATAATTCACAAGCTTCACTCTCCTCTCTAGAGGCGTCTCCAGGTTCTCGAAGATGGATAGCATGGCTTCTAGCTATTACTTTGTAGCCTGCGGTCCTCCATCCCCTATGAACGTGGAAGGATGCTACTGCTGAAAAACCCATGTTAGCTATTCAATAGACAGGGCAGGATGCTGAGCTCTCTGGACGGTCTACATGAATCTCATGAAAAACTCTTTGAAGAGAGCATTGTCTCCAGTGTCTGGAATCACTGCAGGTGCCATATCAGGAATGATAGGTGGAAATACCGGTAGTCCCTGATCTATCGTATCATAAATACGGTCACTGCCTTGCGACTGACGTATAAATGGAGGATGTCTCGATGCCATAGCTCGGAAAGGTAAAAAACACACCTCAGATTTAGGATTAACAGACAAAGAAAACTGAAGGCACAAGAAGGAAGAGGGAAAGTATGCATTCAAGTTATGAAAAACATGATACACGGCATTTTCCTTACCTACAAGGCGTGTTCCCGCAGGTCATCACCTGGACGTGTATTTCTACCTAAACTGGTCGTGTAACAGCCCAAATACACAGCGTGTTGTCCTAACACACGACGTGTACTGGAACCCTCTGCCCTGCCCGAGTCCTTGTACATGGTTAAGCCACATGACCCTCCTAATAAAAACCACACTCCGTGTTCAAGGGAGACACGGCGTGTACTAGACATGCCTTACCTAGCCCATGTTGTTAGTGACAAGGCATGACACATGGCTGACACTACACGGCGTGTTCCAGAAGGACACGACGTGTACGATAAAGGGTATCATCGACCCGTGTTGTTCGCGACACGACCAAGTACCTAGATCAAACTACACGATAGGTAATATTAAGACACGATGTGTATGTGAAAATATAACACGACCCGTGTTGTTCATGACACGGCCGGGGTACCTATTTTAGACTACACAGTGTGCTAAACTAGTACATGGCGTGTTCCTACAAGATTTTTCAGAACTCCGTGTTTCTGCTCACATAGTCAGTGACATGGTTAAAAGACTACATGGCGTGTATGAAGAAAGTACACGCCGTGTATTCTTGGTTTTTCTGGGCAGTAGCTCAGAAACTGCTCCGAAACCTAGAAAACACTGCAAAAAGATTTATGGTGACCAATTCTGATCCGTGAGGGCCCATACTCCCTGCTAATCGAAACTTGTATCTTATACAATGTATATAAAAAGTAAACAGTATAACGAACTCACGACCCACCAAATTCCGATCCTCAAGGGCCTATAACAACTCTAAGACCAAAGTTTTGCATCCATGATAAAGAAGCTCTAAAAACGATACCCTATCAGCATAGTAGGTATTCTATCACAGTAGCTATCACAACAACCTGCATAGTCTATCACAAATTCTATCACAACAGCATGAAATTTCTAATGTAATTTAGATGGCATGGAAATATTCATGAAATTTGATTTTCTTACAAGTGCCTATATGATGTATGAGATGGCATGCCCTCATCTCATCAGGTTGCTACAAAATAGAACCACAATCATATAAATCGTAACAGAACAACACAAGTGCACCACCCAATGTGAAATCAAGTAAACTGTAACATTTTACAAAATCGAAAACTGCAATATTCGAGGAAATCGGGATTTTTCCATGTACACGAGTTCTAGAAATCCCGGGCACAACTATTTTTCATTTACCTATTCTGCCCTATCCCTATCTAATGTGGCTAAATAATAAGTCAATAGAAATAAAAATAACCTCCTCTTATACAACATTGTAATGACCTGAATCCGGAGCCACTCAACTGGTGTCCTATACCCAGTTCTCCACATGACCTGAAGCACATTTCCCCAAATTCTAGAGGCTTACAACTAGTAGCGAGGGCCTTGGCGAGTCATTGGGAAACTATGCCCTCATTTGGTAAAGAAAACAAGAGAATGGAAATAACAGTCAATGGCGGAAGTAGTAAACAACATTCAATAACTAAAACTAAACAGCAGAAGCAATGAATATATAGTAATGATGATAATGATGCAGTTGGTACAAGTATCTAAGGAAATCAGCAAACACAACAACATGCATAAATACAACTGAGAAACAATGTATGAAAAGTAAATAGTAACTCCAGCGGCATCGCAAGCCTAAAAGCCCGGTCTTATGGTCTCCAAATTCAACCAGAAATCATGTACCTGAAGTAGAAGGGCCACAATCCCTATCCACAACTGCAACCATATAACCTATTTGGGACAAAAAGCAGGACCCAAATAGGGTGTGAGACTAATCCCAGTAGGAATCCAACTCAAGATCTATGCCCTACTGTTAGTGAGCAATATAGAAAAAGTAATAGAAATAAATGCAGCAGAGAAACAGAGTACAATAAAGTAAACAATCCTATAAATATCCATTCACATTTATTTATTAATTTAATTAAATAATTTAATTAAAAACCCAAGAATCTAGCAATACCACTATATTCCCATGGTATAGAAAGTAACACAACAGGTATCTCAGCAAAATACCTAAACAAGAAGTAGTACAGAACCCAAGCTTGTTCTTTGGTTTGGTGGACTTGTCACAAAAAAACAAAGAATATTCACACTGACTCTCTGGGTGGATCATCCTGGTAGAAACCTCTAGTCAAGTAATCCTACAAAGGCACAGACACTCTGGGAAGATTTCACCATTAATTCCCCTGTTGTCTTGCAACGATAGCTATAGACTCTCTGAAGAAGCACGTATGTCTAATTCCCTCTATAGTCTCGATACGTAACTAAGGACACTCTAGGGAAGCACAAAGTCCAATTCACGTAGGTCCTATGAATGATACTGATTATGAAAGACTCTCTAGGGAAGACCTTAATTTCCAATTCCCTCTTTAGTCTACCACATCAGGTTCACACAGTCTTGAGCAATCCAGTCGTGTGTAATCTACTGTCAGCAGCCCTAAGTAAGTTCAAAAAACTACTTGGCTAATAGTTAAAATGCATCAAAAGAATATAAATAGTATTAAATACATGAAATAAATTATATTAAGGCAGGAAAATGATGCAACGAGGTCTGCCTCACAGGAAACCTAGGCCAAACGGTGATAAACAGCCAAGACAAGGGAAACACGCAATGGGTGATCCTCAAACATGCTAACAAGAAATCACTATTCATCTAATAGCATCAAGTATACAAGAAATATAAGGCATACAATAATAAAGGATCAAAACCCTAACATGAGATACCTGAAACATGGGAATCCGGCACTTTTTTCACAAAAACTCAAAGACATTCAAGGTAAGGAAACAGACCACCTACCTCGATCCTAGGAGATCGATATACTTGAGCCTCGTCCTCTGAATCTGCCAAGAATGGAGTAGATCTGCAAAGACATCTTAAAAATTCAACCTACTATAACTCTCATAAGAGAAAGAATCAGGAAACTTTTCCAATGAAGAACCAAGAACTCGCTGCTGTGATTCTATTGCAACAGACGGTGTTCGATTCGGATAACCGATGACGGGTCGGTGTCTCAGAGAAGATTTGTGGCCTTACCCTCATTCTCAGTCAAAGAAGCTGGAGAAGAAGATGTTTTGGTATTAAGACGTGACCCCAGTCCGTTTAACGAAAAAAGAAAGTACACGACGTGTACTTTTGGAGTACAAGGTGTGTACTAAGCTTTTATGTACCCCGCTTAAGGCGGCCTCCACATCACCCCTACATAGCCATGTGTGTGGACATGACACGGCCAACACACAGCCTCGAGCAGTATCAAAGTACACGGCATGTACTTACAAAGTACACAGCGTGTACTTATAAAATTTCCAGATTTTCCTCTTTTTCCCAAAAACAACCGGAAAAGGAAAAACATACCTGAAAAAAAGGTTCTGGTTCTTACAACCACCTCATTAACCGATGTCATTCATTTTTCATCACCACATCTCAAAAAATGTTATATATACCATCCATGTGAAATGGTTTATGAAAACAAATTACATCATTTTGTGATGATGGTAATCCACATGTACTCATGAACGATGTTATAATTTTTCAATAGATGGAAAGGTATGAAAACAGATGATATATTTTCTTTACAGAATTATAATGATTTCATTGAAATCATATATATATATAAAAATTAAATACATGATTATAACAATATTTTATAGGCCGTGATGGAATATTAATTATATCATTTTGTGTGGTGGTAGTTTATCATTCATGAATGATGTTTATATTTCCCATTTCATAGAAGAGGATATGGATATTAGTAATTTTTTTAACACCATAACATCCCCGTATATGGAATAAACCAATGTTATAATTCATAATGATTCAATAATATTATAAAGAGATATATAAACAAATAAAATGAAAACTCATGGTTATGAACTATATCTCTTCTTTAGAACACCACTTTATGTTTATTTATAAATCCTTTCAGGGATACTTATCAGATCAAAATAGGGAATATAGGTTCGGGGTGGGGATGTATGGAATAGATTCAGGTAGGTATTTTCCAAACCAAAAGGATTTTTATGTTTTAATAAAAGAAGAGAGGGTGCCCATTTTTTAGTGGGGGAGATGGCATAATTGGTATTTTAATAAAATTAAAATATATTAATGTCTTGCCCAAGAAAAATAAAAAAAATGGACCATTTTGAATGTTTAGATGATATATGGTTTAAATATTCCAATTAAATAGGATTTGGACAATTTTTTATTCCATATTTACCATTATCTATTTAATTTAACACGCAAAAAACATGTTTTAACCTTAACCCTCATGACATCCTTTTACAATTATTACTATTAATTATTAAAAAAAATCTCCAAATGTTACCTAATATAAATTATGATGATTAAAAATATAGAATCAATTTTATAAAATTCAACTCACATAAGTGAAAAAATTTAATTTAAAATTAAACCCACAAAATATAATGAAAAATGGGTTTTTAGGAAAATTCATTGTTTAGCATAAAAAAATTTCATACCAAATTCAAATAAAATGTTGATTTTTATAAAATTCATTATATTTTTTAACAAAATAAAGTAATTAAATTTTAAAACTAAAATAAAATATAATTTTTATATTTAAATACTTGAAAATAAAATATAATTTTCAATAAGAATAAGTATTTTTTACTATTCATTGAAAAAAACAAAAAATATAAAAAATACATAAATACTAGTCCTATTCTAATTTAGAATAGGAGAATTCAAAAATATAATATTTAATGAAGGAATATGATTCCAACTTAAGTAATCATCTACTCTATTTTCATTACCTAGATGGTTGTGAATTGTGTAGTCATAGTTCTTTATCAATTTCAACCATATCCTCTGAAACATGTTCAAATCCTTATGGGTGAATATATACATCAAAACTTTATGATTATTATATATTTCAGTATTTACTCCATATAAATAATTTCATAATGTTTATAAATCAAACACTAAAACATCCAAATCGATTTCATGTGTAATATATATTTTTTAGTGGGGTTTTAATTTACATGAAGCGTATAAAATTACCTAAACATTCTATATTAAAACACATCTTTTTCCCCTAAATAAATAATTACAAATGAAAATAAAGTCACAATTTTTTCATTGAATGTATAAAACTAGATTAATCACTAATCTTATAAACAATTCAAGGAAGCATTCATCACATTCCTTTTTCTATATGATCCTAACCGCATTTCATGTTATATTGGTTAGTTGGGTAGATAATTGTACATTATTTTCAACAAACCACCAGTAATATCCGTCTAATATAGGACAAATATAAATCTTAGTAGCATTTTTAGGTCTCTTCTATTCATCAAAATCCATTTTAGTAGGATCAACAATTATTTCATTTGTATTTATGATATTTACATTGAATAAAAAAAAATTAACCAAAAATCACATTTACAAAATTTTATAGATAACCACTTTTCATTTGAGGATTGAAAAATAATCCTCATATGTGTTCATTATCCTCATAACTTTTTAAATAAACCTAAATATCCTCAATAAAAAAACCCAAAAACTTATCAAATTATTCATAGAAAATACTATTCATAAGATCCATGAATATAGTTCAATGATTCATCAACCAAAAGGGAATAACCAAAAATTAATAATTCCCAAACCTAGTATTAAATGTTTTCATAGGTAGTTTACCATCCTTGACCTTAAGTTAATGATTCCAAAACAAGATACCATCCTGTTGAAAATATTGATCTCCCTTGAGGTGATCAAACAAGTAATCAATACGAGACAATAAATACTTATTCTAAATTGTGATTTTATTAAATTATCTATAATCAATGAAAACCCCAATGGAAACATATATATTTTAAATAAGAAAAATAGGATCACCTCGTGGTGAAGTGTTGTGACGAATGAAACCATTATTAACTAACTATTGCAATTACTTTTTCATTTCAGGAAGTTACACTTGATCCATCCGGTCAGGTGGTTTTAAAATTGTCTTAGAATCTAGAACTAAGTCAGCAATAAATTAAACTTATAAATAAATAATAATACCTTGTAATTCATCAGGAAAAACATCTACATATCATTTTCTTATTGATAAATCATTAAACTAAATAGTTCCTTTATTTTCAAAAATAATAGAACGTAAACCATAATTTCATTTTTATATAGGTTTCTCAGCTTCTACTTATGTTATCAATGTTATGAATTGATTCTAATATACAAATGGAAACTCATTTTTTAAAATAACTTCTACAGATCTAAAATCTATCTTAGCATGATAAAAAAAATCCAATCCATACCCATGGTAGCATATAATTATTTAATGGGAAAGATGATAAGGTTTGTAGTGAAAACCTTTCACATATGATAATTGGAATATATTTGTAAATTATTATTTCCATAATATAATGCCCATGTGTTTTTATAAAAATTACTAATTTTACTTCATGATGTGAAATTTTCAATTTACGGGTAAATTTTTAAAAAATTATAGAATGTGCAGGTCCAAAATCTATCAAGATATTAGCATGATTTTAATAAATAAGAAATTTACATGTTACAACATCCTTATATGGACCAACATCTTACAAAGTAGTTTCAAAGGATTTCATCACACCCTTATTCATGTAGTATTTTTACTTTTCATCATTCATGCTCTTCTTCGGACACACATCCACAGAAATTCCCATGATATTATAATTGAAACAAATTACATTATTCTTATCAAAAAAATTATTTACAATACTAATATATTTTTATATTTAATACGGAGAAATATAACCAAACATAAAACATTATAATCACTTCACATATTTCATAAGACATTCCCTAGGTTATTTTTTACCATAACTATATAAAATTGGAAACATGATTTTTCATAGCTTAATTTTTATTTAATGGAATCTTACCATTTTACAACCACATGTATCTCTTTTACTTCTTGTTTTTATGTAGTTCCTAGCCCCCATAAAACTCTATTTCAATATTATATACAAAGAAAAAAAGTTTCACGTAACTATTAAATTCACAAGTGGCTAAAGATCTTTAGTATCATTGCATTAATAATGAGTAAAACTGATTAATTTCACTATAATTATTATATATTCAATTTACTTAATACCTTTCCAGTAAAATGATTTTTTCATCATACACAACCAATTAATCTTCCCCCTTTTTTCCATGAATTTAATTTTGATCCTAATTCGAACAACCTTAGGAAAATAATTCTCAAGGAAAATATTCCAATATTTATGCCATTACATTATTCTGGTATCTTTTCTTTCTCTTGTATTATTAACCATTAACCAATATTTATTGGCCTCACCATCAAAAATTTTAAATAGATATATTTTCCTTTCTATGATCTGAACAACCCATGACTTTTAATATCTTTTCCAGATTAGTAATTCATCCCTCAAACACCACTAGGTCAGAAGGCCCATAATATGTTAGAGGGTAGAGTCTCAAAAAATGATCCAATAGAAACCTGTTACTATATTATAGATCTATTTTATCTCAATCATGGACTCCACCACTATTAATAGATTGCATCAACTGAGCCATCACAACAAAAAACTGCTCAATTATAGTTACAAACATTCCATGTAACTAATTTGGAAGGATATTGTCATCTTAGTGCCTTCATACTTTAGATTACCTGTTTCCTCTATGGAAAACCATTTTTAAAAGAAATTATTTAGATAATAAAACATGGTAATCATTAAATGGTATATCAGGATAACCATAAATTCAAGTTTATTTAGGGTACATATATACATTATCCTAACATAAAATTTTATCTAAAACTTTTATCTGATATAAAATATAAGTATAGAACCTTAAATATGTATATATAATAGATTCACTAGATAATAATTCCTTTTATATAATTCCCATATATCTTTTAGGTTTATATTTTTATATAATTAGTTCATTACCCTTGTATAAATAAATATTACATAAAAAGTGGAAAATTATGCTCAATATTCATTTTTTATAAACCTGAAGTTAAGTAACATTTTATATTTATATAATTATTATTATATCATATTTTATATTTAAAAAAACTGATATGTATCTTCCATGTGAAGCGGTGATGAAAAGTGAATCACATCACTTCACGGATGTGGTAATCCACATGTACGCTTAAAAGGAGTTATCATTTTCAATGGATGGAAATGTAATAAAATAGAAAATATCGTATCATTACAAAATGATAATTATGTCATTAATATCATATAATTACATTTAATACATAATTATAACTATCCAAAAAAGGCAGTGATATAAAACGAATTGCATCGATTCGTGAGACGATAGTCTCTTGTACACACAAATGATGGATTCATTTTCCATTTGATGGAAGAGGATATTAATATAGATTATTATAATAACATAATTAAATATATATATATATATATATATATATATCTAATACACTAATTTACTTATTTTATCATTTCTAAAGAATATTTTAATGATGTAAATAATAAATAAAATGATAATGAATAGTAAAAAACTATAACTCTTCTTCAGAAAACTTCTTTAGGATTATAACTAAAGCCTTCCTAGGTAACTCTTATGATCAAATCATGGACTACTGGACTTGGGGATATATATTACGAAGGTAATTGGGTAGTTTTTGGCTAATCCAAAATTCTCTTGAACTGTGTAGTGGAGAGAATAGGGGTTTCCTTTTTTAACTGGGGGAGGGGACAAAGTTAGAATTTTCTAAAATATTAATAAATATTAATGTCATACTCAAGAAAAAAGGATCAAGAAGAAATAATTTACATATAAAATATTAGATAAATTCTAAATGTGGACATAAAAAAAGGATTTATTGAATCATTTAGGTCATTTTAACCCTTATCACTTTATCTTAACCCCAATGTAAATCAGATTTAAGCATAACCTTGGTAACATATTTTTACTATTCATTAAGACAAAAAATTAAGTCAAATTATTACCTAATGATTATTATTATGATTATAAATATTAAATCCATTTTGTGAAATTAAATTCATAGACATCATCATTTATTTTAAAATTAAACCATCATAACACGATGAAAAAATGTTTTCAAAAAAATGCCTTTTAAGTATAAAAATGTTTTTATACCTAATTCATGTTTAATATTGACTAAAATAACATCGATTTCCTTATATTTAATAAAAATTAAATAAATAAATTCTTAAAATAATCCCTAATAAAATTAAATATTTCAAATACTAGATAAGAAAATACATTTTTCAATAAAAACAGTTTTTTTCACTATTCATTAAAAAATTATCTTTTCAAAAAAGTATAAAAAATTCATCCTAAGAAAAATTTAAAGTGATAAATTTAAAAATGAACTAAATTTTTAAAATTAAAAATCAGTAGTTTGGTAATTATTTTTTTAAATAATACTATGTAACGTACGAAATCCCAATTTTGTTGTAAATAATGTCTTTTCCCTATTACCGAAAAATTGCCGAATATTTTTATAATGAAAATAAACCTATAAAATATAATTAATAGATATTAATAGGACATTAAAATGATTTATATTAACAATACATGTGATATTAAATTATTCTCTTTTTTTTATTTTTCCTTATATTATTATTAATTACTTAAACAAGTCGATATATTTTTCCTTAATTGAAATTTATGATTCTCATGTGGTTTCTTCAGTCATATAGTTTTTCCAAAAAAACATTAATACAATCAATACCTTTATTCTATAACATTTTCTCTCTATGTTCAATAATATATAAAATTTTTCCTTATATTAATTTTTTTCTTCTAACTAAACTACTCTAGGGATTAAAATAAGATATGCATTTGACACACATATTCTTAACAACAAAACATGAAATACATAATGTACCCATGAAAAACTAAGAGTAAAGGAATCTTGGTATAAAACCAATCCAATTTATCTATAATTTCATTTGGTCCAATGAATTATGGACTGATATTTCCTTTTTACGAAAACACAAAACACTTTCCCATGGTGGGACTTTACAGAAAATATGATCACATACCTCAAATGATTGATCTTTACAAAGGTAATCTACATACATTTTATGTGTACTCTAAGATTTCCACAGGTGATATAGAATCATCCTCACCTTATCAGGCCTTTATTCTACCAATTATAGTCCCAACAATTATACTTCCTTGAATTTATCCCAAAAATAGGGAGTCTGAAACCTCTTTCAATATAATACTTCAAAAGGTGACATCAATATAATAGAATGAAAACTATTATTATAAGAAAACTAAAGCAAATTTATATATTGATACCAACATAACTATTAATATAATGAACAAGATCAAAACATATTCTATAATTTTTTTAATCATTCTCTATGACTATCCATCATATTGTGGATGAAAGGATATACTAAAATTTAATTTTGTACCCAATGACTTCTGAAAAGATTTCTTGAAATTAGAGGTGGGTCTGTTATCATGATAAGATATAATAGAATGATAGAATCCATATAATATAATAATATCTTTAACATAAAATAAATAAATTTTATCTAAATAAATATTATCACAAATGGGAAGGAAATGAGAATATTTAGTTAATAGACCAACAATTATCCATGTAACATTATTACCTCAAACTGTTTTTGTTAATCAAGTAAATAAATCTATGGATATATTCTCCCATTTTCATTTTGACACTATAAAAGGTTCAATAATCCCATTTGGTAATATTCATTCATATTTATCCAATTTAAAAGTAAAACATTTCATAATAAAATTGGGTGTATATTTTTTCATTCTTTCCTGAAAAAATTGTTCCTGAATGAATGTATAAACATTTGTGCTTCTAGGATGATTAAAAAAATAGAGAGTTGTGTGCCTTCCTCGATAGTTATTTCTTTAACTAGGGGTCACATGAAACACATATCCTCTTTTTCTTAATCTCAAAACATCTTCTTTGTTACTATTTAATTTAGGAAACATACCATTCTTAATAAATTCCACAAATTTTATGTAAAATAATGTCTTTCGTTTCAGTTCTCCCAATACTATCCTAATAATATGATTGTACTAACACCTAAATCCAAAGAGAGAGATTTATTACATTCATTATTTCTAGAAAAAAAATTAATTACATCATTTACTGAAGGATAATCTTCCAAATGTAACATGGTTAATGTAGCAATATCTTTCTGATTGAAAGAATCAAGTACACATCTTCCGTTAATAAGATAATAATGAATTATGTAGTCTTAATCTTTTATCAATTATAGACATCTCCTATATCTCTTATTCAACTCTTTTTGAGTGAATATATACATCATGATTTTATGATCAGTTTATATATCACACATTACTCTATAAAAATGATGTCTCTAAATTTTTAATGATTTCACAACCAGACCCATGTCGGGGCATGATCCACAACTACCCCAAGACATTCTCCATAGGGAGGGGTGGTGACAATCACTTAAGGTACAACTAAAAATGGGGAGTACTTCTCCTAAGTACTTGTATGCACACACAACCAACTAAATGAAAAGGTGCAGAGGAAAAGAGTAAAAGATGCAACAATGCTATAAAATAAATTTGGCATGCATGAACCTATAGAGAGTAAAAAAGTATTTTAGTGTGAAATAAAATTAAAGGGTAAAAATAAAAACCCATACATAGATATTTGTTAACCTAAAATAACTATAAAATAGTAAATTGTATAGAGATCCCAACTTCTATATCACAAGCTACGACCACTGTACATGGTTCAAGCATCCAATATCATTAAGATCCTCTTATTTCAGGGTCGGCCTTTTGGTTTTTTGTAAAATACAAGACATGTGTGGGAAAATTCCATACATGGGTGAGTATAAACATACCCATTAGGATTCCCTAATAGTTGAAGGTGAGTGGTAAGAGATACAATAGGAGAAGAATGTTGTAGATAGAACAATGTGTAGTGAAAGAGTACAGCTCAATCCAAACCAAGAGAGTGAAAGTAAGCTAATCCAAACACAAGGATACTAACACAGTGATGAGATAAACTCCTCATTGAGTCTTTATTAACTATAATAGGAGAGTAAAATAATCCAACTATTAGAAGATAGACACAGAAATCATGTGGCATGCCTCATTCATCTTTGCCTCTCCTGTATGGAGAGTAACCAAGTCCAAGGAGTGGATCTAGAAGAAATAATATATACATATATATATAAGATCATTCAAAAAATCCCAAATGAGAGAGTAATATTATATATATCTCAAATATCGTCCTAGGAAAAGATTTACCATAGGTTCCAAAAGTCTATCAACGATGCCCAGAAACTCACACATCTGTCCGAAGAAGTTTCTATATAAAATCACACCTCATCACTGTGTTGTACAGTTGAGGGGCCATATATCAAGGTTGAGGACCCATGCCTTTCACAACTGGAGGGTTCCACTCTAGTGTCATCAAGGACCTATTCCCATCCTGGATGGAGGGTGACACTCAGAATTGGTTGAGAACCCATCCTTGCTCAGTAAGAGCATGCAACTCTGAATATTGTCAGGGAAACATACCCAGCTCGACTAGAGGGTGCCACTCAAAATAGGCTAAGGACCCATGTGTTGCCCAGTATTAGGGTTTCACTCTAAGTATCACCGAGGAACCATGCCTAGCTCGACTGGAGGATTCCACTCAGAAGAGGATGAGGACCATATCCCTACCCACCAGGAGGGTGCCACCATGAAGATCGTCGAGGACCACTGCCCAACCTAGTTGGAGAGTATAACTCTAAAATTGTCAAGGAACTCGAAGAATCATCCCTACTTGATGGTAATACTGATCTACTATTATATGTCATTGTCTAATCACTACCATCATCAAATGTTTCTTAAATAAGCATCACATTTGGAATATCTTTCATCGTATCTCCAAATCCATAGCGGAGGGAGCCATCACATTCTACATGGAAAACACTCAAGAGATGCTAATTGTTGGCCAAAATATAAGTCTCAACTAAGGAGATAAAATAGGTAAAAGATTCACATTGAGGTACATGATGCGTATGTGGGTCACATGATGTGTGACCCCACCTCATCTCCAGGTTCTGTACCTATCCATACTCAGGTACTAAACTATATACATGTACCCCTAGACGTACCAGTGTACTCCTAGTGAACATGTAATATCTAGCCAAAAGGTTGAAGATCGCACAATGAGCATCAGTGTTTAGATGGGAAAAACACAATTTCACTAGAATGCCTCTTCAAATGGACCTAGATAACAAAATGGATCACACCGTTGTAATCCTTGTGTAAAGGTGCACATGATCAGCTATTCATTCTCTAGAATCAATCACCCAGTAAAGAAGCTGCATTTCAAAGTATCCTACATGAATAGTGCCTCATGGGGCCCACATCTTCCTTATGAAATAAAATATAAGGATAACAATGTTTTGATCTTCATGGATGATTAATTAGGATTGACTATTCATTTTTTAAATTAGTCACCCGGTGAAAAAGTCACATTTCACTGCAACATACCCAAATTAGGCTTCATGGGGCCCATTCCTTATTCTCAATTTTAATACAAGAAATTGTTATCAAAATATATGCCTAAAATTTAGGGTTACATCATCCCTTATGGTTCTTCATTAAGACACCATATAAGGGAGATAGGTCAAATAAAATATCCCACAATAATAATAATTTTATTATTATTGGATGTTTCATTGACCTAAGGAACGAGTCTGAGAAAGGTATCCAAAATCGGTCATCAAATGAACACCTTGATTTTATGGTCATGCTACAACTGATGGTTCAACAAACTGAGGTCACACGGAGGAGTTACGGATAAATTAAGGTATGAAAACCAATAAAATAAAAACATTATAATTATATTATAACAATATTATTATTAATAATCAACATTCAATTTGAAAAGAGGACCCACACTGCCTTTTTTTTACTCGCCTTACCCTCCCCAAAAAATGGAAAAGCCTCTATTTGTTATAATAATAATATTATTATTATTAATACCACACCATAATGAGAAAGCCGTATAAACGCTCAAAATGAACTAAAAATCAAAACACCCTCCTCCCAATTCAATGTATTCCCCACAATTCATCTTAAAATGAAATTCAGCCACTTTTTTATTTATTAGTTTTTTCAGTTTTATCCAAATATAAAAAAACACATTTACCAATTATAATTTACTGCCATTAAATTATTTTCTTCTGGATCTCCTCAAAATAAAAATAAACCCATTTGATTATTAAATTAATTACATTAAATTTAATTTACCACGTACTCCAGTTTTTTTTTAAAAAATATTGTTATTATTAATAAAAATGATTATAACACTCACCGATTTGACTATGTATGGAATCTCATCAACCATATTATTACTAATGATAATAATATTTGTCGCTCGTCGTGTTGACCATGCCTAACCACTTCGTCAGAGATCCGAGTCTGATAACTATCACACTAAAACTGAGTAGTCACTACCATGAGATCTCATGCATGACCTCTGCTTGAAACTGACAAATTCACACCGCATGTCTTCACCGCATTCCAATCTTGGAAATAGGGGTTATCGACCCAATCCCGAACCACCTTAGATCAAAAACATTCAACCTCAGATCTGATCTGGTCTATTCACCAAACACCATCCCACTCATTTATCAATATTTTCCCAAACTATTCATATGTTGGTAGTTCATGCCACTATAATGAATCCTTGGATTCAATTGCACTCAAACCCTTCCGACAATGTCGAATCATTACCTTGTGATATAACAATGAAGAACATGAATAATGGTGGGGTAAAATAAATAAAAACAATGGTTTAATCATTATTTTCCAAAATTTATTTGCCAACGATCGAGAATAGGGAACTGAGGCTATAAAACAACTGAATTAAATTAAATTTTGAACACCCAGGCACATGAAAAGGTTGAAAAGGACACAGATTAATGAATGAAGATCATTTTATCAATAATTTAATCAAACAAGAATAAAACACCAATTGATTATCCCTACCATGGCAATGGATCGATCATTAGTGAATAATGAATCCACCAATATTGAGGATGATCCATAGTTTCTGCTACTTATCGATTTACCTTGAGCTGAACACCGGTTGACGTTTGGTCTCAATTAAGAAATGGAGAAGGGGTGGGAGATCCTCTCAATGATCCCAGGGTTTGTGGGTAACCCTATAAATTTTCCATAGTATTTCTTTAATGAATAAAGTGGTTTAGGTCATTTATCTTAAAAATAAATTATTTATTTATTTATTTTATCTAAAAACACATGCCAAAAGTTACCTTTACTATTTCTCTCGTATCGATGATCGTTAGGTTGCTCATATGGAAGACATCACATTATGAACTCAATTGTGGTCTTAGATTTCCAATATGAGTCCCCATTCATGAGTTATTGGGATTAGTATTAAAAATAAAATAATTTTATTTAATAATTTTATTTAAGATGATGTCCACAGTTAATGTTTCTAAAAATTACTCATTCCGACATAATTTATGTTGTTCCGAGGGTAAATGACATGTTTTGGACTCAACTGTCTTCATATATTTCTCATCTGAGATTCTTTTTAGGATATATACAATTATTTAGGAAATACTATGTGTAGGTAATAAAAATATATTTAAAAGATATATAAAATTAATTATGGGAACAACGGGCCTCAAAATCGTGATTCGTCTCAGAACCTAGCTCCAAAAATATTCCTATAAATATTAAAATGTACTATAGGGAAACAATAGGGTCTCAACATTATTACCTTCTTCTAAACATTTCATCCTCTAAAAGTAAAAACCAAGAAAGAGTATAAAGATTCTAAAACCACCACTAGCTCTCTTTCTCCCATTATATCTCATGAATGTCAACATAAAAGAGGAGTGTAAAACTACTACATCACTTCATCCTTTAATGTGACCAGGACCACCATCCACCCCTAGAAAAAATTAGTTTATTCCCTTAATCAAAAAATCCATATTGTGAATATCCTAAGAACATCCATTCACGTAAGATCTCGAAGTCAATATCCCCAAATTGTCCCTCTATAACCCACTGGAAAATAAATGGGGTAACAACCATCGATTTGAGGTATGTTATACCACCCTCACCCATAAGGGTAAACTACAAAGGGTCTACTAATCCTTCAACTTTCTCGATGAAAATGGACTGAAAACCTCACTGTGAGCATCTGCTTGCCTGACCATGCCATGGGTGGCCCTCATACTCACGTCAATTTGCCTTTTGTAGAGTCTATTATCACTCCTATTTCTGAGAAGACATATCCAAAAGAGTATAAATTTT
Source organism: Viscum album (assembly GCA_963277665.1). Classification (NCBI taxonomy): domain Eukaryota; kingdom Viridiplantae; phylum Streptophyta; class Magnoliopsida; order Santalales; family Viscaceae; genus Viscum; species Viscum album. Next base: position 49,287,771 of record OY728138.1, on the reverse strand, counting down.
AATCCCAAACTGAATCCATGATGGATTCAATACAACTAGCACTCAGATAGATTATCCATCACCATCTTACGGAGTCACACATGCTCCAACCTCGACAACGAGAACACGAGGGAACCAAAATAGAAGGCTACCATGAACCAATCCAAGAAGGTTTAAGGATACATATATTAATTCAAGAAAACTCTGTTTGGGAATTCAACACACTAAAGGGTATCATCGATAATTAGAAGAAACCATAATAGATCTAGGAATACATGCTCAGTACTCCACCTCTTGAACCTGGAGCTACTGATAACCCATATTGAGGTCAAACTCTGGGTACCACTTCACCCCATTCAATGCTAAGGAAAACAACATAGGGCTTCACAACCTCTATAAGAATATTTCATGTGAGGGTCTATATCCACTCATAGAGTTAGGTCACATCATGAGCAAAAAATGGTGGATCAACAATCCTCTCTATAGGATCCTTTGGCACATGTTTCAAGAAAATAGGTCTCCACTAGTATCTATAGGACTCAAACAAGGGATACATATGGTGAAAGGTGTTTTACGACTCTATGCTATCATTTCAACTAAATAAATGAAGCCACATGTCATACCTTAAACCGCACTAGATAACTCTATGTCACAAGTTCCTATTCATTGAAGTTATATGTTCCCTTTCCCACATTTTCTCCTAAAAATGGGCTTGATTTTATAACTTACCACACTAGAAGTAATCAAAACACACAAGTAAAAAGGAACTCATACACCAGAGCTCAATATTATCTACATTGGGATGGAACTAACTTGCCCATACTGTTTTAGATCACGTCTCGCTAGGGGAAGTGTCAATATTCCTTGTATGTCTAAAGTCACATAGAATATCAGAAACATAGGGCCTAATCGATGCCCATTGTCACCCTGAAGAAGTCTCACCTCGAAGAACACCAACCGGAAGGGTCTTATCCATGCAATACATATGCACCAAAGGCTCTCTCCATCCCTCTAACACAGGATAAGGGTGGGTCTATCTCCACATCAAACCTGGGTGATCTATATCTTTGAAACTCATGACATGTAATCAATCCATGTGAATGATATATTGATACCTTCACATCCATAAGATGATAAAAATTGATGACAATTTTCTAGTAAAACCATCTTATCCATTTGTGTTTGGATTAGTCTACAACCATAGACCACTAAATCTGGCCATTCCTCTACTACATGATGGTCTCTCTCACAACAAAACTTCAACAGTTTCTAGTTCTATAACTCATGGAGTTCTCTAATCATGTGCATATCCTCAGCCTGATCTTTTGGGATGGTATAATTCTCTATAAGTGGGGGTGTTGCTACCTGCACACATAGAGGAAGGGGTCACAAGATGTTCCTTGAAATGAGGTATCATAACTCATCGGATCGTTGTCATGAACCATAGCTAGTAACCAGGATGGATGTCATCATGGAGGTATCACAAAAGTTTCTAAGATGTACCACAATAATTTGGGAATATATATATAGACATAAAAGTGGGGAGATCACTCAAAAAGGATAGTCAAAAACTTAATCCAATATAATGCATGTACCACTGATCCCTACAAGAAACATCTCATCAAGTCATGTCGAAAAGCAGGTATTTGAGGTTTTGGGGAATGGATATGTCAGTAATCACACCATCAATAGACTCCATGTCCTAAGAGACACACTCAACACACCATGACACTTTTTCCCTAAACCCAACCAAAACCATTTTAGGGAAACATCATAACAACATCCCAAGGTTCAAACTTTCTCTTATACCAATCTTTCACAACCCGACCCATTTTGAGGCTCGAGCCACAACTACCCCAATCCCACCTCTACAGGCCAAGGGTGGCGACAAGAGCTGAAAGAAAAAACTAAAATTAGGGATTCCTTTACCTAATTATCATTACACACACACACAACCAATACGATGAAAACGTTCAGAGGGATATGGGAAATAATGTAACACAAATATAAAATAAACTAGGCTGACATGATCCTCTATAGAGTACAAAAGTACAATATTGTATTCTAAAAGTAAGGAGGGGAAATACACACCCAACCAGATATAGTCACAACCTAAAAAAATGGAAAAATGTAAATAGACGAGGAAGCCTAACTCTTGTTCCCAAGCTATGACACCATACGTGATCCCAACACCCAGTATCTCTAAGCTCCATTGAAGTCATGGTCGACCTTTCCATTGTATACAAAATACATAACATGTGTGGGAAAATTGCATGAAGGGTGAGTATAAACATACCCAGAAGGATGCCCTAATGGATGAAGGGGGGTTAGTAAGAGATACAATAGATGAAGAAGGTAGCAGATGGAACAAGGTAAAGTGAAAGAGTAAATCTCAACCCTAACCAAGAGAGTGGAAGTAAGATAATCCATACACAAGTATCCTAACATGGTGAAGTGATGACTACCTTTTCAATTCTTCTCTACCTATTTTAGGTGATTAGATTCATCCAACCACAAGAAAATAGACATTGAAATCATGTGGTTTACCCCAGGTGTCTTTACCTCACTTATAAGGATAGTAACTAGGTCCAAGTATTTGATCCAGAAAAAAAAATGTATATATATATATATAAGCTCAGTCAAATAATCACAAATGAGAGAGTAAGGGGATCTCTATATCTCATATTGGCCCAGGAAAAGGGTCACCATCAGTTCCAAGAGTCCATAAAATGATACCCAAAATCTCATGCATCTATCAAAATATGTATCCATATCAAATCATGACTCATCAATGTTACACAATGTTTAGGGGCCAAATTTCAAGGTTGAGGAAACATGCCCAGCCCTGCAGGAGGGTTCCACTCTAGTGTCTTAAAGGACCCATGCCTAGCTTAGTTTTAAGGATACACTCTAAATAGGTTGAGGAACCAGGACCTACCCTGTAGAAGGGTGTCACTTTGACGATCATCAAGGACCCATGCCCAGCTCAGTGACAGGGTGCCACTCAGAATAGATTGAGACCTAGACCCCTCCCAACAAGAGGGTACTACTATGAAGATCATTAATGAACCATTCCCAATCCAACTGGAGGGCGTCATGCCCTTCCCAGAAGTAGGTTTCCACTTTAAAGATCATTGAGGACTCATGACCAGCCCGTTAAGAGGATGCCACTTGGAAAGCATCAAGGAACTACACTACTCATCTATGATGGATGATAAGCCTGATATACATTAATATTCCAATGCCCAATCACTTCCATCATCAGATGTTTCTGGAATAAGCAACAAACCAATAACATTTCACATCATATCTCAAAAACACTATGGAGGTAACTATAGCGTTATACATTCAAAAACACATAGGATAGGCTACTCATTGACCAAAATACAAGTCTAAAAGAAACAAATATCATAGGTAAAGGATTCATAATGAGGTACATGATGTCTGTGGGGCCCACATGACATGTGACCCCCTCTCTTCGCATGGTCGTGTACCTAGATATACTCATATACTGAACTGTGTATAGGTACCCCTAGTCATGCTTGTGTATTACCAGAGTACATGGAATATCTGACCAAAAGGTTAATGAGTACATAATGATCATCGTTGGTCTGAATGTAAAAAATGTAATATCACTAACATGCCTCCTCAAATGGCCCCAGATAACCAAAAAAATCATAGGATTGTGATCCTGGTAGAAAATTGAAAATGATTGACTATTCATTCACTTGAATCAGACACCCAAGGAAGAAGCTAAATTTCATAGCGTTGTGCACAAATAGTGCCTTGTAGGGCCCATGTCTCAATCCTGGAATAAAATATATGAATCACGCATTTGTGATCCTAATGTAAAAACACAAGGGATTGGATATTCATTTGTCCAAATCACTCACCTATTGAAAAAATCACATTTGACCGCAACCTGCCCAAACCGAGCTTTGTGGGGCTCGTGCCTCGATCTAGATTTAAATACCCGATATTGGTATCAAAAGATCCACCTCAGAATCAGGGTCACAATAATTCATACGATTCATCACTTTAACACCGTATAAGGGAGATAGTTTGGATACAATTACCTGAAATAATAATAATGGTATTATTATTGGATGTTTCATTGACATGAGGCATGAGTCTGAAAAGGTTTCCAACATCAGTCTTAAAATGAACGTATAGATGTTAGGGTCATGTTGTTGTTGACGATTTGTGAAACCAAGGTCGCACAGAGGAGTTACAAATGAATTAAGGTTTGAAAACCCAAAATAATAATAATAATAATATATTATTATTATATTATTATTATTATTATTATTAATCAGAATTCAATTTTAAAAGAGGAGACATGCTCCCTATGTGGTATATGCCTTAGCATCCCCATAAAATGGCCAACCATCCATTTATTTTAATAATAATATTATTATTAATACACCATAGATATGATAAATCATCATAAAGTCTAAAAACGCGCATGATCTCAAAACACCCTCCTCCCAATTCAATGTGTGCCCCACAATTCATCTTAAAACCAAATTCAACCCCATTTTCTCTCAATTATTTTTATCAATTTTATCCAATGGTAAACACCATCATTTACCACATATAATTTTCTTCTATAAAATTATTTTCTCGTGGATATCCTCATAATAAAAAAAATCTATTTTATTATTAAATTAAAAAAATTTAATTTAATTAACTGTGTACCCCATTTTTAAAATGTTATTATTATAATCAAAAATTATAATAAAACACACCGCTTGGACCACATCCAGAAACTCATCCCTCTTATATTGTTAATTATAATAATATTTAGTAATCGTTGTGTTGACCATGTCTGGCCACTTCTTTGGAGATCTGAGTCTAGCCAACATCTCACCAACATCGAGTAGTCTCTGCCATGAGATCTTTCACATGGCTTCCGCTTGAAATAGATCATATCACACTGGGTGTCATCATCACACACCAACTAGAAAATGGGGGTTATCGACTAGATCACAAACATGCACCCATGGTTCCAATCCAATCCATTCACCAAATATCATTCCACTCATCTATCAATTCATCCCAAAACCATTGATCTACATGTCATTCATTCCACTACAATGGATCTGAGGGTTCGATCTCACCTTAACCCACCTCGGCAATGTCATATCATGACCTTAAGGTCTAACTATGAATAAAGAGAATAATGGTGGGGGAAAAGAACTAAAAACAATGTTTTAAACATTGTTGTCCAAATTTTCCTGACCAACGATCACGAATAGGGACTCAAGGTTAGAAAACGACTGAATTAAATTTAATTTTAAATACTAGGGGACATGAAAGCACTTGAAAAGAAAGCATATTGAAGAATGAAGATCGGTCTGCTCAATTATTTAATCAAAAAAGTGTAAAATGCCAATTGATGAGTCCAAATTAGATTATGGATCGATCATTGGTAAGGAATGTGTCTAACGAAAATGAGAATTGTCCATTGTATCCACTGTCTGTCGATTCAACTCAATCTGATCACTATTCTTCATCTGGTCTCAATCTGCTAACTGATAAGGGGTTGGAAGATCCTCTCAATGGTCCTAGGGTTATGCGGTTAACGCTAGAAATTTTCAATACCATCTTATTTATAGAAAAAATTGGTTTATGTTATTTAATTTAAAATCAATAAATAATTTATTTATTTTAGATAAATGAACCTTCCAACAGATGCCTTTACCAGACATCCCATTCCGACCATCTTTAAGTCACATTGTAGGGTTCTGAAAAATCCAAAAAAGAGAATGAGAATCCCTTTAATTCAAGAGAGGATTCTACACAATTTCCCTCAAGGAATTGGGCCAAAATGTGGAGAATATTCAAAGGTTGGAAAAAGATGGACCAGTCGGCGTACCGGTCCAACATTCATAGTACACAGCCAGTTCAGAAAGTTTCCCCCTCCGCGGACGGCTGTCATTCGCGGAACAGAGGTGGGGACCCTCTGTGGGTGCGAAGCAGGACGGGCACTAGACTGGTCCGCCATTACGAATAGCCCCAACAGCAAGATGTGGAAACCTGCCTGGACCACATATGTCGTCGTTCGCGGAACAGAGGTGGATCCCTCCGTGGCCTCGAAGTACCCCTGAACCGATTTGGTTCACGAGTGAGGTGCATTCAATGCCCCGCAAGTTGCGGATTAACCAATCACCCGTAAACCGTGTTCTCGGTAATGGGCCTCCATAAAAGGTGTCGCATAACCATAGATTCATCTCTTCCCCCCCTCAATAAAAAGAACATTGGGGGAAGAAAAAAATGGAGATGAGGGGAGATCTGACTCAGGTGGAAGGATTTTGGAGGAAGGAGCTTAGGATTTCGCAAACAGCGAAGTTCCAATTCGCGAAAAGTATGAAACTAGAAATGAATTAATAAGGAACCAAAAAATCCTTAACAACTTGGTGAACTGCGAACATAAAAAAAATAAGGCCGCGAATCAGGGCCCCTTCTTGGATTTACTCCCCACGGACCAGGGAGTCTATGCCCCTTTTTCAATCCTACGCACCATGTAGAACCCTCCTACATGGGTAAAGCCCTGACCGAAGAACCCCAAACCGACGTCGCCCTTGGCTTCCACTGCTCGCATGGACTCCCCCACATACCAACTAGGTATGTGTACCGAACCCGATTCCGCGTACCGCCCTGGTACGCAGGATACCCAACAGTCCGAATACCACCCTGTTATGCGGACAAACACTCCAGCTGAGTGGCACCCCCCTACGCGAAGGGTGCCACTCCTCATAAACCCATGTGGACCACAAACTCCTTCGGTGTTCCCAATCCCCAAGTCAGATAAAATCCTTCCAATACGACATAATCTTTCATAATACCATCATTATCCTATTCATCATCCTTGACTTGAGGCCTTTACTGAAGCTACCAGATCCGTATGATGTAACCTTCTGGCATATCAGGGCGCCACCTTGAGTTCACATACCCACAGTAGGTGAGGGAAAAGGGGTTGCTCCATCCCTTGAGCGGGTTCCTGAAACATTCCTCCGTTCACATACCCACGGTAGTGTAGGGTCCGAGCTTGGGAGTCCCCTTTATACCTCTCCAATCACCAGGATTGAGGGATCCAGCTTTCATTTCCTTTCGACGTCAGCAGTGAGTACTTCACCCCTCTTCTGGGAGTGAGAGGGAAACCATCCCAATATAAGCCACTAGTTCTTATTGCAAGAGTTGGTACCTACACCCCTCCTTTCTTCGGTACCAAATCCATCTCCCATTGGGGTTTGTCACCAATTCGGGCCTCCATCCTGAAGTATGTCCCAATCTCCATTTCCCCGGGCTGCAAGCCATGCATAAGCCCCATTTCACTTCCCACGGATGCACCCTTCGCGACGTGATCATCAGGTCCCTGCTACCTCTTGTTTCTCACACCGAGAATAACTCACATGGGCTTAGAGTAAGCATCAACCATGACAACACCCCCATCCCGCATGACGTTAAACTTTATTCCATCCTTCCCGAACTATGGGGGACTTTGATCCGTGTTAAGGCATGATACGTAGGATGTCTCCATGAGGTTAAATCCCAACAACCTTGGGCAGTCTCAGAGCGTAATCCCCATCCAATCAAAACTATAAGGACTTTGATCCATACTAAGGCATGGTATGTAGGAATCCTCCATGAGGTTCAAGCCCCACCACCTTGGGCCATCTCAGACCGTAATCCCCATCGAACCCAAACTATGTGGACTTTTATCCTTGCCTCTTAGGCGGGTTATGTAAATAGCCTCCCCGAGGTTCAAGCCCAACAACCGGTCATTCTGACCTCCTTCATGTCGGTTCACCAACACCCTGTGCCACCTTAGAGTGTAATCCCCACACCACCTTGGGCTACCTCAGGGTATAATCTCCAACCCAAATTGATCTATTAGGACTCTGATTCCTCTCACGAGGATACGTTGGAAGCCCGTATCCCGGGTTCGATCCAAACGCTCAAGTCATTATCGGTCTCCCCTGGATAAAAATAACCTCCAGAGCGGCCAGTTATGGGGATTCAAACTAGTGTCGTCTTAATGAGTTCAAACTCCTCGGAGTCATTAATCCAATGAGGGGTGGTAAACCTCGGGCCTAAAAGATTCTGAATCCTTGCGTTGAGATGACCATTGCCAACAAAGAGTAATCTCTGGATACTATTCTTGGGTATAAACCAAAGATTCGTGAACATATGAATACATCTTAAATATATAAGAGAGTCCCGGAACAGGCGATAATTCCTTCCAAAAGGGTGTGATGAGCCCACTTCCCATCCTCTCGACCAATGTGAGTTCTTAAGCGTCGCTGTCCAAATCACCTAGTGAACGCCTGTCTTTGAAATGAAGGTCCATGTGTCACTGGATATAGAACCATTGGGTGTTTCAAGATGAAAATAGTGAACCTAATATGAGTGTTTAAGAAGAATCCAACCTTCTCTAATCAACTGTCGGGTAGTGCACATTTTTCCACACATTGTCACGAAACAAATGGTGAACCCGACAAGAATCTTTAACCAAGCATGATGGATTTACCCTAATCCCACTATGTTCCCCCATTATACTCCCAAGGAGGGACAATAAAGCTCATTAATTACTCATGGGATCATGAGATTATGCTTTGATGGTTTTGTTGTTTGTATTTGTTAAAATATTTTACAGGTACCACTCAGAACGCCCTTCGATCCAATGGCATCGCGGAGGAACTCCCGGACGTGTACTTCGAACAACGTAATGACCGGACATCCTCCCCAACTAAGTACCCTTTCACCTACCCAGCGTCATCAACATTGGGGCTCAGATGCATTGATGCAAGAGTACCACTTGAATGGTACTCTCCCAACGGTGGAGGCGGCCATGCACGCCCTCCAATCGGCCAAGACCTGCCAGTCGCCTGCCCAACAGCGGCCGCGGAAGCAGAACCAGAAAGCTCATGTTGCCGTCTCAAACGGTTTCGGGAGTCTATCCCCGGAACGTTACAATTTGTACCTCCCTTACATTAGGAAGGAGGATGAGGTCAACACTGAGGACTTCATCCTCGTTGAACGGGGGTTCCACTCTAAGGCCCCTACCGGAAGACGTCGTCGTGGTTATACCGCAACTCAATAACCTCACGCTATGGAGGATTTCTCCCTGAGGATCCAGGACCATGCTCCATGAGATCTGGCTCCTCGGACCACCCAACAAGGGTAGAAAATGTACAACCAGGTACTGGTCATCACCCTTGTCCCTGAGGAGGAACTGTGCTACCCAGTCACGGTGATGTATTGTGAGTAGGCACATACACCTGTCCGCTGCTCCAAAGACCGCCATCTAGATATGGAGGCATCATATGAGCAGGCACGCATCCACTCCAAGATCCATCAAGCCCGTCACTCACACAAGACGGCACCTACCTGGTAGGCACCTCTCCCTGCCTAGGGTCGTGAAGCCCACTAACCAGATGTGGTGGCGACCCAGCACCTATATTACCAGCTCCTAGCAGATGCTCCTGATGCCTACCATCCTGATATGGTGGCGATCAACAAAGCCCACCATCCTGATGAGGCGGGAATTAATAGGCAGGCACGTATCCTTTCCAGTAGAGCCCACTGACTCGATAAGGTGCGAAACCAACATATGCACAGCCAGCTCCCTGTAGATGCAAGTAATGTCCGCCATCCCTAGGTGGCGGAAAATAGAGAGATAAACCAGAATATCCTGACATAGGGGAAGACTCGTTCACCTACACCGACACAGGATAATTTTCAGTACCCACTGACCACCGGAGGACCGAATCAATATATTCCTACTCCGATATCGGAATGGGCCTTCATACCAGTTCTAGCCAAAGATGTCTCTCTGCATATCTGAGAAATGATGGAGGAGCAGGTATCAATCCCAGATCATATCTTGAAGACTTTCCAGAATGTAATTGCATCAATGGAAACAACAAGGACTTGGGCCCAGGAGCCCATCTCCCCAATTGAGGCGACTCATCTAATAGATGAGATATCTACCTCGGAGAAGATCTGCTTCCCTGCTTCTGCCCAGGAGGGTCATCGCCCATATTCTGTGATACAAGGGAAACCAGATCGAACAGCTTCACTCAATCCATCTTGAGGACACCCATCCATCACGGTGGATGCTCCAGAGCAGGAATATATCCCTAATAAAAGTTAAGATGATTGTCATCATATCCCAGCTACATCACGGGACCCAATTAGAAAGGGACCAAAATGTGAAGGCCGTTATCAAAAACAGACGGTCTTTGCTGCCCCCAAGAAAGCACCCCGAACGCGCCGAAGGCAGCCGGAAAATAATGAGTGGGTTAATTACTCCGCTCTACTGGAATCTGGGGTTCCCAATGCCTCTAAGAACATATAAAAGGCTCAAAACCCTTCCCATCTATTACCATATTATGGTAGTGGAAGTATCATTTGAGAAGGTCCTCCCCGAAGATCACTTCTAGAAGCTCTAATGGTCCTCCCTAGAGCATCCATGGGGGCCTCCCCCACAGGCATATAATGATCAATCACGAGAGCTTCTCTTTTGATGCAAGCCACAGAAGCCCTCCGTGTGACCAGAAGATCGAGTAGAAAGAAGGCCCTCCAATTGTTGTGGTCCACCATGAAAGTCCTCCCTGGGGTATACACTACAAACACTCTCCATGCAGTGGGACCACATATTATGATAGTAGTCCTCACTATCATAGTCGCAACTACAAAGGCCCTCACCGCAGTGACGTCTCATCGCGACAAGATGGCCCTCCCCTTTTCGTGGCCTACCCTGAAGGTCCTCCATAGGGGTTACGTTGCAACGACACTCTGTGTAGTTGGGCATCAGATCACAATGGTAGTCCTCGCCACCCTGATAACGGAGGTCCTCCCCGTAGAAACATCAAGAAATGAGAAGGCCCTCCCCTTGTTGTGGTACATCCCAAAGGCCCTCCCATGGGTGTACCCTGTAGATATTATCCCTACGGTATATGTGATGGGATTCCTCGCCATTGTGGCAGCTGTGATGGTAGTCCTCGCCAACACGGCCGACATTGCGAAGGTCCTCCCCGTAATGACCCCAAACAACAAGAAGGTTCTCCCCTTATCGTAGTGTGTCTTGAAGGTCCTCCCCAAGATACACATAAAACATCAAACCATGATGTTCATCCTCAACATGATGGTCGTTGTTGTGAAGGCCCTCCCCATAACAATGCTACGCAACCATAAGGTCCTCCCCTTGCTGCAATACGCCTTGGAGGTCCTCCCCAGGGTATGCACTGCAAAATTCCTCTATGCAGTGAGGCGTCAAGTAGTAATGGTAGCCCTCTCCATTACAACATGAATTGAGGAGGCCCTCCCCTCCAAGACGCCAATCAACGAGAAGGCCCTCTCCTTATTGTGATACATTCTGAAGGCCCTCCCCAGGGTGTACCCTGTAGTTTCTCTCCCTGCGGAAGCTATAATGGTAGTCCTCGCCATTACGGCCACCATTGCGAAGGTCCTCCCCACAGTGACATATCATATCAACAAGAAGGTCCTGACCCTGCCGAATCAATCACAGAAAATCCCTCATATGATGAGGCACTTAGATGGATGGGATCGAGCATGTCAGATTCCCAACTAGATTCCAATGACACCCTTCTTAAATCCGAAGATGGTCTGGGGCCACGTTCATATTATGAACCACCTCGAAATCACCCACATGATAATTCACCACCTACCGGCCCCATTGCATCCGACATCACTATCAGTGAGAGTCTCAGTTGGGTTGACCAGATTGATGAATCACTAGATAAGGAGTATGCCGACATGTTACACCTGAGGAAACGACTGGCCAGAGACGATGTACCAGTTATGTTTTGGCCCACAACCACCTCTAAATTAGACATACCCAGAAATATTTCAGATGAATGTGTGCACGACATCCACTGCAATATATGGACAACCCTCCACTGGCTAAAATCTAGCTTCCTTCCCTACGATGGATATATAGACTCTGTCAAGACAATAGGAGACCTCATGTGCCACATAGACCTGGAAGATCTTCCTTCAGCATGGCAACAACGACCCTAGAGGCATAATGGAAACATTGAGATAGCATGCCTCCGTGCACTACACCAACTACACCGCCTCATTGGCGATGCTCTGACGGGAGTCCATATCAGAGGATGGGGAGAATATGGAGCTCTTAATTTCACTCTGCTCCCCACCTAGAAGAACCCGTTCGGCATAATGTCTTGCAACGCCATCACATCAAGGCGGCAATTGAGTGGGGTCCCTATTCAAGAAACACAACAAACCCAATAGAGACTGGCCTTGAGTAAGTCATAGAATCGTCAGGCCCGACGGGAACAATCCATTCATGAACTCCTGAATCAGGCCACCGAAAGCATAGACAATCCTCTCGCCTAAGAGAGACCAATCAATATTCTTCGCCTGCCTCCCCGAAGGGGATTGATTCTCAAGTGAACTCGACATCAAATCATGTTCACCCTCGAATGGGGGCACGCAAGATCAGGCATGTAGAGATAGCAGCAGCCACTACCGCGATCCAAGTTGAACCCCAGACTACCGGGATGGGAGCATTTTTAACAGAAAATGCCTTAGTAAGACCAATAAAAATAGGAAGAGACTCAACATCCAAGGAACGGATCCAACCTCAGCCCTCAGCGCTAGGGGAATTTTTACCACCTCAACAATGACCCCCCCCCCACACTAGAATCAGTATTTTATCACCTAGGGAGGACAACCAGAAGAGTTGGTTCATGCACTATCATGTCCTTTTAATCATTATCCCCTTCAGGAGGGTGGCGTACTGTGAAATCGCATCGAGTAACTCTCCATGTCACCCTTCATCAAGGAGTCTGAAAGTAGTATGGGGACATGAAGGGGAGGACCGGTAAAAGGTGTGGGAGATCCTCTTCCTATTTGGAATATGACATATCCTCCACCCCATTATATGCATCTATCAACTCCATAGAGGCTAACCCCGCGGGTGACACCAGAGATGATGCAAATCTGGATGGATCAGGAGACGATGATTCCTGTCAGGCTGTAACTCACAATGAACCACCAGTTGTGCACACCCAGAACCAGAGGGACGCCCTAAATATGGTCTCCCTTCCATCTAACCCTCCTCCACATACCTTGTGAGCTCCCAACAAGGATAATAACAATGTAAAAGTTTCCCTTAACCAACCCCCTTCTCCAGATAAAAACAAGCCACTTACGCTCGAAGAGAGATTCGTTCGGGAGGAAGAGTAAATGAAAGAATTGAGGTGGATTAACGCCGAGATACTCCAGAGGAATTGTCTTATTGAAAGTGCATCCTAAGAAGAGCTACACCTTGCACTCCCAGTAAGTCAACCTCAAAGACCATGGTTTTCCCCAGAAAATGAAACGCGGTCAGGTCTCCTGCCCAATGAGGCACCCGGCCCATCCAACTACCTAAATATGGATCCGAATGAATACCAAGACTTCACTCCACTCAGGAAGCAACCAGAGCAAGTGCATTTGGACCCTCCGAAGGTTCCACAAATGGCATATGCACCCTTGGTTCTGGCCAAGCTGGATCTTTAAGCAATGAATCGTGCTACACCTGCCCAAGACCGGGCCCAACAAGATGTAAACTAGGGTCTCACCAACACCATTGAGGCACTGACAACTCGATTTGAAGAAATGGAAGGACGACGCGCTCTGATACAGCTAGAGAAAAAATCACTAACCAGATTGGGTGAGCAACATGCCCCCCCCCACACAATTTTGCGAGCCCTGTATTCCCTATTTTCAATGGATCATGCGATCCACAATAGAATTTGATGTACTACGCGTCTTATTGCGACCCTATGATGGGATCTCCGGAACAACAATAAGCAGTTAAACTCAGATGCTTCATGCGGACGTTGCAAGGATCTGCCTTCATCTAGAATAAAAATATACTAGCTCAGTCAATAAAAAGCTGGGAAGACCTTAGATAGCAGTTCATGTTCCACTTCAGCTCAACGGTGCCTAAAACAAAGGTCAGCGACCTCATGAATTGAAAAAATAGGGAGAACGAGAGGGTATCGTATTTCATCACCAGATGGAAGGGTCTAACCTACTCTCTGAACAGGCCAATTCCCCAAGACTATATGCTTGCCAAATGCATCGATAATCTTCGGGATGAGCTGAGAACACTGCTCATACCAGTGGAGGGCACCACTGGCTTTCACAATCTCTCTTCCATTGCCTAGAGAATTAAAGACTCCCTGTAGCGGACTAATATGAAGTCCCGAATAGCCTCACAGGCTCCTGAAATGATAACAGTTAGAGCTGAAGTGTCCTCTGTCACGCTCAAGCTTTCCCCTGCGCCTACCCGACCGCTTAGGCCTCCACCAAATATTCAAGGGACCCCTATGTATCAATGGTGACCTCTTCTCAAGTGGGATGATCATAGAGGATTGAATAGAAACCAGTTTGAGGAACGAAGACACAAAGTATACTCGTTCCGAGAGAACCAAGTCTGCGGCTACTTCATCGCCGCCATGAATTGCAATTTTATCCACCTACAGAAACCAAGGAATCCCAAAGGGGTTGGCCACGATGATAGTCCAGATTACTCTCCCTACCATCGAATGCTGGGGCACAATATTCGGGAATTCTTCGTCTTCAAAGAACTCCTGCAAAGGATGGTAGAATCCAGGCTGGTCGAGCTGGGACCACCCCCATCACATGTGACATATATTTCTATCACTGACTCCAACAAAGGGGAGGGGTGGCAGGAAGTCAACAAAAATAAGGGGTAGAAGTTTGATGACCAGATTACTCAGAAGACTATTAATCAAGCTCAGGGCGTATTCCAAGATCAATTACAGTAGTCTGTGTTGCCGCCAATAGCTCTTAATGTCTCACATCCGACAATATCGGCCTCACAACCCTCGGCGAGCCGGTCATCAAGGCATAATAGAGAAGGGATGAGACAACACAAGAGGAGTAGTCCACAACGAGGCTCAATTTAGCCTCAACACTATCAGATTTTATGCCCTCAAAACAGGCACCATGGGCACCAACCCACCAAATGGCACCATTAGGGACAACCGACCAGGTTGACCTGTCACAGGATGAAGAGCTAATATTTGGTTCCATCAACGTCATCCATCTAATGGAATTGTTCCCCGATGAAGGGTATGGTTAAAAACCCGAGTTCCTAACACAAGGGGCTGGGAGGAGGAATTGCAGAAGTAGGGGATACTAGGGGAGGCACAGTCGTGGCCGAAACCAACCCTATTGTTTTACGCTAGCCCAAACCATTAATATCGCAGAAACCCGTGGGAGAGACCTTCAACAGACTCAACAGGAGAAAGAATATCCCTCCAACTCCACAAGCAGCCACTCAGGCCCCGTCCTTCTTTGGTACCCATCCACGGAGGAACAAGTGCCTAGCCGCCTGGTGCGCGCAAACAGACCAGCCGGGTAGAGTCCCCAGAATGCGGGAACACCATCGACATCTGACCCCGCATCCGGTCCCACCTCATGACATACTACGGCTCCCAAGCTGCCTGCTAAAACACTCCTTCTAATGGAGAAGCATCGTCTATTGGAGCAGAAAATACGACATCCTTAAGCAGCTGGTGTCAGTAACTGCCAAAATGTCAATCCTAGATGCCCAAAGTTTTTCAGAAGATCTCAGGGAGGTGCTTATAGAAGATTTTCTCATCCCCCAGGAGTTTCAAGATGAGGTAGCTGCCGCCGAGATTTACCGGAAGGAGACTGGCCCGGCTGAATACAATGCGGTGATTTCCTTTACCGATAAGGTTGTTGATTCCATCATGCAAGGACACATCAAACCACTATATGTGTCTGGTACATTAAATGATGTCGAGATCCGGAAAGTCTTTTTTGACAATGGCTCTAGAGTTAACCTCCTTCCCCTTTGGACACTTCATAAATTGGGCTACATTGAGGATGATTTAATACCCTCATCCATAACTCTGTTGGGTTACTAAAAGAGTGAACAAAAGCCAATGGAACAAATCAAGCTAAAAACCCATTTTGGAGACCTTGTGGCCTACTCGGAATTCCTGGTGGTCCGACAAAACACGGAATTCATGCCATGCTGGTAAGGTCATGGCTCAATAAGCACATGGACTTTCCTTCATCCTACCATCAGTGTATTAAGTATTGTGTCAATGGAAAAAGTGGGACATTGCATGCTGAGAAGGCCCCTTTCGAGCTCTACGAGTCACACTATATTGACGCTGGGTTTTATGATCCAAAGAAGAAGCCTTCAGTCGATGGTGTTGACTGGATCCCCACTCCAAATGGTCTGGATATGGTTCCTGATGACCCCCTCAGGTAGCTTGGTGGAGACTATGTACTTCCCATAAACCATTTTGAGAGTGGGGGTTCAAGCCCGGATACACACTCAACTGTCCTCATTACTACAGCCATAATGACCGAGCAATACAATGTGGAAACTTTGGATAACCCTCAATTTGGGGGCGAATACGTGAGTGGGGATGCCCACAATGCCTCGCCTCCAGACTCCAAAGAGCCCGTGCCGGGAACTCTCCCCCCATCGGATCAAGAAGATGAGAATGTGGGGGAAGAAGTGGAAGATCTCAGGGATGCACCTCCTACATTTGAAGAAGGTATCTCCACCACTGTGGACGAGATCAGGGAAATAAACCTGGGTAGCGAGGAATACCAGAGGCCCACTCTCATTAGTATATCCATGTCTCCCGAGGATCACAATGTATATACATCTTTCCGGAAGCAACATCAGGATGTTTTTTCCTAGAATTACACATAAATGCCAGGACTTGATCCCGAAGTGGCAATGCACCACTTAGGTCTTCCAAAAGACCATCGGGGCTATAAAAAAGCCTCCAGAAGGATGCACCCCACACATGTGGGAAAAATTTAGGCTGATGTCGACAAGATAATTAATGCAGGCTTCATTCGGGAGGTCCAATACCCCATCTGGTTAGCCAACATTATCCCCGTCAAGAAAAAAGAATGGACAAATCCGCGTCGGAATTGATTTCGGAGATCTCAATCGGCATTGTCCGAAATATGATTTCCCGGTCCCGATCATCGAGTTATTAATCGATGTAATGGATAGGTATGAGACTCTCTCCTTCATGGACGGCTATTCTGGGTATAATCAAATCTGGGTGGCCCGAGAAGACGAAGAATCCCATACCTTTAGGGCCCCTCAAGGAGTATTTTTTTACAAGGTCATGCCCTTTGGTCTCCAGAATGCGAGCGCCACATATCAACATGCCATGCATCAAATCATTAAACCATTCTTGGGGAGATTTGTCGAATTCTCCATGGATCACTAGGTTGTCAAATCAGGACAGTGCTCAGATCACCTATCAGACCTTGAAACCATCATCAACAAAATTCAACAACATATCCTGAAAAGGAATCCCTTGAAATGAGCCTTCAGGGTTACCTCAGGGAAATTATTTGGCTTTGTCATACGATATCATGGAATCGAAGTCGACCCTGAAAAGACAAAAGCTATCCTTGGATTACCACCTACCCACAATCTCACTGAGTTGAGAGGATTCCAAGGACACCTGGCCTATATTAGGAGGTTCATAGCCAACATGGAGGGTAAATGTTTTCTCTTCAAATGTTTAATGAAAAGGGGGGGTTACGTACCATTGTACGGATGATTTCTAAGAGGCATTTGACAGCCTAAAGAATTACCTCATAATCCCATTAGAGCGCATGCCCCCGGTTGAAGGGAGACCACTTATCCTATACGTGACGGCCCTCGAACAATAACTGGGGGCCTTCCTCACACAAAAAAAAAGACACCGGAAGTGAAAAAAGTATCTATTAACTCAGTCGAACCATGATCGATGTTGAAACCTGATACTCAAACATCAAGAAGATTTGTTTGGACTTGGTCTTCGAAGTTCAAAAATTGCAACATTATCTGCAGCATCATGAAGTACATTTGGTCTGACGTAGTAACCCTCTCAAGTACATCCTCAGTCGTCCGTTGCTGACCGGGGGCCTATCCCGATAGACGATCATCCTGAAATAGTTTGACATCCAGTTCATGCCTTAGAAATCCATCAAAGGCCAGGAATTAGCAAATTTTCTGGTAGAGCACCCCTCGACAAGGCCACCACACCTGACATCGATTTACCTGATGAAGACATCTTCTCGGTTCAATAGGAGTTCCCAACATGGGAAATGTACTTCGATGGCACATCTCAAAGCTCAACCAATAAGAGGTTGGATGATCCCAAATTTAACAAGTTAGGTTTGGGGATAATACTTGTGTCCTCAGAAAAGGCATTCTTGCCATATTTCTTTCTCCTTTCAGAAGGATGTACAAACAATGAGGCAGAGTATCAAGCCTCATTTCAGGCCTGGAGCTCGCACTCCAGGCACAAGTACAACACCTTAAGGTAAAAGGTGACTCAGAACTGGTAATCAAGCATGTCAATGGTGACTATAAAATTAAAAATGAGGAGATGATTCCCTTGTTTTACCATGTCCGAGGGTTAATGGTGGAATTCTCCACAGAACCAACATTGACCTATATTACCCAGTCTCAAAATGCCTAGGACGATGCCTTAGTTAATGCGGCCACGACCCTAGCTGACCCAGACCAGGATGAAATGAATATCATCATTTCTCATCGTTGAATGGTCTTGTCATTTTTTCAGTCTAAGATGGAAGAAATTAATGATGTCTGTCTTGTCCCTGAACCATATGCTCCTGCCACCGATTGGATGAACCCCATTGAAAAATACCTTCAACGGGAAGAACATCCAAAATACATGGCTGAACGTGAACAAATATGGAGAAGGTCAATCAACTTTGTCCAATATAGTGGAACGTGTCAGCAAGAGGTCCTCTACAAATGAGGCCTCAATGAAATCCTTCTCAGATGCATTGATGGAGAAGAAACTGCTACCATCATGACTGAAGTGCATGCTCGCGTATGTGGAGCACACCAGTCAGGGTCTAAGCTTTCCCATTTGGTTCAAAGGATTGGGTACTATTGGCCCACAGTGACACGAGATTGCGATCACTTCACCACAAAATTCCACTCCATCCAAATTCATGCCAACTTCATTCACCAACCCCCGGAGTTAGTTCCTGAGGCCAAGTACTCCTAGCCATTTTCCATCTAGGGAATGGACGTCGTGGGACCATATCCTCCCTCCACGGACCAACAACTGAAGTATATCCTCACATCAACTGACTTCTTCTCCAAATGGACAGAAGTTATACCCCACAAGGAAGTCAGGGCAAGAAACATTATCAGCTTTTTGAAATCCAAAATCATCACCAGATTTGGCGTCCCTCATACCATACTGACGGATAATGGAACCAATTTTTGCTCTGCTGAATTAGAGAAACTATACCAAAATTATGTTATCAAGGCTAACCACTCATCCTGCTCCCATATTATAGCCAACGGAAAGATATAGTCTTTCAACAAGACCCTATCTAACATTCTCCAAAAAATGGTGGACAAGGACAGGAAGTCATGGCCGGATAAACTCCTTCATGCATTATGGGCTTATCGAACCACAATCTACACCGCTACTCGAGCTACTCTGTACTCATAAGTATATGGAACAGAAGTGGTACTACCCATTGAGATCCAATTTCCCACACTTCGTGTTGCCATTTGTGATCAGTTATCCAACGATGAGCAATCAAAAAAATGTCTAGGTGAATTGGAATAGCTGGATGAGAAGCGGTTGCACACTTTGCACTATCTGGAAGTATATCAGAACTGGATTGCATGATCCTTAAATAAAAAGGTTCGTCTTCAGTCTTTCTTGGAAGGAGAATTGGTTTTGGTCCTCCAGACCCCAATGATACCTGGAAAGATACCTCCAAAGATGGATCCCAAGTTGGAGGGACCATATGTTATACAAAATGTCTACTCCAACAGTGCATATGCCCTAATCTCCATGTACGGGCAGTTCACTATTGCTCCTACAAATACGAGATTTTGGAAGAAGTATTTCACATAACCAAAAGATGTTTTCGTCTGATCTTCAGGATGTTAAACTGTCGAACACCTTTCGTTTAAGCTGCAGGATGTTAAACTGCCAAGCCCCAATGGTCCAAACTCTATGACCCTAAACTAAGAGTATTTCATACTCACTGCATGACGTTGAACTGGACAGATTTTAAATATCTACATAAGACATGATTCCTTCCCCAGTAGGACATGTAGTGACGCTAAGATCCCACATCTTGGCCCATCCATTCCCAAATAATGTTAAAAATTCCCTTCTGCCCCGTGTATGGGCCAGACCTGCATGGAGTGTATTATCTTCTAAATAACTACGTACGGCTTGATTCCTGCCCTTGTAGGATACGTAGTGACGCCAGGATCCCACATCCTGGACCACCCACCCCCAAATGAAATAAAAAAATGTCCTCTTCCCCCGTGTACAGACCAACCCTGCACGGGGTGTATCCCTTTTAGAGAACTACGTACGACTTGATTCCTGCCTTTGTAGGATACGAAGCGACGTCAGGATTCCACATCCTAGCCCAGCCATCCTCAAATAAATTTAGAAATACCCCCTTTCCCCCGTGTAAGGACCAGACCTGCGCGGGGTGTATTCTTCATCCTTACTGCATAATGTTACATTGCATGGATTTATAAAAATTCATTTTCCCCCGTGTAAGGACCAGACCTACACGGGGTGTATTCCTAAAAGAACTAGGTATGTCTTGATTACTGTCCTAAAAGGATACATAGTGATGCCTATATTTTATATCCTAGCCCAACCTTCCAAAAAAAAATCCCTTCATTCTTACCGTATGACATTAAACTGCACAGACCTAAAAAAATAACTTTCCCCCTTCCCCCAATATAAGGACCATACCTTCACGAGGTGTACTCCAAAAAGAACTATGTATGGCTTTATTCCTACCTTCATAGGATACATAGCGACGCTAGGATCTTATCTCCTATACTAGCTGCTGATAAAAGAAAAAATGAGTATATATACCCCTCATCCTTACTGCATGATGATAAACTGCATGGACCAGTGTCCTTATTGCACGACGTTAAACTGCACAGAATCCCCCTTTCACGTCGGCTCATCATCATCCTCACCGAACGATGTCAAACTACACAGACTTCACCACAACCCACCCAATATATACGACTAAACACGATGGGAATACTCTTTGAACATTTGAATGAATCCTCTTTAAATATAAGACTCTGCGACTCGGATAATTGCGGATCTTCATAACCACTCATGGCCATCAGAAGTGGAAAGTCATCAACCTGTGGACACCTTTGTATGACTATGCATACCATGCCCTCAGCGGCTCTACATATTGATTGTTGTTGGCCCATTTACCAATGTCAATATTTCCTCATGTGATACTCTTCCTATCTCCATAGGCTTACCGGCATCAGAGCCCACATATCATATCTCCCAATCCAAAAATTTATGGGGGAGTGGTTTACAAGTTTGTTCCCCTATGACATCCAATCGTTTCCAGGGTATCTTTACCTGGTTATCCTATGTATCCGCCCATGTCTCACATGACTATCTACATCTAAAATCATCAACCCAGGGCTGGGATACTTTGACTAAATGGGCAATTGCGGTGAAGATGTTTCCTGCATGCTTAGACACCATTATCCCCATATGTTGAACTCGGTGCTATGAGAAATCCCGAATTTTCATAATCATACATGGCCTTCGAAAGTGGAAAGTCATAGAACCGTGCACACCTTTGCACGAATATGCATACCATGCCCTCAGCGGCTCTACATATCAATAGCCCCTGGTCCATCTTCCAAAGGCAAGATTTCCTCTGGAGATACTCTTCCTAGCTCCGTATTCTTACCGGCCTCATAGCCTCCATACCATATCTCATGATCTGGGAAAACCCTGAGTTATAGTTTACACCACCATTCCTTCACACCTGTTCAGAGTATACTGGAGCATCCTAACTCAATTGCCCTCTGGGTGATTGTAGCAATAGTCACCCAATGGTCTGAACTCTATGACAGTTAAACTAAGAGTACTTCATCCTTACTGCATGATGTTAAACTGTATGGAGTAAAGGTACACCCCATGCAAAAGATAAATCAGAACATTGAACTCTTCGAGTTTTATAAGAAACTTGGGATGAATATCCCCAGCATGTCTAGATATTTCTTTACCAAACGGCAGACTTTGTTTTCCGTACAATCGCATATCCTCATAATCATTCATGGCCATCTGAAGTAGAAAGTCATCGACCCATGGAAACATTTTCCCAGCTATGCATACCATGCCCTCAGCGGCTCTGCATATTGATTGCCTCAGGCCTGTCTACCAAAAGAAATATTTCCTTAGGCGATACTCTTCCAAGCCCCATACGCTTACCGGTCTTCGAACCCCCATATCATGTCTCCTGATCCAAGAAGCCCCAGAACCATGATTTACACCATAAACCCCTATCAATGTCTTGGACATGCCGAGATATTTGAGCTCAGTTACATTCTAATTAAGAGTGGACTTGGTAACTACATCCTTACCACATGACGTTAAACTAGACGGAAGCCATCCTTACCGCATGACGTTAAACTGCACGGAAGACATCCTTACCGCATGATGTTAAAATGCATGGATCCTATCTATACCACATGATGTTAAACTGCACGGAAGTCATCCATACCATGTGATGTTAAACTGCACAGAATTTAAATTTCCCTCCGTCCTCGCCGCATGACATTAAACTGCAGGGATTTGGTAATAATAACAATGCCCTTCGTCCTTTCCGCATGACGTTTAACTGCGTGGTTGAATTCTTCAAGGGTTCAATTAGGAATCGTGGCATTCCGATGTCCCTTAGTGCACGGAGTAGACCTGCACAAACCACCGTCTCAAACCAGCTTGATAAAGGATGACTTTACCCATTCTCAGTAAGTTAAGCCTAGATGTTTCTCCGGCATTCAGGCACCCTCTTTTCATAAATCATACTCTGTACTCAGAAAGAGACTAACCCTTGTAAGCCACCCCTGGTGGTCCTGAATCTCAACTTCCTTGAAGTTGCTCGGCTATCAGTAGAATATTTACCTAAGGACACCTTTGCATGAATATGCATACCATGCCCTCAGCAGCACTGGATAGTGATCTCCCCTGGCTCATCTATCAAAGGAATGATTTCCTCAGGCAGTGCTTCTCTCTGTACACCTCTAGGCCTATGAGTCCCCAAACCCATCTTGGAATTCGGAAGCCCTCTGAGCTACAGTTTACCAAACACTTTCACAACACTGCCTAAATATGGTGGAATGTCTCTAACGAGATTACTGAGATCCAGGGGAATCCATTCCATTTTGAAGAATGTCCCAGCTGCATGACTTTAAACTACGCCTAGCTCCAAACATCCTTTACGCTAACTAAATGTGTAGGAAAGTGGCCTCTTGACCACACTCCTGATTAATACAGATGTTCCCAAACCCCTTCAGACATCAAATACCATTTCCGAGCCACCCCTGGTGGGTTTTCATAATTTTCCAAGCCACCAATGGTAGTTTCCATAATCTGGACTTCCATAAAGTCCTCAGGACATCAGAAATGGACAGTCGTTGACTAAAGGACACCTTTGCATGACTTTGTATACCATTCCCTCAGTGACTCTGCATATCGATCTCCCCTGGCCCGTCTAACAAAGGCAAGTCTTCCTTAGGTAATGTGTTTCCTACTTCTGCACGTCGATACGGCTCCCATGCCTTGAGACATGCCATGCATGTTGTTCAAATCTAAACATGTTCCCCCACATGCGTATGAAAGGTATTGAGACATCACTTAATCAACTGATCCTCATCAGGGTCCTTTCCCCACCATATCTATTCAAAGTTGTTCGACCTAAAACATTAGTAATGATAGTCTTGTTGGTGGGAATTTAAACTTCTCACAAAAAGAGGCGCAAAGCCCGTTAGGCCGAAAACCAAAAAAGGGAGACCTAAGAAAAAGCCGGGCTATACCTGCTGGGTCCACACCAAATGGGCCAAAGCAAGAATTAGGTTATGGACGAAAAAGGCAAAATGATTGTGGGGTCTTTATATAATACCCTAGAAATAGTTAAACTATGCTCGATGGATCCCATGGTCCAGGAAAAAAAATTAGATCTCGTTTCTAGTTTATCATTTTCCTAAATTATGATTAATTCTAATTCGGTGAGTTGTTATTCATAAAACAGCTATTCCGGTAACCTTCAAATTTTATAGCAACGAGAGATTGACAGCAGATTTTATTCCATTTGGACAAAAATGGAGGACGTCCACAAGCCGGAGTCTCTCCTTTTCCGCAAAAAAAGAGGTAAAACAAAATGTAAAGAAATAGCTCCGGCATTCACAAAGGAGCCTAGATCGATCTCTCCATCAGATCAGAAACTTTTCGACGAAGGTTGTTGCAAGTTTGATCCAGCACAGCCTTCTCCCTGACCTCAACTTCAGCCACCGAATGAGTATGCCTCACCATCTTTTGAATATCGTTTATCTCTTTCCTGGTAGCTTCAAGGTCACCAGTCAGAGTTGAAAACTGATCCCTCATCATCGCTCCTCGAGATTTTCATTCATGTAGCTCGGCAGATATGGCGGTCGCCTGGTCTTGAGAGCTCGCCTCTAGTGCTATTAGCTGATAGAGATTCATCATAGCTTCCTCAAAGGCTTGAGTTCTGCAATGAGAGGCAGCGAGGTGAACAAGTTTGTGTTCTCTAGAGGTAACCTCACCATGGGAAATGACAACCTGGCAGGCGAGGAAATGAATTTGTCAAAAGTTGAACCCACCAAACCCCAAGCTTAGGAAGAGTTGCTGAAGGGATTCAGTTTTAGTCGTCATCTCGTCCAGAGGAGTTCCGATAACAATCTCACAAATCTGGGGCCAGGTCCACCTTCGCACTTCTCGATGGTCCTTCATAACACGAGGATCTTTGGTATCCTCACTAGATAGCATAGGAATGAAGTATGGCATTGCGGCCAGCACAGACTTGTGTTCACTAGGGATGGTCCCGAAACTGGAGGGTAAGAAGCCTATAGCCCTAGTTCGAACTTCGGAGTTGAGCTGGTAAGTCCATTATTGACCAGTGGAGCTTCGGGAATTACATCATGGGACACAAAGTCACTAGGTCATCCTCATTTACATCCAAAAGGATTGGATCTGTCTAAAATTCGGCCGCAGAGGGGTTGAAAAAGGATGATTCCCTGAGCCGCTATGACCTACGAGCCATCAGTCGGCCCTCCCTCAAAGCTGACAAGGAAGGTGCGGTAAGCACATCAGCCGATGTAACCCCCGATTTGAGAGATTGTTGGATAACCTTCCCCAAGATCCCATTGGGATAATGCTTTATCCACATTCTTGCATACTCCGAGGATAGGCTGGCAGCCGCTCCTATGTCAGGAAAGGGAATGCCTTTGTCAGATCCCTCCCGCATCAACATCAACCACCATTTACGGAGAGTGTCTGGATTCAGTCCTTTTGGCCTGAGGATGGGGAAGGGAAACATGGAGTTGCATACATCCTAACTGGCGAGAAAAACGATATAGGGCGTATAACTCACCCAGAGAAACCCCATCAATCCGCGCAGATAAAAACCTCATCCAACAGCAAAATCATGAAAGAATGCTCTTTTATGCTTCCCCTGCGGTCGTCAACCATGACGCTGAAAGGAGTGGGTTAGTGAGTGAATGAGAACTGGGAAAATTCACTTAGAAGCTTGACGGATTCCTCAGAGTTGAGGGACTTCAGACGAACTCCAGGTATATCAAGAAGGGCAGGCAGAAAGGTAGGAAGTTGGATGACTATGTTATGAAGATACTCATAACAACAGCAATGATCCGCTACCCATCCAAATAAGAATTGAAATGTCCCACTCAGATGATAGGGTGACCCGCCCTCCTGCATGTGCTCAGTAATTCATAAATATGAGCCAATGTGGGCAGGACCAGATTCACTGGGCGTCCTCCCACCAGCTCAGCTGCCATCATCAGGGTGCAAGCTCTGACACCTGGGTTGATATCCTTAGATGGGAATGGCCACCCACTCAAAACATGGTGAAAAGACCTGCCAGCCTAAGCATAGGCGGCACACCAGGGTGCACCTCATAACCTCATGAAACGTAGTCACCCGCCTCCAGAACCACCCAGTAGGAACCTAGGATAGTTCATGATTATTGAGAAGGATGAGTCCTGGGGCGCTTGATCATTGGCACAGGACCAGTGGTCTTCAGAAATAACCCTATCCAAGTGATATAGGGAATAAGAGAGCAGGCATGCAAGGGATTACCTAGTGACCGCTCCGCCATAACTAGCAGATCCCTCACCAATTAAGGCACCTGTTCGACATCATCCCATGCGTCAAGAGTCGGAAGATACTAGTCATACATCTCACTAATGATCGGAAGTCCTACTAATTGGTAGATGTCCCATAAACTAATACCAACTTCACTATGGGAATGGTGGAAAGTGTTAGTGCTCTAACACCAGCGACTGAGCAAGTCAAGCAGGATCGAAGACGGTGGGTAAACAACAAACTGGGAAGCCCACACTTCAAAGTACCTATTTACTACTTCGAGTGACTCGGGAAATTCCCAACAATGGTAATGGACCTAGAAGGCCCCGACCCAGTCATTTGAGAAAATCTCACCAGACCTAGGATCCCACCTGGGAATCCATCCCACGTCAGGATCCACTCGGGCAAGGTTGATCAAGGAGGGATAACTCTTGAGGACGACCTCACAGAAGAATTTCTGAGTGTACTGATCACTTTGAGTCCAAATGGAGCCTCTCAAAATAAAAGTTTCTTTTAGATCAGAATCAGATATCTTCTCTCCTGACTGGGTGAGGTTCTCTTGAGCGCACATCGACAATGCTTCCAAAAAAGGGGCAGAAGACCTGAGAAGACAGGGGGGATAGTGACTTCATCATGAAGGACGAAACCATAAAGTAGAAGATGAGTCAATAATAGATATCCCAGAAGTTTAGGAGAGAGAAATTACTTCAAAACACCATCATCGGGAATGATAGGTTAGCTAGGGTCCTCTTCAATGCTCTCGGATCTATGGATCATAGCTAGATGTATCCTTGGACCAATTGGAAGAGGCTCGGCAGCAGGCCTGGCTGCTGGTCGAAGAGGAATCATATTTTGTCCCTTCATTATAAAAACTGGGAAAATGGTTAGTCCGGAATAATAAAATCTGGACAAAAAATACAAGTATATGGCAAAGGACTCCATCAAGGAGCCTTTGTGATTTGGTCTGTGAACATGCCTCAAAAGGATGTTCGCGATGGCTGCATCCCACAAACCAACCCTACGTAGAAGAAGTCTGCGGTACTCTGGCCCGTAGAATGTTGCCCAGAAAACCACGAACCAGGCTGTTCTGCGAAATCTCAATCCCAGATTTAAATGTTTAGGTTCGCAAGACTTAAGAAAGTTTCAAAGTCTAGAAGATTTCTTGTCTATGGACCATCAAAACCACGTAGCGAGTTCCTACACAGCCCATCATAACTTTCTTTTTAATTAATTAAAATTGTTAGTTTGTGGCTGGGACATTGGTCTGTGGGTGAAGGAAGGTTCGAATGAGGAACAGTTCGTGGAAATGAAAGCTGGTTTGCGGATGAGGAGTTTCACGGAAGAACAAGCACGTAGAGACGAAAAAAAAGATCTCCATGTTTGTGAGGAATCCGGTAAAAGAAAAAGGGTAGGGGCCTTCTTATTTATAGGAGTGGTCCCATATTGGGTCCACTCCCCTACGGCAAGATATCCATGTTTTAGGACCACTCTACATCGGAATAGTCTCCTCTTTGTTCCAATCGGACCCCATTCTGATGGGGGAATTTGTAGGGTCCTAAAAAATCCGCAAATGAGAATGAGAATCCTCTTAATTCAAGAGAGGATTCTACCCAATTTCCCTTGAGGAATTGGAAAAAATGTGGAGAATATTCAATGGTTGGAAAAAGACAAACCGGTCCGCGTACCAGTCCAATATTGACGGTACGCAGTCGGTTCAGCAAGTCGCCCCCTCCGCGGACCACTGTCGTTCGCAAAACAGAGGCGGGGACCCTAAGTGGGTGCGAAGCAGGACAAGCACTAGGCAGGTCCGCCATCACAAACCGCCCCAGTATCAGGACGCGACAACCGGCCCAGACCACTTACACCGTCGTTCTCAAAACAGAGGTGGAGCCCTGCGCGGCCGCGAAGCACCCCAGAACCCATTTGGATCACGAGTGAGATGCATCCAATGCCCCGTAAGTTGCGGATTGACCAATTCACCCATAAACTGGGTTTTCGGTAATGGGTCTCTGCAAAAGGTGCCACATAACCATAGAGATATCTCTTTCCCTACTCTATAAAAGGACATCGGGGGAAGAACAAAAGGGAGAGGAGGGGAGATCAGACTCAGATGGACGGATTTCAGAGGAAGGAGCTTAGGATTTTGAAAACAGGGAAGTTCCAATTCGCGACAGGTATGAAACTGGAAATGAATTAATAAGGAATCGAAAAATGCATAAAATCTTGGTGAACCGCGAACTTAAAATAACAAAAATAAGAAAACCGCGAACCAGGGCCCCTCCGCGGATGTACTCCCTGCGGAACAGGGAGTATATGCCTCTTTTTTGATCCTATGCACCACGTAGAACCCTCCTACGCAGGTGAAGCCCTGACCGATGAACCCCCGACCGACGTCAGCCATGGCCGTCGCTACTCGCGTGGACTCCCCCGTATACCAAACTGGTATGCGGGCCGAACCCAAAGCCGCGTACCGCCTTGGTACGCGGAATACCCAACAGTCCGCGTACCACCCTGGTATGAGGAAGACCTCTCCAGTCTGCGTGGCTCCCCTCTATGTGAAAGACTCCACTCCTCATACACCCATGTGGCCTGCAAACTCCTTCGGTGTTCCTATTCCCTGAGTCATACAAAATCCTTCCAATCCGACCTTATCCTTCGTAATACCCTCATTGGCCTATTCATCGTCCTCGATCTGAGGCATTTACCGAAGCCACTAGATACTTATGATGTAACCTTCAGGCGTATCAGCATGCCTCCTTGAGTTCACATACCCATGGTAGGCTAGGGAAAAGGGTTTTCTCCAGCCCTTGAGCTGGTTCCCGAAACATTCTTGGGTTCACATACCCACAGTAGTGTAGGGTCCGATCCTGGGAGTCCTTTTTCTGCCTCTCCACTCGCCAGGATTGGGGGATCCCTCTTGCGTTTCCTTTTGACGCCATCGGTGAGTACTTCACCCCTCTTCTAGGAGTTATAGGGCAATCATCCTGGTGTAAGCCCCCAATTCTTATTACAGGAGGTGGTACCTACACCCCTCCTTTCTTCGGTCCCAAATCCCTCTCCCATTGGGGTTTGTCACCAATTCGGGCCTCCATCCTGGAGTAAGTCCCAATCTCCATTTCCCTGGGCTACTAGCCTTGCGTAAGACCCATTTCGCTTCCCACGGATGCACCCTTTGGGATGTGATCGTTAGGTCCCTGCTGCCTCTTGTTTCTCACACCGTGGATGACACACGTGGGCTTAGAGTAAGCATTGACCATGACAACACCCCCATCCCGCATTATGTTAAACTGTATTCCATCCATATCAAACTACGAGGACTTTGATCCATGCTAAGGCATGGTACGTAGGATGCCTCCACGAGGTTCAAGCCCCACCACATTGGGTCGTCTCAGAGCGTAAGCCCCATCTAAACCAAACTACGGGGACTTTGATCCGTGCTATGGCATGGCACATATGAAGCCTCCACGAGGTTCAAGCCCCACTACCTTGGGCCACCTTAGAGCGTAATCCTCGTCCATCCTGAACTACATGGACTTTAATCCTTGTCTTTTAGCTGGGGTACGTAGGAAGCCTCCCCGAGGTTCAAGACCAAAAACCTGTCGTTCCAACCTCCTTCATGTCGGTTCACCAACACCTTGGTCCGCCTTAAAGTGTAATCCCCACACCACCTTGGGCTGCCTCAGTGTATAAGCCCCATCCCAAACCGAACTATGTGGATTCTTATTCCTCTCACGAAGATACGTACGAAGCCCATATCATGGGTTCGATCCAAACACTCAAGTCCTTATCTGTCCCCTGGATGAAAATAAAATCCAGAGCGCCCGGTTATTGGGCTTTAAACCAGTGCCTTCTCAATGAGTCCAAACTCCACGGAGTTATTAATCCAATGAGGGATGGTAAACCTCGGGCCTAAATGATCTTGAATCCCTGCGTTCAGATGACCATTTCCAACAAGGAGTAATCTGTGGATACTATGCTTGGGTATAAACCAATGATTCTCGAACATATGAATTTTTCTTAAATATATAAGAGAGTCTTGGAACAGGCAATAATTCCCCCCAAAAGGGTGTGATGAGAATGTCTTCCCATCCTCTCGACCAATGTGAGTTCTTAAGCATCGCTGGCCAAATCTCCTAGCAAACACCTGCCTTTAGAAAGCAGGTCTATGTGTCGCTGGATATGGAATCGTTGGGAATTTCAAGAAAAAAACAATGCACCTGATATGAGTGATTAATCATAATCCAACCTTCACGAATCAACTGTCAGGTAGCGCATGTTTCTCTATACATCGTCGTGAAATGCACGACTAATAATAAAACCATATTATGAACTCAATGAGGCTCTTGGATTTCAAATCAGAGTTCATGTTCATGATTTATTTGGATTAGCGTTAAAAATAAAATACTTTTATTTAGTAATTTTATTTATTGTTACAACCTCAGTGAATTTTTCTACAGATGACCGGTGCTAAAAAAAGTGATATCATGCATAGGGTCAACGTCATGTTTTGGACTCAACTGTGCCCTAAGATTTCTGATCTGAGATTATATTTAGAATATATTCCATTATTTATAAAATACTATGTGAATGCAATAATAAAGTATTTAATATTTTTATAAAATTAAATCTGGGCACACTAGGCAATAAAATCACACATTTTCCCAGTACTTCCTCCAAAAAATATTTTTAAAAATATTCAAAAGTATTGGATGAAAAAACTGGGGTCAGTATAAATGAAAACTATAAAAACACCTATTCAAGGTCATGTATAAGATAATTATTATTATGGGGTTTTAGTTATTATGAAAAATAAGAAATTAACTTATCATTTTTCATTAAAACATAACCATGGTCCTACAATGAAGCATAGTAGTATAAAATAATGTAACTATTTCTGGATAGCAAGGCCAAAACTAAAGAATTAACTAATATTTTTTAATTCATTGAAACATTTATTTCATTCCATATTTTGTATTACCTTAGATATTTTTTATGTTAACAAGGTTAGTGGGATTGATAACTATGAAAACATTTCAACAATCAGTCAGTAATAGCTTGATAATCCAAGAAAACTAAGAATGTCAATAACATTTGTAAGTCTTCATCATTCATTATCTAGTTTATCTTTAGAAGGATAAATATTTATACCATTTTTATTTATGATGTGACTGAAGAATGAAATTTTCTATAACCAAATATAACATATTCTAAATTTTCCATAAAACATATTTTCTTTTATGGTTTTTAGAATAACCCTTAGATGATTTTCAAGATCCTCACACCATTTAGAATACAATAAAGTATCATCAATCAAAATAACAAAAAATTTTACCACATATTCATAGAAAATATATTCATAAGATCTATGAATATAGCTGTAGAATTAAAAAACTAAAAGGGGATAACCACTAACTCATTATGAACATACCTAGTACAAAATGTTGCCTTAGGGATGTCATCCTACTTTACCTTCAGCTGATGGTACTCAGACCTGAGATGAACCTTCCAAAATATTAGGATTTATATAGATGGTATAAAAAGTAATTAATATGAGAAAACCGATATTTATTCTTAACAGTTATGTTATTTTGTAACATCCTATGTTTTTAAAAGGAAACACTATACTCAATAGTATACATCATATGCCACATCGAGCCTAAGAGAACTAAATAATATTTAAAAGCTACCTTTAAAACCTAGTCGTATGAATTATAAGTGTCAACAGTATTAATTAAATTATGAAAATATTGTTTACACCTGTATATATAATTAGTTCATTTGTGAATGATTAATTATAAATGAATGTAAACCCTATTTTAAAATAAAATGATTATTATTTTTCAAAAAAAACTATCTAAATGTACATAAGTGTATTTTATAATCACTCTTGTTGGATTATAGTAATGAAATATATATTTGATATATTTAATCTAATGTTTAACATTCATTTTATATGTTTTATGAACATGATATATGAACAATTCCAATTTTACAAATAAAAGAATTATTTTTTCAAAAGACAGGTTTGTTTCCTTTTGATGGTATGCCAATTTTAAATCTCGTTTTCTCTATTTTATAGGTTATATTTAAAAAAAATACTTTTTATTAGGAAGTGGGACATAAAAATTAGATGTGATTGATTTTATTTTTATTTTTCCATTAAATTTCATATTTTAATTAATAGTTAAAAAACTACATTTTAATTCAAAACTGCTTTTTCGTCTAATTTATTTATGTTGTTAGATTATAATTTTATTTTTTTAAAAGTGTAATTAGATTATTTTTTTATCATTTAATCCAATTTAAGTTATTATAATAAATTTCACATTGAAATTGTGTATAAAAGCTATGTGAACTTGTGAACGTTTTACTTTCAAACGTGTTTTCTTATTCTGTCAATGAGACAATTTTTTAAATAATTTATGAAAATTAAAGGTTTTTGAATTTATAAAAACAGATTCCATAATTTTAATCATACGTTTAAAATTATGTAATTAGTTCTTTTTTATTTTTAGATATTATGAATAGTAACATTTGTAATAATTTTTATTACCACGATTAAGGTTAAATCAGTTAATTAAAGGTACAAATTATATTATAGAATCATAAAATTACAAAAACACTTGACATAATTTTTTTGGATAACTTTTTTTCCAACCAAGATCATTCATGGGTATATTTAAAGAATAATTAGAGCCACATGGAAGAATTGAATGGATTTATAATATTATATTCAATGAAATGTCAATTTTGTCAAATATTTGTTTTTAACAAGTGATGTATTTTAAATATGGGGTAATATAGAGAATATCTTTAACTATAAAAATTATATATAAAGACAAAATTATTACTTTTATCATGGTAATTTATATATAATTTTTATGAAAAAATAATTAAATTAAATGGTAAAAAATAATGATGTAGTAATTGCTTAATTAATAAAAGATATTATAAACATTAAAATAAATATAATTTCACATAATTGATGTCATAAATGAGCTTTATGGATGAATTTTTCATGTTATTGATATGATAAAACAGCTTGTTTGGCTATATCATGATGTTATGATATTTTTTAAAAAAGTCATGAAATGAATAGTGTCATAATTGACACCAATGGTATTTTAAAATATAAAATATTTTATCAAATGATATAAAATTTATAAAAATCCAAGACATGGCCCAAAAGTTGGTATAAGTCTTATAATGTCATAAATGAATCTTTTATTAGTCATTTTTTATATTATTATAATTATAATAACCCTCAAAGTATACATTACTATATAAAATGGTAAGAGTTTAAAATTGTTAAAAAAAATAGTTATGGATTAAAATTTTTTAAACACTTTTCCAATTTTCATTTTATGAATGGATTTAGACCCATACTCATCCTAAATTTTAAATAAATTACTTTTTAACCTTTTTGAATAGAAAATGAATTTATATTTATTTAATATTTTCAAGAATTGAAGAGTGTCGCTCTCCTATCCTATAAAAGGGCACTCATTCATGCCTTTTATTCACACTTAAAACCCATTTTTTCTTGAACAATATCTATCTATATACCTTACTAGAATCCCACTACACATTATAGATGCCTTATTTTATTCAGAAAACCCGCCTTAGAGGTGTTAATGTGTTAATCAATGTTGATCATCTGAAGAATAAGTATCATATTTTAAGTGTTTCTATTTTATTTTTCTTCCACTTACATAAAATATTCTTAAACGATCATATTATAACAACTATAGTATCATATATATACATATCTATTAATATGTTAATATCATCACCTAAATACATATCTACATCTATCAAATGGGAAAGAAATTATCATTCGTGCATATGTGCGAACTATCACCTCCACAAACCGATATAATTGATTTTCTATAACCACCTCTCGTTACTAGTTATAATTATGGAATTAAAATCTATATATTATATTAAAGAAATATTTATCATTATAAGATAATATTATATCAATTTTCTTCATAATTTCCATGAAATTAACATTGATAACGCCGTTCATGCGTACGTGTGAACTGTCAACTCTATAAAGCGATGTGATTCGTTTTAATCACCACATAAATAGGATAAAATATATAA
This sequence comes from Viscum album, assembly GCA_963277665.1. Classification (NCBI taxonomy): domain Eukaryota; kingdom Viridiplantae; phylum Streptophyta; class Magnoliopsida; order Santalales; family Viscaceae; genus Viscum; species Viscum album. Next base: position 49,253,431 of record OY728138.1, on the reverse strand, counting down.
GTATATTTTATTTATTAATATGATATTAATGATTTTATTATCATTTTATAAAGATAAAATAATACTTATCTTATTTCCATAATGATCAATGAAAAATAGGAATGTTACTCAGGTGTATATATAACCTACGGTCTCTATGATTATGAAACTGTTCATTTTTCATAACCGTAAATAAATATTTTGATTTAAAATTATAATTAATGTTTAAAACTGATTATTATTTCATTAATATTATTCTTGAGATGATGAAATAATTTCCACTTTTCTATAGGCATCATACTACGTCATTTTGGTCGCATGTATCGAATATCATCAAAACATCCAAAGTGAACTTAAATAATTAAATAATTGTTATAATATGATGATAAGTGATATAAAGGGATAATAAACATTAAAAACATTATCATGTAAGTAAATAATCAACTAAATATTATTGTTTTGGAAGATAAAGAACATAAATGATGAATCAGACTCGAGGTAAGTGATTTCGTCTCAATCTCCCTTCATTGAGGCATTTCTTGATGATATGAAAATTTATTATTTTATTAGATGTATATATAGACCCTTTGAATCATAATTTAGGTAATATATTTATTATCATGTTATTTAATTTTTTTTGATAAATTTTACTGTTTTTTGGGGATTAAGTTTTAAATGTTTAAAGTGGTATGGGACACCTTGAATGTTTAAATAATTAATTATCAAATATTTTTTCCCATTTATATATTCTTGATACTATTTTACATATTTATTTATAGGGATATAAATTTAATATAAAGGTCTTTTTCTTTCTATTTTTAATTTCATTCAATGGTTTTTTAAAATTAATATTTATTCGTGTTTTATACTGATTGTTTTAACAAATGACAAAATGAATGTTCTTTTTATTATATATGATGAAAATATATTTTCCACCATTATGACCATTATTTTATATATTGATTTATATATAATAATTATTATTTTTGAAAGTAAATTAATCATTTTTATTCCATTTTCTATGTATTTTTTTATTAAAAATTGTTTTGAAAATGGATTGATTATTTCAACATCCTAAAATGATTTCTTGTGATTACAAATGAAATTTTATGATTGAAAAGCTAAAAATTGAAATAATTTATGTGTAATGATTATATTATGGTACTTGAAAATTTTATGGGTGGTTATGTAATAAACCAAGGATGGGTTGTTATGCTATAACTTCTAATTTTTTGGGTATGGAAGTCGGCCATATGGAAATCCAATTTGTAAGAGTGACATGTTTGGAAGTTGGTCATATGACTATTCCATTTTCTAAGAGTGACATGTATGGAAGTCCACAGTATATTTATTCCATTTTAGTATAATTATATCCCATTTTACATAATTATATATTATATGTTTACTTACAATTTTTCATGAAAATCATAGATTTTTAAAATATAAGAAATTGATGTTTCTGAGATGATGATCTCTTTTTATGGGTGAAAATGTATGTTTTATTTTAAAGAAATTTTTTCTGTGTTTTCAATAGACTAACGTTTTTCTTTCTTTATGTCCCTTAATGAACTATTTATGTGCATCCCATGTTTTAAAGTGTTTTTTACAGGTCCTAATATTGTTAAGGTAAAATAATATTTCATGATGAAACAATTGAATATGTGTCTTTAAAAGAAGTCATGTTTCTTAAAGGGATTACTTTGGTAAAAAATGAATACTAATTATAAGTGTCTGAATGTGATGCATAGGTATACATTGTAAGACTATTTTCTAATTCTCTAAAACACTAAACTGAAAAAATCCTTGATTGTAAATTCTATTTAAAAAATAGTGGAATATGTAATGTTTAAGGTCGGGTCCTTACAGTTGGTATCAGGGCAGGGTTTCAGAGACTATAGATATTAGGATGTATTCTCAAGATCTATGGACATCATCATGGGTTTATAATTTTCATTTTCTTTATATGTTTAATGTCTTCAAAACTCTTTAAAGGATTTATGTTATGAAATTTTAAGGTGACTAATGTTATATTTGGAGATATTCATTTTTTAGATAATTAAGGGTTTTTATTATGATTTCACCGTATTTTAGGAATATTATAGGAATAATATAGTTTTAGGAAAAGGTAAACATGTAGGATGGGTGACAACCCATCCTACGGGTGACAACTCGTCACATCCGGTAAGGTTGCGAGAATTGAACCCACAATTGAAGGGTGACAAGGGTGAGTCTCTTACCACTAGCCTACATGAAGTACCAAGTTAAACTAACTTTTTATTTTTAGTTAAAAAATTTTATGGTTGAAGAATAGGTTGATTTTGGTAAAATATGTTTTATCGAATATATTACCTTGGGATTGAATTTTTTTTATTAAATGATTAATATTTTTTAGAAGGATGTTTGTTGTTTTAGGAATCATATAATATTATGTTAAATATAATACTATGGGGATATCATTTAAAATTAAAGGTTGAATTATATTTTTTAATAATTTATGATTTCATTGTGGAATTAAGTTGATTCAGTTTTTTTATAGAAATGATTGACCTAACATGAGAATTTTTTATTAGGGAAATTACATTTGGGTATGAGACTTCAAGAGTAATTGATTTTATTTGTAGATAAATGTTTTAATTTATCTTGGAGGACTATGTGATCAAAATATTGAAAATTTTGGGATTCAATCATATCAAATAAATTTTTTTAGGGTAATTATTTGTTGAATTGTCTATATTGAACTTTAGGTATTACAGTTGAATTTTGGAGATTGATAGTTTTACATCATATATGTTTTATTCCTTTTGGTAATTATATTCTCTTGTAATAAACATTTTGGTATTTATTAATGTATAAAAAAATAGAAATATATCACTAATCATGTTTGGATTGTGTGATTCTCTAGAAGTTGAGTCTAGTTCTAGAGATGTGAAAAATTCATCTTCAATACTCATCATTTAGAGAAAAAGTTGGGTTTGTGGTGGATATTGATTAAATTATGAAACTATACTTTTCAAGTAATTATATTTCCTTATGATCTTATTCAAGGTAGTAATATAAATCCTTAACTCTAAAAAGTATTTTAAAATTAAAATGTTTTCTGTTTACTTTTCCTACTATGAAATCAACGACTGTTTAACCCATCATAAATTTATGGTTTTGTGATTGTTAATTTTCTCATGAAAATGTTTTCTATCACTCCCCATTAGAAATTTTGGTTATGTTTCTCTTCCATATCTTGGTTTTCCTACATGGAACCCTAGTATTTGTTTTCTTAGGTGACCATCGTACTTATCATTCTTTTTTAAGTGGTAGTTAGATTAATTTTTTTTCTTAATGTGGGATTTCAATATAGGTAATTTGAAAAGTCGTAACATAGTTACTGACTCATAATTTAAATTGTGGGAATGAAATTTCCAAAATGTGGGTAGAATGTAAAAGTCTATGATTTTAAAGGAAACAATATACTCAATAGCATACATGATACTCTACATCGAGCCTAAGAAAATAACTAAATAATATTTATATGTTACCATTAAAATCTGGATATTATAATGATGGAAATGAAAATAAATAACTAAATTATGAAAATATGGTTTACAAACATATATATATAATTAATGTTTTGGTGAACAATTAATTATAAATGAATATAACCCCCTTTTTAAACTAAAAAGAAAATTTTTTTCTTGAAAAGGTATTTTAATGTGCACAAGTGTGTTTTAGGATCAATCTTGATAGATAATATTAATGAAATATATATTTAATATATTCAATATAATATTTAAAAATAATCTTATATGTTTTCTATACAAGATACAAGAACAAATTCATTTTTTAAATAAAAGAATTATTTTCTAAAAAAATGTAGCTTTCCCCCTTTTATTGGTGCACCAATTTGATGTCTAATTTTTGTTAGTATTATAAGTTATATTTGAAAAAATAATCCATTTCTTCGGAATTGGGGAATAAAAATTTACTTTTGTTTATTTTTAGGTATTTTTTTAAAAACAAATCATATTTTAATGAATAGTCGAAAAACTTAATTTTAATACAAAATTACTCTTTTGTCTAATTTATTTATATTTTTATATTATCATTTTAATGGGTTTTAAAATTAAAATATATTATTTTTTTATCATTTAATCCAATTTAGCTCATTCTAGTGAATTTCACATCAAAATTGGATATAAAAACACTGTGACCTTTTGAACATTTTATATTAAAAACTTGTTTTTTATTCTCTCAATGGGATTAATTTTCAATTAATTTTAGAGATGTATATGTTTTGAATTTATAAAAATGAATTAAATATTTGGAATCATAAGGTTTAAATTATTTAAATATGTCCATTTTATTTTTGGACATTATGAATAGTAACAGTAGTTATAATTTTTATTACCACGGTTAAGGGTAAATTGGGTAATTAAAGGTAAAAAAATATATTATAAAAATATTAAATTACCCTAACACTTGTAATAATTTAATTTTATGAGTTTTTTCTGACCAATATCCTTCATGGTTTTATTTTAGGACCACTTGAACTGACTTGGATGACTTTAATGCATTTATAATATTCTATTCATTGAAAAGTCAATTTTGTCGCCTCTTAGTTTTTTACAATTAAAGTATTTTTAATATGGGGTTATAAAGGGTATATATTATAATATATATATTATTTATAAAACTAAAATGATTACCTATGTCATGATAATTTATTTTTAATATTTATGAAGTAAATAATTAAATTAAACATTGACATAATGATGATGTAATAATTACTTAATTAAAGAAGGAATCAAATAAATGATATTATAAATATAAAAATAAATATAATTTTACATAATTTATGCCATAAATGAATTTTATGGATGACTTTTAATTGTTATTGAAGTTTTAAATAGTTATTTTATCTATATTATGATGTTATGATATTTTTAGAAAAGTCATGAAATGAATAGTGTCAAAATTGACACTAATGGTATTTTAAAATATATCCTATTTCATTAAATGATATAAATTTAAAAAAAATTCCAATATTTGGAAACAAAATCTGGGATAAGTCTTAGAATTTCATAAATGACACTTTTATTGGTCTTTTGGAATGTTATGGTAATTATAATAACCCTCAAATTATAAATTACGTGATAAAATGGTAAGGGTTAAAAATTGTTAAAACAAATATTTAAGGATTAAAATTACTCAAAACATGTAATATTTACATTAGATGATATTATTTTGACCCATACTTATCCTCTATTTTAAAGAAATCATATTGGACCCTTTTATAATAGAAAATAAATTTATATTAATTTAATATTTTGATGAATCTCAATAGTGCCCCTCTCCTCTCCTATAAAAGGGAACTCATTCTTATCTTTTCATTTATGCTTCAAGGCCATTTTTTTATTCAACGGTCTATCAAAATTCCTTCCTAGAATATATCCCCACATTAAAGAGGATTTATTTTAATCATAAAACCCACCTTACAGGTGTTAAGGTGTTAATCAATGGTGATCATCCGAAAAAGAGGTATTGTTTTTATTTAAATGTTTGTATTTTATTTCTTCTTCCACTTACATAAAATAATATTAAACCATTATATTATAATAAATCTAATATTCTCAATATATTGAGATATTTTGTTAATATCCTCACCTAAATCCAAATTCACTTCCATCAAATGGAAAAATAATCAATCGTTTATGTGTATTTGTGAACTATCACCTCCACAAACTGATATACTTTTTTTCCTAAATAATCTCATGAGACTAGTTATAATGATATAATTAATGTTTATATTTGAAATTCATGAAATAATTATCATTTTAAGAGAATAATATATCAAATAAATTCTTATTTTTTATGCACATAAAAAAAATAATTTCATTCGTGCGTACATGTGAACTATTACCGCCACGAAGCAATGTGATCTGTTTTTAATCACTAAATCACTTAGATAATATATATAAGTCTATTTTTATGATTAATATAATAATAATTATTTTATTTTAATTATGTAAAGATAAAATAATACTTAACTTATTTCAATTAAGATCAATGAAAATGGAAATGTTACTCATTCATACATACGACCTACCGTCGCCATGATTATAACATTGTTCATTTTTTCATAACCATAGATAAATGGTTTTATTGTAAATTATAATTAATGTTTAAAAGTTATGATTATTTCATTAATTTTGTTATAGATATGATTTATTAATGAACGGTTTTTTTTACATCATACTATGTTATGTTGGACTTGTGTATCGAATATCATCAAAACATCTAATGTGAACTTAAAAAATTAAGTAACTGTTATAATATAATGATAAGTAGTATAAAATTAATAACAAACATAAATAAATTTCTCAATAAATTAAAAAAAATTAAGTTTATTATTTTGGAATATAATGAAATTACATGACGAATCGGGCTCAAGTTAAGGGATTTTGTCTCAACCTCCTTTCATTTTGGAGTTTCATGATAATATGAATTTTTATTCTTTTATTAGGTCTATATACAGTACCTTTGACTCATCATCTAATTTATTTATCTATTATCATGTTATTTTGTTTTTTAAGTGTTACGCTTTTTTTGGGATTATGATTTAAATGTTCAAATTTGTATAGGAAGCCTTGAATGCTTAAATATTTAATTATCACATATTTTTCTCCATGTCAATATTATTAATATTATTTAACATATTTATTTATATGGATATAAATGTAATATACATGAAATTTTCTATCTATTTTTAATTTAATTAATTTTTTTCGAAAAAGGAATCTTTTTACATGTTTTATACGGAACATTTTGACGAATGATAAAAGGAATGTTCTTATTTATCATATACAGTGACAACATATTCTATACCATCATATTAATTATTTGATATATGGATTCCTCTATAATTCTTCATGTTTATAAAAGGAAAATAAACCCCTTTATTCCCATTTCTTGGTGTTTTCTTATTGAAAATGGTGTTTCAAATGGATTGATTATTTCAATATCTTAAAATTGTTTCTTGTTATTTCAAATGAAATTTTATTAGTGAAATTATAAAAATTGAAGTCCTTCTTGTGTTATGATTATATAATGTAATTAGGACATTTTATCGGTAGTTATGTGATAAAACAAGTATGGTTGGTTACATTATAACCTCCAGTTTGTTCGGTATGGAATTTAGTCGTATGGTTATTCCATGTGTAAGAGTGACATGTTTGAATGTCAGATGTATAACTATTCCATTTGTAAGTGTAACATGTATGGAAGTCAACCATATGGTTTTTCCATTTTAGTATAATTATATCCCAAGTTACCAAAATATATATTATGTGCTTGCTTATTATTTTTTAGGGAAATCATTAATTTGAAAAAGGTAAGTTAATGATATTTTTTTGATGATGATCTATTTTTTAGAGTTAAAACGTATATTTTATTTTAATGAAATTTTTTAGGAGCTTTTATTTGACTAATAGTTTTATTTCTGTATATCTCTTACTGTTATTTTTGTGCTCATACCATGTTTTAATTTTTTTTTCATAGGAATTAAGATTGTTAATGTGAAATAAGATTTCTTGATGAAATAATTTTAGATGTGTCTTGAAAAGAATTTCTGTTTTTTAAACGGTTTCCTTTGGTGGAAAAAATAGATTCTATGTATAAGTGTCCATATGTGATGTATGAGTTTACATTGTAATTTTTTATCCAAATTATCTTAAACTTTAAATTGAAGAGATCATTGAATATAAATTATAGTTCAAAACATTTTAATATCTAACATTTAAGTCTGGGTCCTTACATATTCAATTATCTATAATCAATATAATTCCTCCTGGAATAAATAATATTTTTACCAAACAAAACATGATCACCCCATAATAAAGTGATTTTATTAATTAAACATTTATTAACCAAATCATGCAACTAATTTTTATATTACATGATTAGAAATTGAGCCACTCAATAAAAAGGTTTTTAAAATTTCTTATAATCAGGAATTATATCAATTTATAATTAAACTTCCCGATCAAATATAATACCAAGAAACTCATTAGAAAAAACATCAATATTATATTTTACTACTGGAACATCATTAATATAAATAGTCTACTTATATTCAAAAATATGTGCAAGAAACCATCATTTCCATATTTTATAGGTTTCTAAACTTTTTAATATATTATCATAGGTTTTAATAGATTCTTTACTAAAAATGAAAATTTAATTCTGTAAATAATTTATTTGGATTTTGAATCTTTCTTAGCATGATAAACTAAAATAAAATATATACCTATAATAACATCAAATAATATAATCATAATGATAAAAATGTTTTCATGGAAAAACCTTAAATAGATGAAAATATAATGACCTTTCAAAATTATTGTTTCTTTAATACTACCTGAGGCATTTTTACAAAACATTGTGATATCATTTCTTGAGTTGAAATTTTCAATTTACCAGAAATGTTTAATAAATTAAAAGAATTTTTAGATCCTAAATCAATCAAGACATTAGAATAATCTTAATAAATAATTAAGTTACATGTTTAATATTTATTGACAAATTGAAATAATGTATAGATGGAAAACATGGCCATCATAGAATTGTATTTATACCTTATCATCACATAAGTAAATTTTCTCAAAACATTTAAATTCTCAAGTGTCCAGTTATCTTCTGTATGATTGATTTAATACGGATTAAACCAAATTATTTTTATAATTAAGATCTTGAATAAAATTTGTTATGAACATTTCCAAATAGGTGACATTTTCTTCATACAGAACCATAGAATCTTACCCCTTTCACCTCATTTCCAACAATTTATTTTCCATCCAATGTTAAATAAACCTAGGAAGATACTTCTCAATGAAAATATTCTTAAATTAATTTCATTTCAAGGGCTCAAAATCTTCTCTATCTCTAGTAATTCTATCTAATGACCAGATACACCTTTATAATGGTAAATAGAAAGTGTTTTCATTTAATTAATTTATACCAACATTACTTGGAATATGTTTTCTAGAAAATATAAGAGGTGTCCTTTTATGAGTGGGGCAAAAGACACACTTGGATTTTTTTTAAGAAGATATATGTATTAATTTCATAATAAATCCAAATGGCTTCAAATAAAAAAATTTAAAAATATGAGGTGACATCAGGTATAACTTTCCATAAATATAATTTATATATGTTTTGTTTGTTATTTTAACCCATATTACATTATGTTAACCCCTTGGTAAACCGGTTTTAACCATAACATTGGTAACATATTTTTCTCTTTTTACTATACACCATAACCAAAAATTAAGTTTATATTATTAAATAATATTAATTATTTTGATTCCAAATATTTAATAATTTTTTTGAAATTAAATTCATTTAATAATCACAATTATAGCTAAAATGAAACATGTAAAAGGTGATGAAAAATTGTTTTTCAAAACAAATTTAAGTATAAAACTATTTTTATAAAATATTATTGATTAATATTGATTAAAATAACATATATTTGTCGATGATTATTTAAAATGAACAAGTTAAATTTTATTACTAAAAAATAATTGAATTTTTCTTTTTAAATACTTGATAAGAAAAGATATCTTTCTATATAAATTTGTATTTTTCTCCCTTAATTGAGAAATCAAACATTTCAGACAATTCTCAAAAATGAATCCTAATATAATTTTAACACAATAAATAAATAAATTAATTTAAATTATCCCAATTAAAAATTTATAACATTGAAATCAATATTTTCTATAACACCTTATAATTCATTAAAACCCAATTTGGTTAGAAATAAAGCGTTTTACTTTTTACAAAAAAATCAACTCATATTCTAAAAAAGACAATATATCTGAAAAATATGATTAATTGACCTTAATAAGACATGAAGATGATTTATCTTAAAATTACATGTGTTTTTATACCCCTACCTTTTTTGAATTTCATTCTTTTAATTTTTTCATTACTTAAATAGAAGGTGTATTTTTCCTTCATAAAAGTTTTCTGATTCTCATGTTTCTTCTACAATCGTACATTTATTTCAAATAAAATTAACTATTAAATCAATTTATTCCAAAAAAATCTCTTTTCATTCAAGAATCTGTACTAGTTTTTACTCATAAGGAGAATTTTTTTCCAACTGAACTATTTCATGTTTTAAAATAAGCGGTGAATCATAGATATAATACCTTAATTTCAAAGATTTAAATATATAATAAACCTATGATAAACTCAAAAAAATTGACACTGAGTGTGAAACTAATAAAATGTTCTCTAGAAATTTATATATTCCAATGAACTATTTACTCAACTTTTCATTTAACCAAAACACATAACACTTTTCCCAGAATATGTTTTATGAAAAACATATTTGCATAACTCAAATTAGTAGTCTTTCTTTTGGATATCTACCTAACATTTATTCCTTCTCTTAGTTATCCTATTGTGCTACTAAATCATCTTCACCTTAACAACCATTTATTCTACAAATTCTGGTCCCAAAAACATTATTTCCCTAATTGTTTCCAACATGATAGAGTCCAACACCATTTTTTATATTATGGTTCAAATTGTGCCTTCTAAATACTATAATGAATACTATTTTATAATAAAAATCAACCATATCCATATGTTGACCCAAAAATCCCGAAAAATATATTTAACAAGATTATAGAATATCTTTCAAAATATAAATAATTATCATTGAATTTCTATTAGATTATATATTAAAGTATGTATGAAAATTTAATTCAGTGCCCAATGACATATGAAGTCCATTAGTGAAATAATATATGAATATAATATCAGGATAAGATATAATTTAAATAAGGGATCTGTATAATCAAATTATTTTTTTAACATAAATTCAAGAAGGTAGATCCAAATACATGTTATCCCCCCAAATGGCCTGAAGGCCTTCATTTTTATTGATTTTTGATAACCCCCCATTCAAGGGATGAGGGGGAACCCTTACAAGGCCTGTAGGCTTAGAGAATACATGGCTTATAGGCTTAGGAGATTACATGACCCGAAATTCGTAGGGAATTCAACCAGACTATCTACAAGGAACTACCCCTCCCCAGCATCTACATCATGGTAGTAGCTCTCCACCTTCGCATGGATGTCTGGATAGGCTTCCTGTGCAAGCACAGGCTGGTCCCAATGCCATATCCATACCCTCTCATTCTGAAAAAATCCATTTGGTTCTTCTTTGGTGAGTTCACCTGCTCTGAATCCTCTTCTGGGGCAGCTATTTTTTTGTAGTGTGTCTGGGGCAACTGCATACGGCCCGAAGGCCTTGAGGTTGCCCAAAGGCCATAAAGATGGCCTGAAAGCCCTACTGACCCAAAGGCCTAGGTGTCCCAAAAACCTTAAGTACTCCAAGCCCAAACTGGTGGCCCACGGTGAATTGTTCCAGCTGCTACAGTACTGAACAGTACCTGCTACAGTACCACACATTGTACAGTTCTGCTATAGTTCTGCTAAAGATATATTATCATATTTCCATTTTGGTACTGGAAAAGGTGTAATCATACCCTTTGGTAATTTTATTTCATATTTAATATATTTTTAGTCAAACATTTCATAATAAAAACAATAATATCTTTCTTTATTCCTTCCCACCTAAAATGTTTCTGAAGGACACTATACACTATTTTTCTTATAAGATGAATAAAAATAGAGAGCTATTAACCACAATCAATAGTAATTTCTTTAGTAATGGGACACATGAAACACATAACCTTCTTATTAATTTCAAAACACATTTTGTCAATATAATCTTTAGTCAACTTAGATTTCTTAAATAATTATACATGTTTTAAGAAAAACAATATATTCATTTTTAGATTACTTATTAATATTTACCAAATATATTTTTACTGAAACATAAAATAAAATAAATGTATTTATTTCATGAATAATTTATAAACCAATATTTATTACATAATTTACTAATAGATCTTGTTCCAAAAGTAAAATGGTTAATGTAGCATTATCTTTATGATTGTACGCATCAATTACTCTATTTTCATTACCTGGATGGTAATGAATTGTGAATTCGTAATATTTTATCAATTCAATCTATCTCGTACGTCTCATGTTCAACTCTTTATAATTGAATATATACTTTAAACATTTATAATCAGTATATATTTCATGTTTTACTCCATATGTACGATGTCTCTAAATTATTAAAAACACTAAAAATTAAAATTCAACTTCATGTGTAGGATAATTTTTCTCATGAAATTTAAATTGAAATGTTATTAGAATTAGGAACTTAGTAAATAGAAAATTCAAATTCCCAATCATGTGTAATACCAGGAAACTCATTATAAAAAAAATCCTGATATTATTTTACAATCAGAACATCATTAATCAGATATGTTTCCTTACTTTCAGAAATATGAGTAAGATAACCTTAATTTCCATATTTTATAAGTTTCTAATCTTCTTGATATACAATAAAGGGTATAAATTGATTCATATATACAATCAAAAACACATTTCTAGAAATATATTATTTGGTTCAACAATCCATTGTAGCCTGATAAACTAAAAGATGAACCATACCATGAATAATATCAAATTATATAATGTGCAATACAATAATTTTTGTAGACAAAACCCTTAGAAATGTGATTATTAGAAGATATTTTTAAATTCTTATTACATAAATATTATCTCTATGTGTTTTTACCAAAATTCGTAACTTCATTTCTTGATGTGAAGTTTCCAATTTCCAAGAAAAATTTTCAAAAATGATATAATATATAGACCATGAATCAAACATTATATTAGATTAATTTTAAAAAAAATTATTTTAAATGTTGCCACTTAATTGGATGCCTAATCATCAGAAAAAGTGTTTTTAATGGATATTACCACACCCTTCCTCTTATAGAAATTATGTTTCCCTTCATTCTTGCTCTTCCTCGGACACACAAACTCATAATAACCCTTCACATTCCACTAAAAACACTTTATATACTACTTTTAAAAATAGGTATTACCAATAATATATTCTTTATCTTAATAATAAAGAGACATAAAACAAATATTACCACATGATAATCCCTTCCTAGATTTCATAATACATTCCTAAGGGTCATTTTTAATAAAACTATCAGAAACTAAAAACTTAATTTTCATACGAATATATTTATTGATGGATTAATTACCATTTCATTTCATATGGATTAATGTTTATATTTTTTTGTAAGAAACGTGATCATCAGAAAACCCTATTTCCACCCTCTTACTACATCAAAAAGTGTCCCATTATTTTTAAATTCACAAGAGACCACTACATTGTTGTATCATATATTTTATCCTTAGTAAAACTGATTAATTTTACATTCAAGATCATACATATAATTTTTTCAAAACATTCCAATCAGGTTATGTTTTCTTCATACATGATCACTAAATATTCCTCCATCTGAAAAGATTTATTTTTGATTGAATAGTGTACAACATTGATTTTTAATAAAAAATATCTTTTATTTTCCTGTATTTAAAGAGTTAAATTCAATTTTAGATTGTTTTAAAAAAATTATTATTTAATATTTATTCAAAATAATTCAATAATTTTTTTGGAATAAAAATTATACTTGAATTTGGACTAAATACATTTTTATATTTAAATGTTATTTTTTTTCTGAAAACCCACTTTTCATTGAGTTTTGCAAATTAAATTTTTACATTAAATTATACCACTTCAATGAATTGAATTTTATAAAATGGTTTCTACATTTGGAGTCATAAAAATTAATATTAGTTAATAAGTTAAACATAATTTTTGTTCCTAATGGATAATAAAAACTATAAAAATATTTTACTGTGGTTAAGATTAAAAAAGGATTATTTGGGGAGGGGGGTAAACTAAAGTGATAATGGTTAAAATGATCAGAAAATATTTTCTAGAACATTTTTATATCCATTTTTTGACCCAATATCATCTCATATTAATAAATGGTCTATTTTGGAACCATTTTTAAGGATTAAGACATTGATATATTCTAATCCTTTTAAAAATTCCAAGTGTTCCCCCTCCCCCACTTATAAAAGGAAACTCACTCTCTTATCTACTACATACATCAGTAACTTTTTAGTTCAGCATATCCCTTCTCATTTACCTTAAAAAATCCCTTTACATGACCTAGAGGCCCTAGTATGATCATAAAACATACCTATGATCTCTTTGGGCATAAACATAAAGAGGTTGTCTGAATACGATGTATAATACTTAAATGAGCATTTCAAATTTTAATCTTCTTATACCTTTAAAAAATATTCTTCAACCATGATGAAATAATAACATTAGTGTATTACATATAATAAGATATTATCATTTTAATGGTATAACCAATATCCATCCCCTCTTCCATCAAGTGGGTAATTAAACCATCCTTTGTTTGTATAGAGATCTACCACATCGCGAACCGATGAAATTAGTTTTCCATCAAATCCTATCATATCTAGTTATAATGATGGTTTCAATGTATATATATGATATTAAAGACATAATTATAACTTTGGAAAGACAATATATCATCAATTTGATTACATTTAAAACAAGTAAAAATAATAATGGTGTTTGTTTATGTGTGTGTATAAGGGAACATAACAAGGGTGGTCTGAAACACTAGTAAGGATATACATAAAAATTAAAAAATCAATATGATGAGTGAGAATAATATAATCACCAGGTTATGGTGAAATAATAAATGTTTATAAGAATAACATGAATAAACTCATAGCCATCAAAACATGGTTGTTAAACATGTGACATGTCATAATGCTTTGACAAAGGAAATAATTATAGAAATCAATAATAATAACTCATGTTATGTCAATTACGATTAAATAAAACAATAAAAACCCCATATAAATTATAAATAAAAGGTTTTGGAATCTTGGAAAATTATCTTTGTATTATCCTTAAAAGATACCCTACATGTGGGATGAACTTACCTATTTAATACCCATAATTTATTAGGAGTAAAGTTTTAATCTATTAGCTCTGTCATCTCTTTGGAGTTACTTATATTCAGTAAACTCTTTCATCATAAACAATTGAATTTGAGGGATATAATAAAACCACCCGTAACATATCAGAAAACGTGCCTTAAGTATTTTGGTTCACCATCTAATATTAATTTAATATAAAATGTTTTCATACCATATCCTATGAAAAAAATTTAATCATTCACTTTTCAATATAGTTATAACCCTTGATATATTGATTTACCCATGGAAAGGAAACGATTTCACTGAAAATATTTTGTAAAAAACATAATATATCTATAAAATAATTAGTATGGTATAATTAAAACATAACCCATTACAGAATATATAAAATAAAGGGTTATTTTCATTGATGAATATAAATTAAATAAAGTTTATTCAAATTATTCTAGAGGAAAATTCCCTATCAACTTTCAAAAAAAATTAAAAAAATTAATTAACATAAAATACTATGAAAAACATTTTCATTGAAAATAACATTGACATTTTATAAAGAAATTTTCAAATAAAATAATGGATATTGTGTTAGGAAAATCGATTCAAGTTGTAAAATTAAAATATAAGTATTCTTTTTAAAATTTTGTAAAGAGATTCATAATTGATCAATATAGAAAACAATAAGAAATTTCCTTTTAAAATATTTCATCACAAAGTGCTCACTTCCCCCCATTATCCATTTTTTAAAGAACATAATGGAAAGTAGCATATTATATTCTAAAAATTATGATTATATCATAAATATCATATTATATCTTTAGAAAATATAATATATTATATCCATGTTATACGATGATGAAAAATGAATCAGATCACTTTGTGTAGGTAGTAATCCACATGTATGCACGAACAAAGTTATCATTTTTCGATGGATGGAAGTTAAAAAAATATATGATATTATATCTTCAAATAATGGTTAATATGTCATTAATATAATGTATATATATACATTAAATACATAATTATAAATATAGATTAAAGGTGGTGATGGAAAACGAATTGCATCGGTTAATGAGGAGGTAGTCCACTGTACACAGAAACGATAATTTTATTTCCAATTTTTATGAAAGAAGAGGTGGATATAGGTTGTAATTTTAGAATTTTAACATATTCATATATAAAAGATACTGAATTTATTATTTCATCATTTTTGAATAATATTTTGAAAATATATAAGAATATATAAAATGAAAAGACTCAGTTAAGAACTATAAATCTTCTTCGGATAACCTCTTTTAGTTTATAAATAAATCATTCCAAGGACGGTATTCCCGTTTAAAATAGGAACTCTAAGTCATGTAGAAGGATTTTAGGATGGTTTTGGGGTAAGTTTTTACTTAACCAAAATGCTTTGGAACTATTTATAGGAGATTATAGGAGGTTTCCTTTTACGAGTGGGGCAAAAGACACACTTGGAATTTTTAAAAAAACATTATATGTATTAATTTCATACTCAATAAAAATGGATTCAAAATGGGAATTTTACAAATATGCAATGATATCAGGTATAAATATATCCATAAAGTATGTTTTATACTTTTTTAGTCATTTTAACCCATATTACATTATTTTAACCCCTGGTAAATAGGTTTTAACCTAATCTATGGTAACATATTTTTCTTTTTTCACTATTCATCATGACCAACAATTAAGTTGATATGATTAACTAATATTAATTATTATTATTTCAAATACATAATCCATTTTATAAAATTAAATTAATTTAATTTACATAATTAAACATAAAATTAAACTCGTAAAATGTGATGAAAAACAGTTTTTATGAAAAATGCCTTTTAAGTATAAAAATGTTTTTATAAAATATTATAAATTAATATTGATTAAAATAACATATATTAGTCAATGATTTTTAAAATTAACAAGTTAAATTTTATAATTAATCAATAAGTGAATGTGAATTTGTAAATACTTGATAAGAAAAGATAGTTTTTTATTGAAATTAGTATTTTTCACCATTAATTGAGAAATAAAACATTTCAGAAAATTATGAAAAAATAATACTAATATAATTTTAACATGATTAATAAATTAATTAATTTACCTTATCCCATTTAAAATTTTATAACATTAAAATAATTATTTTATATAAAACCTTATAATTCATCAAAACACAATTTGGTTAGAAATAAATTTTTTTCCTTTTTACAAAAAAAATCAACTAATATTCTTATAAAGATAATATATCTATAAAATATGATTAATGGACCTTAATAAGACATGAAAATGATTTATCTTAACATTAACTTAGTTTTTATACCCCCTTCCTTTTTTAATTTCATCATTTTAATTTTTTTCATTAATTTAATAGTAGGCATACTTTTCATGCATGAAATTTTATGATTCTCATTTTTCTTATACTATCATACAGTTTTTTAAAACAAATCAAACTATTAAATAAATTTATTCCACAAAAAATTATCTTTTCATTCAAGAATCTATACTAGTTTTTCCTCATAAAAAAAATTTTCTTCCAACTGATCTATTTTATGTTTCCAAATAAGGGGTGAATTTGGGATATAGTGTCTTAATTCAAAAGCATTAAATTTATCATAAACATATGATAAACTCAAAAAAATGACACTTAGTATGAAACTGATAAAATATTCTCTAGAATTATATATATTCCAATGAACTATGTACTCATGTTTCCTTTTTAACAAAACAGATAAATTTTTCAATGAATATGCTTTATGGAAAACATGTTCACATAACTCAAATTTGTAGTCTTTATTTTAGATATCTACCTAACATTTATGCCTTCTCTAAGATATATTGCTGCGATACTGAATCATATTCACCTTATCAACCATTTATTATACCAATTTTGGTCTAAAAACACTATTTCCCCAAATTTTTTCCAACATGATGAAGTCCAACACCGTTTTTAATATTATGCTTCAAAATGTTCCTTCTAAATACAAGAATGAATACTATTTTGATAATAAAAGTAAAAAAAGTAATATCTTGATCCGAAATTAACAAAATATATATTTAACAAGGTTAAAGAATATCCTTAAAATTTTAAATTATTATCTCTGACTTTCTATTAGATTATGGATGGAAGTATGTTCCAAAATTTAATTTAGTGCCCAATTAAATATAAAGTCCTTTATAGAAATAATACATGAATATAATATCCTGATTAGATATAATTGAAATACTGGATCCATGTAATCTAATTATATATTTAACATAAATTCTAGAAATTTGATCTAAATTCATGTTATCCAAAATGGGAAGAAAATAAGAAAACTGTTTAGTTGATTAATAGTGACCAAAATCACAATATTATATCAAGATGTATTTGGAAATAACACTGTGAAATAAATAGATATATTATCATATTTTCATTCTGGAATTGGAAAAGGTGGAATCATCCCCTTTAGTAATTTTCATTCATCTTAACATATTGTTAGTCAAACATTTCATAATAATAAATATAATATCTAACTTTATTCCTTCCCACATGAAATGTTTCTAAAAGACACGATACATTTTTTTTCTTATAGGATGATTAAAAATAAAGATTTATAAACCTCACTCAATAGTAATTTCTTTATTTGTGGGTCATATTAAATACATAACCTTTTTATGAATGTCAAAACACATTTTTTCAATATAAAATTAATCAATATAGATTTCTTAAACAATTATAAATTTTTTAAGAAAAAACATATTCATTTTTAGATTACTTGATAATATTTAATAAATGTAATTTTAGTAAAACATAAAATAAAATAAAGGGGTTTCATTCATGAACAATTTATAAACCAATATTTATTTCATATTTCCCCAATGGATCATGTTCCAAAAGTAAAATGGTTAATGTAGCATTATCTTTATGATTGTATGCATCATCTACTCTATTTTCTTTACCTAGGTGGTAAGAAATTATGAAGTCGTAATATTTTATCGATTACATATATCTCTTACATCTCATGTTCAAAACATTCTAATTGAACATGTTCTTGAAACTTTTATGATCAGTATATATTTTATGTTTTACTCCATATGAATGATTCCTATAATTTATTAAAAAATAATAAAAATGAAAATTCAAGGTCATGTGTAGGATAATTTTTCTCATGAAATTATAACAGTAATTTGATTAAATTTATGAACTAAGTAAATAGTAAATTCAAATTCCCAATCAAGTGTAGTACTAGGAAACTCATTATGAAAAAAATCTTAATATTATTTTACAAATAGAACATTATTAATCATATATATTCCCTTACATTCCAAAAAAATGAGTAATATAACTTTAATTTCCATATTTTAGAAGTTTTCTCATCATCTTGATATACAATAAAGGATATTAATTGATTCATATATACAATCAAAAAAAATTGCTATAAATATCTTCTTTGGTTTTGAAATCCATCGTAGAATGATAAACTGAATATTTGATCCATACCATGAATAATATTAAATTATAAAATGGGAAATAAAATAATTTCTTAGCTGAAACCCTTATAAATATGATAATTAGAAGATATTTTTAAATTCTTGTTACCTTAATACTATCCCTAAGTGTTTTTACCAAAAGTCCTAACTTCATTTCATGATGTGAAATTTCCAATTTACAAGGAAATGTATCAAAAATGAAATAATATGTAGACCCTGAATCAAACATTATATTTTCCTAATCTTAACAAACAATTAATTTAAAATTTTCCACTTCATTGGATGTCCAATCACTTATCAAATTATTTTTAATGGATATTACAACTCCCTTCTTCTTATAGACTCTATGGTTCCCTTCATTCATGCTCTTCCTCAGACACATACTCTTAACAACCCATCTCATTACATTAAAAATACCTTATATAATAATTATAAAAATAGTTTTTACCAAAACAATATTATTTTTCTATATAATGAATATTCATAAAACAAATCTTACCACATCAGAAGCAATTCCCAGATTTCATAATACTGTCTTAAGGGTCTATTTTACTAAAACTATCAGAAACTTGAGACGTAATTATATTACCAATATACTTTTTGATGGATTAATTAACATTTAATTTCACATGGATTAATGTTTATGTTTTTTTAGTTGGAAACACGATCATCAGAAAACTATATTTCCACCTTTTTACTAAATCAAAAAGTGTTCAATAATTTTTAAATTCGTGAGAGGCCACTACACTTTTGTATCTTGGATTTAATCCTTAGAAAAAATAATTAATTTTACATTAATGATCATACATATAATTTTTTCATAGCATTCAAATCGGGAAAACTTTTCTTCCTACATGATCACTGAATCATCCTTCATCTGAAAAGATTTATTTTTGATTGAATAGTGAACAATATAATATTTTAATGAAAAATATATTTCATTTTCAAGTATTTAAATAGTCAAATTCAATTTTGGATTATTTTTCAAATTCTATTTTTTATAATTAATTAAAAATAATTCAACAAATTTTTTGGAATAAAAATAATAATTGAATTTGGAATAAATACATTTTTATATTTAAAAGTTATTTTTTCTGAAAACCAATTTTTCATTGCGTTTTGTGAGTTTAATTTTACAATAAATTCTACCACTTCAATGAATTTAATTTTATAAAATGGTTTCTATATTTGGAGTCAGAAAAATTAATATCAGTTAATAAGTTCAATATAATTTTTTGTCCCTAATGGATAATAGAAACTATAAAAATATTTTACTTTGGTTAAGTTTAAAATAGGTTTATTTGGGGGGGTAAATTAAAGTGATATGGGTTAAAATGATCACAAAATATTGCCTAAAACATTTTTATATGCATTTTTAGACCCAATATCATCTCATATTCATAAATGGATAACTTGGGAACCATTTTGATGGATTAAGACATTTATATATTCTAATTCTTTTAAAAAATCCATGTGTTCCCCCTCCCCCGCTTTTAAAAGGACACTCACTCTCTTCTCCACTCCACACATCAATATCTTTTTATTTCTACCTATCCCTTATCATATACCATAAAAAACCCCTCTAAATGACCTAGAGGCCCTAGTATAATCATAAAACTATACTACGATGGAATTTAGGCTTAAATATAATGAGGTTGTTTGAACAAGATGTATAGTTCTTAAATGAGCATTTCAGTTTTATCTCTTCTTCTACCTTTAAAAAAATATTCTTCAACCTTGATGAAATAATAACATTAGTGTGTTATATATAATAAGATATTATCATTTTAATGGTATAAACTATATCTGTATCCTTTTCCATCAAGTGGGAAATTAAACCATAGTTTGTGTGTATGGAAGTCTACCACATCGCGAACTGATGTAAATATTTTTCCATCAAATCCAATCATAGCTAGTTATAATGATTGTTTCAATGTATATATATGATATAGAGATGTAATTATCACTATGGAAAGATAATATATCATCCATTTTATTACATTTCAATCTTTTAAAAATAATAATGGTGTTTGTGTATATGTGTGTATAAGGGAACATTAGAAGGGTGATGTGAAACACTAGTAAGGGTATACATAAAAATTAACAATTGAATGTGATCTGTGAGAATAAGATGATCACAAGGGTATACTAAAATAGTAAAATTTTTGGAGAATAACATGAACAAACTCATAGCTATCAAAACATGGTTATTAAACTTGTGACCTGTAATGATGATTTAATAATGGAAATATTTATATAAATCAATAATAATAACTCATGTTTTGTAAATCGCGATTAAATAAAATAATAAAAACCCTGATATAAATCAAAAATAAATTTTTTTAGTATCTTGGAATATTATCATTGCATTACCCTTAAAAGATACCTTACATGTGGGATGACCATACCTATTTAATACCCATGATTTATTAGGAGTAACATGTTAATCGGTTAGCTCTATCATCCCTTTGGAGTTACTTATATTCAGTAAACTCTATCATTATAAACCAATGAATTGAATGGTTATAATAGATCCACCCATAACATATTAGACAATGTTCCTTAAGTATTTTGGTTCACTATCCAATTTTACTTCAATATAAAATATTTTCATACCATATCCTAAAAAAATTAAATCTTTCACTTTTCAATATAATTATATCCCTTGATAGAATAATTTACCCATGGAAAGAAAACGATTTACCTGAAAATATTTTTTTTAAAAATAGTATATATAGAAAATAATTTGTATGTTATAATTATAACATACTCAATTAGAGAATATGTAAAATAAAGGGTTATTTTCCTTGATGAATATAAATTCAAAAATGTATATTCAAATTATTCTTGAGGAAAATACCCTTTTTACTTTGAGAATCAATTTTAAAAAAATGAAACAATATAAAATACGGAAAAAATCCATTTCATTGAAAATAAACATGAAAATTTATAAAGTAATTTTCCAATAAAATAATGTTCATGGTGTTAGAAAAATATATTCAAGTTTTAAATATTAAAAATAAGTATTCTCTTAAAAATTTTGTATAGATATTCTAAAGTGATAAATATACAAAATAGTAAGAAATTTACTTTTAAAATATTTTTAAATAAGATAAAATAGAATTTAAAATAGCTTTCATAAATACTATATTTTCATAAAATAAAACTATCTAAAAAATTTAGAAAAAAATTAGAAAAATATTTATATGTAAGAGAAATATTCATAATCCAAAAGAGTATATAAGATCAATATCACATAAATATTACATTGTTTATTTTTCTTTAATAATTAAAGGGGTAAATTGAAACTAAGCATGTAAATTTAATTTATAATAAAAGAACAAGAAATGATATTTGGTTTACGAAATGAAAAATATATGATTTCTCCAAAAGGAACATGTTACCTAAACATTCTTGAAAAGAAATAAGATTATAACATAAATCCTTTTCCACTTCGGTTAATTTAGATTCAAATGTAATTTAAATAAATAATATGATATGGTTGTATAAACCCAATTAATTGCATGCATTAATATTTCATAATTCCTTCATGTGTATGTAAGCACACTATATGTAACATCCCAGGTAAATAATGAATAAAACATTTTCTTATTTATTAATATTTACAAATTAAATACTAATTTTACTTTAAAGGGGTTTCTATGTTCGATAGCGTACCCGATACGCAACAAAGAGTTTCTTTGAAATCTTATGTTGCAGACTAGTAATAAAATAATAATATTTTAAATGGTAGTTAACATGTTGCCGTTATATTGGAGGGAATGAATATAAATAACTAAATATTATTATATATGTTTTTTTAAATTTTTCTACATTTATCCAATAAAAGATAAAGGATTAAAATACGAAAAGAATTCAATTTTAGGCATATATACTCTATCATTCACAAAAGGTCGACTTATCGCCTTTTGATGGAGAACCGTCTATAAATATAGTTCTGGTCACTCTTATACATTCTATTAGACCAAATAAAATTCTTCTTTAGAATTGGTACATCAAAATTTACTTTGTGTTAATTTTTGGTATTTCTCTGATAAAGTTCATTTTTAAATGAATACTGAAAAATGTTGTATTTTAATTCAACACCAATTTTTAATCTAAATTATTTACATGATTAGATTATATTTAGAATTGGTTTTAAAGTGCAATTAGAATATATTTTTACCATTTAATCCAATAGTGGTAGTTGGAATTATTTTCACTTTGAAAATGGACTTAAACTAGTGTCAATCTTTTGATATTTGTTGTTCATAAAAACACGCTATTTGCTCTGAAAGTGGGAATTAATTATTGAATTAATTAATGAAACTTATATTTTCTGAAATTTGTAAAATAGAAATCATTTTTGAATTCATAATATCAAATATATCTTAGGGTGAATTTTTGGTATTCTTTTCTGAAAAAACTTCAATTTTTGATGAATAGTGAAACCACTAAGTGGTATTTAAAAAACTGATTTTTCATTTAAATGAAATTTTACCACATCTTTTTTTTGAATTTCAAAAATCTGAAATACATGGTTGTCAATAATAAGTAAAATTTGGTTCAATGGGATTAAAATTATTTTTTGGTGAATAGTAACTTTTAAGTTCTTAATCGTGATTAGAGGTAATTAGTGTAGTTTAAGGTAAAAATAATGTTTTAATATTATGAAATGAACTTGAAACATGTCCTACCCTTATTGGATGTGTCATGGCCGACCAAGAAAATCCATGGGTCAACTTGGGGACCACATGGAGCCACTTTGTTAGGAAAATGACATTAATAACTTTTTATTTAAAGTTAAAATAAAAATGTCACAAACATGAGTTGTTTTACTAAAACAAATTCTAAATGGGGTTATACATGTCAGATTTTTTACTATAAATTTTAATTAGAAAAATAATAGTATTTCCTACATCATTATATTTTTTTATAATTTTTAGACATTAAGTAAATTAAATTATTTATGACACCATGATGATGCAGTGATTACCTCATTATTTAACGATTTAAATAAAATGAAAAGATAGTGCAAAATCTAAGACCTAAACATGTCAGAAACTTATTAGATGTGTGGATTTAGATCTCTTATCACCTTATCCTCTAAATATATAATTGTGGGACCCTTTTTATCCGAAAATCATTTTATAATAAAGTATCTTTTCTTAACTTTCCAAGAGTGCCCCTCCTCTCCTCTTATAAAAGGCCCCCTCCTCTACCTCCTTACCCAGACCTCTCAAGAATTTGGTTCGGCCAATATCTGCCCATTTTGTCTCTCCAAATCCCTCTATTACACCTAGAAGCGTCACTTTGGGAAGAATTCTTCCCAAGGAAGCCTTTGAGCTCAAATAAAAAAGAGTTACCCATTTTAATGGTTGTGTTTTCTCTTGTGTTCTTTTGTTTTATTTTGCGTCTCCAACTCCCTAAACTCTTTTTATTCATTTCTTTTGTAACAAATACAGTATCATCAATATACTAGGATGTTTTTATAAGAATAATTATATCTACACTTACACACACCTACATCTAATGGTTAAAGAACATACTGTTTCTATGGATGTCGAATTTCGGCCTCACGAAATGATGATTGTTCAATATTTTTCCAACACCTTCAAAGGTGGCCATTAAGATGTCACTATATTTATATATGATATATAATATTTTTATGTCTTCCTTAAGCTTCTGTATTTTTCAATTATGGCACAACTTTATGGATTCCATTATGGGTATACGCGATATCTTCATTTTAGGAAGTGCGGACTACCGCCCCCTCAAAGTGATTTGATTTGTTAATTCCATATGTGGGACGTATAAAGGATGGATTTAAAGTTATTATATATGATTTATGTTACATATAAATGATGAATATAATTCTGGAATTAAAATATACATACCTCTCATTTTGTTTTAATTCCATTAATATGACATAGAAATGAAAGTAGCGTTCATGCGTACGCATGGATTACCGTCTCCATGAATGGTGCATTTCATTTCTTACCTCTAAATGATTATGTAATTTTATAAATACATGTATATGCTGAATATATATGATATATATGATATCCAAGTCATGAATATAATTTTGGATATAATGAACATTTGACCACACGAACAACATGTAATTGTAAGAAGTCCACTTTCGAGTTAAGAACCAAATATTGACAAAACAAACATTATTAACTTAAATGATTATATAATGTTTATAACATGGTAATAAGTGATATAAAAGTAATAATGAACTTTAAGAAGGTTCTTAAGCAATTATAAATTAACTCAAGTTTATTATTCAGGACGTTAAAGAATGATCGAGTCAAGTTGGACACGAGGTAAGGGACTTCGTCTCAATCTCCTTTCATTGAGGCATATTTCGTTTTATACACAACGTTCTTTTATATGGTATATAAACACCTTTGACTTTTACTTTTATACAAAAGGAATATTTTTCGATGAAGCGTTTTACTAAATGAAAAAAAGGAATGTTTCTTTTAATGTTCGCAGTGACAATGACCTTTTCTGCCACCATGATTATTCTTTGGCCTTTGGCTTCCTCAACAAGCCGTAATGTTTTTTTAAATTAAATAAATACCATATACTATTTTATGTATTTTGGTACTGAAAATGGTTTTTATAATGGATTTGTTATGTCAATATATTTATGTGATATATTGTGATCAATGTTTGGAAATGTTTTCTTTCCATTGTATTTGTTTTATGTCTTATGATTTTATAATGGTACATGGACATTTGAATGGTGGTTACATGATCAACCATATGACAGGTGGTGCCGTGAATACCAGGATGGGTGGTTACGTTATAACCTCCAATGCATTGGGTATGGAAGTCGGCCGTATGGCTATTCCATTAAGTGATATTTGTGGAAGTCGACCGTATGGTTATTCCATTTAAGTATGTTTATGTCCCAAGTTACCTTTATATGTTATTTGATCTTTATATGGGTTTTATGGTAATAATTTGGTTACAAAAGGGTAAGTAATGATCTTTTATTCAGTGAAGAGTTTTTACTTCTTAATAAAGGTGAAAGGCATTAATTTGATAAAGTATGCATTATTTACTTGTTGTTTTGATAAACTAACAGTTTTCATTCTTTGTGTATCCCTTACTGAGTTTTTTATGCTCACCCCAAGTTTTTTTGAAATGTTTTTCACAGGAATTAATGTGGAATAGGGTCAAGGATGGGATCAAGGGAAAGTCATGCTATATAAAACATGGAACTAGACATGTTTTTTAAGAGTTTTTATTCTATGGAAACTTAGTAGAAGTGTCTACATTGTAATCTTTTGAGATTTAATAGTTATGTCCTAATTCTATAAAACTCTAAACCTGAAAATATCCTCAATGTGAATTATTCATTTAATTCAATATTAAGTAAGGTTTAGGGCTATGGCCTTATAGTTGGTATCAGAGGTCGGTTTAGACAACTTTAGGAGTTAGAAAAGTGTTAAATTATAAGTTAATTTATGGTATGATTGAAATGATATAGCATTTAAAGATTACCATGTTGCTTCACCTAAGATATTTATATGTTCAGAATGGTTTTCCGTAGAGGAAACAAAGTAGCTATATTGGGACGACATCATGAGGAAGACAACCTTCCAAATCAGCAACCTGAGATTGTCGGAATCGGAACTGAACAGTTTTTTGTAGTGATGGAACAGTTGAATCAGGCTATAAATGGTGGTGGTATCCATGCACGAGATCAGCCAGATCAACCGCAAAGGAACATGTCATTGGTGGAACATTTCATGAGGAAACTTCCCCCATCATTCAGAGGATCACTTGGCCCCGTTCAAGCTAAAGGGTGGATTAAAGCACTGGAGAAGATTTTTGATGTCATGGGGTGTTCAGAACATCAAAAGTTTAGTCTTTCTATTTACCATTTTGAAGGTGAAGCTGATCAGTGGTGGTCGATGGTGAAAAATATCCGGGATAGTGATGAGATTGATGATCTTCACTGGGACGAATTCAAAGGTATGTTTTTTGAGAAATATTTTTCCTAAGGTGGTTCGTCTTAGGATGGAAAAACAGTTCCTAGAATTGAGGCAGGAGGATGACTCAGTGGCTACTTATGAAGAAAAGTTCACTCGATTGGCAAGGTATGCTCCAAACTTCATACGAGATCTTGATAGTAAAATAAACCTTTTTTACTCAGAGTTAAAGCCAATGTATCGAATAGATTTAGCTTCCCGTGAGTTCAAAAGTTATGAAAAAACTTGTTCGATGTGTGGAGAAGGTGGAAATGGAGTTTTCTGATGATCAGGTGTTCATTGACAAAAAACAGAATAAGAGGCCCAGTTGGAAGGAAAAGGGGAAGAATTCATCAAAGAAGCAAGGAGGTAAGAAAACCAAATATCCATCCTATGAGAAGTGTGGTAAAATGCATCCTGGAGAATGTTTATCCAAGTCTGGTAAGTGATTTCGGTGTGGTAAGTCTGGTCATATTGCTCGTAACTGTAAGGAAGATGATCAAGCAAGAAATGAAAAGCCATCGGTAAGATGTTTTAAGTGTAATGAATGGGTCATTATGCAAATGAGTGTCTAACGAAGAACTCAACTGGGGAAAAGCAGCTAGACTACAAGCAGAAAGTGGTGGTTAAATCCTTTGCAACTACTTCAGCAGATGTTGGGCCATCGAATGAAGTAGTATCAGGTACACTGTTTGTTAGTTCAGATTATTCCAATGTGTTGTTTGATTCAGGGTCTCCACATTATTTCATTTATGAGAAGTTTTCTAGTAAATTGGGATTCCATCTCAAGATATGAATCCTGAACTTATGGTAAAAACACCCGGAGGGAACGTTGAGACAAAAAGGAATTATAATAACCTTCCTATCCTTGTGTGCGGAAAGAATCTACCAGCAAACCTTATTGTTTTGCCTCTAGTAGAGTTTGATGTTATTTTGGGCATGGATTGGCCTTCTGTTTATCATGCTAAGATTGACTGCAGAGCTTAAATGGTTTCTTTTCAGAAATATTTTCAGTTTGTGTACAAGAATGAACCCTTGATTTTGATAACATATCAGGAAGTTGAGAAACTAGTAAAAGATGGAAATGAATGTTACCTTTCACATATTGTTGAAAATAAAGGAACTATTCATATTAATGATGTGCAAGTGGTAAATGAGTATCTTGATGTTTTTCCTGATGAGTTTTTTGGTATTATTCATGACCGGGAAGTTGAATTTACTATTTATTTAGTTCCTGATTCTAAGCCAATTTCAAAACCCCCTTATAGATTGGCTCAAGTTGAACTTTTAGAGTTAAAGAAGCAATTTCAGGAGTTATTAGATAAAGGTTTCATTCGACCTCGCACATCACCATGGGGTGATCCTGTCTTGTTTGTTAAAAAGAAAGATGGCTCAATGAGACTTTGCATTGATTATAGAGCCTTAAATAACATTACTGTTAAGAACAAGTATCCTTTGCCTCATATCGATGATTTGTTTGATCAGCTCCAGGGAGCTCAGTATTTTTCGAAGATTGACTTGAGGTCGGGGTACCATCAGTTGAAAGTAAAAGAAGAAGACATTCCGAATACTGCATTCCATACTAGATATGGACATTATGAATTTGTAGTTATACCTTTTGGTTTAGCCAATGCACCTGCTGTATTCATGGAACTTATGAATAGAATTTTCCATGAGTTCTTGGATAAGTTTGTGGTTGTTTTCATTGATGATATTTTGGTGTTTTCTAAAAGTAAATTGGATCATGAAAGTCATTTAAGGTTTATCTTGCAAACATTAAAAGAAAATAAACTGTATGGAAAGTTCATCATGTGTGAGTTTTGGTTACAACAAATTTCATTCCTGGGTCACATTGTTTCAAAAGATGGCATAACTGTTGATCCTACTAAAACAAAAGTTGTTGAAGAATTTCCAAGACCCACAAATGTAACCAAGATCCTTAGTTTTCTTAGTTTGGCAGGTTACTAACGAAGGTTTGTTGAAAATTTTTCACGATTATCTAGTCCAATGACTAAGCTAACTCAGAAGGGTGTTAAGTTTATCTGGACAAAATAATGTGATGATTGTTTTTAGAAGTTGAAAAGAAGATTGGTGAATGCTCCAGTGTTGGCACTTCCTTCCAAGAATAGTGAGTTTGTTATCTACAGTGATGCTTCATTGAAGAGACTTGGTTGTGTCCTTATGCAGAATGATCAGGTAATTTCTTATGCTTCACGTTAGTTGAAAAATCATGAGGTAAATTACCCTACACATGATTTGGAATTAGCTGATGTTTTTTTCGCTTTAAAAATTTGGAGGCATCATTTGTATGGAGTAAAGTGAGAAATATATAATGATCACAAAATTTTAAAGTATATATTCACTCAGAATGAATTGAACATGAGACATAGGAGATGGCTAGAATTAATCAAGGATTATGATTGTACAATTCATTACCATCCAGGAAAAGAAAATAAATTGGCTGATGCTTTGAGTCGAAAAATTAATGCTTCATTAACAATGTTGTGTTTGGAACGTGATCCTTTGGTTAAGGATTTGATGAGATTTGGCATGGAAGTTGTTTTTGCATGATTTCCTTCTATTTAGTTTCAGGTATCAGTGAAATCTTCTCTATCAGACAGAATTAAGAAAGCAAAAAAGCAAGACAACGAGTTGCAGGAAAAGGTAGAGCTGGTTCAGAAGGGTAAGTTGCCTAAATTTAACATTGGTAATGATTGTGTTTTGAGGTTTGGGAAGAGATTATGTGTTCCTGGTGATTCACAGTTGAAGAATGAGTTGTTATGTGAGGCTCATAGTTCCCCGTTTTTAGTTCATCCTGGCAGTACTAAGATGTACAGAGTTCTGCGGGAGTATTACTGGTGGGATGGAATGAAAAGAGATATTGCTGATTTTACGGTGAAGTGTTTGACTTGTCAGTAGGTTAAAGCAGATCAACAGTTACCGAAAGGGATACTTAAGAAATTACCAGTTCCATAGTGTAAATGGGAAAATATATCCGTGGACTTTGTTGTGGGATTACCGAGGACATCTTGAGGTAATAATGAAATCTGGGTTATTGTCGATCGATTGACTAAATCTGCTCATTTCTGTCCTATTCGAGATACATTCTCTATAGATCAACTTTATCGATTGTATCTTAAAGATATAGTCAGGTTGCATGGAGTTCCCCTCTCCATTGTATCTGATCGTGATCTCAGGTTTACTTCTAACTTTTGGAAAGGCCTTCAGAAGTCGTTAGGTACTGAATTAAATTTTAATACAACTATTCATCTGCAATTAGATGGGAAGTCAGAATGAACAATTCCGACCTTGGAGGATATGCTACGAGCTTGCTCTATGGATTATCAGGGAATTTGGGACAAACATCTTTCTTTGGTTGAGTTTTCTTATAATAACAGTTTTCATTCCAGTATACAGATGGCACCATTTGAGGCATTATATGGGAAGCGGTGTCGAACTCCAACTTTTTGGGATTAAGTGTGTGAACAGAAGCTGATGGGACCAGAATTGGTAGAAGAGATGGAAGAAAAAGTTCAGTTGATTCAGAAACACATGAGAACAGCTCAGAGCAGGCAGAAGAGTTTTGCGGATAACCGGAGGAAGGATCTATCTTTTGAGGTAGGTGATCATGTTTTTCTCAACGTTTCACCATGGAAAAGTGTGATGTGATTTGGTATGAAAGGAAAGTTGAGTCCAAGGTTCATTTATAAGGCCCCAGCCTTAAACCTTACTTAATATTGAATTAAATGAATAATTCACATTGAAGATATCTTCATGGTTTAGAGTTTTAGAGAATTAGGACATAACTATTACATCTCAAAAGATTACAATGTAGACACTTCTACTAAGTTTTCATAAAATAAAAACTCTTAAAAAGAAACCTGTTTGGTTACATGTTTTAGATAGCACGACTTTCCCTTGATCCCATCCTTGACCCTATTCCACATTAAGTCCTGTGAAAAACATTTCAAAAAACTTGGGGTGAGCATAAAAAGATCAGTAAGGGATACACTAAGAATGAAAACTGTTAGTTTTTCAAAACAACAAGTAAATCGTGTATACATTATCAAAGTAATAATTTTCACCTTTATGAAGTAGTAAAAAACACTTCAATGAATAAAAGATCATTACTTAACCTTTTGTAACCAAATAATTACCATAAAACCCATATAAGGAACACATAACATAAAAAGGTAACTTTGGACATAAACAGACTTAAATGGAATAACCATACGGTCTACTTCCACACATACTTAATGGAATAGCCATACTGCCGACTTCCATACCCAATGCATTGGAGGTTATAACGTAATCACCCATCCTGGTATTCACAGCACCACCCGTCATATGGTTTATCACAAAACCACCTATAAAATGTCCAAGTACCATCATTACAGATAAAATATTGAAAATATAAACATTTCAATAACAACATTTCATTTGCAATAACAATAAGTAATTCCAAGATATTGAATTAATCAATCCATTTTCAAAGTCCATTTAAAAGGGATTTTTGAATCAAAGTGTCCCATACCACTTTGAATCTTTTAATGGAATTATAATTTTAAAACATTAATGTCCATATAAATAAATACTAAAAACCATTTTGGAAACATGGACATTAAAGATAAAGATTTAGAATAATGAATCATTAAAACATTTAAAATGATATTTTTGTTAAAGAGTTTTTAATAGAATGAGAGACTCTTGAATACAAATAATTGCGGAATAACATGTAATAAGAGCATTATAATATCATGAGAATAAAGGTATTCATGATATAATATGTCAAAGTATAGTATACAAACCATATAATAGTGAATTGGTGCATAACAACAATGAAGTCTCAATGGAAATATAAATTGAGATGAAATCCATTATAAAGATAGTATCCTAAAATTAAGGATAAATCTATCACATAATTATGTGTGAGAAATATATATACACCCAATATAAGTGGATATTATGTGTGAAACAATCAGAGTTCATTCACACATAATCTTGGAAAAAAAACCAATGACATATATATTTAACTCAATGAAATGAGATTGAGTTATGATTTCCCATACAAGTTCATAAGAATTTATCAATGAGATGATTATGTGTAGAAATAGTATATCCACAAAATGGTTTGTGGAAATTACAACATAGAGATTCCACACATAATCTTGGAATAATAAAATCAAAAAGTAGAGGTTTAACCCAAATAATTTAAAGTGGGTTAAGAAGTTCGCTTACAGAAATCAGACAGCCTAGTAGCATCACTTTAAAATTTAGAAAATGAGTTGATGAGAGAGAAAGTGGTATCTCATCACATGGACATAAAATTTACATAAATAATGATATAGAAGAACATATCCCAGCATAATAGTATGTGAATTAAACGACATAACAAAAGTATACTTTTAAAAAGAGGAGGGTGAAAGGTCCCCTTACCGAGTTGGGTAACTTTCGAAACGTACACCCCATGGAAGAAGGGTCATACAATGAGGATGTAAATACCCATAAATGAAATTATACTACACAAAGTGTATAATAATGGGAAGTACATACACCACTCAAAGGAAATAGTGGCAAACGTAGCATAAATGTCACGGGAATAAAAGTGAGATGACAAATCCCTTACGGAAACTCAGCATCCTAACGGCGCCACTTAAAAGTTCCAAAAATGGATTTATCAGACCAAATAGGGTCTCTCATAATATGAAAATAAAAATTACAGTATGAGTAATATAAAATAACATCCCCAAACATTATAAAGAAGAGCTTAAAATAAATGACACAAAAGAGAGTTCTTAAAAAGAAAGAGTGAGGTTGGATCCCTTAAGAAAATTCGGCAGCCAAACGGCGCCAATCAAAACTTCCAAACTGGATTGATGAGAGAAAATAGGGTCTCTCATCATATGAACATAAAAATTACAGTATGAGTAATATGAAATAACATCTCAATCATAAGAAAAATGATCTTAAAATGAATGACATAAAAGAGTGTACTTAAAAAGAAATAGAGGGGTAGGATCCCTTACCTCAAGTCCGACTTGTCTTGTTCGTTTCTTTATATTCCTGAATAATAAACTTTTCTCAATTTAAAATTTCTTAAGGACCTCTTTTAAAATATTATTATTCATTTTATATCACATTTTATAATGTTATAATAATTGGTTAATAATGTGAGTTCATATCAGACGTTTTTGTCGATGTTTGGTACATGAGTCAAAAATGAACTTGTTTGAAAATGATTGTCCATGTAGTTAAAAGTAAATCATCTCCAGAATAGTATTAATGATTTAAATATAATATATATCCAGTACATATTCATTTTATACTACTCCATAACAATTGGAGATAAAAATAAAAGAAATGCACCATTCATGGAGACAGTAGGCCGTACGTACACATGAACGCTACTTTCATTTCTTTGTCATATTAATGTAATTAAAAATAATTGAGAGAGATATATATATTATAATTAAAGTATAATATATATGTTATATAGGTCACATATTTTCATTAATTTAATTATTTATACATTCCATGTGTTGCATGAACGAGTCACATCACTTGAGGGGGCGGTAGTCCACACTTCCTTGTATGAAATTATCGCATTTGCACAACATGAAAAGCATAAAGGAATGTTTTAAATATAAAATTCAGAAGAATATAGAAAACATAAATATCATATATATCATATATAAAATATAAGGACATCATAATGGCCACCATGAAAGGTGTTAAGAGAAGATTGAACAATCATCGTTTTGTGAGGCAGAAATTTTCCATCCACAGAAACAGTATGTTCTTTAACCATTAGACGAAGGTGTGTGTAAGTTTAGCTCTAATACATCACATAAAAACATCCTAGTATATTGGAGATACTGTTTTTGTTATAAAAGAAAGTAATAAAAATAGTTTAGAGGGTTGGAGAAGCAAAATAAAACATAAGAACACAAGATATGACACTACCTTTAAATCGGGTAACTGTCTTTGATTTGATATCAAAGGCTTCCTTGGAAATGATTCTGCCAAAAGTGAGGCTTCAATGATGAATAGAGGGATGTGGAGAGATGAAATGGGCAGGGGTTGGCCGAGCCAATGTCTTGAGAGGTGTGTGTAAGGTGGTAGAGGTGGGGGCCTTTTATAAGAGGAGAGGAGGGGTACTCTTGGAATGTTATAAGAGTTTACTTTATTATAAAATGATTTTCGGATTTTAAAGGACCCAAATTGATATAACTATAGGATAAGGTGATAAGGGTTATAAATATACTCATCCAATAGGTCTTTGACAAGTGTAAGTCTAAGATTTTACATTATCTTTTCACTTTATTTAAATCGTTCATTAATGAGGTAATCGCTGCATCATCATGATGTCATAAATAATTTAATTTATTCAATGTCTAAAAACTATAAAACAAATATCATGATGTAGGAAATCTTTTTATCTTCCTAATTAATATTTATAGTAAAAAATATGACTTGTATAACCCCATCTAAAAATGGTTTTATTAAAACAACACATGTTTGTGACATTTTAATTTTAACTTTAAATAAAATGGTATTAATGTCATTTTCCAATACAAGTGGCTCCATGGGGTCCCCAAGTTGAACCATGGATTGTCTTGGTCTTCCATGACTCATCCAA
Source organism: Viscum album (assembly GCA_963277665.1). Taxonomy (NCBI): domain Eukaryota; kingdom Viridiplantae; phylum Streptophyta; class Magnoliopsida; order Santalales; family Viscaceae; genus Viscum; species Viscum album. The sequence goes on along the minus strand of OY728138.1, from coordinate 49,218,352 downwards.
TGAGGGTAGGACATGTTTCTAGGTCATTTAATATTATTAAAACATTATTTTTACCTTAAATTACACTAATTACCTCTAATTGCGATTAAAAACTTAAAAGTTACTATTCACCAAAAAATTATTTTCATTCCATTGAAACGCATTTTACTTCTTAATGACAACCATGTATGTCGTATTTTTGAAATTCAAAACACAGAGGTGGTAAAATTTCATTTAAACGGAAAATCAGTTTTTAAAAGTACCACTTAGTGGTTTCACTATTCATAAAAAATTAAAGTTTTTCAGAAAAATATCAAAACTTTACCCTAAGCTATAATTGATATTCCAAATTCAAAAATGAAGTCTATTTTGAAAAAATTAAAAACATATAAGTTGCATTAATTAATTTAATAATTAATTCCCGTTGTCAGAATAAATAGCGTGTTTTTATGAAACAATAAGTATCAAAAGATTGACACTAGTTTAAGTCCAATTTCAACGTGAAATAAATTATAATGACTACAATTGGATTAACTGGTAAAAATATATTATAATTTACCTTTAAAACCAATTCAAAAATATAATCTAATCATATAAGTAAATTTGATTAAAAAGAGGTTTTGAATTAAAATACATCATTTTTCACTATTCAGTAAAAAATGAACTTTGTTGGAAATATACCAAAAATTTACACAAAGTAAATTTTGATGTCCCGATTCTAAAGAAGAATTTTATTTTGTCAAATATAACACATAAAATTATTAAAAAGTTTATTTAAAAGAGGTTCACCATCAAAAGGCGGTTAATTGACCTTTTAGAGAATATTAGAATGTTTACGCTTAAAAATTGGATTCATTCGCATTTTTAATCCTCTAACATTTATTGTAAAAAGTAAAAATATTTGACAAACATATATAATCATTTTTTAGTTAGTTCCGTTCTTTCTCGCCATTACAATGGCTAGGCGTTAACTACCATTAAAAATAATATTATTTTATTATTAGAGAGCAACGTAAGATTTCAAAGGAACTCGTTGTCGTGTATTGGGTACGCCATCGAGCATAGAGTTCCCTTTAAAGTAAAATTAATATTTTTTTCACAAATAGGTATAAATATAAAAATTTCATATTCTTTATTTACCTGGGGTGTTACATCCTTCCCCCCTTTTGGAAATTTCATCCTCGCAATTTCAAAATTGGGCTTGGAAACTCTATTGAAAGTCCCACATCAGAAAAGGAGTAAATTAAACTACCACTTTAAAAGAAAGAAAGGGAAGTACAAAGGTCACCCGAGTTAAACCATACTAGGATTCCATGTATGAAAATATGGATATGGAGTAAAAAACTAAGGGTTGTGTTCTGATGGAGAGTGATAGTAAACATGTCTAGGAGAAAGTTAACCATAAGAAAATAACAAACTTGTGATGGGTTAAACGGTATTGGATTCCCCAGTAGGAAAAGTTAATGGAAAACATTTTTTTAGTTGCTTTTCATTGAAGAATTTATTTTTTAGCTTAACTAAAACATAAGGAAACATACTTAATTGTCATGTTGACTTTCAACTTTTACTAGATTTTTTACACGAACTCATATTTTCTCCAAAAGATGAGTATTTAGGATGACTTGTTTACATTAAGAGAGCTATAATCAACTTCTAAAGAATCACCTAATCCACAAAATAGAACTATACACTTCCCATGTCTTTATACTTTAACCAAAACCAAAACCAAAAAGGTTAGTACAAGATCAGATAATCCAGAAAAGGAGAACCCTTTATAAAAAAAATCTATTCTTAATCTCCAAAATTTGTCCAACAAAACCCAAAGTCCAACGAAGACCATTCGATAAAAAAAATTCCATAAAATTCTTCAAAGTAAACCAAAAAAAGATTGAAACGCAAATATTTTAAGGATTTAATCACATAGTGTTCCAAGGTACGAAATAACACTTATCTCCAAATAACATCAGTTTCTCTTAAAGTCTCATATTGAAAAGTAATTAAACTAAGAACATATCCTCCATGATAGGTTAATAATTTCCATAGATAACCCAAAATCAACTTCTCTTAATTCATAAAATCATCTAACAAAAAAGAATTAGTCAAACTAACCAGGGACTTCACGTAGTCAAGTGGTAGGCAATAAATACCAGTCACACTTCAGTTGTGTGTTCGATTCCCGCATCTTTGTCCGACGCGAAGGGTTGTCACATGGTCTGCGTGTTGTCCTTTTTATAAAACAACAAAAATAACCCTAACATGTTTTAACCTCAATAGTTTCCTTATACCTCTCATTTTCATCCAAATTCATTACGATCTCAACATCTTAATTCTTGAAGTCTTATTTCACCACCATAGGATAAAATAAAACGATTCCCAAAATGAATAACAACATACCATGATCATGGAGTCCACTCGGTTTCATCATCATCTTGTTCACATAGGTAGACGTCTCATGCATTACAATAATGATTTAGAGATCCTTCAAAATCATTTGCTTCCTCCATCCAAATACACCTTGTACAACATGGGTCATATGGGTGTTCACAGAAAAACAGTTTTGGAAAATAATCATGTATGAAATATAATTCCAAAATATCTAAAAAAACATGATTTCTATAAAATAGTCGGACATAATTTGAGTTTAAACTTTCTATTATTTCTCCTTTTAAAATACCATAAGTATGTGCTGAGAGACTATATTTTAAAAGAAAATATTATTAGGTTGCACAAGGGTCTCCTTCCTCAGCACCATTTTTTAAATCATAATATGCTTCAAATTCTTGTGATAAGGTAAAATATTTGAAAATACCTTGATAATATTTTCCTTTCTTGAAAATATGAGAATATTGTGAAAATAGTATTTGTCTAAATACAACCCATGATCCACGATGATAGAGATGTGTAGTGGAGGTGTTTGATATCTCAAACAACTGCTTGCAAGTGAGATGTATGCTAGAAAAGGTTTCACAATCATCTGAACATGACTTTGCAATAATTATTGCAAGCATGTCATCAGGAAGAGATAGGAATGACGTTTGATATCCTTCTCCTTCCATTCGTAACTGACTTTACTTGACCTGAAAAAAGTTATAAAATAAGGATTTAACTGAAATAATAGATATAGGGACTATCCATGTGTCTAACAAAAACTCATAATCCCTAAAGTTGTCTAAACCGACCTCTGATACCAACTATAAGGCCCCAGCCTTAAACCTTACTTAATATTGAATTAAATGAATAATTCAAATTGAGGATATTTTCATGGTTTAGAGTTTTAGGGAATTATGACATAACTATTACATTTCAAAAGATTAAAAAGTAGACACTTTTACTATGTTTCCATAAAATAAAAACTCTTAAAAAGAAACACGTTTGGTTCCATCTTTTAGATAGCATGACTTTCCCTTGATCCCATCCTTGACACTATTCCACATTAAGTCCTATGAAAAACATTTCAAAAAACATGGGGTGAGAATAAAAATATTAGTAAGGGATACACAAAGAATGAAAACTGTTAGTTTTTCAAAACAACAAGTAAACCATGTATACTTTATCAAAGTAATAATTTTTACTTTTATGAATTAGTAAATGTCACACCCGAACTTTTAAGATAATATTATCTTATTATTTTATCAGATTTTGAAAATTTCAACCGAGCTGCGACCAAGCCTGTTTGAGATTTTTGTATTTTGTTGATGAACGAATGCTTTGCCCTTGATAGCATCTGGTGCATGGGCATGACAAGTTCACAGCCGCGCGGCTTTGATCGGGTCACCGCGCGGCGTGCCTCTTGTACAAGGCAAATAGATAAAATGCATTTTCATGAGTTGGATCAATATTATAATAATGTCGATTAATGTTATTATTAGTATGGTTAATAGATATAATTATTAACAAGTTCATTATAATTTTTCTTCTAATTATTATTAATAATAATATTACGGTTTAGTTTATAATAATTATTATGAAGTTATTATTATTATTATTATTATTATTTGGGTTTATTAAAATCCTTATTAATGTTATTATTATTGTTAATTATTAAAGTTTTATTTGTTTTATTTTATTTTATTTACTTTTATTTATTTCTTATCTTTTTTTTATTCTTTTCTTTTCTTGTTTTTTTCCTCCCTGCTTTCCTGTGTGTCGCGCACAGCCCCCTCCCATTTTTTTTCTCTTCTCGCGTTACCCCCTCCCCACCTGAAACCCTATTCATCAGGCGGCCCCCTCCCTCTCACTCTCCCGCTCGCAGCGGACCTCCCTCACCGTCCCGACCCCCCCCCCCCCCCCCCCGCTCCGTCCCGGACTCTCTCTGTCCGGCCTCCCTCGCCGTCCCGACCAACCCCCCCTCTCCATCCCAGCCACAGCCTACTCGCCTGGCCTCCCCCTTTCGATCCTCGGCCGGCCGCCCCAGCTCCCTACCACGACCGCCGCGACTCCGGCCTCCCCCTCGCTGGACCTCCGGCGCGACCACCAGGGTAGACCTTTCTTCCTCCTTGTTTATGTTTTCGTCCGTGTTTCTTTGGTTTTTTAGGTTTCCAGCAGTTAGGGTGTCAATTTGGGGTCTTAATTTGTGGTTTACATTTTCAATCTTATTAATCAGAGTATATTTTGGTTCTATTGTGGTGCGGATTGGACATGGTTGACGCGTCGCACCGAGTTTTGGAGTTTTCAACACATGTTTTAGGTAATTTCATGCTAATCCTTTGGGTGGTGCGAAAATGATTTGTGAATGGTATTGAGGTGGTTTTGTTTTAAATTGGTGATTTTATGTTAAACATTCTTGCTGAAACAATTTTCTTGTCCTGTTAATTTACCATGTACTACAATTAATTTGTTTTGTGCGAAGTTGTTTTGAAGAAAATTTAGTATGCTTTGATTTATTAGTTTTGTAAAAGGTATTCTGATATCGAGTGTGTTTATTGATAAAAACCCACAATGTGTCATTTACTGGTGGTTTATGAATTGTACACTGAGTTTATTAAATGATGCAAGGGCTGCATTTTATTTCGTTGGAGTCTGTTTCGGTATGCTTTTGGCCTTAGAAGTGGTTTTCGGGTGTGTTGTTGTTTTATGTTGTGTTATGTCTTTTTAAAATGTTTTATAAGTGGTGCAGATGGCTTATTTAATCTGTATAAATTATGAGATTCATGTTTTGCAATGATTTTGACGTGCGAGTGTTTTTGAAGTGGCGCTATGATGTAGTTTGGGTGTGTTTTGTTTGTGTAAATTTTGTGGTACTAATTTTTATGTATTGCATAATTTGTTCTTTTAATTTATTACATGTTTTGCGGAGTGAGCAGGACCCCGCTACAATGGTTTTGGGCCGCGGGTGTCGAGGTACCCCGCATGCACATGCATAAAGTAAAGCATATATATATATATATGTGCAATGCACCTATGGGTGTGTATATATATATATATATGTATAAATTCATGTGCGTGTGCGCGCCAAGGATCAGTTTGAATGTTCTTCTTCAAGCAGCGACAAGTTTGAGGTAGGTCCCCTATGCCTAAGCTTTTAATTTGAAATTTATAATTGCTTGATTGTTTTAAAAATGTGTTTTACACTATGCTATGTACATGTACTATGGAATCTGATTACGGTTGCTAGAAACTATTATGCCTCGTATTTGGAAAATTGAAAAATGTATTTCAAAGCTGTTGGTCTTAAGTGACTTTTCTTGAGAAATGGATTTCTTAAGTGGTTTTAAATTGGTAAGAGGTATTTCCAAAGGTGTTTGGCCTTTTTGGCCGGTTGATTGTAAAAGGGTGTTCCTTTTTTGTAGTTAAGAATGTTTGGCATTTTAATAATGTTTTATGAAATAGAAAAACCTCTATTAAGGCCCATTTGACACTTTGAGATTTAAATTGCGAAAATAGAAAACCCCTTTTTAGTCTTTCCCCTAAATTTGGAAATAAAATGTGATGCAAGTGTTTATGAGCGGTTTGTGATATATGTGCCTAGTGTAAAGGCTTGTGCGTGATTTTGTGATGTAAAGAGGGGGAATGCACTCAAGTAGGGAGGGCAGTGGTGAAAGGTTGAATGAGTTTTAGATAAAGAAAGTGTAATGTACTTGTTTGATTGCTTGATAAAGAAAACTCACCACCATTTGAAATAGAGCACAATGGGAAAACCCGGGTATCTAGGTGGGTGACCAGGACTAGTACGCTAGATGACACGGCAGGGGTTCGTCCCAGTTTGTCTAGTAGGATTGACGTGACAACACTAACTAAACATATGAATTCATGAGGGTCGTGGCCTTCTAAGCCACATTTTCTGAGGGTCGTGGCCTTCTAAGCCACGTTTTCTGATGGTCGTGGTCTTCTAAGCCACGTTTCACTGAGGTAAGAGGTCTTTAGGTTCCCACTTGTTCTAGCTGCCTATAGGGATTACCCATGGTGCTCACTTTTTGTCATGCTGCTAACAATGTAACTTTCTTTTCAGTTGTTTCATACTTGATGCCTATTTTGTGAAAACCATATTTTAATCCAAACTGGTTTCTTTTCATTTTGATATGTTAAATGCATGCTTGAAACCTATTTTGAAAATGTAGTGGAAGTAAAAGGATTTACCTGAAAATGAAAACTTGTTACTTAAATTTGAAAAGGAGAAACACTGTTTTATTATATCTTATTTCCAAACTGGCATTGTGGATTTCTTAATAATGGCGGAGGCATAGGACGTGGTTGTTTTTGGCTTTCCTACTGAGCATCTCAGTGCTCACGCCTACTTTACTTTTCAGTTGCAGGTTTCAGTCTTGGATCACTTTTGGGAGCGAGTGTGGTTGTCGTACCGTGGTGATCCACGGGGTCACCTAAGGTATGTCGCGTCTTTTGTTTATTCCTTTTTCTGCTGCCACATTGTTCAGGCTATTTTCCTTTATTTTTCTGCTTGTTTAGTTTATGTCTATTTATCTTTTTCATGGGCCAAAACGTTCCCAACTAGTTTGTTTTGATGCCCGGCACTATTTGCCAGCCCGTGGGGATCGGGAACGCCCTTCGGGCCATGTCGCGGACCAGGTCGGGCGTCGGGTCAGATGACGATCCGGCCTGGTTCGTGACAAAATGGTATCAGAGGTTCCCTTGTTATTTGGGGTGTCGAGTAGCTTGGTGATTAGGCGTGTTGGGACTCGAGAGGTAGGTGCGGGAAGGACGTCATGAACCCTTGCCCGTCCCGAGACTCGAGTTGCCAGGGGTAGTTCGGGATTTGAATTTTTCTTCTTTGGATTGGTAGGTGTGGGTGAGGGATGACCAAGGAAGTGAGTCAGTGTTACGCGGCGGACATGCATGGAGTAGCGACCCATGTACAGCCCGAGTGCACGGTTCAAGATACTTCCTGTGGTGGATGCCCGCTCGGAGCATGGTCTGCTAAGCCATGTTACCGGGTTGGTATAACCACTAGTCCCTTATTTTTGGATGTTTTAATGTGAGTTATGTTTGACCTTAATTTTGGTTGGTGTGAGTACATCTCAAAAATGAAAATGGATTTTTGTGAAGGTGGTTTCAAATGGGAATGTGGTGTTAGAGTGGAAAAGTGGTTTTGAAATGGAAATTTTTTTTCTTTTAACAAATGTGTGGTTCCAAAAGGGAAAATGGGAGGTGTTTTGGAAGTTTCTTTGGAATCTCAGTAACACTTTTTGGAATGTGAATTGGAAAATGTTTTGGAAATTGGAAATGTATTGCTTTGGTGATAAGTTACTTTTTCAAATTGGTTGGGAATTTGTGCTTTATGCTGAATGATCTGTTTTGGAAATGAGAAGTGTCTTGCATTGACCCTTGGTATTCCTATGAGTGATCACATACATTGAGGTGCACACGTGGAAAGTGGGAAAGTTTGTGATGTGAGGGGATGGGTGCTTGAGCTAGCACAAGGATACGTATGTGTGAGACTTCATGGGATACCGATGGTGGATATTTAAGTTGTTTTGTTTGCTGAAAGATGGTTTTCAAAAAGGGTTTTTCAAATGTTTAGAAAAGTGAGTGAGAAATTGTTTAGCGTTCTCTTTTCGTGTTGGGTATTCCTTTTCGTGAGTTCTTGGTTTTGACGTACTGAATTGTGGTTGGAATAGAGATTTGAGTTTGAGCTTTCGTTTGTGATTGAGGTGTGAAATTTTTGATTTATGATGAGTTTTGATTCGGATTTGTGCCCCTTGTTTTTGAGTATGCCACCCAGAAAAGTCCCAGAAGGTTCTAGTGAGTCACTTCTAGTTGTTGGTTCTACCTAGACTCTTAGCAGAGTGGTGGAATTGAATTCTTTTCAGTTGATGTCCATATTTTATAGTGATCGTGATCTATTGAAGGTAACAAACTGGCATGGTGAAGTCGTTGGTGTTTTCAGGTTATTGGGAACTCCAAAAGCTAAGAGAGTCTGTGTTGGTTCAGGTCCATTTGAAGGTGCAACATGGGATTGGTGGATGAGATAACCCTAGTGTCATTTCATGATGGTATGACTTGGAAGGTGTTTAGGACCACTATCATTAGTTGGTTTATATTTGTGGAAGTGAAGGTGATGGAAGCGACAAGGCTCGTGAGTGTCCAGCAATGCCAACGAATAGTGAAGGCCTACGTTGGGCATCTCAAGAAGTTGGTTCCCTTTTCTCCAAAGATAATGTCGCAGAATCAGTTAAAGTTTATCTTGTGTGGGGTCTTCGTCTATTGTTCAAGGACTGGTTCCCTTTGGTGTTTGGGATGGTTCCCCATTCTGTGAGAGCGAGCCAAAGGAACCCATCTCGAACAAGTTTTCTTTACAAATCCATCTTCTATTAGTTAGGAAACTCTCTTGTTTGCTCCTAGTGTGCTCGGTTTGGGTACTTTAAGCTGCCTTGTCATCATCCTCCGAAGGCCTGCCGTCAGTGTGGCCATTTGGGAAACATAGTGAAGTTCCGCTAGCGGCTTTGTCAGGAGGAGTCTCGACAGGAGAATGTCAGCTCCTGACTGCGGGGCAGTAGATGCTTCAAGACATCAGAGCTCCAGCCACAGGTCTCTGAGTGAAGCTTTTCACGCAGTCAGGAATCGTCGGGTGTGGGGCACCTAGGTCTAATTTTTGTCTCCAATGATTAAATGGGGACGGTCTGAATTTCCCTGTTGCATCTCTCCCATCTTTGAAGGTTCTATATTGCTGTAAGAGGCGTAAATTTCTCTTTTCCTCATTGTAGTCTTTGTTCTTTGATCACCCCACTATGGTTGTAAAAAGGCATGGTGATCTTTTTTTCTTGAAATTCCTGTAGCTGCGCCTCCTCAAGTGTGACCCGTTTTGTTTTAATGCATGCTTGTTTTGTAGATTCTCATCTCTTGTAGAAATGATGAGTCATGGTTAGGTTCGTTATTTGGTAGAATTCTTCTTTGGGTTTCTCTTGTCACAGTGGTCTCTGGTTTGGGTCGGAAGATCTCATGTCGGTTTACACTGGTTGGTTAAAGCTAGTCGGTTCTTAGATGGTGGGGAGACTCACCATGAATCTTGTCATGCCTTTTTCAAGGTGTGGTCTGTGTGGAGGTTCCCTCTTGGATCAAGTTAGAAGTTCCAGAGTTGGGTCATGCTAAGAGCCTCAATTTCGGTTGTGCTAGTCGGGTTCTTGTGGTGGGGAGAACCCTCCTCTTTTCCTGATGATTCTTTTTTTTTTCAGTTCCCCCCATAGTTGGTCGGGTGTGACTGATAGAGTGAAATGTCACGCCGATTTGTGAATGTGTTGGCCACGTTCAGTTTCAAACTCGAGTTTGATTCCTCATTAGACTGGGCGACTTTCTGGGGGCAGAAAGTTTTTGTGGTGGGGAGAATTGTCACACCCGAACCTTTAAGATAATATTATCTTATTATTTTATCAGATTTTGAAAATATCTACCAATCTGCGACCAAGCCTGTTTGAGATTTTTGTATTTTGTCGATGAACGAATGCTTTGCCCTTGACAGCATCCGGTGCATGGGCATGACAAGTTCAAAGCCGTGCGGCTTTTCTCGGGTCACCGCGCGGCGTGCCTCTTGTACAAGGCGAATAGATAAAATGTGTTTTCATGAGTTGGATCAATATTATAATAATGTCGATTAATGTTATTATTAGTATGGTTAATAGATATAATTATTAACAAGTTCATTATAATTTTTCTTCTAATTATTATTAATAATAATATTACGGTTTAGTTTATAATAATTATTATGAAGATATTATTATTATTATTATTATTATTGGGGTTTATTAAAATCCTTATTAAGGTTATTATTATTGTTAATTATTAAAGTTTTATTTGTTTTATTTTATTTTATTTACTTTTATTTATTTCTTATCTTATTTATTTATTTATTTTTATTCTTTTCTTTTCTTGTTTTTTTCTCCTCCCTGCTTTCCTGTGTGTCGCGCGCAGCCCCCTCCCGTTTTTTTTTTCTCTTCTCGCGTTACCCCCTCCCCACCTGAAACCCTATTCATCCGGCAGCCCCCTCCCTCTCACTCTCCCGCTCGCAGCCGGCCTCCCTCGCCGTCCCGACCCCCCCCCCCCCCCCCCCCCCCCCCCCCGCGCTCCATCCCCGGCCTCTCTCTGTCCGGCCTCCCTCGCCGTCCCGACCAACCCCCCCTCTCCATCCCAGCCACAGCCTGCTCGCCTGGCCTCCCCCTTTCGATCCTCGGACGGCCGCCCCATCTCCCTACCACGACCGCCGCGACTCCGGCCTCCCCCTCGCTTGACCTCCGGCGCGACCACCAGGGTAGACCTTTCTTCCTCCTTGTTTATGTTTTCGTCCTTGTTTCTTTAGGTTTTTAGGTTTCCAGCAGTTAGGGTGTCAATTTGGGGTCTTAATTTGTGGTTTACATTTTCAATCTTATTAATCAGAGTATATTTTGGTTCTCTTGTGGTGCGGATTGGACATGGTTGACGCGTCGCACCGAGTTTGGAGTTTTCGACACATGTTGTAGGTAATTTCATGCTAATCCTTTGGGTGGTGCGAAAATGATTTGTGAATGGTATTGAGGTGGTTTTGTTTTAAATTGGTGATTTTATGTTAAATGTTCTTGCTGAAACAATTTTCTTGTCCAATTAATTTACCATGTACTACAATTAATTTGTTTTGTGCGAAGTTGTTTTGAAGAAAATTTAGTATGCTTTGATTTATTATTTTTGTAAAAGGTATTGTGATATCGAGTGTGTTTATTGATAAAACCCCACAATGTGTCATTTACTGGTGGTTTATGAACTGTGCACTGAGTTTATTAAATGATGCAAGGGCTGCGTTCTATTTCGTTGGAGTCTGTTTCAGTATGCTTTTGGCCATAGAAGTGGTTTTCGGGTGCGTTGTTGTTTTATGTTGTGTTATGTCTTTTTAAAATGATTTATAAGTGGTGCAGATGGCTTATTTAATCTGTATAAATTTTGAGATTCATGTTTTGCAATGATTTTGACGTGCAAGTGTTTTTGAAGTGGCGCTTTGATGTAGTTTGGGTGTGTTTTGTTTGTGTAAATTTTGTGGTACTAATTTTGATGTATTGCATAATTTGTTCTTTTAATTTATTACATGTTTTGTGGAGTGCGCAGGACCCCGCTACAATGGTTTTGGGCCGCGGGTGTCGAGGTACCCCGCATGCACATGCATAAAGTAAAGCATATATATATATATGTGTGTGCAATGCACCTATGGGTGTGTATATATATATATATATATGTATAAATGCATGTGCGTGTGCACGCCAAGGATAAGTTTGAATGTTCGTCTTCAAGCAGCGACAAGTTTGAGGTAGGTCCCCTATGCCTAAGCTTTTAATTTGAAATTTATAATTGCTTGATTGTTTTAAAAATGTGTTTTACACTATGCTATGTAAATATACTATGGAATCTGATTACGGTTGCTAGAAATTATTATGCCTCGTATTTGGAAAATTGAAAAATGTATTTCAAAGCCGTTGGTCTTAAGTGACTTTTCTTGAGAAATGGATTTCTTAAGTGGTTTTAAATTGGTAAGAGGTATTTCCAAAGGTGTTTGGCCTTTTTGGCCGGTTGATTGTAAAAGGGTGTTCCTTTTTGTAGTTAAGCATGTTTGGAATTTTAATAATGTTTTATGAAATAGAAAAACCTCTATTAAGGCCCGTTTGACACTTTGAGATTTAAATTGCGAAAATAGAAAACCCCTTTTCAGTCATTCCCCTAAATTTGGAAATAAAATGTGATGCAAGTGTTTATGAGAGGTTTGTGATATATGTGCCTAGTGTAAAGGCTTGTGCGTGATTTTGTGATGTAAAGAGGGGGAATGCACTCAAGTAGGGAGTGCAGTGGTGAAAGGTTGAATGAGTTTTAGATAAAGAAAGTGTAATGTACTTGTTTGATTGCTTGATAAAGAAAACTCACCACCATTTGAAATATATCACAATGGGAAAACCCGGGTATCTAGGTGGGTGACCAGGACTAGTACGCTAGATGAAATGGCAGGGGTTCGTCCCGGTTTTTCTAACAGGATTGACGCGACAACACTAACTAAACATATGAATTTCTGAGGGTCGTGGCCTTCTAAGCCACGTTTTCTGAGGGTCGTGGCCTTCTAAGCCATGTTTTCTGAGGGTCGTGGACTTCTAAGCCACGTTTCACTGAGGTACGAGGTCTTTAGGTTCCCACTTGTTCTAGCTGCCTATAGGGATTACCCATGGTGCTCACTTTTTGTCATGCTGCTAACGATGTAACTTTCTTTTCAGTTGTTTCATACTTGATGCCTTGTTTGTGAAAACCATATTTTAATCCAAACTGGTTTCAATTCATTTTTAAATGTTAAATGCATGCTTGAAACCTATTTTGAAAATGTAGTGGAAGTAAAAGACTTTACCTGAAAATGCAAACTCGTTACTTAAATTTGAAAAGGAGAAACACTATTTTATTATATCTTATTTCCAAACTGGCATTGTGGATTTCTTAATAAAGACGGAGGCATAGGACGTGGTTGTTTTTGGCTTTCCTACTGAGCATCTCGGTGCTCACGCCTACTTTACTTTTCAGTTGCAGGTTTCAGTCTTGGATCACTTTTGGGAGCGAGTGTGGTTGTCGTACCGTGGTGATCCACGGGGTCACCTAAGGTATGTCACGTCTTTTGTTTATTCCTTTTTCTGCTGCCACGTTGTTCATGCTATTTTCCTTTATTTGTCTTCTTGTTTAGTTTATGTCTATTTATCTTTTTCATGGGCCAAACCGTTCCCAACTAGTTTGTTTTGATTCCCGACACTAGTTGCCAGCCCGTGGGGATCGGGAACGCCCTTCGGGCCATGTCGCAGACCAGGTCGGGCGTCCGGTCGGATGACGATCTGGCCTGGTTCGTGATAGTAAAAAAATCTTCAATGAATAAAAGATCATTACTTACCCTTTTGTAACCAAAAGATTACCATAAAACCCATATAAAGAACACATAACATAAAAAGGTAACTTGGGACATAAACATACTTAAATGGAATAACCATACGGTCGACTTCCACGCATACTTAATGGAATAGCCATACGGCCGACATCCATACCCAATGCATTGGAGGTTATAACGTAACCACCCATCCTGGTATTCTTGGAACCACCCATCATATGGTTTATCATGTAACCACTCATAAAATGTCCAAGTACCATCATTACACATAAAATATTGAAAATATAAACATTTCAATAACAACATTTCATTTTCAATCACAATAAGTAATTCCAAGATATTGAATTAAGAAATACATTTTCAAAAACCATTTAAAAGAGATTTTTGAATCAAAGTGTCCCATAAAAATTTGAAGATTTTAATGGAATTATAATTTTAAAACCTTAATTTACATATAAATAAATACTGAAAACCATTTTTAAAACATTGACATTAATGATAAAGATTTAGAATAACGAATCTTTAAATCATTTAAAACGATATTTTTGTTAAATATTTTTTAACATAATGAGAGACTCTTGAATACAAATAATTGTGGAACAACATGTAATCCGAGCTTTATAATATCATGAGAATAAAGGGATTAATGATATAATATGTCAAAGGACAGTATACACACCATATAAGAGTGAATTGGTGCATAACAACAATGAAGTCTCAATGGAAATGTAAATTGAGATGAAATCCATTATAAAGATGGTATCCTTAAATTAAGGATAATTATATCACATAATTATGTGTGAGAAATATAAATACACCCAATATAAGTGGATATTAAGTGTGAAACAATCCGAGTTCATTCACACATAATCTTGGAAAAACAAAACCAATGACATAGATATTTAACTCAATGAAATGAGATTGAGTTATGATTTCCCATACAAGTTCGTAAGAATTTATCAATGAGATGATTATGTGTAGAAATAATATATCCACAAAAAGGTTTGTGGAAATTACAACATAGAGATTCCACACATAATATTGGCAAAATAAAATCAAGAAGTAGAGGTTTAACCCAAATAATTTAAAGTGGGTTAAGAAGTTCCCTTACAGAAATCTGACAGCCTAACGGCGTCACATTAAAATTCAGAAAATTAGTTGATGAGAGAGAAAATCATATCTCATCACTTGGACATAAAATTTACATAAATATGTATATAGAATAACATATCCCAACATAATAATATGCGAATTAAAAGACATAACAAAATAAGTCTTTTAAAAAGAGGAGGGTGAAAGGTCCCCTTACTGAGTTGGGTAACTTTCAAAACGTACACCTCATGGAAGAAGGGTCATACTATGAAGATTTAAATACCCATAAATGAAATTATACTAAAAAAAGTGTATAATAATGGTAATTACATACACCACTCAAAGGAAATAGTGGAAAACGTAGCATAAATGTCACGGGAATAAATGTGAGATGAAAAATCCCTTATGGAAACTCGGCAGCCTAACGGCACCACTTAAAACTTCCAAAAATGGATTTATGAGATCAAATAGGGTCTCTCATAATATGAACATAAAATGTACAGTATTAAGAATATAAAATAACATCCCCAAACATAAGAAAGATGAGCTTAAAAGAAATGGCATAAAATAAAGTTCTTAAAAAGAAAGAGAGAGGTTGGATCCCTTAAGAAAATTCGGCAGCCTAACAGCACCAATCAAAACGTCCAAACTGGATTGATGAGAGAAAATAGGAACTCACATCATTTGACCATAAAAAGTATTGTATCAGTAATATAATAGAACATCTCAATCATATGAAATATGAGCTTAAAATGAATGACATAAAAGAGTGTACTTAAAAAGAAAGAGATGGGTATGATCCCTTACCTCAAGTCTGACTTGTCTTGTTCGTTTCTTTATATTCCTGAATTATAAACATTGGTAAATTTATAATTGCTTAAGGACCTCTTTTAAATATTATTATTCAGTTCATATCACATGTTATATTGTTATAAGAAATGGTTAATAATGTGATTTCATATCAGATGTTTTTGTCGATGTTTGGTACATGAGTCAAAAATGAACATGTTTGAAAATGATTGTCCATGTAGTTATAAGTAAATAATCTACAGAATAGTATTAATGATATAAATATCATATATATCCCGTACATATTCATTTTATACTACTCCATAACATTTGGAGGAAAAAAGAAATGAAATGCTCCGTTCATGGAGACAGTAGGTCGTACGTAGGCATGAACGCTACTTTCATTTCTTTGTCATATTAATGTAATTAAAAATTACTGAGAGAGAGATATATATATTATAATTCAAGTATAATATATATTTTATATAGGTCACATATTTTCATTAATTTCATTATTTATAAATTCCATGTATTGCATGAACGAGTCACATCACCTGAGGGGGCGGTAGTCCACACTTCCTCGTATGAAATTATCGCATTTGCACAACATGAAAAGAATAAAGGAATTTATTAAATATAAAATTCATAAGCATATAGAAAACATAAATACCATATATATCATATATAAAATATAGTGACATCATAATGGCCACCATGAAATGAGTTAAGAGAAGATTGAACAATCATCGTTTCGTGAGGCAGAAATTCGCCATCCATAGAAACAATATGTTCTTTAACCATTAGAAGAAGGTGTGTTTAAGTGTAGCTCTAATCATTCTCATAAAAACATCCTAGTATATTTAATATACTGGTTTTGTTACAAAATAAAGGAATAAAAAGAGTTTAGAGGGTTGGAGAAGCAAAATAAAACACAAGAACACAAGAGAGGACACTACCTTTAAATCAGGTAACTCTCTTTGATTTGAGCTCAAAGGCTTCCTTGGAAAAGATTCTGCCCAAATTGAGGCTTCAATGATGTATTGAGGGATGTGGATAGATGAAATGGGCAGGTTTTGGCCGATCCTAAGTCTTGAGAGGTGTGTGTAAGGTGGTAGAGGTGGGGGCCTTTTATAAGAGGAGAGGAGGGGCACTCTTGGAAAGTTATAAAGGTTTACTTTATTATAAAATGATTTTCGGATTTTAAAGGTCCCAAATTAATATAATTCGAGGATAAGGTGATAAGGGTTCGAAATATACTCATAAAATAGGTCTTTGACAAGTGTAAGTCTTAGATTTTACATTATCTTTTCACATTATTTAAATCGTTCATTAATGAGGTAATCACTGCATCATCATGATGTCATAAATAATTTAATTTATTTAATGTCTAAATATTATAAAAAAATATCATGATGTAGGAAATATTTTTAGCTTCATAATGAATATTTATAGTCAAAAATATGACTTTTATAACCCCATCTAAAAATTGTTTTATTAAAACAACACATGTTTGTGACATTTTAATTTTAACTTTAAATAAAAAGGTATTAATTTCATTTTCTAATCAAAGTGGCTCCATGGGGTCACCAAGTTGACCCATGGATTGTCTTGGTCGGCCATGACTCATCAAATGAGGGTAAAACATGTTTCTAGGTCATTTAATATTATTAAAACATTATTTTTACCTTAAATTACACTAATTACCTCTAATCGCGATTAAAAACTTAAAAGTTACTATTCATCAAAAAAATTATTTTAATTCCATTGAACCAAATTTTACTTCTTAATGACAACCATGTATGTTGGATTTTTGAAATTCAAAATAAAGAGGTGGTAAAATTTCATTTAAACGGAAAATCAGTTTTTATAAGTACCACTTAGTGGTTTCACTATTCATCAAAAATTGAAGTTTTTCAGAAAAATCCTAAAACGTCACCCTAAGCTATATTTGATATTCCGAATTCAAAAATGAAGTATATTTTAAAAAATTCAAAACATATAAGTTGCATTAATTAATTTAATAATTAATTCCCGCTGTCAGAGAAAAGTGTGTGTTTTTATGAAATAATAAGTATCAAAAGATTGACACTAGTTTAAGTCTGATTTCAAAGTGAAATTAATTTCAATGACCACAATTGGATTAAATGGTAAAAATATATTCTAATTGAACTTTAAAACCAATTTAAAATATAATCTAATCATATAAATAAATTAGATTAAAAATAGGATTTGAATTAAAATACAACATTTTTCACTATTCATTAAAAAATTGAACTTTAATGGAAAAATACCAAAAATTTACACAAATTAAATTTTGATGTCCTAATTCTAAAGAAGAATTTTATTTTGTCAAATATTACACATAAAATTTTTAAAAAGTGGATTTAAAATATGGTCACCATCAAAAGGCGGTTAATCGACCTTTTAAAGAATATTAGAATGTTTATACTTAAAAATTGGATTCCTTCGCATTTTTAATCCTCTAACATTTATTGTAAAAAGTAAAAATATTTGACAAACATACATAATCATTTTTTAGTTAGTTCCATTCTTTTCCTCCATTACAATGGCTAGGCGTTAACTACAATTTAAAATACTATTATTTTATTATTAGAGTGCAACGTAAGATTTCAAAGAAACTATTTGTCATGTATTGGGTACACCATCGAGCATAGAGTTCCCTTTAAATTAATATTAATATTTTTTTCACATATAGGGATAAATATGAAAATGTCATATTCTTTTTTTACCTGGGGTGTTACATCATTGGACCATATGAAGTTCTGGAGAGAGTTGGATCAGTTGCATACAGAGTGGCTTTACCTCTGAGTTTATCTCAGGTACACAATGTTTTTCATGTTTCGATGTTGAGAAAGTATGTGCCAGATCCATCTCATGTTTTGAGCCCAGAGGTAGTTCAGTTGGAAGAGAATCTCTCTTATGAAGAACAACCAGTCCAGATTATTGACCGAAGAGAGCAAGTGTTGTGAAATAAGGTAATTCTCCAGGAAAAGGTTTTGTGGAAAAACCATATGGTTGAAGAGGAAACATGGGAATCTGAAAATGCTTTGAGGGATAAATACCCACACTTATTTTGATAAGTGAATAAAATTGCGAGGATGCAATTCCCAAAAGGGGGGAAGGATGTAACATCCCAGGTAAATAATGAATAAAACATTTTCATATTTATTAATATTTAAAAATTAAATATAAATTTTTCTTTAAAAGGGTTGCTATGTTCGATAGAGTACCCAATACGCAACAAAGAGTTTCTTTGAAATCTTACGTTTCACACTAGTAATAAAATAATATTATTTTAAATGGTAGTTAACACGTAGCCGTTATATTGGATGGAATGAATAGAAATAACTAAAATATGATTATATATGTTTTTTTAAATGTTTCTATATTTATCCAATAAAAGATAAAGACTTAAAATATGAAAATAATTCAATTTTCGGCATATATACTATAACATTCACAAAAGGTCGACTTATCACATTTTGATGGAGAACCGTCTATAAATATAGTTTTGGTCACTCTTATACATTATATTAGACCAAATAAAATTCTTCTTCAGAATCGGGACATCAAAATTTACTTTGTGTAAATTTTTGGTATTTTTCCGATAAAGTCCATTTTTTAATAAATAGTGAAAAATATTGTATTCTAATTCAAAACCTCTTTTTAATCTAATTTATTTACATGATTATATTATCTTTTGAATTTTTTTTAAAGTTCAATTAGAATATATTTTTACCATTTAATCCAATAGTGGTTATTGGAATTAATTTCACATTGAAATTGGACTTAAACTAGTGCCAATCTTTTGATACTTATTGTTCATAAAAACACGATATTTGCTCTGACAGCGGGAATTAATTATTGAATTAATTAATGCAACTTATATGTTTTGAATTTTTTAAAATAGAAATCATTTTTGAATTAGGAATATCAAATATAACTTAGGGTGATTTTTTGGTATTTTTTCTAAAAAACTGCAATTTTTGATGAATAGTGAAACCACTAAGTGGTACTTAAAAAACTGATTTTTCGTTTAAATGAAATTTTACCACCTCTGTGTTTTGAATTTCAAAAATCCAACATACATGGTTGTCATTAAGAAGTAAAATTTGGTTCAATGGGATTAAAATAATTTTTCGGTGAATAGTGACTTTTAAGTTTTAAATCGCGATTAGAGGTAATTAGTGTAGTTTAAGGTAAAAATAATGTTTTAATATTATGAAATGAACATGACACATGTAATACCCTTATTGGATGTGTCATGGACGACCAAAAAATCCATGGGTCAACTTGGGGGCCCCATGGAGCCACTTTGGTAGGAAAATGACATTAATAACTTGTTTATTTAAAGTTAAAAAAATGTCACAAACATGAGTTTTTTTACTAAAACAATTTTTAAGTGGGGTAATAAAAGTCATATTTTTTACTATAAATATTCCATAAGAATATAAAACGATTTCCTACATCATGATAATTTTTTTATAATTTTTAGACATTAAATAAATTAAATTATTTATGACACCATGATGATGCATCGACTACCTCATTATTTAACGATTTAAATAAAATGAAAAGATAGTGTAAAATCTAAGACCTACACATGTCAAAAACCTATTGGATGGGAGGATTTCGAACTCGTATCTCCTTATCCTCTAAATATATAATTGTGGTACCCTTTTTATCCGAAAATCATTTTATAATAATGTATCTTTTATTAACATTCCAAGAGTGCCCCTCCTCTCCTCTTATAAAAGGACCCCACCTCTACCTCCTTACCCAAACCTCTCAAGCCTTTGTTCAGCTAAGATCTACCCATTTTGCCTCTCCAAATCCCTCTCTTACTCCTAGAAGCTTCACTTTGTGCAGAAGTCTTTCCAAGAAAGCATTTGAGCTCAAATCAAAAAGAGTTACCCGTTTTAAAGGTAGTGTTTTCTCTTGTGTTCTTTTGTTTTACTTTTCTTCTCCAACCCCCAAAAATATTTTGATTCATTTATTTTGTAACAACTAATGTATATTAAATATACTAGGATGTTGTTATAAGTATAATTCGAGCTACAATTACACACACCTACATCTAATGGTTAAATAACATACTATTTCTGTGGATGGAGAATTTCTGCTTCACGAAATGATTATTGTTCAATATTCTTCCAACACCTTCAGAGGTGGCCATTAAGATATCACTATATTTATATATGATATATAATATTTTTATTTCTTCCTTAAGCTTCTGTATTTTTCATTTATGGCACACATTTATGGCTTCCATTATGGGTATACGCGATATCTTCATTTTAGGAAGTGCGGACTACCGCCCCCTCAAAGTGATTTGATTCGTTAATGCCATATGTGGGACGTATAAAGGATGTATTTAAAGTTATTATATATGATGTATGTTACATATAAATGATGAATATAATTCTGTAATTAAAATATAAATACCTCTCATTTAGTATTAATTCCATTAATAAGACATAGAAATGAAAGTAGCGTTCATGCGTACGTACGGCTTACCGTCTCCATGAATGGTGCATTTAATTTTTTACCTCTAAATGATTATGTATTATTATAAATACATGTATATTCTGGATATATATGATATATATGATATCCAAATCATGAATATCATTCTGGATATAATGAATCTTTGACCACACGAACAACATGTAATTGTAAGAAGTCCACTTTCGACTTAAGAACCAAATATTGAAAAAACAAACATTATTAACTTAAATGATTAAATAATGTTTATAACATGGTAATAAGTGATATAAAAGTAATAATTAACTTGAAGAAGGTTCTTAAGCAAGTATATATTAACTCAATTTTATTATTCAGGACGTTAAAGAATGATCGAGTCAAGTCGGACCCGAGGTAAGGGACTTTGTCTCAATCTCCTTTCATTGAGGAATATTTCGTTTTATACACAAATTTCTTTTATACCGTGAATAAACCCCTTTAAAATTTACTTTTATACAAAAGGAATCTCTTTCTACGAAGCGTTTTACTAAACGACAAAAAGGAATGTTTCTTTTAACGTACGCGGTGACAACGACCTTTTCCGCCGCCGCGAGTATTATCTGGTCTTTGGCTTCCTCAACAAGCTGTAATGGTTTTTTAAAAAAATTAAATAAATACCATATACTGTTTTATGTATTTTGGTATTGAAAAGGATTTTTATAATGGATTTGTCATGTCAATATATTTATGTGATATATTGTGATCAAAGTGTGGAAATGTTTTCTTTCCATTATATTTGTTTTATGCCTTATGATTTTATAATGGTACTTGGAAATTTGACGGGTGGTTACGTGATAAACCATATGACGAGTGGTGTCATGAATACTAGGATGGGTGGTTACGTTATAACCTCCAATGAATTGGGTATCGAAGTCAGCCGTATGGCTATTCCATTAAGTGATATGTGTGGAAGTCGACCGTATGGTTATTCCATTTAAGTATGTTTATATCCCAAGTTACCTTTATATTTTATGTGATCTTTATATGGGTTTTATGGTAATATTTTGGTTACAAAAGGGTAAGTAATGATCTTTTATTCAGTGAAGAGTTTTTACTTCTTCATAAAGGTGAAAATTATTACTTTGATAAAGTATACATGGTTTACTTGTTGTTTTAATAAACTAACAGTTTTCATTATTTGTGTATCCCTTACTGAGATTTTTATGCTCACCCCATGTTTTTTTTGAAATGTTTTTCACAGGACTTAATGTGGAATAGGGTCAAGGATGGGATCAAGTGAATTCATGCTATATAAAACATGGAAGTAGACATGTTTTTTAAGAGTTTTTATTCTATGGAAACTTAGTAGAAGTGTCTACTTTGTAATCTTTTGAGATGTAATATTTATGTCCTAATTCTCTAATACTTCAAACCTGAAAAGATCCTCAATGTGAATTATACATTTAATTCAATATTAAGTAAGGTTTAAGGCTGGGGCCTTATACTGTACCAGGAAATCGTTGTACACGACATGAAACATGTCTTGTGAAAATGATATTGAGATGAAGAAAACCCTTGTAATGATCATAACTTTTTAAGTGATTATTATTAACTAAAGGGGTTGAGTGAACATATGTAAATAAAAATAAGCCAAGTGGAAATGAATAAAAAATAGAGATCAATTCACACATATTAATAGAATAACAAATCCAATAAAGTATAGTTATAACCCAATGAATGGAAATTGAGTTAAGAACCCTCTTGTAACTTTGTAACATTCAAGTCAAATCTCATTAGATTAAACAATTTGAATTTTAAATTTTAATACCATGAATTATGAAGGATTCCTGATTGTTTCGCACGGAATCCGGGGATGACCTCCTGGACGGGAGATTCAAATGTTTTGATCGGTTTCTAATAGGTTTGTTCGTAGAACCAGAAACATCCAATGATTCCACATCCGTTTGGACCTACTTTCCAAAGGTAGGCGCTCATTAGCTTGTGGGATAATGAGGCTTAGGAATTTTCAATGGTCGAGAGGATGGGTGGTCGGACTCATCACACCTTTTTGAGGGGAATTATTGTCTACTCTGAGACTCTCATTATAGATTTAAGTTATGTTCATGAATCCTTATTACATTACCAAGTAAAAAATGAGCTTTCCTTTAGTTTTAACAATCAATGATTAAATATGCAAGAAATTTAGAGAATCTTTTATATGTATTCGAGGTTCTTCATCAATAGAGAATCATCTATATCTGTTTATAGATTCTTGGTCAATGGTATCCTTAAAAACATTTATATAGAAGTCTCTTTGGTCATTATGATGACCAAGCTGGTTCTAAATCCACTCAGTTGGGCACTTGAAGTTTATCGTCATTCAGAAGGACATAGATTATTTCAAAGTTGGGATCGAACCCATAAAGGGCTACCTACGTATCCTTTGTTTTGGAAAAGGAATCAGAACCCACGTAGTTCGATTTATGGAGTATGATGTTTATGATTGATGGCTCAAAGAAGAATGTCATAATTACTTTTACACTCTAAGCTCACGTGAGTCATGCTCGGTGTGAGAAACAAGAGGTATTGGTAAAAATTAGACAATTGTGCCATGAAAGATGCAATCATAAGAAATTGTTTGGGGCTTATGTATGTATGACTGGCCAAAATAGATGAAGGTTTAGGATTTAATTTTAGGGAGAAAATCCAGTAACATGGTCCATAAAGGTATATGTGCTTTATGGAGATTTGAATACTCTAATCTTGGGGCTTACTCCTAAGGAGGATGCCCAAGTTAGGAGGGGACTTATGATTGGGTTTTACTCCTAAAAAGGAAACCCAAATCAAAGGTAAATTATGACTGGTTAAGAGAATTTTAAGCGGGCTTGAGGTTTACTCCTAAAAAGGAAAACCCACGATTATGACTGGGACTTACTCCTAAAAAAGGAGGCCCAGGTTATGACTGAGTCTTATTCCTGAAAAGGAGACCCAGGTTAGGGGACTTGGGGCTTACTCCTGAAAAGGAAGCCCAAGATTATGGCTGAGTCTTATTCCTAAAAAGGAGACCCAGGTTAGGAATTAAGGTTTGGGGCTTACTCCTGAGGAGGATGCCCAAAATTAGAGGACTTGATTGGGGCTTACTCCTAAAGAGGATGCCCAAGTTAAGGAATTAAGGTTTGGGGCTTACTCCTGAGGAGGATGCCCAAAATAAGAGGATTTATAACTTGGGATTATTCCTGAAAAGGAGACCCAGGTTAGTATTCTCTCATATTAAAGGATGAGGTTGAATGAATGAACTCTCCATATTTAATGACATAAGGATATTTAAATCACTAGACTTTGAGAGATATTCCACAGAATTCCTTTTAGATAAGGAAGTCAACTCAAGAAATCATGCCATAAATGGATTTTAAGAGTGTCTTGAAGACTGAATCTTGAAAAGGAAAGGTGTGATGGCTTAAGAGGGGTAAAAAATGGGCAATATGGGCACCCAAAAAGATAGGGGCGCGCAAGTCTTGCAGGGCATGCAAGTATTCCTTGGGCGCGCAAGTATGGTCGCGCAGGTATACCTGCGCGGCACATGGTGTACTTGCGCGATTTTCAACCAGCATTGAAATACTTGAGCGACTCTTTTTTAAACTCTTTAGAATTTTCTTGAGGTTCCTCTAGAAAAGGGACGTGCAAGTTATATTGAAGGAAATAAGTTGACGTGCAAGTGTTTGATAAGTTTCAACACTTAGGCCTTCCTTCTTCTCTTTAGATCGTCCGTTCTAGGTAAGAAATTACCTTAGAAGTGTTCCGGAAGCTTTGAGAAGAGACGTGGGAATCGGGAGCTTCAATCTGAGTTTCTAGAAAAAGATCCTCTCTAATGGGGGGCCCACAGGGTCTATTTATAGGCAAAAGAAGACCTCGGGCAGTTACCGGGCGGTTACCACTTAGGTCGCGCAAGTCACTTGCGCGACCAAGAGCGTCGCGCAAGTGTACTTGCGCGGCATTGGTATAACTTGCGCGGTGGATTTGTTGTTGATCCTTTGTTCATGCCTTTGTCGATTTTTGATGTTTTCTTCAAAGGATGAATCACTTTCAACTGAGATATTCCCTTTTCCAATCTTTAGATTCTGTGACGAAAGGAGCGTCAACAAAAGTCCCCCCTCAGAGTTGAATCCGGAGAGAAAATGAGGATTTGACTCTGAGGAAATCGAATCCCTCCAAAGGAAAAGGGAGGCGCGCAAGTCTTCAGCGCACAGAGGGTGGCGCACAAGTCTTTAGCGCACAGAGGGTGGCGCGCAAGTTTGCGTCACACAGGCCTTAAGCGCTCTAGGTGCGGCGCGCAGATAGGCTTCCGGGCCTATAAATACACGGCCTCACCTCCGTACAAGTATCCGGATTTCCGGAATTCATACCTTCTCGAGCTCTCGCCGCGCAGGTCACTTAAGCCGCGCAAGTTGCTCCGTTTTCTAGTGTTTTCCTTGATGTCGCTCTACTGTAAAGGTATTTTTACTTGTGTGGTTTATACTTGCGCGTCAAAAACTAGCGCGGCACACGGATACTTGCGCGCCTTGTTTTAGACTTGCGCGTTTTAATGCCTTTGCCATTTTTTTCAAAATTTATTCACAAATTTTATGAAAAAATAAACCCATTTAAGAGTTAGTTTATTCCTATTTTGTGCAAATTCAGTGGTTCTCAAGGGAATTGGAATGGCTGATGAACTGGATAGTAAGCGGATTGATAACATGATTAACATTATTGTCCATGATTACTATGATATCTGCGACAACACTTTCCCAGATTTGGATAAGTATTTCAAATATCATCTTAATTTCCCACAGATCATCTACCAGTCTTTGTGTGGTCATGGTCATCTGCAAGTAGTCAATGTTCCAAATGCAAACAATTATACACCTGAGATGCAGCTGCACTGCTACTTCTCTATTTCGGTTATGCTGTGCATTAAGAGTAACAAAAATGGTGTGAACTTTCAAATTCTTCCTCCATGTCATTCCCTTGCAGATATAAAAATGGAAAACCCATGGGCTGAAATGTTTTCCACTAATGGTCGGTGGAGAGAAGACAAACATGGTATTAGAGCAATATCTGAAAAGAGTACTCTCTCCAAATGGCTCTTTACTTCCAATGCTCCATTCTCAAATCCATGTATCCATCTTCCAAGTCTCTTGGACAGAAACAGAGTCACTGTTTGATCAGCAGAAAATTTTCTCAAACCGCACTCAAGAACATCCTTTTACAATTGTTCCAAGAAGAGCTGGTATCACTGCATCTCTTATTGTATCCAGTTGAATGAATGAATTCCAGGTGGTTGCTGATGAAGCTCGGGATGCTATACATCAAATGAAGACTTATGTTGACAATCTTCTGTAATTCTTGAAAAAAAAGAGAAGAGACTCCAGTCTGTGGATGTCCTTCTAACTCTTGTGCATCAATGAAAAACACTTTCACCTTCAATCATTTGTACCTGCATTCTTTCATTACTTGCTTCAAATTTACTTAAGCCAATGGGCCTAGTAAGCATAGTTTGATTTTTACTAGGATTATTACAAATAATCCTACAAACTTTGAACTTTTTAATTGCTCAATATTACCTAAATCATACAAAAATGTATATTTAGTGAGCTGGAACTTGACTTTTATTCAGAGTTCCTTTGTCTTTTGTGGGCAGTTTAAAGTCATGCTTGCCGGACATAAAGGGGATAATGTTTAAGGTCGAAATAGCCTTGACCAAAATGGATTAAAATTGATTCAATTCCTTGACAATTTATCTGAAAAAATATTATCATACTCAAGTATGAGAGAAAATATGTAAACTATGGCTTAAGAATATTTGAATCTGAGGAATGATATGAAAAAGAGATAAAAGGCATTAGAAGAAGTAGTTTCCAAGAATGAAGTTACTATTATTTAACAAAACCCGTTAGGGGGTTGAAATATGCAGGGCCACCTATGGGCATTGGCTGCATGGTTAAATAAATAGTATCTTTTGGCTGACAAGTCTGTTATGTGGACTGTTTATGCAAGGCCACCTATGGGCACGTGCTACATAGTCAGGAGAAAGAACTCTTAGAAATTTACATTCCTAGTCCTAAAAGCCCGTGAAAGTTTATGGAGATTCAAATTTTCTAAAGTATAGAGTTTTTTGTATGGAAATAGGTACTTGAATATGGAGAAGATATTTCCGAACAAGAATATCGAAGAACTGGATGAATATCACTCCTACGAAGGTCTGACCCAAACGTAGGGAAGAAGAATAAACCATAGACTTGAATACTTTCAGATCATGAAAAAGGATATGGGAAAAATATATTAAGGATGGCTATTTTTTGCAGATCCCTACATACTGTCGTTTAAGACAAATAAGGACAAAATAGGCATTCTTCCCAAGAATGAAGTTACCATTATTTAACAAACCCATTAGGGGGTTGAAATATGCAGGGCCACCTAAGGGCATTGGCTGCATGGTCAAATAAATAGTATCTTTTGGCTGACAAGTCTGTTATGGGGATTGTTTATGCAAGGCCACCTATGGGCACGTGCTGCATAGTCAGGCAAAAGAATTCTCAGAGGTTTGACATTTTTGTGATTAGAAGTCATGAAAAGGGTTATGAAGATATGAAAATATTTAAGGTTAGGATTATAACACATAAAGATGGGTATTTTCCAATGTATATAGAGATACATAGGTCAATGATAACCATAATCATGTTGTGGCTGGGTCCTGAATTGAAACTTGGACTTCACTACGTATCTCATAAGAATGAGAATCAAGCCATACATAGTTCTTGAAATGCAGTTTAATGTCGTGCAGGACGAAAGTATGAGTGATCTTAGTTTAGGGTCATAGAATTCAGACCATAACAATGAATACACAGTGTGTGTTTCCATGAGGACTTTTCAGCAAAGGGACTGAAAGTGAAATTTGGGGTTAGGCCCAAAATACTTGGGACTGGATTCGAGGGACACTCGAATGTTCCTACGTATCCCATAAGGATGGGAATCAAGTCCACGTAGTTCTAGAAATGCCCTTTGTACAAATTTGGTTCGTACGTGTGAAGGGTGAAAGGGGACTTTAGTGCAATGATGGTTTAACCTAAAAAAGTTTAGGCATTACCATGTATTCATGTAGTCTTTTGAAAATGAAAACCATGATTGAAAAATCAATGTCAATAATAGTTCTCTCTCAAATGAGGAAATCAAAGAATATTGTAGTTTATTGTCGTACCGGACAAAAGTGTTGTATAGTTTAACGTCATATAACAAGGACGAAAGTGAATCAATGTAAAGATATTGATTCCAGGGGTGGTTTCACAAATCAACATCATATGAGATGGTGGTGAACCGATGTGAAGAGATTGTTTTTGGGCTTGAACCTTGGGAGGTTGCCTACATACCCATCCTGGAGGGCAAGGATCAAAGTCCGTGTAGTTCAATTAAAGAATGAATTAATGATCAAGTTGTTCTTGTGGACAATGATCTAATAAAAATTATTGTTGGGACTTACACATGGTTAGTGGCCCAAAGGGAGTGTTATGGTTGATGTTCGCTCTAAGCTCACGTGAGTCATACTCGGTGTGAGAAACAAGAGGTAATAACAACCTTAACGATGTACAGTTTATTGTCATGTAGGACATAAAAAAGGGACTATGCAGTTTAAAGTCTTGCAGTTAGGACTATTGGTGCTGCACAGTTTAGTGTCATGTAGTAGGGAAAAAATACAGTTTAATGTCATGTAGGACCTATCATGGAGTTTTTGTAGAGATTAGTGTCATGTAGTTAGGATGATGGGGATAAAATAGTTTAACGTCATATTGGATGAAAGGGGGACTGTGCAGTTTAATGTCATGCCGTAAGGACAAAATAACACACCATTTATGTCATGTTGGATGAAAGTGTGAATAGTTTAAGGTCATATACATGGACCGTGGATGGTGCAGTTTAATGTCATGCTGGACCTTTGATGATTATATAGTTTAACGTCTTTCCAGATGTGAGGGACTTTTATACAGTTTAGCGTCATGTAGTTAGGACATCACAGTTTAACATCTTGCTGGACATAAGGGATTTGCAAATAGTTTATGGTTATATACATGGACCAGGGATGATGCAGTTTAAGGTCATGCTGGACGGTTTATGGAACTTTTTCACAGTTTAATGTCATGTGGGACGAAGTTTCAGTTTAAAGTCATACTGGACCATTGCTGTATAGTTTTAATGTCATATAGAAAGGACGAACTGGTGCTGTACAGTTTAAAGTCATGTAGCTAGGACTAAGGTGAACCAATACGAGGATATCAGTTCTGGGGACTTTTTACAGTTTATCGTCATGCTGGACGTTGGAAGTGCCACACAGTTTAATGTCATGTTGCTAGGACATAATATAGTTTAATGTCATTTCGGACAAAATATAGTTTAATGTCATCTCGGACAAAATATGGAACTTCTGTATAGTTTAATGTCATGTAGATAGGACATAATACAGTTTAGTGTCATGTAGGACAAGATATCATGAACCAATGTGATTGTTTTGGATCTGGGAACAATATTTTGTGTTTATACAAAATACTTCTTCAGAAATCTGGCATTAGTTGGAGTCGTGATGTGTTCTCCATCCATTGAGATTAGAGAATACGCTCCATTGGAGTAGACCTTATGTATTGAATAAGGTCCTTCCCATTTTGGTTCAAGCTTGGGAGGCTTCTTTCCTGGTATCATTGGTGCTCTGAGAACCAATACCAATTCTCCATGAATGAATGAACGAAGACGAACTTTTTTGTTAAAAGCTCGTGCTATTCGATTCTGATAGATTTCAAAGTGGTGCAAAGTGCACAATCTTTTCTCATCTAACTGTTCCAATTCATTCAAACACTTTTGGGATTGCTCATCCATAGATAATTTATCACAAATGGCTATTCTGAGTGAGGGAAATTGAACTTCAATTGTCAAGACTGCTTCTGTTCCATATACCAATGAATATGGAGTTGACCGCTTTGCATTGCGAGTGGTAGTCCGATAAGCCCATAAAGCATGAAAGAGTTTATCAGGCCATGACCTCTTATCTCTATCCACCATCTTTTGAAGTATATTTGAAAGAGTCTTGTTGAAGGCCTCTATCTGGCCATTAGCCGCTGCATGATATCGAGATGAATGGTTGGACTTAATGTTGTATTCTTGATAAAATTTCTTTACCTCAGAAGAACAGAAGTTGGTGCCGTTGTCCGTCAATATGGTATGAGGGACACCAAATATAGTAATGATGTTAGACTTGATGAAGCTAACAATGCATTTAGAACTAACTTCTTTGAGAGGTACTTCCTCTGCCCATTTGGAAAAGAAATCAGTAGCAGTAAGAATGTACTTAAACTGCTTGGACATAGCTGAAGGGTAAGGTCCCACCACATCCATTCCCCATGTGGAAAATGGCCATGAGTATTTAGCTGTATGAAGAAACTCTGGAGGTTTATGAATGAAGTTGGCATATACATGGCATGAATGACACTTCTTTGTGAAATTAACACAATCTTGTATCATTGAAGGCCAAAAGTATCCAAGCCTTCGAATTTGATCAGACAGTCTATGTCCAGACTGGTGGGCACCACAGACTCCTGCATGCACTTCTTTTATGACAGTCATTGTCTCTTCACCATCAATACATCTGAAGAGAACTCCATCAAAACCACATTTGTAGAGAATTTTCTCGAGGTGGTTTGGGCTATCATAAAGAGTAAAATTGACCACACGTCGCCGAATTTGTTCTTTCTCGGCTCTATCAGGTGGAAGTGTTCCATTTTGAAGGTATTCCCTGATAGGTGATATACATCCTGTAGTATGACCATATGGTTCAGGAATGGGACTAATTTCATTAATTTCCTCTGTTCTGACTTGAACATAAGGTGAAATTTCACGACGGTGGGCAATACAGATGGTTGTATCGTCCCGATTTGGATCTGCTAAAGCTGTGGCTATATTAGCTAGTGCATCAGCTTGAGCATTTTGTGATCTTGGGACATAAGAAAATGTCGGTTCTGAAGGGAATTCCGACATTAACTCTCTGACGTAATCATACAAAGGGATTAATTCTTATTTTCTGATGGCATAATCCCCATTGACTTGTTTGATTACCAGGTCTGAATCACCTTTCACCTTTAAGTGATTCACTTGTACTTGAAGCGCTAATTCCAAGCCTGTAATGAGAGCTTGGTATTCAGCTTCATTATTGGTACCACCTTCCCACAACAAAAAGGAATAAGGTAACACTGCCTTATCTGGAGAAATGAGCACAATTCCTAAACCAACTTTGTTGAATTTAGGATTTTCCATTCTCTTCCCTGTTGGACTTCTAGAAGCACCATCAAAATAAATTTCCCATGTTTGAGGACTCTCTTGAATAGAGAAAACTTCCTCATCAGGGAGTTCGATATCTGAATACTTATCTTCCACTGAAGAATGTTCAGCCAGGAAATCAGCCAGAGCTTGTCCCTTAATTGCCTTTTGAGACACATACTGAATGTCAAACTGCTATAGAATAACCGCCCACCTTGCCAGACATCCTGTAAGCATTGGACAACTAAGGATGAATTTGAGGGGATTATTACGAGACACAAATTGGACCTCATGATGTTGCAGGTAGTGTCTCAGTTTCTGAACTGCAAAGATTAATGCTAGGCAGCACTTTTCAATACTTGAATACCGGGTTTCTGCTTCAAGCATAGTTCTACTGAGATAGTAGAGACTATTTTCATTCCCAGCATCATTCTTTTGAGCGAGAAAGGCACCCAATGATCGCTCTAAAGCTGTCACATAGAGAATAAGCGGTCTACCCTCAACAGGTGGCATGAGTACTGGTGGACTTAAGAGGTATTTCTTGATAACATCAAATGCTTCTTGACATTCTTCAGTCCATTGGTAAGTGACTCCTTTCTTCAATAATTTGGTAAAGGGTAAACTTTTGCCTGCCAAATTGGCGATGAAACGCCAAATATAGGATAAGTGTCCTTGAAGTCCTCTTAATTATTTCAAATTCTGAGGAGGTGACATACCAAGGAATGATTTGGTCTTCTCAGGATCGACTTCAATACGACGATGGCGTACAACAAAGCCGAGGAATTTTCCTGAGGTTACCCCAAAAGCACATTTTAAGGGGTTCATCTTCAAACTATGTTGTCGAAGCTTGTGGAATATGACTTCCAAATCAGCCAAGTGATTAGAACGTTGTTTGGATTTAACTACCAAATCATCTACATAGCATTCAACAAAATTCCCTAAAAGGGGTTTGATGATACGATGCATGGCGCGTTGATATGTTGCACCTGCATTCTTTAAACCAAAGGGCATCACCCGGTAACAAAACACACCTTGAGGAGCTCTGAAGGCTGTATATTCCTCATCTTCTGGGGCCATTCGGATTTGATTATATCCAGATTATCCATCCATGAAAGAAAGTACTTCATATCCAACCGTCACATCAATTAAGAGTTCTGTAATCGGAACTGGGAAATCATCTTTAGGACAATACCGATTAAGATCTCTGAAATCGATGCAAACCCTAATTTGTCCGTTCTTCTTCTTTACAGGGACAATATTAGCCAACCACTTGGGATATTGAACTTCTCTGACGAAGTTAGCTTTGATAATCTTATCTACTTCAGCCTCAATTTTGGATGTATAGGTTGGGTGTGTTCTTCTCGCGGCTTGCTTGAATCCTCGATGTTCTTTTGGAAAACCCAAATGATGGGTGGAAACATCAGGATCAAGGCCAAGAATCTCTGTATAATTCCAAGCAAAAAAATCTTTATTTTGCTTTAGAAAAGAAATATACATCTCCTGCTCTTCAAGGGTCATGGCTGCACTAATTAAAGTGGGGCGTGGATCTTTCTCTGTACCCAGATTTACTTCTCTGAGTTCATCCACATTGGTAGAGATACCCTCTTCAAATGCTGGAGGATCATCTCTAAGATCTTCCTCTTCCTCTTCATCACGTGTTATTTCTTCCGTTTCTACTTGCAAAGTAGATGAAAAAACGAAATTCTCATGATCATAAGAGATGTCAAAATTTTCACATTTTGAAGAAGAAGCTTCCATTTCCGACCCTATTAATGATAAAGGGTCTTCTTTGGGAAATAAAGAGGAGATGATGGATTGAGAATCGACGTCATTATTCACCTCTGGTGTTGCTATAACTTCTTCTGGCCTGATTAGCGAAGTATAGACTTGTTGGATTTCAGCAGAGAAAATGAAAACGTCACCACTTATGCTTTCATCACTTCTTGGTAGGTTAACAATTTCTCCCATGTTGTCTGGCTCGATCGCCGTAATTGACATTATGGATCTTTCCCTAAGAGTATTTTGATTTGGGCCTATTTTGTCAATTTTAATGATAGGTAACACATAATCTGTACTCACATGTGAAAATGGATTTATTGTAATTTTTTCCAAACCATATGGAGCATTAACTTTGGTCATTTCCTTCGTTGTAGATTTTTCTCTTCCCCTCATGTGATAAAATGCCGCCTCAATGTATTGAGACTCACATGTCTTGAACGGGGCCTTATCACCATACAATGTTCCAACTTGACCATCGAAAAAGTATTTGAGACATTGATGGTATGATGATGGAATAGATGCATGCTGATGTAGCCAGGGTCTTCCAAGCAAGATATTGAAAGCTGAGTCTTGATCAACAATCATGAAATCCGAATTGGAAACAAGATCTCCAAACTGAGTTCTGAGTGTAACTTCTCCCAGTGGTTCTTGTTAATTTTTATCATATCCTTGTAACATCATGGTAGAAGGAGATATATCAGATTCCGTGAGGCCCAATCGACGAAGTGTACGAATGGGCATGAGATGGACTCCTGAACCATTGTCAATGAAAGCTCTTCGAACATCTATACCATTGAGTTTTCCAGATAAGTACAAAGGTTTTATGTGCCCATGAACAACATCATCTTCATCTTTATCAGTAAAAGATATCACTGCATGGCATTCTGCAGGATTATTCTCTATGTGATAGATTTCAGCTGCAGCAATTTCAGCTTCAAACTCCTGAGGACTTGACAAAGCTTCGATGAGTGCTTCCCAAAGATCTTTTGACAGATTCAAAGCATCCAAAATTGATAACTTGGATGGTACTTGGGCCAAGTGTTTCAATATATCATACTTTTGATCTAGAGGTCTGTGTTTCCCAATAGGAATATGCGGTTTAGCAGGTACCTTTGAAGCAGATGCTTTGGAAGCTGATGCATCTTGTATTGAAGCTGGAAACATCCTTGGTTTTGGCAGATTAGACTGATTAGATCCATTTACTTGCTGGGATAAAGAAGATGGAACTTTTAATCGGTCTTCCAAAATAACTGTGCCAAAACTGAGTTGGCCATTGGCAGAAGAACTTGCTTGTTCTTTTTGAGCTCGCTGAAGGGCTCTACCACGAGTTTCTGCTGCATATACAGTGCTAGCTGGGGTAAAATTAGAGTAGTGGCTTCGGAAAGATCCACGTCTTCCCCTATATCCTGAACCTCTAGAACCTCATCGGATTCCCTTATTTGATACAGGGAATTCAGGCTCATCAAGACTGGAATATGAATCTGTTAATTGAATCATATTAACAGAACCAAAGATTAACTCTTCGTCTGATAAAGACTCTTCCTGGTTAGCCTGTTTAAGCTGTGCCGTTTGATGGGGCGGTGCCCATGGATTTGAAGTAGATGGCATGAAATCTGCCAGAGTCAAAGACAATTTAGTCTTTGATACATTATCATCTTCTCCTGATTCCTCTTTCTTCTTTGAATTGCGCTGCCCTTTTGAGGATTTGTCTTTTGATGGAGGCTTTACTATAGCTTTTGTAGGAGACACAATTGGCTTCTTCAATTGTGTTCGAAAAATGGAATGGGTCCGATTTATTGTCTTTCTGACCATCCAATCATCATATTTTTTCGCAGTTTTTCTTTTGACTTTCTTCCACTCGCCTCCTTCCTCTGGATCTGTAGCAGTAATACACGCTACATGAGCTGAAGAACCCTTCAATTTGACTTGTCCCAAGTCGAACATCTTTTGCAGGAGGTCTTTAAAGACAAAACACTCCTGGATGGGATGCCCCAACATTTGATGAAAGGGACAATAATTGGGACGGTCTTCATCTCCTTCCTTGTTTGGCCTCTTGGGCACTGGTAATTGAACCAAATTATTTTCCATAGCTGAAATGAAGTAACCATGAACTTGCTCACTTCGGAAAGAGTATGTTTTAGTCTTCATATCCGCAAATTGTTTTCGTCGTTGATCTTTTTGATCATTTGTACGAAACAGCCTTTGTTGTTGGCGTTCATGAGGTGGAGCCCTTCGAGAAGATGAAGGTTTTGAAGTAGAAATAGGTACAGGTGCTTGTTTAAGCATAACTGTAGCAGTTTCTGCTTTACCCATTCTTCTTCCTGGAGCTGATGGAATTACACGAGATTTAACCTTAGCCTGTATAAGGGAATCTTCAATCTACTGAGCGATTGAAGTAAGGTCTCGAAACCCTCTTGTGTATTTCACAGGGATCAATGGCGTGCGTAATTCGTCACGCAAATTTGCCACACAGATTGGCAACAATTCCTCCTGAGGGAGTGCTAAACTCAGGGAATACGTTAATCCCTTCCAATGAGCAATGAAATCAGAGACTCTTTCATTATCCCTTTTCTTGCAGTTTGTAAGATCGAAAACTATCGTTTTTGGCAAAGTTGAGCTAAACTGAAGAAGGAATTTTTGAAGAAGATCCTCCCATCCGATGACTGACCGGGATTGCAAGCTTGTATACTAGACAAAAGCTGGTCCTTGCAAGATTCGCACGAAGCATCTGAGTTTCACTGCTTCTTGCTGCTCTGGAGTTCCCATCATAGGATCACAACAAGATACGTAATGCGTGAAATGTTGTTCAGGGTCGCCTGATCCATTGAAAGTAGGGAAAACAGGGTTTCCAAAACTGGATGGAGGAGAAATTGAATCTACCCATTCAGGGTAAACTTTATTTTCAGGTTGAACTTGCGCCCGTTTCCCTTCCATAGTTTCTAACCGAGCTGTTAATGACTCAATAGTAGTTATTAACTTTTGAGAAACATCAGGTTGAACTTGGTTTTGGGTAGGTGCCATGAATGGAGCTTGGACAGACGTGATGGTTGGTGCTGCAACTGATGGTAGTGCTGCCAACCGTTATTGCGTTTGACCCGTAGGATTAGACCTCTGAGGGTGTACTGATAAAGGAGGATATTCCTGATCCATCTCAATAGTTACAAGAAATTCCTTCGGCTGTCGGACTTCATCATTCTTAAGAAGAAGACTAATCTGAAGTAGTTCTGCATTCAACCTTCTTAATTCTTTCATTTCTTCCTCCTGTTGTGCAAACCTTTTCTCTAATGAGAGCGATTGACCTCCTTCAGAGGAAGGATGAGAAGTAACCTGATTCTTTCCTTTCCCCTTATTGGATCCTTTTCGGAGAGGGGGAAGTGGGTTACTTGAAGGAATACCCAGATTTTGGGTAAGCCTTTGATTACGTGTGCGCACACCTTCTTCATTTAGGTCTATGTGCGCAACTTCTTGAGCAGGAACCTCTTCATCTGATCCCTCTGATTGAGCCTCATCTGGTGAATCAGCAGCAACGACATTAATGACATTAATGGATGCATATTGCATGGAATCCTTTCTATCAGCATTTCTGTGATATTGTCTTCTTCCATGTCCATGATGAGACATGGAATTCCGTTGACTTGATCCCTCAGGAACTTCTTGGAGAACCGTCACTTGGAGAGAATCTCCTGATAGCTTGGCTCTTCGTTCCTCTTGAGGCTTATTCCCTAATCGAGAGAATACTGACTTTCTCTGAGGGAGGGATTGAGGATTTGAAAAAGTTCCCAGTCCGGTGGACTGGGGATGTTCCTGCTTCTTCCGCTCAACTCCTCGAATACCATTTGTTGACTCTGAGGGTTGGGTTAGAGAAGTCCCCAGTCTGACAAGCTGGGGCGTCTCTTGAAATGCTATGTCTGAGATCTTCTTAAAATCTCTCTTGATCTAGCGAATCTTAGTTCGGAAATTAGCTGGATGCATTAACCTGTATCCACTTTTATCACCTGGTTCAACAGATTGTTGGATGATTTCCGAAACTTCTGTCATTTGATGACGTGTTTGCTCCAGACGAGAGGCTTGTGCAATATTCTCACCTTCTTGATGTAGGAGCAATTTAAAAACTTGTTCTCTATATACTCGATTTTGAGAGGAACTAGTTGAAGCCTGTTCTTGAGCAAGCTTTTGATTATAAACAAATCCCATTGACTGTGGCCGGCCATGGGCAATAACATTGCATGAGGCCATTTTTGGCGGGCTTTGCTGACCGGAAAGCACTGTGAAATGTAGTGCTCCGTGAACACCCCATCCTCTGATATGAACATCAGATGGAGCATTGGAAATTAACTGACGCAATTTTCTTAGTGCGCCAAGGCATGAACGTTGAAGGGTTCTCTGTTGCTTTTCAGCCTTCGGATACCGAGAGACTGATAGAGATGCCAAATCAATCTGACGTTGTAGCCCTTCTATTATCTTAAGATGATTTTCATATTCATCGTAAGATAATACCTTCTTCTTTAATTGACAAAGAGTTTTCCATATGTTGAGACGAATATCATGGATTCCATCATCCATCAACATCTTTGGAATGTCGTACTGGGAGTCAGCCAAAGGCCAAAACATGACTAGTACTTCACTTTTTGCCAGTTTTTTCCTCATGTT
The DNA here is from genome assembly GCA_963277665.1 of Viscum album. Classification (NCBI taxonomy): domain Eukaryota; kingdom Viridiplantae; phylum Streptophyta; class Magnoliopsida; order Santalales; family Viscaceae; genus Viscum; species Viscum album. The sequence goes on along the minus strand of OY728138.1, from coordinate 49,180,929 downwards.
CAACATTTCCTCTTTATCATTAAATGAAGATTCTTCTACCTGTTTGGACCAGAGTTGGTGTTTCCTTGTTGCTTCATCGGATTCAACAAGATTGGTAGAGAGATCACTATTCATGCTGGAAGATGAATGACCCAGGGATGGTTCGGAGAATAACCTGAACCCCAGGCTATCTTCTGATGGAGAAAGAGTTTCTCCTGCCGATAGTAAAGCATCATACATGACTGGTTTTACGTTTGAAAGTTCCTCGAGATAGGAGGACTTTCTCGTCACTACATTGCCTTCTGAAGAATTTTCGAGACAACGTGAATCACTACTGCGGAGAGGACTTTCGCAGCGAAGTTCATCACCATGAGGAGGACCATCATGATGGGTTATAGCAAAAGATGAAATCTCTTTCTCCTTGGTCTTCTGACCACACAGAGGGTTCCTGTGGCTCTCATCTGAAGAAGAAACTTCAAGATTGACCGAACTTTCATGAAGCAAGTCTTCATGAGGAAGTGTCTGTTGAAGACCTTCAAAATTAATGTTCTCGTTATTGGGAACTGAGGGAGTATAATCTTGAATTCCGACAGATAAATGTCTGAGGGATTTAAGAACTCCAGCATCGAGCAAGGCTTGGTTACAGATTGGCCTTTGATCTCCTGACTGTGTTGGGCGGATCTTTCTCTTAGATGCCTTCTTACTCACTTTAGAAACTACTTGATGACGAAAGTGATTTCTCTGAGCAGGTGTATGTGCCTGATCAGGAAAGATGGTCAGGTTAGGCTGACGATCTCCACTCAAATCAGGTGTATGTGCCTGACTTGGTTGTCTGTATGATATGGGGGAGTATGCCCCATAACCCTCTTGGACTGGAACAGATGTGTGTGTCTGTTCCGGAGTGAATCGTTGATGTGTCAATCCATTGCTAGGGATAGATTTATGTGTCTGTCCCTGTGTTGATGCTGAAGCTGTTATGATATCCTGGCAAGCATCCAGAATATGAGCAGGAATTTGCTTATGCTCTTTCAGCATTGACAAAATATGTTTGGTGACTTCAGTCACCGGAACAGGGATATACGTCCATTCCGGGCTTGGAGTAGGTGTATGTGCCTACTCCTGTCCTCCTTTTCCTGTCAGTGAATCCTGACAGTACTCAAGTGTGGAGGCAGAGAGTTGAGTCTGCCTCCTGTTTGTCGTCGGGACTTTCTGACTGGCTTCTCCGTGCGCTACCAAGCGAGACTGTTGGTAGGCTTGATTAGTATTAGCAGGTGTATGTTCCTGCTGATTACACTTCGCCAAACGCGGTTGACGAGATCCATCATATGTAGTCAGACGAGCCTGCTGACTAACTGGTGATGTATAAGCAGGTGTATGTTCCTGCCTATGGTACTCCGCCATAATTGCCTGGCGGGATTGGCGTGATGCTTCCAGACGAGTCTGCTGGACAGCGGAATTAAAACGGACAGGTGTGTATGCCTGCTCGTTGTTTGCCACCAAGTTAGGTTGGTGGACTTCTCCGGAGATGGAAGGGATGAAAACCTGCCTATTGTTAACCGGATTCCGTCTCTGGCGGTTCATCTTGCCTGCTCGGGTTCGAGGAACTTGAGCTGAATGCCTGGAGTCGGTATCCTCATCTTGTTGAGGGCGCACTACCACACGAGTCTGGCGGCGATTGTTGATGGGAGCCCTCGGGAAGGACTCCTGTTTTTTTGAACTAAGGCCCTAAGAGACCTTCTCATTCACTTCCTCAGAGTAAGGGAGTGAATGGAAATTGCGTTCCGGGGATAACGACCCGAAACGGTTGGAGACGGTAGTCAGCACCGCCTGCTTCTTGATTGCTGGCCGCCGTTTTCCGGACGACCAGGTAGAGTTGTTAACTTGGAGGGCTTGACGAGCGGCCTCCAGAGTTGGGATAGTACCTTTGAGAAGGTACTCCTTAACCAGTGCATTAGAAACACAGCGTTGAAGATGCTGAGTTGGTGATGTCATCTTCAGAGCGGACGACGTTCCAGCAGGAGTAGTAGCATTGGTTTTCACAGCAGCAGACCTCACAGTAGAGGTGTTTACAGTAGTAGTATTCACAGGGGTGAATTTAAGGAAAGCCATTTTGCAGAAGATCTTGAAAAAAGAGTGCCTGTTCCATATAACAGACATAATCAAGATGAATCCGGCCACTGCATCTTTTGGATGAGCACATGTCAATGATTGCTTTGTTGGACCAAGGTGCCTAACAAAAAAAAGAACATCACTTTAACTTGGTTAAGGATTCACGTCGGGTTCACCATTTTTTGTTTCGCACGGAATCCGGGGATGACCTCCTGGATGGGATATTCAAACGTTCTGATCGGTTTCTAACAGGTTTGTTCGTAGAACCGGAAACATCCAATGATTCCACATTTTTTTGGACCTACTTTCCAAAGGCAGGCGCTCATTAGCTTGTGGGCTAATGAGGCTTAGGAATTTTCATTGGTCGAGAGGATGGGAGGTCGGACTCATCACACCTTTTTGAGGGGAATTATTGTCTACTCCGGGACTCTCTTTATAGATTTAAGTTATGTTCGTGAATCCTTATTACATTACCAAGTAAAAAATGAGCTTTCCTTTAGTTTTAACAATCAATGATTAAATATGCAAGAAATTTAGAGAATCTTTTATATGTATTCGAGGTTCTTCATCAATAGAGAATAATCTATATCTGTTTAGATATTCTTGGTCAATGGTATCCTTCAAAACATTTATATAAAAGTCTCTTTGGTCATTATGATGACCAGGCTGGTTTTAAAGCCACTCAGTGGGGCACTTTAAGTTTATCGTCATTCAAAAGAAAAGAGATTATTTCAAAGTTGGGATCGAACCCATAAATGGGCTACCTACGTATCCTTTGTTTTGGAAAAGGAATCAGAACCCACGTAGTTCGATTTATGGAGTATGATGTTTATGATTGATAGCTCAAAGAAGAATTTCATAATTACTTTTACACTCTAAGATCACGTGAGTCATGCTCGGTGTGAGAAACAAGAGGTATTGGTAAAAATTAGACAATTGTGCCATGAAAGATGCAATCATAAGAAATTGTTTGGGGCTTATGTATGTATGACTGCCCAAAATAGATGAAGGTTTAGGATTTACTTTTAGGGAGAAAATCCAGGAACAAGGTCCATAAAGGTATATGTGCTTTAAGGAGATTTTAATACTCTAATCTTGGGGCTTACTCCTAAAGAGGATGCCCAAGTTAGGAGGGGACTTATGATTGGGTTTTACTCCTGAAAAGGAAACCCAAATCAAAGGTAAATTATGACTGGTTAACAGAATTTTAAGGGGGCTTGAGGTTTACTCCTAAAAAGGAAAACCCAAGATTATGACTGGGACTTACTCCTAAAAAAGGAGGACCAGGTTATGACTGAGTCTTATTCTTGAAAAGGAGACCCAGGTTAGGGGACTTGGGGCTTACTCCTGAAAAGGAATCCCAAGATTATGGCTGAGTCTTATTCCTGAAAAGGAGACCCAGGTTAGGAATTAAGGTTTGGGGCTTACTCCTGAGGAGTATGCCCAAAATTAGAGGACATGATTGGGGCTTACTCTTGAGGAGGATGCCCAAGTTAAGGAATTAAGGTTTGGGGCTTACTCCTGAGGAGGATGCCCAAAATAAGAGGATTTATAACTGGGGATTATTCCTGAAAAGGAGACCCAGGTTAGGATTCTCTCATCTTAAAGGATGAGGTTGAATGAATGAACTCTCCATATTTAATGAAATAAGGATATTTAAATCACTAGGCTTTGAGAGATATTCCACAGAATTCCTTTTAGATAAGGAATTCAAATCAAGAAATCATGCCATAAATGGCTTTGAAGAGTGTCTTGAAGACTGAATCTTGAAAAGGAAAGGTGTGATGGCTTAAGAGGGGTAAATAATGGGCAAGATGGGCACCCAAACAGATAGGGGCGCGCAAGTCTTGCAGGGCGCGCAAGTATTCCGTGGGTGCGCAAGTATGGTCGCGCATGTATACCTGCGCGGCACATGGTGTACTTGCGCGATTTTCAACCAGCATTGAAATACTTGAGCGACTCTTTTTTAAACCCTTTATAATTTTCTTGAGGTTCCTCCAGAAAAGGGACGCGCAAGTTATATTGAAGGAAATAAGTCGGTGCGCAAGTGTTTGATAAGTTTCAACACTTAGGCCTTCCTTCTTCTCTTTAGATCTTCCGTTCTAGGTAAGAAATTACCTTAGAAGTGTTCCGGAAGCTTTGAGAAGAGACTTGGGCATCGTGAGCTTCAATCCGAGTTTCTGGAAAAAGATCCTCTCCAATGGGGGGCCCACAGGGTCTATTTATAGGCAAAAGAAGACCCCAGGCAGTTACCGGGCAGTTACCACTTAAGTCGCGCAAGTCACTTGCGCGACCAAGAGCGTCGCGCAAGTGTACTTGCGCGGCAGTGGTATAACTTGCGCGGTGGATTTTCTGTTGATCCTTTGTTCATGCCTTTGTGGATTTTTGATGTTTTCTTCAAAGGATGAATCACTTTTAGCTGAGATATTCCCTTTTCCGATCTTTAGATTCTGTGACAAAAGGAGCGTCAACACTGATATAAAATGTAAAATTGGAATTATATACACCAAATAAAAGAAATTTGGTTTAAAACATTAAAATACTCCTCAATTAAGGGAAATTGAGACAAAATCTCTTACCTCAAGTCCTTACTTGATATTTATGTTCTTAAAAACCATTCTAATAAACTTATATTAAGTATTTTATTTATTAAAAAAATTCAAGGATTAATATATTTTAATTAAAATATTAATTTATTTAATTCTAATTACATATTTAATTATGTAATCGATTATTTCTAGGTTTTGTGTCTTTAAGATGTTTGGTTCATAATTTTAAAATAGATTTAGTATGTTGACTATGGTCAAAGGGGTTATTGTTACATTATATATAAAACAATAATAATGGAATAATTATAATTTTTATACATTAATTATACTTTTAAATAACCATGAAATGTTTTTATGAAAAAATATTTATGCTAGAATAATGGAGACGATGGGTCGGATGTACGCATGAGTAATGTTTCAATTTTTAAATAAAAATAAGGGAAATATGGTGAGTTTTTTTATATTTATATAATTATGATTATATCATAAATATAATATTATTTACTTTCAAGAACTTATATGTATAATCCATGTTATGTTTTGATGAAAAAAATCACATCACTTCACGGAGGTTGTATTCCACGTGTACACACGAATGACATTATAATTGTTTAATGGATATAAACAAAAAATGATATATTGTCTATATATAATGATAATTATGTCATGAATATCATTTATATACCTTAAATAAATCACTAAAACCATTCTTGAGTAGTGGTGATGGATGCAAAATTACCTTGATTTGTGAGGTGGCAGTTTTTCATCCACACATATAAAGGTTTCATTTCCCACTTGATGGAAGAGGAGATGAATATAGGTTATTTCATTAGCATAATAAAATGCTTTTATATGTAATATAATAATTTAAATATTTTATAATGGTGGAATAATATTTTATGTAGGTATAAGAAGAAATAAAACCAAAATTCTCAGTTAAGAACTATACATATTCATCATACAGTATCTTTAGGTATATACCTAATTCCTTCCTAGGTTGGTTTTATGATCAAAATAGGGCCTCTAAAATGTGAGTTTGTATGTTAAGAATGTATTTATTTATATATTTTTCAAAAAACAACTACTTATGATGGGAAAATAGAGGAGATGCTATATTTTTATATGGGGGGAGAGGACAGACTTAGAATTTTGAAAAAGAAAAAAATATATTTTTTCCCTTACTAAAGAAAAATGTTTCAAAAAAGGACCATTAACAAATATGATATGAGATAGTGTATAAGTATGGTAGTAAAATACGTTTTATACAAGTTTTAGTCCATTTTAACCCTTATCTATTTAGATTACCCCCCCCCCCCCCCCCACCTCTAAAACTTGTTTTAACCTTAAACATGGTAACAAATTGTTTGGTTTGTTCTATTAATTATAACCAAAAATTATGTTCAACTTATTACATAATTTTAATTATTTTTATTCCATATATTTAATCCATTTTATCAAATTAAATTCACAAAATTTGAAGAATTTAATATAAAATTAAACCCAGACAACATGACGAAAATCCGTTTTTTAGGGAAATTGATTTGTACATATAAAAATGTTTTTATACAAATTTAAGTTATAATATTTATTCAAAAATCATTTATTTGATTATGTTTAACTAAAATTAACAAATTAAATTTTAAAACTAATCCAAAAAATATTATAAATCTGTAAATACCTGAAATGAAAAGTGATTTTTCAATAAATATTAGTATTTTTAACTATTACATAAAATAAAAGTACATATGAAAGTTTAAATTTACACTTATTATCCATATTTCCTACAACAAAAAATATTTCATATATAAAAGTTTTTATTTTCAGGAAATATATTCCCAATTTTCATCTTGACTGCATTATTTTCCCGATTCTGCCTTAAAACCCTATGAAAAACATTTTAAAATGTGGTATGAGAGAAAAAATCTCAGTAATGGTCATGTAAAATAAAGAAATAAACCTATTAGTCCCTGAATACTCATAAAAATTATATATTTTGAAAATAAACATTAAACTAAAAATAATAAATTTTATACACATAAAATTAACATTTCTATGAAAATATTTTCATAAATCATTTCACAATAAATATTAAAGGAAAAATAATACTGATAAAGGTTTCTTTGAATTCTTAAAAATATAATGAATGTTTTTTCAAAAAGGTATATATTTAACCCTTAAGTAGTATTATATACATTAATTTAAAAATAAGTTTATTATCTTATGATGTAAAATCATAGTATTTCCATAAAACCTATAGAAAGCATAGATTAATAATGTCGGTCACTTGGGACATTATTTTCATTTAACTCTTAAAATAACTCATATAAATGGAATTTTGTACCCAGTAAATTCCAGTAATATCTTATTAGTAACTGGACTGGTTTACTCCATCCCTTTTCTCAATGAATTATAGATCTATATCAGGATCAACCATCATCATGATATATATCGGGGTAACCCCTAAACATAAAAAAACCAAGAACCATAAAATAATCATCATATATGAAATCTTGAATTTTTATCATCATACACATAAAAATATTCCTTAGACCCATAAGAAAAAAATTCAACAAATCAAAATATCCATTCCATTTTAAAACCCTTTTGAAAATACCCATAAAAGTGGAGTGAGTGTTTTTATTTTAATAAAATAAGAAATATTCTAAAGGAATCCAAACAACAAATAATATTTATTGTGGTTGGAAAAATATATTGATGTTTTATACATTAACATTGAACGTTCCTTTTTCCTTTTTAAAAAAAAATTCCTTATAAAATACATAAAAATATTCCTTTTGAAAAACATGGAAATAATGTCAAAATATACATAAAATGTACTTTATTATTCATTTATTTCCATATAAATACATCCATAAAATAATTTTTAGAATATTTAAAATGAATAAAATGGCTTAGAAAATTAATCTTTAAAACATTCGAAATGTGGTTTTTAACATAATGTGTCTTCTACATAGTGTCTGAATCATCATGTAAAATCTTTATATTCTCAGATAATAACCTTGTATTAAATATTTACATACTTAATAAAAATTTTATCATTTATTATTCCTTTTATTTTATTTGTTACCATATGATATATGATTACATTATCAGTAATTTCACATTAGATGTATTGACGATATTTTTCTCATATACTAAATTTTACTTAATTAGATTGAATATGAAACCATAGATAATTATTAAATTGTCTATAAAATAATAATAATGAAATATAAATAGTTTTTATAAATTAATTATAATTTTAAAATTAATTGTTAAACTTTTTTCTGAAAAATGAATTACGTTACAGTCATGGAGATGGTCAGTTGTATATACGCATAAGTAACATTTTAATTTATCAAAGACTACTATGTAAAGAAGTTAATTATAATTTAATCATTAAATAATAATTATTATATCATAAATAATATTTTATATATTTAAATATAAATTTATAAACCATTAATGTGGTGTGGTGATGAAAAATGAATCACATCGCTTCATGGAGGTGGCAATTCACACGCTTGCATGAACAAACATATCATTTTTAAATTGATATAAGGGTAATAAAATAGATGATATATTATATTTAAAAATGTTAATTATGTCATTAATACCATATATATAAATTAAATCCATCATTATGATAATTATTGAGAGGCATTGATGGAATAAAATTACTTCGATTCGTGAGGTGATAGTCTTCCATACACACGAATAATAGTTTCATTTCCCATTTGATTGAAGACGATATGGATATAGGATATAAAATTAATAAAATAAAATCTAATTATACTGAATATACTGATTATTATCTCATTGTGGTTTAATATGATTTTAATGAGGAAGAGTAACAATTAAAACAAAAACACTCGATTACGAACCATATGTCTTCTTCGAGCATCCTCTTTAGATTTTTACCTAAATCCTTTCATGGTTGGTCTTATAATCAAAAGAGAGTGTATAAGATGGTTTCAGTGACTTTATTAATCTATTTGGGTAGGTATTTGACACACCAAAAGGCTATTAATGTGAGTAGAATAGTGAATATGGGTGTCCTTTTTTAAGTGGGGGAGAGGACACACATGGAAGTTTTAAAAAGATTAAATTATGTTAATGTCTTACTGAATCCAAATGGATAAAAAATAAAACATTTCTAAATATTATATGTAATACATTCTAAATATTTAAATAAAATATAATTTATACATGCTTTTTATCACTTTAATTTAACCCTTAAGTAAACCCATTTTAGCATTGACTATGGTAACATATTTTTTATTTTCTCCTTTTCATTATGACTAAAAAACATGATAAAATTTCGTAATATAAATATTTTTACTCCAAAAATTTAATCCATTTTATCATATTCAATTCATAGAAGTGGCAGAATTTAATTTAAAATTATTCCCGCAAAAGGCAATGATAGATAATGTATTTATACAAAATTAAAGTATACTTTTGATTCTAATAACATTTATTGGATTATTTTTAATCGAAATTAAATAATGAAATTTTAAAACTAATCCAAAATAGAATGTGACTCTTTAAATAATTGAAAATAAAATATAGTTTTCATTGAAAATCATAATTTTTCAGTATTCATTAGAAAATAAGACATTTCAAAAAAATTTAAAAATTAATCCTGAAATATTTTTAATAGATTAATTGAAAATTTATTTTTAATATTTCAAATATTAATTTTATAATTTATAAATCCTAATTTTAAATAAAACAATATAATGCATGATAAAACAATTTGGATCAAAATAAATCTATTTCTTTTTAACTAAAAATTTACTTAATATTTTTATAATTGATATAAATATATAAAATATTACTAACGAATAATAAAAATACTTGAAAATTATTTATATTAACAGGACCTAAGATATTACATTCATCTCCCATTTCTGAAATTATTTCCCTCAATTTTATCTATTACTTAAAAAAATGGTTATATTTTTCCATTATATCATTTTTTGATTCTCGTTTTGATTCTTCAATCTTATAGTTTTTTAAAAAACCATAACCTAATAAATTACTTGATTTTATATTAATTTATCTATACGGTAAATTGTAACATCCCATGTAAATAAATAATAAGACATTTTCATATTTATTAATATTTTTGAATTAAATATTAATTTTACTTTAATGTGGTTACTATGTTCGATGGCATACCCGATATACAAAAACGGATTTCTTTGAAATCTTACGTTGCACACTGATAATATAATAATATTATTTTAAATGGTAGGTAACACGTAGTCGTTGTATTGGCAGGAATAAATAGAAATAACTAAAATATGATTATATATGTTTGTTAAATGTTTTTATATTTATCCAATAATTGTTAAAGTCTTAAAATGCGAATGAATCCAATTGTAAGCATAAATACTCTAATATTCACTAAAAGGTAGATTTATCACCTTTTGATGGAAAACCCACTTTAAATATAGTTTTGTTCACTCTTATACATTCTATTGGACCAAATAAAATTCTTCTTTAGAATCGGGACATGAAATATTACTTTTTGTATGTTTTTGTTATTTTTCAGATAAAGTTCATTTTTTAAATGAATAGTGAAAATTGTTGTATTTTAATTCAAAACCTCATTTTTTAATCCAATTTATTTATATGGTTAGATTATCTTTGTAATTGGTTTAATGTTTAATTAGAATATATTTTTACAATTTAATCTAATGGTGGTCATTGGAATTAATTTCACTTTGAAATTAATCTTAAACAAGTGTCAATCTTTTGATAGATATTGTTTCTTAAAAACACGCTATTTGTTTTGACAACAGCAATAAATTATAAAATTCATTAATGCAACTTATATGTTTTGAATTTTTTAAAATAGACATAATTTGTGAATTTGTAATATCAAATATATCTTAGGGTGAATTTTTGGTATTTTTCTGAAAAACATCAATTTTTATGAATAGTGAAACCACTAAGTGGTAATTAATAAAACTGATTTTTCATTTAAATAAAATTTTACCGCTTCTGTGAATTGAATTTCAAAAATCCAACATACATGGTTGTAATTAGTTATTAAAATGTTGTTCAATGTGATTAAAAATATTTTTTGGTGAATAGTAACTTTTGACTTTTATTAACCGCGATTAAAGATAATAAGTGTAATTGAAGGTAAAAATAATGTTATAATAATATGAAATTACCATTACACATGTCCTAACCTTATTTTATGAGTCTTGGGCGACCAAGAAAAACCATGGGTCAATTTTGGGACCCCATGGAGCCACTTGGGTAAGATAATTACATTAATACCTTTTTATTTAAAATAAAAATAAAAATGTCACAAACATGTATTGTTTTACCAAAACAATTTTTAGATGGGGTTATATAATTGATATATTTGACTAAAAATATTAATTAGAACGATAAAAAAATTCCCTACTTCAAGGAAATGTGTTTTAAAAATTTTAGACATAAAATAAATAAAATTATTTGGGACGTAAGGATGATGCAGTGTTTACGTCATTATTGGATAATTTAAAGAAATAAGAAGATAAAATTTTAAACAATATCGAAAACTTTTCCAATTATTGTTGGATGATTTTATTTTGAACATGGATCACCTTATCTTTGAATTTAATTATTTTTTGACATTTAGAAACTGAAAAACATTATATAATAAAATAATATTTTAAAGCTTTCCAAAAGAGCCCCTCATATCCCTTATAAAAAGACCCCCCCCCCCCCCCTCCTACCCATTTCACACACTTCCAAAGCCCTTTGGATCTTAAAACCTCTACTCAAATAAGATCCAAATATTCCTCTCTTCATCATAGAAGCCTTACTTTAGGCAGAAAGCACTTCAAGAAACCATTTTGGTTCAAACCAAGGGGAGTTAACCGATTTAAATGTACCGTCTTCTCTTTTGTTCTTTTGTTTTATTTTGCTTCTCCAACCCCATAAAATATTTTTATTAATTTAATTTGTTACAAAACCAGTATCTTCAATATAATAATATGTTGTTATGAGATTTATTAGAGCTACACTTACACACACCTCCATCTAAGGGGTGAATAATATATTGTTTCTGTAGACGGCGAACTACTTCCTCACAAAACGATGATTGCTCAATTATCTTCTATCGCCTCTCATGGTGGCCATTAATATGTCACTGTATTTATATATGATATATATTATTTTTATTTTTTCCTTATGCTTCTTTATTTATCATTTATGTCATACCTTTATGGTTTCCATAATGGGTAAACGTGATAATTTCATTTTAGGAAGTGCGGACTACCGCCCCCTCATGGTGATTTTGAATCGTTAATGCCATATGTGAGACGTATAAAGGATGGATTTAATAATATTATATATGATATTATAATGTAATTATAATGAACCTATATATCGTAATGTTATCATTCCATTAAATGAAAAATAGAAATGAAAGTAGTGTTCTTGCGTACGTACGGTTTACCGTCTCCATGAACGGTGCATTTAATTTCATACCTTTAAATGTTATGTACTATTATAAATACATATTATACTGGATATATATGATATATATGATATATATGATATTTACATCATGAATATCATTTGGAGATAATGGATATTTTACCCCATGAACAACTTGTAATTATAAGAACTTTATTTTTGACTCAAGTACCAAATATCGACAAAACGGACGTTATTAACATAAATGATTACATAATGTTAATAACATGGTAATAAGTGATATAAAAGGGATAATGAACTTGAAAAAGATTTTTAAGAAAGTATAAATTAACTTTAGTTTATTATTCATGAGATTAAAGCACGATCGAGTCATGTCAGACTCGAGGTAAGGGACTTCGTCTCAATCTCCTTTCATTGTGGCAGATTTTATTTTAATAAAAGACTTTCTTTTATACGATCTATAAAAACATTTGAATTTTCATTTCATTCAAAGGGAATATTTTTCTACAAAGTGTTTTACTAAACGAAAAAAATCAAGGTTTTTTTAACGTATGTAGTGACAACGACCTTTCCATCGCCGCAAGTATTACTTGATATTTGGCTTCCTTAACTAGCAGTAATGTTTTTAAAAGAAAAATAAATACCATATACTCTATTATGTATTTAGGTATTGAAAATGGTTTTGATAATGGATTTTTTATGTCAATATATTTAATTGATATATTGTGATTGAAATGTGGAAATGTTTTCTTTCCTTTATATTTGTTATATGTGTTATGATTTTATAATGGTACTTAAAAATTTGACGGGTGGTTACATGATAAACAAAATGATGGGTGGTGTCCTGATAAACCAGGATGGGTGGTAAAGTTATAACCACCAATTCATTTAGGTGAAAAGTATTACTTATGATTTGGTATTCATGTTTTACATGTTGTTTTGAAAAACTAATAGTTTCCTTCTTTGTGAATCCCTTACTGTGATTTGTATTCTCATCCCTAGTTTTTGAAATGTTTTTCATAGGACATAAAGTGGAATAGGGTCAAAGATAGGATCAAGGTATGTCATGCTGTCTAAAACATGGAATTGGACATGATTCTTTTTCAAAAGTTTTTATTTTATGAAAAAAATGGAAACTGAGTAGAAGATTATACTTTGTAACTTTTGAGATGTAATAGTTATGGCCTAATTCTATAAAACTCTAAACCTGAAAAGATCTCAATGTGAATTATTCATTTAATTCAAGATTAAGTACTGTTTTAAGGCTGGGTCCTTATAGTTGGTATCAAATGTCAGTTTAGACAACTTTAGGAGTTAGAATATTGTTAAATTCATGTCCATAAATTTATTTATGGTATGATTGAAATGATATAGAATTTAAATATTACCATGTTGATTAACCTAAGATATTTCTTAGTTCAGAATGGTTTTCCATAGAGGAAACAAGGCAATTATGTTGGGACGACATCAGGAGGAAAACGAACATCCAAATCAGCAACCTGAGGTGGTTGGAATCAGAATTGATTAGTTTGTTGTAGTGATGGCACAGTTGACTCGGACTATAAATGGTGGTGGTATCCATACACAATATCATCCAGATCAACCACGAAGGAACATGTCAGTAGTGGATAATTTTATGAGGGAACATCCTCCATCATTCAGAGGATAATCTGACCCTATGCTAGAAGAAAGATGGATTGAAGTACTGGAGAAGATTTTTGAGGTCATGGGGTGTTCAGAACATTAAAAGGTTAGTTTCTCTTTTCATCATTTTGAAGGTAAAGCTGATCAGTGCGGGTCGATGGTCAAAAATATCAGGTATAGTGAGGAGATTTATGATCTTGACAGGGATGAATTCAAAGGTATGTTTCTTGAGAAATATTTTCCTATGTTGGAACATATTAGGATGGAAAAACAATTCCTAGAATTGAGGCAGGAGGATGACTTAGTGGCTGCTTATGAAGCAAAGTTCACTCTACTGGAAAGGTATGCTCCAAATTTCATACAAGAACTTGATAGTAAAATCAATCATTTTTACTCAGGGTTAAATCCAAAATATCGAAGGTCTTTAGCTTCTCGAGAGTTCAAAATTTATGAAAAACTTTTTCGATGTTCGGAGAAGTTGTAAATATAGTTATTTGATGATCAGGTGTTCTTTGACAAAAAACCGAATAAGAGGTCTAGTTGGCAGGAAAAGGGAACGAATTCATCAAAGAGGCATGCAGGTAAGAAAACCAAATATCCATCATGTGAGAAGTGTGGTAAAATGCATCCTGGAGAATGTTTATCCATGTCTGGAAAGTGCTTTTTGTGTGGTAAGTCTGGCCATATTGCTCGTAACTATAAGGAATATGGTCAAGCAAGTAATGAAAATCCAGTAGTAAGATTTTTTAAGTGTAATGAAATAGTTCATTATGCAAATTAGTGTCTAACGAAGAACTCAACTGAGGTAAAACAACCATACTTCAAGCAAAAAGGGCTGGTGAAATACTTTGCAACTACTTAAGGAGATGTTGAGTCATCGAATGAAGTAGTATCAGGTAAACTGTTTATTTGTTCAGATTATGGCAATGTGTTGTTTGATTCAGGTTCTACACATTCATTCATTTCTAAGAAGTTTTCTAGTAAATTGGGAATTCCATCTCATAATATGAATCCTGAAATTATGGTAAAAACACTAGGGGGAAACGTTGAGACAAAATGAAATTATAAGAACCTTCATATCCTTGTGTGTGGAAAGAATATACTAGAAAACCTTATTGTTTTTCCTCTAGTAGAGTTTGATATTATTTTGGGAATCGATTGGATTTCTGTTTATCATGCTAAGATTGACTGCAGAGCTAAAGAGGTTTCTTTTCAGAAAGATTTTCAGTTTGTGTACAATAATGAACCCTTACTTTTGATAACACATCAGGAAGCTGAGAAACTAGTAAATGATGGAAATTAATGTTACCTTGCACATATTGTTGAAAACAAAGGAAATGTTCAGATTAATGATGTTTCAGTGGTAAATGAGTATCTTGATGTTTTTCATGATGAGTTGCCTGGTATTATACATGATCGGGAAGTTGAATTTACTATTGACTTAGTTCCTGGTTGTAAGCCAATTTCAAAACCCTCTTATCGAATGACTAAAGTTGAACTTTAAGAGTTAAATAAGTAACTGCAGGAGTTATTAAATAAAGGTTTCATTCAACCTAGCACATCACCATGGGGTGATCCTGTCTTTTTTGTTAAAAAATGATTCTTCAATTAGACTTTTCATTTTTATAGAGCATTGAATAACATCACTATTAAGAACAAGTATCCTTTGCCTCATATCGATGATTTGTTTGTTCAGATCTATGGAGCTCAGAATGCTTCAAAGATTTACTTGAGGTCGGGGTACCATCAGTTGAAAGTAAATGAAGCAGATGTTCTAAAGACTATGTTTCATACTAGATATAGCCATTATGAATTTTTAGTTATGCCTTTTGGTTTAACCAATGCACCTACTGTATTAATGGATCTAATGAATAGAATTTTTTATGGGTTCTTGGATATTTTTGTGGTTGTGTTCATTGATGATATTTAGGTCTATTCCAAAAGTAAATAGGAACATGAAAGTCATTTAAGGGTTATCTTGCAAACCATAACAAAAATAAACTGTATGGAATATTCAGCAAGTGTGAGTTTTGGTTACAAAAAATTTCTTTCCTTGGTCAAATTGTTTCAAAAAATGTAATAACTGTTGATCCTGATAAAACAAAAGTTTTTGAAGAATTTCCAAGACACACAAATATATTAAGATTGGTGAATGTGATGATTGTTTTCAGGAATTGAAAAGAAGATTGGTGAATGCCCCAGTTTTGGCACTAACTTCCAGAAATGGTGAGTTTGTTATCTACAGTGATTCTTTGTTGAAAGGACTTGGTTGTGTCCTTATGCAGAATGAAAGGGTAATTTCTTATGCTTCACCTCAGTTGAAAAATCATGAGTTAAATTACCCTACACATGATTTGGAATTAGTTGCGGTTGTTTTTTCTTTAAACTTTTGGAGGCATCATTTTTATGGAGTAAAGTGTGAAACATATACTAATCACAAAAGTTTAAAGTATATATTCACTCAAAAATAATTGAACATGAGATAGAGGAGATGGTTGGAATTAATCAAGGATTACGATTGTACAATTCATTACCATCCGGGAAAAGCAAATAAAGTGTCTGATGCTTTGATTCTAAAAATTAATGCTTCATTAACTATGATACGTTTGGAATAAAATCCTTTGATTTTTGATTTGATGAAATTTGGAATAGAAGTTGTTGGTGCAGGAAGTTCTTATGTTCTGTTTCAGGTGTCAGTGAGATCATCTCTATCAGATAGAATTAAGCAAGCACAGAGGAAAGACAATGAGTTGTAGAAAAAGGTAGGGATGGTTCAGAAGGGTATGTTTCCAGAATTTAACATTGATAATGATTGTGTTTTGATGTTTGGGGAGAGATTATGTATTCCATGTGATTCACAGTTGAAGTATGAGTTGTTATGTGAGGCTCATAGTTCCCAATTTTCATTTCATCCTGGCAGTACAAAGATATACTGAGATCTATAAGAGTATTAATGGTGGGATGTAATGAAAAGTGATATTGTTGATTTTACTATGAAGTGTTTGACTTGTCTGCAGGTTAAAGTTGAATGGCAGTTACCGAAAGGGATTCTTCAGTCTTTACCGGTGCTAGAGTGGAAATGGGAAAATATATCCATGGACTTCGTTGTGGGATTACCAAAGACATCTCAAGGTAATAATGTAATTTGGGTTATTGTTAATCATTTGACTAAATCTCCTCATTTACTTCCTATTCGAGATACATTATCTCTAGATAAACTTTCCTAGTTATATATTAATGAGATAGTCAAGTTACATGGAGTTCCCCTCTCCATTGTATCTGGTCATGATCTCATGTTTACTTCTAACTTTTGTAGAGGCCTTTAGAAGTTGTTGGGTACTGAATTAAATTTTAGTACAGCTTTTCATCCATAATAAGATGGGCAGTCAGAATGAATAATTAATACCTTGGAGGATATGTTACGTGCCTGCACGATGGATTACCAGGGAAGTTGGAACCAACATATTTCTTTGGATGAATTTCTTTGTAATAACAGTTTTCATTATAGTATACAGATGGCTCCATTTGAGTCATTATTTGGTAAACGGTGTCGAACTCCAGCTTTTTGGGATGAAGTAGGGGAAAGAAATATGATGGGACAAGAATTGGTAGAAGAGATGGTACAAAAAGTTTAGTTGATTCAGAAGCACGTGAGAACAGCTCAGAGTCGGCAGAAAAGTTATACGGATAACTGGAGGAAGGATCATCCTTCTGATGTAGGTGATCATGTTTTTCTCAATGTTTCTCCATGGAAAAGTGTGATGAGTTTTGGAAAGAAAGGAAAGCCGAGTTTGAGGTTCATTAGACCTTATGAAATCCTAGAGAAAGTTGGATCCATTTCATATAGAGTGACATTAACTCCAAGTTTGACCCAGGTATACAGTGTTTTCCATGTTTCAATGTTGAGAAAGTATATTCCAGATCCATATCATTTTTTGATCCCAAACCTAGTTCAGTTGGAAGAGAATCTCTCTTATGAGGAACAACTGGTCCATATTCTTGACCGTAGAGAGCAAGTGTTGCGGAATATGGTAATTCATCAGGTGGAGGTTTTGTGGAAAAATGAAATGGTTGAAGAGGAAAAGTGGGAATCTGAAAATGCTATGGGGGATAAATACCTCCATTTATTTTATAAGTGAATAAAATTACGAGGACGCAATTCCCAAAAGGGGGGAAGGATGTAACATTCCAATTAAATAAAGAATAATTCATTTTAATATTTATTAAAATTTTTGAATTAAATATTAATTTTACTTTAATGGGGTTTCTATGTTCAATGGCATACCCGATCTGCAAAAACGGATTTCATTTAAATCATACGTTGCACACTAATAATATAATAATATTATTTTAAATGGTAGTTAACACGTAGTAGTTGTAGAGGAGAAAATGAATAGAAATAACTAAAATATGATTATATATGTTTGTTAAATGTTTTTACATTTATCCAATAAATGTTAGAGGCTTAAAATGCGAATGAATCCAATTTTAACCATAAATACTCTAATATTCACTAAAAGGTCGATTTATCGCCTTTTGATGGAGAATCCTATTTAAATATAGTTTTGGTCACTCTTATACATTCTATTGGACCAAATAAAATTATTCTTTAGAATTGGGACATCAAATTTTACTTCGTGTATGTAGTTGTTATTTTTCCGATAAAGTTCATGTTTTAAATGAATAGTGAAAATGTTGTATTTTAATTCAAAACCTCATTTTTTAATCTAATTTATTTATATGGTTAGATTAAATTTTTAATTGGTTTAAAGTGTAATTAGAATATATTTTTACCATTTAATCCAATGGTGGTCATTGGAATTAATTTCACTTTGAAACTGGACTTAAACAAGTGTCAGTCATTTGATAGATATTGTTTCTTAAAAACAGGTTATTTGTTTTGACAAGAGGATTAAATTATAAAATTAATTAATGCAACTTATATTTTTTGAATTTTGTAAAATAGACATAATTTTGGAATTTGTAATATCAAATATATCTTAGGGTGAATTTTTGGTATTTTTCTGAAAAACGTCAATTTTTTATGAATAGTGAAACCACTAAGTGGTAGTTAGAAAAAACTGATTTTTCGTTTAAATGAAATTTTACCACTTTTGTGAATTGAATTTTAAAAATAATACATACATTGCTTTCATTAGTAATTAAAATGTGGTTCAATGTGATGAAAATACTTTTTTGTGAATAGTAACTTTTGACTTTTATTAACTGTGATTAAAGGTATTTAGTGTAATTTAAGATAAAAATAATGTTATAATAATATGAAATTACCTTTACACATGTCCTGCTCTAATTTTATGATTCTTGGCCGACCAAGAAAAACCGTGGGTCATTTTTGGGACCCCATGGTGCCACTTGGTTAAGATAATGACATTAATACCTTTTTATTTAAAGTAAAAATAAAAATGTCACAAACATGTATTGTTTTACCAAAACAATTTTTACATGAGATTATATAATTGATATATTTGACAATATATATTAATTACAAATATAAAAACATTTCCTACATTATTGTAATTTTTTAATAATTTTTAAACATCAAATAAATAAAATTATTTATGACACAATCATGATGCAGTGTTTACGTCATTATTGAATAATTTAAATAAATAAGAAGATAATGTTTAAAAAAATATCCAACACTTGTCCAATTATTATTGGATGATTTTATTTTGAAAATTGGCCACCTTATCTTAGAAATTAATTATTTTTTGACTTTTAGAAACCGAAAAGAATTATATAATAAAATAATATTTTCAAGCATTCCAAAAGAGCCCCTCCTCTCCCTTATAAAAATACCCCACATCCTAGCCATTTCACACACTTCTCATGCCTTTTGGATCGTCCAAAATCTACTCAAATAATCTCCCAATATCCCTATATTCATCATAAAAGCCTTACCTTAGGCAGAAAGCACTTCAAGAAACCATTTTGGGTCAAACCAAGGGGAGTTACCAGATTTAAAGGTAATAGATTGCCTTATGTTCTTTTGTTTTATTTTGCTTCTCCAACCCCCTAACCTATTTTTATTCATTTCTTTTGTAACAAAAAAAGTAACTTAAATATAATAGGATTTTTTTATCATAAGGATTCGAGCTACACTTACACATACCTCTATCTAATGGGTGAAGAAAAAACTGTTTCTGTGGACGGCGAACTTCTGCCTCACGAAACGATGATTGTGCAATTATCTCCTACCAACTCTCATGGAGGCCATTAAGATGTAAATGTATTTATATATGATATATATTATGTTTATGTTTTCTTTATTCTTCTCTATTTCTCATTTATGGCATACCTTTATGGTTTCCATAATGGGTAAACGCGATAATTTTATTTTAGGAAGTGCGGACTACCGCCCCCTCAAAGTGATTTGAATCGTTAATGCCATATATGGGACATATAAAGGATAGAGTTAATAATATTATATATTATATTATACTTTAATTATAATTTACTAATATATCATATTGTTATCATTCCATTAAATGTGAAAAAAAAATGAAATTAGCGTTCATGCGTACGTACGGTTTACCGTCTCCATGAACAATGCATTTCATTTCTTACCTTCAAATATTATATACTGTTAAAAATACATATTATACTGGATATATATGATATATATGATATTTAAATCATGAATATCATTCTGTAGATAATGGATATTTTACCACATGAACAACTTGTAGTTATAAGAAGTTTATTTTTGACTCAAGTACCAAATATCAACAAAACGACCATTATTAACTTCAATGATTACATAATATTCATAACATGGTAATAAGATATATAAAAGGGATAATTAAGTTGAAAAAGGTTCTAAAGCAAGTATAAATTAAATTTAGTTTATTATTCAGAAGATTGAAGAACGATCGAGTCAAGTCAGACATGAGGTAAGGGACTTCGTCTCAATCTCCTTTCAATGAGGTATATTTTGTTATAATACTAGACATTCTTTTATATGGTGTATAAACACCAATGACTTTTCATTTCATTAAAATGGAATATTTTTCTACTAATAGTTTTACTAAACGAAAAAAGTAATGTTTCTTTTAATGTACGTCGTGACAATAACCTTTCTGCCGCTGTGAGTATTACTTGATCTTTGGATTCCTTTACAAGCTGTAATGTTTTTAAAAGGAATAATAAATACCATATACTCTATTATGTATTTTGGTATTGAAAATGGTTTTTATAATGAATTTTTTATTTCAATATATTTAAGTGATATATTGTGATTGAAATATGGAAATGTTTTCTTTCTTTTATATTTGTTGTATGTGTTATGATTTTATAATGGTACCTGGACATTTGACGGGTGGTTATGTGATAAACCAAATGATGGGTAGTGCTGTGATAATCCAGGATGGTTGGTTATGTTATAACCTCCAATGCATTGGGTTTGGAAGTTAACCATATGGTTATTCCATTTAGTGACATTTGTGGAATTCGACTGTATGGTTATTCCATTTAAGTATGTTTATGTTCCAAGTTACCTTTATATGTTATATGTTTATTATATGGGTTTTATGGTGATATTTTGGTTAAAAAGGGTAAGAAATGATATTTTACTCAGTGAAGAGTATTTACAACATCATATAGGTGAAAAGTATTACTTATGATTAGGTATTCATGGTTTACTTATTGTTTTGAAAAACTAGCAGTTTTCTTATTTGTGAATCCCTTACTGAGATTTTTATGCTCATCCCCAGTTTTTGAAATGTTTTTCATAGGACATAAAGTGGAATAGGGTCAAGGATGGGATTCCGGAAAGTCGGGTTGTCTAAAACATGGAACTGGACAAGAATCTTTTTTTCAAAAGTTTTTATTTTATGAAAAAAATCGAAACTGAGAGGAAGTTTCTACTTTGTAACTTTTGAGATTTAATAGTTATGGCCAAATTATTTAAAAATATAAACCTATAAAGATCCTAAATGTGAATTAATCATTTAATTCAAGATTAAGTAATGTTTTAAGAATTGATCCTTATATAAATAGTATCTACAATTTATTCTTTATAAGAAGGATTTTCTTCCAACAAAATTACTTCTGGGATTAAAACATGAGATACCACCAACACATATTTCCATAATAAGTAAGAATTGAATACATCATGAACCTGTTATAAACATATATTGAAGGCCACTCAGTAAGCAACTGATGCAATATTCTTTATAATTTCATGTGGTCTAACAATTTGTGGATTCAAAATTTTTACGTACCAAAACACATGACACTTTTCCATGGAGATCCACTAAAAACATGATCACCTATCTTGAATGATATATCTTTACTCTTATTATCTAATAATTATAATCTATGAAATTTCTAAAAGAATATATTTTTCAATGATTAAGGAAAAATAATAAATTTTGTTTAAAAAACATTTTCTTCCCAAGTATTTATAAAGTAATATTCTATTTTTGATTAGATTTAAAATATAATTAGTTTATTTCAATTAAAAATAACCCAATAATTGTTCAAATAATATAAATTATACTTTAATTTAGTATAAAAACATTTTTATACCTAAAAAATCATTTTTCAAAAAAGCTATTTTTGGTCACATTTTTTAGGATTAATTTCAAATTAAATTATGTTAGTTCAATGAAATTAATTTTATAAAATATATTTTATATTTATAATACTAATGATTTATATAATGTAATAATTTCAAAAAAAATTAAAATGAATATTAAAAATACTAAAAATCTATCACCACAGTTAAGAATAAAACAGGTTTATCATAGATAAAACTAAAGAGATTACTGTAAAAATGACCTAAAAACTGTTTAAATCCTATTGGGTGACCATATTTAGAACCTATATCATTTAAAAAATTTATCTTCCATTTTTTATCCATTTAATTTGATTAAATCATTAATATATTTTAATATTTTCAAAAATTAAATTTTGTCATCCCCCCACCTATAAAAGGACACCCACTATCCTATTATATCCACACTTAAAGAGCTATTAATTACATCAAATATCTACCTAAATAACTTCCTTAAATCATTAAACACATCCTAGAGGACCTATTATTATAATAAACCCATCCTAGTAAGGGTTAAGGTATAAAAAAAGAGGTTGTTTGAAGAAGAGGTATAGTTCTTAAACAAGATTTTTTATTTTATTTCATTTTAGACCACATTAAAATCATTTAAAAAATATAAAATAATAACCCAAGATTATTCCATATAATGAGGTGTTTTTATGTTAATTTCATAACTTATATCCATATCCTTATTCATTCAAATTGGAAATGAAACTATCTTTTATGTGTACGGAGGACTATAACCTTGTGAACTGATGTAATTTGTTTTCCATAACCACCAATAATAAATGGTTATAATGATGGATTTAATGTATATATATTATAATAATGACATATTTATAATTATTTAACGATAATATCATTTTTTCCTACCTTTACATCCATTGAAAAATGATAATGTTTTTCATGCGTGCATGTTGATTACCACATCCTTGAAGCGATGTGATTCGTTTTTCCTTACAAATTCACATGGATGGTATATATAAGTGTATTTAAAGGTAAAAAATTATATTCATAATACAATAATCATTATTTAAATATATATTCAAACTTAACAAATTTCTATCATTCTATTGGTAAAATGAAAACGTTATTCATGTGTATTTATAGTCGACCATCTCTATGGTTGTATCCTAATTCATATTTATTAAACATCATTCATAGTTAGTTTTAAATGTTTAATTAATGTATAAAAACTTAATTATTTAATTATTAATTTTACATATATAATTTAATAGTGGCCAATTTTACAATTTTAAACTTACCAAAGTGATTTTGGAGATATGACCCAAATATCATCAAAACATCTAACAAGATCTTAATTGATTAAATAATTATATATAACTTGGTAATAAATATAATAAATTTTGTAGTAAACTTTACCAAATTTATTAATAAATTAAATAATTAAGATAATTTTTTAATTTTGCAATATTAATAATTTTCATGAAGAGTCGGACTTCTGGTAAAGAACATGTTACCTTAAAACCTATTTTAAATATTTTAAATATTTATATTCTATATTTTTTTATACCATGTTCATATTCTTAAAGTTATTTTATTTACATACTTATATGAACATGAATCAATTATAAATGAAATTTTTTTACTTTATTTGAATAGTTTATAAATGGAGTCTTTATACGTATTTTATATAAAGTGTTTTGAGAAAATGGAAAATAAAAGTTCTATTTTAATATATACGACATCAATAGTTTTTCCATCATCATAACCATTATTTTATATCGAGTTTACTTTACAAGATTTCATTTTTTTTCAAATAAAATCTCTCATTCCTTATGATTTTTTGTATTTCTAAAAAGGGTTTCAAATTTATTGTATATTTCGATATATATAAAGGTTTTTTATGGGCGAAAATAATATATTTATGAGCACGATGATGAAAATAAAATATTCCATGTATTATGATTATGTTATGGTTCATGTGAATTGATTATGATGATGGATTGCCCTAATATAGCTCATGGTGATAGGTGAGCAAAATATTGTTCTCCAACGTATTGCCTAAAGGGATATAATTTATAAAATAGGTTTCCCCTAAGAGATTATTGGAATTTACCAGGTTTGTTGTTCCATTATAAAAGAGTGATTATAAGACTGATATGAGAATTATCTCCCAAGTTACCCACATAATTTATCTATACACTCTGTGGGTTTTATGGAAATATTATGATTTCATAAGGAAATATTTATATAAAAATTCATAATAAACCTTAAAGGAAAAAATAAAACTCATAAATGTTTATTTATAATCATGAAAAAATAATAAAAACGTTTTCATAATGTTATAAATTTCACCATTAAGATGTAATATAATATTCTATTTAAAAATAGGCTCATTATCATACCCTGTGATATCGTAAGATTTCAATAAAAACCTCAAGAAATAATAGATAAATCATGTAGGTAACTTGAGACATCATTTTCATATCACTCATTTAATTACTCTTACAAGTGGGATAACCAACCTAGTAAATTCTAAAAATCACTTAGGATAAACCAAACTCGTTTACTTGTTCCTCTTAACCCACACATTGGAGAGAAATATTTGGATAAACCATCATCATGATCTATATTAAGCTCACCCATAATCATAAAAAAATCCAAGATCCATAAAATAATCATAAAACATGAATTATTTCCCTTCCATCATCACACTCATAAAAATATTTTTTTTCACCCATTTGAAAACATTTTCAGATATTAAAATATACATTCCATTTAAAACACATTTTGAAAATACCCAGAATAAATAGATATAGTGTGTTTCATTAACTAAAAAACTAAATATTTTAAAGGAATCCAAACATAAACCAATGGTTATAGCAATATAATTATTTTTGATACTATATATGTTAAAATAGAACATTTATTTTTCCTCTTTGTCCAAACATTTGATATAAAACATGTAAAAATAACTGTTTTTAAAACCATTGAAAGAAGTTAAAAAGTGAAAAAAAATATATTTATAATTCATTTATGTCAATATAAATACATAAATAAAATAATTCGAAAAATATGGACATGAGATAAAAATATTTGAAAAATAAGTATTCAAAACAATTAAAACGAGGTTTTTATGGTAAAGTTTCCCTTACCTCTAATCTGAATCATCACGTATGTTCTTTATCTTCTATATAAATTTTGTAATAAATTATTTAATTTCTTAGGAACATTTTATAGGTTTAATAAATCATTGTTAAACCATTAATTTCATTTATTTCAATGGAATATTTAATTAAATAATCAATTAATTCCACATGAGGTGTTTTGATGTTATTTCACTCAAATGTCCAAAATAACCTTGATAAGATGAATATGGTCAACGTAGTCATTATTAAATAAAATATATGATAATTTTAATTAAATAATCATCATATTTGAACATTATGTTTACTTTAAAATCATCCAGGAATGACGGTTATGAAAAAAAATTAATTTACAATCCCAGAGACAGTTGGTCGTACAAACGCATGAGTAACATTTTCATTTTAAACAAATCATGAGGGAATGAATGTAAGTACCATTATATCTTTGAATAATTATGATTCTATCATTAATATCATATTGTATATTTAAATAAACTTATATATACCACCCATGTGATTTGGTGATGAAATATGAACCACACTGCTTCGTGGTAGTAAACAAATCTACTCTTACACCCGAACAACGTTATGATTTTCAATGGATGGAAAGGTATAAAAAATATATTATATTTTTAGAATAATAATTATTTAATGAATATAATATATAAGTATATTAAACCCATAAATATTTCCATTTGTGATAGGTGGTGATGGAAAATGAATTACATCAGTTCGTGAGGTGGTAGTCCTCCGTACACATAAACTATGGTTTCATTTATCATTTGATTGAAAATAAGATGGATATAAGTTATAAAATAAAAATATTAATATCACAGTATATTTAATATATTGATTTTATTATTTTATAATGGTTGAAAATTATTTTATGTAAGTTTAATAATAAATCAAATGATAACGCTCGGTTAAGAACTATACCTCTTCTTCGGACCACCTCTTTAGGTTTTTACCTAAATCCTTCCAAAATTAGTATTATGATAACAAAAGTGACTCTATGATGTGGTTAGGTAAGTAGATAATTGATTTTGGTAGTTATTTTACAATCCAATATTCAATTTATGTCTAGAGAGTAGAGAAGATGGGATATACTTTAAAATGAGGGGGAGAGGACGCACTTGGAATTTTTAAAAAAGATTAAAATATATTAAAATATTAAGTAAGAAAATGGATCCAAAATGGATAATTTATGAATATTTTATGTTATATATTTTAAATATGACCCTTAAATATGATTATACTTGTTTTTATTTCATTTTAACCCTTATTATTTTATTTTAACTCCCTGGTAAACCTATTTTCACCATAATTGTGATATCATATTTTTATCATTATTACTACTCATTATGATAAAAAATTAAGTTAAAATTACTAAATAATATAATTTACTTTAACTAAACATATATAATTAATTTTATCAATTAAAATTCCTATAATTGATAGAATTTAATTTCAATTAAACCCATAAAACGTGAAGAAAACCCATTTTTTAAGAAAAAAATACAATTTTAATTTCAAAACATTTTTATACAAAAATATTGCATAAAATTGACTAAAATGATCTTAATTGGTTTATTAAAAATATTAATGAACAAGTTTTACTTTTAAACCATTCTAAAAAATGGATCATCGTAAATTTTTGAGATGAAAATAGAGTTTTTAATAAAAAACAGTATTTTCACAATTCATTAAAAATCAATGTTTTCAGAAAATTATAAAAAATTAATCCTAAGATAATTTTGAAATGATTAATTTTAAAAAAAATTCTACTCTTTTCAAATTAAAATTCAATAATTTTGAAATAAATATATTAAATAAAATAATATAATTCATGAAATCACATGTTTCTTATCAATATTATGTTTTCCTTTTGACTGAAAATTTTTCTAATATTCTTCTAATTAATATAACTACATAAAATGTAATTAATGAATATTAATAATGAATTAAATTTATTTAATATTAATAGTACCTAGGTTGTTACATTCTCTCACCTTTTTGAAATTATGTCCTCATAATTTTACTCATTACTAAAAAATGTTAGGATGGCATCCCTAAGACATCATTCTAGAGTAGGTATAGGAATTATGAGTTTGTTGATATTTTAATTGGGATAAAAAATGATCTATTTTTATTCATGGATTTTATGTTTTGGGTTTAATATGAATTTCTAGATTTTTTTTTGTGTTTTTATGATAATTTGGTTTCTTCAAAGAGTTATAAGGATCATACACTACTACATATATGGACTTTATCAATGCTAGAAAAGGGAATTAATGGCGCTAGAAAAGTGATTTTAATCAAGGAAAATATAAAAGGGGTCCCTTTTATCAGTACTCAGAAAAGCGTAGATAAAGGACCCTTTTATCAGCACTAAAAAAAGTGCTGATAAAAAGGTCTTTTATCAGGGATTTTTTTAGTGTTGATAAAAGGCCATTTAACAGTTATTTTTTAAGTGCTGATAAAATTTAAAAAATTTAAAAGAAAGTTAAAATTAATATATTACTGTATGGATATTTGAACAGTGCTTGACCCCCCTATCAGCGCTAAGCGGAGCCCCCTCCCTCTTACCCTGCACGGTGCACTTGTCTATGTAACCCCCTCCAACTTGCCAGTGCACCCCTACTTCTACCAAAACTCAAACCCAAGACCTCCCCCCTTGCGTGTTTGTACCTTTACAACTAATCCATTTAGTTTTTTTCTCCATTTAATGATATATCTATATATATATAGTCATATTTACTCGTACATTAATATGTATTCATATTAATATAAATATATTTAGTTATATTAATACATATATATTTATTCATATATTAATATATATATATATATATTTATTTATTTATTCTTATATTGATATATATTTATATCAATTTATATATATATTTTCAGTTATAATTTTTTATCTATAAATTTATTGTTATATTAATATATATTAATAAGATTAGTTTAAAAACATTAATAAAATATGTTTTTATATGTGTTTATAAATAAATAAATACATTCATACATACATACATATATACAACACATACACACACACACACATATATATATATTTACGAATAAATACATATATATGTGTATCTGAAAATCTGTAGAATGTTAAAGTGAGCATAACATCAAATTCAAAAGTCCATTTCAACTCCACAAAAATTAAAATCAAATAAAATGAAACAATATTCGATATGATATGTGGTACAGTCCTATAAAACATCCGGATCAGAAGTTATATTTGTTTGAAAGCTATCAAATCAGGGTATCACGGCTAAAAACTCAGTTTTAGAGGCCTTCTGGGCCTTTTTTGGCCTCAAAAAACATGAAATAATGTTCCCTTGGGTAATTAGTGTGTAGAGCTCATCGCAAGATTCGATTTGATATTCTCTAGAGATCAAATGGACACCGAGATCAAAAGTTATTTCTGTTTGATGTTTGAGTTACATTTTAATCTTATTTTAGATCTTTTATTAATTTTTTTGATTTTTTGTGTCCTCAAATTGTTATTAAATTATTATTAGTATATGATAATTAGAAAATTATAAATTAATAATATCTTATAATATATTTTAAATCCATTTTCACTAATGTTATTATATTTTAAATGTAATAGTCTATTTATACTTACCTAAAACATATTTAAAATATATATATTATATTTATATCAATATAAATATACTTATATATCAATATATTATTTTTCATGAAAAATTATTTTTTTTTGAAAAATAAACATTATCAGTGCTTGGAAAAAGCTCTAATAAGTCCCCCCTTTATAAGTTCTACTAAACAAATCACTCATAATGGGGTCCCATTTATCAACGCTAAAAAAATTACTGATAAAGGGGTGTCTTTATCAGCACTAAAAAAAGAGTTGATAAAGTGTGGCTTTTCACATTGCTTTTTTAGCGCTGTTAAAATTTCCATTTATCAGCGCTTTTTAGGGATGATAAAGTCACCCCCTTTATCAGTGATTTTTTAGCACTGATAAATGGTGGAGCTGAAGAAACCCAGTTTTGTGGTAATGATATAAAACATTTAAGGATTACTCTGAAAACCTTGAAAGAAAAGAAATTATATTTAAAATTTTGTAAATGTGATTTTTTTATCAAAAAAATAATTATGTATATATTTATTAAAAAACTATTTACAATTGTGCATTTCCACACAGTATTCATCTTTTCTATAAAATAAGCTCTTTATAAAAGAACAGGTTCTTTATTCGAGGTAACTACTATATCTAAAACTATAACATTATTAAATTTACAATCACCCTTAATCCCTATGAATTTTTTTTAAATGTTCGATGATAAAAACAAATCTTAGTAAGGGACATATAAAAACTAAAAAAGAAATGTTTTAGCCCAATAAAATAGAAAAAATCCTTTTTCAAAATAAACATTGTCCTCAGAATAAAAAATATATTACCTTAGAGATCACCTTCTATTACCAAATAATTTTATAATATATTTCCAAAAAAATAATAAATGAAATTAAATCACATAAATGATACCTTTAAATCAAGAATAAAGTCATGAAAATTATACATTTTCCCCTTAAGAAGTATCATAAATTCCCCCACTAAACTTATGCTCATATGCTCACCTTGAAAAAACATAATATTTTCATAAAAACCCAAATTAGGCATAGATAATTCATGTAGATAACCTGAGACATCATTTTCATATCACTCTTAAAATCAATCTTAAAAATGATATAACTTACCTTGTAGATTCTAGTGATATATTAGTAAAATACAAACCATATATCTCTATCCATTTACCTAATTCATTGGATAGTTATACTAGGCTCACCTATTATCATGAGCCATATCAGGCTTAACAGTCATCATGAGCTATATTGGTCCCACTCATCATCATTAAAAATTATAACTTACAAAAACATTATCTTAAAAAATGTAATATTTTATTTTTTATCATCATAATTATTAAAAAATTGTTTGAACTCATAAGAAAAACATTTCTAGATATCAAAATATACATTCCACTTTAGAACCATTTTTTGAAATAAACAAAAAAAATCGAAGGGGAATTTTTCATTGAAGAAAACATGGAAGCATTTAAAAGTAATCTAAAATTAAAATAATTTTTACGAGGGGGAGGTAAAACTAGTGAAGTTGTATATGTCAAAATAAAATATGCCTTTTTCTTTTTGTCAAATAATTTTATATAAAATACTTAAAATATTCTTCTTCAAAACCTTTGAATGGAATTAAGATTTGACATAAAATGTCATTTACAATTAATTCATGTACATATAAATACATCAAAAAATAATGATGTTTACAATATCAACAAGTAAGAAAACGTTTTTGAAAATAAATATTTAATACATTTAAAATGATTTTTTATGGTAAAGGGTATGTTACCTTGAGTCTGACTTTTCAAGTATGTTATTTATCTCATGTTTTATAATTTTTTATAAATTATTTAATTTCATAGGAACCTTTTACAGTTTAATACAATATCCTTAAAACATTTATTTCAAATAGATATTTAATTAATTAATCAGATAAGTCCACAACATGTGTTTTGAGGGTGTTCTCTTTATAACATCAATATGATTTTAGTGTCTTTAACATGGTCAATAATTTTATTTTATTTGATATCTTGAATAAAAATCATTACATAAATATAAAATTTTTATGGTAAATATAAATTTAAAATAAACCATTAATTGCAGTTATGAAAAATGATTTATGTTACAATCATGGAGATGGTAGGTTGTACGTACACAGGAGTAACATTTACATTTTTAAACCAACATGAGAGAAAGAAGGTATGTATCCTTTCATATCTGCATAATGATAATTATATAAAAAATATCACATTAACATTTAACGTAAACTTATATATAGTATCCATGTGATTTGATCATGAAAAATGAATTGCATCATTTTGTGGATGTCGTAATCCACACATACAAACGAATGACATTATCATTTTTTAATAAATGGAAAGGAAAAAAGAGATGATATATTGTATTCCAAGAATGATAATTTTTTAATTAAAATTATATTTATATATTTACCCCATAATTAGAACTTATTATGAGGAGTGGTTATGGAAAACGAATTACATCAATTCGTGAGGTGGTACTCCTCTATACACACAAACGATAAAACATTCCCCATTTTATAGAAGTGAATATAGAAATTTTTTAATAAAAATAATAAAATATTATTGTATGAAATATAATTATGTTATTGTCTCATAATGGTATATGTATATATTATGCAGGTATAATAATAATAATAATAATAATACTCGGTTAATAGATAATCTTCTTCTTCAGACAACCTCCTTTACCTTACAACTTAATCACTCTATGGTTGGATGTATTCCCAAAATAATACATATATGTCATGTTTTGGTATTATAAAAAGGTATTTTTTATATATTGGATTATCCAAAATGATTTTTAATTTTTTTTGTAAAGAGGATAAGGTGTCCATTTGTAATAGGGGGAGGGGATTCAATTGGAATTTTTAAAAAGAATAAAGTATATTAATGTATTACTCTAGCCTAATGAAACAAAAATGGCTTATTTTAGAATAAAATATGATATAGGGACTAAATATATACATAAATTATGTATTACAAATTTTTTAGGGCATTTTAACTTTTACCTCTTTAGTTTAACCCCCAGTAAACCTGTTTTCACTTTAACCATGGAAATAAATTTTGTAGTTTATATTATTTATTACGAAACAAATATGTTGAAATTATTACCTAATGTTAATTATTTTTATTCCAAAAATTTAATCCATTTTATCAAATTCATTTTACATAAGTTGATGGATTTTATTTAAAATTAATCCTACAAAACGTGATGAAAAACCATTTTTCATAAAAATATTTTATTAAGTATAAAAATGTTTTAATACAAAATGAAAGTATAAATTTTAATAAAATAACATTTATTAGATTATTTTTAAAAAAGTTTAACTGATTAAATTTAAAAAAATTGTAAAATATAATGTGACTTTAAAAATACCAGAAAAGAAAACACAATATTTAATAAAAATCAGTATTTTCACAATTCATTAAAACATCAAAATTTTCATAAAATTATCAAACATTTATAATATGATAATTTGAAAATTTATATTTCATAATTATAACCTCTTTATAAAATAATATTTCTAAAACTTCCATAAATTATTTATAATATTCTATCAATAATAAAATAAATTTTCAATAAATAATATTTTTAATGCATAAAATGACTTTAAAAAATTGCTTTATTATTTATTAGTAATCTACCAACAAATTTTTTGATTAGAAACTTTATATATATATATATATATATCATAATTTGGTTACTTCTATTCCTATAGAATAATTTAATTCTATGTTATAAAGTTCATATTTAAATAATAATATTTCATGGTTTGTTTAATCTCGGTGTTGTATGTCGTATATAATCTCAAACATAATATTATTTGAAAAATATCAAGGTGTCACTTTATCCCCCCCCCCACCCGTTTAATAAATTGTGTCCCCACACATTAACCATTATCTTAGTAATCAAGTGTTTAAAATTTGAAAATACTTTTGTTGAAAACCGACATCATAAAATGGGTTAATAAAAAATATTTTGAAAATAGGTAAAGGGAAATATGAAATTTATGTTGAATAACACATAAATTGGATTCCAAATAAAAGAAAATTATTGGGTATTGAAAATATGAAAATGTTGGGAAAAATGTTCAAATAGTGATGGAGAGTGATAGAAAACAATGGTCCTAATAAAGTGAATCATCATGATATAGTAAATGGATACATAACTAAAAATCAATAGGGTGTAAAAAACATCAATTCATCATAAATTAAGTAAATGTGATAAAAAAATTTATTTCAAGATACTTTCCCAAGATTCGAGAAATTCATTTACCATCTAGACTTAGAACATTAGAAAATTTAAATACATAATATATTTAATTTCATCCTTTAATCAATTTCCACCAGAATGTCATATCTTTCAAAAAATTATGAGTATTCAAGATGAATGTTTCATTCCTAAAGCACTAAAATCATCTTCTAATGGATTACATAATCCATAAAAATGATAAAAAAATCTATTCCTGATATTTATAAATATTAAGGAAAAATGAAATGGTTTGAATAAGAAAAGATAATTTCCAAAATGTGTAAACTTTTATATTAAATAATAATACATTTAACATTGAAATTTCCAAAATAACACAAGGGGTTTGGCTTAGATCATTCAATAAAGATATAACCATATATCCAAAATAACTTCAATAACCTCAACATTATATAATTTTTTAACCTCAAATGTTATCTCATACCTCTAATTTTATATCCCAAAAAATTAATATTTTTCTTTTAAAATAATCCTTATGTTAAAACTAATGTTTACATATACCTTAACCTAATAAAATGTCTCCTGAAATTTCATTAATCGCCTAAAAACCCCATCATATAAAATCGAAAAGGGGTGTTGATTCCTTTGAACATATGATCAAACATAAAATTATAAACCCACAATAGTATCTATAACTCTATTTAATCTTGTAACACCCCGTGATTTCATAGTAACTTATCTCATTAAAATAATTCAATAACATGCACTACACGCAAAAACGAGTTCGAGTGCACCATGACTTATCAAACTAGCCATTCAAAAATCATTTATGAATAGTATTATCTGGATTTTTAATTTTAAATATATCCTATATAATTCTTACATTCATATTTTGTGTTTTTTAGATATAATATAAGGAGATATTAATTTTTTCAGTTAAAAGAATTATTTTTAAAAAAATGCAATTTTACCACCTATTTAATGGAGAATCCTTTTTAAATCAAATATTTGAAACTATTATATATTAAATTAAATGAAAATAAATTTTTCTTTATAAGTGGGACATAAAATATTATTTTGGATAAATTTTTGGTACTTTTCTGATAACTTTCATATTTTGATGAATAGTGAAAAAATACTAAATTTTAATTGAAAACAAAGTTTTCAATTGAAATAATTTATAGTGTTACATTATTCATTTTAATGGTTTGGAAGAATAATTAGATTATATTTTTATCATTTAATACAATTTAGGTCATTATAAGTAATTTCACATTTAAATTTGACAAAAACACACGTAAATCTTTTGATAGTTTTTACTTTTTTTAAAAACCCTCTATTGGTTTTGACAACGGGAAATAATTTTAAATTAATCAATGAAACATTTATGTTTTGAATTTGGTAAAATATAATTCATTTTTTAATTCATGATATCAAATTTATCAAAGAGTATTTTCTTTGTATTTTTATGAAAAAATTCAATTTTTGATTAGTAGTGAAAAACATTGTGTAATTGTTTAAAACCTACTTTTTATTTAAATAATTATTTATTTTATTTAAATTTATTTTAATTCAAAATAGATACATAATACATATACAAGTTCAATGTATTTCATTGGATTCATTTTTTAATAAAATTAGATGTATAAATGTTTATTGAACTTTTTACCGTCTTTTACCCACCTTCTAGGAGCATTTGTAAATTTGCATATAACATAATTATACTAATTCTGTGAGTTTAATTTCAAAAATATTAGGGAAACAATTGAAATCAGTAAGTAAAATTTGGTTTCATAAGATGAAAATAATTTTTGGTGAATAGTAACTTTTGACTTTTATTTTCCACAGTTAAAAGTAAATAGGGTAATTAAAGGTAAAAATTATATTATAATTACTCTAACGCATGTCTTAATTATATTGGATAAGTGTAATTCTACCCGAAACAACCTTAGGAATAAAATATCATCCTTTTGGTTCACTTGGTTTTGATTAGAACATTTATTATTATTTTATTTAAAGAAGAGTTAAAAGTGTTAAATTCAAAGTTTAATAACAAATCTATTTTTAATATATGGTTATACATAATATAAATTAGACTAAAAATATTAATTAGAAATCCAAAAATATTTTCTATATAATGGTATTTTATTTATAATTTTTAAGCATTAAATAATTAAATTTATTTGTGACACAGTGATGATGCAGTAATTAAATTATTATTGAAAGATTAAAATAATTGATATTATAAATTTCCAAATAAATGTAATTTGTGACTTTTGATTAATTATACAAATTTTCAAGCTTAATATGACATTTTAGGTTTGATTAAATAATATTTTTTTTCAAAGTAATCACGTAGTTATTATTTTCACGAAAACCAACTACTAAATAGTGTCAAATTTGACATAAATGAGTTTTTAAAACAAATACTATATTATTGGATGATATAATAATCCTAAAAATCTAATGTTCAGCCAAAGAGCTTAAATAATATTATATATTTCATTATTTAACCACTTAATGTTCTATTGAAATTTTATTGTATGTTTATTAACAATATAATGAAAGAATACAAGAAAAAACGGTAAAAGTTCAACTATTTAACTAATAGTTAAATTTATAGGATAAGGTTAATATGGTGACCTAAACTTGTCTAAAACCTATTAGTTGAGATGATTTCGACCCATAACCCCATTAGCTTCAAAATAAATCAAATTTTATTCATTATAAATCAAAAATGATTTTATAAAAAAATAATATTTCAAGCTTTTCCTAAGGTGCCCCTCACCCCTCTTATAAAAGGGAACTTCCCCTTCCCTCAAAATCACACCTCCAATCCATTTGGTTCGGCCAAACCCTACCCAAATATCCTCCAAAATTCCCTCAAATCAACATAGAGTCCTTAATTTGATCATAAAAAACTTGAGGAGCCCTTTTGATCAACTCAAAAGGAAACACCCTAAGAAGATATAATAATTTCACCACCCACTTTAAAGTTCTTTTCTTCATCCACTTCCTCATTTTTTTTGTTTCCATACCAAAATAATAACTCTAGTACCTTCAACATACTATTATGTTCTTATAAATATGGTAAAACCATACTCGTTATTCTCTCCATCCTATAAATGACAAAGTCAGCATACGTGTGTACGTACAGCTTACAGTCTCCATGTCAGGGTGTAGTTTCTTATTCAAACACTTCATTATTTGGATGGGTATAATAATGAGTATAACTGATGTAAATAATAAATATATCATGTTAAGGATTCTGTATATGTGATATATCATCCAATTATATACTATTTCACCATCAAAATAATGATATTGTCACTCGTGCGTACGAATGGCTTACCGTCTGCACCACCTGATGAGATGTCATTCTCCATTATAACCATTAAAGAATAATTTTTCATTTGATTATTAAAAATAATGTTTAATAACATAATTTCATTCTAGATATGAATCAAATATATCCTATCCATATCAAACATGACTTAAGTAACCAATCATATAAAGGAAAATGAATGAGTTAACACCTGAAATGATGACACTACTGAAATATTATTAACAAAGCAATAATAGAAGATCATATATAATTTCATATTTATATATATGATTCTTCTATAACATAATAACAATTATTTAACGATTATACATAAGGTTAATGTACCCTTGACCAAGGAAAATTACAAGGTAAGAGTAAATTTCACAATCTCTTTATTATCCGATGTTGTTTTTAGGTGAGTATCTACTAGGACATATGTATTATCCATGTCCATGTTTTATAAAAGAGTTTCAAAGAGATTATTTTCATGGGTCTCTTTTTCCAAAACATAATTTTAAATTTTTTATAAATTTATTCTTCTAAATCTTTCTCATTAATGTTAATGTTTTAAAAATGGTTTTAAGCTTTTATTTATATGGACATGAATGTTTTAAAATTAAAATTCCTTTAAAATGTTTCAAAATTGTGTGGGAAACATTGATTCAAAAATCTATTTTAAACAGCTTATTGATAAATAGTGATACTTTTAAATTTTTTCATGAAAAAAGTGGATATTTCTCTCAAATGGTTTTAATGATTATTTTCATCTATGCCAACATCCTTCAATGGATTTTACATTTATTTAAAGTTGATTCATTATGATACAATCATACAAATTGTATTGAAGGTTTTGTGATATGTTTCACTGTGGATGTGTTATTTCTATACAATTCATGGTTTATGGTTAATGTATTTACATTTCGTATGCTATTTTTAATAAAAATGTTTATGTTATATTTCATCCTTTTCTTATGAGGAATGAATTGGTCTTACTAAGAGATGGGTGGAGCCCGCAATAGCTCCTCGATGCATCAGTAGGTTTCATGAGACAAAATAGTGTCTTGGGACAAGTCCTTGACCAAATCTTATTTGTAGTCCAGGCATGAGGCCTTCACTATGGGGTTAATATGTCCATCATTATGCATTCCAGCATTATAAAATTGGCTATTTATATTGCATGTAATTATTCTACTATTAGAATATCCATGTGATTAAGTAAATGTCATTGTTTGATTTATATTTTCCAAATTATGATGAATTTTAAGTTTAAAATACATTTTTTTAGTTTTATAGTTTTGTTAAAAATTTATGCTTATTTTTGAAATTTTATGCTATATTGTTATCCCTACTGAGCATCTGAGCTCACCCCTTTCTACAATTTATTTTTCCTAGGATGTTAAGAAGTATATTATGACTGGCCTGGAGGGATATTCTAAGGGAAATGAATGTGTTCAAAGAAGACAATGTTGTTGTTGTTTTTCATTTTATAATGAAATGTAAAACTTATGTATGTATCTAGTACTTCCAAGGCTACTAAACTAATTGGTCTTTCGGGATTTGATCCCTTGTGATCATGAAAATGTATTAAAATAATGCTATGGCTCTGAGCATCTAGGGTCAGGGCATTACAGTTTGTATCAGAGGAAGTTTATTACATACTATGGAAGATAGATTTAGATAAACTCTGGAGAACATTACCCTAAGATAGACTTTGAGAATTATTATAGCAGAATTTTCGAGAATTTTGGTACTGTAGAGATTTCGTGAGTTTTCTAAGAAATACATCATTGTCTAGATAGAAGTAGATAGAGGTGGCTCTGGCACAGATATACCTAGGGGTGAAACCCAAAACCACCGCTTTGAGCTAGACTCGAACGGGAACTGGTGCACGACAACGGGCCTTGCTGCACTCATGGTTACGACACTCCTGGTGGATATGCTTAGGATAATTCACATTTTCATTACAATCCATTATGAAGGATTTAGGAGTAAATAATTCCTCAAAGAAAACATTTTAATATTATAGATTATATGAATAATATTTTCTATTTATGTTAGGTATTTTACAAGTTGGAAATTATGCATTTCGATTCATAAACTAACCTAGTGTATTACATTGTTTAAAAATGGAACCTAGTAGAAGGAATGAGAACTCCAACAATATGCATGATCTAAATATTAAGAAGGATCTTATCTTTCATGATATTATGCAAACATTTAAAAGGGAAATAGTCTCCCACTTATTCTTATCATATGAAGAAATGTTATCCTATGTTAATAAGATAAGTAAATAATTCTATGAGTCATATGGATTTGAAGGGAAGCAAGAGAAGAAAAGGATGGAAGAGAGAAAGATGGGTAAAGGGAAGAGGGGAAAGACGCATTTTCTCATATGTGATAACTCTGGAAAGAATCACATTGCTAAATGCTTTAAGGGAATGGCAGTTTGTTATAAGTGTGGAGAAAAAGGTCACCAATTACATGATTTCAAGGGTAAGAAAAGGGTTTCAAATGTACGATGATTCATATGCAAGGAGTTGAGACCCTACACAAGTAAATGTACAAATAATCAAAGTATACCCCAAATGATACTGTTGAATAATGACTAAGTTATGATACTACTAAAGATGAAGAGGAATGATTAGAGTTCTTTTGTTGTTATTAAAGTATTGTGTAATTTATTATTGTATTATTAATTTACTTGTTATAATAATTATAAAGTATATAATGATTGTACTATAGTACTATTTCATTAAGGACTTGAGATTGTGTGGAACAAAGATATGTGACTCAATAACAGGTTATGTTTTTTGAAAAATATATGGTTGGGAGAAAGATAACCCTTAATATAATTCTGATACTGAGGTAGTGATTTTGGAATAAGATATGATTGATTTGGATAAATTATATTGGATATTCTTGGCTACCTTGAAAATGATTACTTCTTTGTATATTCCATCATTGTTGGAGTTTACAACATTTTTTGATATAAAGAGTATATCCAGTATTCTATAAATAATAAGAGAGCATAAATGTAATAAATAAGGTTGTATCGTAACTCGGGGTGTTACTTTGTTTTAAAAGAATATATGAAAAAGGTATTCACATGTTATTAGGTGGAAAAAAATATCTTCACTGTGTTTACCTTCCTTATTAGTTTTGGACTACGAGTTTGGACACAAGTATTTTGGATAAGTATAAAGTTTGTAATGGATTAAGTTAAACATTGGATACTATTGTTTAACGTTAAAAAAACTTCTTTATATTATTTTTTGGATTATTATAAAAAGGACAACTCGGAAGTCGAGAAACAACTTGTCGCATCCATCAATTTCACGAGACATGAACCCACAACTGAAGGAAGACAAGTGTGTGTCACCTACCACTGGCCTAAGATATGTCTTGGTTTGTATAATGAATTTTTTTAAGTATTTTGACAAATGTATTATAAATTCACTATTTTTGGAACCCTATACGATTAGGATAAATAGAATATTTTGGAATTCTATTATCTTTCGGAGTGAAAGATGAGTTTGTGGTAGGAATTAGTTGAAGGATGAAACTATACTTAACAAGTATATTTTTCCCTCTTATTCTTGAATAAATTAATTCCTAAACTTTAGGGAAGGTATCTTAAAACCAAAAATGTGATATCCAAAAGCCTTATGTTTGGTTAAACATGTGATATTCTAAATCCTCACAGATTGATGTCTTTGAGGCCCCGAATTTTACACTCATTTGTCATTTATGACCTCAATTCGTCCCTATAAATATTTACATTTTTTCCTTTAATTATGTGTCTCTAATTTCCACCAATTTTCTCCAAATCAAAATCATAATTTTGTGGTGACTTTTTCATTTCCCATTCCCTCTTTTTAAAACTAAATTTTATTAACCCAATTTCATGTGTGGGTTTTCAAAAAAGGTATTTTTTCTATGTTTATCCTTTTATTTTTGAATAAAAATTTCAAATTTTGAGAATGTAATTTATTGAAGGAGGCGAGAATGTAAAACCCCCGGATTTCATAGTACGTAATCTCATTAAAGTAATTCAATAACCTGTGCTACACACAACAACGAGTTCGAGCTCACCACAACTTACCAAACTAGCCATTCAAAAAGCAGTTATGAATAGTATTAACATTATTTTGAATTTCATATATATCCTATATAATTTTGACATTCATATTTTTTGTTTCTTAGACATAATATAAGGAAAAATCCAATTTTTCAAATAAAATAAGTATTTTTTAAAAAATGAAATTTTCCCACCTATTTAATGGAGAATATTTTTTAAAACCAATATTTTAACTTTTATTTATTCTATT
Organism: Viscum album; assembly: GCA_963277665.1. Classification (NCBI taxonomy): domain Eukaryota; kingdom Viridiplantae; phylum Streptophyta; class Magnoliopsida; order Santalales; family Viscaceae; genus Viscum; species Viscum album. The sequence goes on along the minus strand of OY728138.1, from coordinate 49,139,995 downwards.
TAATGATTTTAAATTATTATTTATAAGTGGGTCATAAAATTTTAGTTTGGATAAATTTTTGATACTTTTTTGATAACTTTCATATTTGGATGAACAGTGAAAAAATCCTAAATTTTAATTGAAAACAACTTTTTTAATCAAAATAATATATAGTGTTAAATTATGAATTTTAATGGTTTGGAAGAATAATTAGATTATATTTTTATAATTTAATACAATGTATGTCAATTTAAGTTATTTCACATTTAAATTTAACATAAACACATGTCAATATTTTGATAGTTTTTTCTTTTTTTTAAACCCGCTTTTGGTTTTGACAAGAGCAATTAATTTTAAATTAATTAATCCAACTTATATGTTTTCAATTTGGTAAAATATATTTCATTTTCAAATTCATAATATCAATATCTTCTTAGGGGAAATTTTTGGTATTTTTCTGAAAACATTCAATTTTTGATGAATCGTGAAAAACAGTTCGTTATTGTTTAAAATTGACTTTTTATTCAAATATTTGTTTATTTTATTTAAATTTATTTTAAGTAAATATATATATATATATAATACCTATATAAGTTCAATTTAATTCATTGGAGTCATTTTATAATAAGATTATACGTATAAATTTTTATTGAACTTTTTAATGTATTTTACCCACCTTCTAGGAGCATTTCCAAATTTTCATAAAACTTAATTTTACCGCTTCTTTGAGTTGAATTTAAAAAATATGAGAGAAACGGTTGAAATCAGTAAGTAAATTTAGTTTAATAATATGAAAATATTATTTGGTGAATAGTAACCTTTGACTTTCATTTACCACACTAAAAAGTAAATAGGGTAATTAATGGTTAAAATCATATTATAATTACCCTAACGCATGTCCTAATTCTATTGGATAAGTTTAATTAGACCAAAAACATAATTATTAATAACATTTAATCCTTTTTGTCCACATGGATTATATTAGGACATTTATTATTATTTTATTTAAAGAAGATTAAAAAGTGTTACATTCTAAGTTTAATAACAAAACTATTTTTAATATATGGTTAGGCATTAGATAAATTCGACTAAAAATATTCATTAGAAATATAAAACTATTTCCTACATCATGATATTTTATTTATAATTTTTATAAATTAAATAACTAAATTTAAATATGACACAATAATGATGCAGTAATTACCTTATTAATGAATGATTAAAATAATTGATATTATAAATATCCAAATAAATGTAATTTCAGACTTTTGATGAATTGCACAAATTTTCTAGGATAATATGAAATTTTAGGGGTGATTAAATAATTTTTTTTCAAAGTAATCATGTTGTTATGATTTTCACAACAACCAAATATTAAATAGTGTCAAAATTGAGATAAATGAGTTTTAAAAAAAAAATACTATATTATTGGTTGATATAATATTCCTAAAAATATAAGGTTCGGTCGAAGGGATTAAATAATTTTATATATGTAATTAATTAACCCCTTTATGTTCTCTTGGATGTTTATAGTTTGTCTATTAACCATATAGTGAAAGAATACAAGAAGACATGGTAAAAGTTAAACTATTTAACTAATAGTTAAATCTAAAAGATAAGGTTAATATGGTCACCTAAACATGTCTAAAACCTATTTGTTGAGATTATTTCTACTTATACACACCTTATCTTCGAAATAATTCTATTTTTATCCATTATAAACTGAAAATGATTTTATAATAAAATAATATTTCAATATTTTCCTAAGGTGACCTGCAATCATCTTATAAAAAGGAACTTCCCTTTCCTTTAAAATCACACCTCCAAAGCCATTTGGCTCGGCCAAAACCAGCCCAAATATCCTCCCACCTTCCCTAAAATCAACCTATATTCCTTAATTTGATCAAAAATACATCCTAAGGATCCCTTTTGATGAACTAAAAAGGAAACACCCGAAGAAGAGGTAATAATTTCACCACCCTCTTTCAAGTTCTTTTCTTCTTCCACTTATTCTTTATTTGTTATTTCCATACCAAAATAATAACTCCATTACCTCCTACATACCGTGATGTTATTATAAATATGGTGCAACCATATTTTTTATTCTATCTTTCTTATAAATGACAAAGTCACCATACGCGCGTACATACAACTTACCGTCTCTACGTCATGCTGTAGTTTGTTATTCAAAAACATAATTATTTGGATGGGTATAATAATGAGTATAAATGATGTAAATAAAAAATATAACATGTTAATGATTCGGTATATATGATATAACATCCAATTATATATGATTTTACCATCAAAAGAATGATATTGTCGCTCGTCTTTAAGAACGGCTTACCGTCTCCATGACATGATGAGATGTCATTCCACATCGTAACCACTCATGAATAATATTAATTTATTATCAAAAATAATATTTAATAACATAATATCATTCTGGATATGAATTAAATACATCCTATTCATATCAAACATGACTTATGTAACCAAGCATATAAATAAAAATGAATCAGTTAACACCTGAAACGATGATACTGCTGAAATATTATTAACAATGAAATATTAGAAGATCATATATGAAATTATATTTATGTATATGATTCTTGTATAATTTAATAACAATTATTTAACTATTATACAGGAGGTTAATTTACCATCGACAAAGGAAAAGTAAAAAGTAAGGGTTAATTTCATAATCTATTTATTATCTGAGGTTGTTTTTAAAAGAGTATCTACTAGGACATATTTATTATCCATGTATATGTTTCATAAAAGTGTTTTCAATGGGATTATTTTTAATGGATTATTTTACCAAAAAATCATTTTAAATGTTTTAAAATTTTATTCTTCTAAATCTTTCTCATTAATGTCCTTGTTTTAAAAATGGTTTTAAGGATTTATTTATATGGGCATGAATGTTTTAAAATTTTAATTTCTTTTAAAAGTTTTAAATTTGAATGTGACACACTGATTCAAAAAAATATTTTAAACGGCTTCTTGATAAATATTGTGGCTAGTAAATGTTTTTAAGGAAAAGGGGATATTTCCCTAAAATGGTTTTATTGATTATTTTCATCTATGTCAACATCCTTCATTGGATTTTACGTTTTTTTCAAGTTGATTCATAATGCTATAATCTTAAAAATGGTATTAAAGGTATTGTGATATGTTTGACTGTGTTTATGTTATTTTTATACCATTCATGGTTTATGGTTAAAGTTTTAACATTTTTTATGCTAGTTTTAATACGAATGTTTGTGTTATGTTTCAACCTTTTCATAGGAGGAATGCATTGGACTTAGTAAGTGACAGGTGGAGCCCGCTATAGCTCCATGATGCATCAGTAGGTTTCATGAGAAAAACTTGTGTCTTAGCACAAGGCCTTGAAAAAAATCTTATTTTTAGTCTTGTCATGAGGCCTTAACTATGTGGTTATGATTTCCAGCATTATAAATTCTATTATTATGAAATTGGTTATTAATTTGGAATGTGATTATTCGACTAGTAGAATATCCTTGTGAATAAGTTAATGGAATTATTTGATTTATATTTTCCATGTTATGCTGAAGTTTAATTTTAATATACTTTTTTTTAGTTTTATATATTTCCTTAAATGTTTATGCTTATTTGTGAAAGTTTCTACTATATTGTTATCCTTACTGGGCATATGAGATCACCCCTTTCTATGTTTTATTTTTTCCAGGATGTGAAGAAGTATATTATGACTGAACTATAGGAATAGTCTAAGGGAAATGAATGTGATCAAAGGAGACAATGTTGTTGTTGTTTTTAATTTTATAATGTATTGTAAATCTTATGTATGTATCCAGTAATTCTAAGGCTATTAAACTGATCAGTCTTTCCGGATTTGATCCCTTGTGATCATGCTAATGTATTAAAACAATGCACTAACTCCGGGCTTCTGGGGTCGGGTGTTAAAAATATCACATTAATACATCCTAATCTCTAATGCTATCTAAACCCTCCTATGATACCAACTATAACCTACACTACTAGAAATTATAGCTATAGCCATGGATTAAAATTACGGTTATAGGTCCTCAAACCGTGGCAATAGATAATAGACACAGTTTGAGAAATCATGGCTAAGATTGGCATGGCTATAAGCCTAGACGTATAGCCAAGGTTTGTAACCATGGCTATAGGTTTAGAGCCATGGTTCAAACTATGGCTATAGGTATACAACCAAAGTTCAAACTGAGGACTAGAGCCACGGTTCAAACCATGGCTCTAGGTATACATCCACGGATCAAACCATGGTAATATCTCTATAGCCATGGTTTAGAACTACGACTATACTATAGGAGGGACACAATTTATTTCCATGGTTAGAAACCCTGGCATTATACCTACATCCATTGTTTTAACCGAGGAAATTGACCTACAGCCACAGTTAGAAATCATGGCTATAGTGTCTGAAAAACCATTAAAAATAGCCCCCACCCCCCTACAGTATCCCACTACCTGCATACCCCTCCCTTCTGGACACTGGACAACCCCACCCTATATAATCCCCCCTCCCCAGGATAGCCCCCAACCCCCTGGACAGCCCCCCTGGACACCCCCCTACAAATCCCTCCTCCTGGGCAGACCCTGGACACCCCCCCCCCCAGACAGACCATGGACACATCCCCCCAGACCCTGGACACCCCCCTAGATAGACCCTAGACACCCCCGAGACAGACCATGGACACCCCCCCCCCCCCAAACAGACTCTGGACACCACCCAGATAAACCCAGGACACCCCCTCAGACCCTGGACACCCCCAGACCCTGGACAGATCCCTCTGGATATCCCAGACCTCCACTCTCTTGGACACCCCCCTCACACCCTCCTGGAAAGACCCTAGAACCCCTCCCCCCCCCACCCTCCCACCAGAACCTGGACACCCCCCCCAAGACCATGGACCCCCCTGACCCTGGACAGATCCCCCTGGACAGCACAGACCTATACTCCCCTGGACAGCCACCCCCCACCATCCTAGATAGACCCTGGAACCCCCCCACCCCAGACCCCCCATTCCTCCCCCCCCCCCCACCCACTCTGCCGGTTTCCCCTCCCACATTCCCCTACCAGCCCCCACATGCACCCCCTACCAGCCCCCACCTGCACCCCCCTACTAGCCCCAACTATCACCCCTTCCAGTCCCCACCCCCTGCAAGTTTCCCCTTCCCCCTGCTATTCCCCTCCAAATTAAATTATACACGAAATCTACTTACATAATAATAATTAAACAAATCCAAATAAAAAACACATAACTGCACTACCATGAGTCTCTATATAAGACAAACTATCAAAGAAGTCTGGAACCAGATCAAAAGTACCTACAACACAAGGTAGAACATAGTTGTGCTCATCCCCTAAAATTATGGTAAAACAAAACATCGTAGAATATTCACAAAGAATATAACAAAATAAAAAAGAATAGTGCAGTCCCACCCACTAATGGACCCCCTGGATAGCAGCCCACCCCCCCAGATGGACCCCCATGGACGACATCCCCCCTACTAAACCCCCCTTGCACCACCCTTGTTGGACACCCCCCCCCCTTTCACCCCTGCTGGGCACCCCCTGCACACCCTGGAAAATAGCCACCCCCCCCCACACACACACACATCCCGACACCCCTTTCACACACCCCCCTTGCACACCCCTCCCCCTACTAGACCCCCTTGCAACCCCCCCCCCCACCCCTATTGGACCCCCCTTGCAACCCTTGCAGCCCTTGCACACACCCCCTTGCACCACCTTGAACACCCATTGCCCCCCCTACTGGACCCCCCAAGAAAGCACCCCCCCCCCCCACCCCCCTTCTAGACCCCCCTGGACAGCAGCCCCCATACACATATTTCGCACATACCCTAAGGGATCCTTTGTTAAGAAGATTGACCAAGAAGGTGAGCTTCAGGATTTTCCCTTAGATGTACCTAACAAATCATAACCTGTAGAGGCTTCTTTACCAAGGGCTGAGAGAGTTTTTTCTCCAATTCCTTTAGAATTTGTATCCATAGTATATTTATAATATTTCAGAGAAATACTTCTTTTAGAATTTTGTGGAATTTTGAGTTATGAGGAAACTCTTATTGTTGCATCTACATCTAGTACTCCACCTCCCTCGACCTTAGTTGATGTTGATTCAATCTAATCTATAGTAAAATAGTATCTCCATGTTGTTATTGGTGATGTGCATTCATCTCATCATGATTAATTGAGTCAGATTTTGTAAAATGGGTTTTCAAGGAATAAGTTCACTAGTTGAAAGTGATGACAACTCTACTTAAACTATTCTTGGAGGAGAATATTTCATTAGTATTATGGAGAGATGAGGAAATATTATTATATACTTTTTCAATCTAATGAAGCCTTTCCTATATGTATCTAATACTCTAGTGGCTGCTGGCTGGAACTCAAAAGTGCAATAGTATAGTTGTGGGCCCCAAGCATTCGGCCCAACCGGATCAGGCTACACCAATACAATAATCTCCCATGTTGCATCCCTTGATGAGAAGGAGGTTAAAAGTACCCTTTTTTCTCTAAATCTTGAGAGTGTGGCTGGTCTTCATGGGATCACAAATTAATTCTTATGTTCTACTCGGACATAGTTTGTGATGAGCTCCTTAACGCTATGAGGGAGTTCTTTAACCATGCCTCAATTCCATATGGAATCAACTCCAATTTTATTTCCCTTATCCCAAAGAATAAAAAAGATGTAAATGTAAAGGATTTCAGAACTATTTCTATTGGGAATACATTTCCATAAATCATTAGAAAAATTATTTCTATGAGGTTAGGTCTCATTACTCGTGGGTTTATCTCTTAAAATCATCCGTCTGGATAGCCCTTGGACACCCCCTGGACAGCCCCCCTAGACACCCCACCTGCAACCTTCCCTACAGACCCCCCCCCCCCACGAATAACCCTTAGACACCCCCCAGATAGCCCCTCATAGACACCCCACCTACACCTTCTCTCTTTCCCTATAGACCCACGACAACCCCCTAGACAACCCTTGGACACCCCACCTGGACAGCCCCTCATAGAAAATTCTATGGCCATCAGTACCTTCACTTCATTATGAAATAATGCTAAATGAACAATGACTTAAAACTTTTCCAAGAATAGTCTTTTTCTGGCTTAGTCGGAATAATAGACTTCCACCACTTATAACTCGGACCCTCTATTATGATGGTTACAAAAATAACCTTAAGAGACTCATAAATCTAAAGCTGGATAAAAATACCCTCAACATTTAGTACCAATACCAATTCAACCTACGAATATCATTACCCAGGAATTATTGTGCGGCTACCATCTTGATTCTAGGGTTCCTAGGTGTGCCTTCAAGATCAATTAATTAAAGGATTTTGGTTTTTTCAGGTGGGACTTCATATGGGATGATTTGGATCTTCTCGTCTTTCCGGCTCATTTTCCTTCTTGGGATAAAAGATGCGTCTCTACCCCAATATTCTTGGTGAACATTAATGGAAGTTTACATGACTAATTTTTGGGTAAAAGAGGGCTCAGGCAAGGGGATCCGATTTTGCCATTTCATTTTGTGATTTCCATGGAGTTTTTCTCATGCATCCTAGAATGCAAGAGGCTGGGGGCCGGTGCGGTGGCTGGTGCAGGCTGGAGTGGTTGGTGCGGACGGGAAGGCAGGCGACAGGGGGATGGTAGGGGGCTGGTGCAGGCTGGAATAGGTGGAAGGGGGGCTGGTGTGGGCTGTATTGCAGGTGGATGGGTATAGCATCCCGCCTTTTATCACATAAACTTTCATTACATTTTACAAAACCGAGGATCTTCAAGGTTTAGTGTCTTGGAAACCAGGAACTTTAAACATGAAAACATAAAACATTATTCTAAAAAACTTGAAATACTTCTCCTCATGTTCATCCTAGGTTCATTACTGCATCACATAACCTGGGGACATACATCAAAAGAAAGGGTGAGCAAAAAGCCCAGTAAGGGAAACAAGAGAAACATTTTACATGTGAACTTGAGATACTTCAATAAGGTCATGAAAAGAACTTTAAGGCATGAGAATGAAATACTGAGGCATATCATAATAAAAATAACATTTTCATAACTTGAAGTTGTGGCTGCAACATTTAATATTTACAATCATTTCATTTCACCAAGGTCCATCCCCAAGGTGTCATTAAAAATTACTAAGGTTATTCCCCAAGGTATCAGTCTAAAAATTCATCTCTAGAGATTAAGTCTTTACCCAATGCATTAGAGTGCTATCTGGGCGCACCCTTGACATTTATTTATTATCATGTGAGCCACATATATCATCATCAATAATTTCATAAACAACCCATATAGAATAAAAGAAATGGGTTTCATTTCATAATCATAACGTTTTAAAAACTGCTTTAAAGACATGATCTTTATGTCACTTTAAATCCATGGAAAGGGAAAGCGGGTTTCATGTATGTAAATCCCAGGATTTAAAATATAACATTTTGATATATATGTGAATACCCCTATATAAAAAGGAGCTTTGATTATTCACTTTATAACATAAAATAATTTTGAGAAAAGAGATAGGCATTTTGAGACGAAAATTATGCAACATGACGGCTATGATACATGGTTTTAGAAAACATTGAAAAGAGGGGGGAAATGGGTCACCCACTCAAAAATGATACATAAAATAGTAGAGGGACAGAATATAATGGATTTAAGAACATGGTAATGAAATTTGAAAATATACCATATGAAATGAAGAACATGAAAGGAAGACGAAAATAAGATTTCTCTTATGAAAATTCGGCAGCCTAACGGTGTGACATAAACTTCAACCAAAAATGAATTGATGAGAACAAATAGGGTCTCTCATCATATGAACATAAAAGATCTATATTATAGATATCGATATCGTACCCCAACATAACAAAAAGGAACATGAAAGAATTGACATGAAAGTAGAACTTCAAAACGAGAAGGGTGAAGAACCACTTAAAAATTCGACAGCCTAACGGCGCCACTTAAACTTCAAAATACTAAATTGAAGAGATCAAATAGGGTATCTCATCATATGGTCATAAAATATCAGTATGATAGATATAGAGATCATAAACCCAACAAAATAAAAAGGAATTTTCATGACTTGACATGGAATTAGAACTTTGAAAAGGGAGAAAGGTGCAATGACCACTTAAAAATTCAGCAGCCTAACGACGCCACTTAAACTTCAAAATACTGAATTGAAGAGATCAAATGGGGTATCTCATCATATGGTCATAAAAGATCTGTATGATAAATTTAAATATCATACCCCAACATAATAAAAAGGTACTTGAAATACTTTACTTGAAAATATATCTTGAAAAACGAGAAGGGAGAAAGAATCTGTTACAACAATTTCGGCAGCCTAACGACGCCACTTAAAACTTCATAAAACGAAATAATGAGAGTAATAGGGGATCTCTAATTATTTTAACATTAAAATGGCATTAAGAGGAGTATAAAATAACACCCTTTAACATAATAACATGGAGCATAAAAGAAATTACATAAAAGAGATTTCTTGAAAAGAAAGAGAGAGATCGGATCCCTTACCTTAAAACGTAACTCTTAAAACTCAAAGGTTGGGACCTTGAGGGCTTGGGGGACCCTTGGGAGGACTCCTTGGGAGGTAATGAGACCATAACTTCGTTGGGGGAGAGTGGGGATTCGAATGGATGAGAGGATGGCTTGGTATTTATAGGGAAAGTGAGGGTACAAGGCATTAATGGCCAAGGGACACCTCATTAGTGGTTTTGGCAAAACCATGGGCTTGCCAATGGTATTGGACACTTGGGACACCTCATACCTTATCTTACTATTCATAAGTCGACCATATTGATTACATACTTAATACATCATTTAATGATGTCATTAAACACTCATAACTTAAAAACTGTATTTTCACTATTCATCGAAAATTCAACTTTTTCAGAATAATCCCAAAATTTCACCTTAACCAAATATAAATTCTCTGATTTCAAAAATGAACTCCATTTAATAAAAAAAAATTCTAAATAATTTTAATTTATTTTTTAAATAAATACACTATTCACCGAAAATTCATTTTTTCAGAAAATACCCCAAAAATTTCCATAACATAATATCAGTGCTTTGAGTTCAAAAATGAAATCCATTTTATAAAAATGACTTTTTTAAATATTTTTAATTTAATTTTTATTTAAAAAACACTATTCACTCAAAAAAACAATACTTGAATAATAATTTATGAAACAGTTATTTGACCATTTTATTGAATCACATTACTTAATCAAGGTGCCTAGATTATATTAATACTTTCTTTAAGTGAGATTACTAATCCATTTGGACACATTACTAATCCTAATTATAAAATCACTATTCATAATTTACTATTCATAAGAAATCAAGTTGATCTTATTAGACTCTAAATTTCGTACTGAACATAATTGTAGAAGACCTTTTTTTGAAAATCATTACACATTTTTAATTATTTAATGTTTACATAAACATTTTTAAAATATCCTTTTCCTAAAATTCATAAAAAAATATGCATACTATATTTATCCGGTCATTTAAAAATTCATAAACTTCATCATAAGAAGAAATCCTAATTTTTTATTTAAAACAAAGGATTACACAAGGCATTTAAGGTCTCCTTACATAGCCCCTTATCACACCAGCATAGGACCTAAGTGTAACGTGTGCTAAGGTGACAGAATCTGAGGGAGGCTCGGCTAACATCGTACGAGTATTAATTTCTATCAGTTTGAACTTCTCTCAAAGGTGATTCCGTTCTAGATTCACACGATGAAGTTCGGCTTGGGTTTGGTCCAGAGCAAAGCCCAGTGGTGCTACCTCCTTCCCAAGATCTGTTAGATGGGCTTTGATCGGTCCAAGACTACTAGGTGAGGCCATCGAATCTTCTTTCTATAATAATTAACCAAGATTACTTGTATTTAGAGACAATAATCAAAACGTTTAGTTTCCAGTGGTCATATTGACCAATGGTCATATAACCATCTAAACCCAACGGTCTCATTTTAATCATAATCATGTTATCAAATGAAACATTTTTTTGAGTATAAAAATAAAATTAAATAACACATCAAATTAGGAAACAAGATTTATTCAAAATTTTGGGTCGTTACATTCTTCCGCCCTTAGGAAATTGCGTCCTCGCAATTTTTAAAATTTGGTTTTGAAATTTCATTGAAATTCCCACATTAGAAAAGGAGTCAGTAGAATTATTACTTTAAAAGAAAGAAAGGGAAGTACAAAGGTCACCTGAGTTAACCCACACTAGGATTCCATGTAGGAAAACATGGACATGGAAGAAAAAACAAAGGGTCAAGTTCTGGGGGAGAGTGATAGAGAACATTATTAGGATAAAGTTAAAAATAATAAAATCCCAAACTTATGATGTGTGTAAACGGTCTTTGATTACCTAGTAGGAAACGTTAACCAACAACGTTTTTGTTTTACGTTCCTTTTCATAATTTTGAGGAATTCATTTAGAACATAAAACAAAAACATAAGAAAATATACCTACCTTCATATAGAGTTTCATCCTTTAATAAGTTTCTACCCAAAACTAATCTTTTCTCCAAACTATGATCATTCAAAACTACTTGGTCTCATCAAAACATAAGAATCATCTTCTAGAGAATCACATAATCCATAAAAGATTAACTATCTATTTCTTCTATCTTTAAACATTATCCCAAAAACAGAAAGGGTAAGGTAAAACAACTCCTCAAAAAGAAAGAATCACATAGGAATGGAATCTACTTTTAAATCTTCAAAGTTCCATGGTACTACCCATAGTTCATCATTGACCATTCCATAAATAATGGTCATTAAGATTCCTCAAAATAAACCAAACTAATATTGAAACCCAAATACAAGAAGGATTTGATAACATAGTCTTCCAAAATAAACTTAATTTTTCATCTCCAAACAACATCAACCACTCCTAACATCTTATAATAAAAGTAGCTAACCTAAACATATTTTACCCAAGATAGGGTAATCGTTTCCATAAGTAACCTAAATTACTATAAGTCCACCTTAAATTCATCAATTCTTCAAAATATAAGTCAACCTTACTCCTCAATGAAAATACCATAGTAATCTATTTACCTCGATCATATACGGTCTCCAAAATAGTGAACGTCTTCCAAAATAATAATCTTATTTTAATCCCCTAATCATCCCTGTCATATTAATATGACAATCGTCACATTTCCTATCACATTGGTTGTTGGGACATGTTCTTCCATTTCCCGCCACTAACTAAGAAAAGAAACTATAATTAGGGGCTTAAATACTTAACCAATAATCATGAAAAGGAACCGAAAGCATATAAGGATAACCTGTAGAAGAAAAGTATACCCTAACTTGTGATCCCCTAGGTTCCCATCTGGGTTATCCATAATCATATATTCTTATGTGAATCATTATTTTATTTTGTCTGTGTTCCTTTAATAATGGTTCATACTAAGCTTATGAATTTACCAAAGCATATCCCCCGGGAGTGTCGTAACCAAGAGTGCAGCAAGGCCCATTGTCGTGTAGCAGTTCCCGTTCGAGTCTCGCTCAAAGCGGTGTTTTTGGGTTTTACCCATATGTAAATCTATTTCAGAGCCACCTCTACCTGCTTGTATCTAGACAGGGATGTATTTTCTTGGCAACCCCTTACTCAATACTCAACAAAATACTAGGAAGATTTCCTATATTTTAACTTTTCTATAGGCTTCTTCCTAAATTTTTCATATCCTATTTCAATAAATAACTAAACCATCCTTTGATACCAACTATAGCATCCTGCCTTTTTATCACATAAACTTTCATTACATTTTACAAAACAAAGGATCTTTAAGGTTTAGTGTCTTGGAAACCAGGAAATTTAAACATGAAAACATAAAACATTCTTCTAAGAAACTTGAAAGGCTTCTCATCATGTTCATCCTAGGTTCATTACTGCAACACATAACCTGGGGACATACATCAAAAGAAAGGGTGAGCGAAAAGCCCAGTAAGGGCAATAAGAGAAACATTTTACATGTGAAGTTGAGATACTTCAATAAGGTCATGAAAAGAAATTTAAGGAATGAGAATGAAATCATGAGGCATATCATAATAAAAATAACAATTTCATAACTTGAAGATGTGGCTGAAACATTTAATATTGAAAATCATTTCATTTCACCAGGGTGTCATTAAAAATTACCAAGGTTATTCACCAAGGTATCAGTCTAAAAAGTCATCTCTAGAGATTAAGTCTTTACCCAATGCAATAGAGCGCTATCTGGGCGCACCCTTGACATGTATTTATTATCATGTGAGCCAAATATATCATCATCAATCATTTCATAAACAGCCCATATATCATAAAAGAAATGGGTTTCTTTTCATAATCATAACGTTTTAAAAACTGCTTTAAAGACATGATCTTTATGTCACTTTAAACCCACGGAAAGGGAAAGCGGGTTTCATGTATTTACATCCCAGAATTTAAAATAGAAAATTTTGATATATATGTGAATACCCCTATAGAAAAATACAGCTTTGAGTATTCACTTTATAACATAAAATAATTTTGAGAAAAGAGAGAGGCATTTTGAGACGAAAATTATGCAGCATGACAGCTATAATACATGGTTTTAGAAAACATTGAAAAGAGGGGGGACATGGGTCACCCACTCAAACATGATACATAAATCAGTAGAGGGACAGAATATAAGGTATTTAAGAACATGGTAATGTAATTTGAAAATATACCATATGAAATGAAGAAGATGAAATGAAGACGAAAATAAGATTTCTCTTATGAAAATTTGGCAGCCTAACGCTGTTACATAAATTTCAACCAAAAATGAATTGATGAGATCAAATAGGGTCTCTCATCATATGAACATAAAAGATAAGTATGATAGATATAGAGATCATACCCCAACATAACAAAAAGGAACTTGAATGAATTGACATGAAAGTTGAACTTCAAAACGAGAAGGGTGAAGAACCACTTAAAAATTCGGCAGCCTAACGGCGCCACTTAAACTTCAAAATACTGAATTGAAGAGATAAAATGGGGTCTCTCATCATATGGTCATAAAAGATAAGTATGATAGATATAGAGATCATAACCCAACATAATAAAAAGGAACTTTCAAGACTTGACATGGAATTAGAACTTTGAAAAGGGAGAAAGGTGCAAGGACCGCGTAAATATTCAGCCGCCTAACGACGCCACTTAAACTTCAAAATACTGAATTGAAGAGATCAAATGGGGTCTCTCATCATATGGTCATAAAATATCAGTATGATAAATTTATATATCATACCCCAACATAATAAAAAGGAACTTGAAATACTTTACTTGAAAATAGATCTTGAAAAATGAGAAGGGAGAAAGAATCCGTTACAAAAATTTCGGCAGCCTAACGATGCCACTTAAAACTTCATAAAAAGAAATAATGAGAGTAAGAGGGGATCTATCATTATATGAACATGAAAAGGGAAGTAATAGGAGTATAAAATAACACCCTCTAACATAATCACATGGAGCATAAAAGAAATTACATAAAAGAGATTTCTTGAAAAGAAAGAGAGAGATCGGATCCCTTACCTTAAAACGTAACTCTTAAAACTCAAAGGATGGGACCTTGAGGGCTTGGGGGCACCTTGGGAGAACTCCATGGGACGTAATGAGACCAGAACTTAGTTGGGGGAGAGTGGGGAGTCGAATGGATGAGAGGATGGCCTGGTATTTATAGGGAAAGTGAGGGGACAAGGCATTAATGTCCAAGGAACACCTCATTAGTGGTTTTGGAAAAACCATGGGCTTTCCCATGGTATTTTCCCATGGTATTGGCCACTTGGGACACCTCATACCTTATATTACTATTCATAAGTCGACCATAATGATTACATACTTAATACATCATTTAATGATGTCATTAAACACCCATTACTTAAAAACTGTATTTTCACTATTCATAGAAAATTCAACTTTCTTAGAATAATCCCAAAATTTCAACTTAACCAAATATCAATTCTCTAATTTAGAAAATGAACTCCATTTTATAAAAATAATTTTCTAAATATTTTTAATTTATTTTTTAAATAAATACACTATTCACCGAAAATTCATTTTTTCAGAAAAAAAACCCCAAAAATTACAATAACATAATATTGGTGCTCTGAGTTCAAAAATGAAATCCATTTTATAAAAATAATTTTTTTAAATATTTTTAATTTAATTTTTTATTAAAAAATACTATTCACTCGAAAAAACTAATACTTGAATAATAATTTATGAAATGGTTATTTAACCATTTTATTGAATCACATTACTTAATCAAGGTGCCTAGATTATATTAATACTTTCTTTAAGTGAGATTATTAATCTATTTAGACACATTAATAATCCTAATCACAAAATCACTATTCATAATTTACTATTCATCAAAAATCAAGTTGATCTTATTAGACTCTAACATTCGTACTAAACATAATTGTAGAAGACTATTTTTTAAAAATCATTACACATTTTTAATTATTTAATGTTTACATAAACATTTTTAAAATATCCTTTTTCTAAAATTCATCAAAAATATGCATACTATATTTATCCGGTCATTTAAAAATTCATAAACTTCATCATAAGAAGAAATCCCAATTTTTTATTTAAATCAAAGGATTACACAAGGCAGTTACGGTCTCCTTACATAGCCCCTTATCACACCAGCATAGGTCATAAGTGTAAGGTGTGCTAAGGTGAGAGAATCTGAGGGAGGCACGGCTAACATCGTACAAGTATTAATTTCTATCAGTTTGAAATTCTCGCAAAGGAGATTATGTTCTAGCTTCACACGATGAAGTTCGTCTTGGGTTTGGTCGAGAGAAAAGCCTAGTGGTGCTACCTCCTTCCCAAGTTCTGTTAGATGGGCTTCGATCGGTCCAAGACTACTAGGTGAGGCCATCGAATCTTCTTTCTATAATAATTAACCAAGATTACTTGTATTTAGAGACAATAATCAAAACTTTTAGTTTCCAGTGGTCATATTGACCAATGGTCATATAACCGTCTAAACCCAACGGTCTCATTTTAATCATAATCATGTTATCAAATGAAACATTTTTTTGAGTATAAAAATAAAATAAAATAACACATCAAATTAGGAAACAAGATTTATTCAAAATTTCGGGTCGTTACATTCTTCTACCCTTAAGAAATTGCGTCCTCACAATTTTTAAAATTTGGTTTTGAAATTTCATTGAAAGTCCCACATTAGAAAAGGAGTTAGTAAAATTATTACATTAAAAGAAAGAAAGGGAAGTACAAAGGTCACCCGAGTTAAACCACACTAGGATTCCATGTAGGAAAACATGGACATGGAAGAAAAAACAAAGCGTCAAGTTCTGGGGGAGAGTGATAGAGAACATTATTAGGAGAAAGTTAAAAATAATAAAATCCCAAACTTATGATGTGTGTAAACGGTCTTTGATTACCTAGTAGGAAATGTAAACCAACAACGTTTTTGTTTTACTTTCCTTTTCATAATTTTGATGAATTCATTTACAACATAAAACAAAAACATAAGAAAATATACCTATCTTCATGTAGAGTTTCATCCTTTAATAAGTTTCTACCCAAAACTAATCTTTTCTCCAAACTATGATCATTCAAAACAACTTGGTCTCATCAAAACATAAGAATCATCTTCTAGAGAATCACATAATCCACAAAATATTAACTATCTATTTCTTCTATCTTTAAACATTATCCCAAAAACAGAAAGGGTAAGGTAAAACAACTCTTCAAAAAGAAAGAATCCCATAGGAATGGAAACTACTTTTAATCCTTCAAAGTTCCATGGTACTACCCATAGTTCATCATTGACCATTCCATAAATAACTGTCATTAAGGTTCCTCAAAATAAACCAAACTAATATTGAAACCCAAATACAAGAAGGATTTGATAACATAGTCTTCCAAAATAAACTTCATTGTTCATCTCCAAACAACATCAACCACTCCTAACATCTTATAATAAAAGTAGCTAACCTGAAGATATTTTACCCAAGATAGGGTAATCGTTTCCATAAGTAAACTAAATTACTATAAGTCCACCTTAAATTCATCGATTCTTCAAAATATTACTCAACCTTACTCCTCAATAAAAATACCGTAGTAATCTATTTACCTCGATCATATAGGGTCCCCAAAATACTGAACGTCTTCCAAAATAATAATCATATTTTAATCCCCTAATCATCCCTGTCATATTAATATGACAATTGTTGAATTTCCTATCACATTGGTTGTTGGGACATGTTCTTCCATTTCCCGCCATTAACTAAGAAAAAAAACTATAATTAATGGCTTAAATACTTAGCCAATAATCATGAAAAGGAACCGAAAGCATATAAGGATAACCTGTAGAAGAAAAGTATACCCTAACTTGTGATCCCCTAGGTTCCCATCTAGGTTATCCATGATCATATATTCTTATGTGAATCTTTATTTTATTTTATCTTTGTTCCTTTAACAATGGTTCATACTAATCTTATGAATTTACCAAAGCATATCGCCCGGGAGTGTCGTAACCAAGAGTGCAGCAAGGCCCATTGTCGTGTACCAGTCCCCGTTCGAGTCTCACTCAAAGCGGTGTTTTCGGGTTTTAACCCTATGTACATCTATGCTAGAGCCACCTCTACCTGCTCGTATCTAGACAGGAATGTATTTTCTTGGCAACCCCTTACTCAATACTCACCAAAATACTAGGAATATTTCCTTTATTTTAACTTTTCTATAGGCTTCTGCCTAAATTTTTCATATCCTAATTTCCACAAATAACTAAACCAGCCTTTGATACCAACTATATCATCCCGCCTTTTTATCACATAAACCTTCATTACATTTTACAAAACTGAGGATCTTTAAGGATTAGTGTCTTGGAAACCAGGAACTATAAACATCAAACCATAAAAAATTATTCTAAAACACTTGAACGACTTCTCCTCATTTTCATCCTAGGTTCATTACTGCAACACATAAGCTGGGGACATACATCAAAAGAAAGGGTGAGCAAAAAGCCCAGTAAGGGAAACAAGAGAAACATTTTACATGTGAACTTGAGATACTTCAATAAGGTCATGAAAAGAAATTTAAGGCATGAGAATGAAATCATGAGGCATATCATAATAAAAATAACATTTTCATAACTTGAAGATGTGGCTGCAACATTTAATATTGACAATCATTTCTGTTCACCAAAGTCCATCCCCAAAGTGTCATTAAAAATTACCAAGGTTATTCACCAAGGTATCAGTCTAAAAAGTCATCTCTAGAGATTAAGTCTTGACCCAATGCATTGGAGTGCTATCTGGGCGCACCCTTGACATGTCTTTATTATCATGTGAGCCACATATATCATCATCAATAATTTCATAAACAACCCATATATTATAAAAGAAATGTGTTTCATTTCATAATCATAATGTTTTAAAAACTGCTTTAAAGACATGATCTTTATCTCACTTTAAACCCACGGAAAGGGAAAGTAGGTTTCATGTATGTAAATTCCAGGATTTAAAATAGAACATTTTGATATATATGTGAATACCCCTATAGAAAAAAATATCTTTGAGTATTCACTTTATAACATAAAATAATTTTGAGAAAGGAGAGAGGCATTTTGAGACGAAAATTATGCAGCATGATGGCTATGATACATGGTTTTAGAAAACATTGAAAAGAGTGGGGACATGGGTCACCCACTCAAAAATGATACATAAAATAGTTGAGGGACAGAATATAAGGGATTTAAAAACATGGTAATGAAATTTTAAAATATACCATATGAAATGAAGAACATGAAATGAAGACGAAAATAAGATTTCTCTTATGAAAATTCGGCAGCTTAACGGTGTTACATAAACTTCAAACAAAAATGAATTGATGAGATCAAATAGGGTCTCTCATCATATGAACATAAAAGATAAGTATGATAGATATAGAGATCATACCCCAACATAAAAAAAGGAACTTGAAAGAATTGACATGAAAGTAGAACTTCAAAACAAGAAGGGTGAAGAACCACTTAAAAATTCGGCAGCCTAACGGCGCCACTTAAACTTCAAAATACTGAATTGAAGAGATAAAATGGGGTCTCTCATCATATGGTCATAAAATATCAGTATAATAGATATAGAGATCATAACCCAACATAATAAAAAGGATCTTCCAAGACTTGACATGGAATTTGAACTTTGAAAAGGGAGAAAGGTGCAAGGACCACTTAAAAATTCAGCCGCCTAACGATGCCACTTAAACATCAAAATACTGAATTGAAGAGATCAAATGGGGTCTCTCATCATATGGTCATAAAATATCAGTATTATAAATTTAGAGATCATACCCCAACATAATAAAAAGGAACTTGAAATACTTTATTTGAAAATAGATCTTGAAAAATGAGAAGGGAGAAAGAATCTGTTACAAAACTTTCGGCAGCCTAATGGTGCCACTTAAAACATCATAAAACGAAATAATGAGAGTAAGAGGGGATCTGTCATTATGTGAAAATGAAAAGGGAAGTAAGAGGAGTATAAAATAACACCCTTTAACATAAGAACATGGAGCATAAAAGAAATTACATAAAAGAGATTTCTTGAAAAGAAAGAGAGAGATCGGATCCCTTACCTTAAAACGTAACTCTTAAAACTAAACGGTTGGGACCTTGAGGGCTTGGAGGCACCTTTGGAGGACTACTTGGGAGGTAATGAGACCATAAATTCGTTGGGGGAGAGTGGGGAGTCGAATGGATGAGAGTATGGCTTGGTATTTATAAGGAAAGTGAGGGGACAAGGCATTAATGGCCAAGGGACACCTCATTAGTGGTTTTGGCAAAACCATGGGCTTTCCCATGGTATTTTCCCATGGTATTGGCCACTTGAGACACCTCATACCTTATCTTACTATTAATAAGTCGACCATATTGATTACATACTTAATACATCATTTAATGATGTCATTAAACAGCCATAACATAAAAACTGTATTTTTACTATTCATTGAAAATTCAACTTTCTTAGAATAATCCCAAAATTTCACCTTAACCAAATATAAGTGCTCTGATTTAGAAAATGAACCTCATTTTATAAAAATAATTTTCTAGATATTTTTAATTTATTTTTTAAATAAATACACTATTCATCGAAAATTCATTTTTTCAGAAAAAACCCCAAAAATTACCATAACATAATTTTGGTGCTCTGAGTTCAAAAATGAAATCCATTTTATAAAAATAATTTTTTTAAATATTTTTAATTCAATTTTTAATTAAAAAACACTATTCACTTGAAAAAACTAATACTTGAATAATAATTTATGAAACGATTATTTAACCATTTTATTGAATCACATTACTTAATCAAGGTGCCTAGATTATATTAATACATTCTTTAAGTGAGATTACTAGTCTATTTGGACACATTACTAATCCTAATAATAAAATCACTATTCATAATTTACTATTCATCAAAAATCAAGTTGATCATATTAGTCTCTAAATTTTGTAATGAACATAATTGTAGAAGACCATTTTTTGAAAATCATTACACATTTATAATTATTTAATGTTTACATAAACATTTTTAAAATATCCTTTTTCTAAAATTCATCAAAAATATGCATACTATATTTATCCGGTCATTTAAAAATTTATAAACTTCATCATAAGAAGAAATCCCAATTTTTTATTTAAAACAAAGGATTACACAAGGTAGTTATGGTCTCCTTACATAACCCATTATCACACCAGCATAAGACCTAAGTGTAAGGTGTGCTAAGGTGGGAGAATCTGAGGGAGGCTCGGCTAACATCGTATGAGTATTAATTTCTATCAGTTTGAACTTCTCGCAAAGGCGATTCCGTTCTAGCTTCACATGATGAATTTCGGCTTGGGTTTGGTCCAGAGCAAAGCCCAGTGGTGCTACCTCCTTCCCAAGTTCTGTTAGATGGGCTTCGATCGGTCCAAGACTACTAGGTGAGGCCATCAAATCTTCTTTCTATAATAATTAACCATGATTACTTGTATTTAGAGACAATAATCAAAACGTTTAGTTTCCAGTGGTCATATTGAACAATGGTCATATAACCGTCTAAACCCAACAGTCTCATTTTAATCATAATCATGTTATGAAATGAAACATTTTTGTTGAGTATAAAAATAAAATAAAATAACACATCAAATTAGGAAACAATATTTATTCAAAATTTCGGGTCATTACATTCTTCCCCCCTTAAGAAATTGTGTCCTCACAATTTTTAAAATTGGGTTTTGAAATTTCATTGAAAGTACCACATTGGAAAACGAGTCAGTAAAATTATTACTTTAAAATAAAGAAAGGGAAGTACAAAGGTCACCCGAGTTAACCCACACTAGGATTCCATGTAGGAAAACATGGACATGGAAGAAAAAACAAAGGGTCAAGTTCTAGGGGAGAGTGATAGAGAACATTATTAGGAGAAAGTTAACAATAAGAAAATCCCAAACATATGATGTGTGTAAACAGTCTTTGATTACCTAGTAGGAAACGTAAACCAACAACGTTTTTGTTTTACGTTCCTTTTCATAATTTTGAGGAATTTATTTACAACATAAAACAAAAACATAAGAAAATATACCTATCTTCATGTAGAGTTTCATCCTTTAATAAGTTTCTACCAAAAAATAATCTTTCTTCCAAACTATGATCATTCAAAACTACTTAGTCTCATTAAAACATAAGAATCATCTTCTAGATAATCACATAATCCAAAAAATATTAACTATCTATTTCTTTTATCTTTAAACATTATCCCAAAAACAGAAAGGGTAAGGTAAAACAACTCTTCAAAAAGAAAGAATCCCATAGGAATGGAAACTACTTTTAAATCTTCATAGTTCCATGGTACTACCCATAGTTCATCATTGACCATTCCATAAATAATGGTCATTAAGGTTCCTCAAAATAAACCAAACTAATATTGAAACCCAAATACAAGAAGGATTTGATAACATAGTCTTCCAAAATAAACTTCATTGTTCATCTCCAAAAAACATCAACCACTCCTAACATCTTATAATAAAAGTATCTAACCTAAACATATTTTACCCAAGATAGGTTAATCGTTTCCATAAGTAACCTAAATTACTATAATTCCACCTTAAATTCATCGATTCTTGAAAATATAAGTCAACTTTACTCCTCAATGAAAATACCGTAGTAATCTATTTACCTAGATCATATAGGGTCCCCAAAATAGTGAACGTCTTCCAAAATAATAATCATATTTTAATCCCCTAATCATCCCTGTCATATTAATACGACAATCGTCGCATTTCCTATCACATTGGTTGTTGGGACATGTTCTTCCATTTCCCGCCATTAACTAAGAAAAGAAACTATAATTAGGGGCTTAAATACTTAGCCAATAATCATGAAAAGGAACCGAAATCATATAAGGATAACTTGTAGAAGAAAAGTATACCATAACTTGTGATCCCCTAGGTTCCCATCTAGGTTATCCATGATCATATATTCTTATGTGAATCTTTATTTTATTTTATCTTTGTTCCTTTAACAATGGTTCATACTAATCATATGAATTTACCAAAGCTTATCCCCCGGGAGTGTCCTAACCAAGAGTGCAGCAAGGCCCGTTGTCATGTACCAGTTCCCATTTGAGTCTCGCTCATAGCGGTGTGTTCAGGTTTTACCCCTATGTACATCTGTGCCAGAGCCACCTCTACCTGCTCGTATCTAGACAGGGATGTATTTTCTTGGCAACCCCTTACTCAATACTCACCAAAATACCAGGAATATTTCCTATATTTTAACTTTTATATAGGCTTCTTCCTAAATTTTTCATATCCTAATTTCCACAAATAACTAAACCATCCTTTGATAACAAATATAGAATCCCTCCTTTTTATCACATAAACTTTCATTACATTTTACAAAACCGAGGATCTTTAAGGTTTAGTGTCTTGGAAACCAGAAACATTAAACATGAAAACATAAAACATTCTTCTAAAACACTTGAAAGGCTTCTCCTAATGTTCATCCTAGGTTCATTACTGCATCACATAACCTGGGGACATACATCAAAAGAAAGGGTGAGAAAAAAGACCAGTAAGGGAAACAAGAGAAACATTTTACATGTGAACTTGAGATACTTCAATAAGGTCATGAAAAGAACTTTAAGGCATGAGAATGAAATCATGAGGCATATCATAATAAAAATAACATTTTCATAACTTGAAGATGTGACTGCAACATTTAATATTGACAATCATTTCGTTTCACCAAGGTCCATCCCCAAGGTGTCATTAAAATTTACCAAGGTTATTCACCAAGGTATCAGTCTAAAAAGTCATCTCTAGGGATTAAGTCTTTACCCAATGCATTGGAGCGCTATCTGGGCGCACCCTTGACATGTATTTATTATCATGTGAGGCACATATATCATCATAAATAATTTCATAAACAACCCATATATCATAAAAGAAATGGGTTTCATTTCATAATCATAAAGTTTTAAAAACTACTTTAAAGTCATGATCTTTATGTCACTTTAAACCCACGGAAAGGGAAAGCGGGTTTTATGTATGTAAATCCCAGGATTTAAAATAGAAAATTTTGATATATATGTGAATACCCCTGTAGAAAAAAAGAGCTTTGAGTATTAACTTTATAAGATAAAATAATTTTGAGAAAAGAGAGAGGCATTTTGAGACGAAAATTATGCAGCATGATGGCTATGATATATGGTTTTAGAAAACATTGAAAAGAGGGGGGACATGGGTCACCCAATCGAAAATGATAAATAAAACAGTATAGGGACAGAATATAAGGGATTTAAGAACATGGTAATGAAATTTTAAAATATACCATATGAAATAAAGAACATGAAAGGAAGACGAAAATAAGATTTCTCTTATGAAAATTCGGCAGCCTAACGGCGTTACATAAACTTCAACCAAAACTGAATTGATGAGATCAAATAGGGTCTCTCATAATATTAACATAAAAGATCAGTATGATAGATATAGAGATAATACCCCAACATAAAAAAGTAACTTGAAATAATTGACATGAAAGTAGAACTTCAAAACGAGAAGGGTGACGAACCACTTAAAAATTCGGCAGCCTAACGGCGCCACATAAACCTAAAAATACTGAATTGAAGAGATCAAATGGGTTCTCTCATCATATGGTCATAAAAGGTCAGTATGATAGATATAGAGATCATAACCCAACATAATAAAAAGGAAATTGCAAGACTTGACATGGAATTAGAACTTTGAAAAGGGAGAAAGGTGCAAGGACCACTTAAAAATTCAGCAGCCTAACGACGTCGATTAAACTTCAAAATACAGAATTGAAGAGATCAAATGGGGTCTCTCATCATATGGTCATAAAATATCAGTATGATAAATTTAGACATCATACCCCAACATAATAAAAAGGAACTTTAAATACATTACTTGAAAATAGATCTTGAAAAATGAGAAGGGAGAAAGAATCTGTTACAAAAATTTCGGCAGCCTAACGGCGCCACTTAAAACTTCATAAAACGAAATAATGAGAGTAAGAGGGGATCTCTCATTATGTGAACATGAAAAGGGAAGTAATATTAGTATAAAATAACACCCTTTAACATAAGAACATGGAGCATAAAAGAAATTACATAAAAGAGATTTCTTGAAAAGAAAGAGAGAGATCAGATCCCTTACCTTAAAACGTAACTCTTAAAACTCAATGGTTGGGACCTTGACGGCTTGGGGCACCTTGGGAGGACTCCTTGGGAGGTAATGAGACCAGAACTTCGTTGGGGGAGAGTGGGGAGTTGAATGGATGAGAGGATGACTTGGTATTTATAGGGAAAGTGAGGGGACAAGGCATTAATGGCCAAGGGACACTTCATTAGTTGTTTTGGCAAAACCATGGGCTTGCCCATGGTATTGGCCACTTGGGACACCTCATACCTTATCTTACTATTCATAAGTCGACCATATTGATTACATACTTAATACATCATTTAATGATGTCATTAAACACCCATAACTTAAAAACTGTATTTTCACTATTCATCGAAAATTTAACTTTCTCAGAATAATCCCAAAATTTCACCTTAACCAAATATCAATGCTCTGATTTAAAAAATAAACTCCATTTTATAAAAATTAATTTTCTAAATATTTTTAATTTATTTTTCAAATAAATACACTATTCACCGAAAATTAATTTTTTCAGAAAAAACCACAAAAATTACCATAACATAATATCGGTGCTCTGAGTTCAAAAATGAAATCCATTTTATAAAAATAATTTTTTTAAATATTTTTTATTTAATTTTTAATTAAAAAAACTATTCACTCGAAAAAACTAATACTTGAATAGTAATTTATGAACCGGTCATTTAACCATTTTATTGAATCACATTACTTAATCAAGGTTCCTAGATTATATTAATACTTTCTTTAAGTGAGATTACCTATCCATTTAGACACATTACTAATCCTAATCATAAAATCACTATTCATAATTTACTATTCTTCAAAAATCAAGTTGATCTTATTAGACTCTAAATTTCGTACTGAACATAATTGTAGAAGACCATTTTTTGAAAATCATTACACATTTTTAATTATTTAATGTTTACATAAATATTTTTAAAATATCCTTTTTCTAAATTTCCTCAAAAATATGCATACTATATTTATCCGGTCATTTAAATATTCATAAACTTCATCATAAGAAGAAATCCCAATTTTTTATTTAAAACAAAGGATTACACAAGGCAGTTACGGTCTCTTTACATAGCCCCTTATCACACCAGCATAGGACCTAAGTGTAAGGTGTGCTAAGGTGAGAGAATCTGAGTGAGGCTCGGCTAACATCGCATGAGTAGTAATTTCTATCAGTTTGAACTTCTCGCAAAGGAAATTCCGTTCTAGCTTCACATGATGATGTTCAGCTTTGGTTTGGTCCAAGGCAAAGCCCAGTGGTGCTACCTCCTTCCCAAGTTCCGTTAGATGGGTTCGATCGGTCCAAGACTACTAGGTGAGGCCATCGAATCTTTTTTCTATAATAATTAACCAAGATTACTTGTATTTAAAGACAATAATCAAAACGTTTAGTTTCCAGTGGTCATATTGACCAATGGCCATATAACCGTCTAAACCAAACTGTCTCATTTTAATCATAATCATGTTATCAAATGAAACATTTTTGTTGAGTATAAAAATAAAATAAAATAACACATCAAATTAGGAAACATGATTTATTCAAAATTTCGGGTCGTTACAATGGGGGTTATTGGGCATGTGGCAGGGGATGGTGAGGGCTGGGATGTAAGAGGCTGGGGGCTGGTGAGGGATCGAATTGGTCTTCAGGGCTCTTCTGTAGGTGGCATAGTGCTGGCATGAGTGTTTTGCAGGAGGCTGGGGGTGGTTGCTGGTGTGGTGTCTAGTGCGGGCAGGATTGCAGGTGGCTAGGGGATGGTGCCGGCTTGAATGTAGGTGGAAGGAGGCTGGAATGCTGGTTAAAGGGGGATGGTTGCAGGTGTTGGGGGGATGGTGCGGACTGATTCGATGGTGGTAGGGGGGGCTGTTGCGGGCTAGAATTCTGGTGGAAGTTGGCTAAAATGAAGGTGAAGGGGGATGGTGTGGGATAGATGTGGCTGGAGTAGGGCCAAAACACGAAATTACAGCGGTGTGACCACGACATGTTGGACCGGTGCAGCGACATCCATGGGGCATCATCTTCTGGCCAAGAGCGAAGGTAGTGGGAGGAGGTGGGGCAACATTCCGACAGTCACCCTGCCTGCAGAAATTGTGATTAGTCAGTCTCAATATTGATCACACGACTCCTGGAATACTATCACTACGAACTGCCGCAGGGTGTCGTTTTAGAGAAGGGCCAAATCACGGCATTACTGCGGCATGACCACGGCGTGACCGCGACATCACCACGGCATCACCGCGGTGTGTTGGCCTAGTCTAGCGACATCTGCGGGGCAGCATCTTCCGGCCAGGAGCGAAGGGAGTAGGAGAAGGAAGGGCAACATTTTTGTCATCGCCTTGTTGGCAGAAATTGTCATTTTTCAGTCTCAACATTTATCACAAGACTCATGGAATACAATCACTATGAACTATCGCGGGGTGTCTTCCTGACGTAGGTCCAAATAATGGCGTGACCGGAGCATGACTGTGGCGTTACCGTGACATGTTGGCCTGGTCCAGCGACATTCATAGGGCAACATCTTCTGGCCAGAAGCGAGGGGAGCGGGAGGAGGCAGGGAAACATTCCTGTTGTCACCCCACCGGAAGAAATTGTGATTAGTCTCAACATTGATCACAAGACTCATGGAATAATATCACTGTGAACTATTGTGGGGTGTCATCATGGAACATGGCCAAATCATGTCATTACCAGGGCATGACAGCGGCGTCACCATGGCGTGACCGTGGCATGACCGAGGCCTGAACATAGCGTGACCGTAGCATGACCGCGGTGCGCGTAACCGCGGCATGACCACGGCATGACCACGGCGTGACCACATCATGACTGCGGCGTGACAGCGACATGACCGTGGTATGTTGGCCTGGTCCAGTGACATCTGCGGCGCAGCATCTTCCAGCCAGGAGTAAAGGGAGTGGGAGAAGGCGGGACAACATTCTGGTTGCCTCCCCACCAGCAAAAATTGTGATTAGTGAGTCTCAACATTGATCACAAGACTCAAGGAATACTATCACTAATAATTTCAATGTGGTTTCATCATAGAGTAGGGCCAAATCACGATGTGATCGCGGCTTTACCGCGGCGTGACCGCAGCATGACCGCGGTGTTACCGCAGTCTGACTGCGGTGTGACCGCGGCATGACCACGGCCTGTTGGCCCGGTCCTGCGACATCCACTGGGAAACATCTTCCATCCAATAGTGAAGGGAGCAAGAGGAGGTGGGGAAAAATTCTGATCGTCACCCCTTTAGAAGAAATTGTGATTAGTCAGTCTCAACATTGATCACAACACTCATGGAATATTTTCACTGCGAACCTCCGCGGAGTGTCATCCTAGAGCAGGGCCAAATCACAGCATTACCGCGGCGTGACCACGGCTTTACTGCGGTGTGACCACAACGTGACTACGGCATGACCGCGGCATGACCGCGGCATGTTGGCCCGGTCCAGTGACATTCACGAGGTCGCATCTTCTGGCCAGGAGCAAAGGGAGCGGGAGGAGGTGGGGCAATATTCCGACTGTCGCCCCGCCGACATATGATAGAACAAATCAACTACATAATATTCTATAACAAGGGATTTCCAGAGAAGGTTTTCGCGAGCATCACAATGACACAACGACTAAAGGGAAATAAAAGGACCGAAAAAATCATACACCCTACACAAACCATTTACAAATTCATTCACTTTTCATAAACATGGAAATTTTATTTATAATATTGAAAGCGTGAAAAGGAAGGTGTCATGGTCAAGGAATATGCCTACTCGAGCAATGTCATTTGAGTTAAACGGGTATGACAACAAATTTATAATATTAAAAGAAAAAAAACAGAACTACCCAAAAAACAAACACTAACAAGAGACATATGAATGACTCAAACCAAATCTAAACAAGATACAAATAACTATCACTACTCTTTGGTTTAGAAGACAGCGCACCTCCGTTGGAGGGGTTTCATTTTAAAATCGCGGTGTTGCTTTATAACACAATTAATTTAATTATATATAACATTTATTCTAAAACACATTCAGCCCAAATCAAATGCAATAATTAAAGAAACTAGATCAACATAACTATCACTATGAGTTTTTTCAGATTGTTCACCTCCGTTGGAGGGGTTTTATTATAAAAACATGACTTTATATATCAAATGAAAAAATTATATTAAAGAAAACATATTCAAGTTATGCAATTCAATATAATTAAGCAGGATTAAGAAAGAAGCTAAATTCAATTTAAAGCATTCTAGAATTAAAGAGTCTAGAAGAGGGATCCTACCTCAAAGTGGAACTAAACCGTCCACTTCTTCTCTCGGAGCTTTATAACTAAAAGTTATGTCTCCCCCACTGGGTATACACACCTTCCCACACATTCAAGGACTCCTAGCCCCTATGCAGACACCCGCATGGCCATGAGCATGTGCAAGGGGATCCTTGCACATATGATAATATGCATATACCAGTCTCCACTCACCTGCGTATGCATTTATATATATATACATGGGAACACATAGCCCAATACGTGTATAATCACTTCCATGGTTGACTATACACATAACTGGGGAACCCACATACATATACTTTCTTACCGATGCACACGCAGGCGAGTTACCCTTAACTTGGCTACTCAAAACCAACGAGAAGGGATCAACACACAACAAAAAGGATATTAGGAACATTACAACACATAAAGGATACTACATAACCAGTGAGAAACCAACCAACAACATTAAAGCCTTACCTCGATTGGGAGAACCAAATCCACCCAAACCCACACGAAATGATCCAACGCCCTACTGAATACATAATATGGAGTCAAAAACACTGAAATCCCCAAATACATGGGGTGAAAGACAAGTAGTAACCATATAATCTAACCTTTGATGTAATCTGGTAGACTGAATCAATCGGAACCCCATTTTCCCACCTTTGCAGAATATGATTACCCTTTTTCCACAGAAAGAAGTAAAATACCAAAGTGGCCATTATGATAATGAAATAAAATAAAAAGTAAACTAAAACATACTTGTCTCTTGTTACTATACACATCACCGACCAACATATAAGAACCACAATGCCTGAAAAGAACATGTGAAAAAATGACTAAAAGTATTCAGTATACAAGTTACAAATTCAATAACCATAAACAAATGGAAACCTAGTTGATTTTAAACCTTGATAATTTGTGAAAATTTATTGGCTTCGCCCACCCCAATCATTGATTCAGCAGAAACATGGCCATATATAACCCATAAAAAGTTGCAAACACAAATAGATGCAAGTGCATGCATGCGAGAATGAAAGGAAACAATGAGAATTATTAAAATTCACTTACAATCTTAACATATATGAAATCAAATTCAATACCAATGGTGCATCCACAACCCCAGCCCCCTTGCACACCCCACCCCAACCCCCTACTCTGTTCCCCTACCCCTGCCCCGTATCCCCTGCCCCCTGCCCCCTGCCCCCCACCACCCCACCCCCTCCCCCTTGCCCCTGCCCCTGCCCCCTGCCCTCCTACCCCTGCCCCCTCCACCCTCCCCCTGCCCCTGCCCCCTGCCCCCTGCCCCCCACACCCAC
This sequence comes from Viscum album, assembly GCA_963277665.1. Taxonomy (NCBI): domain Eukaryota; kingdom Viridiplantae; phylum Streptophyta; class Magnoliopsida; order Santalales; family Viscaceae; genus Viscum; species Viscum album. The sequence goes on along the minus strand of OY728138.1, from coordinate 49,109,611 downwards.
TCGTACAGTAGCCCACCACCCTCCCCCCTCCCTTCAGCCCCCCTGGACAGACCCCCAACACACCCCCACCCCACCTTTCACACCCCCAAACCCCCTTTACACTCCTCTATGAGTCAAAAAAATCATTTTAGATTTCTGTGGTGTCTCAAATGATAGGAGTAATGATTAAAATGGAAAACATATATGCAATAATGTCAAACAAGATATATAATCATAAACTACCACTGTGAGTTTTTGTAGACAGCACACCTTCATTGGAGGGGTTTTATTACAAAACCATGACTAATTTAGAAAATGAAACAAATATTTTAACTAACACTTCATCAAGAATTGCAATTTAATATAAACAAGCAGAATAAAAAAGGTAGCTAAATGAAATTTAAAAAAATTTTAAATTAAAGAGGCTAGGATAGGGACTCTACCTCAAATGTGTCAAGCCACACACAAGAGGATCCTTATATATATGCTCACATGCATAAGCATGGGCTATGTTTTATTGCTGGTTCTCTGCATAGCATAAATCCCTATCCACAGACACAACCTATCATGTGAAAGCATACACACAAGAAATCCAGTTAATGTGAAGCCATTGAGACAAATAAAACCTCATAAATATATATTCGGAATGAGTTATAGTAATAAAAGGGATAAAAAAATGCATGCGGAGGAAGCTGTTTCAAAAGGACCATTTGCGTTTGAGAAATAATATTGGAAAAACAAGGTCCAATGGAAATGTACTCTAAAATCCTATACTAAAAAGAACAGAATAGTGGTTATAGAACAAAAGGAACAGAAGTAGTATTGTGTTGAAATTGCTTATAATTACCTCTCAATGTCATTAAGGATTATGATGCTTAATTGTGACTTATAGGCATCCTCAAATACCTGAAAAGAACAGGTGGAGAAATTTACTAAAAGTATTCAGTATACAAGATTCAAATTCAATAAGCATAAACAAATAGAAACCTAGTTGATTTTAAACCTTGACAATCTGTGCACATTTACAAGCCTCTCTCACCCCAATCAATGGTTCAACTGAATCCTGGAATTTAAAACCCATCAAAAGTTGAAAAAAATAGATGTAAGTGAAATAATGCGAGAATTAAAGGAAACAATGAGAATTATTAAAATGCACTTACAATCATAACATATGTGAAATCACTTTCAATACCAATGGTGCATGCACAGCCCATGCCCCCTTGCACCCCCCCCTGCCCCCACTGCCCCAACCCCCTGCCCACTGCCACCCTCCACCCTACCCCCCTCCACCTACCCCCTGCCCCCTCCACCCTGTCCCCGTACCCCTCCCCCCTCCCCCTGCCCCATGCCCCCTCCCCCCCTCCACCCTCCCCCCTGCCTCCTTCCCCCCTACACCCTACGCCCTTCCCTTACCCCCTCCACCCTGCCCCTGCCCCTGCCACCGGCCCCCCCTCCACCCTCCCCCTTCCCCATTCCCCTTACCCCCCCCCCACACCCACTCATGCAGTAGCCCACCAACCCTCCACCCTCCCTGCACCCCCCTCCCTGGACAGTCCCCCATCACACCCCCACCCCACCTTTCACACCCCCTTCCCCCCTACACACCCCCCTTTGAGTCAAAAAAAATCCTTGTAGATTCACGTGGTGTCTTAAATGAGAGGAGTAAAGACTAAAATGGAAAACATAAATGCAATAATGTCAAACAATCTATATAATAATAAACTACCACTGTGAGTTTTCACAGACAGCGCACCTCCATTGGAGGGGATTTATTTCCAAACTATGACTTATTTATAAAACGAAACAATTATGCTATCCAAAACTGGATCAAGAATTGAAATTTAATATAAACAAGTAGAATCAAGAGGGAAGCTAAATGCAATTTAAAAAATTCTTCAATTAAAGAGGCTGGGAGAGAGACTCTACCTCAAACATGTCAAGACACGCACAAGAGGATCCTTATATATATGCTCACATGAATAAACATGGGCTATGTTTTTTCTATGGTTATCTTCATAAAATGTGCCCTTATCCATAGACACATTCTATCACGTGAAAGCATAAACAAAACAAATCTAGTTCTTGTGAAGAAATTGAGACAAATAAAACCTCATAAAGATATATTCGGAATGAGTTATACTAAAAAAAGGATGAGAAGAATGCTTGGGGAGGAAGCCGTTTCAAAAGGACCATCAGCGTTTGAGAAATAATATTGAAAAAATGAAGTCTAATGGAAATGTACTCTGAAAGCTAGTACTAAAAAGAACAACACAGTGGTTATTAAACGAAAGGACAAAAATTAGTATTGCATTGAAGTAGATTGTAATTACCTCTCAATGTCATCAAAGATTATGATGCTTAATTGTGACTTATAAGCATCCTTTAATACTTTAATAGAACAGGTTCAAAAAAAATGACTAAAAGTATTCAGTATAAAAGTTGAAAATTCAATAAGCATAAACAAATGGAAACCTAGTTAATTTTAAACCTTGACAATTTGTGCACATTTACCAGCCTCGCTCACCCCACTCATTGATTCAGCTGAAACCTGGCCATATAGAACCCAAAAAAAGTTGATAACACAAATAGATGCAAGTTCATGCATGCGAGAATGATTTCTGAAAGAAGGGAAGAAAACAATGAGAATTAATAAAATTCACTTACAATCTTAACATATGTGAAATCACTTTAAATACCAATGTTTCCTGCACAGCCCCTAGCCCCTTGCACCCCCCACCCGACCCCCACTACCCCCTTGTACACCCACTCCAACCCCCTAGACAGAACCCCCTCTCCCTCCCCCATTCCCCCTTGCACACTCCCACCCCCCCCCCCAACCGGCACAACCTCATCCCCCTTGCACACCCCCTGCACACCCCCCTATCCCCTGCACACCCCACCCATGCCCTCTTCCCAAACTTGGAATAAACCTTCCATGGTTCTGGAGTAGCATGTGTGCTATCATCATGTTAAAACAAAATCTCACATGAAGAGGGAAGAATGAAATCCATGCTTCCAAAGTCTGCTTGAAAATCCAGAAGTTCATGCATGAAGAGTCCATCCAGACTTGGAGCTAAATTGGAAAGGACAAACTAGTTGAGAAAATTTTCTCAAACCAACAACTCACATTGATGAGGAATGACATCCAAATTATTCCCTAATTGTTTTTGTGTTATTAGTGTGACATAAAATGCAGGGAATTGAAGGTGAAACTATTTCTCAAGAGGGGAGAAAATGAAGGGAAGTAAGTTGGAATAACTATTCCAGATCTGAAAAAAGTCACCATCTCGGTATGATTTATCAAATAGTATTCCAAATAACATCTTAAGGAAAGATATTTCTTGATGGAGTTAATATAGTGTATCTCCTCGATGGGGAGATGAGTGGAGAAGACCCTTGAGAATCTTCTAGACTTATTTATTCCATGACAATTTGGAATTTCTAGAAAGTGCTTGAAAATGTCATTGATGAGGTATGCATTTCTCTCATCCCTATTAATGAATGAATAAAGTTTGATATTAAGGGTGGAAAATTGAATTAATCAATGAAAATAAGTTAAGTAAATTTGAGATCTCAAGGCTGATTTCTAAAACCTGCTACATGTACTTGAATGTTTTCAACATGTGTATTGAGATGAGTGCAAGATCTCAGGTTGTAATTCCGAAAAGAATGAAGATATCAACTGGCATCATTTGGTTTCAACATGAGGGCATCTGAATATCCCATAAACGAGTCATGGGAATTTGAATCAGTTAGTATCATGATTAGTTTGTTAATGGGGCAATTTTGTTTTCTAAATCAAACCCTCATATTTTCTACACAAAACATGGATCACATAGACTTTGAATATAATTAATTATGTCACATTCTTTAAGAATGAAGTGATACCATCCTCTTTCATGAACTTTTTATTTATTTTCAATAAGGGGAGAAAATAAAATGAGATAAGTCAATGAGAAAAAGAGGAGAGAAGAAAATTAAAGATCATCTTGACATACCAATTTCTAGATTGGTATTGAAAATAAACACAAAGTGAAAGATTGTTAAATCCACATTGTGTTTGTGTCATAGTTATTTTCAATGAGGAAGAAAAGTTGTTTCATGCCGATATGTAAATGATAAATGGATTGCAAGTTAGTTGGAGTACCCCAAGCATATTGATGAGACAATTGGGAGCTGGAAAACATAGAAGGGAGTTGGAAGTTCTCAAGCTTGTTGAGAAGGAATGTGAAGTTCCCATGCAATGGTGTTAGTATGCAAATCTTATATGAGGCTTGAAGAATTATCCTGAAGCTTGGAAGTGATGTAAACCTCCACCACTGATTATGTCACAAAGAAATGCACAAAAGAAGGAAGTCTTGCTAGTCCCCCTTGCCAGCCTCCCCTACAGACCCTCATGGACACCCCCTCTTCTAGTCCCCCCTCCCATTCCATATTTCTATTATATAATTAATAAATTCCCATAAATCTTCTTTTTGATTCCATATCCATGTGTACATTAGTTAATAATGTCACTTTATTCCTTATCAAGGTGACAACCTAAGGATCAATGTTGACAAGAATTTAAATTACATTGTATATTTAGACAATCCCATAAATATCACTCTCATTTCTAGAAGTGAGGGAATATTATGCTTTTCATATATAAGTAAAGGATGGATCTTCAGTTATGATCTTGGTACCAAGGCTGTTATATCTTCTTCTATCAAGCCATATAGACATCTTAGGCTCATAATATAAGGAATACAATTATCATCACCTATATAATCCTATATTCATCACCAAAGTCATCATAGGCTAGTCACCTGTGGTATTTTAGGCTCATCACCTAATGAACTCTAGGCTCATCACCTAATGAATTCCATGCTCATCACCTAAGGAATTCCATTCCCATCACATGAGTAAGGATGGTATTATGATGAACTAGGAAAGTTGAATCATCCTATTCTTATCACATTATAAATCTTATACTTTTCATATATGGAAATGTAGAGTCCTCTTATGCTCATAATAAAATTCTATTCATGATTTTAGGTCTAGTGGGGACTAGTCCCCTTATACTCATCGCATAAGATTGGTCGTGATTTAAATTCTAGTGGGGATTCATCTTCTTATACTCCTTACATAAGAAAAATAATGGAAGATTTTTCTATAATATCATCATATAACCTATTCAAAATATTATGGTGACCAACTACTCATGGAAGGTCCATATCATATTCCAATACATTATGAATGCCAACCCATAATAAAAAACATTGATTCACGTACTTTTTAAATATAATTTAATAAAAAACTATAAATAAAACAATACAATGATGATACTCAATGAAAATAAATGGAAATACAATTTTTTATCATCTTTATACCCTCACCAAAGAATCCAAAAAAACCCATGATATTGGATGATTTCCACCATAATCTAGTGTAAATCATCTCCAACTATGTTCTCGTTTTCACTAAATTAGTTAGAAGAGAAATGGGAAACTATAATGAGAGGAAGATGAGATCACACATTGAATCACCATAGAGGTCCATAAAAACCACCACATTTAAAGGTGAAATTGAAGGTGAATAGGGGATAAAGCTCCCTAAACCTCCCATGATTCGCTCACATGTGTGGGAGGAATAGAGGAGGGGTGAGTTGTTTAAAAACTCAATGTGGATAAATGTTTATTTACCTTTCTTTGAGTGACCCTCCATCCTCATCATTTCAGCATCCATTAAAATATTCATTTTGTTGTGGTTGTGCTCTCCATTTCCGAGGGGGGATCCTCAAAATTACCAAACAAACAAAACACAGATCCATTCCTCTATGATGTCATGGACCTATCCAATGAAACCCACAAGCCCTATAAACACTAAGAACCATACAAATATCTCAACCATTTAAAATAATTTTTCAAATTATAACTAATGAAACCCCTCATCTATAACTCTTTAAAAAATTACCAACTATAAGGTGCTATATCATGGTTGTATTTCCTATGAAGCACCACTATCACCTAAATTTCCCATCTAGTGCATTTTGACTCGATGTTTCCATAGGTGTGAATATAGAGAACCATACTTAGTTAATCATAGTATAAATGGGCACCAAAAAAATACATCTCAACCATCACAATTTTCCACCATTCCAAACCAATACAAAATGGTATTGTTCTTTATTTTTTCAATAGGGATAATCCCAGGGGACAATCCCTCTCAAACACATGACCAACTCACCAAAGTAGAGACGAAACAACCAAAACCATGGCCATGGTAAACTGATATTTTACTATATGGAGACAAGTAAAACCAAATTTCCCAACAATAGGGAAAAGGTAACTCCACCTGGGTATTTTACATCCAACACATGGATCTCTATTCCATGGAGACTCCATGATGAAAAACCTAAAGCTTAAAATGGTTACCGGTCCACTCATCTATGCTCATAAACACACCCCAGAGCCTATATCACCCTCAGGCCTCAATTCACATAACTAAAAATCTTATTGAGAATTTCCAAATATATATTCTCTAATGAAATAATGGTTCTAAAAATTACCATGTCCTTCGAAAACCAAAATTCATACTTGCTAAGAATTTATCAACCAGTATTGACATGAATCATTAAATTTATCTCAACCATGAGTCATGGATCATAGGGAAAGTTCCAATGTAATAAGGAACATTGTGTTTACTCATTAGACTAGGACCAAAACTGAAAACAACAGCCACATAACAAAATAAAGTAAATTAGTTGGGAAAACACACCGTATGGAGTAGTAAGGTCTGATGAAGGGTATGGAGGAACTCTTCTACCGATGCAACTAATAGAGGAGGAACACCCAAAGAATGGTATGGAGGAAGGGAGTACCACTTGAGGGATGGAGAAACCCCGAATGGAGAAGCCGAGATGCTATTAGAGAATCCACACCGTGAATGAAGGAACCTCGACGAGGGATGGATAAACTGAAGCTAGTGAGGATGACCGATAGAGTAAAACAGTGGGGGTAAGAGAGGAAAGCTGCGAGGGAAGAGAAGAGGGTGTGGTGAGAGTGGCCGTCGGGGAAGAGGAGAGGCCCTCGGGGGAGGAGGGTGTCATAGTGACAGGTTTTTGTATCAAGGATGGAGGCGTAGCCTGATTGGAATTGAAAAAAAGGGGGACACATATCGGGGATGGAGGCGGAGCCCGATAGGAATCGAAAAAAGGGGGATGGAATTGTGTATCCATGAATTAAAAATAAAACCATGGCTATTAACAAGAAATTTCCAGAGACCTATAAAACCGTGGCTATAGGCCAGTGGCTATAGATTAAATTTCTAGTAGTGATACCTGATATGGAAATCCAAAATCTAATTTGGAAATATAATATTTAAATTTAGGTCATTGATACCCATACATTTGACCCAATTTTAACACTTCAAATCAGACAGTATCAATCTAAAATATTTTATCACTAACATACCCAATAACCATTTAGGTTTAGTGTTTTATAGAATTTAAAAAAAATATCATAAAACATAGATACAAAAACAAGTGGTTCATAAAAATATAAATTTTCTGCAACTAAGTTATTCACATATGTTAACCTTATTAGGAATACCATACCAAACATAATTCTTTATAAAATGGGGAAAAGGATACATAAGAATAGTAGGCTCAAATTCTTAGTAAGGGTAAATACAATAATTAATAATTAAATATCATCGGTGAGAATAATATAATCATAAGGGTATGATAACATAATCAATGTGCGCTATCATAACATAAGAGAAATCATACATATAAAAACCTCAATAAAAAACAGGATACATGGAATAAATCATTAAAATATAAAAAATTCATATAAATAAATAATCATGTTCCCAGTGAAAACAATCCTTAAGAAAATGATCCATTATAAATTGATGTAAGCATAATAAAAATAACATAGTAACTTGGAACTCCATTTTTATATCACTATTATACTCACTGTTACAAATGTAATAACCTTTATTATAAATTATAATAATATATTTGGAAAATTATATGATCGTTTAAATATTTCACTTTACCTAATTAACTATAGAGCTATATTTGGATCACCTATCATCATGAGCTATAATGGGATCTCCCTTAAATATAAAAAGTGTCCAAGAACAATAACATATTCATGACACCTGAAATACTTAATATTTAAACATAACAATAACCATTGTTCTTTAAAACCCTTTTAGAAATATTTGAGAAATTGGGATGAGCACAACAATATTAGTAAGTTATATATAAAAAGGAAGTAATAATGTTTTTAGTCTATAAATAATCTTAAAAATTATCTATTTTTTAAGAAAATAAATTCAAAATAAACATTTTCTTACCCAAAAAACCCTCCCTAAAAAAATTTCATAAGATGTTTCATAATAAATATTAAAGGTAAAATAATAATCCTAAAAGTTTATTTTCCAACATGAAAAACTCTTAAAAACATTTTCACCAAGTTATAAATTTCATCCATAAGAAGTAGAATATACTTTCCTTTAAACATAAACTCACTAGCATACCTTTTGATATCATAAGATGTCTATAAAAACCCATAGAAATAAAAAATAAATCATATAGGTTACACGAGACAACCTTTTCATATCACTATTATAATCACTCTTATAAATTTAATAAACTACTTGAAAAAATCCCATAATCTCTTAGGAGAAACCTAACTGGTGAGTTATATCCCTTTACTCAATGCATTTGAGAGCTATATCAGGCTCAAAAATCATTAGGAGCTGTATCTAGATCACCTATCATCATAAAAAATCACTTGAACCATAACAGGACCATAATATAAGAAATATTTCATTTCTATCATCATAATCAGAAAAATATTGTTTTCACAATTAAGAAAAACATTTCTGTATATCGAAATATCCATTCCATTTATAAAACTTTTTTAAAATACCCAAAACAAATGGAATAAGGGTTTTTATTTGATAAAAAACATAAAATATTGTAATGGAATCCAAATATCAAATAACATTAATGGCAGTGGGAAAACCCACTAACACCATATATGTTAAAATTGAACATTCCTTTTTTCCTTTTTCCAAAACATTCTATATAGAAAACAAAAACAATTTACTTTTGAAAACATTTAAAATAAATTAAAAAGTGACATAATTTTTCAATTATAATTAATTTATGTCCACATAAATCAATCCATAAATAAATTTTAATAATGTGGTCAGGGAAGAAAAATATTTAGAAAATAAATCACTAAAACATTAAAAATGAGATTTATAATGTTATGTGTCTCTTACCAGATCCTAAATCATCATGTATGTTATTTATATCCAATATTATAAAGAATTATTAATTATTTAATTTCTTCAAAACCTTTTAGTTTTTTATTCACTTATCATTAAACCATTTATTTTATTTTTATTGACATATTTAATTATTTAATCGGTAAAGTCCACATTGGGTGTTTTGAAGATGTCCAGTTAATCATTTCAAAATAAATTTAGTATGTTGGCCATGGTAAATAAGGTAATTATTCCATAATCTCCAGAGTAACAATAATGATAGAATTATAATTTAAAACCAACCATGAAATATGTTTATGAAAAATAATTTATATTTTGATCATTGAGAAGGTAGATCATACGTACACATGAGTAACATTTTCGTTTTTCAAAGAGGGTGAGGGAAATAAGGTAAGTTTAATTTTATATTTACAGAACTATTATTACTTAATTAATATGATATTATATATTTAAATTCCCTTATAAAACAAATCCATGTGATGTGGTGATGAAAAATGAATAGCATCGCTTCGTGGAGGTGGTACCCACACACATGCATGAACAATGTAATAATTTTTCAATGGATAGAAAGGAAAGAAAAGAGATAATATATTTTCTTTAAAGAATTTTTATTGTTTAATTAAAATAATATATATTTATTTATTTATTTAATCAATCATTATAACTATTCATGATATACAGTGATGGAAAATCAATTACAACAGTTTGTGAGGTGGTAGTTGGTTGTACACACGAATAACGGTTACATTTCACATTTGATCATAGAGTAAATGGATATGGGTTATTTAATTTACATAATAACATATAATTTTATGGAATATATTTATGTTATTATTTTACCATTATTGAAGAATATTTTAAAGTGGTTGAAAAATAAACAAAATGAAAACACTTGGTTAAGAACTATACATCTTCTTCAAAGAAAATATCAAGGTTTATACATAAATCCTCCCTTAGATTCGAATTAAAAAATAACTCTAAGACATGGAGAGGGATTATAGTAAGTGATTTGAGTATTTATTGTCTTAATAAAAATTCACTATAAATTTCTATAAATGAGTATAGTGGGTTCCCTTTTACAAGTATGGGAGAATAATATTTGGATTTTTTTTAAACTATTAAGATTTATTAATGTATTATTGAAGCCCAATTTCTAAAAAATGGAAAATTTATAAATATGAGACAATATAAAGACTCAATATTTCGATTATATAGTATTTAGATATGCTTTTATTTCATTTTAAACATTATATATTTAGTTCATCCCCAAAGTAAACATGTTCTAACCTTAACTGTGGGAATAGTTTTTTATACAAATTTTACTATTCATTTTGACAAAAAAAATATGTTGCACTTATTACCTAATATTATTTATTATAATTATAAATATATAATCCATTTTATCAGATTAAATTCGCATAATTTTTACAATTTAATTTAAAATTAAACTTGTAAAATGTGACAAAACATGTTTTAAAAAAGTACATTTTTTAGTATAAAAATGTTTTTTACCAAATTCAAGTATATTGTTATTTAAAATAAAATTTTTCATATTATTTTTAATCAAAATAACTAAATATATTTTAAAACTAAAAAAAAGTATTCTTTGAATATTTAAATACTTGAAAATAAAAGATAGTTTTTAATAAAAATAAGTATTTTTCCCTATTCATTGAAAAATAAAATATTGCATAAAATTATAAAAAATTCATCATAAGATACTTTTAAAATGATGAATTAAATGATGAGGTTAAATTTTTTAAATTAAAATTATATAATTTGGAAATAAATATTTTAAATAAAACTATATAATATATGAAAACCAAATTTAGTTAGAAATAAAAAAAATCCTTTTGATTGAAAATTTTAGTAATATTCTTATAATGAATATAACTTTATAAAATCAAATTAATTAATATTAATAATAATTTAAAATATTTATCATAGTATTACTTGGGTTGTTACATTATTCCCCCTTTTGGATATTACTTCCTCATAATTTTATTTATTACATAAACAAGTAGGAATATTTTTCTTTCAAAACATTTTTTTATTCCAATGTTTCTTCTTAAATTGTATAGGTTTTATGAAAAAAATTAACCTGGTAAATCACATTATTTTGAAACACATTTCATTTTTTGTCAATAATAATTTTGTATTTTTGCTCGTAATTGTTTTTTCTATAACAGAACTACATAAGGGATCAAAACATGAGATGCATCTAGAACATATTTACTTAATAAAAAATGAAATACATTCTATACCTAAGTTAAACATGGATTCAAGGATACTTTTTAAGAAAAAAAATCCATGCTTCTATATATTTTCATAAGGTTATGATGAAATAATCAATGGTGCATGATTTTAAAATAAGATAATTCTTACCCATAAAAACCTGCATCATAAAGCTTGGTACATGGTACAATGCATTAAAACAAGTCAGGAGTCACATAAGTCAACAATAATGAGCCATTTGAACACAATAATTAAAAAGTATCCACTAAAATAATATTAAATCATAAATAAATCATCTTGGTATCTTAGAATGTCATTTTCATATAACTTTTACAATCACTCCTACAAATGGAATAACATGTCCTATAAAAGAAACTCAAAAGTGACCCATACAAAAAAAATTAATAAATGTAACATTAAAACATTTTAAAATAATTTCATTGATTTTGTAAAATATATTTATATATTCATTTATGTTTTGAAAGTAAAATTCCTATAAATATTTTAGAAAACCTTGATAGGGAAGTGTATGATTCATGATCTAAAAGAAGATACAAGATTATTATCACTTATAAACAACTTTCATGATGTTTATTTTATCAATAAGAGAGGAAATGTAAACTAAACATACATATAAAAACATAAGAGATGGAAATATATGTGGTTCAATAATTAAACAGGACATTAATTCCCAAGAGAAACCTTGAGCATAAATATTCATAAAAATAAAGGATACTGTAACATAAATCCTTTACCACTTTGGAAACGTTTAAGTCAAGAGTTATGGAAAGATATAATATGATATGGATCTTTAAATCCAATTAATTTAATGAATAATATATCAGAATTTATTCATGGGTTATTAATTACACCATATAATAAAATTATGCTCCACAACATGAAAAATGTCTCAAGAAAATGATAATATGACAAAGAAAACCATTTTAAATATCATAACGCTTAAAGTAATAATTATTCTTTTAAGTGGTTATGTAAAAATATTTAAAACCATATAAAAAAATTTAAATACCTAATAAAACATTTAATAGATCAATTCACAAATAATAAAGTCAAAACATAATCAATGAATTATAATTGTAAACCAATTAATGGATATTAAGTTAAGAGCCCCCTTACAAACATTCATGTAAAATCTCATTAATTGAAATAATTTAAATTGAAAATTAAAATACAATGAAATATGAAATATTAATGATATATATTTTTAATTTTAAATATATACACCATATAAAATCAATTATGAAGATAATATTAAAACATTCCTCAATGAATGGAAACTAAGACGAAATCCCTTACCTCGAGCCCAAACTTTCCATGTATGCCCTTTAACTCCTATAAAATAAACATATATAAATTATTTCATTGATTAAGTATCCATTATAGGTTTATTAATTTATCTTTAAACCATTTTTTCATTTATTAACATGGAATATTTAATTACTCAAATGGTTAGGTCCACATTGGGTGATTTGGGAACAATCGATTCATAATTCCAAAACTGGTTAGGTATGTTGACTATGGTTAAAGGGGGGTATGTTCCATAATATCCATAATAAACATTAAATAATTAAAATTTCTATTAATTAATTGTTCTTTTTAAATAAACCTATAAATATGGTAATGAAAAATGAATTATTGTACTATCATGGAGATGATAGGTCATACATATGCATGAGCAGCATTTCCATTTTTCAAAAAACAAGATGGGAAGAATTTAAGTGTAAATTAATCTTAATAAAATTAAAATTATTTCATAAATATCATATTATATCTTTAAATGAAATTATATATCGCACCCATTAGACGTGGTCATGAAAAAAGGACTACATTCCTTCATGGAGGTGGTAATCCACACGTATACATAAGCGACATTATCAATTTTCAATGGATTGAAAGGTATGAAAATAGATGAAATATTATAAATAAAAAATATTATTATTTAATTAATATTTTATTTATATATTAAATACCAGATTATAACTATTCATGATAGAAAATGATGGGAAATGAATTACAATTGTTCATGAGGCAGTAGTTCTCTATACACATGAACGATGTTTTCATTTCCCATTTGATGGAAGAGGAGATTGAAATAGGTAATTAAATTAATATAAAAAAATATCAGTATATGGAAGATAAATATGTTATTAATTTATCTTGGTTGAGTAATATTTTATATAAGTAGAATATAAAATAAATCAAAAACACCCGGTAAAGTATTATTCCTCTTATTCAGGCAACCCCTTTAGGTTTATAACTTAATCCTTACTAAGTTAGATTTATGGTCAAAAAATTCCCACTAATACTTGGGGAGGGATGTTAAAAATATATTTAGGTAGTTATTAGATGGTCCAAAAGGCTCTTCATGTGCGGATAGGATAGGATATGTGTTTTCCTTTTATAAGGGGGGTGAGGACACACATGGATTTTTAAAAAATTAAAAATATGATAATGTCTTACTAAATATAAGTGGCTCAAAATGGATAATATATGATTAATATAAGATATAGGGTCTAAATATGATAATAAAATTATGTTTATACTCTTCATAGGTCAATTTGACCCTTATCACTTTAGTTTAACCACCAAAAAACCTGTTTTATGCTTAATTGTGGTAAAAGAGTTTTACTAATTTTACTATCCATTATGGCCAAAAAAAAGTTTAGAAAATTTCCTAATATTAATAATTCAAATTATAAATATTAAATCCATTTTATCAAATTTAATTTAAATAATTGGAAAATTTTAATTTAAAATCAAACCTTCAAATGGCGTTGAAAAACATTTTTTTAGAAAAATGCCTTTTTGGTATACAATGTTTTTATTCCACATTCACCTATATTATATATTCCAATGAAATTTTGAAGTTCCCAGTTAGGATCCAAGTATCACTAAGAGGGGGAGGATGTGGATCAGTGATATCTTTTTCTTTTTTAGTTTCCCCTTTTTGAAACAACCTTCGCCTCCTGTTAAAGAGTTTCTTCCCTCCTGAACACACACAACCATAGGAACACAAGATTTACAAGGTTCACTACTCAACAAGAGTAGCTACGTCCTTGGTATGGTATGGAAACAGTTCAGTACCACACAATCTACTAGAAAACAATCCTTTGATGTGGAATACAATGAGTAGGATATACCCAGACACTCGTGTAGCACTTTGAAAACAATCCAATAGTGTGTGTGCTCCCTCTTAGCACAAATAGGGTAATGAAATAATTTTGTGCTTCTTGATGACCTTTCCCAGATCAAATCATTAAAAAAAAATTTCACTTTCCTACCTAGAAGCTAGTAGAAACCTCCTGGAGAAAATAGATTGTGCACCTCCTTACACTTGCACACATCCTTACCACTTGCGCACCTCCCTACTTGCACAACCTCTTCTTGCGCACCGTCTGATTTCAAGTCACTCTGCTTGTGCCTTCCAGCTTACGCACAACTCTACTTCAGCGCCTTACTAATACCTGCACGCCTCCCTTCTACTTGCGCACCTCATTGTGGATAGAACAACACTTGCGCACCACCTTAAAATGAGGCTCAACTTGCGCGCCTCAACCACTTGCGTGCCACTTCTTCGCCTTGCGTGCTCAGAGCTCAAAATATTTCTCTAAGTCTCTAGCCTTAAGAAATGAGGAGGCTAGTGGTTTATTTATAGGAATTTTGAGGACTTGCGCAACCTAGACCTGCGCGCCAATACCTGCGCGCCCCCACATACGCGCCACCACCTAGGTGCCACCACCTGCACACCACCATTTACACGCCAACACATGCGCACCACTTTCTCTCCTTTATCATATTTCTGAAATAATTCTAGTTTAAAATATGACTTGTGCACGTCTTTATACTTCGACGCCTACTGCATACTTGCACGCCTCTTCTTACTTTCACGCTTACTGCATACTTGTGTGCCTACTGCATACTAGCACGCCTCTTCATACTTGTGCGCCTACTGCATACTTGCATGCCTACTGCATACTTGCGTTCCTACTGTATACTTGCGCTCCTACTTCTTTCCTTTTCCATATTTTTGATCTGATGATATTTGTGATATGACTTTTCCAAAAACACTTCTTTTTTATCTCCCTTTCCTTCATAAGGCTTGCATCACAAGTTCTCCAAACATATGATATTTGTGAAATACAAATCAGAAAATCATCGTCTAGTTTTGAAGTCTTTTACAAAGTGAATTGATTTAGCTACTTTGACAACAATAATTAACACTCTGTAATAGAAAACTCTTCTTACTTCCTTAGCCATCCAACTTGGTCCCAATAATCTCCCCTTTTGGATTTTGTTGTCAACCAAGATTCATAAATCACTGAACATTGTAACATTAAGTAATGGATTACTTATCAACAATTCTAAGCCTACGTGAGCTAACTCGTTGTAGGAAATAAGAATTATCAATAGCCAAAACCATGCTGTCCAAAAGCAGTGAATATGAAGTCAAATGATTGTATCTCCTCAAATTTCATCTCCTCAGCCTTCTTGTGAAAATATTTCAGGCTTTTACTTCAGCATTCATCACTTTTTCAACTTTCCTGGAAAACAACATTATTTCCAACAACCAGTCCAACAAACAGTTAGAATAGTTTACACACATACATGCTGGATTCAAAGCTTACCCACAACTCCCCCTTTATGCATGCATTTTTAAGGATAGATTTATAAAACAATTCTCCCCCTTGACAACACTATCCAAAGGCAATATGGGAGTGGGGACAGAAACATGTACCTTATCCTTGATGGGAAGGAGGCTGGACACCCATGTTCAACCTCAATTTTGCAAATGGTTCCTTCGGCAACGGTTTTGTAAATATATCAGCAACTTGTTCAGATGTAGGAACATACTCCAGCCTCAATTCATTCATTTCAACCTACTCTTTGATTTAGTGGTAATTTATATCAATGTGTTTTGAATGAGAATGTTGTGATGGATTTTTTGTAAGATTGATTGTACTCTGATTATCACAACCCAAGAGCAATGGTAGATTTACTTCAAAAAGTAGATCTTCCAGGTGAGTCTTTATCCACATTAGATGAGTTGCAGCTTGAGTTGCAGCAACATACTCATATTCATCCATGCTAAGAGTTACCGAATTCTGTTTCTTGGTATACCAACTAACACAACTTTTCACCAAAAAAACTCCACCAGATGTGGATCCTCGATCATCAACATTTCCTACACAATCAGCATCAGAATACCCGAATAGATCAATATTTTCTGATCCGTCATACTGGATTCCAAAATTTGTTGTGACTTTGATACATCTGAGAATTTTTTTTCCAGCAATCAAATGTGATTTTTTAGGAGTACTATGAAATCTTGCACATAAATTAATAGCATTGACGATGTCGGGTCTTGAGGCAGTCAAATACAGCGACTTCCAATCAGCTTTAGAAACTCTTTCTCATCAAATTCCTTTACTTCTCCATCTTTAGAAAACTTTGTTCCCACTGGAATTGGTGTGGAAACTAGTTTCAAATTTTCCATGCCAAACTTCTTCATAATTTCCTTAGCATACTTTACTTTTGACAGAAAAACGTGATTCTTCTTCTGTGAAATTTGTATCCCAAGAAAGTACTTCATTTCTCCCAGCATAGACATCTCAAATAACTTCTTCATCTCCTCAGAAAATTTTTCACATGATCGTTCATCATTTCTAGAAAATATAATATCATCGACATAAACAATAATGATCAGTGAAAACTCCTAGAATTCCTTGATATAGAGAGAACTGCCAACTCTCCCTTTCTTAAAGTTCATCTTCTTTAAGCAAATATCTAATTTAGAATACCATGCTCTGGGAGCCTGTTTTATCCCATATAAATCCTTCTTCAACCTGCACACATAATTTTCATCCTTTCCAATAAAAAAATTCACAAGGATGATCAATGTAAACTTCCTCATCAAGTTCACCATTCAAGAATGCAGATTTTACATCCATTTGAAAGATTTTGTAACCTCGTTGTGCAGCAATAGCAAGAAAGATTCTGATTTTTTCTAATCTTGACAATGAAGAAAAGGTTTCATCAAAATCACTGCCTTCAATTTGTGAATTCCCTTTACAGACCAATCTATCTTTGTTTCTTATTACTTTACCTTCTTCATTCAGCTTGTTTCGGAAAACCCACTTTGTACCAATAATGTTCTTGTTGTCCAGCTTGGGTACAAGTTCCCAATTATCATTATTCTCTATCTAATCAAGCACTCCATTCATAGAATGAACCCATTTTGGTTTCTCAAATGCTTCATTTACATCATTCGGTTTAACTTTTGAATAAAGAGAAGTATGTGATATAGTATTTGTTGTTCTTCTTGTTCGGACCCTCTGATTTTTATCTCCAATAATTTTTTTAGCCTCCACTTGCTTCCTTAACCTAGGATGAGTTGTTTGAACTCCATACTCATCACTTGAGACTTCTGTGTCGGATTCCTCTTCAACGATAGGATTCACACAGTCTGTACCATTATCAGAATCATTAACAAAATCTTCTCCATCCTCCTCAACTTCCATATCAACACATGACTGCTTTTCTTTCTCAACATTTTCAACAACTTTTACATCTGAAGAATCAATAATTCTTCCTATTTCCTTTTTTTTAGACATCTATATCCTCTTCCTTATAGAGCATAGCCAAGAAAAATTCCATCATCTCCTCTTTGCTCGAACATTCCAAGTTTTCCACCTTTCTTCTTTATAATGCATGGACTCCCAAATACTCTTAAATGTTTCAGACTTGGAGTTTTTCCATATAACATTTCATATGGAGTCATATCTGAGTTTGGCCTATAGAATAATCGGTTCTGAATATAAATAGCAGTGATCATGGCTTGCCTCCAATAATAATGAGAAAGACTATGTTCAAGTAACATAGTTCTCCCCATTTCCACCAGGCTTCGATTCTTTCTTTCAGCAACCCCAATTTGTTGAGGTGTGTATGGGGAACTAAACTAATGTCGAATTCCATTTTTCTCAAGTTAAATTTCAAACACTTCGTTCTTATACTCACCACCATTATTAGTTCTCAACTTTTTCACTGAATACTCACATTCCTTTTCTGCTTTCCTCCTGAAACTATTAAAAATTTTCAGAGCATCTGACTTATGTCTCATGTACATAACACAAGTAATGTGAGTAAATTCATCAATGAAAGTAATGAAGTACTTATCTCCATTTGTTTATTTCTTTCTCATTGGTCCACATATATCAGAATGTATAAGTTCCAAGGGTTGTTTTGAACAAATTTCAACTCTCTTATGAAAAGAGTTTGTAATCCTTCCTTTTTCACCAATAGTGAAGCACCAATATCTTCTTCTTGATAAGTCAGGAATATATCGGACACTTTCTCGCGTTGATAACTAGCACATATTTCCCTGACACATATTTCCTAGCCTTTTATGCCATAACTGATTTTCATTGACTACACCTATGTAACAAGAGTTCTGCACTTCACCAACTTGAAACAAATTCCCTCTTGTACGTTGGCCCCTTGTAAATATATTTCCATCATTTTCACTTTTCACAAAAATTCCAACTTTTCTGAATATAACTTTGTTTCCCTCATCACAGAGTTGTGAAAAACTCATAATATTATGTTTCAACCCATCAAAATATAATGTTTTCTTAGATTTCATTTTTTTCTTTTCCGATGATGGTTGATCCAACACCTCTGATTCTCAGAGATTCATCATTTTCAAATGTAATGGTTACTTCTATGAATCCATTCACATTATTCAAAAACATTAAGTCTCCTGTCATATGAGAAGAACACCTGCTATCATGAATCCATGGACGTTCTCCTTTTGTAGCTTTCAAAGCAGTTTCGACAACAAGAGCTTTTTGTTCTTTCTTTTCCGTCACTTTCTATTATGCTTCCTCCAATTTCCTAGTCAGGTCAATGTCTTCTGGCCAGACAACCATGCACTCTTTCTTTTCAGACTTATCAGACCTTTCCATTTTATCTTTTAAAAACTTTGGCTTTTGAGAATTATTAATAATCTTTTGTTGCTCTGGTGACACACTAAGGCAGCCCTTGGCAAGATGTCCAGGTCGATCACATATTTCACAAATAGTTTCCAGTGATAGGAACCTATTCTCAACTTTCACACTAGTCTTCTCAGATATCTTCTGAAATTTATTCAGAGACTTTCTATTTTGAAAATGTTGACTCCCCCTCAATACTTGTCTTTCAAAACATGTGTAATAGTTGTAACGTTGTTGATTAATCCAACAAATATTTGCAGTGTGTCTGATTCCACCACAATACCAGCAGTAACCATAGAATGAATATTTTCCTTTGAAACTTCTATACTGACCAGAGTTGTGAACATGCTTCTCAATAGCCTTCTTAATAGAACTCTTCTGACCATTAACCTTTCTGTTTTCAATCGTAACTTTCTTTTTCATCTCATATTTCTGTTCAAACTTATCAGTACCATAAGTAGTAGAATTATTTCTGGATACATGATTTTTATGTACTTCTGATTTTTCAGCATTACTGAATTTGGCCACATACATATCCTTTCCAACTTTGTTCCTATTATAACTAGTTTCATCTTTCCTCTCAACTTTTGAAGGTAAATTCTGTGGACCCTTCATTGGTTCATTATTACTGGAACATTCACCAACCTCTGAGATAGAATGTTTGAAACTGACATTCATTTATTTAGCTTTGGACAATTTCTGTTGGAACAGTTCAAACTCTTCTTCATTATCTTTAATCTTTACTTCATGATGATCAATATGATTCTTTGTATTCTCAAGAGAATTATTCAGATCATCAATCTCCTTTTCCATCTTGATTTTCACCTCAGGAAAACATTGATGATTGTTTAATGTGGAAATTTCATTTATCAACCTTTTGTTTTCCTTCTCAAGCCTTCTGATCTTCCTCAAACATTCTTTCAATTCCTCTTTCAAATGATATTCAAGTTGATTTTCTACTTTTTCAGAACTTTTTCTCTCATAATCTTCATTATTCACTACTGCGATAAAGTTATTCTCTCTAGATTTCTCAGTAGATGATTTCTCATATTCAGCTTCACTATCTTCTTCTTCATCTCTAGATAGAAAGTTTCTTCTTTTTGATTTGAAGAATTTTTTAACCTTGACCTTTGAAAAATATTTATCTTTGTAATTTTTTTTCTTCCATGACTTTCTTGGCCATCTCTCATCATCATCACTGTCTTCTTCTTTATTATTTTGAGAACAGTTAGCCGCAAAGTGACCAACAGCTCCACATTCAAAACATTTCAATGGAGGTTTTCCTTTGTATTTCCTTGTACCTCTTTTCACATTTTTTGAAAACAAGGATAAAATTTCATCAAAATTTTTATGTACCTCATCTTCAGAATCAGATTCACCAGCATCATCTTTAATAGGAGTCTTCTTTGACTTCTCTCTCTTTGAAGCCTTGAATAACATTTCTCTATCTAATTTTGTTTTGGTCTTCATAGTCTTCTCCCTTCTCATTTCATAAGTAATGAGAGTGTTATGCAAGTCATCCAGAGATAATTTCTCAGGGTCTCTAACTTACAATGAAGACACTTTAGCATCAAATTTGTCTGGTAGAATTCTCAAGATCTTTTCAACAATTGTAGAATCCTCCAATGTTTCACCAAGAAATATGATTGTACTGAAAATATAATTTATCATGGTAAATAAATACCCAACAGATTCATATTCTCCCATTTTCAAGACTTCATACTTCAGTCTCCAAATTTGTAGTTTAGCCTTCTTCACTTTTGTATTTCCTTCATAAATGTTCTTCAGTTTTTCCCAGATTCCTTTGGATGTAGCAACACCTTTCACTCTTAAAAATTCACTCTAAGAAAGAGATGAAAGTAATGCATTTTTTGCTCTTCCATCATTCTCAAGATTCTTCTTATCAACAGGAGTAAGAGGAACCTTTTCATCAATAGAAGAAAATCCATCTGTTGTAGTTTCAATAACTTTATATCCAAGAGACATAAGATAAGGCATCATTCTGTCCTTCCAGATGTGATAGTTCTTTCCATCAAAAATGGGAATCTCCTTACTGTTCATGAAATTTAGATTCTCCATCACAACTTCTCTTCAAACACTTCAGCAAAGAATAAATGAAGGGAACTTGTTCCTCTGATACCAATTAAAGTTACCAGTTAGGATCTAAGTATCACTCAGAGGGGGAGGGGTGAATCAGTGATATCTTTTTCTTTTTATGTTTCCCCATTTTGAAACAGCCTTCTCCTCCTGTTAAAGAGTTTCTTCCCTGCTGAACACACACAACCATAGGAACACAATATTTACAAGGTTCACTACTCAACAAGAGTAGCTACATCCTTGGTATGGTACAGAAACAATCCAGTACCACAAAATACACTAGAAAACAATCCTTTGATGTGGAATACAACGAGTAGGATATACCCTTACACTCGTGTAGGACTTTGAAAACAATCCAATAGTGCGTGTGCTCCCTCTTAGCACAAATAGGGTAATGAAATAATTATGTACTTCTTGATGACCATTCCCAGATCAAATCTTTCAAAACAATTCTTCACTGCCCTACCCAAAGGTTGGTAGAAACCTCCTGGAGAAAACAGCTTGCGCGCCACCTTACACATGCGTGCCTCCTTACCACTTGCGTGCCTCACTACATGCGCGGCCTCTTCTTGTGAACTGTCTGATTTCAAGCCACTCTACTTGTGCATTATATCTTACACACAACTCTACTTGCGCGCCTTACTAATACCTGCGTGCCTCCCTTATACTTGTGCACATCCATGTGGACAGCACAACACTTTCACACCACCTTAAAATGAGGCTCAAATTGCGCGCCTCAACCACTTGCACGCCACTTCTTCGACTTGCGTGCTGAGAGCTCAAAATATTTCTCTAATTCTCGATCCTTAAGAAATGAGGAGGCTAGTGGTCTATTTATAGGCATTTTGAGTACTTGCGAGTCCTAGACCTACGCGCAAATACCTGCGCACCCCCACCTACACGCCACCACCTGCACACCACCACCTGCACGCCACCACCTATACGCCACCAGTTGTGCACCAATACATGCGCACCACTTTCATTCCTTTATCATATTTATGAAATAATGCAATTTTGAAATATGACTTGCCCACCTCTTTATAATTGAACGCCTACTGCATACTTTCACACCTCTTAATACTTGTGAGCTTACTGCATACTTGTGCGCCTATTGAATACTTGCGCTCCTACTACATACTTGCGCGCCTACTGCATACTTGTGCACCTACTTCTTTCCTTTTCCATATTTTTGATCTGATGATATTTGTGATATGACTTTCCAAAAACGATTCTTTTTCTCTCCCATTCCTTCATAAGGCTTGCATCACAAGTTATCCAAACTTATGATATTTGTGAAATACAAATCAGCAAACATCGTCTGGTTTTGAAGTCTTTTACAAAGTGAATTGATTTAGCTGCTTTGACAACAATAACCAACACTGTGTAATAGAAAACACTTCTTACTTCCTTATCCATCCAACTTGGTCCCAAAAAATTTAATATATTATTATTAATAAAAAATAACTAATTAAATTTTAAAACTAATCCAAAATTTATTTTGGCTCTATAAATACTTGATAATAAAAGATAGTTTTCACCAAAATCATTATTTTTTACAATTCATTGAAAAATTCAATATTTTCAAAAAATTAATAAAAATCCAACTAAATATAAATTTGAAATGTTGAATTCAAAAATAAATTTAATTTTATCAAATTAAAATTATATAATTATAAAATCTATCTTTTAAAAAAATGCAAGGAAACCAATTCAGTTAGAAATAAAGCTCTTAACTTTTGACTGAAAAACATCTAATATTCATCTAAGGAATATATATCTATAAAAAATTTATGAATTATAATAAGGAATTAATATTTTTTATCTTAAACTTACATGGTATGTTATATTATTTCCCATATTTTTAATTGAATACTCATAATTTTATTGATTACTTAAAGAAGTTGGGATATTTTTTCATCATATCATTTTCGAATTCCCATGTTGCTTCATTAATCATATTGTTTTTAAATAAAACATCAAACTTGTAAATAAATTTATTTTTTAACTCATAATATTTTTATTTAAGAATATATAATGGTTTTTACTTATAATTTATTTCATAATCTAATTAAAATTCTTTTCTTTTCAATACAATATATGCATCTGACACAAATTTCCTTAACAAAAAAATATGAAATAAGTCATGTTCCTGAGATAATATTAGTGTCAAGGCCACTAGTTAATAAACTTATCTAATCTAATCTAGAATTTATTATGGTCCGATGAACCATGGGATTAACTATTATTTTTTTTACCAAAATGCCTAAAGCGTTTCCATAGAGATACATTAAGAAAAAAAATGATCACCAACCTCAAATTTAAGTTCTTTCCACCGGTTATTTGTATAATGTTTGTACCTACTCTGAGAAATCCTCATATTTTGATGAATCATTTTCTATTTCTCAACCATTTCATCTACCGAATCTATTCTAAATAACATTATTTCCTTGAATTCTTCCCAACAAGCTGTAGTCTAACACTACTTTCCAAATAATGCCTCAAAATGTGAGATATATATATTAGGAACAAATATTTTTATTTTATGAAACTAAAAATAAGTCTGATGTTGATCACAAATTCCCTAATAATTCATTTTATATGTTCAAAAAATACTCTTTAAAGTCTGAATCATTCAATCTAATTATCCATCATATTGGGGATGAAAGGTCGTACTGAAATTTAATTTAGTACGAAAAAACATCTGATGTCATTTCCAAAAAAATAGGGGTATATTGGGGGTCATGATAATATAAAATATAAATAGTTACTCCATGTATTATAACTATATCTTTAAAATAATTTTGATAAATTTTATCCAAAGACATATTATCTCTAGTGGGACTAAAAGTAGAAGATTTAGTTAATCAATGAAAAATAATACAAATCACATTATTACCAAAATATTTATTTTCTAATAACACCCCAATATCCATGGATATATTCTCTTATTTCCATTATAAAATTTGAAAAGGATGAATCATCCACTTTAGTGATTATAATTTCATTTTAATCTATTGACAAGTCAAATATCTCATAGTGAAATCGATAATATCTATCTTTATTCCTTCCCCTAGAAATTTTCTCGAAGTTATTTATTTTTTATTTCCAAATGATAATCAAAAATTATATAAATGAATAAATACTTGAAGTATGGTTATTATTTTTTCTTCAAAATTAAGTAAGGATTAGCATGACTACATGAAGTTCATACTGTTTAATCATATGGATCACATAACCATTAGGATTACATGCGATCTCATGACCTTGGGAAGGTCATATGAATGAGTTGTATAATTAGAATTATTTTTTATTGGTCATAAGAAGCCCATCCAAAAATCCTTCCTATTCTTGCAAAGGCTCCCAAACAAGAACTAGTTTTCAAGTGAAGTCTTCCTGATGAGTTTCTCCAATCAAGAAACCTAAAAAACACCTAAATCTCCTTATAGAATAATGTTTTAAGAAGGGAGGTATATTAATGTGATGGAATGTTATTTTGAATTTCATATGATGTTGTTATGTGATTCATAAGACCCAATAGAGCCTCATTCCAATATGGAAACCTTATCACATGTGATCATATTGGTGTGTCACCTCCATCATGATAAAAACCTTAGACATGTTCTATTTGATCATGTGATTCCCCTTAGGCCCAATATACGAGTATAGGGATTGTCTATGACAAAGATCAGACACTATTGGGAGATCCAACATTGATCATGCGATGAATCACAAACAAGAAGAGTATTGTCCATGACAATGCTCTCTTGTTTTTGTGAGATCCTCTACTAACCATGTGATTCCATTACAGAAAACCAATTGTAAAAGTAAAGTCTTGTAAAATAAGGAGTAAAAGGTTGAAAAATGATAAATCATATCATGAAATAATATACATTAATCTTCTTTTGAAGGGATTATATACCTCAAGTGATCTCTATTAGTCATGAAAAGACCATTCAATAAGCCATATTGATCTCATGAGATGACCTTTATAAGCCCTATTGATCTATTGAAATGCCTCTGACAGGCCATCTTAATTTCATAAAGAACCCCACACATGTCTTCATTTATCTTTCGTATGACCTTCTATGGGCTTCTTGATCTTGTAAAAAATTTCAGACATGTTGGCTCAAGGTTGCAAAGGACTTTTGGCATGTTGGAATTATTATGAGAAATCCCTTTAGTGAGCCATGGGTACAATAAAAATAGTGTTCACAGTGTGTTATTTTGGTCATTATTTATCATGTGATTCCTTCGACCACCCATGGTAGGATCATATGAATTGTGTGATGCAATATTCCCTCCATCAACCCAGTCCTATATCTATGATATATGTTTTGTGAAAGACAGTGTGTAACTAGTGCAATGACGCCTATAAAATCCTCCACACTCATCAGAAAAAAACACATGGGAAAAAAGTAACACCCACATGGATGCAGAAGAGAAAAATTCTTAGAGAAGAAAGATTCACCATCACAAAGGTCTTCCACCACATAAAAATTTAGGTAATGACCTAAGGGGTCACCTAGAATTAAAATGTTCTTTACATGATCATCCTATAGATCACATGATGGCCATTCAATGGGAAAGAAAGATTAAACAAAGGATTTTTCACATTCCAACATGTTCACATGTAATCTAGACAAGATAATTCTTAAAGAAACCTATAAAAAATATGAGATAAATATTAAAAAAATATGGAATACTCATAAGAATATGGATACACTATCATTTATGCAAGGAATTGTTTTCTTTGAATGAACTATCGAGATCATTAGATAGTTCTATTAAATGTCAACCAAGCCTTGTGAAGTCCTCTGGACATGTCACCTATGTCTTTTGATGTCCTCCACACATGTCTCCCATGCCTTGAAAAGTCCTCCAAACATATTTCTCAAGTCTTGAGAAGTCATCTGTACATGTCATCAATGTCTTTTGAAGTGATCATGACATCACTCTCATGTATTGATGTTTGAAGCTTTATGTTTGAACTGGATTGGGTTCTCACATTCCCATAAAAGTGTTTGAGAAAAAAAAGTAACTTTCATCTGGGATCATGTGAATCCCTCTAGACATATCAGTCACGTCACACAACAGCCTTCTGACATGTTATACTTGATCACGAAACACCCTTGGATATGTTTGGATTTATCATGAGAGTACCCTTGACATTTCAATTAAGTAATATGATAGTTTTCCTAACAAGCCATCCAAATCATGCGACATTCCACTGACATGCCCACCTCAATCATGTTAATCGCCCTAAGACATTTCATCCTTGTAAGAAAGACACTCAGGACATGTTAGGAATGGACTCATGACATATCACTTAAGCACACTAAGATGTGACAACCTTTTCTATTAGATATATTTAGACTTACCTCAAACTTAACTCTAAGTAATACGATTCCTGCCCAAATAGGATACATTGGATGACTTCATAAGGACCAAGCATATTTGGGCATCCATATCTGTGTAAGTCCCTCTATGTCTCAATCACTCTAACCCATGGAACCCAAATTCTCTTATGGGTTCATCATTATTTATCATCTATTAGTGGATTGAGAATCTAAGTTAACATCAAGGACTCTAATTATATCTATCAATAGGATATGTAGGATTCCTTTTTGAGGCTCGAGCTTCATATAAACCACTCCAATAGGGTCCCTCGTGTTTTTATGTTCCATGCCCATACACAATGAGATTGATCACTTATTTTCCCTCGTTTCTGACATTGATCATCGATCATGTGGGCCTAGGGATTTGCAATGATATTATCAATCGCATCATAAATCTTTCCCATACAGGAAAACAAAATTGTGTAATCCCCAAGAAGTTACATGATATGATTACCTCCATTAAAGGGAATGATCCTTATTGTATGTATTTAATAAATTCCAATATTATTAAACCTTGGGGAAATAACCCTCACACGAATTAATTGTCTATCACCACTAATCAACGGGTTAATGGAAGCTTCAAATATGATGACATTGATTCTTGTTATAAAAAGTGTATTTAGGATGTTATCTTAAGGTTTAAACTCGATACCCAGTGCCTATGTTCATTCATATATTTCCTTTGTTCATGATGTTAATCTGCATGGTTTAATTGAACTATGTAGGTTTTGATTATCATTATACACGGGATAGGTAGGACACTTTGTGAAGGCTCAATCCCATAGTTATAATATCAATCACCTCCCCGGATGGTAGTAAATACCTTATTTTATAGTTATATGTATTTAAAATATAATAAAATACCCATTTCTATACAATAATAAGAAACGGATGGGGAACCAAGGATATACATAGATGGTCACCCTAATAGAACCATTTGTTACATGCAAATTTATTCAACACTTGATCATTTCAATAGAGTTACTATTCTCATATCAAGATTTGAAATAGATTCTCAAACATAGATTAAATCTATAAGAGAGTATTTTAATATTAAACAATTCCCCCCAAAAGGGTGTGATGATCCAGACCTACCATCCTCTCGACAAATATCTGTTCCTAATCACTATTGGGTCTGACACCCAGAATGTATACCTTCCAATAGAAAATAGACATATACCTTGTTATGGATGTGGGAGGCATTGGCAGTTTCGTGGAAATGAAAATGGTGAAGTAGGAATAAATGATCGTGAAAGAATACTTATACCCCCATAGTTAACCCTTTAGAGGAAAAAACTGATAGGCCCAATGTAAAGGCATGTAATGATAGAATAACTAAATCATTGTAGCCATCATGCACCTTATCTCCTAAACCTAGGGAACCACACATTTTCCAAGTGAAACAAAAATGGTAAACCCAATGTGAATCTCTTAATTGATGAAAAAAATGGTTGATCATCGGTCAAGACAATTCATTTTAGATCTCCTTTGAATCAAAAATGGTATTCCTAGTGTAAAAACCTACATAACCAGGGTTCCCATGAAATTTTCCATTCTTGAGTAAAATAGAAGAACTGAACATAAGAAAAGACAATTATGTAACCATTAAATAATAGATAGATCATGTTTCACACTTAAAATAATACACATATTGCTGACCTTGTTCCTTATAGTTTTTTGTGACACTAGATACTTATTTCAAAAACAACACCTTAACATGAGATCATGTCTTTATCAAGTGACTATTTTGGAACATTAGCTATGAATGAAACCCCTAAAGGTCACAGAACAAACTCACCCACCCGAAACCTTATGCTTTAGGTGGGGAACACAATGGTTTGGGAATACCACTAACGTGATATGATCTGAACCCTTGAGGTAGCACATAAGGGTCTCTTGACACTGAAGTTGATGAGTCTATCTCAATCAGGGGAAGATTCAATTAAACCAATGGTGCTCATTTCCCTTTCCAATCTCTTATGAATATTATCCCTAGAACATGAAAATGAATACCTTCCATGTCCAAGGATATTGGATCAAGGAGTCCAATATGGCTTCTTTTCAGCTTAGGAACTACCGAGGAGGGATCCTATTTACTATTTTCACCAGTTTCATCCCATCAGTTCCCCATAGAAACTTTCTTAGGGAACCACCCGACATATTTCCACCTTGTAAACTCATGCACAGTTTCAAAGGAAGTATTATAAGGTGAAGAAAAATATAGACAAATAAAAATGGGATCATAACCCTACAATCACTGATGAATCCTATCAATATATTCTTGTGGTAGCTAGTGGGAAAACTCAAATACCATCTCAATCGGATCAAGTATACACAAATATTCTTGTAGAAAGCATGGGGGTGTCACTTATCCCGAACCCTGAGAAAAAATCCCATCAACGTATTTTGATGGAATAAGGAGGAAAAGAGTGGGATTATATCCTCACTTAAATCGTATATATCTACCAGTATATATTGGACCCTGAAAATGTATAGTCTTAAATTCTTGTATACAATTTGGTAATGTGTAACTATATTCCAATTACAATTGAAGAACTCCATCAAAATATTCTAGCACAGGTAAAGAAATAGGGGTAGGAACATATTTCTATCCCGATATCCAAAGTATAAAATAACCATGATTAGTATGAATAGGTGGATACTCTAGAGAAATCACACATTCTACTACTATCCAGGAGTATTATCAGTGTATTTCATAAAAGTATGAGGCATAAAACCATGCTCATATTCCCATTTTAATCTGATATCACCATGTAAGAGTGGAAATTTCTTGGGAAATTCTCACATTCCAGTCAAAAAAGACCAATGAAATACTCCAAAGGCACAAGACCATGCTCATATCCTCATTTAGGCTAGGGATCACCAAGTGAGATAATAACATGCCTTAGAATATTCTAAAATTATAATCAATAATGCTACTCAACATATTCAAGTATGCCATGAAAGCTATGCTCATAGCCTTGCTTCGGCTGATGAAAGACAACATCAGTATCCTATGGAATCTTTACAGAATGAGGCTCATATACCTTCTCTAATTCTAGAGGAATTTCAACATATTCTAATAAGGAATACATATACGAATCAGTATTATATCCTTTATTCATCCAGGATTGACTGGTATATTCTGTAAAACACCTACATGTATGCTCATATCCTAGTCGAAAATACACAGGCTTAGTGAAATATACTAGCAGCTCCTTTGTGGTGGGATAATATACTCATAGCACTAGATTATTTTCAATAAATTATGGAATCATTCATTCGACAGGCTCATATCCCTATGAAACAACAAAAGGTAGGTTGATATATTCAAGACATGACACAAAATGAGGCTCGTATCCTTGATATTCTCAATTCCAATTTCCTTAAGTTAGTTTGACACATATCTTCAACACCTTAAATGTCTTTTCAATCTTCAATCGATGTAGAGGGTGACTATTAACCTGATAGTCCTTCTCAAGATAATGTGGAGATGAATCTCATAGAATCTACTCTTGAAAACTACTGTTGTCAACCTACACACGGTAATATCTAACTCAAATAATGAAATCCCACCATTTCCTAAACAACTCTATAGGGATAGGTTCTCAAAACATAGACACAATCATATAGAGACATTCTGGAAATATCGAGATTAATCATATATAATTCCTCATCAACTATCAGCAGCACTTCACCACAGTCAACATGTGACCCAGAGAAGCAACCTTTGTGGTCTGACTAGGTAGAGCCACATAAACCTAAAGAAGAGGAGGAAAACATGGATATATGAAGTTAGTTATCTAGAAACAACCTACCAATCATAATTTGGCTCCTTTCCAATTCTTGATATGAGATCTCGAACAAGATAGAGAAGGATTGAATGACCTACCTAAACCAAAATATGTGGGAAAATCATCAGTCGTTAAAGGTGAGAACCCTCCCATATCCAAGATACATGGGTAACCTTCAAACCATAGACATACTCTATTTTCAAATGGACCTTTCTAGTATCTCAATGGCTCAGGAATCGAGACTAAAAAAGAAAAACATAAATCTATAAAACACTTATATCCATTTCTCCAAAAGTCTTCAACAACTGATCATTGAATCCTTGTCATGCATCCTTATTTGAGTATGGGTAAATTATGGATTATTTTACTTCACCACATACGAAAAACAATATAAAACCCTAGATATAGCATCATGTAATGTCATATCCTTCTAAAAAATTAAGGTACTGGGTAAAGTGAAAGTCTGTTGGTAAATACAATATAATAACCCCTATCTAAAGATGAAAAGACTATTAGAATGGAGGGAAAGGAGTACCAACATATTATTAAGATGGGACCCTTGAAACAATGAGAACACATATCAAACACAGAATCCAAATTTGGGTCCAACCTGAAAACTTATCATAGAAAATGACTCCCATCATCGGCTTCTATTGCATCTATCCCACTCACAAGAACTATTACACCAAATCAAATGAGTTGAAATAGATGCTACCATATAACCCATATAGGATCAAAACCATTCCATAGGATTGGGGGAATATTTACCACCTACTTTACCCATTAGGAAATCAATACCTTATAATATCTAGGAAATATCAAAGGAATATTCAAGACAACCCTAGCCCATAAGGATGGGGAATTATTATCTCCATTTCCATCACTAGGTTCATGAAACCTTGAGAGGGTCATAAAGAAATTAGTGGAGGCTCCATATCAACCCCATATCTTAGGTCTGGGGGAATTTATATCTTATTTACCTTCTTATGAGTAATCATATCCTCAACAAGAGTACCAATGAGTTCCAATAGTGGCCTCGAATCAACCCAATCTTGTAGGGTTGGAAAAAAAATTTCATTATCATTACCTTGGAAGAAATCAATCTTCTCCATGTTGGGATGTAAATAGCAATTCTTGGAATCCCATAAACTCATACCATTGTAAGAAAAATATTTTTTATTTGAGTCATGTACAACAAATATGATTGAAAACTTCCTGAAGGTCAATATTCATAGTCTGATATGGGAAGAATGTATGGAAAAACAATAAAACCCCATAGGAGTTGAAAGAAAAATGATATAATAGGGAAATGCGGTAGAGAAATGACCTGGATGTAACCCATGAAATAGGATTTAGCAGTTTAGAATCTCATTATCACATTGAGGGTAATGGGATTAATATAATTTATTGATACAGCCAAGTGGATGTTGTCATCATAAACACAATAGATTATGTTGACCAAGACGCAAATGTAGAGGGATGAAATACAAAAACCATACCTAGAGGTGAGGGTGACCTAGATACACCAACTAAGACTATAATGGCATGAAATCGGCATAGTATCCAAAATTTGGAACCCCAAACAATGAATTTCCACCTCTGTGGTGAAACACTACCAAGGATAAAGGGAAATTTGGGGCTGAATCCCACTCACCACCAAAAATAACTAATGTTACTTAAATAGGGGAATGGTTGGCATAATATGAGAATGGGATACAAAGTCTCATAAAACTCAATGATGAGATACTCAGGGGAAACATTCCTACTACGTATTTTCATCATATAGAGATGAATATCCCTTATCTCATGCATCAAGAAAGAGACGGTCATCCTACCATAGTGGAATTTTAGCATTAGGTAAGATCTGTATCTAGAAATCTAGTCTACATAAATGAATAAGTTGAGGATTATTGAGACTTTCCTCTATTATGATGACAACATCTACACCTCTATGTTTAACATTCAATCATAGCATAGATTGAAATCAATGGTATTTGAATATGATTCCACCTCATTAAGTCCCACCCACTCCCTGTATATGAGAGGGGCCTATATTTTGGTACCCTCAAAACTACTAAATTTCATTGAAATCCAAGCTTGTCAAATGAATTCCATGGAAGGGTAGTGTGCACCCATGCAGCCTGAGAAGATTCCATACCCCGAATTGGTATATGACACTTCTTTCCCACCCAATTTTGGTAATCCAACATTCTCAACCATTGAAGGAAAGGGAGATCCATAAAAACATCTCATGTACTTTGTTTCTTGATACAACCTGGTGATGGGCCCTCAATATCACTAGGAGGCATCCAAAAAGATATGCTTTATATAGAATCCGATAAGGCCATCTGTAGTTTGGTACAACAACCTTCTAGTAGGATCCATTGAGATATGGGAAGACCTTATTCATCAATTCATTTATATTTTTATCTCTAAAAAAGGGAAAATTAATTTTATCAACATCACAAACTGAAAACGACATTAAAATGAGAGGGTTTCTTACTTCATACTTTTTTGGAAAGGTTTAACCAATTCACTCAACTTATTTCTCTCTCTAGAGAAATTGTTGGAACTCTACTTTGAAAATCATAGGTATATCCTGCAAATATGTTTTTTTATGATGATGTATCTATATGAATTCTATGAGTTTTCATAAATGGAACAATTCTCATAATATGTCATTCAATGGACCTAATATAGCTCTCATCCAAGGTGGTTAGCATAGTGAAAAAGCATGGTATGGTTGAGACTATTGTTATTACCCTCAAACCAGTATTAGTGCCCATTCAAGAACCTAGGTGGGCCCTTAATTTCCTGTTGGCTCCTATAGATTGGGAAAAGAAATAAAACCACCCCATACAACAAGAAAAATGAGATCATGGTTGTCCATGATTTAAGGAATGGATGTATAAACAATAGTCTTTCTGAAATGATCTGGTCCCCAATTATTTCATTATAAACATTTAAAATAACTTAACCATGATACCACAGTCAGGAAACCTAATGAGGTCATCCTAACTGATTTTCCTGACTACTTCCCTTTCTATATGAGGTTAGGTCACCCCATTCATGACTGATTCAACTTCAAAGAAAATCTATAAATCATGTTTGATTTTTTAAAATAGATGTTAGAAAATTACCTAGCACTGGTGAGTTGTGTATCCATTTTCCAACCAAAAAATGGTGATTGAAAATTTGTTCTAGCGAGGTATGGATAAAAATTCAACAACTGGATGACTCGAAATATATTTGACCGAGATCAATCCACCATTAGAATATACCTTTTTAAACCCATAATGATCATGTCACTTATATAGGTGACATCAAATACACTCTTGGAAGTTGACATAATCATCAAACATATAAGGTGCAGACAAGGAAGATCTATATTCAGATCATATGCAATCTTTGACTCTTATATATTTCTTTCCTTAAACATCTGAAGAATGGCCACCGGCCCACTGAAAAAACCTTCATCATATGAAGAGTTAATTTTTTGGTTTTGTTAATATAGTTCAGTTAATATAACCCTTTTTTGATGATAAATATTCCTTTCAGTACAATTCCCCCATACATTTTGGGGGGATAGAGGCATAAGGAACAAGACCTGAGGATACAAGGGACAATGCAGATGTGGTCAAATACATTATTATGGTCACATCTCCATAAGGAACATATATGTAGCTAAGACCCATGATAGAGCACTATAGTAATCCCAACTGAAACAAAAATATGTCTCATATCCATTTAGTGGTTATCGAGGACCATTCATATTACACAACCTTTTAGAGGGGGTGTGATTTTCTAGACATCCCAAACAAAGGGTATGGTTGGCATGACCCGTGCACTTTCAAAAGATACTCTTCCAACCTCTTATCAAGAACAAAGATCATACACGCAAAATACCTCAACTCTAAAGACACATGATAGGGTGCATACCTAACTTGGGAAGTGTTAACCTCTGGAACAAAAGTATTTCATTCTAAAATAGTTTTTTGTTGTCACGTTTAAACTCTTAGTAATGGATACTCACTATATTTCAAGAGATCTCAGAGATCCGCTCTTCATGGCCCTATAGAACCTAAAATATTATGAGAAAGATGTCAATTTAGATGAGTTTTATTGAGTAAAGACTATGCTTTCATAATTACATGTCACCATATAGTTCTTAGAACAGTATCAGTACGAGCACATCTAGGGACATATCAGGCCCCTATATGTGTATATAAAATTCAAAAATGTAAAAACCCAAAGGGAGCATATTGAAAATGGTTCTAGGATCAACCTCATCCTGATTCTGACCCATTAAAATTTTAGATATAACGAAGTGGATTTATCTCTTACCAATATTACTATTAAAGGGTATGATAAGTGAGAGAAAATGACTCTTAGTAAGATCAATCCCAAGGATAAATTTTGGGATCTCAAATCTAATACTGAGTATATGGTTATTCAACAAGACACAACATATAAGTTTGTACATGGAATACCTTGGATTCATAGCAATGGAGTGGTACCTTCAACATTTCATCAGTTCTTGAAATACCCAGTCGATGGGAACGTCAACATACTATATGGTCATAACCCTCCCTTAAAGTCTTGTAAATATTTATATGCTGGGGAAGTATTTATGAAAGGGAGGAGAAAATAATGGTGAATGAAAATATATAGGTTACAGCCCTTAATGGCTTAGGGACCACCCCTATGAATCCATATATTATTATTGACATCAATTATGTGTTACCCATAAACCTAATTTAGGAGGTCGACTAAATCAGAGATGTGCAAGATCCTTCTATCCACTATGGAAACATGAAATAAAATCATCAACTCTATAATCTCTCTTTGATTACTCTAGTAGTCTAGGATGGCATTTTCTCTTCTCTGGTCCTCTTTTACTAGACTATGATAAAGATTCCTCCAAATTAGCCACCGTGTCTGAAAATGAATCCGCAGACATAGAGGTTGAATAAGATGAGGATGAATGCAGGAACAGTTATCCCACATTTGAGGAAGGCATCTCCACCACAATTTATGAGCTTAATAATGGGAATATTGGAAGAGAGGAAGACCCATAGACAACATAGTTTAGTTACTCCATTCCCTTTGAGGATCATAATATTTACATGTAATTTTTAAAATAGCATCAATATGTGTTCACTTAGAATAATAGGAAAATTCTTAGGCTAAACCTCGATGTGGCTTTGTACCTCCTATTCTTACCCAATCTCCATCAAGGTTTAATGTAGATGTCTAGGAGGAATCACCGCTCCCATGTTACTAATGTAGAATTGGATGTTGACAAATTCATCAAATCTGACTTTGTTTAGGAAGTATAATACCCAAAATGGATTGTCTATAACATCCATATAAAGAAAAAGAATATGTAGATTAGGTTTTTCATTGATTTTAGAGACACTAATTGACACTTCCTAAAGGTTTATTTCCCATTCCTAATCACATAACTCTTGATTGAAGAAATTACTAGCTTCCAAGTCCTTTCATTAATGGATGGTTATTCAGGGTATAATTAAATAATGATGGACCATAAAGTCAAGGAATCCTCTTATTTCAGAGAACCTCAGGGGATCGTTTTCTATCAGGTCATGCCCTTTTGGACTAACGAACATCGTCTCAACTTACTAATGCATCATATATTTAATCCATTTTTCGATGAAAAATAAAATTTTATGTCAATGACTGGTTAATCAATTCCCAATAGAAATGTGATCACTTCATAAATCATCAAAAAATATTCAGAACTTTATACCATCAAAGTTTGAATATGAATCTGATGAAGTGAATTTTTGGGGTAATATCATGTAAATTCATTAGCTTTTTGGTACTTCACCACAACATCGAGTTTTACCCAGAAATGACTAGTGAAATTCTAGAAATTCAACCCACTCAGAGTACCAAATAGAAAAGGGGTATCTAGGGACACCTCACTTATATTTCGTGTTTCATAGTGAACATGTCTAGTAAATCTCTCCCCTTCACTAAGTTATGTGAAAATGTAGTCTCCTACCGATGGTATGAGGACTTGCCATAGTCCTTTAAGAGTATCAAACTATAATTTATATGTCCAATGATCATGATGTCACCAGTGGAGGAAAGACACTCATATTATATGTGGCCTCCATGGAATGATCACCCAGTGCTCTCCTTGCATAAAAAATGATGCATGGAATGAGAATAGTATCTACTACCTCATTCAAACTTTACTAGGTACTGAGAGATAGTATTTTTTGTCAAGAAGAACTACCACATGATAATATTTATAGTATATAATAAGAGGAATTACATGAAACATAATTAATTCTACTTTTTCTCTCACATTGACCCTCTAAAGTGCATCCTTAGATGTCATATGTTGACTGGGATTTTGGCCCAATGGGTGGTTACTCCACAAAAATATGACATCCAGTTCATGTCATAGAAGGTACTGAAAGAACTGGACCTGGTTGATTTACTTGTGGTGAATCCCTCCAAATAAATTCCACCATTGTACACTGAACAACCAGAAGAATAGATTTTCTTCCCCCAAGACACTCTCCAAATATAGAAGATATATTTTTATGTTTCCTCCTGATGTTCTATTGTAAAGAGACTAGAAACCCGAATTCTAAATCAACTTATTCTAGGGATTTTTTTTGTTTCCAAGAAAAATGAAATTTCCTCTAATCTTCTCTTGATTTGAAGGCTACACTAATAATGATGTTGAATACCAATCCATCATTTTCAGCTTGGAACTATCCCTACAACTGCATAGACCCTACCTATACCTCATGGGGGAATTGAAGATAATGATAAAATATATCAACGGTGAATATTATATAAAAAAGAATAATTGGACTGTCGCATTGGCTGTGTTAGAGGACTAATTGAATTATTCCATTTTGATCCATTTTTTCATCATATACCTCAATCACAAAATTCTCTTGTAGATGCACTAGCTAATGCGGCTATATTTCTTTCCGATCTTGATTAGGATGAGGTGGTCATCCACATCACATGTCGAAGGATAGTCTCATAAGTCATCATATATGACATGGAGGAAACAAATCAGGTTAATACTACACCAGATCATGATTAACCAATACCCACCCTTTGATTGATGAGGCCTATAGTTGATTACCTCCAAAATGGTACTCTCCCATTAGACCAAGATCAAAGGGAACAAACCTGACGTCGAGTAGTAAAAATTACTCTTCATGATGCTCCAAACAAGAAAAAACCCCTTTACCAATGAGGATTTTATTTTTATCCTCCTCTAATGCATAATAGAAAGATATATTCCCACCATCATGGAATAATCCCATGAATTCTTCTATAATTCTCATCAATGCAGGACTATAATCTCCCATTAAATTAATAGGATTGGTTACAACTTATAATGAATGATACCATATTATTTGGAGTTCACTAGAAAATATCATACATACCTGATTCATCAAAAATTCATCTATTAACCCTTTTGTAAATAGAACTAAATATTCTAATCAGTTTTTTGAATGGAGCATGGATGATGTGGGGTTATAACACCCAGTCATAGCTAAGTAGTTTAAGTATATACTTAATACTACCAACCTCTTTTCCAAATGGGATGAGGCAATACCCATAAATGAATTTGGGACGTATAATATCATTAACTTTATAAAATATAATATCATCACCATATTCAAATTCCATCACATGATATTGGCAGAGATGATACCAACCTTTTTTCTACAAGGTTAAATAAATTGTACTAGGAGTACGACATCCAGTCCAATCATTCGACCCAATATAATATAGTGGAAATGAACTGATATAGGCCTTCAATAAGTCTAGGTCAAATAAAAATTAGAATATTGTGAGCTGGGAAAATAATCCCTGGCTAGACAAGATCTTTCAAGCTTTATGGACCTATCGTACTTCCACATGAAATTCCATGTAAGTGATCCCAATTTACTTGGTGTACAGAACTAAGGTTGTGTTTCCTATAAGAAGTCTAGTTTCCCTCAATTTTAATAGATTTCTACAAAAAACTATTAGATGATGAGAAATTGAAACGGCAAATGTATGATTTAGAATAGCATGATGAGAAAATGTTATGTACATTGCACAACCTTGAAGACCATTAGAATAAAATCATATGATCCTTCAATAAAATAGTTCACTTTGTCTATTATTTCAAGGATAACTAGTATTGTCTCCCAAAACCCCAATGATTCTAGTAAAGAACCCTAAAAATTAGGATCCTAAATGGGAAGGACCTTATATTATACATTAGGTCGATTCTAATGGATCTTACACATTAACCACAATGTATAGGTAACACGTTATTCCCCCACCAATGAAAGTTTACTCAATAAATAATTTTCATAACTATCATCGAGACTTTAACATTATATACAAATTTCATTAAATCATATGTAAAGTGTAAATATCACATGAAGTAAAATAGCATGATAGATATGTCTTCACTGCATGGCATTAAACTGCAAAGAATATTTCCTAATGTCAAGCTTCTAAACTACATAGAATTTTAATTCCGAGTCATAAGACTTTAAAATACATAGTGTACTACATATTTATTGCATGAAATTAAACTGTATTGATAAAATCACTTCATGGATAATTAACTACACATGATCCAGATCTTTGTAAAACAAAAATGAAGTTCCCTTACAATTGTGAGTGAGTCAAAACCACATAGGTAATCTAATACTCAAGAACTACACATGGATGGATTCCTTCCATAATAGTATACATAGTGATGCCTATATCCCAAATATTTTGTACAACTATAATACATTGGTCTTAGTCACAAGACATTAAACTGTGCGACAACTTATTTATCACAAGATTATAAAATGTAGTCTTACCTTGTGTAATAAGCATATGATTCCTTGCACAACCATCATAGAAAAACTTATATCAAAAATATAGGATACCTCTGCTAATATTATTTCCAAAATTTGTAGAAAGTGTTTATAGGGCTTTATGATTTCTTTTTCACATTAGGGAACCTTTTCCCTTTTCTCATGTCGTTAAAATTCATGGTTTTCTGAGAACTATATATGACTTTAATCTCATTCCAATGAGATTTTTAGAGATTATTAAATCCTATATATTGGCCCAACTACCAAAAAATAAGAAATTCCCGTATCTTTTCTTTTAATTGCCTATATATACTGAAAGAAACATTTTCTATTCCTTGTTTCTCACTCAAACCGTATGTCACATAGGACTTAAAATTTTAGTAAGGGATTCCCCACATTATCAATACATATCAACTCATGAAAGGTTAGAATGGTCCTAGATTCAAGACCTTAAAAGGAACTATTAGAGTTGGTGTCCTAGAACCAAAATTTTTTACTTTGATTACAAGAATATTTAATGTATTAAATTTTAAATTAAACATATTTTTACATATTTTTCATTATTGATCATGAGTTTAATGTAATAATTTCCAAGACTATTTGTCACATTTATAATGTCATAGTATTTCCCTAATATAGTGAGAACCATGAAGTGCTATGGATATATTCTGAATATTGTCCTATGGTTGGATGGAATACTATTATGGGACCCATAGTATTTATAATTTCGAGTGTGAGTGCTCATAAGCATATGATACTTCTTCTCATGAATTTCTCTCTTTGTAATCTCTATAATGGGAGATTAGGAGAATAGTCCCACAAGTAAGAATTCCATATGTTTCGGTGTCATCAGATATTTCTATCTCCGAGCATGTGTAATGGTCCTTAGACTTTAAGATTATCATTAATTCATTTCATGACTCGTGCACTTAGATTTTTTGATGAAAAACTTCACACCATTTGTTGGCGGGAAGTAGGTTGCTTTGGATACATTATGAATGACATGTTATTAATGGATATGTCAAGGAATGATTTGTCCATTCCATCTTTTAAGAAGTTGATATCTTGGCCTTTTGATTGAAATATAACCATCAACTAAATTACATCACCATGGTGTAATGATTAGTTTATTTATGATAGTAAAATAATGATGTATCGATCATATAGGTTGATGACACCATCATGAAACATTCTTTATGAGATATTTTGATAAAGGGATTATATTACACAGTGAGAATTCGTATGTGGTTTTCATAGTTGCGACTATAAGTTCATTCTCTTGGGTGCCTTGACCCATTTCTAGATGGTAATATTATAATTTCGGAAATCCCACCTAATTCCATTGATAAATAATTCTAGAGAGTCACACACTAAGTGTTTTTGTTAGTCTCAATTAAATTCTATTTGAATTTAATTAGTAGAATAAATATTATTCTCAAGACTAAGGAATAATTTTATTCAGGTTATATTGATAACATAAATAAAATAAATTTTTATTCACCTGAGTGTGAATTAAATATTTTTATTTATTTTATTGAATATTTAATAAATATTTATTTACAAATTTTTTAATAAAATGCGTGTTCGGGTATTCAACAAATGAAAGAGGAGTTCGAATGGACCAAGACTATGTCCGGTGATAAAATAATTACTTACAATCCAGTAAATATTAGTAATCCATTTTACACAAGTTGGTGCACCATAGAATATTTTTTTCAATAAGATTAGCACAAAGGCTCCAATATTGAAAAATAAAGGAGCTACACAATTCTAAAGGAGGGTATTTTACATTTATCCAGAATTAGAAAATTCATCAAGTCATTAGGCATTGTGGATAGTTGCATGTATTGTTCTTCCAAGGTACCTTTATTTGAAAGCCCATCAGCAACATAGTTCCCTTCCCGAAATGTGTGTGTGAAAAAGTAGTTCATATTTGCAAGTTCTTCCAGGTAGTTGACTCATTTACTGGTTAATTTCTATGAAATATGATATTGATTCATCCAAATTGTCTGCAAAAGCACCACTAAATCAAACTCGAACAAAATAGTGTTCCAATGATTCTTATAGACCATATCAACCGCTCTAATTAGCGCCATAATTTTAGCTTCCAATGCAGTGAACTTCCCACAGGGGCCATAACAAGATTCAATTGTGTCCCCCTGAGAGTCCCTGAAAATAATCCCAAAACATGATGGTCCCGTATTT
Source organism: Viscum album (assembly GCA_963277665.1). Classification (NCBI taxonomy): domain Eukaryota; kingdom Viridiplantae; phylum Streptophyta; class Magnoliopsida; order Santalales; family Viscaceae; genus Viscum; species Viscum album. The sequence goes on along the minus strand of OY728138.1, from coordinate 49,067,744 downwards.
CCCCAGGAGGCCCCGTCTGTATTGCATTTTAGCCATCCCTTAAATGGGGAGGGGGACCAAACAACCACCATTGTACCCCTTGGCTTAGGGAAGGACCCTGCCACATACAACCTCCATGGAATTCTCTCTTGAATCCTCCTCCTCTATCCCTATCATGAATGAGAAAACCAACATAGAATTTCATCAAGACAAAAAAAACAAGCGATCAAGAATGAACAATGAAATACATTTTATTCACTATGATAGAACCCGGATAATGGGTATCACTGCTCAGAGACCACTAGAGCACGTGTGGATCACTTCTATAGGGATTCTGCCCTTGGATTCTCACAAGAATAATGAATGAAATCTAGAAGGGCCATTTTGGACAATCAATAATCATCAACAAAGAAAGTTTATAAACCAGGGTATTTACTTCATCAGATATTAAATAAATTAATTATAAATTTGACATGAAATATCCTTTCTCTTGGTTTAGAACAATTATTATTGTAATAAATATTAATATATCTCCCTCCACCACAATGCTTCAACTATTCCCAAAACCAAAAAGTCATATCAGAGCGGTCACGTTTAAATTTAAAATTATTTATATGATTTTTGATCTATGCACTATAATGGTAAGATTTTCATTTCATTTTATTTTTTGTTTAATTAGATTTTAATTAACATGTTATCGACATATTAATCATGTTCGTTAATTGTTTCATTTTATTATATATTTATGAAAAAATAAATAATAACAAGTGATTCTATCAGGACATGCCAAATCATTGGCTGGTAATGTTGGGTTACACAGTGTGCGTTTAGAGAAGATACCATATACCCATGTCCATTTTATCTCGATTCATCGATTAATTAAAAATTTGTGGTGCTTTTATTTTACATTTCATGTTGACAGGGCAAACCTATAACATGGAAAGTGGGTACAAGTTATGTAGTTGGCATGTACACACCATGTAGTCTGGCTGAGTGAACATGCGGAATCCCCAAGAATGTAACTTGGATATAAAGCTACCTAGGTACATGGTACGTAGCTAGATGTATACGCCATTTAGTCTCCCATTAATGGAAAAAATTAAAATTGCATTAAATTTAAAAAAAAAAGTAGCATTAAAACCTTAATCAATTGATTGGAACACTGTTGTTGTGTTAGGAAATTTAATAATAGTTTTAAAGAATATTAAATACTCAATTAATTTACAGTAATAAATATGTCATTAATGGTTCTGCTGTTTATTTTCCATGAATACCAAATTAATGGGTAAATCCAATTTATTTTAGATGATCATTATGATTAAAGGTAATTAATTAATTATTTATTTATTTAATACTAGTGAATTTATATTAATAATAAATAATGAATAAATAAATGAATTCTAGCTACTTACTTTTTGCATATTTGTTTCATGTATGGCCAATCATGATCTTGAGAAACAGCTATGTACCTGTTGAAATTTATTTAATTAAATTTATTTCATGGTTTTTCAATTATTTAATACTAAATTAAAAGATGGCTTTTAATTCATCCCTCCCTCTATTATTATATATGACCGATGTTTCCAAGGGTATTTATCTAATGCAATCCAACCAATCCTTTGGTTCCCGTCACATGTAAGTGAGTAATATATATTTGTTATTAATGGAGCATCCTAGTCCACCTGGAGGCAGTTCAAGACAAAACCATAATGGTTCCAACTCAGTGATACATGGGTGGACATGTGGAATGTTTTATCTCTTTCCATGTCTAGCATAAGGATTTATTTCCCCTAGGTTATAAGTTGATTTAATGTCCACTAATTAAATCAACAATTAGATAAGCTCATGACCAGGTCATTTAATTAATTATTTATGTTCATTCTTTTGCATTAGAATTATATTTATTAATAAAAGACTTTGATCACATAAATGAATTAATATTCAAAGAAAAAATTTAAATTAAATTGATTATGAAAAAAATATATCCAAACATGGTTAATTAATTAAGTAAACATATGATTATATGTTAAAAAGACATCTGGAGAATAAAACAAGATAAAAATTTATGCATAATAAAATAACATCTCTCAATCTAATGGTAAGTCTGTCTAAGCCTTTCGTTACTTGACTAGGAACAAAACTCAATAAAAATATATGTTTGACCAACCCGTTTTGGGACACTTACTTTTATACGGGGATTTATTATGAAGGTTTTGGGTTAACTTAGCACTTTTACATCAATAGGAGTAGACCTTTCTATACTTGGTGTAATTTGGAGGCAAGGGTATAGAAAATATAAGTCAGAATATCTAGTTTGGGGTGTCCACTCAATGGATAAAGGAGTTGAAAGCCTATAGTTGCAAAAGACTTTCCTACCTAAATACCTTCAAAATAGCTTGACCAAACCTTATTAGGGTTATGGAAAGGGTAATATGGATATTTTCAAGTATAATGTCTTAGAAACTAAGAATTTCGTGTTTAATGGTGAGGGATATTGGCAATTGATAAAATAGTGGGAGATAAAATAAAATCAATAAATTAATAATTTCTCACAAAATTTTAAAATCAAGAAATATACTAATAATATTATCCTTTAATTATAGAATAAAATTGAAATATAATTATCCAAACCATTCCTAGTATCAATGTTGGATAACGAAAGTCTCCTCATTGGTAGTAACTTCTAGGAGTGGTTTAGATGCATTTGGGTTGTTCTATGCCATTAATTGAAATCTTACATGATAGAATCCACAATGCCTCATGTGTATGATCAAGAGGTGAGTGATGAAGAGTTCCTAGTCTATAAAAAACATATGAATGATGTGGAAATGTTCAATGTTTGATGCTTTCATCTATGTCTAGTGAACACATGAAGTCTCATGAAAACATGGATGTGTATAGCATGCTTGAGAACCCCCATGGTATTTACTTGGAGAGAACTAGACAAGAACGGTTCAACACTTCCAAGACACTCTTTCCTATTAATAATTGAGAGGGTTCTCTAGTTGGGCCTCACATAGTAGATCTCATTGGATAAATTTTTCACCTATATGTTCTAGGGTTCAAACTCCCATAAGAAGTAGGCACTGATATCATTCTAGCATCACTCCCTAAAAGATTCTCTAGTTGTTTTGTGAATTTTAATATGAACAATATCGAGATGTCTCTTCCAGATCTTGTTATCCTCCTTCAAGAAGTAGATAAATATATGAAGAATGAAAATCCATCTATCCTTATAGTTAACAAATGGAAAGGGATAACAAATATCTTTAAGCCTAAATATGCTTCACACACTTACAATAAGAAGAAGATCAATGGGGAAGCAAGGGAATATGATGTAGTATGTTTCACTTGTGGAAGGAAGGGACACTAGAAGAAAAATTTCACCCAGATAAAGAAGCAAAGTGATGCTTCAGATGTATTTTTTTTCGAGTTCAATTTATATATTTCTACAAATTGGGTATTAGATACGGCTTGTGTTTCTCACATGTGTATTCAAATATAAGAACCAAGTAGATTCCAAAAAAAATGATTGAGGGGAGGTACGTCTATGAAAATCCAATGAATCTAAACTTGTTGTTGTAACTATTGGGGAATACCACATCGCATTATTGGACAGAATGATATTGGTTTTAAAGGGTTGTTATTATGTGCCTTCAGTTACCAAAAACATTATTTATGTGTTTAGACTAGATAAAAATTGATTAATTATAAAAAAATTAAATAAATATTTATTATTTTATAAAGATATAATTTTTTATGTTAAGGAAAATTTTCATGATGGTTATTATGTGTTGGATTACATGAACTATGTAATGGAAATCGGTAATAAAGTTACTTCACCTGACTCATACCACACACAACTTTGGAATCACTGGGTAGGTTATGTAAATGAAAAACACTTAAAAAAATTACATCAACATCGATATTTAGATTCTTTTGAACTAAAACCACTTGGTGTATGTCATAAATGTTTACAAGAAAAAATGACTAAATCCTCATTTAGTGGTAAAGGTGAATGGGATAAAGAGCTTTCTGAATTAGTTCTTACCAATGTGTGTGGATCATTTTCTAATGAAGAAATTGGTGGGGACTCATAATTCATAACCATTACTGATGATTTTAGTAGATATGGATATATTTAAATAATGAGGTTGATGATGGATTCTTTTGATAAATTCAAGGAATAAAAAAATAACGTTTTGAACCATCTAGGTATGGAAATTAAGAAACTATTATCATACCGTGGTAGAGAAAATCATAATCAAGAATTCATTGATTACTTAAGGGAGTTTGGGATCCTCTCCCAACTCACTTCTCCTTACACGCCTTAGTGGAATGGTGTTATAAAAATAAGTAACTGCACCTTATAAGATATGGTGAGATCAATGATGAGTCATACAAGTCTTCCATTATACTTTTTGGGATATGTAGTGAAAAAAGTGTCACACATACTCTACCAAGTAGAAACTAAATCAATAAATGGTATTCTATATGAATTTTGGACTGGAAGAGAAACCATGTTATCAAATTTACATTTGTGGGGAAGTGAAGCATTTGTAAGGCCTCTTCAAGTAACAAACTTTCACCTCGAGGCACAAAGTCTACCTTTATATGTTACCACAAGGAAACAATGATATATTACCTATATAAACCTTTAGAAAAAAATGTTATATTGGCAAGACACACCAAAATTCGAGAGAGTTAGCACATCTCCAAAATATATAGTTGGAGCGAGATAAACTTCGTTGAAGTCGTGGCTCAAGGCACACAAGTGTTGGTACTGGGTCAGGTTTCAAAAAACTCCATGGAAAAAAGAAACTATTCTAGAGACACAAGTACTATATAAGAGTACAAGAGAGATTGGAGAACTAGAACAGTATGGGTTTCTAGATATAGAGGGTGGTGTCTCATTATTAGTTGATAATAATGATCCTCTAACTTAAAAGGAAGTAGTAAGTTTCATAGAAGTTATCAGGTGGAAAGAATCCATGAATTACGGAATGGATTCCATGTAACAAAATCAAGTATAGATTTTGGTAAATTATACAATGAATGTAAACCTCATTGGTTGTGAATGGGTATTCAAGAAAAAAATTATCATTAAAGGAGAAGTCAGTACCTATAAGGCACGACTGGTTGCAAAATGTTTTAAACTACATTAAGGCATTGACTATGAAGAAACCTTTTCACGAGTTACAATGATGAAATCCATCATAATTATGCTTTCCATTATGGCTTACCATGACTATGAGATTTGTAAAATGGATTTTAAAACATCCTTCCTTAATGGAAACCTTTTGGAATATGTCTACATGACACAACCAGAAGGGTTTGTGACTCCAAAGGATTCCAATAAGATATACAAGTTTCTAAAAACCATTTATGAATTAAATAAAGAATACAAGTCATTGAACAATCATTTTGACGAAGCCATAAAGAAATTTGGTTTTATAAAGAATAAATGATAGATTTGTGTCTACAAACGGTTTAGTGGGAGTGTAGTATTTTTCTTAATAGTATATGTTGATGACATATTACTTATTGGAAATGAAATACCAGTTTTACAGTCTATTATGGTGTGCTTAAATAAATTTTTTTCCATGAAATACTTGGTTGAGGTATCATATATTCTTGGGATAAAATCCATCATAATAGATCCAATTGGTTTCTTAGTATAAGTCAAAGTACATACATTGACATGATGTTGAAGAGATTTAGTATGGAGAAATCTATGAGGGGATTTTTGCCAGCATCACTTGGCATTAATCATTCCCAGAAAACGTTTCCTCAGAACCATGAGGAAAGAAGTAGAATGTAAAGGATTCCATATGCATCCTAAATTGGTTCTGTCATGTATGTTATGTTAGGTAATATTCTATATGTCTCCTACACATTATATGTGGTAGGAAGATATCAATTTTTTCTAGGTGACCACAATTAGATGGCAGTCAGGACTATCCATAAGTATCTAAGGCATACTTAGGATATGCTATTGGTTTATGGAGGAGATTAGAAACTAGTCATCATAGGATATGAATATTCTAGTTTCCAAACCAATCGAGATTAAATAAAGACACAAATATGATATATCATTACTTTGAATGGAGGTGTTGTGAGAAGGAAGAGATCAAATAAGGCTATAGTCACAAATTCTACAGTAGAGTCTGAGTACATCACAAATTTTGAGGTTGTTAAATAATTAGTTTGGATGCACAATTTCATCCTAGAACATGATGTGGAAACTAGAAGTAAAGAAACCATCACACCCTATTGTGATAATATTGCAGTAGTGGCTCTCTCAAAAGATCCAATGTCACATCAGTGGATGAAGCACATACATTCAAAGTATCATATATTGAAGGATTTTTATTTGAGAGGTGAGGTTGTAGTGAGCAGTATTTCAATGGAAGAAAACATGGTAGACAAATTAACTAATGCCTTAACACAGAAGAAACATGATTATTATGTGATTTCTAGAGAACTGAAAGTCATAGGTAGTTCCCTCTTGTCCAAGTGGGAGTTTTTTAGATTTGGTGTATGAGAACCAACTGTTTCTACTTTGATTACATGTATATTTGATGTATTAAATATTAAATTAAACATCATATTACATATTTTTCATTATTCTGAGTGAATTTAATTTAATAATTTCCTAGAGTATTTGTTGCAATGATAAGTTTATATTAGTTCCTCGTAATGATGAGAACCTTGATGTTATACGAATATATTCTTAATATAGATTTGAGGTTATATAGCATACGATGATGGGACACATATCATATAGACCATCAATTGAGAGTGCTCGTAAGTATATGGGACTTTTTCTCAGGAAGTTTTCACTTGGTAATCTCCAAGATGAGAGATTATGAGAACAGACCCTCTTATTGAAATTCTGCATGTTTTGATGTCATCAGATATTTATATTTGTGAGAATGTGTAATGTTCCTTGTACTTCAATATTATCTTTAATGAATGTCATGACTCGTACACTTAGATTTTATGATAAAAACCATCATGCCATATGTTGGCGGGAAGTAGGGTATGTTGGGTGTGTCACAAATGAAATGTTATTAATGGATATGTCAAAGAAGGATTTTCCCTTCCATCTTTATAGAAGTTGATATCTCAACCCTTTGATTTAAATAGATTCGTCACCCTAACTTCCATGTCCATGGTGTAATGATGATTTTATTTTAGATAGTCATAGAAGGATTTGTGGAGAATATAGATTGATTACACCTTCCTAAAACCTTCATGAAGAGATATTGTGAAAAATAGATTAAATTACATAGTGAGCATTCATATGTGGTTTTTGTCATTGCCGCTTTAAGTTTCTCTTTCTCTTCAGTGCTTTTACACGTTTTTAGATAGTAATCTTGGACTTCAGGAAAGCCCTCCTAATTCCAATGAGAAATAATCCTAGAGGTTCACATACTAAGTGTTTCTATTGAACTCTATTGACTTCTATTTGAATTTAATTAATGTAATAAATATTATTCTCAAGATTGAGGAATAATTTCATTTGATTTATATCGATCACATAAATTAAATAAATATTTATTCACCAGATTGTAGATAACATTTATTTATTTATTTTATTGAATATTTAATAAATATTTATTTACTAGATTTTGAATAAAATTATTATTTAAGAGAATAAAATATATGTTCAGGTGTTCAATAAATGTAAGAGGAGTTAGAATAGACCAAGACCTTGTCTAGTGATAAAATAATTATTTAAGAGCTGGTAAATATTATTTATCCATTTTTTGTAAGTTGGTGCACCACAAAATATTATTATTATTATTATTATTATTATTATTATTATTATTATGTGGCTTGAGATTTCAGTAATGGTTATAATTATATTTAATGTTTGTAATGGAATTAAATTTTGTAACCAAACTTTTTTCTCTATAAATAGACGGGTATGTCTATTGTATAATACATTTAAAATAAATTCCATGTTTGGGAATATAGAATAGTTACGTGATGAATTCTCTCTTGAATCATCCTCCTCTCTTCTTCTTGATATCAATAATCTCCAGAGAGAATTTCTTCAAGACTAAAGAACTAGTGATAAAGAATAAAGAATTAAAGACATTTGATTCCCCATGCTAGAACTTGAAGAATGTGTGGCATTGCTCCAAGACCATTGGAACACGTGTGGATCACCACTAGATGGATTTTAACATTGAATCATCACAAGCACAATTAATGTAATCCGTAAGGGCTGTTTTGGATGATCAAAAATCATCGATGAAGAAAGATCCTAAGCCTGGGTATTTATTTCTTTAGATATTAAATAAATAAATTATAAATTGGACGTGAAAGATCCTAGATCATGGTTTCGGGAAATTATTATTAAAAAAATTAATATATTTCCCTCCACCATAATACTTATTCATTTCCTAGAACCAACAAGAAAACCATAAGTCTTTACTGCATGATGTTAAACTGCAGGGGGGGTTTATCTTGCATAACATGAAATTGTGCATCACTATGGACCAATCCTAAGAGGACTACTATATGTGTTATTGGTCTTCCAAAACACCATCATTCAAGTACAATAAGTTTCTTGATTATTATTATCACAAGATATACAATGACGCCGAGACGTCCAATATTGGTCCCAGTTGCAATAATAAATGGGAACAATGCCCCCATTGCATATGGATTAGACCTTTGTGGGGAGTTTACTATTGAAAAAATACATGTTGGTTACATAATGATTCCTAGATATCCAATCATGGGTCTAGACGCAACAACCAACCAGAACAATCCACCCCCATCTACATATGGGTTAGACCTTTGTAGGGAGCTTCCCATTCAAGATGTTCGTGTGGATTTATTCTTATTATCATAGGATACTTAGAGATTATTGGATCTCCAATAATTGGTATAGTTGCAACAATATACAAAAACAATCCATCCCTCTTTATATGGGTCATACCTATATGGAGAGGTTCCCATTTTATAACTACATGTGGCTTGATTCCTACCACCACAAGATATGTAGTGATACCAATATCCTCTTTTTCAGGCTTGGATATAGGTTACTATAACTTATAATCATATCCCATGTATACAAGTCAGATATATGTAGATTGATATCCTTAAAGAATATAATTACGGAATGATCCCTTCCCTTACCATACACACAAGGAAACCAAGTGAAAACTAGCCATAAAATAAGAATATAACTCTTTTTAAATAGGGAAGAGTCATAAAATCTCACTCTACCTACACATGAGTTAGATCTAGATATGGCTTATTTACACACATGATAAATCTACATAAGAAGGGATTTGGAAAACAAATACCTATCAATAAGCCCGTTCATAGATAAAATGCATTACTTACCCATAAATACCCCCCAAACAATGAAATGTGTACCCAAGAATATCTTTCACAATTTCACATTGGTTCCCACATCCTTACTGCATGATATTAATATGCAAAGAAAACATCCATATCACATAACGTTAAACATCATGACAGATATATCCCTAATACATGACATTAAAATGTACAGTCCATCACCCATCATCATTCCATATAAAAGGACCAAAATAACATGAACTCATTCAACCATAGTATGGGGTGATTCCATCATCATTTAGGCACCACAATCAATAAATCAAACTTCATATCATCAGCACCTTACATTGCTGAAAAACTTTTAGGAACCTTAGAAATGAATATATATCTCCCAGTTTGAAAATAATTGAGATGCATAAAAGCTTTAACCTATTAAATGGAGACATCTTGTCCCTACAAGAAGAAATTTTTGATCATTGTGAGATCTGATGTCTAGAATAATTCATTGCCTTAGGGTGTTCTGGGTCATCCCCAAAATGATTTTCCCATATCATTACTCATGACCCCACAATGTTGAGCCACGGTTTACAATATTTTCACAACCCACTAAAAAAGATGTTGGAATAATCTTGACTCTGGGTATCATAATTAGGCTGTTGTGTAACATTTCCCTCATACCTGGTCAATGTGCATCATGACCTTAAACTATGTGCACTTTGGTTAAATTTGTATGACATTAAAAATTATCCTTTTATAGTCCAAATTGTAAGACCATAAAGATACCAGTGAAAGAGCCATAAAAATTCTCAGGTGGAAAACCCTATAAGAGAGGCCTGATAAAAAGTCAAGTCCCTGCTAACTAATCTCATTATCTCCAGAGTTTAGGAAAAAGGTAGAGTATTAATAAACAAGGGATAAAGGTCATAGTTCTAACTATGTGGCTCTAGTAAAAGTTTATCCATGATCTACGGACCCCCCCCCCCCCCACGGTCCCTAAAAAGTTAGATTAATAAATGTTCACATATTTTTTCCATGATAACATGTTCACTAGGTGGAAAAAAACATTTAGGTTTCTCAAACCCTTATTAAATCTTCCACTTTTCATAAACCATATTTTTTTCCTTTGAATTATAAGCTAACACAACCAGTTCCTTGAGTTGACACCCTTCTCTTAGAACCCCTTGGACCTTGGGCTTCCTTGCACTTGGATATTCCCTATAGAAAACTTATAATAGGGACTAGTTTGTCAAACTAGACACTTTGGCCCCAAAAAGCACCCACTTAAATGTAGGAGTTATTTTTGCGAATGCACGAACATTATAGGCTTCCTCCATTATCAATGGTTGACCTATAACCACAATTTCCCAACCATATTTAACACATATATTCATATATTATGATTTACAATTCCCATAACTAGCCTATTCAAGTCTATCTGACATAATCGATGTTAAATCACTATGCATTATACCCGTTTTCAAAGAAGTAATGAGACACCCCATTCCTAAATCTCTTAATGGACCACACCATATTACTTTAAACTACAAGTAATAGTGACTAAGCTTCCTAACTAAAATCTAAACTCTCCTAGCATTCCAGGACCCTTCCTGAAGAGATATTTTCTTCATACCCTACTTCATAGTCTAGATGTTTGAGTTCTCGCAAGTATTTCATGGACCTTGTAAGAAACTGAGGATCCCCATTAGTTGAACCTGACTATAAGTCCTATGATCCCATATATAAATCCATCTAACATACCAAATATAGGAATATCCTTTTTAAAGGAAATGAACTCTAATCTTCATGATCCCCGATAGCACTGTTGTAGAACTCAACACATTATGGTGTTTTGGGTCATCCTTAGTATGTCTTCCCAATTCCATATTTACCGAATGAAGGGCATGGACATTTGATTTACACAACCCATATTCCAACTATTCTAGTGGGTCTTCTTCACTAATATTTTTACCAACCACCAATACCATCTTCACAAAATCACCCATGGACCTTGGAAATGAGTGGGGATCACCTTTACCTCGCCATTTATGTAATCCCTATGATCCAGAACTTAAGGGCCTTTGATCTAACAACTATAAGTATCACATCCTTATAGTAAAGGAACCACAACCACTATATGTTCTGGTAACACTACGAAATAACTCAACACCCATAGAGTGTTTTGGGTTTTCCCTGACATGTCTACCCCACTTGATTATTTTCTTCACATGTACTGGTAGTAAGAAGTTAAACTCCATGTCATTTTACATCCTTAAAACATGATGTGAAACTGCAAGAAAGATGTATTTACTATATGACGTCAAACTGCATATAATATATCAAAAATTCATGAAGTTAAATTGCACATAGAAAATTACTTTTTGTATGGTATATTACTAGAAATAGAAGGTCTGATCTAGAATAACATAAACTAAAAAATTGAATTATAATTAGAATACCATAATCTACAAAACAACAAAATTATAGTTTGAAAGAACATAAAGTAACCCATTTAAAGAGACACAATGTTCACCAGGTTGAAAACCTGAAAAGGAAACCATAAGAAAAATGTGAGTCTCTGCTTGATGGGCGTGCACTTTTTGTGATCCATGAAATATCGATCCCTCATAAAATGTAAAGAAGGCATAAAATTTTTTAGGTTAAAACCCTATAATAGGTTTTCCTAAGTAAAATCCATGTTTGGGCCTATGAAGCATTCCCCATATAAAGCTTAGGAAAAGTTAGGGAAATATAAAAAAATAGATAGAAATCTTGTATAGATCATCACTTTTCCCTATAAAAAAATCATTCTACAATCTATAAGTCCACTAAAATGGGAAATAATTAGAGAATTATCCCACGTGGATATACATTTTACACAAATTATCCTTTTGAATTTGGTGATCTTAACCAAAATGGAGTAGGTACATCAATGAGTAATCTCATGTTGGTGATAATTAATGATCACTTCATAAGAAAAAACTATTGTGATTCAAGAAATCAAATATAGGCATTTAGGTTTACTTGGTATTATAAAAAGGATTGGAATAGTTGATGGTCTATATGATATTAGATCATTGAAATTTAATGAACATCACGAATGAGGGGAAGATGGACAATAATATATAATTCTAATAATTTTTATTCATTGATAAAGATCATAAAAGGGGGGGGGGGTCTCCACATTACAGAGCCTCTCCCAAGCTTCCATAACAATAAAAACACACTTGTGACTTGAATACAATAAAATTTTAGTATCTAAATTCCCAAAATCAGCTAGAGTCTGTTGAGAACTATTCATTGGGAACTAAAGTGTTGTCCACCCCACTATTATGCTGGTGACTTAAGATGAATAGTGTTGATAAATGTGGATAGATTCTCAACTCATTTCTAGTTATTCATTGAGATTTTTATTTCATTAAAATATATTATGGTATTTAAATAAAATAGCTTCTATATTTAATCAATAATCTTTCCAATTATTTGATTTTTTGATTTTTTATATTTTCTGGAAGGAAACAACAGATACATGGGGAATGAATAAAAAGAGGTGATATTTGGGAGCTAAAATACACTTTGTGTCATGAGTGAAGATTTCATAGTGACACCATATTTTTGAAGGTGGGGTAGGGTAAAATAGTGGAGAAAGACCACTTACATGTCATGTATTTCATTACATGCTATGATTTTATCAGGAGAAGCTGCCACCACCAAGAAAAGTCATGAATTCATTTGACATTGTTAATACTGATTACCTATTGTGTAAACTATACATGACATGAATTTTAGAGATAGAGATATATATAAAAATTATATTATTGATTTGGATTACATGTTGTGAAAGTTTTAGTAATCTAAAAAATAATATACACATTTATGAGGGTTTTTATAGGATTCTTATAAAACAATCCCTTTGGCTGCTCCTTTAGGGTCATCTAGAACTGGAGGAGATGCAAAGATACCTACTAGAGAGGCATACCACCATGGAGCCCAACATCACCACCATTCTGTATGATTTTGTTCGTTCTTTTTTTTACAGCCTCTCATGGATAGACTGTGGGGGTTATTTCTTTTTGTGGGGGATTTTTTATTAATGGGGATTAAATAATTAAGGTATTTTATTTTTTATTTCAATTTTTGTTTTGATATCATGCTTGCACATCATTGTGATCTCCTTCTTGATTCTTCTTGCATGACCACAGTGAGCAGGGTTATGAATGGGTATAATTTCTTTCTTTATTTGAGCATGAAAATTCCTTGAGTTTATTGAATTACACTATTTAATGTGAGATCTAGGTATTATAATTCCACCGTGACCATTGGGTTTGTATCTGACTGATGTTTAAATAAGGTTTTGGGTTACGTATTCTTTGAAAACTGAAGTACTTGACCATAAGAAAATGAAATTTTGGGATAGAGGGTGTTTACCATGACCATTGGACTTTATAGGAATAGATTACTAATATTGTATAATTTTTAATTAATTATTTTATATGTTGTATCTCGTGGACCCATATTCATTATTGCGTGAAACCATTTTTAGATTTTTTTCTCCCAAATTATTCAATAATAACATTATTAACAGCATACATTTAATTTCATAAAATAATAATTAGTTAAGGTACTTGATATTAATTAATATTTTATCCAGTACTATTTATGTGGGTTTGACCTTGGACTGGTAATTCCTATATTAAATTGTAGTTTATGGGTTTTTTGTTTCATGTTTTCCATTTATAAATTCAGTAACCCTGTGATAACTAACGATGCCTATAGGGATATCTTTCTCTAATATGGATGATGAAATTGAAGGATCATACATTCAATGAGGTATGATCTCTTAATGTTTTTCTATTTGTGTAGTCAAGTCATTCATTTGGGTGTGCAACTGAGATATTATATAATGTCTTTGTCCCAACACCACTAATGATTCCCTTATTAATTAAACCTAGGGATACCCTTAACCAGAACCTTGTAATTCATCCTTGCTAGTATCCAACTCTTTGTGGGTAAGGATGATTTATTACATGATATCATAAAATGGATGGAAATCAAATCCACCTACCCCCAGATCATGAATCATCTGTATATGTTGATCCTCCTTTCGGTGAAACTCCACCATGTGATTCTTAACAATCAGAGCATGGTTTTGCTTCCATATATTTCTTTATGATGATTCGTTATTTTTAAACACTATGGTGTGCATTTCATAAGGAGGAATGGTTAGCTGAGCTGAAGAAGAAGAATTAGAATATGTTTCATGTATTATCTTCTCAAAATATGCACGGTCCATCACTGATATTGAAAGATCATCCTCCTAAAAAAATTGTCCCAATAATGGGATTTTTTCACTACAACCAGAAAACATCCTCAGTGGATCTCCCAAGTCTTGAATCGGTTCCATTTCTATTGTATATAATAGGTTTTATGTAGCATAGTGGTTTATTCAACTGACGGTCTGAACTATTCTATACACCATCCATGTATTGTTCCACCCAATCCTAGTTATAGTCAAAAGATTAAGACATGGATGCCAATAGGTAAAAGAATAATCTCAGTGATTATGTATTCACATGAAAAAATAATCCAAAATTAGTGGATAATCTCATTATTTTGATCTCCCACTAGTGCAGAAAACGTTTTTTACTTCAGTTATTTTTCATTTTTTACGTCGGTTTCTAGCCGACGTTAATACAGGCGACGTTATAAATTACGTTTTTGACATCGGTTATTTAAAATCCGACGTCAAAATAATAAAATCGCGATATTTATGACGTCAGTTATTTTAGAACCGACATGATAAATAAAATGGGAAGGGTTTATCACGTCGGTTATTTAACAACCGACGTGATAAAAGGCCTGGAAAATGGTTTATCACGTCGGTTCTTAAAAAACTGACGTGATAAAAGGACTGGGAAATGGTCTATCATATCGGTTATGAAAGAACCGACATGATAAACCGGGGGCGGGGGGTTTATCACGCCAGATATTATAGAACCGTCGTGATAAACCGGGGGGGTTATCACATCGGTTATCAAACAACCGACGTGATAAACCGGGGGGCGGAGGGTTTATCACGTCGGTTTTTTAATAACCGACGTGATAAACCGAGGGAGGGGGGTTTATCACATCGGGTATTCTATAACCGCCGGGATAAACTGGGGCGAGGGGGGTTTATCACGTCGGTTATTATATAACCGTCGTGATAAACCGGGGGGGAGGGGGGTTTATCAAGTTAGTTATTAAATAACCGACATGATAACCCGGGGGGAGGAGGTTTATCACTTCGGTTATTAAATAAACGACGTGATAAACGGCCTTTTACCTGGTCGGTTATTAAATTACCGACGTGATAAAAAAAATTCAGGCCTTTTACCACGTCGGTTATTAAATAACCGACGTGATAAACAATTTTCCAGGCCTTTTATCACGTCGGTTATTAAATAACCGACATGATAAACCATTTCCCAGGCCTTTTACCACGTCGGTTATTAAATAACCGACGTGCTAAACCCAAATTGTTTTTTAAAATTGAATGTGGTCGTCTTCTCTCCACCAGAATCAACTAGAAAACAAATCAAGAAATCGTACCACAAAAACAGAAGTAGATCAAAATTAAGCATGTACATTGATAACATATAAAACTTACCTCCTAGACAGCCCCCACCCTCATGTATACCCCATAGACAGCCCTCCCCCACCCCGTTGGAGCCCTCACCCTCATGTATACCCCCTGGACAGCCCTCCCCCACCCCATTGGAGCTCCCACCCTCATGTATACCCCTTGGACAGCCCTCCCCGACCCCATTGAAGCCCCCACCACACACTTGGACTGCCCCCCGACCCCCAGACAGCCCCCAACACCCCTCGACAACCCCCCACCAACCTGAACAACACCCCCTCACCCCCTCACCCCACTTGATATCCCCCACCACACCCCTGGACAACCCCCCACCCTCATGTATACCCCCCATCCCTGGACAGCACTCCCACACCCCTAGACTGCCTTCCCACACCCCTGGACAGCCCTGCCACCCCCCTGGACTATCCCCCCACCCCACCGGACAGCCCTCCCAGACCGCTGGACACCCCCCAACCCCACTGAACACACCCCCACACCCTTGGAACCCCTCCCCCATAGACCCAAATCCATACCAGAAAAACCATCATAAGTAAACCAAAACAAGAAGCAGAGAAAATTTAAACATTCACTTGTATAACATTCAAAACATAAAATGTCAACTTCAAAAAAAACCTAAATCCAACCTAAACAACTACCAAATACACAATTACAAAGACAATATTCAAAATTACATTTTACATTACAAACAACTAAAAGTCAATCAAACCTGTAAAATAATTTGACCACTCCACTTGTAAGTGTTTGATGTCTTCAACAGTATAGGGTTTAGGGTCATCAAAAAGCTACAAATGAAAAAAGAAAGTATTTAACATGTAAAATGAATAAACCAAATTGAAATATTATGGAAAATTTTAAGAGGAAATCGTACCAGGTCAAAATTCACAACTGTCCCAGTTGTTATTATTTCATACATAAATCTTAACATATAATATCTGCATTCGATGAGGCCTTGTTGTTCATGAAAATTCTGTTTTAATGAGTTTAAATTAAATATATTATTTTCATGTAATAAATCAAAAAGTACAAATTATAAATGTATATTTACCTTCGCATTTACATATTTGATCTTTGCACCTCTTTTCTTTGTGTTTTTTCGAAAGTAGGCCCACGCAATATTAGAAAATAATATGAATGGGGTAAATTTAAAATTCATTATAATATATAAAACTATTGAGAAATTGAAACTTACTTTTCCAATATATTCTTAACACTATCCCGCACATCACTATGGACAGAGAATATCCAATAAATGACTTTCTCCCTTGGAAAAAAAACCCTTAACATCCAATGATCACTAATAAAAGGAAATTTGACGTTAGTGGTTTTTTATGTTAAAAGATAATTAACTCTTTGAGAGAAATGTGTTTCATACCTCTCACAAAAAGGCATAATCCAACATTGTGTGATTATATTCTTTTCAAATATTTCAGAAATATAAACCATTATTTGTTCCTCATTCAATGAACATGCTTCAGGGGAAATCAATTGAGGGTCCATGAATCCATATAATTCTGTCAGATCATTCCCCTCACAAACTTTATAAAGATACCTAATAAAAAACATACATAAGTATACATTTTTAATAAATATAACGCAGGGAAAAGGTGTTAAGACTTACATGGAAAACATTTGCACCACGTTGATGCCCAACTTAACTCCAGTAACAAGCTCCATGATATCAGTTTTTATAATCCCCACTCTTATTTCACGTCCACAAACGTGAGCTTCTATTGGAAAATCATAATAACCTGACAACAAATGTGAATATCTGGATAATCTGTCAAGACCATTTGAATCTGTATCTGATGTCATAGACATTTGTCTTGGTTGTTTTCTATACAGTATTTCTTTACCTTTGAAGTGTTCCTGTAAAAAAAATTGAAAAATATATTAGTTTTCAAATGATAAAAAAACTTTAATAAAAAAATAAAATAAAAGATATAACATTCATACCTCTATGGTAATGAGTCAAAGAAGTCTGGATGGCCAAATTAAAAAATGGCCGATACTCTGTCCAACTGTCGCCACCTCATCTGTAGGTATTGGTACCCTAGCTGATCTATCTATAATATCCTGTACAGTGACCCTCTGATTCTCTACCTCTAATTGTTGATGATGAACTTTATCTCCTATACAATATACCAACCCATATGCTACTATATGATGTTGAGAATCATAAACATACAACTCACAATAAGTAGGAAGCTGCGGCAGAGGCGTAGTATAAAAAATGGGGTCCGCAGGCTGAGGTGGGGGAGTGGGAGCTACTGGCGGAGGTGGAGGATAAATAATGGGGTCTGCAAGGGGAGGTGGAGGAGTGGGAGCTGCAGTTTGAAATTGTCTTTGCATTTCTGTAAACATAGACTGTGCCGACTCTCTAATCTTGTCCTCCATCGTCGCATTAATATTACGAACATCATCCTCCAAGGATTCTATTTTTTTATAAACCCCCTCAATGTTAGAAGTTGAAGAACGTGGAAACACTTTTCTTACCGATACACCTGCCGGATATCCTCTTACACGACCAGGATGTTTGGGCCTTCCCAATGCTGCAAATAAAATATCTTCCCTACCAGTATCTTTATATGTCCCCTCTGAACTCTACTCCTCAAGAGAGTCCTGTATTAATTAATTGAACATTTCTGTAATGATTAAAATTATATGTAGAAAATAGTTAACTTATATAAATAAAATAGATATCTTACAATCCTCTCAGCTACGATTCTCGATTCTTCCGAAAGATATTGCCCTTTTTTCCATTCCGAGCTCTCTTCCATTTTTCATGTCTAGATGGAGGGATGGAGGGGACACCTCTCCAGAGCTTGAAAACTCAGCTGTTAGTTGTTGAAATTTTTCCGCCATCATTTGTTCTTCCAATAATGCATACCCTCCCCGAGATAAACAATGAGGGTATAAATTTTTAGATTTGATCTCCTGATGAGATTTCCTTGTTTTTTCTAATTTAAGAATAATAAATCATTAACAAAACATTAATAAAATCATTTATATAAGAAGGTTTATAAAAGTTTTCATTGCCCTTACCAGAAATGACTCTTTTCTTCTACTTTCAAAAAACAGTCTCCATGTGTCTTCATCTATAAAAGGATATATACGACATGGATTGTCATGACTCCTATGAACGTAAATGAAATCAGATAAGAGGGTTGATTTGAAATCCCTCCATCTCCTGGCAACCAACGATAAGGATTTCTTCCTGACTCCTCCAGTGTCAGGAATATCAAATTTCATCTGATAAAGAAGAGGTTAAACATATTATATATACTAGAAACATTAAAAGAATAGTCAAACAATGACAAAAGATCTTACCAAAATCGTCTCCCACAACTGAGAGATAATCGCTTTATCCACACTTCTCCAATCATCATACATAATGCTTACTTTTCTCTTAGCCTGAGTTGCTATAAAACTCTTAAAATCTTTTGCATTCAGACCTCTAGAATTATCATCATCATCAATCTCAACGACTATCCTCTGATCCTGCGTACGGGCAAGTGATAATTTTGGTAAACGTGTGCACCCACGTTTACCAACCTTTGAACTCTTTGTCGTAATAGGAGCATGTGAATGTTCATCCCCAGAGGTATGACCAGTAATATGCTCCTCTCCAGAATCATGTGGTTGATCATCTAAATGATATGTCATTATCATTCACATCAAAAAACAAACGTCAGTTCACAAATATACAAATTCAAATATTTTAATAATACTATAATCAGAAAATAGAAAAGTGTACTATGTTACATAATAGTAAACATTGGTAATATGGTAAGCATGTTAAACAATGGTAAAGATTGTCAAGATGGTCAAGATGGTCAAGATGGTAAACATGGTAAAAATGGTAAACCTGGTAAACATGGTAAACATGGTAAAGTAATTGTCAGTGAACAAAAATAATAGATATATAATTCATGTAATGGTTATAAACATAATAAAGTAAACTAAAAAAACTCAAAACAAACAAAAACATATACTTATTTTGTTTTAAAACATGTTTTAATAAATAAAAAACTTACAATATCTAACATTTATGGAAAAAATAAATGTAAACAAGAAATAAACATATGTTACCTGTAATTTTAGGAATGTACAAATGGATTGTTTTCCCAAATTCCTTCGTCATGATCGTTCCTTATGGCACAAACTATGTCTTCAACATGATCATCATTATGTTCTGTTAATATTTCCATGGAAGTAGGGATCTCACATAAATCAGCATATTCATCAACTTCATCCTCACCAACATATTGTTTTTCCCTTGTAAAACAACAGCCCACTGCATATCTGATTGATCTACTACATAGAAAATTTGTTTTTCATGTGTTTCCATTATAAAATAATCAGCTGTGTCTTCCAATCTATTCAGATTAACAAGTGTCATTCCAAATTCATCGTGTCTGACACTGTTGTTACCGTTAAACCATTTACAGTTAAAAACGGGAACTTTAAATTTAAAGTAATCAACCTCCCATATGTATTCAATCACTCTATAATATGCACTTGATGCAGAAATTGGGTTTTTGTCCTTAGCACTCGAAAAATGCATTGCTTCTGAAAACACCAATACACCACTATTCTGAACTGAACTTCTGTTGTCCTGAGCTTTCGTATGAAATGTATAACCATTAATGTAATAACCGGACCATGTTATCACATTTAAACATGGACCACCCACTATCCATTTTAATGTCTCTGATACATCTGATCTACCAAGCAAAGTCTTTTTAATCCATGAAAAAAAAAGTTATGTTGTGCTCATTCAAAATCCACATTTCTTTCTTCTTTGGATGACATTTTTTCAAATAATTAATATTCAATGTGATATACGGTTGAGCATCAGCTATGTTATTCAAGATGTATGATTCTAACTTCTTCATCTGTTCAGCTGACAATGATTTGACTTTCAAGCTGCAAATCCCCTTTCCCTCATTATTAACTCGTTCATGGCGAGATGGAGGCAAACCTATTTGTTGCGCCGCAGCCAAGTAGCTCATACAAAACTCTGCTACCTCCTCAAAAATATACTTTTCAATAATGGAGGCTTCAGGTCGATATAGATTTTTATCATACCCCTTTAATATTTTCATAAACCTTTCAAAAGGATACATCCAACGAAGATATACAGGTCTACAAAGCTTTATTTCTCGAACCAAATCAATCATTAAATGCACCATTATATCAAAAAAGGTTGGAGGAAAATACATTTCCAATTGACAATGTATAAAAATTTCATCCTTTTTCAAAATGTTCAAAGCATTCACATCAATTTCCTTGTTACAAATTGAATTGAAAAAATAACACAACTTCATTATTGTCTTTCTGACACAAATGGGAAATATTCCATGTAATGCAACTGGTAGAATTTGTTGCATCACGATGTGACAATCATGTGATTTCATACCTATCAACTTCAAGTCCTTTAATGAGACGAAATTTTTTACATTAGAAGAATAACCTTGAGGCACTTTGGTATCATGAAGACACTGACAGAAGCTAATTTTATCCCTCTTCGATAATGTATGACAAGTCGGGGGAAGAAATGTTCGTCTTCCTTTAGAAGTGGGAGTTAACTCCAAACGTATTTCCATTGATAGTAAGTCTAATCTTGCATTAAACCCATCTTTAGTCTTTCCTTTAATATCTAACAATGTTCCAATCAAAGAATCACATATATTTTTCTCCACGTGCATGACATCAATATTATGTTTAACTTCATGATACCTCCAATATGGTAGCTCAAAAAAATTTGACCTTTTCTTTCAAATATTTCTATCATTACCAAATTTCTGTGTCTTTCCCAATGTCACATCAAGGTTTTTCACCCTCTCAAAATACAGATCAGGGGATAAAGGTTTTGGAGCAGTATCAAATTCTTGTGAGTCATTGACTGCCTGTTTTAGTCTTCTATAAGGGTGTTCCATAGGCAAAAACTTTCGATGACCCATGTACACTGTTTTCCTCCCATGATGCAATTGACAATATGACGTATGTTGTTCGCAAATTGGACATGCTTTATGCCCTTTAACACTGTATCCAGACAAATTTCCATACGCTGGGAAGTCATTTATAGTGAACAGAAGCACTGCATGCAGTTGAAAATATTCCATTTTATAAGAATCATACACCCTAATACCATCATCCCATAACAGTTTCAAATCATCAATCAATGGTGACAAGTAAACATCAATATCCTTACTGGGTTGCTTTGGACCAGAGATCATTATACTCAACATGACATATTTGAGCTTCATAAAAACATCAGGATAGAGGTTGTAAATTACAAATAAAATAGGCCATGAACTATGTGTGCTACTGAGGGTTCAGTATGGATTCATTCCATCTGTGCACAACCCTAGTCTGAGATTTCTAATTTCATTTCCAAATGTAGAATACAATGCATCAATTTTCTTCCATTGTGGACAATTAGCTGGATGACGTATTTTTCCATCACATACCCGCTCTTTAGCATGCCATCTTAACCTTTTGTCATCATGTGAATTAGCAAATAAACGTTTGAAACGATTAATTATAGGAAGATACCAAAATACCTTTGAAGGGAGACTTGTTATCTCTACACCAGCATGTGAGTTTTCTTTCACCTTATACCGTGATGTCCCACATTTAGGACACTCTGACAGAAATTCATATTCCTTCCTATATATAATGCAGTCATTCGGACAGGCATGTATTTTCTTGTATCCCAATCCCATCGGGCATAATATTTTCTTGGCTTTTTAATGTGAATCTGGAATATCATTATCTTTTGGAAGAATGTCTTTCATCAATTGTAGCTGCTCTGTAAAAATTTTGTCACTCCATCCATATTTCGCCTTCAGGTTAATCAATCTTAACACCGCCGATAAAACCGTAAAATCTGTACAACCAAGATATAATGGTTTTTCATCATCACCATATAGACGCGCAACTGTCGGTTCTATCTCAATTTGTTATGCTACAATATCGTGAATAATTTCTTCAATTCCATCGAAGTTACCATCTTGCGAATCATCATCATCAATGACATTCCGTCCAGTTTCACCATGCCAAATCCAAGGGTTGTAACTCGGATTAAAACCATGAAAAATTAGATGATCTTTTATCTCTCTACTTTTCAACTTCTTCATATTCAAATATTTCCGGCATGGACAGAAAAAAATGTCACTGCTTGGAACATTTCGTTTTGAAAATTCCAAAAAGGCATCAACACCTTCCTCAAATTCATTGCTCATTTGATTTGCCGTAATCCAACTTCGACTCATTATTACCTATAACAAATATCAACAAAAAATATATATTTTTAAGATAAGACAAATATATGTTTATATGAAAAATATCATAATTTGAATGTAAAAAAATTTAAAATATAAAACAAATCTATGGGTATTTAAGAAAATATGCTTGAATATTATTTTTAAAACAAAATAAAGTTAGATATAATAGTTTTAAATTTCATTGAATCAAAGAAAACCATGCCGCCTACATAGTTGATAGAAAATTGCAGAAAATGGATTAAACCTGAGAATCAGCCCCACCCCCGGACAACCCCCAAAACCCTCTGGACAGGGCCCCACCCCCTTGTATATCCCCCACTCCCAACCACCCCCTTGGACCACCCCTGGACACCCCCCAACCATCAGGACAGCCCCCCACCACTCTAGACAGCACCCCCACCCTCCTGGACACCACCCCCACCCCTACCCCTTCAACACCCCCCCTGGACACCACCCAACCCTCTAGACAACCCCCACCCCCGGACAACCCCCAAAACCCTCTGGACAGTCCCCCACCCCTGTGGACAACCACTCACACCCACCCACCCCCTTGGACACCCCCCAGACACCACCCGTTTCCACATCTTTGATATAACATTTTTTTTAAATGTGACATTATTAAAAACGTTTCATGAAATATGATGAAGAGTCCAATCGTATTTCTTATGAAATTTGTATTACTAGAAAGGGTCTTAGTATTGGATAGAATAATAAATAAAGTGGAAAAAAACAGCAATATAATCCTAAAAAATGCATATAATCCAGCTTAAATATTTGAATAAATATGTTTTTAATGAACCATCAAATCCAAAAGGTGTATGACAGAACAATTAGAGAAAAAATAGAAATGAGAGATCATAGTCATTGAGGGGGGATGTTGTTAAAGGAAACCCAAAATCAAATGAACCGAGACCACTTTATGAAGTAATCCATGAAAAAGAAAAACCTACATCAAATAAAATCATGAAACATTAAAAAACAAACAAATACCCATTTGAAATATAATCTAGTATCTTTATTCAGAAACTCTAAAAAATAAATAAATCACAATCTCATTGATTGAATCCTGAATTTCTAAAATAGAATAATACACTGGTTTCACTTTGGTTGGTGGTGCAATTATTTTTTGTATTCGATCATCAATTAGTTTTGTGACATAAAATCAAAAAATCTTGGGAAATACATATAAGTAACATTCATTATTCAAGTTCACATTCTTTTTGTAAAATTACCCATGTCTATATTATCATTAATAAAAAACATTATCATTATTCTCAACTAAAATCTTGAGAATTGTGATATTCCCATTTTTATAAACATATATTAATGATGTTATGATAGAGTTTATCATAACTAATAATATAAAAAATGGCATACTTATCTATAGTAGAGTCCTATTAGACAAAATGGATGCATGATATTTCTGTGAAATTTAGATTTTTTAAAGGGATATAATGATGTTTAATACTTCCCAGAAGGGTGAAATTATAAGGGAGTTTAGTGTCTTCTAAAAATACAAAGTGGGTAAAAGTGAATTTGTTTCCATTAAAGAAAAAAATGGTCTATCATAGATTTATTAGACTCTATGAGGATGAATGATAAATATTTATTTTATTATGTTCCATTATAACTCATCTGTAAATATTTAGTTTAGTTCAATTAATGAATGATAAATGGTTTACATTAATGGTTTTTGTTTTCTAAAAAAATGACATCTTCAATATGGATGATTGATTCCTATTCTATGATAAGACACTCAACAAGGATGATTCATTATATATAATGATAATTTCTTTTAATTCTCTAATCACATAAACATTATTGGTTATCCAACTAAAAAATTGTTAGATGAACCTAAGCGTTAAATGAAATATAGGATAAAAGGAATGGATGAATCAACCATACCTCAAATTTCTTTTTGATAATAAAATTCAAACCGGTCAAATCAGGAAATATTCCAAATCTTTCCTTAATCGCGCCATAGTCCTTCAATAAATAACCCCAAATATGTTTCCAACATAGGAGGATTTTGAGTCATTAAATGCAAGGTAATATATCAAAATTTGTTTTATAGAGAAATACAAAAAGAAGACACTCAAGATAAAAATGAATGGTCGGTGCCAACGATATTAAAAAAGATGTAATAGGGATCAAAATGGAAGAATCAACCTAGTTTAAACAAAAAAATCGCAAAACATAAATATAGACTATCCGAAAAAAAAACGAACGAAATAAATTCGTGGAATGCTTACTTGAGTGTTGCGAGTTGAGATGATAGATCCGAGGAGGCTAAAGATGATAAACAATGAAGCCAAAATGAGTTTAACGTAGGTCGATCGACGATCCGATTAGGGTTTACCGCACGAGAGAGACGATCCGTGGACTGTCGATCGAAAAAACGTAAATGACAGTCCACGGGGCTTAATATTTTTAAATGTTTTATAACATCGGTTATTATATAACCGATGTTATAAACTATTTTTTAAATTTATAACGTCGGTTATTTGCAAACCAACGGAAAAAACCCCCTGCGCTTTGGTTTTTTACGTCGGTTATTTTATAACCGACGTAAAAAACCAGTAGATAGCTCGTTTTTTACGTCGGTTATTTGCAAACCGATCTAAACCCCCCCCCCCCTGCGCTTTGGTTTTTTACGTCGTTTATTTTATATCCGACGTAAAAAACCAGTAGATAACTCGTTTTTTTACGTCGGTTATAAAATAACCGACGTAAAAAACTTGTAGATATCACGTTTTTTACGTCGGTTATAAAATAAAGGACATAAAAAACCCGTAGATAACTCGTTTTTTACGTCAGTTATCAAATAACCGACGTAAAAAAAACCCCAGGCTTTGGTTTTTTACATCGGTTATAAAATAAATGACGTAAAAACCGAAAACACGTGATTTGTAACTTCGGTTATTAAAATAACCGACGTTAAAAAGAAAATCAACACATTTGTTACATCTGTTATTAAATAACCGACGTAAAAAACCACGTTTCACAGATTCTCACATCGGTTATATATAACCGACATAACAAATGGTGACGTAAATAACGTTTTCTTCACTACTGTCCCCACATGCCAGCTAAAAGGCGAGGAGAAACACATTGAATATATTAAAATTGTAGAGAAACCTAGTGGGGAGAATATATCTCACAAATAATTATCTTATATTTATGTGCCGCAAGAACCCATCCTAGAGAGAGATTTTATATGACCTCTCATCAAGATATCCACTAATTTTATTGATAGTTAGCCCAGTTAGTGTATGTTAGGGCATGAAGTTGAAATGATCATGAAGACCTAACAAGTCCATATCTTCATTAGGGCCTTTAGACATCATGATAACCCTAGAAACATTCAATATCCGAGGATGGAATGAAGCATCAAGGGTCATAGTAGTGTTATCATATTTGAAATAAAAAAATTCACTCATATCTGTAAAAATAATAACTAGAAGTGGACTCAAATACTGTATGTGGTGTTTCCTTGGTGGATATGTCCAGGGAGTTGATAGAGGTGAGGGAGTGCATGTAGGATTAGGTTAATAAGGTTCCCCTCTACCAATTAGGCTACCACCAACAGCGTGTATTCCCAAGTTCCCAAGAGATCATCCCCTTCCAGGAAAATCCATCCATTTAGAAACATGGATAGAACCCCTGCTATTTGCGGACTTCGGGATAGATTTAGTATCAATCAGTGGACCCACAAGGAACAATTATCCTCCTCAAGGATGAACCAATAAGAGCTTGCGCTGTTGTGAAGCTACTATGATGGGAACCGATGAGGGTGTATAATGGTAGGATGAGTCCTGCTACGGTAGAGGAAGATGTTTACCCAGTACTTAAAAGGAACAAGTGAGCATATGTTCATCTTATTCCTTCAATTTTCTATCACTATGGTTACCATGTCCATCGATATGATGTCTTCCACTCAATGGTTCCTCGAACCTTGTTGGCCACCTGGCCTAAAGTGCACCTCCCCATTTTCCAGAGGCTTCCGACTATAAAAAAGGGCCTAGGGTGTGTTTGTGGGATTAATATGCACACAGTCATAGTGAATCACAACAGATATAGGAAAAATATTAATAACAATAGTAGAATAATAATAATTATTTAACAAATATAGAAATAGGTATTCAAGGAAGCATGAAATACATGCCATATAAAACAAAAAATGGGCCAAAAAATATCAAAGCATCTCGATCATTGGCCTGGTCATCTACTTCAAAGCACCATTCTAATAAATCAAGAAAGTCGTGTATCCAAGGTAGGATGCTCCCCATTGTCTACAAATAAAATCATATAATCTTCCTGAGTACCAACTATGACCTAGATAGAGTGTGAGATAAATCTAAATAGGCCACCACCAATAAAATCTATACAAATCCTATTTTTGAATATAAACTGAACAATGTGAAGGTATATATAAATGTAAATCAGTTCCAAAAATAATAACTCATACCTCCTACAGCCTCATCTGGTAATCTCTCTAGACATGATACCATTTAATTAATTTAATTTAATTTTAGTTTATATAGATAATTCATGTGAATGTGTCATCCAAACTGAAATGAATCATAGTAAAAATGAAAGAGGTTGCAAAGTATATCCAATGTATACTTGACTTCAGTAGTCGGACAACTCATAGAATTATCTCATGAAGTTTATCTTGAAATGTGGTCTGAGGATAATCCAAGGAGAAACACCCAAGGAATTCCACTTTAAGAGATTATTACTAAGGATAAGGATCTCATCGAAGGTAATCATGGGCTAAGAATCACTGGTCCTAATGGAGTGAATCCATGGTTCCATGTGTCTAAAGACATCAAATTGGGTCAATGGAATGTATCCAAGGTAACCTAATATTTGGAGATATATTTAAGGGTTACTACAATATCATATAGAGTATCCGCTAGTAGACAAGCACCATGTACCAAGGTTGGTATCTACCTTGGAAACCATCTCCTTGGATTTGAATAGTGTTCTATGGGTTCTCAAGGAATTACCTCAAGAATATAAGGTTGGATCATGCTTGACCACTTCTATAAAGATAAAAATATCCATATATAATAGGTACCTTATATATATATCATGATTTAATTTAGTCCATGTAACACTCATAGAATTAGATAATTATTTAGGTTCATTACATTGTATTTTATACTACGGTATAAGGCTGAAAATGGAATGCAACCAATTCAATTAATTATAATAATAATTTCTAAGTGATATATATACATAAAATCTTTCCAATTATTAATTCATTAGGTTAATTCCATTTCCATTCATACTAAGTGACAGGGCATGCTAAGTATATGAAATCAATTATAATTAACTAGGTAAAGTGATATCTAAGAACATACATTCCATTTAAAAATTAAAGACCCATTAATTATATAATAACACTTACCTTATCAAGGTCAGCCATAATGTACCCAAATAGTGGCACAGGAAGTTAAAACAAGCCACTGAAAGAATGGTATGTAAGTAAATCTATTAGGCTTGAAAAACATTGAGTTAAAAACCTTTAATGACATAATTAACATAAGGATAATGGGATCTATAACATGATTTCAGTGATTATAAGAATGGAATGTGGATTTAATAAGAAACACTTGATGAAATCAATGTGCACACAATGTAAACAGTTTTTGAAATGGATGGACTTCAGAGGGTGAGTTATTTACCACCAACCATAGGACTTTAGTACTCTCCCCATATAGTATCATTCCTCAGTTTGGCTTGGATCAAAAGAAAACTGACGAACATAGGAATTCTTTGAAAATAAGTCATATGATCCTGCATAAAAATTGTTTCATTAAGGAGAATACAAATGTTGAAAAAAACCAATGTACGAAATAACTTACCTAGAGGAATCCAAATAGATGAACAGAAGCTTTATTGGACTACAGATAAGGAATAAATCCAAGAACCTAGGTTGATTCCATGATGAGAGCTCCAATGAGAGAGAAATAAGGCCTCCTATCCACTAGTGGATAAAATAAGAGAGGCGTGAAGTGTTTAAATAATTTAAGGTAATTTTCCTCATTTTACCAAAAACTTATTGGGTAACATTGTTTGGTCACATTGGTTTCCAAACTGTGCACCAACTTCGTGTACCACACTACCTCAAGAGGGAACCCCCAAGGTTTAGCCTCTCGGTTTAAGAAAATGTGCACCAATAGTGCAATTTAGATCTTCAAAAAATTACAAACCATATTCAGGGATGTGTGGCCCTAGGTGCATGGTTAGGAAAGACCATACACCCTTCTTTATCATTTGAAATTCCTTACACAGTTTGGAGAAACTCTATGGGACATGTGGCATAGTTTCTACTAACCATCCAGCTTAGTTATTTCTTCCTCCAGTCAGGGTTTTGTGCACTGAAAAAGCCCCAGACACCCCCAGAAACTTCTGTAACCTCATTATACATCCATAATATGTCAAAGATAATAAATTAGATATAAAATTAAAGTTTCAATTCCTCATTGAAAAACGGGATTCTTATAGTCTTCCCCTGTTGAAGGAACTTGTTACTAAGTTCTCTTCCAAGGGATGTGAAATGATGTATGAGAACAACTCTGGACACTGAGTATGTATGTAATCCTTTCACTCCAAAGCATCATCCTAGATGCAACTGTCCTACCATAACACCCATATTAAAGTGACATACTAGCCTAATAAATCATTTGTGCTTTGTTAAATGATGTGTATGGGATACTCCTCAAATGAATCATATTCATCTAAATCAACCATTGGGGGGTCAAATGTATGAGATGGGTTAGCATGATAATGGTGAAGGTATGAAACATTGAAGACATAATGCAGGACACGATACCACTAAGGTGATAGAAACCGATAGGATATTGGCCTAACTCTATCTAAGATCTCAAAAGGTCTGAAAAAATGAGGTGAAATCTTCCCTTTACTTTGTATACATCTATACCCAAGTCTGGTTGATACCCAAAAGAAAAAACGATCCCCAACCATGAATTCTAGATGTCATTGATCATGATCGACATATGGCTTATGTCTAGACTGATAAGTATAGTTGTGCTTCTTGATTAGTTGTACCTACTCCATAGTCTCTTGAATGAGAAGAGTACCTATTAGTACTACATCTCCCACCTCTAACCATCATAAGGGTGAATGACATGACCTACCATACAAGGCCTCATATGTATCCATCTGAATCATCCCCTAAAAGTTATTATTGTAGTCCAACTCAATCATAGGGATATGATACTACCAAGAACCTCCAAAATCAATAATATAGGACCATAGAATGTCCTCCAGAACCTGTATCATCTTTTCTGATTGGCCATTGGTTTGAGGGTAAGAAGCTATGCTCTAAAGCACATATGTACACATAGCTCTTTGT
Source organism: Viscum album (assembly GCA_963277665.1). Classification (NCBI taxonomy): domain Eukaryota; kingdom Viridiplantae; phylum Streptophyta; class Magnoliopsida; order Santalales; family Viscaceae; genus Viscum; species Viscum album. The sequence goes on along the minus strand of OY728138.1, from coordinate 49,037,125 downwards.
AACCCCTACTAGAAACTTCCTGAAAAATGAGCATCCTTATCAAAAATAGTAGTAAGAGGTACCCTGTATAGTTGTATGATATCATAGAAATATAATATTTATACCACATAAACTAAGTAAGTCTCTTGGATAGGAAAGAAGTGTGCTACTATTTTCAGTTGATCAATGACTAACCAAACCATGTCGCTCGCTCGAGGTTAACTCGGTAAGACAACTAAAAAAATCCATTACAATATCCTTCAATTTCAATCCCAATACCAGTAATGGATATAAAAATCCAATAGGTCACTATTTTACACCTTCACTATAACTCCCCAAGATTCCATGGTATGTTTCCCTATGAATAATGCAATATCTTGCACTGTTTGCAACTTGGAGTTTTAGCACACCACAACCAATCAAACTAGCCGTTATAAATAGTAATACCCACTTTTTGAAATTTTTTGAAATTTATTATTCATAATGGACTTCATTTTTGGATTTGGAATATCAAAATTAGCTTAGGGTAAATTTTTGGTATTTTTCTGAAAACCTTCAATTTTTTATGAATAGTGAAAACACTGTGTTATTGTTTAAAACAAAATTTTTATTTAAATAATTAGTTATTTTATTTAAATTAATTTAATGGTAAAATAGATACATAATACCTATATATGTTCAATTTAATTCATTGGAGTCGTTTTTAATAATATTAGATATATAAAATTTTATTGAACTTGTTACCGTCTTTTACCCACCTTCTAGCCGCATTTGCAAATTTGCATAAAATGTAATTTTACTGCTTCTATGAATTGAATTTCAAAAATCAGAGAGACACAGTTGAAATAACAAGTAAAATTTTGTTCAATAAGATGAAAATAATTTTTGGTGAACAGTAACTTTTGACTTTTATTTTCCATGGTTAAAAGTTAATAGGGTAATTAAAGGTAAAAATGATATTATAATTATCCAAACACATATCCTAATTCTATTGGATAAGTTTATTTCGACAAAAATCAACCTTAAGAATAAAATATTATCCTTTTGGTCCACTTGTATTAGATTAGGACAATTATTATTATTTTATTTAAAGAAGAGTTAAAAGTATTAAATTCAAAGTTTAATAAATAAAAAAATTTAATTTCGGGTTTACAAAAGATAAATTTGACTATAAATATTTATTAGAAATATAGAAAGATTTACTAAATAATTTTATTTTATTTATAATTTTTAGTCATTAAATAATTAAATTTATTTATGACACAATGATGATGCAGTAATTACCTTATTAATGAAAGATTAAGATAACTGATATTATAAATATCCAAATAAATGAAAATTAAGAATTTTGATGAATTCCAATAAATTTATAAGTTAATATGACATGTTAGGGTTGATTAAATAATTTTTTAAAGTGATAATGTTGTTCTGACTTTCACAGAAACAAAATATAAAACAGTGTCAAATTTGACATAAATAAATATTTAAAACAAATACATTATTATTAGTTGATATTACATTCCTAAAAAACTAAGGTTCGGAACAATGACTTATATAAGGTTAGATATATCAATAATGAACCACATGGGGTTCTATTTCATTTTTATAGTATGTTAATTGACCATTTATTATATTAATACAAAAATACATGGTAAAAGGTAAACTAGTTAACTAAGTGTTAAATCTAAAAGATAAGGTTAATATAGTGACCTAAAACTATCTAAAACCTATTTTATGAATGTTTTTATACCCATAACCACATTATCATAAAAATAAATTCCTTTTCAGCCATTTTAAACCAAATATTATTGTATAATAAAATTATATTTCAGTCTTTTTCTAAAGTGACCCTCACCTCTCTTATAAAAGGGTACTTCCCATTATCTCAAAGTCACACCTCCAATGCCATTTGTCTTGGCCAAAACCTACTCAAATATCCTCCCAAATACCCTAAATTGGACCTAGAGGCCTTACTTTTAAAATAAAGCAACCCTAAAGATCCCTTTCGATCAACTCAAAAGGAAACACCCGAAGAAGAGGTAATAATTTCACCACCTCTTTCAAAGTTCTTTTCTTCTTCCACTTCCTCTTTATTTGTTATTTCCATACAAAAATAATAAATCCAGTACCTTATACATACTGTGATGTTATTATAAATATATTACAACCATATTTATTATTCTATCCATCCTAATAATGACATGTCACCATACGTGTGTACGTACGGCTTACCGTCTCCACGTCGTGGTGTAGTTTGTTATTCAAACACCTCATTATTTGGATCGATATAATAATGAGTATAACTAATATAAATAATAAATATAACTTGTTAATAAATCTTTATATATGATATACCACCAAATTACATACTATTTCACCATAAATAGAATGATATTGTCACTCGTGCGTACGTATGGATTACCGTCCCCACAAACGCGATGAAATTCATTACCCATCATAACCATTAAAGAATAATTTTCATTTTATGATTAAAAATAATGTTTAAGAACTTAATATGATTTTGGATATTAATTAAATACATCCTATCCGTAACAAATAGGGCTTATGTAACCAATCATATAATGGAAAACGAATAAGTTAACACCCGAAACAATGACACTACTGAAATATTATTAACAAATAAATATTAGAAGATCATATATGATATCATATTTATGTATGTGGTTCTTGTATAATTTAATAACCATGATTTAACTATTATACAGGATTTTAACATACACTCTATCAAGGAAAAGTATAAGGTATGGGTTAATTCTACAATCTCTTCATTATCCGAGGTTGTTTATACATGAGTATCTATTGGGATCACTTTATCATCCACATCCATGATTATTAAAAATGTATTTCGAAAAATCTTTAATATTAAATAGAATATGGGTTAAAGTCATTTATACCCTTGTTTTACTTTTTATTAAATTTTTATAAATATATCATTTCATCATTTTCCAAACAAGGTCATTTACGGCCTTTTTGACAAAATTAAGTAAATAATGTTTTTTAACATATACAACAGGTGCAGCTATTTTCAACCATTATAACACTTTCAAAGCATCCCTTACAGGCTTATAAGAATAATTTCCAAAGAAATGTTTTCTTTTATAATTATGTATCTTTTGAATGATTTCAAAATAGAAAGAAATATTTCTCTCAAATAGTTTTGATTTCATCTATGTCAACATACTTTGATGGATTTTATACTTGTTTGAAGTTGATTTATTATGATACAATATTCCATATTGTATTTGAAGGTTTTGTGATCTGTTTGACTATGGATGTGTTATTTTTATACCATTCGTGATTTATGAATAAATTATTGACATTTCAAATGCAAGTTTTAATATGAATGTTTATGTTATGTTTCAACCTATTCATATGAGGAATGAATTGGACTTAGTAAGTGATGGGTGGAGCCTGCTATAGCTCCTCGATGCAACGGTAGGTCTCATGAGACAAACTAGTGTATTGGCACAAGGCCTTGAAAAAATCTTATTTGTAGTCTTGGCACAAGGCCTTGACTATGTGGTTATGATATCCGACATTATGCATTCCATCATTATGAAATTGGTTATTGATATTATATGTGAGTATTCGACTAGTAGAATATCCTTGTGAATAAGTGAATGGAATTATTTGATTTATCTTTTCCATATTATACTGAAGTTTATGTTTAAAATACTTTTGTTTTAATTTCATACATTTCCATAAATTTTTATGCATATTTATGAAAGTTTCCACTATATTTTTATCCTTACTGAGCATCTGAGATCACCCCTTTCATAGGTTTTATTTTGCCAAGGATTTGAAGAAGTATATTATGAATGAACTACAGTGATAGTCTAAGGGTGATGAATTTTTTCAAAGGAGGAGTAATGTTTATGTTTTTCATTTCAATAATGTAATGTAAAACTTATGTATGTATCTAGTACTTCCAAAGATACTAAACTAATCTGTCTTTCAGGATTTGATCCCTTGTGATCATGCCAATGTTATATAATAATGCATCAAATCTGGGTAACTAGGGTCGGGGCGTTATAATTGGTATCAAAAAAAGTTTAGTACAAACATTAGAAACTAGATTTAGAATGAACATTTATTAGATAACATTACACTAATATAGACTTTTAGAATTAGTATAGATGAGCTTCCTAGAATTTTAGTAATGTATAGATTTTGTGAGTTTTCCAAGAAATACATCCCTATATGGATATGAGTAGGTAGAGGCAGCTCTGGCATAGATGTACCTAGGATTTAAAACTCCAACAAAGAGTTTTGTGCTTGACCCAGGGTATCCTAGTACACAACAACGGGCCTTACTTCACTCTTAGTTACAAAACTCCTAGGGGATATGATTAAGATAATTCACATTTTCTTTAAAAACCATTATGAAGGATTTATGAGTAAATAAATCCTCAAAGAAAATGTTTTTTTTATGATTATGGATTATATGCATAAACTATTCAATTTATGTAAGGTATTTTACTAGTTTGGGATTATGTATTGTGATTCATAAACTAATCTAGTTTATGCCATTGTTTAGAAATGGAACCTAGTTAATGGAATGGAAACCGCATCAATGCACGCAATCCATGTACGTATTTCCCTCCTACTCAAGATAATTATAGTGGTTCTTGTGATGAAACTAGTGATGAAAAAATTATAACCATACTAGAAAAACTCACTTAGGTTATGAATTATAACCTTACCCATATAGAGCACCCTGACTGGCAATGTGGAGGATCAAATGTTAGATCGCTTCATGAGGCAGAACCACCAACATTCAATGGGACTACAAATCCATTTGTAGATGAGAAATGGATAAGTTCCTTAATGAAAATATTTCATGCTTTGGGGAGTACCAAAAGGGAAAAAGTTGTCATGGAAGGTTATCGCCTCATGGGAGATGAAAATCGATGGTGGTCATTAATTAAAAACAAAAAAGAGGATAATGAAGTATAAAATATGGAATGGAGGGAGTATAAAAAACTTTTCTTAGAAAAATACATTCGTCGTGACCATCGAGAAGATATAGATAGAAAATTTCTAAGTCTGGGGAAAAAGGAGGATTAGAATGTCTCAAATTATGAGGCTAACAATACAAGGACATCAAGGCATGCAACATATTATATATGTAACCCAAAGAGTATGATTGATATATTATTCGATGGGTTAAACCATTTCTACGTCGAGCCTTACTCTCACAATCCTTCTCATCATACAAATTTATTGTCTCATGTGATATCAAGACAAAAAAAGAATTCTCTATGTCTTATAACTTTAAAGAAAAGCAAGAGAAGAAGAGATTGGCTGAAGACTATAGAAATGAAAATAAGGGGAAGAAGGGAAAAGTTTAATTTTATCCTATAGTAAATGTGGGAAGAAACACCTTGGTACTTTCCTGAAGGGAATGGGAGTATGTTACAAACATGGTGAGAAAGGCCACCAAGATCGTCATTGTAAGGGAAGGAAAGAGGCTGTCAATGTTGAATTCTACAATTGTTGAGAAATAGGGCATTATGCAAATGTATTTCTTAAGCGTCAAGGAAACATACCTCAAAAAAATCCATGGTAGAAAGGACAAGCTTATATGATCACTACTGATCAGGTTGAATCTTTGAATGACATAGTGGTAGGTAATTTAATGGTTTCCTCAAATTTAGCCAATGCATTGTTTGATTCTAGATCATCACATTGTTTATTATCTTCCCAGCTTGCTAAGAAAACTAGGTATTACCAATTTGATTTAACAAGGGATTTTTTAGTCAAAACTCTTAAGGGAAGTATCATTACAACAAAATTTTATGAATTAGTTCCCATTAGGGAATATAAATGTTCTTTATCCGCTGATCTCATCGTCATACCCATGATAAAATTTGATATAATCCTTGCTATGGATTGGCTTTCGGACCATGAGTAAAATATCTATTGTAAGAGGAAGGAGGTTACAATTTTTGATGATGATAAGGAGTACCATATCTTTAGAGTATAAACGTCACCACCTGATTCTTATCTAGATCCACCCCCAATATCTCGACTAAATTCAATTATTGGCGAGGAAGAGAATGAAATAACTATGGGTAAGGAAAGGAATGTTGAAATAGGGGATGAACCTATTGTTCAAGAATATGTTTATTTGTTTCTAGAGGATTTACATAAACATCCTCTATAATGAAAAATTGAGTTTTCATTAACTTAATTCCTGGTTAAAGACCCATATCGGTGACCCCTTATAGAGTGTCCACTGTTTGATTAGTGGAATTAAAAAACAACAAGAGGAATTGAGTAATAAAGGATTTATTATCCCAAGTGTTTCTCCATGGGGATCACCTATTCTTTTTGTTAAGAAGAAAGATGGATTTATGAGGTAGTGCATTGTCTACAGGGAGATCAATGTTATAACAATAATGAACAAGTATCCCCAACCTCACATTGATGATTTATTCGATCAAATTCATGGAGGTAAATATTTTTCAAAGATTGACCTTCGATCTGGATATCATCAATTGTGCATGAAGAAGGAAGGCATTCTAAATACAATATTTCATACTAGGTATGGGAATTATGAGTTTACAATAATGCATTTTGGACTGAGTAATGAACTCTCTGTCTTTAAGGATATAATGAATAGAGTTTTCAATGAATATCTTGATGACATTGTAGTGTTATTTATTGATGATATCTTGGTTTAATTCAAAATATATGAGGATCATGAAAAACACTTGTGCACTATTCTGAAATATCTTAGAAGAAATGAATTATATGGGATGTTTAGAAAGTGTGAATTATGACTTCAGGATATTTCATTTCTTCTCCATATTTTATCTAAGTATGGAATCTATGTTGATACTTCTAAGACAAGAGAAATACAAGAATGGACAGAACTGATGAGTATAACTAAGGCACACAATTTTAATGGTTTATCAGGTTGTTATAGGTGTTTCATCCATATTTTTTCCTGATTGGATAACCCATTAACCAAGATCACACATAAATGGGTTAAATTTTTTTGGAAAAAATAGTGTTAAGAATGTTTTGAATAACTGAAGAGAATATTATTCAATGCTCCTATCTTGACTCTACCATCGGAGAATGTTGGGTTTGTTATTTATAGTGATGCTTCAAAGAAAGGACTTGGTTGTGTCCTTATGAAAAATGATAGTGTTATTGACTATGCATCATGAAAGCAAAATATTCATGATCAAAACTATCTCAGTCATGATCTTGTGCTAGAAGCTGTAATATTTTTCCTTGAAGATATGGAGACACTATCTCAATGGTGAAAAAAATGAGATATATTCCGATCACACGAGTTTGAGTTATATTTTCTCACAGAAAGAACTGAACACGAGGAAAAGACAATGGCTTGAACTACTCAAATATTATTATTACACTATACACTACCACCCATGGAAGGTAAATAAGGCGGTAGATGCTTTGAGCAGAAAAGATCATGGAGTTTTGAACAATATGAGAGTTGAAAGGGATCCTTTGTTCATGGATCTAGTAAATATGGATATTAGAATAATCATTGAAGGTGAAACATCAATACTTTTTCAAATGGTTGCCAAACCATCTTTACTAGAAAGAACAGCAAGTTCTCTGACTGGTGATGAGGAGTTTCAAAAGAAAATTAAAGTTGTGAATGATGGTAGATTTATTGAATTCATATATTAAGGTGGAATTTTGAAATTTGTGAAGAAACTTTTTGTTCTTGATATACCTGATAAAAAAAGGGAATTGTTGGATGATTCTTATAGCTCTAATTTCATTATACACTCTTGTTGCTATAAGATGTATAGATATTTGAAGGAACATTTTTGGTTGGACAACATGAAGAGGTAGATTGATGATTATGTATCAAGATGTATGGTTTTTCACCAGGTTAAGGCTGGAAGACAACATCTTGGAGGTGTCATGCGACATATTCTCATACTTGAGTGGAAGTGGGATGATATTAAAATGGACTTTTTCATGGGGCTACCAAAGACTCCAAGAAGGAATGATGCAACAAGGGTCATTGTTAATCGTCTTACCGAGTCATCACATTTTCATGCTATAAGAGAAGATTTACCACTTGAACGTTTAGCAAGACTATATATTAATGAATTTTTAAGACTTCATAGTGTACCATATCGATTATTTCTGATAGTGATCCCCATTTTATATCATTATTATGGAAATGTCTTCAGAAAGCCTTGGATACTAAACTTAGTTTGAGTACTGCCTACCACCCTCAAACAGATGGACAATCATAATGGACTACTTAAACCTTAGAAGACTTTTTGAGATCTTTCTCACTTGACTTTCAAGTATGGGATCAATATTTACCTCTGGTATAATTTTCCTATAACAATAGCTTCCATTTAAGTATTCAGATGGAACCATATGAAGTGTTATATGAAAAGAGATGTCGCACACCAACTTGATTGGATGATGTTGGAGAAAGAAAATTCGTAGGCCCAGAACTTATTGAGGAAACAATGGAAAAGGTTAAGATTATCTAAACCCACATCAAAGAATCTCAAATTAGGCAAAAGAGCTATACCAATAACTGAAGGAAGGATTTGGAATTTCAAGTAAGAGATCATGTTTTTTTAAAGTTATCACCATGGAAGGGTGTTATATGATTCCAAAAAAGGGAAAATTATGTCCCAGGTACATCAGACCTTTCAAAATTCTAGAATTAATTGGAGTTGTATCTTATCATTTGGAAATTCCGCCATGTCTTTCCAAATTTCATGATGTGTTCCATGTATCAATGTTGAGAAAATACATATCTGACCCAATGCATATAGTCATCTATGAAGAAATTGAACTAGAACTTGATCTGTCATATTATGAAGAGAATGTCATAATTCTTGAAACCAGAGAACAAGTGTTGAGAAACTGGAAGACTCGTCTGGTAAAAGTTCTATGGAGAAACCATAAGATGGAAGAGGAAATGTGGGACCCCAATGAACTTATGATGAAGAACCACCCAAATTTTTTTATGTCGTAATATTTTAGAAATTTTGAGGAAAATTATTTGAAGGAGGGGAGAATGTAACACCCCAAACTTCCACGTTATGTTTTCCTTTGAATAATGCAATAGCTTGCGTTGTATGCAACTTGGAGTTTTAGCACACCATGAAAAATCAAATTAGCTGTTATGAATAGTAATACCCACTTTCTGAAATTTTATAAATTTTATTTTTCAAAATGGACTTCATTTTTGGATTTGGAATATCAAAATTATCTTAGGGAAATTTTTTTGTATTTGTTTGAAAACATTCAATTTTTGATGAATAATTAAAAACATTGCGTTATTGTTTAAAACCAAAATTTTATTTAAATAATCAGTTATTTAATTAATATTTATTTTAGGTAAAAATAGATACATAATACCTATATATGTTCAATATAATTTATTGGAGTCATTTTATAATAATATTAGATATAAAAAAATTTACTGTACTTTTTACCGTCTTTTACCCACCTTCTTGGCCTATTTTCAAATTTGCGTAAAACATAATTTCACTGCTTCTGTCTAATGAATTTCAAAAATCCGAGATACACAGTTGAAATTATTAAGTAAAATATGGTTCAATAAGAAAAAAATAATTTTTGGTGAATATTAACACTTGACTTTTATTTACCGCAGTTAAAAGTAAATAGGGTAATTAAAAGTAAAAAATGATATTATAATTACCATAGCACATGTCCAAATTCTATTTGATAGGTGTATTTCGACCAAAATAAACCTTAGAAATAAAATATTATCCTTTTGGTCCACTTGGATTAGATTAGGACATCTAGTATAATTTTATTTAAAGAAGAGTTAAAAAGTGTTAAATTCAAAGATTAATAACTAAACCATTTTTAATATAAGGTTATACATAAGATAAATTCAAAAATAAATATTATTTATAAATTTAAAAATATTTCCCACATAATGGTATTTTATTTATAATATTTACAAATTAAATAATTAAATTTATTTATGACACGGTGATGATGCTGTAATTACGTTATTAATGAATGATTAAAATAATTGATATTATAAATAACCAAATAAATGTAAATTGAGAGTTTTTACGAATTCCAATAATTTAATAGGATAATATGACATATTAGGGTTTATTAAATAATTTTTTTGAAGTGATAAATTTGTTATGAATTTCACAAAAACAAAATACCAAATAGTGTAAAAATTGATATAAATGAGTTTTTAAAACAAATACTATATTATTAATTGATATAATATTATTAAAAATATAGGGTTGTTACAAAGGACTTATATAAGGTTATATATATCAATAATTAACCACTTGGGGTTCTATTTTCGTTTTTATAGTATGTTTATTAACCATTTATTATAATAATAAAAGAATACACGGTAAAAGTTAAACTATTTAACTAAGAGTTAAATCTAAAACCTAAGGTTAATATGGTAACCTAAACCGGTATAAAAACTATTTTATGAGTGGTTATCAACGAATACCCACTTTATCCTCCAAATAAATCCTCTTGGATCCATTATAAACCGAATATGACCGTATAATAAAATAATATTTCAAGCTTTTCCTAAAGTAACCCACACCTCTCTTATTAAAGGGTACATCCCCTTCTCTCAAAATCACATCTCCAAAGCCATTTGGATCAGTCAACCCCTACTCAAATATTCTCCCAACTACCCTCACTTCGACATAGAGGCCTTAATTTGATCAGAATGCATATCTAAGGAACCCTTTTGACCAACTCAAAAGAAAACACCCGAAGAAGAGGTAATAATTTCACCACCTCTTTCAATGTTCTTTTCTTCCTCCAATTCCTATTTCTTTGTTATTTCCATACCAAAATAATAAATCCAGTACCTTATACATATTGTGATTTTATTATAAATATGGTACAACCATATTCATTATTCTATCCATCCTATGAATGACAAATCACCATACGTGCGTACGTACGACTTACCGTCTCCACGTCGTGGTGTAGTTTGTTATTCAAACACTTCATTATTTGGATGGGCATAATAATGAGTATAAATAATTTTAATAAGAAATATAACATGTTAATGATTCTTTATATATGATATATCATCTAATTACATATGATTTCCCCATCAATAGAATGATATTGTCACTCATGCGTACGTACAGATTACCATCTCCACAAACACAATGAAATTTATTCCCCATCATAACCATTCAAGAATAATTTTCATTTTATGATTTCAAATAATTTTTAATAACATAATATAATTCTGGATATGAATCAAATTTGTCCTATCCATAACAAATATGGCTTACATAACCAAGCATATAAAAGAAAACAAATTAGTTAACATCTAAAACAATGATACTACTGAAATATTATTAACAATGAAATATTAGAAGATCATATATGATATCATATTTATGTATATGGTTCTTGTATAATTTAATAACAATGATTTAACTATTATATAAGAGTTTAAAATACTCTATATTAAGGAAAAGTACAAGGTAATGGTTAATTCTATAGTCTATTCATTATCCGAGGTTGTTTATACGTGAGTATCTACTAGGACCTCTTTATCATCCACATTTATGTTTCTTAAAAATGAATTTCAAAACATCTTTACTATTTCCTAGACTATGGTTTAAAGTCATTTAAAACATTGTTTTAATTTTTATAAAATGTTTATAAAGGAATCTTTCTATCATTTTCCAAACAGGGTCCTTTATGACATTTTCGACAAAATTATAGAAAGAATATATTTTTTACTTATAAGGTAGGTGTGGCTATTTTCCGCCGTTATAACACATTCGAAGTTTCCCTTACAAGATTATATGTATCATTTTCAAATAAATTTTTTATTTTATAATTATTTAAATTTTAAATGATTTCAAAATAGAAAGAGATATTTCTCTTGAATAGTTTTGATTTCATCTATGTAAACATCCTTTGATGGATTTTACACTTGTTTAAAGTTGATTTATTATGATACAATATTCTATATTGTATTCAAGTTTTTTTGATCTGTTTGATGGTGGATGTGTTATTTTTATACCATTCATGATTTATGGATAAATTATTGAAATTTTGTATTCTTTTTTTATATGAATTTGTATGATATGTTTCAACCTTTTCATATGAGGAATGCATTGGACATAGTACGTAATGGGTGGAGCCCACTGTAGCTCCTCGATGAATCGGTAGGTCTCTTGAGACAAAATAGTATCTTGGTAGAAGTCCTTGAAAAAATCTTATATTTAGTCTTGGCATGAGGCCTTAACTATGTGGTTATGATGTCTGACATTATGAATTTCATCATTATGAAATTGGTTGTTGATATTACATGTGATTATTCAACTACTAGAATATCCATTGATTAAGTGAATGAAATTATTTGGTTTATATTTCACATATTATGATGAAGTGTATGTTTAAAAGGATTGTATTTTATTTTTATACATTGCATTAAATGTTTATGATTATTTATGAAATTTTCTTCTATATTGTTATCCTTACTGAGCATCTGAGCTCACCCCTTTCTTATGTTTTATTTTTCCCAGGATTTGAAGAACTATGTTATGAATGACCTGCAGGGATAGTCTAAGGGAGATAAATGTGTTCAAATAATACATAATGTCTTTGTTTTTCATATCAATAATGTAATTTAAAACTTATGTATGTATCTAGTACTTTCAAGGTAACTAAACTAGTCGGTCTTTCGGGGTTTGATCCCTTGCGATCATGCCAATGGTATGTAATAATGCACCGACTCTAGGTAACTAGGGTCAGGGTGTTACATTCACCTACTGACAGGTGTAATTTTTAGTGATAAAACCATTTATATGATGTTTCATCCTAGACCACAAATACTTGCATCACATATCTTGATACATCTTGGAGATTCCAAGATGAACTGGGTATTGGGAAGAGTGGGACTCTCACATCAGTTCCAATCACATGACTATAAGAACCCAGACACATCCATTCCTATGTAGGATGTCATCTAAATCAACATACCAATCTAGAGGCAAGTCATATCCAAAAATAATCTCCCAGATAATCAAGCCTTTAGGGTCTGAAAACTACCTTCTCTTTACCCTCTCACAGAGTTAGGAGGTAACATAAAAGGATATAAGAGATGAATAATTGTTACCCGCATTAAACTCTAGATACATCATAGAAAAAAGTTCTATCAATTTCCATTTATCACTGGCTTCCTATATATCTTGTGCCTAGGTTTTTGAGATTAGCATATTAGCTACCGAAATGCCCTTTAGAGGTATATAGGCAAGTTAAAAATCAAAATACATAATTTAGTTGACCCATATTCACTTTATGAGAGTCAATTAACATTTCTTCAGGATATATTTGAGTCTAATATGGTTCATATACATCAAAAAACTCTCACCTACTATATAATTTCTCGAGCACCGTAAGTCATGAATAACTACAACTAGCACAAGGTTGTGTGTTGGGTAATTACACTTGTGGCGTATCAACTAGAGAGACCCATATGAAAAAAAATCTATCCTATTACATTAGTATTACACCCATTCATATTACATTTTCATCCTAGAAAATTGTATACCCTATACTAGGATCTGTCAGAATTAGAATCAGTGCTGTGGTAAGCCTTCCTTTTAGATCCTGAAAGCCCTTCTTGTACGCTTTAAACCACAAGAACTCCACCCCCTTATTTGTAAGACCAGTAATAGGTGTGTAAATGCATGATAAGTCATTTATGAAATGTCTATAATATTCATCTAGTCCTAATAAAGTTTGTATATTAAAAACGTTCTTGGGATACTCCCAGGAAACCACAACAATTACCTTCTTGATGTCAACAAATACTCCTAATTCTGAAATAATATTACCCATGAAGTGAAATTTGTCAATCCAGAAGTGTCAGATAGCAGTATTATTATATGTTTTTTTTCTCTCTTGGTGTAATAAAAATAATCTCAGGATGTATATCATGGTCTCTATAATTATGACAATACACAAAGATGATATCCATGAAATCCTTGACAAAGGAATCCATATAGGGATGGAAAAACATATTCATTAAATCCATGAAAAACGTGGGTGTGCTCATAAAGAAAAAAACATAACAAGATACTCATATAAACTATATCAGCTATGGAAATTCATACAGGGTATATCTAAATCCTAACTCACACCTAATGATTTCCCTATCTAGGGTTGACCTACAAGAATAGCCTAGATCCTTGGTGTTGGTCAAAGAGATAATCTATATGAGGAAATGGATATTGGTTCTTAACCATAATTTGGTTCAACCATCAGTAATCCATGCACAGCCTAAGTTCCCATCCATATTCTTAGAAAAAATCACAGGTGATCCCAAAGATGAAGTGTTGGGTCAGGTAAAACCCTTTGATTATAAATACCTGAACTATCTCTTGATCCTTATGAGTTCAGTAGGTTCCATCCAAAATGGGGGAATAGATATTGGATCTGCACTTAAAATAATTTCAATTGTGAACTCTACCCCTCTCTTAGGTGTTAATCTAAAAAAATCACCAGGAAAGACATCCCTAAATTGATCTACCATTGGAGGAAAGTCTATAAGATTTATTCCATGATCCTCCATGAAATGACTATCAATCTAAATGATATCTCTACCTATCCCATGATGATCTGGTCCATATCTACTAGCCTGGACATCCTATTCTCCCTTATTAAGATAAATTCCACCCTACAGTGATGTAAACGATACCCTATGTTGATAACAGTCCACATAAGTGTGATATAGTACCAACCAGTCCATTATAAGAATGAAATCAAAACCTGTTTTCTCAAGTATGAAGAGGCCATATAAGAAGGGATAACTTCATTCCTCAGTGGGAATTTCTTACATTGGTGTATTCCCTCTGACTATACTCTCAATGGTGGGTCTAAGGTCATCACACCATATAAGTGATAAATTTATAGCCAAATATTTTCTATGGTCGATAAAGATATAAAGGAGTAAGAAGAACCTGTATTGCATAAAGATGATATTGTTGTATAGGATACCCAAATAGTACCTCATACACTATATATACTTGTAGTATGATCCATGATTATTGGATATAAGGCATGAAACTAACCTAATCCATAACTTTTTCTAAAACTTGACAACCCTGAGCAGGTACTATCTACTGGAGATGATAATAAAAAGCCTGGATTCCATGGAAATGAATTCTTCTTTGACAAATCTTGTCGATGCTACTCCAACTCCCTACCTGGTGAGCTGCAACTAATCATGTCCTTTATGTTGGAGGTGGTGCTGATCCTCTTCCACTAGAATTCGTTGTAATGGTTTGAAAGAATATATGAAAATGTCCCATACGAACACAAGGGTCCCTATCACACTGAGGCTTCAGATTCCCCTTTAATCCACACTGATGGCATATAATAGAGCTACCTCTGTATATAAAGTGTCTTCTACTACCCTGATGAGAAACCTCAAGGCTGCGTTTTCTACTATCGAAAGATTTATTTACCTAACTTGACATTGAAGACCTATGCTTAATACTACCAACTTCTCTCAGGTTGTGCTCAATGATAATTTCTAGATTAATGTTCTTAGAAAATTCAGGTAGGTGAAAGGCATTCACCTATGAGTATATGGTGTACTTGATCCCATCTTGAAATGTATCCCTTATGATAGATCATCACCAGATAGAATCTATGAATGTAACACCCGAGACTTTTATGAGAAATGTTTTGTTTTTATAAATCATCAAAGGAATATTTCACTACACACAACACATTCTTGGCTTTCTTAACACGTAATCGCGACCTTCCTCGATATCTTGAGTCGTACGTAATACCGAGTTTCACTAAACAACGATATGCTATTAAAATATTATTAAAACTAGCAGTTATTAATAGTAATAACCACTTGTTGAAATTTTATGAATTTTATTTTTCAAAATGGACTTCATTTTTGGATTCGGAATATCGAAATTAGCTTAGGGTGATATTTTGGTACTTTTTGGATAACTTTTATATTCTGATGAATAGTGAAAATTACTAAATTTTAATTAAAAACAACTTTTTTAATCGAAATAATTAATAGTGATAAATTGTTAATTTGAGTGGGTTTAAAGTATATTTAAATATATTTTTACAATTTATTCCAATGTTGGTCATTGGATGTAATTTTACATTTAAACCAGACATAAATAAGTGTCAATCTTTTGATAGTTATTATCTCTTAAGAACACACTGTTTGTTTTGACGATGAGAATTAATTTTTAAATTAATTAATGTAACTGATATGTTTTGAATTTGTTAAAATAGACATAATTTTTGAATCATAATGTCAAATATAGCTTAGCCCTAATTTTTGGTATTTTTCTGGAAACTTTCATTTTTTGATGAATAGTGAAACCACTAAGTGGTAGTTAAAAAACTGAATTTTTCATAAAACATAGTTTTACCGGTTCTGTGAGTGGAATTTCGAAAATATGAGAGACACAGTTAATATCAAGAACTAAAATGTGGTTCAATGAGATGAAAATAGTTTTCGGTGAATAGTAACTTTTTACTTTTTTTACCACGGTTAAAAGTAAATAGGGTAATTAAGGGTAAATATTGACATTATTATTACCCTAACACATGTCTTAATTCTATTGGATAAGTATAATTCGACCAAAAACAACCGTAGGAATAAAATATGACCATTTAGGCACACATGGATTAGATTAG
This sequence comes from Viscum album, assembly GCA_963277665.1. NCBI lineage: Eukaryota > Viridiplantae > Streptophyta > Magnoliopsida > Santalales > Viscaceae > Viscum > Viscum album. The sequence continues at coordinate 49,020,433 of OY728138.1, read as the reverse complement.
GACATTTATTATTAATTTATTTAAAGAAGGGTTAAAATAGTTAAAATCAAAGTTTAATAAATAAAATTTTTTTATATAGGTTTATACATAAGATAAATTAGACTATAAATATTAATTATAAAGTTAAAAGGATTTACTACATAATGGTATTTTATTTGAAATTTTTAGACATTAAATAATTTAATTTATTTGTGACACAAAGATGATGCATTAATTATCTTATTAATGAAATATTGATGTTATTGATGTTATAAATACCCAAATAAATGTAATTTGAGACATTTTATGAATTAAACTTATTTTATAGGTTAATATGACATTTTATTATTGATTTAATTAACTTTTTTTGAACTAATCATTCTGTAATGATTTTCACAAAAATCAATTAATAAATAGTGTCAAAATTGACATAAAATAGTTTTTAAAACAAATATTATATTATTAATTGTTATTTTATTCTTAAAAATCTAAGGTTCAGCCAAATGACTTAGATAAGGTTATATATATTAATAATAAACAACTTGGGGTTCGATTGTCTTGTTATAATAAGTTTATTAACCTTATAGTGTAAGAACACAAAAAGACACGGTAAAAGTAAAATTATCTACCTTAAAGTTAAATATAAATGATAAGGTTAAAAAAGGAATCTAAACTTGTATAAATTTTATTGTATGAGAGTATTTAGACCCATCCCCACCTTAGCTTCGAAATAAATAAATTTGGAGCTATTTAAAACCGAATTTGGCTTTATAATAAAATAATATTTTTAGTTTTTCCAAAGGAGCCCCTCTCCTCTATTATAAAAGGGCACCTCCTCCCCCTCTTCCTCACACCACTTTGAGCCTTAAAGATTGGCCAACCCCTGCCACTTTCTCCTATAAACTTCCCTATAGAAATCCTAGAGGTCCTGGTCTTCTTCAAAGACCAATTTTAGTGCCCTAAAAGGATGTCTTAAAGAAGCGCATCAAAGAAGAGGTAATGTCCGTTACCAATTCTTTCATCTTTATTTCTTCTTCCAATTATTCTTCTTTAGTTGTTTCATTATGAAGTAATAACACCAGTATCACTCATATACTGATATGTTATTATAAGTATGAAAAAACCCTATTTCACCAACTATCCATCCTACGGAAAATGAAATCACCGCGCGTGCGTACGTACGGAATATCGTCTCCACACCGTGGTGTAATCTATTTTCCCCCACCACCTTACTTGGATGGGTATAATGGTGTAAATAATAACTATATATTATTATTGTAAAGTGATACTGATTCTTAAATAGTATACATACACTCTAATACAATTCCACGATCATGCGAATGATATCATCGCTTGTGCGTACGTACGGAATACTGTCTCCACGATGCGATGCGACTCATTCCACAAGATCTTCATTGAATAATGATTATAAAAATGAATTGAATGAATAAATATGATATATAGTACACTAATACCATTATGGAAATGAGGTATCTATAACCTAAATAGAAGAATAAGAATTTATTCGACAAAACACGCATAAGAACAAAAAGTAATAAACACCCGAATAACAAGTAATAATGAAATATTACAAATAAGAAGATAATAATATGACCATATATGATATCATAACAATAAGTATGATTCTGGAATATGTCAATAACATTATTTAAATAATTATATAGGAGGTTCGGACACTTACGAAGCAAATCGGACCTAAGGTAAGGGAAATATCACAATCTCATTTTTATCCGAGATTGTTTATACTTTGGAATTTACTGGGGTTTATTTTATCATCCACATCCATGTTTCCTCAATATGTAATATTTATATCCTTATACAATATTTTATATCCAATTTTACCCTTCAGTGAGTTTTTAGTAAAATATATGAAAGGAATCTTTTGTCGTTTTTCATACGAGGTACTTTTTGACTTTTCCGAAAAAAGTACGAGAAGAATGTTTTTTTAACTTATACGACATGAATGGATTTTTAAAACATTATTTACAAGAAGATTCTTTTACATGTTTTCAATTTTATTTTTAATCAACTTCTTTTAGTTTAAAATTGTATGACATGTTAAGAAATAAAAAATGTTTTTGAAGTAGAAAAGATATTTTCCTCAAGAATGGAGTTCAAGAGTTTTATCAAAATTATTTTCCATCTAAGATAATATAGGGTTCTGTTTCTATCCCTATTATTACATGGATTTGATTATGTTGTGATGGAAATATTTTTATGAATTCCTTTATCTTACATGAATTCTTTTATGATGTCAGGATGTTTAAGATTCCCATTTTTATTACATGGGTTATGCTATGATGTATGGTTTAGGATTTTCTGGAACACATAAGAATGGTATCATTATGAGATGGGTGGGACCTATATCTCCCTCCAATGCATTGGGAAAAGATTTTATATCTCATGAGATAGACATGGCTGGAACGGTAGGTTAAACTGGTTCAGTGAAATAGGACTCAAACGAGGAGTGAACTCGGTTCATAAATGGACATTGCCCACTAAGATAGTCTTGGAAATGAGTCTTGACTAATAAGAAATGATTCTCTATGATTATGTGTGTATGCCACAAAGTTTCATGTTTTATGTTATGATTATTTGGATTACATTTCACTACTATGATTTATCCCATGTTATGAAATTATGATCTCTTTTGCAGGTTAAGATTTCCAAAAGTTATGTTCTTATGTATATGATGTGATTGAAATTTCTTTTGTTTACCCTTACTGAGCATTTGAGCTCACCCTTTTGTATGTTTTATTTCCCCAGGCCAGGAAGAAGGTTATTAATTAGGATATGCCAAAAAGGGACTCTAGATATGATGAAATAAATGAGAGGCAAAGTAGATTCTTTATGAACCAGTTGTTTATGTTTCCCAGTTTCTAAAGACTCTATACCTATACGGTCCTTTCCTGGTTTTGTTATATGTTGTAATAAGTGTGCTTCAATTCTGAAGTAATAACAATGTATGTAAATTATGGGTCGTTATAGTTGGTATCAGAGGAAAGGTATAGTAAACCATTGGAAACTAGGATGTGAAAGCCTTAGTAAGAACCCTAAGGATAAGTCTAATCATAGAACACAATCTATGTGTTTTAGAAATGGCCATGAATAACCTAGGATAATTCCTTAAGTGTGAAATTTTATTCTTTATTATGTGGTTTTCCTATTATAAGTAGTGTTTCTCACACTATTCTTCATGGTTTTAGTCAATGTCTAGAACCCGAAGGAACCGTGTTAATGCAGAATGTGACGAGAAATGCAATGATTGTCCCCCTGAGCAACCAAACGTTATGGGGGATGGAATGAAAAATCTTGTAACCATGCTCACACAACTTTCTCAAGCTATGAATCATGCATGACTTCTAAACGAGCAAAGGAGCAACATTATGTTGAATCCTTCATGAGGCAGCGTCCACCTTCATTCAGCGGGTCTACTGATCCATTAGTTGCTGAACAATGGATTAGTACTACTGAAAAGATATTTTCAGTTCTTCAATGTTCTGAACATGATAAAGCCATCCTAGCAGTGTATCGTTTGGAAGGAGATGCTGATCAATGGTGGAATCTTATTAAGAATACGAGGCAAAGGGATGAAATTGAGTCCATGGAATGGGATGAGTTCAAGAACTTATTTTTCAATAAATACTTCCCTCGTATTCTCCGAACAAAGATGGAAAAAGAGTTTCTTAAACTAAAGAAAAAGGATGATGAATCTGTCGGTACCTATGAAGAAAATTTTACAAGACTTGCAAGGTACGCTTCTGGTATTATTATCCAACCTGAGAGTAAGATTGATCGAATCTTTAGTGGCTTAAAACCAAGTCTTCGAAGGGCATTATCCATAAGGTACTTCAATAGCTACGAGGAAATCGTTCGATGTGCTCTCAATGTTGAGATGGAGATTGGAGTAACCCATCAGTCATATGGGTTTGATAAGAAGAGGAAAATGGAATTCAAAGGGAAATCTAAAGAGCACACTGAAAAGAAGATGAGCTTTCCCTTATGCTCAAAGTGTGGAATGAAACATGGAGGGACTTGTCTTAAAGGGACAAGTAAATGTTTCAAATGTGGAAAGGAAGGTCATCCGGCATTTGAATGCCGCAATGATGGGAAGAAGATGTCTAGTGATGCGAACAATGAAAAGGCTACACAGAGTGCACCTCCTACACTTCAATGTTACAAATGCAAGTAGATAGGGGCATTATTACAATCAATTCCCAAATCCAAGGGTTGATGATGATGGTCGACGTCAACAAACTTTTAAGACTAAAGACAATGGAAAGTCACATTAAATTTCTATCAGCGATGTGGAGTATGATAACGATGTGGTGAAAGGTACACTTACCATCCACTCTAAAGTAGAAAATGTTTTATTTGATTCTGGATCCACCCACTCTTTTATTTCTGAAGAATTTTCTAAGGGTATCATTTTATTACCTCGACAGTTAGATGTAGATTTAGCTATGACAACCCCTAATGGCACAACAGTGGCATCAAAAGCTTATAATTCTTCTCCGATTGAAGTTTGTGGGAAAGTGCTTCCTTCAAATCTTGTTATCCTTCCTATAGTGGAATTTGATGGGATTCTTGGCATGGATTGGCATCCTTTATATGCAGCTCATATCAATTTCTAAAGAAGGGAAGTCACATTTCATATTCCAGATCAATCTATGATCGTCTATCGATGCAAGGATGAACATAACCTTCCAGTGGAAATATCTTCCATCATATGGGTCTTGATTCTACTAAATGAAGGTTATTTATCTCAAATGGTTGATGAGAAACTCACAATTAAGAATATTCCCATTGTACGGGAGTTTGATGTTGTCTTTCCAGAGGAATTGTCGGGTCTTCCACTAAATCGTGAAGTTGAGTTTTCAATAGAAATCATACCGGGTGCTTTGCCTATTTTAAAGACACCTTATAGAATGGACCCAATTGAGTTGCAGGAATTGAAGAAGAAACTCCAAGATAATCTTGATAAGGGATTCATACGCCCTAGTGAGTCACCTTGGGGAGCACCTGTTCTGTCTGTTAAGAAGAAAGATGGATCAATGAGACTCTGCATTGATTATCGAGAACTTAACAAGATCACTATCAAGAAAAATATCCTCTCCCATGCATTGATGACTTATTTGACCAACTACGCAGAGCTCAAAACTTTTCCGAGATTGATCTTTGTTCAGGGTATCATCAATTAAGGTTCAAAAGGGAGGATATACCAAAGACGACTTTCCGTACAAGGTATGGACACTATGAATTTATAGTGATGCCATTTGGTCTTACTAATGCCCATGTTATCTTCATGGATCTGATGAATAGAGTCTTTAGAGACTATCTTGATCAGTTTTTGGTAGTCTTTATAGATGATATTCTTGTATATTCAAAGAGCAAGGAAGAACATGAAGATCACTTGAGAATTATATTGATGACCTTGAGAAAGGAGAAGCTTTATGCCAAATTTACCAAGTGTGAATTTTGGCGTAAAAAATTTTCATTTTTGGGTCACATAATCTCAAAAGAGGGGATATCTATGGATCCAGCAAAAACAGAGGTTATCGAATGGTGGTCGAGACCAACAACAGTAACTGAGATTCGAAGTTTTCATGGTTTGGCTGGATATTATCAACGTTTTGTGAATGATTTTTCACGATTATCTAATCCACTCACCAGGTTGACTCGGAAAGGAGTTATGTTTTTTTGGATGGAGGAATGTGAAGAGAATTTCAAGGAGTTGGAAAGAAGGTTATCCAGTGCACCTGTGCTCACACAGCCTTGCAGTGGAGAAAGGTTTGAGATCTATAGTGATGCATCCAAGAAAGGATTGGGGTGTGTTCTTATGAAAAATGATATGGTGATAGCTTATGCCTCACGATAGTTGAAAATCCACAAGAAAAATTACCCAACTCAGGATTTGGAGTTAGCTGCGGTAATCTTTGCATTAAAGATTTGGAGGCATTATCTTTATGGAGAAAGGTGTGACATTTATACTGATCATAAATGTTTAAAGTATATTTTCACACAAAAGTATCTGAATATGTTCCAAATAAGATGGTTGGAGTTGATTAAGGATTACGACTGCTCAATCCATTACAACCCTGGGAAAGAAAACAAGGTGGAAGATGCATTAAGTCGACAAGACCGTGCCAGTTTATCCATGATGAGGATCACAAAAGATCCAATATTTATGGATTTTCAAAGGATTGATCTTGGAATTATAATGGAAGGGGAAAAATATTATATTTCTAAAATGAATGTTCAACCATATATACATGTGAAGATTAAAGAGGCACAAAAAGAAGATGTATAGTTACAAAAAAAAGGTGAGAAATGTACCTGAATTCAACCTTGATTGTGATGGGACAATAAAGTTCAGGAATCTGGTTTGTGTTCCTCCCATCCCAGAATTAAAGAAGGAGCTGCTGGATGAGGCTCATAGTTCTTCATTCTCTATTCATCATGGAAGCACGAAGATGTATAGGGATCTGAAAGAGTACTTCTGGTGGGATGGCATGAAAAGAGATGTTGCTGAATATGTCTCTTGATGCTTGGTTTTTCAGCAAGATAAATCTGAGAGACAGAAGTCTAAGGGGATGTTACAACCATTACCCATACCAAAATGGAAATGGGAAAACATCACTATGGACATTGTCACAGGACTTCCTAAAACATCCAAAGGCAATAATGCTATCTGGGTCATAGTTGATCATCTTACAAAGTCTTCACACTTCATTGCTATTATAGAGAATTTCTCTCTGGATTAGCTTGCCAGGATATATGTAAAGGAAGGGGTAAGATTGCATGGAGTACCACTTTCTATTATTTCTGATCGGGATCCAAGGTTTACCACAAGGTTTTGGCGAAGTCTTCAGCATACTCTAGATACAGAGTTGAGTTTCAGCACTGCATATCATCCTCATACAGATGGTCAGTCTAAGAGAACAATTCAAACTCTATAAGATATGTCGAGAGCTTGCTCTATGGATTTCAAAGGTGGTTGGGATCAACACCTACCTTTGGTGGTATTTTCTTAGAATAATAGATTTCACTCTAGTATTCAGATGTCTCCTTATGAAGCTCTCTATGGAAAGAAATGCAGGACTCCAACTTGCTGGGATGAAGTTGGGGAAAGAAAGCTATTAGGACCTGATATTGTTGATGAGATGGCAGAAAAGGTCTGATCTATTCAACAACACATAAGAGCATCTCAGAGTCGACAAAAAAGTTATGCCGACAACCGAAGAAAAGACCTAGAGTTTGAAGTGGTTGATAAAGTGTTCTTACGAATATCTCCTTGGAAGAGAGTAATGAGATTTGGAAAGAAGGGAAAGCTGATCCCTAGGTGTATCGGTCCTTTCGAAATACTTGATCGTGTTGGGAAGGTAGCTTACCGATTGGCGCTTCCACCGAATCTCTCTCAAGTTCACGATGTGTTCCATGTATCTATCCTGAGAAAGTACATACCTGATCCTTCACATGTACTCAGCTCAGAAGTTGTACCTCTGGAACAATATCTTTCTTATGAAGAACAGCCGATAGAGATTCTGGATCATAGCGAAAAAGTCCTACGGAACAAGACCACTCGCTTGGTGAAAGTTTTATGGAGGAACCGCCAATTAGAAGAAGCTACATGGGAGCTTGAGGATATGATGAGGGAGAGGTATCCTCATCTGTTTGTTACAAAGTGACGAATTTTGAGGGAGAAATTCATTTTAAGGGGGGTAGAATGTAACACCTGAGACTTTTATGAGAAATATATTGTTTTTATAAATCATCAATGAAATATTTCACTACACACAACACTTTCTTGGCTTGCTTTACACGCAATCGCGACCTTACTCGATAGCTTGCGTCGTACGTAATACCGAGTTTCACTAAACAACGATATGCTATTAAAATATTATTAAAACTAGCCATTATGAATAGTAATAACAACTTTTTGAAAATTTATGAATTTTATTTTTCAAAATGGAATTCATTTTTGGATTTGGAATATCGAAATTAGCCTAGGGTGAAATTTTGGTACTTTTTAGATAACTTTCATATTCTGATTAATAGTGAAAATTACTAAATTTTAATTAAAAACAACTTTTTTAATCGAAAAAATTAATTGTGATAAATTCTTAATTTGAGTGGTTTTAAAGTATATTTAGAATATATTTTTAAATTTTAATACAATGTAGGTCATTGGATGTAATTTCACATTTAAACCAGACATAAACAAGTATCAATCTTTTGATAGTTATTATCTCTTTAGAACACGCTGTTTGTTTTGACGACAGAGATTAATTTTTAAATTAATTAATGTAACTCATATGTTTTGAATTTGGTAAAATAGACATAATTTTTGAATTCATAATATCAAATATATCTTAGGCCTAATTTTTTGTATTTTTCTGGAAACTTTCATTTTTTGATGAATAGTGAAACCACTAAGTGGTAGTTAAAAAACTAAATTTTTCATAAAACTTAATTTTACCGGTTCTGTGAGTGGAATTTCGAAAATCCGAGAGAAAAAGATAATATCAAGGACTAAAATGTGCTTCAATGAGATGAAAATAATTTTTGGTGAATAGTAACCTTTTACTTTTTTTACCACGGTTAAAAGTAAATAGGGTAATTAAGGGTAAAAATGAAATTATTATTACCCTAACACATGTCCTAATTCTATTGGATAAGTGTAATTCGACCAAAAACAACCATAGGAATAAAATATGACCATTTAGGCCCACATGGATTAGATTAGGACATTTATTATTAATTTATTTAAAGAAGGGTTAAAATAGTTAAAATCAATGTTTAATAACTAAATCATTTTTAATATAGGGTTATACATAAAATAAATTCGACTATAAATATTCATTAGAAAGACAAAAATATTTCCTACATAATGGTATTTTATTTGTAATTTTTAGACATTAAATTATTAAATTTATTTATGACAAAACGATGATGCAGTAATTATCTTATTAATGAAATATTGACATAATTGATGTTATAAATACCCAAATAAATGTAATTTGAGACTTTTTATGAATTCCACTAATTTTATAGGTTAATATGACATGTTAGTATTGATGTAATTAACTTTTTTAGTACTAATCATTCTGTTATGAGTTTCAAAAAAATCAATTACTAAATAGTGTCAAAATTGACATAAAATAGTTTTTAAAAGAAATATTATATTATTAATTGTTATTTTATTCCTAAAAATCTATGGTTTGGCCAAATGACTTATATAAGGTTATATATATTAATAATAAAAAACTTGGGGTTCGTTTGTCTTGTTATAGTAAGTTTATTAACCTTATAGTGTAAGAACAAAAAAAGACATGGTAAAAGTAAAATTATCTAACTTAATGATAAATATAAATGATAAGGTTAAAATAGGAACCCAAACTTGTCTAAATTCTATTGGATGAGATAATTTTGACCCTTAACCACCTTATATTCTAAATAAATCAATTTGGAGCTATTTAAAACCGAATTTGGATTTATAATAAAATAATATTTTTAGTTTTTCTAAAGGAGTCCCTCTCCTCCCTTATAAAAGGGAACCTCCTCCCCCTCTTACTCACACCACATTGAGCCTTCAAGCTCGGCCAAACCCTGACAATTTCTCCTCTCCACTTCCCTAGAGACATCCTAGATGTCCTGGTATTTTTCAAAGACCAATTTTAGTGCCCTAAAAGGAGGTCTCAAAGAAGCGCTTCAAAGAAGAGGTAATGTCCATTTCCGATTCTTTCATCTTTATTTCTTCTTCCACTTCTTCTTATTTAGTTGTTTCATTATGAAGTAATAACATCAGTATCACTCATATACTTATATGTTATTATAAGTATGAAACAACCCTATTTCACCATCTATCCATCCTACAGAAAATGAAATCACCGCGCGTGCGTACGTACGGAATATCGTCTCCACGCCGTGGTGTAATCTATTTTCCCCCACCACCTTACCTGGATGGGTATAATGGTGTAAATAATAACTATATATGATTATTGTAAAGTGATACTGTTTCTAAAATAGTATACATACACTCCAATACAATTCCATGATCATGGGAACGATATCATCGCTCGTGCGTACGTACGGAATACCGTCTCCATGATGCGATGCGACTCGTTCCACATGATCTTCATTGCATAATGATTATAAAAATGAATTGAATGAATAAATATGATATATATTACACTAATACCATTCTGGAAATGAGGTATTTATATCCTAAATAGAAGAATAAGAATTTATTTGACAAAACACGCATAAGAACAAAAAGTAATAAACACCTGAATAATAATTAATAATGAAATATTACTAATAAGAAGCTAAGAATATGACCATATATGATACATAACTATAAGTATGATTCTGTAATAAGTAAATAACATTATTGAAATCATTATACAGGAGGTTCAGACACTTACGAAGAAAATTGGACCTAAGGTAAGGGAAATATCACAATCTCATTTTTATCCGAGATTGTTTATACTTTGGAATTTACTGGTCTGTATTTTATCATCCACATCCATGTTTCCTCAATATGTAATATTTATATCCTTCTACAATACTTTATATCCAATTTTACCCTTCGGTGAGTTTTTATTAAAAGATATGAAAGGAATGTTTTGTCGTTTTTCATACGATGTACTTTTTGACTTTTCCGACAAAAGTATGAGAAGAATGTTTTTTTTAACTTATACGGCATGAATGGATTTTTAAAACATTATTTCCAAGAATCTTCCTTTACAAGTTTTCAAGTTTATTTTTAATCATCTTCTTTTAGATTAAAATTGTATGACATGTTAAGAAAGGAAAATGTTTTTGAAGTAGAAAGTATATTTTCCTCAAGAATGGAGTTCTAGAGTTTTATCAAAATTATTTTGCATCTAAGATAATATAGGGTTCTATTTATATCCCTATTATTACATGGATTTGATTATGTTGTGATGGAAATATTTTTATTAATTCTTTTATCTTATATGAATTATTTTATGATGTCACGATGTTTAAGATTCCCATTTTTATTACATGGGTTATCATATGATGTGTGGTTTATGATTTTGTGGCACACATAAGAATGGAATCCTTATGAGATGGGTGGGACCTATATCTCCCTCCAATGCATTGGGTAAAGATTTTATATCTCATGAGATATGCATGGATGGAACGGCAGGTTAAACCGGTTCAGTGAAACAGGACTGAAACGAGGAGTGAACTCGGTTCATAAATGGACTTTGTCCACTAAGATAGTCTTGGAAATGAGTCTTGACTAATAAGAAATGAGTCTCTATGATTATGTGTGTATGCCACAAAGTTTCATGTTTTAGTTTATGATTATTGGGATTAAATTTCAATACTATGATTTATCCCATGTTATGAAATTATGATCTCTTTTGCAGGTTATGATTTCCAAAAGTTATGTTCTTATGTATATGATGTGATTAATATTTCTTTTGTTTACCCTTACTGAGCATTTGACCTCACCCTTTTGTATGTTTTATTTCCCCAGGTCAGGAAGAAGGTTATTAAGTAGGATATACCAAAAAGGGACTCTATATATGATGAAATAAATGGGAGGAAAAGTATATTCATTATGAACCAGTTGTTTATGTTTCCCAGTTTCTAAAGACTCTATACCTATACGGTTGTTTCCTGGTTTTGTTATATGTTGTAATAACTGTGCTTCAATTCTTAAGTAATAATAATGTATGTAAAGTATGGGTCCTTATAATGAAAATCATTTTAACTCAATAAAATGCACTAAAAAACTTGATGAACGTAAAACCCTAATCTAGTTTCACAAATTCCCTTTCTCAGTCAGTTCTTAGTATCTGAGGGAAAATTTAATCATAGTATGTAGTCTAGAAGTCTACCCAAAACATTCCCTGATGAAGACAGCCTGAATAATAAAACCCCAAGAGTGTTTGGGGGAATCAAAAAGAAAGTCGGAGAAAATATTGAACCACTTATCTAAAGGCATCTTCAGATTATTGAATATAGAAATAATGGACTCTATCCAATATTCAGCTTCATATGGACCACTATCCCTCAAAAATATTATAGGATTGTTCTGCTGGAACACCTGAGTCAGATTGGATATCGTATGTGTGGCTCATGGAGAACTGTGCATGGAATTCATCATACATAGAAAAATCTCTCAAAGCATAGTGACAATTTCTGTTTTGGGTATAGTATGAAATTAATCATTTTTTCACTCCTAGATGGATCACTATCAGATCTGGGCACACCACCTCTAGATTGTGGTCACCACCACCATCCCAGTGTACAACAAGTGGACATCATGTTGGCATATCTCTACAAATGCCAAGAACATGCCTCAGAATAATATTTAAGAGCATATTTATACACTATAAGAAGTAGATCAGATAAATAATGTCTCATTTCCCAAGGTACTACCCCAAATACCTACTTATAATGAAAGAGTTTTGGTAAGTGTTTAAGATTAATTTACAGAGGTCCCAGTAGGTGAAGTGTCAACTGCATTTTTTTTCTCTTCATTTACTAGAAACCATATCATTTTAAGATGTCAAAAATTACATTTTACATTTTTATTTACATCTTACATATTACAAGGGTCTATTAAATGGATCATCATTCCCATCTAATAAAGGAACATACAATTTATGAATAAAATCGAAGCCCATTTAATTTCATTTAACCCCCTATGCACTCGGTCTCAGAATGTAATGAGTAATATATTATGAATAAACCTAGTTAATTACACATTCCAATTCACAAGGTCCCATACACTTCATAAATTGAAACTGGTAGTCACATAGTTTCTTCCAATTCCCTGCTCATGTAACAAAAGGTACATTGTTGACATGGGTAAAAACTAGCCATTTAATATACCACAAACAACCTATATAGGAAAACATTATTTATATCAATTATGACACTTTAAATAATCAATTCCTTTACCCTGTAGAATATGTTAACAACCCATGCACATATAAAACCATAGTTCACATGATAATCACATGAAACATAGACAATAGAAGCCACAAAATGCACCTATATGGAATTTAGTATGCATGGAATTTGAATTCTAGGTTCCTATAATGATGAATTAAACAATTATACTTATCGTACCTGGCCATGGTAAACATTTATAAAGAATATCAAAATACAAAACTCATATGCATCACCCAATAGTGAAATTATATCAACTATACTAGGTGAAATACATAACAGTAATTTCCCATTACTTGGAAACATGGTATTTACCCTAAATATGGGTTATATACTCCAAGTAAAATCTTATAACCAAGTTCCAACAAGTTACTAATATCCTATCTATATTCCCAAATAATAATAAAAAATAAAAAATTCTTTTCTACCACTTTGTGACGTCCCAACCCAGCTATCACTCAAAGGTGTCTCCAACCTAATTAGCCACATGGCCTCAAGCACGCATCCCCATATGCTAGAGGATGTCAACTGGTAGTAGGAGTCTAGAGTGTGTTGATGGAGAGACTATTGCCTCATGTAATAGTGGAGCATAATGGATAATATATAATATGATATATACAATATTGTAATCCCAATAATAATGAATAACTTAGTATAAGTAGAAGTAAAAATACATCGATAATAATCAACTCAAAATATGAAGAGTACAATATAAAAAAGATGATGATTTCATGTCATGTCTTTACAAAATGGGAATATAGGTATATAGGGAAACATTCAATACATGCCATTAAAATAAAAAAATGACCAACAACTATCCATGAATTCCAAGCACTATCCCAATCATTTGCTACCAAGATCTATCCTAAAAAATTAAGATAGTTAGGTGTCCCAGGTAGGATGTGTCCCATTGTCCATACATGTAATCATATAATCTTCTAGGGTGACAATGGTGGCTTAGATACGGTGTGAGATAAATCTCATTACGGTACCACCAATGACATCTATAAAAATATAGTTTTTTAAGTTAAACTGAAATGTATTCATGTATATATAAATGTAAAGCAATGCTAAAATTAACAATTCATATCTTCTTCAACCACAGCTGGTAATGTCTCTAAACATGAGATCACTTAATTAATTAATTTAAGACTTTTTTATATAGATAATTTATGTAAATGTTTCATTAACACTAAAATGAATCCTATTATTAATGAAAGAGGATCCAAGTTATAACCAAGGAATCATTGACCATAGCGGTTGGACCACCCATAGAAGTATCTCATGTTGTCTAGATATAAAGGGGGTATGAGTTTTATCCAATTGGAAATTTCCAAGTCATTCCACTATAAAAGATTATAACTCATTCTAAGGATCTCATCCATGTTAATAATGGGATAAGTAATATTGGGCCCAATGGGGTGAATCCATGGCATGGTGTGTTTTAAGACATCAAGATAGATCTTAGGAGTGTATCTGAGGTATCTTAATATCCTTAGAGATAGTGATGGTATCCTATGGTATCATGTTGGGAATCCTCTAGTAGAAATGAACCATGTTCCAAGGTGGGTATCTCCTTTGGATCCTTGGATTTTAATTGAGTCCTTTGAGTTCCCAATGCATTCCCTTAGGAATCCAAGGTTGGATCAAGTCTGACCTCTCCTATAAAGATAAAAAATTTCTATATCCAATAGGAACCTTTTACATATATAATGATTTTATTTAGTCCATGTAATAATCATCCCATTTGATAATTCATCAGGTTCATTCCATTGCCTTCCATACTAGGTGGAAAGTATAAAAAAGACTTGTAACCAATTCAATTAATTATAATAATAGGGACCAAATGACATCTATACATATACACTTTCTAATTAATAATTCATTAGGTTCATTCCATTTCATTTCATACTATGTAATAAGGCATTCTAATGATATGGAATCAATTACCATTCAATTATAATTAACCATTCCAAGAGATATATAATAATATAAAATCCATTTTACAATTAATGACTCATTAATTATATAAAAACACTTACCATATCAAGGTCAATCCATAGAATGACTGAAAAGTGGCACAAATTGTCATAACAAGCCACTAAAGGAATATAATGGAAATAAACCTATTAGGGGTGGAAGGTTTTGAGGTAATAAACTCCAAAAAAAACAATTAACATACGAAGAAAATTCTCTATAACATGGGTTCAAAAATTATAAGCATAGAATATGAATTTAATAAGAAATGCCCAGTGAAATCGGAATACACACAATATAAATAAATTATGAAATTAATAGAATTTAAGGGATGATTCATAAACCACCCACCTTATGCCTATAGTACTCTCCTCATCTAGTATCGGCCCTTTGTTTGGACTATATTGGAAGAAAACTTAAGAGTTGATGAAATCAATGATTATAGGACATATGATATTGCATCAAAATAGCATCATTAAAGAGAAGAAAAATTAATAACTAAGCCTAGGGACTGAAGATCCTACATGGGGGAATCCAACAAGATGAAAAAAAGATTAGTCAGACTTCGGATGGTGAAGAAACTTAAAAAACTAGGTTGATTCCAATATAACGGCTCCAACGGGGGAGAAATAAGGCCTCTTGTCCACTGGAGGAGGAAATAATAGATGGATTAGGTTATTAAATAATTTAATGGAATTCTGTTCATTTTACCTAAAAAATATTGTGTCACAAGGTTTCATTGCATGGCTATCCAAACCATTTGACAACTATGCCCAACCCACTGCCTCAAGAGAGAACCCATATGGTTTGCGAAGCCATGCACCAAACATGCTATTTGTATATGCTAAAAATTGCAGACCACCAGCATGGGCATGTGGCCCTGGGTGCATAGTTAGGATAGACCTTCTACCCTGATATTCCTTATGAAACTACCCACATAGATATATGAATCCATGTGGGCTGTGTGGAATGGTTTCTAATAACCATGTGGCCTAGTTCTTTCTTCCTCTAGATGGGGTTGTGACCTCTGAAAATATCCCATACAACCCCCCCCCCCCCCCCAAACATCCATAACCTCATTAGGAATCTATAATAGGTCAAATAAAAAAATTGAACGTAAAATTGAAGGATCTATACCACATACAAAACCACGTTCTTACACTCACCAGGGTTAGAGTTTGTGTGGTTTTATCCCAAACGCCCATAGTAGGAGTAAATATATCATACATCTCCCAAAGAGGAGATATACCTACCCTCTAAAAAATATCCGAATGATGAACCCTAATTCTCTATGAGATGTATGGAAGTAATTAGTGCAAGGGCACCAATGTCAAATTCGATCTTTGAGAAGTTCTGATTGGTCATACATAACAAACTGAGAAATCCATGTGGTCTTCACCATTGTTCATGTGAAGACACTTTTACAAGCCAGCTTGATCCTACAATAGGCCCTTGAAAAGTCATTTTGATCTCATGAAGAGACTCAGACAAGATATTTTAATCTTGTAAAAGACTGCATACAAGTCTTCTTTCATCATGAGAAATCCTTTTCGTTGGATTCTTGATCTCGTTTAGACCATCAAACATCTTATCTCAATGGTTAAAATTTTATTTTAAACTTCAACATGATTATGTGAAATCCATTAGGTAACCCGTGATTATAATAAATATGGTGAAAAAAAATTGTTCATACATTCTCTCTTTATATTGAAATGCCTTAGACAACCCGTGGTAGGATCATTTGAAGTGTATGGTACAATACTCCCTCCAACGACTCAAACTCATATATGTGATATGCATTTCATGCAAGGAAGTGTATAACCAAGGTGGTGAGTCCTATAAAATCCTTCCCCTCGACACAAAAAATGCACACATATAATACAATTAATGCCCATAGTATTAAAAAATATTGGACTTATCAATTAATAAATCCTCGACATCGCTAGGGTCTTCCACCAGGTATAAATCCAAGGAAAGAACCAGGGGATCACATGACATGAATATGTACTTCACATGTTCTCCCTATATATCACGTAAAGGACTTCCAGTAGGCCATCCATATTATGTGAAGGATTTTCTACTCATCAAATTGGTCACGTGATATCTAAAAAACTAATTATTGATGTACCTTGTGGCACATATTCAATAATGATTGAAAAAATATGGAAGACTCATGCAAATATGGATATGATATCTTTAATGTCAAGGCATCATGTGCTTTTCATGACCTATCCAAATCATGTGATAGTTCTAGTACATGTTAAACAAGTCTTGGGAAGTCCTCCAAAAATTTCATCTATGTATTTTGAAGTCCTCCAGACATAAGTCTTGTGAAGTACTTTGGACATGTCATCAAGATCTTGTGAAGTCCTCAAGACACGTCACCCAAGTCTTTTGAAGTCCTCTCAACTTGTCTACCAAGTCTTGTGAAATTCTCTATAAATTCTATATAGATAATGTGATGACCTCCATAAATTTTTTTCAAGTCACACAATATCCATCTAACATTTCATCCTTGATCACATAGGATCTATGAAAATGTTTTTGTTGATCATATGAAAACCCTTGGACATGTCAAGTGATTCTTGTGACAATTCTCCAAACATGTCATCCAGATAATGAAAAATACCTATTGTATTTACACTGCAATCATGGGAAGTACCCTGAGATATGTCTACATTATTTGAAAGATTCATTGGAAATATTAGTAAGGCTCTTAGGTCATGTTTGGAAGAAAACATAGAATACGATAACCTTTTCAATAAGACATATTCATATTTACCCTAAAATGAACCATGGGAACTCTAATTGCTTCCCAAGAAGGATACATAGGATTCCTTCTTAAGGCCCAAGAATATATGGGCATACACATCGGTGTAATTCCCTCTATGTCTTAGACACTCTAACTCATGGTCCCAAATGCCCTTATGGGTTCATCATTCTTCCTTATCCATCAACAGATTGAAGTGATAAGTGAACTATAAGGAATTTGTTTCCTTTTATAAATATGATATGTAGGATTCCTTTCTAAGGCCCAAAATCTATATCAAACACCCCATTATGGATTCCCTATTACATGTGTCATGCACCCATATGTGGTGAGACTGATCACTTTTTTCCTTCATTTATCACAACCATCATGACTCATATGGGATTGGGAATTCGTAATGATCATGTCACTTGCATCATAAATCTTCCATGACCAAGGAAACCTCCCTATGTAATATTCATATAGTGAGATGATATTATTGCATCCATGTAGTGGAATCCAAATTGGTGTAAGTCTTGAAGGCATTCCCATATTAGTAGACCGTGGGGAAATAACCGTCACAGACATTAATTTTCTATCACCACACATCTATATGTTAAAGGAGAATTAAAATATGATGAATTTGATTCCTGTTATAAATAGGGTATAGTGGAAACCTTCCTAAGGCTCAAGATCAATACTAGGTTCCTAGGTTCCCTCATATATTTTATTTCTACATGATTTTAAACTTTATTGTTTAAAAATAATATGTGGGTTTTGATTCCTATTATACATAGGATACGTAGGACACCTTGTGAGAGTTCAATCCCATCCTATGATTATCAATTTCATCCTTGTATGGAAGTAAAATCTAGAGTTCCTGGTTATATAGACTCAAAAATATAAGAAGATACCCATTTCCAAGCAATAACATGAAACAAATGAGAACCTCATATACACACAGATGGTTAAATTAATAGGACCCCCATTATACACAAAAGGATTTGAAACCCAATCATTTCATTAGAGTAACTAGTACAGTATTAGTATTTATAAGTGAATCTTGAACATATATTAAATATTTAATAGATTCAAAAAATAAGAAACAATTCCTCCCCAAAAGGGTGTGATGAGTCCAACCTCCCATCTTATTGTTCAATGTTAGTTCCTAAGAGTTTTTTTGTCAAAACCCCAATATGAATACTGACCTTTAGAACAGAGGTCCGTACCATGTTATGGATGTGATATCCACTAGACGTTTTTATGAAATTAAAATAGTGAACCATGTGTACATGATTGTACAAATATAAATAAACCCTGATAGTCAACCTTAAATAAAGAAAAAAATGATAGGACCAGTGTGAAGGCATGTAATGATAGAATAACAGAATCATTAGAGCCGTTAGAAACATTTTCTCCTAAACCAAAGGTACCATTTATTTTTTGAGAAAAATAGTCTCAATAATTTTTTGTTCTGCCTAGATTAATAATAAATAGAGATCTATGAGCCTCAATCAAAAATTATTTATTTAACTAAGGGTCACATGAAACATATAACCTTGTATTGAATCTCAAAACATATTCTTTTCAAATAATATATTAAGGAAACTTACCTTTATTAAACATTTCTACCTTTTCCCATTAAATACTTTGTTCCTTATATTATTACATAATCCTTCCGAAAAAATTTTATTTTATTAACACCATAAAAACTTTTAGGCATTTTTTATATAAACAATTCCTAGTCTAACATTAATCAAATTATTAATAGAAGGAACATGTTCCAAACTTATCATAAGTAATGATTCATTACTATTCTGACTCAAAGCATCAGCTACTCTCTTTTCTTTACCTAGATAGTAATGAATTATATTGTAATGATCCTTTATCAAATACGTATATCTAATATATCTCATTTTCAACTCAGTATGACTAAATATAAACATCAATATTTTATGATAAATGGATATTTTATACTTTAATCCATATAAATTATTTCTCTAAACTTTTAAAGAAAACACTACATCTTCCACTTCAAGGTCATGTGTAGCATAATTTTACTCATGCGGTTTTAATTAGTGTGGATAATAATAAATTACCCAATAAATCTACATTAAAACATAACCCAATCCCTTTAATGAAACATCATTTTAGATATCAGTGTCTCCATTTCAAAATGGAAGGGTGGAAACTAGATAATTTAATAATCATAACTTCAATTACTAGTAAAATTTCATCAAATTCATTTATCATGTTGAACCCATCTATTTTTAAAGTTAACTTGGTTATTGCTATAGATTACCATGAAATGTTCTAAAAAAACACTATCAATATCCAACTTATTGAAAAAAACAATGATTATGAGTAACATTTGTTGGTATTTTCCATTCATCAACAACTTTATTTTTATCAAGATCAACAGTTATATCATCTTTATTTTCAATATGTCTATGGAATAAAATCTTCTAAAAACCAAAATCAAATTGAATAAATTTTCAATATAAATTATTTCCCTTTCAGGTTTTTAGAACAGACCATATAAGTTTTTAATGATCCTCATTGCTTCTATAATAAATCAAAATATCATTAATAAATATAATCACAAACTTATCCAAATATTCAGGGAAAACTCTATTCATAAGATCGATGAATACAACAGGATCAGTCATCACTCCAAAGGGAATAACCACAAACTTATAATTATCATAACTAGTACAAATTGATATCTTAGGGATTCCATATTTCATCACCATGAGCTGATGGATCCTAGACATGAAAGTAACCTTCGAAAAATACTGATCTCCCTATAGCTTATCAAATAATTCATCAATATGAGGAAGAAGAAACTTATTCGTAATTGGGATATTATTTAATGAATTATGATCAATTAAAATCCTTATATAATTATCTTTATTTTTAACAAATAAAATATGAGAAAACCATGGTAAAATTCTACGATGAATGAATACATTATCAAGTAATTCTTGTAAATTTGTTTTAAATTCCAAAAGTTCTACTTGAGAAATTCAATATGGGGTTTTTGAATTTTATTTTTCATCAGGTACCTATTAAATAGTAAATTCAACATCCCAATTAGTTTTAATACTAGGAAACACATCTAGTAAAATATACAAATATTCATTTACTACATAGACATCATTAATCTGAACAGCTCCATTATTTTCAAAAATTTAAGTAAGATAACAATCATTTCAATATTTTAATAGGTTATAATATTCTTGATATTTTATCTAATTGATTAATTAATTTTTTTTATGAAAATTGAAATTCATCTATGAAAATGAATTCTTAGTCTCTGAAATCTATCTTAGCATGATAAAAACAATCTAATCCATACCCATAAAAACATCAAATTCTATAGTGGGAAAGACAATAAGGTTTTTAGAGAAAACCCTTACATATATGAAAACATGATGATTATTGTAAATTTTGTTACCTTATTACTAACCAAGAAGTTTTTACTAAAATTATTAACTCTATTTTTTGAGGTGAAATTTTCATTTTGAGATAAAATTTCTCAAAAATGAAATAATGTGTACACCTTGAACCGAAAAGACCTTATCATAATCTGAATAAATAGGTAATGTACATGTTACAACTTCATTTGAAGGCCCAAATTTTAATGAACTAGTTTAAAATTTTTCACCACACCTGTCTGCTTATAGACATGCTATATTCCATTATTTATTCTCTTCCTCATACTTGAATCTACATAATGAAAAATCTTGTTACATTTAAAACACCTTACTTCCTACTTTTCAAAATTGGTCTAACCACTACCAAGATCATTTTCTTTTGAATAACTAGGAATATTCTAAAAATTACCACATCAAAATAACTTACCACATTTCATAATACTTTCTCCATGGTTATTTTTACGACACCAATTAAAAACTGAAAACTTTCTTTCCACACCTTATGATTTCTTTGATTGATTATTAAGATTTTTCTACATCCATGACCTGTTTTTATGTTTATTATCCTAGGAAACCTTATCATCAGCCGAATTTATGTCTTCCTTCTCATAAAAAATAATAAGTTTCTTATATATTTTAAACTTGAGAGAGACCAATTCCATTCGGTATCTTGGATTTAATCATGAGTAAAACAAATTAATTTTACTATCAATATTTTGTAAATAATTTGGTGCATACCATACCTTTCTGGAAAATTATTCAACATATGTGGCCACTGAATCTTCCACATTCAAAATTAATTCTATGAAATTATTTTCCATCCTAATTCAACCAAACTTGGAAAATACTTCTCAAGGAAAATATTCCTAAATTTATACTTTTTATTGCATTAATATCTTATTGTTCTCCATATTTCTTATCAATTAACCACCATTGATTAGATTCACCATCAAAATGGTAAATAGAAAGTTAACATGAAAATAATATAGGTTGACCTAGAAAATGGAATTTGATTATTGTTTCTAGCAATTGAAAACAAGATTGGTGAATGCTCTAGTTTTATCCCTACTATATATAAATAGTGAATTATTATCTACAAAGATGCCTCAGTGGAGAATATAGGTTTGTTTTTAATACAAAATGATAAAGTAATTAATTTTTCTCTATGTAAATTAAAAACCCATGAGATAACTTATGCTACACATGACCTTGAATGGGAAGATGTAGTGTTTTCTTTAAAAAATTCAGACAAATCTTTTATTGAGAGTATGGTTTGAAATATACACTAATAAAAAAATGTTAAAGTATATATTCACTCAGAAATATTTTAAAATAATATAGAGGATATTTATGAAATTGATAATGGACTATAACTCACTAATTATTACTTTCCAGGAAAGGAAAATAGAGTAGTTTATGCTTTATGTCATAAAGATAATGTATCATTAAATATGATATGTTTGGAATATAATCCTTTGTTTAATTATTTAATGAATGTTGGATTAGAAATTTTTTATATTGTAAATTCCCCTATTTGGATTTAGGTTTCAATAAAATCAAATTTTACATAGAATATTAAGAAAAAACATAACTAAGACTATGATTTATAGGAAAAGGTAGAAGTGGTTAAGAAAGATATGTTACTTGAATTTAATATTGACAATGAAGGTGTTTTGAGATTTATAAATAGGTTATGTATTTTATGTGACCCCCAATTAAAGAAAGATATTTTGAGTGAGCAACATTTCTCTCTAATTTCATTTCATCCTGAAAGTAAAAAAAATGTATCGAGACGCTTAAGAACATTTTTGTTGGGTAGGAATGAAAAAATATATTATTGATTTTACTGAGAAATGGTTCACTTTTCAAAAGGATAAATAAAAACAACAATAATTAAAGGGTATACTTCATCCCTTTCTAGTTATATAATTGAAATCAGAGAATAAGTCCATTTATTTTATTGCGTGAATACCAAACACATCTTTAGGTAATAATGTTATTTGAATGATTGTTGATAAATTAGATAAATCTTCTCATTTTCATTCCATTAGATATAATATGTCTTCATATGAACTTTATTAACATCATACTAAACAGATAACTAGATTATATTCAGTCCCTATTTAATTTTTATCTAATCATGATCCCATATTTTCCTATTATTTATGGGAAGGACATCCAAAGTCTTTTCGTACTGGATTAAAATTCTTTATAAACTTTCTTCCATAATATGATGGGAACTCATATTGAATGATTCGAAATTTAGAAGAAATTATTTGATCTTTTTCATTGAATTATCATTAAATCTAGTATTAACATATGAATTTGGTTGATCTTTCTTGTAATAATAATTTTCATTTCAGGATTAAAGTTTCACCTTTTGACACAACATATGGAAAGTGGTTTCGGACTCATGCTTATTGGGATGAATTTAGGGAATGAACTTTTTAGGGAATATATTTTGTTAATGAAATGGTTGATGTGGTAAATATGATTCAAGGACATATGATAATGTCACATAGTGAGAACAAAATTTATGCAGATAACCGGAGTAAATGTATTTTTTTCAAGATAGGTTATCATGTTTTTCTTAAATAATCTTCATGGTAAATTATTTTGAGTTTTGGTAAAAATGGAAAGTTAAGTCTATGGTTCATTAAATTAAATTAAATTATAAATAATATTGTATCATTTTTTAACAAGTGTCTCTACCTCTGAGCTTATATAGGCAACATGACGTATTTCATGTTTCATTTTCAAGAAGATATGTGTCATATGTATCTCATTTTTTTCTCCCTGAAGTAATTTAGTTCAAAAAAACATTTCTTATAAGTAAAAAAAATAAAGATTCTTGAAATTAAAGAGAAAGTGTTGTGGAAGAAACTAATTTACTAGGAGAAGTTTTTGTGGAAAAACTATATGATTGAATAAGCAACATGGAAATCAGAAAATGAAATAAAGAAAAAATATACCCACTTTTTTAAGTAATGAATAATTTTCAAGGATTTAATTTCCTAAAGGGGGAAGAATGTATTAAACTATATAATTCTAAGATAAATCATTTACATTACTTATTAATATTAATTAATTATATTTTATAGATATATATTCATTTTAAGAATATTAGGACTTGTTTATGTCAAAAGGATAAAATATTTATTTCTAACAAAATTGGGTTTTCATGAATTATATGGTTTTATTAAAAAGAATAATTTAAAAATTATAGAATATTAATTTGAAAAAATTATATTAATTTATTAATTCAGAATATCAATATTATCTAATGATGATTTTTTTATAATTTTATGAAAAGGTTTATTTTTCAACGAATTGTAGAAAATAATACTTTTTTATTGAAAAATATATTTTTATTTCAAGTATTTATAATGTTAAATTATATTTTGGATTATTTTTAATATTTTATTAAATAATATTATTAAAAATAATCCAATAAAGTTTAATGGAAAAATTATTATATTTGAATTTAGTATGAAAAAATATATATTTAAAAAATAATTTTATGAAAAATAATTTATTCTCTCGTTTTGTAGGATTAATTTTAAAATAAATTATTCCACATATATGAATTAAATTTGATAAAAATTAATAAATATTTTTAATGAACATAATTAATATTAGGCAATAAGGTTAACATAATTTTAGGTCTTAATGAATTATAAAAATAATAAAAAATTATTTCCACAATTATGGTTAAAACGGATTTATTGGGGATTAAACTAAGGTGATAAGGGTTTAAATAACCTAAAAAAGTTTCCAAATACTATTTTATAGAAATATTTTGACTCTATATCATCTCATATTTATAAATAATATATTTTAGATCCATTTTGATTCAGTAAGACATTAATATATTTATTACTTTTTTAAAAATCCATTTGTTTCCTCTCCCCTAGTTACAAAAGGATACCCCCTATCATCTCCTCTATACATTTCAAGGGCCCTTTGGTTTAGAAAATACCTACCAAAACAAATTACCTAAATCCATATACACATTCTAGAGTCCCCTTTTTTTTAAAACCAACCTGTGAATGATTTAGTAATAATCCTAAAGGGGTTTTTCAAAGATGTGGTATAGTTCTTAACCCAAAATTTTGGTTTTATATCTTTTTCTACCTTCATAATATATTATTAAACCATTACTAACTATTATAATAAATAAATTACATATGATGAGATTCCATTATGGTAATTTAACAACCTATAACCATCTCTTCAACAATAAAATATGAATAGAAACCATCATTCAAGTGTACATTAGACTACCACCTCATGAACCGATGCAATACCTTTTCCATCACCACCTCTCAGGGATGGATATAATGATGGATTTAATATATATATATATATATATATTATATTCATGAAATAATAGAATATATTTAAAGTTAACATATCTGTTATCTTCTTATCATTACATCCATTTAAAAATGGTAATTTCATTCTTTCTTACGTGTGTATTACCACCTCCATGAAGCGATGTGATCAATTTTTCATCACTGTATCACAATGGGGGTATATTTAAGGTTTATTTAAATATATAATATTATATTTATGATATAATAATAATTATAAAAATATAAAATAATACTTACCTTCTTTCCTTTAATCTCTATGAAAAATGAAAGTTTTACTCATGCCTGCGTACAACCTACCATCTCCATGATTGTAACATAATTCATTTTTGCATAACCATGGTTCATGGTTGGTTTTAAAAGTATAATTGATATATAAAAATGATAATTATTTCATTATTACTATTATTTATATAATTTAATAATGACCACTTTGACCATATTCAAACTACCAAAGTAATTTTGGACATAAAATTCGAATATCATCAAAACACCCAACATGAACTTAATTGATCAAGTAATTGAATATAACATAGTATTACATAAAATTAAAAAACCATGAAAAAATTTATTAATAAAGTAAATAATTAACACATTTTTATTATTTGTGATGATAAGGAACATATGTGACTAGTTGGACTCAAGTTAAGTGGCATTTTACCTTCAAAACCACATTTTAAATGTTTTAATGATTTATTTTATAAAAAAAATTCTTCAATGTATATATTCTTATTATTATTTTAAGAATGTTTTTATATGGAAATAAATTAATTATAAAGGAAATTTTATATCTATTTTTACTTTATTTCAAAGGTATTAAAAAGGAATCTTTTTTCCTATTTTCTACAAATCATTTTGATAAAAAAGAAAAGGTAATGTTCTGATTTAACATATATTACGTCAATACTTTTTCCCATTATCGTAAGAATTATTTTATTTATTAATTAATTTATAAGATTTGATTATTTATTTAATTAAAAACACTCCTTATAATTTTATTGGGTAATTAAATAGGGTTTTAAATCTTATGGATATTTTATATCAAGAAATTTTTTTCTTATCGGTGCAAGGGATATTTTTAATAGTATGATAATGAATATGCAAGATTTCATGTATTATTATTATGTTATTATTCTTGGGAATTGCTTATAATGATGATTTATCCCAATATATCTCATGAGGATTGGTGATCTTGATATATAACATGATGACAGGGGATCCCAATATAGATCTCCAATGTATTATGTAATGGGACAGAGTTAACCTGTAACACCCCAAGCTTCCATGGCACACTTCTCTTGGAATAATACAGTAGCATGTGTTGTATGCAACTTCGAGTTCTAACACACACCACAACCAATCAAACTAGCCATTATGAATAGTAATACACACTTTTTGAAAATTTATACATTTTATCTTTCAAAATTGACTTAATTTTTGGATTCAGAATATCGAAATTAGCTTAGGTTGATTTTTTGGTACTTTTCTGATAACTTTCATATTTTGATGAATGGTGGAAATTACTAAATTTTAATTAAACCCAACTTTTTTAATGAAAATAATTAATAGTGATAAATTATGAATTTGAGTGGTTTTAAAGTATATTTAGAATACATTTATACCAGTTAATACCATTTTGGTCATTGGACATAATTTCACATTTAAACCGGACATAAACAAGTGTCAATCTTTTGATAGTTATTATTTCTTAATAACACGCTATTTGTTTTGACAGCGGGAATTAATTTTAAATTAATTTCTGCCACTTCTATATTTTGAATTTGGAAAAATGGATTCTATATTTTGAATCATGATGTCCAAATTTTTTAAATATGTTACTCTTATTTTTAGACATTTTGAATAATTACTTCGGTAAATATTTTATTTACCATGGTTAAAGGGTAAATCCGGTAAATAAGGGTAAAAAAATAATATTTTAATAATATTAAATTACCCTAAAACTTGTCCAAACACTATTGGTTGATACATGTCCGATCATGTCCATATTTGGGGCGATTTTGGGACCCCATGGAGCCACCTGTAAGTGATAATGAAACTTTATATCAATTAAGTTAAAGTAAATACAAAAATAACATAAGCATATATCGTTTAGCAAAACAATTATTACATAGGGTTATAAATGTTATGTATTCTAATATAAATATTCATTATAAAGCTAAAATTATTTCCTAAATAATGGTATTTTATTTATAATTTTTATACATTTAATAATTAAACTTATTAATGACACAATAATGATGCAGTATTTTCTTTATTAATGAATGAATCAAATAATTGTAATCATAAATGATAAAATAAATATAATTTGAAAGTTTTTATGACATAAAAGAATTTTATGGGTTAATATTACATGTTATAATTTCTTAAATGTATTTTATTTGAATTAATAAAGTTGTTAAGACTTTAACAAAAATAAATTATTAAATAGTGTCAAAATTAACAAAAAAGAGTTTTTAAAACAAATATTATATTATTAATTGATATTCAGTAACTAAAAATCTAAGGTTCGTCCAAGAGACTTATATAATGATAGGTGTATCATTAATAGACCACATGGGGGTCCCTTGGAAGTATATAGTGTATTTATTAACTACATATTATAAAAATACAATGAGACATGGTAAATGTCAAAGTATTTAACTAAGAGTTAAATATAAATGATAAGGTTAATATAGTAACCCAAACCTATCTAAAATCTATTGGTTGAAAGTATTTAGACCCATAAACACCTTATCCTCTAAATAAATTAGTTTTTATCCATTATAAACCGAATATTAATTTATTATAAAATAATATTTCTATCTTTTTCTAAGGTGCCCCTCACCCCTCTTATAAAAGGGCACTCCATCTTCTATCTAATTCACACCTTCAAAGCCTTTTGTCTCGTCCAAAACCTGACCAAATATCCTCTCAACATAACTAACTTTATCTTATAGGCCCTCCTTTGGTCAGAAACCCAACTTAAGGAGCCCTTTTGATCAAATCAAAAGGAAGAACCCGAAGAAGAGGTAATGATTTCACCACCCTCTTTCAAGTTCCTTTATTCATACACTTCTTATTTCTTTGTTACTTCCATTATAAAATAATAAATCCAGTATATTCTATATAATTTGATGTTATTATAAATATTTTACAACCATATTCAGTATTCTATCCATCCTTTGAATGACATGTCACCATACGTGCGTACGTATGGCCTACCATCTCCACGTCATGGTGCAATTGCTATTCAATATATTATTATTGGATGGGTATAATAATGATGTGTAATTCATGTAAATAATAAATATAACATGATAATGATTCTGTATATATGATATACCATCCAATTATATATTATTTTAATATCAAAAGATTGATATTGTCGCTCGTGCGTACGTACGGATTACCGTCTCCACGAACGCGATGATATTCATTCCCCATCATATCCTTTCAAGACTAAATTTCATTTGATGATTAAAAATAATTTTTAGAGACATGATATAATTCAGGATATGAATAATATACATCCCATCCATAACAAATATGGCTCACATAACAAACAATATAAAGGAAAATGAATCTGTTAACACCTGAAACGATGATAATACTAAGATATTATCAACATATCAATGTTAAAAGATCATATATGATATCATATTAATGTATATAATTCTTTTATAATTCAATAAAAATTATTTCACCATTATGCAGAAGGTTAACCAACCCTCTACCAAGGAAAAAGTACAAAATAAGTGGTTTCTTATCTCACATTTTAATTCCGTGAGATTTCCATTGTTTACCACTTATTTATTGCATGTGGTGTGTCTACTACCCCTGATTGTATTCATTGTGTAATATACTTTAATTTATGGATATTTAAATCATCATTGTATGATCCTTCTTTCATGGGTGTGTGTTTTCTAAGTTACCAAATCGATAAGGGAATTTGAAATTTCAATTTCCACTCATTCGGCTTTACGCATACTTCATTGATTATTTTACTCCAAGATTATGTGTGGAATCACTATTCATTTTCATATGTCATAATTTCCACTCCCCTTTCTGTGGATATACATTTGATACACATAATCACTCCATTGATAATTTCTCAAGTCATCAATATGAACTTGATAATAGTAATTTTAACTCAATCTCCATTTTTTGAGTTAAATATCCAATTCATTGGGGTTTTCTTTACAAGAATATGTGTGAATGTCCTCAGATTGATTTACAATAAATATCCAATCATATTGAGTGTATTTATATTTGTTACACATAATTATGTTGTTGTTTTATCTTTAGCCTAAGGATGGAGTCTTTATAAGATATTTCATCTCAAATTACATTCCATTGAGATTTCTTTGTTGTTATACACTAAATCACTTTTATATGGTGTATATAATGTACTTTAACATAGTATATCATGAATCCCTTTAGTCTCATGATATTACAATGTTTTTATTAACTCAATTGTTTGTATTCAAGTGTCTCTCTTTTGGTTAGGAACTCTAACTAAAATATCATTTTCAATGTTTTAAATATTTATTATTCTTAATATTTCCAATTAATGTCCATGTTTTAAAAATGGTTTTAAGAATTTATTTATATGGAAATTAATGTTTTAAAATTAAAATTTATTTTAAAAGTTTTAATGTGGTATGGGGAACTTTGATTCAAAAATCAATTTTTAAATGGCTTCTTGACAAATAGTGTGACTTTTAAATGATTTCAAGAAAAAGGGGGATATTTCTCTCTAATAGTTTTGATGATTATTTTCAACTATGACAATATAATTCATTATTCCTGATTGATTTTAATCTGATACAATAAAATCTTCCATATTGTATCAAATGAGTTATTCATTACTGTAGATATGCTATTTTTATACCATTCATGGTTTTTGGATAAAGTATTGACATTTCGTATGGTAGTTTTAATAAGAATGTTTATGATATGTTTCAAACTTTTCATATGAGGAATGCATTAGACTTAATAAGTGAAGGGTGGTTCCCGCTATAGCTCCTCGATGCATCGGTAGGTCTCATGAGACAAACTAGTGTCTTGGCACAAGGCCTTCACAAAAACTTATTTGTAGTCTTGGCACAAGGCCTTGACTATGTGGTTATGATAGTCTGGAAATTATGCATTAAATTATTATGAAAGTGGTTATTGATATTAGATGTGATTATTACACTAGTATAATATCCATGTAAATAAGTAAATGAAATTATTTCATTTTATCTTTTCCATATTATTCTGAATATCTAGTTTAAAAGGCTTTTGTTTTACTTATACATTTCCTTAAATGTTTATGCTTATTTATGATTGTTTCTGCTATATTGTTATCCTTACTGAGCATCTAAGCTC
This sequence comes from Viscum album, assembly GCA_963277665.1. Lineage (NCBI taxonomy): Eukaryota > Viridiplantae > Streptophyta > Magnoliopsida > Santalales > Viscaceae > Viscum > Viscum album. Next base: position 48,989,591 of record OY728138.1, on the reverse strand, counting down.
ACCCCTTTCTATGTTTTATTTTTTCCAGGGTGAGAAAAATTATTTTATGAATGACCTGTAGGGATAGTATGATGGGATATTAAGAAAAGATGTTGTTGTAGTTTTTTTCACTTTATGATGTAATGTAAACTTTATGAATGTTTCTAGTGATTCCAAGGCTACTAAAATAATCGGTATTTCGAGACTTGATATTTTGTGATCATGCCAATGATACGTAATAATGCACCACCTCTTGGTAACTAGGGTCATGGTGTTACAGTTGGTATCAGAGGAATTTTAATACAATCCTTTGAAGCTAGATTTAGATAAACTCTGATTATAACACATAGCCCTAAGATAGAAATTGAGGATTAGTATAGAAGAACTTCCTAGAATTTTGGTATTGTATATATTTTGTGAGTTTTCTAATAAATACTTCCCTATCTGGATACGAGCAGGTAAAGCCGTCTCTAGTACAGATGTACCTTGGGGTAAAACTCAAAAATACCACTTTGAGCTAGACTCGAACAGGAACTGGTACACGATAATAGGCCTTGCTGCACTCTTGGTTACGACACTCCTAGGGGATATGCTTAGGATAATTTACATTTTCCTTACAAAATTATTTGAAGTATTTTAATATAAGATGAGAATAAATGACCTTGGTTAATCATAAGGACTTTCAAATTAAGAATATGGTTTCATGATATTCCCTAAATAATTTTATGACTACTATTACTCACACAAGGCTTTCTAGTTTTAGTCAATGGCTGGATTCCAAGGAAGTCATAGTAACATTGAGAATGATGTACAAGGTGGGAATGGTGGGGGAAATGAGAAAAAAAATTTAATGTTTATCGAATTAAAAGATATCATGTTTAGTACAAATCTAATTTCCAAACATTTGATCAATAACATATATATTAACCAACTCCCGGACTAAACAAAGAAGAGAAAGGTTGTAATGACCCAAAATTTTGAATAAATCTTCTTTCTTAATTTTGTGTGTTGTTTTATTTTATTTTTATACTCAACAAAAATGTTTCATTTGTTAACATGAGACCGTTGGCTTTTGACTGTTATATGACCATTGATCAATATGACCGTTGTAAACTAAACATTTCGATTATTTTCTATAAATACAAGTAATCTTTGTTAATTAATATAGAAAGAAGATTCGATGGCCTCACCCAGTAGTCTTGGACCGATCGAAGCCCATCTAACAGAACATGGGAAGGAGGTAGCACCACTGGGCTTTGCTCTGGACGAAACCCAAGCCGAACTTCATCGTGTGAAGCTAGAACGAAATCGCCTTTGCGAAAAGTTCAAACTGATAGAAATTACTACTCGTGCGATGTTGGTCGAGCCTCCCTCGGATTCCCTCACCTTAGCACACCTTACACTTAGGTCCTATGCTGGTGTGATAAGGGGATATGTATGGAGACCATAACTGCCTTCTGTAATCCTTTATTTTAAATAAAAATTGGGATTTTTTCTTATGATGAAGTTTAGGAATTTTCAAATGTCCGGATAAATATAGTATGCATATTTTTTGGTGAATTTTAGAGAAAGGATATTTTAAAAAAATGTTTATGTAAACCTTAAATAATTAAAAATGTGTAATGATTTTCAAAAAATGGTCTTCTACAATTATGTCCAGTATGAAATTTAGAGTCTAATAAGATCAACTTGATTTTTGATGAATAGTAAATTATGAATAGTGATTTTATGATTAGGATTAGTAATGTGTCCAAATGGATAAGTAATTTCACTTAAAGAAAGTATTTATATAATCTAGGCACCTTGATTAAGTAATGTGATTAAATAAAATGGTTAAATAACGGTTTCATAAATTATTATTCAAGTATTGATTTTTCAGGTGAATAGTGTTTTTTAATTAATAATTAAATTAAAAATATTTAGAAAATTATTTTTATAAAATGGATTTCATTTTTGAACTCAGAGCATCGATATTATGTTAAGGTAATTTTTGGGAATTTTTCTAGAAAAAATGGATTTTCGGTGAATAGTGTATTTTTTTAAAAAATAAATTAAAAATATTTAGAAAAATATTTTTTATAAAATGGATTTCTCTTTTGAAATCAGAGCATTGATTTTTGGTTAAGGTTAAATTTTTGGATTTTACTGAGAAAGTTGAATTTCCAGTGAATAGTAAAAATACAGTTTTAGGGTTTCGGTATGTTTAATGACATCATAATTGTGTCATGATGATGTCATGAGATATTTTATGGGTTGGCCGACCAATGGTGATGAATTATTGTATTGGGGGCCCCATGTGCCCTAACTTCATGAGAAATATTAGGCGAGAGCACATGGTTTTGAGAAAACCACTTTTGAGGTGTCCCTTGGCCATTAATGCCTTGTCCCCTCACTTTCCCTATAAATACCAAGCCCTCCTCTCATCCATTCGACTCCAAAACCATCCTCAACGAATTTATGGTCTCCTTACCTCCCAATGAGTCCTCCCAAGGTTCCCCCAAGCCCTCAAGGTCCAACCCTTTGAGTTTTAAGAGTTACATTTTAAGGTAAGGGATCTGACCTCTCTTTTTTTTTCAAGAAATCTCTTTTATGTAATTTCTTTTATGCTCCATGTTATTATGTTAAAGGATGTTCTTTTATACTCCTACTACTGCCCTTTTCATGTTCATATAATGAGATATCCCCTCTTATTCTCATTATTTCGTTTTATGAAGTTTTAAGTGGCGCCGTTAGGCTGCCGAAATTTTTGTAATGGATTCTTTCTCCCTTCTCATTTTTGAAGATCTATTTTCATGTAAAGTATTTATGTTTATTTTTATTATGTTGGGGTATGATCTATAAATTTATCATACTGATATTTTATTATCATATTATGTGATACCCCATTTAATCTCTTCAATTCATTATTTTGATGTTTTAAGTGGCGCCGTTAGGCTGCCGAATTTTTAAGTGGTTCTTTCACCTTTCTCCTTTTTCAAAGTTCTAATTCCATGTCATGTCTTGAAAGTTCCTTTTTATTATGTTGGGGTATGATCTCTAAATCTTTCATAATGATCTTTTATTATCATATGATTAGAGACACTATTTGTTCTGATCAATTCATTTTTGTTGAAGTTTAAGTGGCACCGTTAGGCTGCTGAATTTCTAAAAGGTTCTTTCACCCTTCTCATTTTCAAGATCTACTTTCATGTAAAGTATTTGAAGTTACTTTTTATTATTTTGGGGTATTATATATATATCTATAATACTGATCATTTAGGTTTATATTATGAGAGACCCTATTTGATCTCGTCAATCCATTTTTGGAAGTTTTAAGTGACGCTGTTAGGCTGCGGAATTCTCATAAGAGAAATGTTATTTTTGTCTTCCTTTCAAGTTCTTTGTTTCATATGGTATATCATTCAAATTTCATTACCATGTTCTTAAATACTATATATTTTGTTCCCCTACTATTTTATGTATCATTTTTTAGTGGGTGACCCATGTCCCCTCTCTTTTCAATGTTTTCTAAAACCATGTATTGTTGACGTTATGCTGCACAGTTTTCGTCTCAAAATGCCTCCCTCTTTATCTCAAAATTATTTTATATTATTAAGTGAATACTCAAAGCTCTTATTTCTACAGGAGTATTCACATATATATATCGAAATGTTCTATTTTAAATTCTGGGATTTACATACATTAAACCCGCTTTCCCTTTTTCGTGGGTTTTAAGTGACATAAAGATCATGTCATTAAAGAAGTTTTTAAAACGTTATGATTATGAAATGAAACCCATTTCTTTTATGCTATATGGGTTTTTTATAAAATTATTTATGATTATATATGTGGCTCACATGATAATAAAGACATTTCATGGGTGTTCCCAGATAGCGCTCCAATGCATTGGGTAAAGACTTAATCTCTAGAGATGACCTTTTAGACAGAAACCTTGGTAATTTTTAATGACACCTTGGGGATGGACCTTGGTGAAACGAAATGATTGTCAATATTAAATGTTGTAGCCACATCATCATTTCATGAAAATGTTATTTTTATTATGATATGCCTCATGATTTTATTCTCATGCCTTAAAGTTCTTTTCATGACTTTATTGATGTATCCCAAAGTTCATATGTAAAATGTTTCGCTTGTTTCCCTTACTGGGCCTTCTGCTCACCCTTTCTTTTGATGTATGTCCCCAGGTTATGAGATGCAGTAATGAACCTAGGATGAACATAAGGATAAGCCTTTCAAGTGTTTAAGAAGAATGTTGTTTTTGTTTCATGTATTAAGTTCCTGGTTTCCAAGACACTAAACCTTAAAGATCCTCAGTTTTGTATAATGTAGTGAAAGTTTATGTGACAAAAAAGGTGGGATGCTATAGTTGGTATCAAAGGATGGTTTAGTTATTTGTGGAAATTAGGATATGAAAACTTTAGGAATAACCCTATAGAAAAGTTTAAATATAGGAAATATTCCTGGTATTTTGGTGAGTATTGAGTAGGGGGTTTCCAAGAAAATACATCCCTGTCTGGATACGATCAGGTAGAGGTGGCTCTGGTACAGCTGTACATAGAGGTAAAACCCGAAAACACCACTTTGAGCTAGACTCGAACGGGAACTGGTACACGACAAAAGGCCTTGCTGCACTCTTGGTTACGAGACTCCTGGGGGATATGCTTTGGTAAATTCATAAGCTTAGTATGAACCATTGTTAAAGGAACAAAGATAAAATAAAATAAAGATTCACATAAGAATATATGATCATGTATAACCTATATGAGAACCTAGGGGATCACAAGTTAGGGTATACTTTTCTTCTACAAGTTATCCTTATATGCTTTACGTTCCTTTTCATAATTATTGGCTAAGTACTTAAGCCCCTAATTATACTTTCTCTTCTTATTTAATGGTGGGAAATGGAAGAACATGTCTCAACAACCAATGTGATAGGAAATGCGACGATTGTCATATTAATATGATAGAGATGATTAGGGGATTAAAAGATGATTAATATTTTGGAATACGTTCACTATTTTGGGGACCCTATATGATCGAGGTAAATAGATTACTACGGTATTTTCATTGAGGAGTAAGGTTGACTTATATTTCAAAGAATTGATGATTTTAAGGTGGACTTATAGTAATTTAGTTTATTTATGGGAATGATTAACCTATCTTGGGTAAAATATGTTTAGGTTAGATACTTTTGTTATAAGATGTTAGGAGTGTTTGAAGTTGTTTGAAGATAAACAATGAAGTTTATTTTGGAAGACTATGTTATAAAATCCTTCTTGTATTTGGGTTTCAATCTTAGTTTGGTTTATTTTGAGGAATTTTAAGGACCATTATTTATGGAATGGTCTATGATGAACTTTGGGTAGTACCATGGAACTTTGAAGATTTAAAAGTAGTTTCCATTCCTATGGGATTCTTTCTTTTTGATGAGTTGTTTTACCTTACCCTTTTTGTGTTTGGGATAATGTTTAAAGATAGAAGAAATAGATGGTTAATCTTTTGTGGATTATGTGATTATCTAGAAGATGATTCTTGTGTTTTGATGAGACCAAATAGTTTTGAATGCTCATCATTTGGAGAAAAGATTAGTTTTGGTAGAAACTTATTAAAGGATGAAACTCTACTTGAAGGTTGGTATATTTCCTTATGTTTTTGTTCTATGTAGTAAATGAATTCCTCAAAATTATGAAAAGAAACGTAAAACAAAAAATTTTTTGGTTTACGTTTCCTACTAGGTAATCAAATACCATTTACACACATCATAAGTTTGCGATTTTCTCGTGGTCAACTTTCTCCTAATCATGTTTTCTATCACTCTCCCCCAGAACATGACCCTTTGTTTTTTCTTCCATGTCCATTTTTCCTACATGGGATCCTAGTATGGGTTAACTCGAGTGACCTTTTTACATCCCTTTCTTTCTTTTAAAGTAGTAATTTTACTGACTTCTTTTCCGATTTGGGACATTCAATGATATTTCAAAACCCAATTTTAAAAATTGCGAGGACGAAATTTCTTAAGGGGGGAAGATTGTAACGACCCGAAATTTTGAATAAATCTTCTTTCCTAATTTTGTGTGTTGTTTTATTTTATGTTTATACTCAACAAAAATGTTTCATTTGTTAACATGAGGCCATTGGTTTTTGACTGTTATATGACCATTGATCAATATGACCGCTGTAGACTAAACATTTCGATTATTGTCTCTAAATACAGGTAATCTTGGTTAATTAATATAGAAAGAAGATTCGATGGCCTCACCCAGTAGTCATGGACCGATCGAATCCCATCTAACAGAACTTGGGAAGGAGGTAGCACCACTGGGATTTGCTCTGGACCAAACCGAAGCCAAACTCTATCATGTGAAGTTAGAATGGAATCAACTTTGCGAGAAGTTCAAACTGATAGAAATTACTACTCATGCGATGTTGGCCGAGCCTCCCTCGGATTCCCTCACCTTAGCACACCTTGCACTTAGGTCCTATGCTGGTGTGATAAGGGGCTATGTAAGGAGACCATAACTGCCTTGTGTAATCCTTTGTTTTAAATAAAAATTGGGATTTCTTCTTATGATGAAGTTTATGAATTTTCAAATGTCCGGATAAATATAGTATGCATATTTTTTGGTGAATTTTAGAGAAAGGATATTTTAAAAAAATGTTTATGTAAACCTTAAATAATTAAAAATGTGTAATGATTTTAAAAAAATGGTCTTCTAAAATTATGTACAGTACGAAATATAGAGTCTAATAAGATCAAATTGATTTTTGATGAATAGTAAATTATGAATAGTGATTTTATGATTAGGATTAGTAATGTGTCCAAATGGATTAGTAATTTCACTTAAAGAAAGTATTAATATAATCTAGACACCTTGATTAGGTAATGTGACTCAATAAAATGGTTAAATAACGGTTTCATAAATTATTATTCAAGTATTAGTTTTTTTCAGGTGAATAGTGTTTTTCAATTAAAAATTAAATTAAAAATATTTAGAAATTTTTTTTTATAAAATGGATTTCATTTTTGAACTCAAAGCATTGATATTATGTTAAGGTAATTTTTGGGTATTTTTCTAGAAAAAATGGATTTTCAGTGAATAGTGTATTTATTTTAAAAAATAAATTAAAAATATTTAGAAATTTTTTTTATAAAATGGAGTTCATTTTTTAAATAAGAGCATTGATTTTTTGTTAAGGTGAAATTTTAGGATTTTTCTGAGAAAGTTGAATTTTTAGTGAATAGTAAAAATATAGTTTTAGGGTTTCGGTATGTTTAATGACATCATAATTGTGTCATGATGATGTCATGAGATATTTTCTGGGTTGGCCAACCAAAGGTGATGAATTATTTTATTGGGGGCCCCATGTGGCCTAACTTCATTGGAAATATCATGGAAGAGCACATGGTTTTTAGAAAACCACTTTTGAGGTGTCCCTTGGCCATTAATGCCTTGTCCCCTCACTTTCCCTATAAATACCAAGCCCTCCTCTCATCCATTCGACTCCAAAACCATCCTCAACGAAGTTCTGGTCTCCTTACCTCCCATGTAGTCCTCCCCAGGTTCCCCCAAGACCTCAAGGTCTAAACCATTGAGTTTTAAGAGTTACATTTTAAGGTAAGGGATCTGACCTCTCTCTTTCTTTTCAAGAAATATCTTTTATGTAATTTCTTTTATGCTACATGTTATTATGTTAAAGTATGTTCTTTTATACTCCTCTTACTGACCTTTTCATTTTCATATAATGAGAGATCCCCTCTTACTCTCATTATTTTGTTTTATGAAGTTTTAAGTGGCACCGTTAGACTGCCGAAATTTTTGTAACGGATTCTTTCTCCCTTCTAATTTTTCAAGATCTATTTTCATGTAAAGTATTTCAAGTTCCTTTTTATTATTTTGGGGTATGATATCTAAATTTATCATACTTATCTTTTATGATCATATGATGAGAGACCCCATTTTATCTCTTCAATTCAGTATTTTAATGTTTTAAGTGGCGCTGTTAGGCTGCCAAATTTTTAAGTGGTTCTTTCACCTTTCTCCTTTTTCAAAGTTCTAATTCCATGTCATGTATTGCAAGTTACTTTTTATTATGTTGGGGAATGATCTATAAATCTATCATACTGATATTTTATGATCATATTATGAGAGACCCTATTTGATCTCATCAATTCATTTTTGTTGAAGTTTATGTGGCGCCGTTAGGCTGCCGAATTTCTAAGGGGTTCTTTCACCCTTCACATTTTCAAGATCTACTTTCATGTCAAGTATTTCAAGTTACTTTTTATTATTTTGGGGTATGATATCTATATCTATCATACTGATCATTTATGTTCATATGATGAGAGACCCTATTTGATCTCGTCAATCCATTTTTGGAAGTTTTAAGTGACGTCGTTATGCTGCCGAATTCTCATAAGAGAAATCTTATTTTTGTATTCCTTTCAAATTCTTTGTTTCATATGGTATATCATTAAAATTTCATTACCATGTTCTTAAATACTATATATTCTGCTCCCCTACTATTTTATGTATCATTTTTGAGTGGGTGACCCATGTCCCCTCTCTTTTCAATGTTTTCTAAAACCATGTATTGTAGACGTTATGCTGCACAGTTTTCGTCTCAAAATGCCTCCCTCTTTATCTCAAAATTATTTTATGTTATTAAGTGAATACTCAAAGATCTTATTTCTATAGGGGTATTCACATATATATCAAAATGTTCTATTTTAAATTCTGGGATTTACATACATGAAACATGCTTTCCCTTTTTCATGGGTTTAAAGTGACATAAAGATCATGTCATTAAAGCAGTCTTTAAAACGTTATGATTATGAAATGAAACCCATTTCTCTTATGCTATATGGGTTTTTTTTGAAATGATTTATGATGATATATGTGGCTCACATGATAATAAAGACATGTCAAGGGTGCGCCCAGATAGCGCTCCAATGCATTCGGTAAAGACTTAATCTCTAGAGATGACCTTTTAGACTGATACCTTGGTGAATAACCTTGGTAATTTTTAATGACATTTTGGGGATGGACCTTGGTGAAACTAAATGATTGTCAATATTAAATTTTGTATCCACATATTCAAGTTATGAAAAATGTTATTTTTATTATGATATGCCTCATGATTTTATTCTCATTCCTTAAAGTTCTTTTCATGACTTTATTGATGTATCTCAAAGTTCATATGTAAAATGTTTCGCTTGTTTCCCTTACTGGGCCTTCTGCTCACCCATTATTTTGATGTATGTCCCCAGGTTATGAGATGCAGTAATGAACCTAGGATGAACATAAGGATAATCCTTTCAAGTGTTTAAGAAGAATGTTTTTTTTTGTTTCATGTATTTAGTTCCTAGTTTCCAAGACACTAAACCTTAAAGATCCTCAGTTTTGTATGATGTAGTGAAAGTTTATGTGACAAAAAAGGTGGGATGCTATAGTTGGTATCAAAGGATGGTTTAGTTATTTGTGGAAATTAGGATATGAAAAGTTTAGGAATAACCGTATAGAAAAGTTTAAATATAGGAAATATTCCTGGTATTTTGGTGAGTATTGAGTAAGGGGTTGCCAAGAAAATACATCCCTGTCTGGATACGAACAGGTAGAGGTTGCTCTGGCACAGATGTACATAGGGGTAAAACCCGGAAACCCCGCTTTGAGCTAGACTTGAATGGGAATTAGTACACAACAACAGGCCTTGCTGCACTCTTGGTTACAACACTCCCGAGGGATATGCTTTGGTAAATTCATAAGCTTAGTATGAACCATTGTTAAAGGAACAAAGATAAAAAAAATAAAGATTCACATAAGAATATATGATCATGGATAACCTAGATGGAAACCTAGGGGATCGAAATTTAGGGTATAATTTTCTTCTACAAGTTATCCTTATATGCTTTACTTTCCTTTTCATAATTATTGGCTAAGTACTTAAGCCCCTAATTATACTTTATCTTCTTAGTTAATGGTGGGAAATGGAATAACATGTCCCAACAACCAATGTGATAGGAAATGCGACGATTTCCGTATTAGTATGACAGAGATGATTAGGGGATTAAAAGATGATTATTATTTTGGAAGACGTTCACTATTTTGGGGACCCTATATGATCGAGGTAAATAGATTACTATGGTATTTTCATTGAGGAGTAAGGTTGACTTATATTTTGAAGAATGGATGAATTTAAGGTGGAATTATAGTAATTTATGTTATTTATGTGAATGATTAACCTATCTTGGGTAAAATATGTTTAGGTTAGGTACTTTTGTTATAAGATTTTAGGAGTGGTTGATGTTGTTTGAAGATGAACAATGATGTTTATTTTGGAAGACTATGTTATCAAATCCTTCTTGTAATTGGGTTTCAATCTTATTTTGGTTTATTTTGAGGAATTTTAAGGACCATTATTTATGGAATGGTCTATGATGAACTTTGGGTAGTACCATGGAACTTTGAAGATTTAAAAGTAGTTTCCATTCCTATGGGATTATTTCTTTTTGAAGATTTGTTTTACCTTACCCTTTCTATTTTTGGGATAATGTTTAAAGATAGAAGAAATAGATAGTCAATCTTTTTCAGATTATGTGATTATCTAGAAGATGATTCTTGTGTTTTGATGAGACCAAATAATTTTGAATGCTCATCATTTGGAGAAAAGATTAGTTTTGGTAGAAACTTATTAAAGGATGAAACTCTACTTGAAGGTTGGTATATTTCCTTATGTTTTTGTTCTATGTAGTAAATAAATTCCTCAAAATTATGAAAAGAAACGTAAAACAAAAATGTTGTTGGTTTACGTTTCCTACTAGGTAATAAAATACCATTTACACACATCATAAGTTTGGGATTTTCTCCTGGTGAACTTTCTCCTAATCATGTTTTCTATCACTCTCCCCCAGAACATGACCGTTTGTTTTTTCTTCCATGTCCATGTTTTCCTACATGGGATCCTAGTATGGGTTAACTCGGGTGACCTTTTTACTTCCCTTTCTTTCTTTTAAAGTAATAATTTTACTGACTCCTTTTCCGATGTGGGAATTTCAATGAAATTTCAAAACCCAATTTTAAAAATTGCGAGGACACAATTTCTTAAGGGGGGAAGATTGTAAAGACCCGAAATTTTGAATAAATCTTCCTTCCTAATTTTGTGTGTTGTTTTATTTTATTTTTATACTCAACAAAAATGTTTCATTTGTTAACATGAGACCGTTGGGTTTTGAATGTTATATGACCATTGATCAATATGACCACTGTAAACTAAACATTTAGATTATTGTATCTAAATACAAGTAATATTGGTTAATTAATATAGAAAGAAGATTCGATGGCCTCACCCAGTAGTCTTGGACCGATTGAAGCCCATCTAACAGAACTTGGGAAGGAGGTAGCACCACTGGGCTTTTCTCTGGACCAAACCCAAGCCGAACATCATCGTGTGAACTAGAACGGAATCGCCTTTGCGAGAAGTTCAAACTGATAGAAATTACTACTCGTGCGATGTTGGCTGAGCCTCCCTCAGATTCCCTCACCTTAGCACACCTTACACTTAGGTCAAATGTTGGTGTGATAAGGGGATATGTATGGAGACCGTAACTACCTTGTATAATCCTTTTTTTAAATAAAAATTGGGATTTCTTCTTATGATGAAGTTTATGAATTTTCAAATGTCCGGATAAATATAGTATGCATATTTTTTGGTGAATTTTAGAGAAAGAATATTTTAAAAAAATGTTTATGTAAACCTTAAATAATTTAAAATGTGTAATGATTTTCAAAAAATGGTCTTCTACAATTATGTCCAGTACGAAATTTAGAGTCTAATAAGATCAACTTGATTTTTGATGAATAGTAAATTATGAATAGTGATTTTATGATTAGGATTAGTAATGTGTCCAAATGGATTATTAATTTCACTTAACGAAAGTATTAATATAATCTAGGCACCTTGATTAAGTAATGTGATTCAATAAAATGGTTAAATAACGGTTTCATAAATTATTATTCAAGTATTAGTTTTTTCGGGTGAATAGTGTTTTTTAATTAAAAATTAAATTAAAAATATTTAGAAAATTATTTTTATAAAATGGATTTCATTTTTGTACTCAGAGCATCGATATTATGTTACGGTAATTTTTGGGAATTTTTCTAGAAAAAATGGATTTTCGGTGAATAGTGTATTTATTTTAAAAAATAAATTAAAAATATTTAGAAAAATATTTTTTATAAAATGGAGTTCATTTTTGAAATCAGAGCATTGATTTTGGGTTAAGGTGAAATTTTGGGATTTTTCTGAGAAAGTTGAATTTTCAGTGAATAGTAGAAATACAGTTTTAGGGTTTCAGTATGTTTAATGACATCATAATTGTGTCATGATGATGTCATGAGATATTTTTTGGTTTGGACGACCAAAGGTGATGAATTATTTTATTGGGGTCCCCATGTGGCCTAACATCATGGGAAATATCATGGGAGAGCACATGGTTTTTAGAAAACCACTTTTGAGGTGTCCCTTGGCCATTAATGCCTTGTCCCCTCACTTTCCCTATAAATACCAAGCCCTCCTCTAATACATTCAACTCCAAAACCATCCTCAACGAAGTTCGGGTCTCCTTACCTCCCAAGGAGTCCTCCCAAGGTGCCCCCAATCCCTCAAGGTCCAAACCTTTGAGTTTTAAGAGTTACATTTTAAGGTAAGGGATCTGACCTCTCTCTTTCTTTTCAAGAAATCTATTTTATGTAATTTCCTTTATGCTCCATGTTCTTATGTTAAAGGATGTTCTTTTAAAATCCTCTTACGGCCCTTTTCATGTTCATATAATGAGATATCTTCTATTAATCTCATTATTTCGTTTTATGAAGTTTTAAGTGGCGTCGTTAGGCTGCCGAAATTTTTGTAACAGATTCTTTCTCCCTTATCATTTTTCAAGATCTATTTTCATGTAAAGTATTTCAAGTTCCTTTTTATTATTTTGGGGTATGATCTCTAAATTTATCATACTGATATTTTATGATCATATGATGAGAGACCCCATTTGATCTCTTCAATTCAGTATTTTGATGTTTTAAGTGGCGACATTAGGCTGCCGAATTTTTAAGTGGTTCTTTCACCTTTCTCCTTTTTCAAAGTTCTAATTCCATGTCAATTCTTGAAAGTTCCTTTTTATTATGTTGGGGTATGATCTATAAATCTATCATACTGATCTTTTATGACCATAGGATGATAGACCCTATTTGATCTCATCAATTCATTTTTGTTGAAGTTTAAGTGGCGTCGTTAGGCTGCCGAATTTCTAAGGGGTTCTTTCACCCTTCTAATTTTCAAGATCTACTTTCATGTCAAGTCTTTCAAGTTACTTTTTATTATTTTGGGGCATTATCTCTATATCTTTCATACAGATCATTTATGTTCATATGATGAGAGACCCTTTTTGATCTCATCAATCCATTTTTGGAAGTTTTAAGTGACGCCGTTAGGCTGCCGAATTCTCATAAGAGAAATCTTATTTTTGTCTTCCTTTCAAGTACATCGTTTCATATAGTATATCATTAAAATTTCATTACCATGTTCTTAAATACTATATATTCTTTTCCCCTACTGTTTTATATATCATTTTTGAGTGGGTGACCCATGTTTCCTCTCTTTTCAATGTTTTCTAAAACCATGTATCTTAGACGTTATGCTGCATAGTTTTCGTCTCAAAATGCCTCCCTCTTTATCTCAAAATTATTTTATGTTTTTAAGTGAATACTCAAAGCTCTTATTTCTATAGGGATATTCACATATATATCAAAATTTTCTATTTTAAATTCTGGGATTTACATACATGAAACCCGCTTTCCCTTTTTTGTGGGTTTAAAGTGACATAAAGATCATGTCATTAAAGCAGTTTTTAAAACGTTATGATTATGAAATGAAACTCATTTCTTTTATTCTATATGGGTTGTTTATGAAATGATTTATGATTATATATGTGGCTCACATGATAATAAGTACATTTCAAGGGTGCGCCTAGATAGCGCTCTAATGCATTGGGTAAAGACTTAATCTCTAGAGATGACCTTTTAGACTGATACCTTGGTGAATAACCTTGTTAATTTTTAATGACACCATGGGGATGGACATTGGTGAAACGAAATTATTGTCAATATTAAATGTTGTAGCCACATCTTCAAGTTATGAAAAATGTTATTTTTATTATGATATGTCTCATGATTTCATTCTCATGCCTTAACATTCTTTTCATGACTTTATTGATGTATCTCAAAGTTCATATGTAAAATGTTTCGCTTGTTTCCCTTACTGGGCCTTCTGCTCACCCTTTCTTTTGATGTATGTCTCCAGGTTATGAGATGCAGTAATGACCCTAGGATTAACTTAAGGATAATCCTTTCAAGTGTTTAAGAATAATGTTTTTTTTGTTTCATGTATTATGTTCCTGGTTTCCAAGACACTAAACCTTAAAGATCCTCAGTTTTGTATAATGTAGTGAAAGTTTATGTGACAAAAAAGGTGGGATGCTATAAAGGTGATGAATGATAAGATCTCTGGTAGTGGATACCATGGAGAAAATAATCCTCAATTTCCATCATGCAAGAAATGTGGAAGGAGACACCCTGGAAAGTGTCTCAATGGAACAAAGAAATTCTTTACGTGTGGGAAAGAAGAACATAAAGTAATTAATTTCCAAGGGAAAATGAAGAGTACTATGGATGAAAATAAAAATGGTCCCAAGAATTCATTTAAAGTCATTTTTCATAAATGTAGGGGACCTAGCCATTACCTGAGTGAATTCCCTATTTTATAGGATATTTTCTTGGTCAAAGAAGAAGCTATGTGGAAATAAATGGACAGAGAAATGTGTAAAAGTATTAGTGCTCCTTGTTGATGGGATTAATTTGGAATAATTTTCTCTTGTATTTGTAACCCTGTAGTTTTCCATTTGAGAATGATATTTGATGAAGACATATCTTTTCTCTTGTGAATATCGTTATAAATAACCATTTTGATTTATATGATATTTGGGTATGAGGAAATTACAAGTTGTTATATTTTGGGATGAAAATGAAAGGTATGAGATAAAATTTGTGGTTAAATTATGTTATGGTTATTTTGAGGAATTTATCTCATTTTGGTAATTTTATAAAATATAGTTTTTGAAAAAGGACAACATGCAGACCGTGTGACAACCCGTCGCGTCGGACATAGCTGAGGGAATCGAACCCACAACCAAAGTGTGATTGGGATTTGTGATCTACGAATGGACTAAATGGAGTCCCTGGTTTGTGTGAATAATTATTTTTAGTTAAATGATTTTATTTTTCAATAATAAGTTGATTTGGGATCTTATGTCTTATCAAATTAATACCCTTAGTATAGGAAAATGATTTGGTGATTATGTGATAAATTTTATTTGGGAAGATGTTCACTTTGTTGGGAACACTATATGACCAAGGAAAATAGAATACAATGGGATTTAATTTGAGGAGTAATGGTGGATTTTTAACTATGATTTTATTGTAGATTTATTGGGATTTGGGTTATTTATGGAAATGATTAACCTATAATAGAGAATATATGATTAGGTTAATTAATTTTAAGTATGTGACTTTAAGAGTAGTTTATGTCATTTCGAGATACCATTTAATGTGGAAGACTACATAACCAAATTCTTCTATGTTTTGGGTTTCAATATTATTCTCGGTTATATTGAAGGATTTTAAGGACAATTGTTTATTGAATTCTATTTATTTAACATTGGGGTATTGTTGGTTTAATTTTAGAAATTAAGATTAGTGTTTCTTTCTCTAATGGAATAACCTTTTTGGGGATAATCGGATCTTATACTTACCTTTTTTGTTTTGATTAATCTCTAAAGATAAGGTAAATATATAGTTTATCCTTCATGGATCATGGGATTCTATTAGAAGTTTACTCAAGCTCTTTCGGTGTGACTAACTCATCGTGAATACTCATTATTTAAAAAAATTGAGTTAGTAGTAGAATTTTATTAAAGAATGAAAATATACTTAAAAAGTATGTATATATATTTATGCTCTTGGTCAATATCATAAATAAATTCCTCAACTTTATGAAATGTAACAAACAATAAATGTTGTCTGTTTACTTTTCCCACTGGGAAACTAATGACTGTTTGTCACATAACAAGTTTGTGGTTTTCTTGTTGTTAAATTTCTCCAGATCGTGTTTTATATCCCTCTCCATCAGAACTTCAGACTTAGTTTATCATCCATATCCATGTTTATCTACATTTAATCCTAGTATAGGTTTTCTCAGATGACCTTTTTACTTCTCTTTCTTTCTTTTAATGTGATTGTTTTATTGACTCTTTTGCCGATGTGGGACTTTCCATTATATTCACAAGCCCAATTTTAAAAATTTTGAGGAGGCAATTTATTGAAGGAGGGGAGAATGTAACACCCCAAGCTTCCATGGTACACTTGCCTTTGAATAATACAGTAGCGTGTGTTGTAGGCAACTTCGAGTTCTAACACACACCACAACCAATCAAAATAGCCGTTATGAATAGTAATACACACTCTTTGAATATTTATACATTTTATCTTTCAAAATGGACTTCATTTTTTGATTCGGAATATCGAAATTAGATTAGGTTGATTTTTTAACTTTTCTGATAACTTTCATTTTTTTTATGAATAGTGAAAATTACTATATTTTAATTAAAAATAGCTTTTTAATCAAAATAATTAGTAGTGATAAATTATAAATTTGAGTTGTTTTAAATTATATTTAGAATATATTTTTACCATTTAATACAATTTTGTTCATTGGACATAATTTCAAATTTAAACCGGATATAAACAAGTGTCAATCTTTTGATAGTTATTATTTCTTAAAACACGCTTTTCGTATTGACAGAAGAAATTAATTTTAAATTAATTTCTGCCACTTTTGTGTTTTGAATATGAAAAAAATGGATGCCATATTTGGAATCTGGATGTCCAAATTTTTTAAATAGGTAACTCTTATTTTTAGACATTTTGAATAATTACTTCGGTGAATATTTTATTTACCATGGTTAAAGGGTAAATCCGGTAAATAAGGGTAAAAAAATAATATTATAATAATATTAAATTAATTTAAAACGTGTCCAAACCCTATTTTTAGATACATGTCTAACCATGGGAATCTTTGGGATGATTGTGGGACCCCATGGAGCCACTTGTAAGTGATAATGACACTTTATATTAATTAAGTTAAACTAAATACAAAAATGACATAAGCATATATCTTTTAGATAAACAATTTTTACATAGGGTTAAATATGTTATGTATTCGACTATAAATATTAATTAGAAAGATAAAAATATTTTATACATAATGGAATTTTATTTATAATTTTTAGACATTTTATAATTAAATTTATTTATGACATAATAATGATGCAACATTTTCCTTATCAATGAAAGAATCAAATAATTGGTATTATAAATGATAAAATAAATATAATTTTAAAGTTTCTATGAAATAAAAAAATTTTATTGGTTAATATTTCATGTTATGATTTATTAAATTAATTTTATTCTAATTAATAAAGTTTTTAAGACTTTAACAAAAATCAATTATTAAATAGTGTCAAAATTGACATAAAACATTATTTAAAACAAATATTATATTATTAATGGATATTCAGTTCCTAGAAATCTAAGGAACATACAAGAGACTTACATAATGATAGTTGTATCATTAATGGACCACTTGGGAGTCTATTTTAATTATATAGTATGTTTATTAACAATATATTATAAAAATACAATGAGACATGGTAAATGTCAAACTATTTTACTAAGAGTTAAATATAAATGATAAGGTTAATATAGTGACCCAAACCTCTATAAAATCTATTGGTTGATAGGATTTCTACCCATAACCACCTTATACTAGAAATAAATCAGTTTGCAGCCATTAGAAACCGAATATTAATTTATTATAAAATAATATTTCTATCGTTTCCTAAGGTGCCTCTCACCCTTCTTATAAAAGGGCACTCCCCCTTCTATCAAATTCACACCTTCAAAGCCTTTTGGCTCGGACAACCCCTGCCCAAATATCCTCTCAAATTCCCTTAATTCATATTAGATTCCCTACTTTGGTCATAAATCCAACTTAATGATCCCTTTTGATCAAATCAAAAGGAAGAACCCGAAGAAGAGGTAATGATTTCACCACCCTCTTTCAAGTTCTTTTCTTCTTACACTTCTTATTTATTTTTTATTTAAATTATAAAATAATAAATCTAGTATATTATATATAATTTTATGTTATTATAAATATTGTACAACCATATTAATTATTCTATCCATCCTTGGAATGACATGTCACCATACGTGTGTACGCACGGCCTATCGTCTCCACGTCATGGTGTAATTGTTATTAAATATATTATTATTTGGATGGGTATAATAATGATGTGTAATTAATATAAATAATAAATATAACATGATTATTATTCTTTATATATGATATACCATCCAATTATATATTATTTTAATATCAAAAGAATGATATTGTTGCTTGTGCGTACGTACGGATTACTGTCTCCACGAACGCGATGAGATTCATTCCCCATCATATCCATTCAAGAATAAGATTCATTTGAGGATTAAAAATAGTTTTTAGAGACATGATATCATTCTGGATAATAATAAGATACATCCCATCCATAACAAATATGGCTCACATAACAAATAATATAAAGGAAAACGAATCTGTTAACACCCGAAACGATGATAATACTAAGATATTATCAACAAATCAATGTTAAAAGATCATATATGATATCATATTAATGTATATGATTCCTGAATAATTAAATAAAAATAATTTAACCATTATAAAGGAGGTTAAACTACCCTCTTCCATGGAAAAAGTACAAAGTAAGGGGTTTCTTATCCCACATTTAATTCCGTGAGATTTCCATTGTTCACCACTTATTTATTGCATGTGGTGTGTGTACTGCCCATGATTGTATTCATTGTGTAATATACATAAATTTATGGATATTTACATCATGATTGTATGATCCTTCTTTCATGGGTGTATTTTTTTTAAGTTACAAAATCGATAAGGGAATTTGAAATTTCAATTTCCACTCATTCATCTTTACGCATACTTCATTGATTATTTTACTCCAAGATTATGATTGGAATTACTATTCATTTGCTTATGTCATAATTTCCACTCCCCTTTCTATGGAGATAATTTTGACACACATAATCACTCCATTGATAATTCCTCAAGTTATTAATATGAACTTGATAAGAGTGATTTTAACTCAATCTCCATTTGTTGTGTTAAATATCCAATTCATTGGTGTTGTCTTTACAAGAATATGTGCGAATGTCCTCTGATTGATTTACACTAAATATCAAATCATATTGGGTGTATTTATATTTGTCACACATAATTATGTCATTGATTTTTCCTTAACCTAAGGATGCGTTCTTTACAAGAGATTTCATCTCAAATTACATTCCATTGAGACTTCTTTGTTGTTATACACCCAATCACTTTTATATGGTGTATATAATGTACTTTGACATAGTATATCATTAATACCTTTATTCTCATTATATTACAATGTTTTCATAACCTCAATTATTTTTATTCAAGTGTCTCCCTTTTGGTTAGGAACTCTAACTAAAATATCATTTTTAATGTTTTAATGATTTATTATTCTAAATATTTCTCATTAATGTCCATGTTTTAAAAATGGTTTTAAGGATTTATTTATTTGGAAATTAATGTTTTAAAATTAAAATTAATTTTAAAAGTTTCAAAGTGGTATGGGACACTTTGATTCAAAAATCAATTTTTAAATGGATTCTTGACAAATAGTGTGACTTTTAAATGATTTCAAGAAAAAGGGGGATATTTCTCTCTGATAGTTTTGATGATTATTTTCATCTATGTCAATATACTTCATTTCCTGATTGAGGTTAATCTGATACAATACAATCTTTCATATTGTATCAAATGAGTTATGTTTGACTTAGGATGTGCTATTTTTATACCATTCATGGTTTGTGGATAACATATTGACATTTCGTATGCCAGTTTTAATACGAATGTTTATTATATGTTTCAAAATTTTCATATGAGGAATGCATTGGACATATTAAGGGAAGGGTGGAGCCTGTTATAGCTCCTCGATGCTTCGGTAGGTCTCATGAGACAAACTAGTGTCATGGAACAAGGCCTTGAAAACAACTTATTTGTATTCTTGGCACAAGGCCTTGAATATGTGGTTATGATTGACTGGCATTATGCATTCCATTATTATGAAAGTGGTTATTGATATTTCATGTGATTATTAGACTAGTAGAATATCCATGTGAATAAGTAAATGGAATTATTTCATTTTATCTTTTCCATATTATGCTCAAGTTCAAGTTTAAAAGGCTTTTGTTTTAGTTATAAATTGCCTTAAATGTTTATGCTTATTTTTGATAGTTTCCTCTATATTGTTATCCTTACTGAGAATCTGAGCTCAACCCCTATTGTGTTTTATTTTTCCCTGGGTGTGAAGAAGTATTTTATGAATGACCTGCAGGGATAGTATGAGGGGATATGAAGAGAAGATGTTTTTGTAGTTTTTTTTCACTTTATGATGTAATGTAAAATTTATGAATATATTTAGTGATTCCAAGGCTTCTAATCTAATCGGTCTTTCAAGACTTGATCTTTTGTGATCATGCCAATGATACGTATTAATGCACCAACTCTTAGTAACTGGGTTCGGGGCATTACATAACCGGTTAGGTTTCACTTAATAAATTAATGAAATTTATCCGGTAGGTTATTTAATTTATAAGAGTGATTGTATGAGTGATATTAAAATTATGTTCCAATTTACATACCTGATTTATCTATGATTTCTCAATATTTTTTCATAAATATTAGGATTTCTCTAGGTAGGATGATGATCTTAAGTTTAATGGGAAGATTATGCTACTTAATAAGGATGAAATGTATAAGTTTTCATGAGTGAAAAGAAGACTTAATGAGTTTTAGTTTTCATTTTAGATATTTTAGTAAATGGTTTTTAAAATATTTTGGTAGAGAAGTTTAAAAGGACTAAAAAAGACCCAAACTCTCACCTTTAATCAATTGGATAGGGGGGTTTGACCATCCTCATCCATGATTCATGGTTCTGGAAATTTTTTGCCATTTTTCATTGAAAATGTCTTATATCTTATTTTATGTATAGAAAATTAATAAAATTCTATATTTATTTTAAATTTATATAAAATTTTCACTTATGGGATAAAAATAATTTTTAATTGAATCTTAATGGTTATTTGGAGTGTAATAAAATTATTTTTATGAGGATATTTTATTTTTAATTTATAGTAATGAAATAATTACAAAAAATTATTACCCAAAGTATTTAAGAAGTAACATTATATTTTATTTATTTTTAAAATTTTATTTTCTCATTTTGATTAAATATAATAAACATATTGTTATTATAATGAATATTATACTTGAATTTGGTATAAAAACATTATTATACTTAAAAAGAAATTTTATTAAAAAACCCCTTTGCCTTTCATTTTACAGGGTGAATTTTAAATTAAATTTATAACTTCTAAAAATTGAATTTGATAAAAACGATTCCATATTTGGATTCATCATAATTAATATTAGATAATAAGGATAACATAATTTTTTTCATAATTAATAGTGAAAAAAATAAAAATATGTTACTATGGTTAAGGTTAAAATGAATTTATTTGGGTTTAAACTAAATTGACAAGGGTTTAAATGATCTAAACAGTTGTCTAAATACTATCATATGGCTTGATTTGGATCATATATAATCTAAAATTTTAGTAATGGACAATTTTTTAGTCATTTTTCTTTAGTAAGTCATTGATATATTTTAATATTTTTAATAATTCCATGTGTGTCTTCTCTCCAACATATAAAAGGACACACCCTCTCCTATTCTCTCCACACATAAATAGATTTTTTTGGCCAATAATATAATGAACCTAAACTATATACACTCTCAAACCAGTACCTTACCCAAACTATTGCATATCCAAGGGTGTTCTCACTCCCAAGGGGCTGGCGACTATCACCCGGGCATCAACAACAAACAAAGGGAAAAATTTATCCCAACTTGAAGTAGAAAACATGAAATATATAAATATATACATAATCAAAATAAATATTAGAACATTAAATAGGAAAAAAATATGTCATATAAAAAATGAAACAATAGAAGTGATGCATCTCAAAATAAGATAAAAAATATCCATGTACAAGTCCAATACAAAGGGACAAAAAAACCAAAACAACCACTCCAAGTGATAATGTGGGAAAACTCCCAAAATCTCACCCCCATATACCCAGACACAACTAATAGAAACATCACTACCTCATTGTGGAACCTTGACTATACCAACATCGAAAAACATAATAAGGTATATGAACTACCAAAGGGATACACGGGGTATGAACTAAATAGGAATAGTAGGATCCAGCTCAGGTGTTTCATGTCAGGTCTTTGTACTAAAATCTGAACATGGTAGAATTTAATGAAAACAAGTCATGATAATTAGTTATATATTTTATATATCAAAATCTTTGTAAAATGTTTCCAATTTTTCAAAATTCTAAATAATCTGAGTAAAATATTTTCAATGTATACCACATATATCAAGGTAGTTTAGCCAAAATCATGTATCACACACTATATTAAATCAAATGTAGTATATACCAAATCATAGGTAACATAATGCCATGGATCACTATAGGTCAGGATATCTAGATCACTCATGCCTAGATATTGAAAATCATGTGAATTAAGTCTCTATACATATGAATCGGGTCTAGAGATAAGATAAACACTATAGCAAATGAACCTAAAAATAGGTCTAAATGTCTCCTAAACAATGGGCCTAGGGAGCTGAGGAACACCCAATGAGTGACTCCCCCCCCCCCCCCCGACAATATCAATGGAAAATAACTATTGCTACAACTTTTTCCTAAGTACCCAAGGATTATCTTGTGATACATTTTAAAAAACATTTTATCAAAATCATGATTTAAAATCCATTTCAAATATCCATTTGACAATTATTTGAAAATACCCTTTATTTTACTAAGGAAAGGGGAAAACCATATTTCCTCAAAAACCATTTGTACACATGAAATTCAATCAAACCAATTCATTTATAAAACAATTTATAAAACTTCAGTAATGTAGTTCATCCAATATAGGCTTGATATCGAACCACCTACCTCAAAATCAGGTTAGACCCCCCTGAAACAGGATCCCTGATATGAAAGAATGAAAATACCATAACAAAGTCCCTAGAATCAGTCTTTATTTATCATAATTAATTCAAAAAATAGACCAGTCAATCAAAAAAAACAACACATACCTTAATAAACTCTCATGTTCCACCAAAAACAACAAAAAGGACATCCTTTAGAGGAATATTACACAATTTATCTATAAATAATCAAGAGAATAAAAACCACAAGACCAATCAATCTAAAAATTTAGGTAAATGGAGCTATTATGGCCAATGGAAATGATGAAGAAGAAAGTTCATTTATCCAGATAGAAATAGTGCAACCATAATGAAGTTCAATCACTAAATTAAATGATTTAGAATGAGAATATATCAATAAAATCACTTAGGAAACCTTATCAGTTTTGATAGAGGAGGTTATGGTTAAATGAAAATAAAATCATAATTGTATAAAATAAAAACCTGCAGGTCATGAACATTACACGATGTTAATCCTAGGATAAAGACACGAAGTCCAAAAAATCCATACACATTAAAAATGCATTAAATTAATTAAATAAATGATCTAACAAAACTTTTCACAACATGAACCATTCTCATGATGTTTAAATATTTCACGCGCTAAACCCATTCAGGACATAATCCTAGAAATAGATTCACATCAGTAAAACCTTTCATGACATAAAATAATTTATCAGGTAGATTCTATAGAAACACATAGAAAAATCCTCGAGTCAACCTAGACCCCAAATTATATCCTCTTAATCCTTTTTCATATTTATATGGAAACTCCATTAATTCAAAAAAAAACACATCCCTTAACTTTAGATCATTTTCCCCCAAAAATTATCTCCATCCATGGGAGTTCCAAAACACATGAAAATAAATAGGAAAATAAAAATAGAGATGATAAATACCTGAAATAAGGCAATTGGATGTTACAAACTCCCAACCATAAGAGATTCCATCCCTATGAATTCATGTAGAAGAATGGTGTTCATAAATAGGTGAGGCCACTACTCCCTCATCAATGACTCATACTACAAAGCCTCGTGGGAATATTTTTTTTGTGTTTTCATAATACTATGACAAATAGAATAGACATACTATGAAATATTTTCACCTAAAAATAAATGATCTCCACCAGTCTCTCGACAATAGAAACATCTGTCTACAACTTGATATCTTCCCAACTCAAAATATAATAGGGATATGGATGGTAATTCCTAAGAAGGGATTTTTTGAAAAAATATTGAATACCTATAAATTAAATTATCAATGAACCCAAATAACAAAACTTTCCATGATGCTCAGAGACCGTAAATGGACCAACATATATTAGAGTAAAATTTCCTCATTTTCCAAGCTGATGGTTACCTAATCAAGGAGATCTTTCGAAAAATCTTAGTAACCAATAGAAATATTTGCTACTCCCACATCAAAAAATAATTCTACCAAACCTCACAAGAATATAATCGGTTCTTTCATAATACTCGGACTAATAGAATAGACATCCCATGGAATACTTTCACCTAAAAAATAATTATCTCCACTGGTTTCCCTATAAGAGAAATTTCTAGCTACAACTTGACATCTTCGCAACTCAAAACATGAGAGAGATCTCAATAGTAATTATTAGGGTATGATATATTGAAAAAATAATGAATACCCAAAAACTAAATTGGAAATGAAAACAAATAAAAACATTCCCAAGCCGCTTAGTGAGCTTAAATGTACCAACATATCTCAAAGAGAAACTTCACTATTTTCCAAGATGATTGTTACCCAATCGAGGATATCTTTCAGAAAACCATTGTAACCAATGAAAAACTAAAAGTAATGAAGTAGAAAATCTAAATATGAATTTTTTCGACTCTAATATATAAATATATGTTTATTTATATACTAAATCCTTGTCGGCATCCCCTAAATGGGAGTTAGTCCAACAAGAGAGGTCTCAAACACATCTTCCCAACAAGGAGGTGACCTGAAAGGGAAACCATACAAAACATTGAAGGTAACCATTCTGATTGAAGACCATTATGATCGATAACTGAAAATTATTTTTATAAGAAAAATCAACCTGTCCCATATGGTTATCCCATGATTCCCAGAAATCCAAGATACAACCATATAAAATATCCTCTAGGGTCTAAATAACACACTCTTCATGTCTATATGTATGTGGATGGTAAAATATATTCAACCTAACCTGATTCCCCATAATCTCCTAGATAATCTTACATAACTATGAGTTAAACCTACGATCCCTATCTGAAATAATGGAATATGGAACTCTATGCATCCCATAACCGCTTACACATAAATATTATCCATATCTATAACTTTAGGGTGTCCCTAATCATAATGAAGTGAGCTAAATTTTCCAACTGATCAATCACCATCAATATGGACTTCCTTCCTCAAGGATTCTTTGGCAATCAAACAAAAATTATATGGAAACCTCATCCCATTTTCTATCCTGCACTTGATGATAATGGAGAAACCTAGAAGGTTTCATATGCTCTTCCTTTTCCTATTGGAAGGTGTAATGGAGGGACAGACAATCTACAATGCCACACTTCATAACCAGCAACTATAATCACCATTTAATATCATAATACATGTTCATAGTTCTGGGATGAATAGACTATGAAAAACTCTGATAGAAAAATAAAATGGAGATCCTCACAGAAACTGGGATGAAAAACTGATCCCCAAAATAGAGAATACCATCTGAAGGGATAGACCAACCAGAAATGGTCTCCCCATGAAATAGTGTTTCTAAAATTCCTCTAAATTCATCATTCTTCTACTAATCCTATATAATAGGCTCAAGGAGAGTTGATTCTAATTGAACACTATTCATAACAACACCTTAAACATCCTCCTAAGAATCAAGGTGCAAATGATCGAAGTGCTCAATAAGGTTCCACTCATCCTTCAATTTGAGAACATATCGTGATGGTAATTTTTGGTTGAGATCATATAAAATGGCATTCCACTTCCCTAGGCTATAGACGATATTGATGTTAAATGTATGAAAGTATTCCACCCACTGCCACTGTATGAGATCCAAGAATTTATAATAAAATATATAGCTCATAATCTTATGGTTAGAAACATCTATGAACCACTCCTCAAAAATATAGTGTCACCAAAACATAACTACATTAATTAATGTGACAAGATCTAAGTCATGAGTGGGATTATTCTTATCATGAGGTTAAATTTGGAAGGATCTGTAATATTTGACAATATTATCCTACAAAAGCACATAACCCAAACCCGCACCAAAAGCATCAAAGAAAACCACATACCCCTTAATGAGATTAGGTAAAAATAGAATAAGAGTTGATGTCATAAGTAGTTTTATCTCATATAAATAATAATAACACGAATAACATTTTTCATATTATATTTATTTCATCCCTTTACTAGTAATAGCATTCATATTGATGCCAACTTTGAGAGATCCTTGTCCAACTATTGGTATTGTCCTGCAAGACCAAGGAATCTCTGAATCTCAAGGACATTCTGTGGGTCATCCCATTATAATACAATTTTCACATTGTCAGTATTGACTGATAATAAATGATTAAAAATCATGTTCCCCATGAAATTTACTTCATGAATCTATAAACTAAATTTAAAAATATTTCCATACAAATGGTGACCCATTAGTATTTTCAAAACTAAACTCAAATAGTGCTTGTTCTCTCTCACTCGGATCTCAAATAAATTAATATATCATCCAAAAAAACTACCGAAAATGTTTAGAGACATAAATGGAATATTTGTCTCATAAAATACATAAAAACTACAAGAGAATTAGTCAAAAAAAAGTCACTCAAGATATTCATAATAGTCATTCCTTCTCTTGAAATCCATCTTCGGTATATCAGACTCCCAAACTCAGAGAATTTGATAACTCGACTGAAGATCAATTATCAAAAATTACTATTAACCCTTTTTACTATTAAAAATAATCATCCTCATGGGCTAAGGATACTTATTATTAACTGTTACTTAGTTCAACTTCTGATAGTCCACACACAATTAGAGTAAATCATTCACCTTCTTGGAAAAGAGAACAAAGGATGTATAAGGAAAAAACAATAGGGAACAAAATCTTTCACCATTAGATCATTTAACTAATTCTTTATCTATATTATATCATGTTGAACCATATGATAATAGGGTGTTGAAACTAGCTGTATAAATGGAACCATATCAATCGTAAAATCTACCTCCCTCTCTAGAGTAAGACCAGATAAATCATCTGGCAAAACTTTTGGAAATCCCCGAACAAAAATAATTAGATCAACAATGTAATAAATTTCATTAGGATCAAATATAAAAATAGACACAAAATATCTTATGCTATGGGTGGGAAGGTCCAGTATGGCCTGTCCTTAGATCCCACACTCCCTATAACACTCAAGAGATCACATCGGTGGAAAAGAAAAGACACACCGATGATAACAATCAATCTCAACATGGAAAAGATAATAAAATGATTCTATATTATGACATCAACTATATCTAGATCAAGAACTAATTAATCCTATACTAAATCCACGTTAGAAATTGATAGTGAACAATAAAGTCACTAAAACCCCTTTTCTTTCCTCTTCCCAGGAGGTGCCACTAACTCCATACCAATAGACATGAGCTCCGTTTGAAGTATACTCATATCCAAAAAACAACTCCAAATAAAATATTGAGAAGTATTTGTATAAAATAAAGAAGTCTCTACTAAATATGTAATAAATATGGTACCTCTCACTATAGTTAGACCTTCATTTAATTCCACTGGAAACTCATCCACTGTCTAGAGGTTCTTAACTCTTAAGGCCTATGGTTGGAGCCCTATAGTCTTTGAGTCATATAACTATACCATAATATATTTTGTAACTAATGATCCTTGACCACAATGTGGTATAGACATATAATGACATAAATGCTACAGATGGACATAATAACCAAAACTGATATATATATTCATTGGTGTGGAACAAGAACATCAGGTATACCCATCCTTTATACACTAATAGCAAGTCAGGGGTACACAACTACCTATAACTGAAGGTGAAAAGGAATCCCACTATAGAGAACCACCTCCACCACTCTTTAGATGATAACAACACCACCACTTCCTCCATTACACGCCATTTAATCTTCTAATAGGTAGAAGAGAATAGAAGGAATAAAGAATCTTGCCATCCATATCCATCTCCGCCATCACTTCCCTATCAAAAATTTTTATATAGGTATAATTTTTTTAATTAATACCTATGATCTGTTATCTATTCAAAAAACCTATAGGTACTTCTAATCCTTTATTTTTTTCATTATTTACTACCTCCGAAGAAAAAATAACTAGCTCTGTCAACCAATTAGTGTACCCTATCACTAAACACTCTCCCCACTATAAAGAGAGGAACTCCAGATAATTCACCAACATCAGCTACCCTAAAAAACTACTAAAAGAAGTGATTACTAAAACCCCTCTAGTCCAATCCTACATTTATATCCACATGTACCATGGAATACTACCATCTCTTGTGGGGACCTTTGAGTCTCAATACCGTATAATTCACCTTGAAATTCATAGGTGTATATAGGAAGTTGAAGATCAGATTGATCTTTTCTAGCTATTACTTCACCTCTTGAGGATAATTATACCCCATAAAATGATAGTGGATTCTAGTGTAATAACTCCCATCATCGATCTCATTCTCCTGCAACTTCTAGTTGCACCTCAACAACTACATTCTAGACTTACGATACATTTAAGCTGATAGTACAAACTTCTTGTATGATATCCTTAATAAGATTATAATATAGAGATACAATCCATTGAGTAGAATATATTTCACCCTCCTAAGGAACCATAATAAAAAAAATTGAGATTAAGATTAATAACTCAAAACATGAAACATGCATCTAAACATCCCATGGTAACATGAGTCTCGTCATGGAATGAACTTGCCAAGAACTCACCACAACCTACCTATCAAGTGCCACAAATCATATCTCTAACCTATTAAGTCCCAAAACTAAGAACAAACATTACTAACTAATAAAAAACTATGATGAACCTAGCCTAGATACCCTCTCAAACCCGTACCTGGTCTAAAATGTCACATATCCCAAGGGCATTCTTAGTCTCCATGGGCTAGTGACTAGCACCTGGAAATCAAAAAAACCAGAGGGAATGATTTTATCCAACCTAAAGTAGATAATATGATATATATATATATATATATATAAATACATAAATTATGGGAATAAATAGTGTAAGAGTAAAAAATAAAAACAAATATGTCATATCAAAAAGAAAACATCAGATGTGATTCATCTCAAAATATCTAAAAAATCTCCGAGGAATAAGCCCAACATCAAGGGACAACAAAAAACTGAAATAGCCACTCCATGTGATAGTGTAGGAAAACTCCTAAAATCTCACCACCAAAATCCTAGATACAACTAAAAAAGCCTCACCACCTCACTATGGAACCTTGACATTCCTTACATCAAAATATATAACATGGTCTATGCACAACTGAAGGGGTTCATAGGGTGTAATCTAAATAGGCTTGGTAGCATCCCACCCAGATGTTCCATATCAAGTATATATAAAATAATATGAAAAATATAAACTTTAAATAAATCAATAAATGATCACCAGTTAAATAGTTTTTATATCAAATTCAGGGAAAAACACTTCCCCTTTTTCAACAGTTCCAAATAATCATGGTAAAATGGTTTCAAATCATATCTCATATATAAAATAAATTCAAAAAAATCATGTATTTCATATCATATCAAAATCAATACAAAATAATCATAGGTAAAATCATACTAAGGGATCACTATGGGCCAAGATATCTAAAACACTCGTACCCATACATAGACAATCACATGCATCAAGTCTCAAGACAAATGCATCTAATCTAGAGACCTAGGAACACCCCAATAAGTTAACCTCCAAACATGTATAATAAGTCCATAAAAAATTGGACCCATGGAGTAAAGAAACACCCCATGAGTTAACCCCTAATAGTATCAATGGATGAGTCATAGTTTTACACCTACCACCAAAGTAACCAAGGAATTCCATGTGCTACATCTTCCAAACAATTTCATAAAAATCATGATTTGAAAACCATTTTGTAAATCCATTTAAAAATTATTCAGAAATACCCTTTATTTTACCAAAACAGGGGTAAATTTCTTTCATCAAAACAAATTTTCACACACAAAATTCCATCAGGCCAATTCATTTATAGAACATTTTATAAAACTAGAGAAATGTAACTCATCCAACATATGCAAGAGATAGAACCAAATACCTCAAACACGGGTCACACATGCCCATAATGGGATCTACTAACAAAGAAGAATGAAAAGAGAAAAAAGCCATTTAATCAATACTTACATCTCATAATCAATTCAAAAAAACAAAAAGGTGGGAAGAGAAGATAAAATAGTATGTACCTCGATAAAACCACATGTCACACCACAACCAACACTGAGGTTATCCTCTAGAGGAAGATCAAAAAATGGATCTATATAGGATCAAGATAATTAGTAACATAATACCAACATATCTGAAAATTATTACAATAGTGATGGTATAACCAACATCAATAAATATGAAAAAATATCAATTACCCAGAGAGACACACCATAACTATAATTAAGATCAATCGCTGAACGAAACAATCTGGAAGGATCGAAGATCCCCAGAATTGCATGGTAGATCCCCTGGGTTTCAAGAGAGGAGGATTCAGTCAAATGAAAATAAAATTATATGTGAAATCACATAAAAACATATAAGAAGTGACCATTATATTACATGAATCCTATGTTCCCAATGTGAAATCCATGAAGACACATATAGTGAAAAAGGAACCACCTTAGTTAAAAAACACCAAAAAATTTCATTATGTAAAATAGTATCATGATGTGTAAACATTTCATTATCTAAACTATTTCATAGAATCATCTTAGCAAAAAATTCATGTTGTGTAACCCTTACATGATGTGAAATAGTTTAGCCTGATGATTTTGTAGAAAAACATATAAAAATTTTCTTGTTCAACCCATAACCTGACATATATACTCTTAATAATTTTTCACATTTATACATGGAATCCATTAATTCCAAAAAAACATAAATACTAGAATTTTAGGAAATTTTTTTCATAAAAATATCTCCATCCTCAGGAGTCCTGAAATGTACCCAAATAAAGAGTGAAATGAAAAGGGAGATGATAAATACATGAAATAATGTCATTAGATGTTACAAATATGTAAAATAATCGCTTACATACATCAATACCCACATATTATAGGTCTTGGTATGATCCTCAGACCAACCCAATAAAGCTTTAGGTATAGACCTAATGTTTTTGTTTAATGAAGAGTTATAGTTCTTAACCAAGTGTTTTTGTTATATTTATTTTTCTACCTCCTTAAAATATTCTTCAAAAAATATGAAATAATAAAACTAGTATCTTTCATGTATATTTTTTTTGATCAAATGTAATATCATGTATCCATCTACTTCTTCTATCAAATGGGAAATGAAACTAGTGTTCATGTGTAAGGACAACTAATTCCTTATGAACCAATGTAATTAATTTTCTCTCACCGCATCGCACAGCTGGTTATAATGATGGTTTTAAATTATGTATGTCATATTATTGAAATATTTATCATTATTTAAATATTATGTATCATATTATTTATTAGCTTTCCATCTATTGAAAAATGATTGCGTAGTTTGTGAGTATGTGTGGATTACCACCTTCATGAAGTGATGTGATTCATTTTTCATCACAACATCACATGGATCATATATATAAGTGTATTTAAAGATATAATAATATATTTATCATATAATAATTATTATAGAAATACAAAATAATAATTACCTTCTTTTCACCATGTTTGTGGAAAAATCAAAACATTAGTCATGCATACGAACGTACATGAAGAATCAGACTTGAGGTAAGGGACAATATAACATAAAAAAATATTTATATATATTTCAGATATTTATATTATAAATAATTTTCTTATATTTTAATATTCATAAAGTTATTTTACTGATGTGTTTAAATTAACATTAGTGAATTATAAAGAAATTTTTTGACTTTCTATCAATGGTTTTCAAAAGAAATTTTTTAAGGAACGTTTTGAAAAAAGGAAAAAGGAATGTTATATTTTAATATATAAAGTGTCAATAGTTTTTCCCACTTACATAACCAGTATTTTATGTTTGGATTCATTTATAATCTTTCATTTTTTTCTCTTTGAAAAACTCCCCTTCCCTATGTTTGGGGTGTTTTAGAAAAAAAATTAAATTGAATGAATATTTTTATATATGGAAATGTTTTTTGTATGGGTGTAAAAAATATTTTTTATGATTGTGATGATAAAAGTACAAGTTTTAAACTATTATCATTATGTTATGGATATTGGGTTCTTTTATGATAACAATTGAGGTCGATATACCCCATGATGATGGGTGAGTCCAATACAGCTCATGATAACAGCTTAGACCGATACATTTCTCTAACGAATTAGGTAAAGGGTGGAAGGTAAATAATTAAATTTCCTCTACGATATTGTTATATTTTATTGGGTAAGTTATTCCATTTATAAGAGTGATTATAAGAGTGATATGAAAATTATTTCCCAAGTTACCTATATGACTTATCAATGCCTTATATGGGTTTACAGGGAATTTTTTGATTTAAAAAGGTAATATAATGATATTATATTTAAAGAAAAGTATAATATACTTATTATGGGTGAAATGAATAAATTTTTGAAAAACGTTGTAAGAGTTTTTCATGACTGAAAAATGAGGTATAATTCTTAATTGAGCGTTTTTATTGAGCTTCATTTATTACCTCCTTCAAATATAGTTAAACAATGATAAAATAATCACATAAGTATCTCCCATATACTTGGATGTTGTTATATTAATGTAATAACCTATATACATCACCTATTTTGTCAAATAGAAATTTATTTTCTATTAATATTATCTGTGCTTTTACATTTTTTCCCTTTTTTGAAATTTCATTCTCTAAATTTTATTCATTACTTAAACAAGTGGGGATATTTTTCCTCCGTATAATTTTCCCATTCCCATGTTGCTTATTCAATCATATTATTCTTCCACAAAACTCAAACCTATTAATTAGTTTATTGTATAATACATTCTTCATGTGGTCAATAATATGTACTAGTTGTTCTTCATAATAATCGGTTTCTTCCGAATGAACTAATTTTGGGTGCAAAACATGAG
Organism: Viscum album; assembly: GCA_963277665.1. Classification (NCBI taxonomy): domain Eukaryota; kingdom Viridiplantae; phylum Streptophyta; class Magnoliopsida; order Santalales; family Viscaceae; genus Viscum; species Viscum album. The sequence continues at coordinate 48,955,964 of OY728138.1, read as the reverse complement.
ATGCATATGATACATATTTCTTCACAAAAAACATGATGTCTATTATGCACCTAAGATAAAATATGTAGAAAGGCCACCAGGTACTCATCCAATATTATATTATCTATAATTTCAAATACTCCATTTAACCAAATACTTAACATTCCATTTTTATCAAAATTCATAACACTTATCGATGGAGAAAATTTATGAAAAACAAGATCACCTACCTTGAATAAAACATAATTCCTCTAGATATATGTATAACATTCCTACCTTCTCTGAGACATAATAATTTTAAACTGAATCATCTTCACCTTATCATCCATTTCTTCTACCAATTTTGGACCCAACAACTATATTTCCCAAGCTTCTTCCCAATAAACTATAGTCTGACATCGGTTTCCATATAATTCCCCAAAAGGTTCCATCTAAGTAATTGAATGAAATTTTTTGTTATAAGAAATATTAACCAATGAAAAATGTTGATCTAAACTTCCCTGATAATCCCTTTAACAATCTTGAATCATGTCCTCCAAATTTTAAATTGTTTACAGTAAATTTCCATTAGATTGATGATGAAAGGTTATACTAAAATTTAATCCATTTCCCAATGAAATTTGATGTCCTTTCCATAAATTAAAGATGAATCTGGGATCATGATAAGATATAATTTAATAATGTATTCCATTTAATTGAATTATATCATTAACTAAAAGCTATAAATTTTTATCCACATAAATATTATCTTGAATGAGAATTAAATGAGAAGATTTAGGTAATTCATAAAAAATTTCCCAAATTTAAGTTATTTCATTGAGATGTATTTTTTAATCCCATCAAGAAAAACATTGATATATTTTCTCATTACCATTTTTTAATTAGAAAATATTTATTCATTCCCATTTTTAATTATTATTCCAATTAAACCTACTAAAAAATAAAAAATTTCATGTTAAAATTATAAATATAATTCTTTATTCCTTCCCATCTGAAATGTTTACAGAGGTCTATATTTGTTTACTATTGGGAAGAATAAAAATTGAATAAATATAATCCTCAATAAATTCATCAACTGAGGGTCACATCAAACACATAACCTTTTTTGAAATATCAACACACATTATTTTTTAATACTAAATGCTGTCAACATAAATTTTTAAAACAATTATTCCATTTCTAATAACAAATTGACTTCCTTATGAGATTTATTCATCCTATCTAAAAAAGATGAATTTAGTAGAACAAAAAAATTGGGGGAGTTACTACATGCACAATTTTTAGTCCAACATTAATCAAATAATTAACTAAATCATCATATTGTATACATTACATAGTTACTAGGGTATTTTCTTTCTAACTCAAAGAATCATCCATTCTATTTACTTTACCTAGATGGTAATGAATTGTGCATTAACAATACTTTTTCAATTCCATATATCACATATTTCTTATATTCAACTCTTTCTAAGTGAACATATACTTCAAACATTTTTTATTAGTATATATTTCACAAATTAATCTATATAAATAATATCTCCATCTTTGTAAATAAAACACTAAAGTCATCAGTTCAAGGTCATGTGTAGGATAATTTTTCTCATGAGGTTTCAACTGAAATGAATCATAATAAATTACCCATACATTTTTCATTAAAACAATAACTATTACCTATAATGAAGTGCCACTGTGGATAACAAAGTCACTATTTCTGGGTGGAACGTCCAAAATTGGAGCATTCACTAAAATTATATTCAATTCACAAAAACAATCTTTGAATTATTGTGTCCCAACAAACCTAAAATCTCTCCCGGTTAACTTGGTTATATAACTGTAAAATGAATTCAAAAAACCTTTTGTAAAATCCAACTAATATAAGAAAACAGTGAATCTAATCAAAACTTATAGGTATTTAAAATTCATCAACAACTTGTTTTTTGAGTGATCAATATTTATTCCATCTTTATTTATGATATGTTCAAGGAAGAAAATTTTCTATAACAAAAAATAACTTCTCTACCTTTTCTATATAACTTATTTTCATTCAAAGTTAAAAGAATAATCCCTAGATGTTTGTTATGATCATCATAAATGTTTTACCAAAAAAATACCATCAATAAATAAAACCAAAAAATTATCCAAATATTTTTAGAAAACACTATTTATAAGATCTGTGAATACAATTTTTTCATTTTTCAAGCCCAAGGGAATAACCACAAACTCATAATGCCCACACCCACTACAAAACACTGCCTTATGGATGTCATCCCCCTTCACTTTCACCTGATGGTACCCAAACCTCATATAATCCTTTGAAAAGTATTAATCTCTCATGAGCTAATAAAAAAATTCATTTATATAAGGTACAAGATAATTATTCTTAACAGTGATGTTATTCAATGATCTATAATAAATTATAATCCACATGTAATTATATTGATTTTTAAGAAAAAAAGGATTACCCCATGGTAGAGTCCTAGGATTAATGAAACATTATCAAGAAACTCAAAAAAATATTTTTAAATTCCATAATTTCTATTTGAACCATTAGAAAATGGGTTTTTGGAATTCTCTTAACATGAAGAACCACATCCTTTGTATATTCATCTTCATATCATGTATAATACCAAGAAAAGCATTAGGAAAATATCTATATATTCGATTACTGTAGATACATCATTAATATGAATAGCTCTCTTATTTTAAAAAATAATATCAATATAATATTCAGTTCAATTTTTTGATAGTTTTAGTACTCCTTGATATGTTATAAGAGGTATGAATTCATTCTTATATAACAAATGTAACTCATTTTGAAAAATTACTCTTTTGGCTCAAAATCTATCTAGACATGATAAACTGAAATCAAATCCATATCTAGAATAACATCATATTCTATAATATATATGACAATAATTATATTTAGGTAAAACCCTTACACATATGATAACAGGAAGATATTTGAAAATTATTATTTCCTTAATACTAAACCTCAGTGTTTTATAAAAAGTCATGACATTGACTATTGAGTTGAAATATTTACTTTACCCGAAAATATATTAGAAATTAAAAAATATGTAGACCTGAAATCAAAAAAGACAATATGATAATGTATATAAGAATTTAATGTGAATGTTACTACTTTATTCGATGTCCCAATATCTACTGAAGTAGTTGCAAAGGACTTCACCACACCCTTTTTCTTATAGTATGTCTACTTCACATCATTCATGCCATTATTTGGACCTGTATCTACATAATTACATGTCTCATTACATTTTAAAAACCATAGTAATTATTTATAAAAATTAGTCTTACAAATACCAAGATCTTTTTCTTTGAAATCAAAAGCTATATGCACAAACATGCCATATGAGAATAATTTTTTGATATTTCATAAGACATTCCACAAGGTTATTTTTTCCATACCTATCAAATAATGAAAATTTTATTTACATACATTCATATTTATTTTATGGGTTCATCCCATTACACTTCCACTTAGATCACTTTTTATGCTTGTTTTCATTAAATACATGGTCATCAGAAAACTCTATTTATACCTTTTTGGCATAGTGAACATGTTTCTTATACCTTTTAGTTTCTTAGTGTATAATACTACTTGGAATATTTGTAAAGACCTGGAAATTTCAAAGAATTTTTTTCCTAATTTCTTTGGGATTTTACAAGAACACAGTTTCTGACGGAACCAGATTCCGAGGCCCGGTGTGCCCGGAATCAATTTCCGAAGTTTAGCTTGGGTACGATTAGTGAACAAATGAGCGGGTTTTTCTAACTTTTGATCCGGTGCTCAGAATCAAAATCTAAGGGCACCGATAAAATCGTAACGCCGATAATTACTTAGGAAGACCATTTCCGGAGTTGCGTTTTCTCGGGTGTGGTTATTAAAATATTGGTTTAAGTAATGAATAAAAATAAAATTTGTGCAACCAATTTTATTTTTATATCTTTGTGGTTTAACTTCCATGTGAGGGAGTTAGGGTGGGACCCACTAAAATCCTAACTCTCGGTAGGATATTAGTGAGGTGGGGCCTACATGAATCCCCACCTATTCAAATTCTCTAACCCTCCAAACACCCCATTAATTGCGTAACACACTCGCACCCCCCTTTAAAGAAAAGTCAACTCTCTTAATTAATTAACTGTTTGAGTGGTTCAATATAATTAATTTGAGAATTCAATTTTGAATTTTGTATTTATTGGTGGCTTGTGTGAGTTAAAATAAGACAAGTATTATTTCAATTAAGGGTGTTTGGGTTGTACGAGAAGGATTGGGATGGGGTTTTTTCTAAGTCTTGAAGAACGATCTTCCTCCATGAAGAACGTGAAGAATGCATCGTCGCCGATGAAGAACGCCGGCCTCCGATGAAGTACGACGAAGAAATATGAATCCTCAGATATCGACGACGTGATGCCATGTACTGTGATGTCGATGATTCTCTTCTCCGTGACGCTGACGACGCTTATGGAACCATGTTCCGTGACGCCGTCTTCCACGACGATTAATTCCCACGACGAACCATTGTTCGACAACACCTTGAGGTAGGGGTTAATTTCTTGTTCGTGAATATTTTTTCCTTGACGTTCATCGTTTTATTCTTGTGCCGCCTGTTATCATTAGAACGGGAGGAGGTCAGACCGCACGAACATGGCCGAATCTCCTCCCCATTTGATGTTGTGTTTGTTGCGGTATGAACAAGGGTGCGCGGTGCAACGACACCGCGTGGAAACAAGAAGAATGCAGCGAAGAAGCGCGGCATCATCGTGTCGCGTCGTGGAGGCCGAACAAAGCCGCGGCGCCGTCGCGCCGCGCCAGAAAACCACGAAGAGGCCGCGGTTTGTTTTTTTTTTTTTGAGGTGCAGATCGAAGGGTGATGACGAAACGGGCCACAGGAGCATTTTGAAGACTTCTCAGTGAAAAGCCGGTCCCGGGAGGACTGATGGTGAAGATTTCAGGAAAAACGGACCACCGGAGCACGTTCGGTGGTCCGCAGAAGGGCATGCCGGCGCGCCACGCTGGCACGGCGGCACCGGTGGCCGGAGGCGGCCATCAGCACCGAACGGCCGCCAGGAGGGACCACCGCGGCTGACTCCGTGGCGGCAGGCAGTGGTCCCGCTACCGCGCGGGACCAAGGGGAGATCGGGGGTTGTAACCCCTGGCAGTCAAAGGGAGCAGCCCCCATGTGGGGGGTCGCGGCTTCAATCAGGGGGGCGGCATGACCTCCCTTTGTGCGACAGCTTGGCTGAGCCGAGCTGTCTGGCCACGCGGGCCGTGCCCTAGTGGGCCGGACCCGGACCCGGGTCTGTTAATTTATTGTTCATGAATATTTTTTCCTTGCCATTCATCGTATTATTCTTGCACCGCCTTCTATCATTATAATGGGAGGAGGTCGGACCGCACGAACACGGCCGACTCTCCTCCCCCTTTGATGTTGTGTTTGTCTCCGCATGAACAAGGGTGTGTGGTGCAACAACACCGCGTGGAAACAAAAAGAATGTGGTGAAGAAGCATGGTGTCGTCGCGCCGTGTCGTGGAGGCCGAACAAAGCCGCGGCGCCGTCACGCCGCGCTAGAAAACCACGAAGAGGCCGCGGTTTGTTTGTTTTTTTTGACGTGTGGATCGACAGGCTATGAAGGAACGGGCCACAAGATAGATTTTAAGACTTCGCAGTGAAGATCTGGTCCCGGTAGGACCGCTGGTGAAGACCGCAGGCAAAACGGACCACCAGAACGTGTCCAATGGTCCGCGGAAGGGCCTGCCGGCGCGCCACGCCGGCACGACGGCACCCGGCGCGCTGCCAGGAGGGTCCGTCGTGGCTTCATCCACGGTGGCAGGCGGCGGTCCCGCGACCGCGTGGGACCAAGGGGAGATCTGGGGTCATAACCCCCAGCGGTCAAAGGGTGCGGCACCCACGTGGGGGGGTCGCGACTTCAATCAGGGGGGCAGCGCCCCCCCCCCTTTCCACGACAGCTCTGCCGAGCCGAGTTGTCTAGCCACACGGGTTGCGCCCGCCCAGGCCGGTTCGGGCCACACTAGCCGGTCTGGGCCGCTCCCTTGTAGGCCGGACCCAGACTCGGGTCGGGTCGACCCGATTCGGGCCGACCCATGGGGACCCGGGCCGGGGCCAAACCCCCTATTTTCGGGCAGTTTTCGTTCAAATGCCCATAACATGGGCTACAGACCTCCGATTGACGCACTGTCAGTTGTGATTAGATCCTTGGATCGAGACGGTCGTTTTGGTGTATTTCAATCATGTTTTCGGAGAACATTGTGTATGGACGGGTTGGTTCGAACCCAAAACCAACCGGGCCCTCAGAGCGGAAACGCTTATAACTTGAGCTCCGGACGTCTGATAGACGTGCCGTTGACTTTGTTGGATTCCTCTTGATGAGACGGATCTTTTGGAATACTTCCCCTAAGTATTGGACGCAGTTGGATAGTAGCCGGGTTGGATTGATCCCGAAATCCAACCGGGCCCCTGAAACGGAAAAGCTGATAACTTTCAGACCGGACGTCCGTTTGACGAACCGTCAGCTGCGTTGGTGATCACGTTGAGAAATGGTCCCTATGAGTATACCCTATGAGAGTTAAGGGTACAGTTGAGATACCGCTGGGTTGGTTCGCACACGAGACCAACCAGGCCCCTTGGATGAAAATGTTAATAACTCATCGACCGGGCGTCCGATTGACGCACCGTCTATTGAATTGAAACCCCTATGAAGAGGCGGTCCTTTGAGATACTTCGTCATGGGAATTTGTGATACTTGGAGTATCGACCTGTAGCTCATGGATCAGACCCTCCTGGAGACGAGCGTACGGAGTATGAAGACCTTGTAGTTGGCTGAGACCGGAAGACTGCTTGTCCGACTCGATTCAGAGTGACTTGTATAGCCCAATGGGGAGCATTAATATGTTTGGGTGGCGGACCGATGGCGGGGAGCACTACTGATTTTGTGTGGTAGACCCACGGTACTCGACAGAAGGAGTACCTCTACAGTCTATTAGGGGGGGGTGCACTACTGTGTTTGGGTGGAAGACCCCGACGGGAAGTACTATTGTGTTTGGGTGGCTGGACCGCGGTACTCGACAGGAGGAGTACATTAGTAGTCTTAGGTTAGTAAGCAGTACCTCAGAGTCGTGATAGGATCACAGTACTCGCCAAAGACGGGGCTCTTCAGCAGTTACGGTTTCGATAATGAAAATCCTGGTTTGAGCTGAGTCTACGACCTTTGTGTTTACCTCATGATTTAGATGGGTCCTTTGATAACTTAGGTATATGTATGGGCATATACCTAGGTAGTGGTTATCCATTTATTTCATAACCTTTGTGTTTCCTCATGATTGAGATGGGTTACTTGATAACTTAGGTATAAGTATGGGCTTATACCTAAGTAAGGGTTATCTCTTGAGATCCTTATTTGTGGTTATCCTTGTTGGATTTAGTGAGACCTTGAGGGTCTCGGGGTCCCTACTGAGTATCATATACTCACCCATGCACGGGTTATGCCCGCACCTCATTGTGTTGGTTACAGACGACGGGCAGCGCTGACGGAGGCTGAGTGTTCGAGGACTGGACGGTACCCGGTGGTGGACTTCACAACGAGACGATACTCGGAGGAGGTTGACAGGTGAGAGCATTGAGGAGGCTATATGTACCTACCCTTCAGGTAGGATCCGAGATGGACAACCCAGGAGCTGCTTCTATTCTTTCATCTATTTGTCTTTTCTGGTGTACTTCCTTTTAGTTGTAGTTGCACCTTTCAGTTGGGTTTGTATTCTGGCCTACTTACTTTTCATCACATTCTTTTGTACTTAGTGTATTACTTCCTCTTGTACTCTGTGGTGTTTGTTTACTTTTATAAAGGCAATTCCTTCCTAGTTATCAGGATTTACGCCTTTGGTGCTAGTCGCCAGCCCCTGGCCTATGGAAGGTGGGCTTGGGGTAGTCACGACACGGGCCCTGAGGATGGGTCATGACAATCTTGAACTTAATCCTGAGTAAAATCAATTACTTTTACTCTTAAGATCTCAAATAAAATTTGTTGCATACCTTTCCAATCAGGTGAATTTTTCTTCATACATAGACATTAAATACTTCTCCAACTACCTCAATTCCGAGAACTTATTTTCTATCCTTAGTATAACAACCTTATAAAAATAATTATCAAGGAAAATATTCTTAAATGCATCCCATTGCACATAATAAAACTCTTATATTTTTCTAGTAGTCCAAACCATGGACAACCATTGATCATATTAACAATCAAAATGGTAAATAAAAAGAGGTACCCTTTGATGATTTGAACAACAAATGAATTACAATATCATTTCTAGAGCATTAAACCATCCCTTGGTTACCCATGGGTCATAATATCCAATAAATTTTAGAGGGTTTTTTCTCATAAAATAATCCATAGTCATCATGTTCCTCTATAGTAAATCTATTTTTTCTCTAGCATGGATTCCATCACTATTTATAATCTCTATCCACTATTCTATCACAACAAAAAGCTACTCAATTCTAATTCCAACCATTCTAGGTTACTGATGTGGAAGGATATTGTCTTTTTAGTTCCTTCCTACTTCATCTTCCCTATTCCTTTTGGGGATTTTTTTTGATCAAACATAGATTATATGAAGAATCATAGTACTCTTAAAATGATATATCATGAAAACCATAGATTATAGTCTCTTAAGGTTATTTACATACATTATCTTATCCTCTAAAATTTTCTAAACCTTCCCACTAATACCAACTATAAATACCCAAACTTAAACAATTAATAAAGTTGATTCTATAAATAAGAATTCATTTTCATTCATTATTACAGATATTTTAGGTTTATACTTTTAGATAATTAGGTCATCACCATTACATAAATAAAAAATTACAATATAATGTGGACACCTCCACTCAGAATTTATTTTTCCCACAATACAAAACTTTTGTGATATAAAAAGATTTATTTTCATGAAATATCTTATAATTTTCATCTTGAACTCATCATTTTCCCTTCTCATCCTAAAAAATATAAAATTTTTTTGAAAATGTAGGATGAAAAAAAAACAAATCTCAACAAGTTATATGTAAAAGGAAGGAAGACTTTTAATCCCTAATAACTCATAAAAAAATTCCTTTTTCAAAATAAACTCTATGATAAAAATAAACATATTCTTACCCAAGAAATCAATATATCTACCTAAATAATTTCATAAAACATTTCATAATAAATCATAATGGAAAAAAACTCAAAAAGACTGATTTTCAACCATTAAAATTTCATGAATACTTTTTCACAATTTTATACATTTCACCCTTCAGAAGTAGAATATAAATTCCTTAAAAAAACTCATTAGCTTACCTTTTGAATCCATAATATTTATATAAAACCAAATAGAAAACATTGATAAATAATGTAGGTAACTTGGAACATAATTTTTATATCAGTCATACAATCAAACTTACAAATGGAAAATCGTACCTGGTAAATTACATTAATCTCTTAGGATAAAACTATAACCTATTAACTCAATACCTTTATCCAATGAATTAGAGAGATGTCTCAAGTTCACATAACATCATGTGCTATATCAGGCTCACCCATAATTATGAGATATATTAGGCTCCCCAGTCATCATAAAAAATGTCCAATAAACATTACATAATCATAAAACATGAAATATTGCATTTCCATCTTCATACTTATCAAAATATTTCTAGAACCCATAAGAAAAACATTACTAGATATCTCAATATCAATTACTTTAAGAATTTTTATTCAAAATACCTACAAAAAATGGAAGTAAGGTTTTTATATGAATAAAATATGAAATCTTATAAAGGAATCCAATCATCAAATAACAGTTATGGCAGTGAGAAAAACTGTTGACATTGTATATTTCAAAATAGAACAATCATTTTCCCTTTTTGTAAAAATATTCCACATAAAATATTTATTTTTGAATTAGAGAATTTTATTTGAAAAAATGAACTTTTTTAAGTATTCATCATGACAAAATTATCTTAGGATTAATTTTTTAATATTTTCAGAAAAGTTTGATTTTTTTAATGAATAGTAAAAATAATAAATTTTATTCAAAACTGTATTTTCTTTTCAAATATTACAGAGTCATATTCTATTTTTTATTATTTTTTAAATCTAATTATTTCATTTGTATTATAAATACTCTAATAAATTTATTTTTAATAAATATTATACTTCAATTTGGTATATAAACATTTTTAAAATTAAAAATCCATTCTTTTTTAAAACCATTTTTCATTTTGTTCTGCAGATTTTTTTATAAATTAAATTCTTATAAATAATTTGAATTAAAATTGATAATATTTATTACATATTTGGAATCAAAATAATTAATATTAATTAATTATATCAACTTAATTTTTATTCATAATTAAAAGTAAAAATATTAAAAATATGTTACCATGGTTAATGTTAAAATGGGATTACTATGGGATAAACTAATGATATAAATTTTAAAATGATAAAGAAAATAATATAAATACTATTTTATGGCCATATTTAGACCCTATATCTTATAATATATATAAATGGAGTACTTGGGATCCATTTTTCATGAGTTATAGATTAATATATTTTAAAATTTTATAAAAATTCCACCTATGTCATCTTCCCCACATATAAAAGAAAACCCTTTCTCACATCCTATCCACACTTAAAGATCATTTTGATTCTAAAAATACATTCCCAAATCCCTTCCCAACATCTCTTCCCACATACTAGAGTCCATTTTTTAATCAGAAGACCAAACTAGGATTTCTTTACGTATAAACATTAAGAGGTTTTCTAAAGAAGGGGTATAGTTCTTAAACGATCCATTTTGTTTTATTTATTCTTCCATATACTTAAGATATTATTTAACCATGATAAAATATTAAAATTAGAATCTACCATATAATTATATGTTATAATGTTAATTATATTACCTTTATTCATCTCCTTATCCACCAAATGGGAAACTAAACTATTGTTCATGTGTATGATGGGCTACTTCTTAATGAACAGATGTAAATCATTTTCCGACATTGCCTCTAATGGATTCTTGTAATGAGGGATTTAATATATAAATATTATATTAATTACATTATTATAATTATTTACATATAATATATCATTTATTTTCTTATGTTTTTAACAATTAAAAATGATAATGTCGTTCGTGCGTATGTGTGGATTACCACCTCCATGAAGCGATGTAATTTGTTTTTCATCAATATATCACTTGGATTTTATAAAGGTTTGTGTATTTAAAGATATAAAATTTTATTTATGTTATAATAATAATTCATTAATGATAAAATTATACCCACCTTCTTTCCCTCATGCTCTTTGAAAAATGAAAACGTTACTCATGCGTACGTACAACCCACCATTTCCATGATTTTAATATAATTAATTTTGCATAATAATATTTCACAGTTGGTTTTAAAGAATAATTATAGTATAAAAATTATAATTATTTCATAATTATTATTCTATCAAGTATGTAATAATGACGACTTTGACAATATTCAACTTACCAAAGTGATTTTGGAAAAATAATCTAAATATCATCGAAACATCAAACATAAACTTGATTGATTATGTTATTTAATATAACATGGTAAAAAATAAAATAAAAAGATTAATAAACTTAAAAAATTTATTAAACAAGTAAATAATTAAAATAAGTTTATTATTCGGGAAGATAGAGAATGTATGTGATAAGTGGGACTCATGGTAAGACTTGTTATCTAATTATTTTTTCCCTCACAATATTCTTAAAATTATTTTGTGGAAGTATTTATATGGACATAAATTTATTACTAAAAGATTTTGTTTCTATTTTGTCTTTAATTAAAAGGTTTTCAAAAGAAATATTTCAATATATTTTATACAAAATGTTCTGAATAAAATAAAAAAGAATGTTATATTTTAATGTATATAGCATCAATAGTTTTTTTCAATCGTCATCACCAATATTTGATGTTTGGATTACTCTCAAATATTCCATGTTTTATTTAAATAAAAAATTCCCTTCAATTTATTCAATGAATTTTTAAAAAAGGTTTTAAGTGGAATGGATATTGTAATATCTAGAAATGTTTCTCTTATGGGTGAAAGGGATATTTTTATAGGTATAATAATGGGAATGAAATATTTCATGTTTTATGATTATTTTATGGTTATTGGGTATTTTGTATGATTATGGTTGTATCCAATATAACTCATGATGATGGTTGAGCCCGATATAGATCATTAATGAATTGAGTAAAGGGATAATGTTAACCTGTTAGGTTTATCCTAAGAGATTATTGGAATTTACCATATAGGTTCTTCCATCTGTGAGACTGACTATAAGAGTGATATGAAAATGATCTCACAAGTCACATACATTATTTTCTATAATTTATATGGGTTTTTAGGGAAATATTATGATTTATCAATGTAATATAATGAAATTAATTTTAAATGGTAGTTAATGATATTTTTTAAGGGAGAAATGTATAAATTTTCATCTTATTTTCATGATTGTAAAGAAAACATTATGATTGTTATTTTTACTTTAAGAGATTTTATTAAATTTTTTATAAAAATATTTGGATAGAAAGTTTTATTTCTTAGGTAACAAAATGTTTATTTTTAGCTTAAAGTTTATTTTGAAAAATGTTAATTTTAATCAGTATTCATTGACTAACATGTTTCATTCTTCCTTTTTATATGTCCCAAAATAAGTCTTATTGGATCATCCCACGTTTTAAAAATATTGACACGTGATTTTAAGGATGATTAGGTAAAAGTATGAGGTCAAGATGAAAATTGTGAAGATATTTCATGAATATAAAAAAATTATATCTTAAATTTTTTGTATTGTGGGAAAAATGGATATTCATTTGAAGAGTCCACTTTGTGATGTAATATTTATTTAAATAAGGGCGATGAACTAACTCTATAAAACTGTAAACCTAAGTTGTCCTGGGGTATGTAAGTGATCCCATATTTATGTTTTATGTTATATGTTTTGCATGGATAAAATTGGGTCACGTTTCTTAATATTGAAGCCCTAAATTTAATGATTATATCTATATCACTAGATATGGGAGTACGGTTTCATGTTTTTTATAGTTGTATCAATGGAGGTTTTAGATAAATTTGGAGAATATGATGTTTTTATATGAGGTAAACTTAATATTTATGCACAACATAATGGGATAACAAGTTTATGATTCATCAAAAGTTCAAAGGTATAGACACCCCTTTTGACATTTTAAGTAATGTAAATTTAATGTGATTAATAATATTTTTGTAGATGTTTTATTAGGTTTAGGTATATGAAACCCTTAGGTTTAATGTGAATTATTATTTCAATAGAATGTTATAACTTTTTCAAGGATGTAATCTAAAAGGTTTGAAGAATACTTTAAAGTTCAAACTTCCCATTAATGTTTATCATATATAAGTTATTTTGGATATAGGGTTATTTATTTATACAATGATCTACATTGAACCTTTGGTGTTATTGTTGAATTTTAGATATTAATATAATATTTATTTAAAAGAAATTTTATTCTTTTTTCGTATTATCTTATTATGTTCAAACCAGTTTGGTTTTAGTAACTAATGTAATAATAACTCATTTTCTATTAATATATCTCATGGTTAATTAGATGTTTATTATCATTCTTTTAGAATTAAATATAATTTCGAGTAAAAGATGAGATAAAGTTGGAAACTGTTTGAAACATGAAACCAAAGGATGAAATTTCATTTCTGTGTCTGAAGATCATAAATTAAATATATTTCCTTATATTATAAGTCTATATAGTAAAGGAATTCATCAACAGTATGAAATGGATTTGAAATTAAAAATATTATCTTATTACCTTCCTTTCTAATGAATTAATGGTATTTTTCAAACATCATTAGTTTATGGTTTTCTATTCATTGACTTTCTCATGATCTAACGAAAAATTACCTTTTCTATTTTCAGAAAAACTTTTAAGAAAAAATGTGATAAACTATACATATTCAAAGTACAATGCATCAGATTTCATACGATATCAAATAATCATTGAAATTTAATTTAATCTTATTAGAAGTTTTTTATATAATTTCAAATGAATTGCATTTACCTCTGTATTTGGATCATCCTTGGTTTGGTCTTCCGAAAAATAAGACATATTTTACCACATTTCATTATAATCCTCTATATTTATCTTCCTTGAATTGAATCCTCTTGCCAAAATATGGTCTTTCTTGTTGATCCACTCCATCTGATCTTTATTTGTTTCCAAAAGTATCATTTTATTAATCATAATATCAACATACTATTGGGAGACGTTAATCAAAAATTACTCCTCCAATACTTCTTCCATGTATTGAATGATAAGATCCCATATTTCCCCATTATTTTCAGCCTACTCACCTGCCTCTCGATGTGGATCAACTAACACATCCTTTGTTGGGGTAGTTTGATCAGTGGTGACCACACTACAAGAGTTATCCACCACCACTGAGCCTCCCTACCTATTTTTTATTACTTCAATCAAACCACCATCATGATCCTTATCCTTGGTCATTTTATTTTTGAAGAACCTTTTATCCACTGGTTTGGGTAAGTAATAATATTTATTTCACCCTTTAGATTTATGACTTTTCAGCAGAATGCAACTCCCCAAATCCCGATTTCCTTTCTGACCCTTCCTCCTCCTTAAGATGTGTATCCCTCTACCATGCATTTATTATACACTAACTCTTAATAATTGTCTATATATACCATCACTAAACTCTTACCTATATAATCACTTCCCTTAATTGATGTTCACCGCCTGAACTAGTTCAGGTTTCTAGACCAACCCTTCACTCTCCAAACCTTCAAATCTATTTCCAATATTAACAGCTGGCATATCCCTTCTATGGATTGACCTGATCACTACATTCACCCCACCCCTTGTGACTTACATCATACATTCCTAAACTATGTAGAATTTTTTACCTACCTCCCTTTCCATATGAATCACCACTTCATGAATAGTTTCATAACCATATTATACTTCCTCTGCCTCTAATGACACCCCCATGCCATTAAATATATCTCTTGATCACACTACCTCAAAATTAGGTGTGGTCTTGGATGCATTGATGCTTTGATCAAACACCCCTATTGTACATGCCCACTCATTTCCTTTTAATCTAAATGGGGATTTCACTATCAAATCACGCTCCACCAAAACATTTCACAATCTACTATATATAACCATAACCTTCGGATAAAGGTTATAGGGCATGCATCTTTCTAGGGGAGAAAATATTTTGATGCTTTATACAAACCTATCTATTTATCTGCCTCTGAAAAAGAAGGATACTGAGTATTGATAATCATTATGTACCACATACCACTGAACTGAGCATGTTACTTTAGACTTCTAGACCTAGACATCAAACCCTTATCACCAAGATGTGACCCAAAAACCATGTTCATCTTCTGGTGGTAGTTATTAATCCATAACCGACACACTATCATCAGGTGACCCAATAACTTGCATAAGGAGAAATAATCCTCCCATGTCTCAAATAAAACTAGTATCTTGTATTATAACTCTTCCCCAACTTCAATCCAAGTGAACTCTGCAGGCATTCATGAAACATTGACTTTAATGAAAATACATTGGGAAACTGGGTGATAAAAACACTAGTTCTACCATCGAAACATAGATAGAGTCCAACCAAATTCCCTAACATTTGAATAATAGAAGGCTTCTGAAAAAGAATATGAGGTTTTGGAAAACTAACCAAATAGTTTTTGTTGGGAAGTCACATTTCATGTGTAAATAATAAGACCCCATGAAACATAAGAAGTGGGATCTATTGTAAACATGATAGGAATTGGACTAATCCTCGATCAAGTCATTCTCCAAAGAAAATTGAATCATAATGTTCATATTGACGATCATACCAAATTTATATTATTCCTTTAATACCCAATCTCTAAACACAATCCTATTGAACAAATCTATTAAGGTTCAAAGATGATTGAAACGTGAAACCTGCATATGAATCAGAATAGGTGAGGCATTAGTGAACTCCAAAGTTAGGAGAAAGAGTTGTGGGAATCCTACGAACAAGGAACAAGATTTAGGTTAAAGAAAAATCAGATATAAAATGGAAATTAATTGGGGATAAAAAAGGGATAAAAAGAGAGAGTTTGGGCACCCTCGAAAGTTAATGGAGGCTCCTCCCCCTCTTGAAGGGGAGGGACGGACATAGCGACCATCGCCACCTAGGTCATGTAGAGAGAGGAGTGGAGATGGATCTCAGATCCATCCAACAAAAAATAATCTATTTCACATGATCATTCACTTTTATGTTAACAATGTTCTCCATTACTCTCTAACATTATTTGGACACTATATTTTTTCTCTTGGTCTATATTTCCATTTCCAACTAATATTCTTTTATTTGGAACCCTAGTTATGTGTTTTTCTTGTTGACTTTCATATTTCTATTTCCATATTTTCAAGAGGAAATTTTATTATCCTTTTTTTTACATTTTGGGTTTTAAAAAATGACATATTTAACTATTAATAGTTGTTTACTTTCATTTCTATTTGTTTTTTCTTTCACCCTTGGGATACGACTTTGAAAATATATTAAACCCTTTATAACATGAACAAGATAAAATAATGATGATGAAATTTACAAAAGGGGTAAGAATGTAACAAACCATGTATTTTTAATATTAAAACAATTTCATGCCTTATTAAAATTAATTAATTATATTTTATAGATTATTAATTATTATAATAATATTAGGTAATTTTTCATCCAAAAGGAAAAAATAATTATTTCTAACCAAATTGGGTTCTCATGCATTATATAGTCTCATTTAAAAATATTTTATATAAATTATAGAATTATAATTAGATAAAAATGATATCATTTTTCAATTCAAGATATCAAAATTATCTTAGGGTAAAATTTTGGAATTTATATAAAAGGATTTATTTTTTAGGTATTAGTGGGAAAATCGGATTTTTTATAAAACTACCATTTATTTTCGTTAAATAAACTAATTCATAAGTCCCATTTTATTTTAAATTAAAAAATACACCCTTTAATTATAAATTATCTAATTAATTATTTAGGACTTATCATTAAAACTTGTTCTGGTCTATGATTTTTTGGGGCTTAAAAACTCATTTTCTATCAAAACTATTTTTCGGTTTGTTTTACGGATTTTTATTTAAATTAATTTATAACAAATTAATGAAATTATAATTGAATATTGGATTGTTTTTTCGAAATTTTGATGTTAAAAATTTTCTAATAGGTCCCTTAAATGTTTTTTATTATGAATACTGACTATGGTAAATATTTACCACCTTGAAATGGGTAAATTGGGTAATTAAGGCTAAAAACAATGTGATAAGGAATACAAAAACCATAACACTTGCATTTAATATATTTAATGAATGGGGTTGAACATTACTCCTCCAAGATTTTATTTTATGTTGAAAAATATCTATATTTATTTGAAAATGACATATATTATTTTAAGTAAAGAAAAATACAAAATGTCACTTTCTTTCATATAATTTTTTATTATATATTTTTATCGGGATAAAAAAAGTTTTTAATGAATATTAAAGGTTATTTTTATAATAAAGAAATTATTTTTATTATGGTAATTGTTTTCTATGTTTTAATGATGAAATAAATAACATAAATGTTTTTGAAATTCCAACATAGTGCTCGTGCAAGCACTTGAAAAATCAAGTATATAGTTTAAACAAATTTAAAAGTAATTTTTTGGGTGATTTATGTTGTCCTATTAATTTTTTAGAAATATATATAACATATTATGTTGGTTTTAAATGTCTATAATTTAATTTAATTATTATCTTGATGAATATAAAGTCAAAGAAAATTAATAGTTTCGAAAATGATTTTGATGATATTTTATGATAGACAACATTTTATTAAATGCATTAAATTTAATAAGAATTATATAAACAGAAAATTGAATGGTTTTTGATTTAAAATATAATCCATTTTCCATTTATGGGTCCCTTTTCATTTAATAGTTAATTTCTTGGCTCCTAAATAGTAAAAAACTTTGATATCATGGTAATCATCAAAAGGGTTAATGGGGGTTAAAATAAAGAGATAAGGGTGAAAATTTCCCTAAAATTTGTACAAATTTTCTTTTATGAGATTATATAGACATATACACGTAATTTATTCTAAATATAACAATTTGGTTCCACTTTTTATTGGAAATTAATTTTTTTAATATAATACTTTAGGTAATTCTAAGAGTTCCCCTACCCTCACTTATAAAAGGGACCCATATCATGTTTCTTCCTTACAAATTTTTATCACTCTATATTATCCATTTAATACTAATATCACTTAATATAAACCCAGATAATTTTTTTTATGTATTATATTTTTCATAAAACCAAATTTAGAGGGCTTAATGTGTAAAGAAGAATTTGTTCGAAGAATAGGTATAACTTTTAACCAAGTATCTTCAATTTATTTATTATTATACCTAAATAAAATATTATTAAAATATTATGAAATAATAACATAAGTATTTTACATATACTTAAATGTCATTATTCTAATTTCATAACCTCTATCTATCTCCTTTTTTCTATCAAATGGTATATAAAACCATTTCTCTTATGTACAGTGGACACCTGCCTTGTAAACCAATGTACTTCATCTTACATCACAACCTATTATAGATGGTTATAATAATGGATTATATATATATGTATATGATATTAGTGAAATAATTATCATTCTTAAAACATAATATATCATCTATTTCCTTACCATTCTATCTATTGGAAAATTATAATGTTTTCTTTGACTACGTGTGGATTACCACCTCTAGAAAGCGATGTGATTAATTTCTCATGAATGCCTTTAATGGATTGTCATAAAATAATATTTAATGTATAAAAATGATAATTATGTCATTATTATTATTCTATAGATTATGGAACCATTACCTTTTACCATGGTTAGCATACCAAAGTCATTTCTCAACTATGAACTGTACATCCTCAAAACACACAACACAAACATAACCAATTAAGTAATTAAATATGACAATGAACTAAATTAAAATATTGATTTCCTTATAAATTAATGAACCTATAAAATATTATTAAGAATTAAATAGATTATATATGTTTATTATACATGATTTAAAGGAAATACATGGAAACTTTGGATTTGAGGTAAGTAATTTCATCACAATTTTACTTCATTTAGACATTTTTTAGTGTTATACACCTAATTTCGTCTATAAGGTGTATATACTACCACTTTTACATGTTATATCATAAATAATTCATACTTAATGTAATTTTAATTGACAATTCATGTCACTTTGTTTAAGGGGATAAATTCATAAGTTACTAAAGTGTTCATGGGTTTATTAAATCAATTTACATTCATTAGGATGTTTATCTACTTTATTATCTTTATTATTCCAATTCATTTATAAAACATTTTATAAAACTAGATAAATATAACTCATCCAACATATACAAGAGATGGAACTAGATACCTCAAACTTGGGTCACACATTCTCGTAATGGGATCCACCAACACGGAAGAATGAAAAGACAACAAAAAGGACATGTAATTAATACTTACATCTCAAAATCAATTAAACAAACAAAAAGGTTGAAATATATGATAAAACAATATGTACCTTGATAAAACCACATGTCACACTACAACCAACATAAATTTTATCCTCGAGAGGATGATTGAAAAATAGATCTATATAGGATCAAGATAATCAACACCATAAGACCAACATATCTGAAATTTTAGTGCAATGGTGATGGTATAACAAACATAAATAAATAAGAAAAAAGATCAATTACCCAAAAAGACACAACACAACCATAATTAAGATCAATTGCTGAACAGAAAAATATATAAAGATCAAAGATCCCCAAAATTGCATGGTAGATCCCCTGGGTTTCAACAGAGGAGGATTCGGTCAGATGAAAATAAAATCAGATGTGAAGCACATAAAAACATATAGGAAGTGATAATTATGTGGTGTGAATCCTAGGTTCCAAATGTTAAATACACAAAGCCACATACATCGAAAAATGATTCACCTTAGTTAGAAAAACACCCAAAAAATCATTATGTGAAATAGTATCATGATGTGTAAACATTTCATTCTCAAAACTATTTCATGGTATCATCTCAGAAAAAATTCTTGTTGTGTAATCCTTTCATGAAATGAAATATTTCAGCAGGAATATTTTATAGGAAAACATAGAAAATTGTATTTTTTAACCCATAACACAACATATATCTTCATAATAATCTTTCACATTTATACTAGGAATTCATTAATTCCAAACAAACTAAATCCATGATTTGTAGGAAATTTTCCTCCTAAAAATATCTCCATCCTCAGGAGTCCCTAAATACACCCAAATAAAGAGTGAAATGAAATGGGAAGTGAGAAATACTTGAAATAAGTTCACGAGATGTTACAAATCCATAACAAAATCCCTTACTTACATTCATCCCCACATATTATTGGTCTTGGGATGATCCTAAAACCGACCCAATAAGGCTTTAGGTATAGAACTAATAACATAAGTATATACCATATACTAATTTGTTATTATATTAATTTAATAATCTATATCCATCACCTCTTATGTCAAATGGTGAATGAAATCATCGTTCGTGTGTACGGTGGACTACCGCCTCATGGACTGATGTCGTTCATTTTCCACCACCACATATCATGGATTATTTTAATGATTTATTTAATATATTTTTGATATATTTATGATATAAAAATAAATATATAATGGTAAAATCATACTTAAATTATTTCCCTCATGCGCTTTGTAAAATGAAATTTTTACTCATGCATACATATGACCCAGCATCCCCATGATTGTAACATAATTATTTTTCAACAATCATATTTTATTATTTGTTTTCAAGTACATTTAATGTGTAAAAATAATAATTTTTTCATGATAATTAGTTTTCAGAATATGTAATAATTAACTCTATGATTAAAGTTAACATAACAAAATGATTTTGAATATAGGGTCCAAATATCATCCAAACATCCAATGTGAATGTAATTGATTAAGTAATCATATATAACATGAAATAAAATAAAATAAAATGAATAATAAACCTGAAAATGTTTCTTAACAAATTAAATAATCAATATAATCTCATTATTTAGTAAAATTAATAATGTACATGTAGATCCAGACTCGAGGTAAGGGACACTTTACCTTAAAAACTTCATTTGAAATGTTTTAATGATTTGTTTTCTAAAATTCTTCATCCATTTACACATTCTTAAAAATAAATTTCTATGTATGTTTATAAGAAATAAATAAATTATAAATGACAGTTTAAGTCTCTTTTTACTTTGTTTGAAATTTTCTAAAAATTGGTCTTTTTATGTATTTTATAGGGAATGTTTTGAAAAAACGGAAAAAGAAATGTTCCATTTTAACATATACGGTGTCATTGTATTTTACCTTATTTTTAACCATTAATTGATATTTGGACTCCATTAATATATTTTATGATTTCCTGAAAGAAAAAAATTTCTTAATTTTTTTTATTTTCCTAAATTTTTTTAAATGGAATGGATATTAAGATATCCATAATCATTTTAATTATGGGTGTAAATATTATTTTTATGATTATGATGGTTTAAATGAAATATTTATTCTACTATGATTATGATATGGTCCTTAGGAATTGTTTATGATGATGGGCGAGGATTATATAGGTAAATGGGATGGGTGAGCCTAATATAGATTATAATGATGGGTGAACTCGAGATAGCTCTTCAATGCATTAGGTAAAGAGATGGGGTTAACCAATTAAGTTTCTCCTAAGAGATTATTAGTTTTGACCCAGCACATTATTCCATTTTAATAGTGTTTGTGAGGTGGATATGAAAATGATATCACAATTTACCAACATGATTTAACTTTTTTATGGGTTTTTATAAAACTGTTATGATTTCACAAGGTGAGATAATTATATTATGTTTAAATACATGTTTTTTAAACTTCTTATGGGTGAAATGTATAAATGTGTGGGAAAAAATTGTGAGTTTATATTGATTGCATGGAAAAAGTTATGAGATTAATTTTTTCCTTAATATTTCTTATAAAATATTTATAAAAATCATTGTTTATTTAATTTTATTTTTTAGTTAAGAAAATTTTTATTTTGAGCTTAATGTTTTTTATTAAATTAATGTTTTTCAGTATACAAACACTAATAGGTTTATTTCATTATTTTTATATGTCCCTTAATGATATTTTTAGGGTCGTGGGGTTTTATTTGTTGTGAAGCATATAAAATTATCCAAACATTCTACATTAAAACAAAATATAGTTCCTTAAATGAAAAACAACTTTTGAGAACAATGTCAACATTTCTAGATAGAAATCCCAAAACAAGGGTATCCACTAATATTTTTTCAATTCAATGAAACATTCATCACATTACTTTTCGTGATTAACCTATATCCTTTTCATGTTAACATGGTTAGTGGGTGAGAAAATCATGTAATGTTTTCAAAAAACTACTAGTAATAGTATGATAATCTAAGAAAAATAAAATTATTAGTAACATTTTTCAGTCTTGGAAATTCATTTATTTTAATGAAATATTTAACTACTTAATCAGTTAAGTCAACAATGGGTGTTTTGAGGATGTTTGGTTCATAATTTCAAAACGACATCGGTATGTTGGTCATGGTCAAATAGGTTATAATTCCATAATTTCCATAATAATAATCATGAATTAATTGTCATTTTTATTCATTAATTATTCTTTTTAAAATCAACCATGAATGGCGATTATTAAAAATGAAATATTTTATGATCATGGAGACGGTAGGCCATACATGCATAAGATAACATTTCCATTTTTCAAAAAACATGATGGAAATATTGTAAGAGTTATTTCATATTTATACATTGATTATTAAATCATAAATATAATATTATATTTTTAAATAAACTTATACATATCATCCATTTTATGTGGTTAAGAAAAAAATATCATTACTTCATGGAGGTTGTAATCTGCATGTATGCACAAACAGTGTTATCATTATCAATGAAAGAAAATGTAAGAAAATAAAATATAAATTATATTTAAAAATTGTAATTTTTTCATTTATATCATATATACTCATTAAATATACCATTATAATCATCTATGGGAGACATTGATGGAAAATGTATTATATCGATTCACAAGGTGGTAGTCATCCGTACACACAAACGATGGTTTCATTTCCCATTTAATTGAAGAGGATATGGATATAGGTTATAAAATTAGAAAAATAAAATCTTTATATATTTAATATGTTTATGTAATTATTTTATCATGGTTTCAGAATATTTTATGGAGGTAAAATAAGAAATAAAATGAAACTTCTCTATTTTGGAATTATACATGTTATTCAGATAACCTCTTTAGGTTTACACTTAATGTCATAACATGTTAGATTTATAATCTTAATAAGTAATTTGGGATGTGGGAGATATTTGAGAAAGGTATTTGTGTAGGTAATTTCAGAAACAAAATAATTTTAAAGTGTATATAAAGGGGAAAAGGGGTGCCTTTTTATAAGTGAAAGAGAGAAGAAATTTCAAACTTTTAAAAATATTAAAATATATGAATGTCCTACTCAATGAAAATGGATAAAAATTTTACCATTTAAAAATATTATATTATATAAGGTCAAATTATTTCCATAAAATATAATTTATATTATTTTTTAGGTTATTTTAACCTTTATCGCCTTAGTTTAACCCCTCGTTAAAACGGTTTTAATCTTAACTGTGGTAATATATTTTTACTCTTTTTACAATTTATTATGAGTAAAAATTATGTGAACCCTTTTACATAATATTAATTATTCTTATTATAAAAATGGAATCAATTTTATAAAATTCAATTCATTGATGTGGTAAACATTAATTTAAAATTAAACCAATAAAATGCGATGATAACAGTTTTTTTAAAAAATACTTGTAAGTAAAAATGTTTTTTATTCCAAATTCAAGGTATAATTTTGATTAAAATAAAATTCATTAGAAAATTTTTAATCAAAATAAAATAAATAAATTTTTAAACTAACTAAAAAAATAATGTTACTTTAAAAATACCCGAAAAGGAAAGATATTTTTCAACAAAAATCAGTATTTTTCACTATTAATTGAAAAATAAAAATTTCAGAAAATTCTAAAACATTCATCATAAGCTAATTTTGATACGATGAAATCAAAAACTGAGTTCATTTTTTCAAATTAATATTCTAAAATTTTGAAATAATTATTTTAAATAAAACTATATAATGCATGAAAACTCAATTTGGTTATAAATAATTCTTTTTTCCTTCTGATTGAAAAATTACCTAAAATTATTGTAATTTATATAAATCTTTAAAATATAATTAATGAATGTTAATAAGATTTGAAATTTATTAACTGTTAATAGTACCTGTGTTTTTACATTTTTTTCCCTTTTGGTAATTACAACCTCTAAATTTTATTCATTACTTAAAAAGTGGGGATATTTTTGCTCCCTGGAATTTTCTCATTCCCATGTTGCTTTTTCAATCATATTATTTTTCTAAAAAACATAAACATTGTAATTAGTATATTCTATAATACATTCTTTTAGTGTTTAATAATGTGTACTAGTTGTTCCTCATAATAATTGTTTTCTTCCTAATGAACTACTTTTGGGTGCAAAACATAAGATGCATCGGATACATATTTTCTTCACAACAAACATGATATCTATCATGGGCCTGAGATAAAATATGAGGAAAGGCCACCTGGTACTCATCCAATATTATATTATATATAATTTCATATACTCCAATTAACAAAATACTTAACATTCCATTTTTATCAAAATTCATAACACTTATATGTGGAGATAATTTTGAAAAAACAAGATCACCTACCTTCAATAAAACATCATTCCTCTAGTTATATTCATAAAATTCCAACCTTCTCTGAGCCATAATAATTTTAAACTAAATCATCTTCATCTTATCAACCATTTATTCTACCAATTTTGGTCTCAATAACTTTCTTTCCCCAACTTCTTCCTAATAAGTTATAGTCTGACACCAATTTTTATATAATTGCCCAAAATGTTCCATCTATATACTGGAATGAATTTTTTTATAAGAAATATTAACCAATGTAAAATGTTGATTCAAACTTCCCTAATAATCCCTCTAACAATCTTGAATCATATCCTCTAAATTTTAAATTGTGCATAATAAATTTCCATCATATTGATGATGAAAGGTTATACTAAAATTTAATCCAGTTCCCAATGAAATTTGAAGTCCTTTCCATAAATTAGATATTAAAATGGGATCATGATAATATATAATTTAAAGATGGATTCCATGTAATCTAATTATATATTTAACAAAAATCTATGAAATTCTATCCAAATAAATTTTATCTTGAATGAGAATAAAATGAGTAGATTTAGGTAATCGATAAAAAATTGCCCAAATAATGTTATTACATCGAGATGTATTTTGTAATCTTATCAAGAAATGCATGGATATATTTTCTCATTCCCATTTTGGAATTAGAAAATATTGAATCATTCCCATTTTTAATTTTCTCATTTTAAAATTAGAAATATCATTCATCTTTCTTTCCCATCAGAAATGTTAACAAAGGTCTATATTTGTTTACTAATAGGATAAATAAAAATTGAATAACTATAAGCCTCACTCAATTCACCAACTGAGGGTCACATGAAAAACATAATTTTTTTTGAAATATCTAAACACCTTATTTTTTAATGTTAAATTCAGTCAACTTAATGTTTCTAAACAATTATACCATTCCCAAAAACAAATTGACTTCCTTATGATATTTCTTAATCCTCTATAACAAAGATAATTTTAATGGGACCAAAAAAATAGAGGGAGTTACTACATGAAAATTTTTTAATCCAACATTAATCAAATCATTAACTAAAGGATCAAGTTCTATACAGAGCATAGTAACTATAACATTTTCTTTCAAACTCAAAGAATTAGAAATTCTATTTACTTTACCTAGATGGTAATGAATTGTGTAGTCACAATACTTTATCAATTCCATATATCAAAATTTTCTTATGCTCAAATATTTCTAAGTGAATATATACTTCAAATGTTTATTATCTGTATATATTTCACACATTACTCTATATAAATAATATCTCCAAATTTGTAAATAAAACACTATAGTGGTCAGTTCATGGTCATGTGTAGGATAATTTTTCTCATGAGGTTTTAATTGACATGAATCATAAGAAATTACCCATTCATTTTTCATTAAAACCAAAACTATTCCCTATAATGATGAATCACTGTGGATAAAAAAGTCACCATTTCTGGGTGGAACATCAAAAATTGGATCATTCACTACTATTATATTCAATTCATTCAAACAATCATTGCATTTATGTGTCCTAACAAACCTAAAATCTCTACATGTTTACTTGGTTAGATAACCATAAAACAAATTCAACAAACCTTTGTCAAAATCCTACTAATATTAGAAAACTATGAATCTCATTAAAATTTATAGGTATTTTCAATTCATCAACTGGTTAATTTTTGTGTGATCAATATTTATTCTATCTTTATTTATGATATATTCAAGGAAGGAAATTTTCAATAACAAAAATAACATTTCAAACTTTTCCATATAACTTATTTTATTTCAAGGTTGAAAGAATAATCCTTAGATGTTTGTTATGATCCTCATAAATGTTTAAAAAAATATCCTCAATATATAAAACAAACAAATATTCCAAATATTACTAGAAAACACTTTTTATATGATCCATGAATACAATTGGAGCATTTTTCATCCCCAATGGAATAACCACAAACTCATAATGCCCTCACCCAAAACAAAACGCTACCTTATGGATGTTATCCCCCTTCACTTTCACCTAATGGTACCAAGACCTTAGATAAACCATTCAAAAATATTAATCTCCCATGAGCTAATAAAACAATTCCTCTAAATAAGGTACAAGATAATTATTCTTAATCGTGAGTTATTCACTGATCTATAATCAATGATAATCCACATGTAATCATATTGATTATTAACAAAAAAGGATTACCCCATGGTGGAGTCCTAGGATTAATGAAACATTATGAAGAAACACAAAAAATTATTTTTAAATTCTATAATTTCTACTAAATCCATTATAAAAGAGAATTTTGAAATTCTCTTAACATCAAGAACCATGTATTTAGTAAATTCAACTTTAGATCATGTATAATTCTAGTAAAATCATTAGGAAAATATCCATATATTCTTTTATTATAGATATATCATTAGTAAGAATAGATCACTTATTATTTCATATAATATCAATATAATATTAATTTCCATTTTTTAATAGTTTCAATACTCCTTGATATATTATAAAAGGTATGAATTCATTCTAACATACAAACTGAAACTCATTTTGAAATATTACTATTTTGAATCACAATCTGTCTAGACATGACAAGATGAAAACTAATCCATATCTAGAATAACGTCATATCCAATAATATATATGACAATAATTTTTTTTTGGGAAAACCCTTACATAGATGATAACAGGATGACATTTGAAAATTATTATTTCTCTAATATTAAAACTTAGGGTTTTATAAAAAGTCCTGACTTTAATTATTGTTTTGAAATATTAATTTTACCAGAAAACTTATTAGAAATGAAAAAATGTGTAGTCCCCAAATAAAAAATTTCATTATCATAATCTAAATAATAATTTAATTTTCATGTTACTGCTTCATTTGGTGGCCCAATATCTATTGAAGTAGTTTGAAGGGATTTCACCACACCCTTATTCTTATAGTCTGTCTACTTCCCATCATTCATGCTCTTCTTTGGACATGTATCTAAATAATTACATGCCTCGTTAAATTTAATAAACCTTAATAATTATTTATAAAAATTTGTCTTATAACTACCAAGAACTTTTTCTTTGAAATCAGGATCCATATGCACAAGCATACCATATGAGATGAATTTTTTGTTATTTCATAAGACATTCCACATGGTTTTTTCCATACCTTTCAAATACAGAAAAATATATTTACATAAATTCATATTTATATTACAGATTCATCCCATTTTACTTCCACTTAGATCACTTTTAATTCTTATTGTCATCAAATACATGGTCATTAGAAAACTCTATTTATATTTTTTTCGCATAGTGAACAGGTTTCTTATAACTGTTACTTTTTTTATTGGATAATACTACTTGGTATCTTGAACTTAATCCTGAGTAAAATATATTAATTCTACTCTTAAGTTCTCAAATTAAATTTAGTGTATACCATTCCAATATGGTGAAGTTTTCTTTATACATAGACATTAAATATTCCTCCATCTTCCTCAATTTTGTGAACTTCTTTTCCATCCATAGTAGAACAACCTTAGAAAAATAATTATCATGGAAAATATTCTTAAATGCATCCTAATCCATAGAATAAACCTCTTATATTTCCCTATTAATCCAAACCTTGGACCACCATTGATCATATTCACCTTCAAAATGCTAAATAGAAAGAGGTACCCTTTGATGATTTGAAAAACCAATGAATCACAATATCATTTCCAGAGCATTAATCCATCCTATAGTTACCTCTAGGACATAAGATCCACTAAATTTTAGAGGTTTTTTTCTCATAAAATACTCCATTGTCATCATGTTCCCCTATGGTAAATCAATTTCCTCTCTAGCATGGATTCCATCACTATTTATAATCTATGTGCACTATTCCATCATAACAAAAAACTACACAATTCTAATTCTAACCATTCTAGGTTACTGATTTGGAAGGATATTTTCATTTTAGTGCCTTCCTACTTCATATTCCCTATTCATTTTGTGGAAAAACATTTTGAACAAACATATATTATATGAAGCAATATAGTATTATGAAAATGATATATCATGAAAATCATATATTATAGTCTCTTAAGGATAATTACTTACATTGTTTTATCATTTAAAATTTTCTAACCCTTTCCACTGATACCAGCTATAAAGACCTGACATGAAACAATAATAAATTTGATTCTAAAAATAATAATTCATTTTCATTAATTATTACAGATATTTTAGGTTTATAGTTTTATATAATTAGGTCATCACCATTATATATATAAAATATTAAAATATTAAGTGGACACTTCCACCCAGAATCTATTTTTCTCACAATAAAAAACTTTTATGATATAAAAAGATTTATCTACATGAAATATATTAAACTTCTTATCCTGAACTCATCTTTTTCCTTACTCATCCTTAAAAACATGTGAAAAAAATTTTAAAATGTAGGATGAACAAAAAAACTCTCAGCAAGTTATATATAAGAATAAGGAAAAAATTTATTCCATGATTAGTCACAAAAAATTTCTTTTTTCAAAATAAACTATGTGATCAAAATAAACATATTCTTACCCAATAAATCACCTTCTCTACCCAAATAATTTTATAAAACATTTCATAATAAATATTAATGGAAAAAATAAAACCCAAAAAGACAAATTTTCAACCATTAAAAATTTATAAAAAGGTTTTCACAATTTTATACATTTCACCATTAAGAAGGAGAATATACATTCTTTTAAACACAAGCTAATTAGCTTACCTTTTGAA
Organism: Viscum album; assembly: GCA_963277665.1. Taxonomy (NCBI): domain Eukaryota; kingdom Viridiplantae; phylum Streptophyta; class Magnoliopsida; order Santalales; family Viscaceae; genus Viscum; species Viscum album. The sequence continues at coordinate 48,926,159 of OY728138.1, read as the reverse complement.
TCCATAATATTTATATAAAACCAAATAGAAGAAATTAATAAATAAAGTAGGATACTTGGGACATAATTTTTATATCATTCATACAATCACACATAAAAATGGAATATTGTACCTGGTAAATTCCAATAATCTCTTAAGAGAAAACTATAACTTATTAACTCTATCCCATTATCCAATGAATTGGAGAGATGTATCAGGATCACACATCATCTTGTGCTATATTAGGCTCACCCATCATTATGAGATATATCAGGCACACCTTTCATTGTAAAACATTTCTAGTAAACATCAAATAATCATAAAACATGAAATCTTACATTTCAATCATCAAACATATAAAAATATTTCTTGAACCCATAAGAAAACAATTACTAGATATCAAAATATCCATTCCTTTAAGAACAATTTTTCAAAATACCCATAACAACGTGAAGGAAAGCTTTTATCTGAATAAAATATGAAATCTTATAATGGAATCCAAACATCAAATAACAGTTATGGCGGTGAGAAAACCCGTTGACAATGTATATGTCAAAATAGAACATTCATTTTCCATTTTTTTAAAAATATTCCTTATAAAATATTTATTTATAAATTAGAGAGTTTTATTATTAAAAATGAACTTTTTTTCGTATTTATCATGAAAAAAATATCTTAGGTTGAATTTTTAAAAATATTCTGAAAATTTTGATTTTTCAATGAATAGTAAATATACTGATTTTTATTGAAAACAATATTTTCTTTTCAAGTATTTAAAAAGTCTCATTATATATTTGATTTTTTAAAAAATACTCTAATAAATTTATTTTGAATTAATATTATACTTGAATTTGGTATATAAACATTTTTATAATTAAAAATCCATTCTTTTTTAATACCATTTTCATCGTGTTTTATATATATTTTTATATATTAAATTCTTCCAATTATTTGAATTAAAATTGATAAAATTTATTACATATTTGGAATAAAATTAATTAATATCAACTTAATTTTTATTCATAATTAATAGTAAAAATAGTAAAATATGTTTCCATGGTTAATGTTAAAATGGGTTTACTAGGGGACAAACTAATGATATAAAGTATAAATTGATCCAAAAATAATATAAATCCCAAATTATTGCCATATTTAGACCCTATGTCTTATAATATATAGAAATGGACTACTTGGGACCCAATTTTAATGAGTAATAGATTGATATATTTTAAACAATTTAAAACATTCCACTAATGTCATCTTCCCCACATATAAAAGGAAACCCTATCTCCTATTCTATCCACACTAAAATATCCTTTTAGTTCTGAAAATATATTACCCAATCTATTCCTACCATATCTTACCACATACTAGAGTCCATTATTTAATCAGAAGACCAAACTAGGAAGTCTTTACGTATGAACATAAACTGGTTTTCTAAATGAGTGGTATAGTTCTTAAACGAGTCATTTTGTTTTATTTATTCTTATACCTCCTTAAAATATTCTTCAAACATTATAAAATAATAAAATTAGTATCTACCATATTATTATATGTTATAATGTTAATTATATTACCTATATCCATCTTTGCATCCACCAAATGGGAAATTAAACTATTGTTCGTGGGTATGATTGACTACTTTCTTAATGAACAGATGTAAATCATTTTCCAACATCGCCTTTAATTGATTCTTATAATGAGGGATTTAATATATAAATATTATATTAATAATATTATTATAAATCTTTAAAGACAATATGTCATTTATTCTCTTACATTTCTGACCATTAAAAAATGATAACGTCGTTTGTGCGTATGTGTGGATTACAACCTCCATGAAGCGATGTAATTTATTTTTCATCAATGTAACACTTGTATTATATATATAAGTGTTTATTTAAAGATATAAAATTTTATTTATATTATAATAATCATTCATTAATGATAAAATTATACTCACCTTCTTTTCCTCATACTCTTTGAAAAATGAAAACGTTACTCATGCGTAAGTACGGCCAACCATTTCCATGATTTTAAAGTAATTCATTTTCCATAATAATATTTCATAGTTGGTTTTAAATAATAATTAATGTATAAAAATGATAATAATTTAATAATAATTATTCTATCAAGTATGTAATAATTACCACTTTTTCCATTGTCAACTTACCAAAGTGAATTTGGACTTAAAATCTAAATATCATCGAAACATAAAACATTAACTTAATTGATTATTTTATTGAATATAACATGGTAATTAATAAAATAAATGGATTAATAAACTTTAAAAATTTATTAAACAAATAAATAATTAAAATAATTTTATTATTCTGGAATATAGAGAATGTATGTAATGAGTTGGACTCATGGTAAGACTTATTCTCTAAATATTTTTCTTCCCAGACAATATTCTTAAAATTATTTTGTGGATGTATTTATATGAACATAAATTAATTATTAAGAGAATTTTTTTTCTTCTTTGACTTTAATTAATAGGTTTTAAAAAAAAATATTTCATTATATTTTATACAAAATGTTCTGAAAAAAAAAGCATTGTTCTATTTTAACGTATATAGCATCGACAGTTTTTTCTAGCATCATTACCATTATTTGATGTTTGTATTACTCTAAAATAATCCAAGTTTTTTAAATAAACCCCCCCCCCCCATAAATTTCTTCTATGTATTTTTTAAAAATCATTAAATGTAATGGATATTTTAATATTTCAAATGTTTTCTCTTATGGGTGCAAGGGAAATTTTTATAAGTATAATAAAGGGAATGAAATATTTCATGTTTTATGATTATTTTATGGTTATTGGGGATTTTTTATAATTATTATTGTATCTAATATAACTCGTGATGATGTTTGAGCCCGATATAGATCACTAATGAATTTAGTAAAGGGACAATGTTAACCTGTTAGGTTTATCCAAAGAGATTACTGGAATTTACAATATAGGTTTTTCAATCTGTGAGAGTGACTATAAGAGTGATATGAAAATGATATACCAAGTCAAAGACATTATTTTCTATGATTTATATGGGTTTCTATGAAAATACTCTTATTTATCAAGGTAATTTAATGAAATTAATTTTAAAGGGTAGTTTATGGTAAATTTTAAGAGTGAAATTTATAGCTTTTCATCTGTTTTTTATGATTCTAATGAAAATATTTTGATTTTTATTTTTCCTTTAAGATATTTTATTAAATGTATTATAAGAATATTTTGATAGAAAAAATTATTTTATGGGTAACAAAATGTTTGTTTTTACCTTAATGTTTACTTTGAAAAGTAAAATTTTAATGATTATTCATGGACTAACTAGTTTCTTTCATCCTTTATATATGTCCCTTACTAAGGTTTTTTGGATCATCCCATGTTTTAAACATATTTTCACATGATTTTAAGGATGAGTAGGTAAAAGTATGAGGTCAAGATGAAAATTGGGAAGATATTTCATTAATATAAAACATTTTATATCTTAAATGTTTTGTATTGTGGGAAAATGGATATTGATTTGAAGAGTCCACTTTGTGATGTAATATTTATTTAAATAAGGGTGATGAACTAATTCCATAAAACTATAAACCTGAATGGTCCTGGGGTATGTAAGCGATCCCATATTTCTGTTTTGTGTTATATGTTTTGGACGGCTAAAATTGGGTCAAATTTATTGATATTTAAGCCAGAAATTAAATAATTATATCTTTAGCACTAGATTTGGGGGTATGGTTTTTAGTTTTTTATAGTTTGTATCAATGCATGATTTAGATAACTTTGGAGAATATTATGTTTTTATATGAGGTTAACTTATTATTTATGGATACCATAATGGGATAATAAGTTAAAGGTTGATCATAATTTCCAAGGTATATACAACCCTTTTGATATTTTAAGTAATGGAATTTTAATGTGATTAATAATATTTTTGGAGATGTTTTATTAGGTTCAGGTATATATAACCCTTAGGTTTAATGTGAAGGATTGTTTCAAGAGAATGTTATAACTTTTTCAAGGATGTAATCTATAAGGTATGATAAAAACTTTATGGTTAAAACTTTTCTTTAACATTTATCCTATATAGGTTAGTTCAGATATGGGGTTATTTATTTATACAACGGTCTACATTGAACCTTTGTTGTTATTGTTGAATTTTAGAGATTAATATATTATTTATTTATATGAAATTTTATTGTTTTCCTTATTATCTTATTATGTTCAAACCATTTTGGATTTAGTAAGTAAAGGAATAATAACGTATTGTCCTTTAATATATCTCATGGTCAATTAGAATTTTTTTATCATTCTTTGAGAATTAAATATAATTTCGAGTAAAAGATGAGATAAATTTGGAAACTATTTGAAACATGAAACCAAAGGATGAAATTACATTTATGTATTTGAAGATCATAAAGTAAATATATTTCCTTATATTATTAGTCTAGAAAGTAAAGTAATTCCTCAACAATAAGAAATGGATTTAGAATTAAAAATATTATCCTAGTATCTTCCTATCTAATGAATTGATGGTATTTTTCACACCTTAGTAGTTTATAGTTTTCTATTCATTGAATTTCTCGTGATTTGACTGAAAATTGCTTTTTCTATTTTCACAAAAACTTTTCAGAAAAAAAGTGATAAACTATAAATGTTCAAATTACAATGTATCAGTCACCAAAAGATATAACATAATCATTGAAAGTTAATTTAATCTTATTAGAAGTGTTTTTCCAATATAATTACAAAGTAATTGCATTTACCTCTATATTTGTTTCATCCTTGATTAGTTTATCGAAAAAATAAGAAATATTTTACCACATTTCAATTATATCATATATATTTATCTTCCTTGCCTTAAATCCTCTTTCAAAATTAAGGTCTTTCTTGTTGATCCACTCCATCAACTCCTTATTTGTTTCGAAAAGTATCATTTTATTAGTCATAATATCAAAAAACTATTGCTAGAAATTAATCAAAAATTCCTCCTCCAACACTTATTCCTTTAATTAGATGATAATATCTCATCTTTTCCCATTATATTCAGCCTATTTACCTATCTCTCACTACGGATCAATAAATATATCCTTTATTGGGGTAGTTCGATCAGTGATGACCACACTGCAAGAGTGATCCACCACCACTGAGATTACCGACCTATTTTTTATGTCTTCTATCAAACCACCATCATGATCATAATATTTGCTAATTTTCAGTTTGAATAACCTTGTATCCTTTTGTTTGGGTAAGTAACAATATTTATTTCACCCTCTAGATTTATGACTTTTCAGCAGAATGCAACTCCCCAAATCTTAATTTCCTTTCTGGCCCTTCTTCCTCCTTAGGATGTTTATCCCTCTTCCATGAATTTCCTCTACACTAACTCCTAATAATTTTCTAGATATATAATCACTAGACTCTTCCCTATAGAATCCCTTCCCCTCATTGATGTTCTCCGCCTGAACTAGTTCATGTTCCTAAACCAACCCTTCACTCTCCAAACCTTCAAATCTATTTCCAATATTAACAGCTAGCATTTCCCTTATATGTATTGACCTGATCACAAAATTCATCCCACCCCTTGTGACCTACATCATACATTCATAAACCATGTAGAATGTTGTGCCTCCCTCCCTTCCCACATGAATCACCGCTTCATGAATAGTTTCATAACCATATTATACTGCCTCTGCCTCTAATTACCCCCTTCCCATACCATTAAATCAATCTCTTGATCACACTACCTAAAAATTAGGTGTGGCCTTGGATGAATTGATGCATTGATAAAACACCCCTATTGGACACACCCACTCATTTCCTTCTAATCTAAATGGGGATTTCACAACCAAATCATGTCGCAATCTACCATATATATCCATAACCTTCAGATCAAGGTTAAAGGTCGTGCATCTTTCTAAGGGAGATAATATTTTGATGATTTATACAAACCTAACTGGTTAGATTCCTCTAATAAATAATGATATTGGGTATTGATAGTGCTTACGTACTCCCTACCATTGAACTCAGTATGTTCCTTTAGACTTCAAGACCTTGACACAAAACCCTTATCACAATGACGTGACCCCAAAACCATGTCCATCTTCGGGTGGTAGTTATTAATCCATCATTGGCACACTATCATCAGGTGACCCAATCACTTTCATAAGGAGAAAAAATCCACCCACATCTCAAAGAAAACTAGTATCCTGTATCAGAACTCTTCCCTAATATAAATCCAAATGAACTCTTCAGGAACTTAATAAACATCAACGTCAATGAAAATAAGTTGGTAAATTTGGTGACAGGCAACACTAGTTCTACCAACAAAACATTGAAATCGTCCAACCCAATTCTCTAACATTTGAATAATGGAAGGCTTCTCAAAAAGAATATGACATTTTGGAAAACAAATCAAAATAGTTGTTCTTGGGGAGTCAAATTTCATTTGTAAATCATAATACCCCATGAATCATAAGAAGTGGGATCTATTGCAAACATTAGAGGAATTGGACCAGGCCTTTATCAAGTCATTATCCAAAAAAATTGAATCATAATGTTCATATTTTCGATCATACCAAATTTTTATTGTTCCTTTAAGTCCCAATTTCTAAAAACAGTCCTATCGAACAAATCCATTAAGGGTTGATGATTATTGAAATGTGAAACCTGCGTCTGATTTAGAATAGAGGAGGCATAAGTGAACTCCAAAGTCAAGAGCAATAGTTGTTGGAATCCTTCGAACAAAGATGGGGATTTCGGTCAAATAAAAATCTGATCTAAAAGGGAAATTAATTGGGGATAGAAAAGGGATAAAAATGGAGAGTATGGATCCCCCCCCTCGAAAGTTAATAGAGGTTCCTCTCCCTCTAGAAGGGGAGGGACTTCCACAACAATCATGGCCACCGAGGTTATGAAGAAAGAGGAGTGGATAGGGATATCAGATCCAGCCAACAAAAAATAATTACTATCACATGGTCATTCACTTTAATGTGATCAATATTCTCTATTACTCTACAACATTACATGGACACAATTTTTTTCCTCTTGGTCTATATTTCTATTTCCCACTAATATTCTCCTATTTGGAACCCTAGTTATATGCTATTCTAGTTCACCTTAGTATTTCTATTTCACAATTTTCAAGAGGAAATTTTATTATCCTTTTTTACATTTTGGGTTTTAAAAAATGAAATATTTAACTATTAATAGTTTTTTACTTTAATTTCTATATGTTTTATCTTCAACCCTTGTGATATGATTTTGAAAATATATTAAACCCTTTATAACATGCACAAGATAAAATTATCAAGATGAAATTTCCAAAATGGGTAAGAATGTAACAAAATAGGTATTTTTAATATTAAAACAATTTCATTATTTATTAAAATTAATTAATTATATTTTATATATTAAAATTTATTATAATAATATTAGGTAATTGTTTAGTCAAAAGGAAAAAGCTTTATTTCTAACCAATTTTGGTTTTCATGCATTATATAGTTTCATTTAATAATATTTTATATAAATTATAAAATTATAATTAGATAAAAATGATATCATTTTTCAATTCAGGATATCAAACCTATTTTAGGGTAACATTTTGGAATTTATATGAAAGGATTTATTTTTTAGGGAACAGTGAAAAATTCTGATTTTTATAAAACTGCCATTTATTTTCATTAAATAATGTAATTCATAAGTCCCATTTTATTTAGATTAAAATATGTATCCTTAAATTATAAATTATCTAATTAATTACTTAGGATTTATCATTAAACTTTGTTATGGTTTAATATTTTTTTGGGCTTAAATCAAATTTTTTATTAGAACTATTTTCGGTTTGTTTTATGCATTTTTATTAAAATTAATTTCTGAAAAATTTTAGAATTTAATTTTCAAAATTGGATATTGTTTTTGGAATTGTGATGTTAAAATTTTTCAAATAGGGATCTTATATTTTTTTCATTATGAATAATATCTCTGGTAAATATTTACCACCACGGAATGGGTAAATTGGGTAATTAATGTAAAAAACATTGTGATAAGTAATAAAAACAACTATAAAACTTGTCTTTAAAATATTTAATGAGTGGGGTTAAATATTAATCATCCAAGATTCTATTTTATGTTGAAAAAATTATCTATTTCATTGACAATGACATATATTATTTTATGTAAAGAAAAATACAAAATGTCACTTTTTCAGATAATTTTTTCTTATATATTTATACAGGGATAAAAATATGTTCTGAATGAATATTAAAGGTTATTTTTAGAATAATTAAATTTATTTTAATATGGTAATTTATTTTTAAGTTTTAATGATGAAATAATTTACTTAAATATTAATAAAATGTCGGCATAGTTCTTGTGCAGGCACTAGAAAAATCTAGTATATAGTTTTAAAAAATCTAAAAGTAATTTTTTGGGGAATTTATATTGTCCCATTAATTTTATAGATAGATATATATAAAATATTAGTTTGTTTTGAATTTCTATATTTTAATTAAATTTTTATCTTGATGAATATAAATTAAATGAAAATGAATTGTTTCAAAAATGACATTAATGATATTTTATGATAAAAAATATTTTATTAAATGATTTAAATTTAATAAGAATTATATAATCAGAAAAATGAATGGGTTTTGATTTAAAATATAATCCATTTTTCATTTATGGTTCAATTTTCATATAATAGTTAATTTCGTGACCCCTAAATGATAAAAAACTTTGATATCATGGTAATCATCAAAAGGGTTAATTGGGTTAAATTAAAGAGATAAGGGTGTAAATTTCACTAAAACTTGTCCAAATTTTATTGTATGAGATTATATAGACATATCCACATAATTTATTCTATATATACCAATTTGGTTCCACTTTTCATTGAAAATTAGTTTTTATTAATATGACACCATAGGTAATTCCAAGAGTACCCCTGCCCTCGCTTATAAAAGGGAACCTTATCATGTTTCTTCCTCACACATTTTTATCACTCTATATTATCCATGACATACTAATATATCTTAATATAATCCCAAATAATTTTTTATATGTATAATTTTTTGCATAATACAAAACATAGAGGGCTTAAGGTGTAAATAAGAGGTTGTTTGAAGAAGAGGTATAACTTTTAACCGAGCGTCTTCAATTTATTTATTATTATACCTATATCAAATATTATTAAAAGATGATAAAATAATAACATAATTATTTTAAATATACTTAGATGTTATTATTATAATTTCATAACCTCTATATATCTACTTCTTCCATCAAATTGTATATAAAACCATCGCTCATATGTACTATGGCACCCGCCTTGTAAACCAATGTACTTAATTTTACATCACAATCTATTATAAATGGTTATAACAATGGATTTAATATATATATATATATGATATTCATGAAATAATTATAATTATTACAACATAATATATCATCTTTTTTCTTACCATTCTTTCTATTGGAAAATTATAATGTTGTTCATGACTACGTGTGGATTACAACCTCTATAAAGCGATGTGATTAATTTTTCATGTTTGCCTTTAATGGATGGTTAAAAAATAATATTTAATGTATAAAACATATAATTATATCATTATTATTATTCTATATATGATGGAACCATTTTCTTTTTACCATGGTTAGCATACCAATGTCGTTTTACAACTATGAACTGAACATCATCCAAACACACAACACGAACATAACCAATTAATTAATTGAATATGTCAATGAAATAAATGAAAATATTTATTTAATTATAAATTAATGAACCTATAAAATATTATTAATAATTAAATAAATTTTATAAGTTTATTATACAATATTTAAAGGACATACATGGAAACATTGGATTTGAGGTAAGAAATTTCATCCCAGTTTCACTTCATTCAGACATGTTTTAATGTTATACATATAATTTATTTAATATGGTGTATATAATACCACTTTTACAAGTTATATCATAAATAATTCATACATTATTTAACTTTAATTGAAAATTAATGTCACTTTTTTCAAGGGGATAAATTCATAAGTTACTAAAGTGGTCATGGGTTTCATAACTCAGTTTTCATTCATTAGGCTATTCATCTACATCTTTAGCTTTATTATGCCAAGATTATGTGTGAAATTAATTTTTTTTTATTTATGTTTTAATTCCACTTGTTTTGTGTTATTTTAAAATTGTTACATATATATAGTTAATTGAAAAAATTATAACTTCAACGATATGATATTTATAAGGATTACTCATCTCAATGTTATCTCATTGAGACACATCTTGTATAAAACACATACTTCCTTTTATAAGGTGTATATATTTCTTATTGATATATTATGTCACGAATGACTATTTTTTCATGATATTTAATGTTTATTTTATGTTCTATCTTCCACGAGATATTTATGAAAATGTTATAAAATTTTTAAGGGTTTTCATGATCTCAATTTCAATTATTTGATACATATTCTTGTTTTGAACCATGTTTTATTTTATATGGTGTACTTAATACCCCATGAACACTCTTTCACATATTATTTCATGAAAATTATGTGTTTTACAAAATGATTGTATGTTCCTTCATTAAATTTATTTTTGATTCAATTATTACATATGTTTCAAGGGACAAGGATACATTCCAGCCTCCTTCTTCAGCCACTCTTCTCTACGACTCGGCATACTATAGTATCTCACCACTAAGGCTCTCTAATTTCTATAATTCATTGTCATTTGTTTAGGAAGTAATGGAGATTCATATTCTTCCCTCTCCAACTTTACCCAGTGGCATATGCACATGATCGCAATCCAAGAAGTATCTTTCTAGTTCTTCATCACATGAAAAGTGTACTGGGATGAATGGGGCCAAATCCAAGAGACTCACTTACCGATTTACTCCCTCCTTATCTGGAATTCCTGAGGGATTGTTTTATAGGTTAAAAAATAATTCTTTGCAACTGATTCTTGAATTAATATCCTCCTTAATGGCAATTCTAGAACAAAAGTCATAACCCTCCAAACTAGTTGTCTTTGATAATAGAAAAAGGATCGGTCACTACCTACATGTTGAACCAAAAATTCATAAAATTTGGTTATTTTGAAATAATAATATTTAGGTTGAACTTTTTGAATCATTATATTATTTTATCACTAAAAGGGTTACTACAGGTGCCTTATGTTTTATTTTCTCTTTTGTGTATGCCAAATTTGAACCACAAGGATGGAAGGCCTTGTCAAATGATTTGGAATCCTTCAACTGGAGGGATTTGATGGATCATGGGAGATGACATCAATATTATGATGGATCTTTTATATAAGAAGGTGGAGGTTTATTTCCATCATAGGGATTTTCTAGACATTACTTCATTCATGTCTTGCATTGGTTTTCTAGATCTCGGCTACATCGGAGATTACTTTACATGGTGTAACAATTAGTGTTGAAGGATGTACTCTTAGAGTCATATTGATCAGTGTATTTAAAAATACCATTTCGTTTCCTAATTTTCTAATACTATGGTAACCCATATTTCTAGGTCCTTTTACAGTCAAGCTCCTCTCTATGTTGATCCGTATTCCAGGAAAATTCAAGGGGATTAGTTCCATTTTTTCTCTACATTGGTTTATGCTTTCGGGGTACCAAAAAGTGGTGAAAGATTTATGGGATAAGCTCTTGCATAGTGTCATATGGATAGGACTTTACAACAAACAAAATCATTTGAAAGGGGGTATCATTTCCTGGATTAATATCTGTACATAGAGAACACATGACATGGAAAACCTTTGGGGAGAATTGGATTGTGTTGAGCTGCACCTCAAGAATGCATGGGATGAGGATCTGTTTAGAAAACTTTATAATAACAAAGAATAGTTGGAATACATCATTTTGAGGCATGATAAGTTGGTTCATGACCATTCCAACATCAAATGGCTAAAATAAGGTGACCACAATAACGTATACTTTCAAGAATTTATCAAAGAGATACATCATGTTATCTTTTAAAATATGTTAATGGAGGATGGGTCCTTATTGAAAAAAGTTGGGATGGTATGAGGTATGGATTGACTACATTTTTAGTCCCTTATTACTGGTCTTAACCCATTCATGAATAATATATAACTTAGGGGCCAAGTAGATATCCCAAAATCCTACCCTAGATTAGTGTCTGATCTATATAATGAGTATATTGGAGAAATATATAATGAGAAAGATATCTATGATTCAGTTCAAGTTCTCAACATAGAAATTGAATATGGGTAAAATTGACTCCCTAGGGATTTATATATTAATTCATGATATTTGGTAAGGATTAACTTGGCTATGGCGATAAAATATTTCTTTCGGGGTGGCAGTCTCCCCCGGGTGGCCATAGCAACAACCTTGGTTCTCATTCCTAAGATAAAATACCCTTCCTCATTGTATCTTTATAGGGAAATCAGCATGTGAAAATTCCTATATAAGGTCATATAAAGAGTCTTCAACATAAGGTTAGTTGTGCACCTCCCCCATTAGATCTTGAAGGAGCATCATGGTTTTTTGTAAGGGAGATTTATCTAATGAATTATCGTCATGGCTCAAGAGATGGTGTTAGAAATCAATAAAAATGTTATCATATCAAATATTTTCATTAAACTATATTTAGATAAAGTCTTTTATATATTGGAATGGAGTTTCATCATTAATATTTTTAGTAGAATGGGTTTTTCCTCTTGGGCCTCTGAATTGATTTTCCGGTGCTTTAGTTCGGCCTGCTTGTCCTTTTATTTTATGCGTAGACGCTATGGTTTCATTAAAACTATTCACGGAATCCGGAAATGTGATCCTTTATCACTAATATTGTTTATCATTACCCAATATTCAATCAGTTATCTCATTAAAAAATGCAACTCCAAGGGAACAATCCAGCCTTATCATTAGAGGTCGGGTTTAGACAATATCTCTAATTTTATGTTTGTTGATGAAACTATCATTTTTTTCTAATGAAAATTAAAAAGTTATAAAAGGTATAAACATCTTCTTGGAGTTGTAGAACAAATGGAGTGGATAAATTATAAATCATGGAAAGAGTATTATTTTTATTTCCAAATATTGCTCAGATCGATGTGTGGTTTCTTTAGAGAGCAGCTTGGGTATTAAAAGAATATAATTACCTCTAGAATACATGGGTGCTCCAATTTATTCTCATAAAATACATATGTAGCACTTTGAATATATTTTAAGTAAAATCAATGGGCATATCTTGTACTGAAAGAAACTGTTCTTATCCTTTGGAGTAATACTTTTCTTGATTAATTGTGTTCTATCCTCCATTCCCCATCATGTATTTTTTACCCTTAATTTACCTAAAGGAATTATTAAGGGTATTGAGAATATATTTAATTCCTTCATTTGGGATGCACATTCTGAAGTAAAGCATCATTGGGAATCTATAAATAGGCTAGCTTATCCATTAAGGGAAGGAGGAATTAATGTTAAAAGTGTTTCTAATGTTATGAGGAGATTGCATGTGAGATTTTCATGGGAGGTGATTGAGGGGAAAATGATCTCGAGAATCTTTATAAAAATGATGTACCAGGATGATCATGAGGTTCAGAAAGTAAAATTATTGACTCGATAGTGTGTGGTGCACCCACAACTTTCAACTCTCAAATGTTGTACTCAATGGATCATTGGAAATGACAATATTATCTTCTAGTTTTGTAATTGTGTTAGTATGGTGTTGGGATTTCTGAGATTTCATATGCTTCACATCTCATTCAGAGTTTTGTGCATGAACCCATGTTTCATCTATGAAATCTTTGACAACAACCAGAATGAGGAGTTCAACCATATTATTTTGAATTTTTAGCTGGACAGGTGTGTTTTTACATGATCATCATCAGATACATTCTCTTCTAAAGAGTATCAAGGGATGTAGATAGCCACTGCCCATAATGATGAGTATAGGGAGATCCATTGGTGTAAATAGATTCATTCAAAATAAAATTTTCTCTAATGGAAATTTTGAAGCATACATTACCCACTAATGAAAATGTGAGGCGCATAGGTATTAAAATTTTCTTTAAATGTGCATATTGTAAGAGGCATCAGGAAGAAACATTGGAACACTTGTTTTATGGGAGATAATTGTTGCACACACTATAGAGAACCTTGGTTAGTTTTATAATAATTAACTCATTACATTTCACCACCTCCTCCTTTTTACCTTTTGGTTCCTTGGTATAAACAACTATGGTATAGAAAGGAAATCCCTGACTATCATTCTCATAGATGGATTCTAGTGTTTATGGAAAGCTTATAACCAATTTTGATATGAAGGGATGAACTACTTTGTCTCTATAATCATCTCTAAGAACAAATGCCTGATTGAGGTCCAGATATGCCTAAAAGAACTAGGCAGGTGCTCCATCTCTTAGAGCACTGAAGCTTGGAAGTGATATATCATCCATGGATCAGAATACACACCACAGTCACTAGGTTTTTTGGTTCCCAAAAGAATTGTACTTAAGATTAACATGGATGGATCCTATAATATGGGAGTTCCTCTGGGTGACAATATCATGAGGGATCCTAAAGGATCTATCATCCTTTCATCCATGGTTTCCTTCTTTGTTGGCAACCCCTTATAGGAAGAATCATATTCAATGTATATAGGTTAGTTCCTATGTAACCAGATAAGTATAGTGCTTGCGATGGTTGAAACTAACTCCACCATGATACATATTGATCTTTATGGATATAGAACCACCCCTCAGTTGATAATATACCTTTTGAAAAGATGCAGGGAGCTTATTTCAAACCAAACTAATATCCTACATATGTGTAGATATGGGAACAAAGCTACTAACATCATAACTTTTGTTGCATCTAATACAACTCAAGGAGGAGTGGTTATTTTTTCCATCATGGGTCTGTTTCTCCCATAAGGTACTGACTTTTATAGAGGGTATTCCCTTAGGCTCCATTACATTTAGCCCTTGTAGCTCTATGTCCCTTTTCTCCCATTTTTCCCCTTCTTAGAACCCTTTTTTTATCTTTCTAAATAAAATAATTAATGATTTTGGTTATGGTACCTTTATAAGTTTCTAATTATATTTTCAAAGAAAAATATTTTCACCATATTTTGTTAGTTTTTATGTTTTTAAAATTTATTTTTTAATTAGAAACATTATTTTCATAAATAATGTTTTTACTGATATTTTAATGGTATTTCTATTCATTAACATCATCAAACCTTGATGTTACATATGCACCACTAGGGATATATTGTAATGATGTTATACAAATTCATTATCTATATAGATTATGAATGTTTCAAAAAACTTTCATGGAACCCATTTATTTTCCATCGGTAAATCAAGTTATGAAAGAACAGTGGTTATTGTTATATAAAAAATAAAAGTTTTCTTGAGTAATGATAACTTTATGGTTCTTGGACATTATTTATAGTGACAAGTGAGCCTGATATAGCTCATGATAACAGGTCAACCCAATATTTCTCTCTATTGAATTTGGTAATGAGATGAACTTAATTGGTTATAGGTTTATTTTATGTGGTTATTGGAATTTAAATGGTATGTTATTCCATTTTTTAGAGTGATATAAAAATGATATTCTAAGTTACCAAGAAAATTTATTTGTGTTTGTATTATTTTATAATGGATTCTTTGATTAATGATTTCTCTTCACATGGATCATGATTGTTGAATTTTATGGATCTTTAGTTATATTAAATATTTATTCCATGTATCATGTTTTATGATCTATTTTTTGGCTATTAATTCTTGTATGTTTTTCTCGTGTACTATTATTATGTCATCATTATCCTATTCTCATCTTATGCTCACTAATGATAATCAATTTTTAATTATTTTATTTAACCTTACTATACATTTGATCTCACTCCTCATCATAAACAATTATCAAGAACTATAACAGAATCATAATAATCAAATCTTGAATTTATATCATCATAATCATAAAAATATTCCTTGTACCTTTAAGAAAAAAATTTTGAGATATCAAAATATCCATTCCATTTAAAAACATTTTTGAAAATTCCCAAAAAAGTGAAAGGAGGGTGTTTATTTAAATAAAATATAAAATCTTTTAAAGGTATATAAACAATAAATAATGGTTATAGAATTGGAAAAACTATTGATGTTGTGTGTGTTAAAATGGAATATTCTTTTTTCTTTTTATGAAAATATTCTATATAAAATGTGTTCAAAGATTCATTTTAAAAACCCATTGAAATAAAGTCATAAGAGATATAAAATTTAATTTAAAATTAATTTATTTCTATATAAATACATGCATAAAATAATTTTATGAATATTTACATGGAATAAAAAAATTTATAGAATAAATCTTTAAAACACTTAAAATGAGGTTTTTAAGGTAAAGTGTCCCTTACATCCAGTCAGACTCATCACGTTTGTTATTTATCTACCTAAATAATAAAATTATGTTAATTATTTAATGTTAGAAGAAAATTTTCAATATTTTTTGTTCCTTTTATTTTATTTATTACCATGTTATATACATTTACTTAATCAATTAATTCAAGGGTGGGCGTTTTGATGTTATTCAACTTAAAGGTCCAAAATTTCTATGGTTGGTTTACTGTGGACAAATAGTTCATTATTAAATTATCTCTGAAAAATAATCCTGAAATAATTATCATTTTTATGCATAATTTATACTTTTAAAACAAACCAATAACTATGGTTATGAAAAATGAATTGTGTTATCATCATGGAGACAGAAGGTCGTACGTACGCAAGAGTAGTGCTTCCATTTTTTAATGAAATTGTGGGTAAAAAGGTAAGTATTATATTATCCCCATGAAATGAGTATTATTACATAAATATCATCCTACATAATTAAAAAACATATATATACCATACATTAGATGTGGTGATGAAAAAAGAATAACATCACTTCGTGGAGGTGGTAATCCACACGTACACATGAACAATGCTACAATTTTTCAATGGATGGAAAGGTAATAAAATAGATGATATATTTTCTTTAAATGATGGTAATTATTTCATTAATAACTTATTTATATATATAATCAATTTTTATAACCATCAATGAGAGGTGTTTATGGAAAACAATTTATATCAGTTCGTGAAGAGGTAGTCTGTTGTACACAAGAAAAATGATTTCATTTCCCAATTGATGGAAGAGGATATGGATATAAGCTAATAAATTAACATAATAAAATATAAAAATATGGAATAAGATAATTTAATTATTTCATCATGGTTGAATAATATTTGAAGGAGTTATAAATAAATAAAATGAAAATGTTTGATCAAGAAATATACCTCTTCTTGAGACAACAACTATGTTTATACTCTAAGCCTTCTAGGTTAGTTTTATGATAAAAAAGGGAATCTAGGATGTTGGTATAGATGTAAATATGTTATTTTTTCTGGTATTTCCTAAAGTAAAATGATTTTTAAGGGTGGAAAAATAGTAGAGGGGGAGTCTATATATAAGTGGGGGAGAGGACACAATTGAGATTTTAAAAAATATTAAAATATATTAACATCTTAATCCAAAAAATGGCTCAAAAATAGACCATTTATAGATATGAGATAAAATTGGGCAGAAATATTTCATAAAATAGGATTTATAAAAGTGTTTATTTCATTTTAACTCTTATTTATTTATTTTAACCCCCATGTAAACCAATTTTAACCTTAACTATGTTAGCATATTTTTACTGTTTTTACTTTTCATTATGACCAAAAACCAAGTTATACTTATGAAATAATATTAATTATTCTAATTATAAATACGAATTACTATTTTTCCAATTAAATTTACATAGTGGGTATAATTTAATTTAAAACTAATCCTTCCAAATGTGATGAAAAATGGTTTTCCAAAAAAATGTCTTTTTAAGTATAAAATGTTTTAGTCCAAGTTAAATTATAATATTGATTAAAATAAAATTTATTGGATTATATTTTACCAAAAAGAACTTATTAAATTTTAAAATTAATAAAATATATAATATGACTTTGTAAATAGTTGAAATAAAATCCAATTTTCAATAAAAATTTGTATTTTCACTAATCATTAAAAAATAAACCTTTCACAAAATTATTGAAAAATAAATCCTAAAATAATTTTGGTATGATGATTTAAATAATTATATATGTTTTATAAAATAATATTTTTAAAATTTATAGAAATTAATTAAAAAACTCAATCATAAAAAGTAATAAAAATCATTTTTGAATAAAATATATATATTTGAAGCATAAAATGACATTACTAAAATTGAGTGATTACTTAATAAGAATTTATCAATACATTTTTATTGAGAATATTATTTATATATATTTCATTATTTGGTCATCATCATCGATTTAATTTTTATTAAAAAGCGGAAAGAACACCCACATAAAAAGTTGTGGGCATGGCTAAAGATACAAACTAAGGGAGGTCTAATGTAGTGAAGAACAGTCTGGTCTCCACTAATCAAATACACTCCCTCTGGTTCAATAAGATTGGAATTTTGGAAACAATTAATATAAGTACCTTGTTCTTCCGCCGCCAAGGAAGCAAAATAGTTGGACACCTTATTACCGTCGCGCCACGTGTGCACCACCTGGATGTTGCTGCTGCTGAGGCTGGAACGACACCTCCTGATGATATAGGCTATCGACCAAGGAGCAGAGATTTTTCCCTGCATGCAATCATGTATTACCATAGAGTTTGTTTCAATCTAATTCAAAGAAATCATGCAATAATTTTTATTGAGAATATTATTTATATATATTTCATAATTTGGTTATTCCTATTCATACCTTCTAATTTAATGGCTACGTTATAATGGTCATATTTAAATAATAGTATTTTTTGGTTCTTTTAGTCCTAGTGTTGCATATCATATGTGCTATCAAACATAAAATTCTTTTAAAATTCAAAGAGTGTTACATTTTCCCCCTTAAATTTTAATAAATTGGATCCTAAAAATTTTATCATCATCTTCACATCCAAGGATTAAATAATTTAAAATAAATTTTTCAAAAACCAAAATCATAAAAAGGATTATTAAAATATCCTTTTGAGAATAGGGAAAGGGAAATATGAAGGTCATAAAGAATAACACATAACTAGGTTTTCCATATTAGATAACAATAGTGGGAAGTGAAAATATAAACATGGAGTAAAAATATAATTTAAAAAATAATGATAGAATGTGATAGATAATATTGATCACAAGGATGTGAATTATCATGAGAATACCAAAGAACACAAAATCATAAAATCAAGGAGGTGTAAAAAAATACCATTGATTCATCATAAATGAAGGTAATATGATAAAACATTTATTCTAAGATCTTTTTCTTATATTTGAGGAATTCCTTTACTATATATACTAAGAACATTAAAAAAAATACTAGCTGGAAAAGTATAATTTCGTCCTTTAATCAATTTACACCCCAATATCATATTTTTTACCAAATAATGTGTATTACAAATGGATTGTTCATACCTAAATCACAAAAACCAAATTATAATAGATCAAATATTCTAAAAAATCATAAAAATCTATTAACATTATCTTCATATATTAAACAAATTTGAAATGGTTAACATAAGGTAAGATAATATACAAAATGAATAAACCTTAATATAAATAAATAATTAAATTTACATCTATTTTTTAACAATAACACAAAAGGTTGTACTTTACATACAGAATTATCTCAACAACATAAAAATTAATAAAAAACTCAACCTAATATTTTATATTATACCCTACATATTACGTCCCCAAAAATTGATATCATTCTTCTGAAATAATCCTTCATGTTTAACCATATGATAGGCCTAAGGGTTTCTTGTACCTTAACCCAATAAATTATCTCCCAATATGTCATTAATTACGTCAAAATACAATATCTTAGACCATAAAATGGATTTTCTATCAAATTTAACATATTATCAGCCTTAAAACTATAAACCCATGATTTTATCCATTGTTAGTCGGAGACCATGTAACACCCTGTGTTTTTAGGAATTATTTTGTTCAAATAAACTAAAATTCATTGATGAATTTCATTGCAAGCTGAACCAATTTAAGCTTATTTTATATGAAACAAAAAGTTAAACATTAACAATACAAAACACTGATTTTAGATTTCAGTACATGCAACACTGTATTTGTCTTTTGTTGCACACAACCACGGGTTCCTTTAATAGCCTTCATTATACGCAAGACCTAGTACTATCAAACTACAATATACTATTAATATTATTATTGAATATGATTGTTATTTCCAAAATGTTGGAATTGTAGGAATGAATAGGATTATCTAACTTTTAAAAATATATATTTTTCACACTTTTATTAGTTATATATTTATTATAAATAAAAAAGAATCATTTAAAAGAAAAACGAAATGTTTTTTAAAAAATATTATATTTTCTAAAGGATTGTCTAATCGTCCCTGGCATACATAATTTGAAATTAAATTTTACCAACATTAGAATATTTATTTGAAAAAAATAAATATCATTACTGAAATTGTAATAAAATAATTATCGTAGGGTGAATTCTTTGTATTTTTCGTAGAAGTTTTAGTTTTTGATGAATAGTGAAAAATACTGAATTTTAATTGACAACTTCCTTTTCATTTAAATAATTTATAATGTAAAAATATATTTAGAATTGTTTTTAAAGTCAAAATAGTTCAATTGTAAAAATATTAATCCAATTTATGTTATCGGACTCATTTTAATATTTAATTTTAATATAAAAACAATGTAAACTTTTCAACATTTTTACTTTAAGAGCTCACTTTCTCATCACATCAGTGGGATTAATCTTAAATTAATTCCTCAAAGTTCTATGAATTGAATTTTTAAAAATGGATACCATATTATTAATTATAATAATTTATAATTTATAATATTTCCAACTTAATTTTTTTACCAAATTGATTCGTGAAAATAGTTAAAATTTATTATAGTGATTAAGGTAAAAACATCATTACTTAGTGGTTAAACTTAGAATATAAGGTGTAAATGGCCTATAAACTTGTCCAACACCCATTTCATGGAAAATATTTTACCATTACAATCTCAGTCTCTATTTTATGAGTTATTGGGATACTATTCCATGAAATTGGACTATATAATAAGTTAGGTAAATAAAAAGATTAAAAAGGAACATTCCTTTACAGTAATATTTGCAATACTTTGTGATAGGGAAAAACATCATATGTTCAGTTATAAATATTATTATAAAATTTAAATATTTTTTTACCATGATAATTTATTATATGTCTTTATAGATTAAATAATAAACTTAAATTCTTAATAAATCCCAACACAAGAATTATTTAGCTAATAAATAATTAATATAAATGATACTGAAAATATTATAAGTGAGGTAAATTGAATGAATTGTTATTGTAAATAAATTTTTTATATGAATATGTCTTTTTACATAGGTTTTAACTTAATATATTGAAATTCAATTGTTTTCATGATATTTTTAAATTCAAATTAAATAAATAATTTCAAAATATACATTAGTGTTATTTTATAATAAAAGATATTTTATTTAATGTTATAAAAATTTTAAAAAATCATATATTATATCACGTAAATTTTAAAAGGTAATGAATAAAATATATAGACAATTAATTGAAAAATTTATCTTATATAATGAATATATTGACCCCTAAATAGTAAAACCTTTATTACTATGGTTAGGGTTAAAGTTGTGTTTTTGTGTATTTCTTGCACTTCTATTGAATTAATTTCCAAAACATATTGGATTTTTATTTTATAAATTATATATATTATTTTAGAGTCAGTGGGTAATATTTTCCGAAAAATTTTCACTTTAATTTATTCCCAATTGATAAATTCCCTAGGTTATAAAATTAGTAACTTTAATAAAAACCAAAAGGGAAAATATAGAAAATCATAGAAGATAAGGAAGAAAATCATAAAAATGCATTTAGTTTTTGTTTTGGAGGTATTTATAAAACAAATAAACCCTAACCTACATTATTATTCAATTTTGGATCCAAATGAGATAAGGTTGACCTCCCAATAGTGAATACATTTGAGTATTTACGCTAATGCCACTCCTCCTCAACTATAAAGGGAAACTCACTCTCCACCATTATTCACACCTATAAATCCATTTTTCTTGACCAAGATCTACCCAAATTACATTTAAATTCCATATTATCATCATAGAATTATAAATTTAGGCATAAATACAACCAATAAATTAATTTGGTTCAAACCAAAAAAAGATACTCGAAGAATAGGTAACATTCAAGAACGAACAATTTTGTTCTATTTGCTCCTAAAAACCATAAGTTATTTTTAAATCATTATTATATAATATAATTATAATAATATATATACATAGATGTTTTATGTTTATTTTAAGACCTAAAAACACACAGACATCCCTAAAATGGGTTAAGAAATCGTCGTTAGTGTGTACGGCGGACTATCGCCTCGTGAACCAATGTCGTTCATTTTTCCATTACCACCTATCAAGGTCAGCTGTAATAATGGAAATACTATTTATATATTATTTATATAATATTTATGATTTATTTTTAATTATTAAATTATAATATAACACATAACTTCATTCTTTTAATTTTTTGCGAATACAAAAAATGTCGTTTGAGGGTACAACCGACTACCTCCTCGCAGAGTGATGTGATTCATTCACACATTACATAAAATGTATTTATAATGGGTTTAATAAAAATATGTTATATATATGACATATAAATTACTCTATAATGATAACATATTATTTATTATTATTTCTTTTAAACCAACGAGAAAATGATAAATAATGTTCATGTATATTCATGGCCTACCATCTTGATGAGTGATGAATTTCATTTCCTATCACTAAAATTTCATGATTTACACTAAATAAATATATGATGAATATATATGGTATTTATATAATGGTTATTTTTAAATATATTATGGAACCATGATCAAATTAATAAGATTAATGAAATAACAAGTCAAATATGTATGAAAAACAAAGCGATTATTACCTAAATCATACCTTTATCATGGAATTGTTAATAAATGGGTAATATAATTTCATAATAAAATCATTTATGGTATTATATATATGAATATATTTATTTAGTATATTTATAATGAACTTATATTTATTATACATGAGGTTTTAATGAGTACAACGGAAGTCAAGACTTAAGGTAATGGATTTCCATCTCACTTTTTACTTTTGTGAGACACATGCTATATTCACCAACTCTTTATTATTTTTGGTGTATATACCTACCATGAATTTATTTTATAATTAATTACCTAAAAGTTATTTCTATTTAAATATACATTTTAGGTTCTCTCTTTCATGGTCATTAAATTTCAAATGTTTCCAAACCGGTAAAATATTTTTGCCCCAATTTGTCTTCTAAGACGTATGTTATAATATGGACTTATATTATTTCATGATGTGAATATACATACCCTTTGAAATTTAATATCATGAATTTTTATATATTCCTGATATTTTATGTTCCATTTTATGATATTATTTAATCATTCTTATGATTAAAGGTTACCAAAGTGGTATTAATTTTTACAATCTCATCATTTATTAGGATTTTTTTATTATGCTTCCAATGATAAAATATTGTGATCTATCTCTCAATAATTTTAATGAGTTTTATAATCCTCTGGTTATTTATGATGTCTTAATGTAATGTTTCCATTTTTTCACTCCTTTGTACTGGAGATAATTAAGAAAATGATTTTATGAGAGTCAAAATTTATTTCTCTCTTTATTCAAGAATCTGTTTTATTACAAAACCATGTTTTCTTAAAAAAATTCATAAATGTTTCTAAATGATGTTAAAAATTATATTTTCAAGGAAAAACATTTCAAAAAATTTTATGTTCTAATTTTTTTTAAGAGTAAAAAAAAATTTCTTCAGGATATGTTTTAGATGATCTTTAAAAATTATTATCCATCTAAGATGACATATCTTTGTGTTATTTATGACTTACTGGTGATATTATCCAAGAATACCATTAAAATACTTTCTCAGTACAGTTTATGTTTTTATGGAATGAGTTTTATGAAACCCATGTCACTTACATTGGTTATACCATGATAAAATTATTATGAAGCCTTCTTCTTTCCATGGGTTATTCAATATTTACAATGCCAATTTCATTTCATGGTTTTTCATATGATGAATGTTTATGATCTTATGGCACATATGGGTATTATTTTCCGTATGTGATGGATGGGAACTATATCTCCCTCAAATTCATTGGGTAAATACGGATAAATCTTTAGTATAAATTTTATTTATGATCCTAAATACATATTCACAATGTTATATGTGAATTTGATTACATGTTCACAACAGTTTGCATGACCCCGATTACATGTTTACAATGTTATTAATGAACCTGATTACATGTTCACAATCATATGCGTGAACCTAATTACATGTTCACAACGTTATAAGTGAACCTAATTACATGTTCACAATCTTTTATGTAAACTTGATTACATGTTCAAAATGTTATCTGTGAACCTAATTACATGTTCACAATGTTATGTTTGAACTTGATTATATTTTCACAATGTTTTGTGTGAACCTGATTACAAGTTCACAATGTTATGGTAATGCATCCAGGTCTATGCATATGATTAAGGACATGAAATATAGGTCCACACATAACATTTTGAACATATAATCTGGTTTATACATAACATTGTGAAACATGGGATCAATCATACCTACTTTGGCTGGTGATGAATTTCTATGAGCAAGTCACGTAAAAACATCATGAGTGGGGATATGGGTCCTATCATATAAAATTAGGAATACATATACATAAGAATATACTATTCATTCAGGGGAAATCATTCCACTTGGATCATGTCATATATATAACACATGATTAGGGGAAAAGAATCCCACTTAATGATCTAAAATATGTAACACCGAGAGTTGTTTACCTTGGAATCACATTGAGCATAATAACACCAACCTCAAAATATATCCTAAATTAGATTGAATGATTCTTACCCAGTGATTGAATCATCTAGGGTAATAAAACCCACCTCAGGATATCTTTTACATAACCTCCGGGTGAATAACACCCACCTGATTATATCACCATTGAGGGTAATTACACCAACCCCATAAAACTTCATATATCTCATCTGGTAGAATAACTCCCACCCCATAAAATCATTATCAATGGTAATATCAACCACCTTGAAATATCTCATCTAGTCATAAGGGGCCATCATACACCTAATAATATCTCATATAAACATCAAGTACCAACACCCCCTAATAATAGCTTATATAACAATTAAGGCACAACATCAACCTGGTAATATAGATTTATTGAAAATATGGATAGTATCCTCTCCATGACATACCATAATAATAATCAAGGGTAAATTCCCACCTCATAAAATCTTATAATAATAATGACATGTGTTTTAAATTCACCCAAATCCATCCCACATAATCAAGGTTCATCCCTCAAATACAAAAACTATCCTTGTTTCTATATCAATGTAAGGAAACAAGGAGTCCAGTCACACTAATCTACCCCTATCATGGTTCCTCAGTATCATTATGCTTATATACTGACCTCTCTGTCCTTAACAGAAAATCCACATCTACATTACTCTTGGGATATGGCATAATGCATACTCACTCCCCAATTCAATATAGTTCTATCACCAGATGCCAAAACCATACACAAATATTACCAAGCCTATACCCACCTGGGTGCTCATAAACTCGTGGGTAGACTCTCTGAACTATCTAATAGGCCATCCCAAAGGTGATAATGTATGTCAAGGTCTTGTAATGGCCTAATCAGTCCAATCATTTCTATTTACACACTCTCCTATGTAAAGGGGGTCTAATTGAACCTATAGAAAGGCCACTATATTCATTCAATTCATTTACAATATTCAAGGGTTTATATATAACATGGAATTCAGTTATGGTTATGTAATTGTCTGACAGTGGTTGAGGTATCAACTAGTATTCAAGGTCCAACATGTCCATGTGGCACTTTATTTATCATATAAGAATTTAAAGGGACAATTTCAGTTTTAATTAAAAGTTTTATCTCATAAAAGTGGTCAAACCACATATCAAAAAATAAAAAAAATGAATATATTTAAGTATATTTTCAAGGGACTACCTAACTCATCCATGGAGTTATTCCCTTTAAGTTAATCTTGTCTTCCCTTACTAAATCTTTTCCAAATTCATTTTTCCACTGCTCATTTACTAAATGCCTAAAGATAGATTTTATGCTTTAATATTATAAACATATGGGTTAAAAACACCTTTGATATCCATCTAGACCTCTAGTACAAAGAATCCCGAATTTTTCATTCCAATAAATCCAACAATTTTATAAAAATTTATGGAAAAAACTAAATAATTTGAGGTGGTGAAATACTTCTTTGAATCCTTACAAGACATATTGAAATCATCCTTTAGCTAGCCCATGAAAAATAAATTTGATATCACAATGATTCCACTATTATCTAGTGGAATCATTATCCAATATCTATCTAGGTCACAATATTTTATAGTGAGAAATATGGAAAAAAGTGAGAAATAAGTGATACAAAGTGTTATATTTTCCTCAATAAATCACTATATCATATGAAAATTAAATCTATTAAAGATTGATGAAGATCCCCCTCCTATAAATTGAGGAATATAAGATCCCTATTATCATGATATCACTATGTTCAGGTCATGAAATCACCCTAAATCCTCATTTAAAAACACATTTCAATTTTTTATTTAATATTTTTGAAATTATAGAAACACTATTCATTTTTAAAAATTTGAAAAAGTATGGACCTCAAAAAACTATTATACATATCACACCTCTAATCCCATACATAAGATATAAAATGTCTTATATATGGGGTGTTTAATAAAATTCAAGTTTCCCGTTTCATATTTAATTTTATTAAATCATATATAAGGTTTCTTTATTCAAAAACATTCATACATAACATTTGAATCTATATGTAATGTTTTCTACTTTGAAAATACTCAAAAATATGATATTTACCCCATATACATTGTTTGTTCTCTATTAAAAACTTGTTTTGTAATATCGTGTTGTATGAAAAATATATTTATTAACACGTAAGGTTTTTCCATTCAGAAAAAACTTTATGTAATATAATTAGTCTGATATGTAATAAAATTTTATAATGTAAGATTATTCTGGTAGAGAAAAATCACATACATACCATATTTACTTAATATGTAATATACATTCTATATGTATTATATTTTCCATAGAAAATATCTAATATGTCATATAATTTCCATATGTATGATATCTTTGTTCAGAAAAAGCGTCCATAAGTAACATATTTTTTTCTATGCATAATATATAACTCACACATAACATATTTTACATTAAAAGAACTAGAAACTTATTATTTTACTTTACACCTTAATGATATATAATATGTTTTAATTAGGTAGAAATCCAAAAGAAAAATATAATTTTTAAATATAATATTTTTTTACTAAGTAGTATAATTTCCTTAGGCAACTTCATTAAAAAATATATTTTTAACCCATGCATAATATAATTTCTCATATGTAACATATTTACCTTAAGAAATTTTTGATATGTAAGATATTTTCAATAGGTATAAGATTTAACTTATTTAAATATTCAATATATAAAACAAATCCCAATACATAAGATAACTTTTTTAGAAAATTTTTCATTTGTAACATAATTTTAATAAAAAATATAATCTCTATAGTGAAAGAACACTTATGAATTTTTTTCATTTGAAGGAAATCAATACACGAGATATATTTTCAAATGTATGATATTTTCCTTGTGAAAAATATCCATACATAACATAATTTATCCTTGTGTAACATATTAACCATATGTAATATATTTTCTTAAGAATGAATTCAATACAAAATATATTTTTTTCATATATATTATATTTCCCTTAGGTAAATATCTATACATGAGTTAATTTAATCCATGCGTAATATGTTTTCAATACATATTATTTTTAACATAGAAATAATTTTATACATATGATATTTTATTCTGTGTGAAGGATAATTTAGTTTTTAATATCACTTCTCCTTAACCATGTGGAACATAATATATGTATATTAGCCGAAAATTCCATACATATCATATTACTTCCTTGAATAATATATTTTTTATACATAATATTTTCACATAGGTCGAATAATTTATGTAGTATTTTTTTCATACTTACCTTTTTTCATCATAAGTAACATATATTTTCTCTTCCTGTAAGATGTGTAAGTTTTTATACAAAGGAAATTTTTTGAAAAATAGTCAAAAACCAAAAACACATAAAATCATTCCATAATTTCCCAATTATTCTCAACACATAAACAATGCCTTAAAACCCATTAGTTTTTGAAAAATATTATAAATTACAACAAGAGACCATAAAACTTCCCAATATTCTATTATCAACCAATTCTAACACATCCACACCCCTATCAGGTATACATTCTATTTTCAATATACATAAGACATTACAAAAATCCTTTTCCCAATATTCACCCAAGAACTTGAGGCCTTAACCATACTTCCAACCACATATAAAAACATTACATGAATGTTTCACAACTCACAAAAATTACATTTTGAGTGCCAATTATAAAAAACCCTCTTTGAGATTAAAAGGTTAAAAACAATTCCCATGATTTTGCTAATACATAATGACACGAGTTGTTACAACCTCTACCATAACAATTATAATACTTGAGATGTATCCTCATTAATGCATTATAAAAAAACTTAATCATTAAATCCCAATTCATGTATCAATTCTCACATTTCCTGATGTTTAGGGTCATGTCAATACCACCCCTAAACTGACTCCACTATAGAATATACCACCATATAATGCATCACAAATCTATTAATTTACACCAATTTCTTAATGATTCCCCATTTATGATGGAATTAATTGATTTATTAATTTATTAACATCACACTTCATCGGTTGATATTACTAGTATACACTGGTCTATCACATGATCAGTGTCACACCTAAGCATTACCCATTAATTCTCATATGAATCTTAAGTCTCACACCTATGATGAAATCCACAACATAAGGCCCCACCTTGTTTCACGAGTATATTTTCTATTAATGAGAACCAATATTCTATAGAACTTGTTACTTTACAAACATATTTTTCTAAAATATGCATCTGTTCATACAACTGATCCATCATCCTATACCTAGAAGCCAACCTCTACTAATTTCTATTAAATGATTCCCCATATAAGTATTTTTCATTTATCCCACATAACCTAACCTATTTCATACAAACTCCTTCAATGAAACTAAAAATACCTCCTAATTATATTTATGATAATATCACCTCTTAAGCCTTATATAAATCTCCCAAAATAAGCACCATGCATTTTAGATCAACTATGGTGTTATCCCCACCCAAGAACATTTTTAAACCTCCCCTCAAAAATAAATCCAAAAATTTTAAAATTTATACATGTGTTGCTATTCTTTATCCAATCTCACTCATAACATCAATCCCTATAGTGGAAAGGTTTAGATCAGCTACACTATAGTACTCTAGTCCATTTTAGGGTTTTCACCTCACTAAATCAGGCACAACTCTCATTGTCATCAAACCCTATAAGCACCATGTATTAAAAAACCATAAAAAAACTTCTCCACAGGCCATTTCTAGGGAAACCAACTAATTAAACCATTTTATGATCGCATCATACTATTTTATAGGTCTTTATTTATACCATTTCTTAAAAAACTCCATTTCTAAAAAAATACATGCTTATGTAGGTGTTGGCCTTAGGGCTACCATATTATATTTTTTTAAGTCGTACCACATGAGTCTTAGTCTCACTAGCCTAATCACCCATTTGACCATGACTCCCATTCATGTTAGCCTCATTAAAACATAAACACAACCCATTCTTTCATACTCATAACATCTAAGGCATCATCATGCTTATATCCTATACTTGGTATC
Organism: Viscum album; assembly: GCA_963277665.1. Taxonomy (NCBI): domain Eukaryota; kingdom Viridiplantae; phylum Streptophyta; class Magnoliopsida; order Santalales; family Viscaceae; genus Viscum; species Viscum album. Next base: position 48,896,055 of record OY728138.1, on the reverse strand, counting down.
ACATCATAGACATCAATCTAATAACCTAATTCACTAATCCATTCTTCCCATTTCTAAAGAGATCATAGGAATGGGCTAACCCCTCTATCAAGTTTCCCCCATAAATCCTAACTAAACCCCAGAAATGATATTAAAGAATCCTTCCATTTAGTTATAACACTTAACTCACCAATACCCGGAGTCACATCTCAAGGTCACTATGTTCTCCTTCTAAATCCACAACAATATCTCATATAGTCCACGATTAACATATCATCTTCTAAACTACCTTGTGAGATCTCATAAGGAATATCATGTACCAAAAACCCATCGAAGGGTTCTCATACATATATATATTAGGCATCTCATACTCAATAAGACTACCCATTATAGGGTAGTATCCACCCCAAGAATCTGTATTCCAAACTATCCCTAAAGTATTGGGATTTCATATATGTTCATATCTAAAATGATATATCCCTATGATTACTTGTATAGAGTTGATCACAAACATGGTTCATTAAAATGAAAATCTATTCCAATTTTATAGAGATAAGCACTGTATAAGATACTATTGGACTCTCATTTAATAGTTACCATATCATAAGCATCTCAATGATAGCAATAATAAATTCCCTGATTCATTTAAATATAACTCCACCATGAATCTATATGGGAAAATACTATATAGTTTATTTTCGGATCATTATATAATTGTACCTATTTTCTCATTACTTTATTTATCTATTTGTATTCATAATTTTTTCCCAATCACACACAAGTATGAAAATTACATATGAACCCCTATGCCTGATATGATGAATGAAGTGATGCCTTCATCCATCCCACGCTAAGAGTGGACAAATAATAAATCAATAACTCAATAATACAAAATAAAATATTCGATAATAATCAAATCAATTGTCATAAAGTAATGTTGAAAAATCAATCCCAACTCCCTAGTAACATGGATTTCAACTCATACAGGTACATTATAGGAAAACTAAAAAGTATTCATCTCATTTTAAAACTCATACCATCTATATTATTATATATTGAAAACTGTAATAAAAATAAAACAACCATATGACACAACCTTTTAATATCGTTTTCCCAGGACTACTCATCAGTGACTCGAATAAACATTCACATGACCTCAAGTGCACTACACCATACACTAAAGGATTCCTACTAGCAATGAGAGACTATGGTGATACCAATGGAATATTATTCCATAATATCATAGTAATAAAATATTATAAAAATTAGAAAACCAAAATCCCTAAATAATAAAATTATGAATGGTCAATAATATATCCATTCTAAAAAAATAATGAAAAGGTAGGTTCTCATATATCCCACTAATATCCCACTAGATCAATCCCATATATGAGTAAATAAAATAAATAATGTAAAATTTATATTCAATACCATCCCTAAGCCTCATCTCATCCATATATTCAAGTATCCTTCCAAGATATCTAGTGGAGCGATCAAACCATATGCCTCTTCCTTACCTAAACTTATGAATGATGAGGTTTATTAGGTACCCAATGCCATGGAATCCCATCCATATTGTTAGTAAAACTCAATAGGGAACCACCAATGACATACATAAAATATATAATAAATTAATATATTCACTTTTGATACACCTATGAAATAAATAAATAACATAATAAAAGAAATACTAACATCGATTCTCATGTTTTGAAGTGACATCAGGGATTGACCAAGCCTACTTTGACCAGTGATGGATGTTTCTAAACATGTAACATAAATACCAAGGGGATAAATTTTCAACCCCATCATATTATTAATATATATAAAAATTTAAATATGATCACTTAGCAGGAAAATCATATAACTCATATCATCTTGTAAATATAGTACATGCATAAGGGAAAAGAGTCCCACCGAATAATCTCAAATATATAACATTGGGAAGGAGAGTGTTTTGTCTAAGAATCTCACCAATAGTAATAACACCCATCATGTAATATATTTTATATCAATGGTAATAGTTCCCACTATATAATATCAACATCAATGGAAATAACACCCACCATGTAATATCTCTTACACCATATGAGGGGAAATAGTGCCCACCCTTTGATATCATCATCGAGGAGAATAAAAACCACATTATAATATATCATAAATTAAATAAATAAGAATAGTGATAAACTCATAATATCATCATAAAGGGTAATATATCTCACATTATAATATCTTGTATAGTCATTGGGGACCAATTTGCACAAAGTAATACCTCCTACAAACATTGTAGTCCATCATCCATCCGTTAATATATCATAAAACTATTAGGGGACAAAATCTATTTGGTAAATTATAATGTAATGAATAGGGGAGAATTATCCACCACAAATCATCTAATAATAAAAATTGGGGGCTAGAATCCACCCCATAATATCTCATAGTAATAATAATGTGTGTTGGCCATCGGCATAATCTTATTATACAAAACCATAGTAGGCCTCTCCAGAACACAACCTAACACTGCCACTATGTCCATATTATGATAAAACTATGATAATATCACTAAAATTCCAATTTATGTCTCCTTAACATAATAACATTCATCGACCTTATAGGAAAATCCACGTTGGCATTACTCCAGAGAGGTGTAATAATGGACATCTCACTTCCCAACTCATCATAGGTTGGTCCTCGCACTCCCAAACAATACACAAATCATAACCAATGTATACACACTATGCTGATAATATACTAATGGGATAGGAACACTAACCCAGCATTCTAACTAACTATCCCAAAGTCTATGATGAATCTCAAGGTTCTTCCATGGCCAACCTGGACCAATCATTCCCAATCCCACGCTCTTTTCTACAAGTAGGATCTAAGGAAACCTATACCAAGGGAAAATATATTCATTCACTCAATTTAGTCTCTTATAGAGTTCATATGTCATATGAAGTTCAGTTATAGTTTTTACTCATCCATAGACATCCTAGGTATTAAATAGTTATCATGGTCCATCTTAACCCTATGACACTTCATTTATCTCATAAGTGTTCAATGGAAACATTTCATTTTAACTAAAGATATGATCACACAAAAGTTGTGAGACCATATATCAGATAATATATAAATATATAAATATACTTATGTAGATGTTCAAGGGACCAGAAATCTCATTCATGGAGTTATTCCCTTTGAAGTAAGCTTGGATACACTCAAAGAAGCTCATCAATGCCCATTTTTTCATCATCCATCGACATAGGACCCAAAAATAATCTGTGGAATATATATTTACAAAAATTAATGTGCACAACCCTTGGTATCCATCCAGGCCTCTATCACACAAAATCCTTATTTTTCCCATTTCAATAAATCCATTAATTTTAGAAAACAAATTGTTTGGTAGGACGAAAATACTGAAATTATGTGACATACCCATTTGAATCAATAAAAAACCTAGTGATATAATCCACCCATTACCTCCATTAATTAGTCTGAGTAAAATCCCTTTGATATCAATATGATTCCAATATACTCTGGTGCAATCATCACCGAAGACTTGTTCAGGTCATAATTATTTAGTAGTGATAAAGAGTGGAAGAAAATAATAAAATTGATATAGAGTGTTACATTTATATTAAGAAATATTCCATATCAAAATTCACATAAATTTGTTAAGGATTTATGGATATATCCATATTGAAAATAAAGAGATTGAGAGCTCTATTATCCTGAGGTCACTATGTATAGGTATTGATAACAACCAAAATTCTTATAACACCCCAATAATTTAAATTATATATATTTTCATTAAACCCTAATGTGTTCAATATCTTACATAATATGCAATATTGAACCACAAAGAACTAAAGAACAATATATAACCATTAAAATTTAGCAGTAAAAATTGATGGGAAAAATAGATGTAACTAAATTATGATATATATATATATATATCAATATTAGTACTAAGGAATTGATCAAAATTTAAATAGTGTGGATAAATAATTAATAAGACAAATTTATTCTTTAAAATGTAACTTGTCACAACCCCCTCACTCAAAAGATACCATAATTAGGGGAGAGAGATAATTACCATCGAGTCACACCTCAAGTAGGCCTTGTGTTGGCGACTAGTATCAAGGGTATAAAAATCTAATAAATAGGAGGCATTACCCCTTATAATAATATTAGAACCTAGAGATAGGATAATCCTAAAAGTAAATCCATGGAAAAAATAAAATAAGAACCAAACCCATCCTGTAATAGATTTATAAATTGAATAGATGTAGATAAAAAATCCAAATTAAATGCCCCAAAGTAAAGATAAAGCAGTGATGCAACAACAGTCCAAGGGATCGAGCTAGTATTGTCCAGTACAATCCACATAATCCTCCAAGAAAACTGTAATTCATTTTATATATATATGTTTAGAATACAATTATATTGAATAAGAAATCTAAAGACTCTCGTTTACATGGAAAAGAATCATACTAATACACCAATGATCAAATAGAAAAACTAAACAACACCTAAACATGTCAAGTAAACAAACCAATCCTCACCATAGTGTTCTCACTAAATAATGCATCCTAGTATGATAAAATTAAAATAATAATATCCACAAAGATTACCCCACACCACCTTCCATATATATTTTCTTCCCTCATACCTCAATATCGTATATCCTAGCACTCCTATCTCTTCCGTATAACATATCACAAATCACCTCCCCACAACATGATTATATTACAACTCACTGACAGAAATCTGGTCTATCACACCACATCCAATTCCATAACCATATTAGTAGGGTATCATGAACATGATATACATAAAACTCATACCCCCTACTACCATGAATAACCCCCACCATAAGTTTCCCCACAACACAGTCACATCACATATCACCACCCCACAATATGATCATATTACATATCACCGCCCGACATCACGGTCACATTACATCTCACCCACAAACACCAGGGCTATCAACTAGTGCACTATCAAAACATCAACCGTCATAGCATGTGCATATCAACTCACCTGTAAGAGAGAGTGGGAAATAACGGGTAGCCATCTATCCATTATCACCACTGTGATGTTGGAAAAAACACCCCTATAAATATATATATCTGTGTGTGTGTGTGAGTTTCATCATGTGGGGTTCAATGTGGTTGGATTGAATATATAAAATCATAAAAATTATGAAAATTATACACACACACACACACACAATCCCAACCAATGGGTTAACAAGAAAAAAGGATACTAACTAACTCACAACAACCCCCTTTAACTTCCATATCCAAATACATAAAACCACACAAAAAGAAACAATAATATTTTCACATTTCATTATATTTATAAAATCTAATACATTTTAAAAATATTCATTATTAACCATTTTCATCATTACATTCAATTCATTTTATATTTCCATCACATTTAATTCAACAATTATTTATCCTTTCAACACATACCATTCCAATTTAAACATTATAATTTAATTCCATTACTACCTAGGAAAATATAATAACACAACACATCATCCACAGACCAACCACATCTCATACAAAAATCACCACCCTACATCACAAGTACACATCTCTACACCACAATACTACCTCATACTGACCACATTTCATCCCACATCACCTCACATCACCCCATAACCGTTTCAATACATTATATGTTACTATTTTAAAATTTACTTATATCAATTTTATAAATTAAGTCAAATAAAATGAATTTAATATTTTGAATCATTGTTTCTAAATTATAAAATAAGTTAGATATTGTTTTTAGTTATAAAAAATGATTTACTAAGGTAAAAACTAGTTACCACGGTAAAAATAAATAATGGAAAAAGTGGAAAATATAATGGTAAAGAGTTAAAAACATCTCTAAACCATGTTTGAAATTTAATAGTAGTGTATTTATTTAACTTATCTCTTCCCCAATCCATTAACTCTCATTTTATCCATTTTCCTTTAGAGTGAATTCACATTGTTATAATTTTATTGTTGTTTACAAAAATGGCATCCATTTTAACTTATGAAATGGGATCTCACCACCCCTTAAATACCACTTAAAAATTTAATTTTCCTCCAAAAACCCTACAATTTTTCCTTCAAATAGATTGCTATATTTCTTCCATTTTCTTCTATTCACAAATTTTTATCCCAAGCCCACTATTTCTATGGGATCCTTTAATTGAATATCGAAGTGAACAACATAAGTAATTCTTTTTTACTAAACTTTTTTCCTTTCTATATTAAATTTAAAATTATGATTTTATCACACATATATGGTTACATAGGTATTAGTTATATACCAAATTTTATTATTTTATGGTAATGATCATTAAAAATCTCTCCCCCTTTCTAATAAGTAAAACATAAATGATATTCTTGTTTGTGTGTGAACTACCACCTCCATAAATATTCTTGGTTAGTTTTACTTAACCATCTCAAAAAATTAGTACAAAGAGTGGGTTTAATTGATAAATATTATTTTAATGAAATCATTAAGTTTTTCTTATGAAAAATTAGAGAACATGTTAATGATATGATCAACAAACAATCATGGTTAATTCAATCATTTAAAACAACAATTCTGAGAAGGAAATATTTTTATTCATATTATTTAATCATTTCATATCCATTAATTCTTATTATAATTCATTAAAATTGTGACATATCACATTAATAGACACTAGATAACATCATTATGATTCAAGTAAATTGATATTAAAACTAAACCACCACATAATCATCCATTAATCTGGGTATGTTTATACTTGGGTTGGTTTAACCAACTTGAACAATGCTTTGAATTTATATCGTGGATGACCATGAGATATTAATTAATGGTAAAATATTACATAAAAATTTTAAATAATGATTTATTTTATCTTATGTAATGTTAACATTATTATTAAACTCATTAATTAATAAAACACCTTTTATTCGTAAAGAATCACAGAAAAATGATCATCAATGATTTCATCTTCATGGAATGTAACCAAAAATACCATGGAATGAAATTATACTATTATAAATATCATTTAAAATATATTACATGTAATTTACTAATCTTGGGATGATGAACTTCGTATTAAGAGTGAATACCAGTGTTGTTTTTAAAAAACTAGTTCAAAGAGATGAAGATTAATTACACCCGATATTGAAAATTAGTAATAACTGATTATAATTCATATAGTGGATGATTATAAATGAAAATTATAAATGGGAAAGATATTATTAATGTTAAAAAGTAATTTATTATGATATATATGTTTTTTATACATGAGGTTAGAGTGAATTCATGGAATCCAATATAAATAGTAATGGTTGTCATGGTCTCAATTCTGATTCATTGAGACGTGATATATTTTTTGCATCAAGTTTTCCTTGTATGGTGAATTTAATATCGAAGGATTTATTTTTATCATATATTTTTTTATTTCATGTGATATAATTATCCAAATAATATTTTGTTCTTTAAATATCTGTTGATTCAATTTTTACCCTAGTATTAATAATTTTTTTGTAACTAAACTTTCATTCATTGAGTTATGGTCCTTATCTTGAACTTATTTCATATAATTTTAATAAATTGTACCATTTATTGTATTATTTGGTAGTATCTAAATGTTTTATATGTATTTACATTTCTGAAACATAAATATATTTTAAATATTTCTTGCCTTATGGAGTATGTTACTCATAAGAGATTTTAATAGCTCAAATCTCATTTAATTTAGTTATAAATATTTCTCATGATCATTATTCTTCCATGATTGGGTTATCCAACCCTAATATTTTATTATATGGGTTTTTATACTATTCTTTGGGGAAATGATTTTTTAATATAAATAAATATCTATTATTATTTTTACAATGTGGGTTTTCAATAAAAAAAATTTCTAAGTATTAACAAGGTTCCTTTCATAATAAAATTTATTATCATTGAATCCACCTTCCCTATAAAAACATTATTAAATCATAAAGGATACTTTATTGGATATTATTTTTAAATGTAAATATTTTAAAAATATTTCACATAACCTTTTTGAATGTTACTTTCTAAAGTGACATGAACTTTTTTATTTTAATTCACTGTTGAAAATGTTTTATAAATATTATTTATATATTCTAATCTATTTTTATTTTCATATTAAAATAGATTTACATTCATTAAAATTGAGTTTCATGTTTTATCCATTAATAAATATATATATTTATAATTTTATGTGTTCAAATTTTATCATAAAACAATTCGATAATTGATCCCTTCTTGTGTGATATTGTTTGAAGAATTATTTTTCATTTTTGTTTTTAATATATGTCCACATCCCTCTATGATTATTTTATTATTGTAACATATCAACCCCAATCATAGGGTCAGAGTTGAAATGCTATGTGACCTCATGTGTTCTTCCCCATGCACAAGAGACTGCCAACCAGATTTGAGGGTCTAATTCCATACGTGGGTAGACTATACCCTCAGTATCATGTCATGGGACTGATAATAATCAATAAAAAATAGTAAACAATCAGAGTGCATGAAAAAAGTTAACTTAAAATGGAATATATTTAAATTTATCTCAATGTTGTAAGCTTATTAATTTTACAAAGAAAGAAGATAAAATAAATAAATAAATAGTGGGTCCTCTAATGTTCATCCTGATATTCTACTAGCTTCATGCTCTACTACCCAATAATCTACCATGGGTCCCTTTCCCTTCATTGGGTATCTCATGAAATCTACATGTTCTCCGAAATGACCTAGTATTTTCTGAGTACAATACATATTAGGAGACCACCAATGCATCCTTACCTGGTGTGATCAAGTATAATAAGTTTTTTTTATAATAACAATAAATGTGGTAAGAATAAAAACACAATCCAATAATGAGCACTAGTGAGATAAACAAGCTTTCACTAAACACATGGACATACTTTCTTAGGCTCCATGTCAAGAAATATAATCATGGAATGTCTCAAGGAGCATGGACCAGGTCATGGCACTCAGATTCTGTCACTTAATGGATAAGAACATGGAACTCAAAATCCATATCTGAGTGTCAGTAAGAGCAAGGACCAGTAATAAACTCTGAATCCATCTCCAAGAAATATAAAAGTATCAAGTCATAAAATAACTCATGGATCTGGATTTGGACTCATGTCATGGGTCACACTCGCAAACCATCATATTCCTGCAATTCCTCGGGTCGGGACACCGGGTCATCATATCCCTCGATTGAGGCCACTAGACCATCATGCCCCAAATTCACTACCTTGGTTTAGGACTCTAGGTCGTCATACTCTATGCTCAGGTACACCATCATCTTCATAACAATCCACATGCACACTCTCCAACCAAGGGATAATAATCACATGATGGTCCACCTATCTAAATTAACAACACAATATCCAAGGGACTGGTAACACATGTTATAGATTAAACATCGATGTAGGGATATCACATCATTATGATTATATAGTAGCAGGATAATATCATGTGAACACATAAAGAAAGGAAATAACCTATACAAATATCACTCATGGAAAGCATATACCAAAACATATATCACAGATACACACCCACCAACTTGAAATCACAATCAAACACAATGTAAATAAAGTAAAACCTAAGTAATCATCATGGAAACATGTGTAAAATATACCCCATGAAGGTAAGTATGTTCTTAACTTAGGTGAAACAATTATATGATGATAAGGGTTGACATATGAGTTCAATTGCACCACCAACACTTAGTACCATTTCTAATTCAAGAATATTTTTAATTATTACCATCTTAAATATTTTAAAATTTTTAAATGGAAGGATTAAATTAAATATGAAGAAATTACCTCACCGCATTCATAAACAGATTTGGGACTAAAATTCTACCCATTGAAATGAACCCATTGTTTCTAATGACTCATTAATCTGATCAATATTAGAGAATTTATCAAAGGTATAATTTCTAAAATAAAAATAATAATAAAATAAATATAATATTAGAGAGAGGATTATAGGAAGATATGGGAGAGTAATGGGATGGGGATAAGGTAGGTGCACAAACCTTCCCTCATTCATGTTTTATAAATTTTTACTCATTTATATTATTCATAATTTATTTTTATTCCCCCTATCTATTATCATTCCTCACATGAAAAACCTCCACACGTTTTTCTCATATAGTTCCCTACATCACCCCACATCAATTATTTATTTTATTTTTATTATATATATTTTAAAAACCCATATTAAACTTATTAAATCCACCCTTATTAAATATATAATTTATGTCATTTAAATGTGTACATATACACCTCTAATATATATATATATATAAACACCCATACACACACATATATATATACCCAAACGTATATATATATATAACAAAAATATACTTGTTATATATTTGTGCACACACATCAGTATATACATATATATTTATACCTTATATAAACACACACTTTTTAATTTTCTGCAGACAACTATTATTCCAAATTTAATAGTAATAATAATATCAACAATATTTAATATTGTTATTAAATACATGATATATTTTCCACCATTGAAACATTAAATATGACTTTCAATAAATTACCATAATAGTAGATCAAATAATATTAACCACACATTTTTATTTACTTAAAAAAAGGTAATAATGTCACTATTATTACCTAACCTCCAAATAAATAATTATTTACCCATAGTGAAACATCACTAATTAATTAAGAAAATTTAATTACACATGTAATTTCCATATTTTCCAACATAAATAATAATAATAATAATATTATTATTATTATTATTATTACTCATACATGTAATTTAACCAAGCACATGATGCACATAAATATTATGTCACTCCTATGGTAGACCATAAATTGTGTACCTAACGGTGGTCTCATATTTCTAATATGATACACCATTTGGGGGACATTCTGTTATTATTATAAAATATATAATAAAAATATTAAATAAATTACTCTCACATACATTGTTACCAAACGCTTGACACACACAATGTTTATGACTTGACTAGGGTAAACCCCTCATCCAAGTACTAACAATGGGCTCATATTTCTTATACGAGACACCATTTGAGAGATATTTCTTTTTTTAGAAACATGTGTTTGTAGAATATAATATATCTAATATTTTTATTCAAACAATATGGGGGCTCTACGAGCCTCGAAATTCAGTTCTAACTCAGTGTCTAACATTGAAAATATTCCGTAGAATATTCCAAAGTTTTAACAATGCATTTACTAATACATAAACCATTTAAATTGATTATTAAGTGATTATATTGAAAATTTACATTTTTCACATAAGAAATACTCATTAATTATTTACAAAGAGGGTTTGATTATCCTTAAAAAACTTTTAGGATATTAAAATCCCCCCTATTGACTTCTCATCCTCGAGAAGTAGCTCTAGAATTTTTTTTCGAACAACTCTTGCCACTTAGTTCAAATATTAGACTCATACTATCATGTATCGATAATAAGAAGAACATTTGGAATATAAACAAACCATAACCAATCTAAGGGTTCACACAATGTTATCCTAGAATTCTACCCATATCCCAAGGTATACCCCTCCTAACACTAACCCTGGTCTCCACCCATGCATATTAGTCACATTCATAATATATATACTAACATAAAAACATGCTCAGTTCAACTAATTAAATACATTAAAGATATATCATACCACCTTTCATTAGATATATCACATAAGGAAACTATCATGAATAGATAGTAAAAAACAAGGTAGTTAATTAAATAATTACTATGCAGCATAACAATAGTTATATATATGGTATATAAACCTATATTCCTAGGCATGATGTATGAAGGCGGATAAAATCTCATAAATCACATATCAACATCATGTGCATCACCCAATGTGATTTTAATCAACTGTATTAAAAAAACATAAATCCCATTTTATGGTAACTTAGAGGTCCTCTATATAGTTTTGCCCAGACACTGTGACAATTACCCTACTTGAGTCCCAACTATCATATCTCTAGTGTACCCTATCCCAAATCAAGGAAAAGAGAAGACACAAGTTAGTGAATCATGTTGAGTCAATAAGGTTTCCTTATAAATTTTCCATTCCTTTATGTTTTGAAAATCACAAACACTCTCTCTTAATGAAAATTTCATTTTCCCCGTTGTTTTATCTTAATAAGAAAAATTTTCCTTCCCAATAAAAATTTATCCTTACCATGTTTTCATTATTCAAATAATAATTTCTTTAAACCTAACACATTTTATTTCTATGAATAAAATTTAGTTTTGTATCAAAAACCTTGGAATCTTATAAATACATAGATATAGAGCATTCTATTTTCAGGATCTGAATTCAAGTTCCAAATTCTCTGAATTCATACTCCGAACTTTCTGAGTTTAGACTTAGAATTCTATAAATTTAGACTCCAAACTTTTTGAGTTAAGACTCTAAATTCTATGAATTCAGACTCCGAACTTTTTGAGTTTAGACTCCAAATTCTATGAATTCAGACTCCAAATTTCCTTGTAATTCAGACTCTGGAATTCTATAGAATTTAGGTTCCTAATTCTTTTGGAGATAGAATATGAATATTCAGGTATTATAGACACCAAATGGCTTTTTTATTAGACTTCGAACCTTTTTTCCCTTAGACTATAAATGATGAATTTTTTTTAAGCAACCATATTTTACTTACTCTTGTTTGAGTTATAAAACAATGTCGTGCATTATATTTTTAACCAACTGTTATTTGAGTGATATGTGTACAGGTCCCTCCAAAATACAAGGAAAAATATGACCATTGGAGGAGGGAGCCAACCAATGAAGATGTGCCTATAAATATTATCTCATTTGAATGAGCTCAAATACATTGATCAATCTTGAGATTACATGATGATGAAGTGATTTATAGAGAAAGAGACTTTATTTCTTTGTGTGTAGTGAGCATCTTGTTCAGAATTTCTTCGTGCGACTCCGAATATTGCTGAGTAAATTCGAGGGCTTCCAGGGATAGGAAGACAGAGGTTCCGACTACCTTGAAGTTTGAGGGATTGCGTGGATATCAATACACACTCCGATATTCGTATCAAGGGCTTACCCTGGTGTGGGTAACATAGACTTTCTTGAAAGTATAAATCAAGGGACTTTTATCCAAGGTTGTTAGATACCTTACTCTTTGGGTTAAAAGATTTACTCTTGTTACTTTTATTGTTTCAAGTTTTCCACTGCATTTTGATTTTCATTTAAAGAATAACTATATTATACATTCTTATTCTTGTACTCTGATAAGTAATATACAATACGCTTTAAGTTATAATATTATCTTTGTAAACTTTTCTTACGTTTCATTTTTGGAACCACATTTCCTGAATCGAGAAAGTTTCTAGAACTAAGAGGTCTTGTGAATTAACCTTGTTTAACATTGTTTAACATTACCATATTTAAAAGTTCTGAAGAAATTTTTTAAAGTATACTATTCACCCCCCTTCTATATTGAGCATCTATATTCATCATTTTGATCCTACAATTGGTATCAGAGTAGGTCTCTTAAATACTTATATTCACTTATAAGTTTTCTTGCTCAAGTTTTTCATTGTTCGATATTTTCCTTGCTTAGGATATTTTTATCTTTGTTTACAAACTTTTATTACTAACAAGATTGTGTGGAAAGATATTTTCTTTGAGATGGAAGGAATGAATGTTGGTTCAATTGAAAATATTAATCCAACTAGACCACCTATTTTTAATGGGAATGATTATGAATATTGGAGAGATCGTATGAATACTTTTGTTATTAGCACTGGAGTGGAAAACTTTGTTATGCTGACTAGAGATTACAAGATTCTTGATAAGGAAGTCAGAACTTTTACTAACCAAGAGAAGTCAGAATATCAACTAAAATACAAGGTTTGCAATGCTTTGTTGTGTTCCATGACCTGGAATATATATAGCCAGATTTCTTCTTGTGAAGCTTCATATTTTATTTTGAAGAAGCTTGAAGTAACTCATATTGGAACATCCAAAGTTATTGAAACTAGAAGAGCTATGCTTAGAGATGATTACCAAGGTTTTTTTCTTTCCTTATGGATAACCTATATGTAAGGTACAACAGAGATTTATGACTATTTTCAACAGCTTACAAACCATGGGTGAAAAAGGTTTGGATGATGAGGCACTTGTAGAAAAGATTATAGGCATCAAGCCTAATGTGTGGGAATCCAAGAGAACAGATTACTCTTGATGAGAATAGGAAAGTCTCACAGATTACTCTTGATGTGCTTTTTGGAACTCTTCTTCAACATGAAACTAGAATGAAGAGATATGCTGACAATGTTAAAAAAAATAATAGAAATGGAAGTGTTTCTTTTACAACTACTTCAAATAATATGAAAGACAATACTCCTGAGAGACTTACAAGATCTAATTATAAGAAGGTTACTATTTTATCTAAATCAAGTAAAAGTGAAAATTCAGATAATGAACTAGCTAATCTTGCTTGAATGATGAAAAAGATAGTATGGAAGAAAGACTTTCAGTATAGATAAAAGAATAAAGAATGGAATGATAATAAATAATCTTAAGTCACTTGTTATGAATGAAAAATAATTGGGTATATAAGGCCATATTGTCCAATGCTTAAGAGAAAAGATTGAAAGGATAAGAATTCTGAGAGGAATAGAAAGAATTACTACAAAGCTAATGAAAAGAATGTTTTGAAAACAAATGACACCGAGAGTGCCAGTGGTGGAGACTCTCTTGATTAATCCTCATATTACGAATCTTTTGGACATAAGAATCCTGGTTTACTTTCCATGTTACCTATTAAAAATCAGTGTTTAATGGATAAGGTACATAATGATAAATCCATAACTAATGTATCCATGAATTCTAATTATAGTGATAGTAAATATTATGAATCCTCGGATGAAGAATCTTCTTCAGATAAAGATAATACTTTATCTACTTATGAATAAGTTTCTAGGTTTACTTAGTTCCTTGAGAATGAAAATTTTAATGTCATGAAAAATCTTGATAAGGAAAATTCTAGGATTTATATTCTTACTAAGGAAATATCATATCTTTTTAAAGATATTGATAATAAAATCCTTCATTTTGAAAGTATTTAAAAAAACCCTTGAGGAAGTTAATTCTGAGAAGGTTAAACTTTCAAAGGATCTAGAAAAATTTTTTTCTAAGAAAAATGTTTTCGAGCCTAACTCTAGTACTCAAACTGATATTTTTAAGGATAAGAACATAGTTATTAGAATAAAGTTAGAAATAGTTTCCTTGAGGAAGTTTTTGTCAAACATTACCTTAGGGAAGGAAAACTTTGATAATATGTATTCCCAAATTCGACCTCTATGGAATAATTCTAGTTTTGTTTATACCAGTTCAAAACTGATTTTTATTAACAATTATTTTGTTTCTCAAATTTCTCCTTTCTACACTAAAAGTCAGTGTGGTGGGAATTGGGCAAAAAATTGTTCCTTAAAAAAAACTCGGCCTTTTTGTTATGATAATTCTTTTTTTTCAAAGAAAATGTGGATTCGTAAAATTTTTCTTTCTGAAGTTTCTGGATCCAAGAAAGTTTGGGTTCCGAAAGTCTAACACTCTTATTTTCATGGAAATAAAGATAGTAACAACAACAAATCATGGTACATGGATAGTGGATGTTCCTGGTATATTACTGGTAACAAAAACTTCTTTGAAAATACTATCATGATGAAAAAAGGAAAAGTAACTTTTGAAGATAATGCTAAGGGAGAAGTTATTGGCATAGGTAACATTGTTCTTCTTAGAAAAACTTTGATTTCAAATGTTTTATTTGTTAAGGGTCTTAAGAACAACCTCATTAGCATAATTCAATTATTTTATGAACGTTACCTTGTGAATTTTAGAAATGACAAGTGGTTAGTACACAATTCCAAGGAAGAGTTTATTCTTTCTTCCCATAGGCAAGAGAATGTTTACACATTAAACTTAGAAGACCTTAGAATCCAAGATAAAACTTGCCTTGGTCCAATGGAAGATCATTATTGGTTGTGGGATAGAAGGTTAAGACACTATAATCTTACTAACCTATGAAAACTCTCTAAGAACATACTAGTTAAGGATCTACCGGAGCTTAGATTTGATTCTTCAAATGTTTCTGATCCTTTTCAATATGGAAAGAAACATAATTCATGTTTTAAATTAGTCATTGAAGCCTCTACTACTGATACATTATAGTTAGTTCATATGGATCTTTTTGGTCCAACACAAACGGGAAGCATTAGAGGCAAATATTATGTATTTGTCTTAGTTGATGATTACATTAGATTTACGTGGGCCTATTTTCTAGAAAATAAATCTAATGCTTTTTCTTATTTCAAAAGATTTAGAGCCCAAGTTAAAAATGATAAAAACCATCCTTTGATAACTATTCATAGTGATCATGGAGGTGAATTTCAAAATTATTCTTTTGAAACCTTTTGTAGTAGAAAATGCATTACTCATAACTTCTCAGCACCGAGAACACCTCAACAAAATGGTGTTGTTTAAAGAAGAAATAGAATTCTTCAAGAGATAACAAGAACCATGTTTAGTGAATATTTGGTATCCCAACATTTTTTGGCTGAAGCCGTAATTAATTCTTGTTGTGCTATAAATCATGTTTTGATTCGACATTTTCTTAATAAATCTCTTTATGAGTTATGGAATGGTAGAAAACCTAAACTTTCCTACTTCAAGGTTTTTGGTTGTAAGGTATTCATTCTGAATACTAAAGATAATACACACAAATTCGCACCAAAATTTGATGAAGGATTTTTTTTAGGCCACTCCACATCTTCTAAGGCTTATAGAGTTTCCAAAAAAAATACTTGTATTGTTGAAGAAAGAGTACATGTCAAATTTTATGAAACTGATCCTTTGGTTTTTAAACAACCTCAACCTACCTCTTCGGATGTGTTTTCAAAAACTGATTATCAAACCTTGTTAAAGGATTCTTCTGATAAGGAAAATGTTCAAGAAGGTATTTTTGAATCATTTACCCTAAAATATTTCCTACCCTAAGTTTATGAACAGGTTTTACAAAACCCAAATTAGTTGTTTCTTAAGAATCATCCTTGTGATATTATCATTGGTGATGTAAATCAACCTATAAGGACTATAAGTTCCTTAAGAAATGAATTAGAACATCTAGCATTCATTTCTCAATTATAACCAAAAATCACTGATGAAGCCTTAGGTGATGATGATTGGATAAAAGCTATGCAAGATGAATTAAATGAATTCGAAAATAATAAAGTCGATACCTTAGTAGAAAGATCTAAGGAAACTTCTGTTGTTGGAGTAAAATGGGTCTTCAGAAATAAATGTGATGAAAATGGAATCATAGTAAGAAATAAAAAAAGATTGGTTGTTAAAGGCTATAACCCAAAAAAATGAATATACTATAAAGAAACCTATGCTCCAGTAGCTAGACTTGAATCTATTCGTATTCTACTTGGCTTTATAGCATTATTCAATTTCAAACTTCTCCAAATGGATGTTAAATGAGATTTCCATAATGTTTTTGTTCAAGAAGAAGTTTTTGTCAAACAACCTCCTAGTTTTGAAGATACAAAACATCCTGAACATGTTTACAAACTTACCAAAGCTTTGTATATACTTAAGCAAGCCCCTTGAGCTTGGTATAGTAGACTTACAGTTTTTTTGCTTCAAAATAATTATGTTATGGAAAATGCCGATCCTAACCTTTTTATAAATAAAGATAAGAAAAATGTTTTTATTGTTCAAATTTATGTTGATGAAATTATATTTGGTTCAACTCATTAATCTTTAACTGATTCCTTTGGGGATTTAATGAAATATGAGTTTGAAATGAGTATGATGGGTGAGTTAACATTTTTCCTAGGTTTTCAAATTTCTCAAAAACTAGAAGGAATCTATATATCCCAATATAAGTATATTAAATATATTTTTAAAAATTATGGATATGAAAACACTAAGAGTATAAGTACTCTCATTGGTACCTCAAATTCAGATGATCTATAAGAAGGTGGAAAACCAGTAGATCGAACATCTTTTAGAAGTATGATAGGAAGTTTACTTTACATGACAGCCAGTCGTCCGGACTTAATGTTTTCAATATGCTTATGTGCAAGATATCAATCCAATCCTAAGGAATCTCATTTAAAGGTAGTGAAAAGGATTTTTGTCTACTTAAAGGGAACCATGGATCTTGGACTCTTTTATACTTATGGAAATGATTTTGTTTTTAAAATTTTTTCGGATAATGAATTTAGTGGACGTAGAATGGATAAGAAATGAACATCTGGAACTTGTCATTTTTCGGAGATTCATTAGTTTCTTGGTCATGAAAAAAGAAACACTCAGTAGCACTTTCCACTTCTAAAGTTAAATATGTAGTAGGTGAAAGTTTTTGTGCTCAAGTGTTGTGGATGCAACACACACTCATAGACTATGGTATGATTTTTACGAAATTTTTTTTTTCTGATAATGCTAGTGCCATTGCCTTAAGTAAAAACCCTGCACAGCACTATCATGCAAAAAAAATAGATATTAGGCATCACTTTCTTAGGGATCATACACACTAAAAGAGATATAATTCTTCAATTTATCGGAACACAAGATCAACTTGATGATATTTTCACAAAATCTTTACCATCTGATAGATTCGAATACATTAAACAGAAGTTTGGAATGATAACCATAAGTTAATATTCCATTTTAACTTCTTATTGAAACCAATCTCCATACAGTAAGGAACTCCTTTTCATAGGGGGAGTACATTTTTATGTTAGATTTTAAAAAAATTCTTATTCTTAAAATTTTTGAAATGAATATTTTCGTACTTAAAATTTTCTTTATGAAGATTTTTGTAATCAAAATTTTCGTAATGAAGATTTTCGTAATTAAATTTTTTGTAATGAATATTTTTGTGCATAAAATTTTCATAATGAATATTTTCATACTTAAAATTTTCATAATAAATATTTTCATACTTAAAATTTTTGTAATGAAGATTTTTGTACATAAAATTTTCGTAATGAAGATTTTTGTACAAAAAATTTTCATAATGGAGTTTTTCGTATTTAAATTTTTTTGAATCTAAAGTTATTTAAGAAGAATTTTCCTTATTAAAAATATTCTTCCTAAGAATCCTAAAGGTATGTTTCCTTTTCAAAATTTTCTTAATCATCTTTTTACTTGTTGGTATTTTCTTTTGGTTTAAAAGTTTTCAAATTCACTTTTCCTCAAATCTGAATGTTTTTTAAAAAAACATCAAAATATCAGAATCTATAAAATTTATTTCTGTGGCTATTATCTCAACCGTCAAATCTTCTCAAGATGATTTCAAACGTTGGATGAATCGGGGATGTTGAACTATCTCTTCTATTGCCTATATAAAGGTCCCCTAGTTGTTTGTCCCACATCGACCTCAAATCTCTTGTGTGCTGAAGCTCTGCCCTTCCTACAAAATCATGTTCCAAACTTCTCAAATTTTCCATACTTCTGAATGTCTACTGAAGTCTCTTCCCAGAAAGAAATGTCGACTATCAAGCCAACCTCAGAATGGATAATATATAGAGAAATTTTTTATGATCCAAAGTTTTATGCCAAATATGACTCTATCATTTCCAAGAACATCATACTCAATGGCTGGAAGAGTGTATGTATTTCAAAACCAAATGATCGGGATTTTTTATATCTGGAGTTTTTATTAGAGTTCTATGAGTCAGTAACTTTATTTAAGGAAGAAGGCAGGAGTAATTTTTCTTTCAAGTGTTATAGAAAGACGTGTTCACTTTATTTTACTAAGGTTACAAGCTTGGTTGGTATTCCTTATTAAGGGGAAGTCGAGTTATATACTCACAAGCTACCTGATGTTCAAAGAAGCTTTGATATGGTGAAGGCCATGGCCTGCCTTGGTATTTCAAGAAGTAAAGACTCTGAAGATTCTTCACCTGTCTACAAACTTTCGAATTCTTGAAATGTGGGTTCAAGGATACACTATTCCGAGAAAAGGTGATAAGGATACTCTAAAGAAGAGTGACATATATATTTTGGATTTCTTGGTGAATCCAAGGAAGATAAATATGGTTAAGTACATTCTTTTTATGATTAATAATATTAAGAATAGGAATTTGAAATCACAAATTATTATGTATCCAGTCATTCTGTAAAAGATGATTGTTCGGTGTTTAGAATCCTTCAAAATTCCTTGCAGTTCTAAGTCAAGGAATTTAAAAGTCATGTTGTTGAGTGATGATACTTTGAGAAGGATGAAAATTGGTTTTTCAAAAGAATCTAAATAATTATATGATTTTCCTAAAGAGGAATTTGAAACTTCTAAAAAGAAACAAGAGGTGGTTGAAACCTCTAAAAAGGGTGGAAATAAGAGGAAGCTGAAGGAAGTGGAAGAGAAGGCAAAAACTCCAGTGGCAAAAGAAATTCATTCAGCACCCCTGAAGCCAAAGAAACAAAAATCTTATCCTAATGAGGTAATAACAATGTAGAGAAAAGATAATAATAACTAGAAATAAGGGGAGCCTAAATTTGGCTTGGTCCCTGCTGGGGAAAAATATTTGAAGGAAAAGGCAACTGAAGAGCTTGAGACGCAAGAGAAAGAAAAGAAGCAGAAGAAAACATTTTCTGAAGAAGATATAGTCTAATCACCTTTTAAGGCTGATGAGAAAGCATCCAATAATATTCCTATATCAGAATCCTTTCTGATAGAATCATTGCTAGAGACTTCGAGAATGAAATTTGTGACTTCAGAAAAAGTTCAACAAAAAGAACTGGATGAAGAATAAAATAAAGGGGGTGGTGATACTGAAGAGTTGATAAAGCAAGTTGAGGATATTCCTGAGAAAGAAAGCCCTTCTGAAAATTTATCATTCTGAACCTCTGAAGCTGAGTCTTCAAAACTTTCTATCCTTAGGAATTATGAGAAAATTGGAGAAGAAGTGAACAAAGTGTCTGAAGAAGAAACCTCCAACCATGATTCACTACCACAAAACAGGGCAAGGGAAGCGCTGCCCTTTATCAGTGCTAAACAGAAAGCGCTAATAAAGGGGTTTTCCTTTAACAACACTAGATAAAAACTCTGATAAATGTTACCTTTATCCGTGATAAAATATTTGCTGAAAAAGGTGTACCCTTTATCAACAATTTTTTTAGCGCTGATAAAAGGTAACATTTACCAGCGCTTTTTTTAGCGCTATAGAGGTTTCTCTTTATCAGCGCTAAAAAAGCTCTAATAAATGAATGTTTTATCAATGCTTTTATTTTAGCGCTGATAAAACATACCTTTATCACCGCTTTTGATGAGCACTGATAAAGGTTCCATTGGTTTTTATTTAATAACCCTAACAGGCCCTCCTCGCTTGTACGTGATCAAGCTTTCGCAGAAGCTGAACCAGGCCCCTCGTTCACCACAACCTCTCCTCCTCCCCCTCCTCCTCCACCTCCTCCTCATCCTCCTCCTCCTTTTCCTCCTCCTCCTCTGCCACAGTCACTGCCTCCACCCCCGATGTCGCGACCGCCGCTGCCCTTGCCGCAACCGCTGCCTCCACCTCCGCCGCTGCCTCCGCTGCCACCGCTACCATTATTGATATTCATTTTTAGGTAAATATTTTTTCTACCGCTTGAATTGAACGTGTGATTTGGTTTTTATTATGTAATAGGTTATGAAACACTTCATGAAACCCATCTTGATTTTTAGGTCACTTTCAATTTTTTCCATTCAGAGAATATTGATTTTATTTATATAGTTCTGCAAAAATGGAATGTTCCAAGTGGAGTTTGCGATTGTTCTTGATCCATTTTTCTTGGATTGATTCTTCCTTTGGGATATTATTCTTTTTTCTGAATACTTTGATAATGTGTTGTTTTGGGTATTGTTATGCCTATTAGGTATTTGGAAAATCTCCCAATTGTGTGTTGGGAATATTTACTTGTATCATCTACCTTTCGATATTTTTTTGGAAAATTCATTCCCACTATTATATTTTATGGTTCCGATTTCTAGTCAGTAGCCAATGCATATTAGGGACTCCCATAAAGATTTGTTAGTTCCAACTCAGGTATATAGGAACCCAGGTATCAGAGCTATTTTGTGATGAATTTTTAATAGATGTGTAGGTTCAGCATCTTACATTAAAGTCAGTACACAATTTTGGATATCTTGTGGGGGAATATGAGGTAACTTTTAGGAACTATTTATCCAGGTTTTATCATAATGATCCTTAATTGACTAGGGTGGTTTGGGAAAGGAAACTGTAGAAATAATATGATATAATTTTATAAATTTCCATTATTTTTTACTTTAATAGATTAATAATTCAAATCTTGTTTTGTTAAGTAATGTTATTTATTTTACCATTTCTCTAGTCTGAGTTGTTAATCTAAGTAATATTTTGATGTCACCAATGATTTTGCAAATGTTTTTTTTGCATCATTCCTCTAAGAAGAACCATGAATATGCTCTATGAATAATATTTTGATGTCACACAGTGGGATAATAGTCATATGGACCTTCAGATTATTGAGATTATTGTCCGTGTTGTCTAAAAATAGGTATAAGCAACTTCACACCATCATAATGAGTCACCAATTTTGGAACATTGAAGGGATGAATCTTGGAATATTTCCTATGAGTTACTCTTCCAAAAGACACTATATTTACACTATTATAATGATCCTCAAGTTAATGTGTATTTTTGTATAATGTTAAAGATTTTGTATGAGTACTTGTAGATTCAATATTTTCTTAAGGTGAAATTTTCCCCCTTCATGTTAGAAGGCCCAATAGTAGATGGTGGGATTCGGTTGTTATGAAAAATTAGCATGCGGGATTTGAGTGTTCGGATCATAGATTTATTTTTAAAATAAAAAAACCCATCAACAATTTTTAGTGATGGAAAAGGCTATGGATATTTGGATAGTCGAACATCCTAATAGGACCATTATGATGTATGTCAACAATTTTTCTATGATTTTGTAGTTTTCACCTATGATTGGGTCTAATGGGAAGATGAATATTTGATGGTTTAATATGTGTATTCGATATGATTTTTTTTCTTAGGTTTTATTAGTTAATCTATATTTTTATAATGATGTGATGAATAGGATGTTGATGGATGATCTTGACTGGACTAGTATGTCAGGGTTGATGGGAGTTTATTTTTATCTCATTGGTTGTTTTGTGAGTTCCTTTAATGTTTATGTAATGGTTTATGCTTGATTCCCTTTCATGATGTTATTTCTTGAAAGAGTGTGAGTAGACCTTGAAACTAGTTGTTTATATATGATCTAATGGTTAGTTTATATCCCCTTGTTAACTATTCTTGATATTCCATATTATTCCTTTATATAGTGTATATTTTTTATGCTATTGAATTACCTCTAGAACATGTATGGGTTACAAATCCATCAGATATAGGATGAGGTGCGAGAATTTCATGCAAGGGTGATGTGTTATCAAATTATGTTAAACAATTTGGTTGGGACATTCCATTATCTAAGGATAACAACCACCATCAGGGTGGGATTGTGGTGTTTTTAATAATGAACATCATTAGGATAGGGCATGTCATGAAAGGTATGAGAACAGAGGATTGATTAGGGCTTAATAATTTGAGATATACTATCTAGAATAAACTTGGGGATTATACCTAGTAAGGAGGACCTACTGGTCAGGGCTTACCCATTTTATGTTCATCTTTTATATTTTAAAAGTCTGTTTAACTCGATCTATCGAAGGTGGGTTCTATAATTTATTGTTATCTTAAGGTGTGTTTAACCATGTTCTGGGTTGATTTCGGTTTTAGTGGGTTCTTGGGGTTTGTGGGATGTGGTAAATGGTGTACTCAGTTTTAGATTATTTTATTCTCATGGGTTTCCCCTATTTTCTGTTTTATTTTTAGTTGGAAATATCCTCTGTTGTTCGCCTCTCCTCTGCCACGAACGCACCTCTGTCGTGTGCTTAACGACACCATCGCATTGAGTTTTCTCCTATTACTAATTGGTTTCCTCTTGTTCGCATGTTATTTCTGTTTGATATTAATAGTTATAATGTGAAATGTATGGGATAAACGCCCCACTGAAAATCGTGGTCGTTGGTGGTCTTTGTTTGCGCACTAAATGAATTGAATGTTGGTTGGTTCTTGTTGAAAATTGGAATATAAAAATTTGTAATTTACGTATACATGACTTATGAATGAACACCCTAGGATGATAAAACTTATGTGATAACCCTTGAATTAACAAACAAAATTGAATAATGGATGCTTTATAAAATCTAAAATTGTGATTGTTTGGTTTGTATGGTGTTGCGATTGTGATCATGATTGTGTTTTTGTATGGTGTTGAGGTTGTTATCATGATTGATATTCCATTTGTTTTCCATTTTTTAGTTCTTCCACCATTGAATATCAATCCAAACTTTACCCATTTCAACGGCACCGCCACTTTGTTACTAGTGAAATTACACTGAATCATAGAAACCACTTCTAGAGAACTCTATGAGACAATTTAAAATACATGGTATGTAGTCTTGTTAAATGGATCATTCTTCACCATACATGGATTTCATATAGATTTTAATGCCACGAAACATTTATCACCAAAATTTACACCACATGACTAATCTTCTGACTCAATCTTGGAATAAGATTAATTTTAAATCATACATTTCATGTGAACCTAGGTCACACAAAATGTATCTCCAAGACATATACTTCAGCATGAAACCATGTACATGCCATTAAATAATGGTAGAACCATATGACATGTGTTTTACTTCACTCACACCATGTTTAAATACCATAGAAACTTGATGTGTATAGACTATACACCCCTAGTGGTCATGTAAGGACTACACACCGTGTATTCCACAAAAATGTGATGCATAGCTGGTGAGGTGACTCAGTATGTATCTAAAGTACACGCCTTTAGCTCAAGTTTTTCTATATGTCATGTATTTTCAAAGGCATCATTCAGTCTTTGTAATACTAACATAGAATGAATTTGATATATGTTAGATTAAATCAGGTATATTATCTATACACGATGTTCACCCTACTGAACACGCCATGTATATGGATTTCACATGAGTTTAAAGGCATTTGTACCATTATTTGTTTTTTTAAAACCCAAACAATGCTACCTGATTAATTAAAACATAATATTAGGAAAGTTTAAGATCGAACCCATAAAGACAATGAATATTAATAAAGAATGGATGAATGCCAATCGGTTGACAAAAGAGTATGAAGATGGCATGAAAGAGTTTATCAAGTTTGTAGAAGATCATGCATGTGACCCTTCTCAAATCCTTTGTCTATGTTTACGATGTTGTTATTCAATAAAAATTAGTCTAGAGGAGTTAAAAGAATACCTGATCTGTCACGGAATAGATCGAAGTTATACATGTTGGAATAAACATGGGGAGAAAATGAATGATGGTAGTAGACCAAATAACACGATATTTTATAGATCATCTGATATGATTACAAGCATTAATAGTAAAGACAATTGTATAGAGGTTGTGATTAAATATGTGAATGATGATGAAGATTGTATTGAGGAAATGACAAGGACAGTTGAAGATGAACTTCATGATTGCCCAAATTTTTTTGAGAAGTTAAAGAGTTGTGCAAAAATGTCATTGTATGCTAGTTGCACTAAATATACAGCATTGTCAGCCATATTGAAGGTGTATAATTTGAAAGCAGACAATGGGTGGAGTGAGGCCAATTTTACGGAACTACTAGCTCTCCTGAATGACATGTTCCCAGAAGATAATGAACTCCCAAGTCGAACATAAGATGCCAAACGAATGCTACGATCGATGGGTATGATCTCTAAAAGAATACATGCTTTCCCGAATGACTTTATATTGTTTCACAAGGACCACAAATCACTTAAAGAATTCCCAAAGTGTGGTGCTTATCGATATAAGAAAGTTGATTCTAGTCCTACAAAAGTTGTATGGCACTTTTCAATCATTCCATGGTTTAGCCACCTATATGGATGTGAAGAGGTTGCAGGACAATTGACAAGGCATGAAGATACAAGAATTAAAGATGGGAAACTATGTCACCTAGTAGACTCTCCTCAATGGAAGAGAATAGATTACGAGTATCCTGAATTTGGGAATGATCCGAGAAACCTTCGTCTGGCGTTATCTACAGATGGGGTGAATCCTTTTGGTTTTCAAAGCAGAAGTTACAGTACATGCCCAGTTATGTTGGTAAACTATAAATTACCACCATGGTTATGCATGAAACGAAAATAAATCATGTTATCTATGCTTATATCAGGACCAAAACAACTGGGTAATGATACTGATGTTTATTTGGCCCCATTGATTGAGGATTTGAAATTATTGTGGTATTCAGGTGTTGCGTTGTATGCTGCTTACAAAAATGAATATTTCACTTTGAAAGCCATGTTGTATGGGATGATAAATGACTTTTCTACTTATGTAAATTTGTCAGGATATAGAATTAAAGGAACTCCAGGGTGTCCTATTTTTGAATAAGGTACACAGTCAATTAGGTTGAAACAATCATCGAAAACCATGTTTCTAGAACATCTCATTTTTCTACCCTGACGACATAAGTACTGATCTTGGACGACATCATTTGATGGAAGTTCAGAAGAATTTACAGCACCATCTCCACTAACAGGTGATCAATTTTTTGAGAAAGTAAAACATTTGGACACTACTTTTGGTAAACCGTTTTCAAAAAACCTTATGAAAAGTTGTTGGAAAAAGAGATCAGTTTTTTTTAATTACCACACTAGAATTCTATGTATGTCAGACATTTTATTGATGTTATTTATGTTGAAAAAATTGTATGTGATAGTGTCATCAGCACGTTTCTAAATGCACCTGGAAAAACAAAGGATGGAATTAAGGATAGATTGGACATGGTTGATATGGGAATACGAGAAGAGTTGGCACTAGTGAATGGTGAAAAATGAGAACTTCTTCCTCCTGCTGCTTACACTCTTTCCAGGCAGGAGAGATATCAGTTTTTCAATTTCTTGAATGATGTAAAGGTTCATAGGGGTACTCATCAAATATCAAGAACATCATGTCAAGGGGTGATTTAAAATTAAAGGGTCTAAAATCACATGACTTCCATGTTTTGATGAAAGATGTAATTCCTATAGATTTACGTTGCATTTTTCCCAAGAATGGCTGCCATACATTAACAAAGCTCTGTTTCATCTTCAAAGCTATATTCAGCAATGTTATAGACCCGGAAAAATTTCCAACTATGGAAAAAGAAATTTTCGTCATATTATGTGAATTGGAAATGTTCTTCCCGCTGACATTTTTCGATATGATGGTTCATTTGATGGTTCATTTTGTGAGGGAGATTTGACTATGTGGTCTTGTACATTATAGATGGATGTACCCCATTGAACGGTATATAAATATTTTGAAAGGGTATGTAAAAAACCGATGTTGGCCAGAGGGTTGTATTGCGGAGCAATATATTATTGAGGAAGCCATTGAATTTTTTACCGAATACATGTATGGTGTGGAAATCATTGGCCTACCAAAATATCGTCACACTGAGCAGCATGAGGGTGAAGGAATTTCTGGAAGATATGTTGCCACAATCAATATTACATATCGGGAGCAGTCCCACCTTTAAGTTTTGCATAACAGTTTCGACGTTGACCCATATGTTCAAACCCACAAAGAAAATCTTAGGCGTTTGAATCCTTCTAGGGCTGAAAAATGGATATCAGATACACATAATAGAATGTTTATAGGATGGTTTCGAGACCATATTTTTAAGCAGTTAGATGAAAATCGACACTCAATTTCAGAACGACTTTGATGGCTAGTCGGAGGAGCAAGTGTGTACGTATTATCTTACAATGCTTATGAAGTTTATGGTTATACATTCTATACTAATGAACATGATGAAGACAATACCATGCAGAATATTGGGGTTACACTTGTGGATGAGGTGATGCATGTTTCCGGTTTTAAGGACAAAAATCCAATTTATGTGAATATGTCATACTTTGGCATTATCAATTGAATATGGGAGTTGGATTATACGAAATTCAACGTGAAGATTTATCAATTCAAGTGGGTTGATAATAGGAGTGATGTTAAAATAGATGAATTAGGATTCGTGAAAGTTGATTTTAATAAGGAATGGGAGAAAGACGAACCATTTATAATGGAATCATAGGAAGTACAAGTATTTTATGTTCCAGAACCCGCAAAATGAAGTTGGTCAATTTTTCTGTTATCGACCAAAACAACTAAAGGGTCAGATTAAAGTTCAACGGAGGTTGACCCTTTTATAGGGACTTCACAATCATTTCACAGCAGTCCCAATGTAGACAGTGTTTTGTATATTAGAGGAGACCACAATGAAGGGATTTACATAGTCGATAGAGGAGTCAAATCTCTTCAGCCTTTACAGAAAAAAAAGAGTACAATAATAAGGTTATTTGTTAATTGTAATATAAATTGTGTTATGTTATGTTATTATTTGTTCGCTGCTATTTTTATGTAATCTAAATTAAATATTAAACCACTTTTGTAGATAATGACTTCTGCACCTGCTGATGCGCCCAATCCTGAGGCACAAAAGGTCTCTCAACCAGCAGCTGGTGGTCCCAGTATAGAGAAACAACAGGTTTCTCAACCTTCTACTGGTGGTCCCACTACAGAGCAACAACAGGTTTCTCAACCAGATACTGGTGGTCTCTGTGCATAGAAACAACAAGATTCTCAACCTATTGTTGTTGTTCCTAGTGATGAGGTACAACAGGTTTCTCAACCTGTTTCTGCTGGTCCTAGTGCCGATGCCAGCACTCTGGGGGAACATATTGATGCTACTTCTGAGGAAATGGTAGGAAATAAAACCCTGAAAGTGCAAAAAAAACAAGAGCATTGTAGTTTGATAGTGTTATCCAAAATCATTAAGGCAAAAGAAAAAGGCATCAAATTTGAGGTGGGATGGAATAAGAAAGGCCAACATGTTAACCCCAACAGAGCCATCTTTAGTAGCTACATTGTAATCATCACTCGGAAATGTGTGTCGATTGATGTACAGTGTTGGCACCATGTTGTCAACAGGCTGAAGACACTAATGTGGGAAGATATTACGGTAACATTATGATATCATTTTTTTATTTATTAAAATAAAATAAAATACCAAAACATTGACTTACCCATCATCATCCATTGAAGAGTTCATTTATAGTAGATGCCTCGCACAAGGAATATGTATTATGAGTTGTAGGAAGGATTTATAGAGGTTACCACACAATTTTAATGAAATATCATCTTAAAGATGTTGAATGGAAAATCAAGCCGCACCCACTTCCTCTTTAGGCACACTTGATATCCTAAGGAGTGTGGGATGCGTTTAGCAACCGTCATGGGGAGCAGACTTTTCAGGTACATTGTGTGGGGTAATACGTTATTTGACATTTTCTTGTATTCATCACTTTTATTGACAGTTTTTTATTTATGAAATAGAAAATGAGTGCTGGAAATAAAAAAAGGGCAACAAAACTAGCATACCCTTACTGTAAAGCAAGTATGGGGTACATTGAACTTGAGAAAAAATTGGTACGTCTTTTAAATTTACCGTACTACTTGTATGTGACATAAAAAAACACCATAACCCTGTTTCTCTGTTTATATGCAGATTGATGAATCCAAATCAAAAGCAATATCCATCCCACTCCATGTGCTATGGAAGGAGGCTCGTGTAAATAATGAGGGGATACTGATAGATGAAAACACACAAAAATTGTGGGAATCATCTGTAAGTATTCTATAATATAAATTTGATTTCCTTTAAATTGCTATTAAATTACAATAACTAATTATTTTTCTATATTTTCTATCTAAAATAGTCATAAGAATCAACAAAAACTGCATAAGATGTAGACATACTTCCAGCAGCCTTGAAGCTGCTAGAACATTATGGCTGCGTCCGAGGTGCGGGTTTTGGGGTGACACCCCGAACATATTTTCAAAAACAAACACAAGCGGAGGATAAAAATGAAAAAATGGAAAAGATGCAAGAAAAATTATCTATTTTTCAAGAATAATTACAATACTAGAGAGAGATGATAGAAAAATTGATGGGGGAGAGGCAAAGAGAAGAAACAACTCAACAACAACCTGTGTGTGACGATCCTTCCCCACCCCCACCAGCTTTGAGGCGAGCCATTACCCTACAAAACTTGACATAGATGAGGTAATCAATGTTTTAATAATTGTTTCTATGAAATGTGATTTACATAGACAATAATACCTTTCCTGTACTAATATTATACAGGGTGAAAATGACTGTGATTTATATCTATCAACTCCCATTTATCGCCTTGTAGTGAGGGCTACGGTGTTCAGTATGCAAAACGACATGCTACACAATAGACATCTTCCAAAAGATCATCCCAGAGTGTCAATTAACATAGCTAATGATCCGAGTGCCGAGATACCTATTCTAAATGACGATGATGAAATTCATACGGTTGAACAAGTTGTTGGAACATTCATCACATGGCTGACAGTTCTTGTAAAAAAACATTTTGACAAAAAGGTATCCATTTCCAATTTATTTTTCAAGCTGGACCGTTAACATTTAATGAAAAAATGTCTAAACCAAGGAATGTTATTAAAGAACGACAAAGAGTGTGAGGTGAAAGGAAATATCAGCTCAAAACTATCTCAAGGATCAACCAACCGATTGAAACAGTCTACTGAGAGAACCTTCACCACGCCCGTTCTATATCCACAGTTAATATCATTGCAGACTCATGTGGATACAATATTGAAAGACAGCAATACTCAAACAGTTGATTTTGAAAAAAATATGTATGGAGAGGAAACATTAGATTTCATTAGTGCTGAAAATTTAAATGAA
The DNA here is from genome assembly GCA_963277665.1 of Viscum album. NCBI lineage: Eukaryota > Viridiplantae > Streptophyta > Magnoliopsida > Santalales > Viscaceae > Viscum > Viscum album. Next base: position 48,865,090 of record OY728138.1, on the reverse strand, counting down.
CTCCTCAAGTATGAATGGCTAGGAGCCTCAGTTGTAAATGTATACATGATGTATGTTTTCATGATTTGATTTTACAAAAGCTGATTTAATTTGATAATTATGACTAAATACATTTTATATTTGTTGCAGGCGTATATATGAAAAAAAAATTAAAGGGATTTCCTCATGAACAAAAAATTGGACTCGTTAGTCCTCACACTACCTCTTCAGAAGATGAAATAGATTCTGATAAAGAGGCTGCAAAAATTTCATCCCTGCTCAAATCGTTTGAAAACACAATTACGGATGATAGACTCTTTTTAATACCAACGATGCAGAGTTAAAACTCTACAATTTAATCATATCAACTATATTTTCATTTCTTTCTTTACATATTACTTTTTGTATTTTTAGGAACCATTGGATGCTATTTGCAGTCAATTTAGATACTCCAAAGATCTATTTTTTTGGATTCAATGTATGGATATCCAAAAAACCGACCACACATGATGGAGTTTGTTAATTTTTAATACACTAGATGCATCATTTTAATACAAAACATCTATTTATATAATTTATGTTATATTTTAATGAGGATTCTGTTATGATAGGGTGGTGCATCAATATCGTCTAATGCATGGAATGAATCCAGGGCCTAAGGATAAGAACACCTACAAGATCTACAATAGAAAAATTATCCTGGTATATATAATAACATTGCACTATCCAAACACATATCAAAACAAATTACTTATTGTTGTCGATGTTTTTGCAGTGTCCAAAACAAAATAACAGAAAGGAATGTGGTTATTATGTTTGTAAATTTATGAAAGAGATCGTATTTCATCAACAAACTAGCATCCCTTATGAGGTGTTTTCAAAAATAATTACGAGTTCATTTAAAATATTTATTAATCCTTTGTGTATTTATATTTTTTCATTACTACCATTACTGTCGCAAAAAAACCTATTCAGAAGACGATATAGATGTGTTTGGAAAGGAATGGACAGCATACCTGATGGAAGATTGTACACAAATAGGATAAAGGTGAATTACTACTACTTATGTTATGTATATATGATCATTGATTATCCTCCAGCCTTCTTTGGTGAATAACCTTGGATGATGAAGAAATGAAATATTAGAGTATATCGAGATACAATGAACACAATGACTTCCTTCAATCATTAGATAACATGATTTTTGATGAAAAATTATCCAATATCCGAGTAGGAATCTTAAATTTTATTTTTACACCCTTGTTGATTAAATAGTTTGAGCAGATCGATACCTTCTATGGATATGTACCAATTATGTATTGAGAATGCTTCTATGTATTGAAATCTTAATTTATTACTCAATTTTTTCTATCCCCAGATTCATGTTATTGATCTTTGAACAATTCAATATTGAAGTAAGGCATGATGGTGTGCAGTGCGTATGAGGTGAATGATGAAACCACCAAGGATCAACAAAATCCATTTCCCAACAAACGATGGATGAAAACAAAAAATATGGCCTATATCCACCATTTTCAGTTAGATATAGGGCCAAAATATAAATATTGCTGAAATTAAAGTAGAGGGATCAGATTCAACATGTGGAGATAGTATTTGAGAATCCGGAGAAAACCCGACTACACGCTGTGTACAAGGATGAACACACGGTGTGTAGCTTAGTGTGTGTTGTGGATAGGGTTTCAGGAAATCATAATAATGGAGTTTCATGTAGTACTCCAACACATTGTGTACCCCTTCTCTAGAATTCCAACACATTTTGTGAATCGCATTGATGGGATTCCATGAAGAAGTACACGACCGCATACCCAAGTACGTGGACACGACCAGCAACACACGACCTGGTCCCAGTTAGTTTGGACACACAATTTATTCCACATGTACAACATGTAATACTACTTGTAATTGGGTCAATGTATCCCCATGGACACGGTCCATAGGTGGAGTGTTACTAGACACCGTTTGGTTCCTCTCACACGTCGTGTACCCCTTGGTTCATTTTTATGAAATTTCAATGTTCTGTATCTCGTTTTTTTTTTGAACTTGTATTTGAGCACATGTGTTGTTGTTTGACTTGCACAATTATTTCTAGGTAGATACATGAGATAATGGGTATCGTTGAGGAACTTTTGGATTTGGTTACTCTATTACCATTGGAGGTGAAGATGTGTGGGGTATTCCACTGCCTTTTCAGAATACGACTGTTATTCGCATGCTAGGTAATCGCGTAGGAAGGTATTTATGTTCCAATTCTCGAACGGAAGATGTGTGTCACCGGGTTAATCCCCGGGTTTGTGTGGAATTGGATTCTTCCCGGATACCTTTTGATCACATATGGATTACAATTGGAGAAGAGTATAGGTGCAAACAGCATGTGGTTTATGAGGACTAGATGGATTATTGTTCTACTTGTCACCGCTTGGGTCATTCAGTGGCAGTTTGCAATAAGAGAGGGCCCTGGAAGGATCAATGTTTAGATCCACAGGTGTATAATCGAAGGTTAGGAGGTCCTTTTGGAAGGGTTTCAGAGGCTGGTGTGGGGGTGGTTCCAGGACAGGAGCCAACGGGACATGAAGGTGTGGGTAAGGAGCATCACCTCCCGGTAGTGGAAGGGCAACTAGTTGAGGACTGTAGAATGAAGGTTATGGCTGGTCTTGGATCTGTTAAAGGAGAAGGAGATATACTAAGTAAGGTGTTGGAGGTTGGTGCGAGGGAGGTACCTATTCTAGAAGAATAAAGACAAGAAGGAAGTGGCAGGGAGGCTCCACTTACAGTGGTGTCTGATCAGAGGTCAGTAGAGAGTTGGTCGAGGATGGCCAGGGAACTGTGGTGATTTTTGGCAGGGTGAATTCCTTGGAAGGGTCGGTGCTGGTTGCTGAAGGGGATCGCTTAGAGGAACACAGTTAGGGGGAGGTGACTCCAGTTCAACCTAAGACAGGGGGCTAGAGGTATGGATATATTGGCCAGGCCTTTTATCCCTTTAAGCAATAGGTTTGAACCATCGTAAATCATTTATTATGATCGAGGTGGTTCACTTCCTAAATATCTCAGAGAGTTTATTCCCCTAGGAGATGATATCCTAATAGGGATACCCATGTCACTATGTACTTACATAGGGCTTGTCTACTTATATAGACACAATAGAAATAAAGGACATTAAACTCCTACATAGTGTAAAAACCCTATTTGAGCACATGTTGATGGAAGGCAATGATGGAGATCAAACAAGGGATTCTTTACATAGTGAACTCCTTTATCCCCATATTCATGGGTATGTTACAACCAATGATGATAGGAAACGTGCATCCCAAAGGAATAAGATAGAAAAATATAAGGGGAAAGAACTTACCATGAAAATTTTGGGATATGTGCCTCCCATTTCTATTAATTACCCTTTGCCTGCTTGTATCCTCTAATCCGAAACATCAACACCAGAGCCCGAAGAAACCAATGAGGTATCAAATTTGATAAAAATTACCCTGGACATGAGAGAGGCATTTTACTATGATGAAGTACAAGAAGAATTCCTATAGTGGGTGTTTTCTCAATAAGAATAGGTTGTTATGATCCAGACACTCCCTAGTATGTCATAAGGCAGCACCATTAAACCTGTAATACCAGGAGAAAGTATGGATAACTGGGAGATCAATACTATTCCTATGAGGAAGCAGGAGCCATTGGACTAAATCAAGAACTTAGTATTGGGTCATGTTGAGTTGTCACCTTCCAACAAAACTGGAATATTTTGGGCATGAGAAGGATCCTTTAATACTTTTTATGTCTGGTGACTTTCCTTTTAAAGGATACAATATGCTTTCAGTGTTAATTATTCGATAATAATTTTTTGAATTACACATTGAGCGAAGGGATCCCCATAAGGAGCCTGAATGGGGAATCATTTACATCTCTATTCTAGCGAGAGTGAGGTAGGACCCTTTTGACAGATAGATTTAGCAACACTTTCCTTATGATCTAGCCCCAACCATGTGTATTTTTCTACCTAGAAGATATCAACAACGGACGCTTATCATCCTCCCTCTGGTCGCTTTCTCTTTTATAGTGCATGAAGGTCTCTCTTATACATTGAAAATATAATTTTTTATATCCTCATTAGGTTAGGTAGTTTTTACGTCCTGTAAGAAGATTAGAGAGGCTTCTCTCCTTCAGACCCTCCTATGGTTGGTCTACAATCAGGTGTTGAAATTCGTGTTCCTTCTATAAGGGGTAGGCCTTACAAAAAACATAAATGGATTCATTTTCTAGATGGGTATCCCGATTGAGTTTATTTACAAGGAGTCTCTTCTAGAGGGAAATATCAATATAAGTATGAGCATTATATCTGAGTCCATAACTATTTGTTTACCAGAAGAGGTATTTCCCCTCTGATCCCAACTGAGCTCCCAAGTCCTCTCTCTCATGCCGCTAGTCAGGAATAGAGTGAGGTGAATCATTTATGTGTGCTAAGTGATTCCCTTTCTATTATCTAGGTATCTGGTTATGGAGGTATTTCCCTACCCACTGATCTATGTACTGAAATGATTGTGTAAGAGTCCTGGTGCTTCTTTCTCTATTCTATCTTTTATAGGCATTCATTAGTGCATTTCCTTTGTAGGACTTCTCCCCTAGTATCCACCACTCTTTTTATACAATCTCTTTTGGAATAGAATCTGTTTTTGAATATAATAGGATGTAAATACCCTAAGATCAGCTAAAATATGGATGAAACCATCGTCTAGGTATAACTACAGTCACTCCTCTTCTACTATCTAGGCATCCCGGTAGTTTTCTAGAAATCTGAGTAAATAAGGGTCACGTTTCATGAGTGTTTTTCATTTCTTATATAGACTAACATGAGCACATATATCTTGGGAATGTTCTTGGGTCCCCTATGTTTCATCATAGCCTGAAATCCTCTTGAAAGTCCCCAGAATCCACAAACCATCCCACAAATATTTACCTACCCAGGTCATCACATCACAATGGGGAAAACACTCACTCTATAGTCATCTCTCCAAGACCTATGAACTAATGAAAATAAATTTTGTAACAGGTAACAATTGACATTTTATTAATTTATTCTTTCATATTAATGTTTAATTTATTTCATTATTGTATTACTAACATAATATTTTTATTCTTATATAGGTGAAATCTTTTTCCTGAGTTCAAATGCTTTGTTCGAAAACTGCCGCCATGGATGACAATTTTTTAGAGCGGATGGATGCGAAAAGGATGAAACATCAATGTTTTTAACTATTTGTTGAATAATTGTAATTATAACCAAATTAAACATATTTTGAAATTTATATAGTAGTGTGTTGTTTTGAATTCATGATTTCAAGTATATGTATGTAGCATTTTTGTTCTTCTGTGCTTTGTGTGTGGGTGTTGTTTGTGATGTGTGCAAGTATTGTCTTATGTGCAGGTTCTCTGCAGGTTCTCTGTAGGTTTTGGTTTTGCACAGGATCTTTGGCCTTTATTAGCGCTAGTTAAGTGCTGATAAATGGATAAAATATCAGCGCTATTTTGAGCACTGATAAAGGTAGTGTTTATCAGCGCTCAAAATAGCACTGATAAAGGTAGTGTTTATCAGCACTTTTTTTGGCGCTGATATATTATAGATTTATCAGCACTGAAAATAGCGCTGATAAATACTACCTTTATCAGCGCTAATAAATCTGTGATAAAGGAGCACTTTTATCAGGGCTTTTTTTAGTGCTGATAAAGGGGACCCCCTTTATCTTTTCCAAGTTTAATATCTCTTTTTTGGCACTGTTAAAGGCGATTTTTAGCACTATTATAAGCCCTATTTTTAGTAGTGATTTTATTCAGCCAGATGATTCTGAGGCAGGAGCTGAGAAAGCAGATGTAGATGAAGATAAAATTGTGGAACTATCTGATAGTGAACACGAATCACCAAATCAAGAAGAAGTCATTCCAAAATTTGTTAAAGGAAAACATGTGGTAGTTGATACACCAAGAGAATCCGCAGTGAAGAAAAAAGAAGTTGGTACTTCAACGAATAGGAAACATGCAGAGTTAGAAAAAGAATCATCACTAAGAAAAATCTCTGATTCAGAATAGTCTTCTCTTGGACATGATTTTTTAGTCCAGTCTCTGAAAAAGCTAGTGGGAATTATCCCTCTATTTCCAAGAATAGACTCTAGACGCGAGATGCTTCAGCATTCATTAAATAAAAAATTGGATTCAGTATCCATGGTGATGGATAAGTGTGTCAAACTTGAGGCTAATTTCAAAACCTTTTTCATAAAATATGAATCCTACAAAAGATATTGCAAGAAGATGACTAGATGGTTATAGAAAATTGTATAAGACATGATAATTCTTTATGAGTTTCAAGATAATATCAAGGATACATTTGAAACCAAAGATAGTAAGTTCAAATATCTCACCAAGTCCTTTTAATAAAGGCTATCTCTTGAAGAAAATACTCGGAAGCAAGAAGTGAAAGATCAGAATGGGAAATTATATTCATTTTCTCAAAGTTAGAAGAGAGAAAGTGATCTCAGGATTGAGATAGAAGAGAAGCTAGTTAATCAAGAAGAAGTTCTAAAGGGTTGGGTAGTATCTCTTAAGGCTCTGGAAGAAAAAATCAAAGCCCTAGAGAAGAAAACAGAAGATCAGGATCAGTGTCTCAAACGTGCATAGGATATTCACAAGGAACTCAAGAAGCTCAAACCATAGTGAAGAAGTTGATACTGAAGTAGAAGGAAGGATAATATTTTTCAATTCAAATCTTTTGTTGTATTTCTTCCTTGTATAAATTTTTCCAATCATAATAAAATTTTGTGTTTCCCTTTATAAATTTATTTTTCTAGTACTAATATTTACGGTACCATATTTTCTTTTCCATTCCATGTATTCTGTTTTGAAAATCAAAAAGGGGGAGAAAGGAATATTCAAAAGAATACTAAGTAAAGAATAAATTTTCCCTAAGTAAGGGGGAGTTCATCTAAGAGGGAGTTTTCATCATGAAGATTTTCATATGCAAGAAAATGAAAAATCTCATTTAAGAAATTCAGAATACAATCCATATGGTTTCCAAGGCCTAAGGGGGAGTTAGTCTCATTTACCTTGATCCATAAGTAAAGGGAGATAAGTTTTATTTACAAGTCCTTAAAATTTCTAAGTCCTCATATTCTTTTTCATAAGGGTGTTTGTGCTTTCCAAAAATGGGGAGATTATTGAGTCAATATGGTTTCCTTAGACTTTTCCATTCATTTATGTTTTGAAAATCACAAACACTCTATCTTAAGGGAAATTTAATTTCCCCGTTTGTTTTATATTAATAAGGAAAATTTACCTTCCCCTTGGAAGATTTATCCTTAGCATGTTTTCATTATTCATATCATAATTTCTCTTAGCCTAACTCATTTTATTTCTAAGTATAAAATTTGGTTTCATATCTCAATCCTTAGAATCTTATAAAAACTTAAATACAGAGCATTGCCTTTTCAGGATCTGAATTCAAGGTCCAAATTCTATGAATTTAGACTCTGAACTTTCTCAGTTCAGACTCTAAATTCTATGCATTCAGAATCTGAATTATTATGAATTCAGACTCTGAATTTCCTTGAAATTCAGACTCCGGAATTCTATAGAATTCAGGTTTCTAATTCTTTTGAAGGCAGAATCTAAATATTCATGTATTATAGACACCAAATGGTTTTTTGATTATAATTCAAAACTTTTTTTTCATAGACCACGAAAGTTGAATTTGGTTAAGCAACCATATTTTACTTACTCTGGTTTGAGTTATAAAATGATTTCGTGCATTCTGTTTTTAACAAACCATTATTTGAGTTACACGGGTACAGGTCCCTCTGAAATTTAAGGAAAATTATGACAGTTGGAGGTCGAGACAACCATTGAAGACGTGCCTATAAATAGGATCTCATTTGAATGAGATCAATTATGTTGATCAATATAAAAATTACATTATGCTGAATTGATTTCTAGAGAGAGATACTTTATTTCTTTGTCTATACTGAACATCTTGTTCCAAATTTCTTTGTAAGACTTTGAATGTTGCTGAGTACATTCGAGGTCTTCTGGGGATAGGAAGACAGAGGTGCCGAATACCATGAAGTTTGAGGGCTTGCGGGGATATCAAGACAGACTCCTATATTCATATCAAGGTCATGCCCTAGTGTGGGTAAGAGATACTTTCTTGAGTGTATAAATCAAGGGACCGTTATCAAAGTTCGATGGATACCTTTCTCTTTGGGTTATAAGATTTACTCTTGTTACTTGTATTGTTTCAAGTTTTCTGCTGCATTTTTATTGTTATTGAAAACATAACTATCTTGTACATTCTTATTCTTGTACTCTGTTTAGTAAGATTCTATATGCTTTAAGGTATAATCTTATCTTTGTAAACTTTTCTTATGGTTCATTTTCAGAACCACATTTCTGGAATCAAGAAACATTGTAGAACTTAGAGGTCTTGTGAATTTACCTTGTTTAACTTTGTTAAACATTACCATCATTAAAACTTCCAAATTAATTTTATAAAGTATACAATTCACCCCCCCCCCTCTTGTATATTGATCATCTATATTCATCATTTCTATCCTACAAGTCATGGTTCTCTTATACCATTTTGTAACATCTTGATCCTAACAACCAAGTCCAAGCTAAAATTATAAATGACCTCATGTTTGTCTCCCTAAACACAAGAGACTGGTGACTTGCAATGAGGGTGAATTTTTTTCTGTGGGGAGACTATACCATCGGTATCATGTCATATGATTGATAATAATAAACAAAAGAAATGATAAACAATCAGAGTACTTTTAGAAAGTGAACTAAACATGGCATACAAATAAATGACTCCCATAGTGGAAAGTCTATCAAGTGTACAAAGTAGTAGATAAAATAAATAATTAAATAGAAAGTCCTCCGAAGTTTATCCATGTCCACTACTATATCCATGATCCACTGCTCATTCATTTACCACAAGATCATTTACCTTCATCGAGTCTCTCGTGAAATCTATAATAAAATTGAAATTCATGAATATGGTGTGAGTAAAAGACTTAGTAGGACACCAACAATGCATCCATAGATGGTGTTATCATGTATAAAAACTGTATTCCCAAATAATAGTAATAAATATGAGAAGTATAAACAAATAATCCAAAATTTATTTTTTGTTTTCATTCATTCCTTTCTCTCTCGATGCTTGTTGACGATGCCAAATGAATCGATAGAGGCACTCTCACCCACATCCTCTCCTCTTTAGAGGGTGTAGGTTCTCCATTTTCATCTTCCCCATATTTTAATTTCCCATTCATTATTTTATCTAAACCTATATATCTTCTCAAACTTCTAGAAATCTTGCTTGGCCCGAACATCCCTAATCATTTCGAAGGCTCGCTTCATCTCCCAATATCATTCTCAGAGATCTATAATGCCTCGAGTATCTTCAACCTAACAATGGTTTATCATTTCTCGCATCATCACCCTTCAATATTTGATTTTTAATGCTAGGTATTCTATTCATGGGGTTTAAATAATCAATAAGTGGTTGGTCTTGTTGACCGCAGACACATCATGATTAGGTTTGTGATATTGGAGGATCTCACTACCGCGTGGTCCAATGCCCCTGTAGATGAATTGGATACTTCTTATACATCTTTTATTGGTCCTTTTCTTTTTACAGAAATTGGTATGATAAAATGATAGAGATCAAGGTAAGCCTCTCGGAACTCCCCATTCCCCTTCAAAACCCTTCTGCCATGAAGGTTATTGGAAAGCTCTTTGAGAGATTATTATGCTCTGATAGTCAAATGGAGGTAGACAACCACCCCATTTTCTCCTATATCTGCATTGAGGTTGATGTTTCGAAGTCACTGATGGATTGGGTCTGGATTACAGTGGGTGGGGAATTTCGGTGGAAGGAGGTTATCATCTACGAATTGGGGTATGATTTCTATTTCTCCTATAGTCGGCTTCAGAATCTAGCCTTTGTGTTCCATCGTGGGTATAAGATCAGATGGACGTATCTAGTTAAGGGGAGGAGTATCAACAATTATGACCATGGAGAAGTTCATATGGACTATCCCAAGGAGTGACTTCGTGAATATATTCTGTAGGAGGTCAATATTATTCTTGAGATTCTCTCTCGGCCTATTTTAGTTATGATTAACTTTAAGGGGAATCAAAAGGATACCGGTGGGATTGGATCTTATTTGGTACAACATAATGTCGCTCTAGGAAAGGATCATGGTATGTATGTTGTTCCAAGTTTCCTTTCAAACCTTTCTACTTCTTTTGCTGAGGTTGTGAAATCTATTGGTATTTATTTATAAGAGAATGCATCAGTGGACCAGGGGGCTCAGTAGGGGGTAGTTATTTTTTAAAATAACGATGAAATTGGATTTTTGAAGTCCAAGGATGAACCTAATATAACCTATATCTTCAAGCACCTAAGGAACGATTTGGTTGATCCTACATTTATTTTGAATGCTGATATTTTTCAGTGGCAGTGTAACCAAGGCAGGATCTGATTCCTGTTATTGATTGTGAGACTGAGGGGATGGAGTCACTAGCGCCAAGTGTGTCTAATCCAATGAACATTGTGTCTTCTTGTAAGAATTATGAAATGAGACCTCATAAGACCCATAATATATTTATGTCTTTAGGTGGAATTGAGAAAAGAGATGGAGATCATGAAGGGTGGCAGAAAGTAATTAAAAAAGAAATTGGGTGACCCAAAATCTGTTGAAAACTCTGAGATGAGTGATAGAGACAGTGACCTCAAGTGATAGAGCATGAGTAGGATCCCTATGGGGATATTAATGTTGGATATAAATTGAGCAAGGGGAGACAATGTAAACATCAATATGGGAATTTTCCAATTCAAAACGGAGGGAAGAAACCTAGGCCCCATAGAGATAATTTGAACCTCCTAAAAAAATTGTTATTAGATCTTCAAGTAAGTCTATGAAATATGAAATAGAAACAGTAATAATTGAGTTATCAAATGATAAAGTGTGTGAGTTTAGAAACTATCATGATAAGAGAGAAACTGGTTAGTAGAATACCGGAATGTGGAGAATAAAATGAAGAAACATGAAAATAGGAAGAAGACAATGGGGAGCCTTTGGTGCTCATCCTTCATTCTAAGTAATTGATTCTTGAAAAAGTTATTTGGATAAACACTTAAAAATAGGTGTCCATAATATTTTATGAAATAATATTTCAATTTGATACCACTGAGGAGAAATACGAGGGAAGAAACAAGAAAGACCGTATACTATCATGGGGCTTCAATCAATGTAAAATCAATACTAGTAGTTTGGGTTTGGCTTAGTGGTAAGCACCCCATAATTCTACATGGAAAATGGGGGTTCAAAACCCATTGGGTGCAGGTTACTGTAGCAGCACTGTAGCGCTACTATAGCAGCTGAGATATTGTTGCAACTGCGGACTGTAGCGGCGGCAGGGGTACTGTAGCGGCGGCATGAGTGCTGTAGCGGCGGCAGGGGAACTGTAGCAGCGGCGGGTACTGTAGCAGTGCGGGTACTGTAGCAGTACTATTCACAGAATGGGATTTGTGCCAAAAAATTGGTCCTACGGGCTATGTAATGGGCTAAATGCCCACTAGGCCTTCGGGCTATGTAATGGGTCTCCCTCTACCTAGTTAAAGAGGTCTTTGCTTTGTTTCAATAATAAAAATGAGGCTTCGACCCCAACCTTTAAAAAAATGTAAAATCAATACTAAAGAATTTATATATACAATTGATTGAATGGACAATCACTTTTAAGAGATTATCAGGGAGGACCAGGATATTCAGCTTAGTACACTTCACTAGGGGATATATATAGTCTCTAATTAAAATAATCTTAGTCTTGTTTTCAATAAATTTATGTTCTCTTTTAGTACACAGTGGTTTCTTATTTTTTTGACTAGGGTTTCTCACTTCTCCTCAAAGTGAATTATTACTAAAAATTTATATTTAGAGGAGTAGTTATATTTTTCTAACCATGCCACCAATAAACCATCATCCATACCTAATTTTTCTCCATGATTTAAATATAATCGTGGAATATCTTAAGGAGCATGGACCACTGCATGGTGTTTAGAATCCATCTCTAAATGTACCATTGAATAGTGCTCAGAATCTATCTATGAGTGTCAATAAGAGCATGGATGACTAATAAACTTGAAATATATCTCTTGGAAATGGTAATGAATCAAGTCATATATGAGTTCATGGCTCATAATCCAAACTCATTTCACATGTCAGGCTCATAATAAATCACATTCTTGTGATGCCTCGGGTTATGCCACATGTAACACCCCATGCTTTTAGGAACTGTTTTTTTAATAAATTAAAATTCATTGACTTTTTTCATTACAAAATATAAAAATTTAATTTTTTTTCTACACACAATACTTATTTTATCTTGTGGTACATGCAATACCGAGCTTAGCTAGCTTTACACGCAACACTGAGTTTAAATGAAGTGTGTCACATTATTAAAATATTATTATATTCATCACCTAGTCATTGGGTTGGAGGGTATGAAAATGTTTTCTGAATTAGGAAAATATGGTTTACACATGTATAAGATATGAATTCTTTGGTTAACAATTAAGTTGAAATGAAAATAAAATCCTTTTTAAAATATAGGAAATCATTTTCTGGAAAAAAACATTTCAAGAATGTTTTACCTCAATAAATTAATTAAAACACTTTAAGTGAATGATATTAATGAAATTTGAGTATAATATAATCAATAAAATGTTTTTATACTCATACAATACATTTTATATGCATAAGATAAGAACAAATCCAATTTTGCGCATAAAAAGATATATTTTTTAAAGGCAGTTTTTCCACCTTTTAATGGCGTACATATTTCAAAAATAAAATTTGACATTTTTATAAATTTTATATGAAAAAATAAATTTTATTTTTTAAATATTAATTTAAATATTATATTTGAGTTAATTTTTTATTGTTTTTTGAGAAGTTTCATTTTTTGATTAATAGTAAAAAATACTCAATTTTAATTGAAAATAAACTTTTCATTTAAATAATTAATACAGTTAAATTATATTTTTAATTAGTTTTAAAGTATAATTAGTTTAATTATAGTAAATAAATACAATTTATGAAATTTTAATCAATTTCAAAATGAAATTTGATACAAAAACATTTCAAAATTTTGAACCTTTTAACCTTAAAAACCTGTTGTTTCCTCCCGTCTACTGGATTAATTTTATATTAATTTTTTCCAATTATGAAATTATAATTTGAAAAAATGGATTATTTATTTTTAATAAGAATATTTTATAATTTTTAATAGGGTCAAATTATTTTTTTACCAGAAGGATTAGTAAAATCAACTAAAATTAATCGTGAAGTTTAAGAGAAAAACAAGGTTACCAAGGGACTAAACGTTAAAATTGTTGACCTCTTGTTCTAATGATCAAAAAATAATGGATCTAATTATATTAATAAGTCTCAATTTTTCTATAATTATATTATAATTTGATACATGTGATGATTTTTTTTCTTAATTATGAGTCACCATTGAGGTTGAGACACCGCTAAGGATGAATCACTATCGAGACTAACTCACCGCAAGAATTTCGTACCATCAGAATGGAATTTTGGTAAATTATGATACAAAAAAACCTGAACTACTATCAGAGGATTCCCCACCAAAAGGATTAATCACCGTCAATTGAGTCACCACCAGTGTAGAAATTTTTCTAAGTATAAATTGTCACACTTCCAGCTTAACATACCATTAGAATAAGATACTGTTAGTCGAGACACCACTAGAATTATGACATCATTCCAAATTATCACCACCAAAATTAGGAAACATTATATGGAGACACCATTACAAAGACATAACACCAGTATTGATTCATTGTTCTAGGAATCGCCATTACTATTTCTCAAACTTATATTTTTAAATTAAATATTTATAAAATTTAGTTTATTGAATTTAATGAAATTAATTATTCTAATGATTGTTCCTTATTTCATGATAGATATTCATTAAAAATGTGTGTCATACATTCTGTACAAGGAAGAAGAGGATAAAGATATTCCTATATGTTGTTGTTTCTATTAAGAAGATAAGTAGACTCCCTCACGCATATATGTGTGAAGAATTCAGAGCTCGCATACTAAACACATACAAAGCTAAAGTTAATTGAAAGAAATTACCAGTTTCATCCTGCTCATTCAACTAAGTAAGCTGAAACCCATTACACATCTAGTCTCTTCCAGCATTGAAGAACAAAAGTTTCCACAAAACACCATTCTACTGAATTTCATACGAGAAACCGACTCAAGATTCATTGCAAATAAAAATCAAGAGTCATGAGATAGACTGCATAACAAACTGATCATCGCAATACCTTAATACTTTTATATTGCTCAGTTTGTTTATTTATGTTTACATTAAAAGAAGTTTGTTTGTCATACTATATTTTAAAAATGAAAACTATCTCATGTATTTAACTAGACGATAAATAGATATCATCTCAAACATTATTTATATTGTTTCCCACAAATTTGTGGTAGACGTACTATGTGATATGTAGTATTTTCTTCTCCCACACATAATAGTAGAAGAGGCCATGTGTGGTTCATATAGTTTTATACTGTTGTAAAACCTGATCCAGGTTTTGGATCAGATTATTTATTTATATAAACTTTTTAGTGGAAGGTGATCACCAATATAAGAGGACTAAGTCTCATATTGAGACTGATGCTCTTGTATTAAAATTTTCTTTTCTTGTTATATTTTGTTTTATTTTGAATATATTATTTAAAAATAAAAATTGTTTTAAAATGTAAACAAAATAAATAATTTGATATTTAACCTTAATTATTATTTTTATTGTATTATATTTAAATTAATTTATTTCAAATGATTAAGTAATATTGTGTATTATTTTTTCCGAGACCTAATCAATCTTATAAGAAATCTTATGAAAGATTGAAACTTAAAAAGATATGTTATTTTGGTTAACTGGGTCATTTTTAATTTAATTTGGGGTATCATTTTTATTCAATTTTGAATAGAAATATTTATTTGGTAATATATTCACCCCCCCCCCCCCCCCCCCCTTGAGATACTCACTCTGACCAATATTAGGTATCAAAGATATAATCCTGGGTATCAAAGTTTTCTAAAAAATTTATACCGTGATTTTTGTTAACATTTAAAGATCATAAATTTATATCATTTTTAAATTTATATATTTAAATGGATTTTAGACAAGAAGGATCTTCTTCAAACAGACCTCCCTTTTCAATGGTAACAATTATGATAAAAGGAATATTAAAATGAAAATTCATATAGAGAGTATGGTTTTTGAGATTTGGACTTCCATATAATATAAATATGTTTTCCCTATAATTTTTAGAAAGGATTGGGATGAAACTACCAATCTTACTTACATAAAAAATTGTAAATAAATGAATTCCCCTTATTAATCTTTAGGATTTGAGAAATTCAATAGAACATCTTCTTGTAAAACTGAATTTGAAATTTGGGATACTTTATCTATTTCACATTAGGGAACAAATAATGTTAAGGATATGAGACTCAATATATATACTATAAAGTATGATAACTTTAAGATAAATCATGATGAACCTATTTCTAACATATACCTCGGGTTTCATGAGATTGTAAACATAATGAGCTTACTTAGGAATCATGTATCTGAAATGGACTAGATCATGCGACTGCTTACATGTTTACCTAAAAGATAGAGAGGAACATATGTGTCAATTAGAGAGAACTTTAATATCAAAAATCTACCTGTCAAAGATTTGATTGGTAAACTAATTATTTATAATGAAGAACTAAAGGTCAACTGAGGAGATGGTGAAGATACAAAGTGAAAATCTATAGCCTTTAAGACTACAACATCAAAACAAAATGAAAATGAGAAAGTTCAAGATTATGGTTCAAGTGACAGTGAGTCACCATCAGATAGTGATATAGAGATGGATCAACTAGCTAGATAGTTTCATAAATTTTATAGTAATAAAAATTGTTCCAAAAATCCTAATTATAATGGAAAATATAATATTAGAAGAATGTGGAAGAGAGATTTGAAGAAGAGGAAAAATGAAGTCACCTTCTATGAATGAAAAATGAAAGGACATGTGCAAGTTGACTATAGAAAGTTAAAGTAAAAAAAATAAATATGATGATAAGTATCAATGGTTCAAGAAAGATATAAAAGATAAATGGAGTGCTTATAAGGATAGATCAAGTGATTCAAACTCTGAACCTAAAGAAAAATTGGATAGAGCCAATATGTGATTTATGAAAAAAGTCACGAAGGAACCTAATGAATCATCTGTACATGTTTATGATATTTATAATAATGAATATAATGATGGTGACATATATCAGGAAAAAATGTTGGAATATTTTAAAATTCAAGAATACACTTTTAATAAATTAATAGAAAAATATAAAACACTAAAAAGACGCCATGATTTATCTACAAACATAAAATATTATTTGTCTGTTGAAAAGGAAAAGAATACTCAACTGTTGAAATTTAATACTAAACATAATATTTCTAATAAAAAACTAAATAAATATTTGTAAAAATTCACTAATGGTAGAAAAAATCTTCCACATATTTTAGAAAAGAAATTTGAAACTAAATATGTTACAGGGCTAGGATACCAACCTGGACATAGGAGAGTAGTAAAGAGTACTTTTTTACCTAATTTAAAACCCGAAATTTCTTCTACAAAATATTTTTCTAGAGGTCCTAACAAATTATTTATTTCAAAAATTATTCAGTATATTTATAGAAAATCAATAAAACAAATGTGCGATCCTAAATACTTAATTACTAACATCTCTGGGCCCAAATAGATCTAGGTAGCAAATTCATCCCTTTTATAAATTTAGTTTTGCAAGAAAACTATTTAAAGACCTCTTGTAAAAGTCTATGGTACTTGGACAGTGGTTGTTCAAGAAATATGAAAGGAGATTATTCATGGTTCAAGTGTCTCATTATGGTTGATGGTGGTTATGTCACCTTTGGTAATAATTCAAAAGGGTAAACCATAGGCCTTTGTTAA
Source organism: Viscum album (assembly GCA_963277665.1). Lineage (NCBI taxonomy): Eukaryota > Viridiplantae > Streptophyta > Magnoliopsida > Santalales > Viscaceae > Viscum > Viscum album. The sequence continues at coordinate 48,847,979 of OY728138.1, read as the reverse complement.
ATGGTTAATATTAATTCTATTTTAATTTCAAAAGTATTATTTTTTGATGGTTTATAACCTTCTTATCATATCAAAATTGTGTGATGATGGTTTTTTTTATATTTTAAAATAATCCATGCAATACTTATGATTCTAAAACTTCTTTAATTTTTATTTCCTTAAGGAATGATAATGTTTATGTTGTTGGTCTGAATTCTTTAATTTCTCAAAAAATTTCCTTCTTGAGTGATTTTCACAGAGTCTTGGATTTGGCATAGGAAACTATGCCACTACAATTTATACTCACTTATAAATATTACTAAGAATGGGTTAGTCAGGAATCTACCTAAACATGAATTCCAAACTGATAAAGTCTATAACCCATATCAAAAAGGGAAACAACACAAAGTTTCTTTTAAATTAAAAAAAGAAGTGTCAACCACTAAACCTCTTAGGTTGGTTCATATGGATTTATTTAAAACATATAGATTTTTTAGTTTAAATGTGAAGCACTGTGTTTATGTATTTGTAGATGACATTTCTAGGTATACTTGGGTGTTCTTCTTAGCTCACGGGAGTGAAGCCTGCTCTTATTTCACCAAGTATATTAGATCTACAGAGAACATAAGGGGACTTAGAATTAATACCCTAAGACGTGACCATGGTTAGGATATTGAAAAAAAATATTTTAAATCTTTTTTCTCACAAAATAGCTACATTTATAACTTCTCTGCTCCTAAAACCCCTCAATGGAATGGAATTGTAGAAAAAAGGAATATAACCCTACAACAAATATCTTAAACCATGTTAAATGAGTATGATTTACATATCTATTTTTGGGTAGAGGCTATTAATACATCCTATTACATCATAAATAGAGTTTTAATAGATCTATTTAGAAGAAAACACCCTATGAGATTTAGAATAATAGAGATTATAAGGTTTATTGCTTTAGAATTTTTGGTTGTAAAGTCTTTATTCTTAAAAATAAGGATAATCTTAACCAAATTTCCTCTAAATGTGATGAAGTAATTTTCATAGGTTATTCAATTTCTAGTAAATCCTATAGTGTTTTCCATAAGAGGACTAAGATTGTGGAAGAATCTATCCACGTAAAATTTAATTAAATTGATACACATGAACCCAATACTTCTTTAGAAAACCTTGAGGATGATTTAGCAACTTTTAAATTAAATTATAAACCTCTAGATTATGTTGAAAAATAGTCAAAAAATCATCCAACTTCTAGATCCTGAAACTGTTGATCAACCTAAAGTGCCAAGACCTACCTTTTCTAGAGCTATTATAACTCTTAATTATCCCAAATTATATGATATTGTAAGATATCTAGATATAGGTACAAAAACAATATCTTCTATTAGGAATCATGTTGATCATCAAGTATTCTTGTCTCAGTAAGAACCTATTAAAATCAATGAATCCATTAATGAAAAATTCTTGGTGATGGAAATGAAAGAAGAATTAAATAATTTTGAAATAAAAAAAGTGTCGTAACTTTTTGATAGACCCAAGTAAAACTTGATTATATGTAGTAAATGGATGTTTAGAAATATGGTAGATGAGTCGGGCACAATATTTATAAACAATGCAAGACTTTTTTACAAGATTATAGTCAAGAAGAAGAAAAAATAGAGTGTGAGGAAACTATTTAACAAGTTTTTATAATTGAATCCATTAGAATACAAATAGCTTACGCAACTCATATTTATTTAAAGACTTATCAAATGGGTATCAAAAGTTCTTTCTTGAATGGTTTTATAATTGTGGATGTTTTTGTATAAAAAAACATATTTTTTCAAATCCTTAGTTTCCAAATCATGTTTTCAAATTAACTAATGATTTATGTGGATTGAAATAGGCTCCTAGATCTTGGTATTATAGGCTCATCAATTTTCTTATTTCAAATGGATTTTCAGAAGGTAATGTTCTTCCTACCTTTTTTATAAAACTAGTTTCAAAAGATGATTTCATTTTAAAAAAATTTGTTGATGATATTATTTTTGGATCTTCAATAAATTTTTATGTACCAGTTTTCTATAATGATACAAAATGAATTTGAAATGATTTTAATGGGTGAACTCAAGCTCTTTCTAGATTTTCATATTTTTCAAAATAAATATGGAATCATTTTTAATTAAATTAAATATACCAATATCTTTTAAAACATTTTAACATGGATATCACTAAGATTAGACATACTCCTATGAGTACCACTTGTAAATTGGATCATAATGAAGCTGAGAAACCAGTTGGTCAAACCAGCTACATAGTTATGATTGGAATTTTTATCCACTTTACTGCTAGACGTCCTAATATAATTTTTAGTGTGTGTGTTCTCACTTTCAAGATAATCCAAAATATCTGCACTTGGTTGTTGTCAAAAAAAAATTAAATGCTCAAATATATTACCAATTTCTGTTAGTTTTACCCTAGAGGACAATAATTTGATTTAGTTAGTTGTTATGATACTTATTTTAATAGATGGAATTTAGATAGAAAATTTACTTCTAGAAAATTTCACTTTTTAGGCAAGTATCTAGTTTCATGGTGTAGTGAGAAGAAAAATTATGTTTCACTGTCTACTACTGAATTTGAATACACAGTTGCTATTAGCTATCGTGCACCAATTTTATGTATGAAATACACATTACATGGCTTTGGATATCAATTCTCACATTTCCCTATAAATTTTGATAATAAAAGTGCTATTAACATCTCTAATAATCTATTATCACATTCTATAACAAAACACATTGATATAAGACATCACTTTTTGAGAGATAATTTTCAAAAAGGTGATATAAAACATTAATATATTGGTACAAAACATCAATTAGCTCATATTTTAATAGAGATTTTGAATTTTGAGATAATAAATTACATAAAACATGATCTAGGTATGATTAATTTTGATTAAGTTTATGTTTTCAGTGATATATTTTTGGGTATGACATAGTTGGGTATGACACGCCATTAGGTCTGAAACATTGTTGTTTATGACACACTGGTGTGGTTGTATCACTATTTTCGTTATCTACCCATTGGTTTGTCTCACCATAATGGTTTTCTCGCTATTTTTTTATCGCACCATTGTGTTTGTTTCACTGTTGTAAAATATGAATTATTGGTTTTCATGCCTTTTCAAATTTTTTTATTCTATGTTTTCTGAACCACTGGATTGTCATTATTATAGTTTATTATATTTTTTGTAATCTGATATGAATATTTTATTAGGTTATAAATTCAATTTTTGAGTATTATTTAGATTTTTATTTTTCAAATACCTAAATCAAAAATTATAAAAATGAAACATTTGTCTAGTCCCAACACACTATATTTATCACTCCCATTAATTATCTCTGAAGGATTTATACCAAGAATTACATGGATTCCAATTTCATGTTTTTGGTTGATAATTTGGGGATTCCACTTGTTACTCAAGCCATTAAGGATCAAGTCATACAGTTGAAGGAGATGAATCTAGGGATGAATCGGTTTATGGAAGAGAAAGGAAATTTATTCAGTGTTGTGCAGAGAGGTGGTCAGATAATAATGAATTTCATAAATCTAATGAAACGTTTTCTCCTAGTACATGGTAGAGTTATTGTGGATCAGGAATAAATTCTTATTACCCATCAGGCCTCTTTAAGACTAGGAGTTACCAGGGATCCATCTTTTCCTTTACATACCAGATTTAAACCTTTCCCTCTTCCTCATGCATAATCTATGAGATAACTTAGGATGGTTATTATTATAGATCCTTGAACTACTTAAGATATAGTTCGAATCCCATCTGGTATTCCAAATACCTTTCCTATATATTATTTAGACCCTACTCCACCAGCTATCTTAGATCATGGGAAATCGCAAAATAAAGGAAAATCTTGTACTGACCCTTATTCATAGTCGTGATAATGTTGTTGTATTAGACATTTTATATGGGAAAATTTTATAATGAATTTATGATTCAAATTTTTTGCTGATTTTTCAGTCTCTTTCTTAATTATTTTTCATTTTGTGTTTTGTGTTACCTTTCTTACTGCCATCAATATTATTTATTTTTGATTATGTTTTAAATTTTTGATAATCCCAAAAGGGGGATAAAAAAGACAAGTTTGGAATTGGAATTTATTTCTAATATATATGCAATGTTATAATTTATCTTTGATATTCTTAGTTGATCTTACATTTGATTTTATGAATTTTTTACTATTGATGCCATGATTTGTGATCGTCAAAAAGAGGGAGATTGTTGACCTCCTTGTTTTTATTATCAAAAAATCCCAATTATAATGATATTAAAAAGTTTAGATTTTTCTTTAAGAATAATATACCCAAAACAGAGGATGAAATTTTTTTCCAAGGTATGATCCACCGTTGAGGTTGAGACACTTCTAAGGATGAGTCACTGTTGAGACTGACTCGCCGCCAGATTATGTCTCATAACTAGGATTTCGTACCATCAAAATAGAACTTTAGTAAAGTATGAGACACCACCAGACTGACCTACTATCAATGGAGTCACCGCCAGAAGGATGGATCACTATCAACATATAAATTTGGAGAAGCAAAAAAGTTTACACATCCATCTTGACATATCGTTAGAAATGCACTCCCTTAGTCGATACACCTCTAAAATTATGACATAATTAGAAAGTCACATCACCATCCTTGGTCACCTCTACAGATAGATGTCATTACAAAGACATACCACCAGTATTGAGTCACCATTCCATGACTCACTATCACTATTTCTCAAACATAACTTTTAAAATTAAATATTTATAATAGCTAGTTTATTTTATTTAATACCATTAATTATTCTAATGATTGTTCCTTATTTCTCATTAAAGATGCATTAAAATTTGTGGCATATGTTCTGTATGAGGAAGTAGAGGATACATATATTCCTATATGATTCTGCTGTTATTAATAAGAAAATAAGACACCCTTGTGCACATACATGTGGAGAAGTGATAGCTAGCATACTAAACACATACGAAGATGAACCAGAGTGCAATAAAGTTTCTATAGTAACTTTCCCATTCAACTAAGGAACATAAATCTCATTACACATCCATTCCCTTCATACATTCAAGAATAAAAGTGCCAATGAAACTCTATTCTGCTTATGTTTTTATGAGAACCCGACTCAGGATTCATTTGAAATCAAAATCAAGAGTCATGAGCTGCACTGTATAACAAAACAATCATCTCTATCTCTTCAAATATTTGATTTACTATTTTTTTATTTATTTTTAAATTACTAGTATTGTGTGTACAATAATATGTTTTACATACATACATTGTCTTCTGCATTAAACTAGAAGATACATAGATATCTTCTTAACCCTTCTTTATCTATTTTCTCATAAAAACTATGGTAGAGGTCTTCTGTGACCAATTGCATTTTTTTCTCCCATGGATAATAGTTTAAGAGGATTTGTACGGTATGTAAATTGGTATAATATTTTAAAACCTGATCCAGGATATGGATAAAATTGTTTATTTATATAAATTTCATGGTTTTAGGTGATCACCAATATGAGAGGACTATGTCTTAGCTTGAGACCAAACCAATTTTATTAAAAATTTTAATTCTTGTAATATTTTGTTTTATTTTGAATCTATTACTTATAACTAAATTTTTTTTTCAACTTTAAAAAAAATACTTTGACTGGAATCCATAATTAGTGTTTTTATAAGATTTTAATTAAGTAAATTTATTTCAAAGGATCAAGTAATATTTTATATTATTTTATCTGAGACATAATCAGTCTTCCAAAAAATATTTTAAAAGACAAAAACATGTAAAATTATTCTATTTTGGTTAATCGTATAATTTTAAAATTAATCATTGGAATCTGTTTTAATCCTTTTTTGAAAAAAAAAATTAGTGGGTACTCAATCCCCCCACCTCTTGAGATACTTACTCCGACAAACAAAAAATAATGGTTAATGACATAGAAACATGTACAAAACCCATTGGATGGACATATTTAGACCATTACACCTATAAGATCTTATTTTTTGTGTTATTAAAGCCTCTTGTTTTGTAAAAATATGGGTTCGTCTAACTTCTTTTAAAAAATACCATGTTTTTCCTCTCCCTCACTTATAAAAGGACACTAAATATTCCACTCTATTCACACCTTCAAGTTAATAGGCTCAGCCAATGCTTACAAATATATATCCCCAACTTCTATCCCTTAATACTATAATCCTTCCTTTGGGAAGAATGAAAACCAAGTAATTACTTTAGTTCAAACCAAAAGGGATACTCAAAGAAGCGGTAATCTTCATCAACAAACATTTTTGTTTATTTATTCCTAAAACCCATTCAATTATTTTTATATCATGATTATATAATAACCTCAGAATATTAAATATCTAAAAATTTTTAATGTTAATATTATGACCTAAAAATTCACTCACTTCCATCAAATAGGATACACAAGCATCGTTCGTGTGTTCAACAAACTATCATCTCACAAACTGATGTCATACGTTCTTACATTACCACCTTTCAAGGTTGGAAATAATGATGGATTTATAGTTTATCTATGATATATAATATTTTTAAAAAAATTTTAATCATATTTATTTTTTATATATTATATACCTTCACGATTTCCATTTTGTGGTAATACGACAACATTGTTCGTGTGTACGACGGACTTCCACCTCGTGAAGAGATGTGATTCGTTCATGCTTTACGTAGAATGTATTAAGGATGGATTTAATAAAAATATGTGATATATATTAAATAATAATTATACAAGAATTATAATATATATATATATATATATATATATTATTTAATTTTATTTCATTTAATATGGAAGGAAAATGGAAACAATGTTCATGCATACGTATGACTTACCGTCTCAATGAATGGTGTATTTCATTCAATATTTTCTTCTTTTTTAGATTATAATAATTAAATATATACTGATTATATATCATGATTATATCATAATTATATCATATTTTACATTCTAGAAATTAGGAAATCCTGATCAAAGTAAAAGGACCGATAATAACAAGTCAAAAAATATATGAAAAACATAGTGATTATTACCCAAAACGTAACTTTAACATAGAATTGTTAAAAAAAGAGTAATATAAAATCATAATAAAATAATATGTGGTATTATATATATATATATATATGAATATGGTGCTATTTTATATGTATAATAAACATATATTTATTATAAAAAAGGTTTGAATGTGATAGAAGGAAGCCATGACTTAAGGTAATGGGATCTCTAGTCTCACTTTTATTTGTTTGAGACGTATGACATATTCACCACTCATTAATTTTTCATGGTGTATATACTGACCTATTCATTTAATATCATAATTTAATTTATTTAATGATATTAAAACATTCAACGGATTACATGTTCAAAATGTTATGCATGAACCTGATTACAAGCTCACAATGTTATGTGTAGACCTATCATTCATGTCCATAATGATATGTGTAGGCCGAGTTTCATGTCAATATGTTTATATGAGGGCCTAATTTCATTTCATCGGCATAATGAGTTAACATGTTTCTATTTATACATGTTAACAATTTTATATGATGATATATATGCCAAAAATTTATGTTGTATGCCAATGTTATGCTCTCATGGATCATGTTCTTTGATTATCATATGATTCATGTCTTATGAACTACAAATCTTTATTCAATGACTTTGGATTGTGATTTTGATATACATGGTATGTTTTAAAATTTTATGTCCATGTTCTTATACACTTGTATCCACATTATTCTTATGTATCTCCTTTGTTTACCCTTACAAAGTATTTGAGCTCACCCTTTCTTATGTTTCCTTCCTCCATGTTATGAAGAATGGTTTTAAGTACGAGTACTAAAATGGAAGATCTTTATGGTAAAAATTGAAGATCTTTTACCAAATTATAATATTATGTTTCCATGTTCCCAAAGGCAATAAAATGATACGGTCCTTAGGTATGTGTTTTTGTATAATGTCATGAATATTCATCTAAAATGATGTAATATCCGTGTATGAGAAGAATGGGTCTCTATAGTTGGTATCAAACAAATTGATTACTTAAACTTTGGAAACTAGGATGATAAAAATTTAATGAGATCCCTAGGGATATTTCTAACGATATTTATAAGGCTGTCTCTAAGGATAAGTCTTAGGATGAATCAAATTATAGGTAAATGTCTTCAAATTTTTGTAAATGATAGAATGAAAGGTTTCCTAGAAATAAATATATTTATAGATACTACAATTAGATGTGTCTATTTAATATATGTACCCAAGGGTAACAACCCCAAAAATAAAATATTGAGCTAGACTCGATCGGGAACTGGTGCATGACAATGGGCCTTGCTACACACTTTGTTCTACACTTTCAAGGTATATACATTGGAAATTAACAAAAATTTTATGAACCATCATGAAGTATTTAGATAAATTATGACTATGAATAGCCTAGGATGAATAGAAGGTGTCACAGATTAAAAAAGAGGTATTATGATTTAGACATCATATAAGTAATTTTTCATGGTTATGTGGCTTTAAACTATGATTATTGTTTCTCACACTATGATTTATGGTTTTTTTCAATGGAAGGAACCAAAATGAACTAGGTTAACAATGAATATGATGAACAGTTTATTGATGAGCAGCGAAATGAGATGATACCTAAAGTGAAAGATATTATGCCCAATCTTTAATCACGGAACATGATTAATAACATGAACATTATATAACCTTACAACTCATCAAATAAGACAATGATAGAGGTCACAGAGATTTTGGGTAATGGAGACCATTGAGGAAATATGATTTAATTTCTTATATACCTAAAATATGAAAATAATCATCAAAGAAATTGCTTGATTTGAACTAGGAGGTGCATTAAATGTGGAAGGGAATGTCATAAATCCTAATAATGTTTAAATGTGATAAATGGTTCAATTAATTAAATATATTTCAATAGGATTCCGACTGATGCACTACCTATACTCTAGTGTTTCAAGGGTATGGTGTTTGGAAATTATGAGAAATAATGTCCTAAAGTTAAAGCTCATGAATACAATGAGAATAGTTTATGGGTACAATTATTTCATTTGATGATTAAGAGACTATGAATGAAATATGAAATAAAATAGGTATTATGGAATAATATCATGAATCCTGGTAAATATTTTGATAAGTAAGTGGTATTATTGAAGTATTTTTGTTTTGGGATTCAAGAATAATGAAATATATAAAACTTTTCTAGTATAAGTCTTTCATTTTGGGTTGGAAAGAATATATTTAATGATGTTTATGACCAATAAAATTGATTTAAAAGAGATGTTATATTTTATGGAAAACCCATGATTAAGTGAAGGTAAGCCTTAATATGTTCTTGATCTTGAGAAAATGGTGTTTAGTTTGGATAAAGAGATGATTGGCTTGGAAAAAGTAAAATGGATGTTATTGATGACCAAATAATTAATAAAGGATTTATTTACAAAGTATTTTATGATATCATTTATGGAGTTTAAAATTTTTTTGTATATATGAAAGATATTAAATAATTTGTGGTTTTATTGAAGGAATGAGGAACAATGATTGTTGTCATTTAGGTTTTATGTTAATTTAGGTCATTACCATGTTTGAAGAGATTACATTATAAATTTATTCACATGTTGGGTATGTGAAAATAAAAAGATACCTTATGATATATTAGATATTAATGTTAAGTCAATTTTGAGAAATTTATTCACTTTCTAATGTTTTGGATTTTATTCTTTTAAAATGGTCATAAGCTAAACCGTTTTCAAAATGGTTTATGAATAAGGTTTTAGGGATTAATGTGTTACATAAACTTATGAATATTTAGGTTTATTGGAAAACATGTGATACCCATATTGGTTTTGGAAAATAGTTAGAGATATATATAAAAACGTTTCACTCCTTTATGGGTTTTACAATCTATTAAAAGTAAATTTTAGTGCTTCAAGAATTAAAAAATTCATTCGAGTATATTTATTTTGTGAAATAAGGGATGAATTGGAAATTGATTGAAACACAAATAAAGGATGAAATTATGATTATGAAATAGAAATGAATCATTAAAGTATATTTACTTATATAACTAGATAGTAAAATAATTCCTCATCCTCAAGAGAAGGGTCTTCAAACAAAAATTCTATCCCAGTACCTTCATTTTTTATGAACTGATGGTGTTTTTTATTCTCACATATTTATGGTTTTGATCCATTTAACTTTCCATTTATCTTTAAATTTCATGAGATAAATTACCTCAATAAATATCTATAATTATTTATTATTTTCTTCAATATCGACATATTCACTTTCCAACTATGTTCTCTTATGTGGAAACCTATGTATGGGTTACTTGGGGTAACTGTTATGTTTCCAACTTTCCATTTTTAAAGGAATTTTTAGTATTCATTTTTATGATATCAGTTTCTATGAAAGGAACATTAAATTATTAAAACATTGGATAAATAGATTAATTTCTAGGGTGAAATTCCTTTTAGGGGGTGGAATGTAACATTGTGAGTTTTTATGAACTATTTTTTTCAAATAAATTAAAATTCCTTAATTTCTTGCGTTGAATGACACACCAAGTTAAGATTTATTTATATGTAACACCAATTAAGGATTTCATTACATGAAAACATGAATTTATATTTTCATACACACAACACTATGATTGTCTTGTGTTACACACAATATAGAGTTCCTTTAATAGCTTAGGTTACATGCAAGACTTAGTTTTTCCGAACTACAATAAACTATTAATATTATTATTTAATATGATAGCTGTCACCTAGCCATTGGAATGGGTGGAATGAATAGGATTAAATAACTTATGAAAATATATATTTTTTATTTTTTTATTAGTTATATATTTATTATAAATAAAATAACAATCATATAAAATAAAAAGAAATGTTTTCTGAAAAACAATGTCTTTTCTAAACACAGTTTAATTGTTCTTTGCACAAAAAATTCAGATTATAATTTACTACTCCTAGAAATTTTATTTGAAAATGTAAAATTCATTTTTGAAAGTGGAATAACAAAATCATGTTATGGTGTTTTTATTTATTTCTCTGAGAAGTTTCATTTTTTTATGGATAGTGAAAAATATTGAAGTTTAATCGAGAACTTCCTTTTTGTGTAAATAATTTATAATGTCATAAATAATTTTTAATTGGTTTTAAAGTTAAAATTGTTCAATTATACATCTATTAATCCAATATATGTCATTTTAATCATTTTAATGTTGAATATTTATATAAAAACATTGCAAACGTTTGAACATTTTCACTTTAAAACCCCTCTTTCTCATCACATTTGTGGGATTGATTTTAAATTAAATTATTCCACTTTTTTTAATTAAATTTGTAAAAATTGATATCATAGTTAAAATAATAATAATTTCTAATTTCTAATAATTACAACTTAATTTTTGACAAAATTTATTAGTGAAAATAGTTAAAATTAATTACAATTATTATGGTAAAAATACGATTACTTATTGGTTAATCAGGTGCAAAATGACCTACCAACTTGTCCAAAACCCATTGTATGGACATATTTAAACCATTACCACCATATAATCAATTTTTATGATTTATAGGGATATTATCCCATGAATGTGACCTATATAACATGTTAATTAAGAAAAAAGATAAAAAATGAATATTCCTTTCATTTAATATTTATAATGCTTTAGGATAGGAACAAAATCATATGTTTAGTTATAAATATTATTTTAAAATTTAAATTAGTTTTTTTCATGATAATTTAGTTTAACTTTTTAGAGAATAATTAATTAATTTAAATTCCAAGGAACTGCGGACCCAAGAATTATTTAGTTAATAAGTTACTTATATAAATGTTGTTAAAAATGATAAATATTGAATGAATTGTCGTAATAAATTAATTTTTCAGATAAATATATCATATTACATAGGTTTGAACTTAATATAATCAAATTACATTAATTTCTTCATATTTTTTAATTCAAATTAAATAAATAATGTCAAAATTGACATTAATGTTATTTTATAATAAATAAAATTTAGTTAAATAATTTAAAAATAATAAAAAAATATTAGATCCTTCAAAACTATTTTTAAGTGTTAATAAATATAATATATATATATATAATTCATGGACCAATTTATATTTTATAATAAAAATATTTAACACTAAATAGTAAAAAGGGTTAAAGTAGTGATTTTGCGTATTATAGGCGCTTCTTTTGAATTAATTTCCAAAACATATGGGATTTTTACTTTATAAATTGGATATCATATTTTTCAATCAGGGGGTTTAAATTTTATAATAACTTTAACTTTAATTTATTCCTAATGGATAAATTACATAGGTTAGAAAATTAGTTACCTTAATAAAAACCAAAATGGAAAAAATAGTGAACCATAGAAGTTAAGGAAGAAAATTATAAAAATGTATTTATTTTTGTGTGGTGTAAGTACTTATCAACCAAATAAACCCTACCCAACATTATTATTAAATTTTGGATCCACTTGAGGTAAGGAATACCTCCCAATAGGTAATACTTTTGATTGTTAACAAGAATGTCACTCATCCTCACCTATAAAAGAAACTCACTCTCCCTCATTCTTCACACCTCTAAAGACATTTTGATAGAAAAATATATACCAAAATAACTTATAAAATTCCCTAAAATAATATTATAATACTTAATTTGGTCATAAATATTACCAATTAATTCCTTTGGGGAAAACAAAAAGGAGGTAATCAAATAAGAGGTAACATTCATCAACGGACATTTTTGTTTTATTTCTTCCTCAAATGAATTAAATTATTTTTATATAATTTTGTTATAATATAATTAGTATATTAATATACTTATATCTTTATATGTTGAGTTTAATATCAAAAACCACACACACTTCCATAAAATGGGTTACTAAATCATTTTTTGTGTGTACGGATGATTACTGCCTCGCGAACCAATGTCGTTCGTTTTTCCATTACCACTTTTAAAGGTTAGAAATAATGATGTATATAATATTTATATATGATATATATTATATTTATTATTTATTTATAATTATTTAATTATTAAATGACAAATAACTTCATGCTTTCTATTTTTTGGGACTACGATATCATCATTTGTCTGTATGGCAGACTACCGCCTTGCGAAATGATGTGATTCATTCACTATTTAAATGGAATGTATTAAAGATGATTTTCATAACAATATGTGATATATATGACATATAATTTATTATTTAATTATAATATATCATTTCATTTTCTTTTTTTCAAACCGGCAGGAAATGAAAAGAAGTGTTTATGCGTACGTATGACCTACCATCACGATTAACAGTGAATTTCATTTACTATCACAAAAATTTTATGAGTTAATATAAAAACAAATATAATTAAAATATATGTTATTAATATCATTTTTATCACTCTTTAAATTATTTAACCATGATAAAATTAAGTTAATCAATGAACCAACAAGTCAAAACATGTACAGAAAACTAAGTGGTTATTACCTGAAACATAACTTTAACATGGAATTATTAATAAATTTGTAATATAAAGTCATAATAAAAACATATATGGTATTATATATATGAATATGGTTATTTTTTATATTTATAATAAACTTATATTTTTTATATAGGTGGTTTAAATGAGTATGATGGAAGTCAAGACTTAATGTATGGGTTTTTCGTCATTCGTTTTACTTTTGTGAGATGCATGATATATTCCCCAAGTCTTTCTTATATGTAGTATATATAATAACCATGAATTTATTAAATTATTATTCACCTAAAATTTATTTCTATTTACATATCCATTTTTGGATGTCTTTTTCTTGGGGTTTAAAATTCTATAATTTCCAAATCGATAAATGATTTTTGTTTCAATTTTTGTTCTTTGAGACGTATGTTATGATACACACCTATATTATCTAATAAGTGTTATATATAAACCATTTTACATTTAATATCATGAATTTATCTATCCTGATGATATTTTATGTTCTATTTTATGTTATTCCTTCATAGGGCTTATGATTCAAGGTTACCAAAGTGGTAATAATTTTATGTTACAATATCATCATTTATCATGATTGTTTATGATTATTCTTCTAATTATAAAATATTATGATATATCTATCAATAATTATCATGAATTGTTTTTCATCTAGTCATTCATGATATATTAAAGTAATGGTACCACTTTTTTACTATTTGGTACTTGAGATTGATTTTAGGAAAATCCTACTTTATTTATCTCTTCGATTAGAAATTTATTTTAATGATGTTTAAAAGTTTATTTTCAAGGAAAGGGTCTTTAAAAAGTTATATGTTTTAGAAAGTGTTTTTCAAAGTGTAAAAGATATTTTCTTTAATAAATGAATTAAATAATCATTCAAAAAAAATTTCCATATAATATGACATATTTTGGTGTTACCTATGCCTTACCGTGGAAATAATCCAAGGATAACATTAATATTATTTCTATGAATGGTTCATGTTTTGATGAAATTATGGTTATTAAACCCATTTCACTTACACGGGTTATACCGTGATAAAATAATTATGAAACTTGTTTTTTTTCATAGGTTATTCTATACTGAAATGTTTATGATGACCAAATTCATTTCATAGGTTATTATATGATGATTTTTTTTGATCTTGTGAAACATATGTGTATGATTTTCATTATTTTATGGGTGGGATATATATTTATATATTTGTATCCCTAAAATTTATTGCGTAATGATGGATAACTCATGAGTATATATATTATGTGTAAACCTGATTACATGTTCACAATGTTATGCATAAACATAATTAAATGTTCCCAATGTTATTCATGAACCTGATTATATGTTAACAAAGTTATGTGTTAACATTATTACAAGTTCATAAAATTATACATGAACCATATTACATGTTCAAAATGTTATGTGTGAATATTATTAAATGTTCACAATGTTATCAATGAACCTGATTACATGGTCACATTTTTATGTGTGAACCCGATTACATGTTCAAAATGTTATACATGAACCCAATTAAATGTTCACAATATTATAAGTGAACCTAATTACATGTTCAAAATGTTATGTGTGGACATATCTTTCAAATCCCCAATGATATATGAGGACCTAGTTTCATGTCAATAAGTTTATGTGAGGGCCTAATTTCACTTCCTTAACTTAATGATTGATTCTGTTTCTATTTATATTTATTCACAATGTTATAAGATAATGTATATTCCAAAAAACTATTTCTTATTCCAATGTTATGACCTCATAAATCATGTTATTTTATTATAATGTTATTCATGTCTTGTGAAATTCCAATCTTTATTCCATGACTCGTGATTATGATATTTTATATGCAAGGTATGGTTTTATAATGTTATTGTCATATTCATATAAACTTATGTCCATGTTATTAATAAGTATATCCTTTGTTTACTATTAATTAGAATCAGATTGAACCTTTCCTATGTTTCATTTTCCCATGTTATAAATAATGTTTTTAAGTAGGAAAACTAAAAGGTGAATATTTTTATGGGATAAAATATAGATCTTTCACAAATTTAGAATATTATGTTTCTAATTTTATAAAGGCACTAAGATATTATGTTCATTGGGAACATGTTTTTGTGTAATGTAATGAATATTCATCTAAAAATATGTAACATCAATGTTTGAGAATCATGGGTCTCTATAGACCAGCTACACTTAGACTTAATAAGGGGTTGAATTGAGTTCTGGAAATTTTATTAGCATAGAACACCACACTCTTTAAGGTATGTTAACCTCTAATATTTTCTTCAAAAAAAATTAAATAATTTTAAGTTAAATAATTAATAAATAGACCAAACACCATAGATTTATAGTGGCTCATACAATCTAATTCCATAATTTTACTCAACCAATTCCTAACTCAAACAGATTAGTGATTTTCATTAGACCAATCCTTTTACTTGGGATTACCTATTCTACTCCTATGGATTGTGTTAATTAGTTCAATTAGTTGATGCTTTGTAAAATATCAATATATTTGAAATGGGAACTAATAAGGCTTTACAAACACTAGCCTTAAAGGTTCTTATTTTAGGAACCTTTATAAAGAAATAAATAATAGATAGCGATTTTACATTTGACACTCAAAGTTTTAAGATACAACTGATATAAAATAATAAATCTCCAGGAGGGATGATAAAAATTAAAATAATCTTGAGGGGATTCTTCTGAAATGAAAAAAAACATCTTGATAGTGTAGGTATTGAGTTGAATCTTCTTCTTCCTTTTTTAATAAACACATTTTATCATACATAGTGCTTTGAGAGTGAGTTCTAAGTTTATATTACAAGTGATTTTGTTCTTGTTCGTGCTCACTTATTCTACACACTGAAAAAAACATGAAAATATTCTCTTTTAATTGCACAAAAAAAGATCCACAAAATCCAGTCTTATAATTGAATTGCAAGTTCTCTTTGTCTGGAAAATACCTCATCGACAATAATAAACAAAAAATTATTCTTTTACTTATTTATTCTCTTGGTAATTTTAATTTTTTATAATCAATTTTACCATAAATAGGTAATCTAACACTTAATACATGGAAGGTATCATTAATTTCCACTAAAATTACACCAATGGTAATGATTAGTAGGTTGAAGAACTATGTAGCCGATTATAGATTACTGAGTAGTAGAATTCCACTAGTTTTAAGTCACATAACTTAAATGATCCATGTATCCATTCTTCACAGAGTCTATTTATCGACATAGTATAAGTGTTTAAGTGTATTCATGTAACTGATTTCATGTAGCTAAATTCTCCATATAGACAATTTATGTAGGAGTTATTCACAAAAAATAATTCTTTGTATAGCCTTCTAAGTCAAGTAGCCAAATTTTTTGTTGCTGAAATCAATTTTGTATCCATTTAGAAAAACATTTCCATTTTCACCACATATCCAAATTACCTAGAAAATTACTCCAATTAACTAATTCATGTAGTCATTGGATCTATGTAGTTGATTTCTCACAATGGTGATTCATTGATATAGTCAATTTCCTCAAAATTATTTTTATGATGTATCTATCTTACAAGGTAAATTCCTTCATGTAGCTGATTGATGTAGTTGATTTCTCGATGTAGTCATTTCTGGACATAGCTGAATTCCACACGTAGTTAATTTTCCATATGTAAGAAAATATTAAAAAAACATTAACAATTTTGTAGAACTATATTAGGACTTGAATAATTGTAAAACATAATGAACAAAATAAAAAATATTATAAAAAATATGAAGGGTATTTGAGATCATCAAAACCTAATACACATAGGATATTTTATGACAACATTAGAACTATAATATTCTCTAACATTTTAATGATCATAAAACCCATAAGATATTAAACATAATATTTTATAGATTTTTTCTAAAAATATGTATAATATATATTTATTTTAAACATGTTGTGTTGTATTTATCCATATATTCTCCCTTTTAATCACACACTTCTTATAATTGGGTAAAATTATCCACTTTTTATTTCATTAAATAGGAAGGGTACAGAGAAAAAATACATTTAATTTAGCACTTAGAGTGTTGAATTTATATATTTTAGTGCTGAAATAGAATGAGAATTTTAGATAGACTGTAATTCCATAAAAAAAAGATAACACATAAATAAAGGAATAACAAATTAAATGAAAACTATAACATCTATTTACTTTTGTTTAGGTACTTCTTTACCCCTACTTTGATTCCACTTTTGGGGTTTTTTCTCAGGGTGTTTCAGGTGAAATTTGAAATTTTTTAAAAACATTTGACTAGTGCTTAGTTGGGGCATGGTTTTCCCAAACCGTGAAACCCAAATAGTGGGGTGCACATTTGGAATAAGGTTTCCAAAATTATGAACCCACCCATAGGAAAACATGTTCTCAAAATAGTAGGTTCTCATGGTTAGGGTGCACTATTTTTTTAATTGTGCACCCCCCCCCCCCCCCCAGAAAACCATGCACATGGGGATTTAATTCACTGAGAATTATTTTAAAATACCAGGACACATAATGTAATGTATAATCACCACATTTTTACCCTAATCCTATTCCATGGTCCATGAAGGCTCAAAAGAGGTGCAATTGACTCCTCTAAACCCTTTTCTTTATAGATCAAAGCTATGGTGATTAGGTTCAATATCCTCTAGGTAAGTGGATATCCTTTATTTTAAGTACTATTGAACTCCCTTTCTATCCTCTTTAAAGAGTTATAGATCATCAAGTTATTGATGGATCTAATCTCCAATTTTATGGATCTTAATTCTATGTTTGATTCCTTGATCTCCTACACTGTCACTCATCATTTATGGATTTTGTTGCGTATATGGTGTTTATTTGATTTCATGTTTATAGGTAGGTAGTTATATAAGATTTTCCCTATAAGTTAAGCCTTTAATTTATTGATTAATTTGAAATGATTTTTTAACTGATTTAAACCCCCAAAACTAAAATTATTTGATATGTGATATGAAATGTAATGGAAATTCTGAAGAAAACCCAATTTCAATGGAATTAAAATTATTGGGTGGATTTCAGAAAATTGATTGATTAATTTTGAAATTTATTTGATGAAATGATTTAATATTTAAAATTAAGTTAAATAGATTAAATTTAAAGATTATTTGAAAATGCATGAATGGATAAAAACCTATGATTTGGTTTTGAAATATTAATGGAATGTTAAAAACTAAAATTGGGAAATTTTATTTTTGAATTGATTTGAAATTATTGATTTCCAAAAGTTTGATTAATTGATTTATTAAATCAAATGTATTATTAGGTAATTAGTGGGTAATTATGAAAAGCATGTTATAATCGTAAGCCTTATCAATGGATTTATGATGAAAACACTGACATAAACTTATAGAGTCATGATTGTCCTGATGGGGAGTTGTGTCTCAATGACTTGAGCTAAGATAAGTGTGAACACATTGAGCTGAGATCATAGATTGAGTATTGTGAGGATCCTATTTCCAAAAACTAATGTATCAAATGGATTTCTTATTACATGGTACATAATTTATTATTTTTACTATATTATACATTCTATTTATTATAAAACTATTTCATTCATGCTATTTGATTTATATAAATTCTTTTATATTGAATTTTCATTTAATTCTATTTTGATATATCCTCCATCAAATTTATTTGAAATCATGTTTTGTTAAAAATATGTAAATTTCATGTCATGAATTGTTTTATTTAAATTAAAATAATAATTAGTTTAATTTTTATGGAATTGATTATAGAAAACTTAGTGAGACCCTACTATCATATTTATCTCTCACCCTAATTTTGCCTTCTAGAATTTTTGTATTATCTTATGCTAGGTTCAAGCAATGGAAAATTGCCACTTAGAGGTGGTGGATATCATTAATCCCTAAGACCTTGGGTGATGGAGTTGACCAATGGATATATGATCATCTATTTATATGGGTTAAATTAAAGTTTTATCTTGATAGCAGTTGTAACATTGTTGATGAACTGCTTAGGGTATTTTTTACCTATTTGATTATGGTACTTTCTCCTTGAGGTGTATTTAAAAACAGAATTGTTTCATTTATCTTATATGGTTTTGCTTCAAAATCATTCCATTTTGTTTCTTGTATGATTCCAACTAATAGTCACCAACATGTGGGGATCGAGGACACCTTTTAGGCTATGTCAGGATTGAATCAGGTATCAGGGTACAAGAATATCTAGGATGGTTTATTAAAAATTGGTATGAGAGGTTATTTTTATGTCTTCTCTAATTTCAATATATAGTTTGGGTTGTCCTGATTGATATTAGGTAGGACTATTATGACATAAGAGGAATTTTTGAGTGTGTTATTCTCCAGTTCTCATCATAATGGGAATAAAGTCACCATTAGTTTTTGGTAAAAGTGTCTTTGAGGAAAAATTAGACCAAGTATCTATAATTTTACCTTTTTTTTATCTAAGTATTTTAAAATCCCAATATTGAATTTTTATGATGGAATTGATATTCCTATATCTACTTTTTTATTTTTTGATCTATGTATCCTTATTGATGATTTTATCATTGTATTTTACTATTCTGTAGAATCATTCCTCAAAAAAGACATTTGAATAGGTCATGGTAGGAAGCTTTTAGTGCACCACAGTGAGATAATACTCCAGTGAACCGGAATATTTTTGAGATGGTTTTGTTTATTGTCCAATCTCTAGGATAGGTACCAGAACCCATTCACATTTAGGCTTGTGTAATGGAATCTCAAAGGGATGAATCTTGGAATCATGATTAATAGTTTATTCACAAGAATCCAGTGACATTCCAAGCATCTAATAATCCTCAAAAAGATGAAGATTAGTTTAAAAATATATTTCTTCTTTTTTAGTTCTTGTAAATACTTTATTTGATTAAAGTGAAATGTGTTACCTTTAAGATTGAGGGGACTAGTTGGAGATGGGGTATTTGATGATAATCAAAAATAATCATGGTGAAATCATATACAAATACTTAAGAATTATTTTCTTAGATCATTTCTATCTATATTTGATGTTATTAGTGATGTCTATATATTTTCTCAATTTTCAGGTTGGTGAAATGATTGTGACACAATATGTGAACCATTTTGATGAGATTGTTCAGTTTTCTCCTAAGATAGTGTGGAATGAGAAACTACAAGCCTAAAGATTTGATATGGTTCTTCATATTGATATATTATCTCAACTTTTCATTATAAATTTCTATTCTTATTCTGACATACTGAATAGATCCTTGATGGATAAGATTGATCCAGCTGGTATGTTAGGGTTAATGGGAGTTCTGTTTTCTCCCAATGGTAGTTCTATGAGTTCCTTTGAAGGAAAGAGAAAGTGTGAAATGTTTAGTGGTGGATCTCAATAGCATGCATCATGTATAACTCTAGTAGTTCTAGGAAGAGTCCCTTTGGCATAGATTCAACGTGGAAAGGATTGGAATTCAAAATGGGTTTTTAATAAGTCACCCAAGATCTGTAGTCCATGTGGAATCTTAGCTCACTAGCAGAATTTTTGCAATATATTTTATTCTACACAAAGTGGAAAAGGTTCATCATAACCAATAAGTATTATTTTTTAATCACATGCTTTAAGAACTAAGGGGTTCCATCCATAGGCATCCCAAACGATGCTTCTTCACATAGTGGTAGAGTCCCTAGATGAAGTATATGTTGGCCCAGTGACTGTGAGAGGTACCATCACTATAAATTCATCCTTAGTGACATATTTTTTTGATACTGGTGTATTTGATTCATTCATATCAACATTTCTTTAAATCTAGCGAAACTTTTCTACAGAGATAATGTCTTATATGTTGGATATTACTTAGCCCATCAGAACGAAGAGAGAGTGAGGTATTTGGTTTCATTCTTTTCTTTTATCTTTAACAAATATTGGTCTTACCTACAATTTTTTTTATTATTTAAATGAGACCTCCTAATGTAGTTTTCGAGATACAATGGTAACTTTTTCATATGTCTTGAATTGACTATTAAATATGGTGGGTCTCCTTTATTATTCCCAATGGGGTGTGCTGTGTTTTTTCGGGAGAATGGGACTCAAGTTCAAGTAAAGACATATCTTCTTTTCTATATTTCTTCATGGTAATATTTGTTTCTTATATCAACTTGGAGTGATAAATCTTGAGTAATGATCTCCCACTATTTTTTCATTGAGTTTGCTAATGTTTTTTCCTTCTAATTTCTCTAGATTTCCACTAGTAATAGATGTGGATTTTACTATTTAATTAGTATATGGTACCTATCCAGTTTCTATTCCTTCTTATCATATGTAAACAATGGAGTTGAAAGCATTGAATACTTAGTTGGATGATCTGCTATAGAAAAGTTTCATTCGCCCAAGTTTTCTACCTTGATAAAAAAATGGAACACTTTTCCTATGTGTTGATTACCAAAAATTAAATGGATTTTTGTTAAATAAACAATAAAAATTTCCATGAATTGATGATCTTTTTGACCAGTTGAAAGTTGAAAAGTGTTTCATGATGATTGATCTTTTCTCTAGTTATCACCATTTGAGAATTAAAAAATCTACCATTTATAAGATCACCTTTCAGAGTAGGTATATTCATTATGAGTACCTTATTATGCCATTTGTTTTAGCCAATTATCTTATAGTGTTTATTACTTTTATGAATATAATATTACATTAGTATCTTGATTCATTCATGCTGGTATTTGTGGATTAAAACATGGTTTAGTTGAAGTCCAAGGAGGACCATGTGCATCATATGATAGTATATTTGTAAATGTTGAGAAATCACTATATCTAGGTCCAGTTATTGAAATGTGACTTCTTGATGTAGGAATTAAAGTTATTGGGCCATGTAGTCTTGAAAAATAGAATTTCAGTCGATCTAGATATGGAAAAAAGTTGTAATGACATCGGAGAAACATCATAATGTTTTTGATATTTAAATATTCTTTGGCTTGGTATGGTATTACCATAGGTTTGTTAAAGATTTATAAAATATTTCTTCTCTTATGACTTATCTCAATCAGAATGTAGTGGAGTTTTTGTGGGATGTGAAATGTCAATGTTATTTTGAAAAGCTAAAATGCCTTTTGACTTATCCACCAATGTTGAATCTTCTAGAGGATGAGTATTGATATGAGGTCTTCTATAGTGCATTAGGTTTTTTTATGGGCTGCTTCCTTACGCAGTATGATCACGTGGTAGTCTATGGTTCAAGAAAACTTAGGACACACGAGAAGAATTATCTGACCCATGACCTTGAACTAAAAGTTTTGTTGCATGATCTTAAGATTTGGATGAACTACCATTTCAAGGTTTTCATTTTATTCCGAACACAAAAAGTTCATTTATATCTTCCCTAAAAATATATGATCCTCTGATAGAGGTGCTGGGTAGAGTACCTACAATATTTTGATTTTGACATTTTCTGCACCCTAGGAATGGGGAATGACATTACTAATAAAATATGCCTGAATTATCTAATCCAGACCCTGAATGAATTAATAGAATAGTAGAATATGATGGATCTATTTACTCAGTTTCATTTTGGGGTCTAGGAGAATTAGTCTAAGGTTATTTTGGTGAGTGTGCAGTTGGCCGCCTCTATTATCGAGAGAATTCTTCAGGATTAGTATATTTATAATGAATTGCGTGGAATTAGGGACTCTATATATAGTGGGGATACCATTATTGGATATTAATTCTCTTTAAAGGGTATCCTATGTTTCTATAATTATCATTTTGTACATTTTATTGTGATAAAGTCCATGATTGGGTATTTCCATAGTTTCTATTGGGTAGTGAACTCATGAACCACAAAGATGTTATATGATATTCGATGATGATTCTGGTGGCATATAATGATATGAGACATCTCTATATTTTTATCTCATTGTTATACGTACAAATAGGTCAAAGACAAGCACTAGAGACATTTGTGTTTTCTTTATCCACTTTTACAGTTGACTTTCATGTGGGATGAGATTTCAATGTACTTTTTGGTTGGGTTTCCATGTACCCCTTGAGGGAATAATGTTATATGTTTTTTTATCTATAGGATGGCCAAATCAACTCACTTTATACCCATTTTAGATACATCCAATTTTGGGGATTTAGGATGTCTCTATAAGAAATATATTGTTATTTTTCATGGAGTAACTTCTATTATAGTCTCTTCTGGGGATCCACATTTTAAATATTTATTTTAGAAAGGCCTCCAAGAGGAACAGGGGTCCTAGGTCTATTTAAGTATGTAATATCATCTGAAGATAGATTTCCAAACTAAGAGAGAAATACATATTTTTTAGGACATGCTACCAACTTCTGTTCGTGACTTTAGTGGAGCCTGGGATGTCTATTTGGGACGGGTTGAGTTCTCCTATAACAAAAGTTGCCATTAAACTATTAAAATGGTTCTTTTAAGGTCCTTTTATAGCCATCTATGCAAATTTCCTTTCTGTTGGACAGAGATTTGTGAAGCTTCCTTGATTGGACCAGGTTTTTTATAAGAGATTATAGAAAATATTTAATTGATTCTATAGATAAAGGTTATCGAAAACAGTCGATATCAATCCTATATTCATCAAAGTTAGGTACCATTGGAGTTTTTAGTTGGTGACTTAGTATTCTTGAGAGTTTCACCTGGGTTTAGTCATAGAATTATTTGGAAAAAGGGAAATATTGTGTTGATGCTTGGGGTTCCTTTAGAGATTATTGAGTAGGAGGGTAAGGTGGATTACTATTGGTCACTATAACTATAGTTATTGTCGATCCGCAATCTATTTCATGTATCACCACTCAGTAAGTATCTATCTAACCTTTATCATGTCCTAAAAATAGAAGATCCTGATATTGTTCATGATTTGTCTAGGTATAAGAATCTAATAATGATTGTTGATTATGAGACAAGGCTTTTTTGTTGGAAGATGATACATTTGGTTGATATACTATGGAGTTATGTTTCTGGTTCACAAGATACTTGGGAGCATGATATATTGATGAGGGATTTGTGGCCTCATCTCTTTTCCATGGAGTTTTTATAATAGTATTTTGGGGAGTAAATTTTGTATTGTGGGGATGTTGCAACAAACCATTACCTTCTTTTAGGTACTTCTTGACCATTATTTTGATTCCCCTTTTTTTGGGCCTTGTATCAAGTTTTTTTGAATGAAATTTGAAAAAATTTAGAACTATTTGGGTAGTGCATGGTTTTTTCATAGTTTTCCCAAACCATGTTCCCCCTACCGAAAATTTTGCATCCCAAATATTGGGGTGTCCACAGTTGGTGCACAGTTTTTAAAATAGTGTTCCCATCTAGGGTAAAAGATACACTCCAAATAATAGGGTCCCACTGTTTGGGTGCACAGTTTTTTTAAGTATGCACCCCCTCTAGGAAATCGTTCACGCATGGATTTAATTCCCATAAAATTATTTTAAAATATCAATACCCATAATCTTAACCCATAATCTCCATATTTAAACCCTAATATGATTACATGGTACTTTAAGGAACTCAACCGGTGTAATTTAGTCCTTCTAATCCTTTCCACTGTGGATCTAGACTCTGGTGATCGTGTTCGGTCTCCTCTTGGTAAGTGTATCTCCTCTCTTTTGGTTTCTTATGATATCACTTTATCTACTCCTTAGAGAGTGATATATAAACATGTTTTAATGGATCTAATATACATTTTTATATACCTTTATTCTATGTTTTATTCCTTGATATCCCACACCTTCAATATTTTTTGGTGGATTTTGTTGTCCTTGTGGTGTTGATCTAATTTAAGGATTAATGGTTGGTGGTTCCATATGATTACACCCTATAATTGAAACTTTTAATTGATTGATTAATTTGAAAACTTTTTTTAACTGATTAAAAACTCATAATTGAAATGATTTGATATATGATTTGAAATGGCATGGGAATTGGTAATATCCTCCAATTTCATTTTAATTGAAATTTTCGGGTGGGTTTAAGAAAATTTATTTCTTTATTTGGAAACTAATTTGATGAAATGATGTAATTTTTAACCTTGTGATAAATGAATTAAATTGAAAGATTATTTGAAAATTCAGGAATAGATGGAAACCTATTATTTGTTTTCTAAATGATAATGTCATATAAAAAACTAAAATTAGAAAATTTTATTTTTGAATTGATTTAAAATGATTTATTTTCCCATGATTGACAAATGTATTTATTGAAGAACATGTAACCTTGGGTAGTTAGTGAGTAATTAGTATAATCACACTAGGATATGACCCCTAGATATTAATTGATGATTAAAACACTGCTATAAACTTACTACGACATGATTATCCTGATGGAGATTTGAGTCCCAATAGAATGAGCTAAGGTATGTGAGCACACATTGAGTCGAGATGATATATTCAGTAGTGTAATGATCTTATTACAAGAAATGGACATACCATAGGGATTTCTTATTACATAGTTCTTTCATTGTTTTTTTACTAGATTTTAAATTCCATTGATTATAGATTTGTTTCATTCATTCCAATTTATTTATATAAAACTTTTACATAAAATTATCATTTAAGTATTTTATGATATATCCACCATATTTTTGATTTGAAAGCATATTTTTTTGAATATATGTTAATTCCATTCCATGACTTGTTTTATTTAAATTAAATTTATAATGAGTTTAATTAGTATGGAATTTACTATGAAACACCTAGTGAGACCCTAATAGACTATTTAGTTCATACCATACCATTTACTTTGGAAATTTTTATATTATCTTATTCCAAGTAAGAATAAAGGGAATGTTCCACATGGAGGTGGTGGATGTTATTGATCCATTGGATCCAAATTGATGTGTGTGACTAGTGAAGATTTGATAAACCTTTTACATGGTCTTTTATGAGTTTTATCTTGACATTTTTTATTACCATGATGACGTACTGTTTAGGGTTTTGTTTACAGATTTTATTCTGGCACTTACTAGTTTAGGTGTGTCGAAATAACAACATGTATCATTTATCTTCCATTTTTTGTTGAAAATTTATTTTTCGTTTATTTCTTATATGATTCCAGGTGATTGTTTCTGACTCATAGAGATCGAGAACTCACTTTAGATAAGGTCAGGATCATCTTGGTAATTATATTATCAGAGTATCTGGGCTACATTATGACAAAACAAATCACTAAGAAAGCCATAATAAATGGTGAAAGAATTATTTAATTAAATATTAACATTGGTAAAAATATATATCAAATCAAACCTCCAAAAAATATAAATATACAACACACTAGACAGATGATCTAGGCTTATGGATTGGTTCATGCTCTCTCTAATGGCCCGAAGGCCTTTATTTTTTATTGATTTTGATAATCCACCTTTCAAGGGGTGAGGTGGAACCCTTACAATGCCCGTAGGCGTAAGTATTACATGTTCTGTGGGCCTTAGAGGAATTCATTGCATGTAGGCTTCAAACATTACATACAACCCAGACTATTTACTTGGAACTTCTCCTCCCCAGCATCTTCATCCTGAAATCATCTCTCCACCTTTGCATGGATGTTTGGATAGGCTTTCCCGTGCATGCACGGGCTTATCCCAATGGCAGCTGCCATACCCTCTCATTCTTGCAATCTTTTTAGCTCTTCACTGGTTAAATATCCTTGCTCATCCTCCTTCTGAAGCTTGTTCCTTGTAGGTTTTTTGGATTGTATCTTCACTTAATGTGTCACGAAGGCCCTGAGGTGGCCCTAAGGCCTTACTGACCCAAATTCATGGGTGGTCCGAAGGCCTTAAAGGACTCGGGGACCAAATCGGTGGCCCGAAGGCCCAAACAGGGGAATATTCTGGGCTGCTACAGTGCCAAATAGTGTCTGTTACAGTTCCTACTACAGTACCTGCTACAGAACTGCATAGTCCCTGCTATAGCTCCTTCTACAGTACTGCTACAGTACCTAGAAATATGTAGGAGAGTTCCAAGAGTTAGTATGATGGTCCATCACTAGAGGCAATATTTATTTCCAAATTAATGTAGTAGAATGATCTTCATATCAAACTGTTGATTTATCTCTAGGATCTTGAGCAAGTAGGTAGAGAATTCCATCAATATTTTCTAAATATACACTAAAATCTTAAGTACCAGCATATGGAAAATCCAACTTATTTGGAGGTTTTGAAGGTGAAGATTCTTCTCTAGAACAGTTAGCGGTAATGGAAACATAAACCTCAGATTTATATCTCTTAAAAAGATTGGATGGATCATAAATAGCTTTAAAAAATTATTGGGTGCCTTGAAAGGTATATGGTGATTTAGGTCCATGAATACTTCTTCATATGAGATATAACAAAGAATACGCACACATGTTAATCCTCTTGATGTTAACTAGACTAAAAAATTAATGAATAGCATTAGTTGTTTTTTTTTGAATTTGGGAAAATACGGAGAGTCTATTTTTTATAATTCCTTTGAAGGATTCAAGATTACTGGCAGAAAAACTCTAGGGAGAACAAAACACAAGAGTATGCTCAAAATTTTATAAAGAAACTAAAATCACTATAAACTTCTTTAGAGTCTGGTCGATGGATCCATGAAAATTGATCAACATCTTGTTCATAGATTAAATATTACTTTCCACATTGGGAATCATCTCTAATATAACTTGGGCTTCCTCTTGAATATAACTTTAAGGTGGTTAAGGAATTGAGGTATAGGTATGCAGTTTTATTTTTATAGGTATAGGTACAACTGGAGCAGATACTACAGGGGTAGTAATGTTTGGTTGCACGGATGGGATAATTTTGATAGTCTGGTAAACAACATTCTATCCTTGTAGGAGAAACTAGAATATCTAGAGTTTCCTTAGACTCTAAGGAACTGAAATCTTCTTCTAAATAGTCCTTTTATATTCCTTCAACTACCCAAAATATCTTAACTGGTATATTTAAAAATAACTAATGATTTCTATTTATTGGACCAATTGACCAATAAATAATACCTTGTATATAATAAGACACTTCCATGATATATTTCAGCTTTCCACCAACGGATTCTTCAAGGTATCTCACCATGTGATTCAAAGACAAATCAGTCCTAACACCTAGCCTTTTAATATATTCTTTGGTGCCCTAGAAATCATCCAAAATGTCTCTCTTGAAATATTCATTAACATAGGTGTAAACATTCCACTATAAATAAATTTAATCTAAGAATACATATAATTCCAATTAGAATATATCATGTCAAACTGATCCTAAAATTCAAGATCCACTAATGGTTAATATTTAAAAGTGGTAATTGGCTAAAATCAATTAAGAAAATAAAACTAAATTAATAGTATACTCTTCAGAGTTTGTAATATTTCCTTCATTTTACACTTAAATATCTTAATTTTATCTACTTCATCTTGGGAAATAATGGATTGAACTAATGAAATTTTTTGAATCATTTACCTTTGAGCTATATTGACAAAACTAAAGTCATTTATTTCATACATGGAATAACAAAATCCTCTAAATCCATATAATTTATATTTCACATCCTCAAGATCTTTGGCACTTGACTCAGAGCTAAAATGTTTCACATGGTTCAGATTTTTCATCAGATCATACTGGGATTCCATTATCCCAACTAGGCCATCAAAATAAACTCTAGAAATTGAACCTTCCTTGATTTTTTTGCTCTAACACTTATAGGATATCAAATCATTCTTGAATTCATTATATTCTCCTATGATATTATCAAATTCAAACATTAAATTTGATGAAAGTTTTTCATATTATAACTTTCTAAACTCTTACTAATAAGAGGTGTATTAGAATGGTCAAGAGTTTCTATAACCACATATATATATATATATATCCATATCATTAGATGATCCATGATGTATTGGATCAAAATTTGGGTTTTCCACATCTGGTTCATATCTCTCCAAAACAAATCACACACTTGGAATAGTTGCAACTGGTTTTTTATGGTCTACAACAGTTATCTCGACAAGTGGGTCAATGTGCTAAATGGATTCATAAGTCGATCTTAGGACTGGATCTTTTATACCATAACTGGTTTATTTTAACTAAGGATCTAATCTAAAAAATATTTTCTGTAGAACCTCCCTAGTAGGCACTATCTCACCAAGTGCTTCATCCCTAGGTGGTGAGTTTTGGGATGGCTCCCCTTGAGCTACTCCTTCTTTTCCAATAGGTCTTAAGGAATTTTATGTTGTATCCTATAAGTTTCTAATATTATTCAATAGCATAGTTGAAAGGGTATTACTCTTATTTAACTTTATATCCTCTCTATCATTAGGATCCACTTCTTTATTCTTTAGCACTAAGGATATGAGCCTTCTATATGGGTATTAATTTAATTTCCCTTTCACTTGGATGCAATGATGCATAAACTGCATCATATACCTCGAAAGATTCATATTTTTTCTATTGATTAGGAAATAAAAGAGAATAATTACAAAAACAAGACCTTCTCTATTTATTCAACTCACAGGGAAATCTTAGTATGAAAAAATTGGAAAATAACATTCCATTCATTCATAATATCATTTACAACATTCTTCTCATAAGAAAAGTTTCTAAAAATAACTTGAAAAACATAGTTGGTCCCACTAAAAATTTACCAACTAGAGTCTTACTAAAAGAAAACTTTCACTCTTGAGGATAATGAATTATTTTCCCCATTTCCACTTATGGAACTAGAATAGATTTTCCATTGTCATTAGATGATAAAACATCCTCTATTTTACTAAATTGGAACTATGTATTCCTCATGATCATGTTCACTTCTTCCTCAAATAAGAAACTAGATTTCATCAAAAACAAAAACCCATTCATGAAACTAAAATATCCTCTTCATCGATATCTTGGAACTCTTCAACACCCAATATTAATATATTTTACAACTAGAACTCTGAAAGCCTCCCCACCCAACTTCCCTTTTTTAAAAGATCGAGAGTACCATTATTGCCACACTTAGACTTTACCATTAAAAAGGATATTAAGTAGGGAAATAGGTAATAGAGGGAGATGAGGGAATAAAATGGGTGACATTTAAGCTTCTAGAGAAAGGAACATTGATGACAAGATAAAAGGTTGAGGGAGAACTCAGCTCTTAGTTCATGTACCCAATTTTGAAAAGGGGTATGTACCCAATTTAGTATTTTTAGGGTCTATTTGGACTTAAAATATATAAATAAAATAAAAAATAAATAAGATTCAATGCATTTTCTAAATATGAATCGTGATCAATTTAAATATAATGAAAGAAGGAATTTTTCAAATAAAATAAAATAATATAAATTCACTTAATATTTATAATGCATCAAAATATTAAGGAATAAATAAATAATGCAGTAACTGAAATTAAAATAAATAAGATAAAAGAAATTTATTTAAATTCAAATAAATGAAATTCTCCTTTAATAAAATAAAATCATTTATAAGAAAGGGGATTAGTAAAAATATCATGTCACTAGTTCTTAGTAGAGATAAATTCAATAGGGGTGTCACCATTTTTAAAATGATCTATAAAGAAATGATTCCTGAAATATATATTCTTAGTTCTATAATGATTTATCAAATTCTTTGAAATGTTGATAGCACTAGTGTTATCACATTTGATTGATGCTTGATTATAATTGAATCCAAAATTCAATAAGGTGTGTTTCATCCATGACACATATACAAAATAACTACTGGTAGAAATGTATTCTTCATTAGTAGTGGATAGTCCAACAGAATGTTGTTTCTTATTAGACTAGGATACCAAGGATTTTCTTAAAAAGTAATTGGGTCTTGAATTACTATTCCAATATAGTATACAACCACTAAAGTCAGCATTTAAATAATAATTCAAATTAAATTTTGACATTTTTGGAAAATGTAAAGAAAGATAAGTGGTTCCTTTTAAATAACATAAAACTCTTTTGGATTATTTTAAATGAGATTCTACGAGATTTTCTCAAAAAATAGAACCAAAATATATTGAAAACATAATTTTGGGTCTACTAGCAGTTAAATATCATAGACTCCCACATATTCCTCTATATATCTTGTTTTCAATTGGTTTTTCAGCTTCATCCAAGTTATTATTTTTATTAGAAATCATAGGAGTTTTATGTACTGCACCATTTTCAGTTCTATACATTTTAAGAAAGTCTGGTATGAATTTACTTTGATAAAACACATTCCCAATGTTTTTTTTGATAAATCTAAATACCCAAAAAATAATTTAACTGACTTATAATTCTAATTTAAAATTCATTTTTCATGAGGTTTGAATATTCATTACATAACTTTTTTGTAGAACCAAAAAACATATCATCAACATATATTTGAACTAGAAAAATATCTAAAGACGATGTATTTTGGAAAATTATAAGATTTGACACTCCGACTGAAAATTCATTTAGTAAAATAAAATATATTAAACATACAAACCAAGATCTAGGTGTTTATTTAAGGCCATAAAAATATTTGGTAACTTTGAAAACAAAATTTGGAAAATGATGATTTTTGGAACCATGAGGTTTTTCGACATAAAATTCCTCCCTAAGAAAACAATTAAAATTATAGATTTTATATCCATGTGATATAATTGTAAATGTATGGGTGATATATAGTCTAGGAGAATATTGATGGATTCAAATCTATCTATATATACAAAGGTCTCTTCAAACTCTATGCATTCATCTTAGTTTTAACCTTTATCAACTATTCTAGCCGTATTCCTAGTGATCACCCTATGACTATCCTATTTATTTCTAAAAACCCATTTTATCCTATTAGAATATATTTAGGGGTATATCAACTAATTCCTATGACTTGTTCTTCTTGAACTTGTTTAATTATTATTACATTTCCAAAATCAAACTTTCACCTACTAATGATTATTTTATAATATTAATTTCTAGATGAGATAAAAAGGTAGAAAATTATAAAAGGTTTCTTAAACTTATTCTAGTCTTAATCCATTCATCTAAACATACCATAACATTTTCTAAGGGATTTTTATTAAGTGTTCTAGGATATCTTGGTATCATACTTTCTAGTTCACTTGTATCCATCCTTTTAATATTTGGTTTACCCAAATAAAATTTCGAAGCCTTATCCTTTTTATTTTCAATGATAGTTTCATGTATCATATTTTAAAAAGAATCTGTCAACTAATCAACCTGATTAATATTATGATCAAAAGGTCATTAAATTTCACAAGATTTTATTCTTCACCAATCTTTGAACTTTTGTGGAAAACTATATAATCCTTTTAAGTGGTAGAATATACAAGGAATATCCCTTTATCGTACTTTGGAACATATTTTACAAGATTAACCTTGGGGTTTAGAATATAAAATTTTCATCCAAACACTTTAAAGTATCTAAATTTTTGATTTATATTATTCTATATCTCATCAAGTTTTTTCATCAAAATAGGCCTAATTAGAACACTATTGACGAAATAGCATTCTATATTTATATCTCCATCCCAAAAATGAGTAGTTAAGTTATATTCATATAACATTGTATTAGAAATTTATTATAATGTCATATTTCTCCTCTCAAAAACACCCTTCAGTTGAGGTGTATTAGGGGTAGAAAAAGTATGTTTGATTCCATGTTTTGAAAAATATGAATTTAACTAATGGTTCAAAAATTCCCCTCTAAGGTTAGTTCTTAAAGAAATAATTTTTTCATATTTCTCTATTTGAACCAAATTACATAAACATATCAAAATAAAAATAATACTTTAGTACTAACACTCAAAAATATAATCCAAGTAAATCTAAAAAAAATCACCAACCAACAAATAAACAAAATATTTTCTTCTTGTTATGGTAGTGATAAATGGCTCAAAAAGATCAATGTGAATAATTTATAGTGTTATAGATGTAGAAACCTATTTAGTTGGTTAAAAATATGTCTTTTGATAATTTCCCATTTGGAATATATCACATAGTTTATTTTTATAAAATCTGATGTTAAGATAAACCTGAAACTAAATTCAATTTAGAAATTTTCTCAGAAATTAGACACTGCGATGTCTTAATATTCAATGAAAATTTCATGATTCATTTGTTTGAACATTTAAATAATTCACATTTTATCTACATAAATAATTAATATCTAAATCATAGACATTCTATGTTGTA
This sequence comes from Viscum album, assembly GCA_963277665.1. NCBI lineage: Eukaryota > Viridiplantae > Streptophyta > Magnoliopsida > Santalales > Viscaceae > Viscum > Viscum album. The sequence continues at coordinate 48,814,213 of OY728138.1, read as the reverse complement.
TGTTCTTTAAATATATTAATTTCGTCTTTGAAAACAGAGAATGCATTATTATAAAAATATAGAAAATAACTTTCAACACAAAGTTCAGAAATATTTATCATATTGTGATTTAATCCTTCCACATATAAATATTTGTTGATGAGGACTAATATTGGATTATTGATAGGTCAAACTCCCATAATCGTACCTTTGGAATTTCTAACAAGTGAGACATAGATTCCATTAATGTTTTATATGGAGTGGAAATTAGAGAAATATCCACTCATATTTCTTGAGTTACCACTATCGATGTACCGTTTTCATTATTTATCTTAGACCATTTTTCCTTAAAATAAAAATCAAGAAATAAATTATTCTATTATCTATATTCTCTTAGGTCCAAATGTGTTAGAAACTAATGATTTGGGAACCCAAAATTTTTCGTGTTGACCCAAAAATCCAACACTAAATTTTTTTTAAAAAAGAAATAAAATCAAGTTTAAATCCAAAAGTTTGAGTATTTCATAAACAAAAATTATTATCCTAGTTCCCTAATTCTCTATAATGAAAAACGTAACATTGTAAAAATGATATTTTGAGAACTAGGAAAAAAATAGATTTTATAAAACATTATTTTATCACCTTATCTTCCTATTCAAATTTATTTTTATGAATCTTATTATAGTCAATAATTTGATTCAGAAAAATTTCACAATTTGTAAACACACTAGAGGAACCATTAAAGTATTATAATTATTTTTGAAAGTTTCTATTTTTTTTCAAGTTCAACACATGAAATAGTACAATTATACATCTTAGCTTTAAAATATGAAATTTTTTAATTAATCCCTCCTTTTCTATTATGACATTATTTTATTAATTTTTAAGAGTTTTAATTTTCTTTTATAAAATTTTACTTTTTTTCTAAATCATGGTAAAATATTCAACTAATTATTTATAAGAGAAATTTTTATAATTATATACAGATTCATGCTTAGAAGAATAATAAGAATGTACCTCATCTGACTATTTTATAAACAACATATTAGCCTTTTTATTAGAGATTTTATCTTTCGAATCTTAAGATGAATCTTAACTAGAATATATCCAAGCACTCAATGTAACTTTCATGTATTTATTTTCATTATTATTATAAAACACCTTCCTTAAAAACTTTTTCTCATATATCTTATTATCATTAAATTGTGGGTAGTATGGTTTTATGTGCCTATGTTTCTTACATGCCTAGAATCTAACCTCTTTAGAATTTACCTCATACTTCTTGTTCCAATTGAAGGGTATTCAAAAACCAATTCTCTTGTTGTAATGTTTTCTAAACTTTATTGAAAAATGAGTAAGTTTTCTATATATGGGAGAAAGTTTTGAGTTATATTCATCATATTACTGAAACATTTGTATTCCAGTGATTTTCTTATAATATTTTTGAAGTTGTTACTTTAAAAGTTACATTCTCCTTCTTAACCAATCTATTTTCTCCAGGATAGACTTACTTCGTAACCTCCTACATCATAATAGTTATATTAAGATATATTTTTTAAAATAATTGTCCTCTGTAGATTTCTTAATGGAAACTGAGATTACAATATATCTAGAGGGTTGCACTCTGATATGTTTTAGAGATTGACCAGGTTGGTTGGTGCTCCATGATAATAAACATTTTTTGTAATCTATGTCAACCATTCATTACTTTTGGTGATTCCTTCTCTTTCTATCATTCTAAAATAATCAAACTTAATCTTGGAAATAATATATCTAATAGTTCACACATTTTTTATTCCTTCACAATCCACTGATATAGTAGTCCATGTTGTAAGAGTTTTTTACCATTATAAAACTCGATTGAACTCATCTAGGACTAGTCCACCAATTATAACATTCATGGATTTAGATTTAAGTTATAATTGACTTTGGTATCACCATATAATATTTTAGTTTGTGTCTTGGAAATTTAATAAGTCTTCACTACTTTAAGATAAACCTTTAGCCCAAGGTTCTTCAGTTAGATGATCATATGTACCTTCTAATATCCATATTTCTCACCATTAAAGTTGGGAGTTGTTTCCATTAATATACCTTATTTGTTTTCAATCATATCATCCATTTTACCAATGATCATAACACTTAAAACTTTTCAAAATCAGAACTCAAAAGTCACAACATTTGATACTAATTTTTTTTGGAGACCGGATTCACTAAGAAACAAGAGGGAGTGAATTTAGTTCTTGAAATTATATTGGATTATAAAATCACCCTCTTTATGGTATATTTAATTTTTTTTATTCTTAAAATATTAAAGTAGAGGAAAGAAAAATCATAAAGAAAATAGATCAACCCCTAGATATTTATACTGGTTCAGTGAAACTAAATCCCCTAATCCACCCCAATATTTCTCTACTCAAAGATCTCGATGATATCCAAAAGACCATTACTTTTAACTATAAATGCTCATCTCTTTACCAAGGACTTCATGAATAAGTACAAGAAAACAAAATTTGGTAGAATATCCAAATAATTCAACTAGGATTCAAAAAATATTTACAAAAACCAACCTTCATTGTTCATTTTCTAGGAACCATCATAGTGAAAGAAGAATACTAGTGATGCTTAAAAATATAAGATACAACTGATAGAATAGAATAAATCTTAAGGATATATTATAATAATGAAAACTAACTTGAGGAGAATATTTTAAAATGAAATAAAATATGATCTTGATAGCATATCTATTAAGTTGAATATTTTTCATCCTTTTTTTCATAAAAATAGGGCATCATATATAGTACATTGAGGGTGAGTTATAATTTGATAGTGTAAGATCTTTTATTCTTTTGTGTGATATCTTCTTCTCCACACTCCAAAAAACATGAAAAACTTCTCTTTTAATTTTACTACATAATATCTATAAAATGCATGCCTGGAATTGAATATTAAGATTTAATTTTCTAGAAAATAAGTTATAAATAGTACTTACCACTAAATAATTTGTATAATTCTTTCTTATCTTTGTACATGAAACTTTTTATAATGAATTTTTTCATAAATAAGTAATATAACATTTAATGAATGCACGAAAGCATTAATTTCTAGATAAAGTACACCAATAATAATAAATGCTAGGTTTTAGAATGACTTAGAAGATTATGGATCACAAAATATCCAAATTCCACTAATTTAAATTCATGTAGCTAAAATAATCCCCATTGTTTTTCTTCATGTAGCTGATTTATCTATGTAGCAAAATTGTTTAAGAAAATTCATGTAGCCAATTTTATATAGGCAAATTCTCCTCATATTCAATTTATGTAGGTTTTCATCACATAGGTGAGTTCTATACATAGTCTTCTCACTCACGAAACCAAATTTAGAACATTATAAATGAATTTCCTATCTATTTGGAACCATGGATCCATTTTCACCGTGTATCCAAATTACATATCTAATTACACCATGTAACTGATTCACATAGTTATTTGATCTATGTAGTAAAGTGCTTATTTAGGTGATTCATCAATGTCTATAATTTCCAGATAGTCATTTTCAATAATTATTTTTTCACATAGGTGATTCTTCACATAGTTGGTTGAAATAGCTGATTTTATATTGTAAACATTTCTCTACATAGTTGAATGGATAACATAGCCAATTTTCTATACTTTGTAAATTTTTAGAAGACTTCCATAATTTTTTATAATGGTAGTAGAATTAATTGGATAAAGATAAAACATAATGAACACACTATAAAACAAAAATATTAGAAACAAATAAAGGGTATTTTATATCATCAAAACCAAACGTGCACGGAATATATTTGAATAGAATTACTAGTATCCTCAATTAAAAACATCATAATCTAAAATTTTATCTAAACCTTTCCTCTGATCGAAATAATAACATCCCAAAACACACACACCCATATCTATTGCTTAAACATAATTTGTACAAGTTTATCTTTGATACTGATAAACATGGCCCAAATTAAACCATTAAAAACATATAACATCAAACTAAAATATTGGATCAGTTACATACCCAAATAACTTTTATGTTTGGAGTTTTATTTAATTAGAAAATACTCTTACATAATAACATGGATACATAAACAACTAGTTCATAAAAATATACATCATCTCCCACTAAGTTCTTCTAATATAGTAACCTTCTTATGTATAACACACATAAAACCTTTCTTTAAAAAATAAGGGAGAGGAAACATAATAAAGGTAATCTCAAAATCTCAAAAAGGGTAAAATTTAGATTTATAAATTGAAAGTAATCAATGGTAATAAGAAGAGAATAAGGTTATGATTCCATAATCAAAGTGTTTGGGAATAAACTAATAGAATTCATATCCATAAAATCTTGGATCATAAAACATGAGACATGGAATAAATATTTAAAAAAAGATAAAATTAATTTAAATCAACAATCATAAGGCCTATGAAAACAATACTTAAGAAAAGGATTCATTGGAACATTATTCAATAATAAATAAAACATCTCAGTAACTTAGAAAATCGTTTTCATATCACTCTAAAAAATAAAATAACATAACTGGTAAATTTCAATGATATCTTAGAAGAAACATATAACTAGATAACATCATCTATTTACCTAATTCATTGGAGAGTTATATTGGGCTCAACCATCATCATAATCTATATCAGGCTCACCTATCATATTAAAAAAATTAAGAATAATAAAAAACAAAAGAAATAAAAGATTTCATTTTTTAACATAAATAATAACCTATGTTCTTTCATATCCTGATTTATAAATGCAGAAGAAACTGTTTCTATGAAAATTTCTTTGAAACAATCCCAATTTATCTAGATAGAGAGTAGTAATGTTATAATTACAATATATCCTTAGTGTAAAATAAGTAACATCAAGGTTTATTGTTTTTAGGGAATAGAAATACCATTAAAATATTATTAAAATGTTTTTTAGAAAAATACCCTTTTCCAATTTAAAAATCACTTTCAAAAATACTAAAAATCACAAAATATTGTGAGAATAATTTTTATTAAAATTTATATTGTAAACTTATAATGTAATATTTAATTAAAATAATTTTCATGACGGTGATAAAATATGGGCATGTTATAAATATTAAAATAATCATTATTTTTAAACATTTGTAAAGAGAGTCAAAATTAACCTATGTGGAAAACGTTCATAAATTATCATTTAATACCTTTTAAAATAAGTCCAAAGAACATGAGAAACAAATTCAGGAAATAATTTATTTTTAGAAACTATCATTCTTGAAAACATTTTAGAAAATATATATATAAATTGAAATATTTATGATCTAAAATAAGATAAAATATTGGTATCACTTAAACAAAATTTATAAATGTTTCATTAATAAGTATGAGAGAAAATGGAAACTAAACCTACAAACCACATTCATAATTATCAAAGAAGAAAAATTTATGTGTTTTATCATATATGTTTCATATAATTTCCTTAAATGAAATTCAATCATAAAAACCCTCATTAAAATGAGATTGACATATAAACCCCTTACCACATTAGTAAAATTGAATCATAAACCTGTGAAACAAATGGATTAAAAAGAAAAATTAAATACCGTGAAAAAAATTATATCCATGATTTAAAATATAAAGTGCTTTTATATACATATCATAATGGAATATAGAAGCATTACATAAGTGTATGTCCTAGAGAAATATAGTTTGAGATGAATAACTCTTAAAAAGATCATATCATTGAACTAAGAATTAATAAGTGGATAGATTATTTGTAACAAATTTAAAAAAAATGGAAATAAAAAATAAATAAATAAACATTTCACACATAATCTCAGAATAATATAATCAATGAAGATGTTATATTGCCCAATGAAGGAAAACTGGGTTAAGAAAACCCTTTCCACTTTGTAACTTTCTAGTCAAATCCCCTTAGATGAATATAATTTGAATTATTACCTAAAATATCATGAAGTATAAAGGATTAATGATATAACATATAAAAGGTTATTATATACACCATATAGAATAAAATATATTTATAATATTAAAACATGCCTTAATAAAGGGAAATTGAGATGAAATCTCTTGTCATGAGTCCGGACTTTCTATGTTCGTCCTTTAACACCTATGTAATAAAATTATATAAATTGTTTGATTTATAAATATAAATTTATATGTATAATCACTTATCATTAAACAATTAATTTCATTTATTTTATTGAAATATTCAACTATTTATTGGTTAATTCCACATTGGGTGTTTTCTGGATATTTGGTTCAGAGTTACAAAACGGCTTCAGTATGATGTATGTGATCAAAGAGGCCTTTATTCAATAGTCTAAAAAGTATAAATAATTAAATAATTATCATTTTTATACATTAATTATTTATCTAAAAATAACCATGAAATATGGTAATCAAATATTAATTGTTTTAAAATCATCGAGATGGTGAGCCATATGTACATATGAGTCACATTTTCATTTTTCAAAGAGCATGAAAGAAAGATGAAAGTATCATTTTATATTTACTAAATTATTATTATATAATAAATATAATATTATCTCTTTAAATAAACTTATATATACCATCTATTTAATTTAGTGACTTCAAATGAATCGCATCGCTTCATAGAGGTGGTGATCAACACGTACACAGGAACGAATTTATCATTTTGCAATCGATGGAAAGGTAAGAAAATAGATTATATATTATATTTATAGAATTATAATTATGTAATTAATATCATAAATATATATATATTTATATATATATTTTTTTTGTGTGTATTAAATCCATCATTATAATCAGTTGTGAGAGGCAGTTATGGAAAACAAATTAAATCAGCTTGTGAGGAGGTAGCCCTCCGTACACACGAATGATGGTTTCATTTCCCATTTGATGGACTATGGGATGGATATAGGTTATTCCATAAAAAAATACTATCTTAGTATATTTAATATATTTATTATATTATATTATCATGTTTGAAAAATATTTTAAGGAGTTTGACTAAGCAACAAAAACACATTCGGTTAAAATTTGTACCTCTTCATCGAACAACCATCTTTTCATTACAACGTAATCCCTATAAGGTTTTTATTATTCTAGAAATAAGATCTCTATAATGTGGGTAGGTATGTTAGGAAAGGATTTTGATAGGTGTTGGCTCAAATAAATGTCTCTTGAAGTGTGGATAAGTTAGGATAGTGTGTTTCCTTTTATAAGTGAGGGGATGGTCACTTTTTAAAATACATGAAGTATTATAATATATTATGTGTATAACTAATATAAAATGGTTCCAAAATGACATGGACTTGAAGATGATGAGGATACAGTATTAATATACCAAGTTAAAACATCATCTGGAGCTATATCATGGTTACCCTTCATTATAAACAAATCCAAAAAACCATAACATAATCATAATACATGAAATATTTAATTTTCATCATCATAATCATAAAATTATTCTTTGCACAAATATGAAAAAATTTATGTATATCAAAATATCCATTCAAATTAAAAAAATACCTAGAATAAATAGAAATATGGGTTTTCCTTGAAGTAAGTATGGAATATTTTAAAGGAATCTAAAAACTAAATAATGATTTCAGTGGGAAAAAACTTTTGAGGTTGTATATGTGAAAATAGAACATTATTTTTTTCTTTTTTTCAACACATTATGAATAAAATACATAAAAATATTCCTTTTAATATGCTTTTATAGAAATTTAAAATTGACGTAAAATATCCTTTATAATTCATTCATTCCCATAAAAATATATCAATAAAATAATTTCAAGAATATTTACATAGAAGAAAAATATTTAGAAAATAAATATTTAAAACATTTAAAAAAAGGTTTTAAGGTAAACTGTGTTGGGACAAAGTTGGATGGATAAGGAAGTAATAAGAGTTTACTTTTGTTGATTGTGGTCTTTTATTGTCAGATAGAATAAATCAACTCGATTTTTAAAATCTCTTGGAAATTTAGATGATGCTTCGCTGATTTGTATTTCAAAAATATCATCAGTTTGGAGAACTTGTGATGTAATACTTATAAAGAAAATGGGTAGAAAAGGTGATGTCAATCATATTAAATTTTGATTGGAAAAAATGATGTTTCTAGAAGAAAAGAAATTTTCAATACTTTCCTTTGAAAATATGATGGTGTTGAAAGTGATCGATTAAATACTATATATCACGATAGATAAGATTCATGATGAAATCATCTGATTGTTGACAAATCAATATGACCGTAAAGAAGCATGGGTGTTATTATCGAATAAAGTATTTAAGTCAGCATCATTTCCTTGTGTTTTATAAATTTTTGGACCTCAAAATCAAGACTTTATTTATGGAAATCAAAGGATTTATGCATAGGATTGAATGAGATGAGAAATGGAGAATGAAATTGGAAAATAATGGGAACCATGTACCGTGGGACATGGACCACATACCATGTTCTGGGAATGGTACGCGGACCACATATGAGATAGAGGGAACGATACACAGAGTGGTTCGTGGAACCAAAAATGATTCTTGGTGAAGGCATGTGGTGGAGGCATACGATACATGGAAGGTTTGAAGTTCACGAAGTGGATTATAGTTCTCAGAATAGAGGTTGTGATTTAGGCGACTGTGAAAGAATAATTAGGTACACAGAATGTGTACGAAAGCGGTTCGCGGAAGAAAATGGTTCCCATGACAATTGGGGTTCACGGTAGAAACTGGTATTTGGTGAAGGCTATACCACATTGAAAATTGTGGTGAAATGGATTAATGGATTTTTGGATTTATTTTCCGATATAATGGACCCTAATACCATCATTTTAGTATAGAAAATTTTATATGTAAGATCATTGCTGTAGAAGATTTTTGGAGAAGTACAAATAGTTAGCATAAGAGGATTTTGCGTATGAAATAGTTCATGGGAAAAATTTCTGAAAAGAGAATTGTTTCAAGGAAGATATATTCCTCGTAGGTTGAAGTGGTACACAGAATACAAAATGATTCATGAAGTTGGAATTATCCGTCCGCAGAAGAAGGAATTTTGCAGAAGCGGAGGCAGTATGTGTAAATGGTAAATGGAGGCAGTACATTGAGGGGGTACATGAAAATAGTACGTGGAGGTGGTATAATTAGGTGGTATGTGAAAATGGTATGTGAAAGAATTAAACTTAGGTGGTATGTGAAAATGGTATGTAGAGGTTGTACATGGTGCAGTGAAAGTATGTAGAGGAGAGACAGTTCTCCAAGAAGGTTATTTACGAACCATTCCTGATACAAAGTACACAGAGGAAAGAGGGAGTTCATGGAGGATAGTCCTCTATTCACGAAGGAGGAAAATTAGTTCTCAATATACTAGAAGAAGTTTCTACCAGCTTTTGGGTAGAAAAGAGAAGAATTTTTTTCAAGATTAAATTGTTAAAGCTGATTAAGAAGCACCAAATCATTGATTTACCCTATTTGTGCTAAGAGAGAGCACACGCAATGGTGAATTGTTTTCTAAGTGCTACATGAGTGTAAAGGTATATCCTAATTGTTTTATTCCACATAAAAGGATTTTTTTCTAATGTATTGTGTGGTATTGGATTGTTTCCATACCATACCAAAGATGTATCTACTCTTGTTGAGTAGTGAACCTTGTAAATTCTTATATTCTTATGGTTGTGTGTTTGGATTGTGTTCAGTAGGGAAGAATCTATTTAATAGGAGGTGAAGTTTATTTCAAAAATAAAGAAACATAAAATAAAAAGATATCATTGGTTCACCCCCTCCCCCTCTCAGTGACACTTGGATCCCGACAAGGAAACATCAATTGGTATCAGAGTGACAGGTTCCCTTTGCTTAATCTTTACTGCTGTATTTGAAGAGAAGTCATGACGTTGAATCCGAATTGTGTGAATAGTAAGTGTATTTTAATATTTTATTGGAAGAATTATCATATTTGGAAAGACATAACAATACCTTATCTTATGTCTCTTGGGTATAAAGTTCTTAAAGCTAAAATAGATGTATTTACTCATATTTATGACAAGGTTCTTCTTTCACCCACTGAATATAAGAATCTTGAGAATGATTGAAGAGATAAAAATTCATTACTCCCAACTCTTATTGAGAGTGAGTTTTTAAGAGTGAAAGGTTTCTCTATATCTAAAGGCATCTGGGATATGATAAAAAACATCTATTAAGGGAATATAAAAGTGAAGAAGGAAAAACATAAAATATAGACGCTGAAGTATGAAGACTTGAAAAAGGGTGATCTTGAATCTTTTGGGGAATTTCTGACCAGGGTAAATGAAATTTTCAGTACAATTAGATTTCTTAGTGAAAAGATGAAGTAATCTATAGTTGTTGAAAATATCATGAGAATTTTACTTGAAAAGTTTGATGATAAACTTTCATCATTGGAAGATAGATACCCTAAAACATTTTCTCTAGATGATTTTCATAGCACTCTCATTACTTATGAAGTGAAAATGGAGATGATGATGAATAGAAAAATAAAAACTGAAAGAGAAATTTCTTTTAAGGATGCAAATAAAGAGAAGTCAAGGAGTATTATTATTGAAGATGAAGCTGGTGAATCTGATTCTAAAAAAGATATATATAAAAATTTTGATGAAATTTTATCCTTGTTTTCTGAGAATGTAAAAATAGGTACATGTAAATAAAAGGGAAACTTACCTGAAAATGTTTTAAATTTAGAGAAATTGGGAACTTTATGGCTAACTATCCTCAAAGAAAGAAATAAGAAGATAGTGATGAAGATGGAAGATGTCCAAGAATATCATGGAAGAAATATACTAACAAAGATAAATATTTTTCAAAAGGGAAAGATAAAAAGTTCTTCAAGTAAAAAATAAGAAGCTTTTTATCTAAAGATAATGAAGAATTAGATAGAGAAGATGAATCCAAAAGAAATTGTTGAGAAAGCTAGAGATAATACCTTTATTTGAGTAGTGAACAGTGTAGATTATGGGAGATACAATTCTGAAGAAGAAGAATCTAAACTTGAATATCATTTGAAAGAAGAGTTGAATGAATGTTCGAGGAAGATCAGAAGTCTTGATAAGGAAAACAGGAATTTGATTAATAAAAATTCCTCATTAAACAATCAAGAAGGTTAACATAATTAGAAGTTCATATTGAAAAAGGAGATTGATGATCTGAATAATTCTCTTGAGAATTAAAATAGTTGTAATGGTCATCTAAAATTAAATTTGTAGAAAAAATAAGAACAGTTGGTGCTTGTCCAACATAAACTTTTTAAATCTGAAGAAAGGAATATAAGTTTAAAAACATTGTTTTAGAAGTGGGTGAAAGTTCTATTAAGAATAAACCTAATAAATATCAAAAAAAAATATCTTCAAAGGTTGAGAAGAAAGGCAGAACTTGATCTGATAAGAACAAGGCTATAATTTCTATTTATGTGGCCAAAGTTAACAATTATAAAAAATCATAAGTATCTAAAAATATTGAGTTCAAAAAATATCTTCTACTTCTAGTTCTAATAATTATGAACAGAAATATGATCTAAAGAAGAATGTTATGATTGAGAACAGGAAGTTTGATGGTTAGAAAAGTTTAGTTAAGAAGGTTATGGAGAAGCATGCTCACAACTCTGGTCATTATGGAAGTTTCATAGAGAAACACTCATTCTATGGATATTTTGGGTATTGCGGTTGATTCAAACACACGGGAAATATGTGTTGCTTCAACCAACAACATTACTACTATTCCAAAAGTTATGGGAGACAAGGTTTGAGGGGGATTCAATCCTCTCAAAAATAAGAACTATGACAAGAAAGTTCATATGAAATCTGAGATGGCTGGTGTGAAAGTTGCGAATAGGTTCCAACAACTGTAAAATATTTGTGCAATATGTGAATAGCCTATACATCTTGATAAGGGTTGTCTTTTTTTTGTTTCCAGTAAAATAAAAGTTTCTTAACAAATCTTAGAAGTTGGAGGTGAACAATGAAAAGGAATAATAGAAAGCTCTTGTTGTTGAAACCTCTATGAAAGCTACAAAAGGATAACATCAATGGATTCTTGATAGTGGTTGTTATTCTCATATGACTGGAAACTTAAAGCTTTTGAATAATTTGAAAGACATCAAAGAATGAATGGTGACATTTGGTAATGATGAATCTCTGAAGATCAATGGTTTTGGATCAGCCATTATTAGGAAATGAAAGATAAAATCTGGGGAAAAAATATGTTGATGGGTTAAAACACAATCTGCTGAGTGTTTCATAATTTTCTGATGAGGGTAACAAAGTTATCTTCAAGAAGGATGGGTTTTTTGTGGAAATTGAAGTTAATGGAAAGGTAGTCACAATAGGCCAACATACAAAAGGGAACTTTTTCCAAGTTGGTGAAATACAAAACTCTTATTATATGAGTATGGTGGATGAAAATAATTTGTGGCATAAAAGGCTAGTAAAAATGTGTCAAAGAAGAATGGGGAATTTATCCATGAGAATCAGTGTCTGGGATATTCTTAATATGTCAAGAAGAAGAGACTGGTGTTGCACTACTTTTAAGAAAGGGGAGATTACAAATTATGTGCATAAGAGAGTTGACATTTTTTCAAAATGAATACTGGAACTTATTCATTCTGATATATATGGGCTAATGAAAAAGAAATCAACAAATGGAGATAATTACTTCATCACTTTCATTTATAACCTTACTCACATTACTTGTGGTTTGTACATGAGACATAAGTCAGATTCTCTAAAAATATTTAAGTGTTTTAGAAGGAAAGAAGAGAAAAATTGTGGATATTAAGTGAAGAAGTTGATAACTGATAATAGTGGAGAGTATAATAATTAAGCATTTGAAAGTTATCTTGAGAAGCATGAAATTCATTATGATTTTAGTTCACCATACATATCTCAACAAAATGGGGATTTTGAAATAAATAATAAAAGTCTTGTGGAAATGGGGAGAACTATTTTAATTGAAAATAGACTTTCTCATTATTATTGGAGAAAATACATGAACATTTTTGTGTATATTCAAACCCGATGATTCAATAGGAAAAATTCAGATATGACTCCTTATGAAATATTCTATGGAAAAAATCCATGTCTGAAACACTTAAGAGTTTTTCGGATTCCATGCATTATAATTAAGAAAGGCGGAAATCTTGGAATTCTTGAGAAAAGAGGAGATGATGGAATTTTTCTTAGCTATTCTCTAAAAGGAATATGATATAGATACTTCAATAAATAAATTTGAATACTTTTTGATTCTATTGATTTAAAAGTTTGTGAAAATTTTGAGAAATAAAATTAGTCTTTTACTGATGTAAAATTTGAGCAAGATAAGGAATGTTTTGTTGACAATTCTGAGGATTATTCCAAATGGGTAATCCAAGTCAAGAAGAAGAAATGGACTCATAAATTTCAAGTGATGAGTATTATATTCAAATAGCTCATCACAAGATAAGGAAGCAAGTAAGGGATCATAGAATTATTGGAGATCAACTCAGATGGTTCAAACCAGAAGAACAATAAATTCTCTTACATATACTTTTTTTATTCAAAATTAGATCCTAATTATGTGAATGACGCTTTTGAGCATCCAGAATGGGTTCATGATATGAATGAAGATATTGATCAGATTGAAAATAATTATACTTGGGAAATTTTTCCCAATTCAAATAACAAAAATGTTATTGTTACAAAATGGGTTTTCCAAAACAAGTTGAATGAAGAAGGTGAAGTGATAAGGAATAAGGAAAGATTAGTGTGCAAAGGTTACTTGCAGATTGAAGGAATTGATTTTGATGAAACCATTACTCTGGTGGAAAGGTTAAAAACAATCAAGATATTTCATTCTATTAATAAATAATGAGGTTACAATATCTTTCAGATGGATGTTAAATCCACATTCTTGAATGGAGATCTTGAAGAAGGTGTTTACATTGAACAACCATGTGGATTTTTTTATTGGGAAAGAGGAATGTTATGTGTGCATGTTAAAGAAGGATTTGTAGAGAATAAAACAAGACCTAAAGGCTTGGTATTCAAAATTCGATACTTTCTTGAGGAAGATGAATTTCAGGAAAGTTAGTATTGATATCAATATTTACATCAAGGAATGTTAGGAGTTAACTCTAATCATAATTGTTTATGTTGATGACATTATCTTTACTGATAATGATGAATGATATTGTAAAATATTCTCTAAGGATATGTAGTAGTTGTTTGAGATGTCCATGCTCTGAGAAATTAAATAATTTATTTTTTTTCAAATTTTACAGAAGAAGAGCTACATTTTACTTTCTCATTAACAATATGTGAAGGAACTTCTGAAGAAATTTGGCATGGAAAATTTGAAACTAGTATACACACTAATTTCAGTGGAAACAAAGTTGTATAAATATAGAGAAGGTATAGAATTTGATCAGAAACTTTTTCAAAAGCATATTGGAAGTCTGTTATATTTGAACGCCTCAAGACCTGACATTTTCTATGTTGTTACCTTATGTGAAAGATTTCAGATCAATACTAAGGAATCACATTTGATTGTTGGGAAAATAATTCTCAGATATATCAAAGGCACGATTATTTTTTGGAATCAGGTATGATGTCTTAGAAAATATTGATCTTCTTGGGTATTCAGATTCTAATTGGGATGAAAACATTGATGATAAAATATCCACAACAGGTGGATTTTTCTTTTTGGGGACAAGTTGTGTTATCTGTATAAAAAGAAATAGAATTTAGTGACAATTAGCATGGCTAAGGATAAGTATATTTCATCCACTCAAGACGCAACCCAACTAATGTGGATAAAGACTCATTTGTAAGATCTACTTGTTGAAGTGAAGTTACTCTTTCCCTTGGTTTGTGACAATACAAGTGCAACCAATCTTACATAGAATCAGTTACAATATTCTCATTAAAAACATATTGATATAAAGTACCACTTCATCAAAGAGAATGTACATAACAATGAGTTAAATCTGGAGTAAATTCCTATATCGGAACAAGTTGTTGACATATTCACAAAACCTTTACCGAATAAACCATTTTCCAAATTGAGGTTGAACATGGGTGTCCAACCTCCTTCACATCAAGTTTGAGGTATGTGTTTCTTTCCCCTATCACATATTACCTTTGAATAGTGATGTCGATGGGGATAATTATTTCATAAATCTATCCTAATTTTCATAAATAAAGGGGGAGTTGTGGGTAATCTATGATTACAACATGTAAGTGTGTGAACTATTCTAACGTTTTGTTTGAGTGGTTGTAGGAAACAGAACTTCTGGATTTTAGGAGTGATGAAGATGTGGAGAAAGATGAGGAAATAATGTTTTGTATGAAAGGTTATTATGATATGGAGAAGGCTGAGAAAGAAATGCTGAAGAGATTTCATAATCACTACTTTTGGATAACATGGTATTACTGTTAATGATTCTTGTTTTCTATAATGAGTTAGATCACGTAGGCATAGAATTGTTGATTAGTAATACATTGTTTTATGTTACAAATTTCAGTGATTTATGAGACTTGGTTGACAGAAAAATCCAAAGGGGTAGATTTTTGGGACCATGTTGGATGTTGAAGGAAGTAAGAAGAGTTTACTTTTGCAGAGTGTTGTCTTTTGTTGTCAATGAGAATAAACTAACTCACTTTGTAAAAGGTATTGGAAATTCAGAAGAGGATTTATTAATTTTTATTGCACAAAAGTCATAATTTTGGAGAACTTGTGATGCAAGACTTATGAAGGAAATATGGATAAATGGTTATACCAATCATATTCAATTTTGATTGGAACGAATGATGTAGTAAGAAGAAAGGGGAGTGTCAATAGTTTCTATTTCAAATTTAATGATGCTGAAGGTGATTGATTAAAGACTATATATCATGACAGATAAGATTCGAGATGAAAGTATCTAATTTTTGAAGAAGAATTATTATAGTAAAGAAACATGGGTGTTCTTTCTGAAGCATATATTTAAAGTGGCATCGTTTCCCAATATTTTCCAAATTTGTGGACCTTAAAATTAGGATTTTGTTTTTGGAAAGGGAAGGATTTATTCATATGGGTGAATGCGATATGGAATGACAAATGAAATCAGCAAAGGATGGTAACCATGTACCATAGGACATGGACTGTGTACCATGTTTTGAGAACAGTGCGCGGACCACATATGAGACAGTGGGAATGGTACGCAGAGCAGTTCATGGAACCGAAAATGGTTTGCGGGGGAAGAATGCATAGGAGGTATTTGGTATGTGTAAGGTTCAAAGTTCATGGGGTTTATTGTTATTGGTGGTATAGATGTGGTGATTTAGGCTGCCACAAAGGGATAAGGCAATATATGGATTGTGTATGGAAGTGGTTCGGGGATGAAAATGGTTCGCAAGACAATTGAGGTTCGCGGGAGAAAGTGGTATGCGGTGAAGGTTGTACCACATTGAAAATTATAGTAAAATGGATTAGCGAATTTTTTGAAGTTATTTTCCTATATAATGGACCTTAATCCAATCATTTTAGTAGATCTAATTTTATAAGTAAGATCATTGATGCAGAATATTTTTGGAGAAGTTTGAATAGTTGGGAAAAGAGGATTTCTCATAAGAAAAAGTTCACAGGAAGAAATTACGCAAAGAGAAGTGGTTCGTGGAAGATAAATTCAGCATAAGAAAACGTGGTATGTGGAAGAAAAAATGATTCGCGAAGTAGGAAGGATCAATTCTCGGAAGAAGGAATCCTGCAGAAGTGGAGGCAGCATGTAGAAATAGTACATAGAGGCGGTATGTTGAGGCGGTAAGTGAAAATGGTAAGAAGAGGTGGTACGCTTAGGTAGTACATGAAAATGGTATGTAGAGGTAGTATTCTTAGTTGGTACATGAAAACAGTACATGAAGGTTGTATGTGGTGTGTTGATAGTATGCAGAGTAGAGACTGTTCACGAAGAAGATTGTCCGTTAACCATTCCCAATACATGGTATGCGGAGGGCAGAGGCAGTTCGCGGAGGAGGGTGTTCTATTCACGGAGGAGGCAGATCATTTTGTAGTGGACTGGTAGAAATTTCTACTGGCTTCTCGGTAGAAAAGAGAAGAATTGTTTTGCAAGATTAAATTTTTAAAACTGATTAAGAAGCACCAAAACATTGAATTTCCCTATTTGTATAAGAGGGGGCACACGCACTAGTAGATTGTTTTCTAAGTGCTAGACAAGTGTAAGGGTATATGCTAATCATTTTATTCCACATCAAAGGATTGTTTTCTAGTCTATTATGTGGTATTAGATTGTTTCTGCACCATACCAAGGACGTAGTTACTCTTATTGAGTAGTGAACCATGTAAATTCTTGTGTTCCTATGATCGTGTGTTAGGAGTGTGTTTAGTAGGGAAGAATCTATTTAATTTTAAGTGAAGGTTGTTTCAAAAATGAAGAAACATAAAAGGAAAATATATCACTGATTCACCCCATCCCCCTCTCTGTGATACTTGGATCCTGACTAGCCAACTTCAAAGTGTCCCTTAACTAGAATTTGACTCATCACATACATTATTTATATTCTTCAATTATAAAATTACATTAATTATTTACTTTATTAAAAAGATTAAATTTTATTATTCCTTTTAGTTTACTTATTACTTTCTTACATATAATTTCTTAATCAATTAATTTCATGTCGAATGTTTTGATGATATTCATCTCATATTCTTAAAATAATGTCAGCAAGTTGAATATGGTCAAAGTTGTCATTATCTCATCGTATACAGAATAATAATCATGAAATAATTATCATATTTATAAATTAATTATTATTTTAAAATAAAAAATGAAATATGGTAGTAAAAAATGAGTTATGTTACAGTCATGGAGATGGTAGGTCGTACGTACACATGAGTAACATTTCAATTTTTCAACGAACATTAGAAAAAGAAGGTAAGTAAAATTTTATCCTGTAAAAATTATTATTATATCCAAAAAATCATATTATATCTTTAAATAAACTTTTATATACTAGCTATGTTATGTGGTGTTGAAAAACAAATTACATCGCTTCGTGGAGTTGGTAATCCACATGTACACACGAACAACGTCATCATTTTTCAATAGATGGAAGATTAAGAAAAAAAAGATGATATATTATCTTTATAGAATGATTATTATTTCATAAGTATAATATATATTCATTAAATGCAAAATTATCACCATTAATGAGATTCAGTGATAGAAAACAAATTACATCAGTTCGTGAGACAGTAGTCCACCACACACAAAAACGACGGTTTCATTTCCCATTTGATGGAAAAGAAAATGAATATAGGTTATTATGTTAAAATAATAACATATTAAGATATGGAATATACCAATTTCATTATTCCTTAATGTTTTAATAATAATTTAATGATATTGGAAGAAAAATAAAATGTAAACGCCCTATTAAGAACTATACATCTTTTTCAGACAACCTCTTTAGGTTTATACCTGAATAATTCCTTGGTTGTTTTTATGATCAAATTAAGACCTCTGGGAAATGGGTATGGATGTAAGGAATGGATTTTATTAGTTTTTTTTATGAAAAAAATGTATTTTCAAGAATATATAAAATAAAATTTGTGTGTTCTTTTATAAGTGGGGGAGAGGATTCACATGGAATTTTTAAAAATATTTAAATATACTAATGGCTTACTCAAAGAAAATGCATCCAAAATGGACCATTTCAAAAAATGAGATGATATAAGGTCTAAACATGGCCATGAAATAGGATTTAGAAAATATTTTAGGCCAATTTTACCATTTAGTCTTTAGTTTAACACCATGTAAACGTTTTTAAACCACAATTGTAGAAATGGTATTTTACTATTTTTACTATTCATTATGATAAAAAATTAAGTCTATATTTATAAACAATATTAAATTTTTTTTCTTAAAAATATTTAATCAATTTTATCACATACAATTGATATAATTTTCAGAATTTAATTTAAAATTAAACCAGTAAAACGCAACGATAAATGGTTTTTCAGAAAAAAAAATCCTTTTAAGTATAAAAATGTTTTTATACAAAATTCATGTAAATTATGATTAAAATAAACTTTATAATATTATTTTGAATCAAAAGTAAATAAATAAATTTTATAAATAATCAAAAATAAAGTTTTTATTTTTAAATACTTGAAAAGGAAATACAGCTTTCAATAAAAATCAGTATTTTTCATTATTCAATAAAAACATAAACATTTCATAAAAAACCTCAAAAATTAACCATAAGATAAGTTTGAAATTTTGAATAAAAATGAATTTCTTTTTTAACATTAAAATTATATAACTTTTGGATAATTATTTTAAAGAAAACAATATCATACCTATTTTTTTAGGAAAAAATCTTTTTCCTTTTGAGAGTAAAATTACTTAAAATAATTAAAATAAATATAAAATTATAAAATATAATTAATGAATATTAATAAGGAATTTAATTGATTTAATGTTAACATTACCTAGGTTTTTTTATTCTCACTCCCTTTTGGAAAGTGCATCCTCTCAATTTTATTCATTACTTTAACAAGTGGGGTTATTTTTCATTTATAGTATTTTCTAATTATCATGTCGGTTCTTCAATCATATGGTTAATCTAAAAACCTTTATCTGGTAAATCAATATATTCTGTAGCACTTTCTCTCCATAGTCAAGAATCTATACTGGATGTTCCTTATAAGAAATATTTTCTTCTAATTGAACTACTTCAGGGATCAAAATGTGAGATACATTCAATAAATATTTTCTTATCAATAAAACATTGAATATATCATGTACCTGAGATAAAGTTAAGGGAAATTCCACTTAGTAAGAAACTAATCCAATCTTCTGCAAAATTCCATGTGTTTTAATAAACCACAAAGTTAAACTTCCATTTTTACCAAAATACATAACACTTTTTTGTGGAGTTACTTTAAGAAACACATGGTCTCCTACCTCGAAAAAAATATATTTTCATTGGTTATCTACATAACTTTTCTGCCTACTCTGATCCATCATCATGTGTTATTGAATAATATTCACAATCTCATCCATTTCTTCTACTAATTCTCATCACAACAGCTTTATTTTCCTAACTTCATCCCAAAAAACCGGATCCCTACACCACTTTCTATATAATTCCTCAAAAGGTGTCATCGGTATACTTTAATGAAAACTATTATTATAAGAAAACCAAACCAAATTTAGATGTTCACCCCAAATTCCATGAAAATATATTGAATAATCTCTAATAAAATCCTCTAAAGTCTTAATTTTTTCACTCTGATTATCCATTGAATTATGGATGAAAGGATGCACTGAAATTTAATTCAGTACCCAATGACTTTTAAAGTCCTTTACAAACATTTGAGGTGAATCTGGGATCACAATCGAATACAATGGAAATAGAGATACCATGTAATCTAATTATCTCTTTAATATAAATTCTATAAAGTTGATCCAAAGAAAAATAATCTCAAATGGGAAGGAAATGTGTAGATTTAGTTAATCGATCAGCAATTACCAAAATTTCCTTATTTCATTGAGATTTATTTGGTAACTCCACCATGAATCTATGGATATATTCTATAATTTTGATGCTATAATTGGGAAAGGATTTGGTAATTTTCATTCAACTTCAACCTACTTACAATTCAAACATTTTATAGTAAAATCAGTAATATCATTCTTTATTCTTTCCCATCATAAATTCTTTTAATTGTGTCTATAAATTTTTGTAGTTCTAGGATGAATCAAAAATAGAGATTAATCAGCCTCACTAAGTAGTTCATTCCTTAATTGGGGACCCCATGAAATGTATGATATTTCTTTAATTCTAAAAAATCCTTCCTTTTCAATATTAAATTTAGGTAGATTACATTTCTTAACCAATTGCACCTTTTCCTATAAAACACATTCTTCCTTATGATCTTGATTAATTTCATATAATAGAGAAAATTGTATTGAAAGTGGTAAAAAATTAGGGAATTACTACATGAAAAATTTATAGACCAACATTCATTACATCATTTAACAAAGGACTATTTTCCAACTGTAGCATGGTTAATGACACACTATATTTCTGACATAAATCAGCATTTACCCTATTTCTTTACATGCATGGTAGTGAATTGTGAATTCATAACCCTTTATCAAATGTAGTCATCTCCTATGTCTTTTGTAAAAATATTTCTAAGTGAATATATACTCCACCCATTTATTATTAGTATAAATTTCAAACTTTAATCAAAATAAATAATGAATCTAAAATTTTAAAACAAAAACTATGTCACGACTCGTCCCTCGAAGCCTATGACATGACTACCCCAAGCCAACCATCCATAGTCCAAGGGTTGTTGACTAGCACCTCAAAGTAATATCCCAAAAAGGGAAGGCATTTTCTTTAAACCTATACACACACACAAACATGGCATATTTCACAAAGAAAACCACAAAGGAAAAAAAATTAAAACCACCAAAAAGTACCACCACTGAGAGTAAAAGGTGTAAACTAAAAGTAAAGGCACCAGAATACAATCCCAAGAAAAAACAAAGTAAACAATACTATCAAAGTATGCCATGATGTCTCTACCTATAGGGTAGTGGTAGTAAAGCCTGAATCTATAGAAGTATTCCCCATCCTCTCCTTCCTCACTACGCTCTACTGATTCCCAGACCACCAGGTTCTACATCATTGCATCAGCAATCTACACAAGACACAACATGTTCGAGCGAAGCCCATGCAGGGGTGAGTATAACAACTCGGTAGGGACCCCGAGGCCCCCAAAGGTCTATCTGAAATCCAAAAGGGAAAATACCACAAAGAAATACCACCAATAAAGATATCAAATACATATCACAAATTAAAATACATCTAACACTAGGTATAACTAAAATAAAAAATTAAATATGATTAGTTGTAAAGTGATATCGTCTTATTATGTTGAGAGGATTTTTTGTTGATCCATGAAGGGTCCCTCTTCTAGTGATCCACAAAGGGTCTCTCTATTGCTGATCCACAATGGGTCACTCTACAGCCGATCCATGATAGGTCACACTACTAATAATACATGAAGGGTCCCTCTCATACTGATCCACGGAGGGTCACTCTCATGGTGATCCACGAAGGGTCGCTTCATTACTGATCCATGAAGGTTCACTCTTTATTCTTCATGTCACAGCCAGCCATTGGATTCCTGCACTTAGAACACCTGATTGTGAGAGGATATTCTCCTAAATCCTTCAGTCATACCTCAACTACCATGAAGTTCCACATAGAGTAACATAAATTATTGTCTCTTTGTAATGGTCCCAACGCAATAGATGACGTGTCGAACGGACGCCCGGTCTGTAAGATATGGGAATTTTTTTAAATGTGACCCAGTTGGACTCGAGTCCAATCCAACCCATCCATATGTCAACCTCTTCCAAAACTAATTTCATGTATATTAGAAGGACCTCCTCATCTCAAGGGTCCTTATGTCGTAGATGGTGTGTCAATCAGACGTCTAGTCTGTTAGTTACAAGCGTTTCAGTGAAACGAGGCCAATTAGGTCTGGGCCTGGTCCAACCTAGGATCAACCCGACTGGGTCCAACC
Organism: Viscum album; assembly: GCA_963277665.1. NCBI lineage: Eukaryota > Viridiplantae > Streptophyta > Magnoliopsida > Santalales > Viscaceae > Viscum > Viscum album. Next base: position 48,791,609 of record OY728138.1, on the reverse strand, counting down.
CGGTCTTCTGGGCTGTGGGTCCAGCCTGTGGTAGTTCCAGCCTTCCTGGTGAGAGGCGGCCCACCCCCATCCACCCAGCCCACTGAGTCGGGCCAGCTTCTCCAACCAGGACACGACTTAGCCGCATCTGGTTCATCACCCGGCGGTACCAGGTGGCACCCCTACCCCCATTACCAATCTGCATAGTGGACCAGTTTGTTCAGTTGGATGCAACTTTTTCACATCCATTGAGTCCTTCATGGCCGATCGATCCACCTACACACGATTGACGTACCACGTGCCTCTACCTCACCCGCGTGACCTGGATGTGGGCCGCCACCTCCTCATAGCGCTACACCTCCACGTCACCACATCCAGCAGGTTGTGGCCCTCTGCCACCGCGGCATGCCGACAGGCATGATGCCTCCCTCCGCCCATGGCTGCCACCATCTGTTTCTTTTGCGGGCCACCAGAGTTGCACTGGTGGTCCGTTTCTCAAATTGCCTACACCTACGGGCTCCATAGGGTGTCATCATTACTTCAAACACTCAAAATTTCATTACCGCCTACTTAATCATTTGGCCAAGAAGAACGGACAAGAAACATCTACAACATAGGGAATCTGGCCTTATTCGTGTTCACCCACACCCTTCATGTTAGAGTTTAAACATGGTGTAAAAATAATAATAATAAATAGAATATTAAATCCCCATTTTCAATCCTACATTATAACCCTCTAACAGGAACGATCAGATCACGGATCAACCTATTTGTGGGTTGGTCTGCATTCGTCGTTAACCTCAAGAATGTGGAAAGAAACATCAATCACTAAGAAAGCATAAAACCCTACATGGATTATTGGTTCTTATGTTGATGATGGATTAAATCCTCATTCTCGATGTCGATTCATGAATCATTGGTGTTCGTCATCGTTTGTTGGTCGTCAAATCCAATCTGTTATCCATGTGTGTTGTCACCACATTTGTAATCTCTGTCATTTTATTATGGTGTAGGTTTCCTTTGGAATTTATTCAGAGAAATTTGAGGGTTGTTTCTCAACCCTGAATCCTTGATTAACTAATAAATAAAATGTGTTGAGCATTGTAGAATCTCCACGTTGTTCCATTAATGAGTGTCATTAGTGAATACAACGTTGCCTCGTCACTACGTCACAGAGTTGAAAAATCATTGGTGAATGGAAAAAAAGAAACAATAATAATAATAAAGTTATTATTTTTCTTCTTTGAGTGAAAAAAATTTAACTTTTCTAGTCGACCTGTGTCGGTCGATATTAGGGCCCACCTAGGCGAATCTTGACGCTACAAGCCAAACAGTGCCCTCAGATTTCTGATCAGAGCACCAGTTCAAAAGATAGGAAAACCCACTCACAAGTTCACTTAATTGAACATAAAATAAGTTCAACATTACATTTTGGGAACCTTGGGCCATGAAATCACATGTCATCTCAGTTCCTGGTCTCAAAATAATTTCAAATAAACTGAGAACAAATTATAGAAAAATTCTGGGTTATTACATTCTCCCCACCTTGGGTATTTACATCCCCAAAATCCAAAACAAGGTCTAAAATAATAGATGGGTGTATTGAACATGAATCTGAGCCTCCTAATCCCATGTTATCTCTTGGATATTCTCATGCTGGCACCAAACATGCACCAAAGGAATTGACCATCCATAAAGTACCCTCTCCTATCGATCCTCAATCTACACCGGGTACTCCATGAAAGTCGACCCATCGTCAATCTCCAACTCTTCATGTTCGATGACGTGAGAAGGGTCATGCACATATCTCCACATCCAGGATACAGGGAAGACATCATGAACCTTCTTTAACTATGGTGGTAAAGCTAAGCGGTATACCACCTCACGCACTCTCTGAAAAATCAGAAATGGTTTGATGAACCTTTTTGACAGCTTTCCACCTCATCCAAAACTCGGTATTCCTCATCAAGGTGAGACCCATAGGAATACGTGGCCCCCCTCTTGAAACTCCAAATGCCTTTTTCACCTATCTTTATAGGACTTATATCATCTTTGTGCAGTCTTCATCCACTCCAGGATGACTTTCACCTTCTTTCTGGTAGTCTGTACCATCTCTGGACCTACAAGTGATGACTCCCCTGGGTCTATCTAGAAAAAAGGTGATTTAAACGGTCTTCTGTATAGTTCCTCAAATGGTTCTATACCTATGGTCGATTGGTAGATTTTTTTGTATGAAAACTCCACCAATGTTAGGCGGTCCTCCCAACTGGAACCAAAATCCAAGACACAAGCACGAAGCATGTCCTCCAAGGTCTATGTGGTCTGCTCTGTCTGACCATCAATCTATGGGTGGAAGGTTTTGCTCAAGCATAGATGAGTCCCAAATTCCTCCTAAAATACCTTCCAAAACCGAGATGTAAATAATGCATCATGATCAGAGACTATCGTCAAAGACACCCCGTGAAGTTTCAAGATCTCCCGAACATAGAGGCGTCTTAATCTATCTACTGAACCCTTCTCTCAAATAGTGAGGAAGTGGACCCACTTGGAAAGTAGATCAACAATCACCCAAATGGTATCATGACTTCTAGACATATGTGGTAATCCCATCATAGAGTTCATCGATATTACATCCCACTTATACTCTGGTATCTCGAGGGGCTGGTTCAAACCCGCTAGTACCTGATGCTCAGCCTTCACTCGCTGGCAAGTGAGGCACATGGAAACAAACTATGCCACTTCCTTCTTCATCCCTGGCCATGATTACTGACATTGAAGGTCCAAGTACATCTTCTTCACTCTATGATATACCACCAAGGGTAATTTGTTGAACTCCCTCAGCACATCCTCTTGCAACGCCACTAGTACAGTGGTGCACCCTCTTAAAAGGATGGTGTGCTCCCCACCTTCAGAATATCTATCAGGTGCATATCCTATGGATATCTGGTCACATGTAATCTTGTAGTTTCTATATTTGATATGTGTCTCCCTGAATTTCTATAAGAGTGGAGGGGAAACTACCAATGACTAAAGTAAAATTGTCTTGTATCTATCCACAAAAGATATTTGAAGCGAGGAAAACTGTTCTGAGGCCTCGTTCAGTAAATGTGAACTTCATCTATAACTGAGAGAATCCCCCACCACATCCCCCTTCCTAGGAGTATAGACTATCTCAAAGTCATAGTCCAGAAGGAAATATAGCCAATGTTTTTGTCTCAGGTTCAGATCCTTCTGTGAAAAGATATACCTGAGGCTCTTGTGGTCTGAGTAGACAATGAATTGATCACCCATATGGTAGTGTCACCACATCTTCATTGCGAATAACACTTCTGCTAACTCCAGGTGATGAGTTGCATAGTCCATCTCATGTGGTCTCAGCTATCATGAGCCATAATCAATCACTTCATCACCCTTCATCCAGACACAACCTAGTCTAGTGCATGATACATCATAATATACCACGTAGTTGATTCCCTCCTCTTTCAACCACAATATGAGAGTGTTGGTCAAGCTCTGATGTAGCTTCTTGAAGCTCTGCTGACATGTCTCTATCCCCACAAAGGGTATTCCCTTCTTTTTCAAAGCTATAATAGGTGCAGCAACCCTGGAGAAGTCAGGTACGAATCTCCTATAGTAACCTACCAACCCAATGAAACTCCATAACTCTGTAACACTCCTCGGTCGCTCCCAGGAAAGCACCGCCTTGATCTTCATTAGATCCACTATAACTCCAACCTTTGAGATAACATGTCCTATGAAATAGAACTTCTATATCCATAAATCACACTTCGAGAGATTTTCGTAAATATGGTGCTCTCGGAGCGTGTCCATAGCTATCCTCAAGTGTACAATGTGCTCCTCCTCCTACGCTGAGTACACTAAGATATCATCAATGATGACTACTACAAATTGGTCCAAGTAAGACTGGAATATCCTATTCATGAGTCCCATGAACACTACTGGAGTGTTCTTCATGCTAAACAGAATCACTAAGTATTCATAATGTCTGTATCGACATCTGATGGCCTTCTTCAAGATTTTCTCATCTCTTACATGAAGCTGATGATAGCTTGATCTGAGTTCTATCTTTTAGAACCACTTTTCTCCCTTCAGCTGGTAAAAAATGTCATCTATCCTTAGTAGTGGATACTTTTTCTTCACGAACACATGTTTCAGGTGCCAAAAGTCCATAAATATCCTTAATCTCCCACATGCCTTCTTGGAAAACAACACCGGGGCTGGCCATGGAGAAACATCGAGTCTTACAAACACCTTTCTCTACAACTCCTCCAAATTTATTCTCAACTCCCGGAGCTTTGTAGGAGCCATCTGATATACAGGTGTAGATTTTGATGTTGTCCCTAGGTATAAGTCAATTCATAATTCTACCTCTCAGTGAGAAGGTAGTCCTGGGAAGTCTTCTAGAAATACATCCATATACTCATCCACCACTGTAGGAAACTGTGGACATGCCTAATCCATTGTATCAAAAGTCATGCTAGCCAACTGATGAGTGATTTCCCACACCCTCCTAAGTGTGAGTCCATCTCATGTTTTCCAATTTTATTTCTCACCTACAAACGAAAACGGGTATCCATATCTACATTTACACTACATTTTACGTCTCAAATAATTGATATGAACATGAACTGATGATAGCCAGTTCAGGCCCGGAATGACATCATAGGGGTTCAAAGATGATACTAGGAGGTTCCATCTGAAACTCTATCATCTGAGAGTAAGGTGAAAATATCATCACTAGCATGTGACTACCAAATATCCTCATGTGGGAGTCTCCAATCATAAAGATCGAGCCAACATCTCGGTTGGAATATCTGAGTTCTGAACAACATCTGTGGAAAGGAAAGAGTTACTGGCGCCTTTCTCTATAATAACTGCAACTAAAGTGGAGAATACACATATCATACCTCAATTATCTTAGGAAATTTTAAATTGTAGGCCTCTACTACCTGAAGCTGGGCCTTCCCCCATACACCATCTCCTAGAGCCTGTGGTGGACCACCTGGGGGTGGTGGTGGTAGTGCCACATACCTGTGTCCACCTTCTACCACTTATCCCGCTCCCTTTCCACATCTTCCACCTGTCTGGCCACCCTTATCCTCCCTCTATCGTTGTTTTGACAGTCCCTCAACCATATATCGATCATCCGTGCGAGGAATCATAGAGTTACGAGCTATGTTCCTCTGTCCACCGTAAGAGTAACAAACTCTTGCCCTCATCTGACCTCCTCTACCTCGCGATCTCTGCACCTCCAACCCTGCATCCTGGGTCATCCTCGGAAAGGTCTAGCCCATTTGGGCCTCTGCGTCGTCTACCTACTTCTGGTTGTAGATGACTCAGCCACCTATTATTTTGTAATACCCCAAGCTTCCATGGTACGTTTCCCTTTGAATAATGCAATGGCGTGCATTGTACGCAACTTTCAGATTCTAACACACCAAAACCAATCAATCTAGCCATTATGAAATTTTATAAATTCTATCTCTCAAAATGAACTTCATTTTTGGATTCGGAATATCGAAATTAGCCTATGGTGAAATTTTGGTACTTTTCAGATAACTTTCATATTTTGATGAATAGTGAAAATTACTAAATTTTAATTAAAAACAACTTTTTTAATCGAAATAATTAATATTGATAAATTATGAATTTGAGTGGTTTTAAATTATATTAAAATATATTTTTACCATTTAATTAAATGTTTTTCATTGGACATAATTTCACAATTAAACCAGACATAAACAAGTGTCAATCTTTTGATAGTTATTATCTCTTAAAAACACGCTATTTATTTTAACAATAGGAATTAATTTTAAATTAATTTCTGCCACTTCTACGTATTGAATTTGGAAAAATGGATTCCATATTTGGAATCAGGATTTACAAATTGTGTAAATAGGTAACTTTTATTTTTAGACATTTTGAATAATTACTTTGGTAAATATTTTATTTACCATGGTTAAAAGGTAAATCCAGTAAATAAGGGTTAAAAAATAATATTATAATAATACTAAATTACCCGAAAACGTGTCCTAACCTTATTGGTGGATAAATGTCCGACCATGGGCATCTTTGGGTCGATTTTGGGACCCCATGGATCCACTTGTAAGTGATAGGGACACTTTATTTTAATTAAGTTAAAATGAATACAAAAATGACACAAGCATATATCTTTTAGAAAAACAATTTTTACATAGGGTTATATATGTTGGATTTTAGACTATAAATACTAATTAGAAAGATAAAAAGATTTAATACATAATGATATTTTATTTATAATTTTTAGACATTACATAATTTAATTTATTTATGACACAATGATGATGCAGTAATTACCATAATAGTGAAAAATTAAGATAATTGATATTATAAATACCCAAATAAATATAATTTAAGACTTTTAATGAATTAAACTAATTTTATAGGATACTATGACATATTAGTATTTATTTAATTGACTTTTTGAGAAATAATAATTCTGTTATGAGTTTCACAAAAATCAACTATTGAATAGTGTCTAAATGGACATAAAAGAGTTTTTAAAACAAATATTATATTATTAATTGATATTAAATTCCTAAAAATCTAAGGATCGTACAAGAGACTTATATAATGATAGTTATATCATTAATGGACCACTTGGGGGTATCTTGGATGTATATAGTAAGTTTATTAACTATATAATATAAAAATACAAAGTGACTTGGTAAATGTCAAACTAATTAACTAAGAGTTAATACTTAATGATAAGGTTAATATAGTAACCCAAACCTGTCTAAATTCTATGGGTTGAATGGTTTTCTACCTATCCCCACCTTAACCTTTGAATAATCAACTTTGGAGCCATTATAAATCGAATATGAATTTATTATAAATTAATATTTCTTGCTTTTCCAAAGGTGGCCCTCACCCCTCTTATAAAAGGGCACCCCTCCTTCTCATTTATTCACACCTTCAAAGCCTTTTGGTTCGGCCAAACCCTGCCCAAATACTCTCTCAACTTCCCTCACTACAACCTAGAGGCCTTAGTTTGATCAGAAAGCCATTCTAAGGAGACCTTTTGATCAAATCAAAAGGAAGAACCCGAAGAAGAGGTAATGTTTTCACCACCCCTTTTCAAGTTCCTTTCTTCTTCCACTTCTTCTTTCTTTGTTATTACCATTATAAAATAATAAATCCAGTATCATATATATACTGTGATGTTATTATAAATATGTTACAACCATATTCAGTATTCTATCCACCCTTTGAATAACTTGTCACCATACGTGTGTACGTACGACTTACCGTCTCCACGTCGTGGTGTAATTGTTATTCAATATATTATTATTTGGATGGGTATAATAATGATGTGTAACTCATATAAATAATAAATATAACATTATAATTATTCTTTATATATGATATACCATCCAATTATATATTATTTTAATATCAAAAGAATGATATTGTCACTCGTGCGTACGTACGGACTACCGTCTCCACAAACGCGATGAGATTCATTCTCCATCATATCCCTTAAAGTATAACTGTCATTTGATGATTTTAAAAATAGTATCTAAGGACTTTATATAATTCTGGATATGTATAATATACATACCATTAAAAACAAATATGGCTCACATAACAAAAAATATAAAGTAAAATGAACCCGTTAACACCCGAAATGACGATAATTCTAAGATATTATTAACAAATAAATGTTAAAAGATCATATATGATATCATATTAATGTAAATGATTATTTTATAATTCAATAAAAATTATTTCACCATTATACAGTAGGTTAAACTACCGTTGACCAAGGAAGAAGTACAAAGTAAGGGGTTTCTTAACTCACTCTTAATTTCGTGAGAATTCCATTATTCACCACTTAATTATTGCATGTGGTGTATGTATACTTCCCATGATTGTATTAATTGTGTAATATACTTTAATTTATGGGTATTTACATCATCATGGTTTGATTCTTCTTTTATGGGTGTATGTTTCGTAAGTTACCTAATCGATAAGGGGAATTGAAATTTCAATTTCCACTCATTTGGCTTTATGCATATTTCATTGATTATATTACTCCAAGATTATGTGTGGAACCACTATTCATTTGATTATGTCATAATTTCCACTCCCCTTCCTGTGGATATACTATTAATACACATAATCACTCCATTGATAATTTCTCAAGTCATCGATATGAATTTGATAAGAGTAATTTTAACTCACTCTCCATTTGTTGAGTTAAACATCCAATTCATTGGTGTTGTTTTTATAAGATTATGTGTGAATATACTTTGATTGATTTACACTGAATATCCAATCTTATTTAGTGTATTTATATTTTTCACACATAACTATGTCGTTGATTTATCCTTAACCTAAGGATACAGCCTTTATGAGAGATTTCATCTCAATTTACATTCCATTGAGACTTCTTTGTTGATATACACCAAATCACTTTTATGTGGTGTATATAATGTAATTTGACATAGTATATCATGAATCCCTTTATTCTCATGATATTACAAAGTTTTGATTACCTCAATTATTTGTATTCAAGTGTCTCTATTTTGGTTAGAATCTCTAACTAAAATACCATTTTTAAATGTTTTAAAGACTTATTCAACTAAATATTTCTCATTAATGTCCATGTTTTAAAAATGGTATTAAGGTTTTATTTATATGGACATTAAAGTTTTAAAATTAAAACTCCTTTTAAAAAGTTTCAAAGTGGTATGGGACACTTTGATTCAAAAATCTATTTTTAAATGGCTTCTTGACAAATAGTGTGACTTTTAAATGATTTCAAGAAAAATGGGGATATTTCTCTCAAATAGTTTTGATGATTATTTTCATCTATGTCAACATCCTTCATTATTCTTGATTGAGGTTAATGTGATACAATACAATCTTCCATATTGTAACAAATGAGTTATGTTTGACTGTGGATGTGCTATTTTTATACCATTCATGGTTAGTGGTTAAAGTATTGACATTTCGTATGCTAGTTTTAATATGATTGTTTATGTTAGGATTAAACCTGTTCATATGAGGAATGCATTGGACTTAATAAGTGACGGGTGGAGCCCGCTATAGCTCCTCGATGCATCGGTAGGTCTCATGAGACAAACTAGTGTCTTGGCACAAGGCCTTGGCAAAATCTTATTTGTATTCTTGGCACGAGGCCTTCGCTATGTGGTTATGATAGTCTGGAATTATGCATTCCATCATTATGAAAGTGGTTATTGATATTGCATGTGATCATTCGACTAGTAGAATGTCCATGTGAGTAAGTAAATGGCGTTATTTTATTTTATCTTTTCTATTTTATGTTGAAGTTCAAGTTTAAAAGGCTTTAGTTTTAGTTATAAACTACCTTAAGTGTTTATTCTTATCTATGAAAGCTTCTGCTATAATTTTATCCTTACTGAGCATCTGAGCTCACCACTTTCAATGTTTTATTTTTCCCAGGATTATGAAGAAGTAATTTATGAATGACCTGCAGGGATAGTATGAGGGGATATGAAGACAAGATGTTGTTGTAGTTTTTTTTATTATGTAATGTAAGACTTATGAATATATCTAGTGTTTCCAAGAATACTAAACTAATCGGTCTTTCGAGACGTGATACTTTGTGATCATTCCAATGTTATGTAATAATTCACCGACTCGGGTAACTGGGGTCGGGGCATTATAGTTGGTATCAGAGGAAGTTTAGTAAAAACCTTGGAAGCTAGATTTAGATAAACTCTGATTAGAGCACGTAGACCTAAGATGAACTTTGAGGATTAGTATAGAAGAACTTCCTAGAATTTTGGTATTGTAGAGATTTTGTGAGTTTTCCGAGCAATACATCCCTGTCTAGATACGAGCAGGTAGAGGCGGCTCTGGCACAGATGTACCTAGGGGTAAAACCCGAAAACACCGCTTTGAGCTAGACTCAAACGGGAAATGGTGCACGACAACGGGCCTTACTGCACTCTTGGTTATGACACTCCTGGGGGATATGCTTTGGTAAATTCACAATATTAGTATGAACCATTATTAAGGGAATACAAAAAATGCCCTTAAGAATATATGTCGGCAAATAGATAGTGGATAACCTAGATTTTAACATAGGGTACCCCAAGTTAGGATATATTGTTCATTTACAAGATTATCCTATTATGTCTATTTTTTTACATTCTTATTAGGTAAGTATTCAAAAACCCTAATTGTATTTTCTTTTTGTTAGTTGAAACATGGAGGGAGCAAGATCACGAACAACTCTTCTCTCTCTTCCTGAAGAACTACTTACAATTATTATCCAGAAGTCATGCGCAGATGATGTTGAAACTATTTCAAATGTCCAAGTTACATGCAAACAACTTTATGAGACATCAAATACCTCTAGCATTGCACGATTCTTTCAAGAATCAAGTACCGACTATGGGATAATTTTGCGCTCTCAACTTTCTTACCACGCTAAGCATGGGAAGTACCATCAGGGTCTTTTCAAATTATTCACTTTATCTCAAAATTATGATGCACTAAATGATTTTCAGGATGCTGGAGAAGAGGGAGACCTTTGAGCAGCCTATATGTATCAAATTATATATTTATGTCTTTTGGGATATATGGAAACTGATTTACCAAAACCTTATTTTGAAATATTTGAAGATGAATCAGTGATAATTTTTCTAAAAAAAATGTTAAGGACGATGTCTCAAAATTATATATAAGAAATACCTATTATTTTATGATTCATCGATGCTTAAATCGATATAATCCAAGATGGATGAAGAGTTTTTTGGTAAAGGAAGTAGATGATTTTGAAAAATTCCTGAGGTACCATTGTGACACATGAACGCATTCTACCAAAAGAAAAATCTTTCTAGTCTCTCCAGAGTTCATGTTGTGATCCACATATCTCTAGTGACAAAATACATACCAGACCCAACGCATGTACTCACCTATGAATAATTAGAACTGGAACCCGATCTATCTTATTGTGAAGATCCTATCAGAATTCTTCATACCAAAGATCAAGTGTTGAGAAACCGGATGGCTCATCTGGTAAAAGTTCTATGGAGAAATCATAAGATGGAAGAGGAAATGTGGGAACCCGAGGAACATATGATGAAAAAACTATGTGGAAATTAAATGGATGGTGAAATGCTTAAAAGTGTTAGTGCTCTTTATTGATGGGGTTACATTGGAATAATTTTCTCTTGTATGTGTAAACCTGCAATTTATCCTGTGAAAATGATATTTGACGAAGAATTATCTTTTCTGTTGAGGATATAGTTATAAATAACCATTTAGTCTTATATGATCATTGGGGTTTGAGAGAATTATAAGTTATTATAATTTGGGATGAAAATGCAAGGTATGATATAACATTTGTGGTTAAATTATGTTATGGTAATGTTATAAAATATAGTTTTTGAAAAAAGACAACACGTAGACCGGGTGACAACCCGTCGCGTCGGACCAAGCTGTGAGAATTGAACCCACAACCAAAGTGTGAGTGAGATTTATCGCCTACCACTGGACTATGTGAAGTCCCTAGTTAGTGTGACTATTATTTTTAGTTAAATGATTTTATTGATCAATAATAATTTGATTTGGGATCTTATGTCTTATCAAATGAATACCCTTAGTATAGGAAAATGATTTGGTGATTAAGTGATAAATGTTATTTTGGAAGTTGTTCGCTTTGTTGAGAACACTATATGCCAAAGGAAAATAGAGTAGTATGGGATTTCATTTGAGGAGTAATGGTGGATTTTTATCTTTGTTTTTATTTTGGATTTATAGTGATTTTGGTTGTTTATGGAAATGATTAGGTTAATTACTTCTAAGTATGTGACGTTATGAGTAATTAATGTCATTTGGAGATACAATTTAATGTGGAAGACTACATTCTTATAAGTTTTGAGTTTCAATATTAGTTTGGATTATATTGAATGATTTTACAGACAATTGATTTTGTAATGTCATTTATTTAACTTTGGGGTATTGATGGTTTAATTTTAGAAATTAAGATTAGTTTTTTTCTCTAATGGAATATCCATTTGGGGGGTCATCAGATATTAGACTAACCATTTTGGATTTGATTAATCTCTAAAGACAAGGTAAATATATAGTTTATCCTACGTGGATCATGTATTTCTAAAGAAGTTTATTCTAGATCTTCCATTATGGCCAAGTCTTCTTGAATACTCATTGTTAAAAAAATGAGTTAGTGTTAAAAAGTTATTAAAGAATGAAACTATACTTAAAAAGTAAGTATATCTCTTTATGTTCTTAGTTAATTTCATAAATTAATTCCTCGTCCTTATGTAATGTAACTTAAAATAAAAAAATGTTGTCCGTTTACTTTTCCTACTGGGAGACTAAGGACCGTTTGTCCCAACACAAGTTTGTGATTTTATTATTGTTAACTTTCTCCTGATCATCTTTTCTATCTCTCTCTATCAGAACTGAACACTTAGTTTATCATCCATATCCATGTTTTCCTACATGGAATCCTAGTATGGGTTATCTTGGGTGACCTTTATACCTGTCTTTCTTTCTTTTAAAGTGATAGTTTTATTGACTCTTTTTATGATGTGGGAATTTCCATTATATTCGCAAGCCTAATTTTAAAAATTGTGAGGATGCAATTTATTGAAGGAGTGGAGAATGTAACACCCCAAGCTTCCACGGTACGTTTCCCTTTGAATAATGCAATGGCGTGCATTGTACGCAACTTCGAGATTCTATCACAACAAAACCAATCAATCTAGCCATTATGAAATTTTATAAATTATATCTTTCAAAATGGACTTCATTTTTGGATTCGGAATATCGAATTTAGCCTAGGGTGAAATTTTGGTACTTTTCAGATAACTTTCGTATTTTGATGAATAGTGAAAATTACTAAATATTAATTAAAAAAAACTTTTTTTATCGAAATAATTAATATTGATAAATTATGAATTTGAGTGGTTTTAAATTATATTTAGAATATATTTTTACCATTTAATTCAATGTTTTTCATTGGACATAATTTCACAATTAAACCAGGCAGAAACAAGTGTCAATCTTTTGATAGTTATTATCTCTTAAAAACACGCTTTTTGTTTTAACAACGGGAATTAATTTTAAATTAATTTCTGAAATTTATGTATGTTGAATTTGGAAAAATGGATTCCATATTTGGAATCAGTATGTCAAAATTTTGTAAATAGGTAACTTTTATTTTTATACATTTTGAATAATTACTTCGGTAAATATTTTATTTACTGTGGTTAAAAGGTAAATCTAGTAAATAAGGGTTAAAAAATATTATAATAATAATACTAAATTACCCTAAAATGTATCCAAACCTTATTCGTGGATACATTTCCAACCATGGTCATCTTTGGGTCGATTTTGGGACCCCATGGATCCACTTGTAAGTGATAGGGACACTTTATTTTAATTAAGTTAATATGAATACAAAAATGACATAAGCATATATCGTTTAGAAAAACAATTGTTACATAGGGTTATATATGTTTGATTTTAGACTATGAATATCAATTAGAAACCTAGAAATATTTTATACATAATGATATTTTATTTATAATTTTGAGACATTAAATAATTTAATTTATTTCTGATATAATGATGATGCAGTAATTACCATAATAGTGAAAAATTAAAATAATTGATATTATAAATACCCAAATAAATATAATTTAAGACTTTTAATGAATTACAATAACTTTCTAGGATAATATTACATATTATAATTGATTTAATTGACTTTTTTCTAAGTAATCATTGTGTTATGAGTTTCACAAAAATCAAATATTGAATAGTGTCAAAATGGACATAAAAGAGTTTTTAAAACAAATATTATATTATTAATTGATATTAAATTCCTAAAAATCTAAGTTTCGGCCAAGAGACTTATATCATGATAGGTATATCAATAATGGACCACTTTTGGGTCTCTTTGATGTATATAGTAAGTTTATTAACTATATAATATAAAAATACAAAGTGACATGGTAAATGTCAAACTAATTAACTAAAAGTTAATACTTAATGATAAGGCTAATATAGTAACCCAAAACTGTCTAAATTCTATTGGATGAATGGTTTTAGACCTATCCCCACCTTAACCTTTGAATAATAAACTTTTGAGCCATTAGAAACCGAATATGAATTTATTATAAATTAATATTTCTAGCTTTTCCAAAGGTTCCCCTCACCCCTCTAATAAAAGGGAACTCCTCCTTCTCATTTCTTCACACCTTCAAAGCCTTTTGGTTCGTACAACCCCTGCCCAAATACTCTCTCAACATCCCTCTCTACAACCTAGAGGCATTTTTTTGATCAGAAAGTCATCCTAAGGAGCGCTTTTGATCAAATCAAAAGGAAGAACCCGAAGAAGAGGTAATGTTTTCACCACCCCTTTTCAAGTTCCTTTCTTCTTCCACTTCTTCTTTCTTTGTTATTACCATTCTAAAATAATAACTCCAGTATAATATATATACTGTGATGTTATTATAAATATGGTACAACCATATTCAGTATTCTATCCACCCTTTGAATAACATGTCACCATACGTGCGTACATACGGCTTACCGTCTCCACGTCGTGGTGTAATTGTTATTAAATATATTATTATTTGGATGGGTATAATAATGATGTGTAACTCATGTAAATAATAAATATAACATGATAATGATTCTATATATATGATATACCATCCAATTATATATTATTTTTATATCAAAAGAATGATATTGTCGCTCGTGCGTATGTACAGACTACCGTCTCCACGAACGCGATGAGATTCATTCTCCATCATATCCATTAAAGTATAACTATCATTTGATGATTTTAAAAATAGTATCTAAGGACTTGATATCATTCTGGATATGTATAATATACATCCCATTAATAACAAATATGGCTCACATAACAAATAATATAAAGTAAAATGAACCCGTTAACACCCGAAATGACGATAATTCTAGGATATTATTAAAAAATCAATGTTAAAAGATCATATATGATATCATATTTATGTAAATGATTCTTTTATAATTCAATAACAATTATTTCACCATTATACAGGAGGTTAACCTACCGTCGACCAAGAAAAAAGTACAAAGTAAGGGGTTTCTTAACTCACTCTTAATTTCATGAGAATTCCATTGTTCACCACTTAATTATTGCATGTGGTGTATGTATACTACCCATGATTGTATTCATTGTGTAATATACTTTAATTTATGGGTATTTACATCATCATGGTGTGATCCTTCTTTCATGGGTGTATGTTTCGTAAGTTACCTAATCGATAAGGGAAATTGAAATTCCAATTTCCACTCATTTGGCTTTACGCATATTTCATTGATTATATTACTCCAAGATTATGTGTGGAATCACTATTCATTTTATTATGTCATAATTTCCACTCCCCTTCCCGTGGATATACTATTGATACACATAATCACTCCATTGATAATTTCTCAAGTCATCGATATGAATTTGATAAGAGTAATTTTAACTCACTCTCCATTTGTTGAGTTAAACATCCAATTCATTGGTGTTGTTTTTATAATATTATGTGTGAATATCTTTTGATTGATTTACACTGAATATCCAATCATATTTAGTGTATTTATATTTGTCACACATAACTATGTCGTTGATTTATCCTTAACCTAAGGATACGACCTTTATGAGAGATTTCATCTCAATTTACATTCCATTGAAACTTCTTTGTTGATATACACCAAATCACTTTTATGTGGTGTATATAATGTAATTTGACATAGTATATCATGAATCCCTTTATTCTCATGATATTACAAAGTTTTGATTACCTCAATTATTTTTATTCAAGTGTCTCTCTTTTGGTTAGAATCTCTAACTAAAATACCATTTTTAAATGTTTTAGAGACTTATTCATCTAAATCTTGCTCATTAATGACCATGTTTTAAAAATGGTTTTAAGGATTTATTTATATGGACATTAAAGTTTTAAAATTAAAACTCCTTTTAAAAAGTTTCACAGTGGTATGGGACACTTTGATTCAAAAATCTATTTTTAAATGGCTTCTTGACAAATAGTGTGACTTTTAAATGATTTCAAGAAAAATGGGGATATTTCTCTCAAATAGTTTTGATGATTATTTTCATCTAGGTCAACATCCTTCATTATTCTTGATTGAGGTTAATGTGATATAATACAATCTTCCATATTGTATCAAATGAGTTATGTTTGACTGTGGTGTGCTATTTTTATACCATTCATGGTTAGTGGTTAAAGTATTGACATTTCGTATGCTAGTTTTAATACGAATGTTTATGTTATGTTTAAACCTATTCATATGAGGAATGAATTGGACTTAATAAGTGACGGGTGGAGCCCGCGATAGCTCCTCGATGCATCGGTAGGTCTCATGAGACAAACTAGTGTCTTGGCACAAGGCCTTGGAAAAAACTTATTTGTAGTCTTGGCACGAGGCCTTGGCTATGTGGTTATGATAGTCTGGCATTATGAATTCCATCATTATGAAAATGGTTATTGATATTGAATGTGATCATTCGACTAGTATAATATCTATGTGAGTAAGTAAATTGCGTTATTTTATGTTATCTTTGCCATTTTTTGCTGAAGTTCAAGTTTCAAATGCTTTTGTTTTAGTTATAAACTTCCTTAAGTGTTTATTCTTATCAATGAAAGCTTCTGCTATAATGTTATCCTTACTGAGCATCTGATATCACCCCTTTCAATGTTTTATTTTTCCCAGGATTATGAATAAGTAATTTATGAATGACCTGCAGGGATAGTATGAGGGGATATGAAGACAAGATGTTGTTGTAGTTTTTTTTATGATGTAATGTAAGACTTATGAATATATCTAGTGTTTCCAATACTACAAAACTAATTGGTCTTTTGAGACGTGATCCTTTGTGATCATGTCAACGTTATGTAATAATGCACCGACTCTGGGTAACTGGGGTCGAGGCGTTACAGTTGGTATCAGAGGAAGTTTAGTACAAACCATGGAAGCAAGATTTCGATAAACTCTGATTAGAGCACATAGACCTAAGATGAACGTTGAGGATTAGTATAGAAGAACTTCCTAGAGTTTTGGTATTGTAGAGATTTTGTGAGTTTTCCGAGCAATACATCCATGTCTGGATACGAGCTGGTAGAGGCAGCTTTGGCACAGATGTACCTTGGGGTAAAACCTGAAAACACTGCTTTGAGCTAGACTCGAACGAGAACTGGTGCACGACAACGGGCCTTTCTTCACTCTTGGTTACGACACTCCCGGGCGATATTCTTTGGTAAATTCACAAGATTAGTATGAACCATTGTTAAGGGAATACAAAAAATTCCCCTAAGAATATATGTCAGCAAATAGATAGTGGATAACCTAGATTTTAACATAGGGTACCCCAAGTTAGGATATATTTTTCAATTACAAGATTATCATATTATGTCTATTTTTTTAAATTCTTATTAGATAAGTATTCAAAAACCCTAATTGTATTTTATTTTTGTTAGTTGAAACATGGAGGGAGCAAGATCACGAACAACTCTTCTCTCTCTTCCTGAAGAACTACTTACAATTATTATCCAAAAGTCATGCACAGATGATGTTGAAACTTTTTAAATGTCCAAGTTACATGCAAACAACTTTATGAGACATCCAATACCTCTAGCATTGCACGATTCTTTCAAGGATCAAGTACCGACTATGGGATAATTTTGTGCTCTCTACTTTCTTACCACGCTATGTGTGGGAAGTACCATCAGGGTCTTTTAAAATTATTCACTTCATCTCAAAATTAGGATGCACTAAATGATTTTCAATATGCTGCAGAAGAGGGAGACCTTCGAGCAGCCTATATGTATCAAATTATATATTTATGTCTTTTGGGATATACGAAAACTGATTTACCAAAACCTTATTTTGAAATATTTGAAGATGAATCAGTGAGAATTTTTCTAAAAAACATGTTAAAGATGATGTCTCAAAATTACATATAAGAAATACCTATTTTTTTATGATGCATTGATGCTTCCATCGATATAATCCAAGATGGATGAAGAGTTTTTGGGTAAAGGAAGTATATGATTTTGAAAAATTACTGAGGTACCATTGTGACACATGAACTCATTCTACCAAAAGGAAAATCCACCTAGTCTCTCTAGAGTTCATGTTGTGATCCACATATCTCTAGTGACAAAATACATACCTGACCCAACGCATGTACTCACCTATGAAGAATTTGAACTGGAACCTGATCTATCTTATTGTGAACAGCCTATCAAAATTCTTCATACCAAAGATCAAGTGTTGAGAAACCGGATGGCTCATCTGGTAAAAGTTCTATGGAGAAATCATAAGATAGAAGAGGCAATGTGGGAACCCGAGGAACATATGATGAAGAATCTATGTGGAAATAAATGGATGGTGAAATGTTTAAAAGTGTTAGTTCTCTTTATTGATGGGAATAAATTGGAATAATTTTCTCATGTATGTGTAAACCTGCAATTTATCATGTGAAAATGATATTTGAGGAAGAATTATCTTTTCTGTTGCAGATATAGTTATAAATAATCATTTGGTCTTATATGTTCATTGGGGTTTGAGAGAATTATAAGTTATTATAATTTGGGATGAAAATGCAAGGTATGATATAACATTTGTGGTTAAATTATGTTATGGTAATGTTATAAAATATAGTTTTTGAAAAAAGAAAACACGTAGACCGGGTGACAACCCGTCGCGTCGGACAAAGCTGTGAGAATCGAACCCACAACCAAAGTGCGAGTGGGATTTGTCGCCTACCACTGGACTACGTGAAGTCCCTGGTTAGTGTGACTATTATTTTTAGTTAAATGATTTTATTTATCAATAATAATTTGATTTGGAATCTTATGTCTTATCAAATGAATACCCTTATGATAGGAAAATGATTTGGTGATTAAGTGATAAATGTTATTTTGGAAGTTGTTCTCTTTGTTGATAACACTATATGACAAAGGAAAATAGAGTAGTATGGGATTTCATTTGAGGAGTATTGGGGGATTTTTATCTATGTTTTTATTTTGGATTTATAGTGATATGGGTTGTTTATGGAAATGATTAGGTTAATTACTTCTAAGTATGTGACTTTATGAGTAATTAATGTCATTTGGAGATACAATTTAATGTGAAAGACTACATTCTTATAGGTTTTGAGTTTCAATATTAGTTTGGATTATATTGAAGGATTTTATGGACAATTGATTATTTAATGTCATTTATTTAACTTTGGGGTATTTATGGTTTAATTTTAGAAATTAAGATTAGTTTTTTTTCTCTAATGGAATTTCCATTTGGGGGGTCATCAGATATTATACTAACCATTTTGGTTTTGATTAATCTATAAAGACAAGGTAAATATATAGTTTATCCTACATGGATCATATATTTCTATAGAAGTTTATTCTAGCTCTTCCATTGTGACCAAGTCTTCTTGAATACTCATTGTTAAAAAAATGAGTTAGTGTTAAAAAGTTATTAAAGAATGAAACTATACTTAAAAAGTAAGTATATCTCTGTATGTTCTTAGTTAATATCATAAATGAATTCCTCATCCTTATGTAATGTAACTTAAAATAAAAAAATGTTGTCCGTTTACTTTTCCTACTGGGAGACTAAGGACCGATTGTCCAAACACAAGTTTGTGAATTTCTTATTGTTAACTTTCTCCTGATCATGTTTTTTATCCCTCTCCATCATAACTGAACACTTAGTTTATCATCCATATCCATGTTTTCCGACATGGAATCCTAGTATGGGTTATCTTGGGTGACCTTTATACCTGTCTTTCTTTCTTTTAAAGTGATAGTTTTATTGATTCTTTTTCTGATGTGGGACTTTCCATTATATTCGAAAGCCCAATTTTAAAAATTGCAAGGATGCAATTTATTAATGGTGGGGAGAATGTAACACCCCAAGCTTCCACGGTACGTTTCCCTTTGAATAATGCAGTGGCATGCATTGTACGCAACTTCGAGATTCTAACACACCAAAACCAATCAATCTAGCCGTTATGAAATTTTATAAATTCTATCTCTCAAAATGGACTTCATTTTTGGATTCGTAATATTTAAATTAGGCTAGGGTGAAATTTTGGTACTTTTCGGATAACTTTCATATTTTGATGAATAGTGAAAATTACTAAATTTTAATTAAAAACAACTTTTTTAATCGAAATAATTAATATTGATAAATTATAATTTTGAGTGGTTTTAAATTATATTTAGAATATATTTTTACCATTTAATTCAATGTTTTTCATTGGACATAATTTCACAATTAAACCAGACATAAACAAGTGTCAATCTTTTGATAGTTATTATCTCTTAAAAACACGCTTTTTGTTTTAACAACAGGAATTAATTTTAAATTAATTTCTGCCACTTCTGTGTATTGAATTTGGAAAAATGGATTCCATATTTGGAATCAGGATGTCCAAATTGTGTAAATAGGTTACTTTTATTTTTAGACATTTTGAATAATTACTTCGTTAAATATTTTATTTACCGTGGTTAAAAGGTAAATCCGGTAAATAAGGGTTAAAAAATAATATTATAACAATACTAAATTACCCTAAAACGTTCCCTAACCTTATTGGTGGATACATTTCTGACCATGGGAATATTTGGGTCTATTTTGAGACCCCATGGATCCACTTTTAAGTGATAGGGACACTTTATTTTAATTAAGTTAAAATGAATACAAAAATGACACATGCATATATCTTTTAGAAAAACAATTGTTACATAGGGTTATATATGTTGGATTTTAGACTATAAATATTAATTATAAAGCTAAAACGCTTTTCTACATAATGATATTTTATTTATAATTTTTAGACATTAAATAATTTAATTTATTTATGACACAATGATGATGCAGTAATTAACAAAATAGTGAAAAATTAAAATAATTGATATTATAAATACCCAAATAAATATAATTTAAGACTTTTAATGAATTAAAATAATTTTCTAGGATAATATTACATATTATGATTTATTTATTTGACTTTTTTCGAATTAATCATTCTGTTATGAGTTTCAAAAAAATCAACTATTGAATAGTGTCAAAATGGACATAAAAGAGTTTTTAAAACAAATATTATATTATTAATTGATATTAAATTCCTAAAAATATGAGGTTCAGAAAAAAGACTTATATCATGATATTTATATCATTAATGGACCACTTGGGGGTCTCTTGGATGTATATAGTAAGTTTATTAACTATATAATATAAAAATACAAAGTGACATGGTAAATGTCAAACTAATTAACTAAGAGTTAATACTTAATGATAAGGTTAATATAGTAACCCAAACCTCTCTAAATTCTATTGGTTTAATGTTTTTCGACCTATCCACACCTTAACCTTTGAATAATCAACTTTGGAGCCATTATAAACCAAATATGAATTTATTATAAATTAATATTTCTAGCTTTTCCAAAGGATCCCCTCACCCCTCTTATAAAAGGACACTCCTCCTTCTCATTTATTCACACCTTGAAATCCTTTTGGTTCGGCCAAACCCTGCCCAAATACTCTCTCAAATTCCCTCACTACAACCTAAAGGCCTTATTTTGATCAGGAAGCCATCTTATGGAGCCCTTTTGATCAAATAAAAAGGAAGAACCCGAAGAAGAGGTAATGTTTTCACTGCCCCTTTTCAAGTTCCTTTCTTCTTCCACTTCTTATTTCTTTGTTATTACCATTATAAAATAATAAATCTAGTATCATATATATACTCTGATGTTATTATAAATATGTTACAACAATATTCAGTATTCTATCCACCCTTTGAATAACATGTCACCATACGTGTGTATGTACGACTTACCGTCTCCACGTCGTGGTGTAATTGTTATTCAATATATTATTATTTGGATGGGTATAATAATGATGTGTAAATCATGTAAATAATAAATATAACATGATAATGATTCTTTATATAAGATATACCATCCAATTATATGTTATTTTAATAACAAAAGAATGATATTATCGCCCGTGCGTACGTACGGACTACCGTCTCCACGAACGCGATGAGATTCATTCTCCATAATATCCATTAAAGTATAACTATCATTTGATGATTTTAAAAATAGTATCTAAGGACTTGATATCATTCTGGATATGTATAATATGCATCCCATTAATAACAAATATGGCTCACATAACAAAGAATATAAAGTAAAATGAACCCGTTAACACCCGAAATGACGATAATTCTAAGATATTATTAACAAATAAATGTTAAAAGATCATATATGATATCATATTAATGTAAATTATTCTTGTATAATTCAATAACAATTATTTCTCCATTATACAGGAGGTTATCCTACCGTCGACCAAGGAAAAAGTACAAAGTAAGGGGTTTCTTAACTCACTCTTAATTTCATGAGAATTCCATTGTTCACCACTTAATTATTGCATGTGGTGTATGTATAATGACCATGATTGTATTAATTGTGTAATATACTTTAATTTATGGGTATTTACATTATCATATTTTGATCCTTATTTTATGGGTGTATGTTTCATAAGTTACCTAATCGATATGGGAAATTGAAATTTCAATTTCCACTCATTTGGCTTTACACATATTTCATTGATTATATTACTCCAAGATTATGTGTGGAATCACTATTCATTTGATTATGTCATAATTTCCACTCCCCTTCCTGTGGATATACTATTGATACACATAATCACTCCATTGATAATTTATCAAGTCATCGATATGAATTTGATAAGATTAATTTTAACTCACTCTCCATTTGTTGAGTTAAACATCCAATTCATTGGTGTTGTTTTTATAAGATTATGTGTGAATATCCTTTGATTGATTTACACTGAATATCCAATCATATTTAGTGTATTTATATTTGTCACACATAACTATGTCATTGATTTATCCTTAACCTAAGGATATGGCCTTTAAGAGAGATTTCATCTCAATTTACATTCCATTGAGACTTCTTTGTTGATATACACCAAATCACTTTTATGTGGTGTATATAATGTAATTTGACATAGTATATCATGAATCCCTTTATTCTCATGATATTACAAAGTTTTTATTACCTCAATTATTTGTATTCAAGTGTCTCTCTTTTGGTTAGAATCTCTAACTAAAATACAATTTTTAAAAGTTTTAAAGACTTATTCATCTAAATCTTGCTCATTAATGTCCATGTTTTAAAAATGGTTTTAAGGATTTATTTATATGGACATTAATGTTTTAAAATTAAAACTCCTTTTAAAAAGTTTCAAAGTGGTATGGTACACTTTGATTCAAAAATCTATTTTTAAATGGCTTCTTGACAAATAGTGTGACTTTTAAATGATTTCAAGAAAAAGCGGGATATTTCTCTCAAATAGTTTTGATGATTATTTTCATTTATGTCAACATCTTTCATTATTCTTGATTGACGTTAATGTGATACAATACAATCTTCCATATTGTCTCAAATGAGTTATGTTTGACTGTGGATGTGATATTTTTATACCATTCATGGTTAGTGGTTAAAGTATTGACATTTCGTATGCTAGTTTTAATACAAATGTTTATGTTATGTTTAAACATGTTCATATGAGGAATGAATTTGACTTAATAAGTGACGGTTGGAGCCCGCTATAGATCCTAGATGCATCGGTATGTCTCAGGAGACAAACTAGTGTCTTGGCACAAGGCCTTGGCAAAATTTTATTTGTAGTCTTGGCACGCGGCCTTGGCTATGTGGTTATGAGAGTCTGGAATTATGCATTCCATCATTATGAAAGTGGTTATTGATATTGCATGTGATCATTCGACTAGTAGAATATACATGTGAGTATGTAAATGGAATTATTTTATTTTATCTTTTCCATTTTATGCTGAAGTTCAAGTTTAAAAGGCTTTTGTTTTAGCTATAAACTACCTTAAGTGTTTATGCTTATCTATGAAAGCTTCTGCTATAATTTTATCCTTACTGAGCGTCTGAGCTCACCCCTTTCAATGTTTTATTTTTCCCAGGATTATGAAGAAGTAATTTATGAATGACCTGCAGAGATAATATGAGAGGATATGAAGACAAGATGTTGTTGTAGTTTTTTTTTATGATGTAATGTAAGACTTATGAATATATCTAGTGTTTCTAAGACTACTAAACTAATCGGTCTTTCGAGACGTGATCCTTTGTGATCATACCAATGTTATGTAATAATGCACCGACTCTGGGTAACTGGGGTCTGGGCGTTACAGTTGGTATCAGAGGAAGTTTAGTACAAACCTTGGAAGCTAGATTTAGATAAACTCTGATTAGAGCACGTAGACCAAAGATGAACTTTGAGGATTAGTATAGAATAACTTCCTAGATTTTTGGTATTGTAGAGATTTTGTGAGTTTTCTGAGCAATAAATCCATGTCTAGATACGAGCAGGTAGAGGCGGCTCTGGAATAGATGTACCTAGGGGTAAAACCCAAAAACACCGCTTTGAGCTAGACTCGAACGGGAACTGGTGCACGACAACAGGCCTTGCTGCACTCTTGGTTACGACACTCCTGAGGGATATGCTTTGGTAAATTCACAAGATTAGTATGAACCATTATTAAGGGAATACAAAAAATTCCCCTAAGAATATATGTCGGCAAATAGATAGTGGACAACCTAGATTTTAACATAGGGTACCCAAGTTAGGATATATTGTTCAATTACAAGATTATCCGATTATGTCTATTTTTTTTACATTTTTATTAGAGAAGTATTAAAAAACCCTAATTGTATTTTCTTTTTGTTAGTTGAAACATGGAGGGAGAAAGATCATGAACAACTCTTCTCTCTCTTCCTGAAGAACTACTTACAATTATTATCCATAAGTCATGCGCAGATGATGTTGAAACTTTTTCAAATGTCTAAGTTACATGCAAACAACTTTATGAGACATCCAATACCTCTAGCATTGCACGATTATTTCAAGGATCAAGTACCGACTATGGGATAATTTTGCGCTCTCAACTTTCTTACCACGCTAAGCATAGGAAGTACCATCAGGGTCTATTCAAATTATTCACTTTTTCTCAAAATTAAGATACACTAAATGATTTTCATGATGCTGCAGAAGAGGGAGACCTTCGAGCAGCCTATATGAATCAAATTATATATTTATGTCTCTTAGGATATACGGAAACTGATTTACTCAAACCTTATTTTGAAATATTTGAAGATGAATCAGTGAGAATTTTTCTAAAAAAACATGTTAAAGACGATGTCTCAAAATTATATATAAGAAATAACTATTTTTTATGATGCATCGATGCTTCCATCGATATAATCCAAGATGGATGAAGAGTTTTTGGGTAAAGGAAGTAGATTATTTTGAAAAATTTCTGAGGTACCATTGTGACACATGAACGCATTCTACCAAAAGGAAAATCCGCCTAGTCTCTCCAGAGTTCATGTTGTGATCCACATATCTCTAGTGACAAAATATATACCTGACCCAACACATGTACTCGCCTATGAAGAATTAGAACTGGAACCTGATCTATCTTATTATGAAGAGCCTATCAGAATTCTTCATACCAAAGATCAAGTGTTGAGAAACAGAATGGCTCATCTGGTAAAAGTTCTATGGAGAAATAATAATATGGAAGAGGCAATGTGGGAACCCGAGGAACATATGATGAAGAACCTATGTTGAAATAAATGGATGGTGAAATGTTTAAAAGTGTTAGTGCTCTTTATTGATGGGATTACATTGGAATAACTTTCTCTTGTATGTGTAAACCTGCAATTTATCATGTGAAGATGATATTTGAGGAAGAATTATCTTTTCTGTTGCGGATATAGTTATAAATAACCATTTGGTCTTATATGATCATTGGGGTTTGAGAGAATTATAAGTTATTATAATTTGGGATCAAAATTCAAGGTATGATATAACATTTGTAGTTAAATTATGTTATGGTAATGTTATAAAATATAGTTTTTGAAAAAAGACAACACGTAGACCGAGTGACAACCCATCACGTCGGACAAAGCTGTGAGAATCGAACCCACAACCAAAGTGCAAGTGGGATTTATCGCCTTCCACTGGACTACGTGAAGTCCCTGGTTAGTGTGACTATTATTTTTAGTTAAATGATTTTATTGATCAATAATAATTTTATTTGGGATCTTATGTCTTATCAAATGAATACCCTTAGTATAGGAAAATGATTTGTTGATTAAGTGATAAATGTTATTTTGGAAGTTGTTCACTTTGTTGAGAACACTATATGCCAAAGGAAAATAGAGTAGTATGGGATTTCATTTGAGGAGTAATGGTGGATTTTTATCTTTGTTTTTATTGTGGATTTATAGTGATTTGGGTTGTTTATGGAAATGATTAAGTTAATTACTTCTAAGTATGTGACTTTATGAGTAATTAATGTCATTTGGAGATACAATTTAACGTGGAAGACTAAATACTTATAAGTTTTGAGTTTCAATATTAGTTTGGATTATATTAAAGGATTTTATGGACAATTGATAATTTAATGTCATTTATTTAACTTTGGGGTATTTATGGTTTAATTTTAGAAATTAAGATTAGTTTTTTTCTCTCTAATGGAATATCGATTTTGGGGTTCATCAGATATTATACAAACCATTTTGGTTTTGATTAATCTCTAAATACAAGGTATATATATAGTTTATCCTACGTGGATCATGTATTTCTATAGAAGTTTATTCTAGCTCTTCCATTGTGACCAAGTCTTCTTGAATACTCATTGTTAAAAAAAATGAGTTAGTGTTAAAAAGTTATTAAAGAATGAAACTCTACTTAAAAAGTAAGTATATCTCTTTATGTTCTTAGTTAATATCATAAATGAATTTTTCGTCCTTATGTAATGTAACTTAAAATAAAAAAATGTTGTCCATTTACTTTTCCTACTGGGAGACTAAGGACCGTTTTTTCCAACACAAGTTTGTGATTTTATTATTGTTAACTTTATCCTGATCATGTTTTCTATCCCTCTCCATCAGAACTGAACACTTAGTTTATCATCCATATTCATGTTTTCCTACACGGAATCCTAGTATGGGTTATCTTGGGTGACCTTTATACCTGTCTTTCTTTATTTTAAAGTGATAGTTTTATTGACTCTTTTTCTGATGTGGGACTTTCCATTATATTCTCAAGCCCAATTTTAAAAATTTCGAGGATGCAATATATTGAATGAGTGGAGAATGTAACACCCCAAGCTTCCACGGTATGTTTCCCTTTGAATTATGCAATGGTGTGCATTGTACGCAACTTTGAGATTCTAACACACCAAAACCAATAAATCTAGCCGTTATAAAATTTTATAAATTCTATCTCTCAGAATGGACTTCATTTTTCGATTCAGAATATCGAAATTAGCCTAAGGTGAAATTTTGGTACTTTTCGGATAACTTTCATATTCTGATAAATAGTCAAAACTACTAAATTTTAATTAAAAACAGCTTTTTTAATCGAAATAATTAACATTGATAAATTATAAATTTGTGTGGTTTTAAATTATATTTAGAATATATTTTTACCATTTAATTCAATGTTTTTCATTGGACATAATTTCACAATTAAACCAGACATAAACAAGTGTCAATCTTTTGATAGTTATTATCTCTTAAAAACACACTTTTTGTTTTAACAACGGGAATTAATTTTAAATTAATTTATGCCACTTTTTTGTATTGAATTTGAAAAAATGGATTCCATATTTGGAATCAGGATTTCCAAATTGTGTAAATAGGTAACTTTTATTTTTAGACATTTTGAATAATTACTTCGGTAAATATTTTATTTACCGTGGTTAAAAGGTAAATCCGGTAAATAAGGGTTACAAAATAATATTATAATAATACTAAATTACCCTAAAACGTGTCCTAACCTTATTGGTGGATACATGTCCGACCATGGGCATCTTTGGGTCGATTTTGGGACCCCATGGATCCACTTGTATGTGATAGGGACACTTTATTTTAATTAAGTTAAAATGAATACAAAAATGACACAAGCATATATCTTTTAGAAAAAAAAATTGTTACATAGGGTTATATATGTTGTATTTTAGACTATAAATATTAATTAGAAATATAAAAAGATTTTCTACATAATGATATTTTATTTATAATTTTTATACATTAAATAATTTAATTTATCTATGACACAATGATGATGCAGTAATTACCATAATAGTGAAAAATTAAAATAATTGATATTATAAATACCCAAATAAATATAATTTAAGACTTTTAATGAATCAAAATAATTTTCTAGGATAATATGACATATTAGGATATATTTAATAGACTTTTTTCGAAGTAATCATTCTGTTATGAGTTTCAAAAAAATCAACTATTGAATAGTGTCAAAATGGACATAAAAGAGTTTTTAAAAACAATATTATATTATAAATTGATATTAAATTCCTAAAAATATAAGGTTCTGAAAATAGACTTATATCATGATAGTTATATCATTAATGGACCACTTGGGGGTCTCTTGGATGTATATAGTAAGTTTATTAACTATATAATATAAAAATACAAAGTGACATGGTAAATGTCAAACTAATTAACTAAGAGTTAATACTTAATGATAAGGTTAATATAGTAACCCAAACCTCTCTAAATTATATTGGTTGAATGGTTTTCTACCTATCCACACCTTAAACTTTGAATAATCAACTTTGGAGCCATTATAAACTGAATATGAATTTATTATAAATTAATATTTCTAGCTTTTCCAAAGGAGCCCCTCACCCCTCTTATAAAAGGACACTCCTCCTTCTCATTTATTCACACCTTCAAAGCCTTTTGGTTCGGCCAACCCCTGCCCAAATACTCTCTCGACTTCCCTCACTACAACCTAGAGGCCTTAGTTTGATCAGGAAGCCATCCTAAGTAACCCTTTGGATCAAATAAAAAGGAAGAACCCGAAGAAGAGGTAATGTTTTCACCGCCCCTTTTCAAGTTCCTTTCTTCTTCCTATTCTCATTTCTTGGTTATTACCATTCTAAAATAATAACTCCAGTATCATATATATACTGTGATGTTATTATAAATATGTTACAACAATATTCAGTATTCTATCCACCCTTTGAATTACATGTCACCATACGTGTGCACGTACGGCTTATTGTCTCCTCGTCGTGGTGTAATTGTTATTCAATATATTATTATTTGGATGGGTATAATAATGATGTGTAACTCATGTAAATAATAAATATAACATGATAATGATTCTGTATATAAGATATACCATCCAATTATATGTTATTCTAATATCAAAAGAATGATATTATCACCCGTGCGTACGTACGGACTATCGTCTCCACGAACGCGATGAGATTCATTCTCCATCATATCCATTAAAGTATAACTATCATTTGATGATTTTAAAAATAGTATCTAAGGACTTTATATCATTATGGATATGTATAATATGCATCCCATTAATAACAAATATGGCTCACATAACAAAGAATATAAAGTAAAATGAACCCGTTAACACCCGAAATGACGATAATTATAAGATATTATTAACAAATCAATGTTAAAAGATCATATATGATATCATATTAATGTAAATTATTCTTGTATAATTCAATAACAATTATTTCACCATTATACAGGAGGTTATCCTACCGTCGACCAAGGAAAAAGTACAAAGTAAGGGGTTTCTTAACTCACTCTTAATTTCGTGAGAATTCCATTGTTCACCACTTAATTATTGCATGTGGTGTATGTATACTGCCCATGATTGTATTCATTGTGTAATATACTTTAATTTATGGGTATTTACATAATCATGGTATGATCCTTATTTCATGGGTGTATGTTTCGTAAGTTAACTAATCGATAAGGGAAATTGAAATTTCAATTTCCACTCATTTGGCTTTACGCATATTTCATTGATTATATTACTCCAAAATTATGTGTGGAATTACTATTAATTTGATTATTTCATAATTTCCACTCCCCTTCCTGTGGATATACTATTGATACACATAATCACTCCATTGATAATTTCTCAAGTCATCGATATGAATTTGATAAGAGTAATTTTAACTCACTCTCCATTTGTTGAGTTAAACATCCAATTCATTGGTGTTGTTTTTATAAGATTATGTGTGAAATACTTTTATTGATTTACACTAAATATCCAATCATATTTAGTGTATTTATATTTTTCACACATAACTATGTCGTTGATTTATCCTTAACCTAAGGATACGACCTCTATGAGAGATTTCACCTCAATTTACATTCCATTGAGACTTCTTTGTTGATATACACCAAATCACTTTTATGTGGTGTATATAGTGTAATTTGACAAAGTATATCATGAATCCCTTTATTCTCATGATATTACAAAGTTTTGATTACCTCAATTATTTGTATTCAAGTGTCTCTCTTTTGGTTAGAATCTCTAACTAAAATACCATTTTTAAATGTTTTAAAGACTTATTCATCTAAATCTTGCTCATTAATGTCCATGTTTTAAAAATGGTTTTAAGGATTTTTTTATATAGACACTAAAGTTTTAAAATTAAAACTCCTTTTAAAAAATTTCAAAGTGGTATAGGACACTTTGATTTAAAAATCTATTTTTAAATGGCTTCTTGACAAATAGTGTGACTTTTAAATGATTTCAAGAAAAATGGGGATATTTCTCTCAAATAGTTTTGATGATTATTTTCATCTATGTCAACATCCTTCATTATTCTTGATTGAGGTTAATGTGATACAATGCAATCTTCCATATTGTATCAAATGAGTTATGTTTGACTGTGGATGTGCTATTTTTATACCATTCATGGTTAGTGGTTAAAGTATTGACATTTTTTATGCTAGTTTTAATACGGATGTTTATGTTATGTTTAAACCTATTCATATGAGGAATTCATTGGACTTAATAAGTGACGGGTGGAGACCGCTATAGCTCCTCGATGCATCGGTAGGTCTCATGAGACTAACTAGTGTCTTGGCACAAGGCCTTGGAAAAATCTTATTTGTAGTCTTGGGACGAGGCCTTGGCTATGTGGTTATGATAGTCTAGCATTATGCATTCCATCATTATGAAAGTGTTTATTGATATTGCATGTGATCATTCGACTAATAGATTATCCATGTGATTAAGTAAATGGAATTATTTTATTTTATCTTTGACATTTTATGCTAAATTTCAAGTTTAAAAGGCTTTTGTTTTAGTTATAAACCACCTTAAGTGTTTATGCGTATCTATGAAAGCATCTGCTATAATTTTATCCTTACTGAGCATCTGAGCTCACCCCTTTTAATGTTTTATTTTTCCCAGGGTTATGATGAAGTAATTTATGAATGAACTGCAGGGATAGTATGAGGGGATATGAAGACAAGATGTTGTTGTAGTTTTTTTTATGATGTAATGTAAGACTTATGAATATATCTAGTGTTTCAAAGACTACTAAACTAATCGGTCTTTCGAGACGTGATCCTTTGTGATCATTCCAATGTTATGTAATAATGCACCGACTCTGGGTAACTGGGGTCAGGGCGTTACGTATTTGGTGGTGTCTCTCACCGTCGATGCCTTCTCGGCTAGGAATCTCTCCACAAGTAGAGATCACTCTATCAATCGAGCATGAATCGGGATATTGAGAGAAATATTTGATTCCTTGATCTCCCATCGGAGTCCCTTCTCAATGGTATGGGCCCTGAAGAAAGGGTCTCGTACCATTTTAGTGCAGTAGTGGGAGAGGTCGTTAAACCTCATCGAGTACTGGGCCACAGTCAGGCTTCCCTTTTGTAGGTGCAGTATCTCTTGAGTACGCACTGAGCAAAGATTCACTGGTAATAAATCTATCTGGAATAGGCTCTCGAAATCCAACTAGGCATGGTTCACCTCCTTGTGTGTCTGGAGAGACAATCTCGGTCATCTCCTAGTCATGACTTGAAAAAGGCTAGAAACTAAGACCACCATCTGGTCTGTAGGTGTCTCTACCAGGTGAAAAAAATTTGTAACTGTCTCAAGCCAGTCCTCAATTTCATAAGGATCTGTCTCGCCTCAAAACACCATAAGCCTCTATCTCGGTAACTTGTGCATCACGCTCAGTCGGCATGTACTGTTTGTTGGTGGGGCTGGTAGAAACTTCTTCTCTATGGGTGGTGGTGCTTCTAGTACACCACCCAAACATTCTATTTCTGTATGTGGTCCCTACACCGATGCCTTGTTGATTGGTAGGCCATCATCGTGATCCCTTACTAGAATCCTGGCTAGCATTCTTCAGGGACGCATGCTATAAGGAAACAGATGCACCATGGTCAATAAGTTATTCCTCGAGAGCTGGCTCAAAAGAGATAAGGATAAAAACATTTCCAAAACACATTCAACTAGTTTTTTCGTGCACCGAGTCAGAAAAAAGAATTCAAGGTCATGTTGTATGGATATGTCGGCCACTGCACCAACACTGGACTCCTCGTACTGAAAGCTGAACTCAAGACACTTTACACTATTTCCCCCAACGAAAATACAGACTCTTAGTTCTTTTTGTAGAACTAACCACCCTTTGATACCACTTTTTCACAACCCATCCCCGAGGATCATGTTGTCACTAACCCAAGTCTACCTTCCATAGGCCAAAGGCTGGTGACTAGCACCAGAAATGCATATCCCAAAAAGGGAAGGAGTTTCCTTTAAACCTTTACACACGTAGACATGGCATACTTTACAAAGAAACCCACAAAGGAAAAAAAGTACAACCACCACAGAGTACCACCGCTAAGCGTAAAAGGTGAAAACTAAAAGTAAAGAGGGTAGAATATAAGCCCAAGTACCCAAAAAGTAAAAAATACAATTGAAGTCCACCTTGATGTATCTAAGGGTAGTGGAATTAAATCCTAAAGCTATAAAAGTATTCCTCGTCCGATCCTACTTCATTGATCTCCACTGAGTCCCGGACCACCAGGTTTTGTGTCATAGCATCGGTCATCTTCACAAGGCACAACACGTGTGGGCGAAGCCTGTGCAGGGGTGAGTATAACAACTCAGTAGGGACCTCGAGACCCGTGGAGGTCTCTCGAAAATCCACAAGGGAAAATACAACAAAGGAAATACCACAAAGAAAAATCTCAAATACATAGCCCAAAGTAAAAGATATCTGACACTAGGTATAACTTATGTACTGATGTAAATATGATTATTTATAAATCTATATCATCTTATTCGGTTGAGAGGCTCTTCTTATGATCCATGAAGTTTCACTATGTTTCTGGTCCACGAAGGGTCACTCTACTATTTATCCATGATAGTTC
The DNA here is from genome assembly GCA_963277665.1 of Viscum album. Classification (NCBI taxonomy): domain Eukaryota; kingdom Viridiplantae; phylum Streptophyta; class Magnoliopsida; order Santalales; family Viscaceae; genus Viscum; species Viscum album. The sequence continues at coordinate 48,758,226 of OY728138.1, read as the reverse complement.
GCTCTGTAGCTGATCCACAATGAGTCATTCTACTATTGATCCACAAAGGGTCGATCTCATGTTGATCCAAAGAGGGTCGCTATCATGATGATCCATGACGGTTTTCTCTGTTTCTAATCCATGAAGGGTCGCTCTTTATTATTTATGTTAGAGTTATCCACTAGATTCATGCAATTAGCACACTTGATTCCAGGAGGATCTTCTACTCAATCCATCGGTAGTACCTCAACTTCCATGATTCCCCACACAAAGTAACCCAAAGGACCGTCTTGTCGTAAGGGTCCCAATGCAATAGACGATGCGTCAAACAGACACCCAATCTCTAAGATATGGGAATGTTTTTGTAAAAAGGGCCTAGTTGGATTCAAGACCAATCCCAACCAACCATACATTAACCTCTACCAAAAATCATATAGAGTATCTCATAAGGACCGTCTCATTGTAATATTCTTTATGTTGTAGATGGAGCATCAATCATACATTTGGTCTGTTAGTTACAAGAGTTTCATTGAAACGGGGGCCGGTTGGGTCTAGGCCCGATCCGATCTGGGCCCGACCCAAAGGGATCCAACCCGGTAGATAGGTCCACGGGTCCAGCCCATGGTTGGCTCAGACCACTTGGTGGGACGTGGCCCACCCACATCAACCCAACTCGCTGAAGCGGGTCAAGTTTTCCAACCCGGACGTGGCTTAGCAGCATCTGGTTAGTCACATGACGGCACCATCTGGCGCTGCCACCCCCATAACCATTCCGTGTAGTTGTCTTATTTCGTCAGCCAAACATGGTTCCACTACATTCATTGATTCCAGCACAGCTGGCCGAACGACCTTCCGGTCCACCTACACGTAGTCGACGGACCGTGTGCTACCATCTCACCCGGGCGGACCGGATGCGGACCTCCACCTCAATGTGGAACCATTCAGCGTCGTACCTCTACTCCACTGTGGCCAGCTGGCCACGACCCTCTGCCGCAGTGTCACACCGATGGGCGTACCACCTCCCTCCACCTACAACCGCACCGTGGGACACTGGAGTTGCTCTGGTGGTCCGTTTCTTGAACCACCTACGCCTACGGGCTCTGTAGGGTGTCACCATTACTGTGAAGCCCTCAAAATCACATTGTCGCCAACTTTATCAATTTTTCCATGAAGAACACACAAGAAAAATCCACATCTAAGGGACCCAATCCAATTTCATGTCATGTCGCACCCTCCGCTTTAGATTTTAAACATGGGGAAAATAATAATAACCATACCGCATATTAAATCCTCGTTTTCAATCCCACAAGAATGATCGGATCGCGGATCAACCCATTTGTGGGTTGGTCCAATTTAATCCTTAACCTTAAGAATGGGGAAAGAAACATCAATCATGAAGAAAGCACGAAACCCTACCTGGATTATTGGATCCACTGCTAATGATGGATGAGATCAGCGTCGTCATCATCGATCCTTGAATCGTTGGCGTCTATCGTAGTTCTTCAGTCATCAGATCTGATCTTTTCTCTAGGTGTGTTGATGATGTGTTTTTAATCTCTATTTTTCATCGATGGAGGAGGTTTTATTCAGAATTTAATCATAGAAATTCCAAGGTTGTGTTTTCAACCCTGAATCCTTGATTAACTAATAAAGAAAACGTGTTGAGTGTTGTAGCGTCTCCATGATGTTCCATTAATGAGCTCCATTAATTAATGCAGTGTGGCCCCATCATTGCATTGCAGCGTTGACAAATCATCACTCAACATAATTAAAATTAAAATAATAAGAATACTATGTTTATTATTTTTCTTCTTTAAGTCTGAAAATTAACTTTTTGGGTCGACCCGTGTTGGTCGATGTTGGGCCCCAACTAAGCGAATCTCGATGCTACGAGTTCAGCAGTTCCCTTGAATTTATGATCTGAGCACCGATTCAAATATTAGGAAAACCCGCTTGCATGTTCACTTAATTGAACATAAAATAAGTTCAGAATTACATTCCAGGCACCCCGAGCCTCAGAATCATGTGTCGTCTTAGCGGATGGTCTAGAAATAATTCCAATAAACTATGAAACAAATTTATGGAAAAATTCCTAGTTATTACACAGTACAACTACAAGTTCAATTTAATGTATAGGGTAATTATTATCATGGTATTTTAATTGATGTGAAGTGTTTGAAATTACCCATTCATTATTCATTACAAAACAATCAATTCCATTCAAATAAGTATCGTTATAAATATCAAAGTCATTATTTCTGCATAGAAGGGACTAAATTGGACCATTCACTGATCTTCTTTTCAATCCTAGAAAAATTTATCACTTTCCATTGCCTATATAAACATAACTCATTTTCTTGTTAACATAGTTAGTTGGATAGATAACCAAGAATCTTTTTCTAACAAACTTAGGTAATATCCTACTAATTCAAGAAAACTATGAATCTTAATAACACTTATAGGCCTTATCCCTTCATCAAATACTTTAGTTTTAGATGGATCAACAGTTATTCCATATTTATTTATGACATGTCCCAGGAATGAAATATATTATAACAAAAACTCAAATTTACTAAATTTCCATATAAATTCATTTCTTTCACGGTTTTTAGAACAATCCTTAGATGTTTTTTGTAATCCTCATTACTATTTGGATAAACAAAAATATCATCAATAAATGCAACCATAAATTTATCCAAATATTCACGGAAACAATATTCATAAGATCCATGAATAGGGCTCAAATATTTATCAACCCAAAGTGAATAAACACAAACTCACAATTCCAATAATTAATAAAAAATGTTATATTAGGGATTTCATCCTCTTTCACCATGAGTAGATGGTCCCCAGACTTGAGATCAACCATTGAAAAATATTGATCTCCCTAGAGATGATCAAATAAGCCATTAATATGAGAAAAAAATATATTTATTCTTAATAGTGATGTTATTAGATGCACTATAATCAATGAAAGTCCTCATGGAAATATCATTATTTTTAATAAAAAAGATTGTAGAATACCATAGTTATATGATAGGATAAACAAAACATTTATCAAGAAACTTCCACAACTGCATTTTCAATTACAAAAGTTCTACTTGATCCATCTGATAAGGGGGTTTTGAAATTTGATTATCATATAGAACTAAGTCAGTAGTAAAAAAATCCAAGTTAAGTTTAATACAAAGAAAATCATCAGTAAAAACATCATGATATTCATTTACTACTATAATATCATTAATTTGAACTGTTACCTTTTTTCAAAAATATGAGAAATATAACTTTCATTTCCATATTTTAGTATTCTATAATATTCATGATATGTTATAAAATGAATTAATTGATTATTATATAAAAATGGAAAGTAATTTTGTTAAATAACATCTTTGGTTCTGTAATTTATCTTATCATGATAAACTAAAATCCAATTTATACCAAAAATGACATCAAATTCTACTATGGGAAAGACAATAGGTTTTATAGGGAGAACCCTTCCACATATGATAATAAGAAGAAATTTTTCAATTGTTGTTGTCTTAATACTACACCCAAGTGTTTCCTAACTTTATTTATTGAAGATAATTTTTAATTTGCTAGTAATTTTCTCAAAAATGAAAGAATGTGAAAACCCCAAAGTCAAATAAGACATTAGTATATTCTAAATAAACAATTAATGTACCTATTACAACTTTATTTGATTTCCTAACATCTAATGAAGTAGTACCAAATGATTTTATCACACCTTTCTAATTATAGTCTTGATTCTTCCCATCATTTGTGCTCTTCTTCACAAGAATCAACATAATGACCCATATCATTAAATTTAAAACACCTTACTTCATACAAGTTTAAATCATTCTTACCACTAATAAGATATTTTTTTTCAATCACGATTGATATTCCCAAACTTACCAAATTATAAGAACTTCCCATATTTCATAACATATTCCCCAAGGGGGTTTTAACCACAACTATCAAAAACTAAAAACTTGATTTTCATAACTTCATATTTCTTTGATGGATTATTACAATTTGGATACAACCTAGAGCTTTTTCTTATTATTATTATTATGGAATATATAATCTTTAGAAAAAACCATTCATACCTTTTTATCATATTAAAAAGGTTTCTCATAACTTTTAGATTCAAGAGAGTCAAAATATCTTTAGTATCTTGGCTTAAATACAGAGTAAAATTGATTAATTTTACTATTAATATCTTGGATACAACTTAATGTGTACCTTTACAATCAGGTGAAGTGTTCTTCATACGTGGCCATTAAATATTTATTTTTCTACCTTAATTCCCAGAATTAAATTTTTATCATATGCCGATCAACCTTAGAAAAATAATTTTCAATGAAAATATTATTAAATGTATCCCATTCCATGGAATCAATATCCTCTTGTTTTCTAGTATTATTAACCATTGAGCACCATTGATTTGTTTCACCTTTAAAATAGTAAATTTCAAGATTTACCATTTTATGATATGAACAAATCGTAACTTCAATTATCTTTTACATTGATTTAATTCATCCATTAGGTACCACTGGTTCAGAAGATATAGTGACTGATAGAGGGTGTCATCTCATAAAATGCTCTACTATCTATATTTTCCTCTGTGATAGGTTTGGTTGTTTTGTATCATGGATACCACTACCATTTATAGTATGAACCAACTAAGCCATTATTAGGTCAAATATAAAGATGAAAAAGGTCTAGAGGGGGGTGAATATAAAAATTAAAAATTTCTTAAAATAATCTATTAAAAATTTAAATTAATTATAAAAGATAATTAATAGAGTTAATTAGAAGAAAAATAAAAGAAAGAACACAAGTATTTTTATACTAGTTTGGTCCAAATGGGACCTAGTGTAGTTTGATACCTCTATATTTAGCATGAGATACATAGTACATTGCCTAAATTCTAAAGGGGAATCATAACCCAATTACAAGCTAATTTTTTTAGTAGAAGAATAATGAGACATCGGAATTCTGTATGGGGAGTCACAACCTAATTACAACCCTAAATTTAGATACTAGGATTCAAAACCTGAATGGTCCTGACTTTAGAATCTTTAGAGTCACATACTAAAAGTCCTAACTTTAAATACATGGAGTTACAACCCTTGTATCCTAACTTTAGAATCCAGAAGTCACAACCCAAAGAAAGAAAAAGATTTTTTATATAAAATCATAAACAGAAAACAATGTGTATGTGAAATATTAGAATACATGTTATAGACTAAAGAAATAAAGACAAAGAAGTCTATAAATGAAGAAATAACATAAACTAGTTATTGATTAAGTTATCAGATAATCTCTTAAACAAATTAGTAGTCAAATATATTTTCTTTTAGTGCTTGATAGACTATCCAACAGATGGAAACCTGATCTCACAAGTACAATACTTCAATGTTTAGAGTTAATATTTGGTTCTCAAAAATTAGTTTTCATGAATGTACCATGTGTCTGTATCCTATGATAGAGCCTCGAATCCTTTAAATAGGATTGTAAAAAGCTATCAAAACAGAATCTAATCAGGTATAGAAATTCAAATTCAAACTATGAAATTACCCCAGAGAGAGAGAAAAATTATTATCAAGAACAATCGTAATAATAAACATTTGGATCCAAAAAATAAATTCCAATTTAAACCATTTAGAGTAACCCATTAAATAATTCATATAGAATCCATAATAATAGGTTGAAAACCCCATAAATTTCATAAAACAGTTTGACTATATAAATTCAAATTTCAATTGAATTTAATTTAATGTAGCACTTAAATGTTTAAAAATTAAATAAAATGCATTTAATGATATCAAATAAGTTTTAATAATTTAAATATCATTAAATTATAATTAATAAAATAACAATTCAATGAAATTAACTCAAAATAGAAAAACATAAATATTCAAAAAATATATGTTGTCAGATTTACACAGGAATAATGAATAAATTTAAATCATATTTTAAAACAATGTATAATATTGAGTAACACTTCACATAGATTTTATATAATATATATTAATTTTATAAATTAATAAAACACTTAACAAAATTAATATAAACATGTTATAAATGATATTATCAAAAATAATGAAAAACAAGAGTATATATAAAAAATTCATATTTTAGAAAAAATAATTATAGGGATGAACATACTATGACATCCTAGATTTCATGTGGTCAGCTTTCTTACTATTTTTTCAGTTGGTTCAAGTGTTCTTATGGTCACCATACTATCCATGTCAATATTACAGAATGTGTTCATTATACTAATCATCTAAATAGGTGCGGTCACGTAAAAATAACAAGTGGTAGGTATACTGACCATGAATGCATAGTCACTATATAAACAATAAATAATTAAAATGTGGTATATATACTTATAATGAAAATCACCATGTCATACGGTAAATATACTTAAAGTATTAGTCACCATAAATCATCCAAACTACCATGAATGATCAACTACCATCGATGTGCACCAAGCAGTTACCGTAGAAAAATGAATCAGGTTCATTGTGGTGTGACTCCTATTGAGATACTCTACTCATAGAGTAATGGCATGTCTCCTATTTTAATTTATTATAAGAGCTTAAATGAACTACATGTGAAATCCTCCTATAAAAATCCCATGTTTTTACATGGCTCATTGCTTGTTGATACATAAAATAGAGTTTATGAAAAAATAAACTATCATGCATGAGGTAAGTTTAGTATTTATTTGGTAATTTGGGAGAAAGTCACAGTTAGTAAGGTAAGCTCAAGCAATAAGGTATATGATGGTCTCATGGTAGGATAAAACAAATGGGTTTCAAGAAACCTATATAACTTGACCTTTCACACTTTAGCTAATTTTTTACCCATTATAAACATCATAATTAGCATTTGATGCAGCATAATTAAATTTATATAATTTATAGATATTTACAATGGATAAAATAATGAATAAATATGACAAATATAGAAAGATATATCATCAAAAAATAGTGAAATATAGAAACTAAATGTTTTATAAAAAATTCTAAATATTGCAGAATATTTGGAAAAATTTTATGGTTCTTAAATGGTATATTCATACTTTAATCAAGTTTAATGAAATGTAGATAAATGTATTAGATTTTAAATACAAAAAATGGTGTGGGATTATTATCAAAAAAATACCAACTTACACTTGGTCTAATGAAATGTTAAAAAAATTACTTTCTTTATAAATAAATAGGTTGTACCAAAATCTGATCTATATAACTCATCTTAGAATAAAATAACTAAATAAATCTTGAAAACTCTATAAATCGAATAATATTTTTGAAACCAAAAGCATTCAATATGTTCAAGACAAATTGTGAACATCCTATAGATTGATTTAAACTTTTTCGTAGTTGAATAAAAGTTAGAAAAACTTCTTATCTTTCATATGAAGTAGGAATTATAAAATATTGATCACTATAACTCAATATATAATAGAAGTACTAAGAGCTAATTAGAACTTATATTCATATAAAATAATAATAGGGTTTTAGATTAGTCAAAAATATAAACTAACTACATGTGGTTGAATAAAACAAAAAATCATGCAAGAACATGCACAAAAAATATCACCCATTTTGCTTGATTACAAAAATAGAATAGGTAATACCATATATTCTCCCACTTTTTGTAAATAAACAAAAATATAAATATTGATTTCATTTAAATTGGTTATAAATTACTAGTCAATTATCAGAACAACTAAAAATACTCCTTTTCTACTTTAAGAAAATGAAAATATTAAATAACACATTAACTCAAAGAAAATGAAAATTATAAACATAAAATACCCCTAATAAAATTTCATGATAAAAGAATAGATAAAATGTTATAAATAATAAAATAAGTAAATCTCTTCCTAAAAGGAATAGAAATATTAGATAGATGAAAATATCTCCTAGAATAAAATGGTTAGAGCAAAATAAACATAATTTTAAACACTTCATATATCTCAATGAAAATATATTTAGAGAGTAGATAACATTTTATTAAACATTTATGTTCATATGGAAGAGTCCTATAAAAAATCAAACATAAACACTTTTTTGTATTTGTGTTATTTTGGGACCAATTGGGTTAGTAATAAAATTATTTTGTACCCAAACAAATTTAAAACAGTTACTATATGGAATATGAGAAGATATATTTTAATAGAAATAAAGTCTAGTGAAACCCAGAGATACATGGAACCAAATATAAAATTCTTCAGCATAATGTCCTTACAACTAGTATTTTAAATAAGTAACTATTCTGGCCTTCCCTGTAGAGGTCTTAACAAAAGTGGTATTGAATATTTTAGGAATCTGATGATTATAACTGAAAATATATTTATATCTATTTATTTTAATCATAGTTACTATTTTATCATAATTTTATTCTCCTTGATAAAAGGTTTTAGGATTTCATTCAAACTTACCATTTCCTTTTTCATATTAACATTTTCTTTCTGAAAATCGCAAGACCATCACAGAATTTATCTTTTGCAGATGAAGCATAATTTTTAAAATTTAAATTCTCCATTTAAATATTAGAGAAATTATTCTCCATAATCTTTATTTTCACTTTTTTATTTATAAAATAAAATAATAGTGGAATTTAAACTTTCATTTTCAAAAAATAGATTTTTTTGTTTCTTATTTGAGAATATCATTCTCTTTACTAAATTTCTTACATTATTTAATCAACCTTTTACTATCATATTCTAGAACGTTATATAATTCAATTATTCTTAAAATATACTTTTTAAGATTCTCATTTTCTTCATACAACTCATAAAAACTATAACCATCACTATCATAATAACAACTAGAATAATAATTATTAATAACCTCATTTGTATTTACTACCATTAAACAATGATTATCTATCTTTTCTCACTTTAAAATTTATCACATGAGTTGTATAATTCGTTGTAACTCCATCCATCATGATAATCATGTTTTATTTCCTTCTTGTTTTTACTGTATTTGCCTTATTGCTTCAATATTGGATAGTCTAGTTTGATGTGACCCTTCTTTTTTACATTCATAACCGATTACATTTGGACCATAATATGTACACTTATTTTCTTTTTGATCCTTACATTTATCATTACTAGGTATCTTCTTATACCTTTTATATATTTTCATAATTTTATAGATTCCCTTGGTTATATTTTCTATTTCTCCTTTATCACATTCCTGAGATTTAGATTCATTAGAGTTATTGAAAAAATTTATATGGTATTTTAAAGTGATACCTTTATTATTTGAAGTCTCTTCTTATAAAATATTATTTAACTCAAGTCTATATTAGATCAATGATCCAATGATTTCAACCAATGTTTACTCCTTTAACATCTTACATTCATTGATCACAACATTCTCTAAATTCCATTTCATGGGTAGATCTCTTAAGAATCTTTCAACTAGTACTGGGTTTTCAAAAGATTCTTCAAGGGAATTCATACCATTAAAAATGATATTGAATAAATAGAACATTTTATTTACAGTTTTTTCTTCACCTATATTGAAGTCATGGTTATCATCTCGAATCATTCCAAGATTAGTTTGAAAATATTTTATCTGAGACAAGGTGAGAAACTTGATGAATTTTCCAAATCTCAAGAGCTATATTACATATAAACACGTGACTAAACACACTTCTATTAATATCATAGTATAAAATACTTACAACTTTTTAATTTAAAAAATATCTAACTACATCATTTCCTATAAGATAGTTTGGGTTATCTTATGGTGGTGTGTATGATTTTTTCATGATCGACTAGTGTTGTATGCTTAAATTTTTTGGTTAAGCCTCCATTTTGGATCTCCAATATCCATAATAATTCTCATCAAAGTGATTTGTATTTTGAGTAATGTAAAAATTTCTAAGATTCACTTCATCTATCTAAAAGATATTTTGATTAGACTTTGAGTTCTAGGAATTGGTTAGCATAGTAAAATATAAACAAAAGAATCTATTGAAGGATTGAATAAATTCAAAAAGGAACAACCTATGATACCAATTGTTATGTAGAATAAGAAGACGGAATAACTTATAGATGGGGGTAAATAAACCAATTAAAAATTTATTAAAATATTTAATTAAAGATTTAAATTAATTATAAAAGACAATTAAAAGAGTTTTTTGTGGGGGTACCCTATCTAAAGTGGACAAGGTGATTTTATTAAAATGTGAATCAATTACATGATACTGGATAAAGGTATTTTACGAAGATCTATAAAAAATACATCACATCAAAAGGAATATCATCCTTACAAATAAGATTCTTATAAATGCCTTTGTTGTCAGGACCATCTGTCACCCAATTCGCCTCTCGATAAGAATGTGTGATATGGTAGTTGAAACCTGTGATAATGTTCATGTATTCCATCCATTAAGTTGTGAGCCTCCAATAAAAATGTATCAAACCATTACTAATAGATATAAAAATATCACTAGAATCACTTTTAAGTCATAGGTTAGTCCATCCTTTGGATTTAGAAAAAGATACAGCATTTATCACTCCAAGCATTTCAGCTTCAAGAAACATTTTCAATCCACATTAAACATAAACATTGGAAAGTAAAGTATTAGATGACAAAAAAACAACACCCAAATGAAAGGGATCAGAATTTACTTTTGAACCACCATCTGAATTAAGTTTAATCTAGTTTTGGATAAAGGGATTCCAAGAAACCTCCAAAGTACTAGATGGTGGCTTGAAATATAGAGAAATTACAAGTATTCTTAGCACAATAAATCCTATATTCTATTATAATAGAATGAATTTTAGATTATAATGGACTCAAAAGTGGAAATAATTATACCTAGAATAATTGTTTGGATACTGAAAATAGTATTGTAGTGAATCATTTTATTATAGAAAAAAAATTATGTGCAAAAATTCATCCATATAAACATGATAGAGATTAGAGAGTTAAAACAAAAGAATAACAGAGTTGTACTATAGCATCAAAAAAATCATGTCAAATCTCTACCTTAGTAGCTTGCACATGTCAAAAATGAAATTCCAGAGTGCTGAAGTTTTATTGTGCCTGAGAAATAGGTGATTGATCTCCTCCAATGCTAATTGCATAGGTGACACCAGAAAGAATAACTAGACACCAAACTTTAGTATAGGGAGTCACAACCTAATTAAAACATTGACATTAGATACTAGGAGTCACAACCCTAATGGTGTTATCTTTAGAATCTGAGAGTCACAACTTGAAATACATGATTTTAGAAACATGGATTCATAACCCTTAGTTCATAACGTTATAATTTTGGATTCACAACCTAAAGAAAGAAAATGATTTTTTATATAAACTCATAAAAAAATATAGTGTACCTAAAATATGGGAAAATTCTTACAGACTCAAGAAAACAAGATGAATAAGAATATAAATGAATAAATCATAGGTATTGGTTCTTGAGGAAGGTATCAGTTGATATTGATAAGGCAGTAGTATTCAAAATTGATTTCATTTAGTGCTTGGTAGACTATTTAGTATATGGAAACTTTACCACATGGGAATAACACTTCAATGTTTAAATTAAAGATTTGGTTCTAAAAAATCATTCTCTTAAAAGTATCATATGTTTGAAGCCTTTGAAAAGGTCTTGAAGCCTTTAAATAAAATCTAAAAAATCTAACAAACCAAACTCCATCTGAGTAAAGAAATTTAAATTCAAAATATAGAAATATTTAAGAGAGAGTGAAAAATTATCATTAAAAATAATCCTAACAATAAATTTTTGAATTCAAAAATTATTGGCTGATTTAAAACATTCTGAATTTACTATTAAATAATTCATATAGACTCCATAATAATAGGTCAAAAATCCATCAATTTCAAAAAATGATTTAACTATTTAAATTCATATTTCATAAGGCCTTAATTTAATACAGCATATAAATGTTTAAAAATTAAATAAACTACATTAAATTATATAAAATAAGTTTGAATAATTTTAATTTAATTAAATGTTAATTTTTAAAGGAATTGGTTAATTAAATTAACTCAAAATATAAAATATTAAATACTCCAAATATATTCTATAATAGTTACACAATAATAATGAATAAATTTAAATTTTATTTAAAAACTATTTAAAAAATTTAGTAACACTTTTCATGGTTTTTATATAATATATATTAATTTTGGAAATTAATAAAACCCATAAAAAAACTTAAAATAAACATGAAGATAATGATATTATCAAAAATAATGAAAAACATAACATTCCTAAAAATTCATATTTTACAAAAATAATAATAAATGGAAATAACTAAAAGATCACACTAATGGGTCATGTATTAATAATACTTACAATGCTGTGTAGTTTCTACAAGTGTTCTTTCATTCACTATAATAATTGTGTGAAGATCACAATGTGTGGTCACTGTACTGGCCATCTGAATAGGTGTTGTCACTTAAAAAATAACATTTTCTAGGTATACTGATCGTGAAAGCATAGTTGGTATACTAACCCTTAATAATTAAATTTCAGTAACTATACATGTTTTGTGAATAACCAGGTTATCTATTTATTGTACTTACAGTGTGAAGAATCTTTGATCTTCCAAAATACCATGAATGATCAACAACCATTAATGTAAACCATGTGGTTTCTATAGAAGAGTGAAGAAAGGGTAATATAGTATAACTTCTATTTATATTCTCTACACAAAGTGTCATGGAATTCCTCCTGTTTGAATTCAGTTTAATATATTCAAAGAACTACATGTGAAATATTCTTAAAGCAAACCCATGTTTTCACATGCACATTTCATACTGAAAGACAAAAGAGAGTTTCTGCAAATACAAACTATCATGCATGTTATAGGATTAGTCTTTATGAATTTAGATAGATTAAAGTCATAGTTATTAGGAAAATATCATGTTGTAAGTTATATTATGGTCTCATGATAGCTTGAAACAAATGGGTTTCAACAAACTTATATAACTTTACCTTTTAATCTTTGATTAATTTGTATCACATCTAAATATCAGGATTATCATTTAATTTAGAATATTTAAATGTATATAATTTTGATATATTTCTAACCTATCAAATAATTAATCAATATAACAACTATATAATGTTATTTCATTAAAAAATTGTGAAATGCATAAATTAAATATTGTGGAAAAATGATGAAATATTGTAGAATATTTGGATAATTTTTGAGGTTCCTAAATAGATTTTTTAGATTTCCATTTAGATTAATGAATTATAGAAAAATATATTATATTTACAACATGATACATAGAGTGAAATTCTGATTTATATCACAAATTATATAAATGAAATTTAGAAGAAAAATTATTTTGTAAAATTTAGATTTCCAAAATTGCTTCATAAACTTTGGTGATTTTTTAGTCAATTTAAACAAAAAAACTAAACTTCCACTTAGTCTAATTAAATTTAAAAAAATTATTGTATTTACAACAAATCAATTTTCACAATAATCCAGTATATATAACTAAATTTATAAAAGAATAACTATAGAAAACATTAAATCTCTATAAACAGAATATTATTGTTGAAACCAAAAGCATTCAATATATTTAGACCAAAAAACGGACATCCTAGTGATTTGTTTAGAATTATTAATAGAATAATAAAATTAGGAAAATATTCTTATCTTTAATATGAAGAAGAAATTATTAAATTTTAATCACTATAACTCATTATATAATGGAGATACTAAGATCTAGTTAGAACTCATTTTCACATAAAATAATAAGAGGGTTTTGGATTATTCAAAAAAATAAACCAACTATATGTGATAAAAAAAATCATTCAAGCCCATTTAAAATAAAAAATCATTGCATCAAAAATTTTATATCCAATTCCAATAATTCCAAGTTCCTGTTTTGAAATTATATTATAATTTTGGTGAAGACCCACCTCAAATTTCATGTTTCCGATGTAGAAAACCATTCAGATAATTAAATATGGTAATCATAAAATTATATATCATTATAACAATAAATTATAATCTATTAAGGGTATTTACATATATTTTCCAAACCTCTTAAATTATTTAATTGTTCCCTCTGATACAAACTATAGGGACCCGACCTTATGAAATCCATAAATTTGATTCTTTTGAAAAGAATTAATTTTATTTCATTCCTAGATATCTTTTATGTTAATATTTTTATAAAATTATTCCATCACCCTTAAATAAGTAAATATTAAATAACAAAGTGGATACTTCCACTAAGTATCCATTTTTACACAATATAAAACTTTTAAGATATAACAAGCTTTCTATTCATGGAATATCTTCACAATTTTCAACTTGAACTCATCCTTATCCTTATTCATAATTAAAACCCTATGAAAAAAATTGAATACCAGGTATGGGCACAAAAATATTAGTAAGGGACATGTAAAAATAAATAAATAAATTTTGTATTCCATGAATACTCATAAAAAAATTATATTTTCAAAATAATCATTGAAGTAAAAATAAAAAATCTCAGACTCAAAAAATAAAATTATATGAAAAAATATTTTCATAAATCATTTTCTAATAACTATTAAAGGAAAAAATAATACACATAATGGTTTCTTTGAAATCATGAAAAAAGATAACTTTTTCACAAAGATATACATTTCACCATTTATGAGTATCATGTACCATCCTTTAATCATAATCTCATTGAATTACCTTGTAAAATCATATGATTTATATAAAATCCCATTGTAGGAATAGATAAATCAAATATTTAACTTGTGACATCATTTTAAAATAACTATTACAATTACTCTTACAAATAAAATAACCTACCCAATAAATTCCAATAATCTCTTAAGAGAAACCCTAACTAGTTAACATTGTTCCTTTACCCATTACATTGGAGAGTTATATTGGGATCACCCATCACCATGAGATATATTAGGCTGACCCACCACTATAAATAATTCCCAAAAACCATAAAAAATAATACATCAAATATTTTATTTTAATCATCATACTCATAAAAATATTCCTTTTACCCCTAAAAATCATTTCTAGATATCAAAATATTCATTCCATTTAAAACCCTTTTTAAAAATACCTAGATAAAAAGGAAGGATATTTTTTATATGAATTAAAAATGAAATACTGTTGAGGAATACAAATATAAAATAACAGTTATAGAAGAGGGAAAATCATTTATTCCATATACATTAAAATTGAACATTCCTTTTTAATTTTTTCAAAACATTTCATTTAAATACATAAAATGATTCATTTTGGAAACCTTTGAATGAAAGTAAAAGTGACAAAATCTATTATATAATTCATTCATGTCCATATAAATATAAAAATAAAATAATTTTAAGAATATAGACCTGGAATAAAAAATTAAGAAAAAATATTTTAAACCATTTGAAATGAGGTTTTAAGATAAAATAACTCTTAAATCAAGTTGTACTTATCACGTAACTTCATTATCTTCCAGAATGATAAAATTATGTTAATTTTATAAATTATTAAGAATTTTTTTCAATTTTAATATTCCTTTTATTTTATTTATTACCTTGTTATTTACAATTATTAATCAATAATGTTCATGTGGGATGTTTTGTTGATATTCAGCTCATATGTCCAAAATCACTTGGTACATTGACAATGGTCAATGAGGCCATTATTACATATTCTTTATAATAATAATCATCAAATAATTATCATTTTTATAAAATATTTATACTTTAAAAGAAACCATGAAATAAGGTTATGAAAAATGAATTGTTTTTCAATAATGGAGACGGTAGTTCATACATACGCATGAGTAATGCTTCCATTTTTCAATGAACGTTATGTAAATAGTGTAAGTGTTATTTTATATTTATATAATTATTTTTATATTAAAAATATCATATTAACTTTTTAAATAAACGGATATATACCATCCATTTGAGGGTATTATGAAAAAAGAATCACATCACTTCATGGAGGTGGTAATCCACATGTACGCACGAATGATGTTATCATTTTTTAATGGTTGTAATGTTAAGAAAATTAATGATATATTATCTTTAAATAAAGATAATTATATCATGAATATCATATATATACCTTAAATCTTTCATTATAACTAGGTATGAGATGTGTTGATAGATAAGGAATTACATTGGTTCACGAGGTGGTAGTCCGATGTACATAAGAATGATGGTTTCATTTCCCATTTGATGGAGGAGGAGATTGATATAGGTTATTCCATTAACATAAAAAAATATTTTTATATTTAAGGTTCTTATTTTATTATTTTATCATGGTTGAAAAATATTTAAAGGAGGTATAAAAAGAAATAAAATGAAAATTATCGATTAAGAATTTTACCACTTTTTTGGACAACCTCTTTTGGTTTAAACCTAAATCCATACTCAATTGGTTTTATGATGAAAATAGGGACTCTAGTATTGTATGAACTGGAATCCTCTTTTCAGGTATGTTTTTCCTTTTCTGGTTTTTTTTGAGAAAAAGCGGAAATTTGTGGAATTTTATAAGTACACACCATGTACTTTATAAGTACACGTTTTGTACTAACTTGTAATAGGAGGCCATGTGTTGGACATATAGTAGCCACACACACAGCCATGTGGGGGTGATTTGGAGTCCACATAAAGTGGAGTACAGAAATGAGGAGTACACATCATGTACTTCAAAAGTACACGCCATGTACTTTCTTTTTTTCATTAAACGCACTGGGGTCGCGTCTATTCGCCAGAATGCTCTTCTTTTAGGTCTCGTTTGACTGAGAGCATCGCATGGCTGTAAATCTTCGACAAACCCCCAAGTGTGCATCTGTCCTCCGAATCGAACACCATTGGTTTTGTTGGAATCTCATTGGTGAGTTCTCTCTTCTCCTAGAGCACCATCTTCTGATTTCTCTTCTCTCATGAGATGTCGTGGGTTGAACTTTTTATACATTTTTGTAGATCTTCAATGTTATAAGGTGATTAAATCATTTAGGTTCACATATAGCGATCACCTAACACCAAGGTAGGTGTTTTGTGTCTTTCCGTTCAAATTCTTTGAGTATTACGTGCAAATTCCACAAATACCCTTGAACGGGGTATTGCGTATTTACCTTTTTACCCTTGTTGATTGTCTGCCATGCTCACATGTTGTGTAGAGGATATTTGGATATGAATAAGGTTGATTTCTATGCTTTGGATGTGTTTTTTCCAAGATTGTTCTATTTACGACCGTTTGGTCTTGTTTAGCCTTTGGCTGCTTTACCTGTTTTCCATGCCTGTTGTTATAGGATAGAGAGTTTGTGTTCTGACATGTTTGATATGTTGTAGACTAATTAGAAAAGTAGTTCTGTAGGTTTACTTTTTCCATATTGTATTTCTATGCTCGTTAACCTACACAGGGCCATGAGAAACTGGTGTAGTAGACTATAAGGGGAATTGACCGAGTGAGTTTCCTCAGAGAGCCTAGGACAACATTGGGTCTCTAAGGGGAATGGACCGAGTGAGCTTCCTTAGAGAGTCCTTGTCTGCTTTAGACTATAAGGGGAATTTACTGAGAGACCTTCCTCAAAGAATCATTTATTTTTATTCCTGAACTATTTAGAATATAAGGGGAATTGACGGTGAGTGTTTCCTCAGAGAGTCTTTGAACGACCTGGTCTGTAAGGGGAATTGACTGAGTGAGCTTCCTCAGAGTGTCCTTGACCTTGGGTATATAAGGGGAATTGATCATGTGAGCTTGCTCAGAGAGTTCCTGAATACCTTAGACTATAAGGGGAATTGACTCTGAGTGCTTCCTCAGAGAGTCTTTATATACTGAACCAGAGGGGTTAGGCCGACTGCACTGCCTGGAGGGTTGCTCGTACTTTCTATGTAGGACAAGAGGAGGTGGTCATGAGTACTTCCCAGAGGGTTACCCGTTTGTGATTAGATGTTTGATTAGCTGTTTCTTGATGTTGAAAATGTGGATTGTTTACTGCTTAGTACTTTCCTGTTTACTATTTTCTGTACTTTTACCTGTCATATATTCACTAACCGTTAGGCACAGATCTTCGAGTGGTTTCCTACTGGTATTTAGTCTCACACCCTATTTGGGTCATGCTTTTATCCCCAAACAGATTATATTGCTGCGGGTATAGATAAGTTCAAGCACCCTTCTACATCAGGGACTTGACTTGTTGTGGAGCTGGGGAGCATGGGACCATGATTAGGCTTGCGATGCTGAGGAGTTGTTTGGTTTTTTATTTTATAATTTTTTTTTGCAATATTTGTATTTCCAGCATTGTGACTTGTTTGGATTCTTTCCTAGATATATGTATCATTCATAATTTTATATATATATATGTGTGTGTGTGTGTGCTCCAGTTTTTTATTATTCCAGTCATCCACTGTTTAATGTTGTTGGATAATTACTACTTCCACTATTGTATGTATTTTTTTACTTCTGTCGTGTACGCTTCCAATGAGGGCATAGTTTTCCCACTATCACACCCAAGGCCCTCGCTTCTAGTCAGTATCCTCTGGTGTTCAAGGAAATGCACTTGAGTCCATGTGACCAACAGGGTATGGGGCGCCTCTGGGTGGCTTCTAAAACTGGGACATTACAAAGTGGTATCAAAGGAATTATTTTCTATTGATTTACTATTTGGAGCCTTTAGCTAGGGATAGGAAGGAATATGTACTTGGTAATAAGTTGTGCTCGGGAGTAGCTAACCCATGTATAAGGAAAATCCAATCTACATCATTTATTGATATTTCTTATGGTTTTGCAAGTTTACGGTTGATCTAATTTTCACCATTGGGTGACTCATATGTTTTTTTATTACTGTTGATGTTATTGAGGTTATATGTTTGTCATAACCCGATGAGATGAGGTTATTTCATCTCATTCATCATATAGGTACTTTCTAGAAATCACATGTCATGCATTCTTTCCTTGTCATCAAGGATGCATTAGCAATTTCATGTTATTGTCAAAGACGTTGTGTAGAATATGCATATTTTTGTGATATATGCCTTGATAAAAATACATGTTGTTTTGATAGAGTATTGGTTGTGTAAGTTTTTTCTTGAATGAACGCCAAACTTTGGTTCTTGAGGTGTTATGGGCCCTCATGGATCAAAATTTGGTGGATCATTGCCTTGTTTGCCTTGTTATAGCATGTAGAAGATGCCAAACTTTGATTCGCGGGGAGTATGGGCCCCCACCGATCAAAATTTGGCACTTCCAATGTTCGTTTTAGTGTGTTTCTGGGCTTCAGAGTAGTTTCTGAGGCTTACTGTCTGGAAAAACCTAGAATACACGCCTTGTAGTTTTGAATAAATGTCATGAGTTCTTCTATTCGGGAAGAAACTGCTTTTCTTAAGTACATGTCATGTACTTTATGTACACTCCATGTAGTCTCTAACTATGCCATAAGCCATGTGGGCAGAGACATGGGATAGGGAATTTCCTTATGGGACCAAGTCGTGTACCGGTCTAACTCGCCGTGTAGTGTTAACCCTATTTCCACCAGTGTAACTAACAACACAGATGGATAAATGTTAAGCTATCCATGCCGTGTCAGTATTGAACACATCGTGTCTGACCCAGGTACCCGTCTGTGTCATGAACAACACAGGTCGATGTTATTCTTTCACGTACACATCGTGTCTGCCTTAAACACGTCATGTAGTGTGATCCGTGTGTCAGGCTGTTTCACTAACCACAAGGTCCAGGTGAAGCTTTTCTAGTACACGTTGTCTTTTAAGACAACACACCATGTGTTTCAAGTGTTACACGACCAGTTTGGGAATGTATACATGCCCATGTAAATAACTTCAGGGAACACGCCGTGTAGGAATTGTACACGCCTTATAGTCATGTTTTGTAAAACATGAATTATTTCTTTCCCCTGATCCCTTCTTATTCATCTAGTTTTCAGTCATTTATAATCTTGATCTAAGGTGCGAACTTGACCTTGCAGAGTCATGCCACCAAGACGTCCTCCAGTTATATGCCAGTTTCTAGGTAGTGATCAGACACCGGACATGGCTGATCAGGGACTCCCAGCAGATCCTCCAGTTGTGCCAGCCTTGGCACCAACCGTTGTACCTGACATAGGTGTTGATTCACAGTTTATGGAGGGATTTCTGGGTATGATGCAAACCTTTCCTGGAGTGTCGTCTCCTGCCCCATCAATGGCAGAATTGACGCAGTTCTTTCAGTAGCAATACCCTCCTACTTTCTCAGGTGATGGAGGACCCCAGGATGCAGATTCATGGCTAGAAGCCACGCTAATGATTTTTGAACATCTGGAGATACCTCTAGAGAAGAGGGTGAAGCTTACTACCTACATGCTTCGAGACTCCTCCAAGAGGTGGCGGGATGTGATCTCATAGGAGGTCCATAAGCAAAATATGGCTTGGGATGAGTTTCGGTGGATCTTCTACAATTATTTATATCTGGAGACCTGGAAGGCCGATCGAACCCGAGAGTTCATGAGTCTAGAGTAGGGTACTCTTTCTATTATGGAGTATTCCTCTCGCTTCACAGAGCTGCAGCATTTTAGGCTTATTTCAGGATGTGATGAGTTGTTCCCTGCATGGATGTTTGAGGATGATCTTAGGCATGACATCTGATCCTAGGTGAACATCTTCAGTTTGACTTCGATATCTTCTATCGTCTACCAAGCACTGATCCTAGAGCGCAATCTAAGGTATTTTGGAGCGGTGAGCCAGGATGGTTCGGCATCCAGAGTTAGTATCCCTCCTTCTGATAGCATGAAGCACCGCAGGGAGTTTTCATGAGTAGATTAGAGTAGGCGGGATGCATATTCTGGTATCCAGGTGGTATGCTACCAGTGTGGGAAGAGCGGTAATATGAGGACACATTGCCCATGAGACCCAGTGGAGTGCCAATCTTGCAACAATATGGGTCACCTTTAGCTCTTTTGTTTGTTCTTCCCACCAACAGCTGGTGATAGGGGTTCTTCTATGACTTCGTTTTTAGGATCAACGCCACCAGTTTCTCACCAGTCTGGGAACTGGAGTTCTTTCGGCCGCTTGACCCGAGGTGGAGGTTGTGTCCATAGTAGTGAGTCTCCGGTTCTTTAGCGACCGTAGGGTACATTATCTCAGAAAGGTCAAGCAGGGTCTCAGGGTTGCGGCTTAGGCCAGACTTTTGCAGTGGAGAAGACCCAGCAGGAGAAGAATCTCGGACCCTCCACAGTTTGAGGTATGATCTTAGTAGCCTCAGTTTTAGCTTCTTCTCCTTTCAATACAATGGATTTCCATAGCTTTATCTTTGTCACTATTCTGGAGAGACTTGGTCTCTTTATCTTTTCCTCTGCTGATATTTTGACGCCAGACACACCGTTGGGGACTAGAACGGCTAGTGTACGTCAGTGCAGGGAGTGCCCACTAGAGGTTTGTGGATGTCACTTTCTATGGGACCACTATGTCCTAGAGATGACAGGTTATGATGTCATTATCGGAATGGACTGCCTAGTTTCTTTTTAGTCATTCGTCAATTATTATCGTCGTAGGGTGAGTTTTGTATCACTAGAGGGTAGATCCTTTCTTCATAGTGGTGAATGGAATGTCCAGGTGAGAAGAGCGGGTCCATAGCATCATGGGTTGGGAGGAGTTATAGCCCAGATTTCTAGTCTATATTTGGATGACCAGGGGACTTCACAGTTAGACTTTCCACCAATGGTGGATTGTTTCATAGATGTCTTTCCATAGGACTTTTCAGGATTTCCTTCAGAGCGTGAGGTAGAATTTTCTATTGAGATTTTTCCAGGAGCGACACTAGTGTCTATTCTTCCTTATAGGTTGGATACACCATAGTTAAATGATCTCAAGAAACAATTAGAGGAGTTGCAGGAAAAGGGTTTCATCTGACCCAGTACTTCTCCTTGGGGTTCGCCTGTCCTATTTCCGAAGAAGGAAGACGATACCCTTAGGATTTGTGTGGATTATCGGAAGCTAAACTAGTTGATGGTCAAGAACTGATATCCCTTGATTAGGATTGATGATCTCTTTGATTGGCTTCGAGGAGCCCGGGTGTTATCAAAGGTTGACTTGAGGTCCGGTTATCATCATTTGTGTGTTAGACCATTAGATATACCTATTACAGCCTTACGGAGTAGGTATGGTCTATAAGAGTATATGGTTATATCGTTCGGACTCACGAACGTGCCTGTAGTTTTATGGCACTGATGAACTGAGCGTTCCATCCATACTTGGATTCCTTCATGGTTGTTTTTTGTGTATGATATCTTGGTTTACTCTCACACTCGACACGGCCATGCTACCCTTCTTGAGATCATTTTGATTACATTGAGGGAGAATCAGTTATATGTTAAGCTCTCAAAATGCAACTTTTGGATGGATCGGATTCACTTCTTGGGTCATGTTATCTCAGAGAAAGAAGTATCAGTAGACCCAGAGAAAGTACGAGTTGTAGTTTCCTAGGAGAAACCGAAGAACATATTTGAGGTTCGAAGATTTCTAGGGCTGTATGGATACTACAGACATTTCATACAGGACTTTTCATGCTTAGAAGCACCACTGACAGGTCGGACTAAGAAGGGTACGAAGTTCTTAAGGTCAGATTCTTGTGAGCAAGCCTTTCAAGAGATAAAAAATAGGTTGACTTCAGCACCAATACTATTCTTCCCAGATTTGGGAAATAGCTACACTATTTATTGTGATGTTTTATATATTGGGCTGGGTGCAATGCTTATGCCGGGAGATGGAGTCGTTGCATACGGGTCTCGGCAGTTGAGGCCAGATGAGAGGAATTACCCGACACATGATCTGGAGTTGGCAGTTGTTGTTCATGTCCTACGTTGTTGGATACATTATCTTATGGGAGAGAATTTTGTGGTTTTATCTGACCACAAAAGTCTCAAGTAAATCTTCACTCAGCATGATTTGAATTTAAGACAGCGGAGGTGGGTCGAGTACCTACAGCCTTTTGACTTTGAGCTTGCCTACACACCTGAGAAAGGCAATGTAGTGGCTGATGCATTGAGTAGAAGGACTCAGATAAAGGCAGTTCAGGAGGCCAGCAGTGAGTGGCAGCTTATGGCTCTATACTCTGAGATGCATTTGGAGGTGCATGATAGATAGGGGTAGACTTTTCTATCATCTGTAGTTGTTACCTCTACTCTTCTTGATCGAGTTCAAATGAGGCAGCTATTAGATTATGAAGGCATAGTCCTAAGGGAGAGTGTTTCAGGAGAGGACCCTATTCATGTATGGAATATAGAAGAGGATTAGATCTTGCGTTTCCAGGGGAATGTATGGGTGCCAGCAGACATACACGAGTATTTGATGCAGGACTTTCATTCCTCATTTTGGGCAGTTCATCCTAGCATCACCAAGATGTATCGTGCTCTACACCGTTAGTACTAGTGGCCAGCTATGAAGAGGGATGTTGTTGGTTTCATTATGAGGTGTTCCACTTGTCAGTAGGTGAAGGCGGAGCATCAGTGGATAGTGGGGCTCTTACAGTATTTACCCAATCTCGAGTGGAAGTGGAAAGATGTTGTGATGGACTTCATGACCAGTTTTCTGAGGTCGCCTCGAGGGAATGATGCAGTATGTGTTGTCATTGACAGACTCATGAAAGTTTCTCACTTCTTGTCGATCAAGGAGACCTTCAGTGTTGATGAGCTGGGACGGTTGTATATCTGAGAGATTTTACATCTGAATTGAGTTCCACACTCCATTTTTCCATACAAGTATGCTCGTTTTACTTCTCGGTTCTAGCAGGGGCTTTAGAAGGCATTGGGTACACAAGTACTTTTGAGTACAGCCTACCACCCTCAAAAAGATGGCGAGTCAAAGCATACTATTCAGGTGATTGAGGACATGATCCGAGCATGCATTCTGGATTTTCGAGGTTCCTGGGATTATCATATACCTCTTGTGGAGTTTTCCTGTAAAAATATTTTTCAAGAAACTATTCAGATGGCACATTACGAGGCTTTGTACGGTAGGCCATGCCGATCACCCTTATATTGGATGGAGGTAGGAGAGGCAGCTTTGTTGGGACCTCATCTTATTCAGGAGACCACAGAGTAGATAGAGTTGATTTAGAATAGGATGGCTACTACACAATCTCATCATAAGTCTTATGCTGATTAGAGGAGACGACCTCTGGAGTTTGAGGTCGGGGATCAAGTTTTCCTGCGTGTCACACCGAGGTTGGGACACAAGAGGATTAGGAGGCAGGGTAAACTTTCATCGAGGTACGCGGGCCATTTGAGGTGTTGGGGAGAGTTGGTCTGGTTTCCTATCAGTTGCAGTTACCTCAGAGGTGCCAAGTTATGCACGACGTCTTCCATGTTTCTCATCTTTGACGTTACTTTTCAGACATGTCTCATGTTTTCCAACCTGAGGAGGTTGAGTTGGAAGTGGATGCATCCTTTGAGGATCATCATATCCAGATTTTGGATTGAAGTATGAAGTTTATCTGTGGCCGATATGTTCCTCTGGTATAGGTGCTTTGGTAGCACGGGCGAGTATAGGATGAGACTTGGGAGAGGGAGGCAGACATATGATCACTGTGGTCGGAACTATTTGGGGTTTCTTCTTCTACACCATGCTAGGGAAATTTGAGGATGAATTTCTTTAAGGGGGGGAAGTTTTTAAGAACCCGAATCTTCTTTTCAGGTATGTTTTTCCTTATTTGGTCATTTTTTAGAAAAAGAGGAAATTATGAAAATTTTCTAAGTACACATCGTGAACTTTATGAGTACACTCTATGTACTGCCTTGACGTAGGAGCCTATGTGTTGGAAATGTAGTAGACACACACATGTCTGTGTGGGGGTGATTTGGAGGCCACTTAAATAGGAGTACGAAAATGGAGAGTACACGCTATGTTCCTCAAAAGTACACACCACGTACTTTCTTTATTTTTTCATTAAATGCATCGGGGTCATGTCTAATCGCCAGAATGCTCTTCTTCTAGGTCTTGTTCGACCGAGAGCACCGTACGGCCACAGATCTTCGACGAACCCCAGAGCATGTGTCCTGCCTCCGAATCGAACATCATCGGTTTCATTGGAATCTCATCGGTGAGTACTCTCTTCTCCTAGAGAACCATCTTCTGATTTCTCCTCTATCTTGAGATATTGTGGGTTGAAAATTTTATATGTTTTTGTAGATCATTGACGTTATAGGGTTATTCAAGCTTCAAGGTTCACATATAGATATCTCTTAACACCAAGGTAGGTGGTTTGTTCCTTTCTGTTCAAATTATTTGAGTATTATGTTCAAATTCCATGAATACCCTTAAAAAGGATATTGCGTGTTTACCATTTTACCCTTGTTGATTGTCTTCCATGCCCGTATGTTGTGTAGATGATATTTGGATATGAATAGGTTTTATTGATATACTTTGGATCTGTTTTTCCCATGCATGTTCTGTTTACAACCGTTTGTTCCTCTTTAGCCTTTGGCTGCTTTACCTGTTTTCCATGCCTGTTTCTGTCGGATGGAGAGTTTGTGTTCTGACATGTTTGATATGTTGTAGACTGATTATCCAAGTAGTTCTATAGTTTTAACTTTTCCATATTGTATTGCTATGCTTGTTGACCTATAGGGTCATGAGAACCTGGTGTAGTAGACTATAAGGGGAATTGACCAAGTGAACTTCCTCAGAGAGTCTTTGAGCACTTTGGGCTATACAAGGAATTGACTGAGTGAGCTTCCTCAGAGAGCCTAGGACCACTTTGGGGCTATAAGGGAAATGGACCGAGTGAGCTTCCTCAGAGATTCCTTATCTGCTTTAGACTATAAGGGTAATTGACCGAGCGAGCTTCCTCAGAGAGTCTTTGATTTTTATTCCTAAACTGCTTAGACTATAAGGGGAATTGACAGGGAGTGCTTCCTTAGAGACTCTATGAATGACATGGGATATAAGGGGAATTGACCGAGTGAGCTTCCTCATAGAGCCCTTGGCCTTGGGGATATAAGAGGAATAGACTGTGTGAGCTTCCTCAGAGATTTCCTGGCTACCTTAGATTATAAAGGGCATTGACTGTGAGTGCTTCCTGAGAGAGTCTTTATATACTGAACCAGAGGGGTTATGCCGATTGCACTACCCAGAGGGTTGCCTATACTTGTTAGGTAAGACAAGAGTTGATGTCCATTAGTACTTCCCATAGGGTTACCTATTCATGATTAGATGTTTGATTAGCAGTTGTTTGATGTTGAAAGTGTGGATTGTTTACTGCTTAGTACTTTCCTGTTTACTATTTTCTGTACTTTTACCTACCATATATTCACTGACTATTAGGCACAGATCTTCGGGTGGTTGCCTCATGGGATTTAGTCTTACACCCTGTTTGGGTCATGCTTTTGAGCCCAAACAGATTATATTGATGCAGGTATAGATAAGGGAAAGCACCCTTCTACTTAAGGGACTTGACTTGCTGTGGAGCTGGGGATTATGGGACCAAGTATAGTCTTGTGATGCTGAGGAGTTGTTTATCTTTTTCTTTTGTACGTTGGTTTAGCACTATTTTTTATTTTTAGCATTGTGACTTGTTTGGCTGCTTTCCTAGACATATGTATCATGAATCATTTTATATATATGTGTATGCTCCAGTTGTTTATTATTCCAGTGTTCCGTAGTTTACTGTTGTTGGATAATTGTTTCTTCTGATACTGTATGAATTGTTTACTTCTGTTGTGTACTCTTCCAATGAGGACATAGTTTCTCCACTATCACACCCAAGGCCCTCACTGCTAGTCGGTAGCCTCTGGAATTTGGGGAAATGTGCTTGAGGCAATGAGACCAACCGGGTACGGGGCACCACTGGGAGGATTCCGGAACCGGGATGTTACAAGTATGTTGGGAGGGATTTTATTTATGTATTTGGGAAGTTATTTTCTAAAAAAGTATCTTTAAGTGTATAGAGGAGAGAATATGGTTGTCCATTTATAAGTTCGGGAGATAAAACACTTAGAATTTTTAAAATTATTGAAATATATTAATTTCTTACTCAAGAAAAATTGCTACAAAATGGACCACCTCTAAACAAGACATGATGTGGGGATTAAATATTTTCATTTAATAGGATTTGGATAAGCTTTTAAGTCATGATAACCCCTATCAATTTTGTTTGACCCCCAGGTAAAACTCTTTTAACCCTAACCTTTGTAATAGATTTTTACTATTTTTACCTTTCATTATGGCCAAAATTAATATGAAAATTTTACCAAATATTAAATATTATGATTCAAAATATGGAATAAATCTTATCAAATTAAATTTATAGAATTTTCAAAATTTAATTTTAAATTAAACCCTAAAAATGTGAAAATAATGTCTCTTCATAAAAAAATTGAAGTATAAATATGATTTTATACCAAATTTAAGTATAATTTTGAATGAAATAAAATTTACTAAATTATTTTTACTAAAAAGTAACGAATAATTTTTTTAGATAAATCTAAAATATAATGTGACACTGTAAATACTTGAAAAGAAAATATATTTTTTAATAAAAAACAGTATTTTCACTATTCACTAAAAAAATAAAACTTTTCAAAAGAAATTCCAAAATTCAAACTAAGATAATTTTGACATGATGAATTAAAAGTAGATTTAATTTTAGAAAATTCAAATTCTATAATTTTAAAATAAAACATTTAAATAAAACCATATAGTGTATTAAAACCCAATTTGGTTAGTAATAAATATTTTTTCTTTTTGACTGAAAAAATGTATAATATTCTTATCATGAATATAACTATATAAAATATTATTAATTAATAATAATAGGAATGAAATTTATTTACTATTAACATTTCTTAGTTTTTCATATTCTTTCCCCTTTTTAAAATTGTGTCCTCACATTTTATTCATTAATTAAATAAGTGAGGATATTTTTCTTTCACATAATTTCAAATACCCTGTGGATTCTTCAATAATATGGGTCTTTCACAAAACCTTAACCTAGTAAATCAATTTATTCTATAGGAATTTCTTTCCACAGTCAAGAATTTCTATTGGTTATTCCTCCGAAAAAAGTTTTTCATTTAACTAAACTACTTTAGGGCTCAATATTTGAGATGCATCAGGCATATGTTTTCTTAAAAAAACATAAAATACATCTTGTAAATAAGATAAACTTATAGTAAAGGTCACTTATTAAGAAAAAAATAAAATCTTCACTATAATTTCAACTTATCTAATGAAACGTGTACTTGACATTCCCTTTTTACCAAAACACATAATACTTTTACATGGAGATACTTTAAGAAAAATAATATCACAAACCTTGAATGAAATATATTTCCTAACATTATATTCATAACTTTTATTCCTAATATATGTTATCCTCATGTTTTGTGGAATTATATTCACCTTCCCAAATATTTCTCCAACCAATTCTAGTCCCAAAAACTTTCTTTCCCAGACTTTATCCCAAAAAACCTGAGTCTGATTCATCACATATTCTATTTATCTTCATGAATAATAAAATTAAGTTAATTATTTACTTTCTTAATAAAATTTTTCTAGTTTATTATTCCTTTTATTTTATTTATTACCAAGTTATATACAATTACTTAATCTATTAAGTTCACATCATATGTTTTTCTAATAATTTTCTCATATATAAAAAATGAATTTGGATGGTTAACTAGGGCCAATGAGGTCATAATTACATAATATCTGGAATAATAAACATGAAATAATTATCATTTTATATATTAATTAAAAATTTTAAATTATCCAAGAAATATGTTTTAAAAAAATTAATTATGTTACAATCATGGAGATGGTAGGCCATACGTACGCATGAGTAACAATTCAATTTTTCAATAAACATGAGGTAAATAAGATCAGTATTATTTTAAATTTCGATATTGATTATTATATCCTAAATATCGTATTATATCTTTAAATACAATTAAATATATCAACAGCCTAATGTTTTTATGAAAAATGAATTACATCGCTTTGTGGAGGTGGTAATCCACACAAACATAGAACGCTGTTATTGGTTTTAAATGGGTATAAATGTAAGAAAATAAATGATATAATATATTTAAGGAATTATTATTATTTAATGGATATCATATATATATACACATTAAATCCATTATTATAACCATTTTTTAGAGGTAGTGAGGGAAAATTAATTCTATTGGTATGCAAGGTAGAAGTCTATCGTACACATGAATGATGGTTTCATTTCCCATTTGATGGAAGAGGATATGTATATATTTTATTCCATTAACATAATAGAATATCATTATATGAGATATACTGATGTTATTATTTTATTATGGTTGAATAAGATTTGAAGGAGGTAAAAGAAGAAATAAAAATAAAACATTTAGTTAAAAGTTATATCTTTTTCCAAAATTATGATTATATCATAAATATCAGATTATATATTTAAAAAAACTTAATTATGTCAACCATCTAATTTTTTGGTGAAAAATCAATTACATCGCTTCATGGAGGTGGCAATCCAGACATATGCATAAACAATGTTATCATTTTTCAATGGATAGAAAGGTAAGAAAACAAATGATATAATATATTTATAGAATGGTTATTATTTCATAAATATAATATATATATATATATTAAATCAATAATTATAACCATTCTTAAGATTTAGTGATGCAAAATTAATTATATATGTCAGTGAGGTAGAAGTATGCTGTACACATGAACGATGGTTTCATTTCCCATTTGATGGAAGAGAATATGGATATAGTTTATGCCATTAACATAACAAAATATTATTATATGTAATATAATGATGTAATTATTTTATTATGGTTGAACAATATTTTAAGGAGGTAGAATAATTAATAAAAATAAATCATTCAGTTAAAAGTTATACCTCTTCTTCGAACAAACTTCTTTTTTTACACATTAATTCCTCTGAGATTGATATTATTCCCAAAATAACACATCCAAAAAGTATTAAGGAATGTTAAGAATATATTTTTATGGGTATGGGATGAAAAAAATTCCTCTTTATGTATGGATATGAGAGGATAAGGGGTGTCCTTTTATAGGTTATGTGAGGGTCATGTTTTAAAATACATGAAATGTTATAAAAAATATGTGTCTAAATCATGTAAAATGATTTCCAAATGACATGGTTTAGAATAAAAGGTGGATATAGTCTTAATAAATTCATATTATAAAATTTTATAGGTTTCAAAATAATTTTAAACATTTTCCTTTATATTAACCATTCTATTAATTGTTTTTAACCATAAACACGGTAATAAATTTTTCAACATAAAAGGGTTATAAATTTTATTATAAGTTAAAAATTATCTCATAAATTTACATGTGATGAAATTTATGAAACTTTCTCATCCTATATTTCCTCTTTAAATATTTTTATGTTTTTTAAATAACCTAACAAAATATATTTATCATAAAATACTATTAATTTCTTTTTAAGAACTATTCACATAATTTGACTTTGAAAAAACCATGGTAAAATTTAATTTAATTATAATACATTAAAACATAAATAATAAAATACTAGTAACTATAAAATTCGTACTACACCAATATTAATTGAAAAAATATTATATTTTTTGTTTTTATAATGATTTACTTTAATTTTCTATAGCTTTCACACGCACTATGATGGCGTTGCACTATCCTTTAAGGTAATTATTTCATTAGTAAAAATTAAAAATGAATTTACATAAAAAATATAATTTCATAGTGATCAATAAAAAATTTAACATTCATTATAAATTTATTTTTATAGCTATTTTTATATATAATAGGAATTTGAAATCAAGAGAGTGATAGTTTGTATTTTTCTTTACTTAAAATAATATACAAGTCATTTTCAAAGAAAAATGGCCCAAATTTTACATAAATTATAATATTATATATTTATGGTTTAATCCCACTCATATAATATATTAAAGTAAAGTATTAGGGTAATTTTAATCCTTATCGTATTACTTTTAACCTTAATAACCTTATTTAACCTAACTAATGTGAAAAATATTACCACGGTTACTATTTATAATGACCAAAATGAAAGAGAAAAATATCAATAAATTTGGACCAAATCATTACAAATATATAATATATTTTTTATATTTAAAATCTAGAAGATATATAAATTTATATTAGAAAAAAACATGAAATGCAATGTAAAGCAGTTTTTTTAGAAAATGTGTTTTTAAGACAAAAATGAACTTATAAAAAAATCATGTATAATGATGACTCATATGTAATAAATTAGATAATGTTATAATTAAATGATAATTATGTTACTTTAAAATAAAATGGGATGTTTAAATTACATTATTTAATGAAATGAAATGATAATTTTACTAAAATCGGTTTTTTCAATATTCACTAAAAAGCAATCATTTTAAAAAAATATGAAAAATTTACCCTAAGATAATTTTGATAGGATGAATTCAAAAATGAACTTAATTTTTTCAAAATAATTTTTTTTAATTTGGTAGTAGAACATTTACATAAAACTATATAATGCATAAAAACGCAATTTGGTTAAAAAATAAGCCTTTTCCTTTTTACTAAAATATTTTCTAATATTCTTATAATGAATATAACTATATAAAATAGAATTAATTAATATTAATAATACATGAAAATTACTTTTCATAACAATAGCTATGTTTTTACATTCTTCCACCCTTTTTGAAATTACGTCATCGTAATTTTAGCTTGTGCCTGATATAAAGGGTTTTAAAAAAAATTCAAAAGCAGTTCCAACGAGTGGAAGATAAAACATATGGACATGAAATGAAATCCTTTTTAATATTTAAAAAACACCTTTGTTTACAACCCACATCTTAAAAATGGATAATAAAAATTTATTTTAAAAAGATGGATTTCAAATATGAAGGTTATCTGGAATAACACATAATTAGGTTTCCAAATAATAGAGCATTAGTGTGAAGTGAAATGATGTACATGGAGAAAAAAATGATGTAGAAATAAGGATAAAGAGTGAAAGATAACATTGATTATAAAAAATTGGATGATCATCATATACTCAATGACCAAAAAATCATAAATCAATGTGGTGTAAGAAAGTTGATTCATCATAAATGAAGGTAATAGGATAACATTTATTTATTAATATCTTTTTCTTAGATTTTAGGAATTCATTTACTGTATAGATTAAGAACATAAGAAAATATATTACTTGAAAAATTATAATGTCAACCTTTAATAAATTTACACCAAAATCTCATATTTTTGTCTAAATGATGAGTACTTAAGATGAATTTTTCAGGCCTAAAGCACTAAAATATACTTCTAACAAATCACATAATCAATAAAAGGATAATAATATATTTCTATTTTATTTAGATATTAAAAAAATTAAAATGGTTATCATAAGATAAGATAATATCTTAAATGTATAAACCTTCATATGAATAAATAATACATTAATCACTAAAATTCAACAATAACACCAAAAGATCAAATTAAATCACTCCATAATAATTAATCATATATCCTAATAATTAAAATCCATAACCTCAAAATTAAATAATGTTTTAAAATAAAATTATCTCTCATACCTTTCAATATACATCCCTGAAAACATAATATAATTCTAATAAAATAATATTTCATGTTAAACCTAAGGTTTACATATACCTTAACCCAACAAATCATCACCCAAAATATCATTAATCACCTGAAAATATCATCACTTAAAACCTCAAAAGGTAGTGTTTATACCTTTGATCATTTGATCAACCTAAAACCTATAAACCAATGATGGCATCCATAACTCTTAAGTTAATCGCACATGAAAACATCAAAATCTCAAAATTTACCTAAACCTTTCTTCTGATAATATCTATAGTATCCCTAAACCCTCTCATCGAGATCAGGTTCTTAATACATTATCTTTACATTTATAGATTTGATAATAAATTTCACCTAATTTCAACCATCTAGAACATACAACATTAAAAGGAAATACTGGATAACTTACATACCCAAGGAAATTTTAGTTTTAGATATTGATATAATTAGGAAAAATTATTACATATTATTATTCATGTACTTAAATGTATATTTTCTATTCAACTAATCACAACTTTTCTTATTCCATATTATACCTTTATCATCGCTCACATGGAATCATTATGTAAATATCTTACATAATATCTTTCTTTATGGCCTTGGAAAAGATAAATATGAACGGTGATCTCAAATAATTAGTAAGGGTAAACATAATCATTAAAAATTTAATTTAACTAGTGAATATAAGGGTATTATGAAATAATCAAATCACATGATCATAACATAAGATAATTCACACCCATAAAAACATGTATCATAAAACATGAGACATAGAACAATGATTTAATATAATATAGGAGTCATAAAAGTTATCAATCATGAGCCATGTGAAAACAATCATTTAATAAATGATAGATTGGAACTAGATGAAACCATAAAGAAACCATGGTTGTAATTTGGAACATAATTTTCCTATCACTCTTACAACCACTCTTAAAAATGGAATAACCAAACCGGTATATTCAAATAATCTCTTAGGAAAAACATATAACCAGGTAACTCTATCCATTTACCCAATGCATTGGAGAGCTATATCATGCTCCCTTTCCATCATAAGTAATATCAAGTTCACCCATCATCATAAATAATGTCTAAGAACTATAACATAATCATAAAACATGAAAATTTTCATTTTCCAATATAACAATAACCATAGTTAATTCATAGATTGATTTACTAATGGAAAATAAATGGGTTCCATGAAAATATCTTTGAAACAATAAAAAACTATCCAGATAAAGAATAAAGATGGTATCGGTACAACATATCACTATAAAATCATAAGTAAAATAAATGGTTGTTGTTATTGATAAATATAAATACAATAAAAATATCATTGAAAACATTTTGAGGAAAATAACCTACCCACTTTGAATATGACTTTTAAAAACTAAAAAGTTATATAATATTAGGGAAAATATTATTTTAAAAGAACCATGGAAGCTTATAACTGAATATTCAAATAATTGAGAAGTCATGTTGGTGATAAATTCCATTCATTTTTTAATTTTTTAAAATTAATATTTTGTTCAAACCATTGGTAAAATGTACCATGTTCAGAAAATGATAAGGTGGTTTTTTTAACATTTTTGTCAAAAATTAAAACATGGTTAAAAATTAATTTATATAATAAATAAATAATACACAAAAATATTGTTGAAAACATTTATGAAACCATGGATATGGAAGAAAACGGTTTGTAACCGAAAGAGGAAAATAAGGTAAAATTTTCTTAAAAACATTTTCTTAACTATTTTGAGTACCAAAGTGAGGAAAATGGTACTAAAACATATAACTTCTAAAAATAAAAAAAAGGACAAGATAAATTAATATGGGTTATTAGATAATAATCATATAATTTTATTAATTTAAATTTAACTATAAACAATCCAGGTTAAAATAATATTGAAACATAAACCCCTTACCACTTTGGCATCTTTTGAATTATAAGACCCATGAAAGAATAACTTCCAATGAAATAGTAAATATCATAAACATCAGGAAATTCATGATACAACATGTCAAAGATTTATTATATGAACATAATAAAATAATATAGGTACATAACATAAACATATTTCCCAAACAAGGAAAATTTCATACGAATAACCTTTATAAAGATCATTTCATTAAATTGAGAATTGATCAATGCAGTGATTATGTGTAAAATATATAAATCCTCCCAAAAAATTGAAATAAAACATTAATTAATTAATGTTAATTTTACACATTATCTTTTAATAATAAAATCAATGAATTAAAAGTATACCCCAATGAATATAAATTGAGATAACAAACCTCTTACAGCTTTGGTAACTTCACAATAAAAAAACCACATAGATGAAGTAACAAGGATTATAACATAAAATACCATGAATTATAAAGGATTCCTTAAATAACAAGTAAATGAGGAATTATGTACCCCATATAAAATAAATTAGGGGTATAACATTAAAACCATCCCTAATAAATGGAAATTGAGATGAACTCACTTACCTCAAGTCCAAACTAGCCATGTGCATCCTTTAACTCTTATATAATAAAATTATATCATTAATTAAAAAATTTAAGAAACTTTTATAGGTTAATAATTTTATCATTAAAACATTTGTTTTATTTATTATAATGACATATGTAATTACTCAATCTGTTAAGTTCATGTCAGGTGTTTTGAGGACATTTGTCTCATAAATACAAAACATCTTTGGCATGTTGACCATGGTCAAAGAGGTCGTTTTTCTATAATTTATATAATAATAATAATAATAAAATGATGATAATTTTTATAAATTAATTTTACTTTTAAACCAACCGGGAAATCTAGGTATGAAAAATGAAATATGTTACAACTATATTGGTTGTTAATCATACGTATGCATGAGTAATTTTTTTATTTTTCAAAGGTCATGGGGGGGAAATGTTAGTGTATTTTATCCTTAAAAAATATTATTATATAATAAATATAATATTATATCAATAAAGAAACTTATATATACCATCCATGTAATGTTGGGATGAAAATCACATCATAAAACCTTTTGGATGTGGTAATCCACACATACGCATGAACGATGTTATCATTTCTCAATAGATGGAAAGGTAAGAAAATATATGATATAATATATTTATATAATGTTAATTATGTCATGAAAATCATATATATATAAAATATATCATTATAACTAGTGGGTAATGGCAGTTATGGAAAATGAATTACATCATTTCGCGAGATAGTAATCCTCCGTACACATGAATGCTGGTTTCATTTCTGATTTGATAGAAGAGGATATGGATATAGGTTATTTAATTAAAATAATAACATCCCCAAATATGGAATATATTTATTTTATTATTTCATCATGGTTGAAGAATATTTGATCCATGTAGAAGATTAAATAACACAAAAATGATTGGATAAGAACTATGCCTCTTCTTTAAACAAACTCTTTATGTTTATACCTAAATCCTTTCTCGGTTGGTTATATGATAAAACCAGGGCCTCTATGATATGGGTAGGAATGTAAGGAATGGATTTGGTCCCTAATTTTCCAAATAAATTATTAATAAGTTTGGATATAATATCAGAGGTTGTCCTTTTATAAGTGGAGGATAGGACACACTTGAAACATTTAAAAAATGAAAATATATTAATATAATAATAACCAAGACGGACTATTTATGAAAATGTGATGAGATAGGGTCAAAATATTTTCCTAAAATAGGTTTTAGAAAATTTTAATGTTATTTTTTCCCTTATCAATTTATTTTGACCCCAAGAAAACCTCTTATAACCTTAACTATGCTAACAATGTTTTATTGTTTTTACTATCCATTATAAAAAAAATTAAGTTGAACTTATTAACTAATATTAATTATTATAATTAAAAATATGGAATTAATTTTACCAAATTCAATTTACATAAGTGGTTCAATTATATTTAAAATTAATCTCATAAATTGCAACAAAGAATCATTTTTAAAAAAATATTTTATCTATAAAAATGTTTTTATAAAATTCCAGTATAATACAGATTCCAATAACATTTATTGTATTATTTTTAATTAAAATTAACTAATTAAACTATAAAACTAATCCTAAAATAATTTAAATTTTTTAATATTTAAAAATAAGATATTTTTAATAGAAAATAACATTTTTTTCTATTCACTGAAAAATACAAAAAAGAAATTCTCCAAAATTAATCCTATGATAATTTTGACATGATGATTTCCAAAATGATATCTTTTATTATTAAATGTAATTTTTAAAACTTCCAGAAATTAATTAAAATAATCTCTCACAATAAAAAATAAAAAATATTTTTCAAAAACATATTTTAGAAGATTAAAATGTCTTTACTAAAAATTGATCAATAATTGAATTTGAATTTATCAAAAAAATTTAATTGATTAGGAACATTATATATATTTTATAATTTGGTTACTTATATTTCAACCCACCAATTTAATGGATATGTTATAATATTAAAATTAAAATAATAATATTTCATTGTTTTTTTATGTTCTGTTTTACATTCCATATATTCTATCAAACATAATCTTATTTTAAAAATATCAAGGTGTTATATTCTCCCCTAATTTAAAAAAATACTACATAATTTTTTCGTAATATCGATAAACGAGGGCTTAATATTTAAAAATACCTTTGTTGAAAATCCAAATCAAAAAAAATTCAATAAAACTTCCTTTTGAGAAGAGTGAAAGGGAAACACGATGGTCATCTGTAATAACACATATCTAGGTTTCAAAATCAGAGAAAATTTTTAGGATGTGAAAATATTAACATGGTGAAAAAAAGTAATGTATAAATATTGATGGATAGTGAAAGAGAACATTGATCACAATAAACTGAATGGTCATGAGATATTCAATGACCAAAAAACCATAAATCAAATAAGTATGAAAAATACCATCAATTCATCAAAACAAAAGTTAATAGGATAAAATTTTAGTTTCAATATCCCTTTCCATGATTTGAGGAATTTCATTACAATCTAGACTAATAAAATAAAGAAATATACTTACTCAAAAAATAGAATTTCATGCTTTAATAAATTTCCAACACAATTTCATATTTTTCTCCAAACAATGTGTATTCAAGATGAAATTTTTATACATAAGTCACTAAAATGATCTTATAATAGATCACATAATCAAAAAAAGGATACAAATATATTCCTCCTATATTTATGTATTAACCAAAACTAAAATGCTCAACATAAGGCAAGATATTATCAAAATTAATAAACCATCATATGAATAAATAACACATTCAACTTGAAAATTTCTATAATAACACTAAATTTTCAGCATAGATTATTTCATAAACCAATGACCCTATATCTTAAATAACTTTAATAAACTGATCATTAAATAAAGTTGGAACTTTAAATTTTATCACATACCTTTTTCTTACATCCCCAAAAATTTAATAGTATTCTTTTGAAATAATCCTTCACATTAAACTTAAGGGTTACATATACCTCAACCCAATAAAACATCTACCAAGATATCATTTACCAATTTAAAATCTCAATATATAAAACCTAAAAAGGGGTGTTGATTCCTTTGAACTTTTGATCAACCATAAACATATAAACCCATGATAGTATCCATTAATCTTAAGTTGACCTCACATGAAAAAAAAATTATAAATTAATCTAATTTCTCATATAATACCAACTATAATATCCCTAGACTAGCACTCCCATATCCAGTGACAAAATATAATATTTATATTTCTAGATTTAATACAAATAAATGTTTCCTGATTTTAACCATTAAAAAGATATAAAATTAAACTGAAAAATTGGATCACTTACATACCCAAGGACATTTTAGGTTTAGAGTTTTATACAATTAGGAAAAACTTTTACATAATAACTTGGATACATAAAGAATTGTTCATAAAAATCTCTATCATCTCTAAATAATATCTTCACATCTAGTAAAATTATTAGGTATAACATACTTAAAAACTTTTTTATATCCAAGTGATAAGGAAACATAGAGTGTGAGATCAAATGCTCAATAAGGGTAAAAACAAGTGTTAAAAATTGAATGTCATTAATGATCATAAGATGAGTATAAGGGTGTGATGACATAATCAAAGTGCCTAATCATAACATAAGAAAATTCATACCCATAAAAACCTAGATCATAAAATATGATACCTATAAGAAATATTTAACACAAGAAATAAGTCATATAAGTCAAAAATCATGAGACATTTGAAAATAATCCTTAAGGAAAGAATAAATTAGAACTTGATTCAATCGTAACGAAAATATGTCTGTAACCTGGAACATCATTTATATATCACTCTTAAAATCACTCTTACAAATTGAATAACCTACCTACTAAATTCCAATAATCTCTTAGGATAAACCTATAACCAGTTAACTTAATCACATTAACCGATTCATTAGAAATATATATCGGAATCAAGAGTCATCATGAGCTATATCGGGCTCACCAATAATCATAAAAATGTTTAATAACTATAACATAATCATAACACATGAATTATTTCATTTTTCAACATAAAAATAACCATTATTATTCTATATCTTGATTTACCTGTGGAAAAGAAAAGGGTTCCATGACAAAATATTTGAAAGAATCATAATCCATAGAAACAAGGATACAAAAAATAAAGATTCCCAATCTAAAAGAATATCCAAGATTGGTATCACATACAGACAAAATTATTAATGTTTCTTTAATATCTAATGTGGAAATTGAAATTAAAAGTGTAAAACACATTTATAACCATAGGATAAGAAGATAGATGTGGTTTTTGAAAATAAGGGCATATGATCCATCCTAAAGGAACATTGAAGATAAACAATCCTAAAATAAGATGATATTTTATAATAAAAATCCTTACTGGTTTAGTAACATTCGATTCATAAAACACATGAAAGAATAAAAATAAATGAATCTTTAAATTTCATGAAAATTAATAGATTCATGATATAACATGTCAAGGGTACATTATATAAACCTCATAAAATAAGTTAGGTGTATAACAGAAACATATGTTCCAAAGAAAGAAAAATTAATATGAATAACCCTTTAAAATATCATATTATTGAATTTATAATTAATTAATGGAGTGATTATGTGTAAAAATTTTGAATTAAAAAAAACAAGTGGAAATAAAAAATAAATCAAACAAATTTCATTTCACCCATAATCGTGGAATAATAAAATCAATGAAGAAGAGTTATAAACAAATTAAAGGAAAGTGAGTTAAGAAACCCCTTACCACTTGGTAACATTCATTTCAAATAACCTAGGTTGAAATAAATGTAATTTAAACATAAAATATCATTAATTATTAATTATTCATCTAAATGGTATTATATACAACGTAT
The DNA here is from genome assembly GCA_963277665.1 of Viscum album. NCBI lineage: Eukaryota > Viridiplantae > Streptophyta > Magnoliopsida > Santalales > Viscaceae > Viscum > Viscum album. Next base: position 48,718,252 of record OY728138.1, on the reverse strand, counting down.
AAAAATATTAGGTGTGTTATTGTAATGACCCAGGTATTTGTAGAATAATAATTTTTATTTTCCATAAATATTTATGAATTAGATATTAATTTTATGGTTAAAGGGGATGCTTTTTCTGATAGTGTACTCGACACGCAACAACATGTTTCTCTCAAATCATATATTGCACACAACATTGAATTATACTGAAAAATAATACAGTAATAATATTATTTTAAATGATAGTTAACACCTAGTTGTTGGAATGAAGAGAATGAATAATATCAACTAATTTTTACATATGGTTTAAACATGTTTAAATAATTATTTTTTCGTTACAAAAAATTAATAGAAATGGAAATAAAAACCAATTGAATATAAAAGATGTGTTTTTATAAAAATTTATTTAAAAAGAGAATAATTGGTTTTATAAAATCATATCACTCTTTATGGATTTTTATTTAATGAAAAATATATTTTATATATTCAATTTAATCTTCTAAATTCATCTTATATGTTTTCTAGATATGATATAAGAATAAATTCAATTTTTCGGATAAAAGATGTATTTTTCTAAAAATAATGTTTTACCTCCTTTTGATGGAGAACCCCGTATAAATTTAGTTTTTGTCACTTTTATATGTTATATTTGACAAAATAAACATATTATATATAATTGGGATACCAAAATTTACCTTGGTAAATTTTTTGGTAAATTTTTTATAAAGATTGTTTTTTAATGAATAGTGAAAATACTACATTTTAATTCAAAACTATCTTTTCATATAATTTATTTATAGAGTTATATTATCCTTTTAATTGGGTTTAAAGTGTAATTAGATTATTTTTTATCATTTAATTAAATTTTGGTCATTTTGATTAATTTATCATTGAAATTGGTCATAAACGCATGTCAATCTTTTGATAGTTATTACTTCTTAAAAATCAGCTTTTTGGTTTTGACAACGAGAATTAATTTTAAATTAATTACTCCAACTTCTAGATTTTGAATTTGTAAAAATGGATTTCATATTTTTAATCATAAGGTCCAAATTGTGTGAATAGTTACCTTTTATTTTTTGACATTATGAATAGAAACTTCAGTAATTATTTTATTTTCCATGGTTAAAGGGTAAATCTGGTAAATAAGGGTAAAAAATAATATAATAGTAATATTAAAATACCCTAAAACATGTCATAATCCTATTTTATGAGATATTTACGACCATGGTAATCCTTGGGTCTATTTTGGGACCCCATGAAGCCACTTGGATGGGAAAATTACATTTTCTAAAAATTAATTTAAAGTAAAGAGAAATATAACACAAACACGTATCTTTTAATAAAACAATTTTATGGTGGGGTTATATAACTGTTATATTAAACTATAAATATTAATTACAAATATAAAAATATTTCCTACATAATGATATTTTATTCATAATTTTTAAACATTAAATTAATAAATTTAATAATAACACAATGATGGTGCAGTGATTCCTTCATTAATAAAGGATTCAAATAAATGATATTATAAATGTTAAAATAAATGATATTTTCTTATTTTAATGTAATATAGGAATTTTCTATATTATATTTTCATATCAGATTGTATTTAATTTCTTTGGTTTGAAATAATCAACTTTTTATTAATTTGTAAAAAAGTGAATTATGAATAGTGTCCAAAATTGACATAATCCAGAACTTAAAACATAAAATAGTTTATTAAATGATATTAAATTTCTAAAAATCTATGATTATTCCAAATGATTAAGAAATGTAAAAATATTTCATAAATGACTTTTTTTGGGTATTTTGATATTATATGGTAATTACATTACCCACAATGTGTAAATAACATGATATCGCGGTAAGATTAAAAGGGTAAAATAATGGTTAAACCAATAAAATAAGGATAAACAAATATTAAAAACTTATCTAAAAATTATTGTATTATGGTTATTCGAAACAAAATCATATTATCTTATAATTAAAGGAGTTTTGGACCATTTTTAATCTAAATTTAATTTATAAAAAATTAATATTTCTAGACTTTCCTAAAAGGATCATCATTCCTCTTTTAAAAGGCCCCCACATGTACCCATATGAACCACACCTCTAAAGCCCCTTGGATTGTCCAAATGGTTCCCAAATAAGCTCTCAATATCTCTATATTCCTCCTATAAACCATACCTTGGGCATAAAAAAATTCAAGAAATTATTTTTCCTCAAATCAAAAGAAGTTACTCGATTTAGAGGTAGCATATTCTCCCAAGTTCTTTTCAATTATTTTCCATCTACACTCCCTATGATCATATTATTATTTTATCTAATAACAAAAACAGTATCCTCAGTATACTAGTATGTTTTTATGATAATTATTATAATTACACTTACACACACCTTCATCTAATGGATACGAACATACTGTTTCTGTGTACAGCGAACTACTGTCTCACGTAACGATGATTGTTCAATTTTCTTCTACTACCTCTCATGGTGGCCATTATAGTGGAACTGTATTTATCAATTATATTTATTATATTTATATTTTATCTATTATTATGTATTTTTTTTTACAACATACCTTTATGCTTTTCATGATGTGTAAATACGATAATTTCATTTCAGGAAGTGTGGACTACCGCCCCCTCAAAGTGATATGAGTCGTTCATGTTGTACATGGAACATATAAAAAATGTTTTATTAAAACTATTATAAATACATGACATAAATATAATATAGGTATTATAATATACTTCCATATCATTTTATTATTAATATTTTAATATGATAAAGAAATTAAAGTAGTGTTCATACATACGTACGACCTACAATATCCATGAACGGTGCATTTAATTTATTATCTCCAAATATTATGGATATTATAAATACATATATACTGGATACATATGATATTTAAATAATTAATAATATTCTATAGATTATGGAATTTTGACTTCAAGGGCAATTTACATCCAAACAAGTTAATTTTCCACTCAAGTACCGATTATCGACAAAACGTTAGCAATTCACAAAAATTATTATGTAATTTTTATAACATGGTAATAAGTGATATAAAATAATTAAAAAAATTTAAAAAAGTTCTAAATAAATTATAAATTAACCTAATTTTATTATTTAGGAACATAAGGATTGTACGTGACAAGACGGACTCAAGGTAAGGGACTTCTTCTCAATCTCCTTTCATTGAGGCATTTCATGATAATATCCACCTCTATTATTTTATAATATGTATATATAGACACTATGACATTTCATATCCATATTTTACCTATACTAATGTTATTTATGAATTCATGGACATTAAGATTTAAATTTTCAATGCGGTATGGGACACCTTGAACGTTTAATGATTTAATTATCAAATCATTGTCTTAATGAGATTAATTTACATATTTATTTATATTGATAAAAAATGATTATAAAAAAATTTATGTCTATCAAGAATTTCATTCAATGTTTTCAAAAGGAATATTTTTATAAAAAATCATTTTACTTTCTTTAAAAAATGGAAAAAGAAATTTTATTTTTTTTAATATAGACGGAGATAACAACTTATCCATTATCGTAACTATTATTTGATATTTGGATTCTTCTATAAGACTTAATGTATTTTAAACAAATACCATGCTCCTTTATTTGGGTATATTAGTATTGAAAATTTTATCTTAAAAGAAAATGGTATTTTTATACGATTTTTTTTTCATTTTGTGTTAGATGAGTTTTCAAAAGGGTTTTATGATGAATGTGTTTTTGAAATGGTAATTGATCATTATATGAAATGGGTGAGCCCGATACAGCTTATACAAAGGTTTGAGTCCCATTGTAGCTCATGAGTGATCCAAACATAGCTTATATTATTGGTTGAGCCCCATTATAACTCACGGTTGATCCTATTATTGTTTATATGAAGGGATGAGCCACATTATAGCTCAAGGGTGAGCCCGATATAGCTTATACAAAGGGTTATCCCCATTAAAGATCTTCAATTGGTAATTAAACCAATGGTTATTCCAATTGAATGAGATTGAAAGGGTTTTATGTATACTATTATCTAAGTCACCTAAATGAGTTTCAATTTTTATCTATTAGTTTAATGTTTTTATTTGAGAAAAACGTATGAGTGTTATTAATGTGAAAATGTTTTGTTTAGTTCTATAAAAAAACATTTAATGAGTTCCTATGGTTTAACTAAATTAATGGTTTTCTTTCCTTTTATATCCCTTTCTAAGATTTATATTCTTATACCATGTTTTTTAAATGTTTTCCATTGGGTATAAGGATGGATAAGGGAAAGGAAGAAATCAAGAATATTTTTATCAAGAAAACGAAATCATGTTTTGTTTAAAGGGTTTACTTTAGAAAAAATAAAAGTTAATACTGAGTGTAACTATCCACATGTAATGTTTGGGTCTATTATGTAATAGTTATGGCCTAATTCTCTAAAAATCTAAACCTAAAAAGATCCTCAATGTGAATTATTGACTTTACTCAAGATTATGTATTGATTAAGGTTGGGGCCATACAATTGGTATGAGAGGAAAGGTTTAGACAGATTTTAAGATTATGATGTTTTATTAAGGGTTAGGGATATGATCATGGGTTTATAATTTAAAGGTATATTATAAGTTCAATGGATTATAAACCAATTTATAGGCTTATATTATTTCAAGGTGATTAGCGGTATTTTTGGAGACATTAACCTTTGAGGAAATTATGGGTTATTGGTTTTTGGGATGCAAAATGTGAGGTAAGAAATAAACTTTGTGGTTAAAAAATGTTATGGTTATTCTTGGGGATTTTAAATCATAATAATTATATAGTTTTTGAAAAAGAACAACCCGTAGGATGGGTGACAACCCATCGTGTTCGGAAAGGTCATGGGAATCGAACCCACAACTGAAGGGAGACAAGGGTGCATCACCTACCATTGGCCTACGTGAAGTCCTTGGTTAGTATGACTTATTCATTTTAGTTAAATGAATTTATAGATCAATAATATGTTGATTTTGGAACTTATGTTTTATAAAATTGATATCCTTAGTACAGGAAAATGATATGGATATTAAGTGATAAATGTTATTTTGGGAAACATTCTCTCTTTTGGGAACACTATATGCCTAAAGAAAATAGAATACTATAGGATTTCATTTGTGGAGTAATGGTTTATATATTATTTTGGAAGAATCTATGTTTTTATTGTGTTTATATGGAGATTTGGGTTATTTATGGAAATTATAAACCTATCATAGAGAATATGTGATTAGGTTAATTAATTTTCAGTATGAGACTTTAAGAGTAGTTGATATTATTTAGAGATAAATGTTAAGATTTATCATTGAAGACTATGTGATTAAATCCTTCTGAATTTTGTGTTTCAATATTATTTTGGATTATTTTGTATTATTTTAAGTAAAATTTTGTATTGAATGGTATTTTTTGAACTTTGTGTATTTTTTGTTGAATTTTGGATATTAAGAGTAGTATTTCATTTTATAAAGGATTATTCTTTTTGTGGATTATCTGGTCTTTCAAAAAAAAAATTGGTTTTGTTTAATATCTATAGGTAGGGGAAATATATAGTTCATCTTTTATGGATTATTTGATTCTCTGGAAGTTGATTCTAGGGCTTCAGGTGAGACCAATTCATCTTGAATACTCATCATTTAGAGAAAAGACGAGTTTGTTGAAAAAATTTATTAAAGGATGAAACTCTAATAGAAAAGTAAATTTATTTCCTTATGTTCTTAGTCAATATCATAAATAAATTCCACAACATTAGGAAAAGGAACTTAAAACAAAAAAAAATTCCATTTACTTTTCTTATTTGGGAATCAAAGACTGTTTAACTCATCACATATTTATCGTTTTTTGGTAGTTAACATTCTCCGGATCATGTTTTCTATCACTCTCCGTCAGAACTTAATGGTTAATTTTTCTTCCAAATCAATGTCTTCCTGCATGGAATCCTAGTATGTGTTATCTCAGGTGACCATGGTACTTTTCTTTCTTTCTTTTAAAGTGATAGTTTTATGGACTCTTTTTTGATGTGGGATTTTTTTTAGCCCAATTTTAAAATTGTGAGGACGTGATTTCCAAAAGGGGGGAATGATGTAATGACCCGAGTATTTATAGAATAATACGTTTTATTTTCTATCAATATTTATGAATAGGATATTAATTTTATGTTAAAATGGGATGCTTTTTCCAATAGCATACTCAACACACAACAACGGGTTTCTCCGAAATCATAGGTTGCACACAATATTGAGTTATACTGAAAAATAATAAAATAATATTATTATTTTAAATGGTATTTAACCCCAAGCCTTTGGAATGGAGGGAATGAATAGTATCGACTAAATTTTGAAATATGGTTTACACATATTTAAATAATGATTCTTTCGGATAAAATAAGTATTTTTCTAAAAATTAAATTTTACCACCTTACAATGGAGAACCCATTTTAAATTTATTTTTTGTCACTTTTATATGTTCTATTAGACAAAATAAAATTATTATATAGAATAAAGATACCAAAAGTTACTTTGGTTAAATTTCTTGTAACGTTCCGATAAAGTTCATTTTCTAATGAATAGTGAAAAATACTACATTTTGGAATAATAAGGTCCAAATTGTGTGAATAGATAACTTTTGTTTTTGGATATTATGAATAGTAACTTCGGAAATTATTTTATTTATCATGGTTAAAGGGTAAATCTGGTAATTAAGGGTAATAAATAAAATTATATTAATATTAAAATATCCTAACACATGTACTAATCATATTTTATGATATATTTATGAAAATCGGCATTATTGGGTATATTTTGGGACCCCATAGAGCCACTTGTATATGAAAATGACATTTTATAAAAATTATTTTAATGTAAAGAGAAATATAACATAAACATGTACCTTTTACTAAAACAATTTTAAGGCGGGGTTATATAACTGATATCTTCCACTATAAATAATCATTAGAAAGATAAAAATATTTCATAAATCATGATAGTTTATTTATAATTTTTGGACATTAAACTAAATAATTTAATAATGACACAATGATGATGCAGTGATTGCTTCATTAATAAATCATTCAAATAAATGATATTAGAAATTTTAAAATAAATGTAATTTGGTTATTTTGATTTCATAAACGAATTTTTTGGATTATATTGACATATTATATTTTATTGAATTTCTTTGTTTTTAAGGAATAAGTTTTTTTAATTTGTAAATAAGTAAAGTATGAATAGTGCCCACAATTAACATAATTCATAACTTAAAACATAAAATAGTTTATTAAATGATATTAAATTACTAAAAACATAAAATTATTTCAAATGGTTAATAAAAGTCTAAATATGTCATAAATAACTTTTTTGGGTCATTTTACAGGATATGGTAATTACATTAACCAATAATGTGTAAATTACATGATATCACAGTAAGATTAAAAAGGGTAAAATAATGGTTAAACCAAAAAATAAGATTAAAAAAATATTCAAAACTTGTATAAAAATTATTTGATGATAGTTATTCAAAACAAAATCATATTATCTTATAATTAAATGAGTTTTGGACCTTTTTTAATCGAAAATGAATTTATAATAAATTAATATTTATATACTTTCCAAATGTGCCCCTCCTCCCTCTATAAAAGGACACCACCTCTACCCACATAACTCACACCTATCAATGCCCTTATATCATTCAAATTATACCCAAATAAGTTTCAAACATCCCTATATTCCTTTTAGAATATGTACCTTGGGCAGAAAGAAATTCAAAAAATCATTTTGGCTCAAATCAAAAGAAGTTACCCGAATTAGAAGTAACATCTTCTCTCAAGTTATGTTATTTTATTTTCCTTCTCTATTCCCTATGAAATTATTATTATTTTATTTCATAATAACACCAGTATCCAAAATATAATATGATTTTTTATTAGAAAGATTCAAACTACACTTACACACACCTCAATCTAATGGATACGAACATACTGTTTCTGTTTACGGCAAACTACTGCCTCACGAAACGATGATTGTTCAATTTTATCCAACCACCTCTCAATGTTGCAATTATGATGGAACTATATTTATATATTATATATATTATATTTATATTGTCTCTATTATTCTGTAATTTTTATTTACAACATACCTTTATGCTTTCCATGATGTGTAAATATGATAATTTTATTTGAGGAAGTGTGGACGACCACCCCCTCAATGTGATATTATTTTTTCAAGCTATAAATGGAAGGAATAAAGGATTGTTTTATAAAACCTATGATACATACATGAAATAAATATAATACAGGTATTATAATATACTTTTATATCATTTTATTATTATTCTTTTAATATGACAAAGAATAGAAAGTAGCGTTCATGCATACATACGGCATGCCATCTCCATGAATGGTGAATTTCATTTATTATATCCAAACGTTATGGATATTATAAATACATATAAACTAGATATATATTATATTTAAATCATTAATAATATTCTAGAGATAATGGAATTTTGACTTCAAGGACAATTTACATCAAAATAAGTTCATTTTGGACTCAAGTACCGAATATCGATAAAACGTCTGTTATGAACATAAATAACTATTTAAGTTTTATAAAATGGTAATAAGTGATATAAAAGGAATAATAAACTTGAAAATTTTTCTAAATCAAGTAGGAATTAAATTAATTTTATTATTCAATAAAATAATGATTGTTCCTGACAAGTCTGACTCAATTTAAGTGACTTCGTCTCAATCTCCTTTCATTGAGGAATTTCATGATAATATCCACCTCTATTATTTTATAATATGTATATACATCCACTATGACATTTCATATCCATATTTTATCTATACTAATTTTATTTATTTATTCATGGAGATTAAAATTTAAATGTTCAAAGTGGTATGAGACACCTCGAACATTTAAGGATTTTATTATCAAATCTTTTTTTCATGAAAATAATTTACATATTTATTTATATGGATATATAAGGATTATAAATGACATTTTATATATATATATATAATTTCATCCAATGTTTTCAAAAGGAATATTTTTATACATATCATTTTAATTTATTTACAAAATGACAAAAAATTAATGTTATTTGTTTTAACGTATACCGAGATCACGACTTCTCTGTTGTCGTAACCGTTATTTGATATTTGGCTTCCTCTATAAGCCTTAATGTATTTTAAACAAATCCCTTATTCCATTATTTTGGTATATTGGTATTTAAAGTGTGCTCTTAAAGAAAATGGTATTTTAAATGGAAATTTTTTTCATATGGTGTTAGTTGAGTTTTTCAAAAGGGGTTTATGATGAACGTGTTTCTGAAATGTTACTTTAGAATTATATGAAATTGGTGAGACCGATACAGCTTATAAAAAGGGTTAAGTCTCATTATAGCTCATGAGTGAGCCTGACAGAGCTTATACGAAGGGTTTAGCCCCATTATAACTAATGGGTGATCCCGTTATATATTATATGAAGTGATGAGCCCCATTATAGCTCACGAGTGATCCCAATATAGCTTATTTGAAGGGTGATCCCCATTAAAGAACTTCAATTTAGAATTAGACCAATGATTATTCCAATTGAATGGGATTGAAAGGGTTCTATGTATATTATTCTCTAAGTCACCTAAATGAGTTTTTATTTCTTTCTATTAGTTTAATGTTTTTATTTTACCAAAAAGTATTAGTGTTATTATTGTGAAAATGTTTTGTTTTATTCTCTCAAAAAACATTAAATGAGTTCCCATGTTTCAACTAGATTATTGGTTTTATTTCATTTTATGTCCCTTACTAATCATTTTATGCTCATCCCAAGTTTTTGAAAAAAAATTATAGGTTATAAGGATGGATAAGAGAAAGGAATAAGTCAAGAATATTTTTATCAAGAAAAATAAATCATTTTTTGTTTAAAGTCTTTCCTTTGGTGAAAAAGTGGATACTAATTGTAACTATCAAAATGTAATTTATGGGTCTATTATGTAATAGTTATGGAATAATTCTCTAAAACTCTATACCTCAAAATATCCTCAATTTGAATTCCTGACTTGACTCAAGATTAAGAAATGATTAAGGATGGGGCCTTAAAGTTGGTATTAGAGGAAAGGTTTAGACAACTTTAGAGATTATGATGTTTCCTTAAGGGTTAGGGATATGATCATGGGTTTATAATTTTAAGGAATATTATAAGTTCAATAACTTAGAAACCTATCTTGAGTCTTGTGTTATTTAAATGTGATTAATGGTATTTTTGGAGACTTTCACCTTTGAGGAAATTACGGGTTTTTAGTTTTTGGGATGAAAAAATGTTATGTATGAAATAACCTTTGAGGTTAAAACATGTTATGGTTATTTTTGAGTATTTTATCTCATTAAAGTTATAAGGTTTTTGAAAAAAGACAACCCACAGGATGATTGACAACTTGTCGCGTCTGGCAAGGTCGTGAGAATCGAACCCACAACTAAAGGTTGACAATGGTGCATCACCTACCATTATCCTACGTGAATTCCCTGGTTAGTATGACTTATTATTTTTAGTTAAATGATTTTATGAATCAAGAATAATTTGATTTTGGAACTTATGTTTTATCAAATAGATACCCTTAGTATAGGAAAATGATTTTGTGATTAAGTGATAAATGTTATTTTGGAATACGTTATCTCTTTTGGGAAGACTATATGCATATAGAAAATAGAATAGTATGGGATTTCATTTCTGTAGTAATGGTTGAAATATTATTTTTGAAGAATCTTTTTATTTATTGTGGACAAATGGAGATTTGGGTTATTTATGGAAATTATTAACCTATCATAGAGAATATATGATTAGATTAATTACTTCTCAGTATGATATTTTAAGAGTATTCGATGCTATTTGGAGATAAATATTAAGATTTGTCATGGAATACTATGTGAAGAAACATCTTTGACAAGTATAGGTATATAGTTATGGCTCTGTTCTCGCCCGGTTGGCTTCCCCGAGCGGTTTCGTCATCCCCTAGTGTTTCTTCCTCTCATGATGGAGCATCGCCTCTCGGCCCTTACTTCTTTCTCCTTCCATTCCCTTTATTATGTGTCATTTACATCGTTGTTTTCTCCTCAGACTCATTCTCTCATGTGGATATATCTCATTCGACGTTCGTGGTTTTGGGTGTGCTTCTTTGATGGTGAGTAGTTGATGGCGCATTGGATATTCCTTGGCTACCTCTTCTGTGCTCTGAACTCACGGTCAGCTGCTCCCTTCCTGGTCGGACTGGGAGTTTCTGATTCAAAGAGTTTTTGGACTTCACATTCTGGAATTTGTGGATCTCCAAGCGTCTCCTTCTTCTTTTAGGGTTCTGATCCCCTTTCCTATTCAATCTCTATTTTTTCCCAATTTTCCTAGGGTTTAATCCCCATTTTTGTTCCATATTTGGTTGCATTCTTTGATGTGTCTTTTAGTCTTTTTGGATGTTTTTGTGTTTTTGTGATGGGTTTGGTCCAATTTTCTACTGGTTGTTGGCTGCGGGTGTGGGTCTTCGGTGTGAAGGATTCGGTGGGGTGGGTTCCGGTGGTGTCTCAGATGGCACCAGCATTTTATGGTTTTGGATGATGCAAATGGATCATTTGGGTGTGCTTCTCGTGTGACCTATGTTTGAAGTTCGATGGTCGTCGACAATGGTGGTGTGACGTCTCCTTCAGCGCAATTGTTGTTTTGGGATTGACTGTGATGGCGACGAAAGTGTTGTATTTCTTCTACGTTGATGGTTCCAGGGTTTCTTGATATTGTTTCGGCCTTTAATCACCTGTTTCCTTCACTTCTCTAGATCCATAATTCCCTTGCTCTCTCCGAGGTGGAGCTTCTGTGCAGAGGAGTTCAAGGCTCTTTGGTATGTGTGTTTGAGAAGGCAGTTTCGGGACAAAGATGGTGACAAAAGCTTGTTTCTCGACGGTATGGATGTGTTCGTCTCCAGTGTTGATGAAGGTGGTAATTGGTTGTGTGTGACCGATGGTGAAAGTGTGACATAGGGGATGGCTCATGGTCCAAGTATGGTGGTGTTTGATCGGTTTTAATTTTGAATTTTGAAAAAAAAAATCGGTCTTTTGAAATTTGAATTTCAAGTGGGTGCTCTTTACAGTGGTTGAATTTGTGACGTTTGGAGTTGTTTCGGTTCACACTTACCCTTTAAAAGTGTCTCTTGAAAATAAAAATATGGATTGTGGTGGTGGTCATGGAAAACTATGTGATCAAATCCTTATGAATTTTGTGTTTCAATCTTAGTTTGGATCATTTTGAATAATTTTATGTACAATTGTGTATTTAATGGTATTTTTTAAAATTTGGGCATTATTTGTTGAATTTTGGAGATTAAGAGTAGTATTTCCTTTTATAAAGGATTATTCTTTTTGGGGATTATCTGATATTGTAATAACCATATTGGTTTTTGTTAATTTATAAAGATAAGGAAAATATATAGTTTATCTTTTTTGGATTATTTGTTTCTCTAGAAGTTGATTCTAGTACTTGAGGTGTGACTAAGTCATCTTGAATACTCTTCGTTTGTAGAAAAGATGATGTTTTGGTTGAAATTTATTAAAGGATTAAACTCTACATGAAAAGTAAGTATATTTCCTTCTATTATTAGTAAATCTCATAAATAAATTCCTTAACTTTAAGAAAAGGAACTTAAAACAAAAAAAATTTCCGTTTACTTTTCCTACTAGGGAATCAAAAACCGTTTAACCCATCACAAACTTATTTTTTTCAAGTAGTTAACTTTCCCCTGATCATGTTTTTTATCACTATCTATAAGAACATTATGGTTAGTTTTCATTCCATATTCTCGTTTTCCTACATGAAATATGTGTCTTTTTTATCTCGCGTGACCTTTGTATTATCATTATTTCTTTTAAAGTGATAGTTTTATTGACTCTTTTTCTGATGTGGAATTTTCAATGAAGTTTCCGAGCCCAATTTTAAAATTACAAGGACACAATTTCCAAAAGGGAGGAATGATGAAATGACCCATGTATTTATAGAAAAATAAATTTTATTTTCCATTAATATTTATTAATAATAACTTAATTTTATGTTAAAAGGTAATTCTTTTTATGGTAGCATACTCGACACGCAACAACAAGTTTCTCCGAAATCATACGGTGCACACAACATTAAGTTATACAAAAAAATAATACAATGTTAATATTATTTTAAATGGTAGTTAACACCTATCCATTGATATGGTGGTAATGAATAGTATCAACTAAATTTTTAAATATGGTTTGAACATGTTTAAATAATGATTCTTTGGTTACCAAATTTTTTAGAAATGGATATAAAAACAAATTGAATATAAAGGATAGGTTTTTATGAAAACCTATTTAAAAAGAGAATAATTATGTTTATAAAATCATATCACTCATTATTTATTTTTTATTTATCAAAAAATATATTAAATTTATATTATATGTTTTCTATATTTGATAAAAGAACAAATTCAATTTTCAGATAAAAGAAGTATTTTTCTAAAAATGCAGTTTTACCACCTTTTGATGGAGAACCCTTTTAAAATTTATTTTTTGTTACTTTTATATGTTTTATTTAAAAAAAATTAAACTTCTTCTATAGAAGAGGAACAAAAAAATTACTTTGGTTAATTTTTTGGTAATTTTCTAATAAAGTTCATTTGTTAATGAATAGTAAAAAATACGGTATTTTAATTCAAAACTATCTTTTCATATAATTTATTTATATATTTAGATTGTCCTTTTAATTGGGTTTAAAGTGTAATTTGATTGAGTTTTTATCATTTAATATAATTTTGTTCATTGAAATTAATTTCCCATTGAAATTGGACATAGACACATGTCAATCTTTTGATAGTTATTATTTCTTAAAAACTCTCTTTTTGGTTTTGACAACAGGAAATAATTTTAAATTAATTACTAAAAATTATTTGTTTTGAATTTTTAAAAGTGGATTTCACATTTGGAATTAGAAGGTACAAATTTAGGGAATAGGTACCTTTTATTTTGGGACATTACGAATAGTAACATCAGTAATTATTTTATTTACCATGGTTAAAGAGTAAATCTAGTAAATAAGGGTAAAAATAATATTATAGTAATATTAAATTACCCTAAAACATGTCATAATCCTATTAGATGAGATATTTTGGACTATGAACATCCTTAGGTCGATTTTGAGACCCCATTGAGCTACTTAGATGTCAAAATGTAATTTTATAAGAATTAATTTATAGTATATAGAAATAGAACATAAACATGCATCTTTTACAAAAACAATTTTAAGGTGGGGTTATAAAAATGATATCTTAAACTATAAATATTAATTATAAATCTGAAGATATTTCCTACATCTTCATATTTCATTTATAATTTTTTAACATTAAATTAATAAATTTAATAATGACACAATGATGATGTAGTGATTACTTCATTAATAAAGGATTAAAGTAAATGAAATTATAAATGTTAAAATAAATGTAATTTCGTTATTTTGATGTCATATACAAATTTTTTGGACGATATTGACATATTATCTTTTATTTAATGCATTTGGTTCGAATTAATCAAGTTTTTATGAATTTTAAAAAAAGTCAAGTATGAATAGTGTCCAAAATTGACATAATTCATAAATTAAAACATAAAATATTTTATTAAATGATATTAAATTCCTAAAAATCTATTATTATTATGATTGGTTAAGAAAAGTCAAAATATATCATAAATAACTTTTTATGGGTTTTTTGACATGATATGTTAATTACATTAACCCACAATGTGTAAATAATATGATATCACAGTAAGATTAAAATGGGTAAAATAATGGTTAAACAAAAAATATAAGGATAAAGAAAATATTCCAAATATGTGTAAAAAAATTTGATGATGGGTATTAGATTAAAATTCATATTATCTTCTAATTTAATGAGTTTTGACCATTTTTAATTGAAATTGAATTTATAATAAATTAATATTTCTAGACTTTCCTAAAGTTCTGATCCTCCCTCTTATAAAAGGTCACCACCTATACCCACATAACTCACACCTCTTAAGACCCTTGTCTCATCCAAATTCTGCCCCAATAATCTCCCAACATCCCTATATTCCTCCTAAAATCCATACCTTGGTAAGAAGGCAATTCAATAAATCCTTTTAGCTCAAATCAAAAGAAGTTACCCAATTTAGAGGTAACGTCTTCTCTCAAGTTATTTTATGTTATTTTCCTTATCCACTCCATATTCTCTTGTTATTATTTTTTTTCATAAAAACATCATTATCCTAAATATACTAGGAGGTTTTTATGAGAATTATTCTAACTACACTTACACACACCTCTATCTAATGTGTACGAACATATTGTTTCTGTGCACGAGGAACTACTACCTCACGAAATGATGATTGTTCAATTTTATCCTACTACCTCTCATTGTTTCCATTATGGTGGCACTATATTTATATTTGATATATATTATATTAATATTTTATATATGATTCTGTAATATTTATTTACAACAAACCTTTATGCTTTCCATGATATGTAAATATGATAATTTCATTTGAGGAAGACTACTGCACCCTCAAAGTGATATGAGTTGTTCATGCTATACATGGAACGTATACAGGATGGTTTTATTAAAAATATGAGAAATAAATTACATAAATATAATACATGTATTAAAATATACTTTTATATCATTTTATTATTATTATTTTAATATGAAAAATAAATGAAAGTAGTGTTCATTTGTACGTACGGCCTACTGTCTCCATGAACAGTGAATTTCATTTATTATCTCCAAATATTATGGATATTATAAATACATATAGACTATATATCTATGATATTTAAACCATGAATAATATTCTAGATATTATTTAATTTTGATTTCAAGGACAATTTACATCAAAACAAGTTCAGTTTCGACTCAAGTACCGAATATCGACAAAACGTCTTCTATGAACATAAATAATTATGTAATTTTTATAACATGGTTATAAGTTATATAAAATGAATAATAAACTTGAAAAATTTTCTAAATCAAGTAGAAATTAACATTATCTTATTATTCAAAAACATAATTATTGTATGTAATGAGTTGGACTCAAGGTAAAGGGCATCGTCTCAATCTCCTTTCATTGATGCATTTCATGATAATATGCACCTCTATTCTTTTATAATATGTATATAAAGACACTATTAAATTTCATATCCATACTTTATCTATACTAATTTTATTTATTAATTCATGTACATTAATATTTAAATGTTCAAAGTGGTATAGGACACCTTGAACGTTTAAATATTTATTTATAAAATATTTATCTTCATGATAATAATATAAATATTTATTTATGTGGATATAAAAGGATTATAAAGGACATTTTATGCCTATATATAATTTCATTCAAAGTTTTCAAAAGGAATATTTTTATACAAATCATTTTTCTTTCTTTACAAAATGACAAAAGGAATTTTATTTGTTTTAATGTATATGGAGATAACGACTTCTCTTTTATCGTAACCATTTGATATTTGGATTCCTCTATAATCCTTAATGTATTTTAAACAAATCCCTTATTCCTTTATTTGGGTATATTGGTATTGAAAATGCACTCTCAAAAAATGGTATTTTTATACATAAGTTTTTTATATGGTGTTAGATGAGTTTTTAAAAAGGGTTTTTTGATGAACATGTTTTTGAAGTGGTACTTGAGAATTATATGAAATGGGTGAGCTTGATACATCTTATATGATGGGTTGAGCCCCATTATAGCTCACGGGTGAGCCCGACGCAGCTTGTATGAGGTTTTGAGCCCCATTATAACTCACAGATGAGCCTGTTATAGCTTATACGAAGGGATGAGACCCATTATAGCTTATGAGTGAGCTAAATATAAATTATACGGAGGGTGATCCCCATTAAAGATCTTCAATTTGGAAGTTGAAAAATGGTTATTCCAATTTAATAGGATTGAAAGGGTTTTATGTATATTATTCTCTAATTCACCTAAATTATTTTTGATTTCTTTCTATTAGTTTAATGTTTTTATTTGAGAAAAAAGTGTGATTGTTGTTAATTTATAAATGTTTTGTTTAGTTATCTCAAAAAAACATTAAATGAGATACCATGTTTTAACTAGACTATTGGTTTTATTTCCTTTTATGCCCCTCACTGATCTTTGTATGCTCATCCTAAGTTTTTAAAATGTTTTCCATAGGGTATAAGGATGGATAAGTGAAAGGGAGAATTCAATAATATTTTTATCAAGAAAAAAAAACATGTTTTGTTTAAAGCGTTTTCTTTGGTGGAAAAAGTGGATACTGAGTGTACATGTCCACATGTAATGTCTAGGTATATTATGTAATAGATATGGCCTAATTATCTAAAACTCTAAACCTGAAAAGATCCTGAATGTGAATTATTGACTTAACTCAATATTATGTAAGGATTGAGCATGCAGCCTTATAGTTGGTATCAAAGGAAAGGGTTAGACAACATTAGAGATTATGATATTTTATTAAGGGTTATAGATATTATCATGGGTTTATAATTTTAAGATATATTATAATTTCAATGGCTTATAAACCCATTTTTAGGATTATGTTATTTCAAGGAGATTGATGGTATTTTTGGAGACATTCACCTTTGAGGAAATTATGGGTTATTAGAATTTGGGATGAAAAATGCGAGGAATGAAATAATATTTGAGGTTAAAATATGTTAGGATTATTTTTGAGGATTTTATCTCATAATAATTATACAGTTTTTGAAAAAGGATAACCCGCGGGATGGGTGACAACTTGTCGCGTCTGGCAACGCTGTGGGAAATGAACCCACAACCGAATGGTGACAAGGGTACATCGCCTACCACTGGCCTACATGAAGTCCTTGGTTAGTATGACTTATTCTTTTTAGTAAAATGGTTTTATTGATCTAGAATAAGTTGATTTTGGAAATTATGTTTTATAAAATGGATATCCTTTGTATAGTAAAATGATTTTTTGATTAAGTGATTAATGTTATTTTGAAAGATGTTCTCTCTTTTGGGAACACTATATGCCAAAGGAAAATAGAATATTATGGGATTACATTTTTGGAGTAATGGTGGAAATATTATTTTTGAAGAATATATGTTTTTATTGTAAAAATATGTAGATATGGTTTATTTATGGAAATTATTAACCTATCATAGAGAATATGTGATTAATTTAATTACTTTTTAGTATGAGACTTTAAGAGTAGTCGATGTTATTTAGGGATAAATGTTAAGATTTATCATGGAATACTATGTGATCATATCCTTATAAATTTTAGGTTTAAATATTAGTTTTGATTATTTTGAATAATTTTAAGTACAATTGTGTATTGAATAATATTTTTTAAACTTTGGGCATTGTTTATTGAATTTTGGATATTAAGAGTAGTATTTCCTTTTATAAAGGATTATTCTATTTGGGTATTATCTGATCCTGTACTAACAAATTTTGTTTTGGTTAATGTATAAAGAAAGGGGAAATTTATAGTTAAACTTTTAAGGATTATTTGATTCTCTATAAGTTGATTCTAGCTCTTTAGGTGTGACCAAGTCATCTTGAATACTCCTCATTTGGAGAAAATATGAGTTTGTGGAAAATTTTATAAAAATATAAAACTCTACTTGAAAAGTAAGTATATTTCCTTATGTTCTTAGTCAATATCATATATAAATTCCTCAATTTTATGAAAATAAACTTAAAACAAAAATGTTTTGCATTTAATTTTCTGGCTGGGGAATCCAAGACTGTTTAAATCATCACAAGTTTATGGTTTTTTGTTTGTTAACTTTCACCTGATCATGTTTTTTATTACTCTCCATCAGCACTTGATGGTTAGTTTTTCTTTTATATCCATGTTTTCTACATGTAATCCTAGTATGTGTTATCTCGGGTGACCTTTTTACTTCTCTTTCTTTCTTTTAAAGTGATATTGTATTGACTCTTTTTTCAATGTGGGACTTTCAATGAAGTTTCTGAGCCCAATTTTAAAATTGCGAGGACGCAATTTCCAAAAGGGGAGAATGATATAATGACCCAAGTATTTATAGAATAATACTTTTTCTTTTCTATTAATATTTATGAATAATATATTAGTTTTATGTTAAAAGGGGATGATTTTTCTAATAGTGTACTCGACACACAACAACAGGTTTCTCCGAACTCATACGCTGCACACAAGATTGAGTTATACCGAAAAATAATACAACAATAATATTATTTTAAATGGTAGTTAATGCCTAACCTTTGGAATGGCAGGAATGAATAGTATCAACTAAATATTAAAATTTGGCTTACACATGTTTAAATCATGATTTTTTTGTTACAAATTTTCTTATAAATGGAAATAAAAACCAATTGAATATAAAGGATGTGTTTTTACTAAAACCTATTTAAAAAGAGAATGATTATGTTTAAAAAATCATATCACTCTTTATGAATTTTTATTTAATAAAAAATATATGTTATATAGTCAATGCGATTTTTTAAATTCATCTAATATGTTTTTTATATATGATATAAGAATAAAATCAATTTCTCGTATAAAATAATTATTTTTCTAAAAATTCAGTTTTGTCGCCTTTTCTTGGCGAACCCTTTTAAAATTTATTTTTTTCTCTTTTGTATGTTATATTTGAGAAAATAATATTTTTATATAAAATGGGACACCAAAATTTACTTTAGTTAATTTTTTTGGTAATTTTATGATAAAGTTCATTTTTTAATTAATAGCAATAAGTACTCCAATTTAATTCAAAACTCTCTTTTCATCTAATTTATTTATATAGTTAGATTGTACTTTTAGTTGGTTTTAAAGCTTAATTAGATTAATTTTTTATCATTTAATCCAATTTCAATCATTATAAGTAATTTTCCATTGAAATTAGGCATAAACACATGTCAATCTTTTAATAGTTATTACTTCTTAAAAACCCACTTTTTATTTTGAGAAAGGGAATTAATTTTAAATTAATTACAACTTACGTGTTTTTAATTTGGAAAAAATTAATTCCATATTTGGAATCAGAAGGTATAAATTTTTTGGTTAGGTAACTTTTATTTTTGTACATTATGAATAGTAACTTCAGTATTTATTATTTTTTAACTATGGTTAAAGGGTAAATCTGGTAAATAAGGGTAAACAATAATATTATAGTAATATTTAGCTACCCAAAAAAAATTCTAATCCAATTGGATGAGATATTTCCTACTATGGGAATCCTTGGGTATTTTTGGGGACCCCATGAAGCCACTTGGATGTGAAAATGACATTTTATAAGAATTAATTTAAAGTAAAGAGAAATACAACAAAAACATGTATCTTTTACTAAAACAATTTTAATATGGAGTTATATAACAGATATCTTAGACTATAAATATTCATTATAAATCTAAAAGTATTTCATACATCATGATATTTTATTTATAATTTTTAGACATTAAATTAATAAATTTAATAATGACACAATGATGATGTGGTGATTGCTTCATTAATAAAGGATTAAAATTAATGATATTATAAATGTAAAAATAAATTTAATTTCGTTATTTTTATGTCATATACGAATTTTATGGATTATATTGACATATTAGCTTTTATTTAATGAATTTTATTCGAATTAATCAAGTTTTTATGAATTTGTAATGAAGTCAAGTATGAATAGTGTTGAAAATTGACATAATTCATAACTTGAAACATAAAATAGTTTATTAAATGATATTAAATTCCTAAAAATATAAGATTCTTCAAAATAGTTAATAAAAGTCCAAATATGTCATAAATAACTTTTTTTGTCATTTTATATGATATGATAATTACAATAACCCACAATGTGTAAATAACATGATATCACGGTAAAATTAAAAAGGGTAAAATAATGGTTAAAGAAAAAAAGATAAGGATAAAAAATACAAAAAACATGTCTAAAAATTATTTTTTAATGGTTATTAGAACCAAAATAATCTTATCTTTGAATTAAATGAGTTTTGGACCATTTTATTCGAAATTGAATTTATAATAAATTAATATTTCTAGACTTTCCTAAAGTGCCCCTCCTCCCTCTTATAAAAGTTCATAACGTCTACCCCCATAAATCACACTTCTCAAGCCCCTTATCCCATCCAAATTCTGGAAAATTAGGCTCTCAACATCCCTACATTAATCCTAGAATCCTTAACTTGGGCATAAGGCAATTCAAGAAATCATTTTGGGTGAAATCAAAAGAAGTTACCAGATTTAGAAGTAACGTCTTCTCTCAAGTTCTGTTCCTTTATTTTCCTTCTCCACTCCCCATGGTCTTCTTATTATTTTATTTCATAATAATACCATTATTATCAATATACTAGTATTTTTTATTATAATTATTTTAATTACACTTACACACACCTCCATCTAATGAATACCAACATACTGTTTTTGTGTATGATGAACTATTGCCTCATGAAACAATGATTGTTAAGTTTTATTATACCACCTCTCATGGTGTCCATTATGATGTCACTATATTTATATATGATATATTTTATATTTATATTGTCTGTATGATTCATTAATTTTTATTTACTACATACCTTTATGCATTTCAGGGTGTGCAAATACAATAATTTCATTTGACAAAGTGTGAACTATTGGACCCTCAAAGTGATATGAGTTGTTCATGATATACATGGAATGTATAAAGGAAGGTTTTATTAAACCTATGATACATAAAGGAAATAAATATAATATATTTATTGTAATATAATTTTATATCATTTAATTACTATTCTTTTAAAATGAAAAAGAAATGAAAGTAGCATCTATGCGTAAGAAAGTCATACCGTCTCCCTGAACAATGCATTTCATTTCTTATATCCAAATATTATGGATATTATAAATACATATATACTTGATATATATTATATTTAAGTAATTAATAATGTTTTTTATATGATGTAACTTTCACTTCAAGGACAATTTACATCAAAACATGTTCGATTTCGACTCAGGTAATGAATATCCACAAAACGTCTGATATGAATATAAACAATTATTTAATTTTTATAACATGGAAATAAGTGATAGAAAAGGAATATTAAACTTTAAAAAGGTTATAAAACTAGTATAAATTAACCTAAGTTTATTATTCAAGAACATAACAATTTTATGTGACGAGTCGGACTCAAGGTAAGGAATTTCATCTCAATCTACTTTCATTGAGGTATTTCATGATAATATCCACCTATATTCTTTTATAATATGTATATACATCCAATATGAAATTTCATATACATATTTTATGTATATTAATTTTATTTATTAATTTATGGAGACTAATATTTAAATGTTCAAAGTGGTATAGGATAACTTGAACGTTTAAAAATTTAATTTTCAAATCTTTGTCTTCTTGATAATAATTTGCATATTTATTTATATGGATATAAAAGGATTATAAAGGAAATTTTATGTCTATCAAGAATTTAATTCAAAGTTATAAAAGGAATATTTTTATACAAATAATTTTATTTTCTTTACAAAATGACAAAAGTAATGTTATTTGTTTTAATGTATACAGAGATAAAGACTTATCCATTGTCTTAACTATTATTTGTTATTTGGCTTCCTCAATAAGCCTTAATGTATTTTAAAAAACCACCTTATTCATTTATTTCTGTATATTGGTATAGAAAATGTGCTCTTATAAAATTGTTTTTTTATATGGAAGTGTTTTTCATATGGTGTTAGATGAGTTCTTCAAATGGGTTTTGTGATGAATGTGTTTTTGAAATGGTACTTGAGCATTATATGAAATGGGTGAGCCCGATACAGCTTATTCGAAGGTTTGAGCCAAATTATAGATCACAGGTGAGCCCTACATAGCTTACACAAAGGATTGAGCCCCATTATAACTCACGGGTGATCTCGTTATAGCTTATATAAAGGGATGATCTTCATTATAGCTCATGAGTGGGAACGATATAGAATATATGAAGGTTGATCCCCATTAAATATCTTTAATTTATAAGTCGACCAATAGTTATTCCAGTTGAATGGGATTGAAAGGGTTTAATGTATATTATTTTCTAAGTCACCTAAATGAGTTTTTATTTCTTTCTATTAGTTTAATGCTTTTATTTGAGTAAAAAGTATGATTCTTATTAATGTGAAAATGTTTTGTTTAATTCTCTAAAAATAAACATTAAATGAGTTACCATGTTTTAACTAGACTATTGGTTTTATTTCTTTTTATGTCCCTTACTAATATTTTTATTCTCATCCCATGTTTTTAAAAAATTTTCCATAGGGTATAAGGATGGAAAAGAGAAAGAAAGAAGTCAAGAATATTATTATCAAGAAAAATAAATCATGTTTTTAAAGGGTTTCCTTTGGTGGAAAAGTGGATACTGAGTGTAAATGTCCACATATAATGTATGAGTCTATTATTTAATAGTTATGTCCTAATTATCAAAAAACTATAAAACTGAAAAGATCCTCAATGGGAATTATTGACTTCACTCAATATTAAGTAATGATTAAGACTGGGCCTTATAGCTGGTATAAAAGGAAAGGATTAGGCAACATTGGAGATTATGATGTCTTCTTAAGGGTTAGGGATATGATCATGGGTTTATATTTTTAAGGTATATTATAAATTCAATTACTTATAAAATCATTTTGAGTCTTATGTTATTCCAAGTATATTAATTATATTTTTTGAGACATTCACCTTTGAGAAAATTATGGGTTATCAGTTTTTGGGATGCAAACAGTGAGGTATTAAATAACCTATGAGGTTAAAACATGTTATGGTTATTTTTTATTATTTTATCTAATAATAATGATAAATTTTTTCAAAAAGTACAACCTTTGGGATGGGTGACAACCTGTCGCATCTGGAAAGGCCATGGGAATCGAATCCACAACCGAAGGGAGACAAGGGTGCATCTCCTACCACTGGCCTACATAAAGTCCCTGGTTAATATGACTTATTATTTTTAGTTAAATGATATTATGGATCAAGAATAAGTTGATTTTGGAACTTATGTTTTATCAAATATATATCCTTAGTATAGGAAAATTATTTGGTTATTAAGTGATAAATGTTATTTTAGAAGATGTTTTCTCTTTTGGGAACACCATATGCCTAAGGAAAATAAAATACTATGGGATTTCATTTGTGGAGTAATGGTTGAAATATTATTTTGGAAGAATCTTTTTTTTATCTCAGACATATGTAGATTTTTTTTATTTATGGAAATTATTAACCTGTCATAGAGAATATGTGATTAGGTTAATTACTTTTCAGTGTGAGACTTTAAGAGTAGTCGATGTTATTTGGAGACAAATGTTAAGAATTATCATGGAAGACTATCTGATCATATCCTTCTGAATTTTGGGTTTCAATCTTAGTTTGGATTATTTAGAATAATTTTAAGGACAATTTTGTGTTGAATGGTCTTTGTTGAACTTTGGGGATTGTTTGTTGAATTTTGGATATTAAGTGTAGTACTTCCATTTATAAAGGATTATTCTTTTTTAGGACTCTTTGATCTTGAACCAACCATTTTGGTTTTGGTTAATTTATAGAGATAGGGGAAATATATAGTTCATATTTTTTTGATTATTTTATTCTATATAAGTTGATTCTAGTGCTTCAGGTGTGACAAATCCATCTCGAATACTCCTCATTTGGAGAAAAGATGAGTTTGTGGTAAAAAATTTATTAAAGGATGAAACACTACTTGAAAAGTAAGTATATTTCTTTATTTCATTAGTAAATCTCATAAATAAATTCCTCAACATTATTAAAACAAACATAAAACAAAAAAAATCGTATACTTTTCCTGTTGGGGAATCAAATACCATTTAACCCATCACAATTTTATGGTTTTATGGTAGTCAACTTTCTCTTGATCATGTTTTCTATCACTGTCCATCAGAACATGATGGTTAGTTTTTCTTCCATATCCATGTTTTCTTACATGTTATCCTAGTATGTTTTTTCTTCAGTGACCTTTTTACTTCTCTTTATTTCTTTTAAAGTGATAGTTGTATTGACTCTTATTCCAATGTGGGATTTTCAATGAAATTTCTCATCCAAATTTGAAAATTGTGTGGATGCAATTTCCAAAAGATGAGGATAATGTAATGAATCATGTATTTATAGAATAATACTTTTTTTCAGTTAATATTTATAAATAAGATATTAATTTTAGGTTAAAAGGGGATGCTTTTTTCGATAGCGTACTCGACACACAACAACGGGTTTCTCTGAAGTCAAACGTTGCACACTATATTGAGTTATACTGAAAAACAAAATGATAATATTATTATTTTAAATGGTAGTTAATGCCTAGCTTTTAAAATTGCAGGAATGAACAGTATCAACTAAATTTTGAAATTTGGTTTATACATGTTTAAATAATGATTCTTTGGTTACCAAATTTATTGGAAATGTAAATAAAAACCAATTGAATATAAAAGATGTGTTTTGATGGAAACCTATTTAAAAAGAGAATAATATTGTTTATAAAATCATATCATTCTTTATGAAATTTTATTTAATAAAAAATATATTTTATATATTCAATATAAGTTTTTAAATTTATCTTATATATTTTCTATATATTACTTAAGAACAAATTCAATTTTTCATATAAAAAAGTATTTTTCAAAAAATGCAGTTTTACCGCCTTTTGATGGAGAACCCCTTTTAAATTTAATTTTTGACACTTTTATATGTTATATTTGAAAAATTAAACTTTATATATATAATTATGACACCAAAATTTACTTTGGTTAAATTTTTGGTAATTTTATGATAAAGTTGATTTTTTAATAAATACTGATAAATACTGTAATTTAATTCAAAACTATATTTTCATCTAATTTGTTTATATAGTTTTATTATCATTTTTTTTGGTTTTAAAGTGTAATTGAATTAAATTTATTTTCATTTAATCCAATTTTCATCATTGGAAGTAACTTCCCATTGAAATTAGGTATAAACACATATCAATCTTTTGATAGTTATTACTTCTTAAAACCCTGCTTTTTGGTTTTGAGAATGAGAATTAATTATAAATTAATTACTGAAAATTATGTGCTTTTTACATAGAAAATTTTATTCCATATTTGGAATCCAAAGGTCCAAATTTTTTGAATAGGTAACTTTTATTTTTGGACCTTATGAATAGTAACTTCAGTAATGATTTTATTTATCATGGTTAAAGGGTAAATCTGGTAAATAAGGGTAAAAAATAATATTATGGTAATATTAAACTACCATAAAATTTACTAATCCAATTATATGTGATATTTCCTATTATTCTCATCCTTGGGTCTATTTTGGGACCCCATGGAGCCACTTGGATGTGAAAATGACATTTTATGAGAATTAATTTAAAGTAAAGAGAAATATAACATAAACTTCTATCTTTTATTAAATCAATTTTAAGGGGGGGTTATATAACTTATATCTTAAAATATAAATATTACTTATAAATTTATAATTATTTACTACATATTCTTATTTTATTTATAATTTTTATAAATTACATTAATAAATTTAATAATGACACATTGATGATGATGTGATTGCTTCATTAATAAAGGATTCAAATAAATGATATAATAAATTCTAAAATAAATGTAATTTGGTTATTTTCATGTCATATAAAAATTTTTGAGATGATATTGACATATTTTATTTTATTTAATTAATTTGGTTCAAAGGAATCTAGTTTTTATGAATTTTTAAAAAAGTCAAGTATGAATAGTGTCCAAAATTGACATAATTCATAATTTAAAATATATAATAGTTTATTAAATGATATTAAATTCTTAAAAATATAATATTCTCCCAAATGGTTAATAAAAGTACAAATATTTCATAAATAACATTTTTTGGGTCGTTTCATAGGATATGGTAATTACATTAACCCACAATGTGTAAATAACATGATATCACGGTAAAATTAAAAAGTGTAAAATAATAGTTAAACCAAAAATATAAGGATAAAAAACATTCAAAACTTGTCTAAAAACTATTTTATGATGTTTATCCATACATAAATCATCTTATATTCTAATTAAATGAGTTTTGGAATATTTTTAATCTAAATTTAATTTATAATAAATTAATATTTCTTGACTTTTCCTAAAGTTCCCCTCCACCCTCTTATAAAATTCCACCACCTATACCCACATAAATCACAACTATAAATCCCCTTGTCTCATACAAATTCTGCCAAAATAAGCTCCCAACATCCCACTATTCCTTCTATAATCCTTACCTTGGTCAGAAGGAAATTCAAAAAAATCCTTTTGGCTCAAATCAAAAGATGTTTCCCAATTTAGAAGTAGCGTATTCTCTCAAGTTTTATTCTTTTATTTTCCTTCTACACTACCTAAGGTATTATTATTATTTCATTTCATAACAACACAAGTATCCTCAATATACTATGATGTTTTTTTGAGAATTATTTGAACTACACTTACACACACCTTTATCTAATGGATACGAACATATTGTTTCTGTGTACGGTGATCTACTGCCTCACGAAACGAAAATTGTTTAATTTTATCCTACCACCTCTAATGATGGTCATTATTATGAAACTATATTTATATATATTATATATTATATTTATTTTGTCTCTATTATTTTTTAATTTTTATTTACAACTTACCTTTATGCTTTCCATGAAGTGTAAATACGATAATTTCATTTTAGGAAATGTGGACTACTACCCCTTCAAAGTGATATGAGTCTTTCATTCTATATATGGAATGTATAATGGATGGTTTTATTACACCTATGAGACATAAATGACATAAATATAATATAGGTATTATAATATACTTTTATATCATTTTATTATTTTTCTTTTAATATGATAAAGAAATGAAAGTAGCGTTCATACAAACGTACGGTCTACCGTCTCCATGAATGGTGAATTTCATTTATTATCTCAAAATATATCGGATATTATAAATACATATAGACTAGATATATATGATATTTAAATCATGAATAATATTATGGAGATGATGGAATTTTGACTTTAAAGAAAATTAACATCAAAACAAGCTCATTTTCGGCTCAAGTACTAAATATTGACAAACCGTTTTCTATGAACATAAATAATTATGTAATTTTTATAACATAGTAATAAGTGATATAAAATAATAATAAACTTGAAAAATGATATAAAACAAGTATAAATTACCCTAGTTTTATTATTCAGGAACATAACGATTGTACGTGATGAGTCAGACTCAAGGTAAGGGACTTCATCTTGATCTCCGTTTATTGAGGTATTTCATGATAATATCCACCTATATTATTTTATAAGATGTATATACAGCCACTATGACATTTCATATCCATATTTTATTTATACTAATGTAATTTATTAATTCATATAGATTACGATTTAAATATTCAAATTGGTATGGGACACCTTGAACATTTAAAGATTTAATTATCAAAAATTTGTCTTCATTATAATATTTTACATATTTATTTATATTGATATAAAAGGATTATAAAAGAAATTTTATGTCTATCTATAATTTCATTCAATTCTTTCAAAATGAATATTTTTATACAAATAATTTTACTTTATTTACAAAATGAAAAAAGGATTGTTATTTGTTTTAACCTATACGGAGATAATGAATTTTCTGATGTCGTAACCGTTATTTGATATTTGGCATCCTCTATAAGTCTTAATGTATTTTAAAAAAATCCCTTTATTACTTTATTTTGTATTATTGTAATTTAAAGTGTACTATAAAAAGAAAATTGTATTTTTATATGAAATTTTTTTCATAAGTTGTTAGATGAGTTTATCAAAAGGGTTTTGTGATGAACATATTTTTTAATTGGTACATGAGCATTATATGAAACTGGTGAGCCTGATACAGCTTATACAAAGGGTTGATCCCCGTTATAGCTCACGAGTGAGCACGAAATAGCTTATAAGAAGGGATCATCCCCATTATAACTCACGGGTGAGCCCGTTATAGCTTATATGAAGGGATGGACCCCATTATTTCTCTTGGGGGTGCCCGATATAGCTTATAGTAAGGGTAATCCCCATTAAATATATTCAATTTGGAAGTTGAACAATGGTTATTCCAATTGAATGGTATTGAAAGGGTTTTATATATATTATTTTTTAATTGACCTAAATTAGTTTTGATTTCTTTCTCTTAGTTTAGTGTTTTTATTCGAGAAAAATGTATTAGTGTTATTAATGTTAAAATGTTTTGTTTAGTTCTCTAAAAAATTCATTAAATTAGTTACCATGTTTTAACTAGACTGTTGGTTTTATTTCCTTTTATGTACCTTACTGAGCTTTTTACTCTCATCCCAATTTTTTTAAATGTTTTCCAATGGGTATAACGATGGAGAAGAGAAAGAAAGAAGTCAATAATATTTTTATCAAGAAAAAGAAATCATGTTTTGTTTAATGGGTTTCATTTTGTGGAAAAAGAGAGTACTAATTGTAACTATCCACATGTAATGTTTGGGTCTATTATTTAATAGTTATGGCCTAATTCTCTGAAACCCTAAACCTAAGAATATCTTTAATGTGAATTCTTGACTTAACTCAAGATTAAGTTATTATTATGGTTGGGGCCCTATAGTTAGTATCAAAGAAAAGGTTTAGACAACTTTGGAGATTAGGATGTTTTCTTAAGGGTTAAGGATATGATAATGGGTTTATAATTTCAAGGTATATTATAAGTTCAATGAATTAGAAACCCCTTTTTAGTATTAGGTTATTTCAAGGTGATTAACGGTATTTTTTGGGACATTTACCTTTGAAGAAATTATGGGTTATTTGTTTTTGGAATTCAAAATTTGAGGTATGCAATAACCTCTGATGTTAAAACATGTTATTGTTATTTTTGAGGATTTTATCTCATAAGAATTATACATTTTTTGAAAAAGGAAAGCCCACAATATTGGTGAAAACTTTTTGCGTTCGACAAGGTCATGAAAATTGAACCCACAACCAAAGGGTGAAAAGGGTGCAACACCTACCACGGGCCTACGTGAAGTCCCTGGTTAGTATGACTTATACTTTTTAGTTAAATGATTTTATGGATCAAGAATAAGTTGATTTTGGAACTTATGTTTTATCAAATGGATACCCTCGGTATAGGAAAATTATTTGGTGATTAAGTGATAAATGTTATTTTAGAAGACGTTCTCTCCTTTAGGAACACTATATGCCTATGGAAAATAGAATAATATTGTATTTCATTTGTGGAGTAATGGTTGAAATATTATTTGTGAAGAATCTATTTTTTTATTCTATACATATAGATATTTGGGTTATTTATGGAAATGATTAACCAATCATAGAGAATACATGATTAAATTAATTACTTTTCAGTCTTAGACTTTAAGAGTAGTCGATGTTATTTGGAGATAAATATTAAGATTTATCGTAAGAGAATATGGGATCAAATACATCTAAATTTTGGGTTTCAATATTAGTTTGGATTATTTTGAAGAATTTTAAGGACAATTTTGTATTGAATGGTAATTGTTGAACTTTGGGAATTGTTTGTTGAATTTTGGATATTAAGAGTAGTATTTCCATTTATAAAGGATTATTCTTTTTGGGAAGTATTTGATCTTATACTAACCATTTTGGTTTTGGTTAATGTATAAATATAGGGGAAATATATTGTTCATCTTTTTTGGATTATTTGGTTCTATATAAGTTGATTCTACCACTTCAGGTGTGACCAAGTCATCTTGAATACTCATTATTTGGAGAAAATATGAGTTTGTGGTAGAAATTTATTAAAGGATGAAAATCCACTTGGAAAGTTAGTATATTTCCTTTGTTATTAATAAATACCAGAAATAAATTCCTCAAATTTATTAAAATGAACTTAAACAAAATAATGTTGTATGTTTACTTTTCCTACTGGGGAATCAAAGACCATTTAACCCATCACAAGTTTATGGTTTTCTAGTAGTTAATTTCTCCTGATTTTGTTTTCTATCACTCTCCATCAGAACTTGTTGGTTATTTTTTCTTCCATATTCATGTTTTTCTTCATGGAATCGTAGTATGTGTAATATCAGGTGACCTTTTTACTTCTCTTTCTTTCTTTTAAAGTGATACATTTATTGAATCTTTTTCTGATTTTAGTTTTTCAATGAAGTTTCCGAGCATAATTTTAAAATTGTGAGGATGTAATTTCCAAAAGGGGGAAATGATGTAATGACCGAAGTATTTATAGAATAATAATTTTTCTTTTTTATTAATATTTATGAATAATATATTAATTTTATGTTAAAATGGGACTCTTTTTATGATAGTGTACTTGACACACAACAATGGGTTTCTCTAAAATCATACGTTGCACAAAACATTGAGTTATACCAAAAAATAATACAATAATATTATTATTTTAAATGGTATTTAATGCATAGCCATTGGAATAGAAGGAATGAATAGTATCAACTAAATTTTGAAAAAAATTACCCTTTTTTACATAATTATTCTTTGGTTAACAAATTTATTAGAAATGGAAATAAAAACCAATTGAATACAAAGGATGTGTTTTTATGAAAAACTATTTAAAAAGAGAATAATTATGTTTAAAAAAACATATCACCCTTTATGAATTTTTATTTAATAAAAAATATATTTTATATATTCAATTTAATTTTTTAAATTCTTCATTTATGTTTTCTAGATATGATATAAGAACAAATTCAATTTTTTGGATAAAAGAAGTATTTTTTCTAAAAATGTTGTATTAGCATCTTTTGATGGAGAACCCTTTTTAAATTTAGTTTTTGTCACTTTTATATGTTCTATTTGAAAAAATTAACTTCATATATAGAATAGGGGAACCAATATTTACTTTGGTTAAATTTTTGGTAATTTTTTTATAAAGTTCATTTTTTAATGAATAGTGAAAAATACTGCATTTTAATTCAAAACTATTTTTTCATCTAATTTATTTATACACTTATATTGTCCATTTAATAGGGTTTAAAGATTAATTGGGTTATTTATTTATCATTTGATCAAATTTTATTCATTGGAAGTAATTTCCTATTGAAATTGGACATAAACACATGTCAATCTATTGATACAAAATTACTTCTTAAAAACCCGCTTTTTAGTTTTGACAATGAGAATTAATTTTAAATTAATTACTACAACTTCTATGTTTTGAATTTTTGAAAATTTATTCCATATTTTGAATCATAAGGTCTAAATTTTGTGAATAATTACCTTTTATTTTTGTACATTAAGAATAGGAACTTCAGTAATTATTTCATTTACTATGGTTAAAGGATAAATCTGGTAAATAAGGGTAAATTATAATATTATAGTAATATTAAAATACCCTAAAAATTATAATAATACTATTTTATGAGATATGTTTGACCATGGGTATCATTCGGACTATTTTGGGACCCCATAGATCCACTTTAATGTGAAAATGACATTTTATAAGAATTAATTTAAAGTAAAGAGAAATATAACATAAACATGTATCTTTTACTAAAATAATTTTAATGGGGTTATATAACTTATATATTTGAATATAAATAATAATTATAAGGATAAAAAAACTTCCTACATCATGATATTTTATTTATAATTTTTAGACATTAAATTAATAAATTTAATAATGATATAATGATGATGCAATGATTGCTTCATTAATACAAGATTCAAATAAATGATATTATAAATGTTAAAATAAATGTAATTTGGTTATTTTGATGTCATCCACGAATTTTATGGATTATATTCACATATTAAATTTTATTTAATTCCTTTTTGTCCAAGTGAAAAAAATTATGAACTTGTAAAAAAAGTCAAGTATGAATAGAGTACAAAATTAACACAATTCATAACTTAAAACATAAAATAGTTTATTAAATGATATTCGATTCATAAAAATAAAATATTTGGTAAAATGAATAATAAAAGTCCAAATATATCATAAATAACTTTTTTTGGTCTTTTTACATGATATAGTAATTATTTTAACCCACATTGTGTAAATTGCATGATATCACCGTAAGATTAAAAATGGTAAAATAATGGTTAAACTAAAAAGATAAGGATAAAAAAGTATTCAAAACTTGTCTAAAAATTATTGTATTTTGATTATTCAAACCAAAATCATATTAAATTCTAGTGAAATTATTTTTGTACCATTTTTAATCTAAATTTAATTTATAATAAATTAATATTTCTATACTTTCCTAAAGTGACCCTCCTCCCTCTTATAAAAGGCCACCACCTCTACCCACTTAACCTAACCCTCTCAAGCCCATTTTATCTTCCAAATTCTACCCAAATAATCTCTATAAATCCCTATATTTCTCTTAGAATCATTACCTTGTGCATAAGGAAATTAAACAAATCATTTTGGCTCAAATCAAAAGAAGTTACCCGATTTAGAGGTAACATCTTCTCTCAAGTTCATAACTTTTATTTTCCTTCTCCACTCCCTATGATATTCTTATTGTTTTACTTCATAAAAACACTAGTATACTCAATATAATAGAATATTTTTATGATAAGGATTCTAAATACACTTACACACACCTCTATCTAATGGAAACGACCATATTGTTTCTGTGTATGGAAAACTATTGTCTCACAAAACGATGATCGTTCAATTTTCTCCTACCACCTCTCATGGTGTACATTATGATGGAACTGTATTTATATATGATATATATTATATTTATATTGTCTCTATGATTCTATAATTTTTATTTACAACATACTTTTATGCTTTCCATGATGTGTAAATACGATAATTTCATTTGAGTAAATGTGTGGACTACCACCCCCTCAAGTGATATGAGTCATTCCTGCTATACATGGAACATATAAAGATGGTTTTATTAAAACTATGAGACATACATGACATAAATAGAATATGTGTATTATAATATTATTTTATATCAATTTATTCTTATTCTTTTAATATGACAAAGAAATGAAAGTTGCATTCTTGCGTACGTACGACCAATCGTCTCCATGAGCGGTGCATTTCATTTCTTATCTCCAAATATTATGGATATTATAGACAAATATAGACTATATATATATGATATTTAAATCATGAATAATATTCTGGATATGATGGAATTTTGACTTCAAGGAAAATTTACATCAAAATAAGTTCATTTTTTACTCAAGTACCGAATATCGACAAAACATCCGCTATTAACATAAATAATTTTGTAATTTTTATAACTTGGTAATAAGTGATATAAAAGGAATAATAAACTTGAAAAGGGTTCTAAATCAAGTAGAAATTAACCTAGTTTTATTATTGAGTAATATAACGATTGTATGTGATGACTCGGACTCAACGTAAGTGACTTTTTCTCAATACCCTTTAGTTGAGAAACTTCATGATAATATCCAGCTCTATTATTTTATAAGATATATATTCAACAACTATGAAATTTCAAATCCATATTTTATCTACACTAATTTTATTTATTAATTCATTGAGATTAATATTTAAATGTTCAAAGTGGTAAGGGAAACCTTAAATGTTTAAAGATTTAATTATCAAATATTTTTCTTCATGATATTAATTTACATATTTATTTATATAGTTATAAAAGGATTATAAAGGACATTTTATGTATATCTAGAAGTTTATTCAAAGTTTTAAAAATGAATATTTTTATATAGAACATTTTACTTTCTTAACAAAATGAAAAAAGGAATGTTATTTTTTTAACATATACGGAGACAACGACTTCGCTGTTGTCATAACAGTTATTTGATATTTGGCTTTCTCTATAAGCCTTAATGTAGTTTAAAGAAATCCCTTATTCCTTTATTTTGGTATATTTGTATTTAAAATGTTCTCTTAAAATAAAATGGTATTTATATATAGAAAAGTTTTTTATATGGTGTTAGATGAGTTTTTCAAAAGTGTTTTGTGATGAAAGTGTTTTTGAAATGGTACTTGAGCATTATATGAACTGGGTGAGCCCGATACAGCTTATATAAAGGGTTGAGCCTCATTATAGCTCACGGGTGTGCCCGACATAGCTTATACAAAGGGTTTATCCCCATTATAACTCATGGGTGAGATCATTATATCTTATATGGAGGGATTATCCCCATTATAGCTCACGGGTGATCCTGGTATAGCTTATACAAAGGGTGATCCCCATTAAAGATCTCCAATTTGGAAGTTGACCAATGGTTATTCCAATTGACCGGGATTGAAATGGTTTTATTTATATTATTATCAAATTCACATAAATGATTTGTGATTTCTTTCTATTAGTTTAATGTTTTTATTTGAGAAAAAATTATGAGTGTTATTCATGTTAAAATGTTTTGTTTAGTTATCTCAAAAAAACACTAAATGAGTTACCATATTTTCACTAGATTATTGATTTTCTTTCCTTTTATATCCCTTACTAATATTTTTATGAGCATCCTTATTTTTTGAAATTTTTTCCATAGTGTATAAGGATGGATAAGATAAATGAAGAAGTCAATAATATTTTTATCAAGAAAAATAAATCATGTCTTGTTTAAAGGGTTTCCTTTGGTGGAAAAAGTGTATACTGAGTATAACTATCTACATGTAATGTCTAGTTCTATTATATAATAGTTATGTCCTATTTCTCTAAAACACTAAACCTAAAGCGATCCTGAATTTGAATTCTTGACTTAACTCAAGATTAAGTAATGATTAATCCTAGGGCCTTAGAATTGTATTAAAACATTCCTTAATGAAGTGAAATTGAGACAAAATCCCTTACCTCAAGTCAAGAATTTCTATATATTTTCTTTTACACCTATATAATAAAATTATATAAATTATTTTCATTCTTAAGAAACTTTTATAAGATTAATACCTTTTCCTTAAACCATTTATTTCATTTATTTATATTACACACTTAATTGCGTAATCATTTAAGTCTACTTCAGGTCTTTAAATATGCTTATATATATCATCCATGTGATGTGGTGATGAAAAATGAATCACATTGATTCGTGGAGGTGGTAATCCACACATACGTAATTACGACGTTTTCATTTTTCAATGAATATAAATGTAATAAAATAGATTATATATTATATTTAAATAATTACAATTATGTCATGAATATCATATATATATACACCTTAAATTCATCTTTATAACCATCCATGAGAGGCATTGTTGGAAAACATTACATTGGTACGTGAGGCAGTTGTCTGTCATACATATGAATGATGGATTCATTCCCCATTTGATGGAATAGGATATGGATATAGTATATTGAATTAACATAGTAACATCTCATTATATATAATTTAATTAATTTATTAATTTATCATTGTTTAAGAATAATTGATGGGGAAAAATTATAAATAAAACAAAAATGCTTGGTTATGAACTATACATCACCTCCGAACAACCTCTTCAGGTTTATAACTAAATCCTTACTAGTTAGGTTTTATGATCAAAACAAGGTATCTATGACATGGGTATATATTTTATTAAGGTTTTTGTGTAGGTATTTTAAACCAAAAGGATATTTAAGTGTTGATAGGAGATAAGAGGGTGTCCTTTTATAAATGGGTGAGAGGATATTCATTGAATTTTTAAAAAGTCTAAGATATATTATTAACTTACCCAATCCAAATGGATCCAAAATATGACATTTATAAAAAATATAAGATGATATAGTGTCGTAATATGGCTAACAATAGTGTTTAGACAAGTTTTTTTGGTTATTTTACCATAAACTCTCACTCAACTATGACATGGTTCTTGTATAAGATGTATAAAAATCAATAAAATGATTTTAAAAACATTGCAATTAATTTTTTTTAGGTTAATTTATGGTGTTAGATGAATTTTTTAGATAACTATAATGTATTATTAATTTTTATAAAGTTTATATTAAATTCCATTAATATCTTCAAGCCATTATGTTCAAATTAAATTAATAGTTTCCAAATAAAATTAATGATATTTTATAAAAAATGATATTTTATTAAATTATTTAATATTTATGGAAAATTAAAAGAGGAAAATTGGTATGGTAAGTGGTCATAATTATAATCCAATGATCATTTTTAGCCAATTTTTACCTTCTAAGCTAATTTATAACCTTTAATTATTGAAAAAGTTGTTACTGTGGTTAAGGATCAAAATGGTTAATAAAGGAGTTAATCCAAAGAATAAGGTTTAAAATGATATATAAACCTATATAAATTTTATTGTATGACTATATTAAGAACATTTCCTCATTATATTTAAATAAATTTCATTTTAGAACTATTTTACATGAGTTAGACACAAGTTATTTTATGATATTTCATGTATTTCCAAAAGTTCCCCTCCCCCACTTGTAAAAATAAACCCTATCACCTATCATATAAACACTCCAAGAAGGTTTTGTTTCATCCAATACCTACCAAATTACCTTTCTCACATCACTACCCGCATCCTAGAGGATCTATTTTAATTATTAAACAAACCTAATAAGTCTTTTTTTATAAACCCAAATGGGTTGTCCAAAGAAGAAGTATGGTTCTTAACTAGGGACTTTCATTTTACTTCTTATACCTCCTTCAAATATTCTTCGATAATGATTAAATAATAACATCATTATCTATCGTATACTTATATTTCATTATGTTAATGGTATATCCTATATCTATCTCCTCTTCCATCAAATGGTAAATGAAACTATCATTCATGTGTACAGCGGACTACAACCTCATGAACAGATGTAAATCATTTTCCATAACTTCCTATAATGTATGAATCTAATTATAGATTTAATATTTTAATATAATATTCCTGAAATATTTATAACTATGGGTAGTCAATATATAATATATTCTCTTACCTTTATATTCATTAAAAAATGATAATGTCGTTTGTTCTTACTTGTGGATCACATCCAGAAAGCAATGTTATTCATTTTTAATAATCACATCACAGAACTTGAAAATAAATGTTTATATGAAGAGTTAATATGATATTTATGATATTATAATCATTCTATAAAGATAAAATGATTCATACCTTCTTTAACTCATGTTTTATTAAAAATGAAAACATTACATATACGTATGTACGGCCTACCATATCCCTTATTGTAAAATAATTTTCTCTTCATAACCATAATTCAGGTATGATTTTAAAAGTATAGTTAATGTCACAAACCATCCCAAATACCCTGGTACCCTGATACCTGATCCTTTCCTAGAATAGCTAAAAGGTTTTTCTCGATCCCCATAGGTTGGCGAATAGCATTGGGCATCATCCAAGATCAAAGAGGGAATGTATTATACACAAAATAGAGGAGGATAAATGATACAATTCGGCATTCTCAACATTAAAAAAGGATAAAGTACCAGAAACATCAGGTAAAAAATCTAATGCATAACACCATCAAATTACTTAAAATAAAGATAAAAATTCCAAAGGAAACTACAACGCCAACCCAACAAAAGTCTCAGAATCCCTATGCAATAAGTGGAAAACAACTCCACTAGTCACCATCACCACTCCACGGTCCAAAGGATCAAGAACACCCATCACCACCAAGTGGTTCTTTCCCTTTTCTTGGACCTTACATAATAAATTCATAAAGGAAAATTTATTGTGTGATATATAAATCACTTTGCAGTCTCACAAAGTGTTCCATAATCAATACCATAATAATTTTCCATTTATGCTATCAATTTAAATAAAACAAGGAATGGAATTTCATTTTGAATATTTTAAACTATATAATTATTTCATCCAAATAGATAACAGATATATCAAAAAAACTTTCAAATAGTCATAAATTATTATTTATATAAAACAATTTATATAAATCAATTGGCATGAATAAAATAGTTCAACTAGAAACACATGTATAATAAAGTCGAAAATCATAGCAAAGTAACATGTATGAATTCATCATGCAAAGTTAGTTTATAAGGTAATAGGATCCTCACACATCTAATAATTTTCACATCTCTTTCTAGGTGTCCACACACAAATACACCCTAATAGGGGAACCTATCATAGGAATTATACACCCCAATAGGTTAACCGATTATGGGTAATTAGGTCATAGTTTTTTTTAGTAACGGTTGTCATAATCAATCCATTTCTAGGGAGGTAAGCTCTTAGTATGATTTTCCTAGTTACGAATAACTATCCATGCTAACATTTTCATCAGTAATCATTCAATAAAGCTGGCAATCAATCATTTCAAAATATAATTACCCAATTAATGTTTTCAATGTTCCTTTCTTCATTTCAAAACCAAATCATAGATTTTCATCATTTCATGCCATTTCAAATTACTTTTTAATTTAATACATTTTTTCAAGATCAACACCAAATAATTTCATAAAAACTATTTCCATTTCAATCCATCATTTTCATAAATCCACCACACAATTTCAATTCCATTGAAATTAGGGTTTTTCTTGATTTCTATAACTATTTCAATTAAAATATTGAATCATCTAAAATCCATGTTTTTAAATCATTTAAATTATATCAATAAATTAAATGTTTTAATCATATGGAAAAGAATTGTGGAACCAACTACATTAAAATCAATGATCTAGAAATAAACACCTGCAACGGGACTCGCCAACAAATAAAGAAGGCCTGGAAGATGTTGGAACAAAACTGAGAATCAAGATGTTATCATATAGAGTTTTGACCCATCAATTACATGATGATCTATAAAACTCTAAGGAGTATAGAAAGAGATATTATAATATAATTCATGATATAACATCCACTTACCCAAAAGATGATGAATGAGATCAATGTTACTTCAGTCTTTCAAGGAAAGGGTTTAGAGGAGCCAAATTTCCTCTTTGGGGCCTCCAATGACGAAAAAATAGTGTTAGGTCCAAATTAAAGGATTAAGAAACTCAAATTTTGGTTTTATAAATTTTAAATTAATTTTTAGAGTAATTAAAAACCACATGCATGGTTTCCTGGAGAGGGCCACACGTTTATAAAAATCATGCCCCCTAACCATGCGCCCCTACTAAAATTCTATTTGGGGTTCATTCTCTGGCTGCATGGTTATACTAAATGTATACCAACCATGCATTTCCCACTATCCATGTGGTGCCTAGTTTGGATGGGGTGGCCACATAGTTAGACAAATCATGTTTCCCTTCTAGTATCTCTCAATATGGAATGTGGTTTGTTGGAAACAACCTCATGATTTTTCCTAACCAAAATCCAACTACGAACAACCCAAAGGACTTATAAAATTATCCAAGTTCTCCCAGAATTTCCCTAAATAATACCGGAGATAAATGATATCAAAAATGGTCGAGTAATCAAAACCTAACATAAACTTTAGTGATTTCAGGATCCTCGCAGGTTGGTGACTACTAATCAGCATTATACAAGATTAAAGAGGGGAAAAATTCCACAATTCAATGGAAGTTAAAAGATACAAGACAATATTTTCAACACTTAAAATGGATAAAGTACCAGAATAATATGTAACAAAATCCAAAGTATTGCATCCTCAAAGTAGTCATCAGAAAGATGAACATCCCAAAGGAAACTACAACATCAACCCAACAAATGTATCTAAATCATTGTGAAACAAGTCCAAAATAGCTCCACTGGTCATGATCATCGCTCCAAGGTCCAAAGAAATAAGAATATTCACCACCTATAAGGGGAACTATCTCTTTTCTTAGACTTTTCATAAGAAATTATATAAATGATTTCTAGAAAAACGTAGGGTGTGAGCTATAAATCCCCATAGGGTCTCACCAAGTATTCCATAATCAATACCATAATAATACACCATTTATGCTATAAATTTAAATAAAACAAGTCATTGCATCTTATTTTTAATATTTTAAACCAAAACATTATTTCATTCAAATAGACGAAAAATATATCAAAAAAACATTCAAACATACAGAAATGAACATTTTATATAAAAAAGTTTATATAAATCAATTGGCATGAATAAAATAGGTCAAAAATTAATGAAATGTATAATCAAGTCACAAATCAAAGAAAATAACAATGTACAAAATCCCCATAGTAAGTTAGTTTATCTGGTAATACGATCCTCACACATCTCATAATTATCACAGCTCGATTTAGGTGTGTACATACAAATATCCCTCAATAGGGAAACCCATTACGGATAGTCATATCGCAATTTTTTTAGTAACAGTTGGCATCATCAATCCATTTCTAGGGAGGAAAGGTATTATAATGCTTGTAACAATTAATAATGACTACCTAGGATAACATGTTCTTAAAAAAATTAGTCAATCAAATTGGAAATTAATCATTTCAAAACATTTCAAGATATCATTTCCAAATTATATTTTTCAATATACATTTTTAATTTTAGAACCAAATCATAGATTTTCATAATTTCATTCCATTTTAAATCAATTTTAAATTTAATCCAATTTTTCAAGATCAAAATCAAATAATTTCATCAAAACTATTTCCAAATCAAACCCTCATTTTTCATAAATACACCCTAAAATTTAAATTCCATTGAAATTGTGGGTTTCCTCAATTTCCTTAATCATTTCAAATAAAAGATAGAATCATATCAAATACATGTTTTTAAAAAATTTAAAAACTAATTTCAAATTAATAAATAAAATTATGGTTTGAATCATAGGGAAAATAATTATAGAACCACCTACCTTTAAATCAAAGATCTAGAATTCAATACCCACAATGGGACTCACCAACAAAGAACAAAGGCATGGAAGATCTAGGAAGGCAACCTAAAATAAATATCCAATAAAAAATATTTTATATTCATAAATTACATGATATTTTATTTAAATCTATGTAGAATATAAGGAGAGATCATAAGAAACTACATGATAGTAGATCCACTTACCCAGAGGAGATCAAACATGAACGACACTTAATTGATCCACCAA
The DNA here is from genome assembly GCA_963277665.1 of Viscum album. Taxonomy (NCBI): domain Eukaryota; kingdom Viridiplantae; phylum Streptophyta; class Magnoliopsida; order Santalales; family Viscaceae; genus Viscum; species Viscum album. Next base: position 48,676,229 of record OY728138.1, on the reverse strand, counting down.
AGAAAGCATTTGAGGATCTAAAAGTGCCTCTTTGGAGCCTCCAAGAAAGAAAATTCATGTTAGGTATGAATGGAAGGATTTGTAAACTTAAAATAGCTATTTATAAATTTTTAATTAATTTTTGGATGAATTAAAAATAGCATGCACAGTTTCACGGAGAGGTCTTAATGCCTAAACAAATTGTGCATCCTAACTATGAATCCCTATAGGACTTGTGTTTGGGATCCATGGTTTGGATGCACAAATAATCTAACCATGTTACAACCATGAATTCCCCAATTTTCATGGGGTTTATGGTTGGGAGGGGGTGGTCACATGATAAGAAAAACTTTGTGTCCCCTAGTGGCTCTCAAAATGGCATATGATTTAAGGGGCCAAACCGCAAAGTTTACCCTAACCATGTTCCAACCATGCACCATCAAAAGGACTTCCAAAATTATCCAAATTATCCATAAATGACCCCAAAATAAGTCCCAAATTAAATGAGATCAAAAAAAGGGTCAAGTAATACCTGAAAAAAAGTAAGAGGACATTACAATCTCCCCACCATAAAAACTTGCTGCCCCCAAAAATCCTATCAAGAAGTTTACATATTAAAGAGATAAGGACACTAATATCTCATAAGTGCCTCACACTCCCAAGTGTCATGAGAATAAGAACCCATATTCCATAGCACATGGACTAAATGTATGATCCTCTCATAATTTACCTTTGTATGAGAATCCAAAATCCGGACTGGATGCTCATTCATGGGTAAATAAAGCTCAACATCGAGATCCTCTGACCTCGGGACCTGAGATGGGTCAGAAAGATACTTATGAAGATATGGTAGATGGAACACATTATGTATTGATGTCAACTAGGGTGGAATTGATTAATGGTAAGTCACTTTCTATACCTTCTCAATGACCAAAAAGGGTCCCACAAAACAAGTAGAAATTTTCCATTTCCTCCCAAGATATCAGTGACCCAAATGAGGTGAAAATATCAAAAACACATGGTCTCCAACTGAAAACTACAACAATCAACTATGGTGGTCAGCATAAGACTTATTCCATCATTGTCTCATGAAAATTATATGATGAATCAACTAAATATTTGTTTTCATATCTTGGATCTAGCTTCATCCAACCAAAGAACTTTCACCAATCTCTGACCAACACAACGAAGATTTTCAAGGTCAACCACACAAGGAATCGAAAGGAGCTATCTGAATTGTGGATTGTTAACTATTATAAGAAAAATTATCCAACACCAAATGGAAAACACAATCTCCACCAAGATCAATGATGCAGTCATGATGCATGTACTCAACAATCTATATATCCCTATCTATCTAGATATCCATATATGGATTGTATACCATACTCAAAAGAACCTAAGATCCCATCACCTCTTTAAGTCCTCACCAAATACAAGAGGTAAAACATATATCAATATTAGAGACTATATCATATGGAACTCTATGTAAATGAATAATCTCTTTCACATAGATATTTACTAACTCATCAACTTTGGTTGTATTTTTAATGGGTAAGAAGTGAGCCGATTTGGTCAATCTATCGATCACAACCCATATCACATTATTTACTTGATGGGTATGTATAAATCCAACCAAATATTCTATAGAAATCTCATCCCACTTCCAACTCGGCACTGTAAGTGGATGAAGAAAACCTGAAGGTCTCTGGTTCTTAGAATTATTCTACTAAAAGCTATAACAATGTGAAACAAATTCAGTGATGTCTCATCTCATACCTGGTTACTGGAATCATTTTTTCATATCATAAAACATATTTTTGGTTCCATGGTGCACTTCCCATTGACAATTATGGAAATCTCCAATTACAGCATTCCTTTTGGAGAAATGCATAACAAACCAATTTTAAAAACAAATGATTCCCTCAGAACATAATATCCACTCACTGATGGTCTCTCCACCATAAAGAGAGTTCTAATGTCATTGAATTCATGATCAGCATATTTTTACTAATGAATAATCTCTATAAGATTGAAGTTCATCTGCAAAATTTCCAAGCCATCCTTGGTTCTTTCTTCCTAGATTTCTATATGTAATTTTCAAAAAAGAACCATCAAGTTCTACTCTTCTAATGATTCTCTAATGACCTGGGTCAAAATTATCCTGCTCAAAGAATCATCAATGAAATTTCCCTTCACTATGGTATAGGAAGAGTGGAAATAAAAATAATTCAAGTAAACTACCTAATGCCTCTACCTAAGGATCAAATATTTTTTAGAGAAAATATAACTCAAGCTTAAAATTTCCCCAAAATTGTAATTCCACCAACTCTTAAGTGAACACATCACAACTTTGAGTTCAAGTTCATGGTTCAGATAATTCTTCTTATGTGAAATTTTTTTTGAGAACCATAGGCTACCACATGATAATCATACATAAGAACGCATCCCAAACATGAGCCTGAGGCATCACAAAAGACCACATATCCTTTCCTGGCTATAACGACCCATACTTTACATACATTGTTATTAATTCAGAATTTAATCACACTTATTACAACATATAACAAAACCAGGAAAGGACCTTATAGGTATAGAGTCTTTAGAAACTGGGAAACATAAACAACTGGTTCATAAAGCATCTACTTTTCCTCCCATTTATTTCAACATATCTAGAGTCCCTTTTTGGAATATCCTACTTAATAACCTTCTTCCTGGCCTGGGGAAATAAAACATAAAAAAGGGTCATCTCAAATTCTTAGTAAGGGTAAACAAAAGAAATATCAATCACATCATATACATAAGAACATAACTTTTGGAAATTTTAACCTGCAAATGAGATCATAATTTCATAACATGGGATAAATCATAGTAGTGAAATGTAATCCCAATAATCATAACTTAAAACATGAAACTTTGTTTCATACACACATAATCATAGAGAATAATTTCTTATTAGTCAAGACTCATTTCCAAGACTGTCTTAGTGGTTAAAGTCCATTTCTGAACCGAGTTCACTCCTCGTTTCAGTCCTGTTTCACTGAACCGGTTTAACCTGTCGTTCCAGCCATGTCTATCTCATGAGATATAAAATCCTTAACCAATGCATTGGAGGGAGATATATTTCCCACCCATATCATAATTATACCATTCTTATGTGTGCCACAAAATCATAAACCATACATCATAGCATAACCCATGTAATAAAAATGGGAATCTTAAACATTGTGACATCATAAAACAATTCATATAAGATAAAGGAATTCATAAAAATATTTCCATCACAACATAATAAAATCCATGTAATAATAGGTATAGAAACATAAACCTATATTATCTTATATGGAAAATAATTTTGATAAAACTCTTGAACTCCATTCTTGAGGAAAATATTCTTTCTACTTCAAAAACATTTTCCTTTCTTAACATGTCATACAATTTTAAACTAAAAGAAGATGATTAAAAGTAAACATGAAAACTTGTAAAGGAAGATTCTTGGAAATAATGTTTTAAAAATCCATTCATTCCTTATAAGTTAAAAAAACATTCTTCTCGTACTTTTGTCGGAAAAGTCAAAAAGTACCTCGTATGAAAAACGAAAAAAGATTCCTTTCATATCTTTTACTAAAAACTCACTGAAGGGTAAAATTGGATATAAACTATTTTAGAAGGATATAAATATTACATATTGAGTAAACATGGATGTGGATGATAAAATACACCCCAGTAAATTCCAAAGTATAAACAATCTCAGATAAAAATGAGATTGTGATATTTCCCTTACCTTAGGTCTGATTTGCTTCGTAAGTGTCCGAACCTCCTATATAATGATTTAAATAATGTTATTGACTTATTACAGAATAATACTTATTTTTATGATATCATATATGGGCATATTATTATCTTCTTATTAGTAATATTTCATTATTACTTGTTATTCGGGTGTTTATTACGTTTTGTTCTTATGCGTGTTTTGTCGAATAAATTCTTATTCTTCTCTTTAGGTTATAGATACCTCATTTCCAGAATGGTATTATTGTACTATATATCATATTTATTCATTCAATTCATTTTTATAATCATTATGCAATGAAGATCATGTGGAACGAGTCGCATCGCATCGTGGAGACGGTATTCCGTACGTACGCACGAGCGATGATATCGTTCCCATGATCGTGGAATTGTATTAGAGTGTATGTATACTATTTCAGAATCAGTATAACTTTACAATAATAATATATAGTAATTATTTACACCATTATACCCATCCAAGTAAGGTGGTGGGGGAAAATAGATTACACCACGGCGTGGAGATGGTATTCTGTACGTACGCACGCGCGGTGATTTCATTTTCCGTAGGATGGATAGATGGTGAAATAGGGTTGTTTCATACTTATAATAACATATCATTATATGAGTGATACTGATGTTATTACTTCATAATTAAACAACTAAAGAAGATGAAGTGGAAGAAGAAATAAAGATGAAAGAATCGGTAACGGACATTACCTCTTCTTTGAAGCACTTCTTTGAGACCTCCTTTTAGGGCACTAAAATTGGTCTTTGAAAGAGACCAGGACCTCTAGGATGTCTCTAGGGAAGTGGAGAGGAGAAATTTTCAGGTTTGGGCCGAGCTTGAAGGCTCAATGTGGTGTGAGGAAGAGGGGGAGGAGGTGCCCTTTTATAAGGGAGGAGAGGGGCTCCTTTGGAAAAACTAAAAATATTATTTTATTATAAAGACAAATTCGGTTTTAAATAGCTCCAAATTGATTTATTTAGAAACTAAGGTAAGGATGGGTCGAAATCCTCTCATACAATACAATTTAGACAATTTTAGCTTCCTATTTTGACCTTATCATTTATATTTAACTTTAAGTTAGATAATTTTACTTTTACCGTGTCTTTTTGTGTTCTTACACTATAAGGATAATACACTTACTATAACAAGACAAAATAACCCCAAGTTGTTTATTATTAATATATATAACCTTATCTAAGTCATTTGGCCGAACCTTAGATTTTTTAAGAATAAAATAACAATTAATAATATAATATTTGTTTTAAAAACTATTTTATGTCAATTTTGACACTATTTAGTAATTGATTTTTGGGAAAATCATAACAGAATGATTATTTCGAAAAAAGTTAATTAAATCAATAATAACAAGTCATATTAACCTATAAATTTATTTGAATTCATAAAAAATCTCAAATTACATTTATTTGGGTATTTATAACATCAATTATGTCAATATTTCATTAATAAGATAATTACTGCATCATCTTTGTGTCATAAATAAATTAAATTATTTAATGTCTAAAAATTACAAATAAAATACAATTATGTAGGAAATATTTTTAGATTTCTAATGAATATTTATAGTCTAATTTATCTTATGTATAACCCTATATTAAAAATTATTTAGTTATTAAACTTTGATTTTAACTATATTAACCCTTCTTTAAATAAATTAATAATAAATGTCCTAATCTAATCCATGTGGGCCTAAATGGTCATATTTTATTCCTAAGGTTGTTTTTGGTCGAATTAAACTTATCCAATAGAATTAGGGCATGTGTTAGGGTAATAATAATATCATTTTTACCCTTAATTACCCTATTTACTTTTAACCGTGGTAAAAAAAGTAAAAAGTTACTATTCATCAAAAATTATTTTCATCTCATTGAACCACATTTTAGTCCTTGATATTAACCATGTCTCTCAGATTTTCGAAATTCCACTCACAGAACCGGTAAAATTAAGTTTTATGAAAAATTCAGTTTTTTAACTACCACTTAGTGGTTTCACTATTCATCAAAAAATGAAAGTTTCCAGAAAAATACCAAAAAATTAGGCCTAAGATATATTTGATATTATGAATTCAAAAATGATGTCTATTTTAGCAAATTCAAAACATATCAGTTACATTAATTAATTTAAAAATTAATTCACGTCGTCAAAACAAACAGCATGTTCTTAAGAGATAATAACTATCAAAAGATTGACACTTGTTTATGTCTGGTTTAAATGTGAAATTACATCCAATGACCAACATTGTATTAAATTGTAAAAATATATTATAAATATACTTTAAAACCACTCAAATTAATAATTTATCACTATTAATTATTTCGATTAAAAAAAGTTATTTTTAATTAAAATTTAGTAATTTTCACTATTCATTGGAATATGAAAGTTATCCGAAAAGTACCAAAATTTCACCCTAAGCTAATTTCGATATTCTGAATCCAAAAATGAAGTCCATTTTAAGAAATAAAATTCATAAAATTTCAAAAAGTTGTTATTACTATTCATAACGGCTAGTTTTAATAATATTTTAATAGCATATCATTGTTTAGTGAAACTCGGTATTGTGTACGACGCAAGCTATCGAGGAAGGTCGTGATTGAATGTAAATCAATCCAAGAAAGTTTTGTGTGTAGTGAAAGATTCCTTTTATGATTTATAAAAACAAAATATTTCTCATAAAAGTCTCAGGTGTTACACTGGCCTTTGGAAAAGTCATCATTGGTGTAAAAGTCAAAATACATTTCAAATCCACAAAATAAATATGAAATTTATTATTCCATAAGAACTTCACTACCTTCTGAGTGATATTGGTCATTGGAGAATCCAATTTTAATAAATCCTTTAAAAATAATGATAATACCCATCTAAATCTAAGAAGCTTTGAATCTTGAAAACATTCTATGGTTATTCTCATTTTATAAAAAAACTCACCATCTTAGGAACAACTAAAATACCTTGTTAAAAGAACACGTGCCCCAATGAATCCACTTCCCAAATCAATAAATCGCATTTCAATAGCTTGGCATAAAGTCGGTGATTTCTCAACATTTCTAGAACTTCTCTCAAATGACGCTCATGATCCTCCTTAGACTGAGATCAAATTAGGATGACATCCAAAAATAACACCATGAACATATTAAAATACTAGTGGAATATTCTATTTAAAAAATTCATAAATATTGTAGGAGAAGTGGTTAGAACAAATGGCATGACAAGATACTCATAATGCCCATATCTGCATTGAAAATCGATGTTCAAGATGTCATATTATTTTATTCTCTACAGGTAATAACAATATCATAGATCAATATTCTAGAAACACTTTATCCATTCTAAATTTGCAAATATATCATCAATATAATGTAATGAATACGTGTCCTTCACCATAATTTTATTGAGTTTTGTGTAATCAATGCATAGGAAAAGTGTTTTTTCTCGTTTATTCACAAAGAGAATACCCATGGTGACACACTCAGACATATAAACCATGTATCTAACATATAATCCAACTAAGACTTTAACTCTTTCAGTTTAGGTGGTGCTATATGGTAGGAAGGAATAAACACTAGTTGAGTACCATGCACTAAATCAATATAAAACTCTACATATATTACTGGTATAAAACTAGAAAAATCAGAATAAAGCACATCGGGAAACTTGATTATAGCTAAAGGGAGATCATAACTCAAATAATTCAAATCAATATCAAAAGAAAACACTAATATAACTTTTCCCAACTCCAGATAAGGCGGATCGTCTCTACTCAACCTCAGGTCCCATTCTCCCTGATAGATATGAATCATCTATCAGGAACATTAATGGAGACCTGTAAAAGATATTGGTAAATTATAGTCTTATTAGAAATGATCCAATCCATCTCGAGAATGAAGTCAATATTCTTCATGGAAAGAACTAGAAAATTCCAAACATGCTCAATCTTTGAAAAAGAGAAAACAAAAGCAGGACAATAGAGACCCCACTCTCTCTTCATTTCTAAGGGAATAGTAATATCCATCACAGAAGATAGAATATATATAGATAGGGTTATAAGGTTCATAATATGAGATGATACAAATGATTAAGATGCATCAATATAAAATAATGTAGTCACTAAAGATGAAGCTATATATATGGTGCCTCTCAAAGTTGCTAGACCTGTATCAGATTTCTCTAGAGACTCTTCCACTGCAAAAATAAGATTTATTCTAGATTATTATGGTCAGAAACCCTTTATTCACAAAGCATATGATTACACTACAGTACTTTTAGGTTCTGATGAGCATGTTCTAACTATGTAGTTCAGAAAAGAAATAGAAGATTTTTTGTAGGTTTCTTGATCGACCTTAAGAACTATAGATCTTGGAACCATAGTAAAAACATACCATAAAGTCTCAACCTTTCCACACTTAAATAAATTGATAGAGACTCTTCCAGGTGCTTTAGAAGGTTTAGAGGATTCCTATTATCAAGAACCACTAAGAGACTCATCATGACTCATCTCTCCTTTAAATGAACTTATAGAACTACCACTGGTAGAAAAAGGAACTCCCATCAACCCTATCTTACCAGCCAGATCAAGATCAACCATCAATGCCCTATTTAGTATATAAACATACGAAGTGGTCTTTTATAATAAATCCTATGAATGTATATCATGTTGAATACCCATCTCAAACCATCGATCCATAATCTTCTCATTTCATAAAATATCAGGTGAAAACTGCACAAGATCTGCAAAGCGGTTCGCATACTGTGTCATGGCCTTATCAATATACTAGAGGTTGAAAAAATCCATATCCTTATCTATCAACATAGATTCAAGATATAACTATCTAGTGAAAAAACTCAAAATTCCATCCACTCCAAACCCTCATCCTTATTCGTTGTTACCATTGTATCCCACTATCTCTTTCTAGGACCTTCCATCTTAAAGGTAGTACATTTCACATTAATAGATTTGGGAATTTCCAGGAAATTAAAATTTGACTCTATCTTGTTTAAACAATCCTTATTCTCTTAAGTTTCATTAGTTCCTTGGAATGAAGGTGGCTTCTATAAAAGAAAATATCAATCAATATTCTGAGATTCATCCCTTTGAGGTTTCACAACTATAGTATGAATGGTAAATGGTGTGGTTCCTATCCCAGATATTGGACATTACACACAAAAATATCAACAAGATTCTTGTCCATAAGAGGATATGCCTGATAGGTTTCATTATAATCTTCCACCTAGGGCCTATTCAAATGTTTTCTTACAGACATGATGCTACACAACATCAATAGACAATAATGAAAGAATAATAATATTACAGAAATAAACAACTCAAAAATATAGAAATGAGAATAAATATTTTAATTTAAACATACCCATTTAAAAATTAGGTAAAATAGTATAATAAGATCAAATTATTCCTCAAGACATTATTCCCAAGACACCCATGGTGACTTAAGGCTCATTACAATGAGAGATGGCTAGGCACTCGCTCGTAAATACCTCGTAAGTCCCAAAACTCCTACCTCATATCTTCTAGTACAGCCCAAACTACATATCAACATCAATTAAATATTATTATCTTATGAATTTGATATCACTTTTTCATAGACCATCTCATAGGGATCATGAATTCCCTTTGGATTATGTTAGGTTCAGCTCATGTATCAGAGTATTGGGGTATCTAGGTTGTTCGTGAAAATTATTACATGAAAATGATAATTATTTCCTGATTTTTTTTCTGTAAATGATGGAGTAATGACCACTTTGACAATAATCAACTCACAAAAGTGATTTTAAAAATATGAGATGAATATCAACAAAATGTATGGCATGAACCTTAATTGATTAAGTAATTTCATAAAACATGGTAATAAATAAAATAAAAGTCATAAAAAACTTGAAAATGGTTCAAAAACAAAAAAAAAATTATAATAAGTTTATTATTACAGAATATAAATATCATATGTGATGATTCATACTAAAGGTAAGGGATAATTTACCTTAAAACCTCATTTTAAATGTTTTAAAATTTTATTTTATAAAAAAAATTATTTTCTAACCATATTATTAAATTTATTTAATTTTTTTTCGAAAAGGACACACAAAATATTATTAAAAGGAAGGAAAGATTGCAAGAGTCTGAAGGAGGAAATTTTATTCCAATCTTTTTCATAATAAGAAAGGAGCTCAACCAGTAAACCATCAGTCCACACAATTTCCTGGTTGATACCCTTGTTGGAAAGACCATCAACCACCATGTTTTCTTCCCAGTAGGTATGGGTGGCAATGTATTTGATCTCCTGGAGTGAGCTAGGACAATTTTTCCAATGTTCTATAAGATACCAAGAAGGTGAACCAGTCCATTCCAAATATCTTGGATAATGGTGGTGGAATCGCTTTCAATTCAAATATTATTCCAACCTTTTAGATTAATGAAGTTGACCACATGAATCACCGCTATCATCATAGCCTCCAGGGTGGAGACAGATCCACATCCACCAATGAAGCAGCCATGAAAATGACCAAGAGTCTCTAAAGATGTCCCCATAGCCCACGGGGCCTGGATTTCCTTTAGAAGCGCCATCAACGTTGATTTTTATCCAGCCAGAAATCGGAGCTTTCCAGAACACTTCAAATAAGTGATTTGGTTGATTATAGATCCTATTGATTCTAAGCTGACGAAGGATGACAAAGTCACCAACTGAGTTAGCGCAGGAGGCTTTCTAAAGAGTGGACGCATCTCTAATAGCAATAATAATTATCACCCGACCTGCATTAAGATTGAGTGAGGCACTATTATGGATAATCACATTTCTATCATACCAGATAATGTGGAGGAGATTTAAAATAGCGGATACAAAGAGATTTATAATCTAAGGCAAAATTTCCAGCTCCACACAATATTTGAGTAAAGAGAAAATAGAGTCATCAAGTAACCATCTGTAGTCAAAAATTTCAGTAACAAAATTCTGAAGAGCAGGGTTTGTGGCACAAGACAAAAATAAGTGATTGATTTCCTCCCTATGTTGATGACATAGGTGACATCTTGATCTGAGGAGGACACCAAATTATTGAAGTCAAACCTCCATAGGTAAGCGCTTGAGAGTAATACGCTAGACAAGATTAAGTATGGAAGGTTTTATCCAGGGTTTATCAAAATGCTTCAACCAAGCAAAATTAGACTCGGTGGAGGAGAAAAAATTCTTGTAATAAGTTTTGGAATCAAGGATCCCATTGTGAGCTGGTTCACAAATAATACTGTCTTCATCATTCGAAAAGGTGTAGGCATCAACTACATTTTTGATATAATCATGGAGGTCTAAGTGAGGGGAATGCATTACTTCCTTTATGGTATAGTGTATAGATTCCAGAACAACGTTTGAATGAAGCATCGAATTGAGGGGAATGCTAGCCCAGTTGTCAAGCCAGAATTTCAGAGTTGAATTAGAGTTAACCATCCATCTGGAGTTGTGCATGATATTGACAAAGGAGTTTCTAATGGATGGCCATAGGTAATAATTAACATAACTCAAATTATGGGATTTAATCTTTTTCAGGAACCGATTTTTAAGGAATGAAATCGTGTCATATTTTTTTTATTAACTTCCAAGTGAGTCTGGCCCGAAGGGATTCATTAAATAAATTGAGGTTTTTTAATCCAAGCCCTCCTTTATCGAGGGGTTTGCAGTAGGTAGAATAGGGAACAGTGAAAAGATTCCTATCAAGGATACTCCCCATCCAAACAAAGTTCTTAATATAGGTATTGATTTTATTAAAGAGACCGGAAGTCCATCTGTAAATCATCAACAAATAAACCATTTTGGAGTCAATATAAGCTTTCACCAAGAAGATTCTACCACCCATAGAAAGAGATTTTCCTTTCCAAGAAGAAATATGATTAATGATTTGGTCAGAGAGATCATTAAAATACGAAGATCTAGGCCTACCCCAAAAGATAGGAACACCTAGATAAGTAAAAGGAAAAGACCCTTCTTTGATTCCAACACTCTCAATGATGTAACTTTTTCTATAAGTGGGGAAACTTTTCCCGAAGAAGATAAACAATTTGTTCCAACTAATGGATTGACTCGAGATCTCTTCATAGTGAGACAAGGAAGCTTTGAGATTAGTGATGTTGTGTTCTCCACCATTAAGGGAAAAAAATAATGTCATCCACATTAAGGTGGTGGGTCATGACATTACGGTTTCAGGTAGCTTGGATGGGATTAATTTTGTTTTGAAGAAAAATATAGGTGAGGAGATGACTAAGGTAATCCTAAGAAATGGAAAAAAGAATGGAAGAGAGGGGATCACCTTGTCAGACTCCCTTTGAACATTTAAAATATCCCTTAGGGGAGCTATTAATAAGGATGGAAATAGAGGATGAGTTAAAAAGAGAGTTGATCCTGCTAATAAAAACATCATTGAATCCAAAACCCCATAGGACCTTGAAAACAAAACCCTAGTCAATAGTACTAAAAGCTTTCCTAATGTCAAGATTAAGAGCAATGATGCCTTCTCTAGAGATTTTATTGAGAGTATTGCTGGATTCAGAATCAAGGCAGATGCAGTCCTGAATAGACTGCCCCTTGATGAATCCAAATTGGATCCAAGATATAATTTTGTTACACAAATAGGAGATCCTATTGTCCAAGAGCTTGGTAATATTTTTATAGAGGGAGTTGATAAGATAAATAGGCCGAAACAGGTTAATTTCATAGGCATTGGGTGCCTTAGTTATTAAGGTAAGGAATTAGGCATTGATTCCAGGAGGAAGGAACCCATTAGATAAAAAAGTCTTGGCAAGCTTACAAAAATATTTATGAATAACATCTCAGTGATGCTGAAAGAAACCATTGTTGAAACCTTCAGTTCCTGGATCACTGTCAGGGTTAAGGCTAAAGACAGTTTCCTTAATCTCATGGCCAAGGGGAGTGCTCAAGAAAAAATTGTTGTCATCCTCCTGGACCAGGGACGGGATGATCCCCGGGAGGAGGTCCTTGTTAATTCGAGCCCCATTGAAGATATTCTCAAAGTAAGAAACCACATGATTTGCAATGGAGGCCTCAGATTCAGAGGAAGTCATTGTCTTTTAAAAAGGAAATCGGATGATAAACTTTCCAAACCCTTTGTAGAGCATTGTAGACTTTAGTGTTATGATCACCATCAAAGAGCCACTTAGTTTTGAAAACTTGTTTGTTGATGTTATACTTAAGAACTAACAAGAAATTGAGATTCATAGAAATGTTGACCTCATGATGAGGATCAGAGGAGAATTCAGAATGGTGGAATTATTTAGTAATTGTTTGAGATCAGTCTCAAGAGTGGATATTTTCTTATTAATTTTCTTCGATTTAGTATTACACAAACTATTGAGACAAAGTTTGAGATGTTTGAGCTTTATAATACAAGAGAAGGCATCCGAGTGATGACTCATCGAATTCTAGGAATTTTGAATAATCTTATAACACTCTAAGTCACCTGACCAAGCATTGTTAAATATTAAGGGAATACTAGGCTTGTCACATTTAGAGTGAAAGATAACCAAAATAGGATGATGGTCCAAGCAAAGTATATGTAAGGTGATGCTAGAAATGGTGTCCCAGGCATTGAGAGCTAGGAGATTCACAAGGACCCTATCAAGTTTACTAGCAACCATCCTATTATAATGCCTTCTATACCAAGTACATTTGGCACTAGTGAGATTAACTTCAACCAGATTACAGTCTTAAATAGAGGATCTAAACTCCCTGGAAGAGATTTTGGAATGAGAATGACCAAGTTTTTCACAAGGGAAAAGGATGGAATTAAAATCTACAATCACTAACCAGGGGTCGGAGATAGAATTAGCTAAGAGTAATAGGTCATTCAAAAGGGTCCTACTATTCTGGTAGCGATTCTTAGCATAAAAAAGTGCAGTACATATAGAGATTATAAAAAAATTAATCACAAGTGACAATTTGATCAGTAGAGTAGTAAATTTTAAAAATTTTCATTGAAGAGTGATAAAAGATCCAGAGGGATTCCAACATATTTCTATTACTGAAAGCACCTAAAAAATTATAACCAGAGGAAGAAAAGTGCATTAAATTCAAAGAGAAGTTGACTTTTGGTTCAGTAAGAGAAAAAAAGATTTGGTTTATGAGTCAAGATAGCCCTTTTATGAATAAAAATAGTTCCAAATTTAGCTATACCCTGACAATTACAAAAGATAACATCCATTGAAACCTGTTATTGGAGCCTTGGATCCTTTTTTTTTCTTCTTAGAGCCACTAGAGTCTTTGTTCCTCTTCGATCTTCTAATATTTGAAGAAGAGGATGGAGTAGTCTTCACAACCTGTTTTCTCATTGGGGAATCAGACAAAAGGTTAGAAGCATCTGAGATAACACTTTCATTTATTTTGGAGAGGGACTTAGTAACTTTATCAATGGACCTGGTAGGATCAACAATCTTGATAGGGGTTGGACACTGAGGAATAGAAGACAAAAAAGGATTGGAATGCATGTCTACAATCTCTGTCAACTGTAAAAAAGTATCCTTATCAATTTGAGCAGGCGATATAATGCACAAGGATGAATTTTTAAGATCAGATCATTTAATAGGATGGGGATTGATACAATCTGGAGCTTCTGTGAGATTCATTCCTTGAGAGGCAGCCTAGGTAGTGAGCATGGAGGAGCCTTTGGCAAGAGTAGCTTACTTTGGCTCTATAACCACCGGGACAACACGAACAGAGGCATCCTGGGGAGTGGGTGTGGAAATGCCATTTTCATGAACAGTTGCCTTTGACTTTGAATCATCCAGGACAACATGTAAATCCATGGACAAATCCAACCATGGATGCGTGTGGGAGGATCCATCGATCACTGACACCGGGGGCTCAGCATGCTCTTGTGCCAATGAAACAACTTCATCCATCGATGACTATTGTAGAGGAAGTTCTCAAACACCCAGAACCAACTGTTGAATATCTTCCAAGATTGTAAGCTCGATTTCAGCATCTTCATATACTTCGACCTGCTCTGCCCAGGTAAGTCCCGAGCTCTCACCCGGAAGATTGAATCTTTTGACCCAAACCTCCGAGTGCTTTTTGTGAGCATCAGGAATAGTGGAAGCTGATTCTTTATTCTTCTTCTTACGATTAACATCCATCCATCTATCATCGGATGGTAGTGCAACTTGGCTTTGCACCACCTGACATTTCCGAATAGAGTGGCCGACGATCTTACAGAACTCGTAGTATGTCAGAATTCATTCAGTTTCAACACGAATCTCAGTTTTGTACTCATTTGCAGTGACAGCAATGACATCCGAGACCTTGGCAGAGATATCAAATTTTACCATAACCCGCGCATAGAGACCTGTATCTACATTCAAAGTACGTTGATCGATTTTAAGCGGTGTACCTATGCAAGAAGCGATGTCATTGATGATTTTTGGATGCCAAAAATACCAACTAAGCCCGTGTAGACGCACCCAGATCTGAACCATGGAATCTCCTACAGTGTTCGGGTTGAAACTATAGTCCCAATCGGAGATGTGAAGAACCCCAAGCTTTAGTTGCAGATTTCCTAACCTCCAAACTTGATCAAGTGCCTCTTGCGATTTTAATAGCATGTGGAAGTACCCTTTGCCAGTGGGAACCAGCCTCGAGTCAGAGAAACCCTAGATGTGTGCGATTATTTCTTTGAGCTCCGGATTGGACCATGGTTTATCACCTTCGAGGTATGATATGTGACCCATTATCGAAATTTACACATCTACAAGCATTGTTGTAGTGCATCGAGGTCAGCTTCAACCACAAATTTTCCATCATCTAGCTTTTTCGGAGTGGGGTACGTGTTGTCGAGGCATTACATAGATCATGACTATGGGTGAGACCAATATATCTCATGATGATGTGTGATCTCAATATAGCCCTCCAATGAAATTATTAAAGGCATAGAGTTAACCGGTTAGGTTTTTTATATGATATTTTTGGAATTTACTAGATATATTATTTCATTTCTAATAGTGAATGTAACAGTGATATGAAAATGATTTCCCAAGTTACCTACATTATTTTTCAATGATTTTATGGGTTTTTTATGAAAATCCTATGATTTATCAAGGTAAGAAAATGTTCTTATGTTTAAAGGGGAGTGTATGCTACTTCTTAAGGGTGAAATGTATAAATTTTCATGAACTTTTAATAATTGAAAAGAAACATCTATGATTTTTATTTTGAATTTAAGAGTTATTATGATTCGTTATATAAAAATATTTGGGTTGAGAAGTTTATTTCTAAGGTAATAAAATTTTAATTTTGAGATCAATTTTTACTTTCAAAAACACAAATTTTTATGATTTATCATGGAATAATTCCTCATAAATTGATATAATTCATTTTCCATCACCACCTATCATGGTTGGTCATAAGGATATATTTAATATATATATATATATATGATATTCATGACATATTTATCATTATATAAATATAATATATCATCTATTTTCTTATATTTCCATCTATTGAAAAATTATAACATCATTCGTGTGTTCGTGTGGATTACCACCTCCAAGAAGCAATGTGATTTTTTTCATCATCGTACTGCATGACTGATATATATATAATATTATTTAAAGATATAATATGATACTAATGTTATAAAAATAATTATATAAAGATAAAATGATACTTACCTTCTTTCTATCATGCTCTTTGAAAAAATAAAATTTTACTCATGCGTAAGTATGTCCTACCAAATACATGATTGTAAAATAATTCATTTTTCATAACCATAAATCATGTTTGGTTTTAAAGTTTAATCAATGAATAAAAATTGTAATTATTACATGATTATTATTTTGTAGATGATGGAATATTGAAAATGTTGACCCTAGCTAACATATTGAAGTCATTTTGAAATTATGAACAACACATCCTCAAAACATCTGATGTGTACTTAACCGATTAAATAACATTAAAATAAATGAAATAAATTGTTTAATGATAAGATATTAAATATGTAAAAGTTTATTTTCGAATTATATAATTTATTAAATTTTATTATATGAGAGATAAAGAATGTACCTGATGATCTGAGTAGGATGTAAGGGACACCTTACCTTAAAAACATTATTTAAAATGTTTTAAAGATTTGTTTTATAAATATTTTTCTAACCTGTAAATATTCTTTATATTATTTTATGGATGTATTTATATGGAAATAAAGGAACTATAAAGAAAATTTTAAGTAACTTTTTTCTTTCCTTCAAAGTTTTTCAAAATGAATCTCTTTTAGTATTTTGAAGGAATCATTTTGATAAAAATGAAAAAATAATGTTCTATTTTAATGTATATGGAATCAATAGTTTTTTACACTTCTATAACTATTATTTTATGTTTGTATTAATTTAAAAAATTTCATGTTTTCATAAAATAAAAATGCATCTTCCCCTTTTTTAGTATTTTATAAATGGATTTTAAATGGAATATCTAGAGATGTTTCTTTATGGGTGTAAAGAATATTTGTATGAGTATGATGATTGAAATTAATTATTTCATGTATTTTTATTATGTTATGTTTATTGATCATCATTGATGATGATGTTGGATGATCCTGATAGATCCCATTGTAATAGGTGAGCCTGATATAGCACATGATGATGGGTGAGCCTGATATAGCTCATGTGAGTGGGTGAGCCCAATATAGCTCTCTAATTCATTGGGTAAAGGGACAAATTTAACCAATTAGGTTTTACTAATAGATTATTGGAATTTACCAGGTTGGTTATTCCATTTGTAAGAGTGATTTTAAGAGTGAAATGAAAATTATATCTCAATATACCTGCATGATTTTTCTATATTTTTTTGGATATTTACAGAAATATTATTATTTCACAAGGTAAGATAATGTGATTATGTTTAAATGAATTTATATGATACTTCTTAAGGGTGAAATGTATAAGTTTCTGAAAACAAAAATCATGAGTTTTTCATGATTGTAAACAAGACTTTATGAATTTTATTTTTCATTAGTATTTATTATGAAATTTCTATCAAAACCTTTGTAGTATTGATGTTGATTTATTGGGTAAGGAAATTTTTATTTTTAAATCAAATTTTATTTTGAAAAAGAAAACTTTTATGAGTATTTGTGAACTAGTGAATTTATTTCTTTCATATTTTATGTACCTTACATATATTTTCAGGATAATACCATTTTTTTCAAAAAAAAATCAATATGTTTTAAGTATGATTAAGAAAAATTATGATGTCAAGATAAAAAAATTTAAGATGTTTCATGAAAAGAAAACTTGTCATTTCTTAAATATTTTTATTTTTATAAAAATGGATACTCAGTAGAAGTTTTCACTTAATTATGTAATATTTTTTTATAATGGTGGTGATATAATTCTATAAAACTATAAAACTAAATGATATCTTGGAATGTAATAAAATTAATTCTTTTCAAAATAATCAATTTTTATGGATGGTTTAAGGTTGGTTCCTTATAGCAACTATAAATATGTAACCTTAAATAATCCATAAAATTTATTAGTTTTACAAGAATTAATGTTCTTACATTCCCATAAATATTTAGGTTTTGGAGTTTTATATAACAAGTCTATAACCCTAAAATAAATAAATATTACATCATAAACTGGACATTTCCAATCAATATCTGTTTTTTCCACAATATAAAACTTCTAAGATATGAAAAGTTTTCCTTTCATGAAATATCTTCAAAAAATTTATCTTAACCTCATACTTATCCCTATACATCCTTAAAACACTATGAAAAACATTTAAAAACATTATATGAGCACAAAATTCTCTATAAGGGAAATGTAAAAAGGTATAAATAAACCTATTATTCTATAAATACACATAATTTTTTTTCATATTCTAAATAAACCTTGAGCTCAAAATAAACATTTTATTACCCTAAAAATCAATAAAAATGACAAAATATTTTTATTAAACATTTTATAATATATATTAGAGGAAATTAATACTCATAAATGTTTTTTTCAATTAAAAAAACTCATGAAAACCTTTTCACAAAGTTATATATTTCACCCTTAAGAAGTAATATATATATTCCTTTAAACATAGTGTCATTATCTTTCCTAATGATATAATAAGATTTAAATAAAAACATATAGAAAACATAGATAAATCAAGTAGGTAACTTGGGGAATAATTTTTATCACACTCTTATAATAACTCTTACAATTACACTTACAAATGGAATAACCTACTCGTTAAATTCAAATAATCTCTTAAGAGAAACATAATTGGTTAACTCTGTAACTTTGCCCAGTGTATTGGAGATAAATATTGGACTCACCCATCATAATGATATATATCTGGCTCACCCATCATCATAATAAGTTACCAAGAACAAAAACATAATCATAATATATTAATTATTTCATTTCCATAAAAATACATATAAAAATTTTCTTTTCATGTATAAGACAAAATTTCTAAATATCAAAATATTCATTCCTTTTAAAACCCTTTTTGAAAATACCTTTAAAAATGTAAGGAGGGTTATTATTTAAAGAAAACATATAATATTTTAAAGTAATAAAAACATAAAATAATGGTTATGAAGGTGGTAAAACCCACTGATGTCGTATAGGTTAAAATAGGGCATTCCTTTTTCTTTTTTATCAAAACATTCCATACAAAATATATAAAAAGATTACTTTTGAAAAAATTTGAAATATATTTAAAATTGACATAAAACATAAATTATAATTAATTATGTACTTTTAAATACATAAATAAAACAAATTTATGAATATAGTTATCGTATAAAAATATTTAGAATATAAATCTTTAAAACATTTAAAACGAGGTTTTAAGTTAAAGTGTCCCTTACCTTAAGAATGACTCGTCAAATATGTTCTTTATCTTATAGAATGATAAAATTATGCCAATTATTTAATTATTTAATAACCTAGTAAAATTTTATTATTTATTTACTTTTTTTATTACAATTTTTTATATAATTACTTAGTCAATCAAGTTCATGTAGGATGTTTTTATGATATCCAGCCCATATGTGCAAAATCACTTTGGTAAGTTGACTATGATCAAGGTGTTAATTATTTCATTATATCCAAAATAATAATAATAATAATAAATAATTATATTTTTTATTCATTAATTATACTTTAAAAAACCATGGAATGTGGTTATAAAAAATGAATTGTGTTACAATCATGGAGACATTTGGTCGTACGTACGCATGAGTAACGATTACATTTTTCAATGAACATGTGGGAAAAAATATAGATATTATTTTATATTTCTATAATTATGATTATGTCCTTAATATAATATTATATCTTTAAATAAACTTATATATATCATCCATGTGGTGTGGCGAGGAAAAACGAATCACATCTCTTCATGGAGGTCGCAATCCAAACATACGCACGAATGACATTGTCATTTTTCAATAGATGGAAAGGTAAGAAAATAGATGATATATATTATCTTAATAGTAATAATTATATGATAAATACCATATAAATTTAATCCATAATTATAACTATATGTGATAGGTGGTGATGGAAAACGAATTACATGGGTTCGCGAGGTGGTAATCTTTCATACACACAAACAATGGTTTCATTTCCCATTTGTTGGAACATGAGAGGGATATAGATTATAGAATTAAAATAATAATTTATAAGTATTTATAATATTATTATTTATTATTTTATCATGGTTTAAGAATATTTTAATGAGTTTGAAGAATAAATAAAAAGAAAACACTTGGTTAAGAACTATACCTCTTCTTTGGATAACCACTTTGTGTGTGTACCAAAAGCCTTACTAGGTTGGTTTTTTGATCAAAAAAATGAATCTAGGATGTGGGTAGGGATTTTAAAAATGGATTTTGTTTATGTATTTTTGAACCAAAAATTTCTTGAAGTGTGTAGAGGAGAGAATAAAGAATTTCCTTTTATAACTCGGTGAGAGGAATCACTTGTAATTTTTCAAAAGATTAAAATATATTATGGTGTTACTCAAGAAAAATGACTAAAAAGTGGACCATTTATAAATATTAGGTGATATAGTATCATAATAGGGTCATTAAATATAATTTAGATAAGTTTTTATGTTTTTTAATCTTTATTACTTTAGTTTAACAACTCTGTAAACCAGTTTTAACCTTAACTGTAGTAATATATTTTTAATGTTTTTACTATTAATTATAAACAAAACATAATTTAAACATTTTACATAATTTTAATTATATTGATTATAAATATTTAATCCCTTTTATAAAATTTAATTAAAATAATTTTCATAATTTAATTTTGAATTAAACCTGTAAAATTCGATGAAAAATGGGTTTTTAAAAAAGTTCCCTTTTAAGCATAAAATTATTTTATACCAAATTAATGTATAAAATTCATTCTAATGACCTTAATTGTATTATTAATATTATAAATTAACTAATTTTACTTTTAAACCATTTTCAAACAAAATATAAATTTTTAAATCCTTGATTTGTAAATGTGTTTTTAATAAAATTGATGTTTTCGCTATTTATTCAAAAATAAAAATTTTCATAAAATTCTCCAAAAATCATCATAAGATAATTTTTGACATGATAATTCAAAAAAATTAGATAATTATTCCCAATTGAAATTCTATAATTTTGAAATCAATTTATTATATAAAACCATATAATATATGAAAACTTAATTTTGTTAGAAATAAATCTATTTTCCTTATGACTGAAAAACTACCTAATATTATGCTAATGAATGTAACTCAATAAAATATAATTATTGAATATTAATAGTCATAAAAATAATTTATCTTAAAATTTTATGGGCTTTTACATTCTTCCCCCTTTTGGAATTTTAATCCTTAAAATTTTATTCATTACTTAAAAAAGTGGGGATATTTTTCCTTCCTCGCATTTTTTGATTACCAAGATTTTTCTTCAATCATATGATTTTCCATAAAAAACATAACCTGGTAAATAAATATATTCTACAACAATTACTCTCTATGGTTAAGAATATATACTGGTAGTTCCTCATAAGAAAGGTTATTTCTAATTGATCTACTTTTGGGATCAAAACTTGAGATCCATCCGAAACATATTTTATTTTGTATGGGTGATGACCTAGTTATCTGAAACTATAAACCAAAAAGATATCCTAGAATTAAAAATAATTAATTCTTATATAAATAATTACATTTTATGTATTTTTTAAGTCATGGTCCTTATACCAACTATATAGACTCCACCTTAAAAAATTAGTAAAATTTATTCTTTATACAAGCGCTTACTTTCCAATATTCCTGGATATATTTTAGGTTCAGAGTTTTAGATAATTTTGTAATCACCCTTACATAAAAAAAATATTACATCACAAAGTGGACACTTTCACTCAGTATCCATTTTTTCAACAATAAAAACTTTTAATATATAAAAATATTTATTTTTATGAAATATCTTCACAATTTACTTCTTTACCTCATCCATTTCTCTACTAATCCTTAACACCCTATAAAAACATTTGAAACCATGGGATAAACACAAAAATCTCATAAGGGACATATAAAAAATAATAAAGAAACCTCATTGGTCCATGAATAGTCATACAAATTTTCCTTTTTCATAATAATATTTGAGCTACAAATAAATATTTTCTTACCCAATAAATCAAATTCCCAAAATAAATAGTTTTATAAAACATTTCATAAGAAATATTGAAGGAAAAATAATAATCATAAATAATTATTTTCAATCATGAAAAAACTCATGAAAAAATTTTCACAATGTTATATATTTTACCCTTAATATGTATAATATACTTTATTTTAATCATAAGATCATTATATTAACATGTGAAATCATAAGATTTCAAGAAAACCCCATAGAAAGAATAAATAAATCCTATATATAACTTAGTGTAATTTCCTAAACCTGGTTTCCTCATAAGTATTTGAACTCAGTTGGCTATAAGGCCTCAATCATGCCTCCATGTATGTCAAAAGTTGTCGACTAGTAGCAAGGGTTCATAGTGGTGTCGTGGGGAGACTATACCCTCATAAACATAGTACAAGAGATCCATAATAAATGGATAGATAGAAGAAGCATAATATAAACTAATATCAGAAGATAGACCATCTAGATAAGATAAACATACAGGTGTAGTATTATCTATATCTATATAAAAAATGATGTAATATCGTGTCTCTAACCAAAAATGTGCATGCACACATCTCAAAGAACTAAAAAGAACAAAATATTATCTCCAGATATCATCACGATCCATATCTTTGTCATGTACTCCCCCGATCCCCTGCATCAATCAATCAAGCATTGATAACAAGGCGCTTTCCCCTATCCCTACCTTCATCCATGAAGTCCTTCTAGGTACCAATTGGCGGCCCAAACAGGGTGTGATATTATAAGAACCCATATTTTTATATAATGTACATATCCTTTTCTTTCCAGTTTTAATGTTTAAATATGGCCTAATGTGAATACCCTTTGAGGTTATGGAGGTATCAAGGGGTTTAAGGGCTTGTTTGGGTCCTTGAAGCAAATTTTTGGGGTGAAAATGGCATGGAACATGGTTAGTATAAACGGTGCAGAGGTGGACACATGGTTTAACAAACCATGAGAGACTTGTAAAGATAACAGAGGGAGGTCACATAGTTTCAATCAAACCATGGGATTTTGGCTACATGGACATACAGAAACCTCTATAATTTTTATGGTGGGGTTTTTCATGGTTTTCATATAGTTAGTCAAATCGTGCAAGGTAACCTTGTGGGTGCCCTTATCCTGCAGATAATTTTTCATGGTTGGCACATAGTGTTTCAAACTGTGTGCTCAAACCACGATATCCCTTTACTTAGGGTTAAATTTTATAATTTTAGTTTTAATAATATCATTTTTAACTTAAAATCACACTTCACTCTCCCATACAACATTCTTTACATTTTGAGATCCCTCCTTGGTGGCTAACATTGGATTTGAGGTGAATCCTCAATCCTATCTCTGATTCATGCACAAAACATCTCATTGGATCTTCATTGGTGGGTACTCAATTAATTTTTAGTCATTCTTCATTCTTCTTCCTATCAACAATGTTATTTTGGTGTAAGATGATTTGACCTAATTTCATGTTCTTCATCTGTTCTTCATTTTTCTCCGGATCTATGTTAAATCAATAGTTGATACTAGATGATCAATCTACTTCCGAACTATCATAGGTGATATATACTTTTTCCACTGGTTTTGGTGCTTTATAGACCTATTTATCATTGTCCTTCCCACTGTACTTTCCAAAGAGGCCCCGAAATTGAACTAGTAAACTAAATTAAATGTATTTGGACCTACTAGGGATGACCTTATGTTACTTTGAGATGCATTGGTGGTAGTTGTCCCACCCAAGGCTACCCATGGGGTGTTCTATATGAATTTACCTTATTTATGACTTTCTAAACCACCCATGGGATTTGTTCTCATTATTTCCTATTTAGATGAAGATTAATTGTGATTAAATGGAATTAGATCTCTTTCCTAAGAGATTTCCTTTATCCTTGCCATGTTGAAAATGTTATTGAGATATTAAACTATTTAATTATTTAATTGATCAAATGTTTATATATATTTTTTGATTAAATGATTAGGTATACTCATTGTTTGATTGTATTCTCATGAAAATGGATAAGTGAGTGGGGATAATCCTTGTTTGTATATTGAATGTGAATGGTTATATGAGTTGGTAGAATAATATGGTATGAAATGATAAATGGTGTGAAATTATGAATGAATGAATAGAATCCTTGGATGATGATCCTTGGTTCTTTAATGTAGTAGAGGATGGCTTGGATTGAGTTTTCTCTTTGGGTCTTGATTTTGTGGGATGCCTTGGGGCTTGTTACCCCTTGGATATGGCTTTCTCGGGCTCACATGGGATATATTCTCTATGAAATTCTCCTAGGAATCCAACCAGTTCCTAACCAAGTTTCCATTGATATTCTCTAAGTACTTAATGAGAATTCCTTGTACTTTTATACCTTATATTCATCCCTTTGTGGTATAACACTTTTATATACAACATGGCCATGAGAAATATGAAATGATTTGTTAAAAGGCTCAGCTATGGATGCTTCTAACAATTTAGGTTGTACAGAAAGGCCATGGTTGATATGGTTATATCGTTTTATGGTGAGGTCATGGAGTTTACTTTATTTTTCTTATTTATTCCCTATTAGAGGAGTTTGACCGTTTTTTTTTTTGGATCCTTGAGAGGCTATTTAGGATTTCCAGTTTTGTAGTTTACATGCCATGAGAATATTTACTTTCATTTTCTAATTACCTATTTACTCACACACTTCTTAACTTTTTATAATGAACATCCTAGACTTGTATAGACCTTTGGATGCTTTCCTACTAGGATTTTATCTCACAATATGTTCGGGCTGCTTTTGGGTACCCAAACATACTATTTGGATGCAGGTAGAGATAAGGGAAAGTTCACGCTATTTGAGAGTTGATTTTGTACAATTCTTAGATGTAATGGAGCATGGGACCAAGTTGGGGATCATGATTCTATTTGGAGATAGAATATTTTTTGTCTTTTTGGTATTTTAGAAACGTGTATTATACCATACTTCTTTGTACCTATTTTGGATGCTTTCTAGATACATGTATCATCATTGTATATGAGACATTATACATTTGTTATGAATTTCTGTATTGTTTATTTATCAGTCGTATGCTTGTTGTCTTTTCCTCCACTATTGACTGTTAATATTATTCTGATGTGTTACACTATGGTAATGAGATCACAGTCTCCCCATGGACACACCCTAGACCTTCACAACTAGTTGGAAACCTCTAGTGTTCAGGGAGATGCTCTTGAGGACATGTGACCCACGGGGCTTCGGGCACCTTTCAATGGTATCCAGATCTGGGATGTTATGAAGTGGTATCAATTATTTATTTTCTGGTTTTTCTTTACAATTGGGATACAATAGAAATTTGTAGTAAAGAATGGGAATTTGGTAATGAGTTGTGCCCAATATTATCTACCCCTCCCGCGAATAGGAAAATCCAAATTGCCTTAAATAAAAAAAATATGGATTCTAACTATTACAATTGATTTATTCCACCTTTGGGTGATGCAGTTGTACTATTTTGTTATTATTGATATTTTTATGGGTTCTATTTTATGGAAACCTGATGATATGAGGGTATTCTATCTCATGCATCATATATTAACTTGTTAGAAATCACATTCTATACATTATTCCATGACATCTAGGAGGCATAACATGTTTCATGCAATTCTGATAGGTGTTGTGATTGCTATATCTGATGTTTTGATAGATTTTATTTAGTGGATAGAGAAATGATTCCATATTTCAGTTCATAAAATGTATGGTACCCTATGGACTGGAACGTTTTGCACTTTTTTAAATCATTTAAATTGAATTTGGTATGGTATGAATTACATGGGAACCAAATTTTGGTTAATGAGGTGTTATGGGACCTCATGGATTGGAAATTAGAAAACCATCTATATTAAATTTTATATTAAATTGTGATATAATGGGAATTGAATGTTAAATTAAATTGAAATGGAAAAGTGAACTTAGAAATAGAGACTTGACCTAGACTCAACTTTTGACTGGGAAAGAGGTAGGGTTTCTAGTGGTTTTTGGTGACTGTTCTTTTTATAGTCCTGGATTTAGGATTAGGTTGTGTGGTGTGACATGGTTTTAGGAGGGTTTTGACATGTCTTATTCTTTTTAGCTTTGAACATTGATGTTGTTATTTTCTGAGTCATGTTCTTGGCATTGTTGAGGCATTCCACCATGATGACCTCCAATCATATGCTAGGAGGGTGGTGACGATCACACTCCAAAGGTGGTGGTTCATGGTGTACCAGTGGATCCTCATTTAGTGCTAGCTATGATACAATATATTTTTTCTAGACACAGGTGTTGAGGCACAGTTCGGTGAAGGATTCTATCATTTTATGCAAACTTTTCAGGGATCATCATATCCTACCTTGTCTATGGATGAACGGATTCATGTGTTCCAGCAGCAAAATCCTCCCATATTATTGGGGGATGGAGCTCTATAGGATTTTTATCTATGGATAGGTACTATGATTTTTTCATTATAGCATCTAGATACACCTTCTGAGAGGATAGCGAAGCTCATGAGTTATATACTTCATTGAGCAGTAAATCACTAGTGGGATGTTATAAACTAGGAAGAAAGGCTATGAGATATGTTTTGGGATAATTGTCAATACATTTTCTATGAAATTTTATTCCCTAATACTCTGAGTGAAGAGTGGTCTAGTGAGTTTATGTGTCCATAGTAGGGCACGAAGTCCGTTATGGAGTACATGGCATGCTTTAAAGACTTGCAGCATTTTGTGCCGACGTACATTTTTTGATGAGGTGTCAAGGGTTATATTATTTGTGGAAGGTCTATAACATGACATTAGATCTCATGTAAATGTGTTTAGATTAACCTCTATTACTAAAATTTTGAATTAGGTGCTGATTACATAGCGGAACCTATGAGAAATTGGGGGCACAGATCTAAGAAGTGTTGTATCTTGACCCAGTATCTCGAATTTGAATTGTAGGAAGTACCGTTTTGAGGAATCTCATGAAACAAGTACCAAAAAAGCTGTGAGTACTTGTAGATCAGTGTTCAGTATTCATTATAGAAGACAAGGCCACATGAAGACTTAGCAAGACCACAACCTAGTTGAGTGGCGAGATTGCAACAGTATGGGCCGTGTACAATATTTTTTTAGGAACTTCCATTCAACAATGAGTAGTAGGGGGTCAGCTCCAACACTGGGACCAGGAGAAGGTATCTCATCTCTGCATCAATCAGGGAGTTGGAGCAGTTTCGGTCAGTCAAGTCAAGGAAGTGGTGTTTGTGGCTGAGGATTTCAGGAACCAGTTAAATTGAGACATTAGAGTGGGCCTACTCCGGGTAGTGAGGTTGTGTCATCGGTAATGTTTCATGAAAAAACTATTTTATGCATCCTACCCTCAAAGAGCAGGGCATAGACCCATATAAAGGGAGAGATATGATCTTAGTAGCCTCTACTAATGTATCTTTTCTTTTTTACACAGGTGCATTGCATAGTTTCATATTTACACCTATGGTGAAAAATATTCATCTAATTATACTATCTTCTAAGAGTGTTATGATGCTAGAAACTCTATTGGGAATAAAAATGGAGGATGTGCGCTAGTTCAAGGAGTGCCCCATTGGGGTTGGTAGGTGTCACTTCTTTTGGGATATTTATATCTTTGAGATGACCGGGTTTAACATCATACTTAGGATAGACTAGCTAGTGTCTTATCAATCTCTTGTTGACTGTTATTGCCATAGGGTGACTTTAACCTCACTAGAGGGTGCAATTTATACTCACAAGGGTGAATGGGATGTCTATGTGAGTTGATCTGAACCCGGGCATTGTGGGTTCGGTGGGATGATAGCCCAGATTGCTAGTTTCTATCTGGATGATTCGAGATCACGTCATTCATACTTTCCTCTAGTGATTGATCAATTAAAGGATGTGTTACTAGAAAACGTTTCTATTTTAACTCTTGAGAGATAGGTGGAATTCTATATCAAGCTAGTGTCAAGATCCACATCAGTATCTATTCCTTCTTATAGGATGACTATGATATAGTTTTATGAAGTCAAGATGGTGATAGAGGACTTAGAGAAAAATGTGTTTATTTGACCCAGTACTTATCCATGGGGTTCATCAATTATTTTTTTGAAAAAGGTTGATGATACCCTTAGGCTAGGCGTGGATTATCATAATTGAACCTTTTGATGGTTAAGAACTGATGTCCCTTTCCATGGATAGATGACCTGTTTGATCAGATTTGAGGAGATCGGGTGTTCTCAAATATTGATTTGAGGTCAGGATATCACCAGGAATGTGTTTGACCTATAGACATACCTCATACATATTTCCATAGAAGGTGTGGTCTGTATGAGTATTTGGTTATGTCGTTTGATCTCAAAAATGCACCAGAGGTTTTCATAGCACTAATGAAGCGAGTGTTCCATCCTTATTTGGATTCATTTGTGGTGGTTTTCTTGGATGATATCTTGGT
Organism: Viscum album; assembly: GCA_963277665.1. Classification (NCBI taxonomy): domain Eukaryota; kingdom Viridiplantae; phylum Streptophyta; class Magnoliopsida; order Santalales; family Viscaceae; genus Viscum; species Viscum album. The sequence continues at coordinate 48,647,282 of OY728138.1, read as the reverse complement.
TTATTCGCACAATTGACATGAATAGACCAAAAAACTTGAGATCATTTTAAAAACACTGAGAGAGCCTCAGTTATATGTTGAGCTCACAAAGTTCCACTTCTAAATGGATCAAATTTACTTCCTATGTCACGTTATCTTAGGGATAAGAGTACCAGTAGACCCAGAGAAGTTTAGAGTTGTATTTTCCTAGGAACATCCTAATAATTTCTTTGAAATATGGAGTTTATTGGGGATATATAGTTACTATACGTATTTCATATAGGACTTCTCATGCTTAGCAGCACCATTGATGGGCTTGACTAATAAGGGTGTGAAGTTTGTATGGTCATATTCCTATGAGATAGCCTTTTAGGAACTGAAAGGTAGACTGACTTCAGAACTAGTCCTAATACTACCAGTGTAGAGAAGGAGCTAAAGTGTGTATTTCAGCATATCAGGTATCGAGCAAGGAGTAATGAGTATGCATTGGGATATATTCATGGTTTACAGGTCTTGAAAGTTAAGGCCACATGAGATAAACTACCCGACACATGATCTTGAGTTAGCAGTAGTCATTTAAGCTTTGCGCTATTGGTCACATTACTTACCAGGAGAGTGTTTTGTGGTGTACATGAACCACAAAATCATCAAGTATATATTTACATAGAGTGATCTAAATCTAAGCTAGTGAAGGTGGGTAGAAAACCTACAGTATTTTCACATCATGCTTGCCTACACACCTTGTAAGGTAAATGTGGTGGTCGATGCACTAATTAAGAGGACTCAGATATAGGTAGTGTAGCATGCTAGTAGCGAGTGTAATCTTATGACTTTGTTCTCTAATATGCACTTAGAGGGGTATGATAGTCAGGGAAAAACTTTTCTTACACCCTTATATATGACCTCTACCCTACAGGATAGAGTGACTATGTGGAAAATATTAGATTCATAAGGCCTAGTCATATGGGAGAGTGTATTAAATAAGGACCCATCTCCTAGTTGGATGGTAGGTTAGGACGAGATTATGCATACCCATGGTAATTTTTAGGTTCCAATGTACATATGTCTAAAGTTGATGCGTATGTTTAATGCCTCATCTTGGGAATTTCATCCCAGAGTTACACTACTTAAAAAATGGCCTATACCTATAGTTTTAAACCGTAGGTATATCACCCCAAAACTGTGGGTATAGCCTATACTCATGGTTTTGGAAACCATAGGCAACTAAGGCATCGAGGTGGGTTCCTAGACTATACCCACAGTTTATAAAAACATGGGTATAGCTTTTTTTTCTATGCTCTCAAATCTTCATACCCATTTCCATGTTGTCAAAGGCTTTTACCCATGATTTTAAAACCATGGGTATTAATTGTACAAAAATGAAACTTACAGGTGTTGAACCCGTGACCTCCAAGTCCTTCCCTTTTCAGCTGACGCATCCCACCACTAAGCTACAACACTTAATATTATATATATATATATATATCAATATTTTTCTAAATATATTAATGTGTATCTCTATTAGAAAAAACGAAGGTTTTGGGTTTTGATCCCCATTCTTTCTCTCAAAATCTACCATAGCTAACCAACCCATCTATGACGCTTTTTGTTAGATAAACCTATATTTAATTTAATATATTATTATAGTTTTCTATATTAGAAATAAAAAACATTCCATGGGATTCTATCCCCAGACCATGGGAAGTAACAAAGGGCACCTCACTAACCGTCCTACATAGTTTATTTGTCTAAATATTTTTATCCATTTAAATATATTAAATCAAACCATGGGTATAGGAGGAAAAACCATGGGTATAGGTTTTCCTACCAAATATTTTTTGTTTCCCACGGATTTTTTTCCCGCCAAAGTTATACCCACAGTTTTACAAAACCATCAGTATGGGTCTTCAGAAAAAAACCTATGCCCCTGGTTTTCATAAAAATATTGGTATACGCCTTTAAAGAAACACCTATACCCACGATTTTGACCAGAACTATGGGTATAAGTTTTTTTCCCCATGGTTTTCTAAAACCGTTGGTATAGGTCATCAAAAAAATCTATAACCATGGTTTCTCCCAGAACTGTGGGGATAGGTGACCTATACCCACAGTTTTCATAAATCGTGGGTATAGTTCTGTATACTATACTTATACCCACGGTTTTCCAAAACTATGGGTATAGGGAACCCCTATTCCCATGGTTTTAAAAAAACCCGTGGGTATAGGGATATTTTCCAGTAGTGTTAACAAGATGTATCATGACTTGGACCATCAATACTGGTATCCAGATATGAAATGTGAGGTAGCTAGTTTTGTTACAAGGTGTTCCACCTGTCAGCAGGTGATGGAAGAACATCAGTGACCAGCTAAACTTTTATAATAGTTGTTGATTCCCAAGTGAAAATTGGATGACTTCAAAATGTATTTCATAACAGGTTTATCAAGGTCACCTCAGGGTAATTATTTTTTGGGGGTTTTTTTGATAGGATCATGAAGGTCACGCATTTCCTACCTATCAAGGAGAACTTTTTATTTAATGAGCTTGGGAGGTTTTATATTCATGAGATAGTACGACTCCATGGGGTATGATTAGCCAATAGAGGATAATGTTAATTTTTTATATTATAATATTCATGTGTTTCATTATTCATAAACACCATTTTTAGTGTATTTTGCAATTTGAACATTATTTCACATTATTATTGCAATTATTTGTTAAATTCCACTATTATTTGGTCTATATTTGAACACCTCCTAAAGCACAATATGGTATTGATTTTATTTTCAGTTCTCCCATTCTATAAACAACAATTCATTATTTTTGTAGGACTTGGAGATTAAAATTGTAAGACCACCAAAGTGGGCCTTGAACCAACAACATTGTGCATAAAGTGAACTGGAAATCATCCCAATAAAAGTAATTTATAGTAAAATATTTAGGACAAATGATTATCAAAATTTAACTGAAGATAAAGGATATCATGAGGAACGTTTCATTCAGCAGTGTGAAAACCTAATTCAGACTTTTTAATGGAGTTACATACATCCCATGTTGAAGATGAAATTATGGACCAGATTCTATGGCCCAGAAAAATGGCCCACCATTTAAATTATATCTCTCAAACCACAAAATATTTTTTGCTGAAATGTTACAGGATAATAGGAACATCCCAGGATCCATTTTATCCTTCTATGGACCACTCAATTTCTACCATCTAGAAGGACATTTTAGCACCTCTTTTTTTGTATGCAATCGGGCTACCACTTCAGGTCAAGAATTGAAAAGTCTTTTATCCATTAATTTTCCACCCACCTAGGCCCACCAAAATTAATTAAAGAGACTTGGAAAGATAGGATATCAACCAAAGGCTTCCTAAATTCCTATTTAATGTATTAGTGGTTGTGGATTAAGGTATCTTGGAGCTTTGTTTTCATTGTAATGTTATTATGCCAATTTGTCTTTGTAACATTATTCTTTCTCATGTAAGTTGTCAGAATCACCATAGTTTTTAATAAAAGTTCTTCTTATTCTCTTATTATATTTTTTTCTTCATATCACTTTTATATTGTTGCCTCAAGGTGTGGACTTATTCACACCAAACATTGTGATATTCTTCACATAATGTTGGAGTGATAGTTATTTTTTTTTACATCTTCAATTCAACCTTTATGAGTCTACTTACCACTTCCATTAAGAACATGTCATAAATGGATAGATAACTCTTTTATGGTTTGATCCAAGAGAGTAGCAAGGGTATGGATTGGATGTTATTTCTCACTCTCTAATTTTTATTAATTTCCTTTATTTGAGTTTCTTTTATTCAATGATTTTCTCTCTTCCTCTTCCTTATTGAATTTATTCACCCCAATTTTATGTGCTAATAAGATCCTTTACCTTGGGTGCTCATGAAAATTATCCTAAAAATGTATAGGTTATTAGAATGTTTTTTTGAATGTTTTTAGCCAATAAGTGATGAGTTTAGTTTGAATTCATTGCATGAATCCTTCTCGAGTTAATGAAATTGAAATCGTTAAAAAAGAATTCATCCAATCCACCCCGAACAATATCCTTGGATCAACTCATTTTCTCATAATTTGAATTCACATAGATCTCTTATTGCTCTTTTAAAACCATCCTAAATCAACCCAAGTTGGACACTTCATAGCCAAAAATTCATCTCTTTATATTTTGTGTCAATATGTTCTTCTTAGGTCTTTGAGGATTCGAAAACCCAAGCTACACTGCAAGCGACCTCTTAACCCTTAAAACTTGGGTAAATTTGGGCAAGACCAGGGTCTCATACACTATAATTTCAGATAGGGATGCCCACTTTACATCTCATTTATGGTATATTTTATAGATATCATTGGGTATACATGTGTTTTTTAGCACAAAATACTACCCTCAGACTGATGGTCAGTCAAAGACTACGATACATGTACTTGAGTACATGTTGTGAGCATACATCCTAGATTTTAGGGGATCTTAGGCAAGACATATTCCCCTTTTGATATCTCAAACAATAATATCTATTAAGAGACTATACAGATGAGTCCTTATGAGGCTTTTTATGGTAGTCCATTTTGATCTCCCTTGTACTGGTAAGAGGTATGTGAGGTAGCTTTAATTGGATCATGTCTCATGCAAGAGACTTATGAACAGGTCTAGTTGATTTATAAGTGGAACAGTCTTGATAGAAATCTTATTCTGGTCACTGTAGACAACCTCTTGAGTTCAAATTTAGGGGTTGGGTTTTCTTACGTGTTTCACCAAGGATATGACATGGACGAATTAGGAGATAGGGTAAGCTTTCACCCTGATATTTTGGGACATTCAAGATTCTGGAAAGACTCAGTTTAGTAGCCTATCGGTTGTAGATAACTTAGAGGTATTGATCCATGCATGACGTCTTCCATGTATCACAACTACGTCACTATCACTCAAACTCATCTCATGCTTTTCATCCCAATGAGATTGAGTTACATGTTGATGCATGCTTTGAGGAGCATCTGATTTGTATCATTAATAAGACCATAAATGTTCTTTGAGGCTAGTTAGTTCCTCTAGTATGGGTTCTAAAGAAGCATGGTCATTTATAGAATGATACTTGGGAGTGAGAGGCTGATGTGTGTGATCAATGGCTGTATTTATTCTCTGATGATTCTTGACCAACATTTTGAGGGAAATTTGGGGAAGAATTGCTTTAAGGGGGGAAATTGTAAGAACCATTGTTTTATTTAATATAAATATCCTTTTATTTTCAGTTTTAATGTTCATATATTGCCTAATGTGAATTCCCTTTGAGTTCATGGAAGTATCAGGGGTGTTTTGGGGCTTCTTCAAAGCCTAGAACCCATGTTTTGGGGTGAAAATGGCCCAGGACATGGTTAGTATGAACCATGCGGGGCTGGATGTATGGTTTAAAAAACCATGAGAGTCAGGGGAAGAGAGAGATTGAGTCCACACGATTTTAGTCAAACCGTGTGATTTAGGCTTCACTGACATGCAATAACCTCTGCAATTTTGACAGTAGGTTTTTGCATTGTTTCTACATGGTTAGTCAAATTTTGTGAGGTAACCTTGTGGGCGCCCTTCTCCTACAGCTAATCATGCACAATTGGTGCACATTTTTTCAAATTGTATTCTCAAATGGTGAGACCCATTTATTTTGGGTTAAATTTTATAATTTTAATTTTAATAAATTCCCTTTTAACCTAAAATCACATTTCACTCTCCCACACATCAACCTTTACATTTTGAGATCCCTCCTTAGTGGATAACCTCATATTTGGGGTAAATCCTCTATCAAAATCTCAGATTCAAGAATGGAATGTCTCATTAGATCTACATCAGTGAGTACTCTATTCCTTTTTATCCATTCTTCATTCTTATTCCTATCGATGATGTTATTTGGGTGAAAACTAATTTTCCCTTATTTCAAGTTCTTCATAAATGCTTCATTTTTCTCCTGATCTGAGTTTAATAGGGAGTTTATACTAATGATAACTATACTACTAAAATATGGTAGGTGTTATATACTTTTCTTTTAGGTTTTTGTGCTTTATAGACCAATATTTCATTGTGTCACCCTCCATACTTTCCAGTGCGGGCTCAAAATTGAATGGGTTAATTGAATTAGATGTATTTTGACCTAGTGGGAATAACCTTAGGTTACTTTGAGATGAATTGGTGGTGTTTTTCCCACCCAAATCTACCCATGTTGTGTTCCATATGAATTTACCTTATTTATTCCTTGTTAAACCATCCATGGGACGTGTCATCTTGATTTCTTAGTTAGATCAAGCTTAATTGTGATTAAATGGAATTGGATTTATTTATTAAGATATGTCCTACCTCCATTCCAAGTTGACCATGTTATTGATTGATTAAACTATTTAATTATTTAATTGATCAAATGGATATATTTGGTTTTGATTAAATGAGTGGGTATACTCATTGATTGATTTTCTTTTAATGTAAATGGATAAGTGAGTGGAGATACTCATTGTTTGTATTTTGAATGTGAATGGTTATATGAGTGGGTGGAATCATATGGTATGAAATGATAAATGGTATGAAATAGTGAATTAATGAATAAATGAATTGGATGATACTCCTTGGATCTTGAACGTAATAGTGGATTCCTTGGACTGAGTATGATCCTTGGGTCTTGATTTCATGGAATTCCTTGGGCCTTACTACCCCTTGAATCTAGCTTGTTTGGACTTATGTAGGACATGTTTGGTATTACATTATCTTAACACTTCAAGTATTATTGAAATGTCATGGATTATATGGTTCTATAGTTGTGTGGTGAGTCCATGGTATTTACTTTATTTTTCTTATAGATTCCTTACTATAGTATTTTGACCATCTTTTATAGGGATTCTTGAGAGGCTATTCATGATTTCTAGTTTTTTAGTTTACATTCCATGAGCATGTTTACTTTCATTTACTACTTACTTGTTTACTCGCACACAACTCAGCTTGTTATAATGAAAAACCTAGACTTTTATAGACCATTGGGTGGCTACCTATTGTGATTGTATCTCACACCATGTTTGGACGATTATTGGGTACCCAAGAAGACTATTTTGAGGTAGGTAGAGATAGAGGAATGTGAACAAAGTTTGAGAGTTGATTCTGTACCATGATTAGGATTATGGGTGCACGGGACTGAGTTGAGGCTCGTGATGCTATTTTTAGATAGCTTATTTTGGACTTTTTAGTATTTTAGATACTTTTATTTTATTGTACTTCTCTGTACTTATTTTGGATAATTTCTAGATGCATATATCATCATCATTATGTATTAAACACTTTTGTCTTTATTATGCACTCTTGTTTTGTTTATTTATCAGTTGTATGATTTTTTGTATCTCCTTCTTCTATTGACTTTTATTACTATTCCATTATGTTATACTCTAATAATTATGGAATAGTCTCCCTACAGACACACCCTAGGCCCTCACTACTAGTCAGCAGCCTTTGGAGTTTGGGGAGACGCGTTTGAGCCCATGTGATGCACTAGGCTCATGGAACCTTTCATTGGAATATAGGTACGGGTAATTACATAGATATACTCAGTAGGCCACCACCAATGGAGTCTATAAAAAATCAAAAAAATCATATAAACTAAAACCATGTAAATATATAATAGGTAAAGATGTAAATAAAATGAAAAACAAGATGACTTTATGAATAGAATATGTAATAATAGTAAGCTATAACAGATGAGCATCAATATATATATGAAGTGTCAAAGCTGGTAACAACCAACTCAATATGAAATACATGTGAAAAGAGTAATAGACCTACATGGGCTAGGTCTTAAGGTGTATAACTAGGGTGACCTATATTTGGAAATGTGAATTTATATGGATATTTTAGGTGTTATACCTTAATATTATTCATTGGTACCATACCATAAATTATCATATCCTAGGGTCATAGGTTCCATACATTGATCCCCTAGTTAGTTTCATGTTGTAAGTAGTCATACCTATGGGTCATAGGTATACCTAAATCCCATATTTGGTTCCATACCATAATTAAACATGTTCCATACCTTCATAAGAATTTAGTGTCTCACCAAGATGTAACGGGTTCCATAACTTCATAAGAATTCAGTTCCATATAGAGATATACGATATCAATAAAAAGTAATAGAAAGTTTCATGGGCTATGTTAGTGTCCACACCCAATTATAATTATAAATATAAAGAGTAATAATTCAAGAGAATATCCATCTCATTTCACATTCTCGTTTAATCTAACCATTTAAATCCCTTAATAATTTTTAAATAACCTAGAAAAGGAGGCATTTCCATCTCCAATTAAATAATTTAATTTTAAATTGCTCCCACAACAAGGGTGGTGAGCTCATACACCCAAAGGGATGGTTTAACATAGGGAAAATGAAAAAATACACCTCATGGGTGGATCGCGTTGAGGTTGATAACCACCAACCAAGTCTAAGATATATGTGGGAAACTCATTTAAGGTTCCATCAATTTAATTTATGCATTTAATTAATTTAGGAGAAACATCCAGAAGAACTGGTGTGCAAAAAAATAGAGATAGTTCAATAAATAAAGAAACATTAGGGAAAATGTACAGAACACCTACCTTAATCCTATAGTAGAACACTCATCCAGTTTTGGCCCTTAGTTTGGCCTAAATTAAGAGAAAATAGAATAATATATGAACGCCTTGAAAATATGGCATATGATATCACACCAAAATAGCAAAGAAGTCGGAGAGATAAACTGATAAGAGAGTAACATGTATTAAAGATCTTAACAAGAGGGGTCTAATGAGGCAAATAGTGTACTGATTATACATCCTTTTGAGAAGATCCTTCAATGCCTAGATTATGCATCAAGAGAGCTCAAATGGGAGGAGAGGTTACAATCCACTAGATAAAAGAGAATAGAAAAGGGTTTATTGATTTAAAATGTTAGAGAAAAAATGTAAAATGACCAAAATTTTAAATTTTTCATGGTTTGGCTACATGGTTTTCCAAACCGAGAACCAACCATGTGCACCCCACTACCCAAGGACACAGCCCACACAGCTTTAGTGCATGGTTAGAAAAACCATGCACATCCCGTGCTCACCTACTCTCTCAGCCCTATATGGCTATCCAGACTTGGTTTCATGGTTTTATCAAACTTTTCAACCCCTAAAAGTTAACTAGACCACTATGCACGGTTTTTTCTAACCATGTGGCCCAGTTGTTTCCTCCAAAATTCAAGGCTTCTAGCTCCAAACAAGCCTCAAATGTCCTCTTTTCCTATGTAACCCCATTAAGTATTTCTATTAAGAAACAAAATAAAGAAATTAAATGAAATTAAATGGTTCTATAACTTAAATAAAATTCAAGATCTCATAGCCTTCCCTCATTAAATAAACTGATCCCCAAGTTTCCCTTATGAGGGTAATAAACCATTATCTGAGAATAACATCGTCCACTGAGCACGTACATCGATCTCTCTTCCTAGTTCTTGTCCTACACATGGTCATGCTTCCATAGCACCCATAATAGAGGAACTAACCAGACTCAGAGAGACTTTATGCCCCAGTCCACAATATGGATGGAATGAATTATAAAGGATGCATATCCATCCAACTCAACCTCATTAGGCTGAAAGATATAATATGGTTCTGAATAGTACTAACAAATTTGTGAAACATGTAAGATTTCATGCATAGACCAGTACCTCTAAGGTAACTAAAATTGATAGGCTATTGTCCCAAATCTCTCCACAACCTCAAAAGTTCCAATAAACCAACATGAAATTTTCCCCTTCCTTCTAAACCATCATTTCCTTAGTCTTGGTGAAACATGTAAGAAAACCTGACTACCCACTTTGAACTCTAGTAGTTGATGATAACGATCAGTTTTAAACTTCTTCCTAGATTAATATGTATCCATTTTATTCCAAATCTAGTAAACCTTCTATGAAGTATCCTAAATGATACAAGGTATAATTAGCACTTCCAACCTCTAACTAGCATGTTGGTGAATGGAATGGACTACTATATAAAGCCTCATAGGAATCAATCTGAATTGTCTCTTGAAAAATTTTATCATAGGAGAAATCAACAAGAGGTATATGTTTCTCCCAAGAACTGCCAAAATCAAGGATGAAATCTTAGACCATTTACTCTAGTACCTGTATCATTTGTTCTAATTCACCATTAGTATAAGTGTGAAAGGTTTTCCTCAAAGGAACCCGAGTACCAAAATATTTAAGTAACCACATCCAAAAACTCAATTTGAAATGAGAATAGCTATCAAAAATGATATTATATGGATCTTGTATAGGTGTATAATCTCACATATATGTACTATCCCAAGCTCATCCACTCAAAAGGTCTCTCTGATGGGTAACAATTGATCGACCTTTATGATTCTATCAATTATCACCCAAAACGCATCAATGAATCGAAGGGATCTTAGTAATCCAATAAAAAAATTCATAGTGACTACATCCCATTTCTACTCAAGGATAAGAAATGGGAGTAAAATCCCTATATTTCATTTGTTTTCTACCTTCACCTGATGAAAAGTGGGACACCAAGTGACAAAACCATCTATTTTCCTATTTATACTAGGCCACCAATATTCGGGATGTAGTTCACTATAAATATTAGTAAGCCCAAGTTGTATCGCACATATAGAAGCATGAGACTCTCGCATCAATTTATCTCATATGTCTTTAAGAACCCAGATGTGTCCATTGATGTGCATGAACTCATCCTCATCAACATTCCATCCTGGTGGAGTAAACTTTCCTGAAAAACTCCCCCTTAGGACTAAGCCCTCAGGATCTTATAACTACCTCATATTCTTTATCTCAATAAGTGAATAGGACACTGATAATGATGAAAGTGTAGACTATTAATTATGGTTCTAAACCTCCAAGTGCATCCCAAAAAATATGGCCATAAGATGCCACTCACTAATGACCTCCAAAACTACTTATGTCCTAGTCTTTCTTCTTAAATCATCCACTATATTATTTCATTTCCCAGACATATATGAAAGATCAAAATCAAAGTACTTCATGTGTTCAACCCACATTTTTTACTTAAGGTTCAAGTCACACGGTATGAAATATATTTGAGTATTTCTTGGTATATATAAACCAAAATATGTTCTCCTAGTAGGTAATGCCTCCAACAACACAAGTCATGAACCACAACTTCTAGCTTGTTATTGTACATTGCGTAATTACTATCATGTGGGCTCAACTAACGATACTTGTATTACATGACTCGATATTCCTAAATCTGAACTACTCCTATCCTGATACTTAATGCATCACAATATACTATATAGATTCTATCTATATCTAGTATAATTAGGTTCAACATTGAATTTAGCCGCCCTTTCATCTCTATAAAGGTTATCTCATTGGCTTCTGACCATATAAATCTCACACCCTTTTTATTCAAGCAATTAAGAGGTGTGGCTAGGTATTAAATGTTCTATATAAAGAGATTTTAATAACTATCTATCCCAAAGAAACTACATATGTGATAACTAGTCTTCTACTTCTCCAAAGTAACCACAACTCTCACCAAATTTGGGTCAACTGATACTCTAACCTCTAAGATAATGTGACCCAAAAAGTGCACTTTATTGACCCAAAAGTATCATTTAGTGATATTATCATAAATTTGGTGATCTATTAGTGTATTCGAAATAATATCAAGATAATTAGTATGGTCATGTCAAGTACAAGAATACACCAAGTTTTCATTTATGAAGACTTCCACAAGAGAATCCAAATACAGGAGAAAAACCTGATTCATTAGAGCCATGAAAACGACTAGCACATTCATGAGACCAAAAATAATAACCAGATACTCATAAAGACCATAACTACTCAATAATTATGTTTGAGTTATGTTCGAAGTTTTAATTTATACATGGTGATAGTTTGACATGAAATTGATCTTTGAGAAAGCCTGGCCTCCTTGAAGTGGATCAAATAGGTTATCTATATGGGGAAATGGATACCTATTCTTCATAGTAAGCATATTCAACGTTTGGTAATCCACACAAATCCTAAGGTTTTTATCCTCCTTCTTAGTGAAAAGGATTGATGAAGCTCATGGAGAAGTATTGGTTCATATAAAACCCGTAGATTCTAAGTCTTCTAGCTGCCTCTTGAGCTCATGTAACTTAGTAGTGGCTATCCTATAAGAAGTAATTGAAACTAGTTTATCTCCTAGAACCAACTCAATAGATAACTCTACCTCTCATTATATAGGTAAATTAGAAAATTCATCCAGAATAAATCCCCAAAATGATCGACTACAAATGGTAATTCAGCCTGATGTATTCCTTGATAATTCATATAAAGGATAGCAATTGATGTTTTCACTTAATTTAACCCATGATGCTTTGTTCCATATCTACCTTATTGTACATCCCAGTCACCCTTTTGGATATAATTATTTACCTTATATGATGTGAAAGAAACCCTTTAGCAATAAAAATCCATATAGTCAAAATAAGGAACTAACCAATCTATGTAGAGAACAATGTCAAAATTGAGCATCTCAAGGATGAAGAAGTTATAAAGAAAATTATATCCACTTATCTCAGGGGGGGACTCCTTACACTAGTGTAAAATCACTGATTGGAGGCCCAAAGGACAATAAAGGGTCATCAATCCACAAAATTACTGAATTTCAAGAACAAGTATTTTCATGATATCCATATAGATAAAAGGATTTGAATCCCCTCTATCAAATAAAAAAATAACAAGCTACATGCTACTAAAATTGTACCATGAATTTTAGAAGGTTAGTGACTTTCCTCGCCTATCATATATTGTACTTCATAAACATGGCCCATTTGTGGTCCTAAGATACAACATAAATACCTTGATAAGGCCTACTCTACTGATTCTACGTAACTGGTGTTTGGATACCCTGGCCTTGAAAACCTCTATGGCCTAACCGGATAGTAACACTCTATCTCCATACCTAACATGGAGTTGTGATCCCACTCTAAGACCTAGAGTCAATTCTGATCCTCTCTCACTGTCCATTGGAGGTAATATTCTACAAAAAATCTATAAATGACCCATACTTTCATAGGATCAGCACTCAATTGGGGCCCTCTCACACTAAGGTTTCATATTACCCTACTACCTACATTGATGATCGGATACAAAACTTCCAGTATGTGCACTCTCACTAGTACTTCCTTCATGAGAGTTCTTGTTGCAATGATTCCTACCACCAGATATTGTACTACTGGTTCAGAAAATTATTCCACTCTGATCTAGAACTCTATATTCCCTCAGGTTACTGTTTCTAATAAGATCCTATTTTACTAAATGTAGACAATCAAAAAACATTCACCTAAGATTGAATAGGATGCCTAATACCATCCTCAAAATGTCTCGCTTTCGATGGATGATTAGCGGTATATATAGTCTCAAAACACTAAAGATCTATAAAATGATCTGAGTAATCCATAACAGACATTGAACCCTACAACAAGTTCATGAACTACCTAGCATGATCATCTCTAACGGTGTCATGGAAGAAATAGTCATATAATACTATTTAAAAACCTACCAAGGCCATACCGTGATAATGATATACATTGGTGATATAATCCCACCATCGCTTGGTAGAATCACTATTCATATACATAGCATGCTTCAATCCCTTCACATGAAGTGTCTCAAGGTTCTTGAAGATAGTCATCATGGCCTCTAGCAATGACTCCTTAGCCTGGGGGTACCATCCCCTAAAAAAGTATGTCAATGTTGTTGTGTAAACTCTCACCTCAACTCTTATATAGAAGATTTGGGTTGCAAAGGTCCCTATATAGTCTACATAATATTCATAAATTCCCCTTGAAATCTGGAATCATAACCCACTTCAAAAATATTAGGAGGTGCCACAGGTGGAACTACTAGAGGTAACACTAGTGGATCAGGTCCCATCACCTTCAGATTATGGTCATCACCACCCACCTAGAACACTAATCAGGGACATAGTGGTGGAGTAGCACTACAAATTCCAAGAACACACCTTAGATATGATTTGATAATGGTAATTTCATAAATACAAGAATAAGATAATTATAAGACTTCCAATATAAGAGTCACACCACTCTTCCTACTCAAAAAGCCATGTATGGGTGATAGGAATGATCATAATGATCACAAGATACATTTCTTACTTTCCACTACTAAGGTTGGGTCTGGTTCAAGATTTATATTTCACTATAAGGGTCCCAGTATATAGATTTTCAATTGTAAATTATATAGGAAAACCAAATTTATGTTTCAATTGGAAACCCCATTTATGGGTGGCCATTTTTAAACTAGAATTTTAAAGTATTTCATTTACATAATAGACCAGTTAACTAAAGTAAAATTCCAAATTTATAGAAGTACATGTTTTATAAACTACAATTAGTAGTTCATTTAAGTTTATCTAGACCTTTAAATTCGATAGAATAGTATAACAGGTAGTATAATATGATTTGACTAAATAAATCATAATTATCAATCTATAGTGGTACATGCACTCTTTATATTACAATTGAAATTAATGTATTCAAAATAAACTAACATTTGAGTCTATTTAAATTAAGTTACATAACTCGTACATGTGATAATTGGTTAGTTAAGGTGTCATCATCAAACTATATAGGAAAACACCATTTAGGTTGATGAAAACTCATTAATAACCAATTATTAAATCCCCTTTTCTTATATAAATTTTAGTTTCATAACAATAATATCACCCAAGGCACATACAAAAAGTATCATGTTGTCGGACAATGTAACCTACATGGCATGGAATAATAAATATAATAAAAATCCTATACGGTGCCTAAAATGATGCATGATCAATGATTCCTTACCATATAATGGAAAGTATAAAATTTAATCCAACATCATTATAATAATAACATCACATATCATGTCTTTCAACCAATTTGAAATCAAATCAACTATAAAAGTTATAATCCATAACATCAAGTCACATCCCAGTTAATTTGTATTTTTTTCCCATTTGTGGGTTACCTACTCCTAGGAACAGGCCCATTACCAAATTTTGACACTTCCTTGTGTCCTTTCTACCATCTCAAAAGATATAGTAAATGAAAAGAAACCTTTGATACCAATTTGTAACATCCGGGACCTAGTTCTCTCATAAGAAACCAAACCTGATTGGACACAAGGCCTCAAGGATGCCTCCCCATACACTATAGGCCACTGACTAGCAACAAGGGTCCATGATATAATAGTGGTGATATTATACACTCATAATCAGAGTGAAAAGTGGTGTAATAAATAGATAAATATTAGAATCATAATATCAACTAATAGTAGAATATAAATCATTCAGATAAGATAGACATAATATCTAGATCCATATACAAAATGACATAATTTCATGTCCCTAAACCAAAAAGGAATAGGAAAACATGGCATTAAGAACACATATATATAGATATATCAAAGAACCAAAATTATAAATGACTATCTTCAGATAAAATCATTAGTCGTAACTCAATATTGTGCTACCCCACTCCCATGAATCAATAAGGAAAGAATTGACAATTGGGAACTTGTCTCTATCCCTACCTTCTTCCTAGAAGTGTATCTGGGTACCAATTAGTGGCCCTAATTGTGTGTGAGATATACTCAGTAGGTGACCACCAATGGTATCTATAAAAAATTCAAAATGTGCATATAAACTATAACCATGTGTAATTATAACAGGTAAATATTTAAATTAAATGACATGCATGACTAACCTATGAGTACAAGTAATAATATGATCAGGCTATAATAGATGAGAATCAATATATATGTGAAGTTTCAAAAGTAGGTAACAATCAACTCGGCATATGCCACGTGTGAAAAGAGTAATAGACCTACATGGGCCAGTTCCTAAGGTGTATTATTAGGGAGACCTATATCTGGATATGTGAATGTAAATGGAAGCCACAAGTGTCATAACTCGATCTTCCTCATTAGTGAAATACTATAAATGATAATACCATGGCTTCATAGGCTCAATACCTCGATCCCCTAGTCAGTTCTATACCATAAGTAATCATACCTAGGGGTCACATGTGCCATACCTCAATCCACTAATTGATTCCATACCATAATGAAACATGTTCCATACCTTCATAAGAATAAAATTTCATATCATGATTTAACTGGTTCCATACCTTCATAAGAATTCAGTTTCATACTAGGATGTCCAACATCAAACAAGTAATATATGGTGTCATGGGTTATGTTAGTGTTCATACCCAATTACAATTATCAATATTAAGAGTTAAAATACAAGATAATAACCATCTCATTCCACATTATCATTTAATAAAACTATTTAAATACATTAATAGCATTTAGATAAATGGTAAAACGAGGCATGTCCATCAATGATTAACTCATTTAATTTAAAAAGGCTCCCACTATAAGAGTAAAGTTCTCACACACCCAAATGGGTGGTTTAACAGCAGGATGATGAAAGAATGCACCTCATTAGTGGTTGGGGATAAGCTTGAAAACCTCCTTCTTAGACTAAGGGTTAAGTGATCAACTCATTTAAGGTTCAAAAAATTTAAGGCATTTTATTAATTTTAGAGAAACATTCAGAGGGACCAGTGTACAGAACAACAGTGATAGTTTAATATAAAATGAAAACTTAGGAAAAGGTATATACCACCTACCTTAAGAATATGGTAGATAACTTATCAAATATAGTCCATTGGTTTGGACGAAATTGTAATAATATGGAAGAATATATGAATTCATTGATAATAGGGTATATGAGTTCACACCAAAATAGCACAGAAGTCGGCGTGATAAACTAAAGAGAGAGAACAGTGGATCAAAGCACTTACCAAGAGGGATCCAATGAGATGAATGGTTTCTTGATTATAAGTTGAATGGATAAGATCCTTCAATACCTAGATTAATAGTATGAGAGATATTAAATGGGAGGAGAGTTCATTATCCCTAGAAACAAGATAAGAGAAAAGGGTTAATCCATTTAAAAGGTTAGAGAAAAAAACATAAAATCGCCCAAATTTTAAAGTCCACATGGTTTCGACGCACTTTTGGAAAAACCATGCACCAACCATGAACACTTCATATCCTAGGGACACACCCCACATGGATTTTAGTGAATGGTTAGACACACAATGCACAGCCCATGCACACCCATTGTCTCATCCTCACACGGCCATACAGACTAGGATGCACAGTTTTATCAAACCACGCAACCCCTAACAGTGCACTATATAACCCAGAACTATTTTTTATAATCATGCAGACTAGGAATAATGGTTTATAGTAACCGTTCATCCCAATTTTTCCTCTAAAATTCACATTTTCGGGCTCTGAACAAGCCTCGTATACCCTTGTTTCCTCTGTACCCTCTTATGCATTTCCATTAAGAAGAAACTAAGTAAAAAAATGAAATTAAAAGGTTATATACCTAAAAGAAAATTTTGGATCTTACACTTGGGGTATAATTTTCATATCAATTTATAATCACTCTTAAAAATATAATAACACACCTAGTAAATTCTAATAACCTCTTAGGAAAAACTTAACCAGTTAACAGTATCCCTTTACCCAATGCATTGGAGAGGTATATAAGGCTCACCCATCATCAAGAGATATATCAGGCTCACTCTTCATAATAAAAAATTAACAAGAACTAGAACATAATAACAATATATCAAATCTTTCATTTACATCATCATATTCATAAAAATATTATTTTCACCATATGTAAAACACTTTTGGATATTGAAATATCCATTCCATTTTAAAACCCTTTTTAAAAATACCCATAAAAAGGTAAGGTGTATTTTTATTTGAATAAAACATGAAATATTGTAAATTAATCAAAAATAAAATAATGGTTATGGTGGTGGGAAACCCGTTGATTCCATATTTATTAAAATAGAACATTTATTTTTCTTTTTTATCAAAATATTCCATATAAAACACCAAAAATATTTCTTTTTAAAACATTTGAAAGAAAGTTACAAGTAAAATTAAATTTACTTTATAAACAATTAATTTCTATATAAGTACATTAATTAAATAATTTTAAGAATATAGACATTGATTAAAAATATTAAAAAACAACCTTTAAAACAAATAAAACAAGGCATTAAGGTAAAGCGTGCATTACCTAGAGTTTGGCTCATCATGTACATTATTTATATTCCTAAATAATAAACTAAAATTAATTATTTACTTTATTAAGAACATTTTTTTGGTTTATTATTCATTCTTATATTTATTAACATGTTATATACACTTAATTAATCAATTAAGTTCATGTCAGATGTTTTGACGATAATCGGATCATATATCCAAAGTCTCTTTAGTAAGATGACTATGGTAAAAGAGGTCAATATCCAGTCATCTTTATAATAATAATAATAATGAAATAATTATAATTTTTATACATTAGTTATACTTTAAAATAAACCATGAAATATAGTAATGAAAAATTAATGAAGTTACAATTAAAGAGATGGTAGGTCGTACATACGCATGGGTATTGTTTCCATTTTTCAACTAAAAATAGGGAAATAAAGAAAGTATTATTTTATCTTTAAAAAATTATTATTTTATCATAAATATAATATTATATATTTAAATAAACTTATATATACTATACATGTGATACATTTATGAAAAATGAGTCACATCACTTCTTGAAGGTGGTAATCCATATATACGCACGAATGACGTTATCATTTTTCATTAGATGGAAAGGTAAGAAAATAGATAATATATTATCTTCATATAATGATAATTATTTCATTAATATAATATATATTTTTTTAAATCCATCATTATAACCATATGTGATATTCATTGATGGAATACAAATTACATCGGTTCGTGAGGTGGTAGACCTCCATAAACACAAATGATGGTTTCATTACCTATTTGATAGTAGAGAAAATGGATATAGGTTATTACATTAACATAATAATATATCAATATATTTAATATAGTTATATTGTTATTTCATCATGGTTTAATAATATTTTAAAGAGGTTGAAGAAAAAATAAAAAAAATGCTCGGATAATAACTATACCTATTTTTTGAACAAAATATTTAGGTTTATAACTAGATCCTTACTAGGATATTTTTATGATTAAATAACTTCATATATGACATGGTTAGAGGCATATTTTAATGTGAATCCATGAGACCCAGTTGGTGACGACTCTTCAAGTGCATCCACAAGACTCATGTTTGAATCCAGGCAGAGACATATTTCTGAGGTACTACAGTAGTACTGTAGCAGGCGTCATAGCATGTATTGTAGCAGGTATTGTTTGGTATTATAGCATACAGAACTATTCACCTTCGGGAAACTAGTTTTTGCTTGGATTCCTTAAAGCCTTCGAGCCACTCAATGCCTTCGATCCAGTTAAGGATTTCGGGCCACCTCAAGGCCTTCGGGCCACCTCATTCAGATCATGCAATGAAGATGAAACCAGACTGACCAAATGAACTAGATTCAAATGAGGACTCAAAGAATGTGATTTCACTAAAACAATTATATATGGATATGGAAGAATGAGAGGGTATATAAATTTCCATCAGGACCAGGCCAGTGCACCTCTGCATAGGTATTGCTAGTCGAACAAGCAATGCATTGGTGGGAAGCCTACTTCACGATCTAGACACTTGGGAGGGGCATTTCCAAGTATTCATGTCTAGGATTAATTCTTATAAGGCCTTTGGGTCATGTAATCCACTAAGACTATGGGCCTTGTAAGGGTTCTCCCTCATCCCCTGAAAGGGGGGTTATCAAAAATCAATAAAAAGAAGGCCTTCTAGCTATTCAGGGGGGACATGGGTAGGGATTTTAGGAATTTATTGTTTTAGTTATTGGAAGAACCAAATGGATATTTAAGTGTTTATATAATAGGAGAGTTTTTGTCCTTTTATATGTGGTGGACAAGACACACTTGTAATTTTTAAAATCATTAAAATATATTAATTGACTACTCAAGAAAAATGGATTCAAAATGGAACATTTAATAATGTTATATGATATATGGTCTAAATATTTTTATAATATTATATTTATATAAGTTTATAGGACATTTTAATGCTTATATATTTAGTTTAACCTCTTGTTAGACCAATTTTAACCTTAACAATTGTAAGAGAATTTTACTATTTTTACTATTTATTCTGACCAAAAATTAAGTTCATATTATTAATTAATATTAATTATTATAATTTTAAAAATTTAATAAATTTAATAAAATTCAATTAAAATATAATTTATCATTGTATTTAAAATTAAACCTTCAAAAAATGATGAAAAATAGTTTTTTAGAAAAAGTCATTTTAGGTATAAAAAGTTGTTCATACAAAATTCAAAAATAAAATTGATTTTAATGAAATTAATTTTATTATACATACTATAAATGAAATAATGTAACATTTAAACCATTTTAAATTAAAATGGAAATTCCTAAATTCTTTAGATGAAAATATGGTTTTAAATAAAAAAAATTATTTTCACTGTTCATTGAAAAATAAAATTTTTCAGAAAATTATAAAAACATTATACTAAGACAAATTTGAAATTATAATTGAGAAAAAATGTTAATTTTTTCAAAATAAAATTCTATAATTTATAAATCAATGTCTTAAATAAAACCATATCATGCACGAGAACTCAATTTGGTTAGAAATAAAGCATTTTCCTTTTGACTGAAAAATTATCTATTATTATTATAATGAATATAACTATATAAAATATAATTAATGAATACTAATAAGACATGAAAATGATTTATCTCAAAATTACCTAGGTTTTTACATTCTTTCACCTTTTATAAATTATTTCTTCATAATTTTATTCATTACATAATAAGTCGGGATATTTTTACTTCATAGAAATTTGTGATTATCATGTTTCATATTCAAACATATGGTTTTTTCACAAAACCTTAACCTAGTAAATCACTTTATTTCACAAAAATTTCTCCTTGTGGTCAAGAATAATAACTATTTGTTCCTCGTAAGAAAGGCTTTATTCCAAATGGACACATTTTGGGATCAAAACATGATATGCATCTAACACATATTTTTCTATTGATGAAACATGAAATAAATCGTGTAATAGAAATAAACTCAAAGGAAATGCCACTTGATAAGAAACCAATACAATATTATCCTAAATTAAATATTTTCTAATGAACCATTAATCCAACTTTCCTTTTTACCAAAAAACATATCACTTTTCAATGGAGATACTTTAAGAAAAACATGGTCACATTCCTTGAATGAAAGATATTCCCTTTGGTTGTATGTATAACTTTCCTGCATACTATGAGTCTTCCCCATGTGATGCTAAATTATCTTTGCCTTATTAACCATCTAATCCACCAATACTATTCCTAAAAACATAAATTCCTTGACTTTATCCCAAAAAGCTAGAGTTTGGCATTGTTTTCTATATAATGCTTCAAAATGTGACATCTATATATTGGAATGAAAACTATTATTATAAGAAAACTCATTCAAATTAAGTGGGGGATCCCAATTACCTAATAATACATTGAACAAGATTGAATATATCCTCTAGAGTTTTAATCTTTTTCTCTTAAGGTTGATCATAATGTGGACAATTTTTTTTACTAAATTTTAATTCACTACCCAAAGACTTGTGAAGTCCTTTCAATAAATTAGGGATACATATAGGATCCTTGTTAGATAAAATGAAAAGATGGACTCTAATTAATCTAATTATCTCTTTAACATAAAGTCAATAAATTTTATTAAAATATATATTATATCAAATGGGAAGAAAATGAGAACATTTATTTAATCAATCAATAATTACCCAAATTTCATTATTACCTAGAGATGTTGTTGGTAATAAAACCCCAAAATCATAGGTTGTATTCTCTCATGTCTATTATCATAGAAGAAAAGGATAAAGAATCCCCTTTGATAATTTTTATTTGAATTTAACTTGTTGGAAATTCAATCATTTAATAATAAAATTACCAATATATATTGTATTATATCCCACTATAAATTTTCTGGAAGGTCTATATACATTTTTATATAGCTAGTATGAATCAAAAATGGAGATCTATGAGCCTCACTCAATATTTATTTATTCAAATGGGGTTCACATGAAACATAAAAAACTTTTTCTAAATATAAAAACAACTTATATTTCAACAATGAATTTATTAAACTTATTTTTTTAACCAATTATACATTTTCATATACCTCACAATATTTCTTATAATATTTCATAATCCTATCTAATAAAGACGATCATACTGACACCTAAAACGAAATAGAGGGAGTTCTTACATGCATAATTTCAAAGAAAATATTCATAAAGTCATTATCCAATAGATCATGTTCCTAACGTATCATAGTCATTGATATATTATCTTCCCATATTAAAGCATTATCTACTCTATTTTACTTTCTTGGATGGAAAATAATTGGGAAGTTATAATAATTTATCAATTCTAGCCATTTACTCTCTCTCTCTTTCAACTCTTTCTAAGTGAATATGCACTTCAATATTTTATGAACAATATATATTTCACACTTTACTCCATATAAATGATTTCTCAAAAAAAATTAAGTAAAATACTATAAACACCAGTTAAAATTAATGTGTACGATAATTATTCTCATGAGGTTTTAATTGAGGTGATGTAAAACCAATTACCCGATCATTCTGTATTAAAACAAAACCCAACCCCATAAATAAAGAATCATTGTAGAAAAAAAATCACCATTTATAGATGGAATATATATATATAACCTAATAATTCACTGATATTCATTTCAATTAATGGAAATATTCATTTTATTCCTTTGTCCAGATGATCCTAACACCGTTTCATGTCAACTTGGTTAGTGTGCTAGATAAAAATGAAATGTTTTTAACAAAAAACTGATAATATCCTACTAGTATAAGAAAACTATGAATATTAACAACATTTTTAGGTCTTTTACATTCATTAAACACTTTATTTTTAGTCGGATCAACTGTTATTAAATCTTTAGTTATGATATGTCTATAAAAAAAAATCTGTTGTAACCAAAAATCACATTTTCTAAATTTTCTACATAACTTATTTTCTTTAAACTTTTTAGAATAAACCTTATATTTTCTTCATGATCCTCATAAATTTTATAATAATCTAAAATATCATCAATAAACAAAACCACGGACTTATTCAAATATTATGGAAAAAAATATTCTTAAGATCTATAAATATCGTTGTGGCATTCATAAATCTAGAGTTCATAACCACAAACTCATAATGTACATACCTATAACAAAATGTTCTCTTAGGTATGAAATCCTCCTCTGCATTTATCTATAGGTACCTAGACCTAACATCGACTTTTGAAAAATACTAATCTCACAAGAGATGATCAAACAAGTCAATGATATAAGGCAATGGTTACTTATTCTTAACAGTAATGTTATTTAATACTTTTTAATCAATGAAAATCCTCCTGGAACTATCTTTCTTTTAAAAAATATAGGATCATCCCATAGATAATTTATATGAAAAATATAATCTTTATCAATAAATTCTTGCAACGTATTTTTCAATTCTAGATGTTCAACTTGAGATATTTGATAAGGGGTTTTGAAATTATCTTAGCATCATGAACTAAGTAAATAGTAAATTCAAATTCCCAATCATGTATAATACTAGAAAACTCATCTGTAAAAACATCTAAATATTATTTTATTACTCAAAAATAATTAATTTTAATAGTTCTATTATTTTCAAAAATAAGGTCAAGATAAATTTCAATTAAATCTTTTAGTATTTTTTTATCTTTTTGATATGATATCAATGATATGAACTTAGTCTTATATATAAACCAAAAATAAATTCAGAAAATAAATTCTTTCACTCATAAATCTATATTATCATGGTAAATTGAAAGTCAATCCATACCTATAATAATAGAAAATTATACAATAAGAATGACAATACGGTTTTCAAGGAATACCCTGCCATAGATGATAACAGGAATATATTTATAAAATCTTGTCACCTTAATACTACCCCCAAGTGTTTTTAATAAAATTCCTAACTTCATTTATTAAGGTAAAATTTTCAATTTGATAGTAAATTTCTCAAAAATTAAGGAATGTGTAAACTAAGAATCAAACAAGACATTAGCACAATCTGAATAAAAAAGAAAAGTACATGTTATAACTTAATTTGGTAGACCAATATCTGAGGAAGTAGTTGTAAAGTATTAAACTTCACCCTTTTATTTATATTATTTTTGTTTCTTATTATTCTTCCCCTTCTTCATACACACATATGCATAATGACCCATCATATTATAACAAAAACACCTTACTACCTGCTTATCAAAATTAGTCTTACCACTACTAAGATCTGTTTATTTGAAGCGATGAGCCATATCCCCAAACTTACCACATAATAAGCACAAAATAAAGTTCTTAATACATTTCCCATGGTGGTTTTTACCACACCTATTAAAAACGGAAAACTTTTTTTTGACATTTAGATTTCTTCGATGAATTCTTCCCATTTTTCTACCACCTGGACCTAATTTTTTTCACAAAATAACTTATCATCTAAAAAATCCATTTAGACCTTACCAAAACATTGAAAAATTTTCTCATAAATATTAAATTCACAAGAGGCCAAATCTATTTTCTATCATTACTTTAGTCCTGATTAAAAATGATTAATTGTTATATCAAGGTCTTGAATACAATTTGTTGTGTACCTTTCTAACTGGTTGAATTCTTCTTCACATGTAGCCACTGAATCTCCCTCATTTTTCAATAATTATAAGAATTTCATTTCCATACTAAGACAAACAACCTTAGTGAAATACATATCAAGGAAAATATTTTTAAATGTATCAAATTCTATGGTGTCAATCTCTTCTCTTTCTCTATTATTCTTAACAATTAACCGCCATTGACGGGTTTCAGCTTCCAAATGATAAATAAAAAAGAGTTAATTTTTAATGATATGAATAACCCATTAATTTGAATATATTTTCTCAAGCTTTAATTTATCCCTTAGATGCCACTAGTTCGTAAGATTAATTTAATGTTGAGAGTGTTGTCTCCTAAAATGCTCTACTATTGACATGTTTCTCTATGGAAGATCTTGTTACACTCTTGCATTGATACCACCACCATTTATATATTTCCTTAACTGGTCCATCACATCAATAAAATTATTAGTTCTAATTCCAACCTTTTTAGGAACACCCTTTATTTTTTTCAGGTTTTAGTACAATCATATTTATCAGATATAATTAACGAATATCAGAAGAAATATTGTGTTTTATAAAAAAATGTATAGTTGGTTATGAAATCTAAGTTTTATGAATTTAATATTAATGAAGAAGGTTTATTTAGATTTAAAAATCCTATGTTTTTCATGGGACCCTCAGTTTTATAAGGAACTATTGAATGAGGCTCATATATCTCTATTTTTTATTCATATTGGAATCACAAAAAATTTATAGAAATATTTGTTAACATTTATGGTGAGAGGGAATAAAAAAATATATTGATAATTTTAATCTGACACATTTGACTTGTCAGTAAGTTAAATCTAAAAGAAAATTATCGAAGGGGATGACTCTCCCTTTTCTAGTTCTGTAATAGAAATAATAGAATCTTTCAATGGTTTTTTTCGGGTGGGATTACCAAATTAATATTTATGTAATAATTTGATTTGGGTAATTGTTGATTGGTTAATTAAAAATTCCCAGTTTCTTCTCATAAGAGATAATATGTATTTCTATCAACATTCTAGACTTTATATTAAAGATATAATTATATTAAATGGACATTCTATCTCTATTGTATCTGATCATGATGCCATATTCACCTCTAATTTTTGGAAAGGGCTTCAGAGTTATTGAGTACTTAATTAAATTTTAGTGGACCATTCCATCTATAATTTGATGGACTATTAGAGAGAATGATTCAAAAATTGTAATATATTCTTTGATATTATTTAATGAATTATCAGGGAAGTTGGGATCAATATTTGACTTTGGTTTAGTTTTTCTATAATAATTTTTTTCATTCTGGTATTCATATGTCACCTTTTGAAGCATTATATAGAAAGCGGTGTGGGAATGCAGCTTATTGGGAAGAAATCGGGTAAAGAAAGATGTTGTGACTATAATTGGTAGAAGAAATGGTTGAGAAGGTAAATATAATTTAGTGGAACATGAGGATGGATTTGATAAATATTAAAAGTTAAAAAAATAACCAGATGAAAGATCTTTCATTTGAGTTTGTTTATCATGTTCTTAAAAAAAATTACCTTGAAAATGTGCTATGAATTTTGGTAAAAATGGAAATTTAAGTCTACATATTATTGGACAATATGAAATCTTGAAGAATATTGGATCAGTTATTTATTGAGTGGGATTACCTTTAGGTATTTTTGTTAAGAAAATATGTGTTGGATGGATCTCGTGTTTTGAGACCTAAAGTAGTTTAGTTAGAAGAAAACTTTTCTTCTAAGGAACATACAATGGAGATTATTTACTATATAGAGAATGTTTGTCTAAATAAATTTATTTACTAATTTAATTTTTTGTGGAAAAAAAATATAACTGAAGAAGAATCATGGGAATCATAAAATTATATAAAGGAAAAATATCCCCGCTTTTTAAAGTACTTAATAAATTTTCAAGAACGTAATTTACAAAAGGGGAGAATAATGTAACAAAAAAGAAAATTTTAATATTAAATAAATATCAGGCCTTATTAATATTCATTAATTTTATTTTATAAAGTTATATTTATTATAAATATAATAGGTAATTTTTCATTCTAAAGGAAAAAATATTTATTTCAAACCAAATTGGGGTGTCATGCATTATATTGTTTTATTTAAAATATTGATTTCAAAATTTTAGAATTTTAGTTTGAAAAAATGAACTTTATTTTTTAATTCATAATGTAAAAAATATATTATGATTAATTTTTGACAATTTTTTTAAAAGTTTTATTTTTCAATGAATAATCAAATATATTGATTTTCATTGAAAATTTTCATTTATTTTCAAGTATTTACATAGTCATATTATATTTTTTATTAGTTTATTTTTATTAAAAATAATTCAATAAATTTTACTTTAATTAATATTATACATGAATTTTTTATAAAAACGATTTTATAATGGAAAAGGAATTTTAATGAAAAACTGATTATCATCGGGCTTTGGGGGTTTAATTTTAAATTAATGTAATAAAAATTTTTGATTTGAATTAGATAAAATTAATTCTATATTTATTATAAAAATAATTAATATTAGTTCATAATTTCAACATAATGTTTTCTCATAATAAATATTAAAAAATTGTAAAAATATATTACCATGGTCAAACAGGTTTACCAGGGGTTAAACAAAAGTGATAAGGGTTAAAATAACCTAAATAATTTTCTAAATACTATTTTATGGAAATATTTATACCATATATTATATCATATTTAGAAATATTTCATTTTGGATCTATTTTTCTTGAGTAATACATTAATATTTTTTAATATTTTTAAAAATTCCTAGAGTGTCATCTCCCCCACTTATAAAAGGACACCCCCTCTCATCTTTTTTACATATTTCAAAAGACTGTTGGATTGTAAATGATATAACCAAATCCATTTATTACATCCCTAACCATATATTATAGTACCTAGATTGATTATAAAACCATACTAGGATGTTTTTGGGTATAAACCTAAAGAGGTTGTTCGAAGAAGTGGTATAGTTCTTAACCGAGCATCTTTATTTTATTTCTTATTATACCTCTGTAAATTAATCTTAAATTAAGAGTAAACAATAAAATTAGTATATTACATATACTGAGATATTATTACATTAATTTCATAACCTATATATATATATATATATATCCTCTTTCTTTAAATGGGAAATGAATCTATTGTTCGTGTGTACAGGAGACTAACCACCTCACGGACTTATATAACTCTTTTCCTTCTTCGCCTATCATGTGTGGTTATAATGAGGGATTCAATTTATATATATGATATTAATGAAATGATTATGATTTTTAAAATATAATATATCATATATTTTCTTAACTTTATATCCATTAAAAAATGATAATTTCATTCATGTATACATGTGGATTACCACCTTTACGAAGAAATGTGGCTCAATTTTCATCACCACATTAAATTGATCGAATATATAAATTTATATAAATATATAATATGATATTTATTTTATGATAATAATTATATAAATATAAAATAATACTTACCTTCTTTCCTGTATGTCTTTTTAAATAAGAAAATGTTTCTCATGTGTACGTAAGGCTTTCCATCTCCATAATTGTAATGTAATTCATTTCTCAAAACCATATTACTTAATTGGTTTTAAAATTATAATTAACGTAAAAAATGATAATTATGTTATGATTATTATTATTTATATGACATAATAATGACCTATTTTACCACAATCAACAAACTGAAGCTTTTTTGAAATTATGAACTGAACATCCTCGAAACACCCGACGTAGACTTAGCTGATTAAGTAATTAAATATGTTATTGAAATAAATGAAAAATATGGATTAATGATAAGGGATAAAATATATAAAAGGTTCTTAAATAATAACTAATGAGATTTTATTTTATATGAGATAAATAATGTATGTGACATTTTATACTCAAGGTAAGAGACATTTTACCTTAAAACCCTTATTTTAAATATTTTAAATATTTATTTTTTAAATCTCTTTATTCCATGTCCACATTTTAAAAATTATTTTTTTAATGTATCCATATATAAATTAATGAATTTTAAATTAGATTTTATGTCACTTTTTACTTTCTTTCAATGTATTTCAAAAGGAACCTATTTATATATTTTATATGGAATATTTTCATAAAAAGGAAAATTGAATGTTCTATTTCAACATATACATCATCATCAAATTTTCCTATCATCGTAACAATTATTTTATATTTGGATTAATTTACAATATTTGTTGTTTTATTTATATAAAAAAATTTCTTCCTTTTGTTATTGATATTTTCAAAAAGGGTTTAAAATGGAATGGATATTTCAATATCCAAAAATGTTTAATTATGGTTGGAAAGAATATTTTTATGTGTATGATGATGGAAATAAAAAACATAATGTTTTATGATTCTGTTCTAGTTCTTGGAAATTATTTATTATGAATGGTTTTCCTGATATATATCATGATGATGGGTGAGCCTGATATAGCTTATGATGATGGGTGGGCCTGATATAGCTCTCTGATGCATTGGGTAAAGGGACAGAGTTAAATGGTTATATGTTTCTCCTAAAGGATTATTATAATTTATAGGGTAATATATTCCATTTGTAAGAGTGATTATAAGAGTGATGTGAATATGATTTATAAGTTACCTATATGATTTATCTATACTTTTTATGGGGTTTTATGGAAATCTTATGATTTTACATGGTAAGCTAGTGAGATTTTGTTTAAAGGAAAGTACATTTTACTTATTAAGGGTGAAATGTGTAGCTTTTTAAAAAAGTTTTCATAAATTTTTTATGATTGAAAAGAAAAATTTATGAGTTTTATTTTTTCCTTTAATAGTTCTTATGAAATTTTTTATGTAAATATTTGGGTAAAGAAGTTGATTTCTTGTATAAGAAAGTGTTTACTTTGAGATCAATGTTTATTTTCAAAAAGAGAAAATTTTATGAGTATTATTGGACTATATGTCTTATTTAGACATTTTTATATTTCCCTTACAGAACTTTTTTGGATCATCCCATATTTTAAAATAATTTTCATGTGTTTTTAAGGATGAGTTGGGATAAGGATTAGGTAAAGATGAACATTTTGAAGATATTCCATGAAAATAAAACATGTTATATCTTAAAAGTTTTTATTATGATAAAAGTATACAATGATTGTAGGTTTCCACTTTATTATGTAATATTTATTTATATAAGTTTGATTAACTAATTATATAAAACTATAAACCTAAAAGATCTTCAAGAATGTAAGAAAATGAATTCTTGTCTAAAGAATCAAATTTATGGAATGTTTAAGGATGGTCCCTTATAGTTGTAATCAGAGGAAAGGTTTATATAATTGTAGAGGTTAGGATAATGTTTGTAAATACCCTTAATAAATTCTAATTTATGGTTATAATTATATATTATTTGAAAATTTCAATGTTACACCATATAATATATTCTATTTATAATGGTTTTCCCTATAGTAAATAGGTAATATGGAGTAGGAAAGAACTAGGAGGACAATATCCTTCAAAATTAGAAGCCTAGAATGGTTGGAATTGGAACTAAAAGGTTTTGAATTATAATGGGTCAGTTGAAATAATCTATAAATTATAGTTGTGCCTATGCTAGAGAGAAACCAGATTAACCAAAGAGGAACATATCGATGGTAAAGAATTTTATAAGATAGAACCCTTCAGAATTTGGTGGATCTTCTGAACCAGTAATAGCTGAGAGATGGATTAAACCCGACTAAAATATATTTTAAGTCATGGGTTATTTAGAGCACCAAAAGGTAACTCTTTATATTAACCATTTTGAAGGTTAATCCAATCAATAGTGGTCAATGGATAAGAATACAAGGTAAATATAATATATTGACTCCAAGGAATGGGTTATATTTAAGAATATTTTCTTTAATAAATATTTTCCTATTGTTTTTCAACATAGGATGGAAAATAAATTCTTGGAACTGAGGTAGAATGAAGAATATTAAATTCCCAAGTATTAATAAAATTTCACCCAATTAGAAATGTATAAATGAAATTGTGTATAAGATCTTGATAATAAAAATAATTAATTTTAATTGGGACTAAATCTAATGAAAATAATAGATTTTTCCTCTCATGAATTTAAGAGTTATGAAAAAATTGTTCTTTATGTTGGTATGGTGAAAATAAAGTTCATTGATGATCATATGTCATATGACAACAAGTGGAAAAAGATATCCAGATGGCAGGTAATGAGAAATAATCTATCAAATAAATATAAAGGTAATAAAATTAAGTTTCTAGTTTGTGAGTATATTAGTAAAAAATACCATGGGTAATTTATTAATAAATTTGGGAATTTCTTCCATTGTGGTGAGTTTGGGAATATAGCTATGGATTATAAAGAAAAATATATAGTCCATGGTAAGACCAATTTTTATAAACATGAGGTATGGTGTTTTAAATGTAACTATATGTTTCATTATGATAATTTACATCCAAATAAGATCATGAATCATGTTAATTATAAATACTATATGCATAAGGGTGTAGTGAAATCCATTTCCACTACTTTGGTGGATGTTGGGTAATCAAACGAAGTGATAACAAGTATATTGATTATATTTTTAGATTATTATAATGTCTTTTTTAATTAAGGGTCTACACATTCTTTGATTTAAAATTAATTTTCTAGGGAAATTAAATTTTCACTAATAAATGAAGTTGGGGGTATTAATAAAAACACAAGGGGGTTATATTATGCTATTTTTAAACATTTTCTTTAAACTATAGACCTAAAATGTGGAATTTTTCTTTGGATTGTTTGTAAATAAAGATAAAACTTATTTGGATAATAATATACCAATTAATTTCATTAAAATCAAAAACACTGATAATGTTTTCCCAAATATAACATTTATGCCTAAAAATACACTTTTTCTAAAAAAGGGTTTTTTACACGTTACATGGGATAATGATAAAATTAGTTTTTATTAAACATATAAATTTTATTGGATAAAATGGATTTAATATTTGTAACTAGTAAGTATAAATTAATTAATAAGTCTCATTTTTTGTTTTAGGAATTAAAAGTAAATTACTTAGGTAAAAATTAATTTCCAGGGTGAAGACAAAAAATGGTAAAATTAAAAAATATAAGATTGAAAGACTTTAAAACATGTGTAAAAATGTAAAGTTAAGGATTTATCAACCTTGATTATTTTCCTACTCTATTATCTTTTATTATTGTATCCATTTTAACCTTTAATAGTGACTTTAACTTTTATATTATTACAAAAATGTCACTCCCTTCAGATATAAAAGGAGGCATCTCTACCCCAATTATCCTAAAACTCAAATCTACATAAATCAAAAAAAACATCCCAAATAAATCCCCAAAATTACTATAAGAATACTAGTGGTTATTTTCTTCAAATAATACCTCCCTTCAAAGGCTTAATCTTTTTTAAAAAGTCATTTTTCATGGAGTAAGGTAAAAAATCCAAATATTCTTTTCCATTTCAATTATTTTCTTTATTATTCCACCTCCTTAAGATACATTTTATCAATTATATTATAATAAAATCATTATCATTAATGTAAATAAATTTTATTATAATTATTAGAAAATCATTAACTACCCTTTACCTTTTTTTGAGAAAAACATAAATGTAAACAATTGTACATGCAGACAACCCCCTCCATGAGAAACATCTTTAAACATTCAACACCACCTTTCATGGTTGGTTAAAAATTATTATTTATTATACTAATATGATATCTATTACATTATTTATTTTCTGAAATTATAATCCATTCTATATATTCCTCCAAATATATGGAAAATGAATGTGTCAATTATGCGTACATGCAACTATAGCCTCCATGAAAGTGATATATTTTTTTCCATCTAGTATTTTTTTCATTTTCAAGACTTAAAAAATATTAATAATAAAATTATTCTTATATACTAAAAATATTATTGAAAAATAATAAATTTCATAACCATACACACCCATAGATTATATTTAGTTCTTGTTTGGGTCAGTTTAACCACTAATATGAACAATACAATAAATTTATATAATGGATGACTATGGAAACATAACATAATTTTTTATTAGAAATTAATGATAAACTATTTTTTGGTTTATTTTTATTAAAATTTTATATTAATGATTAACATATTATTAATTTTCTACTCTTTTGTTCGTTAAAATTTACTGAAACTAGACCATCAACAACTTCATCAAGACGAATCATAAAAAAATTATTAAATGAAATTAAAAAATTATAAATACTTATAAAACATATATTAAATTCCCTATAAGGATATTATAATTATGAACTTTGAATCTATAAATAATTATTGACACCACCATTATGAATCTAGTACTAAAGAAAAAAATTGAAACTAGTAACATCCGATGATGAAAATAAAATATAACTAACTAATATATTTTTAATAAATAATTATAACTAATTTTTAAAAAATTCTATAAAAATAAATAATGTTATAAAATAAGTCATTAAGAAAGTTATTTTTTATATATGAAATATTAGAGTATGTTTGGCTAAGTAGGAATAAAATTTAAGCGTCTCTTGGCCTCAGTTTTAACTCTTTGAGATATTGTATATTTTGTGCATCGTGTTTCATTTTATATGGTTTTATAGTGATTTAATTCCCATGAATTTAATTTACTATATTTCTCATATAACTCATGGGTTATAAAAATTATAATCAAGTTCCATTCTTCAATAGGTTTTTGATTCAAGTTTTTCCTAATCCATAAGGGTTATTTTTACTTCATTTTTTTCATTGATTTATGATTGTTATTATTAAAATTTATTACTATAAGTTTGGAGTGTTTTAAACTATGATTATATTATATTAAACATAATTTTTATTTTCTAGGTATTTACATTTCTGTCATATAAACCCTTTTTCAAATGTTACTAACTTCATGAATTATTATATTCATAAGTGTGTGTACTCTAAATTTCTTTTATTTGAGACATGTCTTGTTTATGAACCTGATGGTTTGTATACTACCTATTTAATATATAATATCCAAAATTATAATTTATTAATTCTTTTTGAATTTTAATTTCAATCCCTCTATTACATGTATTTTTTATTAAAACATTTCTTAAGTCATAAAAGATAATGATAACCAAAAAAATATTTCATTAGGTTATGGTTTTTCTTATTGAACTTATTTATTACATCATTGGGTTCTTACATCATAAAATTTTATTATAATATACTTTATATTCATCTCTAGGGAAAATGAATATATAAATCATTGCTCCTTCCATGATTAATTTGTTTCTCATAAAATTATAACATTCTTAAGAATAACTTCCATAATTACCTTGTAAGATCCTTGTATCCAATATTAGTTTTTTATATTCCATAAAATTTTCTCCTTTATATTTGGAAACCCAATTATGTGTTATATATTTTTATATTCATATTTCACTTTTCCTCTTTTTAAAATAAATTTTTATTATCCATTTTATGATTTGGTTTCTAAAAAAATTATTTTCAAAATATTAAAAAAATATTTTCCTTTCACATTCATATTTTTATCTTCTACTCCAAATTTCTTCTAGAAAAAAAATTATATTTCCTTCATGGATATATAATTGAGATTCCTTTTAAAGTGGTTTAAAAAATGGTTTTTCATGTTACCTCCAATGGCCCTAAGGCCTTCATTTTTTATTGATTTTGATAATCCACCTTTCAAGGGGCGAGGTTGAACCTTTACAAGGCTTGTAAGCATAAGTATTACATAGCCCATAGGCCTTAGAAGAATTCATTGCCTGTAGGCTTCAAACATTACATACAACCCAGACTAACTACTTTGAACCGCTCCTCCCCAGCGTCTTCATTATGAAATCAGCTCTCCAACTTTGCATGGTTGTTCATCTTGGCTTTCCCGGGCATACATAGGCTTGTCTCGATGGAAGGTGTCATACCCTCTCATTATTGAAATCCGTTTAGAATCTGCTATAGTGAATTCTCCTTGCTCCTCCTTCTTCTGAAGTTTGTTCCTTGTAGGTTGTCTGGTTTGTATCTGCACTTAAGGTGGCTCGAAGGCCTTGAGGTGGCCTGAAGGCCTTACTAACCCAAAGGCCTGGGTGGCTCGAAGGCCTTAAAGGACTCAGGGACCAAATCAATGGCCTGAAGGCCCAACCGGTGGAATATTCCAGGCTTCTACATTTCCAAACAGAGCCTGCTACAGTAGTCCTACATTACCCCAGAAATTAGCCTCTGTCTGGATTTGATCCAAGGTCTCTTGGATGCACTTAAGGATTTCTCACCAACTGGGCTGAGGCTCATGTGTGGTTTTTCATGTTACCTATTTTTTAAATAACTCTTGGATATGAATCATGATATCCTATTTTTATATCTTTGTTACAGATGTTTTATAAGAACACTTTTATGATTTCACTTCCATTTTCTATTTATTATAATTTTTTTTACCACTTTATAATTATTGTTCATGGATTTCTATATAAATACCCTCATACTATATTATTTTAGGGGACTAAACTCATGGTATCAGGAAATATAATTCTTAATCCCTTATAATGTGATAAAATTTGATGTGTTCTTCTTAGGAAGGTTTTGACATCAATATCAACATCCTTTAAATATTTTATGTTATACTGGGGTTATTCCTTAATAATACCATCCACATTATTTCACTATATAGTATATAATTCCATTTATTTATTTGGGAAATTATTGATTTAACATAAACATATTTCTCTATAAGGTGTTAATTTGAGGGATTCTTACATATAAATCTATTCCATTTATTGATTGGGAGAATACTGAAAATCCATAAAATTATCATTTTAGTACAGATGTTTATTTATTACTAAGTAATAATGGTTATATATTTTATAGTGTATTAACTCCTTTAAATTTTTAATGCATTGTACTTAATTAGTGAATTTTGGGGCCCTTAATATCCCTTAGATGCATCGATAGGTCTCATAAGACAAAGTAGATAGGGTGTTTGGTATATTTCAACACATTTATTAAGAAGTATTGTTAGTGGTCATGATAGCTAGTAGATATCTTACCCAAAGGCCTTGATGGTGTATGATGTCTTGGAACAAGGCCTTGATAAGTCTAACATTATGATTTTTATCACAATAAAACTAGTTATTTCTATATGTGTGAATATTATATTATTAATGGATT
Source organism: Viscum album (assembly GCA_963277665.1). Lineage (NCBI taxonomy): Eukaryota > Viridiplantae > Streptophyta > Magnoliopsida > Santalales > Viscaceae > Viscum > Viscum album. The sequence goes on along the minus strand of OY728138.1, from coordinate 48,611,237 downwards.
TGTTTCAATCTCATGTGATTGGTTATACGATATTATTTTATTATCATTTACCTCCTTCCATATTATCTATGTCTTGTTTATTATATGACAGCTTTTAGTATATGTTTTCCATTACTAAGCATTTGAGATCGCTATTATTTTGTTTCCATTTCCCCAAGTTATGAATAAAATTATTACACGTGATATGTCTAGAAAAATATCATGTGTATATAATTTATGTAAAATAATGAATACTTATTATGGATTAAATAGTTCTTAATGTAGTGGAAAAACTTTATCTATTTTTGGAATTCGTGGGATTTATTAGTTAACATTTTTTCCTAATTATCTAAATATCAAAACCTAAATGGTCATTGGACTATGCGTAATGCAATATTTTCTATATTTCATAAAATTATGGGTCTGTTATATATGGGTTGTTATGACCTAAATCACAAGATAAGAGCAAGGATTCCACATGGCCACATGTGCATCCCACAATAACTATAAGCTTTTAAAAAATGGAGAGGTATAAAATAAAACATATTGGAAAAGAATAACTCAAATAAAACCATAACCATGCATGATCATAAAATTAATCAGTTCAAATAAATCCTTTTAAAGTGAGCTATCATAGAAAAAAAATTATTTTTAAAAACAAAAAACAATTCAATATATTAAATAAAATAATTGAAATATGCATAAAGCAAAGAAAAATAATCTCAAAACCTGAGTAATAATTTCCTATATCATAGATCTAAATTCAAGCTATGACTCGCCATTGATGAAAAAAGATATCTATTCTTTACCTATGTCACATCCTAAAGAATCTACATGTTCTCTAAAATATACGAACATGGGTGAGGGAAAAGTGAGTAGTGTTCCTTCAACTCTTTTATACACATCCATGTAAAATCTATATAAAATAAAATTCCAAAAAAATATGATAAATAAAAAATAATTTCAAAACCAAAAAAATTGTTTTAACAAATTTTCTAAATCAAAAAAAAACTATTTTTCCAAGAATTATATAATTTACTAAAATTAAATTCAATAAAAAGAAACTTGAGAAATTATTTAAAACCAAATTTTAAAAATATAAACTTCCATTTTTGAGACAAAACATTTTTTAAATTCATAGAAAACTATCATTTTCATAATTCATTTGAAAACACCCCGTTTGATGATGAAAACATTGTATTTTCAAAATATCCATCGGAAACTCACCATTCCCAAAATCTATGGAAAACTCCCCAATTACAAAATTCTAAACTAATATGTTATTATTTTCAGGGTTTCTATAAGTTAGAATATATTGTTATATCCTATTAATATGTATAAATAATTCATAATTTGAAGAATCCATCGCTTGTTACACCTCTTGACTCACTCTGGTGTGAAAAAATCCATTTTTATTCCTTATTATATACCCTCTCTTCCACCCATTTATTTCTATCAATGAAACTTTATTTCATTAATGATACATAGAGGTTTTAAATATTGTCTCAAAACCACATTTTAATACCTGTACAAACTTTTTTAGAATCCACATACCAAATACCAAGTTCTCATACACATATTTCAATCACATCCAATTTTTAGAACAAAAAAACAAAACATAATTTAACAAAAAACTCTATACTTTTATTCAAAAAATGACCAAGAAAAATAAACCTCCAATTAAATATTATATTTCAATTCTAACACCACAATGTTAACCACTTTGAAAATACCATTTCAAAATAAAATATAAATGATTTTTTAAAATTAAAAATATTTATTTTTAGCTTTAAAATTAATCTATCCCATTAATTTATTTTTTATGAAATTTATTATACCATGATAAATCTATAAATTTTATAATGTCTAAATTCACATATAAGTAACAATTTTCCATTGAAAAATGTTTTAAAATTTTAAAATATGTGCATCAATTCTATTTTGAAAAAATTACTTTTCAAAATTCAATACAAGATCAATTCATAGATTTAAAAATCACTAATTTCAAAATTAAAAATTTACCTACAAAATAATCATTCATTAAAACTACAAAAAAATCCACCAAAAATATATTCTATAAAAACACTATTTTTTATAAATTCACATTTTAAAAATAAATCCATCAAAGTATTCATCAATAAATCGTGATCAATAAAAAAATCATATGGAATTATACAATTCATAAAATATATCAAGGCCACCTACATAGTCATATCATTTTCCAGAATGCCTAATTTTGAAAATCAATGAATCACGCCAATGGGATTAGATCTTTCAATCCCTAAAGATGATGAAAATATATACTAAATTATTTATCCAAATAGTTCAAAAATTCATAATCAAATTCCTTAAAACAATTAGAATAGAGATATATATATCGATTCATGAATCGTGATTGGTTATATGTTTAACCAACCAATTTTTTAAATAAATCAATTTTTTTAGTTTATGAATCCTCAAACTTACCAATGAAATACCTAGATCCATTCAAGGTTGAATGTAGGGTGTTAAAGGGATCTTAAGGGGTTTATATGAGCATTAAATGATAAATTTTACAGAAATTATATAACATTCTCGGTAAGGTTAAACATTCTCCTAATTATGCCTTAATTCTATCAAAAAACACTAAGCCAAGTAAAAATGTATAGTAATATATTACCAATAATTCTAACCCTGATTAGTTATAGTACATTTTGTGCCCATATATTTCATTCTCTACACTTTGTATCTAACCTTTCCTCAACCCATGCTTCCTATCAAATTGTCCTAAAGGCTCAAAATTTTACCCATGCCTTACAAAGTCTCTAAAAATCACCCAATGGATTCAAAAACCAAATTTATCCATGAGAAATTATGAAATAAAAGAAAACACAAAACTCTAAAATCTAATTTCTTGTAATTCTCCCTATCATTAAACTTTTCTTCTTAAAAATCTCACTTGTCTCCTAAATCCATTTACAAATCTGTCTATTGATATTGTATCTCATATTTTATGTCTTCAATATATCCTCTTAAATAATCATCTGTGACAAGAACACTAAAAATTAAGGAATCCTCATTTACCAAAGGACCATATTTCTAGTATAAATAGGCCAATTAAATATCTCCATATTAGACACATTTTTTCTAACTTAATTTCCTTCCTTTACCCCATATGAGAATATTATGTCTGATACATTCCATTCTCAATATATTGGGAACCTTATAAACTAATATATAATAATATATGAAAGATAATCTTAGAGACAATTTTAATAAAATTGAATCAATATAAAAAAAATAAAAAGAGACATCATTTATGATAATTATAATATTTTTCTCTGATCTTAGCGGAATCTATTTAGTTTTTCTATAATAACCCAGAATCCACACTCTCTGATCCGGTGCTAAAAGAATAATATTTAAATTTTTGGATTTGATACTAATAAATGTTACCAATTTTTATTCATAAAAAACATGAAAAATCCAGAGGAAAATATTGGATCACTTAAATACCTAATAACCTTTTAGGTTTTGAGTTTTAGAGAATTGGGAAAACTCTTACATAAAAACACACATGATTGAAGTGATCATTTTTTCACTATTTCTATATTTTTTTATTACACAATAAATATTCATCATCACCCAAATAAAACCAATTTATAAATATCTTACTCAACAGATTTATTTATAACCTTGGTAAAAGAGATAGAAGAAGAGTGAACTCAAATTCGTAGTAATGGTAAACATAAAAATTAATAATTGAATGCCATCAGTGAACATAAGATAAGAATAAGGGTATGATGACGTAAAAAAAACTTCATAATAATAACATGAGATAATTCTCACCAATATAAATTAGGATAATTAAACATGTAACATGGAATTAATCTTTAAAAAAGGAAAGAGTCGTAAAAATCAATAATTTTGTGCCATTTCATGTCCATCTTGATAAAAGGAACCATTAAAAAATCATATAAATCATAGATAAAATGTGTTGGTATATTAAAAAAATATCTTAATAATCCATGGTAATTAATTTCATAAATAAAAAAATCTCTTTAAATTCATAAGAGAAACCACCCTCGTTAACTCCTTCTTTTTTCTTTTAAAGATAATTAATATTTCCCAATGTATTGGAGAGCTATATAGGGATCACCCATAATTATGAGCTCTATCAGACTCACACATAATTATAAATAATTAAAAAGTGCCACATAAGATTATAACATGTGGTATATTGCATTTTAATCATCAATATTTTAATAACATCTTTCATTACTTTATATATTTATTTACCTGTGGAGAAGAAATGGGTTTCATGATAATCTCTTTAAAAAATCACTGTAATCCATCAATAGAAATAAGATGGATGGTATCATAAGAACATGTTATCATATAATCATAAAAATCATTAAAATATGTTTAAATAGAATAAAATACCTTTAAAAGAACATTTAAAACATTTCTTTGAAAATAAGGGGGAAACCATTTTATTTTAAAAATGAAAAGGATTTTATTTTAAAATAAACATGGAAACTTGTAAAGTAAACATAAATAAAAATATTATTTATGATGTTGAGAATATAATTTCATGAATTAAACATTAAAAAATAAAAAGTTTTAGAACTTTTTTAATGAGATTTAAAAGTGACCCATGTAGAAAACATTAAGAAATTTTTTTTTAAAACCTATTAAAAGAAAGTCAAATATAATGGAAAATAACTTAAAGAAATTATTTGTGTTTATAAAAGATAATTATTGAGATAATATAAATAAAATTTAGTAAGAGTTTGGTTAAAATTACTACTAGAAACTAAATCTACTACCACAGACCTATAGCCACGGTTTTAAAACTGTGGATATAATGGTTATAGCCACGGTTTTACAGCCTATAGCCACAGTTTTAAAACTATGGCTATAGGTCTATTTTTCATGGCCTATAGCCACGGATTTCATAATTGTGGCTATATACCATAGAAAAATCCATGGTTATATGCCCTATATCCACGATTTTGAAAACCATGGCTATAGGCCATTTTTTCGAAGGCCTATAGTCATGGTTTTCCAAAACTATGACTATAGGGTTCTAGCGCTTCTACAGGAAAAAAATTCCAACAAAATTTTTTGCGATAAGACCCACTACCACGGCTTTATGGATATTTCCATGGTTTTTATTAATATATATATCATAATATATAAATATATACATGAATCGTTCGGTGGTGTAGTGGTGAGCATTACAGGTTGGCAAACAGGGGGTGAAGGGATCAAAAGTCAGCGGGCTCATTTTTTATTTAGGCTATTGCCATGGTTTTCCAAGGATATATCCATGATTAAAACTGTGAAAATAGATTCCTATAGTCATGTTTTAAACCATGGCTATAGTTCAACCTCCACGGTGGTGAATTTTGAGTCCTATTTCCACGGTTTTCACATCTATGGCAATAGGCTGGGACCTACTGTCCCAGAGATAGCAGCCACGGTTGGACACAACTGTGGAAATATGCATTTTCTCTATTTTTGTTCATTAAAAACATTGTAACAATGTTTTAAAATAAAAACCCCTTTTATGACTTTTAAAACCAAAAAACCATATGAAAGAAAGAACACGAGAAGGAATATAAAATACCATGAGTATAAAAAAATTAAGATATTATATTTAAAGAGTAATTTTATACACCATATAATTTAGTATATGTTCATTAATTAAAAAATGTATCAAATAAGGAAGCTTTAGACGAGAAACCCTTGAAACTTGGGTAATGCTTGAATAAAAAATCCATTGAATGAAGTAACATAACATGATTCTATAAAAAACCATAATTTCCATGAAAAAATATGTTAGAATACATTAATGGGGTATTAATTGCACCATATAAAATTACTGCGAGTTTATAACATTAATGATTTCTCAGAGAATTTAAATTGAGACCATGAAAATCATTAGAACTTTTATAATATTTGAATCAATATATCATGAAAGAGAGAAATTGAAAATAACTTTAAATATAATGATAAAATATTTATTCATGAAATAATATCTCAATAGGATTTTTATACACCTAATAAATTAAAGTGGGTGCATTATACGAAACAAGTCTATAAGAAACAATTTTGTGAGGAATAATCCATACAAATATCATATCACTTAAGTGAGAATTAATCATTGAGGTGATTATGTGTGACCATTATAAAACAACATAAAACAAGTTATAATACATCAAAATATAATTATAGGTCATTTCATAAATAATCATTTCATATTTCATCACAAATTCAATAAATAATTTTTATAAATCAATGAAAGGAAATTGATTTAATAATCCCCTAATAAGGATCATAAAATTGAAAATAGAATTAGTCAATAAAGTGATTATGTGTAAAAAAATTTATCAACATAAAACGAGTTTAAATAAAATATAATAAAATAAGAGTTTATTTTACAAATAATTATGTCATAATATAGCTAATGAATTAGAAGTATAGACCAATGAATTAAAATTTAGTTAAGAAACCCCTTGTCTTGAGTCTATAAATTCTATTTATGTCCTTTAACTCATATATAATAAACTTATATTAATTAATTTATTTATTAAGAACATTTTCCCTTTTTATTAATTTTTTATTAAACCATTTATTTCTTTTATATCTATGAAATATTTAGCTTCATAATAAGTTAAGTCTACATTGGGTGTTTTGAGGGCATTCGATTCATAATTTCAAAATGAATTTTGTAGATTGACTATGGTCAATGGTGTAATTTTTCCATCATATACCAAATAATAATCATTAAATTATTATAATTTTTATATATAAAATACAATTTCAAAATCATCCATGAAAATTGGTTATGAAAAAACAAATTGATTGGCTCATGAGGTGGTAGTTTTCATGTACACATGAGCGATGTTTTTATTTTTCATTCAATATAAAATGATGAAATAAAATAAAATATTATCTTCCAAGAATTATTATAATTTCAGAAATATAAAATAAATTTATTAAATGCATCCATGTTACTATCCATGAGGGTGATTTTTGAAAAACAAAGTACATCACTACATGGAGATGATAGTTTATATGTATTCACATGCAATGATTTTGTTTTTAATGATCAGAATTGTATAAAGATAGATGATATATTATAATAATAGAATGATAATTATGTAAATAAGGTTATATATAAATATATATACATATTAAATCAATCATTATAATAATTCATGAAAGGTGGTGATAGAAAACGAAACACATCACTTCTTAGAGATGGTAGTCCACACATACACATGAACGATGCTTATGTTCTTCATTTTATGAAAAAGAATTCCAAAATGAGTTGTACCATATTCATAATAAAATTTAATTATTTTTTAGATACTGATTTTATTATATCAACATGGATTAAGAATATTTTAAAGAGGTAGAAGAATAATTATTATCAAAATGATTTGTTAAGAGTTACACCTCTTCTTTGGAAAACCACCATTGGATTACACCTTAAGACTTCTAGGTTATTATTTTGATGTGAAAAAACCTTTAAGTCATGTAGTGGAAAGTTAATAATTTATTTTTTCAGGTATTTAAAAATATAGAGTGCTCAAAATGTATCAGAAATAGAGGGTTAGAGGTTCCTTTTATAAGTGATGAGAGGGGCACACTTTTAAGTACATAAAGTATTAAATTAATATAAATTAAGTTTCTTGTAAAAGTGGATCAAAATTGATATATTTAAAATATAAGATGAGTATGAGTTTAAATTATATCATTTAATACAATTTTAGATGATGTTTTAATCCTTATATATTAGTTCCAACCCCACATTAACTATTTTGATGATTACTATGATATCAAAAAAAATTACTTTTTAGAGGTCATGAAATTAAAATAAAACAAAAATAACCCATAAGGGGAAAAATTTTGATATTAAATACTATATTCCGTTAAATTGTAAAAATATAATATTTTTATATTTTTAAATTATTTAATGAAATACTCATTAACATAAAATACCATTGAAGTCATTTTCAAGACTATTCACATAATTAACGTTAAAAAAATATAAAGGAAATAATTTATTTTGAGTATAAAATTTTAACACACCATCAATACATTATATTTATATATATAATTATTTTAACACCAAAAATCACCCAAAAAATATTACTTTATATGTTTTTAAAATCATTTACTTTATTTTTCCATTGCTTACACATGCACTGTGTCAACATTGCATAAGAATTTAAGATAATTATTTCATCAAAAAAACTAAAAATAAATTAACATAATAAAAAAATTATTCATATTCAAAATAAATGTTTATAAATTTTTATAGATTGTTTTTAACATTTTCAAAAAAAATTATAGATATTAAAAGCAAGAAAGAGGCATTTTGTAATTTTCATTTACTTTAAAAAATATACAGGTCTTTATAAAAAAAATGACACAAAAATTTCATATATTAAAATATATAAAGTCTTTTGGTATATTTAAACTCATAAAATAAAATATAGTCACATATATGGATGATTTTAAATCCTTATTTAATATTTCTAACCTTGTTCTACTCATTTTACCTTTATTGTGGTGATGACATTTTTACTAAGGTTATTATCCATTATGACCAGAAATAATAGAGAAATATTTACTAAATATAAACCTCATGATCCCAAATATGAAATAAAATTTATAAAATTAAATTCCAATAAATGTTAGAAATTACATTTAAAATAAACTCGTAAAAATCAATGAAAATATGTTTTCTTGAAAAATGTATTTTAAGTACAAAAATGTTTTCATGCCAAAATTAAGAAAAATGTTAATTAAAATGAAATTAATTGAATTATATTTAATCAAAAAAAACTAATAAAATATAAAATACATAAAAATAAAATGAAACTTTTTGTATACCTGAAAATAAAATACATATTTCCATAAAATTTGTATTTGCCACTATTCAGTAAAAAATAAATCTTTTCAAAAAAATCTCAAAATGTCACCCTATGAAAATTTTGATATAATGATTTATAAAAGGATATACTTTTTATTAAATAAATTTTTTAAATGTGTCCAAAATTAATTATAATAATTTATCACAAAAATAAATAAATACCATTTTTGAAGAAAAAATTATTATTAAAGCATAAAATTACTTCACAAAAATTATGATCTTATTTCCTAAGAATTAATAAATAAATTTTTATTAAGTAATTACATATATATATATATATACATATATATTCCATAATTAAATTACTCATATTCATACCTACCAATTAAAAAACTCGGTTATAATGGTCATATTTAAATAATAGTATTTTTGTAGTCATTAAAGCTTGGTGTTGTTTGTCCTATATGCTATTGAACATAAACTTCATTTAAAATATCAGGGTATTGCATTTTCATCAACTTGATCCATTTATTTATATGTTACACCAAACAATGTCATTCATTAGTCCTCTATCTAATCTATTAATAAAAAAAATATGGCCAGCACTATCGAATATATAATGACTCAAATGATTCCATATAAACTAAAGAATAATAGTTGTTAGAAACATATTCCACTACTCAAAGATGATTCTAAAAATATATCCTAGAATATTTCACACAATTTTGGGTAATATGATCTGAAATATGAATAAAATTATCTAACTAATTATATATTGATATAATATTTCATTTAATCATCCTCAGTTAATTATCATTTAAACTCTAAATTCTTCTTATGAATCTCAATATAAACCAAAGATCTATATCTAATATGATAGACTATAACCCAATAAAAATTTTAACTCCATGTATAATCATGGTAATATATTTAAAAATTCAATATAAATGTTCTAAAATCTATATTATAAAATTTTAAATGGTTCTGACCACCCCATGAATCATTTTTTATATATCATTACTTGTAGATATACTAAACTATGAGAAAAAAATGAGGAACATCCCTTTTTCTTCCAAGACTATCAAAATAGAAATATAACATCATGATGAATATTGATATCCCTAAGATATATCATCTACCATGATTAGTGAAATATTCTAAACCCGTATTTTTTATGCTCTATTAGAACCACCATCCATTCACTGATATAGAAAAATGATTTTTTCGAGACTGACTGCTCCTTAACAAACTACCCATGATATATAGTGTCTCTTAACCTTATATATTACTTATCTAAAGACTTATATACCTTAAATAACTCTACCAACTAGATAATACATTAAGTTAAAAGATAATGGAAACTTCTATATCCAATACCACCATATGATGGCCTGTAAATAATACCACCAACTACCAAAGTTGGGGTTCTTCCATCTCATGGAATCCACTATTAAACATTATATCCCTAAAAATTTTAATAACACCACCGCTAGATCTATTTAAAATAATATAAATTTTCTGAATGTTTTATTCAATGTAAATTCAGTCTATCCATACTCAATAATATCTAAAAACATTAGTTGGTTCCTCACCATATGCACCTATCCAAGATTCAGCTTGACCCATCTACCGGAACACCATTTTCCTTAAGAAAAATAATTATGTCTAAATATTTTTATATAAAAACACCAATTTCTCAAAAATATTCCCTTCTTAATGGTACCAATATACCAAAAATATATTTTATATTCTGATCAAGAAAAAAATATTCCTTGTGCCTATTATCTTAGACACTAAATCTACTCAAAAACCACAAATAAATTCTAAATAGGTTACTTATCAAGGATCCATATGGAATAAATATTCTTATAAAAAAAATATTTATATTAACTTATTCATCCATCCATTAATATTACTATAAAAAACTCTCTAATTTAAGTACACAGCACAATATCAGCAATAAGTAACTATTACTATAGGATTTTCCATATCGTTATTATACAAAAAAAGATCTTTATAATCTATGACACTCATTGAAGACCCCTAATAATTAGACTATCTTAAATATCTTAATAAATCTATATCATAGTTACCATACAAATGTATAAAGACAATGTGTTCCTCTACACACTCACTTCCCACAAATCAAGAATCATTCACTATACTAAACATTTCTTCACACTTGGTCCCATGTATTTCTCAAGCATCTGAACCAACATAATGGCATTTAATATCATAAATCTACACCCTTAAATTCATTTCTGTACATATATACCTTCAAATTTCAAATATATTATCCCAGAGTAACTTACTTGATTTCACTCAAGCATTTTCATCCAATCTCGAATCCCACTGGGTTATAATAAACCAAAAAATCACCCTTGACATTAAAACATTCCACTATTATGAGTGTCACCACCAAAGTAAAATCTATAATCTACTCTCCCAACATATAATTTACATTAAAAATAAAATAAGTAGCAATTTTTACCTTCCAAAAGTATTCATTCCCAAAAATCCAACCCCTATCTCATTCGAGGATCTAAGGACATCATAATGTTTCTAAATATCATAACCAAAAAACCAACAATAACTCATTAATCAATAAGGATTACCATCTTAGCTAAAACTATATTTCCATAAATCCTTTATAATTTCCCCCTGATACCATAGATCATGTGTCTTATATTCCAATCACATTCCCAAATATGATCATACACTACTAAACACCAAAATATATTGTAGATATATAGAGTTATCAAGTCTATTTCCATCAAACTTGTACCCCTAAAGTTAAGTAACTTCATATAAAATTGAACCCTCATTAGAAACTATCAAAAAAAATACTCTAATATCATGAATTTACTTATATATCACTTATAAATCCATTATCTTCCTCCCAAAAAAAGAGATAAACTTGAAAAATATTCCATTAATGATCTAAAACCATTTTTTATTTCTAACTCATTATATTATTAAGAGAGATACACACTCTTATATATACCCATAAATCTTTCAATTAATTCCTATATATGTTATAAATATCCTAACCTAGGCTCAAATGAATAATTTGAAGTCGTTTATTCTCTATATATCTAACATAACCCCCCAAAAGAACTAAAATACGTCAATAATTTAATTCAAAACACACATAATCTGTTCAAATTATTTACTAATAAAATTCTAGTTTCACAAATATTAGCACCTTATGAATTTACCCATGATCTATTCATCTGAAATAGAATCATCATTCATTCCCTACACATATCACAACACTCACTCAGGAACCATTATGGAATGTTATAAAAATTTGATCCACGCACTGGATAACCCACAACATCTGCCTAATATGTGTACTTTGAAACATCATTATTTCAAACTCAATCACCATCTAACTTAAAAATCTCATCACTATAATCACCCCTGAAAATTTTCTAAATGTCCTATAAAATGTTTCCCACTAGTTGAGGGCCCATAGGAGTATATCCCACTACTCTAGGCCTTCATCAATGACCAAATTTAGCTCTCATAAGGATTCTATTATATATCACACAAATGAAACTATTTAAGATCTATAATTCCTCCATTTTCTATCAACAAAAAAACAACATTTAATAGTATTATAAGGTGGAACCCAATTTCCTTGGATAATTTAATTTCCAACTATTAGTCTCAATTGTTCAATAATATTACACATTCATTAAATATAATTAATATAAAACATTCATTTTAAGAACCATTTTAAAACATCAATACCTCATAATCTTTAGAAAACCATTTTCATAAAAGAAAATAATTTTCCTCTCAAATAATGTCATGTGATTTAGCCTATACCTTTCCAGCCATTATGCATGGACTCTTGTTGATCCAAACCCAATATGTGTTAATATGGTACTAATACAACACTTTAAGGTCATCACTAACTTCTCATTCACCAAAATATTACAATAACTTTGAGTTCTCTAAGAAAATATTATTTATGCATTTCATATGTATGTTAATAATAAAAACTATCCTATCCCCCAAAAATACAAAACCTCCCCTGTAATTACTCAAAACCCCACTATAGTATAATTCTTCAACACCTTGACCTAGGAGACCGAATCCCAAGCTTTGAGTCCAGATAACATATTTCCTCAAGAACATGCCCCAATTTCAAGTGATTATCAAGAATAAACTATGGATAAAATCATATAGTGGTAGAATGATTTTCCCTCAAATAAAATCATAACCACGCGAGATCATGAGAAAATTTATTTTAAATAAAACCTTTTAAAATAAACATCAATAATCATAACCATTTATTTTACAAGAAAATTAAAATTTTATATTTTAAATAAAAGATATGACGCATGTTGACACTAAATAAATAATCCCAAACCATGATCTACCATCTTCTTTTTTACATCTCTAATGTGAAACTATAGATAAACATTAATAAAGAATTAAGTAATCACTTTACCAAATTCATTTCTCATAGTCTCTATATGTTCAATAAAATTTAAAAGTATGGGAAGAATATAAACATGTTAGGGTATCCTCAATACTCTAATACCCATCCATGAAAACCCATATAAAATAAAATTCCCAAAAATATGATAAATCAATAATAGTTTTAAACATAAAATATTTTATTTATCTGGTTTTTAAAATAAAACACATTCTTTTTCATAGAATTAAAAATTTTACTATAAGTAAATTATATCAAATATAATTTAATCAAATCATCAAAACCAGGTTTTATCCCAGAAAACTCTTATATTAGAAAAATGACTCAAATTCTATTAAAAATCTTGTTTTAAAAACTAATTTGAAAACCTCACATTTCACAATGGAATCATTCCATTTTCATAACTTCCTATAAAATCCACCTCATTCCAAAAAAATAATTTAAACTCCCCTGTTCCAAAAAACTATTCCAATTTTTTAAGGATTACTCGGTTTTTGAAGTTTTTAATATCCCATTATCTATAACAAATTTCTAACTATAATTCATGCTATGAAATATTCAACACCTGTTACACCAACTAACTCAATTAGGTGTGAATGATTCGTTATTTCCATATTAATACACAATCCTTAGGCTACCCATTTATTCTAATTAATGAAACTTTATTTTTGTGGGTGAAACTTATATGTTTCAATCAAGTTCCACAAAAATAAGTAAAACATTCACACATTCACTACCAAACGACATAAAAATACCAATTCAAAAAACATATGTTTTTATCCATTTTGATTTTCAAGGCCAAATAACATGATTTAATTTAATAAAAAAAATAATAATTTTCATAAAAAAACAACTTGAAAATAATTATTTTTCAATTGAAAACTTCATTTCAATTCTAACCCAAACACATTAACAACTCTGAAAACATTGTTTCAAAATCCAAGAAAATGGAATTCATTTAAATTGAAAATATCCATTAAAATCTACAAAATTCATAGAATCTATTAAAATATGATATATTTTATTTATAATAACATGATAAATCCCAAAAATGTTTAAAGTTAAAATTAAAAGTAAAGGAAAAATTAGAATTAAAATATATATTTCAAATTCAAAATAATGATTTCAAATCAATTTTGAATGTTTTTTAAAATTCAAGATAAGACCAAGTCACATATTTGAAATTAATTGTTTTTACACTTCCTAGTTTCCTTCCAAAACCACCATTTATTAAAACCTAAATAAATTTCTATTTTAAAAAAAATCCAAAACTATCCATTTTTTATAAGTTCCCAATAAAATAAGAAATCAATATAATAATTTATCAATAGATAAAAATCATAAAATAAAACACAAAAGATTAGTAATTTAATATAAAAATATAATCCACCTAGTCAATCATGTCTTTTTATAGAATTATCAAATTTTCAACTCCATTAATCACACTAATAGGGATCAATCCTTAAATTCCTAAATAATATAAACAAAAATAATCAATTATCTATTCAATTAACAAATAAACTTGTCACTTACATCCATTAATTTAATAAGAAATAAGGATTATAGAGAGATATATAAACAATGAATAATTTATAGCTTTAATAATTGATTTCATGTCAATCTAATAAATCCTTAAAAGAAATTCATTTTTAAAGGGAGAAAAACTCAAAATTGCAAAGTAAGTTCCTGGATTTATTAATAGTCGAATATAGGAGTTAATAGGGTATTATAGAGTTAATATAGATATTAAAATATTATTTTTTTGGTGATTTCTATAGTGCTCGTTCTTAGGATGGATGATTAGGCTAACCATACTCAAAATTGTGCCTCCATTATACCCAAAAAACACAAATCATGACAAATATTCATAGTTATCCCTAAACTTTATTTCTATACTTTCTTAACTATATTACATTATATGCACTTAGATTCCATTTTTTATACATGGAAGCTATCTGTGGTCCTAATCATTAAAATACATTGTAATAAAGGTTTTATTTAGACAAATTTTATGATTAGGAAAGGAGAAGGAATTGATTAATCAATCCACTTATAAGGATTTTGTTTCCATAATACAATGGATATATAGGAACTTTGGATAATGGATAAAGGAAATAATTCACTAAATTAAAAAATTATAAAAATTTGTAATGTGATAGAAAATAACAAAATTAACATTAAAATTATAGAATTTAAAAAGTCCATTTAAAAATATATAATATATTTAAAAAATATAAGTAATTATATAATATTTTAGAAAACAATTTATTAGCTTTTAAACAGTGTTAAAATAAGGGAAATTATATATTTAAGGTATGATAAAATGTATGATTATTTAAATAAAAATTATTTGTTAATTATGAAAAATAATTATAATATGAAACATAAATAATGTCATTGAAAAATAATATTGATAAAAATAAAGAGAAAATATAATATAAATCAATAAAATGAGTTTTGAAAACCTTTGGTGATGTTGTTATACAAATAGTGAAATATGTATCTTTTAAAACTCATATTCTGAAGGTGTTACAAAATCATTTAAAATTTATCTTGATATCTTAATAATGGAACATTTACAAAAATGATTTAATGATAATGAATCTTATACAAGAATATAAATAATAAAAATCGTCCATTATAAACATTATAGTGATTGAATTTAAATAAATATAGGGAAAATAATCATAAAGTCATGAAAATTCATAAAAAATGAATGAAAAGAATTTATAAAATAAAAAATATTGAGAATTTAAAAGAGAGATAGAGATAAAGATAGAGAGAGATGGGGATATTGAACATAACTATAATAATGAAAAAGATTGCGAGATAAGCATTATAAATAACATGAGATATAGAGTTGAAAACTATATGAGAGGAGAGGAGTCCATTAAAATATCATAATATATTTTCAAATAGTTTGATATATATTAAATACCTTAGATATAAGACATAGAATAGAATATATATGTAATATAAATCAAAACATGAAATGAATGGATATTTGTAAATAAACCCTTATCTTAACTCTCAACACTGGTTTCATTTTCTTTAAATTCAAAAATAAATAAACTATATTTATTAATTAATTATATTTTAACATTATCCATGTTTATTTAATCATTATTATTCCTTTTATTATATTTGATCTTGTACTATTACTTTATTAGAATAAACTAACTTGCATCAGTAGTTTAGACATTATTTTGATCAAGATTCCAAATTCTCTTCGATATAGTGGTAATGGTTGATGTTCTACATATAATTTATTTATTAGATTTATTGTATAATGTTCATGTCATTATGTAAGTGAGAGATTGAAATAGTTCATCTAGTAGTTACAAATACAAAAAGGCTTCTTTGTTATGCTTAAGAAAAAAATATTGATTTATCATTATTTTTATTTTTATTCATCCTATTCTATCATTAAAAAAATCTTTATAAAATACGTTTTCATTATTATTATTATATTTATGTATTATGGTCTTTTCAAACTCATCTATATTGGTTATAAGTCAAAATTAAACATTTTCATTCACTTGGGTAGCATAAAAATACCATGGGTGAGTGAGGTTTCTTTAATAAAGTTGTTTAATAAAATAATATCTAATAATTATTTATGTTTTATAAAAAAAATTAGGTATATTTAAAATACTATTTTAATATAAATTTTATGTCTACTTATAATATAGAAAGTGGTAATATGATAATTCAAATGAAAATATATTGGTTTTAAAATTCATAACTTGATATATTAATAACTTTTGAAAAAGGGTTTGATGAGAGGGAATAGGTAATATATCATAAATAATGGATCAATGATATTTTAATACCATATTAATGTAATATATGTAGAATAAAAATTTAATTATTAATATTTTTTTAAGATAAAAGAATATAAAATTAGTGATGGAAGGACATACATAGGAACCCTTCCTTTAACACGGTAATGATTTAAAAAATGGGTTTTATGATATGGAATGGGTAATATTTCATAAATAATAGTTCAAAAGGAATAGAATGTATTAAAATTTAAATCATTCAATTATATAAAGAGAGTATACAAGGTTTATTTTAACATAAGAGTTTGAAAAGAAATGGGGATGACTTGGAACCCTTACCTTGCTCTTTGAGTCACCTCCTTTGGATTGATTTTAAGGACTTAGAAGGATGGAAATTTGGTTGTACCATTGTTTCAAGGATAGTGATAGTGGTATTTAAGGAGGTATTTGGATATATCATTGTCAAATAAAGAAGTTTGGGAATTTAGGATGAATGGATGGAGAAGGGGTGCTTATTTAGGAATGCAAGCGGTATCTTAGAATAAAATAATTATTATTTTATTATTTAGTTTTATGACTTTGAATAGTGTAGACTATTTTGAATTTTATTAGTTTTTGGTTAAAAAATATAGGTTTATTTGACACATTCACACACCAAAGATCGAATGGAATGTTGAAAATGTTTTATACATTATAAAGAATAAAATATTGTATTTGGTTTAAATAAAATATAACTTAAGCTTTTAAATTTGATTTAAATGTTCAAAAAATTAATTTAATAATTTCTAAATGTATTATTTTATATATTTAATACATTTTCATAATTTTTTTAATAAATAGTTAACTCATATTTACATCATAATGATATCATAAAACTTATTCTATATGTAAAAAGAGTATTTTTCACTATTTGTATAAAATTTATTTTTTTTAGAAGAAAATACAAACAAATTACACTGAACTAAATTTTATGTGATGATTAAAAAAATTATAATATTTTAAAAAAAATATCTTCCTTCTAAGACAAATTTTCTGTTTAAATAAATATTTATGGAAACTATTTTTGTGTGATATACATTATGGTTACAAAATTATGTTAATGAACAAGTAACTTTTATTGTTAATGATTTATAAAAATATGATGGGTGTTTTTTATAATAATGCATCATATATGTGAGAAAAAAATTAAAATAAATATATTAAGTATATCATAGTAGTTTTTCAATGTAAAAATTCTTACTTATCCTTTGGAAATTAAATTTTTAGAGTATCAAAACATGCTCGAATAATTTGATAAAAATTATTTAATCATTAAATCAATTATTATGTATAATGATAAATTAATAATAAAATATTCTTTCAATGTAAATATATAATTTAATCATTTGTTTTACTATGATGCATAAAAAATATAATATTACATTAAAAAATTCCCAATTACATTCTATGATTATAATTTATAATTGTATTACTAATAAATCATGTAGATTACAATGAATTATTAACTATTAAAATGACCATATAAAAATTTTACTATAAATAAGATTAATATAGTTATCATAGACTATATGTGTAAAATAAACCATGAAATCAAATATATAATTAATGAAACCATTTTGATAAATAATTAAAATTTCAAATAATTTCATTGCAACTTATTATTTATGAATTATATATTTAAATTATAGGTTTGTATAATTATAAATAATGAAAATAATTTCATTAAACATTAATAAAAATATTCATTAAAAATATTAAATGTTACATTCTACCCCATTAATGAAATTTTTCCCTGGAAATTTTTAATCATTGATAAACCTTTTAAAAATATTTCTCCAATTTTCACAAACCACATTTCTAAAAAAAATCATCCAAAAAATTATCTCTGGTAACGTTAAAATATGACTCGGTATAAATTAATTATAAATTTTAATCCTATATGAACATATTAGGTATATATAATCTACTACTCTAAATATCATATAATTTACACCCATATTTTTCTCTATAATATTTCCCAAAAAACTCCACTCTAATTTTAAATAAAGCTCCCTGGACTCGCACTTACAGTTTTAGTGCTAGAAATACATACTTTAGAACATAACATGGAACTAAAACAAACTCCTAGAATCAAAATCTAAGTGTCTATGGTAATGATGTTCATAATAAATATTCAATATATATTTATATCATATAATTTAATCAAATAATTCCTCTAAGATCACTTATAAACTAATATAAATATCATTAACAACTATGATCACCTAGGAAAATAGGGAAGTATAAGAAATGTGGGATCTCAAATTATTAGTAATGGGTAAAACATTTTGAATAAAATATAATGGAGACATCAACAGATTATAAACATGTGAGAGACATGATCATGTGAGATATGTCCTAAGTAATACAATAAGATCACTAAATTATAATAATATATTATAAGAAAAAAGGAATTATATGAAAACATTATATATAAATTTAGAACCAAGAAAGCATAATATATAATATAGAAAAATAATGTGATAAAATTAAATGTTAATCAAGAGTCATGGTTGTGTAAAATTAGAATGTTTTACATTCATAAGCATAAAAAAATAACATCTATTATTTCACTCCTCCAAGACCATTATAACATAGTGGATAATGTTTATTATCCATTCAAATATTTTTTTTGGATTTTTTTCTCCCCAGTCCCATAAGCATAATAGATTGGGTTTACTCTATAGTCAAATAAACTCTTTTATCTTGTGATAAGTATTTATTTTCCTAAAGAATTATATATATATATATATATATAATTTTTATCTAACTCATCATTTAATAAAATATCCATACATATGTGTTCAATATAAATTTGAAACCAATCAAAAATTAAATAAAATAAAATTATTAATAATCCATTTAAATTAAATCCCCATCAAATTAAATAGAGTGATTTCCATTTTCAACACCATTCAATAATGATAATTATGTTTAGGGAACTCCCACCATATAGAATAAAGGTTATTTTTCCAAGTCAATAATTTCTATATCCAGTCAAATGTATATCTATTTAGGTAAACAATGTTCAATTTGAAGAAGGATGTATAGGTTATTAACTATGGAAATATGTGGTATGACTTGTTTTCTTTATAAATATATTATGATAACGATTAAAAAAAGTTTTGATCGATAAATCCTATTCACTTACACAATACCATAAATATATATAAACTTTAGATAATGTATAATAGTTTATTTCACAATTTTTAAACATATTAAAAGGTATAATAAGAGATAAAATAATATAAGTACCTTTCACGGGATGGAATTTAATAATGATATTATCATAGATGGATAATATTTTAGATCACGATAAGATACTTTATAAGATTTTGGATAATAATTACTTAGTTTCTATGTAGCATTAAAATAAGGAAAATGAAATTGTTAATGTAGAAAAAATATATAAAATTATTTTAATATATATTTTATATTAATAATGAATAATAATAATATCATGTAATCTAAATAATATCTTTAAAAAAATAAAATTTATAATGATATAGAGGAAAATGGAATAGAAATCCTGAAAAGAGTTTGTAAAACATTTGGTGATATTTTCATAAAAACAATTAAATAATTCACTTTCAAAACACCTTTTTTAAAATGATATAAAAAGGATTTAAAAAATATTTTAATAAAAAATATAAAAATAAAATAACATTGAAAATAAATAGAGTTAATGTTAAATAATTTTATAGAGTAAGAAAGAAAAAGGAAAGTAACACTTATAAACAATAAAGGGTTGGACATTAAAAAAATATTTTGAAGGGAACCATAAAATCAGAGAAATCCATAGAAAAGAATGTAAAATGATTTTTAAATAACTTAAATAGATAATTTCGAAAATAGATAAAGATGATCAGATTGATATAGAAATATACAGACAGTATAACAACAAGAATGAAAAAGAGTGGGAGTGAAACCTAAGGAGCAATATAAGATTATCACTAAAAATCAGTAACATAGGAATGAATACCATTAAAACATAAACAATAAAGGAAATATTGTATTTTATATGTTCAATACCTTTTATATAATATATATAAGATAATATAGGTAGAGAGAAACACTACATTAAAATAATGATGGTTTGTAAATATAACCCTTACCTTGAGTTCTATATTCCTTCAAGTTCTCTATAACTCAAAATAGATAAATTATATTTATTAATTATTTGTTTCACAACATTATTCAATATTATTTCATAATTATTATTCCTTTTAATTCATTTATTATCATGTGTTATTTATTTATTATAATAATTCTTCTTGCAATGGTTTTTTGAAGTTGGTATATTCATGATTCTAAATCAACTTTGATGTAATGGTAATGATTAATAAGCTATGTAATATTTAAATATTATTTTTAATTGTAATGGTAAATTTTTAATGTAATTATTTATGTTTTAGAGTTTAATGATTCATATAATAGTTATAAACTCATAGAATCTTCCCTAGTAATTCTGTCATAGATGCTCAAGAAAAAATTGATGATCAGTCTTTATTATTAATAATATATTTCCAATTATATCATTAAAAAACAAAAAAAATTATGTTTATTAGTATTATATATATTAATTTAAATAATTTATAAAGCATAAAGAATGGTCATAAGTGGAAATAAAACATCTACATTCATGTATTTAATATATAATTTGTTGGGTTTTGTAAAGATTCTTCAATTCCATTGGAAATATTTTTTAGATAGAGATCATCAGACAGAGATCACTATATGGAGGCTTCCTAATAGAAAATTTTAGAGTTTTTAGGAAAAATATTTTCACTAGAATAACTTATGCTGAACAAAGCCCATCAGATGGATTTCCCATAGATGGAGTCAACCTGGGTAGTAACTCAATGAATGGTCTTCAATAATGGTTACCGACTATTGGAAATTTCATTAGAATGATCAGTAGTGTATTAGATATTTCCCTTGGTAAATGCGAGGTTGACATGTTTCTTTGAAGGTGGTGCAA
The DNA here is from genome assembly GCA_963277665.1 of Viscum album. Lineage (NCBI taxonomy): Eukaryota > Viridiplantae > Streptophyta > Magnoliopsida > Santalales > Viscaceae > Viscum > Viscum album. The sequence continues at coordinate 48,589,137 of OY728138.1, read as the reverse complement.
CCAATTCACCAGATAACGACCTCTATAAATAGAGGTGTTGGACCAACTATAGAGTGTTGGGATTTACTTTTGAGATAATGAGACTTTGTGAATTTATAGTATGAGTCTTTATAATTTAGAGTGGAACTGAGTGATTTTTTTTGTATTCTCTTTTATCTCTATAATGAAAATATTTCCAGTGTTCTCCCATGTATGTGACTGAAAATTAATTTTTATTTCAAAACACTTTTAGGAAAAGTGATAACTGAACATCCCTTAACCCAAACCAGAACACGACTTGAAACATACATAAAAGGACATATGCAGGACAACCATAAGACAACCAGGACACCACAAGACTACATATCATAATACCCATAATCATCTCTGCATCCCACACAAGAGTCCCCTTCTGCCGTAGCCCTAGTTGATTCCCACTCAGAGGTCGATTTATGTTTCCTCAAGAAGTAGTTACTTTGCTCAAAGCTCCCCATCTAGTCTAGTAAAGGGTACACTAGGAAAGGTTGTTTGATTAAGCTATCTTTTTTTAAGGAAAGAATCACACCTTTGTACCGCTTAAGGGAAGATATAGTATACATCGGTCGCGGGAGGTAAGAGTTTTCTTTCCTTTTTCGTCTTCTTGGTGTAGCCGATATAGGTTTTGTGCTCTCAGTCATCCTACCAGTCCCATTCTGAACAATGTCACATAATGACAGGAAACCTGGACCACTCAAATTTTCCTTATTTCCCCCAGAATCATTTTTTCCTTTGGTCTTCAGTGTATTATCCTTACGACCCAAAGAATTCCCCCTCCTTGTCACTGGTGTGTTAATTATACCATGTTTGTAGGATTCTAGTATGAACCTCATAATATAGTCGATCTATTTCTTTTATGTTTCATGTGTGAAGTGATTACATTGAGTTTGTGTGATGATTAGGTGGAATCTCTTCCCAATTCTAGTGTGGAGATTTGGGAGGGGTGGTTATTAGATAAACCATAATCTAATTGTGTTTGTAGATTTTCACTATGTAGTATTAAATGATCTAAAGAATATATATCTAGTGATTTTGTAAGAGTTTATCTTATGTAAAAAGTCCCCATAGTATCCATGTGGGGATCTAATGGAATGATATTTGCACTTTTTCCCTATAGCTAGTATCAAAGTAAGGTTCTAATTCACTCACAACATTCAGTTTTCTCTTCTCATTATCTTGTATGTTGTTTGATTTTAGCTAGTTTTACAATTATCAAATGATTGAATGTAGATGAAGGGAGGGTTTTTATTGAAAAGTCCTATGGAATATACTTTTCCTTTTAGATGATTCAACTAGAGGATATTATGGAATAGAAAGGTTTGGATAATACTTTATCTATTAAATGTCATGAGAATAAGGAAAAGACAAAATGGGAGAAATTGGACAGGAAGGTATTATCCTTGACAATGATGTCACTTGCTCGAAATGATTCTTTCAACAGTCAAGAAAAGAAAACTACTACATAAGTAATGAAATTTTTTGCTGACATGTAATAAAATCAAAAAGAAATCAATTAAGTTTTCATAATGTAAAGTTTTTTCATATTTAGTTTATTGAATGGAATGCCTATATAAAATCAATTGAATGAATTTAATATGATATTATGGAATCTCAAATTAGTGAAGGTAACTTTCATGGACGATGTAAGAGATTTTATTCTTTTATCTTTAATTAAAATATCTTGGAATCCATGGTGATATAAGTTAGAAACGCAAATGGTATGACATATATTGTGTTTGATGAAATTTGAAACTTGATCATTAATGATTTCTTGGTGTGGAAATAACTACACGATCTATCTGGAAGTGTTCTCATCACTATCATACAGGGATAGTAATTACAATGCAAGGACCATAAAAATAATAAGCATTTATATGATATGTTATTAAGAATAATTAAAGGTAAATTCATTGGTATAGGTCCTACATGTTGGATTTTTTGGAATATAGGACAAATTAATAAATATTATAGGAATCAGGCAGAGGATTTAACTTTTCAAAAAATGAACTCTATCAGTGAAACATAAATAGGAACCTATTTATTACTGATTACTATCATTCTTCAAGAATAATGGGTTATTGAATTCAGTATATATGTCCATTAAATTAGTAATTCAAGGTTAATGGTATATTATATACTGAGAATCTTGAGTATAGTAAATCTAAAAATTTATGACGCTCTAGAAAAAGTTAGGAAATTCGATATTAACATTTGAATTAAAATGGAAGTGTATCGATACTAAAAGATGTTCTATATATTCTACGTCTCTAAAATAACCTCATATTAGTGGGAAAACATGATTATGTTGGTTTTAGAATGACCTTTTTATATTCAGTTTGCAAAAATAACTAGAGTCTCCATGGTTATTTCTCACAACGTAAATAATTAAACCTTGTACTTGATTGGAGGCAATGATGATGTTACAATGATCAGAAACAATTCGTTAGATGGTCTAGAAGATTGGAGCCATAGGTTTGGTCACCTTAGTGAAAATAATATAAATGTTCTAAAAGAAAAAGGCATACATAAACTTGACCACATAGACCTGGGAAGTTGTAAGGATTGTAGTTTGGGGAAATATAAGATATTTTCCTTCAACTTGGATTGTAAAAAGACAAGGAATTTAAAATTAGAAAATATTTATTCTAACAGTTTGTGACTTACACCTTTTTACTCCAATGGGGGTCTCTATACTTTGTGACTTTCATTGATGATTACACTCTAAAGGTCTGTTCTTAATTCCTGAAAAATAAATTAGATTTTTTTAATTGTTTATTCAATTGAAGGTTTTGGATGAAAAACATTCTGAATGATAGTATAATTTTCTTCTAATAAAAATGGTGGGGATTCCACTAAACACATATTTCATAAATTTTATTATATTAAGTGTATTAAACATGAGAATTATATTCCAATAACTCCACAAAAAAATAGAGTAACTAATAGGATTAATTAAACTTTTCAAGTGAAATACTATAGTACAAGACTCTACTCTATAATGCCTAAGGGAATTTTGGAATAAGCTATAAATATAATAGTGTAATTGGTTAATAGATTTCATGATTACTATATGGTGAAATAACCTCTTGAAGAACTTTAGTATGGTAAGATACTAGAGTTGAAGCATCTCATAGTTGTTGGAAGTATTTTTTATGTTCATATCGATGATAAAGAAAAATATAATTTTGAGACGAAATCAAAGGTGTGTCTTCTCAACAGATATAAGGCTAAGAACATTGTATATCATTTGTGGGATGATAAAAATAAGTAAATCATACTTAGAGAGATTTTTTTTCAAGACTTATGGAATGATCAATCTTATATGAGAATGAATTTGAGTTTACATCGACTATTAGAGTCTAATAAAATTAGATAGAGGTTACCAAAAAAATCTACATGATGAGACTTTAGTAGAAACTTAATATGATAGAACTCTGATAGTTGGTATATTAGATGGAGGATATTTAGATCTAATTATTCCATATAGAGAGGTTCCAATGAATGAACCTAGGTTGTGTTGAGGTTATCCACTCGTACCAAAAAATGGGTTCAAATGTTTGGGGGTGATAAGGACTTTCTATTTCTAATGGACATAAGAGAACCAGACAGTATGGAAGAAGCAACTTCTCCTAGATACTTGAAGTAGTGGGATTCATCTATAGAGGGAAAAATGAATTCCTTAAATCTAAAAAATACATGGGATTTATCTGATCTATTATTGGGAAAAAATCTCTTTGAAACAAATGGATTTTTTATTTGAAAGAGAAATCTGATGGAATTTAGAGATATAAAACAAGGTTGGTATTGAAGGGTTTTAAACACAAATAAGGGATTGAACTTTATAAAATTTTATCACCAGTGGTGAATCACACAACCATTCAGATAGTTCTTATAATTGTTTCATCTGATGATATACACCTGGAGAATATGGATGTAAATACATCTTTTTTTCATGCGTATTTGGAAGAATAAATTTACATAATCCATTCAAAAGGTTATGAAGTTAATTGGATGGAGAATATTTTTTACAAGTTGAGATGAATTATTTATGGATTGAAGAATGCTCCTTGATAGTGGGATTGAAATCTATACACTTTCATTCTTGAGGAATGTTTCAGTAAAAGTGATTCTAATCATTATATTTACCCAAATTAATAGGGTGATGGAACATATATCATTCTATTGTTATATATTCATGATATGTTCATTGAAAGTATGAAGTTCCATCAGATTAAGGAACTGAATAGGAAGTTATCAATAATTTTTGAGATGAATATACTAATACAAGAAAATAAGATATTGGGGAAGTAAATTGAGAGGTATAAGGAAACTAGGTCTTTGGTTTTATCACATAAGGAATACATCAAGAAGCTCATCAAGAAGTTTATAATGATAAGTTATAAACCTATATCAACACCCCTAATTAGTCACTTCAAACATTTTAATTCATAGGAACCATCAATGGATGGATAACTTTTTGAAATGGCCAAGGTGTTTTTAGTTTAGTTGTTGAATTTTTAATTTAGGTAATAGTTTTTACGTGACTGTACATTTATTTTTCTATGAAATTAGTTATCCATTTCATGTCCATTCCTTTAGAGAAATAATTGAAAGCTTTGAAATGGATCATTTGATACATGAAGTTATCATAAAATTTAACTTTACATTTTAGAGATGATGATCAATTAAAGGGACTTGAAAATGTATATTTTATGAGAGGCATGAAATCATGAAAAAGTACAATAATATTTTTTTTACTTTTGGTGGAACAGCGGTGAGCTAGATGAATCAGTTACAGCTAGTTGTTAAATTATCTATAATGGAAGTATAGTATGTTAGGAAAGATTTTATATGGTTACTTCACTTACTGAAGGAACTTGGAAAAGGATTGGATATAGGAAATTTATTCTTTGATAGTCATAGTTCCATCCACCTATCCTACAATCCATTTTTTTATTCAAGAAAAAAATACCTAGAAATGAAATATCAATTTATAAAAATCCTATATGAATATAAAAGGTTGTAGACTCATAATATCACTAGAGGGGATAATACTTATGATATGTTTACAAAGGTGGTAGTATAAAAACTTTTGAGGCAACATTGTTCCTCTATTAGACCTGGATGATTTTATGGATAGGATTATATATCATATAATGGATAGAGTAAGATATTATATTTATGGTTGAAGAAGGATGAAATTATAAAGAAAATATTCAAGTGGGAGATTATTGCATTTTTTGAATATTTTTTAGTTCTATTGGATAGATTTTTATGGACGGATAACAACATATAGATATCATCAGTTGGACTTTTCCCACTAGATAGTTTAAAAGTGTTTAGGAGGAAGAGTCTCATTGGTTAGGCGTTCATCAGATGGATACCATTAGATGGATATCCTGTAGAAGGATTCCACTAGGATGGAAACTCAATACATTGTATGTTAGCATGGTTACCAATTGTTTTTAGTTTCATCATAAGGTTCAATATCATATCAGAGTTTTACCTTGGTCAATGAGAGGTTGAACATGTTTCTAAGAAGGTTTTATAACTACTTCACCTGATGAAAGACTCTATAAATATAGTTAGTGTCCTAACTTCAAGGTTTTGGGATTTAATTTTAAGATGATGAGAGTTTCTAACATTAGAGTATAAGACTCTGTAGAGTGGAGAGGATGTGAGTGATGAGTTTTTTATTCTCTTATATCTCCTTAATGAAAATGTTTATAGTATTATCTCATGGATGTAGAAAACTTTCCTGAAACACATAATCTAGATTGTTTTTTTTAATGTTATATGTTTGAAGCATGTTCATTGATTTTGTGGGGTGATTAGGTGGGATCTCATCCTATTTCCAATGCACAGACTTGGGAGAGATGTTTATCATAAAAACCCTCATTAAGTATTCTTTAGAGATTACTATTATGTAGGATAAAACCATAGGAAGGACTTATATATAGTAGTTATATAATAGTATATCTATTGTATGGAATTCTCATTGTGTCTGTGTGGTGGTCAGATAGTGTGATCCTAACACTTTCTTTCCCTTAAAAAGTTTCATTGATGAATGATGTCAATTTAAAAGATTTATAAACAAAAAAATAATAAAAATTTATGTTTTTAAAAACATTATTGTTGATTTAAAATTCTATTTTAATTTTAATTTAAAAGTAACATATAATATATAAAGGGGTAATATGATGATTTAAATGAAAATAAATTAGATTAAAAACTTGTACTTTAACATGGTAACAACTTATGAAAAAAGGTTCAGACTGATTGAATGAGTAATCTATAATAAATAATATACCAAATGTATTATAATTACATTTTAATATAATATCTAAAGAAATCTAATAGGATTGTTAAAAAAGTGTTAAATAAATGAATCTCATATAATATATGGAATTAGAGACATAAGAACCCTTATATTGACATATAAATGGATTAGGAAAAGGGTTAATGAGAGGGGATGGGTAATGTCCTAGATATAATAGATGAAAAATATGAGAATAAAATATAGTATTAATCCTGTTAGTGTACAAATAGGATGTATAAATGAGGATTTAATTAAAGATTTTTAAAATAAAGGGTTATGATTGGGAGAACTTATATTACACTTTGAGTTAGCAACTTTGGATTGTGTTTGAGGCTATCAACGGAGAGTATATTGGTTACCAAAAGTTATCATTGACATCAAAAATCTAGTTTAGGGAGTTATATGAGTACATACAAGGAAAAGAAATAAGGTTTGAGAGTGGGGAGGAATGGGTGGAGAAGTAGTGTTTACAATGAAAAGGGGGATATGTATCATTGAAAAATATGTTGATTATTTTAATATTTAGGTTGAATACTATGAATAGTATTGATTATTGGGAATTTTTTAGAGCTTATTTAAACAAATATAAGATTATTTGACATATTATCACACCCAAAACCAAATTTCATCTTTTAAATATTCTAGACAAGTAAAGAGTCAAATTGAGTTTTATTAGAATAAAATACAACTGAGATCTGGAAAAATAATATATAGATTTTTATATTACATTAACTATTTTTAAATTCATTATATTTTCCATTAAATTTATTTCCAATAATATATATTTTTTGAAAATTACCAATCCATATTTACCTTATAGTATTCCCATGAAACTCATGGAAAATGCAAAAAATGGTATTTTTTACCATTCTCCTAAAAAAACTATTTTTTTGAAAAATAAAAAAATCATGCTTTGTTAATTTTAAAATATTAATTAAAAAATGAAATATATTGTATAAATATTATCTATTAATTAAGATAAATTTTCTATTAAAAATTATATATAAAAGCTATTTTGGTGTGACATACTTTACACATCATGGTTACAATGTAATTTTAAGAACCATGTTACTTTTATAGTGACTCTCTTATCCAAATGTAATGTATATTTTATGATAATGAGACTTTATATATGTGATAAATAAATTTTCCAAATGAATATAACAAGTAATTCATATAATTATTTCAGTGTAAAACATGTTATTTATCCTTTTAAAATTAAATTTCTTGTGTATCAAAATAGGTATGCAGAATATGATAATAATTACTTAAATATTAAATGAATTATTAACTAAAATAATAAATAACAAATATAATATTTTTTCAATGGTAATATATGATTTGACCATTTATTTTTTTCATATTATATATATAATATTATATGACATTAAAAAATTATTATACTTTCTAGGGTTATATGTTACAATTATGTCACTACTAAAACATATATAATACTTTAGATTCCAATGAAATAATAAATATTTAAATGAATTATAAATAACATTAATGTAGTTATCAATGACTATTTATGTAAAATGAGTCATCAATTCTATAAATGAAATTTTATCAATTAAATGTCATCACTAATTCTAATTAAATAATTATATATTAAAATTCTAGGTTCAAATCCATAAAAATAAAAGGAAAGAAATGAATTTAACATTTATAAATTTATTCATTAAAAATACGACATGTAAAATATAGATAATTAGTTTCAAATGTAATTAATATTATTTCATCGTCTATAAATAATACAGACATAATTTATCCTTAATGAATATAAAATACTTTTTAAATAGAGTCACCTACCACAAATGTTCACCATCTTTCATTCAACATTCCTTTATATACTTCTTTCATTTTTCATTCATATTCATCCACAACATGAAAAGTCAAATAACTTCCTTACTAAGGAGAGATGATACGATGTCTCTAATGAATAAAAAATTCTATGGAAAACACATATTTTTATGAAACAAATCCAGATTCATTGCTAATTCACTAGCCTATAGGGTAAATGAATTACACAAAATTATACCATTAAGATTTTGGATTCAACTATTGAAAATACATATACACTTTAACTAGTATATTCAATGAAAAGGTTCCAAGTCATATGATAGTTGAAAAAAATTTACTCCCCATATATTCAATAATTTAATATATTAAAAGAATAAAATAATTATTTTTCAATTTTTAAAACTATACCATTAAAAAATTAAATAAATAAATAAATAATCCTCTAATATTTCAAAAAAATCACCATTCTTTAGTCCATACCAAAATCATACCTTATGGTAACCACCCTTCTCTAAAAATATTGGTGCACTAGAAAAGAAATTATGATATTCCCAAAGTATACAGTTTATCTTTTATATCCTATAAAAATAATTCCATGAATAAAATTATATAAACATATAAATCCAAAATATATATATCCTCATTATTCATACCTTTAAAAATTAACACATTTAGAAATCAAAAACATGATAATTTAAAGGAAGGAATAATTAAAAAAATAATTATTATTATTTTAAAATAATTCAAAAATTCAGAAAAAAAACTTTCATTTTATATAAAATAAATGACTAAATGAATTTAGGTTTTTAAAACCCACGTATGATATTTCTACTCTCGTGTATTTTCTTTCATTCCACCAATATTCTATAAACATTTCTAAACGAATAAAACATTCATCGAAAACATTTTCCTAATTATCTGAAATTTCCATAGGATGTTTAATAAAATTAATATCATCCTATAAGTAAATAATCATGTAATAAATCACATATGATAGTTAAAGTGTATTCTTTTTAAACTAAGGTATATAGAATACGTTATCAATAGAACTCAACTGAGATGGAGCTGAAAATTATATCTTATTTAATATACACTGGTATAAAAAAGAGTCTAATAAAACACATTGAAATTTTACATTCATTTCTAAACCTATGATTACCATGATGATAATATACTCTCCAAAATATATAGTCATCAAATTATAACTCCAATTTCATCACCCATTAATCTTCATAAGACTTTTGTTTACATCAAGTAGTTCTAATATGATACTAAATCATATAAAACTATTTTATTTTACATTATACTAGTTTTATTCTAATATTGGTTAATTATCCACTATCTAACAAATATAAAAACGCTCTTAGTTATTGGTTAGAAGATGGGTAACATCAAATCATGTTATGATGGTGTTAATATGAATGCAGGCATGTGGGGTTACACTCTGTCTCATTTCTAGATCAGATAGAGTTCTAGTGAGGTTTTTCTTGATAGTGTCATGAGAATATACTAATTTATCTATGAGATAATGTGATAAAACAAAATTATCACCATTATTTTTTCCTATTTCTATGCATATCTCACCATAAATATCCTCAAAAATAATATATATACAATATATATAACCCTCATCATATCAATTAGAAGAGAAGGTTCCCTATATACCTAATAAAAAATAGAAATATATTTATATATTTTTTACAATATTCTTATTTAAATATGTAAAAATAACATAAGCATCGTTTACCACTAGATAAAAAATTAGTGAAGAACCTTAGCAACTAATATCAATTGTTTGTATCTTTAATTTAATATTCATCACTCTTCTTCCATCATCGTTTCTTATTAATCCTCCTTTAAATGAATAAATTAATAACATCCCTTGATAAAGATATATTGGTAGTTTAACACCCTAAAAATTTAGTTTAAAATAATAATCTCGATAGCTTTCTTAACACACAACACTAATCTTTAAGTGAAATGAGATATATTATGAAAATATCATTATTTAAATATGACCTAGTCATTTAATTGGTGGGTATGAATATGAGTAACCATATTGTGAATTATATGTATAATGGTTCTACCTAATAAAAACTTATTTATTAATTATTAAGAAATAACAACAAAAATTTTTGTGATGTCATTTTGTACTTCAGAAATGCATTTTCTTCAAAAATGATTTCATTCATTTTGTGTGTGGAAATTATAATTAATTAATGAAATATTTAAAAATTATATTTTATAAAATTAAAATAATTCTTGAAATTATCATACCAAAATTAACTTAGGGTGAAATTTTAATATTTTTTAAAATGATTGATTTTCCAATGAATAGTGAAAATACAGATTCTTCAAATACTCTCATTTATTTTCATTAAATAAAGTAATTTAAAAATCAAATTATGTTTTGGGTTTTTATTAAAGTTAAATATAATTCAATTTATATAATTAATTATATTTTAATCATCAATATTTATGTTTTTTATATAAGTTAATTTTTATGCTAAAAATGTGTTTTTTCTAAAAAACTATTTTTTATTGCCTTTTATGAATTTATATTGAACTTGATTTTTTACAATTATAGATATTGAATATTGAAAAATGGATACCATATTTATAATAAATAGGTTCAAATTTGGTAAATAGTTCCCTTTTATTTTTTATCATTATGAATGGTAGTTGTGGTAAATATTTATCACCTTAGTAAGGGTAAAATGTGTAAAATAGGGTTAAAACTATGAGATAAGATCTCAAAATCAACCCAAAACTTAAACATATTTAATTATATTTGATAAATTCAACCATATACATCCCAAATTTTAATATATGTCTTTTTTTTTCATTTTTCCTTGAAAATTATATTTATATTATTTTATGTAAAGAAAATTCCAAAATCTCACTCTCTTGCTTTTATTTTTTTTATATGTTCACATAGGTATAAAAATATGGTATGAATGAATATAAATTTTAATTAAAAAAATAATTTATTTTTATGTTTTTAATTTATTTTTAATTTTTAGCAATGGTATAATTACCTTAAAAATCTTACACAACATTGATATAGTGCTTGTGAAAGTAGTATAAAAATCCAAGAAAATGATCTTAAAAACATCAAAAGTAATATTTTTTTGTAATAATTATAGTGTAACAATAATTTTATGGTTAATAATAAGGTATAATTTATGTTTAAATATTTTATATTAAAAATCATTTTCATCTTGATGTATTTAAAGTCATATTAAATGAATAGTGTCAAAAATGACATTAATGATATATTATTAAATTGTAAAAAATCAACAAAATCTTGAAATAATATAGGTAGATTTATAAATAGTATAAAATTTAACCCATTTTCCATTTATTATTCAATATTTAACTTATAACTAAAATTATAACCCTTTAATATTAAAAAAATTGTTGTCGTAGTTAATGTCAAAATAGGTTTATCAGGTGTTAATCTAAAAGGATAAAGCTAAAAATGAAATAAAAACTTTTTCAAGCCTCATTAGATTGATTTTCTAAAACATAAACCTTATAAACATCTAATATAACTCATTTTAGATATATTTTTTCAATAAAGTGACTTAATAATATTTTAAAACATTGAAAAATTACAAGTGTTCCACTCACCTCAATTATAAAAGGACACACCTCCCCTCCCTTATTTACACCACTTTGAGAAACCTATCAGAAACAAAATTTACCAAATTACTCTCTAAACTTTTCTATCCATGAATTATAGGTGTGGATATTCTTAAAATACTATTCCAATGGTCTTTAAGATGGGATATAATGGAAATCAATCGAAGAAGAGGTAATCGCCTTTACCGACTCTTTCATGCTTTTTTCTTCTTATGCTTCCTATAAATCTATTGTACCCCTAAAAAAATAATATTTTTAGTATAATAAATACAATTAGGTCCTATTATTATTATGGGGAAATCATTTTCCACCTCTTTTTCTTCATATGGAAAGAGAAAACATCATTCATGCGTATGTACAGCTCATCGTCTTCACATAGAATAGTAATTTGTTTCTCATCACCATTTTACTTGCAGGATTAAAAATATGTAACTAATGAGCTTATATGATATTTAAGACATGATTATGGTTCTTTAAATATAATATATCATTTAACTTCTAACCTTTCCATCCACTGTAAATTGATAATGATGCTTGTGTTATGTGCGGACTACCACCTCCATAAAGCGATGTGATTCATTTTTTAATTTATACTTTACATAGATGGTAATAAGTATTTACTTAATGAATATATATGATATATATGAAATAATAATTATTCTTTAAAGTTGAATTATTATTTACCTTTCTTTCATTCCATCTGTCTAAAATTGAAAATAGTGTTCATGCATACGTACGGCATGACGTCTCCATGAACAGTGTAATTCATTTTTCTATATCCACTTTTCAAGAATGATTCTAAAAATTTATCTACTGAATATATTTTTTATTTATAGATTTAATATAATTATTTATATAATGAAACTATAACATATTCACAAGAACTGAAACATCCATGATAAAGAATATGTGAGAAAACTAAGCAGTTAACACCTGAATCAATGATAACAATGAAAGATTGTTGACAAATTGGTGATAAGGTGTTATGAATGGATCATATATGATATTATAAATAGGAATATAGTTATATTATAAATTATTAACAAATTTATAACCATTTTACACGAATTTAATTCATGATCAACAAAGTAGAAGTGTGGGGTAATGGGTTTCTTAACTCAATTTACATTCATTGGGTTATACTTCTACTTGATTATATATATTATCCCATGGTTATGTGTAAAATGGCCTCTGATTGTAATAATTTTTATTCAAATTATTTTGGATTAAAATTTTTCATATATAATAACTTCATTGAATAATTCTCACTTCAATATGATAATATTTATAAGGGATTTCATCGCAATTTCCACTCCATTGTCACACATTTGGAATTAAACACCTATTTAATTTTATGTGGTGTATATAATGATCATTTTATATATTTAAAATAAATGTATATTTATTCATGATGATTAAAGTTTATATTCAATTTTACACCTTCAAGTGGTTACAATTTAAAAGTTACCAAAAAGGGAATAATTTATTTTATAATCTCATTTTCATGGGATTGCTTATATTTTTTGTTGAAAGAATCTTATAATCTATCCTTTATAAAATCCATATATTTTATTATCATATGTAAATTTAAGGAGTTTACATGTTTTCTTCTTAATTTTCCTCTCTTTGTAACTTTAATAAAGCAAATAAATGTTTCAAATGAAATATGGTCTTATTTCTCTTTTGATCGGGTATATTTTTCTTCCATGTCCATATTTTTCAAAAGTGTTTTACAAAAGTAATTTTTATTTACTAGAATGATTTATTAATGACATGTTAATTTATCCTTTAATTTTCAAAATGTTTTAAATGAATATTAATAATATTTTCTGAAAGGTTCATATTTAACTTTCTTTAAAAAATCAAAAGGAATGTTTCTTTTTTAACGTATACAACATTAACAGATTTTCCCACCACCATAACAATTTTATGATATGTAGATTATTCTTTATTTTTTCAATGATTTTTTAAATAAAAAAAATTAATGAAAAATTATTTTAATTTTTCACTTCCATTTTATTTTATTTTCCAAAATACATTAATTTACTAAAAACCCTATAAATATAATGAATTGATAGTCATATTTTGTCTCCTATTAATTTTTTCGTCATTAACTTTCTCTTGAAACATTAATTTTATTATGATAATATTTTACTAGATATAAAATTTCTCTTAAATATCTATATTATTTTTATCATTAATATAACAATTTCCTAAACCATATACCATTTCTATATACGGTGTTTTACCTTGAATGTTATTTTATTTACTAGGGAAATCTTAATATTCCATATTCCTTACTCAATATGGATATTTATTAATAAGGCATAATGTTTATGAATTAAATTGATCATCAAATATATTAGGAATTTATTGGAATTAGTAAGTGATGGTGGGTACCGTTATAGCCCATCGATGCATTGGTAGGTCTCATTATACAAACTAGTTTGGGTATTTGGCCAATCCCTCACCCATTTATGTAAGATGTATTGGAACAAAGACTTGATAGTAAGTTTAAGATATCTGAAATTATGAATTACATTCTTATGAAATTAGTTGTTAATTTCTTTACGATTATTTGAATAGTTATTATATTCATAGATAATTTTCAAAGTTACGTGATTATTTATATGGAATTTTTTAACCATCATTTATTCCTTCCATATTATTCTTTTTTCTCAAGTTATTGATGAAATGAAAAAAAAATTCAATTATTTACCTTTATTATATTGATTATAACCCTTATTAAGCATCTAAGATCACCCTTATTTTGCTTCCTTTCCACTAGATATAAAAAAGGAATATTTAAATGAGTTCAAGGATATATAATTTGTTACTTTCACTAATTTTTTATATTTTATTACCAATGAAAAATGGGAATCATGCTTTTATATGGATATTTAATACTACTAAACTATTTAGTCCTTTAGGATGAGATCACTTATATCTATTTCCAATGTTAGAAAGTAACCAATAGCTCTAGGCTATTGGAGTCGGGGTGTTAGAGTTGGTATCATAGAAATTTTAGTAGAAGGCTTGAGAACTAGATTTAGTAAAACATATATTAGGTAACATAAACCTATGAAAGACTTTGAGGATATTTATAATTGATGGATAATATCATAAAAGTTTTAGTAGGGAAGATATTATTTATTTTTCCTAATAATTTATCCATGTATTTATACTACAAGTTGGCGTGGTTTTGACATAGATACATATATGGGTAATAAACCCAAAAATAGTTGTTCGAATATATATCATCCATCATTATGGTGCATGATGAGTGTTCCCTTACTGCACACCTCTTTTTACATTCCTAGGGGATATTCTTGGGTTAATACTTACTTTATTTATATACCATTATGATTGATTTGAATAGATAATTTCCATAAATAGCCTAGGTTAAACTTAAGGTGTCTTAGATTTAAAATAAGGTGTCTTGATTTAGATATCCTAAAAAATTATTTTCATGATTATATGGTTTGAAAATATGATTTTTGTTACTCATTATATTATTTTTTTCATTTAATGGATGCAACTAGAAGGAGCCTTTTTAATACTGAATATGATGGACAATGGAATGATTATCCTCCTGAGAAACCAAATGAAATAAGTGTTGGAATAATAAACCTCGTTATTATTCCCAGTCATCTATCTCATATCAAGATTAAAAATATCAACCTGACTGAATTTACAAACATTTAAAATAATATAATGATGGAGTTTCATTGAATTTCAAGTGATAAGAATCATGGGAAGAAAATTATTCAACATCCTACATGTCAATAATGTTAAAAGATGCACTTGGGGAAATGTATTGAAGAAATAAGAGGATGTTTTACATGTGGATAAAGAGGGTATCAAACAATAAACTATCCATTAGAAAGTTTATAAGATAAAATATAGAGATAAGGATTAGCAAGTTCATTTTATTAAAGGATTAAAAGAGTTAAATTCTACATAGTTCAAGATGATGAATCTAAGAATAACATATAAGAGGTTTGAATTATTTTAGAAATTTACCTTAAAATAAAATATGATTTGATAGATATTGATAAAATTTGTGATATGATTCATTTTTATAATTATAAAAAATAATTGTTATATAATAAAACAACACATATTAGACAGAAATTTATGAAGTATATTGAATTGTTAATGTACCTATGAATTGAAAATTATAATGTATTGATATTTATTGATGGTATTTTGACATCCAGTTATTATTATACTAATATTTAATATAATGAAGTTATATGGAAGGGTTATAAAATGTGAATTATGGGAGTATGTACTGGAAGGTATTGATAACCTTAAGGGCTAATATGATATTTAATGTTGAGGTAATTATGGGTTTTTAAAACTTCGGAACATATATTTTATCATATAGATAATCATGGGACTGAAAGGTGATTTTGAAACTAAGTGATTAACTAAATTTTTAAGGAATATTTTTTTCTAGGATGAGATTTCATTTTAGGGGTATAGATTGAGTGAAATTGTGGATGAATATATGTTTTATTAGTGGTTTTATGGTGATTCATGTAACTTTATGAAATGCTTAGTATATTCATAGAATATATGATAAAGGTATTCACATATTTGGTATGTGATATTATAAGTAACTTTATATTTTCTGGGGATAAAATTTTTATTAAATATTCTATATTTTTGGGTCTTGAGTTTGGTCAAACATATTTTAAAAGAGTATTAAGGTTAAATATTTATGGAATGGATTAAGTTGAACTTTGGGGGTTATTATTGAGGTTTTAGTGATTAATGTATTATATTTTTCTATTTTGGATAATTTGTACTAATAATTTTGGTTTATTAGGTATTAAGAGAAAGTAGGAATGATTTTTTATTCTTCTATGGATTTTATAACCCATTAAAATTTAATTTTAGTGCTTCGGGCATGAAAAATCCATCTTTAATATTCACTTCTTGTTATAAGAGATTAAGTGGAAATTCATCAAAGAACAACCAAAGGATGAAATTTTGATTAAGAAATGGAATGAAATCAAGTAAGTACTTTATCTCATGTTCTCTATCTTGATAGTAAATGAATCCTTATAAATTTTGGAAAAATATCTTGAAATAAAAAATTTATAATTTTATCTTCATTTCCAATGAATTAATGGTGTTTTAACACATCACTGATTTATGGTTTTGTGGTCTTTAACATTATTATAATCATGTTCTATATCACTCTATATTATTCCTTGGATGGTGGTTTTATCCTCCATGTCTATATTTTAACTTCTCTTCAATGTTATCCTTATTTGGTAACCCAATTATCTCTTATTTTAGGAAACCTTTATCCTTCTCACTTCCCCTTTTTAAAAGTTTTGTTATCCTCATTTACGATGTAAGTTTTAAATAAATATATTTTTAAACATCGATTCATATATATACAAGATAAATTTTTTAGGTAATAATATATTTAATGGGGTATAATTTAATACCTTAAAAAATTATTTTAAAATAATAATAATCCTGACGTCTTGTTTAACACGGAACACCAAGATTTAAGAAAACTGAGATACATTATAAAAATATTATTATTTAAATGTGACCTTTTTGTTTAATTGGTGGGAATAAACATGAGTGACTATATTATGAAATATATTTATAATGGTCCTACTCAATAAAAATATATTTATTAATTCTTAGGAAATGAGCACTTAATTTTTATTAAAGACATTTCATACTTTAAAAATTCATTTTCTTAAAAAATGATTTTATTTCAATTTGTGCATTGAAATTATAAATAATTTCTATAAATTTTAGACATTATATATATAAAATGAAGAGAAATTAAATCATCATATCAAAATTAACTCGGGATGAAATTTGTGATTTTTTTGAAATAATTTGTTTTTAGTGAATAGTGAAAATACATATTTTTTAAATACTCTCATTTATTTTCATTGGATAAAGTAATTTAAAAATCCAATTATGTTTTTTATTTTTTTCTTAAAGTGAAATGTGATCAATTTTATAAAATTAATTCAATTTTAATGAGTAATAATCGTGATTTTCATATAAGTTATTTTTAATGCTTAAAACACATTTCTTTCTAAAAATAGTTTTTAATTGTATTTTATGCATTTATATAAAAATTGATTTCATTAACTTATATAATTCAATCTTAAAAAATGGATACCATATTTATAATCATGATTTTTAATTTTTTTTAAATAGTTTCATTTTATTTTTTATCATTGTGAATAGTAATTATGTTAAATATTTGTCGCCGCGGTAAGGTTAAAATGGGTAAAACAGAGTTAAAACTATGAGATATGGTCCAAAATGAAAACAAAACATTCCATTAATTCATTTTATTTGATAAATTCAACATTTTCCATCAAAAAATTGAATATTTGTATTTTTTCCATTTACCCTTGAAAATTACATTTATATATTTTTAATTAAAGAAAATTCCAAAATGCCACTCTCTTGATTTTAAATTTATTTTACATGTTCACATAGGGATAAAAATATGTTATGAATGAATATAAAAGTTTATTTTGAACAATATTAATTTATTTTTAACATTTCAATTTATTTTTAATTTTTAGTAATGGTATAATTACATTAAAATTTTACAAGATGATGGCATATTGCTTATGAAAGAAGTATAAAAACATAGTAAATGATCTTAAAAACATAAAAAGTAATATTGTTTTGATTAATTATGGTGTAAAATTAATTTTATGGTTCATAATAATCCATAATTTATGGTTTAATATTTTATATTCTAATTCTTTTTTTATCGTGATGTCTTGAAAGTCAAATTAAATGAGTAGTGTCAAAATAAAATTAATGATATTTTATGAAAAATGATATTTTATTAAATTATTTAAAAACATAAAAATCAGAAAAAAGTATAATTCAGATGATAAATGGTCAAGAATGTAATCCCTTGGACATTTATAAGACAATTTGTGCCTTATAAGTAAAATTACAACCCTTTAATATGGAAAAAGTTTTCACCACGGTTAAGGTCAAAAGGGGTTTACCAGGGGTTGATCTAGAAAGATAAGAGTAAAAATGACATTAACAGTATTTAAAACCTAGTGGGTTGGTTTTATTTGGTCCTTAAACATATCAAAATATAATATGAGTGATTTTGGATCCATTTTATCAAGAAAATGACTTAATAATAAAAATATTATCATAAATATAATTAATTGTCATTATTATTATTTTAAACCATTTTACACCTCTTTCTGATCGTATAGAAAGTGAAAACATCACTCATGTGTGTGTGTGTGGCTTATCGTCTCCACATAGCGGTGTGATTCATTTTTCATCGTCATTTTACATGGATGGTTATAAAGATGGAAATAATAAGTATATATAATATTTATGAAATAATTATGGTTATTTAAATATAATATATTATATACCTTATTACCTTTCCATCTGTTGGAAAATGATGACATCACTCATGCGTATGAGTGGACTGCCACCTCCACAAAGCGATGTGATTCATTTTTATTTTACGATTCCCGTGAATGGTAATAAGGATAGATTTAATGAACATATATGATATATATGACATAATAATGGTTCTGTGAATGTGAATTATTATTTTCCTTTCTTTTTTTCCATCTTTGAAAATTTAAAACATCGTTAATGCATATGTATGGCATGTCGTCTCCAAGAACGGTGTAATTCATTTTTATATATCCATATTTCAAGAACAATTATAGAAATTTATATAATGAATAAATATGATATTTATAACATTAATATAATTTTTTAAATGATTAAACTATAACTTATTCACAAGAACTAAAACATCTATGATCAAACATATCTGAGAAAATTAAACACTTAACACCCGAAAATGGTAATGATAAAATATTATTGACAAACGGATGATAATATGTTATAATTGGATCATATATGATATTATAAATATTAATATGGTTTTGGTATAAATTAATAACATGTTCCAAACAATTATACAAGAGTTTAAATCATGATCTACAAAGTGGAATCATGAGGTTAGGGGTTTCTTAACACAATTTTCATTCATTGGGTTATACTTATACTTTATTATCTAGGTTATTCCATGGTTTTGTGTAAAATTACCTATGAATGAATTATGTTTTATTTTTACTATATTTGTTTTTATTTAAATTTTTTAAACATAATAACTTCTTCAATTAATTATCACTTCAATTATATGAGCTTTGTAATGGATTCCGTCTTAATTTCCACTCCATTGAGACATATTTTTTATTAAGAACCTACATAGTTTTATGTGTTGTATATACTACTCATTTGATGTATTAAAAATAAATTTATATTTATTCATGATTATTAAATTTTAAATCCAATTTTAAACCATCAAGTGGTTACAATTTAAAAGTAACCAAAGAGGTGGGAATTTATTTTTCAATCTCATTTATCTAGGATTTCTTATATTTTT
Source organism: Viscum album (assembly GCA_963277665.1). Classification (NCBI taxonomy): domain Eukaryota; kingdom Viridiplantae; phylum Streptophyta; class Magnoliopsida; order Santalales; family Viscaceae; genus Viscum; species Viscum album. The sequence continues at coordinate 48,568,915 of OY728138.1, read as the reverse complement.
TATTGAAGAAATATTATAATATATCCTTTATAAAATCCATGTATTTTATTATCCTATAGTTATTTATCATGTTTCCCAGTTTTATTATAAATTTTCCTCTCTTTAGAACTTGAATCAATAAATGAAATGTTTAAATTAAAAGTCAATCTTATTTCTCATTTGCTCAGGTATATTTTTTATCCATATCTATATTCTTCAAAATATTTTTTAAAAAGTCCTTTTTATTAAATAAAATGGTTTATTTAGGAAATTTTAAGTTATCCTAATATTTTTATAAGGTTTGAAATGAATATTTCAAATGTTTTTAGAAAGGTTCATTTTCAAATTTCATTACAAAAAATCAAAAGGAATGTTTCTTTTTTAATGTATACAGTATTAATGTATTTTTCCACCATCATAACTATTTTACAACATTTAGATTATTCTATAATTTTTTAGTGGTTATTCAAATAAATCTATTTAATGAAAAATTATTTTAATATTTGTCTTCCATTTTCTTTTATTCTCTAAAAAGATGAATTTACTATAATACCTATGTTTCTGAGGAATTGAGATTCATATTTTATATCTTATTAATTTGATGGGCATTAACTTTCTCTTGAATCATTCACTTTATAGTGATAATTTTTCACTGGATAACACATTTATATTAAATATACATATTATTTGTATCATGGATATTCTTATTTCTTAAATCATATCCATTTATATATCTAATATTTTACTATGAAAGTTTTTTAATTGACTGAGGAAATATTGATATTATATATTTTGTACTCAATGTGGATATTTATTGATAAGGCATAAAATTTATGAACTAAATTAATCATTCAATATATGAAGAATACATTAGACTTAATAAGTGACGGGTGGGGTCGTTATGTCCCCTTAATAAATCATTGGGTCTCATCATACCAACTAGTTTGGGTATTTGGATAAGTCCTGACCCATTTATATAAGATGTCTTGAAATAAAGCCTTATAATTATGTTTAAGATGTCTAAAATTATGCATTCCATCATTATGAAATCAGTTATTGATGTCCATGTTATTATTTTAATAGTTATGATACCCATGGATAAGTTTCAAGATTATGTAATTATTTATATGGTATTATTTAAAATTCATTTAGTCCTTCCATAATATTCTTAGTTCTCAAGTTTTTGATTTAATGGAATGTGTTTTCAGTTATTTACCAAGTCATATTGGTTAGGCATTATTGACTCATGATATATTTTTTTTTGTATAACCATTATGGAGCATTTGAGCTCATGCTTATTTTGTTTCCTTTTCCCATGACATGAATAAGAATCTTTGAATGAGTTCATCGATGATGAATTTTTACTTTAACTAGGTTTTTATATTTTATTACCAATTTAAAATGAAAATCATGATTTTATATGGTTATTTAAGAATACTAAACTATTCAGACCTTTAGGATGAAATCCTTTGTATCTACTACCATTGTAATAATGTAACCACCGACTTAGGTTACTGGATTCAAGGTTTTATAGGTTAATTCCATTAATTAATGAAAATATCATAGAAATTATCTATGTTTATATTGGGGATTTATAACATAGCCATTGATTAACCAACCTTCTTGAAAAATGAATCAAAAAAAAATAAACCATTAAACATTTTAATTTCACAATTAACCATTCATATTTAATTAACGTTTTTCACATTCTACTTAACAATCATCTTCTATGACTAGGATTCATGTCATGAGATAAACAAAGGAACTTAATATACAATAAGGTAAAAATAACCAAGATCAATAATAGAGGATATTTTTTAAATTTATAAAATAATCCCTTAAAATAATTAAATAAATAGATAAATAGTCAATTGTTATTCCTTAAAAATTTAACCATCATTTATATTTACCAAAAATATACCATTGGTTAATCATACTACATTAAATTTAATTTAACAGTCAGATTTCATCCAACGAATCTTAAAATAAATATTTTACCCTTAATTTTTATTATATATAAAATCCCTCAAAAAAATTACAACCTACATAATAAAAAATATGAGTCTCCACAAAACCTATAAAATATTGTATAGTTGATGTTTATACCATGAATCCTAAGAATGATAGGAATAATTATATACACATTGAATCTGATTTAAACCCATAAATAGTTATAAAATAACATTTTCATAATAATACAGATAATCCCCAATAATTATTGAATTACATGAACTATCATATCATTCAATGAAAAATTACATCAATCCTTAAACAAACTCTAGTCATTAAGAATCATATTAAAAATGAATCTAATAATAATATAAAAATAAAATCACTAAATTAATAATCTATTTCTCAAATTATTTGTAAAATTACTAATAATAATGTGGGAAATAATGAATTAATTTAATAGTATATATTTTTATAAATTTATTAATAAAATAATAGTATATGTACCACAATAAATTTATTTTTTAAGATTAATTAATTTATATGGATTTAAATCGACCAATTTTCAATGATATATGTGATGGGAATTTTTAAGTATTATTTTCCATCCCAATTATTCTAGAAATCTATGAATATTGTTTATTTTCTTTTTCAAATATTACAATTTCTGTGTTTTATTAAATCCCAATATGTTGGATCTATTAATTAAAATTCAAAAAAATTAACCATAGTGTCCTGTCACTTATAAGTAATAATTTCAAAAATACTATATTGATGAAATACATTTAAAATGAGTGTAGTTATATATTCAAATATTTTCTAATTTTTATATAATAAATTATTTTACTAGAATGATTTTATATACTTATAAATATTATTTATTTGTAAATAATTTCACAGTAAACTAATTTCACATACACTTTATTAATTTTATTATTATTATATATGTAACAACCAATATTTTTAGTAGTCATTGTATCTAGAGGTTGACCAACTACAAGTGTATTGGGAATCGAGGCATATTTAATTTTTCAAAATTATAATGGGGATAGATTTTATAAGAATATTTTAATTGATAAAAATGATTTTTTAAGGTGGAATTTTGGGTAAAAATTTTACATAATGATTTTAAATTTCATAATGAGTATATATACTAGATAATAGTGGATATCAAAAGATATTAAGTACCCCATTTTAGGAAACTATGTGCCCAGTCAAGATACAAGGGGGAGTGCCCCCTGGTTAGGGCCACCAGGTGGTTGTTAACTAGGAATTAGGTACCCAATGCTAATAAGATATTTTTTTAATGAGGGTAAAATTAAAAAAAATAACTATTTAAATGAGAATCCCACTTGGGGTTCCCCCTTTGGTAGACGACCAGGTAAAGGGAATCTAATATCTTATCTCATTATTCTTCTAAACTTTTTCTTCTTGATTTTTAGTTTCTCAAGAAGGGTTTTTGCATTGATTTGTCCTCTTCTTTATATCTTATCCCTCTTCCAATAATTTTGTTATGGTTTTTAATAAATACATCAGTGATCTCATTAGATAATTGTTGGGATAGTTTTAATTGATGTGGATATTGATCTTTGTCTCTTGATGATGCATGAAAGAGGATAATAGAAATGGTTTCATGTCATTCTATTACATTTAATCCACTATATTGGTTCTTTATGTATTTTTGTCAAATTAGATTGAAATTGGTTAACTAGTCGATGTATAGAATTGGGTGTTTTATAATTTGGGTATTTAGGGGTATGTTTAGAGGATAAAACACTTTATTAATTGAAGTTATAGCATCATAACACCACTTAGAATGTTATGGCCCAACATACTGAATTGATTAATTATAAGTTGATTATATAATTAATATTTTAATTCACTATAATGTTTTTGTAAATAATTATCCACATTCCTTACTAAAATATGATCCCATGATGATTTTTATTGAAAAAATATATCTTAAGAAAGTTTTAATGATGGGGGTTATGTATCACTTAAGGGGATAAAACCCTTTTTAGGTAGGTGGTCATTAATATTCCATACTTATCTATTTGTTGATATATTTTTTGGATTATGAACGTGGATATGTTGGTTCAAGTTACCCAAGATATAAATATATGTGGTTTACCCTATTTAATGAATGGAATAGGGGTATAGTTATATTAATAGTGAGTTATTGAGTGTTATTAAATAATTTCATGGTTCTAGATGACTAGTTATTCCATGATGAAGGATTCATTGAAGTGGTATTTGAACCTAAGGAGTTTGTCCAACTTTGTATTATGGCTCTAAATACCTAGGGAGATATTATTTTGTTATGTGATTCTATCCTTGAATGATATCATGTAGAGAGACTTGTGAGGCATCCTTAAGTATTACTTAATGTTAAGAAAAAATATATGGTTTAGGATGATTGTTAATTAGACCTGTATAGTGACTCTGAGATTTTTAGCAATTATTTTGGAATGAATTTTGTGAATTAAATGTGGGATATGTTAGATACTGGTTTCTCTCTATAATGAATTATTATGGTTGAACTTAATAATAGTAATAGATTTTGTAGTTAGAGATGATGAGCCTATTAGATGATCTGAGTGTGGAAAAGGTCTATTATAGCCTAAGTGCATAGTTTGTAGGTATGAAAAGGTATGTGAAACACACAAAGTGATAAGAGTATCAAAGATATATGATTCATGTGATTGTATCATAACTTTAATGTGATGGTTATTAAATAACATGTGGGTAATTTTAATGATAAATGGATTGTGGAATGAATATCCTTAAAACAAAAAAGGTGTATGGTTTTTCTTGACCGGATGCTCTATTGACCAGTGATGAGCATTCTAAATTTGATGAGATACCACTAGAGACTAGTGATGTGTAATCAAAGTGGGATGTAATTCTTCCTAATAAAAGTGATTAATATATAATAGGGAATTTTCATCCCCCTATGGAAATTTATGACTCTACATGGTGAGATATTCTACACCCTCAGTGTAATTATCTTTCCCATATTTCCCAAATAACATTTGAATTAGGGTCATTACTAGATCTCAAGTGTTCCTCCTTGTATATTAGAGGCTTCTAATTACAGGCGAGGCCAAAAATAGTCATAGGGAGATTATTCCCCATAAAACAAGGCTCGAGGTTCATTCATGAATCTACCAAAAACTCAGTGCAACCGTTTTGTCTAATGAACATCCCTAAAAACCCCATAGACATAAAAGGGAGCCTAGAGGGGACCCACATGTTAGAATAAATAGTTGTTAAACTATCAGCATGATGTATCCAATATAACATAGTAACATCATATAAACATGGAATAACATGCATCATATATCATAAACCAAAAAAAGGTCAGTTCACATGTTAAATAATAATAGAAATTAAACAGAAATTACCTCTAACACAACACAAAAAAAACCAACATACTAAATCCTTAACCTCTGTAACTTTCTAAAAAACCATGTGTCCATATCCAAATGATTCTTATAGCCTAAGAGAAAAAATTTAAGTATAACCACAAACATCTAAACCCATATCATGTATGTGGATAAGGGGTCAGTCCAATGACCCAATAGGAATCCTCAACGCCCTAAAAATATTGAGTTTTAGTGTGATAAAATGGATTTCTAGAAATATATCAAATTAGTGCAATTATTATCATGAAATAAACCCATCCAAAAACTCAATACATAATGCACATTCAGGTATACAAGTTAGTTAATCATGTACTAACTAGGAAACCATGACATCTGACCTCACCTACTTCATCTCCATCCCGATAGGAATTAGATCACCTAATTCCATAATCCCATCCCATACATGGAGAATCTAGATATATCTTACATAAATTCCCCTTGTCATCCCTACTTGTTGGAGATGTTTTATAATAATTACCCTAGCTCAATCCCCTCTAAGAAGACTACACTATATAGTACCCAAGAAAAATCCATTATCAGGTAATACCACACTGAATAGATCCCAACACATTCCCTTATAGGGAAAGTTATATCAAAAGGTACCCATACACTACCTTCTAATTTTGGGTAGAGGAATATTATAGATCCCATACTATTTCCACTCATGGAAGGGTTTACTAAAATGTACCCAACTATTAGTCACTCATATAGGGTTGGGCGCACATTATATAGTACCCAACCCAATCCTCCTTAGGAAGGGCACAATATAAGGAATACTTTTTCCCTCTTCCATAGGGGAATCCATTCATCAACATCTGAAACATTTCTTAGCACATCTCAAACTCTACCTACTCACTCATGATAAGATCCATCACATCCCATATCTTTATCTGACATACCCAAAAACAGAATATATTAGAAATGATAACTAGGGATTGTTGCTAATTGTACTAGCTTGTTGGATCATCACCATGTCACAAGTAACTTGAGACAATACAATTCACACCTCATAATCCATATGGACCCAAATATTAAACTCTTAAAATTATCACTATAACACACACATAACATGTTGAGCCTCTTGTAATTATTGTCTAACCTATAAGGAAATCCACTAGGGTTATTCAGACTATCCTCCACTACCTAAAGGGTCAATCCAAGCTATCTGGACCAAACTAATACATTGATACCCAAACAACCATTAATAGATACACACTCAATCACAAATCATTATACATTGCCACAATACATAATAAATCCCAAATATGGGTCACATCAAGGATATCATGTTTATGAAATAAGAAATCTCCCACAATATGTCAAATAGACCAAAACTACTTAACCAAAACCTTCTCAATTCCTTTGTAAACCATGTAAAAATTTACTTTTTAACCTATTTCAAAAAAGGAATCATGTTATATCTTACACACTCTATACCCTTAGCAAAAATACTAGGTTTTTTTCAAATGCCATTAAAAACCCCACCACTTGAAATCATCCTTTTCAACATGGAAATTCATTTTTCCAAAAAAACCCTTTTTAAAAGGAAAAGGAGATTTTACTTTAAAACCAACTCACACTGCTAAAATAGGATATAAAGAAGTCCTTTGGAACTTGTTCACCCAAGGAGACACCATCGAACCATTTGTTAAGCTATTTGGTCTATGTTTACAATTATAAAAACTTGATCACACTATAATCTATGGGGAGAACCCACACATGGCATTCAACATGCTGACAGTAATAATGATGATGGAACATGAATATAAAATCATGAAATGGAAAATAAATTTAGTGAATTCAAGGAAACCTACCTCAATAAATAATCCTTAAGTTTATCCCAGGCTCACACTGACCTCCTCAGAGTCCATGGCCATATATCTCTTCAATAAAAATAAATGAATTAATAAAATGAACACTTAAAAAATCTAAATCAGATTAATCAGTTCGAAACTCCCAGAGTGATGTAACGGCATCAAAACCATGAGAAATGTGGTGTGGTCTGCTCTCAATACACACTTTTAACTCATCCACAAAAAATCTCCAAATTAATATCCTTAATGAATAACAATAATCATCAAAATTCTACAAAAACAACAAATAAATCTATAGTGAAAATACCTCAATTCAAATGGGGAATAACAGGTTTAATACATCCTCCTTGGACCTCCTCTACAAGCCACATAAAAAAATCCTTATCAAGTTGGATGATTTTACCATGATCAAATAAAATAATCCCTCTAAATCCCTAAACAGTGAACCAAAATTTATAGGAAGAGAAAGTGGGAAGAATAAGAGAGTATGGGATCAATAAGACCTTGATTCCTTATGATAAATCACTCTCGAACGACATGTATCAAAGTGTGTAAAATTGAGGGGATTTATAGATCAAAATGTGCACTTCCCATATTATTAAAAAATATATAATCAAGGGTATATATAGGGTTTTTTAAATATATTCCCCATAAAATTACTAAAAGTAACCCTTAATAAAAACTACCTTGTATCTTGGTCGTAGTGCGACCATGAGTGGTTCTACATGAAAACCCCTCAGGCAGAGAGGTCACCTCTTAGATAAGAAACATCACAATGTAACCCACCAAGGTCACTACGAGACTACCCTAGGTAGAGTAACAGATACCTTTTCTAAACATCATCACATCTAGACCCATAAAGTATATGAAATGATATATCTTGTATCATAACCAACCTCCAAGGCCCTCGTCCTTCTTGATGTAGACCTCACCCCTTGTATAATGTCACACCTTATGGAAGGACATTGTGGGGAAACCAAAAAAGGGACATAATGGAAATAGTCTTCTTGTGAAGATACCAGATCATTTATAAGGTCCTATCAATCCATATCCTATGGGCCAAGATGTGACCAACCACCTATAGTCAAAAAATATAGGGGTCGCTCCAACCCAATCTAATGCCAACCTGAGCACTCAAAACACCTCCCAATCCTCGATCCATATGCAAGAAACGTCTCTCATAGATGTTCTAGTCCTCATATTCCTTATAAATGTCACAATTCACAAAACTCTCCCTACTACAGACAAAATATTCACACTTCCTTTTAATTTCATAACCTTTAAAACATTTTTAATTAAAAATGCCCCCATCATAATGATTATCATACTTAAGAATCTATGGTGGTCCTCTCCCCATCATTATTGAAATAATTTGTTTATAAACTCAATTATAACACATAGTGTTCTATAAATAAATAATCAATGTGCTTATCTTTTGAATATCAAACCACCAATGCACATTATTTAGTAAAAGATGAGTTGCCATCTCACCAAGTATCTCACAACTCTAACCACAACTGGCATAACATCATTGGAATCATTTCTCTATAACTTATTCATACACTATCTAAATGTTTCTTCTACCTTAATGAATCTACTTCAAGAAACAACACCTTTCATTCCTCTTATATATGATTTTCCCTCAAAACACCCAGTTTCACCCATCATCAAATCTCCACATCTCTCAATCACAATACCTTAATTCCTATATGCATCACAAAATCACCCAAAACAAGAACCAATGATCAAACCCAACACTTGGTTAAATTCTATAACTATATACTTGACCAAACAAAATATTTCATCATATTTCACCCATGAGTATCATTGCGTCCTTATCTGACTCACACTAATATATCACCACATCCACAACCCTAGAAAATATGAGATTCATACATATGTGATTGGTTAAAGGATCCCCACTATAGAAGTATCTTTATAATTTCTTAACTATACTAAAAAAAATTATCTCCATCATTCATGCCTCATATTTTACTACATGTAATGACTAGACATGACCACTGTACTCCCACATGATCACTAACTTGAAACACTAATCATTAAACACCAAGATGGTTCTCAACAACACCCTCCAAACCCAAAACCCTAAATTGTCAAAAAAATTACTCATCTTATGGATTATAATTCTACCCACTATAAGAATCCACTTATAATAGTTGAATCCAGTAAATGGTGTATCCCACCATATAATTTTCCAACAAAAACCCAAATCAACCAGCCTACCATGGACTCATAAACCACTCACATCCATCTACTCAGTCCTAATTCCAATATCTATCCAATTAACCAAAAAACATAATGTTCTATTGAAAAATATATGACATATGCGTGAAATTCTAGATCCAAAACCTAATTCTTTCTTGATGAACCACTAAAATCCATGTAAACCCGACATACAAAGGCGCCATTATCTTTTCCCCTCCTACAAAAATTATCAGGTATTCACCCCCCAAACTCACATGTAAGTTCAATTAAAAAAAACATATAAGCTAAGAAATCAATTAAAGAACCTTAATCACTTTTGGTAAAACAAAAAATCCAATCATCCTATTTTATATAAGTATTAATCTATTATTTCAAGACCTATTCAAATTATTTTACTCAAAAAAACATACCTAAGTTTTCAAAATACCCCCTTTAATCCAAGGGTCATCATAAAAAATGAAATATCAAAATACCAAGAATATCCATTAACTTCCTTGAAAATAGATCCCATTTTCAAATGTCACCTTGAAATCCAATTTCAAAAATTCATTTGAAACCAAATTTTCAAAACACTTTTCCTTGGATTTTCTCAAAAAAAAAATAGTATTCCAAACCATTCTATAAAACACTATCTTTGAAATACATTTCAAGAAAACCCAACTAAATAATAATAATTTAAAACACATCCCATACAATTTGATTATTTTCTTTCCAAAATAGGTTTCCATCTAAAAAATAAAAAACCATAAAAACCCTTACCCCATGGTGGCCATAAATCCTAGTAAATCAAAAATACCATGAAATAAAAATTAATAAAATCACTAATTACAATATAGTTAAGAAAAAATAAATTATATATTATTTTTATTTAATTACTAGTGTATCATAATGAGGAAACATGTTCAAAAAAACTACTTAAATGATCAATATGATCTTGGAAAACACCTAAGAGGGGCGGTGAAATTAGTGTTAACAAGTATTTACCAATTAAAAATTCTCCTTTAAAACATTAGGCTCTTTTTTAGAATTTAAACTTATTTCTTATTAGTAAAAATTGATATTTTTTTCTTTTAACCTAGGAAGTAATTATTATATGTAACACAGAATGGAAAGAAAATGAATCACACAAGATTTACAAACTTCAATACAAAGACATTCCCCTTTATATTCTTGGTATGTCTAAGTTATAGATTATACAATATAATATTTTCATCAATACAAGTTGTGTATGGGAAGTTTTTAGGATAATAAACTAGTGAACCCCACAGAAACACAGCTTCCCATAGTGTCTAAAATTGTCAACTTCCCTTAATACTTATTTAAAAATTCACAATATCTTTATATCTTCCCACTGTGGTCTCCCTATATGCAATGAATCCATTAGGTTCTATGGCATCCGACCATGTATATTACTGTGTTTTTTAGTCCATCTTTGTAAATTCAATACTAGTACATAATATACATCTATATAAACTAAAATATGTCTCATTTAACTCAACTCAAGATCTTTTAATGCCTTCAATTATTCAAATAATGAAAGGAAACTCAGTTCCTACTAACATTTCATCTTCATAGGTTTATATATAATCTATATATCATTTTTTCTTAATTAATATCTAAAAGTCTCAACCTATATTATCATAATATATATGAAAATTAGTATTTCGGCAATTTATTTTTCTTTTCACTACTTCTTCTCACCTAAACTAAAATCATAAATATGGTAGGATTCTTCTTCTTTAGATTCCAATCTCATATGATCAAAATCCTTACCAAAAATGTGGATACTTTTTCTTATTCTTCCCTAAGAGTAATCTTATATATTTCACACACCACATCATAACTACTCTTAGTTTCTCATGCCTCTAAACCCTTTCTCTCTCTCCATTATATTATTCATATACGTAGGTCACTGGGAATTAGTTCAATCATTTAGAAGTATAGAATATCCCCAAATAATTAAATACCCATAATCTCATAATTAATTCCCTCAACATTTTCATATGTGGGATCCCCCCACAATCTCATATTCCATTTTCTCTCAACAGCTATCCCCTATGAAATTCCAAGACTACCATTGCTTTTTGTTTTCCTTTTCTTCCTCATTTTCTCTTGGCTGAATGCGACATGAAAGATTCTTCCTATAATCTCAAGATATATTATTCATTTATTATATATATTCTTATTTATTACTAATATATCTTGATATTTTCATCTTAAACTAATATAAAAATCCAACTCTTCATAGAAGTCAACATATGTTATAGGTTCTTATACCATTAGGCTCGGCTTCACCAAATGTAGAAGATAAGCTCTAAAATTCATAATCAAGATCTCATGTTTTATTCAAATTTAATCATTGTTATTTTGTATCTAACATTCACTATAGATGTTTAAAATACGTAACACTTCTATAAATCTTAGCTTGACCTCTTACAGCTTGAGTGCTTCAAATAATAATAGTGAAAAACCTTAAATTATTCTACATATTCAGAAAGTAGCATAGGTTTACTCACCTCATATTTATCTCAAGAATTTATCATAACTACATTTTTTAGGTATAGAACATTACAACATTTCACAAGTGGTAAATATTTAAATTCTTCATTTCTGATATCCTGAATGGATTTTCAAATATTATTATTTGAAAATCCTCAAAAAATTTGAGCAGTGATCTCCTCATGTTTATGTTACATCATATTAATCATCTAAATGCTTGAATCATGGATCTTTAAAGTATCATTAACTTTTTATAATGTTATAATTGTTCTAGTATAAAAATAAATCATTTCCACTTTAATATAGAATATCATCATTAATTCAACAGTTAAGTATTCCATAAATTCTTGAGTACATTGATCCTTTTATCCAATATTCTTGAACTTCTTATCTTGATTTTTTTCTTAAATCACACAAAAATAACGGTTTTATTGATGTTTTAATCAATGATGAATGGTCCTTGAATCCTCCATATTTAATGTAATATTTAGATATAAAATATAGAAATATTTATTTTTATTTTATAATTTTTATAAATTTTTCTATGTATTGGATCGATTATATGCCTAGGAAGACAAGATACCATGAGGTGGATAGTCCAAAAAAATGATTCAGATTTTCCTTGAATCATAGAAAAAAAGTGATCATATAAAAATTTATTGCATTAATAAATAACTAACCATGTCCATAAACTATGTGGATCAACTATATGATTGAGTAACCAGGATTGGATGGATTGACCGCATGAACAAACCACCGTTCAGTCATGAGTCATTTGATAAATTGTACGACTATATGGATCAATGAAAATAATAAAAATTGATTTATAGAGTTAAGTATATATATTGAATACATGTAAAATTTTATTTCTAGCTATGAGGTAGGGGATTTGTTGTATATAGTTTATCGACCATGAACTTATAGACATAAAAAAACAATAATTTCTTTAATAGGATCTAGGGACCCATAAAACTACATCTCACCATTCTCAATCACATATAAATAATCTAAAACACATTTGGGAGTTTATTAAACTTTATTAAACTCTTTATCACACTTTCCAAGGACTTACATCATATGTACTCAACATTGAGTATCAATGACATTCCATTGCACTTCAAACTTCAGTCTCTTTCCAATCACTTCAAACATTCAACAAAGTGATGGTAACCCTGATTTCTATAGGTAATTATAATAGCACATGAGGATGACCTTCTACCATCTCATTGGTCTTCAAAACCTCTAATCATCTTGCCTTATAAATACTACTTATAAAAATTATATATTTTTCATTATAGTCATCTATTTCTCTATTCCAAACTTTTATAGGCATCACTAGAACTATTTCTTTAAAACTTTTTCTATGTATCCATAAAGATAAAATCTTTCCATTTTATGATGTGAAGAGGTTATCCTTAGAATCTATCCATTTATTTTTCCAAGGAATCCAATACTTCCAAATTTATTTTCCAACATGTGTGAATCACTTTTCATTTCCAATGGTGAAATTTTCAATCCTATTTTACTAAAAACATATTGGAATCACCGTTGATTTAAATATAATGGGTAGATAACCAATACACCACCCAATATCCAAACACGCATTAATATACACAACATGCATAAGAATTTGAAAAAAAATATAAGCATCATCAAAACCCTAAGTCCATTCAATCACTCTCTTTATATTTGGTATCATTACTCATTTTATTTAAATTCAATATTGTTTTACTCCCAATTTTGACAATAATTTCAATGTGGGGAAATCCTTTATCAATCTTAATATAAGTTTTCTCTCATTCATATAAAATACCAACTTCTTCTCCCCATGATATTCCACTATCATTAGAAAAGGAAGTAACCACATAGTTCTTAGAAATGGGAAATGAGTAAGAAGTATATAAGCCTGTATATTTTAGTACAGTATAGAAAATAATAGTATGTTTACTAAAGCCTCCAGGTTGTACATAAAAAACTCTCAATGTGGTACCCATACAAAATATCATTTCATATGGTCTTTACAAATCATAAATTTAAAAGAAATAGTGTACTAACACTCGTTCAAAAAGCATGTCACAAACTTCTAGTTCAAGTAAACTTATTCCCAATTCTATTAGAAAAACACTCCCCCTAGATAAATACACTAAGTATACCCCATAAAAAAATTAGATTTAATACCATACCTTAAAAATCATTATTTGTCGGTTCTATCAAGATTTCATATTCATATAATAACAACATATTTTTGATAGACATCATTTTATTGATAGACCCCCTCATGGGGTATACTTGATACTTAATCACCATGGGAGTTTTCTAACATAAATAAGCATAATGAAATTATGATACCATTTGAAATGGGTGATAATTATAAATTAATACTGATTTAAATATTATCCCAACATGATGGCCATCCTTCTTAACTTCATAAACATCACATCTCTCCTTCAATCCTCGCCTTAAATCCTTAGAATATAAACACAATCATAGTTGATTTTAGAATAAGGTGGACCCCATCACATCCAATGTTGTATCACTAAGGTTGGTAATTGTTTCTTAACCCTACTTAATTTTTCATTTAATCTCTAAAATATTTATTCTTCTTCATGATTACAGACTCTTTAGGTTTCCATATTCATTCAAAATGTGGAAACATTAACTTATTTTAATTCATAACTTTTGTCTTAGCTTGAGTAGATTTTTTTTATTGAGCTATCATAAGAGTTTCAATCTTTGATTATTGCTCAAAAATTATTTATTCTTCTATTTATTTTGTCTATGTTATAAATATATCATTCAGTATATTAACTTCCTTCATCATAGGTGTAGACTGTTTCTTTACATCAGATTTGAAACCAGATACCAATGGTATTTTCAAATTTTTCTTCAACAACACCATCTATTTTGGTAGGGTAGTCATACACTTGTTTGGTGTGTGTCTAGTTAGATTTCACCCACAAAACACAATTAATTTCATAATTGATTCTCCATTCTTGGGAAACTTCTTATCTATATTCTATTTCTTATTGGGAGTTAAATTCTAAGAAGATTTATTTATAGAATTATTTCCCATGGTAGGTATCCTTGCCATCTTAACTTCATTGATATTAAATGATGGATCTTTAGTCTCTTTAGTAAATGAATGATTAATTTTTGGGTTATACATGTATTCTTCATAATAGTGATCACCAATGTTGTACATCTCATGGAAATTATTAAATGATTCAAATATATTCTTCAGGTTTAAATTATTTATTTTCTATGGTGTAAGTTTTTCATTATAATTCTTCCTATAATTTTAGAATTTTATCTCCCTTATGTCAATCCTTATTTAACTTTTACAAACTGACAAATATTTACAAAAAATAATGGCTCTATACCTAAATCACTTAAAACAACACCACTTTCTAGGAAACTACCTTCTTTTTCTTGTAGGCTCAATCTATTGTAATTTTCTGCATGCTATTTTTTGGTGGTTTCACTACTTTTATATGATCAAACTATGTAAAAAGTATTCCTTCACTTACTCACATATATAATTGATATTTTGGTAGGATTATTAGAATATTTATCCACCAAAATATGTAAAATATATCTCTTTTATCCCAGCCTATTTGAAAAAATAAATGTAAGGAATATATCTTTTTAGGACTATGGGTGATCTTATTATATGTGATTGAGATAGAGGTCTCTCAAAAATTTATTAATCTCTCATTACCTCTATATATAGTACTTCTTGAGGATATATTATTCTCTATAACCTGAGTGGTAGTACTCTTCTTTTTATATCTATGATAAGTTTTTACATATACTGATTCTAGATCTCTCAGCATTATCTCTTACTCAATACAATTGGATTAAGGGTGATATTTTCATATTACCTTGATCTCAACATAAATTCTCAACTACTCTATATCTTCTAAAATTATTCATTATTCTTCTTGATTTCTTCCACCAATTAACATTGTATCTCTTCCACTGTCATTGTTTTTACATCCAATTGGACTACTTTGACTTCTTGAGATATTCTATAAAGTCTCAAAAGTTCACGGATGACCTATCCAAATAACAACTTTATCCTAAGAATATCATTACTATTATTCATCTATTAATGTAAATAATTAATTGAAAAGTTTAATTGATTTATCCTTTTATTTAACCAGTCTTAAGTGATTGTTGTATTTTCAAGACTTTTTTCTCATTGTATCTTCCATTTCATTTGACTCTAGTTCTAGTTGTTACTTCTCATCATGTAGTCCCATAACATGTGTTAGTATATATATAGAAATATCAATAATAACTATTTCATGAAATTAATTAATTTTATAATAGAAATCATCAAGTGATTTATTGTTTTCATGCTCTTAAAATTCTATAGAGCTTAAGCCAGCTTCATTTAATGAATCTGTCTCACCAGGTTAGATATAACACTTAACTATATGATTTTCTTCAGTTAGTGTTGGTTTATCTTGTTTTATTGAGATTTTTTGGAGTTTATTGGCCCATTTATTTCCATTTTTTCCAAAGTTTTGGGTGATAGTTACACATTGGTAACAAAAGGAATAGATTTTGATATGTCTATCTGAGGCTATTGAAACATATGAAATCTACAACTCATTAAATAAAATGAAATTTAGTGGCTCATAATAATAGATTCAATTAGAGTAAACCTTCACTCTAATAACAATTAAAGTGACTAACATTATCTATGTAGACACCTAAGTGGTGGGATGAATCAGGTGTTGGCTAATTTTTACTATTCTAAATTCTCCTTTAAAAATATGCCCCCCCCCCCCTTTTGGTATTTAACCTCTATTATTAATTAGTTTAAATGAATATTTTTTATATTTTAACCTAAAAATTAAAAAAAATGAAATTTAGTGTGGTAAGTAAAATAATCACACATGATTTACAAGGTTTGATATAAATACCGACTCTTTATCAGGTTTTGGATGTCCAAGTCATAGATTCTCCACTATAATCTTTTCATAAATACAAGTGTAGTGTGGTTAGTTTTCATCCTAAACCACAAGTTCACCCAAAAGTATCATATCCTCCCGTTATTTTTATAATTTCATGATTCACATAGGACTTCTAGTTAGTATGAAATTGTTGTCTTAGATTCCCACTATTATCTCCATGCATACCATGAATCCCTTAGGTTATATAGC
This sequence comes from Viscum album, assembly GCA_963277665.1. Classification (NCBI taxonomy): domain Eukaryota; kingdom Viridiplantae; phylum Streptophyta; class Magnoliopsida; order Santalales; family Viscaceae; genus Viscum; species Viscum album. The sequence goes on along the minus strand of OY728138.1, from coordinate 48,551,851 downwards.
ATCCCAACTTGTATATGTAAGGATTTTTTTTAGGTACTCCTTTATAGTTAATCACCAATTATATATAGGATTCATCTACATCAACTAGAATATATATCTTTTAACTGAACTCTAAATCTTCAAACACTATGTATATGATAGTGTTCTTTTACTAAATCTTTATCTCTCCAGATTTGAACATATTTTAACTTTTCATTAAGTTTATTGATTAAACAAGATTAATGTATTACACAAGTCTATTATGTAATCATGTCTTTATTTTTATGTGAAACTCTAGTAAGATACTCTTCAATAAGTTTAGTTTCATAAAAAACAAAAAAGTTTGATGTTTTTTGTTTGGTAAACTCATGTTTTACCTAAAAAATCTTATTATAGCTATATTTAATTTTTCTCATTTTTTTTTTCAATTTCAGTTACCTTCTTTATTATCTTATTAACTTCATCGTCTCCAAGGATAATATTTAGATTCATATTTTAGTGATTTTCCCTCTCTCAGTATTCTAAATCTTAAACTTCTCAATTTCTATGTTCTTGTATTCCTTCATAATTTTATTGTGGTTTTTTTAATTTTTCTTGATATTTGAATTTTCTTCTCTGAGTATTCCAATTTCATTCAAACACATTTTAATCTCTATTTATAGGGTATATTCTTTGTTTGTTTCTTCTTCTCATTAAATATGCACATAATTGGTTGTTCAATAATCTTCTAATGAGTCAATTTATTCTTCATTTATTTCCATGAGAACTCCTTGAGATTCTTCTCTTATAGCTTCCACATCATTGCAACTTTATTCAATGCCCGAGAAACATTATTCATCTGAAAAAAAGTTCCATCAAAATAATTTTAGAGAAAATTTATTTTTGAACATTGACTAATTTCTCTTTATAGAACACTCTTAGTTGTATACTTCATAGATACTTTTTTATCATCACTTCCACATAAAATTTTCAAGGGAAAGTTGGCATATGAGTGGGAAACTTTCCCAAATTTAAAGCATAAAAATGTAAGAATTCCTTTATATATACTAATTCCTCATATGAAGTTTCTAGACAAAAGTGAATGTGTATCAGCATAGTATTTTGTACCATCTTCTTACTATAATAAAATTATATTATTTTGAATTTTAAGACCTTTGAATTCTTCAAAATAAATTTATTTCTCTATCATCTCCTTCCTTTTGAGTGTAGCACCTCTTATTATCTCATAATTGATGAGTGTGATGTGATGTTTATTAATACTGTAATCATCAAGATAATTATCTTGAAGAGATAATATATTGGCATTGAACTTTTCTTATGTGCTTCTTATAAGAGTATTCACCATAGTAGAATATTCAATCATTTCAGAAAAACATATAATGGTGATGAAAACTGGGATTCCCTTAGTAAAGATTTATCAACTTTTTCAACTTATTTCATTTTAAAGTAATCAAAATATTTTCTATTAGTATTCAATTTGGATTCATTAATTTTTTTCCTTTATAGATTCTATAAATATCTAATAAATTTAATCTATATTATAATATCTCATAACATTTTTCATCTCCTTTTTTGATAAAGATGAAAATATTTTATTTCTTGCTTTCCCATCACTTTTGATATTTTTAATGTTAATCTGAGCCCAAGATATAATGTCCCAAAATTTCATGGAAATTTTTTTCAAATTAAAATGGGATTTTTATGAGACCGGTCTTTGATATGGAATATAATTTTGAGACCCGGAGTGGCCGTAATGGATTTTTGAACTTTTTTAAAGTTTATTAATTAAACGTGCATGTGGGATTTTCTATCTTTTTAACCAGTTTTTGAATCTAAAATATGAGGGAACCATTGACCTCAGAATAGCAGGATTCACCTAGAAATTACTTAACTTCAGCTGGAATAGGTCAACCAAAAATGATATCTTTCAAGCTTTTAAGAAAAATTAAAAATAAAATAAACTTGTTTATTTTATTTCTTTTTGAATTTAAAAATGTTACAGCATAACGGATTTTCACCCGAATATAACTGATACACTTCTTCATTTATGAAATAGCATAATTACATGACAACATAGCTTAACTGAAATTTTGTGACGCATTTTAGTTTAATGAGATGTTGGGTTAGAGAATCAGGCTAGAATTCCTCTGACGAACTTTGAAGGGATTCTCTCCAATGACGAACACTGGTGAACTGAGAAGTGGCGATGATGCCTTTGGAGATCGGAACCAAGACCAGAGATCTAATATCGCAAACAATGACAACGTGGAGACATTGTTCATCAGAAAAAGAACCTTTTGAGGTAAGGGTTTGTTTTGTTTTATGTTTCCTTATTCTTCGTTCTAAAACGAAGAACATGGATCAAACCACAAACATGGTGATATGTGGATCGCTTGTTCTTGTGGGAGGGTACTTCTCTTGAGGTTTTGCACTAGGATTACTTAATCAAATTGTGATAGAACATAAAATCATTATGCCATGTTTTCTAAACCTCTAACGCGGAGGGCAAGAGACAACACAATCAAGGCCTGAGCCTCTCCGCCTTGTGTGTTTTGTGCGTTCTTTGTGACTGAGTCTTTAAAGTATAAGTAAGGGGGATTCATGGCCATTGAAGGAAGATGGAATCCCCAGGAGACCATAGCCTCAAGCGGTGCGAAGAACGGACCATCGGAGTGAACCCGGTGGTCCACGTAATAACCCACCGACATGCCACGACGATGCACTGAAGGAACCACCGCAACTAGATCAAGCTATGATGGTGTGGAAGGAGCCATCGGCCTCTGTTCCGGTGACTTTAGGTGGTAAAACGCAGCCACCCGGCCATGTAGGTGCACCATGAAGGTAGAAAATCCATGGTCAATTGATCGCGGTAGGAGAGTTGGCCCTGTGGATGACCCACAGGGTAGGGGGTGTCGGACACGACTTCCTGCTCTGTCCCAACCAACCTATGGCAGACCGGGCAGGATGCGGGCTGCCCTAGTGGGCCAGAACTAGGATCTTCTGGGTCTGGGTCGAGTCTTCAGACCTGGGTCAGGTCGGTGGACCCTGGGCTGGGTCGGATCAGGTTGATCCGACCGGGTCGGACCAGACCCTACCCCTTTTTATAAAAACACCAATATATTATAAATAGAGCATCAGTTTGATGAGATGTCTATGGAATTGGGTCCATTGAGACGAGAAGATACTTTTTAGATACTCTAATTGAGTTTTTGAGAAAGTTATAGGATAACCTATTTGTTTGGAAGAGTAGGCTCTCCCGGTACGTACAGACTTTGGGCAGAATCGCGGTGATTCTTATGACGAATGTTAGGAAGATTACTCCCTTGATGACTCAAGGTGCCAGTACTCTTTATCTCTATGATTTGGTAGAGACAGGACTCCCCATGTTTTGGGTGCGGGTTCATTTTTCATTGAGTGGTTTTCTTCAATAGTGTTACTCCCCTATAGGATAAGGGTGTGGGTTCTCAGAGAAGTTCGTAAATGATGATTTGGTACTCCCCTATCATGCTAGTGAGAGTGTCCTACATCCTTGGAGTCAGTACTCACCTATTGGACTAGGATATGGGTCCTACATATCTGACTCTTATAGAGTCGGTACTCCCCTAACGGGTAGGGAGCGGGTCCTATATTGTAGAATTCAGTACTCCCATGTCATTCTAGGGTACGGATCCTCCTTATGAAGTTCTATAGAAGAGTTGGTGCTCCCCTATCACGCCTAAGAGTGGGTCCTCTATCCTAGGGTCAATACTCCCCTAATGTACTAGGTTGTGGGTCCCCCGTAGCGAACAAGATAATATAGTCAAAACACCCCTTCCATTATAGGGAGCGGGTCCTCTAGCCTAGGGTCGGTACTCCCCTAAAGTACTAGAGTGCGGGTCCCCCATTGCAAAAAACTGAAGAGTAGGTACTCCACTATATTACCAGGGTGTGGGTCATCTATTCACTGAGTGGTACTCCCCTACTAGGTAGGGTTCGGGTCCTCGATACACGAAGTTTTACTCCCCTACTGATTTAGGGTGTGGGTCCTTCATGGGTAGTACTCCCCTAGCGGAACCAGGGTGTAGGTCCTCGCTTATTGAGTCGTACTCCTCCAACTTTGAGTAGCAATGGGGTGAGTTTCCTCAATAGGATTTGGAGCTCCCTCTACTGCAACACATAGTTATGAGGATTGGTCCCCTCCACTTGAAGAGTTTGATGCCTAGATAGGAGTTAGCGCTCCCTCAACTGACTAAGGCATGGGCCACTTTTTACAGGAGCGACTGAGGTATCGTAGGTTAGTCTGGAGTAGTGATCCCTCAACTGAGCACAGTGACAAGGAGTGGGCCTCTTCACTTGGGTTTCCTAAGTCTTGCATCAGGTGCAAGGTTGTGATGACTAGACCTTTAGTGTCGAGCACTAGAGTTGGACCTAGTAGAATGTTCCTGATAGAGCACGTTCTCTCAGATGTACCATTCAGAATGGTAGGATTGTACCAAATGGAGTGCATCTATTGGAAAGGTTCCATTAGGGATGGCTGAGTTCATGGAGTGTGATCTCCTAGTTTGTGTGGTATGACTTGATCCTTCTATGGGAGTCTTGAAGCTTGTTGTGTGGTTGGGACCACATGTTTTCTTAGTGGCTGAAATGAGTATATCTAGATGTTCATGGTATATTTATTGGAATATACCCAAGTATAGATAATTGTACATTCCTTTTTGGTTTTTCTCTTATGCTATACCTTTTTGGTTTTGGGTTCCCCCACTAAGTATTTTTTTACTCACCCTTGCATAGGCTTTTACCACATGTCTCATGTCTTGTGCAGACGACTGATGCTTTGATGGAGTCTAGGGAGGACCCAAACCAGATGGTGTTCAGTGAGATCATACAGAAAAGGTTCACTTATATAGATTGAAGTAGCTACCCTTCACCTACCCTTCACTTACCCTTCATGTAGTCTTTTTGGTGAAAAAGCTTTAGGGACATGGAGTTTTACTTTTGGTTCTGTCTTTCTTATGGTGGGCTTGTATACTGGCCCAAGTTTCCACCCTGGACTTTACTTTTCATTGTACTAGGGTTAGTTTTACTTCATGGATTGCATGCAAGGTTTCCTTGGATTTTACTTTCTAGTACCTTTGGATGGAAGTTGTTTGTGTGTGTACTGTTACTCAGGAAAATGCCTCCCGCTTTTGGAATAATGCCTTCAGTGCTAGTCATCATCCCTTGGCCTTTGGGAGGTGGGCTTGACGTAGTCACAACACGGGACCCAGGGGGGAAGGTTGTGACACAATATGATCTCTCATTTGGTATTATGAATCCATATTTTACATAACTAAGCACATCAATCCCCAAAGAGAGAAGATAGTGTGTATTCTCTCTTACAAAATATGAATCCCTCTTCCATAAAATGTAGGAATTAATTTTCAATTAACTAAGTGGTGATGTTCCATAACAAAAACTATAGATAAATAGTCATTGAGTGTATCTTTCATAGTTATAAAGTTTTAGGATCACTTGCAGGGTGGTAATAAGTAAGATGAGGTTGAATCATTTCTTTTAAGTTTTCTAAAACCCAAACACTCTTGTGGTTATTCAACACGGTTATATTAATACTCATGGTTTTTTATGAGATAAAATAAATACGGGACATTTGTTAATGATGTTTTCCTCTAAGAAGGATGATTATGTGCCCAGTGTGTTTTGGTTTTTATCCCATGCACACACAAATATCCTCTTATTATCATCAACTTATTATAAACAAGTGAATTAATGTGAGCCTATTAAAAAGGGTGTTCTTAACCAGAAACAATTCAGAACAAATATAATAGAATGATTCATTTTGAGGAACTATCACAAATGAATTCTTGAGCCTCTATATAGGATAAAAATATATTGATCGTATTCCCCTTTCTCTTCCTTCAATATGATAGCTACGCAGTTCTTATATACAATATTAGCTTCACGTTTCTCAAATCAAGATTAATTTCTTAAACTTTATTTATTTTTAACCTTTCATATCCACAAAATTATATAAATAATTTTTTATATTAAAATATGGAAACCATTCCTTGACTCCTAGAAATTGAATTATAACTTATCAATATCTCTTAAGAATTTATCAATTTTGACCGTGATAATGAACTACAAATATTCCATTTGAAATTCCCAAAAAAATAACCCTAAATTTTTTTCTCTTAATCCACTTTCCAATTCCTTTAATCACATTTAACATATCAAATTAAATCTTCTATGAGACTTAAGATATCTCTATATTAAAAAATATCCATGAATTCCATGGGAATTTTCCATGGATTCATGGATCCACATATCTCCCCTTCATGGAATGGTATTATTGATACGGTGTAAATCCTATTATATTATCAGCATGAATAACAATCTAATTTGAGTTTTTCCTTGTTTAATACAATAATTAAAGTTTTAATCATCATCCATTTTTTTATTCTTAATAATATTTCATTCTAGAAATTTATTAGAAAAAATATAAGTAAATAACTCTTACAAAGTTAGGGATTGAATCTTACTATCATAGAAAATTAATCTTAAACACTTAGGGTTTGATTCAATATTTTTTCATTTTTTCATCAATATTTATTTAATAAGAGTAAAATTATCCTTATATAAAGCTTCACATATCATATGGAATTCTCACATGAACCTTATGAATGGAAAATGACACTTACAGAATGAATATTAGGGAGTCCAATGATCATTATAGAATTAAAAAAAATCCAATGAAATCTCAAATAAATCTTATTGAAATTCAATGACTTTTCATATTTCCATAATAGAGATGAAATGAATTTTTTTTATATGACTCTTATGAATTAATCATGATGAATCTTATAGAAAAAAAATTAATAGAAATTTTTCTACAACTCTGAAATTATATACTTCATAAAATAGTCTCTTTGTAATATTAATTCATTTTAGGGACTTACTAATCACTTTAAATTAGCTTGAAATATCATCTAAATTATCTCATTCACCTAAAAGAATATTATACAATCTCATAGTTGTATAGATGGTTTATACAACTTTAATATTGCTTTGTATTCTTTTAATATTAACTCTTAAGTTGTTTACCAAATCTATCTTCTTCAATTTTAATTGAAACATGTTGTAGTAAATTCATTAAACTTGCATCAATGCAAGATATTGATCTACTACAAAGTAGATCAACACTCGTCATATTTAAACAAATATTGTAAAAAAAATACATTCTAATCCCTAATGGGGTTAAACTATATTTCATTGAAACCACATTAAAATATAAAAAAGGAAAATTATATATTGATAAATAAGGATAGTTTAGAAGATTACAAATAAATAAAAAAAAGATATTAATTATGACACACACATGTAATTTTTGTGATATCTTTTATATAATTACAACTTATTTTAAACTTTCTAGGAGTTTGATGTGTTCTTTTGGGTGTTCAATAGTTCTGGATTGTAGTATTTCATGTTGTGAAAAGGGAATGGGATGTCATAATGAGTCTTTAGGGGAGAATATCAAGTCATGACATAGGTAGGTATCACAATAATAGGTGTTTAGGATAACTAAAACCATATAATCCCAACTTCTAAGAGTAAGTGAATTTACTCTTATATATATTCTCTACATTTGAGAATCTAGTGTGAAGTGTGGGTTGCACCATACCCCTAGATTCCTTCCAAGACATCCCTATATAGAGAATTAATGTTGTAGTGGGTGTGTTCCATGTTGTGGAGGTCTACCCTCATGAGGTCATCGTTCCATGAAGGGAGTTCGCATTGTGATATGAAATTGGGAATAAAAGATATAATTATTCCTTTTTTGAGAGAGGTGCTTCATGCTATGAAAAAAAGACTCACTATATGTCTAGGACATGGGAACAAGTGTTACTATGATAAGGGAATTACACCGAGATAGGCCCATATCCAAATTTTTAAATAGTTACTTTAAATTTATACTTTTAATGTATTAATTCCTTAGAAGGATTCCTTTTTCTCTCATTTTCTTGTGCCATAATTATAAGAGACATTGGAGTGAATCTCTCTCCTACTTCCTTTTCTTTTTTAGATCATCATCCTTGATTTCATGTGGTTTTCTTAGGTAACTCCTTTATTCATCCTCTCCTCTTCTCCCTTCTTCCATTCCCATCAATTTTTTATTCTCATATGAACACTAATGGTCATGGTGGTAAAGTCTTGGTTATAGGTTGGTTTTTTTGGGGAATTAGGTATGTTGAGACTTTTTAAAGTTTTCACCTTTCTTGGTTGGACTTATTCCATTTACGATGAGTGGTATATTCTTGATTGTGGTAGGTGTTTTTGTGAAATTTATTTATTTGACATTCCACGTAATGATTTAGTTTTCTAAATTTATTTGTTATCATGTTATGACTATATGTGATACCCATAGTGGGTTTGTGTGAATATGGTTTTCTATACATATAACTATGGATTATCCAATGTACTTTTAGAAATTAATATTGAACTGAATTTTTTCCATTCAATGTTTTTGTGAAAATTCCAATGATGCTCTTTTGAAATGGTTTTGATGATAAATGAATGGTTTTATCTCTATTTTAATTTTTTAAGGTGGTATTCGATGTTTCAAGGGATTTTTTAAATTTAATAAATTTTTGGTTTTCATGTGAATCCTAGGGGAGTAAATATTTTCTTTTACAATGTTAAACCTTGATTTTTAAAAGTGTTGATCATTGATGTGTCTAAAAGGGATGGTAGAATAACTTGGAACTTTGAGTTTCTTTTCAAGTATAACTTTGAACTTTATGAAAAGAGTTTTAATTTATAATTGTGCTACTAAAATTTTTTCCCCATATTCTATATATTTGTTTTTTACTTTATGGGATGAATTTAATTTAATTAAATTTTTATGTAATACTGGGATAAATGTAAAATATGGTTTTTTCTTGAGAGGGTGTTGGAGGGGATATGAGATTTATGGGTTATGTTTTATCACTGACATATGTTCTCATCATGTGATTCACTTGTTTGATAATATCCATTTTCTTGATTTAAAAGTAACCCTTTACTATTGAGTGAGAGATCTATGTTTATGTTAATTTTTCTAGATTATACATTGGATGGTATACCCAAGTATAGATTTTTCCCTTACTAGGGGACTACATCAATGAGACAATGAGAGTGACTCGAGGTATTATATGTATAGAAATAAAACATAGGCCAATATTTTATTCCATGTGAGTTTTCTCTTTGATCATCCCATGCTTAGACCTAGTGAGTATCCCATTACACTTATTTACTTGATAATGATTTTATCTTTTGGATTACCATTTCACACCTTATTACATTCCCTTTTTCTATTTTGAGTATGTGGAATCATTATTGAGATCATAATTTATTCTTATTGTGATTATTTAATATCATGGTGTATTTTTTGAGTTTATATTTTCATTCTATCATGGATGGGTTTAAATTATAAATGATTTTCATAAGTTGATTTGAATGTGTGGCATCAAAGGAATAATGAAAAAATTTATTTTATGTATTGGATTGTAAGAATGGTTTTGAAATGGGGTAAAAGGATTTTTATTTCCATACAACCAAATTTCCTCCATTTGGTATTTCAAGGTGTTTGAATTTAAAATGTGGAGATTTAATTTGTTTTAAATTAAAATAAGTAATGTATTATTTATGTTTAAAATCATGACATTTAGTTTTCTTTAAGCTTTATTGTGTGGAAACCCTATTTTTTCAAGATTCTCAAAATAGAATTTATTAAATGTTTTATAAAATGAATTGAAAATACTATTTGGTGAAATCCTAATAGGATTATTTTTCACACACCATATGTACACACTTGAGTGTATGTACATTTATATTATATTTCCTTTTAGGTTCTTAGTTTTTTATCCCTTGTTGGTTATTGACCTCTTAGATCATCAATTGATATTATGGATATAGTAAATGGACATGGTTCTTAGTTAGATGTTTGAGTGGTGGCTTGAATTATTTATCATTTTTTAGTAAATTTATTTACTGGATAATTCAACTAGCTTAATATCTTTATTTAGTATTTATTTATGCTGATATTGGGTTGGGTATTTATTATGGATTTTTTATTTATAATAATGGGTTTAATAATTTTCATTAGTTATAAATCATTTAGATGCTTATGTTTCTTATTTCATGTTTGCTTGTTTATTTTTTTGGGGCTACTTATTTTATAGACATGAAAGTCTGATGTATGGATGCACCACACTAGTTTCTCAATTAAGTTTTAACATTTTTCTATTATTATATAAGTTTGAACCAATTTACATTAGTTATAGTGTGATTCCCAAGTGCAATATTACAACTAAGGGTGATCAGGGACACACTTCAAGCCTTATTGAGGCCTTACCTGGGTGATGTTATAGTTTGATCTTGCTCTCTTCATGAAAAAAATGGCATCAAAGTGCCTCTTATTATTTGGTGAGTCTAGTAGTATGGGGATAGGATTTTCAGAACATATAAGTTATTTCATGATTATATGACTGGTCACCACTTTTCATGATAAAACTTGAGTTTCCATTGGTTGTTAGGATTTAAGTCTTGGTTTGGATTTCATTCATGTTTTTTTATAGTGTTTTAATATCAATTGAATTATATCCTTTACTTTGGGGGTTATTTTTAAGTTTTTGGATGAAATTAGAAAACCATATTTGGATGGTTATCTCACATAGCCTTGAAAACCATGTGCAACCCAATCACAAGGCCCTAGAAACTTCTCATGTGTTTGAAATATAGTCAACCAAACCTTGCAACTAAACTATGTGTAGTCATGTAAACCTACTAAATATGTAGTTTTGACCTATTTTGATTTAAAATTTCTTATAAAGTGTTTTTCAGTTGTTAGAGAAGGATGAAAGATGGTTTTTATTATTTTTTGAGGTTTTTGGAGTGAATTTTCTTTCATATTACATTTTATGATTGGTTTATGTTGATACAATAATGATTTTTTTTGTAAAAGGGGATTTCATGAAATTTAATGGTCCAAAACTAGTTTGATCATTCACTTCAATAAATAAATTTCATTAAATATTTTTGTTTTTAAAACCCAATGTTATGTTTTATTTAAAAAATATTTTGACTCTCATGGTGTTTTCTTAAGTGGTTGTTTTTATGATGAAAATTGTGAAGAGATTTAGGATGAAATTAATTTTTAAAAATAATTATGAGTTCCCTGGAATGGGAGTTGGGATTTTAAATCTTGATGGATTTGTGAAATAAATTTTCTCTATATTTTTAAAATAAGTGAAGTGTTTTCAAAGTATGATTTATTTTCAAAGTATACATTTATTGTAAAAATAATTTTTAAATTATTTATAAAATATTAGTTATTTTAATGAAAAGATTTTTGTAGTTTCTTCTGCTTATTTGTTTTTATTTTAATTCATTCTTGGTTTATATTAGTGATATTTGGTTTGAATTATGAAACATGAATTGATTAGATTTTTTTGTGGTATTTGGAGTATTCCCCCCTAGAAACCACTAAATGAAAGGTAGAAAAAAACATTGAATTCATGAGAATTGATGAGAGTGGGGAAATTGTGAACAACTATGCCGAACATTTCTAAAATTCAGTATTATTTTCTCACAATTTAATCATTTATGAATCATTAAATGTTGATTCATTAGAAGGTGTTTTCATCTAGGCCTCATATCAGTTATTTTTTAATTTTTCATCACAAGTTATAAGGTTGTAGTTTCAAGGTCCATTTTAGCAGAAACTAATCAGATGGGGATAGATGAACCTGAGCAGGGAAGTCATATTGATGAGGTTCAATATTCTCATAGCCTTAATTTTTCTTTTAAGAATAAGAGATCTATTTTGTTTTTATAGTATGTAAAAACCATTCATTATAAGCCCTATTTTTTGAAATATTCAATAATTTGTATTCAATATTCCTATTTTATACATATTCAAAGATTCTGTAAATTGAATTAACATAAGAATATTTCCTTGGGGTAATTTAGTTTTGAATGATGGTTTTTTTGGGAATTCATACTTTGTGGGTTTAGATTACCTAAATATTTTGAGGAAATTTTCGTTTTATATTTCTCTTTGGAATAGCCTATATTGATGTTCTTCTAGAGTATTTGGTTATTCTAGTTATTGATATATGCCTCATTGATTTTTTTACCCTTTGGGGTATTCTTATGATCCTTTTCAAGATTCAAGTCTTTTATTTAAATTATTTTCTCATTTTAATCCTTAGGTGCATGATTCAGTAATTGGAACATGTTCTATACATGTTTATATTAGGAACTTTTTGGTTCCTCTTAATGATTATTCCCTGTTTGATTTTTTTTGGGTTTACCAAGGGTTGGTGTTTCAAAAGTAAGATCAAAAGTTATTATTTCCATTTTATCTTTGTGTCCCAAGATTGAAGACTATTTTTTCATATGGAGGCATGTTTTTAATTGAGGTTTCTATTCCATTCCTACTTTGTGGGTTTTCATTAAACCATTTGACCTTGATTATGGTCTTCTAGGTATTATACTGGATTATCTTTACTTTTAGATATTTTGAACTGGTTTCTTGACTAATTTATTATAATGGATGAATTATTATTCTTATCCTTGATGATTTTAGGAAGCATGCTTTTTTTATATCTTTCTAATAGGAGAATTTAACATTTATCTCACCATTTTAGTTGAATTATAAATGGTGGTGATATATATAGTAGGTCTACATATTCTTTAGGTTTTGTATCTTTTTATTGTGAGTTGGGTTAGGCTCTAGGTTGTTCAATTATGTTTAAGGATTTATTAATTTGTTATTGAAGTTTTTATTGGCTTGGTTGTTCACTTTTATTAAGTATTTCATTAGTTCATCACTAAACATCCCACCTTTTGAATTTGTGTCTAGGGGGTTTTCTTTTTCTATTGATTCTACTTTTATCATAGACTTTGAAGGGGGAAAAGTGTCATGGTGGGGATAATATTGGAACCCCAATGTCATTGTGATATTATATTATATATAAATTTTGTTAATTTTAAAAAAAATAGAGTTTGATTTTTTTTCTATTCTTGTTTGTTCTAAAATTTTAGGTTATAGTGGGTCATGCCATGAACAAGGGAGGTTATAATAATGTTAGTATTTGGTGGATAAGGTCACACAATTTCATAGTGAGGTCACACCATAAAGGGATTTTAAACTATAATGAAATGGCCAAGTATCATATGTTGGGATAAAAGAATTTACACATATGATGGTTACATGGATTTATGAATTATTAGTAAAAGGTTGGTCATACCAGGATGCCATTAGTCAGGTTTTTACTCAAGATTCCAGCTATGATAGTCGCTTACAAATAATTCACTCTATGTAATGTGTTTGTGTCATGTCATGGAGGTATTCCCTCATTTGTCTTTAATGTCATAAAGGGAGGGTCACATGATATTCATTTCATGAAAGGGGAATCCATGTTTTTAGTCTTGGTTGTGGGGAATGAGTTTTGATGTGACATGTTTGTTATTCCATGATGGGCCTATATCCAGATTTTTAATTAGTGACTTTCCTATCCTACCCTGATAGATTAAATACTTAAGAGGCTTAAAATTCCCCTCATTAACTCAATCAATAAGAATAATATCCCCTGGAGTGACTCTCCCTCCTCCTCTCATGAATTTTGAAGCTCCTCCTCGATTTCAAGTAGTTTTATTAGGTATATTATTTATTTCTCCTCTTATATTATCCTTTCTTCCAATCCCATTAATTTTCCTTTCCATATTGAACCTTAAAAATAAAGGTGGAAAACTTTATCATTTTTGTAATATTTTTTAGGTTGTGTTTGTTTCGGTCTTGTTGAGGATTTCAAATTTCTTGGTTTTGATTTTTCCAATGGTGGTAAGTGGATTTCTCTTTCTTAAGGTTGGTGTTTTGTGAAAATTATTTATTTTTCATGTCATATAATTCTCTATTTTTCTAAATTGATTCCCTATTAATTTAAATAGATATTAAATACCCATATTAGTAATCAAAAATGATTTCATGAATTTCTATACTTGGCATAGTGAATTTTTAGTAATTACTTTTAAACTAAATTTATTTATGCCAAGTGTTTATGAAAATGAATATGAGGATATTTTCAAATGATTTTGATTATAAATGGATGTTTTTAAACCTATTTTTATTTTTAAGCAAAGTATACAATATTTTAAGATATTGTTTTAAATTTAGGAGGTTTTTTTATTTTCAAGTGTCTCCTATGGAAGGAAATCATTGGTTTTAAAGTGAAAAAAAAAACTAATTATTGTTCCTTAGTGTGTGGGATGATGATTATAAAATAACATGGCATTAAAAGTTGGTTCACAAATCCTTTTTTGTCACTTTATGAAAATAATTTCACTTTAGGAGTGTTTTACCCATGATTTGAGCCCTTTGTATATATTATGCCTTATATAGGATTTTTCCTTTATCAGATTAATTGAATTGAATTGAATTGAATTTTTTTAATTATTGTATGAATTTGGAAGGGTTTTATTTATTAAGAGGGTGTTGTGGGTGTGAATAAATTATGTGTTATGTTTTATTATTGACATATGTGTTGATCATATGGAGTACATGTTTGTTCACCATTACTTGTGTGATTTATGGGAATTATAGGCTATTAAGTGATAGATATAGGTTTATTATAAACTGTTATTCATTATGCACTGGCTAGTGTGCCTTATCATAGCTTATGTCTTTTATGGAGAGTTCCTCGATGAGTCTATGATATTGACTCAAGAGCTTGTATGTTTAGGAATTTATTATTGTCCAATAGTTGATACCGTTAGAGTATTGTCTAGGATCGTTATATGTTAAGAACTAATGAGTATCCTATGATGATTACATGCATGATGAAGTTGTTATCTTATTGATTCCCACTTCACATTTTAATGCACCCCTTGTTATTTTTTGAGTATATGGCACCACTATTATGAAAATAATTTATTCTTATTATACATATTTTTATCATGGTTCTGGATTGAGTTTATATTTTCTTTCACTCATGGTTAGGTTTTCCTTCAAAATAGTTTTCAAATATGGATTAGAATTTTGAATTCAAAGGTAAAGCGGTAATGTATATTTTTTCTATAGTGTTGCAAGAGAGTTTTTGAATTGAGGAAAAATTCTTATTTTTTTATAAAACCAAAATTACACACTATTGGATTTCAAGGTGTTTTCATTTACTAATAAATATTCCACTTGTTTTATTTGAAAAGATGTGATTCTTTATTTATAGTTAAAATAGTGATATTTGGTTTTATTTACACTTTATTATTTTAAAATATTATTTTCAAAATGATATTCAAATTATCATTTATGAAAATTTTTATAAGTAATTACATAGTATCTTTGGTGAAATCCCACGATGACTATTTTTTCAACACCATATATATAGACTTATGTGTGTGAGTCGCTCTTATATTTCCTTTCAGGTAACCTTTTTGTGATTCATTATTGGTTTTTGTCCTCTCAAACCATTGATGGATGTTGTGGATGTGGTGAGTTACCATGGGTCACATGGATATGTTTTAATAGTGGATCAGGTTATTTATCTATTTTTTAGACATTGACGTATCATCCAGCTGGTCATCTGTTTTTTTATTCATTTATGTTAGGACCTAGTTGTGTATTTATTATGGATTATATATTTATAATAATTATTTGGATCATTTCCATTTATTATGACACATTTGGATGTCTATTATAGTTATTCCATGTTTATCTTCTTTAATTCTTTGGGACTTTATATTTCATATGAATGGAAGTGTAATGTATGGATTCACCCTAATAGATTATTAGTAGAGTTTATGCTACTTGGTTATTATTATCTGAGGTTGAAACTATTCCCACTAATTTTTCTTTAATTCTATAACACTATTTGTCATCCCTTGGAGATCTAAAATGTGCCTCGATCATTGTCATGGGCTGACCCAGGTGATTTGGGATGTTGAAATAGGTCAATTAATGAAATTAATTCAATATTATTGAAGTTGTGTTAGTAATACCATACAATAAATATGTGAATGAATATTATCTCAATGATTTCTGTGTAAACTACTGTAAAATTCTCATATAGTGGACTGCTTCAATCAAATCTCTTGAAGGTAAAAACCTATTATCTCATCATAGGAGCTCACCAAAGTAATAACTTATGGATATCCATTAAAAAATAATTTTAATATACTCCAAAACCACTTTTTTGTAATCTTGAAAAAAAATTTACAAGTACATTGTAGTGAAACTTAATACTCTTACACATAAGCACAGTGTGTGAGCCAACGTGACTTTATATTGTTTAAATTTTTTAATTTATTCAATCAATAATTTTAAACAAATTGAGGCGAATTTAAAATAATAAATGATACAAAATAAATAAATGGACTATGTGTGATCTATATCAAACACATGTATCTCCATACATATTCCATTAGTTTTATCTTATAGAAGTACCGAAATCTATATAATCACTTTTTTAAAGACATTGAGTGACCATGAGACATGGAGTATTTTGATCTCATATTTAATTTCCACTCACTCAAAATTAGATATTTTTATTAAAAATAAAATTTTGATAATCTTCAAACAATAGAATATAGGAGATATAAGTGATGAAGGCTAAGATAATCCCCACTCACAATATATATACTTTCTGAAGGAATAGAACTATCACATGATTAAATGATTAAGATTTCTTTCTAAATTCCTTTCAAAGTAATCTTGTAAGTTGTCATGTTTCAATCATGCCACATATGAAGGATCTTCATGTAATTATCAATAATACTTTTTCAGTAATATAATAGAAGATGAACCATTTAATGGGTGTGTTCCCCTATGGAGACAAGTTCATCAAGGTAGAATCAATTTACAAAGTAGATATTTGATGTTATGGTGAATTTAAATAGAGATGCTGCTAATCATAGATTTGGACACAAAAATGTAAAGATTACCTTTCCAATAAAATTAACTAAAATTAAAAAATTGCATATCCTTTCATATCACGAACCAATACACCTCCCCACATCATACCCTAGTTTCATGCTCTATCAATATTAACTTTGAGTCTGCTCTTAGGTGGTTTCCATCATACCCAGTACTCTTGAAAAAAAGATTAGGTTCCCTATGTTTTATAAGAACCCTTAGGTGAGAGGTTTCAAATATTAAAAGATAAATTCCACCAATTGATTAGAGGCCCAAGTTCAATTATGAAGGAGAAGTTGGGATCAAATGAATGCTGTTACACACTGATAGGGGGTTAATAAGTGTGTATAGATATTTAAATCCCCTCAAACTCTTGTTCTTATCCAAAACCACTCTATCAATATTATCACAAATGATAAAAGGAAATAAACATAACACATTTTTTATTGATTTTTTCCTCCGTTATAGATATTTGTATCCCCAGTATGTCATGGTTATTATCCCATGCACATATCTCCCTTCTAATTACCAAAAGCAACTCGAGAAAGGGTATAACTATGAACTCATATAACTTATATAACTATCTAGTTATAATCATTAATTAATATAAAAATCAAATACTTATGAATAAGATAAATAATTAATAAATGAACCTTCACATAGACACCACAGATGTGAATATTATTTCTCTTCCTTTCCCATAAATCTCTAATGGTGGTTCTAAGTTTCTCTTCTTAGATAAAACTACATATTGTTTATCCTCTATCAAAATTATCAAAAACTTATCTTCATTAATTTATAGTTATTTATATCCACCTAATATTATATTATTATTATTTCCATAATAGTTATGGAAATATACTTGAATATTGGTGTCATAGATCAACTCATTCAAACTAATTTAACTCTGAGTCATGATAATCCTTTTATCCCCCTTAAGACTTATTCTTATTTCCCTCATGTGATATTTGAAACATGTTGGACTCAAATTTTCCATAAATACCATAGTTATTTAAATTTTCCTAAATGAATTTGATAATATATTGAGACAAATAAAGAGTTTCGACTTCAGTTTTGGTGCATGAGATCTCCAAATAATTTCATATGCACATTTAATGTCTGGATAAAACATGAAAAAACACAAAATATCCCATGGAATGGAGATCCACTTGATAGACCTTGAAACTCTTCATGTTTATAGATTCTCAAAACAAACACCATAAATGAACCCTATCATGGTCCACCTCATTATTTTCCAAATGGAATAATTCTTCTAGAAACAATCATCTCTATGATATATTGTTCATTATGTTACCATTTTATAAATACATTTATCACTTTGATAATCAATATAGTGTGGTCATAATTCTCTTGTTTTTTTCTATTTATCCTAAAATGGTATTCTTCTTAGTGGTGTTGAAAACTATTTAATGTTTAGTATTGGTTTAAACTATGATCTCTTCCTATATCTTAGTCATTTTTCTAGAATTATGATTATATTATTAAAATAATAATGTTTAATATTAATCATTTTTAAAATTACTTTAGAACATATAGATCCAAGAATTATCATGAGATCTCATTTAAGCTCACCCTTATATAGATTATCTCCATACAGTTCCTTAATAAGTGGTGAAGACCCCTACATGGCTTAGGGGTGCCTTTATGTTGCATCTACACTTCATAGTACATTTATATAGCATCCAATTTACCCTTAGGCATCAACTGAAGCTCATAGATTCCACTTATACAGTATCAAATTAACTTTACATAGGTTTTAGAAATTTTAATTTACCTTTACGTACGTAGTTCAATTTTCATATGACCCTTATACAATATATATAGAAACTTAATTTTACCCATACGCAGATATTCTAACCTATGTAAACATGTTTAAAACCTCCCCAAATCATCTTTAAAAAACAGTAAATTCCATTCAAATATTATTTTATCACTTGGATAGTATTTCATCAGTATCACTTGTCTTAAAAATTAATAATAGATCCATAAACATAACACATAACATGTATTGAAAATAAATAAAACACCATCCTCAACAGAGTTTAGACAAAAGTGAATAGTTCTTAGTGATCAACAAAAACTTATGAATGAAAAGTAATCATGAATCAAATATCATTAAGTATACACAATCTAGATCTTTTTAGAAAAAAAAGAGTGATTAAATAAATCATCAATGTTTTCCTTAAGAATAACTCATATCAGATCTATAATTATCTATGCTCAAAAAAATGAATGAACTAGAAATTTTAAAATATATATATTTACTATATCACTCATAACACACATTAAAACAATTCACAAATAGAATAATCGTCTTTCACTTCCTGAAAAAAAAATATCCTTAAGAAGTTGAATAAGAAAGGATAGAGGTGAAAACTAAAACAATTTCATACCTCAATGAGAGGCAGTGGGATACACTCTCATTTGTAGCCTTGGATTATAAAAATGTATAGTTGTGATAGGTCTTATATGAATATAAACATTGTATTATTTATAGGGAATAAATTCCCACCTAAGAATACTATATTCAACCTTCTCCTTCAGAAAATGGTACATTGTCTCGATATCTTTTAACCTAGAGTATTGTACTGGATTTTTTGACAAGTTTATAGTACTATAATATTGATATCCTATAATTATTGGATAACTAGATTCATTATTCAAGTATTTTAACTATTTTTTCATTAATATTATTTATTTAACTACTTATGATGTAGCCACATATTCATCCTTAGTATAACTAAGTGTCACAAATGTTTATTTATTTAAATGTCATAAAACACAACTTCTTACAATGAAATATACTCCTATATATATGGATTTATTTTTATTAATAACACATTCCTAGTTAGCATTAGTAACTCCTATCAGATTCATTTCACCTATCTTTTCATAAATCAACCCATAGTTGAATGTTTTTGAGATGTATCTCATGATCCTTTTTGTATCCAAAAATTTGTTTCTTTTAGATAATATTGATATTAGGTATAAAGTGATAAAACATATATAATTTCATAAAATGATGTTATCAACTAAAAAATACTTTGAATAAAAAAAATTAACTACTTCTCAATAACATTTATCCCTTAATAATCCTTTCTCGGTCTTTTTCTGACCTGAATTGGTGTAGACATGCCCTTAGCTTCCTGCATGTAAAAATTCTTTTGGATATCCTTTGAAAAAAATTGTGAAACAAAAATATAATCTAATGTTTGAAAAACAATTAATCTAATGAAAAAAAATCATTTATCTAATCACTTACAATTAAACATTTCTTTCTTATTCTTTTATAACACCTCACATAGGTTTTATTAATTGCTAGAAAATATTATATCATTAGCATACACAATCATACAGATATGTGTGGTGTTGATATTTTCCACACACAAATTATTTACCACCTACCCTTTATAAAATTTCATGGCTTTTAGATACTTATCAGGCTTAAAATACTAATCTCTTTTATCTTACTTCAAACCATAGAGTGTTTTCTTTATGTTTTATACCTTTCTACCAACTAAATCTAGCATAAATCCTTAAGTATCTTCCATGTAAACTTCTTCATCATCCTCGATATCTAAAAATTTTAATCTAATATCCATTGGAAATATTTTAGAATCACTCTAATCTATAATAGTTAGAAATATCTAAATAGATTCAATCATACTTATGGGGGAAAAGGATTCATCAAAGTCTACCCCTTTAATTTTTTAATACCCTGTACAAACTAGTCTCACCTTTTTTAGCCACTTCACCTTTATCATTCATCTTATTCTAAAACACCCATTTTTATTTAATCAAATTCATTTATTTAGATCTAGGAATAAGTTCCCATGTCTCATTATTCTTAATCTATTCATGCTTCTAATTGATGTCTTTAAACCCACTCTTTGTGTTCAAATGCTTTCTCAATTTTTTGAGGTTCAACCATTGACATCCAACTAGTATGATTGGTTTTCATGATCTACCTTCTTGATTGTAAACCGTGATTATGATCTCCAAAAATAATCTTAACATAAATATGTTTTCCCAAACTTGAATTTATTCCTTCAAGCTTATTTTATTCATCTTTATCACTTAAAAATGAATAATATGAATGTTCAGTTTGAATCTATGTGTTTTTTTTATTTTCTTTAATAGGTTTAGAACTGAAAACATCATCCTAAAAATTTATAATTATAGTATACTAAATTCCATCATAAATTTTAAGAACTACTACATCATTACATTAAAAAATTATTTATTATTTAACATTGTTTCACATATAAATACTTTAATTTGGTGTATATAAAAATAAAATTCCATCTTTATCCATTTCATCAAACATTCCTCCACTTTTTTATTTTCCCTTGAATAAGCATAGACTTCCAAAAAATATAAAAATGTTTAACATTTGGATTATTTTTAGAAAACATCTCATAGAGAGTCATATCTGATTTTGGATTCTTTTTTCAGATGTGGTGATAGATTGCAACCACTAATAACTTGAGGTGTCATGCTCTTCCATTAAGGTTCTAGATATATCAATAAGACTCATATTCTTCCTTTAATCAAATAATTTTTTTTGAGAACTATATGGATCATTGAATTCATGTATGATTCCTTATTTGTTAAGATAATAAGTAAAATATTTGTGGCTATATTAACTTCCATTATATGATATCAATCCCTTCAAGTAAAAATATTTTAGCTTCTATGATAGTCTTCTAAAGCTTGTAAATCAATCAAAGTCCTATGATTTGTGTGTCATAAACATTATGCATGTTATTCACATGAAATAATATATGAAAGTGATTAAATGTATTTCTATACTTGTTTACCACTTATTCATAGGACCACATACATCCCAGTGATCTAGTTCAACAGTTTTTAATGTTTGAATTTCACATACCTTATGATTTTTATTCATTATTTTTCTATTTAGTATATTTTACAAAAATTAATTATGAATTCCTTTAAAATATTTAATTTCCCTATGTATTTCTATTTAATCAACTTCTATATATTCTTTTGTCCAATATGACTAATCCTTATATTACACAAACTATTTTTATATTTCTATCTTATGTAAAAGACTACACTTACTTCCCAAACATGAAACAAACTTCATGGGGTTTTGAACCCATTTTTAAAACTGTACCATCATTTATTCTTTTGACTATGCATCCATTTTTCTAAAAGATACCTCATTTATAGCATCACACAAATATAATAATCTCAATAAATTATTCTTTTTCCACTAAATAAACAAAAAATTATCTGGACTTATATAACTTTTAATAATGTTTGATGTTCTGATACCTTTGATCTTTAGTAAGATTCCATTTAAAAATGTCAAAACTCCTCCCTCATATTTCTCAACATATTTAATAATGTTCAACTCACCTATAATTTGAGATTAATACTTGTTATCCATGATCCAAGGATATTTATATTTTATAGATTTAAATGCTACTTCAACTACATTTTTCTATTTTTGAGCTCGAATTTGATTCTTATTATTTCTAAACCTCAAATATATACTCAACTAAGTTGAAATAAAAAATGACATATACATATGATGTGTTCCCTTATTGATCATATCTTACAAAAACCTCTAGTATGATTCTAAATATATTTTTCACTGTAACTTTATAATTAAGATATTGAGGCCTTTTAGAGTAATCATCTTTGGTTTTTGTCTCCTCCTTGATTACTTTTACATTCTCAGTCCATGTATAGACCTATTATACAAATAATTATAATAATTATCTAAAAAACTAAAGCATGATTAGTATCCCTGAAATATTTAGTTTTTATAAAAATTATGATATTAAATGGGTTTTTTTCTTGATTGGTTTTTATCCCTTAAATACCCAAACACTATAAATTCCTTTAATGGAATTCTTACTTGAACATTTTTATCCAATGATGACTCATTTCATGAATTCTTTTCATTTCCAAATCTAAATAGATTTCGAATATTCTTCATATTTGTTAGTTGTTCCATATTGTGATTTATAATTTGATTATTAAGTAAATATAATCTTCATTGTAATAGTTCTTATATAGACTTTCCAATTTCATTTCTTACATCTTGTTTAGAATAAATACTTATATCAGGTTAATTTTATAATTCACCTTTCACTTTAACAACCTTGTTCCTATTGAATTTATTTTTCTATTCCTTCTTCTAAAATTCTCAAGTTTTTTTAGTTCATCAAAAAACTTATCCAAAGCAATAATGGTTGAATTCATGTCTTCAATGATTTTATCCTTCATTTCAATATCACGCTTCAACATCTCAATTTCATTGATCATAATTTTTTTAAACTTTTAGTTGAATTTGTTTTTATGAACCTCCTTTTAGTCTAGTTTTTTCTTCTATCAACATTCTTATTTATTCAAAATATATTTTTATTTCCATTCAAATTGTATATTCATTAGTATTCTCTCCTTACCCTATAGTATACTCACTTTTGTTTTGTGAATCATCTTCTAATAGGCTTTCCTCTTCTTCCACCTATTCTATGAGAAGTATTTGAGAGAAAAATCTAAGAATATCTTCATTATCATCACCACATTGTTCACTATCAGATATACCTTTCTAAACTAATAAAATTTTCTTTATGAGTAAATAAAGGGAAATCTTATTCTTTCTTTTTGACTGATCATATGAGAAATCATTAATATCGGTGACCTTTTAGGTAGCTTATTCATTATCATTTTAACCACCAATTATTATATGGTAGTTGGGTGAGAAATGGAAAACCTTCCAATAATTAAAACATTTGAAAGCAATTTTGCCTCTATATTTACCTCTTCCTCCACTTGTGAAATTTTTTAACATGACAGAAATATTTTCAACATAATGTTCCATATTTTCTTCTTCATTAGAGTGGTATTTATTCTCTTCTATCTTTAAAACATTGAAATATCCATAAGGATTTTCCTTTTCATTCATTCCATTTATTTTAATATTAGTATATATTATCATTTCATAATTAATAAAAGTGTTGTGAGGTTCAACAAATTTAAATTCAGCATGATCTCTATCTTCTATGCCTAATATCTTAGCATAAAATTTTTCAGGAAGGATTTTCATCAACAGTTTTACCATAATCGTGTCATAAATAGTTTATGTAAACTCTTAAATAGTTAAAACAATCAATTTTACCCTAGTAAATATTTCTTTAATATTTTTATCCTCTTATGCTCTAACATTTTAAAACTATTATTTACTGAAATATAGCTTTGCTTCATTTACCTTTTTTATTCCTTTATAAATGAGATTAAGCTTCTTCCAAAGAGTATTAGCTTTTCTACATCCCATGAAATATTTCATCTTTTTTTTCTAATAATGTTGATAATAAATCATTCATTCTTACCATCATTTTCAATTTTTCTTTTTTGGGTCATAGACTATACTGAGGTTTCATCAGGAATAGTGAATCCATATTGAATAGAGTTAAGAACATAAATCCCTAGAGAAGGAATGTAAGTAACCAAACTATATTTACATGAATTAAACCTTATTCTACCAAATATTTTGATGTATTTATTTTTTATAGAATTATTTTTATCCATAAAAATCACTTGAGAGAAACTACACAATGATCCTCACCTTGATACCAATTATTGAATCACGTGAAGGGTAGTACAGACTGAGTGGGGAGGTGAACCAATGTGTATAGATATTAAAATCCCATTAAACTATCATTCTTATCCAATACAACTCTCTTAAAAATCTCACCAATTCAAAAAGGAAATATAAACATCACATTTTTTTAAGGTGGTTCACCTTATTTAAGGTTGAATACATCCCTAATGTGTTGTGGTTATTATCCCATGAATATAGATCCCTTATTACTATCACAAGTAACTTGAGAAAGGGTATGGAATTTAACTTATATAACTACTAGAACTGACTAGTTACATTTTTACATCAATATAATAAATAAATACTTTAAAATAATGATCATTAATGAATGAATGTTCCTATATATAGAATTCATAAATTTTTATCTTCTTCCTCTTCCTTTAATAGAAATATCTAATGGTTGGAATGATTTATTATTCTTCAATACATCAACATATAATTTCTTATCTCTCAAAATTATAAATAGATTTTCTTTCTTAATACATGGTTATTTTTATTCACCCAATATTTTGTTAATATTATTTCTATAGTAGTTATGGAAATATCCTTGAATCTTGAAGTCACTAATCAACTCATTCAATATGATTTAACTTTGAGTAAAATTCATCCTTTTAATCCTCATTAAGAATAAGTCTTCATTCCCTCGCATGATATTTAAAACATCGCATGCCCATATTCTCCACAAATATAGTAGTTATATAAATCATCATAATTTCATGTGATAATGCAGTGAAAAAAACCTAGAGTGTCTCCTTTAGTTTTGGTGTAGGATATCTCCAATAAAACTATATATTCACATTTCACACATGAATAAAACATGCATAAAAATGATATAGCCCATGGTGTAGATCTACCCATGTTAAAACTTGGACCTCCTTGTGTTGAGCGCTTCTCAAAACTCTCACCATAAACGAACCATGACATGGTCCACCTCATCATATTCCATAGTGAAGTGTTCTTCTTGAAACACTCTTCACTATGGAGTATTATTAATTATCAAACTATTTTGAAACCATAATTATCACTAAAATCATCACTATGGTGTGGCCATCATTCTCTCAATGTTTTCTAGTTACCCTAACATGGTCTTATTATCTACAGTGTTAAAATCCATTCAATTTTTACAACCAAATCCAACTATGATATCTTTTTTTCTTAGTCCTTTTACTAGAATCATGATTATGCCATTAAAATAATGATGTTTTATCTTTTTGGAATAAAAATACAAATACATTGTTAAAATTCCTTTAGAATATATATATTTTTGAATTCTCATAAGATATCCTTAAATCATACCTTTACATTGATTACCTTTACAGAGTTCCTTGTCTTATGGTGAAGATGTTCACATAACTCAAGGGTACCTTTAGGAAACTTCTCCACCTCTTATTACCTTTATGTTGAGTCAATTTTACCCTTATACATCAGGTAAAACTCACATATAACCCTTATTAATATATCAAATTACATTTTTTTGGAATAAAATTCTAAAGTTTCCTTTATATATGTTGTAAAATTTTAAGGTTACCATTACATAACAAACTGAAATTCAATTTTACCAATATGAATTTTTTATAACCTATATAAACTTGCTACAAATATCTATAAATAAATATCAAAGAACTTCAAACCTCATTCAAATATTTTTTTCTCACTTGGATAATTATTAGTACTTATCATGGACATTAAGAGTTCCTCAAAAAACATCACATATTATATGTATTGATATAAAATATCACACCATCCATAATAAAGTTAATCAAGATTGATATTTAACCTTAATATTAATAATATTTTTTCTCAAATCATAGTCCCATTCTTCATTCTTATCCTTCTAAATGGTATAAAAATTGATAGAAAACACCATACCAAAGGCCTATAATTTCATATAAATATTACCATTTTTTGAAACCATACATCCCATAAGTCTTGTATGGAATCTATCTGAGGATCAACACACATTAAAGCCCCAATGATACTACTGATATACTATGCCCGATCACCATTTAAAAATAGATGAAAAATTATTTCCTCCTTCATGTTATGAAAATAATAACATTTATAAGCTAACTGGATGCCTTTTCCTTTCACTTTATGATTATTTTATAAGGAATAATTATATACATTCCAAATAAAGAAGAAAATATTTATATGAGTCTCTTTTCACTAAAGGATTTTCACCCACACATCTCTAACATGTTTAACATGTACAATATTTCAGAAATTAGCCACACTAATTGATACCAAACCATTAGAGGTAAAGACACATATGTCTGGTTCCTTGAGCATTAAAATTATGAATAATATATTTTTCTACCTATTTTCAAGGACTAATTCTATATTCCTCGATTAATCACTGGTGAGATAAAATGGATGATTTAGAACTGGCCATCCTAGGATGTTTAGTGGTTTTCTAGGACAATTATCATACTAAAAGTTGATATCTTCATATCCCACAATCCATCAAAATTATTAACTGAGGAGATGAAGATGGCCTTGAATATAAATCTAGATCAAAAAAATCAATATAATCTTATTAAATAATTAGATATTATTCCCCCCATATTTAACTTTAATTAACTTTGTATAAAGGGACATTCATTCCATTACTTCCCAAGTGAGTTTAGCTTGCATGCACACCATTGTCTCTGTGATTCTTCTTAAGTTAACCCCACCTTCCTCATCGGTTTTATAAAGTCTAGAAAATCTAGAAAAATTATTTTTACTCTATTATATAGATTCCTAAAGGAAACCATTTAACACAAATTCAATATCTTGGAATACCCCTGTAGGAAATATAAGAACATTGAGGATGTTTATGGGAATAGGCAACAAGACAATGTTGATAATATTTATACTAATTCTAAAGGATATAAGCCTAATTTTATAGTTATTTATATATTTAATGATCTTAAAAACTATACCATAAAATAGTAAATAAAAATAATTCTATAAGAAATAGAGACTTCTAAGTACACTATGGGGAAGATTCCTCTCACAATTCCCATCCATTCTTCTATCATTTTTGACCACCCAGAAATAAAATTATTGGAATTATAAATACTTATATTTTCTAATTTGATGAAATATCCACCCTATTTACCATATTAATTAATAATCTTGTTTCAATTTTCAAAGGATTTATACCTTCCATTGGTTAATAAAAGCATTTCATTCAGAAAGAATATATGTGATGCTCCACTAAATCCAGATCTACCCAAGAAAGATGAATCCTTATCATCAGTAATTATATAATTAAATTTAATAATAAGATAATATTGAGCCATAATGAATAGATTAGGGGTTAGTGGGTCACATTGATGAAGTACCCTCATAAATTTAGAGAAATGAAATTTCTTTCCCATAAGTGACATAAAAACCCAAGGAGAAGAGAATCACTAGAAAAATAAAGTCATAGAACCAATCCTAAAGTCCAAATCATTTCATAATCATAAGAATGTAATTTAATTACATATTATTATAGGAATTTTCTATGTTAAGATTCACTATAATATTATTTCCATATGATTTGGTGTTAATGTCATCTATCATTTACATAATTATTCTAATATCCCCCAATATAATCCTACCTCTAATAAAACCATTTTACTCATCTGATATCATATGATAAATTTAGAATGAAATTCTATTTTTTAGAATGAAAGATAAAAAATATCAATAATTCTACACATGTAAATAGGATGATACTTATAAAAATAGATAGGATCTTTAAACCTAGGTATGAGGACCATAGTGGAAGCATGAGTGAATCTGGAAATGTTACCTCCTCTGAAGTAGTTTTACACTACTTGAATAATTATATTTTTAGTAATACCCCATTAAATAGAGTATAATGATACAGGGAACTAAGTGGGCCCAATATAACTATTATAGTTAAGATTATTCACATATTTCTTTATTATTGATTCTATTGGAATTACATTCAAGATTTAATTAATAATTTTATCCATAGATCTTCAGATATAATGGGAGAAGAGATCATAATTTTGTTCCCTAGGGTAGACAACTTCCATGCTCTACATTTATCCTTAGAGAAATCTCTATAAATGAGACATTATAGTGTTCGCTATCATCTCAAGGTAACTCATGTGAGTCTCATCACTAAGCAGAATATTTAGGCTTCCCAAAAAAATATTTTTAATACAGGCATGGAAAAACACTTTGTTCTTATCCCACTCTCATACCCACCATGATCTCAATTTCTCCTTGGGGTTTTTCTCAACCTCTTAAATAGATATTCAAGGATTAATTTCTTATCTATTAGGACTACAAAAATATTGTCATCCCATCCTTCCTGTAGTCTAGAGTTGAGTTTGTTAATCTATTATTTATGACCTTGTATGCTGGTTTGTTTAGAAGGATTATTATTTTTCTTTTCTAGAAGATTCCCTTTAATCCTTCTCAAATTTTTTATTGCTACGCCTTTTCATTACCTTGTATGTGTGGATTTAAAGACCTAAAAACCATTTTTTAGAAGGTTATTTCATTCATCCACATTATCGTGAAGAAGCTATGATCTGAGGATCCCAATGTTTGTTTAAGCTAAGATTTTAAAGGGCAGTTGTCCATGACTTCATGAGGCATGTGAGTAACCCCAATTTGGGTAAAATAAGAGAGATACTTTACATTGAAAATGGAATGATCCAATATACTCCTTGTTCGCCGATTACATTACCATAAGAATTAACCTAAATGGGCATCCACATCACGTTACACTCACCCAAATAGATAAGAATATCACATATATTGTTTATGGTATGACTATATAATTTCTTAATCTATGTAAAATTAGTGCCTTTCTTTATAGGATGATGAAAATCCCAATATGGTTGAACCCTAACCATTAACATGATCAAAACATACCCAACTACCCGTTATTATCTCTAACTTTAGGATAGTATAATAATGTTTTCAAAGTAAAATAGTTCTCATGATATTAAT
Source organism: Viscum album (assembly GCA_963277665.1). Classification (NCBI taxonomy): domain Eukaryota; kingdom Viridiplantae; phylum Streptophyta; class Magnoliopsida; order Santalales; family Viscaceae; genus Viscum; species Viscum album. The sequence goes on along the minus strand of OY728138.1, from coordinate 48,522,326 downwards.
ATTTTTAACCTCAGGAAATGGTGATTCAATATGAATTATATGGCCATGGTATACTAAATTAATTGTATAAAACACTTCATATGGTATACATATTTGGTTTTATAGTATAAAAAACACCTTTTGTGCCTCATGAGTGAACTATCTATGCTTATATTTAATCAAACCATTACTTATATTCAATTTTCATTACAACCTATAATACTCCATGATGACCATAAACTAAGGATAAAGAAAACTCATACTTTAAGTGGTTAATTATCATTAAAATTCATGTAATATATACAACCAACTTGAATAAATGATAAATTAGAGACTTCATTTTGTATAGATACATTATATCCATTCTCAAATACTTTAATAATACTAAAAAACCATACATAAGCATCAATATAATTATATCCCATATGATAGAGTTGCAAAGGAACATAATGTTTTATATGATTTTAAGGGTTTAAAACACTCAATATATCATTATGTGATTACTAATACATATTAATGTGGCCATTTGATAAATATTTTCTCTAAAATCCATTAATGGGAAAACATATATGAATAATTATTGATTCAATAAAGGTGAAATTTGGATTCATAATCCACATATTCAACTCTTTGAATATAACATCCAAACTTTTTAAATCTACAATATCCATCATTATGAGGTTAATAACTCTTTATATGTTCGTAAAAATCATCTTGGAATATTTCCATTCAAATTATTCTTTAAGAAAATGTTATTTTAAAAATTAACATTTTATATTAAAATAATTCTTTATTAACTTGTTCTAAACTCCTATAGTGACATTCAGTTTAAATTATACTTATATAATCATTTATTTGTTACAAATAAAACATATTTAAGATTAAACATACTCCCATTATCCTGTTTGAAAATATATTTCCTTTAAAATATATTTAATAGACATAAGATATTTTTGTTAGGAAATTATATTTATCTTCATTGAGTGAATATTTTACTAATAATGTATTAAGAACCATATCTCAAATGTTATTAAATGTGTTTGGAGAAATTTTATATAAATAATATTTTACATTATAAAATATAACACTATTGGAGTTTGTTCATATCTAGCATAGTTTAACAATTAACGTAGATAAATTCTTTTATCATGGATAAATCATTTTAATCCTTATTATCTTTTCGAATATGTTATAGAATTGGATGAATAATAAACAATTTGTATATAAATTTATCACATTTTATTCAATACAAATTCTTTTTTATAATCACTCTCTTTTAATATAATAGAAAAAAAGTAATATACTATACACATCCTCTATAATTTCTATAACTAACAATATTAAATTATTACTTTACATCCCACAACTCCATAGTAGAAACCCTTGAAATGAAATTTAAATTAAAACATAAATTTTAATAATCCCATACTTGATTTGGAACTATTTTATATTTAAAATAATTATAAAATATACATTTCTCATCATAAATAATCCAAAATCAAAAAATATATCCCTATGAAATTAATACCTACTCTAAAATCTCCCTAAGGATTTTTCAGACCCATTAAGTATTCTAGTAAATTTATCCTCATGTGAATAAATTCACAATAGAGGAAAAATGACCCTCTTTATTGGAACAACCTTTTAGTTTCAATAGCATATGATAACTATATACCCTCCAATATTCTTCTTTCATCTAACAATTTTACCCATACTATTAAAAAAACGCCAGATCATGGTCAACCCATGTCCTATATAGATATCATCACGATATTTAGTAGATTGGGTAAATTTTTTATTAAACTTATTCTTATTATAGTATGTATTTAATTTTTAGAACCATTACAATATGATTATAAAATTATGTATGTAGCTTGATCGAGCCTTAAAGAATACCTTATTTTACCAAAGTCATTAACTTACTTAATAAGAGGTTTCTTTACCACATAGTCCTTTTATATTTTGTTCAAAAATGTAACTTAAATTTATATATTTATTTGATAACTTAAACATAAAAATAAATAATTTTTTGATTTTATCTCAAATACTTGTTTGGTGATGATGATTCTATTTTATCTATAAAATAAACTTTTGTCTGATGAGTATCATGTTTTATAATAATTTAATAATGACTTTAATTTAAGGTTTTTCCATTAAAATTATTACCCCGTTTATATTTTAAAATATCTATTATTGGGGTAACATCCATATTACAAAATCAATTATCTTCACTAATCTTGTAATTTGGTCCACAACTATACTTGGCAGACAGTCTTTTCAATCATATCAATAATGACTCTCCAATGGTTAGGTGAAAATTTTATCACCCAAATATATCATATGGATTACTACAAAACTAGTCTAGTGGTATCCTAAACATTATGTTTTTTGAGCTAAATTTAACCTAATATAATTCAATGAATATAACCAAACTGTTATAGTCACTTATATCTAGATAAATCTGTGAGCACCCTACTCTGACATGACCTACCCATTTAGATAAAAAAGTTCAATACAATTGTTTTCATTAGAAAGAATCACACACATTGTATTTTAAGGATATTTAATATCTCACCATATTATATTATCTAATTTTATGAATTCCTAATTCAATAAATTAATATTTTTATCCTATACCTTCTACCTAGTTAATATGTTAATAACTAATTAATAAATAACACTCATTAAAATTAATTATTTGTGTTACATATCAAAAAGTAAATTCCATTTATAATTTCATGTATAATAATGAATCCCATACATATTTTATGTTAATAATTTTAATGTAAAGGCTTATAATTATATGAAATAAATCTCCCTAAAATATCAAAAAGGGAGAGATAAGTATCAAACCCTTACTTTTTTTAGATATATATTATGCCCTAATATGGTGAGTGGTCTAAACCAATGTCTCGCTATTCATATATCAATACTCAAGGGATACCATAATAGAATATAATTCTAATATTTTATATGAAAAAATAAAGAACAAAAATTTTTATGTTTATAACCTACAATCAAATCAAAGTCATATTTGAATATAACTATTTCAAATGTTGTAACATACATATAACTTCTCATATGAATGGTATAAAATTTATATGAAGTAGTTTGACACAATAAAATAAATAATAAATCCATTTTAAATATGAAAACTAAATTCATTAATAATAAAGTAGGGATTAAAAAAATAATAGATTATCAATTCATAACTTTTTAAATGAAATTAATAGTTAAGAAAATTTCATAAATAAATAATTTAATGAACTTTATAATTTTAACATTCTTCATGGAAACTCTATAACAACAATGATCGTGAAAACTTCACTTTTATTTCAATTTTAACTATATTATATTAAAATTTTCCATGTAATTTAATTTCAAATCCTTCAAATTTTAAGTATATGATATTTATAGAAATTATTATAATTATATAAACATTTTTTGTTTTATGTAAACATTTTTCATAAATAAAATATCACATATTTCATTTTATTTAAACATTGATTAAATCTACTAAAAATCCCTATAGAATGGTCCATTTTTTAATAAGGACTTTTATATATAATGTTTTCATTAATAAATATAAGAAATTTTATATCTTATTTAGTTTAACATTTATAAACAATTCAAAAACTTATTAACCATGTATATTTACTTTAATCTAGAATTATATCCACCAAAAAAATTTACATGCTTTAGTGAAGTTTTTTATAAATTTTTAAAAATAATAAGTTTTTATTAAAATAAAAACTATGTCCATTTTTCAAAATCAATTATGGTGTTTTTTTCATGCTTAACAACAATTTTTATTGCAAAACATGCCACTTTTCTTTTAGGTGAATATTTTTCAAAGACCCTTCAAATGTTGTAATTTTGAAATAATGACATGGTTTTTCTTATTTAGATTTTTTTCATATGGAAAATCACACTTATATACTAACCATGTTTTTTAGTCAAATTTATGTTGTGAATTTATATTTTTTATGATGCTCTATATCAGGAAATATTTTTCAATCCCATTTTTCATAAAATATAATGTGTTTTTATAAATATTATAATACAATGATGTTTTTCCTTATAATAAGGCATGGTTATGAAAACCCTCATGAACTGTGATATATTTTCATAAAACAAGTCATGATTATAGAAACATTCATGTTATATTTTCTTTATATATTTCATTTTTTTCAGACATAATGAAATTTTATTTGATACTAATGAAGGGTTTTATGTGGGATAAATCTTGTCCAAGATTAGTGGAAATAATTAATTAAAATTATTCTTTACATGTGATCTTACCATATATTTTAACTATATATTATAAATTAATAACACATACCTTTTCTTTATTAAATCAATCTATAAATGTTCTTCTATATGAGGAAAACAATTTACCTAAAAATTATCCAAAATAATCCTTAATCATATGTAGTTCATGTGATATATAAATCCTTAAACATATAGGAAGTACTTCCTTAAATCCAGGGTATATTATAATTATTTACTAATTTCTTGAAGAAAAATAATTAATTTTGTGTACTTTGGTTTATGGGGTTTACCAACGTGAATCTTGTATTTGAATGCCACAATTTATACAAGGATTAAAAAAATTATATATTACTCTATGGATATCAATTTATAAAACCTTTCATAAACATTTCAAATGTTATATCTCCTGGTAACATAGGTTTTGATCCCTTAATTTTTTTAATGATTAAAAAATCATTTGGATGTTCAAAATCCTCTAATAATAATTACATGATGATCTAACTAAATATGACGGTTTATAGTATGAGAAACATTTAATAAAAATGCATTATCATACAATACATAAACTAGATTATATAAAACCATGGAATAGTGACTTTTATTATATAAAGGTGTATAATAGAACAAACCACAATTCAATTTACACTACTATGAAAAGGATATATTTAGAGTATATTTCTATTACAACTATTGTACTCATCTTATATATCTTCATCACAGCTGATAAATCATACATAAAATAATTATTAAAGTAATATACACCAAACACCCTCAATGTAAGAGTCACTCCCTTATACCAAAACATATTTTACTAGATATACCATAAAATATAATTTTTATATTCAAACCCATAACTCAACCTCTTGTTATCCCTTCCTTCCTTCATTACAATATTTTATCAATAAATTTAGGGAAAATTTAATATTTCAAAAAATTCACTTCCAAAATTAAACATGGAATTAACTTTTCAAAAAAATAAATATATTTTAAAAACTAACTTCCATAAAAAAATTAAGGATAATCTAAGAAAATTCATTTCAAGATACATGGAAACGTGATGACTACTTTAAAAACTCCTTTAAAATGAAATTAATATATCAGTAGAAAACTTATTTTACTTATGAAATCAAATGAAATCATTCTGGCATGAATTTTTTTTATAAAAACTAATTTTGAATTTCAAAATTACTTGAACACTTCATAAAATATAAAACTATAACATGAAATGCATCTAACAATCCCCCTATATTAGATTGAAATTTAAATATTATTTAAAAAAATAAAAAATAATTATAGAAACTTACTAATAATATGTTTCTTAACTTGAGGCTATAATAATCCACCATCCAAGTTCTAATTATACTAGTATACAAGAAAAAAACCACCTATGGTAGATTAGAATTATGGGCCACAGAATAATAAAAATACTGATTTTCCACCATGTTATAGAGAAGAAAAAAAAGTAAGCCACTCATAATTTCTTATCTCAATATAATTAACCCTAATGCTCAAATATTCACTCAATTCCTCATAAAATAACATACTCATTTTTTCTATAAAGCATGAGACCCGTAAATCATGTACTCATATCACCTCTATCAACATCATGAGATTGACTTCCCCCGAAACCATATAGCATGGATACAAATTTTCTCAAAACCCATGCACCATCCCACAACTCTATACTGGATATCAATTATGGGGATCTACTTTTCATTGAATAGTTGGCCTCAAATAAGTCTTAAAATGGAATTATTTCTCATTTTTAATGGTTTTAATATGTGGAAATATACTAATTATTCTCAAGAAGGTAATTCCAAGGTAATGTAATATATATCCTCCATAGTGAATCTCTTTGATCTCTTTTATGTGTTTATATACTAGTTTATAAGGAAATAACTCTATGAATAATTCATGAAATTCCTCCTGTGTTAAATGATTTTAAATACCATGATTAATCATTTATTGTGTCCAAGGCACATCAAAAAACAAGCCTATTACCAAGTTAACTTAGAATAGAATTTGGGTCTTCACTTGTTTAAAGTTATTTTTAGTCTTCTCTATCCTCTTTTTATCCTCATGACTTAATGCCCCACCCTGAAACTTTGTCACTATTTATCATTATAAATTTAATAGATCTCAATTCCATGAACCATATTTTTTATTCTAGTACCTAATGTTCTAGTAATGTTTCAGTAAAATATGGTCATGAACCCCTCCCCCCAAAGGTACCTCTCATAGGTTAGTAATGAGTAAAGAGAGATGATGATGTCTAAATATCACCTCCAATAGGCCATAGGTTGGAAAAAACACCAGGGGAATATCATAAAAACAAAGGGTAGTAATTACCCTATAAGAACATGAGGAATGAGAGATAAGATAAAACACCAAGTTAATCTTTCCCAAGATAAAATTAATAGATCAAAATGTATGTTTGTGATGGAATACTAACTAAAATAACTATAAAAAAATTAAAAGTACAAAAAGTAAATTCTTAACCATAACCTAGAATCCAAAATAGCTCTTAAATAACTCCATGAACTTGTAATGTCCATCCTGATCACTAACCAACTTGTGTGGTCTTAAAAATAGTTTATGTTCACATAGGGTGATAATAACATGTATACTCAATAGGATCATCCCCAAATCCTATCATGAAAAATATAAATAAAGAATACTTAATCTGAGTGAATAAATAAGGGAAGCTAACTCATCAACTAATCAAAAATGATAAATTCCAAAACTCACCATGGATATCTCACCAAGTATCACATACAAGTAATAATTCAATAACCAACATGATATCAAATGAAGGAACTCCACTACCACTTCCCCACTTGTTGGTCACTCTACCCCAACATCGCCTACCTTGATCCATCTCACTCAAAATAAACTAGCCCTCTTGAAGACACCTGGTAAAATGAAACATAATATGTATTTAAAGACCCAAACTTATCATATATAAATATTATGTCTTAATATATAAATATTAATTATATAACATAATGATCCATGCGAGAATTGTTTAGGTCTAGTGCCTTTGTAAACTTAGATACATAAAAAACTAATCCAAAAGTGAGTTATATCATATCCAACTACATTCTTCATAAATATAACCATTATTAAACATATTATAAAAATACCATTCTTTATATCCTATGAAAATTAAACATAATAAAGGGTGATCTTATATGTTCAGTAAGTATAAACAAGGGATATATTAATATATCATGAGTATAAGGGTATGATAACATGAGAATAACATTTGAAAAACAATACCCTACATATCGTAGATCATAAACTTAAGACATGGAATAAATCTTGGTAGTTCATCAGATATGAATCATAAATTAATATGAGGATATTATCCATGAGATCGTAACATTGGATAAGATATAGATTTTTGGCATACACATAATCCTAGAAAATCTTTTGTCAAAGCTATCCATAAAGACAATCATAACATGTTAGTATTGGGATAACAATCCATGTACCTACTTTGGTCTTGGGATAACCTCTCGTGTACCCTCATTCAGGCTTGGAATAAGCTCATGTGTGCCCTTTTGGGATTTGGAGAACCACATGTGTACCATTTTAGCTCATATAGAATTAATCATTACCCAATGAATTAGTAGGGGATATTGGTTCTACCCAAAACATAATCCATACATTTTTTGACCATAATATTATAAAATATTCATTATATCAGAACCCATGAAATAAATGGGTTATGTAAAACATTTCATCATAGCATACCCTGTGGAAGAGGAATAGTTCTCATAAACATCATGTCATCCTAAAAAACTCCCATAGAAATAATAAGGATGATTTTATTGGATCATATCCCCAGGAAATATTAAGTAACATCAAATAATTTCATCTTAGATGGAAAATGATATTGTAATATCACTTGGAAAATTTTATTTTGAAAAATACCCTTTTCACTTGAAATCATTTATTTAAAATCTAGCATTTTCCAAATATATAAGAAAACAATTATTTGAAAATAAACTTGGGAACATATAAGGGAATCATTACATAATTGTTTGGTCATTGTGGTAGGAAAAAAATTTCATGTCATATATGTTAAAACAAATATTCCTTTCACATTTTCAGTAAAAGTTAAATAGACCTTGTTTGGAAAACGACAAGAATATTTCATTGAATTTTTTTAAAAAGAATTAAACATATGGTAAAAATTAATTTAAAATCATATATTAACATTAAAACATTATTGAAAACATTTTTAGAATACATGGATATATAAGAAAAAAAATTGACCGAAGAGAGAAATAAGGTTAATTTTCTTTTAAAACGTTCTTTTGAAATCTTGAGTACATAAAGAGAGTGAAATGAATAGAAAACACTTATTCTAAATAAATAACCATATTATAATAAATTTCATTAAATTATTGAGAAATAGATCATAATATTTCATCATTAAAAGTGTAATCTTAACCAATCCCAATAAATAATGTGATTGTAACATCAAACTCTTACCACTTTAGTAACTCTTAAATCATAAGCCCTATGAAAGAATAACATTAAATGAAAATTAAAATATCATGAGAATAAATAATTTAATTATATCATATGTAAAATGGGTTGTGTATACACCTCATAAAATAAGATAGGTTCATAACATAAAATATGTCCAAAAGAAGATAAATTGAGACAAAAATACCTCACATTAAGTCTTGACTTCCTTCATACACATTCGAACCTCCTGTATAATAAATATAGGATTATTATAAATATATTATATAGACATAATAATATTTATCATACCATATATTATTTACTTATGAGATTTTATTACTCAATTATTAGAAATTCCTTGTTAAAATCATGTTTTTGGTAATAACTGCTTCATTTTTCATTATTGTTTTTGTTTGGTATCTTATGTAATTTCATTTTAATCATGGTTAAAATGTCTAAATTTTTTTAAAAATGATATAAATATAATATATAATAATTATATAATTATTTAGATTAATCCATTAAATTTATAAATATAAAATGAATTACACCATTCATGGAGATGGTAGGTTGTACGTATGCATGAACACTGTTTCCATTTTCTCTAAGGATGAAAAAAAAGAAATGTAAATAACATATTACCTTTATAGAATAATTTTCATTTAATATATATCACATTTACTAATTAAATTTATCCTTATTACCTTCCATATAAAGTGTGATTGAAAAATGAACCATATCACTTCATGAGTCGGTAGCCCGCCATACACCTGAGCGACGTTATCATATTCCTATGGAATGGAAAGTAAGAAATTATATGTGATATTATAATTATATAAGTATAATAATGCCATAAATATCATATATAAACATTAAAAACATTATTATATCCAATTTTGATAGTTGGTGATGGAAAATGAATAACATCAGTTCGTGAGGCGGTAGTCCTCCATACGCACGATCAACAGTTTCGTTTCCCATTTGATTAAAGAGGATATATATTAAGTTAATTCCATTAACATAGTAAAATATCATTATATGAGATATAATATTTTTATTATATTATCATATATGAATAATATTTTTAGGAGGTGGAAGAAAAAATAGAACAAAAACACAAGTTTAAGAATGTTACCACTTCTTCGAAAAACATCTTTAGGATTATACCTAAATACTTCTTAGGAGGGTTTAATAATAAAATTAACAACTCTATGATGTGTGGAGGGAAGTAAGGAATATATTTGGGTAGGTATTTTCCAAACCAAATTATTTTGGAAGTGTAAATAAAAGAGGGGTGTGGGTGGCCTTTTATAAGTACAGGACAGGACACACATTGAATTTTTTAAAAGAATAAATTATACCCATGTTTTCCACATTCCAAAAGGATCCAAAATGAGTCATTATAGAACCGTATATAATATAAGGTCAAAATGTGGCTATAAATGGTTTTTTTACAAGTTTATAGGCTATTTTAACCCTTATTGTTTTAGTTTAACCCCCCTGATAAACTCATTTTAACCTTATTTGCGGTAATTAATTTTTTTTGTACTTATTGTTCATTTAGACCAAAAAATTAAGTTGAAATTTTTAAATAAGATTAATTATTTTGATTCCAAATATTTAATTTATTTTTCCATATTTCATTCAAATAATTGGATAATTTTTATTTAAAATTAAACCCCCATATGCGATGAAAAAGTGGTTTTCCATAAATAAATTTTTAAAAAGTTTAAAAAGTTTCTATATCATAATTAAATAAAAAAATTAATTAAAATTACCTATATTGGATTAATTATAATATAATTTATGTAATTTTACTTTTGAAAATATTTTAAAACAAAATTTAACCTTATAAATTCTTTAAATGCATGGTAGTTTTCAATAAAAACTAGTATTTTTTACTACACATCGAAAAATTAATCTTTTTAGAAAAATACAAAAAATTCACCTTAATATAATTTTAACATTTTGATTTAAAAAATTAAGTTAAATTTTTTAAATATATTTTCTAAAACTTTAAAAAAATAATTTTATCGTTTTTTCAAAAAAAAATCAATAAAACAAATTTGAGAAAAAAAAGTGTTTTCCAAAGCATATAAACAAATTACTTAAAATCAAGTACCTATTTAATAATATGATTTATTTATGTAAATCCATTATAATTTATTTTTTAATTATACCTATTCATTCCATAAAGTTTAATGGCTAGGTAATAATGATCAGGTTTAAATAATAATATTAATAGTTTGTCACGGTTCATTAAAACTCGGTGTTGCATGTAATGCAAGCTATAAAAGAAATTAAATTTATTTGACAAAAAATATTTCATAAAATCTTGGAGTGTTACAGTACACCCAATGTATCACATCATCTCATAATTAATATCCACATCACCATATAGTAATTGAGTAGTTTATGGGAGCAACCACATCCTGAACAATGTGTATTATACCTAAAACCATCATAACCCATACACAACATATCTATAATAATCCTTAAGATACTATATCCAAAGATACATGGGTGTGAAATAACCACAATCCATTACATCCCACTATACAAATATATTTTAAATGTCACCATTTTTTATAATAAAACATAATACTATAAGGAGAAGACAGTAAGGGAAGAGGGGTTAGTCAGCCATCCATTCCTCGCCAACTGGGATTTTGGGGGAAACACCCTTCAGAGTCCACTGGTTTTGGTCTCCCTACTGACATGTGTGGGTTTGGGTATGAAATTAAAAAATATATAGAATATATATATCTCACAAACCACATTATGGGAAACTACCAAACCTTAACCTTAATTGTAGTTATCATCTCTAAAATACTCGATTTCCACTACTAAGGATTGGGTATCCTATAAGCAAAAAAAATATTTTAAGATACTTTTAATTAATTACTTCTTTTATCATTTCACATTTATAAGTAGTAAAAACAAAATTACAAGCCCTCCAATCATAATCCAACCTCTTACAAGGTTACTCAATAATTATTATCATTACAACTTCCCAAAAAGCCTCTAACCCCATGGGTAAAATTATTTTACATTCATTATCATTCTATAATTTCTTGTCCTCTAGGACTCATCATAATATACCATAAAAGATATATCAATCATTAAATTACATATGTGTTAAGAAGTAAGAAAATTAAATAAAAAAAGTAAACCTGATCATAAGTCCTTTAAAGTAGATTCATTATCAAGTAAGCATCCCAACTATCAGTGGAAAAAACAACAAGAAATCATAAATTCAACCTATTCCATCAAACCTAGTGTCATCCCTAACACCAACGTGCATATAATAATCTATACAGCCATAAAAAAACCAACTACTACCACTAACTCAATCCTCCCCACCCATTCTCTTCAAACCATCAGCCATATCAAGATCACATCACATCATATATCAAGGATCCTCATCTAGATAAATCACACATGGCAACAAGAAAACAACAAATAGTTAATAAGTCATTTAGGATCTAGAACTATAGAATCTAGACTTCATAAGAAAATGGTCTCTCTCAACCACAAACAATTATCATTTCCAAAAAACCAATTGTATACCATCTTGAATTAATATATTCATTTATCGTAGGTTACAACCACAGGAAACCTTAGGCATATTCTATCAATAGATAAGAATCATTTAAACATACTTCAAGCATAAATTATAATTTCTTTAAATTACAAGGAAGAATGAATTCAAATTAGACATCCATGTCATTTATTTAGCTAACAATAATTACTATATTTATGCTCTTTATCCAATTTCCAAGAACAATAAACATGATAAACCATATCATAAGCATAGATAGCACACTATCTAGAAAATATAGAGTGAAACCACTAACACATAATAAACACATGAAAACACTAAAACCAAAACCAATTTATTTATTTAATCTGATTCAATCTTCATAAATTTAATTCCACTATTACCTAATGAGATAAAGGATGATTACTTTATGATTTATCATAAAAACATGGAGAAACAATGAATCTCCTACCTCAATTTAGAAGTTCAATGTTCTCCAAGAAAGAACAGATGATCGAGGGTCAACTGTCACTGAACCTGAAGGAATATTCACGGGAACCAATCACCATTAAGAAACCATCAAAATGCTCAAATCTCAGCCCAGAATAGAGGATTTAGAACATCAAACATCTAGAAAAAATGATGAGTGAATAGAGAGGGGAAAGGTGAAGGTACCTTGAACTAAGGGACCTCAATTATCTATGATCCAAGGGTTATAATCCTCATTAATTCTATTAATGGGTACTGAGGGGGTAGAACTAACACTTAACTAGTGACAATTTCTATCAATGGAACCTCAACATGAGAAAATGAACCAACTATACCCTAGGTTCATCTGAATCTTCTATAGATATAAGGAATATTCAAAAAGTGGATCGCAGATCGATTAATAGGGAGAGAAATAGTTAAAATAACATTCAAGACCCTCATAGAATTTCATGCATTTTACCCTTTGAACGAGTTAAGATTCATTAATAACATCAGTCATTTCATCCATTCAAATTACATTTCAACCATCACTATGAGATGGTCCAAGTCATAGTGGCTCATCTAACCTCTTCCATGACTAGAAAAAACAACCTAGTGCCAAGAACCTGGCTATTTTCTCATTTCCGCACCCAGTCCCTTGATGTGGTGAGCTCTAGATCCTTGTTTTATATAGGTGGACTCCAGAAGAACTGGGCCTAGCACCACACACACCATGGGTGTTTCCACCCAACCCATTTTATATAGGGATAACTCCAAATTGAAAGTCCCTTTAAAATATCTTGAGGAGAAGTTTCATTAGTTGTGGTCACCTCAACACCACATGGCCAACAACTATGCATCCAAAACCCAAAACATCCAGTACTACACCCTCTTCTAGGGTGAGGTAACCCCTTCAAAGTCCAAAACACTTCCCTAGACTTTAGAACACTCACAAAATCCACTTCATAACCACTAAAACTTATAAAAATGAAAACACTACAAAAAATGATGGTTATCTGTGGTTATTTATTCATCTAGTGGTGGTTTAATCTGCCACCTAATTTTTTAGTGGTGGTTCATAAAAATGTTGTGTATTTCATGGTCTCTGGTCAATTATCAATGGTTTATTTTATTTCACAACAGTTTTTTGAAGTATAATTTTTGGAGAATTTAACAGTGGTTCATTGTTTAATTAGTGATGGTTTTTTAATAAGAAAAATATCTATTAGGAATATAAATAAAATAAAAATAACCTCTCTAAAGCATTTAATAGTGGTTATTTTTAGCATTAGTTAATCTGAACCACCACTAAATACATATAGTAATATATATTTAGTGGTGATTACAAAAAATTTCCGCTAAATCTGTTTTGATTTTTAAAAAATATATATTTAACAAAAACCTATAAATATACAAAAACGGGCATGCTTTAAAATAAAATATAAATATGTGATAAACTCATCATTCTTACATCACACATCCATAGTCATAAAAATATCCATTATCATTGCAACCTAAGTCCCAGTCACCCCATACATCAACCAATACCTCGATAGTCAATATATATATATATATAATATGTCCAAAAATAACCCATGACAAATATACATCCATGTAAGGACCTCCACTACTTCTGTCTTCCTCCACATCATCTCATCAACTAAAACTGACCATTCCATCTCATCAGTTGTAATAAAAAATGAAACAAAAATTAAAACTAAACATAATAAATCAGAATTACAGTAGAATAATTGATAAAATTTAAACACACCACAAAAACTAAGAACCGTCATGACTGCCTTCTAAAAAATAAAATGTATCGGAATGGTCAACCTCCTACCTACTGTCGACATCTTCCACCAACAATGAAAACTAGAATATTTTAGAAAATAAATACAAAAGAGAAAAGACACAGAATATATTCTTAATGTTTCACATAAAATTTGAAATTTTATTAATCAAAAAGAGTTAATTAACATAAAAAATAATATATAATGCAAAACACTTTGAAAATAGAAACATACCTATTTAAGATAAGATTAAACACTTGAAACTAAAAAGAGATAAGTAAATATTTAAAATTATTTTTAAAGTGACGTGTGGTGTGGTTGAAATTTATTTAATAAAAAAAATATTTTGATATCACAACATGTACTATATTTCAAAAACAACTAATTGGAGGTTATTCCATGATTTCATATCAATATGAGACTGGTTACTATAGTTTTGATCATTCCGCGCACGTTTTAGTGTTTTAAAACACTAAAAATGTGTTTACAACCATAATGGGAAAATTTTTATCCAGAATAGCATTTTGTAAGTTCCTACAATTCAAAATTGATTCTACAATCATTGTCCCCTGATTTTAGGAAAATATGATGTCTTTTTACTAGTTTTGACCATTCCATGCACATTTCAGTGTTTTAAAACACTAAAAACGCATTTACGGTCATAATAGGAAACCCCTCACTTCAAATGATGTGTCTTCTATTCCTAAATTTCAAAATTAAATCTACGATTGTTTTCCCCATATTTCAGAATAATTTGATGTCGTTTTTTTGGTTTTCACCACTCCACACACGTTTTAGTGTTTAAAAACACTAAAATGAATTTGTGTCCATAACGGGAAAAATGTCTTTCAAAATTACATACAATCATTTACTACATTTCAAAATTAAATATATAGTGGTTCTACCATGATTTAAAATCAATCGAAGGTTTTTGTCTGTTTTTTATCATTCCATGCATGTTTTATTATTTTAAAACACTAAAAAAAATTTACGGCCATAACAGACTAACCTTCATTTGGAATGATGTTCCATAAGTTCTAAAATTTCAAAATTAAATCTATGGTTATTGTCCTGTGATTTCATAACAATTCAGGTTTTGACCATCCCATGCATGTTTTAGTGTTTTAAAATACTAAAAACACATTTATAGCTATAACGGAAAAACTATAATTTAGAATGGCGTGTCATCAGTTCCTACACTTAAAAATTAAATCTTAAGTGTTTTACCTCTGATTTTAGGACAATTCAGTGTCATTTTTCTAGTTTTTCCTTTCCACACACATGTTAGTGTTTTAAAACACAAAAAATGTGTTTACGGGAAAAATGGAAAAACCATCATTTAGAAAGATGTGTCTTCAGTTATTACATTTTACAATTAAATATATGGTTTTTTTCCCTGATTTCAGTGAAATTAGACATCGTTTGCCTAGTTTTGACCCCCCCCCCCCCTCCCCCTCGAAACTTGTTTTTAAAGGCTTTTATACCTTTCATAAGTGTTTACTGAGTAATTCTGATCACACCGCACATCGGATTGGCATGTTGTCTGCACATACACATAAAAAACAACTAATTGGTGGTTTTATCTTGATTTTAGGATAATATGATGTCATTTGTTTGGTTTTGACCATTTCATGCACGTTTTAGTGTTTTGAAACACTAAAAACACATCTACAACCATAATGGGGAAACTGTCATTCGTAATGATGTTCCATCAATTCCTACATTTAAAAAATTAAATCTATGGTGGTTTTAACTTGATTTTAGGACAATCTGGCATCATTTTCTTAGTTTTTACCATTTCACACACATTTTAGTATTTTAAAATACTAAAAACGTTTTTAATGTCATAATTGGAAAACCATCATTCGGAATGATGTATTGTTGGTTCCTAAATTTCACAATTAAATTTAAGTTTTTTTTACCCTAATTTCAGGACAATCCAAAATCATTTTTCTAGTTTTTATTGTTCTATACACGTTTTACTCTTTTAAAACACTAAAAATGTGTTTACGAACATAGTAGAAAACCCATCATTCGGAATGATGTGTCATCAGTTACTACATTTCAAAATTAAGTGTACGGTCATTTTACCCATATTTCAGGACAATATGACATTGTTTTTTTAGTTATGATCGTTCCATGCATGTTTTAGTGTTTTAAAACACTAAAAACACGTTTACATCCATAATGGGAAAACCGTCATTTGAAATTACGTGTCGTAGGTTCCTAAATTTTAAATTTAAATGTATGTTCATTGTAAATTTATTTGAGTACAATATGACATGTTTTGTCTAGTTTTTACCAATCCATGCACATTTTAGTGTTTTAAAACACTAAAAACGCATTTACGGCCATAATGGGAAAACAATCATTCAGAATGATGTGTCGTCAGTTCTTACATTTCAAAATTAAATGTATGGTCATTATACCCTTATTTTAAGATAATATGAAATCTTTTGTCTATTTTTGACCATTCCATGCATGTTTTAGTGTTTTAAAATACTAAAAATGCATTTACAACCATAACGGGGAAACCGTCATTCTGAATGATGTGTCATTGGTTCTTATATTTCACAATTAAATGTAAGTTTTTTTACCACTAATTTCAGAAAAATATGACATCGTTTTTCTGGTTTTGACCATTCCATGCCTGTTTTAGTGTTTTAAGACACTAAAAACACATTTAAAGCCATAACAGTCAAACCGTCATTTCGAATGATGTTTCGTCATTTCCTATATTTCACAATTAAATATACATTCATTATCCCATGAGTTCAAGGAAATATGACATTGTTTTCCTAGTTTTGACCCATCAACACTTCTTTTTAAGGGATTTTTTACCTTTCATAACTGTTTACCAAGAAAACAAGCTCATATTGTTTTCAAAATTATAGATAATGATCTATAATTTATTTTTGATGTGTAGGAATCAACCACACATCAATCCAGCATAATATGTGGTTAGTATAACTTGAAATGCATGTTTTCTATATAAAAATTTCATTTTAGTTTTTTTATATATGTTTTATGTGTTCTTTGAAAATTACATGGGTATGAAATGGAGTCAGAGACATCAAAAAGAAAAAACATATATAAATAAAAAATGTAACACTTTATAAGTATATTACAAAATTTACTCATATATTTTAAATTAGTTATCAAGGATTATTAAATTAATATTAACTTTACTTGAGTATCAAAGATATCATTTTTCCAAGCTATAGGAATATGCCTCCAATCTTTATCTGTTTGAACAATGCATTAAACAATTAATAAAATATAATTTTTTTTGAAAAATGACATACATATTAGTAACAGTAACCTACCAATATCTCCTAGATAGAGGAGTGACCAACTAATCCAACATCAAAGGTGAATCAGCCAGTAGGCTATGAACAACATCTGGGGAAACAGCTGGCTCTCTAGTAGTCTCGGGTACAACAGATTCACTAGGATCCAAAGAAGATGATGGTAGTGGTGGTGTGCTCCGAGATGTAGATCAGCTAGAATCCTGAAATTTTTTTGTTCTCATCATTCCTTCATTTCAAATGGTTAAGGTATATTAAATATATAAAAAATTAAAAAATAAAATCTTTTTACGAAAAAAAATAGAATAATAGAACAATGTATATATGTACAAAACACTTATCAATGAGAAGTTGTAATATAATCTCATTACCAATTTATACATTAAATTATTTTCATCTCCATTATCTTTATTTTTATCAACCTCCATTATGAAGAGTTCTTAATTTTCACCCTCTCTTACAAGTTCTACTATTTCGATATTGTTAGGAAAAAATTGTTCAATATTTTTTGGTTGAAGAGGTCCACTATCACAAAGCACCAATTGATCTTCATCACCCATATCATATAAGTCTCTATGGTTTAAGTGTACAAAAACACTCCAAACTTCATGTATTTCATCATCCACATAATAAACCATCTTCACTTGTGAATCCAAGATAATGGATCATTCTCTGCATTCTCACCAGTATCCATAAAGTGAGATAAGTAGACAAAAGTAAAATATAACGAATCTTTCATTAAACCCCTATCAATTTTGACCCACTTGTATTTGAATAAAATAATTTAAAACTTTCCATGATAGTTTAATTTAATTATATCAATCATATTCCTATAGTATCCCACCTTTTAAAATGTAAATACACAACTATTTTGAGTTTTCAAGACTTCTTCACAATAAATTGTACGAAACCTGAAGCCATGAATATTATAGGCATAAAATACCTTAGCCTTTCTTAGAGGACCTTGAGCCAAAAATTTCAAATCATTTGATATTTCAGCTTGATTTTCAATATTCATTATCTAGACAAAAAGATATAAATTGTTACTTTTAACATAGAAAAAATAACTACATGTCAATAATATTAATATGAGTATATACTTACAAAATGAGTGAACCATTTGACAAGCTCCTTATTAATAGCTTTTATTAATTCCAACTCATTTCAAGCTCGAACCCTTAGTAACCTATTTGTTTGTAGTTAAAATTATTCAATAAATAGATCTGCAATAACACTATTAAGTAGCACATATCTATGTGCTTTTAGCAACTCCAATTTAGTCTATCTAAAATTTGACCCCTTTCCAATTGCTCATCCAATAGTTGTAAATACTGATGACTAATTTTCAGAATTATAATTAGTAGAGATGTCATCAGAACGTCCATCATGATTGGATGTAGTCTCAATCCCATCCAAATACCTAAAACAAAAATTCAACCACTCTTCAGCTATGTAAACTTCAGGAATAGAACCTTCTGGTTGAGATTTATTCCTTACATATGATTTCAAATAGCCTAAGTACCTAATGAAAAAAATAAGAAACATATTAAAAAAACTACTCAATGATTTGATAAAATCGAATTTACCAATGAAAATAAAAAAAATCAGTGTACCTCTCAATTGGATACATCCATCAATAGTGTACTATCCACCAAGTTTAGCTTCTTCAACTAAATGAATAGTAAAATGAATCATGACTATAAAAAAATGAAGGACAAATAACATCTCCAAATGACATAGTTTCAAAAAAATCATGAATTTTATAAAGCTTAGTTGGATTTAGAGTTTTTCTAAAAATACCTCTAAAAAGGTAAAAAATTAAACTAGAACCATAGTTACTTTTTCAAGTAAAGTATTATTAAAATCCAATGACAGTAACTGCTCTGTAAAAATATGTGATTCGCAAATTTTCAATCCACGCAAATTTTGATGTTTTAATTCAACTCACCTTGATATGTTTCTTGACTATCCATCTGGCAATTTTATATTCTTTAATGTTCGAAGGAATAAATCTTTCTCATGATTTTTCATTTTAAAAATAACCGAAGGATACTTTCCATTCTATTTTCCCACAAATCATGCTTTATATTCATTAACTCCAAATCCTTATGAGCATTATGGTGATCCTTCGATTTACCCTACTCATTAAGCACTGTAAAAATTACATTGATACAAGCATTCTTATCAATATGCATTACATCAATATTATGACATATCAAATTAAACTCAAAATAAAGAAGTTTGAAAAATATACTCTTTTTCTTCTATTTTTTTGTTCCTACTTCTTCGGATATTGTACATTGTACCCTTTTCCCCCTTATTTAAATTGATGACATTTTCCAAATTCTTTAGTAACATTAATTAATTTTCCCAAGATTTATGAACTAGATAACACCTTTTATGACTTTCTCATTTAAATATCTCTATTAAATCATGTCTTATTATACCTAAATTTATGAGAAGCATCAAGAAATCGACGATGACACATAAAACACCATTTTCTACTATTAGGTAATCATTGAGGTTCAAAATAAAAATTACAAAATGGATAATCCAAACCAGTATGAGTGTTCCAAATAGATAAATATCCTAGTCCATGAAAGTAACTAATTGGACACATTAAATTATCATGTATTTTTAATAGTTGTCACGTTGAAGCGTCACATGTTTCCACTCCATCATCCCATAATTCTCACAATTATTTGATTAGAGGTTAAAATTATATATCAATTTCATTTCCATGAATTTTATTTTTAGGAATAATCATTGAAATAATGAAATAAATATTTTTAATATACATCTATGGAGGTAGATTATAGGGGATCAAAACAACTGGCCACATTCTATAATTAGTAGTTAAAGTACCACAAGGGTTAAAACCATCAGAATCCAATCCCAAACATAAATTCCTAGGATCTGAAAAAAAAAATATGGATATAGTGAATAAAAAATCTTCCATTATGTTGAATCTTTTAGATATCTTATCAAGCCATAATTATTATCCAAAGCATGCCACTTCATGTTGTCTATAATCTTAGACAACATGAATAATTTTCTCTTGTGTGATTTTAGAGGAATTAATGAAATATCATTGCAGGATTTTTATTCTTCTATTTCTTCTTAGGGTTTCATTGATTTATACTCTCACTATTGTTCATTGTATAGTGACCCAATCCTTTTACATAAAACATTTAATTATTTTAAGCATAATTAATCATCAGAGTACAAGCCAAGGATCGTTAAGTCTAGTGTCTTGGAAGACTAGGTACATATAACATAAAAGATGGGACTAAAAAACTTCTTTATTTAATCTCCATAAAGAGATTATAACTTCCTTTGAGATCTTACATCTGTATAGGGTAACCTGGGGAACACATGAACAAGGGATGAGCTAAAGAGCCCAGTAAAAGAATGAACATAAAGATACATCTCAAGCACATGAGTTAGGAGGCATGACATAATGATATCCAAAGAATGAAACTTATAAAATCATTTAATATAAGCATGGGATTTTATAAACATGGAATCATATAAATGTGGAAGAATCATAGATCATATCTTTAGTATGGGTCAAGGCTAACCGCCAATCTCGTTTCCCATTTCAGTACGGGTCAAGGCTAACCGCCAATCCCATTTCACATCGCCTCTCATGACACTTATCCTTACCCAATGCATTGGAGAAATATCTGGGAATACCCATCTCAAAATTTTCATGAATATTCTTGCCTCATAAATATTCTTACCACATATACAATCATATATAATCAACCATACACAAACATAATGGTACCCATGGAAAGAATTGGGTACCACGATCATGACATAAATCATAACCAATGGGCGTATCATGAAAGTGTCCATGTAAGGAAAGAATTAGAAAATACATGGACATTCATAGGGTAAAATAGTTATATAACATGGTAAGTGTTGTCAAACATAAGTGACAACATATGAGAAATATATTTTAGAAACATTAGCATTAAAACATTTTTGTGCGGTTTTGAGGAAAATACTATAGAGCTCTTAAAATAGTAAAGAAGACATTATTTTATATAAAACCAGAATTGAACCAAGAAGGTTTTCATAATAAAAATACATAATTTACAAAGATAATGGTGTCTTAAAACATAAAATAGAGTTCACTTCAAATTGGTTAAAATTTTGAGAAGTTCCTTTAAAACGAGTGTGCTTATTGGGAAGTATCGAAGAGAGATTCACTTAAAAGCATGTATAGCCCTGAAAGAGAACGAGAGATGGATCTTAGAACATGATTTTGGATCATATAAACATAATTTTGATTTTCTAAATAAAATAAAATACAACAACATTTTGGTAAAAAGAAAGATAGAGCAACCTGAAGGAATAAAGGAAGTTCGGGTAGAATCCATCATGGTTTATTGGCATGGTATCAGGTGTAACAAAGAGGGATTGATGAGAGAGATAAGGGGTTTATCATCGCTTATAAAACATTAGGAAAGTATTTTTAAGTTGTATAAACATTCCCCATCACTTGTTATTACAAAAAAAAACATAGCATAGAGAACAATCTTGATTAAAAGTGAAAAGGGGAGGATCCCTTACCTCAAATCTGGTGGTGTTCTCCACTTGTTATTAATGACCTGAATAAATAAATTAGGATTATTAATTTGTAAGTCTAGAACCTCTTATATATGTAATTTATTTATTATAACACTTATTAGTTCACTCAAATCATTTTTGATTAGTTATAAGGTTCAATTTCATTGTTCGGGATCGTTTGTTTAATTGGCTTTATAAGATTTTTCACTTATATTCAAGTTTGGATTATATGCAAGATGAAAGTGGTTGTCCAGAATTTAAGTTACATTCTTTAGTTCATATCCAAGAGATTACATGGTTTTAATTTTAATTAGGTTACTTAGAGTGATGTTGAATTATTACATATATAACCTTAGTGATAATCATTTTTGTTATTCGGTGGGTTTGATTACAAAGAATGTGTTTTGATTTATAGCTTAATTCCATTTGTACCAAAATATTATAGAACCAAAAACAGGATATATTACATATATAATAATCTGGTTAAACCATAACACAAATGGTTTCATGACCATAATTAAATATAATGATAGAAATTGATAAACTGTTGTCCTTGAATGTGCTAAATTAGCACATCTCAAACGGTGCTTTCATTTCTTTCAAATAAAAGGGTGGGGAAAGGGAGAAGATAATGAAATATACCACTATCATGAAGAAATTCCAGTACATGTATGTTACTGGATTTATCATACTATTATGTTGAATGGAGGTGATTAAAGAAAATAAAAAAATAAATGAACTTAAAAGAAAAGAAGAAATTTGGAAAGAGGAATTTACCTCTTGAGAATTCCTCCTTTGAGAACCTCTTAAGGGGAGAGGTTTTGGTATTTTGAAGAGGCTGAGAGATTTTGGACATGGGGGAGGACCTTGGGGAGAGTTTTGGGCAGAATTTAGAGAAGTCTTGAAGCTTGAGAGGAGTAGAGAGAAGAGGGAGTGAAGGGGGGGTTTTATAGTGGAGGAGAGGAGGGATTTAATGATATTATAATCCTTAATTTATTATTTCTTCACAAGAAAAAGAATAGTAATTATTCCATGAACAAGAATAGTAAATGGGTCATGTTAATTCGAAACATGGGTGGTGACATCATCCATGATTCTAGGAATAGTTTATTTAGCTTATAATGTATATATACGGTAAATTACTGTATTTTACTATTCATCAAAAATTCAAGTATTTCAGAAAAATCTCGAAAATTCACCCTAACCATTTTTCGACATTTAGAATACAAAAATGAAATCCATTTTTCAAAAATAATTTTCTAAATATGATTATTTTAATATTTAATTAAAATAATAATTTATTATCAAAACCATTTTTAAAACATTCATTAACTCATTCTAAAATATAGGTATATCGTACTTCCAACTTGAATATTATTTTTATACCACCATAGGTGAGTTTACTATTCATTAGGGTATATCACTATTCATAAGGGTATGTTACTATTCATTAGGGTAGGTTAATCTTTTCCAAAAATTATTTTTGTTTTATTAGACTCCAAAAAACATCTTGAACACAACCGTGTATGCCGGATTTTCGAAATTACAAACACATAAGTGAAAAACTTTTGTTTAAAGGTCACTTATCACTTATTAGTTCATTATGTTGTGATTTCATGTGATTTTATGAAATAAATATAAGAAGGTAATTTCCATTGAAAAACTTTGGGTCATTCCACATTGACTTCCATATTCTTGTATAAAATCTTGCGCATTCTTCTTTATCAGACTCTTCTTCCCAGTAAAGCGTGCAATATTTAGGGTATGCATGTATCTTTGTATAATAAAGTCCAACTTTTTTGGTGATTTTATTCATCTAATATAACGATGTAGGGATCTTAGATTCACTAAATGAATCATGAAGCAACTCTAAAATCATGTAAGTTTCTTTGTCATTAATTATAAAGAGACACATGATATGATACAACTTAAGTAGAAAATAAAAATTCAAATACTTGGCACACCCTTCATATAGTTCTTATTGTACGTCTTCAACTAATCCATAAAAATAATTTTTTTGATCACTGAAGTTCTAAGAATGATCAAGATCAACTGAAGGTTCTGTTGATCTATTGAAATCTTGTAAATTGTTTTCTTCAAAACCAAATGTGTCGTTTAATTAATTTCGAACTGAATTCTCCTCTATTGGGACACTTTGTATTTCATTGACAGAATTATCATTTTTTGACTTTTCATAGCACTTGATTCACCATGAAAAATACAACATACATATTGAGTAGGAAACTGTTTCAATATCAAATTATCATATACTTAATTTATATTCAACCATCGCTTGAATTTACAATCAGGACACATACATTTTATTCTATCATCCACTGATCGATTTGAAATTCCATAATCTAAAATTTCTTCCAAACCCTTGGCATATTGAGGTGTGTTTATAGGTATATTAAACCAAATTTTATACATATCTATTGGATTTTATTCTCCATGTATATTCATGTATAAATATATAAATGTTTAATCAAATAATTAAAATCAAAATTAAATATCACCCAACATCACCATGAACTCTTTCATAACAACTATAAAGGAAAATGGGATGAATCAAATAATGAATTTTTTTAATAAACTTATAATATAAAAACATGAATAAAATAAAATATTATTTCTCACAAACATAGATGAATGAGATGAATCAAATAAAAGATAATGGTGCATTCTACCCTAGTTTTGTAACTAAGTAGGGTTCGTTACATTGAAAAATTATCTACATTGATCAGTATCTGAACCATTTCCCATGAACTAACTAAAACTAATAGAACCCCTTAAAAATATGAATGAAAAGTAGAATTTATTTTCATATCAAGATATTTCATGCATACCCAAAATATTAAATTCTATATTTCTATATTCTATTAAACTGGTTTAGTGTAACTTCATGTTGTTCTGTGAATTATATAAATCAACTCTGTTCATATAACATAAAATCATATGTTCCTTCAATTTTAGCTAAATATAAAAAGCATGATGTTAACATAAATTTTAATAATGTATATTTTGATTTTAAAATCAAATGATAAAAAATTAGTCATTTTACTCGTCAAAAAACAAACTACACACAATAATTAGTTTTATTAAAAACCATGTTAGTTAAAATAAAATCAATGAAACTTTGTTGGATATTCCAGTTACCATAATCAATAATTGATTATCATGCATGTAAAACTTAACCCTAACTAATCTATCATTATTCAATTGATTTTATTAAACTAAATTATTCCTCGTATATGCATAAAACATGAAGCATTTTGATAAATTTAAAAAGGGTCTAAAATATCATTTTCAAGATCTTTATCCTTATATTCCATTCTAGGGTTGGTGATGAAACCATGTGTGACCCCAAACCCTACCACCAATTGTTCATGAGTTGGAAAATAACCTCAATTATGTATCTATTAGAAATTGGAAGCATTAACAAATATAGATTATAGTGTAATTCATTAATATCAAATACAAACCATGAAATTATGAATGATATAGATTTCACAACCGACTTATATCATAAAAGAATTTATTTTTTGATTTAATATAGCATAACAAAAATTATTGATTGCTATAACTCCAAACAACTAACTTCAAAATCCAAATAACACGTTATAAATCAAAATTACATATATATTTACTATCCAATGAATAAAAAAATTATATTGTTTTTATCACCCATGATTGTCCATATAATGTTAATCCATAATAAAATTAGGGTGAGGATGATGCAACCTTTAGGGGGGTTTGTGTTTCCAATGAGGAGGGGATCCAACCCATGAAGAGGGAGTTCAGAGGGGGTTTACATCACTACCAAATAGGGGAATCAATCCAGGGTGAGGGAGGTCGGAGGGGTTTTCACATTGCTGGTGATCTATCCAGAGAGGAGGTTGAAGGGGGGGAGGGTCATGGGGGTTGGGTTTGGAGGGGGAGTCGTGAGGGTCGGGATTTGCAGGCTCGAGGCCATGGGCTTGGGGTCGCCGTTGGGGAGAGGATAGGAGGAGGTGTGGGGGGGGGAGGGGATCATGGGCTTGGGGACACTGTCAGGAAGAGGAGAGGAGGAGGTCGGGGAGGTGGGGGTAAGGGGTCACGGTATCATAGAGGGAGTAGGGGAGGGGGGAGAAGGGTTTTTTAAACATCTAGTGGCAATTTAAATGAAACCACGTCTAATTGAAAACATAAAAAAATATCATGATGGTTTTATAAAATTGATGCAATATTATATTTTTTAAGTAGAATTATTTCACAGCGGTTACTAGAACCACTGCAAATAAATTGTCGCTAACCATTGATTTTTTTGTAGTGAAATGGGGTACCTTTAGGGAAACTAGGCCCCCACATCAAATACCTCTCAAAAATTTCTCACCCTCAAGAATAAAAAAACTCAGAGAGAATGGAAGGAAAAAAGGTTTTCTAAAAAACTAACCCACAAGATACCTCTCTAAGATCTCTCCATCACATGAGAATAGCCAAATCAATTCGAGTAATAAGGCACAAAGCTAAGAAACACCCATAAAAAACTCTTAAACACTCTCCTGAGGTAGATACCTCTCAAGCAGAAGAAAGTTCACAAACAAGGCATCAAGGGATATATAACCATCTCATAAGTTAAATAAAAGGTCACCATCCACAAAGAATATTTACAAAATAAGAACAAAGAAGAAAAAAACTCATTATACTGAGTGTATATATGTGAATCACATTTCAAGTTTCTCTCCACCATGCCATCATGTCTCTAAATAACATGAACCAAAGGAATAGAATGTTCTCACACCACCTTATCCTAGTGGTCTTAGATCTCCATGGGCCGCTCTTCAATGGATACATCATCATCAACATCAATATGTCCCCAATCTATGATGTGATAATAATCATGAATATAGAATTGAAGCTACAACACATGAAATACATCCTGAATCTGGCTCATCTATGGGGGACGTTCTATCTAGTATGCAATGGATCCAACATGAGCCAATACCTTAAAAGGCCCAATAAAATGGGGAGAAATATTTCTCCCATGGCCAAATATTTTTTCCCATGATGAGAGTTCACCTTTAAGAAAACATGATCCCAAACATTAAACCTCATAGGTCTACTCATATGGTCTTCATAAAACTTTTGATGATCATTCACTACCTTCATATTATCTCAAATTGCCATAACCATCTCTATCATGCTTTGAACTAGTTCTAACCTATGAATTTTTGACTCTTCAACCCTTTTCTAACATAATGAAGAATGAAAAGTTCATTATTATAAATATTCATACAATGTAATACCAATAGTGGAGTGAAAAATATTTTTTTAAGAATACTTGACCAATGGTCAGTGCCCCACCCACAAACCTCCAAAATCCATGACATAAGGGAACAGTAAGTCTTCAAGAGTCTTTATAGTCTACTTTGTCTAACCATATTTCTATAGATGAAAAGTAGTTCTCCATAATAACTGAGATCCAAAATCATGATGAAGATCTCTCCGCACCCTATAGGTGAAATGAGGATCACAATCAAAGATGATTATCTTCTGGACTCCATGAAGGCTCACTACCTCCTCTAGATACTGCCTTAATAAAATATCCACTGATATTGACTCCATGATGGATAAGAAGATGGATTATTTTGTCAAATGTTCTACTATCACCCATATAGAAATAATGCATCCTTTATCTTGAGGCCGAATGATGAAAAAATTCATCAAAATTTTCTACCACTTCTACTGAGGAACATATAATGGTCAGAGAAAACCACTGGGAACATGGTGTTTATCCTTCACCTTCTATAAAACTAAACATATGAACACAAACTATAACACTAAACATTTCAATCCTAGACACCAAAACTAAAATCTCAAGGAATAGTGTATCTTTTTCACCATAGGATGCACTGCCAAGGGTAAGATGTGTAACTCATGGAGAACCACCTCTTTCATTATCGAATGAATTAAAATCATCCCCTAAAACAACACCTGATTTTGATCATCCTTAGACCATCCATCAAGGGAATCACCACAGACAACTCAATCTTGCAAGACTTCCACCTCAAAATCCCCTAGTTAGGGCTCTACCACATATTTCACTAAAGGTGACTAAATCATTATCTGAAAAAAAATCATCCTCTTCTCTCAACCTATCCCATATTGAGATTCATCATAGAGAGCTCTTCCATCACTCTCCAAGAATATACAGACTCATGCATAGCATCATTGTGTGACTTCATTATTAGTGAATCATCTACAATGTTACCCTTTTTGGTGTATAAGAAATCTCAAAGTCATAATCCTATAAGAATTTCATCAACCGTCATTATCTCAATTTCAAGTCATGCTAGGAGAAGACATACCTCAGGCACTTTTGATCAGTGAAAACCAAAAATCACTCATTTATGAGTTAGTGTCTCCATAACTTCAAGGAAAACACAACTGTTTCCAACTCAAATCATGGGTGGCATAGTTACATTCATTGGTTCATAACATCAAATACCCATAAGAAACTACCACTCTTTTCTACATTAGTAAAAATCCCAAGAAAATACATAAATAATCATAGTAGACCGAAAACTGAACTACCTCTTCTAAAAATGAATAATATGGGCACAGACCAAATTCTCTTTATGATACTCAAAAGTATCCTGACACTAGTCAGTTCACAAGAATGCATGATCCTTTCTATTAAAGGCTACCATAGGAGTCACACTACAAGAGAATTTGGGCATGAACCTCCTATAATATCCTTCAAGATCAAGTAAACACATCACCTTTGGAAAATTCTTAGGGATTCCCGAGAAACAATTGCCTCGATCTTTGATGGATACATAGATACTTAACATTAGGATATGAAAAGACCCAATAAATGGACTTAAAAATCCTATAACTCACACTTTAAAAGATTCTTGAATATCTAATGATGATGAAGAACTCCCAAAACTACATGAAAATTCCATGTATGATCCTACTCATATATATAGTATATAAGGATATTTTCAATGAAAATCCCCACAAACTGATCCAAAAACTCTCAGAAAACTACCTTCATAAAGTCCATGAATAAAACTAGATAATTTTTTCACACTGAATAGTGTTACAATGAACTCATAATACCCATAGTGAAATCTGAAATCATTATTCAAATTTTCTTTTTCCCTTACCCACATCTGATGATATTCCGACCATAGATCATTTTTAAAGAACCAAAAAGATATTTTTAGCTGATTGAGTAAATAATTAATCTATGGAAGAGGGTAGTGATTCTTCACTGTCACTTGATTCAAGTGATGATAATCAATAAATAGTAGTAGACTGACATTATCCTTATTTGCGAACAAAACTAGATAATCCCAAGGTGACATGCTCAACTGAACAAAAACTCGATATAAGATATCATATACCTGTATCTAAATATTCCATAAATCAAAAGGTTTAATCCTATAAGTATACATTGAGATCATATAAGCACCCGACTATATCTCGATCCCAAAATCAATCTCCCATCAAGGGGGTAACACCACAACCTCTTCAAGAAAGACATCAAGGAACTCTTCCATAACTAAGGTATACACCACTGGGTGGACCTTTGATGAACTCAACTTCAACTCAACCATTAAGTAAGATAAGGACTGAGTAAATTTGACCCATATATGGGTCTTGGTCACCAAAAAAACACGACAATCCCTCTTTCAACATCATAGAAAACAATCTCCATCCTGAAGTAATCTATTATAGCAAGTACACAATATAGTCATTCCATGTCGAGGATGATTTCATATGGGTATATATGTAGATATAGGACGTATCACCAAGATTGGTTCTACCCTAGAACTAGCTCATAGTCTCTATATACTTCATACAAATAATATCATCCTCTAACTAGTGCAGTCAGCACCAAGGTAATTGGATGTCTCTCCACCTCAATTCCCAAAGAATAGACCAGACTAGGTGAAATAAAGGAGTGTGTAGCAATTTAATCAAACAATGAAACCACCCAAGTAGAAAATAATTAAAGGGTACCTGTAGTGATTTACTTCTCACCTAGAACTAGAAACTATAGAGAATGTAGCAAACCACAACACGGTTCATAGCCTCTCTGACACTGACGATGATAAAACATATGGTCATGCTCTGCTCTTTGAGGGAAAAGGGCATCATGGTTTTTTCTTCTACCTACCCCATATCCCCTCTAATAATTAAATGTTGGAGCACCCTGTTGTTGTTGCATCACCTGAAACTACTAAAATTGAGGAACCTGAAAAGGAAAACCAACTTCATGTTTCCTACTCAGAATGTTTAGTCCCTCTCACAACTAATGGCCATGGCCTCCTGATAAAATAAAATTTCTAATATCTTGGAACGGTCTTGATAGATAAAACCCCAAGATAAATGAGATAAAGTGGGATTGGACATACCCTAGCTATTAGAAAACTCTTTCATCTGGTAAACTAGGAGCCTCATACCATAGCTATACTATGTGGATAATCCAAACAACTCCCCACCCCTAAAGATATAGTTTTGGATAAAATATTCTCAATTACTTCATCTCTCACCAATACCTCAAGATATGTCAGAACATAAAAGGAGTTACCTAAAATGGATATCTAGATACAAACCCTTATCAAATTTCATTCTATGGACTCCTTGTCAATCAATAGATTTTAAGCATATCATATAATGTTTCTAAAATGGATCCCGAACTCCCATGTGTTGGAGATCCCCTATTGAACGGTATGCATCTCCTGATAGATGGTTACCGTTTTTACCAAATAAAGAAACTTTGCTAAAAATGATCCCAAAACATCTCCCAAGAAACAATTTACTCATCATGATTCCTAAGGAACAAGATCCACCACTACTTGGCTACCCCACTTAGCATCGACACTCCTAATGAAACCTAGTGATCCTTCTGAGCATGGATCGAACTGAAGGCTATTTCCACCAACTATAATAAGTGATTTATTACTAAATTTGAAATATATCCCTCATACCTATATATAATGAATCATTAAAACTCTCAATGTTTCCTTCTCCAAGGTTCATCATCATCGACCACAACTTTGCGGCGATCTGTTGGTACATCCTATTGAACATCTTTGGCGTGAACCTGGAGAAGAAATTGACCTGAAGCCATAACTTTAAAAGAATATATATTTAGAGACTTATAAACCTATAATATGGAATATTTACTATTTACTAACTATAGTTTAAACTAATCCCAAGGTTAACCCATTTCAAACATAGGAAAAAACCAGAATGATGTATGATCTTTTCCTAGGTCTCTACCTTGTGACAAGTATCACTTAACTTAGTAGGCTTATAAAACATAAATTTCATCACATTCAATCATAGTGGGGCCTAAATACCTATATACTAGTTTTTCTCCCTTTATTACATCTCTTATTATGATCAACTTACATTATTGTCATACTAACCCATGAAATCCTCACTAGTACCTACTTTTTAACTCCATCATATCCCTCAACCTAATCTTTAATACCAATCTTCTACAAAATCACCCCCCCCCCACAAAGGTAACCCTATTGGGTTGGAAGTGATTGAAGGTAGATAATGATGCTTGAATCCCACCTCCAATAGGTCATCAGTTGGTGAAAATAATCGTGGGTATATCATACACACAAATGGGAGGAATTACCCACTAAGAACATGAGGAATGAGAGATAAGATAAAACCACCAAACAACACCTGCTTAAGATAAAAGTAAGAGATACCAATATATTCATGTAATGTCGTGAAACCTAAAAAATTTGAAAAAGAAACTACAAGTACAAAAGGAAAATCTCCAACAACGATCACAAAGCCTAAACAACTCCATTACCTAGCACTATCCATCCCGATCACCAACCAAATCCTACAGTCCTAAAAAATAGTTTATATATACATAGGATGAACATAATAGGTATAATCAGTAGGATCCTCCCCAAATCCTCTCTTGAAAATATATAAATAAAGAATACTAAATCCCTGTGAATAAACAAGTTAATCAAATTCATCACCTAATCAAAAATGTTATTTTTCCTATCTCACCATAGCTCTCTCACTAGGTATTCCATACAAGTAAAAATGTAATAACCAATATAATATCAAATAAAGGCACCCCACTACCACTTTCCCATTGTTTTTTTACTCTTCCCAAAAGTCGAACGTCCTGGGCCATCTCTCTCTAAATAAAAAATCTTGCTCAAAGACACCGGGGAAATAGTAACATACCATGAACCTCATGCATAACATCATATCATCATCAACATCCACATCTATAAATAGTAACCAAGTAGTTTCTAGAATCCACCAAATCTCATATTTCATGTATTATAACTCAATCCATTATATCCTATACATAGTATAACTATGATAATCTTTAGGATACTATATCCAGAGATAAATGTGTGTGAAATAACCACAAGCCAGTATATCCCTCTACACACATATATGGTTTCATAAACTAGACATGAATTATTAATTATTTGATTATATTTAGCTTTGTATTTTAGTTTTGGGATGAACTGGTTTTAGTTTTAAAATTTGGGGGTTTTCAGTGTAGGCACACTATTGGTGCACAGTTAGTAGAAACCATGTGAATATTATGCAAGGGTGTTTTTAACTTTTATTGATTCAACTGCATGGAAGGTTCATATTATCCTTAACTATTCACATTGACCATATAAGGCACTCCTAGCCTTCAAATGTAGGGTGTATAGTTGGCTCAAGGTTTGTCCAACCATACGTCCAAACCGTGTACGATTCCAAATCCTTTAAAAAAGATTAAATCAAATTAAATTAATAATAAAAATAATAATAACCTCATTATAATATTCCTACCCCTTCACCCCCTCTCCCATTTATGACCCACCCCCATGGGATTTCCCCTCATAGAACCACCCCTTCTCACGACCTCCTCTCTACACCATTTTCTCCTATGATTCTGGGTGCAATCTTCACCAGTAAGGGATTCTCCTCTATCCTATTCTTATTATATTTTTGGTGTACCTTTTACCTCACCCTTGTATTTTATAAACCATGGGAAAATCCTAGCCCAATTTGGGTGTTGTTTTGATTGATTCTCGATACAAGGGTTCACAAGGTCTGAGTTGAAGCCCATTCTAGCTACAGTTGTTGAAGGTGATGTGTTCTTCGTTGAATTCGGGTAGGATTTAATTTTATTTCATTTTTAGTATATTTTTTATTAGGTTTTTTTGAATTTTTGGTTTATTATATTTTTATAGAGAACCTTAGAACTCCTTGAGGTAGATGTAATCCACCATTATCAAAGGTAGACAGTTCTTCTTCGGTTTAAAGAAGGTTTCCTGTGTACAATCCTTTTAGTTGGATTTCATGATTTATTGTGTGTTTTTAAGGGATGTTTTATTATTATATAATGTGTATACACTATGTAAAATTTCTTTGGTTCTTGGAAATAGATTTTCACATGTTTTCTATATTTTCCTAAGCTTCCAACATGTGTGTGTTTCTTCTGTTTAAGAATGTTTTCGATCCAATTTATAATTTCAAGGCATCTTAAATATTCCAATGATTTTCTAAAATATTTATATCATGAAAAGTGGAAATTAAAATAAATGATTTTTACTTTTGAACATATTTTTATAAATTCATAATGGTATTTTTTTGGTTTTCTATGAATCCTTTAGGGGATTCCCGACCCTTTGGAATGTTTAATGTGGATTACATAAATATACATATATATATATACATATAAGTTCCCTCATTGTGAATATTAAATCATGAATATGGGAACAAGTACATTGGTCCAAGTTTTGCTTATATATATATCAAATTTTATATGTGTTTAAGTGTGAAGAATAGTTTTTGAGCATGAAACACTTCAGGAAAAAAAGTGTTTTTTAAAATAATTTTATTTCTTTTAAAGTGATAAGGCTCTGTCGGTACTTTGAAATTTTTTAAGTAAATGGAAACCCCATCTAAATTCATGAAACCTGGAATTATAAATGTGATGTATGTGTTAAATCTATGATTTTTAATATATTCCTAGTAAAGAGGCATGTTCTTGGTCGTGTGACTTGGAAGGAGTTTGAACTTAAGGAGGGAGATTGAAGGTGAGAAGGTGGATGGGTTTTTGAGTAAATAATGTGATATGTATCTATATTTCATCTTGATAAAAACTCACATCCATTTATTTATCATGTAAATACTTATGTAGTTATGTGTGATCCCTAGGTATATATGTTTCACTAGTTGAGACTACACATTGACTAGTGGATCTGAGTTGATAACCCGACTTCCTATGGGATGTACCCCTTGAACAAACCTAGGAGGGTGTCGCCAAGTGTGTGGGAAGTTTTTGATGAAAACCTATAATTATTATGACCCCAATATACTATAGTTGGTGGTTACTTTATTATAGTTTAATAAGATATAAGAAATCAAATCCTGAATTACCAAATAGTTTAGTAGTCTTGGTAAACTATATACATACTTCATTCTTGCATTAAATTTAAATACACAAATTAAAACATAATTTTTTTCAAGAATATCATTATTACCTCTAGAATATATTTTCATTATAATTCATATTACACTTCCTTGATTCTTGGGAAAGGTAAAAAATAAGGATGAGAACAAATTCTTAGTAAGAGTTATGTAAATTCGAAGGTATCATGAGTAAATGAGGAGTAATCAATAAGGCATAATCAATATGGAAAGGTAAATGTCTAAATGCATGTGTTATTTAATCAATAAATTTACTATCATGATTAGATAATGAATAATCAATATGGATAGGTAAATAACTAAACAAGAATTCCATTTAAATAACATGTTATCATGAATAGATAAATCATAATCAATGTGGAAAGGTAAATAACTAAATGCACATGCAATTTAATCAATAAACTAATAATGAAATTTATCTAGAGATAATATCATTATGAAAATTGTATAGATGATAATAAATAAATTATTAATGAATTAAATTCTTAATTGTTAGATTTATGATCCCAGGCATCATGATACCTCTACAGTTAAGACCTTTTACAAGATAGTTTAAAATTGATGGGTAGGTATACACCAAAAACCCATTTAACTAAAGCTAGAAAATTAATTCATATCATAAGACTACAAATTAATTGAGGTGGTATATATAAATGGGCCCCACCCATATCTGCATGTCCAAATAATTCCTCATATATCGAATAATCAATTTAATTCATAAATAATGTGCCTTATCATCAAATATCTATATTGAGTAAATAATTTGGATTTATCAATATTTACGCAAATAATCAAATAACTTTCAATATAGAATTCCATATGCAGAAATGATATATGTTTTAATCAATAAACATATTCATGATAAATAATATGTATATTTAGGTGAAATTTAGTGTCCAGTGATCATAGGAATGTGAATATTTCAAGGTAAAGTTAATGAATTCAAAAAAAAT
This sequence comes from Viscum album, assembly GCA_963277665.1. Classification (NCBI taxonomy): domain Eukaryota; kingdom Viridiplantae; phylum Streptophyta; class Magnoliopsida; order Santalales; family Viscaceae; genus Viscum; species Viscum album. The sequence continues at coordinate 48,486,481 of OY728138.1, read as the reverse complement.
AATCAAGAAAGTAAATGTCAATACTTTCCTTAGTATGGATGATCATAAGCCATCAATATAAATAATAATTATGATATCAATACAAAATATCCCATCTGTTTTATAATTAAAAATAACGGTTGGTTGTCGTTGACGAATATAAATACCATAAAAATTTTATTAAAAACATTTTTGAGGAAAGTATCCTTTTTATTTTGAAAATATTTTTAAAATGAAAAGGTTCAAAACAATATTATGAAAAAAAAATTAAAATAAACTTTGGAACTTATAATTTAATCTTTTAAATATTTAGTGGACATGATAGTAGAAAATTTCATACATTTCATACAGGTTAAAACAAGTATTCCTTTCACATTTTTGGTAGAAATCAAACGGGGATTGTTTGAAAAATGAAAAGAATATTCATTTCAAAAAAATTAGTAAAAACTAAAGAATTAGTAAAAATTTATTTAATAAATCATTTGTAAAATGATAATAACGTTTTTGAAAATATTTTTAGAAAACATAGTTTTGGAAGAAAATGTATTTTTGACCGAAGAGGGAAATGAATTCAGACTTTATTAAAAAAAATCTCAATAATTTTAAGTACCAAAGAGTAGGAATATATTACTATTACTTGGAAAATTCATTAATAACCATAGGATAATAAAATGAAAAGGGTTTATAATCCAATTATCAAATAATTTCCATCAATGGAAATTCAAGAATAAATAATCTCGATTAAAATGAGATTATGAAATAAACCCTTACAAAGATTATAATGTTAAAGTGAGAATTAACAAATAAATAGATTATATGTGGAAAATTTAAAACAAATGGATATAAAAAATAATATAGTTAAAAGTAATTACACACATAATATTATAATATTAAACATAATGAAGAAGTAATATAACCTAATGAAAAGAAATTGAGTTATGAAATTATTTACCACTTGGTAAATTTTAATTCAAATGCCCCTAAATAATTAAAATTGAAACTTAAAATACCATTAATTATTAATTAATAATGATATTACATGTAAAAGGGGAATTATATACACCATATAAAAGAAATTGGGTGCATTACATTACAATATGCCTCAATGAAAGAAAATTGTGATGATGTCCCTTACCTCATACTTCCTTTGGGTTGAACATGATTTAACCTCCTGTATAATGGTTTTAATAATTTTATAAATTTATCCAAGAACCATATTCATATTTATAATAAAATATATTATCCTTTTATAACATATTATTCCCCATTCGTTAATAATATTTCATTATTTTCATTGTTTTGGTAGTTAATTACCTTATTTTCACATGTGTGTTTTGTCATAAAAGTTATGTTTCTTAGGTATAGGATATAGATAAATCATATTAAAAAATTTATTAATGTTATAAATATCATATTTACTCATTATATAAATTTTTAGTATCATTCTTTAAGGTTTTACATGGAAAATTAATTGTATCTCTTTGTGGAGACGGTAGGTCGTATGTATGCACGAGCGTCGATATCATTCCATTAACGAGTGAAAAGATAAGAAATTGGGTGATATATTAATATTAAATAAGTAATATAAATTCATATATATCACATATATTCATTAAATTTATCCTTATAATCTTTCATGCAAATCGTTATTGAAAAATGAATTGCATCGCTTGGTGAGGCGGTAGTCCACTATACACACGAGCGATATTATCATATTTTAAATGACATAGAAAGTAATAAGTTGTATGTGATATTATAATTAAAAAAGTATAATAATATCATAAATATAATATACATGTGTTAAATCCATAATTATAACCAGTTTTTAAAGGTAGTGGTGGAAATGGATTACATTAGTTTGCGAGGCGAGAGTCTATCGTACACACGATCGATGGTTCTGTTTCCCATGTCATGAAAGAGGAGATGGATATAGGTAATTACCTTAAAATAATAACATATAATTATATGAAATATACTTATGTTATTATATAATCATGTTTTAATATTATTTTAAGTATTTTGAATAAGAAACAAAATAAAAACACCCATTTAAGAATGTTACCTCTTCTTTAGACAACTTCTTTAGGTTTACACCAAAAGCCATCCTAGGTTGGATTTATGATCATAAAAAGGTATTGAGGATGTTTGTAGGGGAGTGATAAAGTTATTTTGGTAGGTATTTTCTGAAACAAATGGATTTGGAAGTGTGAAGAGGTGAGGAGAGTGGGTGGCCTTTTATAAATGGGGGAGAGGACACACGTGAAATTTTTGAAAAGAATCACGTACAACAACATTTTTATCATGGAAAAAGCCTCAAAATGGGTAATTTTTTACCCTTATAGGATATAATGTATAAATATATACATAAATTGGTTTTTAAAAAAAATTAAAGTCATTTTAACCCATATCATTTCATTATAACCCCCAGGTAGATCATTTTTTACATGAACCATAGTAATTAATTTTTACTACTTTTATTATTAATTATAGACAAAAATTAAGTTGAAATTATTAGATATTATAAATTATTATGATTATAAATATAGAATCCATTTTTCAAAATTTTATTCATAGAAGTTGTGGAATAAAATTTAAAATTATACTTGTAGACGTGATGAAAAAGAGGATTTCCAAAGAGAAAAATCTCATAAGTATATGAGGTTTTAATATCCAATTTTAATATGAAATTGATTCAAAAAACCTAAATTTTTTAAATTTTAATATGTTTTAACTAAGTTTCCTTTAAAAACAATTTTAAATATAATTTAACCTTTTAAATTATTTAAATTAAAAGTCAGTTTTCAATAAAAATTAGTATTTTTTACTCTTCATCGAAAAATGAAACTTTTTAGAAAAATCCCAAAACTTCACCCTAAGATAATTTTGATATTATTAATTAAAAAATTAATTTCAATTTTTAAATTAAATTTTCTAAAAATTTTACAAAATAATTTTAACATAAGTTCTCAAAACACGACGAAACTATTTTCTTTGAAAAATACAGTTTTCTAGAAAACATTTATTTTTCTTTTAAATGTTTTGTGTTTTTATTTATAATAAATATATATCCATTGAATTTATTTTATACATTTTCAAACCATATAATTTTTATAATTTATTTAGTACTATTCATACCCTCCAATTTAACATTTAGGTTATAACGGTATACCATTTTACAGTTCATTTAGACTTGGGGTTGCCTATTCCATAAGCTATCGAAGAGATCAAATTTATTTAAAAATAAAAAAAATATAAAGTATTGGATTATTACATTATCATAAAATATTATTATTTCATGTCATATATTCTATTGAACCCAACTTTCTTCTTTTAAAATATTGAGGTGCAGCGGACACAATAGGTCTTCTCCATTGTTATCAGTTGCGTTCTTCACCAAAGAACGATCTAAATAGAGGTAGGACTCATCAATTATAGTTTTCACCCTTTATTAAAATATTGAGAATGATCAAAACTTTATTCTTTGATCTAAGATTAAATAAATACTTTTCATTATCCCATATATTTAATTTAAATTGTTTATTCAATTTATTATTCTCATTATGTTGTGTTTCTCACCCCGATTATCCCTAATATATATCCATTGTCCAAGAAAACTAGGCCAATGATTATTGAAACTTTACCCCCCCCCCATAATTCTTTGTGTTATTTTATGTTGGCCTACAAGGCCACAGTTCAACTTTTCTGGGTGGGTTTGAGCATGATCAAACCCCCATATTTGTGTAGATTCATGTGTAATGAATAGATTGATGATTTGAGGATAGATCAGTCTAATTTTTGGGTTACAAGTGATGATTCCCATGGATTTGAGATCCAAAACCTAATGGTAGTTACGGTAAGAACACAATGCAGCAGCGTCTTCAAGCGAAGGATCATGATCCAATTTCCAACCACCTGAGGGTCGGAATCGATGGCCAGAGGTGTTTTCCACCAATTACAGATTGTCAAATCGTGTGATTTGTGAAAAAAAATAGTGGATATGGTATACAGATAATGGATCTAGAGTTATATATAAATCCTGACTATACAACTTGAACTAGTATGAACACACATTATGTAGTCCCCTGGATATGGTGGCTAGGGTTTATGGGTGAGTTAAATATCACACATCGTGTGGGACACTCACTCGTTGTTTGAATCGATGTTGGTGTCATGGTGTGTAATCTATGTGTACATGGACATAGACATGACCAGGAACACATATTTTATTAGTACATGGCCAGTGTACATTGGCATGGCTAGATTCACATAGACAGACCTTGGGTGGCAGAGACACATCATGTAGTACCCTTACATGTCATGTAGTACTACATGGATAGTGATCCGTATACTATAATAGACACAACTAGGCATAGGAGTAGAGCCACACATTTAGTGGACCCATTGCACATTGTGTACTTCCTTTTTTATGAAACTTATACCTCCCATATCCTTCATTTGAACTCATATTTTTGATTTTCATTAGCCTATATTGAGTTTTTTTTCATGTAGAATGTGATGGTAGAATTATTATTGGATTTTTAGAAATGATGCAAGATGTTACAGGCGTAATTATTATTTAAGTGGTGCTTGAGGATGGCAGTGATCAGGCAGTATCATTATAGAGTAGTACCCCCTAAAGGACTAGGGTGTGGGTCCTCTATCTACATACTAAGTGGAACACTCATGTTATATCAGTTCATGGGTACTCTTTTTACTAAGTGTAACCCTCCTGTTGAATCAGGGCATGGGTCCTCTCCCTATTGAGTGGAACCCTCTTATTGTATCTAGGTAGGGGTCCTCTACCTACTAAGTGGAACCCTTTTATTGTATCATGGCATGGGTCCTTTAACTACTAAGTGTAACCCTCCTATTGTATCAAGGAATGGATCCTCTACCAACTGAGTGGAACCCCCCCCCCCCCCCCTTGTATCAGGGCATGAGTCCTCTATCTACTGAGTGGAACCCTCCTATTGTATCGGGTCATGGGTCCTATATCTATTGAGTGGAACCCTCTTGTTTTATTAGGGCATGGATCCTCCATCTATTGAGTGGAACCATCCTATGATACCAGGGTATGGGTCCCCAATCTAGAGATTGTTTCACCTCAACTGTGTGGCATAGTGGTGATGTGTGGCTTCACATGGTTTCTCTTTGGATAGACATGCGATATGTTTGGAATCATTGATGGACCATTGAAATTGTTGGAAAAATCATTTCTTAGGTTGGTATGTGAGATGTAGATCTCATTTATCTCTCATCTAGGTTTATTTTATGAGAATATATATATATATATATATATATATATATATATATTGGGCTTCATTTTCCCTCATGTTTTAGGGTTGATATGAATTCTTATATCATGTCTCCTATTTCTCCCCCTCTAGTTTTTAGGGTATCCCACTGGGTATGTATATAATCACCCTTGCATGGGATTTTCTCACACATGTCATGTCTTATGTAGATGAAAAATGGGCTGACAGTAGTTTAAGAATAGAATAGTGATACCCTGGTGCATTTGAACACATATGGTGTTCGAGGCTTTAGGATCTCGAGGCAGGCTCTCCCAGATTTTCTTTTCCATATATTTTCTAGGTGGGACCTCTATCCTTGTTAGGCATGTATTTTTTCACTTTTATTTTGGGTTACTTAACCACACTCTTTTTAATTACCTAAATATTGTCACATGCATGGTTAGTACTCTAAATACAACTATTTTTTATTATTATTCCTATGCACTTTTTCATGGAGATGGTTGGTTGAATGTGTACAAGAACTTAGGAAAAGTTATCCCATTTTAGTTATACCTTTGGGAGCTAGTCACCAGCCTCTAGCCTATGGAGGAAGGTTTAGGATAGTTGTGGCTCAGCCATCCACCATCCAAGTGAGCCTCGATGGGTCAGATCATGAAAACTTTGAACTTAGGATCAACCTTAAACTCATAAACCCAAGATTTTATCCATAAAACTTAAGTTAATTAATACATATATTCTTATAAAATTTAACACAAATCTTATATTTTTCATGATTCTTATAACAAAAATACCATTTGTAAAACAAATTATACAATTTAATTCTTAAATCCTAATACAAAAATACTTAAACAATTTTATTTCAATATAATTACTTCCTTGGTCTAGGGGTTAACCTTTAAATGATTGCATTAACTTGGATAATTCCTAGGTTCCCCACATTTAAGACAACAAACTATAAATTGATCCTTTGGATGAAATTTATTTCATTACATCGTACTCTTAATATTTCATTGACAATTCATTTATTTATGCCCTTATTTTCCACACATAAAACATTTTCCCATTCCTTTGAGACAATTTCTTGGGTGTCACTTTCCACATTTCTGACATGAATCAAATTGATCCTTATTTTATCCATGGTCTTTATCACTAGAGCTCTTAGCAAACTCGATCCTTCTCTTCTTTAGTGATTCTAGGAGTTGGTTAAGTTATAGGTTGTTAATAATATTTCTAGATTACAGGTTAGGAATAATCATGATATCCTTTAATTCATTCATCATCACATTTGGTTACTCATATTCACCACATTGTCCTTGATATACAATGTTAACACAATTCCTTTGGGTTCCAGCTAATGAATAAAACCAAAAACCACAGTGTGAGAAGCACTAATCATAGTGGTAAATCACATAGTCAAGAATAATTATTATATAATGTCAATATCATGAAACCTTTTTACAATTAAAGACACCTTAGGTTTAACCTATCTCATTCATTGTCATCATCAATTCAAATCCTTCATAATGGTTTTTAATGAAAATGTGAATTATCTAAAACATATCTCATGGGAGTGTCAAAACCAGTGCACAGTAAGGCCTATTTTTTATATCAGGTAACACTCGAGTCAATACCAATGCACCTTTTTCAGATTTATTACACCTAGTAACATCTATTTCAGAACCATATCCACTTTTAGTATCCATACATGGATGTATTACTAGGAAAAACCATGTAATCACTATCTAACCCAAACATTAGGATGTTTTTCTATACGTATCATCAAAGTTTATCATAGGTTTATGATCCTTAATCTATGTTTTCTTAAATCTAGTTCTCCTCTGAAACCAACTATAATAACCTTGACCCCAGTATCCCAGAGATGGTGGTTACTTTATTAAATTACCATAAGATAAAAGGAATCACATATTGAATGATTGAATAATTTAATGTTCTTAGTGAACAAGATACATACTTGATTCTTTAATTACATTTGTATACAAAAATTACAACATAATTATTTTTGAGAGTATCATCTTTATATCTATCATATCCTTGCATATAATTCATAGTACTCTTCCTAGATTCCTAAGAAATGAAACAAAGTAAGGGTGAGATCAAATTCTCAGTAAGAGTTACATAAAGTGGAATTTTTCATGAGTAAATAACTAATAATAAATAAGTCATAATCAATATAAAAATGTAAATATCTAAACACACATTCCATATAATTAATAACTTTACTATCATGATTAGATAAGGAGTAATAAATATGAAAAGGTAAATAACTAAACATGCATTCCATTTATATAACTTATTATCATGAATAGATAAGGCATAATCAATATAGAAAGGTAAATAACTGAATAAACTACCATTTAATCAATAAAATGATAATAAAATGTATCTATAGATAATATCATTATGAAAATATCATGGATAATAATAACTGAATTCTTAATGAAGGAAAATCTTAATTATTTGACATCGTGACCTCGAGAATTTTGATACCTCTACCGTCAAGACCTTTCATAAGAAAATTTCAAATTGATGGGTAGGTATACATAAAAAACCAATTTAACTAAGGTTGTCTAATTTATTTGTCTCATGAGACTACTAATTCATCGAAGGGATATCTATAACTAGGTCCCACCCATATCTATATGTCCAAATCAATCCCTATATATCAAATAATCGATTTAATTCAAGAATAATGTGTCTTATTATCAAATATATATATTGAGTAAAGAATACGAGTTTATAAATATTTACCTAGTTAATTTAATAACTTTCAATGAAGAATACTATATGTAAAAATGATATATGGTTTAATCAAAAAAATCAATGATAAATAATATTGATATTTAGGGGACACTACTAGAAAAATGACATATAGCCACGGATCAATATACACACTTTAATTTATCCGTGGTTATAGGTAAGATAAAACCATGGAGAGATTCTCCCCCATGGCAACAACTCCCTCTAATTTTTCTCTCCCACCCTCGCGCTCGGGTTTTTGCTTGCCTCTCCCACCCTCGTGCTCGCAATTTCCTCTCCCACCCTCGTGCTCGGGTTTCCTCTCCCACCCTTGCAATCAAGATTTTCTCTCCCAAAACCCTTATCCTCAACAGATATTTACCCAATCGATTCTCCCTCATAATATCCTCGTCGGCTTCTCCTTTGCGGTTCCTCCATCCTTTGTCAGCTTCTCCATTTTTGGTTCCTCTATCCCTCACACATTATTCGGGAGTTCCTTCTACTTTAGTTTCATCGGAGAGTGCTTCCCCTCTTCGCAATAGAGCTCCCCATCCTCTTCATGATCAAACTGCCCCTCTTCGCGATTGAGCTCCCCTCTTCTAGCATTCATCGTTTCACTTGAGGTACATTTCCTTATGGATTTTTTTATCATTTCTAAAAAATTTGGGTGAAATTGGCGGTCTATTTCAGTTTGTTGGTCTGGTTTTATTTATGAATAGACGAGTGGGAAGTGATGAGTGGTCATATTTCACAGGTTGTGTTATCAGATATCTTTTGGTTCTGTTTCTCTGTCTATTTTCATTTTGGATTGTTGTATCGGCCTTTTTTATCCTATTATATTTATGTATATTCTTCCACATTGTTTTATTTCAGTTGAATCTATATCCTTTTATGGATATTTTCTTATTTTAGGTTTGTAAGGATTTTTAATTCTTTTTTCCATTGTTTGTTTATTTTCACATTAATATTCATGGGAGAAATCATTCCCAAAAGGGTTTTCTCAATACCCATGTACTAGTATCCATTTTGGGGGTATCAGGAACCCCCTTTGGGATAGTGGTGGGTTAGGTTATGTGTCTATTAAGATGGTATCTCCATGAAATTTCATTGTAAATGGTATTAGATTTTATGATTCAGTATAGGGACCTTGGTTCTCTAATCCATATATTGTTATTTGGGGAAATTGAGTATGATTTAGTTGGGATTGTCATCAGGACTTTGGTGGTTGGTCATGAGTGGGTTCTTAGTCACCACCCTTCATAATGACACATGATTTTCCATGGTTAGTAGGGTTTGAGTTATGAATTTGTAATTTCACTTGATTTTTTTGTGATGATGTGAAAATCCTCATTTTTATTGTGTGAGTTACCTTAGGTCTCAGATTAAATTTTGTGATGGGAAAAAATTTGTTCGATGGCATTATATTAGTTCACGTGGTCGGATAAACGGGGCAGTGAACAAACACTCAACCTTAATGATGTTATGGGGAATGTTAGATAAATGTCCCATAACCTATCTAACTACATGGATTAGTAAAGCATGGTTTTGTATCCCATTTCACTAGATGTTTAGCCTGCCCTTTATAAATTTAATTCACAAGTAGTTCAGTCAATGTGGGTCTTATTTTATGTTGATGATGTAAATTGGTTTTTACATGGATTTGTTTTGTTCCCCCATTTTCGTGTGATTGTTCAAACCATTTTTAGTAAAATGTGAGTTTTTTATTGAATTTTATTTTGGTTTGAAATGAAGAATTTAAGCTTGTCTACAAAATTATTTTGAATTTTGTTAAAGATTTCTGGTTTGGGGGTTACTCCATTTTTTTGTTTATAAAATGAAATTTCTTTGCCCAGTTTTTATTTCTTTTTTTATATTGGTTGACTTGGTTATGGAATCTGGAAAATGTTTTAGTTATAAAAATCATTGGTTATACAATTGTATGGTAATTTTAGATCCCTTGGGCTGTGTTCCAAAAAATATTTTTTGTTTTCATTGGATGATGATGATACGGTTAATATTTAAAACAAAAATTAATTGTGGGTGAATTTTTTGGAAAACGGTTTAGAGAATGGTATTTGAGCATTCTAGTTAATTCTTTATTTTGTAAGGGAATTACTGGTTTTTAAAATTGGGATAAAATGTTTTGTAACTCCCTACAAAAAGTTGAATTTTAAAAGAAATAAAAAAAATTCCAAATGGTTTTGTGATTCTAAAAACATTGGAGTTATCATAAAATAGATTTTTTTTTATTTGGTAATGTAGTGTTTTTAAAATAAATTCAATTTTTGGAATATGGGTTTCCTTGTTTTCTTTTTATTTATCGGTTTTGTCCTATCCTGTAGTTTGGGACCATTTGATGTTATTTTAGAAACACGAAAAATTGTGGTATGTGTTTTTATTTGATTAAAGAGTGCCTCCCCAAAAGGTATCGGGCTAAAGGGGAGTGTTTATCTTTAAGGGTAGTCATTTTATTATTCATAAATCTTGCTAATTCTCAAAGCGGAGAGTAAATTTTTGACCATTTTTTGATAATTGAAGGTAAAGTTTGTGAACCATTCTTGTGAGGACCAATATCTTTATGTTTGCAGGTCTTGGACAATTTTGGGGATTAGTGCATGATTTTAGGTCCTTGTATCCTTGAGTTAGATTCCAATTGGTATGACCCTTTGGGTGTTCATTAGGTTTCACTTAATTTGGTTTCGATGTTCTGAGATTCTCACTCCATAATGTTCATATTTCCATATATGGATTCCTAGGATATGTAGGGCTTGTAGTGAATAAAAAATGAATATGGTGTGGTTGGAAACATCTTTTCAGCTATGAGAAAGGGGATGCGAGTCTACAATCATAAAATTTCTTTACTTTAAAGTGGTGAAGTCAACAAAGATAAATAGTGATGCATACAAAGAAGAGGTGGTTAAAAAATTATCCTTTATGTTCATTAAAGGCATATAAAACAGAAAAACAATAAAAAAAAGTGTAAATAAATACATGTCCAACACAAGTTAAGTTCAAAATAGGTAAAAATTGGGGAGTAGGAAGATCCTAAGACTCTAGGTTCACATCCACAAGCTCCCTGTCTGGTTTTTTCCATATGAGTATCCTTCTCATTGGCAGAGAGCTACTTAAGATGGTTGGTATTATCAATAGAATGAATAGTTACCTATTATGGATAATGTGAAACCAAGGTGGAAACTGGATACCCATCTAGAATGGGTTGGTCTAAAATAAGAGGAGTCTAATCTAGGGTACTGGGTGCAGCCTACTTATATGCTACTAGGGAACTCTACAATGTAGTCATGGTCTGTGTCAGAGTTTATGTTGAGGGATACTCATTAAGTACCTTTATAATCTAAAAATATGTTCTAGTTTGGGTATTATGGTTAAAAAAACAGTTCTCTTCACCTTTTTGGTGGCATGTCCCTTCCCCTTGCTTTGGTAAGCCAACAAATACTCATGTTGGGCAGTCGGGCTACTGATATCAACAGGAATTTGAATATAGTGTCAGCTTGTCGGACCACTGATTTCAGTCAGAATAGGGATAGGGGTTGATAAGTCAATGGAAGAGGAAGGCTACAAGGCCAGGGAGGTCTTAAAGAGATAAAATGGGTGGACTAGTGGCTCGGTGAACAATAACCCACAACCCTATAATAGAATATGAATTTGATCCATATGGAACTAGATAGAGGCACACAAGTAGTGAAACCACACATCCAAAGTGAGGGTGGGTGAATATGGCTAGCCTTGGGAAATAGATACCCCTTTTTTAGTCTCTTTCTCGGTGATCCTATATCCCAAAGTTCCTGGAGATAGATCCTCACTCTCAATAACAGTGTACTCAGGTGACCACTCATACTATTTCTCGATCAATATAAATAGGCCCAACATAAGTAGAAGATAAAATTCAACCAAATATAATTAGAACAAGGATGATAGTGGGATTGAGGCCTCAAAGATGATGAGTTTATCTTCCATATGTGTAATAAATTTTCCTCCCATTGGTGTAACATCCTTCCTATTACCTATTGGATTGGGAATGGGAAGAGGTTTTATTAACCTTTGGTGGAATCCTCAAAACATCAAAGTCTATGAATATATTCCAGGGGAATACTAGATCATTGGGGGATGATTTTCCTAGAGATGAGAATAACCTACTGAATACGAAACAAAGACAACCAATTTTATATGATGCATTTAATGAAATACAATACAACCCAAACTAGATGTAATATCAGAGTAGCAGATGGAATAAAATAAATGATACTACACATACATGAAAAAAATAAAGAACTCAATGACACTAATGTGGAATCGACATAGGCATCACCCCAAACCAGCACCAAGATCCAACTCCAAGATCTAAGACTACAATATTATGATGCATCACTAGAGAAGTATGACACCATGCCTTTACATATATCTTGGTACACAACATCTGCAAAGGAACCTAATTTCCTAAGTAAATGGTGAGTATAAAACTGAGTAGGTAATCCCCAAATAAATTACAACATATACCACTAGGAAGAATAACAAGTTAGATCACATTTATATTTATAGCATAATATTAGTAAAGGGAATTGGGGGGGCTGGTGCAAGCTAGGGGGTTGGGGGGATGGTGCAGGCTAGGGGGATGGTGTAGGGGGGAGGGGGGTGCAGTCTAGGGGCTGGTGTAGGTGGGAGTGGGGACTGGTTTAGGTGGAAAGCTAGTACAGGGGAAGGGGTGGGGTGGTGTAGGGGGGTTAGGGGGGCTGGTGCAGGGGTGTGGGGGGGTTTGGGGGATGGTTCTGGCTAGGGGGTTGGGGGATGGTGCAGGCTAGGGGGCTGGGGCTGGTGGTGTAGGGGGATGGGGGACTGGTTTTGGGGAAGGGAACTGGTTTGGTGGGGAGGCTAGTATAGGGGAAGGGGTGGGGCTGGTGTAGGGGGGTTAGGGGGCTGGTGCGGGGGGTAGGGGGGCTGGTGCAGGCTAGGGGGTTGGGGGCAAGTGTAGGCTAGGGGGCTAGGTGGGGGTGGTGCAGGGGGTATTGAGTAACAATAAAAGAAGGAAAATTCTCTACTTTATAAAATTGATAAACCTATATAAACTAAGAATAAAGGTGAATTCCAGAAGAAGAACATGCTAAAAATGAGGTTTCAATTTATAAAATCAAGAAGGATTTAGACATGAAGAGTTTTAGTTATTTTATATATTCAATGAATGGATTTTCTAGGTTAAGAACAATGTATGATCCCTATTTCTCGCATTTAAGTGCTAATGGAAGTTTACTTTATTCCCATATTTTGGTGATTTTTGATTTTTGAATAGGTAATTGAAAGTGATGTTTAAAAAATAAAGAGGTTTATTAAAGATCATGTTATTTAGTATTGGGATGTACATATCAATATCAATATTTAATTGTTCATTTTTGGTTATGGATTCATGTATCATTTATCATGCACAGATAACATAGTGATCACATATACATAATAAGTCGTTATATCTCATTTTTTCCCACTATTTTCTTATAGGTGGTTTCTTATGAGGAGGTTGTTCTATCCACCACATCGATGACAGTGAGTTCAACATCGGATTTGGGTAAGGTTTATTCTGTTTTTATTCTTTGCCCCAATTTTAATTAGGGCATTTGTGATTTTTGGGTTCCTTATATTTTTGCAGTGCATTTTGGATTTCGTTGAAGTGGATTTGACTCGCCATTGACGAAGGCTTACATGTGTATGCATAGGTAGGCATATACATATATAAGTTCCCCCTTTATATATATTCACTCATGGTAGTAGGAATATATATATTGGGGATAGGTGTACTTATATATAGATATGAAAAATGCATACATGTGTAAGTGTAAAGGGGTATATGAAAGTATTAACATATATCTAAGAACACACTTTTTCATATTTGTCCATGGAAATATGTACATAGGGGCTAGGTTTCCTTATATATATGTGAAGTTTCATATAAATTCAAGTAGAAAAAAGGAAGATTTGAGTTGTCATCGTCAAAAGCAATGAACCTTGAGGTTGAGGTAGGTTCCCTCTACCTAAAACTTTAATTTGAATTCTATAATTTCCTGATTGTTTTAAAAACTTGTTTCCATAATTTCTTTATTGTTTTAAAAAATGGTTTTCTAATAACCACTAGCTTTGTCAAGTAATAATATGAATATAGCCATTGAACTTATTTATAGACCTTGTTCAAAGAGGTTAACAAATTCTAGTAGTTTCTAGATACTAGAACAAGAGATCTAAAACCATACATTGATCATCCTTAGAGACATTCATGATCTCATTAAAATTCCCAACAAATTCATCATAGAAGACCACTACTTAATTTTATGGATCTATTAGTTCTAATTCCAAGATTCCTGATATCTTCCTTGGTATCATGGAACTCACCCATAATATTCCTCTTGAAATATTGCATAAGGAACAGTTTTCAACACTATAGGGACTGAATCTATAAGGATACATAATTCAATTTTGAGAGAAATTGATCAACTCCACTCTAAAAAACTGGAACAAGTGAAGGTTCTGAGGTGGAAGTTATATAGGGTTGAAACCTTTTGATGAACTCAAACTAGCTTAATTCAACACTTTATAAATTGCATAGGATTCCCTTCATTTCAGTACTGAAAGACTTAACCTCATCAAGAACATATTTAGAAATGTCTAATTTCACCATTGAAAGATTTTGGAACATGTACATTTGATATACAACCCTAACACCAAGATCATTGAACTCAGACTTGGTAGTATAAACATCCTTCAAATATCTAACTTGACCATTCACATCCTTAAGCTCTTTGAAACTTACTTCAGAAACAAATTTTTGAATAGGAGGGAATTATTGGAGATTCCTAATCAACTTTGTTTTGGTAGTCGTTAACCCAACCAACTTTTCAAAATCAACCATGGGAATAGAGTACTTCTTAAGTTCTCTAATCTCATCATTATTATATTTTAACTCTTGTTTCATCTCATTATAATCTCCTCAAATATTATCAAACTCATTTAGAATATCAGAGGCAAAAGATTACATTTTATAACTTTATGACATCTTACTAATATAGGGTGATTCCTCATGCACAATAGGAGGTGGTGATGGTATAGTAGAGAACCCTGGAGCTGGGCCAAGCGAGAGAAATCATATCCTTGGAGTAAGGGGGAAGTTGCAGGGGGGGAGGGGGAGGGTGAAGATGGGGTGTATGGGGGGAAGGGGGGAGGGTGCAGGGGGTTCTATAGGGGCAGGGGAAGGGGGTGTAGGGGAAGGGGGTGCAGGGGGGTCTACAGGGGCAGGGGGAGGGTGCAAGGCGAAGGGGAGGGTGTAAGTGGTGTGCATGGGGGCTTCAAGGGGTAGGAGAGGGTTCAAGGGGTGTTCAAGGGTAGGAGGAGGGTACAAGGGGAGGGGGTCTTCAAGGGGCAGGGGGAGGGTGCAAGGGGTGCATGGGGTGTGTGAGGGGGTTCATGGGGTGTTTGGGGGGTAGTGTTAGTCCCACCTTTTAGACAATATTGTCACATCTTCCTTGATCACATAGTCAAACAAATTCATATTTTAGATATTTGAATACTTTTAGGAAATCCTTATGCAAAAAAATTTCATATGACATTATAAGTCACGTGATTATCAATGCTGTACAACATAACCACTACTTCCATATCATTTTGAGTGCTTCTCAGGACTTCACTCCCAATGAAATACCCTTCTTCTTAACACCGTAGCATTGAGTAGTTAATCATCAGGAAAAACAAACATCTCCATGGCCACATCATTATTTAGTCATCCACCTCCTAAACATATATTCTCATCTTTCACAACTCTAATATGTCCACCAAAACACCCATAGAGGGCTTCCAGTTTCTCACAATTTTGGTACAATGTTTACTTCTAATGTTTGAGGGTGTTTATATGAAGATCATATCCAAAATACTTGGTATCATTTCACAATGATTTTCAATTATTTGAATAAAACCTATGATGAATATGTGAAATTTCTAGATTATAGTAAATATGCACCAAAGTATACGACATGATATAGTAAAATCTATCATCTTGTGGTTTGTGTTATCGGGTGATTCATGATACCACACCTAGGCTTGATTAATGATACCACACCTAGGCCACTATGACTCCCTACACCTGGGGTCTCCATGTGTTAACCAGGATACCATCATTTCCTAATTTAGTGTCATTCCAAAATTCCACCTGCAAGGGGTGGTGCAAGGGGTATGGGGGTTGTGCAGGTGTGCAAGGGGGTGCAGGGTGGGGTGCAAGGGGGTTTGTGTAGCGGGGTGCCGGGGTGGGGGGGTGTCTGTCCGGGGGGGGTGTGCAGTGGGGTTGTGTAGGTGTGCAGGGAGGTGCAGGGTGGGGTGCAAGGGGGTTGTGCAGCGGGGTGGGGATGTCCAGTAGGGGTGGTGCAAGGGGTGTCCAGTAGGGGGGTGTTGTCTGGGGGGTCTGTCCAAGGGGGTTTCCAGGAGGGGGGTCTGTCTAGGGGGGGGTATGTCCAGGGGGGAGGGTGTCTGTCCAAGGGGGTGGAGGGGGTCTGATGCCCAGGGGGAGGGCTGTCTAGGAGGGTTTCCAGGAGGTAGGGGGTGTCCAGGAGGGAGGGGTGTCCAGTAGGGGTGGCTCAAGGGTTGCTTAGAAGGGGGGGGGGCTGTTGTCCGGGTGGGTTTGTCCTAGGGGGGTTCCAGGAGGGGGGGAATGCTATCTGGGTGGGGTTGTCTAGGGGGTTTCTAGGAGGGGGGGTGTCCAGCAGGGGTAGTGCAAGGGTTGTATCACAGGGGGGGCTGCTGTTCGGGTGGGGTTGTCCTGGGGGGGTCTGTCCAGGTGGGTTTCTATGAGGGGGGGTCTGTCTAGGTGGGTTTCCAAGAGGGGGGTCTTTCCAGGGGGTGGAGAGGGGGATCCTATCCAGGGGGGATGTTGTCCGGGTGGGGTTGTCCAGGGGGTCTGTCCAGGAGGGAGGGGGTGTCCAAGAGGGGTAGCAGAATCCAAGAGGGAAAATTCCAATTCAGTTGTGTTGGACATGTAATTTTCCACTTGTATTTCAGTAGTAATAAATAAATAAATTATTTTTCCTAGGGGGGTTCCAGGAGGGGGGGATTCTATCTGGGTGGGGTTGTCTAGGGGGGTTTCCAAGAAGGGGGGGTGTCCAGCAGGGGTGGTGCAAGGGTTGTCTCACAGGGGGGGGGGGGGGGGCTGCTGTCCGGGTGGGGTTGTCCTGGGGGGGTCTGTCCAGGTGGGTTTCCAAGAGGGGGGGTCTGTCCAGGTGGGTTTCCAAGAGGGGGGTCTTTCTAGGGGTGGAGAGGGGGATGCTATCCAGGGGGGATGTTGTCCGGGTGGGGTTGTCCTGGGGGTTTCCAGGAGGGAGGGGGTGTCCAAGAGGGGTAGCAGAATCCAAGAGGGAAAATTCCAATTCAGTTGTGTTGGACATGTAATGTTCCACTTGTATTTTAGTAGTAATAAATAAATAAATTATTTTTTCTTCTTAGGATGACTATTGATCTTTTTACAGACAACTGAAGCCTGGAGAGAAGTGTTGTATGGAGTATATAGGCATGAAGAGTTTTAGTTATTTTATATATTCAAGGAATGGATTTTCTAGGTTAAGAACAATGTATGATCCCTATTTCTCGCATTTAAGTGCTGATGGAAGTTTACTTTATTCCCATATTTTGGTGATTTTTGATTTTTGAATAGGTAATTGAAAGTGATGTTTAGAAAATAAAGAGGTTTATTAATGATCATGTTATTTAGTATTGGGATGTACATATCAATCTCAATATTTAATTGTTCATTTTTGGTTATGGATTCATGTATCATTTATCATGCACAGTTAACATAGTGATCACATATACATAATAATTCGTTATATCTCATTTTTTCCCACTATTTTCTTATAGGTGGTTTCTTATGATGAGGTCGTTCTATCCACCACATCGATGACAGTGAGTTCAACATCGGATTTGAGTAAGGTTTATTATGTTTTTATTCTTTGCCCCAATTTTAATTAAGGAATTTGTGATTTTTGGGTTCCTTATGTTTTTGCAGTGCATTTTGGATTTCATTGAAGTGGATTCGACTCGCCGTTGATGAAGGCTTACATGTGTATGCATAGGTAGGCATATACATATATAAGTTCCCCCTTTATATATATTCACTCATGGTAGTATGAATATATATATTGGGGATAGGTGTACTTATATATAGATATGAAAAATGCATACATGTGTAAGTGTAAAGGGGTATATGAAAGTATAAACATATATCTAAGGACACCCTTTTTCAAATTTTTTCATGGAAATATGTACATAGGGGCTAGGTTTCCTTATATATATGTGAAGTTTCATATGAATGCAAGTAGAAAAAAGTAAGATTTGAGTTGTCATTGTCAAAAGCAATGCACCTTGAGGTTGAGGTAGGTTCCCTCTGCCTAAAACTTTAATTTGAATTCTATAATTTCCTGATTGTTTTAAAAACTTGTTTCCATAATTTCTTTATTGTTTTAAAAAATGGTTTTCTAATAACCACTATCTTTTTCAAGGAATAATATGAATATAGCCATTTAACTTATTTATAGACCTTGTTCAAAGAGTTTAACAAATTCTAGTAGTTTCTAGATACTAGAACAAGAGATCTAAAAACCATACATTGATCATCCTTAGAGACATTCATGATCTCATTAAAATTCCCAACAAATTCATCATATAAGACCACTAGTTAATTTTATGGATCTATTAGTTCCAATTCTAAGCTTCCTGATATCTTCTCTAGTATCACGGAACTCACCCATAATATTCCTCTTGAAATATTGCATAAGGAATAGTTTTCAACACTATAGGGACTGAATCTGTAAGGATACATAATTCAATGTTGAGAGAAATTGATCAACTCCACTCTAAAAAACTGGAACAAGTGAAGGTTCTGAGGTGGAAGTTATATAGGGTTGAAACCTTTTGATGAACTCAAACTAGCTTAATTAAACACTTTATAAAGTGCGTAGGATTCCCTTCATTTCAGTCCTGAAAGACTTAACCTCATAAAGAACATCTTTAGACATGTCTAATTTCACCATTGAAAGATTTTGGAACATGTACATTTGATATACAACCCTAACACCAAGATCATTGAACTCAGACTTGGTAGTATAAACATCCTTAAAATATCTAACTTGACCATTCACATCCTTAAGCTCTTTGAAACTTACTTCAGAAACAAATTTTTGAATAGGAGGGAATGATTGGATATTCCTAATCAACTTTGTTTTGGTAGTCATTAACCCAACCAACTTGTAAAAATCAACCATGGGAATAGAGTACTTCTTATGTTCTCTAATCTCATCATTATTATATTTTAACTCCTGTTTCATCTCATTATAATCTCCTCAAATATTATCAAACTCATTTAGAATATTAGAGGCAAAAGATTACATTTTATAACTTTATGAGATCTTACTAATAGAGGGTGATTCCTCATGCACAATAGGAGGTGGTGATGGTATAGTAGAGAACCCTGGTGCTGGGCCAAGCGAGAGAAATCATATCCTTGGAGTAAGGGGGAGGTTGCAGGGGGGAGGGGGAGGGTGCAGATGGGGTGTATGGGGGTAAGGGGGGGATGAATAGGGTTCTACAGGGGCAGGGGAAGGGGGAGTAGGGGAAGGGGGTGCAGGGGGGTCTGCAGGGGCAGGGGAAGGGTGCAAGGGGAAGGGGAGGGTGTAAGGGGTGTGCAGGGGGGCTGCAAGGGGTAGGGGAGGTTTCAAGGGGTGTGCAGGGTTAGGAGGAGGGTACAAGGGGAGGGGGTCTTCAAGGGGCAGGGGGAGGGTGCAAGGGGTGCATGGGGTGTGCGAGGGGGTGCATGGGGTGTGTGGGGTTAGTGTTAATCCCACCTTTTAGAAAATATTGTCACATCTTCTTTGATCACATAGTCAAACAAAGTCATATTTTAGATATTTGAATAATTTTAGGAAATCCTTATGAAAAAAAAATTCATATGACATTATAAGTCACGTGATTATCAATGTTTTACAACATAACCACTACTTCCATATCATTTTGAGTGCTTCTCAGGACTTCACTACCAATGAAATACCCTTCTTCTTGACACCGTAGCATTGAGTAGTTAATCATCAGGAAAAACAAACATCTCCATGTCCACATCATTATTTAGTCATCCACCTCCTAAACATATATTCTCATCTTTCACAACTCTAATATGTCCACCAAAACGCCCGTAGAGGGCTTCCAGTTTCTAACAATTTTGGTACAATGTTTACTCCTAATGTTTGAGGGTGTTTATATTAAGATCATATCCAAAAGACTTGGTATAATTTCACAATGATTTTCAATGGTTTGAATAAAACCTATGATGCATATTTTAAATTTTTATATTATTGTAAATATGCACCAAATTATACGACATGATATAGTAAAATTTATCATCTTTTGGTTTGTGTTAACGGGTGATTCATGATACCACACCTAGGCTTGATTAATGATACCACACCTAGGCCACTATGACTCCCTACACCTGAGGTCTCCATGTGTTAACCAGGATACCATCATTCCTAATTTAGTTCCATTCCAAAATTCTACCTGCAAGGGGTGGTGAAAGGGTATGGGGGGTTGTGCAGGTGTGCAAGGGGGTTCATGGTGGGGTGCAAGGGGGGTTGTGCAGCGGGGTGTCGGGGTGGGGGGGTGTCTGTCCGGGGGGGTGTGCAGTGGGGCTGTGCAGGTGTGCAGGGGGGGTGCAGGGTGGGGTGCAAGGGGGTTGTGCAACGGGGTGGGGATGTCCAGTAGGGGTGGTGCAAGGGGTGTCCAGTAGGGGGGGCTGTTGTCCGGGGGGGTCTGTCCAAGGGGGTTTCTAGGAGGGGGGGTCTTCCCAGGGGGGGTATGTCCAGGGGGTGGAGGGTGTTTGTCCAAGGGGGTGGAGGGGGTCTGATGTCCAGGGGTAGGGATGTCTAGGAGGGTTTACAGGAGGTAGGGGTGTCCAGGAGGGAGGGGTGTCCAGTAGGGGTGGCTCAAGGGTTTCCTAGAAGGGGGGGATTTTGTCCGGGTGGGGTTGTCCTAGGGGGGTTCCAGGTGGGGGGGATGCTATCTGGGTGGGGTTGTCTAGGGGGGTTTCCAGGAGGGGGGGATGTCCAGCAGGGGGGTGTCCAGCAGGGGTGGTGCAAGGGTTGTCTCACAGGGGGGGCTGTTGTCTGGGTGGGGTTGTCCTGGGGGGGTCTGTCCAGGTGGGTTTCCAGGAGGGGGGGGTCTGTCCAGGTGGGTTTCCAAGAGGGGGGTCTTTCCAGGGGGTGGAGAGGGGGATGCTATCCGGGGGGGATGTTGTCCGGGTGGGGTTGTCCAGGGGGGTCTGTCCAGGAGGGAGGGGGTGTCCAAGAGGGATAGCAGAATCCAAGAGAGAAAATTCCAATTCAGTTGTGTTGGACATGTAATGTTCCACTTTTATTTTAGTAGTAATAAATAAATAAATTATTTTTTCTTCTTAGGATGACTATTGATCTTTTTACAGACAAATTAAGCCTAGAGAGAAGTGTTGTATGGAGGAAATTCAATGCAAAACTGTGGTCATGAAATGTTACGTTCTAAAAGTTCTCAGTTTTAATTTATTAGGTTCACCTAAGAAATAATCTGAAGCAGATCATACCTTGCATGTGGTAGATTAAGCTGCTCAAGAGAATTTGAAATACATTAATGAATTAGTAAGGTCAATTTGATGACCAACCATGACTAAAACAAATAGTCTAGAGATCAGAGCATCATTTACTTCAATTGATGCAGGAACTCCATCTGTATCAAGTTTAGACCTCAAAATTCATTTTTCTTCATCCCTGAGATGAAGGGAAGAAAAAAATAGGAATCATTAGCCACTAAAAACTGGAGTCCCTTGAGTTATGTGTGTGCAAGACAAAGCCCCCGATCCCATTTTTAGTGTTTTAGTGATTTTGATTTTGATGAGAAATGTGTTTATTATTGGGCTATTTCCCTATGTTTTGTCTTTTATTTGACTAAATATTAACACCTGTAATGGTTTCTACTATGATAAAATTTCACCAAACAAAGGATTAAACCCTATGATTTTAACTAAAATCTATATTTGTTGGTACTTTTATAATCTTTCATTTTCATGTGCTGATGAAATTTTCATAAAAATTGTTTTCTTTAGTTTTTTTCCTTCATATGTCACCCCATGATCTCATCCCTCATCTTCCTTTTGTTGAAAGGTACACTAATTTTGGATGGGGTGTGCCTTTCCGTCATGTTCAAGACTTGGCAGCCCATAATAGATCAAATGAGTAGATTAGGGAACTGAGAATCTGAAATGATCTTATGAAAAGACTCAAGGGCTGAGCAGGAGGAGCTCTAAAGGTGTGCCATTTACTAACGAATTGACTTATAATGATGCAAAATCATCATGTTATGTGTTTCAGTTGTTTTAAGGTATGTATCAACTATGAGAATTTCTTTTTTCTTAACTGAGGAGTAATTTTTTGTATTATAAGCAATAGAGATTATTTTTTTATTACGTACAGTAACATAAATTCAAGTATACCCATATTTTATTCCAACTATTCTATCCAGGGTCTGGTGGGGGGGGGAATGGTCAGGGGATGGCAGGGGGGCTGGAAGGGGGTATGTTCTGGGTGGGGGGATGGCAGTGGGGGACTAGAGGGGGGAATGGGTAGGGTGGGGGGTGTCCAGGGTCTGTAGGGAGGAGTGCGGGTGTCCAGGGTCTGGAGGGGGGAGTGGGGGTGTCCAGGGTCTGGAGGGGGACTGGAGGGGGAATGGGTAGGGGCAGGGGGTGCATGGGGAAGGAAGGGGAAAGGTGTGGGGGTGTCCAGGGTCTAGGGGGTCTATCTTGTGTGGGGGTGGTAGTGGGGGACTGGAGGCAAGACAGGGGAGGGGGAATGGGAAGGGGATGGCAGGGGGGTGCAGGGTGCAGGCAGTGTACTGCAGTGTAGTGCAGTGAAGTGCAGTGTAGTGCAGGGTGCAGGGTGTAGGGTATAGTACAGGTAGTGGAGTGAAGGTAGTATAGTGCAGGGTGTAGTGCAGGTAGTGCAGTGGGGGACTGGAGGGGGGAATGGGTAGGGTGGAGGGGTGTCTAGGGTCTGGAGGGGGGAGTGGGGATGTCCAGGGTCTCAAGGGGGGGACTGGAGGGGGGAATTTTCAGGGGTAGGGGGGACTGGAAGGGGGTGGTGGGATGGTAGGGGGATTGGAGGGTGGAATGGGCAGGGGCAGGGAGGTGCATGGGGAAGGCAGGGGGTAGTGTGGGGGTGTCCAGGGTCTGGGGGGGGTCTGTCCTGGGTGGGGGATGGCAGTGGGGGACTAGATGGGGGAATGGGCAGGGGGTGGCAGGGGGTGGGGTGGGGGGCTGGAAGAGGGTGGGGGGAGTCATGGTGGGGGGAATGGGCAGGGGGGACTAACAGGGGGTGTAGGGTGCAGGCAGTGCAGTGCAGTGCAGTATAGGGTGCAGGGTATAGGGTGCAGGCAGTGGAGGGTACAGTGCAGGCAGTGGAGTGCAGGCAGTGCAGTGTAGGGTGTAGTGCAGGCTGTGTAGTGCAGGGTGTTGTGTAGTGTGTTGTGCAGGGTGTTGTACGTTTCATGATTTAGTTTTCATTCATGTAGTTTTTTTATGTTCATGTGTTCTGACTATGAGGTACATAATATCATGTACTTTGGGAATTTTTAACTTATGGATGAGGTTTTGGTCTCTTAACATATGGATGATGGGAACTCATGTATGATTAACCAGGTGTAAAGTTATATGGAGTACAGGGTGCAAGCTATGAAGTTCACTATCGGATTCAGGTAAGGTCTCTTCCATTTTTATTCTTTGACTCAATTTTAATTAGGGTTTTTGTGGTTTTTGGGTTCCCTATATTTTTGCAGTGCATTTTGGATCTCGTTGAGGACAGTGAATCACCACATGACTGGGATATACTCTCAACCTACGGGCATGAGGCCTTCTAAAAGTTCATCACAAGTCCTAGCTCCTTGGTTCAGCTTGGGTCAGGTTAGTTTTGTTAGGTTATTTTTTATTGGGTTCATTTTTTTTGGTTTGTGTCAATTGTAATGGTTTCAATTTGTTTTATTTAGGGCTATTCAGTTTAATTAAATTAATTTTAGATTCAACTAGGTATTTTTCATTAGTTTCATTTTTTACGTACTCAATTACGCTTTATTAAAGTCAGTTTTGATTGGTTTGAGTCAGTTTGGTTACATTATTTTTAGTTTGGTTCAGTTTCATCCTTTTCAAAACCATTTGGTTTGGTTCCACTCTACTCAATTTGTCTTGATGTCATTTTATTTAGTTCTAATCATATTAGCATATTTTTTATTAGTGTAGTTCATTTGATTGGAAATTTTTGTATCATTGCCATATTAGCATGTTTTTTGTTTTCACAATTCAATTGACTGGTGTGTTGGGAAAGTTGGGGGTGTAGGGTGGGGGGCTGTCCGGGGGGAGGGGTGTACAGTGAGGAGGGGGAAGGGGGTGCAAGGTGCAGGGGGGTGGGGGTGGGGGTGTTGGTGCAGGGTGGGGGAGTTGTGGGTGGGGGGAGGGGGAGTTAGTAGTGTCCTCCCAACAGCCAGCACGGTGAACCACGCTGGGTTTTTTTATGCAGTGCAAAGGCCTATAGCCACGGTTTGAAAACCATGTCTTTAGGTATATAGCCACAGTTCGAACCATGGTTATAGGGATATAGAAGCGGTTTCAAATCGTGGATATAGGCTCTGACCTATATCCATGCCAATACCATCCACGGTTCATGAAACCATGGATATAACCTATATCCATGGTTTTTGGGCCTATATCCATGGTTTAGAACCATGGTTATAGCCTAAATTTCTAGTAGTTGGAAATTTAATGTCTGATGATCACAAGAATGTGAATATTTCAAGGGAAAGTTAATGACTGAAAAAAAATGAATCAAGAAAGTGAATGTGAATACTTTACTTGGTCAAAATGATCATGACCCATCCATAGAAATAATAAATATAGTATCAATAAAAAATATCCCCAATTTAGTATAAGTAATGGGTTTTTTTGTTGAAAAATATAAATACCATAAAAATGTCATTAAAAAAATTCTTGATGAAAATACCATTTTTATTTTGAAAATATTTTTAAAACTAAAAGTTCACAAAATATTTTAAAGATATTTTTCTTTGAATATGGTGTTTTAAACTTATAAATTAATATATAAAACTTAGATTGGTCATAACAGTGGAAAATTATATACAATTCATACAAGTTAAAACAAATATTCCTTTCACATTTTTTGTAAAGACCAAATAAGCCTTGTTTGTAAAATGATAAGAAGATTACTTTCAAAAAATGTAAAAAGTAAAACATTGGTAAAAATTTCTTAAATAAAACATTTTTAAAATGTTAAAAAATCTGAAAATGTTTTTAGAAAACAGGTTTTTGGAAGAAAAATGATTTTCAACTGAAGAGAAAAATGAAGTCACATTTTATTAAAAACATTTTCTCAATAATTTTAAGTACCAAAGAGTAGGAAAATGGAACTATTACTTGAAAACTCTTTAATAAATAGAGGAGAAAAAAATTAAATGGTGTTATGTTCTAATGATCAAATAATTTCCTTTAATGGAAATTCATTAATAACTAGTTTTAATTAAAATGATATTCTGAAATAAACCCTTATAAAGATCATAACATTGAAGTGAGAATTAAAAAATGAATTGTTTATGTTTATAAAATCTAAATCCACATTAAAAAGGTGCATATACAATATAATATAGTCAAAATTCATTACACGTTTTATCTTATAATATCAAATATAATGAAGAAGTAATATAACTCAATGAAAAGAAATTGAGTTATGAAATTCTTTACTACTTGAAATATTTTAGTAAAAAACCCTTAAATAATTAAAATTTCAACTTAAAATACCATGAATTATTAATTAATCCTGATATTTCATTTTAACGAGGAATTATATACACCATATAAAATAAATTAGCTACATAACATTACAATATGCCTCAATGAAGGAAAATTGAGATGAAATCCCTTACCTCACACTTCCTTTTGATTGAAGTATATTTATCCTATTGTATAATGGTTTTACGATTATTATTAATTTATAAAATAACCATATTAATATTTCTAATATTATATATGATCCTCTTATAACATCTTATAACTCATTTGTTTATAATCTTTCATTATTCTCATTATTTTGGGTGTTAATTGTCTTGTTTTCTCGGGCATGTTTTGTCTTGGAAGTTCTGGTTCTTGGGTATAGGATATAGATCCATCATATAAAAAATATATTAATTGTATAAATATCATATTTACTCATTATATACATTTTTATAATCATTCTTTAGTATTGTACATGGAAAATGAATATCACTTTGTGGAGATGGTAGGTCGTACGTACACACGAGCATCGATATAATTCCATTAACAAGTGAAAATATAAGGATTTGGGTGATATATTAATCTTAAAAAATCAACATAATGTCATATATATCACATATATTTATTAAAATTGTTCTTATTACTTTCCATTTGAAGCATAAGTGAAAATGAATCACATCGCTTCGTGAGACGGTAGTCTAGTGTACAGACGAGCGACGTTATCATATTTCAAATGGCATGAAAATTAAGAAGGTATATGTGATATTATAATAAAATAAGTATAATAATTTCATAAATATAATATACATATGTTAAATCAATCATTATATACATCCTTGAAATGTGGTGATGGAAAACAAATTGCATCGGTTCATGAGGTGGTAGTTTGTCGTACACACGATCGAAGGTTTTGTTTCCCATTTGATGGAAGAGAAGATTAATATACGTCATTAAATTAACATATTAAAATAATAACATATTAGTATATGTAATATAACAATTTTATTATATAATAATAGTTTAATAATAATTTAAGGATGTTGATGAAGAAACAAAATAAAAATGATTGTTTAAGAACGTTACCTCTTCTTTAGACAACTTCTTTAATTTTTCACCAAAAGGCTTACTATGTTATATTTATGATAAAAAAAGGCTCTAGGATATTTGTAGGGTATTTAGGAAGTAATTTTTGTAGGGATTTTCTGAAAAAAAAATGTCTTTGTAAGTATGGAAAGGGGAGGATATGGAGTGACATTTTATAAGTGGGGGAGAGGACACACATGGAATTTTTGAAAAGAATCAATTACACCCAAATTTTTATCATGTAAAATTATTAAAAATGGTTAATTATTGACCATTATAGGTTATAAAGTCAAAATATTTCCATACAATGGGTTTTTTATAGTTTGGTAGGTCATTTTAGCACTTTTCATTTTAGTTTAACCCACGGTAAATTAGTTTTTACCTTAACCATGGTAATTATTTTTTACTTATTTTACTATTAATAGTGGCAAAAATTTAATTTGAACTAACTAGATAATATAAATTACTCTATTTTAAAATATTAAATCCATTTTTCTATTTTTCATTCATAGAAGTAGCAGAATCTAATTTAAAATTATACCCACATACGCGACGAAAAAGTGGGTTTCCAAAGAGAAAATCCCTATAAGTATAGAAGGTTTTAATAAAAAATTGAATATTAAATTAATAAAAATGACATAAATTAGTTAAATTTTAATATAATTGAGGTAATTTTACTTTAAAAAAATTAAAATAAAATTTAACCTTATAAATTATTTAAACAAAATAGCAGTTTTCAATAAAAAAAATAGTATTTTTTACTATTCATTGAAAAATGAAACTTTTTTGAAAAATACCAAGAAATTACCCTAAGATATTTTTGATAGTATTATTTAAAAATTAATATAATTTTATAAAATAAATTTTCTAAAATTGGTAAAAAATAATTTTAACATAAGTGGTCACAACACAATGAAACCGTTTTCTTTGAAAAATACAGTTTTTCAAAAAACATTTCTTTTTCTTTTAAATGATTATTATTTTATTTATATTAAACATATATTAATTGAATTTATTTTATACATGTGTAAACCATATAATTTTCATAATTTATTTA
This sequence comes from Viscum album, assembly GCA_963277665.1. Taxonomy (NCBI): domain Eukaryota; kingdom Viridiplantae; phylum Streptophyta; class Magnoliopsida; order Santalales; family Viscaceae; genus Viscum; species Viscum album. The sequence goes on along the minus strand of OY728138.1, from coordinate 48,458,475 downwards.
GTATTATTCATACTCGCTAATTTAACTGTTAGGATATAATGGTATACTATTAAATAATTCATTTAGACTCAAGGTTGTGTATTCTACAAGCTATCAAAGAGATCAAATTTATTTAAAAAGAAATATATTATAAATTATAAAGGTGTTACATTATTTTATAATATCATTTTTTTGTGTCATATATGCTATCAGAACCAACTTTCTTCTTTTAAAATCTTAGGGTGTTACATACCTAGAGCTGGTAGAGATTCAAGATGTGAGTATTTATAGCTCGATCCTAGGTCATATTGACTAAAAATAGGGATCCCATGACACCAATTTTACATGTATTCTACTTTCTTCTATTTTCTAGTTTCTTTATAAAGTGACATCCCTATTTATATTTTCATAATGGGACACCTATTTTTGAACTGGTTATTTTTTATAATTAGTTTTCTGAAATTTTTTTCATATTTAAAAATGTGTTGGAAAGTAGTTTTCATAAAATGAAATTTTTTTGCTTATTTTTGAAAATAATGGAAACCCTTATCATGACATGACTTATTTTCAAACATGCATGATTTTTATTTCTCTTTAAATACATGTAATAGATATTTTTTTATCCTTGAGTATCTTGTTTATCACACCTATATTATCATTTTTATTTTTTGGTTCTCCTGATTCTAGATCTCTCATGGAGTGAGCATGGTTCTATGGTTAAAGGTGACCCATGAGGTCACATGGATGTGTGTGTGTAGTAGTAGTAGTAGTAGTTTTATTTATTTTCTACTACCATTTTGTTATTTTATTTTTTACTTATTTATTTATCTACTATTTATTAGGCTAAATCATTCCCAACTAAGTTATTCTTGATTCTAGGCACTAGTTTCTATCCCATATGGATTGGGAACGCCTCTCGAGACTTTCCACATTCAGCTCGGGTGCTTGGTTCAGCATTAACCTAGGTCAGTTGATAAAAAAATGGTATCATATCAACTAACCCTTCTTATTTGGGGGTGTTTTATAGTTTATATTTAGGATTATTGAAATTATAGTAGTCATTCATGGTTAGTTTCTTGATCACCACCTATTTGGAGGGATACTTTAATTTCTAGGGTGGTCCAAAATGGGTGTGCCCTAAAATCTAATCCAAGATCTTGAATGCTTTTGAGGTTCTTGGTTTTCGTTTGAGGTTTTATGGTTGGTTTTGAGAATTGGTGTGTTGTTTTTAGAAATTATAAAGGTTGGAGTGGATTTTTGGAGGGATTTAGAGAGCTTGTGATTAATTTTCATGGTTTGGAAAACCATCCACAGACCATGCAGCTGTCTCTATTGACCTTCAGTGTGCTCACATGATTGGCGCATTGTCTACCAAATAGTGCCACCTAGTTGTGTATAGTATAAGTTTTTATTATTTTTTGGAATTTTTGTTTATTTATTGTTAAGTTTATATTTTTTATTCTTTGTGTGTGTTTAAGTTGGTTTTTGGGTGCTACCCATGGATTTTAAAAATGATGTTTGGTTTATCAAAATTGTATTTATAAGACTAAGTCTTTTAGTTCTTTGATAATGAAATGGTAATTTTTTTGAAAATGGAAGGGAAGTTGTTTTGTATTTTTAAAGGTTTTATAAGATACAAATTGAAAAAATAGCATATAATTTGAATTTTTTTGTTTTTATGATAAAAGGTGGCTTTAAAAATTGGTTGGGGGTATCCCAAAAGCGATTTGAAAAGTGATCCTATCTTTTTATTAACCCTTAATATTCCTATGAATTCCCACATATGTGGGTGTATGTGTGGGTTAATATGATGTTTATTGGTATGTGTGTATGGGTACTTGATATGCCATAAGAATTCATATATGTGAGGCTTCATGGAACTCTATTGGTAAATACCAACCTTTTAAGATTATTTTTTTTCTAGGGATGTTTTTGAAAAAGGGAATGTGTTGTATTGATAAGTTGGAGTTGTTTGATGTTTCCATTCTAGGATTTTGGATTCTGTTATGTTGAAATGTTGTTGGAGTGTCGTTTTGATTTTGGGTTTTGTTTTATGATTGAGATGTGGGGTTTTGTCTTATGATTCATTTTTATTCGGTTTCATACTTCTCTTTTTAGAGTATGACCCAAAAATTTATCAATAAAGAGTGTATGTTCAGCCCCATGTATGTCTAACTATACTATTTGGTTTGTCCTATTGGGTCACCTAAATAGGTTCTATAAGTTTTGATAATGAAAGAGTAAGATTCAATCAGTGATTACTAGATCCTGACTATGGGGCATTGAATGATTAAAGATATCATAGATTCAACCATAGGCCTCAGAGTGAAGCTTCTCACATAATGGAGGAGCTTCCAAGTGTGGTGGTTTTTAACCCAACTTGTTGTGTCTAACATTAGAGTAGAATTTGTTTGAGTTTTCCCTTGTTTTGGTTTTCTATTTTTGAAAACCTTTTCATTTTGAAGATCTTGATGGCCTATCATTTACTGTCTTGTGATTTTTAAGTTTGAGGTGGTTGGAATCTTTGAGGAAATTATAAATAAGTGTTTATATGGGTATTCCTCATTGAAAACTCCTTAGGAAGTATAAATTATTTTAGTGATCATATGTTCTGATGAGGTTCATGATTTAGTGTTGACATCACTTCTTTGGATGGGAAAGAATTTGGTGAGTAGTTGGGATTACTGGTATGGGTGATTCATGTTTCTAATTGGTTGGGTACATCGAGGGTCAGTGTCCTAATATCTGATCCCAGGTTTTTCTCCCTTGACCTAAAATTCGATCCCATGTTGATTTTGTTTGTTCATGTTTTTTTTTAGAATTATCATCTGTATATTTTTCTTTAAATCTAACTGATTGGTTCCAGTTGTATTTATTCTGGGTGGTAGTCCTTTGAGCTCTTGTTTTTATTAAGTGTTTAAATTTTTTGGGTTGTTCCTTTTTTAATAGGTATTGAATATTTGGAAGTTATTTTGAGGATAGTTGGTTGTCAATGGTCCCTCTTAGGATCCTTTTATTTTTTTCCATCTCTTGTAAACTTTGTTTTTACTAGGAGTTTATTTTGGGAAATTCTGAAATATTATTGTTATGAAGTAGTGCTTTTCTCCATTGTGTGTGTTTTTTATTGTATCTTTGTCTCTTATTAAGACTCATGAGTTTTTTCTATCTTAGGAGATCAATTTTTGATTATATTCTTAATATGTTGGGGAGGCCACCATAGAAGGAAATCATGGTGAACTTAGTCTTCAAGCTTCCTTGATGGGGTAATTCTTTATTCTCACCCCACCCAAACTGATCATACTAGTTTGGTTGGATAGGAATATTGGTCATGTGACGGATTCTTGTGAAGATCCCAAACAAAATATGATTATTTTCTATGGTGATTTCTATGTTAGTGGTTGGGGTGTTCCTTATTTTTAGATGTGTTTGGAGATGCAAGTATCTCTCTTTTTATTCTATAGTTTGACAGCTTGAGTCTCATGGTATCACAAACTTTATCCTTGGATATTGGTTTGGTTTTTAAGGATGATCTCTTTATATTCTTTTGGATTTTATATTTTTGGTTTTGGAAAAATAAGTGAGCATTAGTCCTTCAGTCTACAGGTTTTGTGTCTCGTCTTGGGCAGTAGTTTTCCCTTGCCAAGTGACATGATCAACCAAATCTACTTGAACTTTATATGGAAAAAGTTAGATGGTGGAGATTATTGTCACACCCCAACCATGATATATTAATTGTCTAATTATATTTAGCTTCACCTTTAACTTTTAGGCTGAAACGTTTTTAATTTTAAAATTTGGTGGTTTTTTTCTTATGTTCGTGATTGGTGCATGGTTAATAGAAACCATGTGTATACAATACAAGGTTGATTATAAATTTTATATAGCTGACCGCACATCCAAGTCATGGTTTACCAAACCATGCACACTTACCATGAAAGGTGATCCTGGCCTTATAGTGCGGGGTGCACGGTTGGTGAATGGTTTGGCTAACCATACATGATGTCTGAGACTTAAAAAAGAATAAATATAATTAAATATAATTATTAATAATAATAATAATAAACTAATTATAATATACCTCTCCCCTCACCCCCTCACCCATTCATGACCCATCCCCCAGGGGACTTCCCTCGCGTGCACCACCCCCTTCCCGCGGCCACCTGTTTATGTCGTTTTCTCCTCTAATTATAGGTGACATATTCACCGGTATGGTTTCTTCCCCTATGTACTCTTATTATTATATTTTAATTTCACCTTTTTCCTCCCCCTTTTTGTGTTCAAGACATGGTAAAAACCTAACCTGATTTGGGTGTTTTTAGTTGATTCTTGGTCCTTTGAGTTCTCAAGGGCCTAGTTGAAGCTCGTTCTAGTCATGGTTGTTGAAGGCGATGTGTTATCCTTCAAATATAAGTAGGTTTTCATCTAATTTCCTTTACAAACTAATTTTTAATTATATATATTTGTGAATTTTGGATTTATTTTATTTTTCTAGTGAACCTTGGACCTCCTTGAGGTGGATTTGAGCCACCTTTATCAAAGGTATTGAGTTATTCTTCTATTTGAGTTAGGTTCCCTATATCCAAGCCATTGAATTGAATTTTTTTATTATTTGGGTGTTTTTAATGGTTTTTTTATTATTACATAATATGTATATGCTATGTAAAAAAATTGGTTCTTGGAAAAAATCACTTGTTTTCTATATTTTCCTAAGCTTCTAACATGGGTTTCTTCTCTTTAATCATGTTTTCAAGACTATTTATAATTTTAAATCATCTTAAATGATCAAATGGTTTTCCAAATTGTTTCTATCATGAAAATTAAAATTTCTCAAAAATGATTAGTCTTTCGAATGGATTTTTATAAGGCCTAATGGAATGGTTTGGTTTTCTAAGAATCCTTGAGGGAGTTCCCAACCCTTTAGCTAATTGAATAAGGATTACAAATATATACATACATATATATATATATAAGTTCCCTATTTATATGTATTCACTCATGGTTATGGGAACATGTACATTTTTACAAGTGGTTATTATATATATATATATATATATCAAGTTTTATATGTGTTTAAGTGTGAATAATGGTTTTGGAACTTGAAACACTTTGGTCAAAAATGTGTTTTCTAAAAGAAAATTATTTCTTTTAAAGTGATGAGTCCTAGATGGAACTTTAAAATGTATTATGGAAATGGAAAATCCCTATTAATTCATTCCCCCACCCCCTTGAATTGGAAATGGGATGTTTTTGTTAAATGTGTGTTTTGTGATATATTCCTAGTGAAGAGGATTGTTCTTGGTTGTGTGACTTGGAAATAAGCTACACTTAAGAAGGGAGATCGGAGGTGAGAAGGAAGATTGATTTTTTTGAGTAAATAATGTGATATTTATGTATATTCTAGATTAATAAAAACTCGACACCATTTATTTTTCATGGGAATCCTTATGTAGTTAGGTGGGATCCCTAGTATGCATGTTTCACTAGTTGAGATTACGCACTGACAAGTGGCCCTGAGTTGATAACATGACTGCCCATGGGATGTACCCCTTGGTCAAACAATTTTTTATGATACTTGACACTGGTAAAGATTTATTATGTTATTATTTATAGATTATTCCTAGTCTATATTAACTATAATCTAAGATCCTATGATATTGGTTTTACATGTACGCTACTTTCCTCTATTTTATAGTTTCTTTATAAAGTGAAATCTATGTTTTTATTTTCATACTAGAACACCAATTTAAGAAATGGTTATATTTTATAAGTAACTTAATAAAATGTATTTCATATTTCAAAATGTGTTGGAAATTACTTTCCATAAATTAATGGCTTATTACTTGTTTTTAAAAAGAATTGAAAACCCTATCATGATATATCTTATTTTCAAACTATCATGATTTGGATTTCTCTTTAAAGGTAAGTAATATAGTATTTTTATCCTCGATAATCCCTACTAAGCATATCAATTCTCATGCCTACATTATAATTTTTAGTTTCAGGTTCTCTTAGTTCTGGATTGCTCATAGAGTGAGCATGGTTTTATGTTTGGAAGTCACATGTGACCTCACATGGAGGTTCTTGTAGTAGTTTTATTTATTTTCCACTACCATTTTGCTATTTTATTTTGTTACTGTATATTTATATATTGTTTATTTGGAAAAATCATTCCTAACTAAGTTCTATTTTTTCCTGAAACTAGTTTCCAACCCAGGAGGATCAGGAATGCCTCTCGGGCCTTGTCGTGTATCAGCTTAAGTGCTCAGTTCAGGGTTGACCTATGTCAGTTCATGATATATAGGAAATGTAACCACCATGAATATTGAAACATAATACTACTTGGATAAGAGATTAAGGAAAGATGAGGTAGTCATCGATTTGTTTCGCACCAACCAGGATGTTAGGGAAAACACTCTTCATAGTCCACTAGTGTCAGTCTCCCTAAATTCATGGGTGGGGTTGCGTATCAAAAAACATATAAAATATATATAGATCACAAACCACACTATTTTAAACTACCTAGCCTTAACCTCAACTATAACTATTGTCTCTTGAACACTCAATCACCACTACCAAGGACAAGGTATCCTATATGTACACAAACATTTCATGAAACTTTTAATTAATTCTTTATTTTAACCTTTCACATTTACATTTATTTCCAACTTAATTACATGACCACTAGGTATAATCCAACCTCTTCCAAGGTTCTTCAATAATTATCATCATTTTGGATTCTTGACAAGCTTATAACCTCACGGGTTAAATTATTTAACATTACTTATCATTCCATAATTTCAGGTACTATAAGACTAGTCTTAAGCTACCATAAAATATGCATCAACCATGAAATTACATCTATATTAAGAAGTGGTCAGTGGAATATAACACCTCGAGATTTTTGTGAATTATTTTTTTCAAATTAATTAAATCTTTTTGATATTTATCATTCCACAAAACACTTAAAATTAGTTTTTTTATATTAAAGCACTAAGTCAGAATTTCATTATATGTTACACTAAGGTAATTTTGTGCTACATGTAACACTGACTTATTTTTCATTACACACAACACTGAGTTTCTACAAAATAGCACTTTATTATTATAATTATCTAAATGAGGTAATTATAACCCAGCCTTTAAACTTGGTAATATGAATAGTAATATCTAATTTTTAAATGTTAATTATAATGGTTTAATATAAATAAAACATATTTATAATGAAATATATAATTTTTTGTGAAGTTTTTATATGTTTAAAAATACTATTTTCTTAAAAGAACTGATTTTTATGTCCTTCTATGAAAAATAATAAAATTAATTTTAGAAAATTTTAGAAATTGATTTTGTTAAAATAAACTTCATTTTTAAATTCATAATTTAAAAATTATATTAGAGTGAATTTTTGGTATTTTTTTGAGAAACTTCAATGAATATTGAAAAATACTGAATTTTAATTAAAAACTGCTTTTTCATCTAATTTATTTATATAGTTAAACTATACTATAAGTTGGTTTTAAATTAATAATAGATAAATTATACATATATTAATCAAATTAATTTCATTTTAATTATTTTTATATTGAATATATATATAAAATCTTAATGAACATTTGAACATTCTCACTTTAAAAACCCGTTTTCTCGCCATGTCTGCGAAATTAGCATTAAACTTAATTTTGCCGCTTCTGTGAATTGAATTTCAAAAAAATGGAAATAAATGATTTTAATTAGTGTGATTTTTATATTCTAATAATATTAACTTATTTTTTACCAAAAATATTAGTTAAATTGATTAAAATTAATTACAGTGATTAAGGTGAAATTAAGGTTAACAAGAGACTAAACCTTAATCGTAAGGTGAAATGACCTATAAACTTGTCCAAAACCTATTGGATGGACATATTTAGGCCAATAATCCTATAAGGTTCCATAATTTTCCATTTTTACACTTTGGTAATAATTAATACTTGGGAAAAATACAATTATTTTCAAAAAATACCAAGTGTGTTTTTTCCCTCCCCTATAAAAGGTCACCTCCTCTCCCCATTCTTCACACCTATAAATACACTTACGTTCATAAAATATATTCCAAATTAAACATACATTCCTACTTTAAGCCTCCCTTTTGGAAGAAATCTATCCAAATAATCTCTTTGGTGCAAACCAAAAGGAGTTACTCAAAGAAGAGATAACATCCTTCCTCAAGCTCCTTTCATTTATTTTCTTTCTCCATATCCTAAATTATTCTTATTCCATGATCATATAATAAAACCATTATCTTAAATATACTGATATTTTTATATTATAGTGGTTCTACCTTCACTTACATACACTTTCATCTAATGGGTAATGAACTTACTGTTCTTGTGTACGGCGAACAACTGTCTCACTAAACGATGTTGTTTGTTTTACCTTTACAACCTATCATGGTTGGGAATTATGATGGGCATAATATTTTTAGAAGAAATATATTATATTTATTATTTATTTATACTTATATATTTATTATATAAATCCTACCATCATGCTTTCCATTTTGTGTAAATACTATAATTTTGTTTGGGGAAGTGTGGACTACCACCCCCACAAAGCGATATGATTCGTTAACACACTACATGGAATATATTAAGGATGGGTTTATTGAAATGATATGATAAATAAGAAATAATAATTATAATTTAAATATTATATATATACATATATATTTCATTTACTTCCTTTATTTCAATATTATAAAGAAAAACAGAAACAGAATTCATGTGTACGCATGGTCTACCATCTCCATGAATGGTGTTTTCCATTTCATATTTATATCTTCTATAAATTATTATAAATACATATATAATAATTATAAATGATATTTATATCATTTTTCACATTATTTAAATCATTATATAATCATGAGGACCAAAAATATAACAAATTAAGACACATGCGAAAAACAAATCAGATATTACCCGAAGTGAAACCTTAACTTGGAATTGTTAATAAGTGGGTAATATAAAGTAATAATAAAAAAATATGTGGTAATATATATAAGAATATTTTTCTTTAAAATATGAATAATAAACTCATATTTATTATGCAGGAGGTTTGTATGAGTGCGAAAATAGTCAAGACATAAGGTAAGGAAATTTCATATCACTTTTCATATCCATAAGATACATGCCATGTTCACCGCTCTTTTATTTTGCGAGGTGTATATAATTACCTTGAATGTATTATATGATTATTATACATAAATTAATGGGTATTTTCATATCCATTTTATGATATTTATTTTATGGGTTTTATGGTTTAAAATTTACCAAATCGGTAGAGTAATTTTGTCTCAATTTTCCTTCTTTGAGACACATGTTTTGTTCTGCACCTATGTTATTTTAAAATGTGTATATAATTCAAATTGGAATTTTAAATTATGAATCTCATTATTTTTCATGATATTTTAGGCTCCATGTAATTTAAATTTCTTACATGGGGAGTATGATTAAAATTTACAAAGTGATTAAAGTTTTTTGAAACAATCTCATAGTTTATAGAGATTGTTTATGACTATGCTTTCATTGATGAAATCTTATGATACATATATAAATAACTATAATAAGTTTTATTACCCTATGTTTATTCATTTTATATCTAATTAATGGTACCATTTTTCACTCTTTGGTATATAATTTTATCAAGAATGTGTTTTTAAGAAAGTACAACTTTACCTCTCTATTCGGTTGGAAATTTGTGTTCCTTCAAAAACAGGTTTTCTAAAAGAGTTTCCAAAAATATTCAAATATTATCCCATGACCTTTAAAAGTTATTTTTACCCATGCTTTACCTTTTTAACAAAAAATATATAAAAAATGGATCTTCTTGTCATTTTATTATCAAGTCATTTCTCTAAAAATTTTACGGTGCAAAAGGAATGTTTAGAATGTGCATATTTACCTACTATCATAACCATAATTTCCTTAAAGATTAATTTACAAGATTATAAAGTTATTTTTTAAAATAATAAAAAAAATCCTAATATTCTATAAATTCATTGGTTTTAAAGTATTTTTCAATGAAAAGGGTTTTCAAAAATGTTTTATGTTTAAAAATTATTTTAAATGATTTTCAAAACCTCATTTATAAGTTTTCAAAATATTTTTTTCAAAAAAAAAGGATTTCAATGATTTAAAATATTATTTTATAAGTTTTAAAATTATTTTCAAATAAAAAGGTTTTCAAAATGATTTCAATATTTATTTTTAAGTTTTCAAAGTATTTTATATGAAAATGGTTTTCAAAAGGTTTTATGTTTTGAAAGAGGATTTTTAAAATAAGAAATGTTGTTTTACTCAAGAAACATTTTTAAAAGTTATTTAAAATTTATTTTCCATATATGATGACATCTGTTGATGTTACTCATGCCCTTATAGGAAATAATACAAAGGTTCCATTCATATACTTTATTGAATGGTTTATGCTTTTATGGAATGATTTTTATGTCACATGTTTCTCTTCCATGGGTTATATACTTTTGAAACCCGCTTCTTTTAATGGGTTATGCTTTAATGAAATTATTTGGAAACATATGTATTTTACATAGGTTATGATGTGATGAAATTTTAATGATACCCATTTCATTTCATGGGTCATGATATGATGAATGTTTTTTTATCTTATGGCACGTGTATATATGATTTTATTATGTGATGGGTGGAACCTATATCTCCCTCCAATGAATTGAGTAAAGATAAATGTTTTATGAGCTCAAGAGGGTACACGGAAGGTAATACAAATCTTGAAACAAGAAGGTATCTTAAGCCTGAAATAATAGAGTACATGGTAGGGCATCCCAACCCTAAAACAAGAGGGAATATTAAGCCTGAAACAATAGGGTGCACAGGATGGCATCCCAAGACCAAAACAAGAGGGTAAACGGGTGGGAATCCCTAGCCCAAAATAAAAGGGTACATGGGAGGGAATCTTAAGACTAAAATGAGAGGGTATATGGGAGGGAATACCAAGCCCGAAGTAGGTACATGGGTTATTATCCCAAGCCTAACAGGTTATGAAGGTCTTGGTAGGTAGCCTTGACATAGTATTTTTGATATTTATGTGTATGCCATGGTTTCCATGTCTTATTCCTTCATGGATCATGCTCTTGTAACCCTTATGATTCATGACTTATGAACTTCTAATATTTATGACATTATTCATGTTTATGATCTTTTATATGTTGGGTATGATCTTCTAATGTTATGATCATGTTCTTATACCCTTATGTTCATGTTTATTCTTACATGTATCCCTTGTTTACCCTTACTGAGCATCTGAGCTCACCCCTTTTTATGTTTCCTCTACCCAGGTTATGAAGAAAGGATTTTAAGTATAATTACTAAGGGGGAGCTCTTTGTGAGAAACATTCAAGATCTTTCACTTAGTTAGAATATTTTTGTTCCAAGTTTCCAAAGGCACTAAACAAATATGGTATTTGGGTGTCTGTTTGTGTAATGTTTTAAGTATTCCGCAAAAATGATGTCATGTCCATGTACATTAAGACTAGGTCATTATATTTAGTATCAGAGTTTATATTTATTCAACCTTTAGAAACTAGTATGATAAAACTTTAGTATGATCCCTAGGAATATTTCTAAGGATGCGTCTAGGGATGTCACTAAGGATAAGATTAAGATGAGGAAAAGTATAGGAAAATGTTCTGGAATCTTGGTCAAGGATAGAGCCAGTGGTTTCATAGAAATAAATCCCTATCTGGGTACTAAAAATGGATGTGGCTCTAGTACAGATGTACCTATTAGTAAAAAATCTATAACGTGCATCAGTCCTGACTCGGCGTAACCTAGTATATGAAAATGGGCTTTGTTGCATACCAGTTTCGACACTCCTGGGGGATATGATTTGGGAATTCACAAACTCTTCACAAACCATCATGAAGGATTTAAAAATAAGTTTTCTAGGAATAAACTAGGATAAACCTAAGGTTAATATATTAATTAAGGTGTCATAATTTAGACATCCCATAAGTAGTTTTTAAGATTATGTGGTTCCCCACTATGATGATTATTTCTTACTCTGTGTTTTGGTTTTAATCAATGGTTGGAACCCAAAGGAACTATGTTAATGGGGAATGAAATAGAAAATGAAATGATTTTCCTCCTAAAAAAACCAATTTTATGAGATATGGAATGAAAAACCTCATATATATTCTCACATATATTTCTCAAGCTATGAATTATGGTGGATATCCAAATGGGAAAAGTAGGGAACAATGATATGTTGAGTCCTTCATAAGGAAACTCCCACATTATTTCACTGGTTCCCCTGACCCATTTGTTGATGAGTAGTGGATCAATGAAACTAAAAATATATTTTATATTCTCCAGTGTTCATATTAAGAAAAAGTCACTTTAGTTGTTTTCCATCTGGAAGGTGAGGTGGATCAATGGCGGAATCTTATTAAGAATACAAGGTAACAAGATGAAATTGAATCCTTAGAATGGGACAAGTTCAAGAAATTATTTTTCAATAATTACTTTCCCTGTATTCTTTATATGAATATGAAAAAGGAATTCCTAGACCTTAAGTAGAAGGATAATGAATCAGTTGGTACCTATGAAGAAAACTTTACAAGGATTTCAAGGTACTCATTGGGAATTATCATCCAAATTGAAAGAAAAATTAATCAATTATTTGGTGTCCTAAAACATATTCTTCAAAATGCCTTGGATATAAGAGACTTTAGTAGCTATGAAGAATTTTTTCGATGTTCTCTCAAGGTATAAATGCATATTAGAATTGTGTATCAATCTCACAATTTTGACGATAAAAGGAAGATGGAGTTCAAAGGAAAATCAGACAACCATGGAGAAAAAAAATGAGCCTTCCATTATACACAAAGTGTGGGAAGAAACATAGAGGGAATTGTCAAAGGGGACTACTAAATGTTTTAAGTCTGTAAGGGAAGGCCATCGAGTGGTTGAATGTCCAATTAATGGGAAGAAGTAAGCTAATTATGCAAATAATGAGAAATCCCCACAGGATTCACCTCCCACACTTCAGCGTTTCAATTACTTGGAGTTTGTTCATTATTCTATCAAATGTACCAATCCAAGAACTAATGTGTATGATAATATGCAACAAACTCTGAGGAAAATAGACAAAGGGAAGACTTATGTAATCATAATGGATGAAGTGAATCATGATAATTAGTGTACACTTATCCTCTTATCCTTAGTTAAGAATTTCATGTTTGATTTTGTATGATTAAGCCCTATGAAAATCATATTTTTCATCCTTTAGTGAAGATTTATGTGACTATATCCCTATACATGGATTCTGCATTAATAAAATCACATTTTATATTCTATCGGTACAAGGATGGATCCAAGTTTATAATGAATATGTTTTGGTATAAGATAAGAGCCTATTTATGGAATAAAGGGTTAATTACATTTTGGAAGGATAACAAGGTTAACCATTTATAGAAAGTTTAAGTTAAAATTCAGATGAATTTTTCACTATGAGAAATGGGAGCTTTCCCAACGCCCCTATACCAATGGTTTTCCCAAACCGTTGGTATAGTTAATCTATATCAATGGTTTTATAAAAACCATCTCGATAGACCTCATTTCAAAACCCACTCTCTATCGGGCTCCTCTCCTCTCATCTCGACTTCCTCTCACACCCCACTTCTCTGATCCCTATAGCATCGCTCCCCTCCTCCCCTCATCTCCTCCTCACCACCACTCCCATACTGACTCCCACTCGGCACCACTCTCATCCCCCTCGTGCTCCCCTCCTCCCATCCTAACTCTACCTTGACACTTGCTGCTCATCGCTCACTGCTCCCCACTCCCCTCTCCCCACTCCCCGATCCCCGCTCCCTACTCCCCACTCCCCGCTCCCTGCTCACCTCTCATCGCTCACTACTCGTCGCTCACCACATATTGTTTCTCCCCTCCACCATCCCGAGCCCTAGTAGTCGCCACTCTCCCCTCCCCAGCAAACTCTTCTCTCCACATGTCATCCATAAGACATGCATTGAGGTATTCCACCTCCCTCTTGCATTATTTCCCTTAAAAAATTTCTAGTTTTAGAAGTTTCTATTTTAGAGTTATTCATAGATTTCACTAAAGTATGGTGAAATTAATCATTTATGATAGAGCTTTTTCTATGATTAGTAATAGGGGAACCCAATATCATGCCTTCTTGTTTTTTCATGTCAATCCATTAAGGTATTAAACATTTCCTATTCTTTCAAGGGATTTTTTCCAAAATCAATTTAATGAGCTATTGAATAGGTATTTTTAATTAGGGCTTTGTGCAGCCAAGATTCACGGATGCATTGGCAGTGGAATGCACGTTGTTGCTGATGGTTTTGACATAGCATAATATCTTGGTGAGTTGACTGGTAATATAAAAGGGTTAAATTTGATTAATTAGTTAGTTATAATTAATTAATAACTGTTTTTTTATGTAACTTAGAATCTTAGGGTGATGTGATGAGCCTAGTTGATCAAAGGAGAGGTTGGATGAGCTTGGCAGGCCTTGGTAGCTAATGTTGGCCCTTGGCATCAAAGTCAAAAAGACTTGGTAAAAGGTAGGTTGCCTTTTATACTTTCCTTGTGGAATTTAATTTTGTTTTATAATTCATGTGGATGCTCGATCATTCCATTGAGGTTGTTTCCCATTATTGATTTATTGAAATAAAAAAAAATTATTTAATTCAAAGTGCTTAATTGGAATACCTAAATTCCAAAGTTCATGAACAAACCTTGCATTCTTACTTGACACTTCACTAATTTGAAATGTTTTATCCATGTTTAAAACACCATTTAAATGGGTTTAAGACTTGTTTGTTTTTGTTGTTGCAGTTGAATTCATTTGGTGTGTGCATTTCTGTTTTCCCTTGTAGGTGTGGGTAAGAGCTGACTTTTTTATGTTTCTCCAATGGATCCTTTATTACTAGTTTTATCACTAAAATTGGGTATGCTCTCTTAATATTATTAATCTTGTTTCTACTTTGGTTTCTTTGTCTAACTAATAAGACAAAGCTTCCTATATCATTGTTTCATCAATACTAACACACCAAAATTCCAACATGTAATTCCAATATTACATGAAAACCACTACACATTATCCCAACTCTACATAACCTAAAAACCATCCCATGAAACTCACTCAATAATTCAAGGGAATAGAAATACTCTACACCAAAAATATAAATGGAAAATTCCTAAAAATCATAAATATTTCATGTCACTTCTCCCCATCAATGAAACAAATTTTTAAATGCCTGAAAGGCATCATTAAGTCTCTCAAAGAAACCAAAGTAAAAATTTATAAACTCTAAGAAACACTAAATAATTTAAAATAATTTTAATTGGAATTTGAGGTTGATGCACTAGGAATGGTAAATAAATGACTTAAATTTTTTAAAGCCCCATAAAGAAAACAAAAGATTTAATTTGGTTTGGTTTTGAGAAAAATGAGATGAGTATACCATGATTTTGTAGGTTTAGGTTTATGTGCTTAGTGAGGGATAGGTTATAGGATTTTAATTTAAATTATGTTAATACCAAACTATGGTGAGCCTCCTCTCAAAGTGATCACCCTATATTTTATAAACCTAATTTTCCCCTATCAGTTCATAATATGTAGGTTCTGAGCATAGCGGAAGCGCATTGGTAGGTTTTCCCAACATTAATTTTAGTGTTAAAAATGATCAATATGAGATCTGTCACAATAATAAAACGTTGGATCTTCATAATAGAACGAAGAATGAAAAAAGAAATAGGGAGTCCCGGAACTATAAAGACAGGATCATCATATGTTTGTTATAATTAATTTAATTAATTGACAAGAATTATCTTGATGGAAATTCTTTCTTCGTTGATCTCTCCGGTCACAATCTGATGTGATTCATCATTGCGTCGTAGAAGCCAAGTGTAGACTTCCTCTAGCAGTGATCCACATGTGCACCATGTATCTCTGGATGTCGCCAAAGGAATCTCTGGGTGCTAGCGTGGAGAAGCCTTTGCTTGCGTTTTCTACCTTAGATCGCCTTGATCTGGTGGAGGAGGATCTCTCTCGGTCTTGAGAGCGTTCTTGGAGGAAGTAGTTCCTTCGGCCTAGAGAGAATTCTCCATAATTTTTGTGCACAATGATTATCTCTAGAAAAGTGTTGGGGTTGTGAGGATATTTATAATCGGGTTTGAGGTTATAGAGTTATGACAGTAAATAAATGTGTTACGCGTTTTATTTATTTCATTAACTCTTATTTAAAACCCCCATGTCGAATGATTAATTCCTTGACATGCGCCCACACTGATTATAATAAATATCATTTAATAAAACGATATTATTTCCTCAAAATCCTGAATGGAAAAACTACATAGCATGTAATCATTAATACATGGCGTGAACTCGTTTTCCATGAAAACTACACGGCATGTACATTCAATGTACACGACGTGTTTATCTTGTTTTCGTTTTTCTTTTTTTCTTCCACCACATTTATTAGACCTTGAGTAATGTCTATTTATTTCTTAAATAAATGTAACTGCATTACTCACTAATAAATATATATTATTTCGCCCATAATATATTCTCTCGATTAACGAGTGTCAAAATAAATGTGATCAGGCATCCTTAAATAATTATTAAACCACATTTGGGAATAATCTTTATTTAACTTTTTAAATTAATATTTAACTGAGATACATGGACACACTTAGTGTGTAACCCTCTAGGCCTATTTCTCAGTGGAATTAGGTGGAGCCTACATAAAGTCCAAGGTTAGTGTCTAGCAACACGCCAAGGCACCCATAGAGAAATAAGTTA
The DNA here is from genome assembly GCA_963277665.1 of Viscum album. Lineage (NCBI taxonomy): Eukaryota > Viridiplantae > Streptophyta > Magnoliopsida > Santalales > Viscaceae > Viscum > Viscum album. The sequence continues at coordinate 48,441,651 of OY728138.1, read as the reverse complement.
GCATCGTAATGATGTGTCACCTCATACGAATGCTTACCATGTAATATAATCCCTTTGTCATGATATCTCGAATCAAGTGGGTTGCATGCTAGTGCCATCAACACATGTGCTCGATTATTCTTTCTTTGACTTTCTAGAATTGAACTCACCCATTCCTTACCATGGCCATAGATTTATTTAGGTTATATCAATTCTATCAAAGGGCCTAAGATATCTACTTCTGTTATGGAACGGAAGGGACAAATCCTTTCTCACATTATCTATTAATGCAGTATTACTCGTGATGCACCCAACGTATCCTACCTCACTACGAATAGTGTGTTTTCACAGTTTTTGTCAATACATCTAAGTGCACGAGTTGTAATACCCATTAATAATAATATTAAAGTCCAAGGACCAATACACACGTTCACGGATAGGAACATCCAGTGATACTATGAAATGTGGATTTCCTACTGGCGGGTTTTGTTCTAATAATATCTTACTGAATATTACCAAGGGCGCACACCATGAGAAGGTACCTCAAAGTTTTATGAGTCCTCACCCCTAATGGCATGTATTATTTGTTTCCCTAAAATAACATCATTCAGCTATAGAACATATATTCAAGAACAGTGTTATGGCACTTACGGGTTCTTATCATAGCAAGGATCCGCTATGACCCTTTAATTCAACAGCTATCCGTGGGAAATTATCACATGTATTGTCCCGCATAAGAACAATCAAGATGTGATAAGGTGTTTATTTAATGAATAAAGTAAAAAGTAGTTAGCTCTAGGCCACCAACTCCAACAGACTCCCACTTGGACTAGATCCAACTACTAACAACTTTTAACCCGCTAGCTCTCACATGATATTCATGCTTCTGCTAAGATAGTCCTTTGGTCATGGGTTCTACCACGTTCTCTTCCATGGATAATCTTCTCACTGCAACTTCACCCCTTTGATAGAAATCCCTCAAGAGGTGATACTTCTGGAGTATGTACTTTGTATATTGATGTGACCTTGGTTCTTTTGCAAGATCCACCGCTGTAGTATTATCACAATACAACGTGATAGGATCTTTACTACTAGGAACCACATCAAGCTCCTAGACAAAGTTCTGAATTTGAACGGATTCCTTGGATACATCAGAAGAAGCTATAAATTCAGACTCCACTGTAGAATCGGTGATAATTGGCTGCTTTGAACTCTTCTAGCTCACAGCTCCTCCATTGAGACAGAAAACATATCCAAATTATGACTTCATATCGTTCTGATCTATCTGAAAACCAGCATCAGCATATCCTCTGATGACAAGTTCTTTGTCTCCTCCATACACCAGTAACATATCCTTAGTTCTTCTTAGATACTTAAGGATAGTCTTAATAATAGTCTAATGTTGTTCTCCTGGATCTACTTGATATCTTTCTACCATGCTCAGTGCATAGGAAACAACAAGCCTGGTACATAACATGTCATACATGATGGATCCTATAGCCGAAGCGTATGGAATCTTACTCATTCTAACCTTCTCTTGTTGTGTCTGAGGACACATTTTCTAAGAAAGGTGTAGGCCATGTGACATAGAAACTAATCCCCTCTTGGATTGTTCCATACTAAATCTATTTAGTATCTGGTCAATGTATATACCCTAACTTATTCCAAGCAGCCTCTTGGATCTATCACGAATGATCTTGATCCCTAGAATGTAGGCTGCTTCACCCAAGCCCTTCATAGAGAAACACTTGTTCAACCAGTCCTTAACTGACTGTAAGACTGATACATCGTTTCAAATAAGCAATATGTCGTCAACATATACTACTAGGATAACGATCGCATTCCCATTAAACTGCTTATAAACACATGGATCACATTCATTCTTAATGAAAACAAATTCCTTTATGGCTTCATCAAATCGAATGTTCCATGACTTGAATGCTTTCTTTAATCCATAAATGGATTTTTGCAACTTGCAAACCCATTTGGCTTCACCTGGTGTCACAAATCCTTCTGGTTGTGTCATATAGCCATCTTCCTCAAGGTTCCCATTAAGGAATGTCGTTTTGACATCCATCTTCCAAATCGTGTAGTCGTGGTAAGCTATTATGGCAAGTATGATTCTTATGGATTTAAACATGGAAACTGGTGAAAAGGTTTCATCATAGTAAATTCCTTGACTTTGTTTGAATCCTTTAGCTACTATCCTTTCTTTATAGGTGCTAACATGACCTTCCATGTCCAGTTTTCTCTTGAATACCCATTTGTATCCAATAGGATTTACATCAACTGGCTCATCGACCAGAACCCAAACATGGTTCTGATACATGGAATCCATCTCAAAATTCATAGATTCCAGCCATCTTACATCTTCTGATCTTTCTACTACTTCCTTTAAGGAGAGAGGTTCATCATTGTCCAACAATAATGATTCACCATCCTCAGTGACTAGGAAACCAAATCTCTCTGGTTCCCTTACCTCTCTTGAGCTCCTATGAAGTACTTGTGTTTCTGGAACCTCTTCCACAGGGACCTGTGGAACTTGTTCCTGTACCAAATCATGTGTATCTTGAGCATCAACTTCATCGAAGTCAATCTTTCTCTCACTATCCCTTTTTAGGATGTGCTCCCTCTCAAGAAAGATGGATTGTCTGGCGACAGTCACTTTCTTGTCTTGAGGGTTATATAGGTAATATCATTTTGCTTCCTTGGGATGTCCTATAAAGATACACCTTATACCCCGGGGTGCTAGTTTTTTTCTAAGAAGGCCTTAACAAATGCCTCAAATCCCCATACACGTGTGTGCGAAAAAATGGGTTTATTTCCATCCCATAACTCAGATGAAATTCCATTTTCTGCCTTAGTTGGTACTCGGTTTATTTTGTATGCTATAGTTTGTAATGCATATCCCCAAAAGGATAATGGAAGATCTTTATGACTCATCATTGACCTCACTATGTCCAATAAGGTGCGGTTCCTCCTTTCACTAAAACCATTCCACTGTGGTGTATAAGGAGGAGTGAGCTGAGATATAATCCCAAACTCCCGTAGAAGATCGATGAACTCTTGGTTCAGATATTCTCCACCTCGATCTGATCAAAGTTTCTTTATCTTCTTACCAAGCTGATTCTATACTTCATTCTTTAATTCATTAAATTTCTCTAAGGCTTCTAACTTATACCTCATTAAGTAGACATATCCATATCTACTCAAATCATCAGTAAATGTAATGAAGTAAGGATATCCACCTCTAGCTTCTACTAGAAATGGTCCACACACATCCGTGTGCACCAATCCTAGAAGCTCTGTGGCCCTTTCACCCTATCCACTAAAAGGAGGCTTGGTCATTTTATCTTGTAAACAAGCGTGACATCTATCAAGTAGTTTTATCTTAGTAGAGTCCAAATAACCATCATGGAAGATCTTTGTCAAGCACTTCTCATTTACAAGACTAAGATGGTGATGCCACAACTGGGTGATGTATGAGTCATGTGAGTTTGTTTCGTTATTGATTTCCAACACTTGGTTTTCGTAATTTAATATATACAAACCATTATTTAAATGTTTCATACCATAACATACGTTGTTCTTATAAATGAGACAACCCTTATTTCCAAACATGAAAATAAATCCATCCATATCCAAACAAGATACAGAAATTATGTTCTTTGTAACACTAGGTACATAATAACAGTTATGTAAAACCAAAATCATCCCAGTTGGCAATGAGAGGTGGTAATCTCCAATAGCCAATGCAGCCAGCCTTGCGTCATTGGCAGCTCAAAGATCCACCTCTTCTATGTAAATCTTTCAAATCTACTTGTTTCCTTCATTTTAATACAGTTGTGAGCCCCACAAGTTGTATCTAATACCCAATGTGTAGAAATGGAAATATTACACTCGATAACGAACTCACCTTTAGCATCCCCACGCTTCTGAGTGTAGTTCTTCTTCTAGTGTCCATGATTCCCACATGAAAAACATACTTCCTCTCGTTCCTTGCCCTGGCTATGGATATTCCCCTTCTTATAGGGACGACACTCGAGGGATTTGGACCATTTATAAGTCTTTGTCCCCTTTGCCTTGTCCTTTCTTTTCTTATTCACCATAAGGATTGCGAGTTTGTCACACTCCATGTCATAATCTACCTGGTGAATTAAGGTCATAAGTTCTGATAGACTCTTCTCATTGTTTCTCATGTTATAATTGACAATGAATCTAGAGAATTTCTTGGGCAGTGATGATAGGATGACATCTGTACACAACTCATCCGGTAATTTAATCCCTAAGATGTCCAGAAGTTCAATGTAGCCAATAAGATTGAGTACATGAGGCTCAGCTAGCACAGACTCTCCAAGAATAGTTGTAAACAAAGCATTGGAGATCTCATATCTCTCTTGTCTCGCCTTCTCTTGGTAGAGATCCTTAAGGTGAGACATCATGCTATACGCGTCTATGTTTTTATGTTACTTCAAGAGCTCATTAGACATGGATGATAGAATGAAACATTGGATATATGTGGCATCATTCATATGTTTTTCATAGATAGATATTTTCTCATCACTGGACTCCTTCCCAGGTGAAACTGGAACAGGCTTTTACAGCACATACAATTTACTTTCATGGAAAAGGATAACGTGTAAATGCCTCTGCCACTCTTGGAAATTGGTGTTAGTGAGAAGGTTTTCCTTCTCGAGTATGGTTCGCAATGATATGTTTGAAGTCATTTTTTTTATGTTTCTACAAATTAAAATGAGCAAAGGTTTAGTACTTTATTACAAAACTGAGACAAATAAATAAATTAATACTTATTAGTCTCCCACTATTTTATCGAAATCCAATAGCCCTCGCCATTGACTTCAGAATATTTTGTTTCATGAATATTCTAGTGTAAAGGATCCATATTACCCTTCGCATTACCCCAACTAGGGTTGGTCAATCAACTTGAAGGGTTTTAGGTAGGCATTCTAAATGAAAACTTCATTAACTCGCAGCTCCTTGATCTGCTGAGTGGACTCCCTAATCCTGAAATCCTTTTATTTTGGATTTCCTCAACCTTTGCCTCTTGGTCACACCAAGTCCTGCTTTGGCAGTCAACCCTTGATGTGAACCAAGTCAAGTCAACCCAAAACCTTGAATTAGAATTCCCCGATAATTGAAATCACCCCAACTAGGGTTGATAAAGTACTTTGAACTATGGTTCGATTCTAACCAAGATTATGAAAGGCTATACCGACTTAATATTTCTTTTAGGGATTTTATCCTTATACGTAAATTTCCATTTTATTATCTTTGATTATATGATTTTTAATATTATGTGGGATATACTTAAGTGATTAACCATGTCTAAGATATTATTTATGCATAAGCAGGTCTTATTTTAGTTCCATCTTGCATGCTTGTTTAATTCATTAATTGTGTGATCGTGACAACACACTCACAATAAATAAACCATGCAACTGACAGAAATAAAATAAATGGTATGATCATGATCTTGTTCTATTGGTTAGTTTATCTAGAAGTTGATAAACTAACCCAAGACCTAGGGGAGAAACACCTTGAACCTTTCAAGTTTGTGTTTACAGCTTTCAACCTGTCCACCTTTGTATCTCCTTGGATTGGTTTCACCTTGGATCCTGACTTGATCCGCCTCCACTAGCTTTGGAGCTCCATCCATTACATATGCATTTATATCACACACGGGTGAGGGGTAAAAGGGGTTTTTACATAAAATAATCCTTGGGCACGTAGGCCATATATATTAATGAGGAGAAGGATCACAGGCCAACAAATTTAATTTAAATAAATTAATTAAAAGAAACCATTCACATGCAAAGGTCTTGGTCTAGCTCATGATCATCCATACATGCAACAATATTTACGCATAAATAAAACTAGCATTCAATTATTTAATCATTCTTGCTTAAGATAAACCATGCTCGAATCAATTAATTATATTTAATTAATCAATCCTTTTATCTTAAACCCTTTTCTGAATTTCCTTAAGATTCTCATCCATCATAATTTTAAACAAATAAATTCATTTAAAACTATCTTTGTACGTAACTTGTACCTTGGAGGCAACCTGGTGAATTCTCATTAATTACGTAGATGTTAAATTAAACACATATATATAAAACACCTATCATGGGTTGTGCCTCAGATTTACGCCTGCACTATGGTACACGTCTCAAGGGTTTGTATAATATAATAATAAATTTTAATAAATCTGCGTAATTTGGATGAGTACATGGAATGTAGTTCCAACTACACGGTGTCTACTTTTGTTCACCATCTATCATAAGTACACACCTGGGAACATGGTGTGTAGATGTACTTTGAAAATTTTCGGAGTACACGGTGTGTTCAGTGGGACACACGATGTGTGGTATCCGCGTTACACGGTTTCTAGCTGGGCAATCCATGTACGGGGTACACGGTCCAACCCTAACTCGAAGGGACTACACGTCGTGTTCAGTAGAACACACGGCTTGTAATCTGGAAACTGTGTGCCACCTATTCCTAGTCAACACACGGTGTCATTTATGACTTAGGTATACTCCAATACACGGCCTGATTTGGATGACCAATCCGATGCATTGAACCTAGACTACATGGCATGTACTTCCGAATACATGTCGTGTATTCTTGTGTTGTACGGTCTGGAACATTTGGCACCTCCGGATGAGTTTCTATATTTTATTTTAATCAAAATTAAAAGAAAAAATTGTTCTTGTAAGGTGAACGAGAAACGAGAGGGGAGGAACAGATCTTAAGATTTAGATTTTAATGAACGATTAACTTGAATTGAAACAACTAAATTATTAAATGCGTAAATCACCAATGAAAAACTAAATAATTATAATCAACGATATGACCCCTTGGATACCACTTGTAGGTTCCGGGCGCAGCAGAAGCGCGTTGGTGGGTTTTCCCAACTTTAATTTTAGCGTTAAAAACGATCAATCCGAGATCCATCATGATAATAAAATGTCGGATCTTCGGAATAGAATGAAGAACAAAAAAAGAAAGAGGGATTCCCAGAACTATAAAGAAAGGATCATAATATGTTGGTTATAATTAATTTAATTAATTGACAAGAATTTCCATGCTGGAAATTCTTTCTTCGTTGATGTCTCTGGTGATAATCCTATTTGATTTGTCATTGCGACATAGAAGCCAAGTGTAGACTTCCTATAGCAGTGATCCACACGTGCACCACGTATCTCTAGACGTCGCCAAAGGAATCTCTAGGTGCTATCATGGAGAAGCCTTTTCTTACATTGTCCTCCTTAGATTGCCTTGATCCGATGGAGGAGGATCTCTCACGGTCTTGAGAGCGTTCTTGGAGGAAGGAGTTCTTTCATCCTTGAGAGAATTATCTAGAATTGTTGTGCACAACGATTCTCTCTGAAAAATTGTTGGGGTTGTGAGGATATTTATAATTGGGTTTGAGGTTATAGAGTTAGGACAATAAATAAATGTGTTATGCATTTTATTTATTTCATTAACTCTTATTTAAAACCCCCATGTCGAATGATTAATTCCTTGACATGCACCCACACTGATTATAATAAATATCATTTAATAAAACGATATTATTTACTCAAAATCATGACTAGAAAAACTACATGGTGTGTAATCATTAATACACAGTGTGTACTAGTTTTCCATTAAAACTACACAGTGTGTACATTCAATGTACATGGAATGTTTATCTTGTTTTCATTTTTCTTTATTTCCTCCACCACATTTATTAGACCTTGATTAATTTCTTTTTATTTCTTAAATAAATTCGACTACATTACTCACTAATAAATATATATTATTTCACCCATAATATATTCTCTCGAATAATTAGTGTTGAAATAAATACGATCAAGCATCCTCGAATAATTATTAAGCCACAGTCGTGAATAATCTTTATTTAACTTGTTAAATTAATATTTAACTGAGATACATGGACACACTTAGTATGTAACCCTCTAGGCCTCTTTCTTAGTGGCATTAGGCGGAGCCTACCTAAAGTCCAAGGTTAGCATCTAGAAACATGCCAAGGAAGCCATAGAGAAATAAGTTAACACCCCAATGAAGTGTTACCTCATACGAACGCTTACTGTGTAATATAATCCCTTTGTCATGATATCTCAAATCAAGCGGGTTGCATGCTAGTTCCATCAACCCATGTGCTCAATTATTCTTTATTTGAATTTATGGAATTGGACTCACCCATTCCTTACCATGTACATGGATTTATTTAGGCTATATCAATTCTATCAAAGGACTTGAGATATCTACTAGCTTTATGGAATAGAAGGGACAAATCCTTTCTCACATTATCTATTAATGCAGTATTACTCGTGACACACCCAACATATCATACCTCGCTGCAAACAGCGTGTCATCACAGTTTTCTTAAATACATCTAAGTGTGTGAGTTTTAATACCCATTAATAATAATCTTAAAGTCCAAGGACCAATACACACGTCCGCAGAAAAGAACATCCAATGAAACTATGAAATGTGGATTTCCTGTTGTTGGGTTTTTTCTCATAATATCCTCCTGGATATTACCAAGGGTTCACACCATGAGAAGGTGCCTAAAATTTTTATGATCCCTCACCCCTAATGGCCTGTATTATTTGTGTCCCTCAAATAACATAATTTGGCCATAAAACATATATTCAAGAATAGTGTTATGGAACTTCCGGGTTCTCATCATAGTAGGGATCCTCTATGACCCTTTAATGAAACAGCTATCCTTGGGACATTATCACATGAATTGTCATGCAGAAGAACAATCAGGATGTGATAAGGTGTTTATTTAATGAATAAAGTACAAATTAGTTGGTTCTATTCCACCAACTCCAACATAATATAGTTTATATATAGGATTTTAGAGCCATGTTTAAACATTGCTACCCCAAACAAATGCATTTTTTATGACATAAGGGTAGATAGTTGATGCATATAGTAGGAAAACCCTTATCTCTCAAAAATGGTCAACATGAGAGAGAAGGGTAATAATTAAGATGAAAGGATAATATGCAATAACCCATTTAATAAATCGGTCCCACTCCAATAAGCATGCATCTCCTTGAATAATAAACAAGAATCATACTCTGATTTACACTTGCTAACAATGGGACCTAAACATATTCTATGTGAATCATCTGATATATCGATTAGTTTGGATGAATAATAACTCCAGTGGAGGATCCCATTACCTTTTTATCACTTATTCCAAATAAAAAACTCTATTGAAAGAAGATCCAAGGATCATGTAACTAGGAAGAATATAGACCCTATCTGATCCACATATTGAGGATCCTTATTCCCTATGTAGTAATATGGGAATACCGACCCTTCCTTAGGATTATGAGAGGGATCCACATTCTAACATAGCTTCACAGCCAAAAAATATTTTTATCTACTAAAGAATTCCCTGAACGGCATGCTTGATATCTGTTTTCTGGTATCCAATCTAAATGGGACAAAAATTTGAATATCACTTCATGTAAAATATCTAATATATAAGAAAAGGTAATGATCAAAATCTATGTGGAAATATTATGCATTATAGAGTGCCTAAAATTCATGATCTTACTTTGGACAAAGAGATATTTCATGTGCATGAATTTGGAAGAAGTAAAAAATGTTTAATATTGTATACAGGGTGTGTAGAACCAAGAGAGGTATTTGTAATGTACCTTAGTTTATCATATAATGTAAACTTATTTACATTATGTGTACCTCTATAACACACAACCTATAACTCAAAATTGTTAGTCAATGAGTACTTCGAGAGGAACCAAATTCAATTTTCACCCATGGTACATGCAGTTTGGTCATGTACAACATGGTGTTTACATCGAAATGATATTCTGGGAGTGTACTCCCTATTCATGTCAGGATGTAAACTATAGGTACACAATGTGTGTTATAATATTTAACATCTATTGATATTAAATATTCTATAAACCATATCCATTGTATCCTTCAATGTACACTTCATAAGGTCTTCCCAACTAAACCATTTAGTTTGAAATTTTGGGCCAAATTGTTGGCATATATCAAATCTCATTGAATCCTCCAAATCATCCACTGATCATGATGAGTCCATTTCAATTATTTTACATGGTTGTAATTTTTTTACAGGTTCTGGCTGGAAGAGGTATCTATTGTTTTCTTGGTCCGGATGCTGTTGGTTTTATATTGGATTACCAATACATTGGATCCTTATTAAAATAATCTATAATATGAGAGTAGAAGTATTTAACTATTCTGATATCTTTATACTCTCCACATATTGTACTTGAATGATAAAAGGTATCCCTATAAATAGATTCTATAGATATACCCTTACCACTTTGTTCAATTTCAGGAAGTGTTTGATCATTCTCTTACTTTATATTTTTCTTTGCCTTATTTTCCTAGTTCTTTTGTGTATTCATTAAATTTTCTTTTGATACTTCCATTTCTAATTTATCATAGATAGAGACATAATTATTTATTTGATATTATTATTCAAACATCTCAGAAATACACTTTATATTGAGGTATCTTAGGTCTTTTTTGAGGAAACCTATAATTTTCACCCCCTACTCTCTCCAACCCTCCCTTTTTAACAGCCTATCCTCCCATTATTCCTCACATGGGACCACTAAGAAATAGCTATGGGGACCCTAAAAAACCCATTTGTTGTTGTTTATTTACAGTCAATAGTTTATCCTGTAGTGACCATGATGCCCCCTTCTAGAATGTGTTTTCCAGTCTATAAGAGTGCCACATGCTCTATCATTGGCCTACTTATTTTTCAGCACACACTCTTGGCCCAAAATATAAATCATGTTATTATATAGGGCATGTATATTTCTCAGTACATGCTGCTTAGCCTCTGATTATGTCACAACCTCCTATTCTGTTTGGGTATGTATTTTTCTATTGGACCTATTTTGGCTATGTATTTTGTAGGGCCTATTTTGGGATATCTATCTATCCCAACCCTTATAAAAACTGTTCAAAGTGAACCGTTAGGATAACTATCTATCCCAAATGAATGAAATTTTCCAAGATAATATAAACAAAAACAAGAAAAACTAAATATAATGAAAATTTCCCAAACCAACTTGTATCGAACAAAACCAAACTAAGTTGAAACTCGAGTCAAACTGATTATATACCATTAATAGGAAGAGTAATTGTTAATTAATAGGAATGTACTATTTGATAGTATCATTTTGAAACTTGAATCTATTTCCCCCTTGCTTTCAAGAACATGATTTTGACCTATGGGGTGTTTTGGTTCTTATATGTTGGATGGTGACTTGTATAGTCACAGGAGATAGGTATGTTGTAGTTTAGTTTTTATTTTATTTTCTTCATTACATCGGCCACTTAGGCCTTTTAATTCTTTCTATGAATGGAGGGTAGTTATATTCTGTGAAGGGGGCCAAAAGGGCAATAGAGGCGGCTACGCGGTTTTCTATAGAGGGGAGGGAGATCGGAGTAGTGGAGAGATTAATTAGTGTGTTTCATTTTTGTCTACCTTTATACTGTGTTTCTTCTCTTTATTTTATTTTACTTTGGCATGGACGCCCAACATATGGATGGGCCATGCCAAAATTTAATTTATTTTTTGATGTTGTTTTAATTAATTGTTTATGGACAAAATGTTTCCCAACTGGTGATTCCTTGATGCCGGGACACTTTTTCCAGACCATGGGTGTATCCCGTCAACCTTACTCCATCCTATTAATTTATATATTAGAGTTTAACTATGTCATTACTATTTTTGAACCATAGGAGGGCCTGGGAAACATGGAATAACTAGGGAGAGATTGGTAAAATCTTCACAATTTTGTTGAGAATTACCATAAAATGATGAAGATTTTAGAACATCTTTAAGGTATATAAGATAAACTCTTAGGAAGTGAGGATAGATTGGTGAAAGGAATAAAACTATGTTGGGGATGGAACCAGTGGTCAAATCAGAGCCCTGGTGAGTGCGAGACTGGAAGGTATGATTATTATGTTATAGTGGGTATGGTTTTTACAATAGTTCCATAATACAATATAATACAAACTCAATTACTAGATATAAATAGAACATCTAGAATACATATAAGTGGGAATACTGATGACACAAGTGTGGATCATAGGGAGGAACTAACCTATAATTTAAAAATAAAATACAAAAAACCACCCCTAGATCAAAGGGTCGTGAAGGGGGAGGGAGAGATGGATTCCCATGGTTTTCACAAATGGATGAGGAAAAGGGTACCTCCCACTTCAAAAACACTAGGGGGAAATTTTATAACTTTTACCCTCAAAAAGACCACTAGTCATTCAGTGGTATGTTGCAGTTTTTTAGTAGCCACTCCACCCCACCTTGATGCTTCCAAGATCTCTTGAGCTACATCTCAAGACCTATTGTTTGTCCAAAATTCCTTTTCAATTGGTTCCAACCCTCAAAAATAAAACTCAAACAACTATTGAAAAACCGCTCTAGTAATTGAAAAATCAAACTTTTCCTCAAATTCTGAATGCACGTATGAACATGTGGTTTCAAAATATCCCCACTATAATTCTTCTCATATCCAAGAAGTCTCAGTGTAAAATGCGTCCATATATCCTGACCTATGTCGGTAACTAATTTAAGGCTGAAAAACCTCATTCCACTCCAAAATGCTCAAAACACATCTGAGGAATAACAATTAATTTAAGGTTCTCTGGCCAGAAAACTATATCCAATGCATGTTTTCATCATTGAAACACCTACATATTTTTTACTTGATCCCATATATCTAAAAACATTGATGGTGTCATTGTTTAACACCTGTCGGGCTTGTGGTGCTCCTCACTATAAGCTCCATCTTACCACCACCAATTCATATGATTTAGTGCCTCCTCCTTTGAATATTCATATTGAAACATTTCTCCCATGTTCTAATGAGAAGAATTACAGTGGGGATACTCACTAAATACATTATGCTAACTACGGTGGACCTTTGTATAGCAAAGTATAAAAAGATGTGGGATATATCCCTATGTCATTTCCTAAATCATTTTTGGAGAGATGGGTGTTTTAGTGTATGTGGATTTTATAGTGGAGAAAAATGGCCAAGTGGTCATGGTGTCCAACGTTTTTAAGGGAATATTTCATAAAGAAGTATTGTTTCATGCCTTGGTGTGAAGGTCAAAGGCATTTTGTTTGGAAACACAATTCAAAAATGAGTTTCTATGCCTTGAGGTTTAGGATTTTAAAAGGAAAGTTTGAATGGTTTTTTTATGCCATGAATATTCATTTGGAGGTTTAAAATCTTGCCAAATTTATGGAAAATGTGGAGAATTAAAATAAAGGTATTCTTGCAAGATATTCGAATATTTTAAGTGGTGGATTTAAAAGGAGATATTTTCAGATTATGTGGATGGATAGTTAATAGTTTTCAATGGATGATGATTCAAAACATGAATAAGTTAATGGAAAACTCAGTGAATGTGACCAAATATCTTGGAGTCTTATTTAGTATATTTATTTGAATTCAAAATCATGTTCTTTCGCATGGACACTTCAAGGAGAAAGAGAAGATTATAGAAGCCTGGTGTGATCCACACCATTCATAGTTATGCATGAAAACAGCCAACATATATATATATATATATTTCATGAGTTTGTTATGATAAGGGGAGATACCTACATGAAATTGCAACATCTAGTTCTTCGATAAATAATAAGGGAAGGAAAGACCTGGGATATATTGATATATTTGTTTCAAAGAGGAAAAAAGGTAATAAAAAGAGGGTAAGCATGGGAACAAATTTCCAATGAATAGATCCAGTTATCCTTTGAAGACAAAAGCTTACCATTGTCATGTTTTGGCTAAATGAGTACATTGAAGAAATAATTATAGTATTGAAATTATCATCTTGATAAGAGTTGTTTCATCTCAATTGAATATAAATACTTAACCCTAACACATGAGGTGTTGGTCTCATCTAGTTAAAATAAGAAGGCAGTAATCATTGAAGATCAATGATCATTTATTTTTAATCAAAGGTGCAAGGTTTTTCGGTGAGTCGTGCTAATTTAAAGAAGATCATCATGTCTATAAAATACATCTTTTATCCCTTAAATTTCATTCCAAATGTATTTTCTAACCAATTGAATCTGATTCCGATAGGAAATCAGAGTTAGATTCAAGCCACAATGAATTATAATTATATTGGAAAGCGTATCCAATTTCATACACCATAGCCAATAATTCAGCTTCATATGTTACCCCAATTCTAGTGTAATTATAAAAACACCCTTTGAAAAAGCAGATGATTTATGTCCTCTGTTGGAAGACAGATAGTGCAAGTAAAAGAAAGTTGGTATCCAAATATTTAGATTTGATCCAGAGTGGTCATGTTTCCATATTCTATATAAAAAAGGAATTTGGAAGGCTTAATAAATCAGTCTTTGAGTTTCATTAGCCATCATACTAGTCGGACACCACATGCCAGTTTATAAAACTCCTTGGCATTGAAGTTACCAAGTCAATTGTGTTTCCATATGAGGTGCATGATGGTCAAAGTTTATAGGTTTATGGGTGATTTGGAAGATTGGAAGAGGTGCAGGTTTATAGGTTTATAGGTTTATAGGTTTACAGTGGGTTTTCCAGCTTTGATGTTTGTTGGGGAGTAGAGGATATACGAACAGTTCAAAGAACCATTGGTATTCAGTCTTCTAGACAACATATACCAATGGTTCAAAAAATTGTTGGTATTTAGTATGTTGGAAAACATATATCCCAATGGTTTTATTGAAACTTTTGGGATAGAATATATGTTGCATATATACCAACAGTTCAAAAACTATTGGTATACATATATTCTAACGGTTTCATTGAAACCATTGGAATAGATTATATGTTGGATAGTATGTATATCAACAGTTATTAAACTGTTTGTACACATATATACTAATGGTTTAAGTGAAACGGTTGTCATGGATTAATTTCAGACCACTTATACCAACGGTTCTCTAGAAACTATTGGTATAGGGCTATTCCAATGCCCAACATGCCAACGGTTTCTGAAACCATTGGGATAGCCTATCCCAACGGTTTTAGGGGATATCCCAACGGTTTTAAACCATTGGGATAGGTGAAATTTTTATTAGTGTTGTGAAATTAAAGTATTATCTCACCACATAAGGATTTGTGCATATTGGATAACCTATTCTAACAAATTTGTATTGATGATAACTAATGACATATGGGATTTAATATCATGTATCTCATTATCTGTTAGTGCTTTAGGAAAGAAAAATTCACCTTCCTTTTTGGAGAAAGAGGTGAAGTGGATAATGGAACAAAAAAGGGTGAGTTTTTCCTAAAATCATGCAAGTATATCTTTTCATGAAAATTTTTCAACTTTAGGAAAACGATCTAGAAATAAAATTTTGTCCTAATACCATAATTATTATTGAAGAGAATGAATTTTAAATCATCAAATATTTATGAATTTGAGGCCCTCAACTTTCCATTGATTATTCACTTTTTTTTATTTATGACCTCAATAACTCCCTATAAATATTTATGCTTTTCCTCCATGTTTAATCTTCACTCCCAACCTACATTCTCCTATGTGGAAACCTAGTTGTGAGTTACTTTTGGGTAACTATTACGGTTCTAACATTCCCTATTTAAACGAAGTTTTAATATTCATTTTAATGATTTGTTATTATATTAAAGGAATCTTAAAGTATTAAACCTTTGATAACTCAGACAAATTTTGGGGGCGAAATTCATTTTAAGGGCGGTAGAATGTAACACCCTAAAATTTTGTGAATTATTTTTTCAAATTAATTTAATCTTTTTGATATTTAGAATTTCATGAAACATTGAAAATATTTATATATATATATTAAATCACTAAGTTATACATTCATTATATTCTACACCAAGGTAATCTTGTGCTACATGAAATACAGACTTAGCTTACGTTACACACAACATTGAGTTTCTACGTAACAACACTTTATTATTATAATTATTTGAATGAGGTAATTATTACCTATCTGTTAAACTTAGTAACATAAATAGTAATAACTAATTTTTAAATGTTATTTATAATGGTTTCATATAAATAAAACTTATTGATAATGAAATATATAACCTTTAGTAAAGTCTTTCTATGTTTAAAAATACTATTTTATCGAAAGAACTGCTTGTTATGTCCTTCTGTGAAAAATAATAAAATTAATTTTAGATACATTTGGAAATTAAATTTGAAAAAATAAACTTAATTTTTGAATTAATAATGTCAAAATTATCTTAGGGTGAATTTTTGGGATTTTTCTAAGAAACTTCATTTTTTTATGAATGGTGAAAAATACTGAATTTTAATTAAAAAACTACTTTTTCATATACTTTATTTATATAGTTAAATTATGTTTTAATTTGGTTTAAAGTCACAATATATCAATTATATATATTTAAATACAATTCATGTCATTATAATCATTTTTATATTGAATTTATATATATAAACTTAATGAACATTTGAACATTCTCACTTTAAAAACTTGCTTTCTCGCCAGTCTACAAGATTACCATTAAACTTAATTTTTCCAATTCTGTGAATTGAATTTCAAAAAATAAACATAAATTTTTTTAATCCATATTATATATAAATTCTAATAACATCAACATAATTTTTGACCAAAAATATTAGTGAAAGTGATTAAAATTATTTACAGTGATTAAGGTAAAATTAAGCTTAACAAGAGACTAAACCTTAATCTTAAGAGGAAAAATGACCAATATACTTCTCCAAAACCTATTTTATGTCCATATTTAGTACAATAAACCTATAAGGTTCTATAATGGTCCATTTTTACATTTTTAGAACAAGTAGTACTTGGGGAACACAAAATTATTTTCAAAAAATACCAAGTATGTCCTTTCCCTCCCTTATAAAAGGCCACCACCTCTCCCCCTTCTTCACAACTCTCATGAAAATTAATTTCGGCCAATATCTAACCAATTAACTTAAAAAAATCCCTAAATTCCTCCTTTAATCCTCCCTTTTGGTAGAAAGAAAACCAAGGAATCCCTTTGGTGCAAACCAAAAGGAGTTTCTCAAAGAAGAGGTAACATCCTTCCTCGAGCTCATTTCCTTTATTTTATTTCACCACCAACTCAATTATTCTTATTTAATGATCATATAATAACAAAAATATCCTAAATATACATTTTTTTATAAGTTTTATACCTTCACTTACACACATTTTTATCTCATGGGTAATGAACTTACCATTCTTGTGTACGGTGAACTACCACCTCATGAAACGATGTTGTCTGTTTTACCTTTACCACCTCTCATAGTTTAGAATTATAATGTACACTATATTTTAGTAAGATATATATGATATTTATGATGTAATTATACTTCTATATTTATTATATAAATCCTAATTTCATGCATTTCATTTTGTGTAAATATGATAATTTCGTTTGAGGAGGTGTGGACTACCGCCCCCTCAAAGTGATGTGATTCATTCACACACTACATAGAATGTATTAAGGATGGGTTTAGTAAAATTATATGATAAATGTGACATAATAATGATAATATAAATATATTATATATATACATATATTTCATTTACTTTATTTCTTTTAATATTACAAATAAAAATGGAAACAACGTTCATGCGTACGTACGACCTACCATCTCCATGAAAAACATATTCCATTTAATATTTATATATTATATAGGTTATTATAAATACATATATACTTATTATAAATTATATTTATATAATGTTTTACATTATAGAGATCATTATATAAGTATGAGGACCAAAAATAAAACAAATTAAGACACATGCGAAAAACGAAGAGGATATTACCCAAAGCAAAATCTTAACTTGGAATTGTTAATAATCAGGTAATATAAATTCATAATCAAACCATATATTATATTATATATAATAATATTGTTATATAAAATATTTATAATAAACTTATATTTATTATGTATGTTTTTTGTTTGAGCGTGAAGAGAGTCAAAATATAAGGTGAGAGAATTTCATCTCACTTTTTATATCCATGAGATACATGTCATGCTCACCACTCTTTTATTTTGAGAGGTGTATAAAATTAAATTTAATGTATTATATTATTATTATAATTAAATTTATGGGTATTTTCATATTCATTTTATGATCTTTATTTCATGGGTTTTATGTTCAAAAATTTACCAAATCGGTAAAGTAATTTTGTCTCAATTTTCCTTATTTGAACACAGGTTTCGTTATGCACCTATGTTATTTTATGAGGTGTATGTTCTTCAAATTGAAATGTTATATCATTAATATAATTATTTTTCATGATATTTATTTCTCCATCTAATTTTATCTTCTTACATGGGGGGTATGATTCAAATTTACCAAGTGATAAGATTTTGTTTAAACAATCTCATTATTTATCAATATTTTTTATGAATATGATTTCATTGATAAAATTTTATGGGTCATATATCAATAAATATTATGAGTTTTATTACCCTCTGTTTATTCATGTTATATCCATGTAATGGTACCATTTTTTACTCATTGGTACATAAGATGATCAAGAATGTGTTTTTAAGAAATTATGACTTCACCTCACCCTTCGATTGGAAATCTGTGTTCCTTCATAACCATGTTTTCTAAAAGAGTTTCCAAAAATATTTTTACTATTATCCTATAATCTTTAAAATAAATTTTTAATCATTTTAACCTTTTTAAAAAAAAGTTTTTTAAAAAGTAATATTCTTTTAATTTTATGATCGAGGCACTTTTCTAAACTTTTTATGGTGGAAAAGGAATGTTCGGAATGTACGAATTTAACCATTGTCGTGACCATTATTCCCTTGAAGATTCCTTTATAAGATTGAAAAATTATTTTTTTTAAGAAAATTTTTTCCTAATATTTTTTAAATTCATTAGTTTTAATGTGGTTTTAAATTAAAAAGGTTTTAAGAAATTTTTTATGTTTTAAAATTATTTTAAATGTTTTTGAAAACCTCCTTTATAAGTTTTCAAAAGTTTGTTTTCAAAGAAAATGATTTTAATTACTTCAAATATTCTTTTATAAGTTCAAATAAAAAGATTTTGAAAATGATTTCAATATTTCTTTCTAAGTTTTCAATTTATTTTATATTAAAATGTTCTTCAAAAGGTTTTATGTTTTAAAGATAATTTTTCAAATAAGAAAGGATATTTTCCTCAAGAAACATTTTTAAAAGATATTTCAAAATTATTTTCCATATATGATGACATCTATTGATGTAACTCATGCCATTCTAAGAAATTATCCAAAGGTTCCATTCAAAATATTTTATATTCAGGGTATTATCTCATTTTCTCATACACTTATTCACATGTTATGATTACATGTCTCTCTTATTTACCCTTACTAAGCATCTAATATCACCCCTTTCTTATGTTTCCTTTCCCTATGTTATAAAGAAAAGTTTTAAGTATGAGTACTAAAGGGGAAGATATTTATGGGAGATTTTGAAGATATTTCACCAAGATAGAATATTTTGTTTCCAGGTTTCCAAATACACTAAACTATTATGGTCCTCATGAATGTATTTTGTAATGTTCCAAATATTCATCTAAAATGATGTAATATCCATATATGTTAAGCCAAGTCGCTATAATGTCACTTAAGGCTAGTATCACCCATCATTTATCAATCCAATGAGGAGGGGAGGGATGTTATAATTATAGTTTTGAGTAATGTATTTGGGTAGGTATTAGAAGAACCAAAATGCTCTTGGAGTGTGGAGGGGAGAGGAGAGGGGTGTCCTTTTATAAGTGGGGGAGAGTACACATTTAGAATTTTTAAAAAGATTAAAATATATTAATGTATTACTCAGTCCAAATGGATAAAAAATGGATCACTTCAAAAAATTGTGTGATATAGGGTCCAAATATGTCTATAAAATATAATTTATACAAGTTTCTAGGTCATTTTAACCCTTATCACTTAAATTTAACCCCTAGTAAACCTATCTTAACCATAACTGTTGTAACAAACTTTTATTGTTTTTACAATTAATTGTGACCAAAAATAAGTTGACCATGTTACCTAATATTAATTTTGATGATTATAAATATGGAATTAATTTTATAAAGTTCAATTCCTATAAGTGGAAGAATTTGATTTAAATTTAGCCCAAAAAACGCGATGAAAAACAGTTTTTCAAAAAAAATGTCTTTTCGGTATAAAAATATTTTTATACAAAATTGAAGTATGAAATTTATTCCAAAGACCATAATTGGATTATTAATAATATAATTGAACTAAATTTACTTTGAAATCATTTTAAAAAAAATGGAACTTTGTAAATTCTTAAAATGAAAAAAATGGTTTTCAATAAAAAAACAGTATTTTTCACTATTCATCAAAAATATAAACTTTTTAGAAAATGCTAAAAAATTCATCTGAAGATAATTTTGACGTGATAAATTCAAAAATAAAGTTAATTTTTGAAAATTAAAAATCTATATTTTTTAATTATTCTTTTAAATAAAACCATATAATGTATAAAAACTCAATTTGGTTAGAAGTAAAGCTTTTTACTTTTGATATAAAAATTACTTAATATTCTTATAATGATAATTACTCTATAAAATATAATTAATGAATGTTAATGAGACATGAAAATGATTTATTTTAACATTAACTGGGTTGTTATAGGCCTTGACAACTTTTCATTCTTCAGCGTAGAGTTCATATGAACTCTACATTCATCTTTCACCAACTTTACATGGCTCATCTACAACTCTATATCCATCTATATAGAGTTAAAATGAACTCTATGTTTACCCATGACTTTACCAAAAATCCTACCTCAAACTCTAAAAATCCATATTCAACTCCAAATGATTCTAGACCTATTCCAAACATCTTCAAATTGATTCCAAATTCTTTTAAGTGCCCATAAGACATTCAACTCACATAAGAACAATTATTTCATGCAACTTTGAACATGATTTATGCATTGAAAACAAAAAACCATAAAATTGACCATTCCCACTTTTACTATCTCCAAACTTCTTCTCTTGATAAATACCATGTACTTGAGGTACTCCATCAAACTCAAATCACAACATCTTCATCTCGGATCCTCAACAATATCTTCCAGGAACATCTTATTCTCAATCCTTCTTAACTAAAAAATTGGTCTCAACGGTGGAAAAATGGTTTAAAAAAGTCAAGACATAGACTATTATAAAACCTTATCTCTAGTTTCTATGCTAAAATTCATCAGAATTCTACTTTTCATAGAAGCTTACCATGAATATGAGAGTTGGAAAATGGATTTCTAAACTGAACTCCTTAATATAAATATCATGGAAGATGTTTATATAACATAACCAGAGGGTTTTGTGAATCCAAGAGATGCCAATAAAGTGTGAAAGTTGTATAGATCCATTTATGGTTTGAAGAAATAATCCATGTCATGAAACAATCACTTTGATGAATCAATAAAAAATTGTTTTCATAAAGAATGAGTGTGATTCATGTGATTATAAGTGGTTTAGTAGGAGTTTAGTTGTTTTCCTCGTAGTATATGTAAATATTACTTATTGAAAATGAGATAATAGTATTATAGTCTATCAAGGACTATTCGAAAAAATGTTTTTCCATGAAGGACTTAAGTGAAGCAACTTATATCCTTGGGACCAAGTTCATTCATGATAGATCACTACTGGAAACCCAGTGGAAATAGTTTAATATACCAAAGGTTTAAATTAACCATTGGTATAAGTTGTAAAATTTTATTTTCTCCAACATTTTAATAAACCGTTGGGATATTGTTTTACAAAAATCCCGGAAAATAATCGGCGCTGGCCTCCCAACCCATTTCGACCCTCCCGAAATCTTCTCGAGAAGCTTTCCCAAAACGAGAGCTCGACACACAGGCATCTAGAACCCATCTTCGAGCCTCCAGAACCCATTAGATTTTTCCATAAATGACATCTAGACGCCCCATTTAGAATATTTTTTCCAAAAGATGGACGCGAACCCTACTTCCCAATCGGCTCTCAACGTGAACCCTACTTCCCAGTGCAACAGGTCTGGTTTCCCATCGATTTTCTCTTCCACTTTAAATCGGTATGTCTGACTCCATTTACTTTAGATTTTGGCATTCTATTTCACTGCAATTTAGTTTGTATTATGATACCCCACAAAGAATATATCATTTTAGGTTGTGGTTCGAACCCTACTTCCCAACCTTCTCTTGAGGGTGCTAACTCTACATTAAAACTAGCCATTTATATTTGATTCAAGTAAATTTTGTTCTTCCACTTTAAATCATTTCATCTGCCTTCATTTATTTTTGATTTTTTGGTTCCATTTCACTACAGCGTACTTTGTATTATGATACTATTTTTGGTGATATTTCAAGAACCAATTTGGTATTAAAATGTAGAAATATTTGAGGAATTACAGTGATTAGAGGTGTTTATATATTACAGGGAATATGGAATGAAGGCCATGTGTTTAAGAGGCATAAAATATGATTTAAATATAAAAGAATAAGATCTATCATAAACACAATAAATATGTTTTTCAATCAAACATGGGATTAAAAAATACAATAAAGTCTTCAATAAATTAGTACATGTTAATGGAGATTATTCTCGATCTGGTACAGTGAAGGGTTTATACTATTATTTAAAATCTAAGCTGGAAACATATTCTCCGTCATGTATAAGAAGTCCTCTATTCATTATTCCATACATTCAAACATGTTTACCATCTGTATGTGAATAGTACTGGATACTTCTTGGCAAGAAAGTCCTAGATGGACCTCATGTATTAGTCATAAATCCCAAAGAAACATTTTATTTCAGACACATTCCCTAATCCTTACTGATACATAATTGTATCTTCCTTAGATCTACTGATATTCTAGGTTGGAAATCCATGTTCCCATAAAATCAGACCTCATTTATCTAAAAGTGTCACTTTAAACAGTTTGAGAAAAGGTCATTTTCTCAATTTATACTGAATATATTATAAATTTTTCTAGATTATTATTCCAACATCATAGAATATATAAATATTTCATTAAAAATAGAACAATGAGTGATTCCATGTATGAGTGGAAGATTAATCAAGAAGACAATGAATGATGTTTAAACAAGAAAAGGTCATTTTCTCAATTTAGGAAATTTCTAGAGTACTCCATGGGTGGCACCCCAATAGGTGTCGTGATTTTGAATACCCTGGAAGAAAAAGAGATGTTTTCTAGTCATAGGGTGATGAAGTAAGTGTAGGGGATAAGCCCCTTTCCTTCTTCCCACCTATGGGACCTACTAACCTAAATAGGGGTCTGAATACACCTACGTACATGATCAAACACTGGTAGAATGTAAAGATACTAGTGAAACATATATATATTGGTGAAAGAGGTATGAATCCCCACCCCTACCATATAAACCACCACATTAGTGGCAAAGGGATCATTGAAAATGAATACACTGATTACCTCTACCATTTAAGAAGTTAATGGATCATGGATGACCACTGAGTGTGATGGCTACATTTCACATCACCCTACTAATTTTATATTTCATTATAGGAACATCATGATTTTTGAAGTAGTACACATGATGGAATATCTCATATCGGCTATGGAAATTCTTTCCTTCCTAGATGAATTTCAAGGCTTCAGCAACATGCTTGATGAGTGTAATTCATCATTGCTTATACTCATTGGATCATCTCTCCACATGACATGAAGACTTTGTCCTTATAGCTCATAAGACTCTATCTACTGAAAATATAGATAGGATTATTCTTTGATGATAGATTATAAATATCTGACCTCTTTGCATTGAGAAATTGATAACCCAATAAGCAGAGAGGGTGGACCCTTCCAACCCACCCAAAGTGGTCCATAATCATTTCCCTAAAGGCCAACCTTGCTTGAACACCCATATTAAAAAAATTGAATAGGTGGTTTTCATGTAAGGGGGTTAGGATCCAATGACCAATCAAGTTTTAATAAGAGTTGATGAAATCCTAGAAATTCTAGATGATAGGAAAATGATAATATTTGAGGTCCCTACCATGAATAGTGAGGAAGTACCTACTAGAGAAGACATCTAGGGTGCTCTATCGGAATATGATTACACAACTGAAGAATAAAATTATCCAACATATGTGGGGGTACCTATAATACCTCTACATTACTTTGGTATTCATTGGATGATGTATGAATTTTTTTTCCACTTTTTTCATTGATATCTCAAACAGAGGAACTTGCTAAGAGGGCCACCATTCTAGTATATCAATCGCTAAATAATTTGGAAACTGAGATTGTTCTAGAAACCATAATATCAAAGAGTGATGTAAGTATGACCCCTAATTTAGTGTGTTTTATGTGTTTTTTGTTCATTTTTTTTTGATTGCAGGTTGAAGTGTCCCTAACACACACAGAATGTGTGTGTTTTTGTGAGATTATAGGTTGCGGTGTTCGGTAAACAAACAAAAGGAGTGTGTTTTTGTGTGTTTTTGTGTGTTTGTAGTGTGTTTTGGTGTGACTACAGGTTACACTATCCTGATAACACAGAGAATGAGTGTTTTTTGTGATTGCATGGTATTTTTGTGTTGTTTTTTTGTGATTGCAGTGTGTTTTGTGTCCATGAAAAACACTGGTTACAGTCTGCAGTTTTTTTATGTGATTGCAGTGTGTTTCTTATCCGTGAAAAATAGAGGTTGCAGTCTGCGGTTTTGATTACAGTCTGCAGTTTTGGTTGCAGTCTGCGTTTTTTGATTGCAGGCTCAGTTTTTTAATTGTAGGCTGCATTTTTTTTTGTGATTGAGGGTGTATGCCAACGGTTTCAAACCGTTGGTATACCCCTGTTTAAGAAATCTTTTTTTCTTTATACCAACGGTTCAGCTGACCCGTTGGTAAAACATAAATCCCATTTTTACCAATAGTTCTCCTTGAACCGTAGGCACATTGAAATCTGAGAGGGATTTTCCCAACGGTTCACAGTGAACCGTTGGTATAAATCTATCCCAATGTCCCGCATACCAACGGTTTCTGGAACCGTTGGGATAACATTTCCCAATGGTTCCAGGGCTTTTCCCAACAGTTTGTAACTGTTGGTAAAACTTTCTTTTCCAGTAGTGGATCCAAGAGGTTTTTTGGACTAAGTCGGGATACATACATTGACCATATACATAAGATATTTATTTTGGAACAATCCAAGTGGGGATTGGTTCGAGTGTCACATAGTATACAATTATCCAAGAAAATGCATCCTTAGACATAACAGGATATAGAGAGAGGATGAGTAGGATCCCATATACATTGTCAATATGATCCATCATGTATTTCATTCTATGTATCAAGATTAATGTTGTATATTCCATGAGCAAGGTAGGGAGATGTTAAGCATACTTAGAATAAAAACATTGGTTTATTTTTAAGGTTATCCTTAAGCATATGTGGCATACTAAGGATATGTTAATGGTGTATATATAATATGAGAA
The DNA here is from genome assembly GCA_963277665.1 of Viscum album. Taxonomy (NCBI): domain Eukaryota; kingdom Viridiplantae; phylum Streptophyta; class Magnoliopsida; order Santalales; family Viscaceae; genus Viscum; species Viscum album. The sequence continues at coordinate 48,416,110 of OY728138.1, read as the reverse complement.
TCTAGTAATCACGGGATATAAATGTTCTAGATTCCAAAGAGATCAAAACAATCTGAATTCATAGTCAGGATATGTCTTATATCTCAATGGATGAGCTATTAGCTGGAAGATATCAAAGAAAAAAAATTCATTGATTATATAGTGAAATCTAGGTATATTGTAGCCTCTGATGCAGCAAAGGAGTGGTTTGGATATGAAACTTTATCCATGAGCTTAATGTGGTGCCTAATAGTAAATACCCTATCACATTGTATTTTGATAGTACTACAATGGTGCCTCTTGAAAAGGAGCTACAATCACATCAAAGGATAAATCACATACTTCATAAGTATCACCTTTAGAGGGATTTTTCTCAAAGTGGTGAGATTACGGTGAGCAGAGTTTCCACAAAAGAGAACATGGCAGACCTTGGATAAAGCCTTATCTTAGTGGAAGTATGTATTTCATGTGATAACTAGAAGACTAAAAATTGTTAGCAGTTGGCTTTGGTGCAAGTGGGAGTCTGTTGGAGTTGGTATCCTGGAACCATCTTCTTTGTACATTGTGATTACTTGTATATTCAAATTTCTTGATGTTAATAAATATCTTATCACATAATGATTTTTCTTTTGTATGACATTTAATGTGGTAATGTCTTTAAAGTTCTTATCGTATCGAAAGGTTGTAGCAATTCCCCGCTACGATGGGAACCTTGAGATGTTATGACAATATTATTAAATATATATTCTATGGCTGAAAGATATATTCTAAAGAGACACATTTGATACAAGCTATCAGGGGTAGGGAGCTCATAAAACATTGTGACTTCTTCTCATGAAGTTATCCCTTGATAATCTTCAAGAGATATGATTGTGAGAATTGACTCACTGGTAGGAAATCCGCATGTTTTATGTGTTGTGGGATGTTTCTATCTATGGATATGTGTAATGATACTTTGACTTTAAGATTATTGTTAATGCATATCATGAGTCATGTACTTTGATGTATTGATGAAAACCATGATGATATATGATCACGGTGAAGTAGGATATGTTGGGTGCATCACGAGTGATGTGACATTAATGAATAAGTCAAGAAATGATTTATCCCTTCTATTTTTTAATGGAAATTGATACCTTAGACTCATTGATGGGAATAGAACTGCCTGATTAACTCCATGGTCATGGTGGTTTTATCGGTAAGTTCATTTCTATAAATTTAAAGACAAAGATTCAGGCATATAGGTTGACGACACATGTGACGGAACATACTTGAAGAAGAGATATTGAGGCAAGTGTATTATATTACAAAGGAGGTTATTGTCGTTGCGATATTTAACTTCTTTCTCTATGAGTGTCTTGGTGTGTTGCTAGGCGCAAACCTTGGACTTTAGGCATGTTCAAGTTAATCTCACTAAGAAAGAAGTCTAGAGGGTCACACGCTAAGTGTATCCAGATTCTTGATTAAATTATATATGAATATAATATATTAGAATGTTTAATATTATCAAGTTTCGATAATGATATTATTTGAGTTATGTAGATTGAAAATATTTGGTCATCATTTATTTGAAAAGGATTAATGTGCAAGTTGATTATTTAATAAATATTTATTCACAAGTTTGGTGAATATAATATTTATTTACCAGAAAATAACATTGTTCTATTTATTTATATAAATAAATAATCATTATTTACTTTATAGTAAATATTGATGAGGGTTGACAGGCCAAGTAAAGGGTTTGGGTGGAAATGATATATTAAATATCATTTAAATAAATATTAATTAATTTATTCGATAAATGATATTTATTTTATGCGTGATTTTAGCGCATGTCAAGTAAATAATTTTAATAATAATATTATTATTTAGACATTAGGTTCGTTTAGAATTAAAAAAATAACAATATCTCATGTGAAATTATTTATTCCCTAGCCCTAACTTTATATAAACGTGATTATATCATCCTCAACCCAAAAAATGGTCATTGTGCACAATAAAAGTCTATAGAAAGTTATCTCAATCCTCGAAATAAATCTCAATAATTATTTTAAGAATGGAGAGTGATTTTTCTCCTCCTCTAGTCTAGAGAGAAATAGAAGAATCTTCCTGCCTTGAAGCGATTCTTATGCTAATCAATGGTGAACGACACAATTTTTGGAATCTTTTGTGTTAGAACCCAATGATTTCTATGACACCATTTAGAGGTTTATGGAGCACGTGTGGATTACTGCTGGAAGGATTCTACCCTTGGATCTTTCATTGCAATGACTGAATGATAATATTGGTCAACTGAATCATCAACGGAAAAAGAAATGTAAATGAGGTAAGTCTTAATCTCTGAATGAATTAATAATAAATTATATGTGATGTTCTCATCTTCAATTCTGTTGAGGACCGTTATTCATCTAGTTCTGAGGTAAAATCTAAAAACGTTCATGAATATTTTTGTTGGGCATGGGTTTGAATGCATTCATTGTGCACCCCAGAACCTTTGATGACAATGACATGGAGACGAGGCGATGTGACAATGGCAACGACAACAGAGGTGGGTGACGCGATAACCACAGCGGGGGCATGTGATACCGAGCGGGCACGCGATGGTGGAGGGAGACAAAGCAGAGGGGTGGCGAGAATAAAAAATTGTAGAAGAGAAGACATAGGGAATGAATACGAGAAGTTCTTTTTTATGAAAAAATTATTTAGTTTTGGTGATTGCCATTTGTGGTCAAAAAATCCATTATTAGCGATCACTAATAGCGGTTGCCTGTTTCTCCCCTCTACCAATACTTGGTTTTCTACTAGTGTTTTAGTTGATCCATACCACAAGGACTCTTCCCCCGCACCCCCATTTGTGTGGATTGCGGTCTCGAGCCTTCACCCATCCTTCCACTTCCATCACTACCCCCCCCCCCGCTCCATTTTCACTATTTTTTCTTTTGTCGCAACCTGAGAATTCCAGGCCATGTCAAACAGAATTCACACGCCAATAATTATATATATATGTATATACACACTTAAATAAATATATGTTTATTTATATATTTATGTAATTATTTAAATAAAATTTCAATATATTATATTCGCATATACATTTTTTAATGTATATAATTACATTGTTAGATATTTTTACTAATTAATATAAATTTGATATTTTTTTGTTATATAAATTATAAAAATAAGATTGATAATATTTTTTATTTTAATATGATTTATATTTTTAAATATACATTTTATATGTAATTTTTTAATATATTTATATATTTTTTATATGTTTTATAATGTATAATCATATATATAAATATATATAAACACACGGATAATTATATATATATATATATATATTGTAAATATATATGCATATTTTAAATTATCTAATACTAATACAAATATATAAATTTAATTATGAACTGTATTCAATGAATTTATATTGTTCATATCACTATATTTGATGTATTTAATTATGCATATTGTAAATTATATAATATGAATACAATTATATAAATTAATTATGAATTGTATTTAATTAATTTATATTGTTTATAATATATTTATAATTTTAATCATATATATAATTATAAATAATTATAAAAGAAGAAACAGAAATATAAATGATTGAAAATATAGATAAATTGTATTTATATAAATAACTAAATAAATATTTTATATTTATTTATTGTTATATAAATTATATTTAAAAACATATAAATATGTATGTATAAAATATATTATGTAAGGTAGACTTTATCGGTTCTAAAATAGTGCTTATAAAGGGTGTAAGTTGTTACATTTATCATCTCTAATAAAAGTGTGACACCAAAAAAAAATTAGCATTAATAAACGATATCATATTTTTTATTATAAATTTACAGCAGTGCAACTGGATAGATCCACCCTACTCCTGCCTAGGTAGCGGACTCGACCCACCAGAAAATCTAAAAACCCATAAAAAAAGCCCAAAGGGGGGATCTAACCTCGTGAAATATGTATATAAATTTTAAAATTTATAAAGATATAACAAAGTATTATTAATGTTTCTAATTAGAAATGGTTTTCCATTTGAATTGGTTTAACCACTGATCTAATCAATAACTAGTGAACCACTTATCATATTGGTTTAGTGGACACCCCATAGGGCACAGTTCAATGGTTCACCCCTGCTGTATCTGTGGCGGTGTTTAGAGAGATCTCGATTTCGATACTCTTACATTGTAAAGTAGACTTTTGTTGAGTTGTACCCTCTCTCCAAATTGTTGTAAAATCAGTTAAGGGACGATAACCATGGTTCTAACTTCATTTAAAATTGATTATTTTTTTAATGTATTAAATTTAAAAATATTTTGTTTAAGTCACACTTCCCCATTTATCAATGTTATTCCATATCTATAAAAAATTAAAAATTTCTTATTGTTGTTTTTATTATAATAATTATTGTGTAAATGCTTTTATGTTTTTAAAATCTAAATTAAAAAAAACATATATGCTTTATCCATAAATGTGAATAACTAGTACTCACTCGTGCATTCGCACGGTGATATAAACCAATGCTCTAAAAAATGATTCACTGCTCAATTAAAATTCATGATTCACTCTTCAAATAAAATACATGTTCCAAAGCTCTAAAAAATATTAAGTACTCAAATTAAATACACCATCAACTGCTCAAATAAAGTACATGAACATGATCCAGTGATCAATAAAATGAATCAAAAATCATATTTAGTACCAAGTAAAAGAAACTATTAAATAAAATGACCCACTGCTCAATTGATGACCTTTATCATGATAAAAAAATGTTCTAAAATCGAGATATGAAACCCCACTTAATGGTAAAATCGTGGTAATATTCTATAATTCATAGCCCCAAAAACAGAAAATATACATTGTGATAAAACCTATAGAAAATGGTGAAACTAACTTACCATAGAAGGTCAAGTAAAAGGGAAGATAAACTCTCATCTTCTCCAACAACAATTCCAGTGATATTTTCTAATTATTCTTGCATATGCTTTTAAATGTTGCAATTAAACTAAGGGGAGTACAAGGATGAAATGGTTACCTCGTGGATGTAAAACCAATGGCCATAATATATGTTTATCTGCATCTTTGTTAACTAAAAAGCTTATAAGGTGGCGTGTGATTGGATCATCAACCCATGAATCTGAATGTATGACTGAATAACTCGTGCCAAATACACAAAGAGATCCTTCCTAGGAAGCATATATAATGATTATTAAATAACATGCATATAAAAAACCCATTTTTAAGTAGGATTTCTATAGCAATGAGAATCACAAACACAGATACATTGATAAAAGTCCAATTTCTTCCTATGCCTTCTCATAATTTTAGAAAAAAAATATTCAGATACAATATACAAGTCTATACTTGCCACTTTTTTTCCTACACAACTGTAGCAACTATCTCACCCTCCGTAGAAAGATAAGGCACTAGGTTGTAATTGAAATTTTGATCACCAGGGTTGTCGATATCACCCTTGCAAGCTTCCTGCCAGCATTTCTCAGCCACTGGGAATATTCTGAAAGTGGTTTAGCGAATTAGAAACCAGATTCTCAAAAAAATGGGTTCTAATGTTAAATAAACCACACAGCTAACATTCAGAATACCACAAAATTAAAACCTATATGTAGAACAACAAATGGATAAACAAAATGACAGATAATGAACCACCAAAATGAATCTTTATCATAAGGTTAACATTAGTAAAAATTTCAGGAAAATCAGATGACTCGTCCACATAAAAAAACTGAGGCAAAGATCAACTGTGGAAGATCTCACTCAATTATTTGATGTAGAGGAAATACCTGGAGAAGATGACAGAGACTAGATATTTAAAGATCCAGATAGCTCGGATTCCACATCTAGGCATTACTTCCCCAATAAAACTCCCATGAGCTCCTGGGTTGTACAATAACTAATAAGATTTGGATGTGAAATGATTGGTGTATAGTAAAAAATTCACTAGTTTTTTTGTAGACAATTATACCATTATATAAAAAATAACACCATTTCTATAACCATTCTGATGTACTCATTGTTTTTAATTTGATTTTCACCAGTAGTCCATGACATTGAACCTGCATGAAATAGTGGTCTTCATTCCATCGTTCCATACCAGTAGTTACAATACTACACCTCTATCCTCTATTTCTATATTGTCACACCCTTTTTTGTGTATAAAATTTAAATTATTATCTTGTAAAAATTAATTTGGTGTAAACATGAAGGCTTATTGATCATTTGAGAGAAAAGTATTCCGAGTACAATATCAATGATCTCCTCATTCAATGCTTCTGAAAACAACATGAAAATCTACATTATGGAATAGTGGTAAATAGTTGACTAATGATTAATTATCTCTTTACTTATTTGAGAAACACAACATAAGACATGGCATAATGGCCCCCCTATTGCGTTCATAATTCCCATATAATCCATGATCAGAATCTCTATGGAATAGTATTCAGAGCATTCCACCATCAATAAATTCATGCGATACAAATTCTCTCTTCATCGTGCATATGCAGTGCCATTTATCTGTTGGGATGAACTTATGTTGTGATATATTCACAAGTTAGATGTTGGGTATTCCAAATGACTCTAACATAGCAGCACAAGTTTCTATAGATTCTTTAATGTAGTATAGATTCGTAACCATTACACATCCTGGATTGGTTTCCCTTATATTGATTCAATTGTGTATCCTTACATAGCTTACACTCCTTAATATCAAAACGAAGATGATCATGGTTTTAATTCAATCCTATTAAAATGAATTATAAACGGAACATTTTCATGTGAAGACTATACATAACTGACAACCACTTTATCATTGTTTCCTTGGTAGTTTTTTTTTTAATTTACAAATTAAACTATTTTATATAAAAAATTTATAATCCTAAATAATTGATAATCTATATAAAACATTAAATTGATTCAATTGGTTAAAGTTTACAGCATACCTGTACTATGAGATTAAAATAATTCCATGAACACAAATTCACATAGCCAAAAAAACCAAAAGGTAAAAGAAATCAACGTTGCATAAAAAACATTACCTCCAATACTTTTTTGCCTCTAAATATTAGTTTTCCAGCACAAACCTCATGCTTCAGGGCATTGACAAGATCAAATGATCTATCAAAATATTTCCAATGTCCTAAAAAATCAATGCATTTTAGACTTAAATTATAAACAAAAGAAATGTCACTAAAGGTAATAAGGATTCATTGGTTATGTAAGCAAGATTTGGCTTTATTGTTACCATCTGTTTTTTCACATATCATTTCAGAACTAGTGGAGGGAATCTATCGCGGGTGCATAAGACCTCCTTGGAACTATAACTGGGTGAGCATGGTGTAAAGAAGATATACCTGAAATAGACAACCAATGCAGATCCCGTAATATCCCATCTGGGAAGAAATTCATTTACGGAGCCTTAGAAATGCAGTATATAACCTTACCCTTATGTTCATCATCAAAATGAAAAAAGGCCAATATAACAAAATAATGCAATCCAAATATTTATATATCCAACATGATGTAGTTAATTTAAATTTATAAAATAAGAATGAAAAAATTATTTTCAATAGTAAATGATTTCAAATATGTCAAACTGATTCTTAGAAATGAAATATCTAACCTTACCTTTATGTTCATCTTCAAAATTTAAAAGGGTTAGTATATTAAAGGAATTCATCTTCAAAATGAAAACCCATATTGTATAATGTTGTGTATGTGCTAATAGATATGGGTTTTCATTATGTAAATCACCCTTGGAGTGGTATGCATTAGGTGTATAAAAAACAACTTACACTGAAAAAAATCACTGTAGATGAGGGATTTCATGTCACATACCTTAGTAAGAAGCAGAAGTGTCAAAAATTCAAATTAAAATTAATACAAAAAGATATCATAAGTAAGAAACAATATATTAAATGGTGCATGCTTATAAAAAATTGAAGACAATGATAAAATGACTTTCTCACCTTTGTATCTATGGAAAAACCCAGTGAAAAGCATGGTTTGAAATATTAATACTATTTGTGATAAAAGTGACCTCATCAATTTATGAAAAAATAAATAGAAATGAAATAATTATGTCAATGAAAAATTACCTTGAATCATTGTTACCATTGCATTCAAAAACTGGAGATGCTGATAAAGAAACCTGAATAGAAGATAAAATTTTAGCTCATTGGGCACCATTTTAATGATAATGCAATGTAGAATAAATTTACATATCGTTAATAAAATGTCATTGGGTAGAACGTGCTTCAAATAATGGAACAACACTAAGATAAAAAATCAAGAATGAGGGTTAATGTCACTGACAGAGCTAATTTTAAATAAGGGGGACTCAAATCTGAGGAGGATCCAACTAAAGAGGTGAAACAAAGAAGTGTGAACCTTGAAAAAATGAATAGTTGAATAAATACTATATAAAAAATTGAAATAGATGTTATAATTGGTGAATGGGAAAACAGTGACATATGATAAATTCTTAGCCAAAGAGAAATACTGAAAAATGAAGAGCGTAGATAAAATAACTGTTAATCGTTTGCAGAAGAGAAAATCAAAATAGTGTTATGTTTATCCTTGTGAAAAGCATGGTTTGAAATATTAATACTATTTATGATAAAAGTGACCTCATTGATTTAAGAAAAAATAAATAGAAATGAAATAATTTCATTGATGAAAAATTACCTTGAATCTTTGTTACCGTTGCATTCAAAAACTGGAGATGCTGATAAAGCAGCCTGAATAGAAGAAGAAATGTAAGCTCATTGGGAACTGTTATAATTATAATTCAATGTTGAATCAATGTATGGATCATTAATAAAATCGAATTTGGAAAAACTTGCATAAAACAATGAAACAAAAACACTAAGATACAAATCCAAAATGAGGGGTTAATGTTGCTGAGAGGGCTAAGTTAAAATAAGGGGGGCTCAAATCTGATAAGGATCCTATTGAAGAGGTAAAACAAAGGTTTGAACCTCGAAAGATGAATAAGTGAATAAATACTATCCAAAAACTGAAATATATGTTATCATTGGTGAATGGGAAAAACGGTGACATAAGACAAATTCTTATCCAAAGATAAATACTGAAAAATTAAGATCATAGATAAAATAACTATAAATGGTTTGTAGAAGAGAAAACCAAAATAGTGGTGTGTTTATCCCTGTGAAAAGCATGGTTTGAAATATTAATACTATTTGTGATAAAAGTGACCTCATCAATTTATCAAAAAAAATATAAATGAAATAATTTCATCGATTAAAAAATACCTTGAATCTTTGTTACCATTGTATTCAAAAATTTGAGACGATGATAAATCAACCCGAATAGAAGAAGAAATGTAAGCTCATTGGGCACCATTATAATGATAATACAATGTAGAATCATTGTACAAATCATTAATAAAATTGCATTTGTCACAACCTACATCAAATAATGAAACAACAACACTAATATACAAATCCAAATTGATGGGTTAAATTCACATACATGGCTATTTTTAAATAAGGGAGACTCAAATCTCCGATGGATCCTACAAAAGAGGTGAAATAAAGAAGTGTGAACCTTGAAAAAATTAATAGGGGAATAAATACCATTTAAACAATTGAAATATATGTTGTAATTTGTGAATGGGAAAAACAATGACATGAAAAATTCTTACCCAAAGATAAATACTGGAAAATGAAGAGCATAGATAAATTGATTGTAATTGGTTTGCAGAAGAGAAAAACAAATGTGTAGGAATGGATCGATGGGTAACCAGAGTGAAATTGAAGGACCGCTGTTGCGAAATGCATTGACATATGAAGGAATATCAGTGATGAAGTGGTCGCACATGGATCTGGGGAGAAAATAAAGGTGTTGTAAGGGGAATGGTTCGGCCATCAGAGATTTGGGTGTAGAAAAATGGAGATTTATTTACCTTATGAGTTTAAACTATGGATTTGCACAAGTTGGAGATGGAGGAGGAGTTTGTTTTCAGAGTTTTCAGGGTGAAGAGATAATAAGATGAGGTACGGTAGTTGGACGTCGCAGATGAAGGGAAAGATGTATTCACCAGTGCAAATGGTTGATCATGGAGGACATGTCAAAAATGGAAGGCAGGCAGAATTTGTAGGGTAAAGTGGAATGAAACTCTCGAAAGGTGTGAGATGGATTGAAGGAATAGAGGTAGCGTAAGGGGGTTTCGAATGAAACCCTATGGTGGAGTGGAAGAAAAAATGCGGTAGGGGTAGGGAATGGATGAAATTAGTGGTGAGGAAGGCGACATCGTCCTTCAAATGTGAATCCCTCACGATGGTATCAGTCGATTGTAGAGTTATCCTGCTGTAGTGGAGGAATGAAACAGTGAGGAAGATGTGGGTGTAGGTTTACACGAGGAGAAGCATAAAGAGAAGGGAAATCACAGCGCAAACCCTAGTTTAGAGGGATAGGTATAGGTCATGGGTGATCAAGGAAGAACACGCGAAGGTGGCGGCAGGCATCGGCAGAGGAGGGTATGTAGATCGATTGGAACCCTAATCGCAGTGGGGTTAAATCCCGAGCAGGGGAGGGTGTCGTGGGAGGGAACAAAAAATAGATAAGGGGCGACGTGGAGGGTTTTATGAATGATCCGTCGGTGAAGAGGAACCCAGCTTTAGTATATATAGTTGATAGTTGATTTTTGAGAAATAGGAGAAAGTATCAACTGAGGAATTTTATCTTTAAATCAGGGGGGTGCAAAGCATAAATAATCTAAGAGGCGTTAAAACAACTAGTTTAACGTGGTGCATACTATTACCAATGATCATTGACACGTTTAAACAGAGCGGTTTTTATAGAATTGCAAGTTAAGACCGTTCCATGTTTGGTTCAAAGTTGAACATGAAAACAATGTAATCCAAAAATACCAAAAAAATAAAAATAAATGGAAGCATGGTGAGAACAAAGACAACCAAGAAAGCAATAAAAATAAAAAGTACCAATTTTCAGTGATTGCGTTTTTTCTTGACTTCATGAAATGTTCCTGAAAAATCAAGACAATCATTAAAGGACCTTTTGAAGCAAACATTGAAAACGAATCTCAATCATTGGTCTCCATCATGAAAAATTTATAAGAGAGGTTTGAACTTCAATGCACAAATGATAGCTGCTCAGAAGAACATGACACAGAAAAATAGTCAACTTTGGATTAAGCATGCACCTCATGGCTAGAAATGAAACTACAAGGAGAAAGGACATGCAGTGGGTAGTAATAATCAAAACCTAGGAAGGCCCAAGAAAGGAACATGGATTAGGGAAGTAAAGAAAACATAGGATTCAAAATCTTCCCATGGATCATATTGATAGGAAAAGGTAGAGTTCTAAGGTAAAAACAATAATTATTCCCACAAAAATTAGGCTTTCTGAATCCTAATCCATCGATGAATACATGATAGAATGAAATAAATCGAAAATAGTAGCACTCACAAACCGAAAACAGATATTAAAATCATCCCAATAGGATTCTGGGAATATCCAGACCAAACAAATATATCAGTAATAGACACAATAGAGAAAGAAACCAAAAGAAATGAACATAAAGAGAAATAGAAAAGAAATAAGAAAAGAAGAGGGATGGGGGTGACCTAGATACAAGAGACTTTGTACAGTCTCATCAAGATCTATGTTTCACTGCTTGATCACCCCATAGACGTCCTCGTCGCTATGATTCCCAGTGATCTCCTTGATGTCATGGATCGTCCTTCGATCACTCTGGGATCATATAGTCCACAACCTTAGAATCCCTGTTCATGTTCAGGAATAGACCAAAAATGGAGGCTGGATTAATTGGAGAGACAGGAGGAGCGGAGTGGCGGCCTCCACCATTGTCGCTGCCACATCCATCTACAGATCCAAAACAACAGGCTTCATGCGCATGTGGTGGCGCTTGTATGAAACCTGCAGGGAAGGAAGCTTATATTAATTACATAAACCACACTCACTTTGAAAAAATAAACTGAATTAAAACATTAAAGACGGTGGGGGAGGATCCTGAGGCGGAGCAGCTGGAGGTAGAGGGCTACCAAGGTGGAGCAAGTGGAGGGATACTGAGGTGGAGCAGACAAAGGTAGAGGATCCCTAGGTGGAGCAGCTGGAGGTGCAACAATTAGAGGTGGAGGAGCCGAACGCTGAGAAGACAGAGGGGGAGGAGCTTGACGCTGAGTAGACGAAAGAGGAGTAGGCAGAGGCAGAGCAGCCGGAGGATAGGGTAGCGGAGGAGGGACCGAAATTGGGAACCCTAAGAGGAAAATCGCAAGTGGGGCAAGACAAGAAGCATACATGAACCCTAGATGGAGGGGAACCGCAATTCTGGATGGAGGAGTGATCCGCGATTAAAGAGGAAACCTATATGGAGGGGAACCGCGATTGAAGATGGATCTGCGATTCTGGATGGAGGCGATTGAAGAGGGGTCCGAGATTGAAGAGGAGTCCTAGATTGTAGAGGAAATGTAGATGGAGGCGAGTTCAGATGGAATTTGGGAGTTAGGTCTTCGCATCCGGGGTCTGCGATAATGGAGGGAGGTTTGGAAGAAAAATAGGTGGTGTGGCTACATGTTAGGGTCACACGTTATCCAGAAAACGCCAACTTTAGTAAATATTATAGATTATAGATTATAGATTATTTATTTTCATGTTATCATTTATTAAAACTAATATTAATGGTTAGTGTGTGAAATAGCTGGGAGATGAATCACTATATGGGCCCACCGTATGAGTCATAAATAATAATTTAAAATGAAAAAAATGTGTGCCCACAGATACCCGCCTCAGTTCTTACGCATTGAATCTCTCCTTCTGGCCGCCCCTTCTCATCTCCTCGAATTCCTACCGGGAAGTCTTATGTTCTCTTCTTTCATCAAAATCTAATTCCTGATTTCAGTTCATCCCCTTATCTACCGGTTTTTCAACCCTTTTTCTCCTTTCATAGCCCTGAAGATCTGATTTGTAGTCCGCCTGTGTTGGGGTTTTTATTTCCAAATTGATTTTTCCAGGTACTATATTCCTTTCCTTATCCTATTTATAACGTTATGTTGATTTTCTTTTCTTTCATTGACAGAATAAAAGTAAAAAATTTTTGTTTTCAAGCTATACAAAATCCTACATTGAGATTGTATTCATTTTATGTTTTTCTTCTCGCATCTTCAATTTTCTTCTTGGTTTTAGTCCTATATTTTTATTTTGTAGGATTTTTCAGAAATTTTTCCTTCATGGATTTAGAACTTTGCATTGGGGAAAAGTATTTTCATTCCCACTCACACCCTACCCTTATTATTTTCTTTCATTTACAGTCCTTTAATTTTTTTTCTTTAACCCCTTATTGGGTTTTTATGATGATACTTCTGAAGAGCCCTAAATGGTTTCTTGAATTTTGAAGTCATATGTTGCTCAAAATTTATATTAATAACTATGGTTACGATCATATACTATCTTTTTTGATCAATAAATCACAACATCATTGGCCTTTGAAGTATTTAATCTGAGTTTTTTTTTCATTTTATACATGTCGATCTTTAGTTTTCAATGCTCTGCAACAGCTAAGTTTTGATTTATCGAGTTTCTTCAATATTTTTATTTGTTCAAAAACTTTTTGTTCACATGTCATGGATATCTCCCATTACACGTTTCTTATGTCATCTGTTTTGTAGTTTAAATGGAATGACTCATCCCAGTGGGTCCCACACCGTGATTCCCCAAGCCCGCCTCCAATAGGCCAGGGGCTGGTGACTAGTACCGAGTAGGCATATTACTACTTGGGAGGCATTTCCTAAGAACCTGTACACACACACACATCTTCAATCCCACAAATGCTAAAATGTAAAAACCACTAAGGAACAAAAATGCATGCATACAACTAAACCCAACCAACAGGGTACAAAGGAAAGTAAAGTACTAAAAGTAAACTTGGCCAGAATACAAGCCCACCAAAAACAAGAGTCTAAAAAACTGTAAAGTCCAACTTGAAAACACAAAGAGGTACTGGGACTACTGCTCGTAGAAGAATAAATGTCTCAGCCTGTAGGGAACTCAGAAAGCTCAGTCTTGTCCTGGTCTGCCCTGGACTCTGTCAAAAGGTTTCTCATCTGCACAAGACACAACACGTGCGGGCAAAGCCTATGCAGGGGTGAGTATAACAATACTCAGTAGAGGACCCCAAAAAACACAAAGCAAGTACACAAAGGAATGTCACACTCATCTCAACACAATATATATCTACCAAAAATATAATAGGAGATAACAATCTAGATATACTCAAAACCTAGACTCAGAATCTAGAGACAAGTCACACAACCGCATACCCCCGCTAGGGATTCAGTTCGAAGATTTCCACGAAGTACTCGTTCCGGGAGAACACACTCCACGAGTCTGGTAGCTCGGATGACGTCCGTATGAGAAGTACTGTTCATCGGGAAACATCATGAGAGGTAGTTACACTCATTACGGGAGACACACTCTTGAGTGGGAAGATCAAGATAGATAGAAGAACTCATTACGGGAGACACACTCCTAAGTGGGAAAGATCACGATACATAGATGAGGATCACTGCCAGGGCCATGGCGGATACCGCAACTCATCCAGATTCACCAGCTTGGTGATTCACTATCTAGGTAGAGGATCAATGCCTATTAGAGTTGGTCATGTCGATTCCTGACTCTACTTAGGGTTAGGAATTGATAGAGGATCTCGCTTCGGGCCTCTCGGAGGGATGCCAACTCTATCACAGAAAGTCCTGCTGAAGGGATCATACTCCTGTAGAAGGAAATGATGCCTGACCTTCAGGGGAACAAGAAGAAGGGGAACTAACCCAAACAAAATATTTCCAAGATACGGTGAACAAGAGGACCATTCCATTTTCCAAAAAGTACACGGCATGTAGAAAAGTTGTATGTCGTGTTGTTTGACCCCGGGTACTACCCGTGTACAACAGCCTGTGTCGTAAGGTTGGTCATGTAGAAAAGTGAGTACACGGCGTGTAGTATGGTGTACACACCATGTTCGAGTGACTGGGGTCGCCTCCATGTATGCTGGTCTTGTGCCCATACACAGTCCTCGACCTGTGTACTCCAACCCGTGTAATTGGTACATGGGGTGACCCGCGTCACTGGCCTCGTATGGCCGTTTGATGGAGTACATGTCGTGTACTTCATCCCGTGTCCGTGTACCTTCCAAAATACATTCTGAGCTTCGGGGAAAGTCCAACACACCGTGTGAACAGGGTCATACGCCGTGTTATTCCTCTCGGACCCCCGAAACCCTATCTGTCACCACCGGTACTACATGGCGTGTTCTTCAGAGATACACGTCATGTATTCTGGAAATTTCCAGAAACAAGAACCTCCGCTGTCGCGCCTTCCATGATGTCATGTTCATCAATCTGGTCATTCGATCGCCATGAAACTCCCAGTTTTTGGTCTCCCTAACACCATGAAGCCAATTCTCTTGTTTTCGGACCCCCGATCGGCTCTGAAAACGTGCAACGATCCACCCGTGTGGAGAACACTCGAACAACGGCCCTTCCCGATCTGGTATGATTCCTCATCCTCTATCGTCGTCTCACCTCCTCAAGGTCGTTGTGGTGTTGAATCTTCAATTTGGGATCATTGCGTTGCAAAATGGATGCACAATGATCTTTTGTTCATCGCCCCACTAAGAACGCGAAGAACGCGCGGAAGAAAAAGGGGGAGGAAAATCCAATAAGAAAATAGAGGAACAAACCTCCGTTGTCATTGCCCACAGAATTGATCTGCTCCTGTTAATAGGCTTAAATGGAGAAGAATCAAACAACAATAATTCAACATGTATCAATTCCCCAAATCATCCCAATAAGACCCTCCCACAAGAACGTATGAATCTGCGGATCAACTTGTTCATGGTTGATCTGCGTTCTTCGTTTAAATAAAAAGTGAGAAAAAGAATTTAAATAACAAACCCCTACCTCACGAAGAGTTTGATCGCTGATGAAGGTTCACGCTGCCGTCGTCATCGAGATCCTTCAATTTCGTTGGCGCATCAATTTGCAGCTTCGATTCGTTGTCGTTCGTCGCCGAGAGTTTTCTCCAAAGTGCCACGGATTTTCCAGAGTTTCCCCTAAATCCTTGACAACGAGCATCATTCGATTATCCAAATAAAATGGGAAACTTGTTTGACATTCAAAATACGTTGCGTTATTAATGAGTCAAGCTTTCCATTTCTGAGTCATTATGACGTGACATTTATTAAAGAAACAGCTGCCTCGTCACCGCACTGCAGCAGATGTTTCCATAAAATAAACCTTTCCATTTATTTTATTTTATTTTACTGAAAATGTCTGAAAATTAACTTTTTCCCTCAACCCGTGTCAGTCGAGATTAGACCCGTTCTTAGATATTTCATCTTTCCGGACGCAACGGTCCCCTCAGATTTTTAATCCGGGCATCCGTTTGGAAATTGCCACAACCGCACAAAAGTGTCGACTCAATTAACTTAAAAAAAGTTCAAACCACCATTCCAGGATCACCGGGCCTCAGAATGATGTGTCGTCTCTACGCCTGGTCTTGTAATAATTCTATATAATAATACACGGAAAAATATTAGACACTACATTAAATCTATGAAGTGATTTTTCATCTCTGTGTTCATTTCAATACTCATTTTTATTAATATGTTTACAAGGTTTTTTATCTTTTATATGGTCACTCACAACCCATGCCCCGACTATCATGTGTGTTACAAAAAAAATGCCTCTTTTGTATATTTGTGTCCTTACATTCATGACCAATGCTGTTAATTTTTGATTTAATTCATTGTTTCAATAATGAATGGATTCTGATCATCTGAAGTTGCCTTATTGTTTTGATCAGGTGAATGTTCTAATGGAGTAAAAAGGTGGTAAAAACAATTTGAGCAGTTGTACATTAATCCATGAGGCTTCTCTCGGCTACAGCATTGAAGACGTTCGACCATACGGAGGAATAATGAAATTCAAATCAGCTTCTTACTCTAACATATGTGTTTTTCATAAGAAACTTTATTTTTATTCTTCTTCACTATATGCATCTGATTCATCCATCACTTGTTTATTTTTTGCAGCTTGCTCGCAAGCCATCCTGATATTTCTGTTAGTTGATATCCTGGCCATTTTAGTTCCCCCCTTTAGTTTTCTTGTTTTCATCAATAACTACACTAGGAAACCTCCTTTTCTTCTTCATCCTACCTCTTTCTTCAAGGCTCTTGTCTGGGTTTTTTATATATATGGGTTTTTAAAAAAATATGGAAAATGGATAGGGTTTGTAGTATTTTTAAAAATGGGTCTTTAGATGTGTGAACCCTATTCACACATCTTCTTCTCGGCTGGATGTGTGAATGGGGTTCACGCATCCTTCACCCCATCTTCGAAGGATGCATGAACCATGTTCACGCATCCTAGAAATGGTGGATGCGTGAACGGGGTTCACGCATCCTTTATGAACTCTCTAAAGGATGCGTGAACCCCGTTCAGGCATCCTACGGAAAGGTTAAAAAAATCATCATTTATTTAGAAGCAAAATTTTCTTATGTATTTGATTAATTCAATTATAACCCCTTTCTATTAAGTATTTTTTATGTTAACAAAAGAAGAGAGATTTAGAAAAACATTTATCTTTCAATAACATGATCTTCATGAATGTTCTGCAGTAATTAGATTTGATTCTAATTTATATATTAATTCTGGCATTAATTTAATATTTCTTCATTTACCTCCCCCTAAAGAGAAACACTCATAAACATCAGTTTTGAAATCTTATATAACTTCATCAAGGATGATCTTCTTCAATACTTATTCTTAGATATGATAACACGTTCTTAACCCTCTTAAGGATTTCTTCTTATTTTAGAAGAATATGAAATTAATCTTTTTCCTAATGTCCATAATTTTATCACATGATGGAGGTATTTTAATAGTAAAATCCTCCAGTGAAGATTGTGTACCGGTAAAACATGTGTCCTTTTATAAAGTTTGAATATGTATTTTCTCAAAATTGGCCAAATGAAATTTTAATTCCATACATCTCATATTTTGGTTTTTTTTATCTTTAATCATAATTATCTACTCTTCACAATTATTCATTATTCATTTAAATTCTTCTTTATGCAATTTAATTTTTTTAAACAAAGAATCATGTTCCATGATTTTAGGATTCAAATCATTGAGATCAATAATATTTGTCAAGATTTCTTGATGTTAACAGATATTTTCATCCAGAGTATTAATATTTATTAATGAATACCAAATAGAAATTATTAATTTTGGAAGATAATTTGATGACAATAAGACACTTGTTAAAAAAATTAAAACTCTATAAATGATAATAGTAATGCACATACATAGTGTATTGTAAATCACAAATCAACCTAATCTATGCCTCTGGCATGGATGCTCCTCTGTCCCATAACCAGGTGTATACTGGATGCGTCCACATCGTGTCTGTCTCTGTCTGCGCTCTTTTGTACACTGCACATCATCCTCAACAGCCACCCCCACATCCTCCTGTGTGACAAGAGGTGGATGTACAGTCTCATCGTCTGTACCTTGTCTTGCATCTAATGATAGTGGAGGCTTGCTGGAACTCTCACCAATATGGAAAGAAAATGGTTGTTGTGCTGAGGATGTCTATAATAAAGAGTCGAGATCAACCCAATCGTCGGCTGTATCTACCTGTAGATGATCCTGAGAAGCTGGAGGAGCATATGACTGATCATGCTGAACACCCTCCTCCTGTGGAACAGCAGCATCTGACTGATCAATCTGAACATCCTCCTCCTGTGGAACAACAAGATCCATAATAGGGTCATCCCCCCTGGTACATCTATATGAGCCTCAGCAGGCTCCGCAGCCCCCTGAGCATGTGGTGGATCAAAGAAAATGCCTTGATAAATCTCATCCATCGAAGGAATCAACTTTGATACAAGGGTGTGAAAATATGCTGGGTCAAATTCGGTGTGCTCTACTGGATCAGACATGTGTAGTAGATGACAGATACGATCATCTTATGAAAAACAATTATGTTGTTAAGTAATATGAATAAAAATTTCACTGAATTGTTGAAGGAACTATGTATACTAGCTCATGAAAGACTCGTCCATGTCATGTCAGAAATCTGACTGGGGACCTGTAGTACCAAGCTGCGTAATCCATCTGATCCACCAAATGAAAACGCATTGTCCCCGCCCCTAGAAACTAGAAGTCCTGTCGTCTATCCCATAAATCAATATATCTGGTGTGGTATCTCTTCCAATCAAAATCTCTCTTCCCTGATATCTTCATGGAATGCAGTGAATCTAACTAACTGGGCGGGTCAGGAATAGGCTGAAAGAATCTGAACTGCCTCATAACTCTGTCGGTCTGATACCACTCGACTATATAAAAATGAATCAATGGAACCCTACAGGAGCCGATAGCAATCATCACCGTACAATATGGTGGAAGACTCTGGATAATAGCATCTGTATATGGCATCCATAAAATCTGAAAGAAAAAATAAATAATCAATTAATAAATGAATACATGTATAGTAAAGAATAAATATTTAACAATATAAATAATAATTACTTACATCGTGTAGTCGAATGTTGTCAAACATAAGTCTGTAGGCATGGACGTCGTGTCTAGGGGAATCTGAATGTCGATGTGCCTGACTCCACCTGTAGATAATATTGTTATATTTACATTTCATAATAGAAATTTATACAATTAATTTAGACAGTATAAGGAAGGTATAACATACCAACGTCTACGTGGATCCTCTGCTACAATATTTTCGGGTAATGACACACAAGCATGTGGAGCTAAACGAGGGATGTGCTCCCATACCCACATTTGTAGAAGAACCATGCATCCTGTGATCTGCATCTTATCGATGCAACATGCACTACATAACGCTCTATAGGTATATTCTAGACAAGAATACCCCCAGCTATATCGTTCGGCCTCATCCAAATCCTCCAAAAAAGATAAATACGCCAAATGTACAAAAGTAGTGGAGTGATCAACAAAAAGGGTGCCACCGATCAGCCTCAAAATATATGCATGCGCAAATCGCAGCACGGTGATCTCATCAACATCTTCTGCTAACTGTGTGAAGTGCTGGTCTAACCAAGGCATGAGTAATCGACCACCAACGATGGTCCTTCCATCATCAGGGACCTCTATGCCCAGTAGTCTATGAACAAGCTTTGAAAAATCTGCTCCAACTCGGCCATTCAGAGCTACACCATCGATGGGGAGACGCAACATAATGGCCACATCCTGCAAGTTAATAGTCATCTCCCCTCTATAAAATGGAATGTATGAGACTCTGGCCTCCATCTCTCTACAAGTGTAACAATGAGCTGATGATCGAGAAAGGTGAAGCCGCACATCGCTACGCCATAGAATCCAGCACGATGAAGATGAGGGATGATAGCGGGAGGTGGTGCGGTATGATGGAAATGGTGAGATCTATGTACACTCAACGGAGGCACTAGACGTCCCTCTAAAAGTAGTGGTGATACATGAGTAGCCTGAGATGTGAGCAATGGAAAATCTGCCATCTGCACAAATGATATCATCATTACTTTATTATAGTGAATTCAATAAAAAAAATCAACTAATATTTAAATAAATCTAGAACAATGAAATGAAAAATGATTGTGTTAATATTTTTGATTTATACTTGATTTTTTGTGTGTGGATTAGTGTTTTTAATACTTGACCAATCCCTTCATTAAATAAAGCACCCTATTACCTAATTTTGAGATTCAATATTTATGAGTTCTACATTAATTAAAACCTATAGAGGTCTTCTAAGAATTGCATGTGGACTTCCATGAGCTAGTTCTTTCTATGTTGTTTTTTTTTTTTGAATAGTTTGAGTATCACAAAATTATTTTTTAGAGAATCAAAAAACGAGACAAACCAAAATTGAAACATGTTAAAAATAGAGCAAGTCATAAATAAAAGGATTCAATACTAAAACTTCCACATACACATCAAAATATACATATTCATGACAAAATACACAAACTCAATCATGGATGACGAGATGTGGAGCTCTGTGCTACCACTTGGGGACATCTATTATGAGTATGTCCTTCTGCATGACAAATACGGCATCATATTCTCCCTCCTTATTGTCGAGGCCAATCCATTTCATTTCTGATTCGACTTGATTTTGGTCTTCCTCGAGGCCGTAACCTAGTAGTATAAAGCCAATAATTTAAAAAATGACAAACATTGAATAAATCATAAATGAAAACAGAACCAGATTATGAAACCTGGAAATATTAGGGATGATAGTCGGCTGATCAGCAGGCAATGAGATAGAATGAAAGTCACCAACAGGCATCCAAGCTGCACTATAACAGTTCACCAAAGTGCTCATGCGATACACTGGGTCAACATATAGCTCCCATGATATATTTACTAAATCACAAGCTATGATAACATTTGCACATGAATATCTAAATGCCTGAAAGTTGCTGCAATCACAATATCTGTAATCTAACATCACTACAAACACTCGACCACTAGTGCATGT
Source organism: Viscum album (assembly GCA_963277665.1). NCBI lineage: Eukaryota > Viridiplantae > Streptophyta > Magnoliopsida > Santalales > Viscaceae > Viscum > Viscum album. The sequence goes on along the minus strand of OY728138.1, from coordinate 48,394,531 downwards.
AGCCCGGTCATAGCACAATATTACCTGAAAGATCATCTTTTCCCTATCAAATGGTAGAACAGTCCATCTTGATGCCTCATTTAGTATTGAATCAATATCACTTTGGAAATGATGCATAAAACGCATTTTGTTTTTCATCCCCTGATAGGCCTTTTGGGACCGGTCAACCAAGTATTGAACATATCTATAAAATGTATCTTGCACTAACTCTGTGATAGGAAGTTTGCGCACACCCTTGAGGACCCCATTTATGCACTCCACTATATTATTGGTCATATGGCCATATCTTCTGCCACCATCATATGCTAATGACCATTTCTCCTTCGAAATCTGCATCATATATTCATACACATCTGCATTAGGAATTCGGATCTCTTCAAGGCGTCAATCAAAACTTTCTTGTTGGGGCTCATTTGTTGAAACCATAAGAGAATAATATATTAAAATGGAGAATAAATTTTGTTTTAAAAAAATAAGTTTAGAAAAACATACCCAACTTGAGGATCACCTTCTTTATGGCATCATCTCTGAAACGCTTATGCACATTACTTGCAATATGTATAATTCAATAATGATGATAAGCATTCAACTCAGTTCATGAAACCCCATCACTAACCACGGCATCTATAATCACTCGATGGCAATCATATATCAGACACACTCCATGGTTTTGTGTGACATGAACACGTACACATGCCAAAAACTAGTTCCAACATTCAGAATTCTCCTTTTCAGCAATAGAAAAAGCAAGTGGAAGAGGAGCACGATTATCATCTTGTGTGGCAGCAATGAGTAGAACACCTGTATACTTGCCATACAGGAAAGTTCAATCAACTTTAATAAATTGTTTATAATAGGGAAATGCAGCAATGCATGTCCTGAATGCTCAAAAACCCTATTGAAATTCACCTTTGTTTGATCAACTCGGTGATTGGGGGATAAATACTCAACAGTGTCCAACTGATAAACAATCTGATTGTTGAGAGATAACAATTCCATAAGTTGTGGAAACATAGCATAAGATTCATCCCAATCACCATACACTTTTACAATTGCCTTCTGTTTTGCATTCCATGCTTTGGTATATGATATCTTGTAGTTATACAACTATTGAATTCTTTCCTGAACAAGGGAAACGGAAACATCCTAACATGTTCGTATCATCTCACAAATAACATTTGATATAAACTTTGAATCAAGGGAAGAGTGATCATGTGACAAGCTAAGATGCACACAAGTGTGTGGCCCTTCTAATGTGGTTATCCTCCAATATGAAAAAAAATTATCAAATATTACCCTTAATCGAAATTTACATTCTGACCCATATTTTTCACAACGAATGATATATTTTTTCTTCTTTGACTTATCAACCACAAATGTAAAATTTCGCTCAATGTGGTATTGATTTATCACATTTTTCATGACATATTTACTTTCAAACTTCTTCCCGACATAGATGGCGTTGTCATTTGATGCAGACCAATTCCCTATAATTCCAAGGAATTCAGAAGCTGGTGTAATGACATCTCAATCAAAATGTTGTTCATGAGACATTCCTTTAACTAAGGAACTCAATACTGAAGGATGATTACCACTAACCGGTGGATGTCGTGGATGTTTTTCTCTCAAAGGAACCTCAAAAGGTTCATTTCCCACATCACCCTCACCCACATCTCTCAAAGGAACCTCAGAAGGTTCATTCCTCACATCACCATCACCCACATTATCTCCTGATGGTTCCCCAGATTCTTTTTCCTCAGATAAACTTTCATTCACTATATCAGCACATAAAGGGATGTCATTTAGATTTCCTTCTACATTTTGATCATCTTATTCATAATTTTCTCCTATTACTGGAGTCAAATGAGAAGGATGCAATGCAAAAGACTGATGTGAAGGACCAACTTGTACCAAGCTCACAAAACACGGTTCTGTAATATTCAGTTGCACCGCATCTATATCAAAAATCACCACATACAACTCCTTCAAACCATTAGCACACTGTTGTCTAAATAAGGAAGATGCATCCATCCAATCATCATCATCGACCAAAGGGTACTCAGTGTGCTAGAAACGTTCAGGATGTTGTAGATGTCGATATGTGATTGAAGAAATGGATTGATCGACCCTCAGTTTTAACCGATTATGAATCTTATTGTGAACTACATCCAATGTCATACAACCATGAAGATTTACCACTCTAACAGGTGGCACACTATAGCTAAATCCCTGCTCTGTATAAATGGTCTCACCGTTGTAATATTTTTACGCAGACATTATTACCTATAAATAATAATTAATAAAATATTATATACTACATTAATATTTTACATTATTAAATATAACGTTATATATTTTAATTAGTTATGAATAATTAATCATGACTTGATCTTGAGACTTCTGATTAGTTTATCATTATTTGATAAACTAACCAAAACCTATGGACTCATGGAGTCTCTATTATCAAATATTTCAGCAATCGTTAGCCTCCTTTCAAATAGCAACGCCTCATGTCGAATGCCGGTTCTCGAACGCCTCTTTGGGGACGCCTCTTCGGGGACGCCTCTTCAAGGACACCTCTTGTTGATTGCCTTCTAATTACAAATTTACTCACATGTATGTGAGTGGGTTTAGGGGTACGAAATACGTAACTTTTTTTAAGTGGACACACAGGTCCTTACATACTTAGTCAAAGATGACTCACATGTCATCAATACAGAAAAATAAATGCAATTATTACAAATTTAATAACCACATTCACAAAACAAGACATTCAATAAAGCATTGGTCAGTCATCTCAAGATCAGTCATCACACAACTTACCATGTTTTAGGGTATACTTATTATATCTATTACTATATGAAATACATATTAAATATCTACACCTCTTTTATATTTAATAAGTTTAATTATAACTAGTATAATTTAAAAAAATATATTTATACAAAACTGTTTTTATACCATTAACAGAAAAAGTTTTCTATATATTTTTTAATGAATTTAAATATGATACATATAACTAATATATTATTCACATATTATATTACTATTGTATAAAAATATTATAATTTATATTAATATTACTTTCCAAATAACATTTTTTATAACATATCTAATTTTCATAAACATTCAATACGAATTCATATAACAAACACATCGTTTATAAATTAAATCATACAAAAGACACTAATTTACACATCAATACATATGAAATAAATAAACCATACACACAAACACAAGTTTCTACATATCACAAATCAAATAAAAAAATCATACAAATGAAATAAATAAACACAATTAAACAATTGAAAATTTAAATATAAATTTTATCTTCTTAAAATCATCAAAAAAAATTTGAGAAAGAAATTCTGCAGGGCTTCGTAGTAAAATCCAGAGGAGAAGAATAAATTTGGGGCAGGGAGACCCCCTTTTATAGAACTTCTCGGCCGGATGCGTGAACGGGGTTCACGCATCCTCGGCGCGGAGAGATGCGTGAACGGGGTTCACGCGTCCTTCGAAGACGGGATGAAGGATGCGTGAATCCGGGTGAGAATAAGATGCGTGAACGGGGCTTACGCATCTAAAGACCCGTTTTTAAAAATACTTTAAACTCTATCCGGTTTCCATAATTTTTTTTTAAAAACCCATATATATATAAAAACCCGCTCTTGTCCTGTTGATGTGCTTGTGTCCTTCGATATGGGCCCGCTCTTGGGTGGATCTCCTATTGGTTTTGAAGGCTATGAAAAGAGGCTTGAAATTTCATTCTTTGAGCATGGATTTTTATCAGACCCTCTAGGCAAAGGGTTGAGATATCTTTTTAAACAACAGATTGATGAAATTCTCAACCCAGCTGAATGCTTTATTGTTGGAGCTCTTTCAAATGACCATCTTGAATCATATGTTCTGCCAGAGTCTAGTCTCTTCATTTACCCATACAAGCTCATCATCAAAACCTGTGGCATGACGAAGCTGCTCCTGTCGATCCCTCCCATCCTGCGAATGGAATCCCACCTTTTCCTCACTGTGAGGGTTGTGCGATACACCCATGGAAGCTTCAATTTCCCCGGTTTTCAGCCGTACCCTCACCACAGATTTTCTCAGTTGGAGGTAATGGTGGTTAGGGCGTTGCAGTGCTTCAGTCCTCGTGAATTCTCAGTTGTTGTGCATGTGGACAGGATGGATGGGTGGCTGAAGGAGTGATGTTGCCTGACTCCCAAAGGGTACCGTCTTAAAACAAGGGTTGCTGAAGACATGGTAGAGGGAGGCGGTCTTGTTTACCTGAAATTTGAGCGGGCGATGTGCTGGGGTGATTCACCGAGGTCAACTTTGAAGAGTCCCTGGAAAGAGGATGGCAAGGAAGAAGGGGAGGTGTAGGTTATATTATGCATTATGTTTGTGTTGGTGGCCTTTCATGGCTGATGATGCTGGCGTTGTCTGTCACATGTGTCTTTTCTTTTGATTTTTCTGTGAAACTGCTGAATAATTCATTTCGTTAGTGTTATGTGGCTTGTTCTTATAATGATCGTTTCCTTGAAAATAAGATAGCCGTAATGAAGGCAGTACACACACAAGAAAGAGAAGTTGAACATACACACTGATCCCAATTATTACCCATCAAAAGCCATCTTTTTATTCCACAATGATCTTTAGAACCATTTTTTTTATTCAACAATTATGTCTTGTTAGAAACATGATATAGGAAATAGAGATGAAAAATGAGGAAATACATGAAAATGTGAATATGAAAAGATCATGGATATGAAACATATGAAAAAACCCAATGGAAAAAACCATTAAAGGTAGAGTATGATTTTTAAGGATCCATGTTGAACACAAGATGTTTTGGGAATTGAGATTCAAATCGGAAAACTGTGAGTTGAGACATCTCTAGGGGATATTTTTGGTTTTGTTCAGATGCTTGGTACGATGATTAGTCTTTTTAATGTATGATTTTTAACATAATTTCTTGATAAAAATATCATATTAATGTCTTCAAAATACATAATACATGAATTGTATAAGGAAAGTATAAACATAAATTTTATTTAGTTCTGTCAAAAGCTAAGAGATAAATAAATAAAATGGAACATGAGTAATCATTATGGATAAAACATGAAACATAATCATAAATGTATATTACATAATATGAAAATCTGACTACAACATAAAAATGAAACATTCATATCACCAAATTTCATCACCATAGTTTCATAAAACATATTACCAAGGTTTCTTAACAATGTCTCTCCAAAGATTTATTCTCTATCCAATGTATTAGAATGATATCAGGAGATGCACTTAATATCTTTTAATTCATGCGTGCCACATCGATCATAATAAAACATTTAATCAATAATTTGTAAACCTTGAATTTGCACTCTAGCTTTGATAATAATAAATGTGACCCAATTTTAACCATAAAAAACTTACATCAAAATAAAATATTTAATCACTCACACAAGGTCCTTATAGGTTTAGAGTTTTAAAAAATTATAACAAAACCTTACATAACAATATTCATGTCTCCAAATAAGTATTTTTTCCACTACACACCTTTTCCTACACATCAAGTCTTTAAAATCTCTCAAAAAATTCTTTACACATGATACCTTTCTAGACATAATTCATTCAACATCATTCTTCATAACCCGAGGAAAAAGAAAATATAAGAAAGGTGATCTCAAACGCTCAGTAAGGGTAAACACGAGCATTAACAATTCAATGTCATCCGTGAGCATAATGTTAGCACATTATTATTTTAATGATCACAAATCATGTTTATTATGTTTCTAACAAGCTCAATGTTTTATGATAATAAATAATTTTAAGTAACTTTGTGAACAAACTTGGTCAAGTATTTGATCTACCTCTAATGGCTCGAAGGCTTTCATTTTTTATTGATTTTGATAATCCACCTTTTAAGGGGTGAGGTGGAACCCTTACAAGGCTCGTATGCATAAGTATTACATGACCTGTAGGCCTTAGAGGAATTCATTGCCCGCGGGCTTCAAACATTACATACAACCTAAACTAACTCTGGGATAAGGAAGATTCTGTCGGGGTCGGAGATATGTGACTTTGAGTTTGAGCCTTGTGGGTATTCAATGAACTCGGTGGAAGGGGAGGCCATATCTACAATCCATGTGACCCCTGAAGATGGGTTTAGCTATGCAAGCTTTGAAACGGTGGGGTATGATGTGAGGGAGGCGGGGCTGGAGGTGATGGTGACCAGGGTGTTGCAGTGCTTCAATCCTGGCGAATTCTCAGTTGCTGTGCATATGGACAGGATGGATGAGTGGCTGAAGGAGTGCTGCTGCCTGACTCCCAAAGGGTACCGTCTTAAAACAAGGGTTGCTGAAGACATGTTAGAGGGAGGCGGTCTTGTTTACCTGAAATTTTAGCGGGCGATGTGCTGGGGTGATCCACCGAGGTCAACCTTGAAGAGTCCCTAGAAAGAGGATGGCGAGGAAGAAGGGGAGGAGTAGGTTATATTATGTGTTATGTTTCATTTTCACTAGAAAGTACTTTCTTTGTGGCGGCCTGACATGGCAAATGTTGCTGGTGGTTTCTGCCAGCCGTGTCTTGACTTTTTTTTCTTTAGAAATTCCTGAATTACTCGTTTCATAAATGGTGCTTTGTGTTTGTTGGTCTCATAATTTGGTTACGTTTTATGGAGGGACTAGAAATTTAAGATTTACTTGCCTTAGTCATATCATGCCTCTAAATGCAAAAATTTCTTTGTTCAATGGTTTTTTAGGATTTGAAAAAAATTATGCGTTGGTGAGATTTTGGAACTTTAAAGGGCAAAATTTTTTTAGAGAAGCTTGATTCTAAACTTCCATATTTAATAAAATGATCTTTTTATCAGCGTTAAAAAAACGCTGATAAAGATGGTTTTTTATCGCCGTTATTTTAGCACTGATAAATGTCGATGTGTTGCAGTGTGCTGTTAAAATTGATAAAGATGTTTCTTCATCACCATTAGTTTAGCACTGATAAATGCCTATCTGTTGCAGTGTGGTGTTAAAAAAATTACACCATAGTGAACCAGATCAAACATTATACACATGTCAAACATTGTTTTATATAAATTCATAATTTAATTAAAATAAAAATTATATCACAAATACAAGATGAAAAACACTATATTATACACATGTTAAATATTATTTTATATAATTATGTTAACAACTACTATCTCAAACATTCAAAAACATCAATGGTTTCATTGTCTTTCGCACCCAACCCCCTCTCGAAAAATCCCGATCATTGTATCAGTTGCCGAACAAACCACCACAACTTGGGAAAAAAAATTCACCTTTATAAATTTAATTACCTAGTCAAGATAGATATATCACGAGGGGGTGATATCTTTTTCTTTTACGTTTCTTTATGAAACAACCTTTGTTACAATTTTTTTTCTACTGAAAACAATTCAGACACACATTCACACCAACACAAGAATTTACAAGGTTCACCATTTAATAAGAGTAACTACGCCTTTGGTATGGTTTGGAAACAATTAAATATCACACAATCCACTAGAAAACAATCCTTTTGTATGGAATTCAATGAGTATGATATGCTATTAAACTCATGTAGCACTATGATCAATACAACAATGCATGTGTTTCAAGTAGCACAAAATGATGAAATACCATTTTTGTAACTAACATGTCACATTGCTTCTTGATCAACTTTCACAAATATGATCTTTCAAAACAATTCTTCACTTTCGTACTCAAAAGCTGGTAAGAACTTCCTGGACTACGTAATAAAACTCAATCTGATTTCTCAATCCGATTACTCAATACAAAAATATATGAATGTCTATCATCATACAGTTGAGGAAATTCTAAACCACTTTTATCTATTTTTGGAAATCTCAGTCAACTGATTTGGCCCAATATGATGACCAGTTGAATACGATGATCAACTGAATGCGATGACCAACTGAATGTAATGATTAGCTGAATGTAATCTTATATCCTCTCATTTCTTCTTCTGTTCGGCACAAATTATTCAAGAAAACACAATTCAGAAACTTCTTCTCCCTAGAATTCTTCAGTGCTCTACCTTTTTTCTTCCTTTTGTGAACAATACTTGTGTCAGAAGAAAATATAAAGTACTTTCCCTTTTATAGTCGCCCCAAAAATGGTTTGGGTGAGATTTTTAAAAAGTTTCCCGCTTAACCAAATTTTCTCGAATCATTAAATTTACTTAAATTTCAGGTGCATCTTGACTTTGTCAACACTTCTCAACTTTCCTCAAACCTTCTCGAATCTTCTAACAACTTTAACTCACTTCTAACTCCCTTAACAAACTCCAATCCGATTCTATTTCTTCATTCTGATTTCCTACTATGATATCTTCTTTATGATTCTTCAGATCACTTGTACATATGAAGAAATAGACATCTTTAATCTTCTTAGCAAACTTCAGTTCGATTCTGATTCTGATTTTCCATTACGATTTCTTCATTACGAATAGGGTATTTGGTCACTCTGATTTTCTTGACCCTCTTTGTAAATAAATCATAACTAAAGACATCTCATTACATTTATCTATACCAATCGAAAACAAACATATTCTTCTTCTAAATATTAAAGTTTCTTGACCCACTTGAAAAACTTCTTTGAAGAAGAAAATAATTCAACCAACAATTTGTATGAATGAAAATGATTCACTACGTTGTTGATCGGTCTCTGATTTTCTTTTCATACCAATCTCCCACATCTTTACTTCTTTTCCTTTTCACCGGTCTCAACAATTCCCAACAAAAACAATTCTTCCTCTAATGATTACAATGACATACCAAATTTGTCACGACCCATCCCCTGGGGCCCGTGTCGTGACTACCCCAAGCTCGACTTCCGAAGGCCAGGGGATGGCGACTAGCGCCGAAGGCATTAACCTGAAAGTGGGAGGCATTAGCCTGGATACTTGTATGCACACACACGCCCAACAAAGTCCCAACTCACAAAAGGGAAACAACATACCACTAAATAAACTGAGTGCAAGTACAACTTAAAGAAAGCGGGCCAGAATACAAACCCAAGAAAAAGTACTGAAAACTGTAAAGTACGAAAAGTGCTCTGATGGCCAGCTGCAGTAAACCCCATCTGATCGTGAAAATAGTGAAACTACTGGAAGACAAAGTAGTAGGTCATGTCCGCCTGGTCTTACTAGGATCCACCTAGTCCTAGGCCACCAAGTCCACCGTCGTAGCTTCCGTCTGTCCCGTCTCCCTGAGCACCCCTGTCGAAACGGCGATCGTCTGCACCAGAAACAACACGTGTGGGCGAAACCTGTGGTGGGGTGAGTAACACAGTACTCAGTGGGGACCCCAAAACAAAAAGGAAATATCACACATCAATTCCTCAAAGTAAAGCATGAAACACAAGACAACTCACACCAGGTATATTCTAGGGTAGTAACAATAGCATCATCAGTCACATTTTCGAACACCTCAGCTATTGGATAACTCCTCATCTAATGAGTACAATGAGTCTTCCAAGTCACACAGAGGTGCTTCCCACTAACCTTATACTGCTTAGGTACTCCTCCCCATCGCGTACCGTGGGTCTGCAAAGTCACACAGAGGTGCTTCCCACTAACCATGGCCTATTGTGGTACTCCTACTCGTCGCGTACCGTGAGCCTGAAAAGTCACACAAAGGTGCTTCCCACTGTGGGCCTACAAAGTCACACAGAGGTGCTTCACACTGGGCTAAAAGTCAGCAGTCGTCAGGTCTCAGCTAGTCGTAGGGTTCTGTATATAGTGTGCTTGGGAGAACCACTCCTCAAGCCCTTCATCGCTTCTCAAATTCCACTAAAGTCACCATATATTGTTCCAAAACATCCACCTCATGGAGAGGGTCCCAACTTCGTAAACGGCTCGTCAATCAGACGTACGGTTTGCAAGATACATGTGTTTTAGTAACCAGGGGGCTGGTTGCGATGGGGCCTGGTCCGACTCAGTTAGACCGACCTGACCAACCCGGCTCGGGGATTCCACATACCCCGACTCATTCTGACGGACCCAACCGAACCTTGTGTGGGTCGGGGTCGGTCTGGTCCAGCCTGGCTAGTGGGCTAGGCCCAATAAGCCTCGCTGGACCCGCCCTGGTTGGCAGAGGGTCCAGCCCGCCAGGTCGCCCGACAACTCGGTCTAGTCTGGCCCGACCCAATGTGGCGCAGCCCGCTGGTCCGAAGACTAGCCACGTTAGCAGCTGGTGGGGTGTGCCTGGGGTGCGGCGGACCGCTGCATCCCTCCCTATCGAAGCGCGGCCCACAAGGAGCGGGCCGCTCCTTCATACGCCTGCGACCGGTGACGACCGACTACCTTCCACGTCACTCGCGGACCCAGTCTGTGGGTTGACCCCAGTCAATGTGGCTCCATGCTGGCGTTGTGGGTCTCTAGCACCACGGCTGAGTCTGTCATGACTTTCTCCGCACTGGCCCGCCGCTCCACCTGGTTGTTAGCACGGCCGGCGGCCTGCTCCTCCATTCGGAACGCGATTGGCACGTACCACTGCCGCTATTGCATGCTGTTGCTGCCAGCACCGGTGCGCCGATAGAATCTTTGGCAAGCCACTAGACACGCTCTAATGGTATGTCCCTTGCGCTGCTTGTGCCAACGGCCTCCGGGCGAGGATTCCTTTATCGCAAAGCCTTCAAACCAGGCTTGCCGCTGCTTCAGACAAAACGTTCACCATGAGCGCACAAACAGAGGGGTCCGAGCATTTGTTTGTGTCGTCCCGCACCCTCCGTGTTAGAAGACTTAAAGATTAGGGAGGTTTGTGGAGTCTACGTTCAATCATTACATGCCAAGATTCGAACCTCTGAATAATCGTCCCAAAAGAAAAGTCACCCTCTTGTTATAACGCACGATCTGCGGATTAACCTTCTTGTGGGTTAATCCACGTTCATCATTTAGAAATGGATGGGAAGAACAACAGATTAAAAACCCCTACCTTTTGAATTTTGTTTCTGCACATTCATCCTCGAGGGGTTAAGATGTCGGTGTCGCTTCTCGGTTCCGATATTCGAAAGGCGTCGATGAAGGAGAAGTTCTTCTGATGTTCTTCGTTATTTTTTGGGGTGGAAGTCCGCCAGAGGCTCGCCAGAAAATCCTCCAATTTCTTTAATCCATATTTTCCCAATGCGTCGAATTATAAATAGGAGCACGTTGCAGCGTTCCCATAAAGATGCGGTGTCGCGTCGTTACGTTGAAACAACGTCGATGTTACTCTTCATTAAAGCATCATTACGCTGCGAGTTTAACGAGCCATTAATGAGCCTCATTGATGCGCATCTTCACCGACCTATCGCTTCCCCGCAACTTCGTCGTCTTCCACTCCAATGGGAGAAATAAAATAAAATAATTCATTTAAATTATTTTATTATTTTTCTCGAAAATTACGAAAAATAACTTTTTCCACTCAACCCTTGTCGACCGAAGTTAAGTCATTTCTAGATGAATCCTGGAGTTCTAAATTCAACGGTTCCCTCAGATTTTTGATCTAAGCGACATTTCAAACGATAGAAAAACCCGCTCACACATTTAGTGAACGTACCTTAAAAAAAGTTCAAAATTTTGTTTCAGGCTCTCTGGACCTCAGAATCACGTGTCGTTGAATTTCACAGTCTCAAAATAATTCCATACAAAAAAAATTACAAGGAAATTTCGAGACGTTACACTCTCCCCACCTTAGGGCTTTACGTCCCAGAAAGCCAAAATAACAACTAACAAAAAAGATAGGGGTACTGAGCACGAATCTGAGCCTCCCACTCCCATGTTCTCTCTTGGAGATTCTCGTGCTGCCATCAGATGCGCACTAGAGGAATCTACTTCTCACATAGGACCCGCTCCTATCGATCCTCTATCTTCATTGAGAACTCCACAAACGTGACCCCATCATCGATGTCCAGCTTTCCCCAGTCAATGACGTGTGATGGATCATGCACGTACCTCCTCAGCTGCGACCCATGGAAAACATCATGCACCTGGTGCATCTGTGGGGGAAGAGCTAGGTGGTACGCCACCTCACCAACTCTGTTCAGGATCTGAAAAGGTCTAATTAACCTCATAGATAGCTTTCTGCCCCGATCAAATCTCTACAATCCTCGTCGGGGTGAGACTCTAAGAAACACATGATCTCCCTCCTTGAACTCCAAGGGTCTCTATCTTCTATTGACATAAGACTTATACCTACTCTGTGCAGTACTCATCTACTCCTGGATGATCTGCACATTCTTGGTGGTAGCCCGTATCAACTCTGGACCCATGAGTGCTGACTCCCCTGGGTCTGTCCAGCATATGAGTGATCTGTAAGGTTGTCCGTACAAGGCCTCAAACGGTTCTATGCCAATGGTAGAGTGATATTTGTTGTTGTATGCAAACTCCACCACTGGTAGGTAGTCCTCCCAACCATGACCAAAGTCAAGGATGCAAGCACGAAGCATGTCCTCCAAGGTCTTTATAGTCCGCTCCGTCTGACCATCCGTCTGAGGATGAAAAGTTGTGCTCAAGCATAGCTGCATCTTGAACACATCTTGTAATACCTTCCACAACCGGGATGTAAAGCGGGCTTTGTGATCTTATAAGATCATCGAAGGCACCCTGTGAAGCCGCACTATCTCCTGGACATAGAGGCGTCCCAAGCCCTCTACCGTCCCCTACTTCCGAATGGGTAGGAAGTGAGCCGACTTGGTGAGTCGTTCAATGATCACCCAAATAGAGTCATGACCTATAGACGTACGTGGTAACCCCGTCAAGAAATCTATCGAGATACCATCCCATTTCCACTCCGGGGCCTCGAGTGGATGTGTCAAGACTGTCAGAACCTGGTGCCTGGCCTTCACTCACTAACAAGTGAGGCATCATGAGATGAACTCGGCCATTGATTTCTTCATCCCTGGCCACCAGTACTGATGTCGGAGGTCCTGGTACATCTTTTCCACTCATCTGTGCCTCACTAAATCGTTGTACGAGTGGGGGAGTAACAGCCATCGATTGGAGGTAAACAACTTCACCATCATCCACAAGGGATACCTGCATTGCGGCTAACTGCTTTGTCGCCTCACTTAGCAGCTGCAACCCGGTCCTCCTGCTAAGCACATCTGCCACCACGTTCCCCTTTCCAAGAGTATAGACTGTCAAAATCATTGTCCTGGATGAACTCTAGCTATCACCACTATCTTAGGTTCAGGTCCTTCTGGGAGAAGATAAACCCGAGACTCTTGTGGTCGGAGTAAATTGTGAACCACTTACCCATCAAGTAGTGCCACCACATCTTCAATGAAAAGACCACTACTGCTAACTCCGGGTTGTGGGTCGCGTAGTTCTTCTCATTCTGCCTCAACTGTTGTGAGCCATAAGCGATCACTACTTGCTCCTGCATCAGGACACAACTGAGCCCGGTCCCTGATGTGTCACAGTAAACTACATACCCAACACCCTCCTCTCGTAGTCTCAAGATGGGGGGCACTAGTAAGTATCCACCTCAGCTCCTGGAAACTCTAATGGCATTTCTCCAACCACACAAAGGGTTGTCCCTTCCGTGTCAAAGCCGACAAGGGTGCTTCTACTCTGGAGAAGTCGGGCACAAACCTCCGATAGTAACCATCCAGGCCCAAGAAGCTCTGCACCTCAGTCACGCTCATGGGCGGCTCCCAAGAAAGCACCGCCTCTATCTTCGCCAGATCTACTGCAACTCCAGCCTTCAAGATGATGTGTCCCAGAAAGTGGACCTCCCGTATCCAGAACTGACACTTCGAGAGGTTATCATAAAGATGGTGCTCTTAGAGTGCATCCAGGACTATCTGCAGATGTATAGCGTGCTGCTACTCCAACGCTGAATACACCAAGATTTCATCGATGAAGACCACGATGAACCGGCCAAGGTAGGGCTGGAAGATCATGTTCATGAGGCCCATGGACACTGTTGGGGAATCTTTCACGCTAAAAGACATCACCAGGAACTCATATTGGTCGTAATGGAACTTAAAGGCCGTTTTGGGACATCCTTGTCATGTACCTGAAGCTGGTGATAGCACGATCTGAGGTCTATATTTGAGAACCACTTTGCTCCCTTGATCTGGTCGAAGAGTTTATCAATTCTCGACAGTAGGTACTTGATCTTCACAGTCGCTTGGTTCAGGCACCATAAGTCCATGCACAACCTCAAACTCTAATATGCCTTCTTGTAAAAAAGCACCGAGGCTTCCCATGGTGAAATGATGGGTCTTACGAACCCCTTATTCTGCAAGTCCTCCAGTTGTACCCTCATCTCACAAAGCTTTGCGGGAGCCATTCGATATGCCATAGTGGATATCAGTGACGTCCCAGGGTACAGGTCGATATAGAAGTCTACCTCTCTACGAAGAGGTATCCCTAGAACCTCGTTAGGAAAAACATCATCGTGCTCGTCCACCACTACAGGAAAAATTGGAATCCTCTCCTCCACTGCACCGAGGATGAGGCTAGCCAACTGGCGAGTGATCGACTGCATCCTCCTCCAAGAGAGTCTATTCTGCACTGCAAGGGTTTCCTTTTCACCATTAATGGAAAAATTGGTCCCATATGTGTGGACACACTGCACCGTATGCCTAAAATAGTCGATCTGAGCATGAACTGTGGATAACCAGTCCATATCCAAGATGACATTGTAAGGCCTCGATGTTGCTACTAGGAGATCACAGCCGAAGCTCTTGCCTCCTAGAGTAATCTCACACTGCCGACACTAGTGTGTAATCATCGAATCCTCTCCCATATAATTCTCTAGCCATAAGTATCTAGCCAATGGATCCATTGGAATCTTAAAGCTCCGAATGATAGCCATGACAAGGAAGGAGTAACTAGGACCTACGTCTATAAGTACTGCAGCTAGGGTGGATAAGACACAGATCATACCTCGGATCATCTCTGGAGCACCGTGGTCATAAGCCTCTACTTCCTGGGGCTGAACTCGCTCATGTATGCCTACTCTCTAAGGTTGGGGTGGACCACCTGGGGGTGGTGGTGGTAACACCTCAAACCGTCACCCACTGCCTGCCGCTCGGCCAGCTCCTTTGACACATTCTCTGCCCTACGGACCTCCTCTCTTGAACCACTACCACTGTCTTGGTGTCCCCTTAATTGTCTGCTGGTCATCTATACGGCAGGTCAGGCAGTCACGTGCCATGTATTCATGTCCTCCACACAAAAAGAAAATCATTCCCCCCGTCTCACTCCCTATGGACTAGGAGCCTCTCACTGCCGACCTTGAGTCTTTGGGTCGGCCTCTGAAAGTCCTGACCCACTTGGGCCCACACATATACTGTCTAATGCATGTCAAAGACTCTGCCGCCTAGGGTCTGCTGGCAGCTCTAATGGAAGGTGCCTACTTTTCCAAGAATCTCTCCATCAGAAGGGCTCACTCCAGCACCCCATCCTGGGTAGGGATGCTAAGAGACACAACTGGAGCCCTAATCTCCCTCCTGAGTCCCTGCTCGAAGGATTGAGCCATGAAGAAAGGGTCTCGCACCATGTTTGTGGAGTAGCGGGAAATATCTGTGAACCTCCCCGAGTACTCGGCCACTGTCATGCTACCCAAATGTAGGTGAAGAAGCTCCTGAATGCACATAGAGCACAATGTCGTGGGGGAAAAACTCTTCCCGAAAAATCCTCTCGAAGTCAACCCAAGTGAGGGTCACCTCATCATGAGTCTGGATGGTCAAACTCCACCATCTCTCTACTGATCCCTACAGAATTCTCGCTGCCAAGATCACCATTTGGTCAGGAAGTGTCCTCACTAAGTGGAAGACCCATGTCATAGCCTCTAGCCATCCCTCAGCGACCTGAGAATCCATCTCTCCCCTTAACTTGCGAGGTCTATGTCTCTGAAACTCATGTAGGGAACTGAGCCTACGAATGTCCTCTACTGGAATCACTGACAGTAAATGTTGACCATAAGGTGGTGGTAGCACTGGTGCACCACCTGATGGGGTCATCTCAAGCACTGGTCCCTGAACGGGCGCCCTGTCGCTAGGCAGGCTGTCCTCACGACCTCGTATCGGTATCTCGGCTGGTTGTCCACGTGGAGGCATCCTGAGATAGATCAAGATGTACCACAGTTAGAAGGTTATACCTGGTGATCTAACTCTTATTCAAATAAAAGAGACACTTATGCAACTAGTGTTCTCATGTATTGAGATGAAAATAGAATTCAAGGTCCTGGTGTATGGATACGTCGGCCGCCGCACCAACACTAGAGTCCCCAAATCTGAAAGTAAGACTTGAAACACTTAACACCATAGCCCCAAAACAAAACATTAGAATCCCAGTCCTTGAGGGGGAACCGACAACCCTCTGATACCACTTTGTTATGACCCATCCACCAGGACCCGTGTCGTGCCTAAACCAAGTCCGCCTCCCGAAGGCTAAGGGCTGACGACTAGCGCCGAAGTTTTCCACCTGCAAGTGGGAGGCATTATCATGGATACCTGTATACACACACATGCCCAACCAAGTCCCAACTCACAAAAGGGAAACAACATACCACTGAATAAACTGAGTGCAAGTACAATTGAAAGAATTTGGGCCAGAATACAAACCCAAAAAAAGTATTGAAAACTGTAAAGTATGAAAAGTGCTCGGATGTCCCGCTGCAGTAAACCCCACCTGATCGTGAGATTAGTGAAGATACTGGAATCGTAAGTAGTATGTCATGTCATCCTGGTCCTACTAGCCCTTCCTTGGTCTTAGGCCACCAAGTCCACTGTCGTAGAATCCGTCCATCCTGTCTCCCTGAGCACCCATGTCAAAACGTCGATCGTCTGCACCAGACACAACACGTGCGAGCGAAGCCTGTGAAGGGGAGAGTAACACAATACTCAGTGGGGACCCCAAAACAAAAAGGAAATATAACACATCAATTCTTCAAAGTAAAGCACGAAACACAAGACATCTCACACTAGGTATATTCTAGGGTAGTAACAGCAGCATCATCAGTCACATCGTCGAACACCTAGGCTTCTGGAGAACTCCTCCTCTATCTAGTATAGTGGGACTGCCAAGTCACACAGAGGTGCTTCCCACTAACCTTAGACTACTTAGGTACTCCCCATCGAGTACCTGTGGGCCTGCTAAGTCACACAGAGGTGCTTCCCACAAATCATGACCTACTGAGGTACTCCTACTCGTCGCGTACCGTGGGCCTGCAAAGTCACACAGAGGTTCTTCCCACTGTGGGCCTACAAATTTACACATAGGTGATTCCCACTGGGCCAAAAGTCAACATTCATCAGGTCTCAGTGAGTCGTAGTGTTCTGTACGTAGTGCGCTTGGGAGAACCAATCCTCAATCCATTCATCACATCTCAACTTCCACAAAAGTTTCATAGATCATACCAAAATATCCATCTCATCTATAGCATCCCAACGCCACAAACAGTTCATCAATCGGACATACGGTTTTCAAGATACATGCGTTTTAGTAACCAGGGGGACCGGTTGCGATGGGGCCTGATCCGACCCGGTCGGACCAACCTGACCAACCCAGCTCGGGGGTTCCACATACCCCGTCTCATTCTGATGGACCTGACCTGGCCTGGTGTGGGTTGGGTTCGGTCTGGTCCAGTCTGGCCAATGGGCCAGGCCCAATAGTCCTCGCTGGACCCTGCCCGGTTGGTAGAGGGTCTAGCCCGCCAGGTCGCCTGACGACCGAGTCTAGTCTAGCCCGACCCGAAGAGGGCGCGGGTCCAGCCCACTGGGTAGCGGGACCAACCCGACCCAATGTGACGTGACCGGTGGGGTGTGCCTAGGGCACGGCGGACCGTCACGTCCCTCCCTGTCGAAGTGTGGCCCGTAAGGAGTGGGTCGCTCCTTCATGCGCCCATGGCCAGTGACGACCGACCTCCCTCCACGTCACCCATGAACCCAGTCCGTGGGTTGAACCCAGTCAACGCGACGCCATTCTGGCACTGCGAGTCTCCAATGCTGCGGCCCGGTCGGCCGCGGCTTCCGCCGCACAGGTGCCCCGCTCCACCTGGCTGCTGACATGGCCAAAGGCCTGCTCCTCCGTCCGGCATATGGTTGGTGTGTGCCACCGCTGTGTACTGTCACTGTCAGCACCAGTGCACCGGTAGAATCTTCGGCGGGCCACCAGACGTGCTTCGGTGGTCTTTCCCTTGCACTGATTCCTCCAACGGTCTCCGAGCGTGGATGCCTTTACCGCAAAGCCTTCAAACTAGCCTTTCCATCGCTTCATACAAAACATTCACCATGAGCACAAAAACGGAAGGGTTCAGGCCTTTGTTCGTGTCATCCCGCACCCTCCGTGTTAGAAGGCTTAAAGATGGGGGAGGTTTGGGGAGTCTCCGTTCAATCGTTACATGCCAAGATTTGACCCCTCAAATAATCATCCCAAAATAAAATTCACCCTCCTGTTATGACGCACGATCCACAGATTAACTTGTTTGTGGGTTAATCCACATTCATCATTTAGAAATAGAAGGGAAGAACAATAGATTAAAAACCCATACCTCTTGAAGTTCGTTGTCTCACGTTCATCCTCGAGGGGTTAATATGTTGGTGTCGCTTCTCGGTTCCAATATTCGAAAGGCATTAAAGAAGGAGATGTTCTGCTGACGTTCTACGTTCTTCACTGGGGTGGAAGTCATCATAGGTTCGCCAGAGAATCCTCCAATTTCTTTAATCCATATTTTTTCATCTCGTCGAATTATAAATAAGAGCACGTCACAATGTTCCTATAAAGATGTGGTGTCACGTCGTTATGTTGAAACAGAGTTGCTATTACTCATCATTAAAGCATCGTTACACTGTGAGTTTCACAAGCCATTAATGAGCCTCATTGATGCACATCATCGATGCTCTGTCGCTGCCCCACAGCGTCGTTGTCCTCCATTCTAAATGGAGAAAGAAAATAAAATAATTCATATAAATTATTTTATTATTTTTCTCAAAAATTTTGAAAAATAACTTTCCCGCTCGGCCCTTTCCGGCCGAAGTTAAGACATTTCTTGGTGAATATAGGTGTTCTAAATTCAACGGTGACCTTAGATTTTTGATCCAAGTGACGATTCAAAATATGGTAAAACTCACTCGCACATTTACTGAACGTACCTTAAAAAAAGTTCAAAATTACTTTCTAAGATCTTCGGACCTCGGAATCATGTGACGTCGAATTTTACGGTCTCAAAATAATTCCATATAAAAAAAATTACATGGAAATTCTAAGACGTTACAAAGTTCGATGGACTGGTATTTACAGTTTCTTTCTTTTCTGAATACGATACTAATGATCTTTCATCACTCAACTTATTTCTATTTTCTGACTAAAAATTATTATTTTTAAAGCATAAACCCCCTTTTAAGGGTTGAAGGGGAACCCGACATGACATCAATGACATAAAACAACCAAATCACCATAGTACAAGAGTTCAAGACAAAACAACACATTCAAGCCTACGCAGAAGATCCCCTACCCAACATTAAAAACATTAAAAACAGTTTCCTCCTACTCATCGTTGCTCGGCAAAGCTGTCTCATGCATGAATACACAGTCCTGGTACCAATGGAAAAGCCATACCCTCTCAAATATACAAATCTAAATAGCAATGAATTGAAGAAAACTGTCTACTTTGAACCCCATCTGGAGAAACCCTTTGTAAGAGAACAGTTGCAATTCCTCAAACCATGAACTGCAAGTCCACAAGGAGTTAACATGATGGCCAAAAAACATCACCACAAAGCACTTAATGAGATATCCTCCACCAAGACAGCAACCAGGACGAACCTCATTGTGCTCCCGAAGACTCTCACCCACCACTGCATTTGCCAGAGCAACCACGATGATCCAAAGAATGCAGCGCCAGACCATCGTCACCTAGGACTGGATGTCCCAACACCACACCATAGGACGTCACCGATGAAGGAGTACGAGCTGATCTGAACTAGAAACACCGCTCTAGGAATGGATCTGCTCAGAATGGGGTCGCAAGCACCCCCTCACTGGAATCCAGTGTAAGAAAACCACAGGAAATGGGAGAGAAAACACACAGAGAATTGAGCCAACCGCCCATCAACAGATCCACAACATCAACGCAATCAACAGAAAGATGAAAATCACCAGGTTCAGACCTACAGGAAGAGCATAGGACCGCCATAAGCCAGAACCAAGAAGTCCCCCTCCCCTTTGTGTCGCTTCATGGTTGGTTCCAAGACACACCTAAAATGGTTCAAATACCTTCGTCGGCCGATACTAGACCAGGATCAGACACCGAGCTGCCTTCGCCCGCTGAGACGCCTTCGCCCTCCATGCCAAAGCCTTTGGCCGCCGAGATGCACTAGGACCCCATGCCTTACCTGAGCAAAGAAGCTGAAAGCACCGAAACACGCATGCGTCGAGTTGAGGGGAGCCGACACCGAGCCGTGAGCACCAGAAGCATCTCACGCCTTCACACCTACATCGAGACAAGGGTCACCGACACCGAACCACATGGTCGCGGGAGGAGCCGAGGAGAGGAGGGGGAAAATCCTGAGGCCGAAACCCTAGCGCCGCAAGGAGGGTAAAGTGATTCCGCTCAAAGGCCCTCCATATTCAAATACAAGTAAGATTACTTTTCGTTAAAGCCTCGATCCACTCTTCTTCTTTCTATTTTCTGATTACGATCAAACAAACCTTCTCATACTTTAAACAAATCTGAATATGATGATCTGAGACCAGAAAATTTTTACTTCAACAACTTCCTTCTTCAATAAACTTTTTTTTGTAACCATGACTTCCTTTATGACTATTAATACATTGAAGATCAGCTTCAACATCATCCGAATTTTAATGGAAAATATTACAACTTCCCATCCTTTCCAATATCTTCTTACTTTTATTACAAAGTATTGAGACTTTCTATTCTTCCAACAACTTTATTTCATTACAACCAACCTCAATATGATTAATCTGAATAGGATCAAAAACACATCTTCTCCCCCTTTATTTCATCAAGCTATAACTTGTGATATTTGTGAAATACAAATCAACAACGAATCGTTAGATTTATATCAGATCCATGTTGAATCCAATTCTCTTCCTCATTATGATCGAGTCTTTCATTCTGGACTCAAGGTGAGTCTGATGATTCTTTTTTTCCAAAAATATATCCTCAATCCAATGGACTTTCTTAAGATTTGTGATCCTGATTTTCTGAAATTGAAGTTCATTCTGATTTTCACCAAAAAAAAATTGAGGTGATTTTTTTTCTTTTTGAACTTCATTGACAACAAAATACAATACCTGAATATGGTAATCTTCATTATCATTTTGGTCCTAACAATATCCCATTTGGATTTTGTTGTCAACCAAGATTCACAAATCACCAAACTTTGTAACCTCAAGATATTAATTACTTATCAATAATTCTAAGCCTATGTGAGATAACTCATTATAGGAAATAAAAATTATTGACAACAAAACCATACTATCCAAAAGTAGTGACCGTGAAACCTCTTCATCTTTTCTTCCTCAGATTTTCTTACCCAACTTTCTTTACTTCTTCAACTTCCCTAGAATAGAATTTTTTTCCTACAACCATTCCAACAAACAATTAGAATAGGTCACACACTTACATGTTGGATTAATATCTTACCCACAACTTCCCCTTTATGAATTCTTCCATAAGGATATATTTATGAAACAATTATCCCCCTTGACAACACTATACAAAAGTAAGATGAGAGAGGAGACAAAAACACATACCTCAACCTTGATGAGAAATATGTTGGACACCCATGTTCAACCTCAATTTATAAAAAGATTCTTTTGGTAAAGGTTTTGTGAATATGTCAGCAACTAGTTCCAATGTAGGAACTGAATGTACCGAGCATGCAACAGAAGATCCAATTTTTTTTAAAAAAAATCACTGACATTCGACATGAACTTGTCGATGTCGGTGAATCACTGCCCGATTACTTCCTCAGGATCAAGCATGAAAGAGATTAAGCACAATATAAAAACCATAAAAATATCTGGTTTAAATCTATAGCTATGCTTGACGTCTACTCATCACTGACAATCACTGCTCAATGAATCCAAATCCAAATTACTCTAGATCATCCATATGTGCTTCAAGAATCTATGGGAGTGCCGATTTTTGGGGTTTAGCCCGATTCATTGGAAATAATGGAACCTCCTCAAAATGAGGACACATTATTTTTTAAAAGAGAAATGTGGGTCAAGGCTGTGTGAATTAAATTCACGCGGAGACACGTTTTTGATGTGGGAATGAGAGCCTATAAAAAGGGGAGGCAACAACCAAGATTCATCATCCACAATACCGTGAGTAAAGGGGGAGAAAATGCAATAACATCAATAGAGGGAAGAGGCTTGTGCAAAAAACATGGACAACAGTTTTGAGTGTGGGTGGCAGTGAACAATGGTAAACTGGGTTGTGCAAAGAGGTGCTATAACAATGCCTCGTGTTCAGTTTTGATCTACGAAGGGTGATGAATTGTCACAAACTATTATCAGAGAGGCATCAAAGGCGTATCGGGGTGTGAATTTCACACAGGTTTTCTACACTATATTTTTAATTCAAGTTTGGTATATTTCTTGGATTATTTGTATTCTCTCATTCATAGTGAATATTCTCAAAGTTTCCATGTGGTTTTTTAATCCTCTACAAGGATAGTTTTTTCACGTTGAAATCTGTGTCCCCTTTATTATTCTACAATTTGGTTTGGCGTTTCATTTACATTGGTGATTCTCAAAAATTGTTATTGTCGTAACTGAGTTTATTTTGAAATCAATCCACTTCTGACCCAACATCTGGTATCAAAGGAGGTTATCCTTGTTTCTTGCTTATTAAATATGGTTGATTCACACCGTGGGATTCATACCCATATTGAACTATTTAACGGGAAAAATGATTTTTCACTTTGGCAACAGAGTAAACAATATTCTGGTCTGTGAGAAGACAATGAAGGCGTTGAATAAAAAATTAGATAAACCAGAGATGATGAGCATTGGTGATTGGCAGGATATGAGATATTTGGTGACAAGCATAATTCAAATGTATTAGGGTGATAATACACTATGGAAAGTGATGAATATGATAGATCTGGAGGAGATCTGGGTGAAGCATGAAAGAAGGTATAAATAAAAAACCCTAAAAAATCATTTATATTAGAAGAAACGGTTGTATCATTTGCGAATGCCAGATAATGGAGATTTAGGTAACCATATGGACGAGTTCACCAAACTTATGATGGAGCTATCCTTAGTGCTAGTCAAGATCAATGATAAAGTAAACGCAGTACCTATTGAAATGTAATAAGAAGGCAAGGATTTGCTTATTTTGTTTTCATTTCCTGATTCATATAATAATCTCATCACCACACAGTTGTTCGGGAAAAATACACTAAAGTTGGATGATGTTATTTCATCGTTGTTGATGAATGAGATTCAGCGAAATAAAAATGATGGTGAATATTTAGGTAATATTGGTATTCTAGCTGTGACAGATGGACGTGATAGTCAGATAGGTTGGTCAAAGACAAGAAGAAAGGTCAAGTGCTTCTTTTTCAACAAGGAGGGTCATGTGCAGAGACACTGGTATGAATTGAAAAGGATTAAGGAGGAAAAGAAGGTGCATGACATCGATTCTAAGGATACCGGCGTAAGTCTTGTTCTGGGTGAGAGTAATTTACTTTTAGTTGGTGTTGATTGTCGCAGGTCAGATTTGTACACTGAATGGGTGGTTGATTCAGTAGCATCATACCATATTTCACCAAAGAGGGGACTATTTTATTCATATGAAGAAGGTGACTTTGGTAGATTGAAGATGGGAAATGAATATTCTTCTAATGTCATCGGTGTTGGTGATATTTGTATCACTACGAATGTAGGTTGTACACTGACATTGAGGGATGTGCGACATGTGCTAGGTATATGCCATCATTTTTTATCAGCTTATTCTCTTGATATTGATGGAATCATAAGTTTTTTTGTGGTGGAAGATGAAATTTTTTCAAAGTATCGATGGTTTATGTGTGAGGAAAAATGGATGAAATGCTTTATAGGACAGATGTAAAGGCATGCAGTGATGTGACAAATCTATTTATGAAGAGGACTTTATCAGATTTGTGGCATAGACGATCATCGTGCATGAGTCGAAGACCATCGACTAAGTTGAAGAAGGTTTGGAAGCCGAAGCATGTTAGGTCAGGTGTTTCAAATCTTACACATAATTCTTTTTCTTTATAGAGTGACAATATTGAAGAAAGAATTAAAATCAAATATTAGGGTGATGCGATGAGAGTTTTTAACTGCTCGGAGAATGTCAAGTAGAGGGAGCAAGTAATTCCTACAGGTGCTCTAGATTATGTGGAAATCACAATTATAGAGGGGCCAGATATGACTGATTCTCATATTAGTGGTGAAAACATAGATATGATGAAAACTTCATCATTTAGATTTCTTTTGTAGGGGGGCTTTTAGGTTTCTGTCAGAGATGCAAAAAGGGGATGTCATATTTTCTGCAAAGGTTGACGGTTGGTGCAATACCAACCGGTTTTCTTTCCAACTAAGTTTTTTGGATGTGATCTCCATTTTCGATGGGCGGATTAGGGAGATTGTTGGGGTTCATTTTGATTCATTGTAAATAATGGTACCTCATCAAAATAAGGACACGTTATTTTTTAAAATAGAAATGCGGGTGAAGGCCATGTGAATTTAATTCACGCGGAGAAACGTTTTTGACGCGGGAATGAGGGCCTATAAAAGGGGGAGGCAGCAGTTAAGATTCATCATCCACAATACCAAGAGCATAGGGGGAACACACGCAACAACATCAGAGGGAATAGGCTTGTGCGAAAAATGTGGACAATGGTTTTGAGTGTGGGTGGCAGCGGACAGAGGCAAATTGGGTGGTGCAACAAGGTGCTATAACAACTCCACGTGTTCGGTTTTGATCCCTGAAGGGTGATGAATTGTCATGAAATATTATGAGAGAGGCGGAAAAGATGTATCAGGGTGTGAATTTCATACAGCTATTTCTAAACTGCATTTGTAATTCAAGTTTGGGCTATTGCTTGGATTATTTTTATTCTCTCATTCATATTGAATATTCTCGGAGTTGCCCCGTGGTTTTTTAATCATCTGCAAGGAGGGTTTTTTCACGTTAAAATCCGTGTCCCCTTTATTATTCTTCTGTTTGGTTTGGCGCTTTGTTTACATCAGTGATTCTCATAAATTTTTGTTTTCGCAACTGAGTTTATTTTGAAACCAATCCACTTCCGACCTAACAGTAATCGTTGTAATCTAGGTGCTAGTGCGAAATTTTGACGACACCTTCGACGCTCCGACGATCAACGCATCGCCTTTCTTGCGATGCATGAGAGGGAGCTTGATCCGAGCTCTTGAATCTAGAGCCTCTCTCTGGATTCTGGGAGAGAGAAGAAGAGGTAGAATGACTATGAATAGTCACAAGTGAATTCTTCTCTTCTATTTATAGGGTGTTAAGAAAATACCCAGTAATTCCTTCCCAACCCCAAATAATTAACACTCAATATAAATAATATTTTGACTACTAAAATGAGTCATAAATATCATTTATTATTATTATCACTTTACTATAATATGATAAATATATAACATGATAATAATTGAGTCATTAACTCGACTTCTCGTTCCCACAAATATTAAATGAACCTTGAATATTTTAAACTAATATTCGTTCAATTAATATTTTCATGTATTTACTTTAAAACTTGTAAATAAATTTAATAAATAAATTCAATTCCAATTATTCTTAACTTGAATAATATGAAATTATTTATTCTTTTGGTGATCTTATCTCCTTGGACAAATACGAGACCCTAGTGGTGGGTCCCACCATGTCCAAAACTCCTCTTCAACTAAATAGGGAAGATTTTTTAATACACTATTGTATGTGACCCTCTAGGACCTTATCACAACAGTAGTGAATACTATTCATAGACCAAGAGCAGGATCTGACAACCCATCATGACCCTTAAAGAGATAAGGATTATCACAGTAGTGACAACCAACCTACGAACACACACTGTATAATATAATCTCTCTATCTTTAATATCTTTTAAAGTAGGATGCACACCTGTGTCATCATCTTTTTCTTGATTTATTATTTGTTGATCTAACAGGACAAACTTACTCTCGACTACCATGGCCATGGTCTTATGAAGGTACTACCATCCTGATCAACATGACACGAGATATATAACTTCCTTAACCTGGAAGCAACAAGTCATTTCTTGACCATTCGACCAATTTCATACCACCAATGACGTACCCAACACAGACTACCTCACCACAATTTCAATATCATATTTTTCATCTTACATCAAAATATGTGATCAAATGGCATACGTTGATAATGATCTCAAGTCAGGATGCCATTACACATGATCATAGATAGGAACAACCAATGGCACCCAAAACATGTGGTGTTCTTATTGGCGGGTCAGTCCTCATAATCTCAATACTAGAGATCACCAAGTACGAACTTCATGAGAAGAAGTCTCAATACTTATGATCCCCTAAAACCTGATAGTCAAACATCTACTATGTCCTGTCAGTAAGATATATCTAAACTATAGGACCTTTGTTTAAGATTAATGTCATAGTATCTCAAGGTTCTCATTATATCATAAGATCTTATATAACCTTTTGATGCGACAATTAATATATGGACATTACCATTAAATAGTGGATGTAGAAATATCTACACTATAACGGTAAGTTAGCATCATGTATATCTGACTGTATACACGATATGATAATCAAAAGTACTGCATAGTTGGGTCTAGGACACCCACTATTTCAATAGGAACATACTTCAGCTTTAATTCATTCTTCTCTACATGATGTTTGATGAAGTGATACTTGATATCAATATGTTTTGAATGAGAATATTGTACTATATTCTTGGTAAGGTTGATGAAACTTTGATTATCACTTCCCAAGAGAAAGGTAAATTCACTTTTAACAAGTAAGTCTTCTAACAGAATCTTCATCCGCATAAGTTGAGTAGCATCTTGAGTGGTAGAAACATACTCAACTTCATCCATACTAAGAGTTACTAATTTTTTTTATTTGTATGCCAACTAACACAACTTATCCCCGAAAAGAAAACTCCACCAAATATGGATCTTCTAATATCAATATTCCCTACCCAATCAGCATCTAAATACCCAAAAAAGTCATTACTTTTTGATCAGTCGTACCTGATTCTGAAATTGTTTGTGCCTTCTATATATCTCAGAATTATTTTTATAGCCATCAAATGTGATTCTTTTAGAGAACTCTAAAATCATTCACATAAGGTGACAACATAAACAATGTCGGGTCTTGAGGTAATCAAACATAACAAACTTCCTATCAACTTGCGAAATTCTTTCTAATCAGCTTCCTTTACTTCTCCATCTTTACTCAACTTGGTTCCCACTGAAATAGATGTGGAAACTAGTTTCAAATTTTCCATGCCAAACTTCTTAAGAAGTTCTTTAGCATACTTTTCTTGAGAAAGAAAAATGTGTTTATTCTTTTGTAAGATTTGTAGACCAAAAAAGTATTTTATTTCTCCCAGTATAGACATTTCAAACAAATTTTTTATCTCTTCAGAAAAATTTTCATATGTTTTTTCATCATTCCCAACAAATATAATTTCATCAACATAAACAATTATGATAAGGGAAAACTCTATACTTTATTTAATGTAAATATTACCATCAACTCTTACTTTCTTAAAACTCATCTTCCTTAAACAAGTATCCAGTTTTGAGTACCATTCCCTTAGATCCTATTTTAGCGCATAAAATGATTTCTTCAGCTTACAAACATAAATTTCATCTTCCCCAACAACAAATCCACAAGATTGTTCAATATAAAATTCCTCATCAAGATCACTATTCAGAAATCTGGATTTAACATCCATTTGAAAAAATTTGTAACCTCACCATGCAACAATAACAAGAAAGATTATGATAGTTTCTAATCTTGCCACTAAAGTAAAGGTTTTATCAAAATCAATACCTTCAATTTGTGAATACCCCTTACAAACAAGTCTTGCCATATTCCTTATCACTTCACCATCTTCATTCATCTTGTTCCAAAAAACCCACTTTATACCAATAACATTTTTGTTATCTAGCTTAGGTATGAGTTCTCATGTATAATTCTTCTCAATCTGATCAACTTTTTTATTCATGGATTAAACCCATTCTGTATTCTCAAAATCTTTATCAACATCTTTCGGTTTCACTTTTTAATATAAAGAAGTGTGTGCAATGACATTTTATGTTCTTCTTGTTTGAAATTTTTAATGTTGATCACCAATAATGTTCTGAGCTTCCACTTGTTTCCTTAGCATAGGATGATATTTTCGAGTATCTTCATCATCACTGGAAATAACTGAGTTTGATTATTCTTCTTGAGTAGGATTACAATTGTCCATATCCTTATCAGAATTGTTAAGAAAAGTTTCCTTGTCCTACTCAACTTCCTTATCTACATGAGTCTGTTTATCTTCCTCAACATTTTTAATAACTTTCACATCAAAAGAATCAATAATTATTTCTATTTCTTTGTTGAAATATCTATATCCTCTTCCTTCCAGAGCATAGCCAATAAAAAATCCATCTTCACCTTTCTGGTCAAACATTTTCAAGTTTCCGCCTTTAATATTTATAATGAATAGACTCCCCAAAACTCTTAAGTGTTTAAAACTTGGAGTTTTTCCATAAAACAATTCATATAGATTCATATCAAAACTTTTCCTATAGAAACATTGGTTTTGAATATACACAATAGTACTCATGGCTTTCCTCCAAAAGTAATGAGAAATACCATGTTCAAGTAACATAGTTCTCCCCACTTACACCATTCAGCAACCCCATTTTGTTGAGGAGTATATAGGGAACTATACTCATGCTGAATTCCATGATTATCAAGATAACTTTTAAATTATTCATTTCTATATTCACCACCATTGTCAGTTCTCAACTTATTCACTGAATACTCACATTATTTCTCATATTTCCTCTTGAAACTTTTAAACATTTTCAAAGCATCTGATTTATGTTTCATATACATGACATAAGTAATATGAGAAAATTAATCAATGAAAGTGATGGAATACTTATCTTTATTTGTTTATTGTTTTCTCATCGGCCCATAGATATGAGAATAGATAAGTTCTATGGGTTGTTTTGAAAAAATGTCAACTTTCTTATACACAGAATTTGTAATCTTTCCTTTCTGATAAATAGTGCATCACCAATCTGTTCTTCTTGACATGTTAGGAATATCTCAGACACTGGTTGTTGTAGATAACTTTCTCATGTTTATCTGACACATGTGTCCCAGTATTTTATGCCACAATTGATTTTCTTCCACCATGCCTAAGTAACAAGAGTTTTGTACCTCACCAAATTGAAATAAGTTTCCCTTTGTATGTTGGCCTCTTGTAACTATCCTTATTACTTTTCACAACAAATCCATCATTCCTAAAAGTAACTTTGTTACCTTCATCACACAATTATGAAACACTCAGTAGGTTAAGTTTCAACCCATAAACATATAAATCTTTCTTGAATTTTAACTTTTATTTCCCAATGATAGCTGATCCAACACCTTTGATTATTAGTGATTCATCATTGTTGAATAGAACAGTTCCTTATTTAAAGTCTTTTACATTATTCAAAAATTTTAAATCTCATTTATTGTGTGAGTAACACCCATTATCAATAATCCAAGGTCGTTCACCTTTAATATATTTGAGGGTGGTTTCAACAATAAGAGCCTTTTCTTTCTTCACCTCCAGCTTCTGAGAATTGTTAAGAAAATTTTGTTGTACCAGTAACAAAACAAGACAACCCTTAACAAGATGCCCTGCTTATTCACATATTTCACAAATAGTTTCTAAATGTTGAAACATATTTTAAATTTTCATATTAACCTTCTCAGGTTTCGTCTGAACACCCTTCTCAACTTTTTTCCGAACATCCTTATCATATTTCATTATTTGAGGGAACTAACTCCCCTTAAAATCATGTCTTCCATAACATGTTGGATAATAGTAATGTTGTTGATTGAACCAACACATATTATCCATATTTCTGAATCGACCAAAATACCAACAGTATCCACTTCCATACTGATTGTAGTTGTGAATATGTTTCTCAAAAACCTTCTTAACATAGCTTTGTTAATCACCAACATTTTTGTTTTCAAATGATACTTTCTTCTTCAGCTCAGATTTCTTTTCATCCTTATCGAAACCAGAAGTAATAAAAACATTTTTGGACTCAGCATGTTTGGAAACTTCTGGCTTCTCAACTTTGTTGATCTTGTCCACATGCATAACTTTCTCATATTTCTTTCTCTTAGAAACAATTCCAACTTTATTCTCAACCTTTGAAGGTAAATTTTTTTATCCTTCTCAGGTTCACCCTCATGAGAAATTTAACCAACTTTATAGATATAGTTTTTGAAACTTGTATCTATTTGTTCAGATTTTGAGAAGTTTTTGTTGGATAGGTTCCAAATACTCTTCTTTTTCCTTCATATTGATCTACAGATGCTTATTATGATTCTTTTCCTTTTTAAAATATTTCTTCAAATCATCAATCTCCAGCTTCTCATTATGATTCTTTTCATTTTCAAGAGATTTCATCAAATCTTCAATCTTTACCAGTATCTTGTTCTTCTAATCTAAAAACATTTCTTGAATTTGTGTTGAGGAACATTTATATTCCAACTTCTTGTTTTGATTTTCAAGCCTTATAATCTTTCTAAGACATTCTTTCATCTCTTCTTTCAAATGAAATTCAAGTTGAGTTTCTTCTTCATCAGAACTGCAGCTTCTGAATTCTTCATCATTAACTATTATAATAAAAGTATTCTCACCAACATGGTCAGAAGACTTTTCAAATTCATCTTTACTATTTTATTATTCTTCATCTTTAGATAAGAAAATCCTCCTTTTATATTTAGATAATTTTATATCTTTCCCTGTGGAATACAATTTTCCTTTATCACCCTATTTCTCCAATGATCTTCTTGGCCTTCTTTCTTCATTACCACTATCTTCTTCTTTCTTTATTTGTGGATAATTTGATGCAAAGTGCCCAATGAATCCAAATTAAAATCATTTTAAGGGAATTTTTCCCTTATATTTACTTGTACCTCTTCTCAAAGTTTTAGAAAATAAGGATAAAATTTCATCATGATTTTTATATACCTAATTTTCAGAGTCAGAATCACCAGTTTCTTCTTCAATAAGAATCTTTTTTGACTTCTCTTTCTTGGAAACCTTGAAAGACATTTCTCTACCAACTTTTGTTTTTATTTTAATAGATTTATCTTTTCTCATTTCATATGTCATGAGAGTGCTATACAAATCATATAGAGATAATGTTTTTTGATTTCTATATTCTAATGAGGAAACTTTAAAGTCAAACTTATCATAAATAATTCTTAATACATTTTCAACAACTGTAGAATCCTCAAACTTTTCACCAAGACATATGATAGTGCTGACAATGTCATTCACCCTGGTAAAGAAGTCACCAACAGATTCATATTCACCCATCTTAAGATCTTCATACTTCAGCCTCTGAATTTTTAACTTTGTCTTCTTCACTTTTGTATTTCCTTCGTATATGTTTTTTAATTTATCCCATGTACCTTTGGCTATGGAAACACCCTTCAACCTTAAAATTTTACTTTCAGAAAGTGATGAAAGTAAAAAATTATTAGCTCTTCTATCATTCTTAAGATTCTTCTTGTCAATAGGTGTAAGAAGAACTTTATCATCAGTAGAAGGAAATCCATTTGTTGCAGCTTTACGAACATCTATCTAATAGGCATAAGATAAGACAACATTCTATCTTTCCAGATATGATAATTCTTACCATCAAAAACCAGAATACCTTTACTGTTGACACAATTCAGATTCTCCATCAACTACTCTTCAAAAATTTAGTAAAGAATTGATAAAGGGAACCTTTGGCTCTGATTCCAATTGTAATTTCCCAGTCAAGTTAGTTGCATCACTAAGAGGGGGAGGGGTGAATCAATGATATCTTTTTCTTTTACGTTTATTTTCTTATGAAACAATATTCTCCTCTTGTTAAATATTTATTTCCCTACTGAAAACAATTTAGATACACATCCACAAGAATACAAGAATTTATAAGGTTCACCACTCAATAAGAGTAGATACATCCTTGGTATAGTTTGGAAATAATCGGATACCACACAATCCACTAGAAAACAATCCTTTTGTGTGGAATACAATGAGTAGGATATGTCCTTACACTCATGTAGCACTATGATTAATACAACAGTTCATGTGCTTCAATTATCATGAAATGATGAAATAAAATTTTCATAACAAACATGTTACAGTACTTCCTGACCAAATTTCACAAATATGATCTTTTAAAATAATTCTTCACTTTCTTACACAGAAGTTGGTAAGAACTTCTTGGACTTCATAATAAAACTCGGTTTGATTTCCCATTCCGATTGCTCAATATGAAAAAAAAATATATGTCTATCAGAATATAGTTGAGACAATTATGAACCAATTCTATCTATTTCTGGAAATCTTAGTCTAATGGTCTGGTCTAATATGATGACTATCTCAATACAATGATCATTTAGATATGATGATTACCTGAATTCAATGATCAGTTGAGTGGAATCTTGTCTCTTCTTATTTCTTCTTCTATCCAGCACGACTTCTTCTATAAAACTCAATCTGGAAACTTCTTCTCTCTAGAATTCTTCAGCGCTCTACCTTCTGTATTACTTTCATGAACAATACTTGTGTTATATAAAAGTACAATGTACATTCCATTTTATAGTAACCCCGAAAATGGTTTGGGCAGGATTCTTAAAAATTTTCCCGCTTAACTAAATTTTCCCAAATCATTATTTCTCCCTGAATTTTGGGTGTATCTTGACTTTTTCAACACTTCTCAACTTTTCTCAAACCTTCTCGAATCTTATAACAACTTCAGATCGCTTCTGACTTCCTTAACAAAATATAGTTCAATTCTGATTCTTCATTACAATTTCCCAATACAATATCTTCATTATGATCATTCATATCACTCGTATATATGAAGAAATAAACAGCTTCAATCTTCTTAGAAAACTTCAGTCCAATTCTGATTTTGATTTTCCATTACAATTTCTTCATTATGATTTGGGAATTTGGTCGCTCCAATTTTCTTGAAACTCTTTGTAAATAAATTAGAACTAAAGATATCTCATTATGTTTCTCTTAACCAATCGAAAACAAACATATTCTTCATCTAACTCTTAAAGTTTCTTAACCCACTTGAAAAACTTCTTTTAAGAATAGAATAATTCAACCAATAATTTTTCTAAATGAAAATGGTTGAACATTGTTGATTAGTCTCTGATTTTCCTTTCATATCAACCTCCCACATCATTACTTCTTTTACTTTTCAATGGTCTCAATAATTCCCAATAAAAACAATTCATCTTCTAATGATTACAACGATATACCAAATTTGATGGACCGGTATTAGCAGCTTCTTTATTTTCTGAATACGATACTAATGATCTTTCATTACTCAACTTCTTTCTCTTTTCTGATTATGATCAAGTAAACCTTCTCAGTCTTCAAAAAACTCTGAATACGATGATTTGAGACTGGAAATCTTTTACTTCAACAACTTCCTTCTTTCAATTTTTTTTTCTTATAACCATGACTTTTTTCATGACTATTAATACATTGAAGACCATCTTCAACATCGTCTAAATTTTAATGGAAATTATTGCAACTTCCCATCTTTTCCAACATCTTATTAATTTCATTAGGAAGTATTAAAACTTATTATTCTTCTAGAAACTTTCTTTCTTTCCAGTCAATCTCAGTAAGATTAACCTAAATATGATTGACAACACCTCTTCTCCATCTTTCTTTCATCAAGCTATAATGATAAGTATTACAACTTATGATATTTGTGAAATACAAATCTACACAGCATTGTTAGATATATATTAGATCCATGCTGAATTTTATTCTCTTCCTAATTATTATCAAGTCTTTAATTTTGGACTCAAGGTGATCTGATGATTCTTTCTGCCTAAAAACATATCCCCAATCTGATGTACATTCTTAAGATTTGTGAGTCCGATTTTTTGAAAATGATGGTCAATCTATTTGTCACCAAAAAAAAGTGTGGTGATTTATTTTATTTTTGAACCTTCTTGACAATAAAAGAAAATACCAGAATATGATAATATTCCTTATCAGCTTGGTCCAAACAATAAGAAAAACAATTTTTATGTTAATAATACTATAAATAAATAATTTAAACATAAATATAAAACAATACAATAATAAAATGTCAATTTTAAATAAATGGACACATTTGGAGTCATACTTTTCACACCATTCATGATATTGATGTGTGTTCAATTACTACATATCATAAATGACTTAAGGATCATTTTTCTAAAGTATCAAAACTTTTAATGCGTTTTCTCAATTTTGAGTATTTCACGCATCTTTTTTACTAAAATTTCAATTTTAACTGAAAACACACACTTTGAGTCATACCAGTCACATCATGTGTCATTTTGATGTGAGACTAATTCCTATATATCACAAATGACTTATGAATCATTATCTTAATGTATAAAAACAATATGAGTATGTTTTCTTGGTTTTCAGTGAGTAACACATGTTTTTAACTAAATTGTCGATTTTAACTAATAATAGGCACTTTTAGTGATACCAGGCACACCATTCCTCAGATTGAGGTGCGACTAATTCCTACAAATCAAAAATGACTTATGGATCATCGTACTAAAGTATCAAAATAATCAGAATGTGTTTGATCTGTTTTGAGTACGTGTCAAGTGTTTTGAACTAAAATATCAATTTTAAATAAAAGAAAATACTGGTCACATGGTGCGTCGAATTGACATGTGGTTGATACCAACATGTCAAAAATAAATTAAGGACCATTTTTATAAAGTATCAAAACAATATGATTTTTTTTGGTCGGTTGTGATTATATCATATGTCTTTTTTACTAAAATGTCAATTTAAACTGAAAATATGCACTTGGAGTCATACCAGTCATATCATGTGTCGGTTTGAAATGAGACTAATTCCCACATTTAAAAAATGACTTATGAATTTTTGTGTTAAATTATCAAGAAAATCCGAGTGCATATGCTTAGTTTTTAGTGAGCGGCACATGATTTTAACTAAATTGTCAATTTTACACTGATAACTACGCTTTGAGTCATACCGAGCACACCGTGTATCAGATTGAGATACGTATAAGGACCCATACTTTATGTAAATTGTTATTACTTTAGAATTGAAGCATATTTATTACAACATATAACATAACCATGATAGGACCGTATAGGTATAGTGTCTTTAGAAACTGGGAAACATAAACAATTGGTTCATAAATCATCTACATTGTCTCCCGTTTATTTCATCATATCTAGAGTCCCTTTTGGCATATCAAACTTAATACCATTCTTCCTGAGCCGAGGAAAAGAAAGCATACAAAGGGTGATATCAAATTCTCAGTAAGGGAAAACAAAGGAAATATCAATCATATCATATTCATAAGAACAGAACATTTTGAAAATCTTATCCCGCAAAATAGATCATAATATCATGACATGGGATAAATCATAATAGTGAAATGTAATCCCAATAATCATAACATAAGACATGAAACTGTGTCTAATACACACATAATCATAGAAAATCATTTCATATTAGTCAAGACTCATTGCTAAGACCATCATAGCGGACAAAGTCCATTACTGAACCGAGTTCACTCCTCATTCCAGTCCTGTATCACTGAACTGGATTAACTTGCCATTCCAGTCATGTCTATCTCATTAGATATAAATATTTACCCAATGCATTGGAGGGAGATATAGGTCTCACCCATCTCATAATGAAACCATTCTTATGTGTGCCACAAAATCATAAATCATACATCATAGCATAACCCATGTAATAAAAATGGGATTCTTAAACATCATGTCATCATAACATAATCCATATAAGATAAAAGACTTCATAAAAATAATTCCATCATAACATAATCAAATCAATGTAATAATGGGGATAGAAACCTAACCCTATATCATCTTAGATGGAAAATAATTTTGATAAAACACTTGAACTCAGTTCTTGAGGAAAATATCCTTTCTTATTCAAAATCATTTTCTTTTCTCAAAATGAAATACAATTTTAAAAGAAATGAATTTTTGTTGAAAATAATCATGAAATATTTCATAGTAATCTTCATGAAAATAAGGCATTATGAAACCGTAAAAATCCATTCATTCCATATAAGCTAAAAAAACATTCTCCTTGTACTTTTACCGGAAAAGTCAAAAAGTACCTCGTATGGTAAACAAAAGAAAGATTCATTCCATACCTTGTGGTAAAAGTCAAAAAAGGGTAAAAATGAATTTAAACATACGTGGAAGAATAGTAAACATTTTATGAAAACATTTTGAGAAAACATGGACATGGATGATAAACATAACCCCAGTAAATACTTACGAATAAACAATCTCGGATAAGAATGAGATTGGAATAATTATCCCTTACCTTAGGTCCGATATGCTTCGTGTGTATCTGAACCTCATGTATAATGATTTAAATAATGTTACGGATCTATTAAAGAATAATAATTATTTTTATGATAACATTTATGATCATATTTTCATCCGTTTGTTAGTAACATTTCATTGTTACTCGTTGTTTGGGTATTAACTGCTTTATTTTCAAACGTATGTTTTGTCAGATAAGTTTATATTCCTCTTTTTAGGTTATAGTTATATCATTTACATAATGGTATTAGTATAATATATATCATATTTATTCATTCAATTCATTTATATAATCATGGTTTAATGAAGATCATGTAGAACGGATCTCATCGCAACGTGGAGACGGTAAGCCGTACGTACGCACGAGTGACGATATCGTTCCCATAATTTTTGAATGATATTGGAGTGGATGATAGAATATCTCAGAATTATTATCATGTTATAATAACCATATATATTTATTCTTTAAACCATTATAACCATCCAAGTAAGGTGGTGGTGGAAAACAGATTACACTACGGCGTGGAGACAGTATTCCGTACATACGCACGCACGATGATTTCGTTTTTCGTAGGATGGATAGAAGGTGAAATGGGGTTTTTTAATATTTATAATATCATATCATTATATGAGTAATACTTATGTTATTACTTTATAATGAAACAAATAAATACGAGGAAGTAGAAGAAGAAATAAATTTTAAAGAATCGGTAAAGGATATTACCTTTTCTTTGACGCGCCTCTTCTAAACCTCCTCTTAGGGCACTAAAGTTGGTCTTTGAAGAAGACCAGGACCTCTAGTATGTTTCTAGGGAAGTGTAGAAGATAAATTGATAGGGTTTGGAAGATATTTAAGGCTCAAAATGTTGTGAGGAGGAGAGAGAGTAGGTTCCCTTTTATAAGAGAGGAGAGGGGCACTTTTAGAAACCTCTAAAATATTAATTTATAATAAACCCAAACCCCACTAAAAAACTTACAAAATGAATAAAATTCAAATATGAGATGATATAGAGTTGTAATCTCATCATCCAATAAAATTTAGACATGTTGGGAATTTATTTTAAACCTTATCAACTTGATTTATCCTTATTTAATCTATTTGATTTTATTTGTGGTAATAATTTTCTAAATTTTAAATTGTTATAAATAATTACTTATGTGTTTTTAATTGTCCATAATTGGAAAATTTATGACATTTTAGACCATATAAATTTCAATTTATAATTTTTAAATATTTTTTAGATTTTTAAACAATTTAATAATATGTTATTTTTATAAAATAACAATAGTGTCAATTTTGGCACTATTCATTTATTTGAATTTAAATAAAATCCACACAGAGGATATATTCAAAAAAAAATATTTAATATATTCATAACATGTCATATTTATCTATAAAATTCGTGAATCATATTAAATAGTTCATATAATATTTATTTTAATATTTTTAAAACTATTTATTTGATATTTCAATCAATAAAATAATTTCTACATCATTATTGTATCATCATTAATGATAATTATTTAATCCCTAAAAATTTTAAATAAATTCACATGATGTAGATAATTTTATTGGATTTCTGTAGACTATTTATGTTCGTTGTTTTATGAATTTTATCACCAAATTAAAATTATTACACTTATAAGATATAAGAGAGTGACATGTTGTCACTTTCTTTGGTTTGAATAATAATTACATCATTTTCATGGTCAAAAGTCCATGAAATGAATCAATTCTTACCCTTAGGTGATATGAGGAGACTTCTATTCATCCAATAGAATTTTGGCAGGTGTTAGGATAATTTTATAATATTATTTTTACCCTTAATTGCCTGATTTACCTTTAACTATGGTAAATAAAATTTACCGTAGTTACTATTTATAATGCCCAAAAATAAAAAGTAGCCCATTAAAATAATTTGGAACTACTGATTCCAAATATATAATCCATTTTCCAAATTCAATACACAAAATTTTCCAAAATTAATTTAAAAATTAATCCCGTTGTTGAGAAAACGAGTTTTAAAATTTAAAACATTACAAAAGATTGAAATGTTTATACCTATGAATTCAATGTAAAATTAATGCTAATGAAATAAATTATATTAAATGGTAAAAATATATTCTATTTATACTTTAAAACCATTAAATTTTATAATTTAACCATGTAAATTATCTTGATGAAAAAAGTTGTTTTTAAGAAAAATTTAGCGTATTTTTACTATTCATCAAAATATGAAAGTTATCAGAAAATTATCAAAATTTATCCAATATAAATTTTTACATCCTGATTCAAAATAAGAAGTTTATTTTTTCAAATTGAACTCATAAAATTTTCAAAAATTAGATTTAAAATGGGTGCGCCATCAAAAGGTGGAAAAACTGCATTTTAAAAAAAAATCTTTTTTTGAAAAAATGATTTTTTTCTCATATCATAATTGTAATGTTATATAAAATTAAAAATGTGGTTAATACTATTTATAAATTCTAGTTTATATAATATTTTAATAACATATCATTGTTTAGTGAAACTCGGTATTGCGTATAACCCAAGCTATCGAGGAAGGTTGCTCTTACGTGTAATGCAAGCCAAGCCAGTGTTGCGTGTAGTGAAAGCTTCCTTTAGTGTTGTGTATAACATAAGACATAAAAAAATATTTCTCATAAAATCTCAGGGTGTTACATTTTACCCCCCTTAAAATTAATTTCGTCCTCTAAATTCGTCACTTCGTAACAAACAGATGAGGATACCTATCCCTCATCATATCCTCAAGTTACCATGTAGCTTCTTCTAATTGGTGGTTCCTCCATAAAACTTTAACCAAGAGAGTGGTCTTATTTTGTAGAACTTTTTCGCTATGATCGAGAATCTATATGGGCTGTTCTTTATAAGAAAGTTCTTGCTCCAGCAGTACAACTTCTGAGCTTAGTACATGTGAAGGATCAGGTATGTACTTTCTCAGGAGAGATACATGGAACACATCATGAACTTGAGAGAGATTTGGTGGAAGTTACAATTGGTAAGCTACCTTCCCAACACAATCCAGTATTTCTAAAGGACCGATATACCTGGGGCTTAGCTTGCCCTTCTTTCCTAATCTCATTACTCTCTTTCAGGGAGATATTCGTAAGAAAACTTTATCACCCACTTCAAACTCTAGGTCTTTTCTTCAGTTGTCGGCATAAATTTTTTATCGACTCTAAGATGATCTTATGTGTTGTTGAATAGATCTGACCTTTTCTTCCATATCATCAACAAGATCAGGTCCTAATATCTTTCTTTTCCTAACTTCATCCCAACAAGTTGGAGTTCTGCATTTCTTTCCATAGAGAGCTTCATAAGGTGTCATCTGAATACTAGAGTGAAAGATACTATTATAAGAAAATTCCACCAAAGTTAGGTGTCGATCCCATCCACCTTTGAAATCCATAGAGAAATCTCTCAACATGTCTTCCAAATTTTGAATTTTCCCCTCATACTGACCGTCTGTCTGAGGATGATAGGTAGTGATGAAACATAACTCTGTATCCAGAGCATGTTGAAGACTTCACCAGAACTTCGAGGTAAACCTCGGATCCCGATCAGATATAATGGAAAGTGGTACTCCATGCAATATTACCACTTCCTTTACATATATCATGGAAATCTTATCAAGAGAGAAATGTTCTCTAATAAAAATTAAGTGCGCCAACTTCGTAATACGATCAACTATAACCCAGATAGCATTATTGAATTTGGATGTTTTGGGAAGTCCGATGACAAAGTCCATAGTGATGTTTTCCCATTTCCATTCTGGTATGGGTAATGGTTGTAACATCCCCTTAGACTTTTGTCTCTCATCTTTAACTTGTTGACAAACAAAGCATCGATAGACATATTTGGTGATATCTTTTTTCATGTCATCCCACCAAAATTACTCTTTTAGGTCCATGTACATCTTTGTACTTCCAGGATGAATAGAGAATGAAAAAATATGAGCCTCATCCAGCAGATCCTTCTTTAATTCTTGTATGGGAGGAATACATACATGGTTCCTAACCTTATTATCCCATCACAATCAAGGTTGAATCCAGGAACATTTCTCACCTTCTTTTGAATCCCAACATCCTCCTTCTGCACCTCTTTAATCTTCACTTGTATAGATGGTCGAACATTTATTTGAGAAAGATAATATATCTCCCATTTTATTAGAATTCCAAGATCTATCCTTTGTAAATCCATAAATATTGGATCCTTTGTGATCCTCATCATGGATAAGCTAGTAGGGTATTGTCAACTTAATGTGTCTTCCACCTTGTTTGCTTTCCCAGGGTGGTAATGAATTGAGCAATCGTAATCCTTAATCAACTCCAACCATCTTCTTTCGCGCATATTCATCTCCTTTTGTGTGAAAATATACTTTAAACTTTTATGATCAGTATAAATATCACACCTTTCACCATAAAGATAATGCCTCCAAATCTTTAATGCAAAGATTACCGCAGCTAACTCCAAATCATGAGTTGGGTAATTTTTCTCATGGATTTTCAACTGTTGTGAGGCATAAGATATCACCATATCATTTTGCATGAGAACACACCCAATCCCCTTCTTGGATTCATCATTGTAGATCACAAACCTTTCTCCACTACAAGGCAATGTGAGCACAGGTGCACTGACTAACCTTCTTTTTAGCTCTTTGAAATTCTCTTCACATTCCTCAGTCTAAACAAACTTAACTCCTTTCCGAGTCAATTTGGTGAGTGGGTTAGATAATCTTGAAACAACTTTCACAAAACGTCGATAATACCCATATAAACCAATAAAAATTTGGATTTTAGTTACTGTTGTTGGTCTCGATCGTCTTTTAATAACCTCCGCTTTTGCTGGATCCACAAATATCCCCTCTTTTGAGATTATGTGACCCGGAAATGAATCTTTTTGAAGAAAAAAATCACACTTGTTAAATTTGGAATAAATCTTATCCTTTCCTAGGGTATTCAATACAATTCTCAAGTGATCTTCATGTTCTTACTTACTCTTTGAATAGACAAGAATATCGTCTATAAAGACTACCACAAACTGATCAATATTGTCTCTAAAGACTCTATTCATTAGATCAATGAAGATAGTAGGGGCATTATTAAGACCAAAGGCATCACTATAAATTCATAGTGTCCATACCTTGTATGTAATGTTGTCTTTGATATATCATCCTTTTTTACCCTTAGTTGATGGTATCGTGAACAAAGATCAATCTTGGAAAAGTATTGAGCTCCACGTAGTTGCTCAAATAAGTCATCAATGCATGGGAGAGGATATTTGTTCTTGATAGTGATCTTGTTAAGTTCTCGATAATCAATGCAAAGTCTCATTGATATATCTTTATTCTTAACAAACAGAACAGGTGCTCCCCAAGGTGATGCACTAGGGAATATGAATCACTTATCAAGATTCTCTTGGAGTTGCTTCTTTAATTCCTGCAACTCAATTGGGGCCATTATATAAGGTGTCTTTGAAATGGGCATAGCACCCAGTATGAGTTCTATTGAAAACAAAACTTCATGATTTGTTGGAAGACCTATCAATTCCTCTGGAAATACATCATCAAACTCCCATATAATGGGAATATTATTAATCGTGAGTTTATCTCCAACCATTTGAGATAAATAACCTTCATTTATTGGAATCAATACCCATAAGATGGAAGAAATTTCCACTGGAAGGTTATATTCATCCTTGCATCGATAAATAATCATAGATTGATCAGGAATATGAAATGTGACTTCCCTTATTTGGAAATTGATATGAGATACATATAAAGAAAGCCAATCCATGCCAATAATCACATCAAATTCCACTATAGGAAGGATCACAAGATTTGCAAGAAGCACTTTCCCACAAACTTCAATCGGAGAAGAATTGTAAACTTTTGATGCAACTGTTGTGCCATTAGGAGTTTTCATAGCTAAATCAATATCTAATTGTTGAGGTAATATGGCAATACCCTTAGAAAATTCTTTATAAATAAAAGAGTGGGTGGATCCGGAATCAAATAAAACATTTTCTACTTTAGAGTGGACGGTAAGTGTACCTTTCACCACTTCATTATCATACTCCAAATCGCTGATAGTAATTGCATGTGACTTTCCTTTGTCATTGGTCTTAAGAGTTTTTTGATGTCAATCATCATCCATAAACCTTGGATTAGGACATTGATTAGCATAACGCCCCATTTTCTTTCACTTGTAACATTGAAGTGTAGGAGGTGCATTCTATGTATCCCTTTCTTTGTTTGCATCATTAGACATCTTCTTCCCATTACTTCAAAATTCAATTTCCTGATGACCTTATTTTCCACACTTAAAACATTTACTTTTCCCTTTAAGACAATTCTCTCCATGTTTCTTTCCACACTTTGAGCATAAAGAAAAAATCATCTTCTTTTTAGTGTGGTCTTTAGATTTTCCTTGGAATTCCATTTTTCTCTTCTTATCAAACCCATATAACTGATGGGTTACTCCAACCTCCATCTCAACCTTGAGAGCACATCAAACAATTTCCTCATAGCTATTGAAGTCCATTATGGATAATGCCCTTAGTAGACTTGGTTTTATTCCACTAAAGAATCGATCGATCTTACTCTCATGTTGGATAATAATCCTAGAAGAGTACCTTGCAAGTCTTGTAAAATTTGCTTCGTAGGTACCAACAGATTCATCATCCTTTTGCTTCAGTTCAAGAAACTCCTCCATCTTTGTTTGAAGAATACGAGGGAAGTACTTATTGAAAAATAAGTTCTTGAACTCGTCCCATTCCATGGACTCAATTTCATCCCTTTGCCTTGTATTCTTGACAAGATTCCACCATTGATCAGCTTCACCTTCCAAACGATATACTGCTAAGATGACTTTATCATGTTCAGAATATTGCAGGACCGAAAATATCTTTTCAGTGGTACTGATCCATTGTT
Source organism: Viscum album (assembly GCA_963277665.1). Taxonomy (NCBI): domain Eukaryota; kingdom Viridiplantae; phylum Streptophyta; class Magnoliopsida; order Santalales; family Viscaceae; genus Viscum; species Viscum album. The sequence goes on along the minus strand of OY728138.1, from coordinate 48,350,899 downwards.
CAGGCACTAATGGATTAGAAGAACTGCTGAATGAAGTTGGACGCTGCATCATGAAGGATTCAACAGAATTTTGCTCTTTCCTTTTCTCGTTTGGAAGGCCTTCCTGATTCATAGCTTGATAAATTTGTGTGATCATGGCTACAAGATTTTTCATTCCAGCTCCCATAACGTTTGGTTGCTCAGGGGGACAATCATTTCATTGCTCGTTGCATTCAGAATTAACACGGTTCCTTCGGGTTCCAGCCATTGACTAAAACCAAGAAGCATAGTGTGAGAAACACTAATCATAACAGGAAAACCACATAATCAATAATAAAATTTCACACTTTAGCTCTTATCATAGGTTATTCATGGCCATTTCTAAAACAATAAGATTGTGTCCTATGCTTAGACATATCCTTAGGGTTCTTACTAAGGCTTTCACATCCTAGTTTCCAAAGGTTACTATACCTTTCCTATAATACCAACTATAAGGACCCATAATTTACGTACATTGTTATTACTTCAGAATTGAAGCATATTTATTACAACATATAACAGAACCATGATAGGACCGTATAGGTATAGTTTCTTCAGAAACTAGGAAACATAAACAACTGGTTCATAAATCTTCTACATTGTCTCTCGTTTATTTCATCATATCTAGAGTCCCTTTTGGCATATCCTACTTAATAACCTTCTTCCTGGCCTGGGGAAAAGAAAACATACAAAGGGTGATATCAAATGCTCAGTAAGGGAAAACAAAGAAAATATCAATCATATCATATTCATAAGAACATAACATTTTGAAAAGCTTATCCTGTAAAAGAGATCATAATATCATGACATGGGATAAGTCATAGTAGTGAAATGTAATCCCAATAATCATAACATAAGACATTAAACTTTGTGGCATACACACATAATCATAGAAAATCATTTCATATTAGTCAAGACTCATTTTCAAGACCATCATAGTGGATAAAGTTCATTACTGAACCGAGATCACTCCTCGTTCCAGCCATGTATCACTGAAACGGATTAACTTGCCATTCCAGACATGTCTATCTCATGAGATATAAATATTTACCCAATGCATTGGATGGAGATATAGGTCCAACCCTTCTCATAATGAAACCATTCTTATGTGTGCCATAAAATCCTAAATCATACATCATAGCATAACCCATGTAATAAAAATGGGATTCTTAAACATCAAGCCATCATAACATAATCCATATAAGATAAAGGACTTCATAAAAATAATTTCATCATAACATAATCAAATCAATGTAATAATAGGGATATAAACCTAACCCTATATCATCTTAGATGGAAAATAATTTTGATAAAACACTTGAACTCAATTCTTGAGGAAAATATCCTTTCTTCTTCAAAATCATTCTCTTTTCTCAAAATGACATAAAATTTTAAAAGAAATGATTATTTGTTGAAAATAATCATGAAATCTTGCATAAGAAGATTTATTTAAATAAGGAGTTATTAAACCGTAAAAATCCATTCATGCCGTATAAGTTAAAAAATCATTCTCCTTGTACTTTTGCTAGAAAAGTCAAAAAGTACTTCGTATGGTAAACAAAAGAAAGATTTCTTCCATACCTTGTGGTAAAAGTAAAAAAAAGGGTAAAAATGACTTTAAAAATACATGGAAGAATAGTAAACATTTTATGAAAACATTTTTAGAAAACATGGACATTGATGATAAATATAACCCCAGTAAATACTTACGAATAAACAATCTCGGATAAGAATGAGATTGGAATAATTATCCCTTACCTTAGGTCTGATATGCTTTGTGTGTATCCGAACCTACTGTATAATGATTTAAATAATGTTAGGGATATATTAAATAATAATAATTAATTTTATTATAACATTTATGATCATATTTTCATCCGTTTGTTAGTAACATTTCATCGTTACTCATTGTTTGGGTATTAACTGCTTTATTTTCATACGTATGTTTTGTCGGATAAGTTCATATTCCTCTTTTTAGGTTATAGTTATATAATTTAAAGAATGGTATTAGTATACTATATATCATATTTATTCATTCAATTCTTTTATATAATCATGGTTTAATGAAGATCATGTAGAATGAATCTCATCGCACTGTGGAGATGGTAAGTCGTACGTACGCACGAGCGACGATATCGTTCCCATAATTATTGAATGGTATTGGAGTGGATGAAAGAATATCTCAGAATTATTATCATGTTATAATAACCATATATATTTATTCTTTACACCATTATACCCATCCAAGTAAGGTGGTGGGGGAAAACAGATTACACCACGGAGTGGAGATGGTATTCCGTACGTACGCACGCGCGGTGATTTCGTTTTCTATAGGATGAATAGAAGGTGAAATGGGGTTGTTTCATATTTATAATAACATATCAGTATATGAGTGATACTTATGTTATTAATTTATAATTAAACAAATAAATAAGAGGAAGTATAAGAAGAAATAAATTTTAAAGAATCGGTAAAGGATATTACCTCTTCTTTGACGAGCCTCTTCTAAACCCCATCTTAGGGCATTAAAGTTGGTATTTGAAGAAGACCAGGACCTCTAGTATGTTTCTAGGGAAGTGTAGAAGAGAAATGGATAGGGTTTTTCCAATCTTGAAGGCTAAAAATGTTATGAAGAGGAGAGGGAGGAGGTGCCCTTTTATAAGAGAGGAGAGGGACACTTTTGGAAACCTCTAAAATATTAATTTATAATAAACCCAAACCCCACTTAAAAACTTCCAAAATGACTCAAATTCGAATATGAGATGATATAGGGTAGAAATATCATCATAAAATAAAATTTATACATGTTGGGAATTTATTTTAAACCTTATCAACTTGATTTATTCTTATTTGATCTATTTGATTTTATTAGTGGTAATAATATTCTAAATTTTAAATTGTTATAAATAATTACTTGTGTGTTGTGAATTTTCAATAATTGGATACTTTATGACATTTTAGATGATATAAATTTCAATTTATAATTTTTAAATATTTTTATGATTTTTAAACAATTTAATAATATGTTATTTTTATAAAATAACAATAGTGTCAATTTTGACACTATTAATTTATTTGAATTTAAATAAAATCCAAAAAGAGGAAATATTAAAAAAAATATTTAATAGATTTATAACATGTCATATTTATCTAGAAAATTCGTGGATCACATTAAATAGTTCATATAATATTTATTTTAATATTTTTAAAACCATTTATTCGATATTTCAATCAATAAAATAATTTCTACATCACTATTGTGTCATAATTAATGATAATTATTTAATCCCTAAAAATTCTAAATAAATTAAAATTACGTAGATAATTTTATTGGATTTCTGGAGACTATTTATGTTTGATCTTTTATGAATTTTATCACCAAATTAAAATTATTACACTTATAAGATATAAGAGAGTGACATGTTGTCACTTTCTTTGGTTTTAATAATAATTACATCATTTTCATGGTAAAAAGTCCATGAAATGAATCTATTCAGACCCTTAGGTGATATGAGTCTACTTATATTCATCCAATATAATTTTTTCAGGTGTTATAATAATTTTATAATATTATTTTTACCCTTAATTGCCTGATTTACCTTTAACTGTGGTAAATAAAATTTACCGTAGTTGCTATTTATAATGCCCAAAAATAAAAATTTGCCGATTAACATAATTTAGACCTAATTATTCCAAATATGGAATCCATTTTTCCAAATTCAATACACAAAAGTTGCAGAAATTAATTTAAAAATTAATCACGTTGTTGAGAAAACGAGTTTTAAAATTTAAAACATTGCAAAAGATTGAAATATTTATACCTATGAATTCAATGTAAAATTAATGATAATGACATAAATTATATTAAATGTTAAAAATATATTCTATTTATACTTTAAAACCATTAAATTTTATAATTTAACCATAAAATTATCTTGATGAAAAAAGTTGTTTTTAAGAAAAATTTAGCATAATTTTACTATTCATCAAAATATGAAAGTTATCAGAAAAGTATCAAAAATTTATCCAATATAAATTTTTATATCCCGATTCAAAAGAATAAGTTTATTTTGTCAAATTGAACTCATAAAATTTTCAAAAATTAGATTTAAAATGGGTGCCCCATCAAAGGGTGGAAAAACTGCATTTTTGAAAAAAAATAATTCTTTAATCCGAAAAATTGATTTTTTTTCATATCATAATTCTAATGTTATATAAAATTCAAATTATGGTTAATAATATTTATAACTGCGAGTTTATATAATATTTTAATAACACATCGCTGTTTAGTGAAACTCGGTATTGCGTACAACGCAAGCTATCGAGGAAGGTTGCTCTTACGTGTAACGCAAGCCAAGCCAGTGTTGCGTGTAGTGAAAGATTCTTTTGGTGTTGCGTATAACATAAGACATAAAAAAAATATTTCTCATAAAATCTCAGGGTTCTACAATACGGCTCATTCCTACACATCAAAAAATACTTATGGATCATTATCCTAAAGTATCAAAACAATTAGAATGTGTTTTCTCAGTTTCGAGTATCTAAAATGTCAATTTTAAATAAAAAGACACACTTAGAGTCACACTGGTCACACCGTGCATCAGATTGACATACAGTTGATTTCTGCATGTCACAAATGACTTAAGGATCGTTTTCTTAAAGTATCAAAATAATATTAATGTGCTTTCTCATTTTTGAGTAAGTCGCATGTCTTTTTTACTAAAATGTCAATTTAAACTAAAAACATGAACTTTGAGTCATACCAGTCACATTGTGTGTTAGTTTGATGTGAGACTGATTCCTACATGTCACAAATGAATTATAAATCATTATCCTAAAGTATCAAGACAATTTGAGTGAATTTTCTCAATTTTTTATGAGTGACACATGTTTTTTTAACTAAATTGTCAATTTCAAGATGATAACGGACACTTTGAGTCATATCAAGTACACCATGTATCGTATTAAGGTTTGACTGATTCCAAAAAGTCAAAAATTACTTATAGATTATTTTTCTAAAGTATCAAAGCAATCGTAACGTGTTTTATCCATTTTAAGTATGTGACATGTGTTTTGAACTAAAATGTCAATTTTAAGTAAAAGGACACAATTGGAGTCATACTAGTCATATTGTGTGTCCGATCTAAGTGTAATTGATTCATACATCTCACAAATGACTTAAGGATAGTTTTTATAAAGTATCAAAAAAATAAGAATGTTTTTTCTTGGTTTTAAGTATGTCGTGTGTCTTTTTTACTAAAATGTCAATTTAAATTGAAAGCACACACTTTGAGTCATATCGGTCACATCATGTGTTGGTTTGATGTGAGAATGATCCCTACATGTCCCAAATGACTTATGAATCATTTTCCTAAAGTATCAGGACAATCTGAGAATATTTTATTGATTTTCAGTGAGTAACACATGTTTTTAACTAAATTGTCAATTTTAAAATGATAATGGACACTTTGAGTCATACCAAGAACACCATGTACCGAACTGAGGTTTAGATGATTCCTTCATGTCACAAATGACTTATGAATCATTGCCCTAAAGTATCAAAACAATCAGAATGCATTTTCTCGATTTTGAGTATGTTCCAGATCCTTTTTTTTAATTTTCCAAATATCCACTTTATGGGCAAGTGGGAACCTTACAAAGTTCCAGATTCAAAAAACAAAACATCCCAAAAATTGATATTCAACCTTCAAAAAATCCCACCCAGATTTCCACATTCAAATCTAAAAATTCAAAATCCAGAAGCACTCCTCCAGCCCTGCGCCTTACCGGAATCGATGCCACATGACGCCATCTTCATCATCACTGCAACTCATCAACATTGACCCTACCATCTTCGGAACCGTCGCACCACACCAGTAACACCTAATCATCACAGAAATTCAAAACATGATCCAAAAAACAATTCACCCCAAACCGTATACATCCTCCATTCCAGTCTGAGAATTTTTCCCATAAAAGACTCTACCCTAAACCACAGGAGCTTCTGGTTCATCAAAAAGAACTCTGCTTCATCAAAAAAAACACCTGCAACATCATAAATTCCACTTCCAAAGGCCAAATCCGAAATCCAAAAACCCCGTAAGCAAATCATCGATACAAGAAGGTCTGAGGAGCATTGCCAACCTACGCAACGCAAATCCGAAAACTCCGGAGTAGATTCATTTAAATCATCCAACCACAAAAACGCATCAAAAGAAAGGCACAACAATAGGCAAATCCAGAATAAAAAGAAAAAAAGAGGATGAGAAATAGAACCCATCGCCATGCCGGGACGCCATAGATCAACCAACCAAAACCCATCACCGCCAATAGTCCGACCGTAGAATACCACCACAAACCTTCAATGCATTCAATCTGCCGCAGATCATGACCACAACCCTCAAGCTCCGACAGACCAGGACGATGTCGCGCCTCCAGTAACCGCGATCCCACAAACACTCCAAAGAGTGTTCCGGTGAATGAAGCGACCTCGTCTCAAATCATTCTTACGCCCGAGAATTGTGAACTGAAGCACAGTGGAGCCTGTAGCTTGAACCATGGAACGAGGGAGAGCCGCAAACACGACACGAAGAACACCGGAAGAGATCGAAGCAGATCCACCGCGGGGAAGAGGAAGGCGGCGACGGGGGAAACCCTAGCGATTTAAGCCCTTTACGGGCTCATCCTCTCTGCCTCTTCTTTCATCGAGGAAAAACCATTTGATCCGATTTTGAGTATGTGACGTGTGTTTTAAACTAAAATGTAAATTTTAAATAAAAGGACACTCTTAGAGTCATACCGGTCACACCGTGTGTCATACTAATTCAAGATTTATTACTACATGTCACAAATGACTTAAGGATCATTTTTCTAAAGTATCAAAACAATCTGAATGTGTTTGCTCAGTTTTTATGCCGCGTGTCTTTTTTACTAAAATATCAATTTAAACTGAAAACACACACTTTGAGTCATACTGGTCACATCGTGTGTCGGTTTGATATGTGACTAATTTATACACACCCAAAATGAATTAAAAATTATTTTCCTAAAGTATCAAGATAATTCAAGTATGTTTTATTGGTTTTTAGTGAGTGACACATGTTTTTAACTAAACTATCAATTTTAAATAGATAACAGACACTTTGAGTCATCCCGGGCACACTGTGTATTAGATTGAGGTGTGGATGATTCTTACACATAAAAAATGACTTATGAATCAATTTACTAAAGTATAAAAATAATCTGAATGTTTTTTCTCTTTTTTGAGTATGTGATGTGTGTTTTGAACTAAAATGTCAATTTCAAATAAAAGGACACACTTGGAGTCATACCAGTCACACCATGCATCAGATTGACATGAAGTTGATTCCTACATGTCACAAATGACTTAAAGATAATTTTTCTAAAGTATCAAACAATCTGAATATGTTTTCTTGGTTCTGAGTATGACACACATCTTTTTTTTACTAAAATCTCAATTTAAACTAAAAACATGCATTTTGAGTCCTACCAGTCACATCATGTGTCGATTTGATGTGAGACTAATTCCCACACCTCACAAATGACTTATGAATTTTTTTCTTAATGTATCAAGCCAATTTGATCATGTTTTATCAGTCTTTAGGTAGCCAAACCTGTTTTTAACTAAATTGTTAATTTTAAACTGATAACGTACACTTTGAGTCATACCATGCACATTGTGTATCGGATTGAGGTGATACTAATTCCTACACATCATAAATGACTTATGGATCATTTTCCTAAATTATCAAAACAATTGTAATGTTTTTTCTTAGTTTTGAGTATGTGATGTGTGTTTTGAACTAAAATGTTAATTTTAAATAAAAGGACACACTAGGAGTCATATTGGTCGCATCATGCATTGGATTGACATGTGGTTGATTCATGCATGTCATAAATGACTTAAGGATCATTTTCATAAATTATCAAAACAATTGGATTATGATTTCTTGGTTTTGAGTATGTCACATGTCTTTTTTACTAAAATTTCAATTTAAACCAAAAACATGCACTTTGAGTCATACCAGTCACATCGTGTGTCAGTTTAATGTGAGACTGATTCCTATACATCACAAATGATTTATGATTCATTTTTTAAAGTATCAAGATAATTTGAGTGTGTTTTATCTGTTTTTAGTGAGTGACACATGTTTTTAACTAAATTGTCAATTTTAACTAATAAAAGACACTTTGAGTCATACTGAACCCGCCGTGTATCAGATTCAGGTGTGGATAATTTCTACACATTAAAAATGACTTTGCATCATTTTTCTAAAGTATAAAAACAATAAAAATGTGTTTTATTAGTATTGATTATGTGATTGTGTTTTGAACTAAAATGTCAATTTTAAATAAAAGGATACACTTGGAGTCATACCGGTCACATCATGTATCAGATTGATGTGAAGTTGATTCCTACATGTTAAAAATGAATTAAGGATCATTTTTATAAAGTATCAAAACAATATGAATGTTTTTTCTTAGTTTTGAGTATGTCACATGTCTTTTTTACTAAAATGTCAATTTAAACTAAAAACATGCACTTTGATTCATATCAGTCACATCATGTGTCAGTTTGATATGAGACTGATTACTACAAATCAAAAATGACTTATGATTTTTTATTAAAGTATCAAGATAATTTGAGCATGTTTTCTTCGTTTTAGGTGAGTGACACACACTTTTAACTAAATTATCTATTTTAAACTAATAACAGACACTTTGAGTCATATCGAGCCCACTGTGTATCATATTGAGGTGTGTATTTTTTCTACACATCACAAATGAATTATGGATAATTGTACTAAACTATCAAATAAATCAGAATGTTTTTTCTTGAGTTTTAGTATGTGGGGTTTGTTTTGAACTAAATGTCAATTTTAAATAATATGACACATTTAAAGCTATACTTGTCACACCACACATTAGATTAATTTGTAGTTGATTCTTACATACACTACGACAAAACACGCCTTTAATAGTACTAGAATCAGACTTTATCAATGCTAGAAAAGCACTAAATACCTCATCACAGTTAAAATTTCATGGCTTTTATCAACGCTTTCAAAAGCACTGATAAATGGGTTCTTTTATTAGTGTCTTTATTTTCACTGATAAGAGAATGATTTATCAATCCATTTAAAAGAGCTGATAAAGATGTACTTTATCAACATCTATATAAGCACTGATAAATGGTGTCTTTATAAGAACCTTTAGAAGTGATGATAAATCATACGTTTATCAGCGCATTTAGTAGCGTTGATAAAGGTTAAAACTGCAGTGTGATGTTGCAACACACTGCATCATGAGAAACAGGTGTAGTGTGCTGCACCAACACACTGCATCACCATAAATAACAACAAAAATTATAAAAATAAGATAAAAATAATAAATTCAATGAAATAAAATTTCTAACACAAATATAAGAAAAAGTGAAGACTATTATAGAGCATGCCACTTGTTTTTTTACTAAAATCAATGTAATTTTTGAATAAAAAGGCGCACTTGGAGTCATACCGGTCACACCATGAATCAGATTGAAGTGTGGTTAATCTCTACAAATCAAAAATTATGTATGGATCATTTTACTAAAGTAACAAAATAATTAGAATGTGTTTTCCCAGTTTTGAGTATGTTAGTTGTTTTTTTACTAAAATTAATGTCAATTTTGAATAAAAAACGCACTTAGAGTAATACCGAACACACTATGCATCAGATTGAGGTTCAGATAATCCCTACACATCCCAAATGAATCATGGGTCATTTTCCTAAAGTTACAAAACAATATGAATGTGTTTTCTTGGTTTTGAGTATTCCATGTGCGTTTTTTACTAAAATGTCATTTTAAAATGGAAACATGGACTTTGAGCCATACATGTGGCATCGTGTGTGGGTTTGAAATGATACTAATTCATACACATCAAAAATTAATTATGAATCATTGTTCCAAATTATCAAGACAAACCGAGCACATTTTCTCAGTTTTCAGTGAGTGACACTTTTTTGTATTAAAATGTCAATTTAAACTGATAATGGAAATTTGGAGTCATACTAGCCACACCGTGCATCAGATTGAGATGTAGTTGATCCCTACATATCAAAAATTATCTATGGATAATTTTACTAAATTACCAAAACAATTTGAATGTGTTTTCTCATTTTTGAGTATGTGAGTTGTTTTTTTCAGTAAAATTAATGTCAATTTTGAATAAAAAGACGCACTTGGATTCATACCGGTCACACCATGCATCAAATTGAGGTGAGGATGATTCTTAAATTTCCCAAATGATGTATGGGTAGTTTTCCTAAAGTAACAAAACAATATGAATACTTTTGATCAATTTTGAGTATGTTAGCTATTCTTTTCACTAAAATTAATGTCAATTTTGAATAAAAAGATGCACTTGTAGTCATACCAATCACACTGTGAATCGGATTCAGGAACGAATGATCCCTACACATCCCAAATGACTCATGGATCTTTTTACTAAAGTATAAAAATAATCAAAATGTGTTTCCTCATTTTTGAGTATGTCATTGTGTTTTTTACTAAAATGTCATTTTAAACTAGAAACACACACTTTGAGACATAAAAGTGGCATCATGTGTAGTTGTGACATGAGACTGATTCATACACATAATAAATGAATTATGAATGATTATCGAAAATTATAAATACAATCCGAGCGTGTTTGATCAATTTTTAGTGAGTGACACTTTTTGTATTAAAATGTCAATTTTAAACTAATAACAAACACTTGGAGTCATATCAGTCACACAATGAATCAGATTGATGTGAGGATGATCTCTTCACATAAAAAATTATGTATAGATAATTTTAATAAAGTACCAAAACAATACTAATGCATTTTCTCAGTTTTGAGTTTGTCAGTTGTTTTTTTCACTAAAATTAATGTCAATTTTGAATAAAAAGATGCACTTAGAGTCATACCGGTCACACCGTGCATCGGATTGAGGAACAACTAATACCTACACATCCCAAATGACTCATGGATAATTTTACTAAAGCAATAAAACAATATTAATGTGTTTGATTAATTTTGAGTATGCCATGTATGTTTTTTTATTAAAATGTCATTTTAAACTACACGCACTTTGAGCCATACAAGTGGCATCATGTGTGGGTTTGAAATTATACTGATTCATAGACATTAAAAATGAATTATGATTCATTTTCATAAATTATAAATACAATCCGAGTGTGTTTAATTTGTCTTCAGTGAGTAATACTTTTTTGTATTAAATGTCAATTTTAAACTGATAACGGACACTTGGAGTCATACCGGTCACACTGTGAATCGTATTGAAGTGTGAATGATCCATACATATCAAAAATGGCATATGTGTCATTTTCCTAAAGTACCAAAATAATAAAAATGTGTTTTCTCAGTTTTGAGTATGTCAGTTGTTTTTTCACTAAAATTAATGTCAATTTTGAATAAAAAGACGCAACTTGGAGTCATATCGGTCACATCGTGTATCATATTGAGGTGAGGTTGATCCATACATGTCTCAAATGATGTATTAATCATTTTACTAAAGTAAAAAAACAATATTAATATTTTTTTTTCAGTTTTGAGTATGTTAGTTTTTTTTCACTAAAATTAATGTCAATTTTGAATAAAAAGATGCACTTAGAGTCATACTAGTCACACCATGTGTTGGATTTAGAATAATTTGATCCATACATGTCACAAATTACTCATGGACCATTTTTAATAAAGTATCAAAACTATCATAATGCATTTTTTGAGTTTTGAGTATGCCACGTGTGTTTTTTACTAAAATGTCATTTTAAATTGGAAACACTTACTTTGATCCATATAGGTGGAATCATATGTGCATTTGTCATGAGACTGATTAATACACATCATAAATTAATTATGAGTCATTTTAACAAATTATCAAGACAATATGATCATGTTTACTTTATTTTTAGTGAGTGACACTTTTTTGTATTAAAATGTCAATTTTAAACTGATAACGGATACTTGGAGTCATACCGATCACACCATGTATCATATTGAGGTTCAGATGATCCCTACATGTCAAAAATGATGTATGTATAATTTTACTAAAGTAACAAAACAATTAGAATATTTTTTTTCTTAGTTTTGAGTTTGTCAGTTGTTTTTCTTCACTAAAATTAATGTCAATTTTGAATTAAAAGACACACTTGGATTCATAACGGTCACACCATGCGTCATATTGAGGCACGAATGATCTCTGCATGTCCCAAATGACTCATATATTTTTTTACTAATGTATCAAAATAATATTAATGTGTTTTCTCAGTTTTGAGTATGCCAGATTTGTTTTTTTACTAAAATGTCATTTTAAACTGGAAACACGTACTTTGAGCCATACATGTGGCATCATGTGTGGGTTTGAAATGAGGCTGATTCATACATGTTAAAAATTAATTATGAAATGTTTTACCCAATTATCAAGACAATCTGAGTGTGTTTTCTTAGTTTTCAGTGAGTGACACTTATTTATATTGAAATGTCAATTTTAAACTGATAATGGAAACTTGGAGTCATACCGGTCACACTGTGTATCTTATTGATTTTTTGATGATCCCTATATCTAAAAAATGACGTATGGATATTTTTTATAAATTACCAAAACAATATGAATATGTTTTCTCAGTTTTGAGTATGTTAGTTGTTTTTTTCACTAAAATTAATGTCAATTTTGAATAAAAAGATGCACTCTGAGTCATATCTGTCACACCGTGCATCATATTGAGGTGTGGTTTTTCCTTAAACATCCCAAATTATGTGTGTATAATTTTCCTAAAGTATCAAAACAATCTGAATATTTTTTTCTTGGTTTTGAGTAGGTCTGTTTTTATCACTAAAATTAATGTCAATTTTGAATAAAAAGACGTACTTGGAGTCATACCGGTCACACCATGCATCAGATTGAGGTGAATCTGATCTCTACATGTCCCAAATAACTCATGGATAGTTTTAATAATGTATGAAAACAGTTATAATGTGTTTACTTAGTTTTGAGTATGCCACATGTGTTTTTTACTAAAATGTCATTTTAAACTGGAAACACACACTTTGAGCCATACAAGTGGCATCATGTGTGGTTTGACATGAGACTAATTTATACATATCATAAATTAATTATTAATCACTTTCCCAAATTATCAATACAATACGATCATGTTTTCTTGATTTTCAGTGAGTGACACTTTTTTGTATTAAAATGTCAATTTTAAACTGATAATGGACACATAGAGTCATACCGGTCACACCATGCATCAGATTGAGGTTCATATGATCACTACATGTCACAAATGACTTATGAATAATTTTCCTAAAGTACCAAAATAATCCAAATGTGTTTTCTCAATTTTGAGTTTGTTAGTTGTTTTTTCACTAAAATTAATGTCAATTTTGAATAAAAAGACGCACTTGGAGTTATATCGGTAACACCATGAATTGGATTGAGGCATGACTGGTCCCTACATATCCCAAATGACTCATGGATCATTTTTATAAAGTACCAAAATAATATGAATGTGTTTTCTCAGTTTTGAGTAAGCCACGTGTGTTTTTTACTAAAATGTCATTTTAAACTAGAAACATACACAATGGATCTTATCTCAAGTGACAAGTGTTTTGTGAACTTTTAAATAATTTTTCTCAAAAAAACTCATGGTATGATACTTATTCTACTTCATTACCAAATTTTTTTATTATTTGCAAGCCAGCGATTCTTATCCTCCTCTGCCTCGATCTCCACCTTGGTCTTCGCCTCTACCTCCTCTTCCACATCGGTCATCGAATCCAACTTTTCATCTTCCTTCAACTATGCCTCCACCTTTTCCTTCAACTCCACTTCCACCTCCACCTTCACCTCCATGATTTCCCAACAATTTTATTATTTGAAGTTCAGTGCTTCTAAAAAAATTGATTTTTTCTATTATTATTTTTTCTTGGGAAAGAGATAAAAAATAATATATAAGCATTATGACTATTGATTCACACCACAAATATATTTCTAAGGTCATTACTCATACTAGATCACAAACATAGTATTTAATCACCTAAATTTGTTTTCGACATATATTCCAACAAAAATTACACTACCCACTCATCTCTAAACAAATTGATTTCTTCTTTTGAGTAACTCCATTGTCGGAAATCTTGATAGTACTGAGAAAATATAGACAAACAAATGATTATGAAATATATTTAATGAAATTGTAATTACCTTTAGAAATTACCTATTAGGGGATACTGGTTTTTTCATACATTATGATTTCTCTCATAAATTTGAAAACATAATATCCACAATTGATGTTATTATCATGTTTCAGACACTGCAAAAATACTGACCAAAATAAGTAATTTTTTTTAAATGTTTTGATAGTTAAATATTTATATATATAACTTAATTTGTTTCCATTTTTAGTAATCCAAAGGCTTTATCTTTTTAGACACCGACTTCATTCCATGATCTATCCTGTATTGAGCGATCATCCTATCATAAAAAAAAATCTCGTTAAAACACAGACTAAACATATAATTTTAAGTTTATCTATAAAATGTTGATTTTAGGGTATGAAGTATTCACAATACACATCATGTGTGGTCTTTTGGTTGCTTATCTATGCATTGAATCCAAAAAATAAATATTTGGGGTGTCTATATTGACTGCTATCAGAATCAAGCACCTTCTAAAAAAACAAAAAAACAAAAACCATATTTAATGTGATTAGATCATAGAGTTTTACCCTTGAAATGAAGTCATAAAAAAGAGTCTGTCATATCATGATTTTTTATTAAATTCTTTGAGTAACTTTTCTTTTTTCTAGTTAATTGCTTCCTCATTCAAAGTAAATTCTAGCGTAGAAATGATACAAGGATTAATGAATCCAAATAATGATTTTCATGATCTCACATTTATATACTTGAAATATAAACATATTTACAAAATATGAATATTTATTAACTTTAATAAACATATTTATCCCACTATTTTGGATAAACTTATTATGAAAATGTACCTTATGTAAGTATTCGAAACAAAGACGCCCAACCATTCATGCTTGAGAATCTCAGTTAGAGTCTTGAGGCTAGTAAAATCTATGAAGGAATCTCCATATATGTTTTATTCATATTTAATGAAATACGTTATTTTATATTTAAATGTGGTCTCTGCATGAAGTTGTAATGATAACAAATATTTCTTTGGAACTGGCGGGGATAAGGTACTCTCAGAAGGTCATTTTGTTTTCTTGGCTAATTCACTAGATTTTCTTGATTCGACCTTTCATTTATCCGATACCTTTCAACTGTTACATGTTTCTCATATGAAAAATTTTGTTAAAGACATTCCTCATGTATATTTATAAGATTAGACGTCCATGGTATGAATGCTCCAATATCAGTTTTGACCGTTGTAATATCCGGACCATCAAGTGGAGCATAAAACTCTGCAGTTGGATCATAAGCTACCTCAATCCCCACTCTCATGTGATTTTTTGGGAGGGGTTGATTGTGTAGCTGGTCTCCCATGATATTATAAACTATACCCATCGCAACACTATGGTACGTGGGTGTTGACAGATAAAAATCACATACAACTATACCCTGAAAAATTTTAGTAATATAAAGTTATTGGAAGTTGTTTGATTCACATTTAGGAGAAAGAGTAATGAAAAAATTGATTACCCCAGTTAAGGTATGTAGTTGGGGGGAATAAATAGTCTCAAATCTAATGGGATCATTTGGTTCATGTACGGGTCTTTTCTCCACTGCCGGTTCACTATGATTCTTTATTATACATTGGTCTACCAAACCAAAATGTAAAATAATATCTTGTAGTGAGTCTATTTGTGTCTTTAATCATCTCATCATATTATATATATCTTCATGTGGTTTTATCTTCTTGAAATATGTTTTAGGATAGAATCCAAAACCTAATCCTTTAACCCAACCATATTGTTCAGGCCGCTTCAAATCTACTAAAAGTCGCTTTCTTCTAGTACGACCATTGATAATTCTTGTGTATAAATCATATAAAAAATATGAACATATTTATTTTTATGTAATATTGTTATAAATCATAAAAAATTACAATTATGTCATACTTACACATTCTTCCCATCCTGCTTTTGTGTTTTCATCAACTAATATACCCTCCTTATTTACACGAGCCTCCTTCTATAGCACATGACGTGGGATGAAAGTGGCTTCAGATTTTGATTCATCAATATGAATATAAACAAAGGAATATATGTTATTTCATATCACATAATTAAAATTTTATTTTTGATTTAAAATACATATCAATTTCTTCTCTAATGAAGTGTGCCCCATCCTTCCTTTGCGATAGGGGTACGTTGGTTTTGATGCACATTATTTATTTTCAGCACTCTTTTGATATTTCATAAATTAAATTTTTTGAATAAAGTTAAATAAAATAAATAATGTCAAATAATATATTATCGACTTCAATTCACCTGAAATTATTTCTCATTGTGACGATTTTAGAAAGAAATTCATGTTTTCTACTTTATAATGTGTTCATAGCTAAGTGGTGGGTGGGGCTTTATTTTCCCCTCAACATCCCTAAGATGTAACTTTATCAGAAGAGTCTCGAAGCCTCTATGGTCTTTTATAGTGGCCATTAATACAAATTTATTATGGAAATATTATAAAATAAATGATGTCTGAAAGGAATAATGAAAACTAAATCAATGTTTTATTATATATTTTTTCAGTAAAATAGAGAAATTATATTGTAACATTACCATTATATCTTTCCAAACAATTTTCTTCGTTACAGGTTGGATGCAGTGACATGATTCAATATCAATTGGAACATTAATTTTTCATTGTGACCCAAATATAACTAATAAACATTGAATTGTTGGGGTCAATAGGTTGGTTGCATTGATTCCAACCAACCTCAAATTTTATACCTTGACTTCTTACCTTGATAATTTTATTCAAAAATGTGATGTTGCATCGTTGTTGTTTTTTCATCAACATGTTGTTGATCCCCTAATAATTCTACAGTTTCATCATCAACAATCTATTCTTACTCGAGATTGGTAACATCGTCATGTTCATAAGACATTGTCTGCATGAGTAGTCAAACATTTAATGTGTCTTGAATAAAAAAAATACAATACACTCTATGCATAAAAGTCCACAACCGCATGCATCTTGCACAAAAATTGTTGTTGCCTTGAATAGAGATATAATACTTTAATACTATAGTACAACTAACCTTAAATACATTTATTTAATATGTCCTCAAATTCTTGATTGTAATTCATATCTTTATAATGGATTTGAGGCTACTCATTCCCTCTTTCAAATTAGCCTTCCTCCCATCACTGTCTGGGAGTCATGTCATCAATGAACTTTGAAAAAACCATGATGGGAGGATGGATAGTTTGAAAAGGGATCCCCATCCATCATCAAGATATGGAATACAATCAAGTGTCTAAGGATTAAAGTTTCCTAGGAACCTACACTAATGTAATCACTCAAAAAGTCTCCTCAATTGAAGAGGAATTGGAATACCTTCACTATAATGGTCTGGAATAAATGAATATCACCCCACCTATATTGAACATCACTTTTTTCTACTCAAGGATTCCTCACCTTCCAATTTTGGATATTTTTTTAATCCACCAAAAGATCCCTCCAATAACATGCATCCCTTTAAAGGGTGAATTTTTCAACTTATTCTCAGTATTGATCTAGAATTTTTTTACTCTTATAAATGAAATGAATCTATTCAATGTAATTTTAAATTTATTATTATGATATATTAGCATAAAATCTTATAGTAACCATAGATACTCCCCATTATTGAAAAATATATCATATATAATTCTTTTCATACTTTATATATAATTTAAAAGATGTTAGAATCATTATTTTAAATATAAGTATGAAATAACTAACTAATAGTATCGATAAAGGGGGTTATTAAATAAACTTAATCAATGAATAAGTTATATAAACCTAATAATCACAAATAAGTAAATAATAATGCACTATTTATTTACTATTCATGTTTCTATTAATATAAATTTATAATTTATTCTAGAAAAAAAATAAAGACACATAAGAACATGAAATTTCATATATTCATACCGATTCCTACCAATCAACTCCTAAATAAGTGGCATGAGGCTTGAGAAGATAGATCAAGAAAAAATAAAAAATACACCCAACCATGATAAGGATAAACCACCAGTCCACAAGAACAAATCAAAAATACCATGTGTCCTATTCTGAAACTACATCAAGACCCTCAACACAACCACACAATTGAAGAAGGGTATATCCAAACAATGAGGCTCATCAAGGAAAACAAAACATATAAAAATAAATAAAAGAGTGAAACACTAGATTCCCAAGTCTCAACCATTTATACATATACAAAATAAATATCCTAATACGAGGTTTGAGATAAAGAAGATTCCATGTTCCCCACTCGATTTAGAGTCTCAATAGAGATTGAAACAAAATGAGTCTCCTCTAAATGAAGGGAGAAATCACTAAGAAGGTTATCCTAGGAGATAAAACCTCTAATATTTTATTTGAATATTTCAAGAGTAAGAATTTAAATGACACAAGATATGAACTCAACTAGTTAATGTCCAACATATCAAACTAAATAGTCCCTCCAAGACCACAGGACAAATCCAAAAGCATAAACACAAAAAAACACAACACCAACAAATTATAAAACTTATTTTTCTTGAAAATCACTAAATTTAAATAAAGAGTTTTAAAACATTACACTTGATTAAAAATAAAAAAACCATCTTTAGATTTTATTAATATTTAAAGACATTTTAAAATAAAGCTGGTTCATTTTAAATTATTTCCATAAAAATCAACATTTTTTACAAATAAATTTTCATAAAAACCATAATGAAATCAAATAATTTTTAAATAACTTTTATGACATGATAAATCAATTTTAAAATAAACCATTAAAAAGATTTAAGAACCTAAAATTTATTTATAAAATAAGAAAAAACCATTTTAACCCAAAAAAACATTTAAAATTTTCAAAACACTACACAAAAATAGATCAAATTCATTTCAAAAACGTCAAAAAACACCAACCAATCTTTAATTCATCCAAGTGAGAATTAACTTTAAGAGTAATTCAATAATTAAAAGTGGTTGAAATAATTCTAAAATGAAATGAAAAACTTCTTGCGGGTTTAGTGGAGTCCTTAGAACAATTCACATGGTTGGATAGACCATGGGGAACAGTCATGTAGCTCCATCTCTTCATCCACCATCACCCCAAGCTCAACCAAATACCAAAATCACTTAAAACTCATTGGTAATTTAAATATAAATTCTCATATCAAACACATAAAACTAATAAAAATCTCAATCAAATTCCAAGACTCAAGTCCAAAGTTCCCTAGAAAATCGTATCTCTAAACGAAAGAGAGTTTGTGACACTCTCCCCCGCACGCACCTCTCGAGTTCTGACAACCTAACTCCACACTCCCCTTACTATTAAAATAATAAATCTCACTTTAAAACTTAGGAACTCTGAAGAACCTATGCTCATATACCATTTTTCACAAACTTTCTAAAGTCATGTGTTAATGTTAAGGGATATAGATAACATGTTTGATAAATGGGTTAAACTTTTTAACGTTTAACTAAATTAAATTTGGTCATGTTATAAAGCCAGCATTATCTTTGTAGTAGCGTGTAGTGAAAAATCTATTTTATTTATCTATACAGGCCCATACACATATGTTGAATAACCTTACCATATGAAAACACCCTTCTCTTTCTTCGAAACCATTGTCTCTGGAGGAAAATGATGAAATAGGACCACTCATTGTATTTTTGTAGTGGGGAGAAGAGATGTAGGGTTCGTCATGGTTAAGAACAGCCCAAAAACACAAAATGCAGAACCCAAAACATCAAATAACGATAGAGGGAAAACAAAAAATAACATACAATGGATTATAGCTTTGATTAATCCAAGGGAACATAGAGGAGTTGTGCCGGTAGCAGAGGAGTTCTGTGAGAGCTTGAGAATCGTGAGTGACTGAGTCATGGTTAGGGTTTTTTAAATAGATCAAGGACACTTTTAACAGCACTTTTAGAAAAACACTGATAAAGATCCCTTTTATCAGTGCTAAATTTATAAACACTGATAAATCTCAAGCTTTATTAGCGCTAAAAAAGTGCTGATAAAAGACATATTTATTAGCGCTAATGTTTTAGCGTTGATAAAAGTTTTCTAATTATAATTATTTAAATAAATTTATTATAATTGTTTAATTATTTAAATAAATTTATTATAATTTTATAATTATTTAAATATATATAATTATTTATTTATAATTACATAAATATATATATTAAAAATAATATTTCTTTATTTATAATAATTATAAATATAGTAAATTTACATTTATAGATATATTTATTTATAAATATTCATTTACAAATATATTTTTAACATTATTAATGGATATATAATCTTAAATACATGCATTTTAAAAATGAGTGAAATTGAATAATTCAAAATGAGTACACTTTAAAAATATTAAAAAAATGGATAAGTTTTATTAATTAAATATAAGTTATTAAAAAAATGGATATATATATATATATAAATTGAAGTGGATGAATACATATTAAAAATACTAAAACACAGTAAATAAATATATATAAATAAATAATAGAAAATGATCAAATTCAATAATAAAATAAAAAAATATTAAAAATGAACACTCTAACTATAGAATTAAAAAAATTTGACCAATTAAAAACGTAATATATATTAAATGTATCATGTTATAATGAAATTCTAAAATATACTAAAATTTGAATAAATTACATAAATATTAGGTGTATGTGTTTCTATATATTGTCTAAATATATTTGTGTGTGTGTTTGCATATACAAATGAATTAACACACACACAGAGAGACACACACACACACACATATATATATATATATACATTAAATAAATGCAACACGTGATGTTTGATATAGGTTGAATTGAAAAATCAAACAACATTAAAATGAATAAGACATTAATATGTTTTTAATTTACAATTTATATATATTATACTTATTCATTTTATATTTCTATATTTAATATATAATATTTATTAATATTTATAATCTACATATATGTATATTAAATTTATTCATTTTTTATCAATAATTATTTAATTAATAAAATGTTTCATATTTTTCTTAATTTACTCATTTTATTTTTATTTGTTTAATTTTTCATTTTATTATAGACCTTTATCAGAGCTAAAAAAGAACCGATAAAGGGAAGCTTTTATTATTTCAAAAAACACACTGATAAAGGGTACCTTTTATCAATGCTAAAAAAATCTCTTATAAAGGGTTTCCTTTATGAGCGCTTATTTTAGCGCTGATAAAGATAGACTTTTTCAGAGAATTTTTCTAACACTGATAAATGCCAGTATTATTATAGGCTTGTTTTTGTAGTAGTGATATCACAAATGACTTATGGATCATTTTCCTAAAGTATCAAAATAATCTGAATGCGTTTGATCGGTTTTGAGTATTTCATGTGCCTTTTTTACTAAAATATCAATTTAAACTGAAAAAAAGTACTTTGAGTCATACCGGTCATATCATGTGTCGGTTTGACATGAGACTAATTCTTACATTTTATAAATGACTTATTAATCATTTTACTAAATTACAAAGGAAATTCGAGTGTTTTTTCTTAGGTTTCATTGAGTGGCACACGTTTTTGACTAAATTGACAATTTTAAATTGATAGTGGACACTTTGAGTCATATCGGGAAAATTATGTATCACATTGAGGTGTGGTTTATTCCTACACATCACAAATGAATTATGGATATTTTTCCTAAAGTATCAAAACAATTAGAATGCATTTTATCAGTTTTGAGTATGTGATGTGTGTTTTGAACTAAAATGTAAATTTTAAATAAAAGGAAACAACTGGAGTCATACTAGTCACACCTTGCATTATATTGACATGGGGTTGATTACTACATATCAAAAATGACTTTAGAATCATTTTTATAAAGTATAAAAATAATCAGATGGCATTTTCTTAGTTTTGAGTATGTCATTTGTCTTTTTTTTAATGTCAATTTAAACTGAAAACACGTACTTTGAGTCATACCAGTCACATCATATGTTGGTTTGACATGATATCAGTTCCTAAACATAAAAAATGACTGAATCATTTTAATAAAGTATCAATACAATCCAAGCATATTTTCTTGGTTTTCAGTGAGTAGAAAACACTTTTAACTAAATTGTCAATTTTAAACTCATAACAGACACTTTGAGTCATATGGGCCACACTGAGTATCATATTGAGGTACACCTAATTTCTACACATCAAAAATGACTTATGTATCATTTTACTAAAATATAAAAAACAATTGAAATGCATTTGATTGGTTTTGAGTATGTGATGTGTGTTTTGAACTAAAATTTCAAATTTAAATAAAAGGACACACTTGGAGTAATACCAATCACACCGTGTGTCAGATTGATGTGTAGTTGATTCCTACACATCACAAATGACTTAAGAATAATTTTAATATAGTATAAAAATAATCCAAATGTGTTTTCTCAGTTTTGATCATGCCACATTTCTTTTTTACTAAAATGTCAATTTAGATGGAAAACACACACTTTGAGTCATACTGGTCACATCATGCATTGGTTTGATGTGAGACTAGTTCCTACACATCACAAATAACTTATAAATATTTCTAATAAGTATCAAGACAATCCTAACATGTTTTCTAATTTGTCTAGTGAGTGGCACATGTTTTTAACTAAATTGTCAATTTTAAACCAATTATGGACACACATACATAAAATGGGGCTCTCCCCACACATCTATACCCACAGTTTAGATAATCCACAGATATAAAGATCCTAGAAAAATTTATACCCATAGTTTTAAAAAACCTTTGGTATAATTTGAGTTATACCGACAGTTTTTAAAAAACCATAGGTATATATCCTTCACATATCGAGATCCTTCTCCACTACTCATTGATGATCCCTAATTTCCCCTCCCCACCCATGAGCCTCAACCCCCCCCCCCCCAAAGTGACGCTTCTCTATCCAGCTCTTCTTCCTCTATTTTTAGTTTTTTTTTACAATATTTTAGAGGTAATATTTCCTGTTCACCTCTTATTTCTTCTCCCCTCACATAAGAAATGATGGGTTTTATTCTCCAGTGTTCTCCCCTAATTAAAGTATTTTTTTATCCCAATCTTATTTGATATTAGATTAGTGAGTTGTGAATCCTTTTTCTCTTCTGCTGGCGATTATTTTCATTTTTATCTATGCATGTGATTCTACTGGAGCATGTTGGAATCACTTATATCATCATGTTTTTAAATTTATAGTCTAATATAGATCAAATATAGTATATTAAATTCATATAAGTATTTTTTTTATTATAATTTCTTCATTTTGAAAACTATCTTAGGGATTCTTAGGAATTTAACTTAAATTTGAGATTCTTTTAGTGGAATATTTTAGGAATTTAGATATTTTTAGTGTTAGGAATCATATTTAAGTTAAATATAGGGGTTAATGTTGGTTTTTATTATCCTTGAGTTATGGGATTTAATTATTGAAATTTAATTTGTTATATCATGAACCATGGTTAAATTATTTATTAGATTGTTTTAACCCAAAAATAAATAATTTTATGATGATGTACATGATTATACTATTATAATTAAATCTGGAATATTTATTTATCTATGAAGGTTGGTTCTTCAAGAATTTACTTTGTATTTATAGTAATTGTCAATTATGTTTCATATAATTCAATATTATGATTTATACATGAATGAATGATAAAATATTCTTTCAAATAAAATATTTATATTTCACATGTTTAAGAATTTTAAAACCTTTATTATGTACAAATATTTATAGACTCTTTTGGTAAATATCATGAAATAATTATATAATATAGAATGTAAATATTTTTGGATCATATTAATTTTACAAAACATGGTTTCCATTGATAAAGTTTTACATAATAATTTAGTTCTTTAAGAAAAAATTAATGGTATAAACCTTAGTTTTACCTATTTTGATTAACTATTGAGTATAACTTAGTTCTTTATTAATTATACTTCCTTAGTTCATTTATCATGTTTTGAGTAGTTAGAAATTTATTTCCACTTCACATTAAATGAATTAAAAACCATATAACCACACTTTACCTTAATTAATAAGTTTTATCAATGGTAAAGTAATGGATGGGTTTCATAAAGTGAGATGGAATGGATTAATTATTTAGTCTTGACGGATCTTCCCAAAATTAAATACTACTTAAATTGAAATAGAACATCATGTAAAATATAATTTCATTATGTTTGAATAATATAAGTAATTTTAACCTTAAATAAAATCCTTTTATAAATAAATGTTATCCTCAATTATGTTTTAAAATGAGAAGACCTCTCTGGATAATAAATACACATTTTTCTACTATTATTCCTTAGTTGTTATTTATTATAATACATAAAACTTGTTTGGATTTCTATGAGTATGCCTTGGTTTTTTCTTATGATATGTATTGTTCTTTGTTTGGATGGATAATAGTACTCTATACTGGTCACTTTAATCATGAATTTTATCCAATTTGGTTTCCTATTAATGTTATTTAATTTCCTATACACTATACTTTTAATTTTTCTTTGAATTTAGATATCATTCTAGCATTAAGTCAGGGTAGTTGAAATTTTCATGTTTATTTCCCTATTATTAATCATATAAAAGGGGATATATTTCTATGATAGATCCCAAAATATGGTATCATATCCAGTGATGAATAGGTTTTGAAGGAAGGGATTGATATTTGGATACAATTACTCTATATGGGATAGGATCACGGTGCTATGACTCTCTCCAATTTCCCCTTTCCCAATATGATGAGCTTAAAGGTGTCTCAAATCCATATACACTTCCCCATTTCATATATCATAAAACTTCATGCTTCCATCTCCTTTATTAGATTTTGGATATATTTTTCTTATTTTAAAAATCTTAGTTTTTATGATATTAATATTGGATGATTATTTACATTTATATCAATTATGGTAGAATTTACATGTTATTATTATACCATGTTTTTGTGGTTTTGATGTTGGGGGACACATTGTTGTTATTCTTAAGTAAATTTTTTCCATCATAAAGACAAGTGTATTTAATTGGATTAATGTCATATTCAAAAGAAGGAAATTTTAAAAACAATTATTTCATAAAGACATGTATTTAATTAGATTGTGTAATAGTTTTTGCTCAATCCATGTATTATACTCTTTTTGGTTCATTATTTATAGGCATTTCTTATATCATATGTTGTTTCTCTTATTCTTTGTTTTGATAGATACTAGGATTCTTTGATGAATTTCATATTAAAATTGGTTGTAATGAATTTTTTAATTATGGTTTACATTTTTGATTTGAATATAATTTTTTTACCTGCAATAGAATAGATAGAAGTTGGATGTATCATGTTGATCATATTTCAACTGAGTTTCAAAATAATTTGGATATTTTTTTATATTTTTCATTCAATAATGTTTCAGATAGAGGTCGTAAAAATTTCAATGTTATAATTGTGTTGGAATACCATGGTTGTGTCAGGAAGAAGTTAACTACCATATAACAAAATCTAAATTTCAAAAAAAACTATTATGTATGGTATCAAAATAGAGAGATGAGAAAATATTATACTATTTGTGAATGGAAATAAATAATTGGTATGTAGAATTTTATATTTGATCGGTTTTAATTTGTGTATCATCATGAGATAGATATTATACCAGTGAAAAAAGACAATGATATCAATACACATGAGGAAAATAATGAAGATGATGATTTTGAGAGAGTAAAAAAATTAATGGATGATATCAGAACTCATGTATATTAGGAATATAATTAAATGAAAAATTTGTAATTTTATATCTTGTAAAAACCACGTGTGGAATTTCTAATACTGCCATTGATTATATTCTTACCTTTTTAAAGGAATTGCTTCCCAATGGTGTAGATATTCCCTCAAATCATTATAAGGAATGAAAGTTAATTAAGAAACTTGAAGTATATACTAATAAAATTCATGATTTTCCGAAAGATTATAGTTTATTTTTGGAGGAAACAACAAACCTTAATGACTGTAAAAAATGTGAAACATCTCAATAGAATGAAAATATAGATGGTACACCATCTCTTGTGTCATAAAAATTCATGTGGAACTTTTAATTGATTCCTATGATTCAAAATATATTCATGTATACAAAAATCTCAACCAATATGTGATGTAATGATACTGAGATAATTAAAGGTAATAATTATTTAGTTCATCTCTTAGATGGATTAGTATAGAGGTCCTTTGATGCACAACATATTTATTTTTCAACTGAAGTGTGTAATGTTAGGTTGGGTTTATCCTGTGATGTTTTTAATCCATTTGGTCATATGCTTACTGCTTACAGTACCCGAACAATTTTTATTCATGTTTATATTATTCCTACATGGATTTGTGTGAAAAATATTTCAATTAGTTGGGTATATTAATATATAGACCTTATGATCCTAGAAATGATATAGATATATACTTACAACTTTTAATGAGAGAGTTGAAGCAACTTTGGGTATGGGTGTATTCACATTTTATGCTTCTTCAAAAAATACATTTCAGATGTGTGCTACCCTTATATGGACTATAAATTATTTCCTTGCTTATGAAATGATTTCTTGTTGGAGTACGAAGGGAAAACTATTATGTCCTATTTGTGTGAAGAATGCATGACTGAGAAGTCTTAAATATTATCATAGTTTTAGTTTCATGGGGCATCAATGATTTTTTCCAATGGATCATCAATACAGGGATAATCCTTAGAGTTTAGATAATACTATTGAAATTGAACAACCACCTCAATGTATGTCATGAAATTATGTGCTTAATGAATTGAAAGATTTCATTTTTTCACTAGGTAAAGGTCATATGAAATCTAAAAATGGGAAGAATTTTGACACTAAATCCACTTATAGTTGGAAAAATAAAATTATTTTTTTGAGTTTTCATATTGGTCTACCAATTTTTTATTTAATTTTTTAGACTTGATTCACATTGAGAAAAATATATGTGAAATTTTTCTTTCAATTCTTCTAAATATCAAGGATAATGCCAAATATGACTTATGATCTCACCGGGGCTTGTTGGATAGGGGTATTTGACCAGAAATGCATCATGTGTGTATCTGTGAAAACAAATGGAAAGTTCCTTGTGATTATTATGTGATGAAACCTTTAGATAAAAATCAATTTCTTGAAGTATTTTATAATATCAAGGTTCTTGATGGCTATTCCAGGAACATATCTAAACAAGTCAATATAAATGAGTTTAAACTAAAATCCTTTAAAACTCATGATTATCACATCCTTCTTCATGAATTGATTACAATAAAAATATGACATTTACTATTTAATAATGTAAGAGTGAAGGTGATTAAATTATTCCATTTTTTTAGAAACATTTGTGTTAAAAGGTTATCTAAGTCTTTCTTGATAAAAATGAAGTAAGAGGCACCATTAATTTTGTGTGAGTTGGAAAAAAATTCCTCTATCACTTTTCACTTGAATACCACATTTAATAGTTCATATTCCAACTGAAACAATTCTAGGGGGACTTGTTTCTTTTCAGTGTATATATACAACTGAAAAAAATATGTTCATAATGAAATTTTACGCTTGAACCAATAATCATCCTAAAGGTTCCATTATGAGTGGTTATCTAGCTCAAGAATGTATGGATTTTTGTTCAATGTATTTATCTGATGTGAGCATAATACATAACCAGACAATGAGAAATGAAGATGAGAAGTATGGGGAAATTGAGCCCTCATTTCTATCTCTTCCCCAAATAGTAGGAATTCTTGGGTCATATACATTGGCTGCATTGAGCCTTGAAAAGCAAGATATGGAACATTGCACAGTTTTGTTTAACTATGGTTTGTTCGATGACTATATCAAGTATGTAATTTTAATATTTATATGTTATCTTATACTATTTAATTTCACATATACATTAAACTTTTATTATCAGTTTATGTAGGGAACATAAAAAAATTATAAGTAGTGTTCATCGATATTTTCCTTTGATAGGGAGAGAGGATTTTCACAGCAAAGAGTTTCTTGATTGGTTGAAATAAAAGGTATAAGAATTAATTTAATTAACTTAAAATGTATATATATATTTAATTTTATTATTCATATATATTTCAGGTATTGAATTTACCTGGTCACTCCATCTCTCAAAAATTATGATTGTTGGATTTTGGTCTCAATTCTTTGGTTCATGAATATAAATATTTAATAATCAATGCGTATAAATTTATTAAAACTGATTGATTAGTGAAAATGAGAACAAAACATGATGACATTATGTTAAATTCTATAATGGACTATTATTCTAGTGCATTAGATAGTAGGTCTTTATATGAAAATGTGTCTTATTATGGACTTGTTGAGAAAATATTGTTATTAAATTATTAATCTCATGGTCGATTCACTATGATGAAATGTAAATGGTTTGATTCAATAATGAAACATGATACATTTATTGATGATTATGGATTTAGATTTATTAATATGAATCTATTCATGGCTACAGATGAACTATATATTTTGGCATCAATGAAAAAACAAGTGTTTTATGTGAAAGATCATCTCAGACCTAATTACAGTTTCATTATTGAAGTAATCCCAAGAAATATTTTTCATGATGGTGGGGAAGAAATTGGACCCATTTTCACCCCCATTAGTGTTGACCAAAATATTGTATTTGATTACTCAAATTGTCCCATTATGAGAATTGATATTGAACCTGAAGTAGTGGTAGGTAATATATAGAAGCAACCATATATGTTCATAGTTCATTCATAATAAACCCATATATGTTCATAGTTCATTAATTTTACCTTGACATGGGTTTATTAGGTTGGTAATACTACAATTACTTTAATTTAGTTTCATTTTGTAGTGATATGTTTGTTTTAGTATTTTTTGTTTTCATTGCATTTAATTAGATTTATTTCACTTCAGAAACTCAGGTTTAAAATGGGGTTTTAAAAATGTATAACTTGGTTTTAAATTATAGTTTCTGAAACATTTTATGAAATTGTTTATGACTTATTTGACTTCTACATTTTATGCATAATTTTTAAAAATAGTTTCTAAAAATATGTACATTTCATTCTTATACAGATTATAAAAGATATTGAAGAAGTTTGAAGGAAGTGATATTTGATAATGATCGGTGGGTGTTTAAGCTATATAGTTCCCTTGGTGAGTATAATAATTATAATATTTTTCTTCTTCTTGATATTTAATATCATGTTCTTATTCTTTATCATTTTTTTTAGGGATATACAGTTGAAGTAGAGTTGACTTCTGCTCAACCTGCTCATATGGGTCTGAGCGGGGGCACTCCTAGAGCTGCACAGAGCACCCGTCGTACCCATTTATACCCTAAACAACCAATATACACCCCATATACCTTACCTTTTCATCCTCCACTTGATCCTCCAAGGATGTTTCTACACATGGCTCCATCATCATCATCATCTTATTTGGAATCTTCTTCTCATACCATGTCTACGCCGCCTCCAGGGATATTCCCACCTATTCCATATCCATATCTTATGATGTATCCTCAACTATTCTATCCTTATCATACCATGTCTACGCTAAATCCATTTTCTATTATCCATCCAATATTTGATGATTTTATTCATTCAGCTTCCACTCCAGTGCATGCAGATGACCCAATTCATGCATTGGAATAGGCATATCCTTCAGAGGTTGTTGATCCAGGACAGACCATGGATCCATCAGATATTAATGATTATACTGCATTAGGTTTTTTTATAAGTGTGTAAAATTATATCACATAATTTTTTTCCTATTGTAGTGTGATTTTTTTTCTTTCATCTATTCAATGAGATCTTCTAATAGGCGGCATGGGTGCACATGTATGCATGAATCCTAGAATCTCAAAACAAAAATAATGGTGGGTTACAATAAATACAATCAAATGATAGGTAAAAAATCCAGGTAGTATAGAAGTTTTATGGGAAATTTATCCAAGTACAATGATATCATTTTGGTGCAACCAGTCTCATGGAGTCATATTTGTAATGAAATCAAAGAGGAAACATGGGTGGAGATATGGGTAAGAAAAGTTATTAAATCGATATATATATTATTGTTGTATTTATATGAATTAACATGTTCATTTCAATATAAATTTAACTTTTCCAAAGATGAAGCTGCTAAGGTCGCACAGTTGATGGATACTGGGGAGTTCTGATGATTATATAAGAATGAGTTATATGTTGGTTGGAAGAGTAGAGTTGGTTTTTATTTAGAGGGTGTACCAATATCCCCTGACTGTACAAAAACACAATATCAAGAAATGATCTCATATTAGAAGAGTAATGAGTTTAAGGTATTCTTAATATTTAATGGTTTGCATTGAAAATTTAATTATTATTAATTGTATTGAAATTTTGTTTTTAGGATGCGTCGAGAAAAAAAGAACAAAGATGATATGAAGTAATTTCAAACTTTGGGGCACACTACAATGCCTGATCATGAGAGGTTCCAACTACTTTAATATTAATATAAATAATATCTATATTTATAAGGCTGGAAAATCCCCTTTAATGGCCAAATGGAAAAATGGCCAAATGTATAATTGGAAAAATGGATAAAGGGTCAATTGGAAAAATGGCCAAAATTACCAAATGATCAAAATTACAAAGTGACAGAATAACCAAATAACGTAAAACAAATATAATTGGATTGAAATGAACACACAATAGTAATCTATATCATACCCATGTTTATCATGACAAATAGTATGTATTGATCATGTTATTTCACTAGTATTAAATTTTTATTAAATCTATATTTAGATGCTTCTTCATTTTATGGATTCTTTCAACAGCTAAAATTTTAATTCATACTCGATTTATCAATTTAATATTGTTCAATAATGTAAATTTATAGCAATCGATGTTATTTTTAGTAAGAGGCATTGGGAATCGAAGGATGTGTGTCTCAAGAAAAATTATTCTACTTGAGTATGAAGAAAAAGGATGGAAGTTCTGAAATACACAGAAAAAAGAATATATTGTAATTCTTTTTATTGATATTTCAAATTTTGATACGTATTTCATAAATAAATATCTTGATTATACTTTCAATAGTGTGCCCTGGAGGCCCTTGATGATAAATAAGATGAAAACTTCAGGCTAAATGATCATTTGAGGCAGGTATTAGGTTAGGATCACCAGGGGATATTTTGATGTTGTCTCGGAAAAAATGTCACCCCCACTAGGTATTATCCCTCATTGGGTGCCTTTCAAATATATAGGATTAGTATTTCAATTTTTTTCACAGTGATCTTTTCAATTTTTAAAATACTACCTAAATTGTATTACAAATCCATTGAAAATATTTTTGTTTATTATATATAAACCCATATTCTATTTCCTTCAACATTTTCGACCTCTTTGATCCAATAAAATTTTCCACGTGTCTTCAATCGATGATTTGAGAATGGTATCTATTATAATCATGTAATTTTCTTCTTATTATTTTCCTTCATCGCTAAACATCTTGAAATTTTTTATTATATTGATGATGCCTTCTTCCAATTGAGTTACAAAGATAAAACTCCTAAATTATATTTACCAACTAAGGTGAAAAATTCATTATCGATCATCATTTTTATTACCTCGTTAGTTCTTCCCAAAAAATAAGAGAAATGATGATAAAAAACATATCAATTTGAAATAAACTGCTAAAATCATTGAAATAAGTTCAAATATTTAAGTTTATTTTTTTCATTTGGTGTCTGTAATTTTCAGTTCAAGTTTCTCATGTTTTATTTGAAATGAGTTGTATCTATCAGAACTTAGGGAATTATAACTTCCAATAGACATGAATTTTGATCCATAACTCTGTTTTATCTCTACAACTAGTCAAATAGAAGCTTGGGAAATGAACTAAAACTTGGTAAACATATTTAAAGTTATTTTTTTTGAAAAACTGACATCAAAAGTGAATTTTAATGTCAATTCCTAAAAAAATGATATTAAAAGTCTTATATGAGTAATTTTAACATCATTTTTTCATGAACCAACATTAAAAGTAGGATTTTAACATTGGTTACTAAATAACTGACGTAAAAAACCTTCCATGAGGACTTGTAACATCGGTTTGTATCAAAAAATGACTTTAAAACCCTTATATAATTAGACTTTTGATGTTAGTTTTCAAAAAAACCAGCGTTAAAAGATCGATGTTTTACTTTTTGACATCATTTTATGAAAACCAACGTCAAAAGTACCACTTTTAACATTGGTGGAAAAAACATCGGTTAAAAACCGATGTTAATATTCAACAAAAACTGATGTGAAAACAAATTTTTCTACTAGTGGTGAGACTGGTTCCTACATGTCATAAATAACTTATGAATTGTTGTCCTAAAATATCAAGATAATTCAAGTTCATTTTCTTGGTTTTCAGAGAGTGATATAATTTTTTAACTAAATTGTCAATTTTAAACTGATAACAGACACTTTGAGTCATACCGAGCACACTGTGTATCAAATTGAGGTACAGATGATTCTTACACATCAAAAATGACTTCTGGATAGTTTTCCTAAATTATCAAAACAATCAGAATGTGTTAGATATATTTTTAGTATGTGACATGTGTTTTGAACTCAAATGTCATTTTAAAATAAAAGGACACACTTGGAGTTATACTGATCGCATTGTGCATCAGATTAACATGTGGTTGATTCCTATATATCACAAATGTCATAAGGATCATTTTACTAAAGTATAAAAATAATAAAAATATTTTTTCTTAGTTTTGAGTATGTCACATGTATTGTTTACTAAAATGTCAATTTAAACTGAAAACACATGCTTTGAGTCACATCGGTTACATCATGTGTTGGTTTGATGTGATGTTGATTTATATATGTCATAAATGAATTATGAATCATTCTCATAAATTATCAAGACAATTTGAGCATGTTTTCTCAGTTTTCTATGAGTGACATGCATTTTTAACTAAATTGTCAATTTTAAACTAATAATGGACACTTTGAGCCATATCTGACACACTATGTATCATATTGAGGTAAAAATAATTATAAAACATAAAAAATTAAATAATTATTGTTTCCCTAAAGTATCAAAATAATCAGAATATTTTTTCTCAGTTTTGAGTATGTGACATTTTTTTGAACTAAAATGTCAATTTTTAATAAAAGGACGAAATTGGAGTCATAGCAGTCACACCATGTGTTTGATTGACATGTGTTTGATTCCCACATGTCACAAATGAATTAATAATCATTTTAATGAAGTATCAAAATAATATGATTTTTTTTTTGGTTTTGAGTATGTCATGTGTCTTTTTTACTAAAATGTCAATTTAAACTGAAAAACACATACTTTCAGTTATATTGGTCACATCATGTGTTGTTTTGATGTGAGACTGATTCTTACGTGTCACAAATGACTTATGAACCGTTTTCCTAAAGTATCATGACAATATGAGTGATTTTTTTTGTTTTCAGTGAGTGAAACACGTTTTTAACTAAATTGTCGGTGTTAAATAGATAACAGACACTTTGAGTAATACCGGGCACACCACATACTAGATTGGGATGTGGATAATTCCCACATGTCAAAAATTACTTATGGATCATTTTACTAATATATAAAAACAATCGGAAACAATTTTATCAGTTTTGAGTATGTGACATGTGTTTTTGAACTAAAATGTCAATTTTAAATAAAAGGACACACTTTGAGTCATACCGGTCACACCGTGCATCATATTGATGTGTGGCTGATTCCTATATGTCAAAAATGACTTAAGGGTCATTTCCATAAATTATAAAAATAATAAAAATGTTTTTGATAATTTTTGAGTATGGCACATATGTTTTTTTACTAAAATGTCAATTTAAATTAAAAACATGCACTTTGAGTCATACCAGTCACATCACGTGTCAGTTTGATATGATAATTATTCTTACACATCAAAAATAACTTAAGAATATTTTTCCTAAAGTATCTATGTGATCCGAGCATTTTTTTTCTCCATTTTAAGTGAGTGACATACATTTTAACTAAATTGTCAATTTTAAACTGATAAAAGACATTTTGAGTCATGCTAGGCACACCATGTATTGTATTAAGGTGTGGTTGGTTCCTACACATCAAAAATGAATTATGGATAATTTTACTAAAGTATAAAAACAATTAGAATGTGTTTTTATTGATTTTGAGTATGTGATGTGTGTTTTGAACTAAAATTTCAATTTTAAATAAAAGGACACAATTTGATTCATACTAGTCACACCATGCATCAGATTGACATGAAGTTGATTCCTAGATGTCAAAAATTACTTAAGAATAATTTTAATAAATAATCAAAATAATATAAAGGATTTTTCTTGGTTTCTATTATGTCATGTGTCTTTTTTTGAAAATTTCAATTTAAATTAAAAACACGCACTTTGATTCATACTAGTCAAATCGTGTGTCTGGTTGATGTGAGACTGGTTCCTACACATCACAAATGACTTATAAATAATTTTACTAAAGTATCAAGATAATACAAGTATTTTTTATTGGTTTTCAATGAGTGACAAATGATTTTAACTAAATTTTCAATTTTAAACTCATAATGGACACTTTGAGTCTTACCAGATACACATTGTATCAGATTGAGGTGTGGATGATTTATACACATCAAAAATAACTTATGGATCATTGTCCTAAACTATCAAAACAATAGGAATGTGTTTTATCAATTTTGAGTATGTGACGTTGTTTTAAACTAAAATTTCAATTTTAAATAAAAGGAAACACTTTGGACCATATTGGTCACACCATACGTCATATTGAAGTGTAGTTGATTCCTACATGTCACAAATTACTTGAGGATTATTTTAAAAAAGTGTCAAAATAATATGAATATGTTTTATTGGTTTTATGTATGTCACAATTATTTTTTACTAAAATGTCAATTTAAACTGAAAACATGCACTTTGATTCATACCGATCACATCTTGAATCGGTTTGATGTGAGACTAATTCCTACATGTCATAAAGGACTTGTGAAATTTTTTCCTAAAGTATCAAGATAATATGAGTATGTTTGATTAGTTTTCAGTGGGTGACATATGTTTTTAACTAAATTATCAATTTTAAAACTAATAACATACACTTTGAGTCGTATCGAGAACACTATGCATCAGATTGAGGTGAGACTAATCCTACACGTCAAAAATGAATTATGGATCATTTTCAAAAAGTATAAAAATAATCTCATGTGTTTTCTTAGTTTTGAGTGTGCGATGTGTGTTTTGAACTAAAATATAAATTTTAAATAAAAGGAAACACTTGGAGTAATACCAGTCATACTGTAAATTATATTTACATTTGATTTATTCCTACATGTCACAAATGAATTAAGGATAATTTTACTAAAGTATCAAAAAAAATCCGAATGTTTTTTCTTAGTTTTGACTATCCCACGTGTCTTTTTTACTAAAATGTCAATTTAAACAAAAAACATGCACTTTGAGTCATACCAGTCATATAATGTGTCGGTTTGATGTGAGATTTCTTCCTACAAATAAAAAATTCCTTAATAATAATTTTCATAAAGTATCAAGACAATACAAGCATGTTTTCTTGGTTTTTAGAGAGTGGAACACGTTTTTAACTAAATTGTCAATTTTAAACTGCTAATAGACACTTTGAGTCATACTAGCCACACTATGTATCACATTGAGGTGTAGTTGACTATTACATATCACAAATGACTTATGGATAATTGTACTAAATTATCAAAACAATCGGAATATTTTTTCTCATTTTTTAGTATATGACTTGTGTTTTGAAATAAAATGCCAATTTTAAATAAAAGGACACACTTGGAGTCTTACCAGTCACACCATGCATCATATTGATGTGAAATTAATTTATACATATAAAAAATGACTTAAGGATTGTTTTCCTGAAGTATAAAAACAATATAAATGTGTTTTCTTGTTTTTTAGTATATCACATGTGTTTTTTACTAAAATGTCAATTTAAATTGAATACACACAATTTGAGTCATACCAGTCACATCATGTGTCATTTTGATGTGAGACTAATTTCTACACATCATAAATTACTTATGAATAATTTTATTAAATTATCAAGACAATATGATTGTGTTTTCTCACTTTTCAATGAGTGACACATGTTTTTAACTAAATTGTCAATTTTAAACTGATAATAGAAACTTTGAATTATACCGGACACATCGTGTATCATATTAAGGTGAGAATTAATCCCACATGTCATAAATGACTTATAGATCATATTAATAAAGTATCCAAATAATTGGAATATGTTTTCTTGGTTTTGAGTATGTGACGTGTGTTTTGAACTAAAATGTCTATTTTAAATTAAAGGACACACTCAGAGTCATACCGGTCACACCATTTATTGGATTAATTTGAGGTTGATTCCTACATGTCACAAATGAATTAAGGATCATTTTTCTAAAGTATCAAAACAATACCAATGAGTTTTATTAGTTTTGAGTATGGCATGCGTCTATTTTACTAAAATATCAATTTAAACTGAAAAAATGCACTTTGAGTCATACTAGTCACATCATGTGTTAGTTTGATGTGGGAATATTTCTTTCACATAAAAAATGACTTATGAATTGTTTTCCTAAAGTATGAAGACAATAAGAGTTCATTTTATCGGTTTTCAATGAGTGAAACATTTTTTTAACTAAATTATCAATTTTAAACTGATAACATACACTTTGAATAATATCGGGCACACTGTGTATCTCATTGAGATGTAAATGATTCATACATGTCACAAATGACATATGGATCATATTACTAAAGTATCAAAATAATCCGAATTCTTTTTCTCATTTTTGAGTATGTGACATGTGTTTTAAACTAAAATTTCAATTTTAAATAAAATGAAACACTTGGAGTCATACCGGTTACACCATGTATCGGATTTACATGAGATTGATTCCTATATGTCACAAATGAGTTAAGGATCATTTTCCTAAAGTATCAAAAAAATGTGTTTCAATTTTGAGTATGTCATGTGTCTTTTTAACTAAAATGTCAATTTAAACTGAAAACACACACTTTAAGTCATACTGGTCACATCATGTGTTGGTTTGATGTGAGACTAATTCATACACATAAAAAATCATTTATGAATCGTTTTCTTAATGTATCAAGATAACCCAAGCAAGTTTTCTTAGTTTTAAGTGAGTGACACATGTTTTTAACTAATTTGTCAATTTTAAACTGATAATGGACACTTTGAGTCATACCGGTAACATCATGTATTGGATTGAGGTACGAATGATTCCTAAAATTCATAAATGACTTATTTATCATTTTTATAAAGTATCAAAACAATCATAATATGTTTTATTAGTTTTGAGTATGTGACATGTGTTTTGAACTAAAATGTCAATTTTAAATAAAAGGACACATTTGAAGTCATACCGGTCACACTGTGCATAATATTAATGTGTGGTTGATTTCTACATGTCACAAATGACCTAAGGAATGTTTTTCTAAAGTATCAATATAATCCAAATTATTTGCTCAGTTTTGAGTATGCCACGTGTCTTTTTTACAAAAATGTCAATTTAAACTGAAAACACACAATTTGAGTCATACTGGTCACATATTGTGTCAGTTTGATTTGAGAATAATTCCTACACATCAAAAATTACTTATAAATCATTTTAATAAAGTATAAAGACAATCTAAGTTCATTTTCTTGGTTTTTAGTGAGTGACATGCATTTTTAACTAAATTATAAATTTTAAACTGATAACGGACACTGAGTCATATTGGGAACACCATGTATCAGATTGTTGTTTGGATGATTCCTACACATCAAAAATTACTTATGGACAATTTTCCTAAAGTATCAAAATAATCGGGATGAATTTTATCAATTTTGAGTATGTGATTTTTGTTTTGAACTAAAATGTCAATTTTAAATAAAAGGATACACTTGGAGTCATACTGGTCACATTGTGCATTGGATTGACATTCAGTTGATTTCTATATGTAAAAAGTGACTTAAGGATCATTTTCATAAAACATCAAAACAATATGATTGCATTTTCTTAGTTTTGAGTATGTCACATGTCTTTTTACTAAAATGTCAATTTAAACTGAAAACACACACTTTGAGTCATACCTGTCACATCGTGTGTCAGTTTGACATGAGACTGATTCCTACACTTTATAAATGAATTATGAATCATTTTCCTAAAATATAAATGTGATCTAATAATTTTTTCTTAGTTTTTAGTGATTGACACGTGTTTTTAACTAAATTGTCAATTTTAAAATTATAACTAACACTTTGAGTCATATCAGGAATATTGTGTATCATACTGAGGTTTGGATGATTACTACATATCAAAAACGACTTATGAATCATTTTATTATAGTATCAAAACAATTGGAATGTGTTCGATCATTTTTGAGTATGTGATGTGTGTTTTGAAATAAAATATCAATTTTAAATAAAAGGACACACTTCGAGTCATACCGGTCACATCATCCATCATATTGATGTGTGGTTGATTCCTACAACTTAAAAATGACTTAAGGATCATTTTAATAAAGTATAAAAATAATATGATTGTTTTTTCTTAATTTTGAGTATGTCACATTTCTTTTTTACTAAAATGTCAATTTAAACTGAAAATAAACGCTTTCAGTCATACCGGTCACATCGTTTGTCAGTTTAACATGAGACTGATTCCTATACATCAAAAATGAATTATGAATCATTGTCATAAAGTATCAAGAAAATATGAACATGTTTGATCAGTTTTCAATGAGGGACATGGGTTTTTATCAAAATTGTTACTTCTAAACTGATAACGGACACTTTGAGTCATACTGAGTAGACCATGTATCAGATTAAGATGATGATGATTCATAAACATAAAAAATGACTTATGAATCATTTTACTAATGTATAAAAATAATATGAATTTTTTTGCTCAATTTTGAGTATGTGACGTGTGTTTTGAACTAAATGACAATTTTAAATAAAAGGATGCACCTGGAGTCACATTGGTCACACTGTGCATCAAATTGATGTGAGGTTGATTCCTACACGACATAAATTACATAAGTATCATTTTATTAAAGTATCAAAATAATATGAATGTGTTTGCTTGATTTTGAGTACGTCACATGTATTCTTTACTATAATATCAATTTAAACTATAAACACACACTTTGAGTCATACCGGTTATATAATGTGTCTGTTTGATGTGAGACTAATTCTTACACATAAAAAATCACTTATGAATCATTTTCCTAAATTATGAAGAGAATATGAGCGGGTTTTCTCATTTTTCTATGAGTGACATTTTTTTGACTAAATTTTCAATTGTAAACAGATACCAGACACTTTGAGTCATACCACGCACACCGTGTATTAGATTGAGGTGCAGATTATTCCTAAATATTAAAAATTACATATGGACTATTTTTCTAAATTATCAAAACAATCTCAATGCGTTTTATAAGGTTTTAGTATGTGAATTTTGTTTTGAAATAAAATGCAAATTTTAAATAAAAGGACATGCTTTGAGTCATACTGATCACACCATGCATCATATTGATGTTTGGTTGATTCATACATGTAAAAAATGACATAAGGATCATTTTTATAAAGTATAAAAATAATCTAAATTTGTTTTCTCATATTTGAGTATGTCACATGTCTTTTTTACTAAAATGACAATTTAAACTGAAAACACGCACTTTGAGTCATACTGGTCACATCATGTGTAGGTTTGACATGAGTCTGATTCCTATACATAAAAAATGACTTATAAATCATTATCCTAAAGTATCAAGACAATCCGAGTGCATTTTCTTGGTTTTTAGTGAGTGAAATATGTTTTTAACTAAATTTTTAATTTTAAACTGATAACAGACACTTTGAGTCATATCGGGAACACTGTATATTAGATTCTAGTGCAGATGATTCCTACATATCATAAATGAATTATAAATCATTTTCTGAAATTAACAAAACAATCCAAATACGTTTTCTTGGTTTTGAGTATGTGACGTATGATTTGAACTAAAATGTAAATTTTAAATAAAAGGAAAAACTTGGTGTCATATCGATCATAGCATGCATCATATTTATGTTTGGTTAATTACTATATATTAAAAATAACTTAAGGATCATTTCTCAAAGGTATAAAAACAATATGAATGTGTTTACTTAGTTTTGAGTATGTCATGTGTCTTTTTTACTAAAATATCAATTTGAACAGAAAACATGAACTTTAAGTCCTATTGGTTACATCATGTGTATTTTTTAATTGAGACTAATTTATACATGTAAAAAATTATTTATGAATCATTATCCAAAAGTATTAAGAAAATATAAGTACATTTTCTTTATTTTCTGTGAGTGGCACATGTTTTTAACTAAAGTGTCAATTTTAAATTTATAACATACACTTTAAGTCATGCCAGGGAACACCATGTATCAGGTTGAGGTATGAATGATTCCTACATGTAAAAAATAAATTATGGA
This sequence comes from Viscum album, assembly GCA_963277665.1. Classification (NCBI taxonomy): domain Eukaryota; kingdom Viridiplantae; phylum Streptophyta; class Magnoliopsida; order Santalales; family Viscaceae; genus Viscum; species Viscum album. The sequence continues at coordinate 48,310,058 of OY728138.1, read as the reverse complement.
TTATATTACTAAAGTATCAAATCAATCATAATGCACTTTATTAGTTTTGAGTATATGAAATGTGTTTTGAACTAAAATGTCAATTTTAAATAAAAGGGCACACTTAGATTCATACTGGTAACACTGTTCATTATATTGATGTGCAATTTATTCTTAAACATAAAAAATGATGTAAGTATCATTTTCATAAAGTATCAAAAAAACTGAATGTGTTTTCTTGGTTTTGAGTATATCATGCATCCTTTTTACTAAAATATCAATTTAAACTGAAAACACACACTTTGTGTCATAAGGATCACATCATGTGTCAGTTTGATGTAAGAATGGTACCTATATGTTAAAAATGACTTATGAATTGTTATCATAAAGTATCAAGATAATCTGAGTGAACTTACTCAGTTTTCAGTAAGTGACACATTATTTTAACTAAATTCCCAATTTTAAACTGATTACGGACACCTTGAGTCATATCGAGCACACCGTGTATATAATTTAGGTCAGGATGATTCCTACATTTCATAAATTAATTATGGATTATTTTCCTAAAGTATAAAAATAATCACAATGCATTTTCTCACTTTTGAGTATGTGACATGTTTTTTGAACTAAAAAGTCAATTTTAAATAAAAGAACATGCTTTGAGTCATACTGGTCACACTGCACATCAAATTTATGTGCATTTGATTCCAATATTTTAAAAATTAATTAAAGTTCATTTTACTAAATTATTAAGACAATATGAATTTTTTTTCTTGGTTTTAAGTATATCACGTTTCTTTTTTACAAAAATTTCAATTTAAACTAAAAACATGCACTTTGATTCATACTGGTCACATCATATGTTAGTTTGATGTGAGACTAATAATTACACATCACATAATACATATGAATTGTATTCCTAAATCATAAAGTCAATCCAAGTGATTTTTTTTAGTTTTAAGTGAGTGACATGCATTTTTAACTAAATTGTTAATTTAATCTCATAACAGACATTTTAAGTCATAAAGGGAATATCATGTATCTAATTGTGGTGAAGCTGATTCATACACATCACAATTGACTTACATATCATTTTCTTAAAGTATAAAACAATTGGACTATTTTTTCTTAATTTTGACTATGTGACATGTGTTTTGAACTAAAATTTCAATTTGAAATAAAAGGACGCACTTTGAGTCATACCAGTCACACTGTGTGTTAGATTGACATGTGGTTTATTTCTACATTTCATGAATGACTTAAATATTTTTTTCCTAAATTATAAAAAAAAATATGAATGTGTTTTCTTGGTTTTGAGTATGTCATGTATCTTTTTTATGAAAATATCAATTTAAACTGAAAACACGCACTTTGAGTCATTCTTGTCACATCATGTGTCAGTTTGATGTGAGAACGATTCTTATACATAAAAAATTAATTATTAATAGTTTTCCAAAATTATGAATATAATCAAGAATTGTTTCTTGGTTTTTAGTGAGTGACACATGTTTTTAACTAAATTGTCAATTTTAAATTGATAACGGACACTTTGAGTCATACCGGGCACACTATGTATCAAATTGAGGTGTGGATGATTCCTAAACATAAAAAATGAATTATGGATCATTTTAATAAATTATTAAAACAATCATAATTTTTTTTATTATTTTTGAGTATGTGACATGTGTTTTGAACTAAACTATCAATTTTAAATAAAAGGACACACTTGGAGTCATACTGGTCACACCATTCATCGGATTGATGTGTGGTTGATTCCTACATGTCACAAATGATATAAGGATAATTTTTCTAAAGTATCAAAACAATCCAAACGTGTGTTTCTCAGTTTTTGATTTTGTCATGTGTCTTTTACTAAAATTTCAATTTAAACTGAAAACACACACTTTAAGTCATAATGGTCACATCGTGTGACAGTTTGATGTGAGACTAATTTATACACATCATAAATGACTTATGAATCATTTTCCTAAAGTATCAAGACAATGTGATCTTGTTTAATCTATTTTTTGTGAGTGACACGTGTTTTTAACTAAATTGTCAATTTTAAACTGATAAAAACACTTTGAGTCATACTGAGCACACCATGTATCATATTGTGGTGAAACTTATTCCTAAACATCAAAATTAACTTATGTATTATTTTCACAAATTATCAAAACAATCAGAATGTGTTTTCTTAGTTTTGAGTATGTGGCGTGTGTTTTGAACTAAAATATTAATTTGAAATAAAAGGATGTGTTTAGAGTCATATCAGTCACACCATTCATATGATTGATATGTGGATGATTCATACATGTCAAAAATGAATTAAGGATCATTTTCATAAAGTATAAAAACAACATGAATGTGTTTTCTTGGTTTTGAGAATGTCATGTATCTTTTTTACTAAAATGTCAATTTAAACTTAAAACGTGCATTTTGAGTCATACCAGTCACATCATGTGTCAGTATGATGTGATACTAATTTCTACACATAAAAAATGACTCATGAATCATTTTCCTAAAGTATCAAGACAATCCAAGCAAGTTTTCTCCATTTTAAATGAGTGAAACATGTTTTTAACTAAATTTTCAATTTTAAACTCATAATAGAAAATTTGAGTCATACCAGGAACATCATGTATTATATTAATGTGTGAATGATTCCTACACATAAAAGATGACTTATTTATTTTTTTCCTAAATTATCAAAACAATCAAAATGTGTTTTCTCAGTTTTGAGTTTGTGGCCTATGTTTTGAAATAAAATACCAATTTTAAATAAAAGGACACACTTGGAGTCATATCGGTCACAACATGCATCAGATTGATGTGCGGTTGATTCATAAACATCAATAATGACTCAAGTATTTTTTTTTTCTTAAATTTTAGAAACAATATGAATATGTTTTCTCAGTTTTGAGTATGTTACATATTTTTTTACTAAAATGTCAATTTAAACTGAAAACACGCACTTTCCATACCAGTCACATCGTGTCTCAGTTTGATTTGAGTTTGATTCATATATACATATATAATGAATTATGAATCATTTTTTTAAATTATCAAGACAATAAATTCACATTTTCTCATTTTTCAGGGAGTGACACATGTTTTTAACTAAATTGTCAATTTTAAACAGATAGTAGACACTTTGAGACATATCAAAAATATTGTCTATTAGATTGAGGAACAATTGATTCCAACATGTCATAAATGACTTGTGGATCATTTTAATAAAGTATAAAAACAATCAGAATGTTTTTTATTCATTTTGAGTATGTGACACATGTTTTGAACTAAAATTTCAATTTTAAATAAAAGGACACACTGTGTAACGACCCGGACCTGAACAGCCACTCAAACAATGATAAACGGGTCGGGTGTTACTACCTTAGGCGCACCTCCCCGAACACAAAAGGCTGCTGACTAGTAGTGAGGGTCTTATAGGTATAGTGGAGAGGCTATACCCTCTCGGAGGATAATAATAATGGTATTGGTCCGAGTATAATAATAAAGATGCAGCGGAATAAATGACTCAGCAGACTCAAACTAGACCCACATAGTGGAAGAACATTCAATATCGATAAAAAGTAGAAACAATAAATATAAACAACAATAGTGGAAATAAACACAACAGCATGATAATCCCTAGTAACTAGAACTGAACAACCAAACATGCATCCAAAGTAGGTCATACATATCTAAACATAAAAGGGCGCCAATGGCTAACCAACTATAGCTACAAACAAGAATGTTGATACAGTAAAGTATGAAAAACATAGTAAACTCCAATTAGGAAATACCTCAAGGTCCATACCATCTCCAAGCAACAGCTAATGCATCCCAGCTTCTGAAGCTGGCCTCTTTCCTGCAAGTAAATCCATAAAGTCTGCATGCGTCCCGAAGGGCCCGTGCAGGGTGTGAGATGAATATCAGTAGGATACCACCCAATGGTGCGTACCTAATATAAGTGTTTAAGTAGACATGAATTTATAAGGAAAGTAGTAAACAGAGTGATGCACAAATAAACACAAACTCCACTGGTGCTCAGTAGCCACCATGGAGTGTCACCTACTTCATCCAATGTCGGAATCTCTGTCATGTAACCCAGCACCATGTTCCCCCTGACACCGCGTGTCTCTAGTACCGACGTCCCGAAGGCACGCCTGAGAAACAGTAACCTGGAGGAACAGTGATGTATATCCTCAATAAGTAACCGGAGAGACAGCAATATCTGCCCTCAAAATAAGTAGCTGGAGGGACAGTGATGTCTGCCCTCAAAATAAATTATCCGGAGGGACAACGATATCTGCCCTTAAATAAAGTATCCAGAGGGACAGTGATATCTTCCCTCAAATAACATAGAGCCTCTGCCCTCAACCCGATAGCCTCAATGTTATCCCCTAAAAGTTCCTCACCTTCCACGTGGCTTCCTACGACAAGCACCCCCAAACCAATAGTACCTAAACTTCAACTAACGGAGGCCTCTTCCCACACGAGTGGTCAAAACCACCTCATCACAGAGTCTCTCTGTTTGCACACTACTCAAAGTTTTTGGGTGAGTGGTAATCACCAAAATAGTACCCAATCCACAACACCTCTGACACCTCGTGTCCCTGCGACCATGCCGCTCAAGTCTGACGGCCTTGCCATCCCAGTAACCCGGGTCATGCCCAACCTGACAGTCATCCTACCTCAAACCAATGCCCATGATGACCAATCCCATGGTCAGAACCACCCAACGTAACCCAGGCCAATCCCAACCTATGATCAACATCACTCAACAATATCTGGTCCATTCCCAACACAAACAAAAGGGTTCCAACATATGAAATTCAACAATTACATATATACACATTTAAACAGAACACAATAACAGGAAAAACAATATAAATAGTTGAATTGAACTAGCAAGGTGTTTTCCCATTCTAGCACTGAGGTCTTGAGAGCCTCTAACAATTTATATCAGGCTTAATAAACTAAACTTATCAGATAAAACATCACAGTTCAATCATAACCATTTTGGCTTTCCACGGCCAAAATGACCCAATTGAGCAATAACCTCTTGCCTGACCCCACTCAAGTAAAACAGGTAAAGGGTATACCCAAAGGCATCCCACGGGTCTAATAAACAATTTAATATGCATTATCATATAAAAATAGGTCCCGCTCAAAATACTCGAAAATGCGCTAAAGTCCACGTCACCCAAATGACCACGAAAACACAAAAAGAGGTATGCACCACCTACCTGAGACTCGTACAATGATACTCCGCCGATAATAGCCTCTAATTAGGTCCAAAACATGGTAGATCTACAAAAGAATCAAAACCAATCAAACCCCAATAACTTTTTCTAGAACAGAAATCAAGAAAAACAGCTCAAGAGGAATCAATGCCTTATCGAGGGGGTTCCAAAGGATTAAACGGTGTTCAAATTGGGTCTCAGATAAAGGAAGGGGGGATTTAAATACCGGTCGGATCTCCCAGCTCAACCTGACGAAATATTGAGGTTCTGCCTCAATATGAGGCTACTGCCTATTTTAGCAGGAAAAAAAAGAAACTACATGGCGTGTAATTTAGGAATACACACCATGTATCATTTTATTGTTCATAAGACGGCTGAAATTCCGCCAACTTACTTTCAAGCACCTTCTGACATGAGTACACGGTGTGTACCTAGGGATACACGGTGTGTACTTAGTTTTTCTTCTCTTCCTCGTCAACTTACCCACACGCCATGTATATCCCTCATACATGGCTAGAATACTCGGCATGTCCAAGGAGGACATGACATGTACTTGGTTAAACGATTCTACTCAGCCAACAGGCCCACACACCATGTATGGCCTCCACATGGTCAAGGGTACACGAAGTGTCTATAACTACACGTTGTGTAGTAAGAAATTTTTACAGAGTCATCACACGGAATGTACTCAGCAAGCACATGGTCGACACTCGCCTAACCTATACATGACATGTACTTTTAAGTACATGGTGTGTAGTCTGGAAATTTCCAGAAACTGCCCAATTTCTCCAGTTTTCTCAGGAACAAGTCAAAATTCAAAAAGGGTCAGGATTTTGACCCATTCTAAAAAACTCGGGTTCTTACAATATCCCCATATTAATATAGCTCATCCCCGAGCTATCAAATGAAACCCAGAGATGGAACCAAACATACCACCCCGATCAAAGTAACCCGAACTTCCTCAGTCTCAAAGGTCTTGGCTAAAATCCTCAAGGGGCTCCCCACCTTAGGATTTTCCTAACTCGATCTCAACCCAACAAAACTCAAAACAACCAAAAGGTTCACTAACCTATTTTCCTGACGTATAGTCCTTCCATGACGCATCGTCACCCCAACACCTCATTGGTGCTCGTGTGTCATTCCCGACACCCAACATATCCCACACCACATCGGTGTCTGCCTCCACAAGGTCCTGCATCCTATGGATACTCAAAAACGAACCTGGTTCCTAGTACCTCAAGTAACTCACATCCTCGATGCCCCGATACCCAAGGTACCTCAAGTAACCCGTATCCTCGATGCCCCTGATGCTACGCATCTCATACATATATATAAATATATCACGCACCCGATATGGTGCCAATCCCACTGACTAGCATCTAGTCAGTCCACATAGATCATGTGCATTACATGCACTCAAAACGGACATGCCTCTATAGGTCATGCCAAAAAGGAAACATGTAAAATCACGGCCATACCCGTGGTGTACCTCTAATAGTCATCGGCTGACCAGCCTGCTTATCCTCTGGCAGCTCCATGGCGTGCACCTGGCCTGAAGTACGGTTGCCTGATGCCTGACCTCCCTACAGTGCTGCTCCAGCCACCGGACACTGACCTCTCAGCTGGATCCCGCTATCTCTTTCACGTCTTCTACATGTAGTTGAACCTCGGCTACCCTCTCATGGTATCGAACCTGAACCAACTCTAGATGCCACCGTCTGTCCTAGTCTCTGCTTGTCGGCTGTCTGAGAAGGCTTCCTGCAAACCCTCTCAAGGTTCCTGACCTATCCACATGCTCGACACTCCTTTGGAGGCCTATCGCACTAAGTCCGAACATGGCCTGGCTATCCACACTTAAATAAAACCACTGAAGAACTACTACGAGGTGGTCTAGCTGATTCCTTGGCCTGACTACCCTGTTGGAACTCATCCCGTCATTGCTTCCTACTATCTGAACCCTCACCTGAAGCCATCATCCGGCTAACCTGAGGCCTATCCCTCTAGTTTCCCTCTACTATGAGTGCCTGATTCACCGCCTCTGAAAAAGAACCCAGCCTGAAGATATTCACCTGGACCTGAATGGTGTGTCGTAAGCCATCCTCGAAGCGCCTCACCCTAGTCGTGTCCTCGCTTACCATACCAGGTGCAAAGCGAGACAGCTCCGTGAAAGTAGCTGCATAGTCCATGATAGACATGTCTCCCTGCTGAAGACTCAATAACTCCCGAGCTCTATCGGCTCTCAGTGTCTCTGGGTAAAAGTTCTCAAAGAACATGTCCTTGAAGTCCTTCCATGTCAGTCCCTTGTGCCTGCGAGCCTGAACCTGCACATCCCACCAACGCTTTTCCAGTCCTCGCAGCATGTATGTAGCCAACTTGACCCTTCGCCCTGGAGGAATCTCAAGCTTCTCAAAGATCATCTGAAAGCTCTCTATCCAGTTCTTAGCCGCCTACGGACCACCCGCACCCTAAAAAAGTGGCAGGTGCTGCGACTAGAACTCACGCATCAGATATTCCATAAACGGATTTGTACCCTGCGCACCTCTATCAATCCCCTGCAAAACATGAACCAGGCTAGCTCAAAGATGCTCATCGAGCCATGGTCCAAATGCTGCCAAAAACTATTGTTGTCATGCCTACACTGGATCATGAACCTGATCCTATCCCTGAGCCTGTACCTGCAGCCCCTACTCTGCCTACACCAGATCCTGAACCTGATCCTACACATGCGACATTGTGTCATCACCCACCTGACGCTCCATCGACCCGTCTAAAAGGAACCCGCTGAATACCATAAATGTCCAGACAGCCCACATACATAACAATTTATACATATATAACACAGATAATGAAAGCAGTAAAAGGCAGTTCTTAACTACTACCCTTACTCTCCCCCACTGCAACCATGCCCCATGGCATCTCGGCCTTGTGTCCTCATTACCCACCCTTAACAAAGCCAAGTATCAAAAGTACCTCAGGTCATGCCCATCCTGATAACCAACATTGCCTCAAACCGATGACTGAGTCACCCAATCCTGGTGATCAAAATCACCTCAATCGATAGTACATGCTTGCTCGTATAGAGCCAGACCCAAATACCCTGTCACATGCAATTCTAAAAAAATATAAAGCATGGCATACACCATCCAACAAACAAGAAATTCTATCAAGAATTTCACCTATTCACATTTCAACGCATACAAGCATGGCAATTGATATCATTCACATGGAATTATCACTTCACAAAGCATACATGCAGTTATGAAATTGAAATACCCTAAAAATGTGCCTATCAAAAGCCAAGAAAACAAGACTTGCCATACCAGGCCAAGGTCCAATTCTCCCTTTCCGCACCAAGTCAAGGGTCACATCTCACAATCAATAACATCACACACCAAGTGATCCACCGAGGTGGAAATCATATAATCTATAATCTGAGCCAAAAGAAAATAGCAATTCCTACCCATGGAAACTTGGTTCATCCCTCGTACCTGGGGTTGCAGGCACCCAAGAACATGCTAGAAACCCAGTTCCAGTAACAACCTATCTCCAGTCTATCATATCCCAAACAGTAAAACCAGTAGAAAATAAAAGAGAAGTCTCAATCTCATTAGTAACCAGCAAAACACTGCTACTAAATCCCTATCAATAACCCCTCTGATACCACTTTGTAACGACCCGGACTCGAACAGCCACCCGAACAGTGCTAAATGGGTTGGTTGTTACTACCTTAGGTGCACCTCCCCGAACGCCAAAATCTGCCGACTAGCAGCGAGGATCTTATAGGTATACTGGGGAGGCTATAACCTCTCAGAGGATAATAATAATGGTACTGGTTCGAGTATAATAATAAAGATGCAATGGAATAAAGGACTCAGCAGACTCGAACCAGACTCACAGAGCAGAAGCACATTCAATATTGATAAACAATGGAAATAGTAAATATAAACAACAATAGCCTAAATAATCACAACAGCATGCTAATCATTGGTAACTACTACTGAACAAACAAACATGCATCCAAAGTAGGTCATACATATCTAAACATAAAAGGGTGCCAATGGCTAACCAACTATAGCTACAAACAATCATGATGATATAGGAAAGTACGCAAAACATAGTAAACTCCACTTAGGAAAGACCTCAAGGTCCATACCATCTCCAAGCAATAGCTAATGAAACCCATCTCCTGAAGCTGACCTCTTTCCTGCTAGTAAATCCATAAAGTCTGCACGCGTCCCGAAGGGCCCATGCAGGGTGTGAGACGAATCTAAGTAGAGTACCACCCAACGACGTGTACCTAATAAAAGTGTTTAAGTAGGCATGCATTTATAAGGAAAGCAGTAAATAGAGCGATGCACAAATAAACACAAACTCCACTGGTGCTCAACAGCCACCATGGAGTGTCACCTACTTCAGCCAATGCCGGAATCTCAGTCATTTAACCCGGCACCATGTGCCCCCTGATACCGCATGTCTCCAGTACCGACGTCCCGAAGGCATGCCTGAGAAATAGTAACCTAGAGGAACAGCGATGTCTGTCCTCAATAAGTAACTGGAGGGATAGTGATGTCTGCCCTCAAAATAAGTAATCAGACCGATAGCGATGTCTGCCCTCAAAATAAAGTATTCTGAGGGACAGCGATATCTTCCCTCAAATAAAGTATCTAGAGGGACAATGATATATGCCCTCAAATAATGGAGAGCCTCTTCCCCCAACCCGATAACCTCAATGTTATCCCCTGAAGGCTCATCACCTTCCATGTGACTTCCTACGACAAGAACCCCCAAACCAATAGTACCTAAACCGCAACTAACAGGGGCCTCTACCCACACGAGTGGTCAAAACCACCTCATCACAGAGTCTATCTGTGTGCACACTACTCAAAGTTTCCGGGTGAGCGATAATCACCAAAATAGTACCCAAGCCACAACACCTCTGACACCTTGTGTCCCTGCGACCATGTTACTCAAGTCTGATGGGCTTTCCATCCCAGTAACCCAGGCCATGCCCAACCTGACAGTCATCCTGCCTCAAACTGACGTCCATGACGCCCAATCCTGTGGTCAGAACCACCCAACATAACCCGGTCCAAGACCAACCTATGATCAACACCACTCAACAATATTTGGGCCATTACCAACACAACCAAAAGGGTTCCAGCAAATTCAATTCATCAATTACATATATACACATTTAAACAAAACACAATAACAGGAAAAACAATCTAAACAATTTAATTGCACTAGCAAGGTGTTGTCCCATACCAGCACTGAGGTCTTGAGAGCCTCTAACAATTCATATCAGGCTTAATAAACTAAACTTATCAGATAAAACATCACAATTCAATCATAACCATTTTGGATTTCCCTGTCTAAAATGCCCCAATTGAGAAATGACCTATCTCTCGTCCCCACTAAAGTAAAATAGGTAAAGGGTATACCCAAAGGCATCCCATAGGTCTAATGAACAATTTAATATTCAATATCAAATAAAACTATGTTCCGCTCAAAATACCCGAAAATGCGCTGAAGGTCGCGCCACCCAAATGACCACGAAAACACAAAAGGAGGTATGCACCACCTACCTGAGACTCTTATGATGCTACTCCTCCAATAACAGCCTCCAATTAGGTCTAAAACGCGGTAGATCTACAAAATAATCAAAACCGCTCAAACCCCAATAACTCATTCTAGAATAGAAATCAAGAAAAATGGCTCAAGAGGAATCAAGGCCTTACCGAGGGGGTTCCAATGGATTAAACGGTGTTCGAATAGGGTCTTGGATGAAGGAACGGGAGGGGATTGAAATCCCGGATAGCTCTCGCCGCTCAACCTGACGAAATATTGAGGTTTTACCTCAATACAAGGCTACTGTTTGTTTTAGAGAAAAAAAAAAGAAACTACACAGCATGTACTTTAGGACTACACACCGTGTATCATTTTACTATTCATAAGATGGCTGAAATTCTACCGACTTACTTTCCAGCACCTACCGACATGAATACACGGCGTGTACATAGGGGTACACAGCGTGTACTTAGTTTTTCTTCTCTTCCTCTCCAACTTAACCACACGCCATGTATATCCCTCATACACGGCTAGACTACTCGGCATGTCCAAGGAGGACACGGCATGTACTTGGTTAAAAGATTATACCCGGCCAACAAGCCCATACGCCATGTATGTCCTTCACATGGTCAAGGGTACACGGTGTGTCTATAACTACACGTCGTGTAGTAAGAAATTTCTACACAATCATCACATGACATGTACTCAGCGAGCACACGGCCGACACTCGCCTAACCTATACACGGCATTTACTTTTAAGTACACGGCGTGTAGTCTGGAAATTTCCAGAAACTGCCTAATTTCTCCAGTTTTCTCTGGGACAAGTCAAAATTCAAACAGGGTCGGGATTTTGACCCGTTCTAAAAAACCCAGGTTCTTACAAACTGGGAGTCATATCGGTCACACCGTGCATTAGATTTATGTGAGGTTAATTCATACATGTCAAAAATGACTTAAGAATCATTTTAATAAATTATCAAAACAATAAAAGTGTGTTTTATCAATTTTGATTATTTTACATGTCTTTTTTTACTAAAATGTCAATTTAAACTAAAAACATGCACTTTGAGTTATACTAGTCATATCGTGTGTGTTTTTGAAGTGAGACTAATTTCTAAATGTCATAAATGAATTATGAATCATTTTCTAAAGTATCAAGACAATCCTGGCATGTTTTCTCAATTTTTAGTGAGTGACACCCGTTTTTAAATAAATTTTCAATTTTAAACTAATGGTGGGTACTTTGAGTCATACCAGTGGACCACGAACCACGTCACTAAAGGAATCATGCACACGAAATCCATCTTCATACCATCTCATGAAATCAATGGTTCATGGAAGAAGCAATCTAGTAGGGTTTTGCGAACCATGATCGCGAACTGTAGCCTCCGCAAACCCCAGTTGACCGAGTCTTCCGCGAGTCAGGATATCTCTTAATGGGCCTCTGCAAATGGTGTCACATGCCCATGGATATGATTGCCTCAATGCTCTATAAAAGGAGCACAGAAGGAATTGAGAAGAGGAAGGGTGAATAAATCTCAAAGGGGGCCCTAAAGGTTAGAAGAAAGAACTCAGGGAAGATTCTGACTTCAGTCTTGAATCATCGGTGAAGTTCGAATTGCAAACCATGCTCTCTACAGGTACATCCAGCCGCGAACCATAAAACAGGGGAACTTAATAATAATAATAGAACTATGTACCTGATTAGTGAAATAGTGAACCACATATTTCTCATGGATGAACTCCCGGTGAACAATATTCCCCTGAACTCCCCTTCAATATGGTGTTTCGCGTAGTCCATCGCTATGTGGATTTAACTCAGTGTCGTGTACTGCGTCAGTACACGGATGGAACCCAAAGCAGCGTGATGGACCACATACCATTATGGTGTGTGGTGGTCAATACTCATGCCATAATACCACATTGTTATGTAGATGACCCCTCTAACCACATACCATTATGGTATGCAGAGCTTCCCCCACCCCGTATAAGAAACTAGTATGCGGAATGGGGTGTTTTCAGGTATTATTTCCTCTGGTTCCAATCTCACCCCTTCGTTACCATCCAGTTATCTATAATCCCTCCATGAACCAGTCCCTCAACATCAGGAAAAATCCTCCTCCAAATCCACCGAACCCATATGATCAGGCCATCGGGTGCATCAACGTGCCCTTTTGAGTCTACATACCCATGGTAAGCGGAGTCACGAAGGCTCTCCTCACAAAAATTCGAGCTCTAGGAATTTATTTGGGCCTACATTCCCATGGTAACTTGGATTCCAACCTTGGGATGCCAACGTGAAATTCCCCATTCTAGGGATTAAGGGTGATCACATGATTTTTCATTCAATGAGGAATGATGATCAGTCAAAGGGGTTATGTTCGCTTCCCTTTTGACATGGAAGAAACTCCTCCCCTTCCTAGAATACATTCTAGGTCACTCCCATTGAGGTAAGTCACCAATCTTCTAAGGCCGAGCCACATGACCTTTAATGTCATTTCACATTTAAAGGCTCATCGCTTCACACCCTCACCCATTGTCGCCCCGACCTCATCCATCGTAGTCTCTCCCTCTCCCACTAGCAGGAGAGGAAGCATGTGGTTGGTTAAATATCTTGTATCCTCTTGTTTCTCACACTGAGCATGACTCATGTGGGCTTAGAGATTTGTAAAAATTACAACATCCATGCAATTATGAACTATGAGAACTCTAATTCCTGATCAAAATAGGATATGTAGGATGCCTACTTGAAGGCCCGAGCTCAAAAGGGTTCCCATATAAAAGGGTTCAACCAATAATGTATTCATAAATGGGCAGCTTCTATATGTAAGCCCCGAAAAATCTGAACTATGTGGGTTATGATTCCTCTCACAAGGATACGTAGGAAACACATCTTATGAGTTAGATCCCAACATCAAATCACCTTTCATCCTCCCTGGATGATGATAAAATTCAGAGTGCCTTATTGTATGGCTCAAGTCAGCAGTACCTCCGTAGCATCAAACTCATGTATACCTATGACGATCCTGTAAACCAGGGGTAGCCCGTGGACACACTCTTCGAGAATGAATCAAGGATTCACGAACATTTGAACATAACTTAAATATATAATAGATTCCTAGAATAGGCAATAATCCTCCCCCAAAAGGGTGCAGTGAGACCAACTTCCCATCCTCTTGACTGATGGAGTCACTAAGTGTCATTGGATGAATCATCAACCAATGAGTGATTACTTTTGGAAAGAAGGTTCATGAATCATGGATATCAGGTCCATTGGGTGTTTTTGTATCCACAAATAAACTCGTTGGAGACCATCCGAGGAAGTTATATCCTAGGAGGCCTGATTGCACAAGTACTTGACCCTCTGCAATCGTCTGCTGGGACCATTTGACTGTAATATCTCCTTCAGAATACGGAAGGGGTAAACTACCCAGTCCTCGTGGGTTTAATCCAACCTTTCTTTAAAGTATAATGATGAAGAACAGGTTGAAACAAAATAAGTGGTGAACTTTACAAGAGTCTGTCTCTAGAGAAAGAGACGGGTGATGATTCTCGTTGGACCATTTCACCATCACCCAGAACACACCACATCAGAGGCAAAACAATAATGGTGAAGTTGACGTGAATCCTTAACCATAGTGGTGGTTCTACCCCAATGATAATAGGCAAAAGGATGTTGCACGTCGAACCATTTTGTTTTCCCCTATACGCGTGGAATGCGCCACCTTGGAGGCGAAACAAAAATGGTGAACTCGATGTGAATCCTTAACCAAGGTGGTGGTCTTACCCCACTCGATCCTCTTTTCCACAAAAAAAAGAGAGGGGAAGGGGTAAAAGTTAAATCTTCATATATAAATATGTTTAAAATAATGCTACTTTGATGAGGTTTTGTGGTATGTATGTCATATGTGTATGTTGTAGGTTCCTGTAGAGCAACCTTAGATCCAAATGGCATCCTGAAGACCGATACAGACATGCGCATTAGCGATCCTTACAGAAGATGGGGCCCCAACAAAGACCAGGACCCCCTCACCTACCCAGCATCTTCAACACTCGGTATCCAACACACTGATCAAAGAGTACCATCGAAATGGTACTCTCCCCATGGTGGAGTCCGCGAGATAGGCCCTCCAGTCTGTAAAGACTCTCCAGCCACCTCTTCAGCCACGGTCGGCACCCCAACACAAGGCGTCCCTGGTGGTCACCTCAAACTATTTCAGGAGCCTGTCCTCAGAACATGACAATGGGTACCTCCCTTATCTTATGGAGGTAGATGAAGTCGATGCTGACAACTTCATCTCAACTGCATAAGGGTCCTACTCATGGGACCCTACTAGAGAGCATTGTCACCGAAACCGGATGACCATCCCACCTTCAGTTGAAGAGGACCTTATTCTAAGGGCACCTACTAAAGTCTAGGAGACCCAGGCCCCTCGGGCTACCTTCCAAGGGAAAAGAATATATAATCAAGAACACTCTATCACCCTGGTTCCTGAGGTGAAACTTCATCTTACAAACGTGGAGGCATTCAATGGAAAGATATAAAACTCTTCCCCCTCCACTCAATCCCACCACAGAAATATGGTGGCACAATATGATCACGTGCATGTTCCTATTGGTTCTTGTCGGTCCCGCCATCCAGACAGAGCGACAAACTACAGGCAGATGCAGATATTTGTCGATGCACATCAAACCTGTCAACCAAATAGAAAGGCAACCATCTATACACAGGCACAAATACCTACTAATAAATATCAATCTCGTCAACAAAATAGAGTGGAAATCAGCTATACACAGGCACAAATATCTGTTGATGCATATCAAGCCCGCCACCCAAATAGGATGGCAAGAAAATATGAGTAGAGTCAAATTCCTACAGGTGCATACAAAGACCGTGAGACAAATACAGCGGCAGGCAAGCAGATAAAAATCCCTTCTCGTGAATATGAAGACCACCAGTCAAATGCGGTGGAAACTGGAGAAGATAACTGATGGCAGACTCATTCCTCTGTCTCGGTATATGAGAATTGCCAATATTTAATGGAAACTCATGGAGGACCAGAGTAGGCAAAAACCCCTGATCCGATATCAGAATGATCCTTCATACCCATTCCATTTAAATATTTATCTCAGCACATCCTAGAAATGATGGAAGATCAGACATTGATCCCAGAACATATCATTCAAACATTCCAATATATTATTACATTGGTGGAAAAGGTGATAAACGAGGCCTATGACCTAGTTTCCTCAAACAGAATGAATTACTCGCAAAATGGGTTAGTCACTCTAGAGCAGTCATGCATTCCTACTCCAGTCCAGGAGGGTCGATAGCAATATCTCGCGATACACAAACAACTGGATTATAAAAAAACACTCATTCTAGCTGGGGGGACGTTGGTCATACATGGTGGTTGCTCCAGGGTAGGCATATATCCCTTCCAAAACTCAAGATGTGTTTCGATGTATCTCAGCGGCATCACGGGACTCAACAAGATAGGGACCTATATATGAAGGTCGTTACCAACAGCATATGGCCCTGGTTACTTGCAAAAGAGCACTCAAAAATAAAATGCGCCAAATGAAACTGAAAAATGAATAGCACATACATGATCCTGCTCTATTGGAAGCTGAGGTTCTTGACGCACTCAAACATATATCAATAAAGTCTTAAGACCCTGCCAGTCCATTACCAAATTATGGAAGTGGAAATAGTAGTTTCTAAGGCCCTCCCCGCAATATCGCTACTGACAGCTCTGAAGGTCCTCCCCAGAGCACCCATGAGGGCTTGCTCCGTGGCCCAGGAATGATCGATCACGAGAGCCTATCTCATGATGCGCGTTGAGGTATCCCTCCCCTAGACCTGAAGATCGGATAATAAGAAGGTCCTCCCCTTGCTGTTGTCTGCCCTGATGGTCCTCCCTGGGGTATACACTATAGATATGCTTATCCTTGTAGTTGGACGTCAAGTCATAATGGTAGTCCTCGCCATGATGATAGTCATTGCAAAGGCCCACCCCGCAATGGAAGTTGTTTTGAAGGCCCTCCCCATAATAACATCAAGCAACGAGAAGGTCCTCCCCTCATTTCAGTACATCCTGAAGGCCCTCCCCAAGATGTTCACTACAGAAATTATCCATACAGCCAGGTATTAAGCTGTGATATTATTCCTCTCCATCATAGCATTCATCGATAAGGTCCTCCCCTTAGTGACATCAAGCAGCAAGAAGGTCATCCCCTCATTGTAGCCCTCCCTAAAGGTCCTCCCCATGGTATATTCCATAAAGACATTTCCCATGGTCGGGAATCAAGTTGTAATAATATATATCACCATTGGAGCACCAATTGCGAAGGTCCTCCCCACAACCAAAATTCATACTGGAGAGAAGGCCATCCCCTTTCTGAAACAAAGATGAGAAATCTCTCCTATGTTGAGGTTATCAACAAGGAGTCAGACATATTAGGAACTCTATCTATAATGAGTGATATCCTTTCTCAACTAGAGGACGTTCTGGGGCCATGCTCATTTTCTGAGCCACCCTCGCACCATTCGCATATCAATGAGGCTCTCACCAGCCTGGTTGCTTGGAAGGAAATTATTAATAAGTAGTCAAGATGGTCATATCAAATAGAGAAGACCCCAGAAGAACAAAGACAAGATATGTTGCTTATGAGAAGACAACTAGCTAAAGATAATATAACGATGATGTATTGGCCTATAGCCACTTCTCACTTCGATATACCAGGAGAGTTGTCTAGGGAATGTATGCATGACATTAACCTCAATATATGGATGAACCTTTTCCATCTGAAAGAAAAATTCCTACCCTACGAAGGGTATGCGGACCATGTCAACACGTTAGGGTAGATTCCCCATCTAATCGACCTGGAATCCCTCTCATCCGCACGGCAGCCACGATCAGAAAGGTGAAAGAAGAACCTTGAACTGGCTTGCCTCCATGCACTAAACAAGTTGTGTTGCCTCATTGGTGACGTCTTGATTGGAGTTCATATCTGGGGATGGGGAGAACATGGATCTCTTCACTTCACCCCACATCCCATCCAAAAAACCTCATTGGAAATGACATCTTGAAAAGTCATCACCCAAAGGTAGAAATCAAATGAAACCCCTACTCAAAAAAGATGAGATACTAAACAAAAATCAGCCCAGAGTAAGTCTCAAAAGCATCAAGACTGAAGAGATCAAGCCATAAAAAAGCTTCTGAGTTAGGTAACCAAGAACATCTAGCAGGCTTCCCGCCTAAGGGAATCCAACTAGCAAGAAGTTATTATGTCTTCAAAAGACCATGGACTCTGTGTAGGAAAAATTCCATACTTGGATCACACCTGTGTGGGAGTGCGTGAAATCGAAAATGTGGAAATAGTGGCGGCTACCGCTACAATGCGGGAACAACCCCAGCCCATAGGTCTAGGGTCATTTTTAAATCAAAATTCCCCCATAAGACTAACAAATCTAGGTTATAGTTCATGAACGGAAGAACAGGAATAACCCCAGCCCATAGGGTTGGGGAATTTTTACCTTAAGTCCCCACACAGCGGATGTCTGTCTTCTCTCGACTAGGAAGAACGATGGGCTGAGCAGTCACATGTTCCACCATTTCTCGTGGTTCTCACCCTCTGAGACAAAGGCACATTATGAGGTTAGACCAGGGATCCATTCGGGCCAATATTCACCAAGAAACCTGAAGAATACCACAGAATGGAAGGAGAAAGTCCAAAAAAGGATGCAAAAAGCCTTCCTACCATTCGGAACTGGGTACACTACCCCCAATGTGGTATGTATCAGTGAACATGGTAAAAGTCAACACCATGGATATCACAGGAAATTGTACATAGGGAGAGGAATAAAGGGAAGATGGTTCCCTCCTGGATGCATCTCACACCGAGCCTGATGGTGTGCATAACCAGAACCAGAGAGTGGTCCTAAATTTGGGTGCCCCCTCAATTAATCTACCATTACCTCCTGCACAAAACCCCAACAAGGAGAAGAATAAATCCAAGGTCATCTATGACCCACCTTCTCCTCCCCTTGAGAATGTGTCTCTTACTCTTGGGGAAAGGTTCGCCAAGCTGGAGGAAGAAATGAAAGAGTTCAGGTGAATTAATTTCAAGCTGCGTCAAGGGATCTACATTTTCGGATGTGTTCCCCCTGCGGAACATTATCAGGTATTTCCAGAAGAGGTTCCCTTGCCACGGGAACTCATCCTAGTGAATGAACCCAAGCTCGGAGGCCCATCCAACCTGGCATCGGGACCGAAAAACTATTTAAACTTGGCCCTGGAAGGACATTAAGACTTCCCCCCACTGGTAAGGAATCCACAATATATTCAGTTAAATCCAAAAAGGATACCCCTGGCTGGGTATCCACCCCAAATTCTAGCAGTGCTGGCATGCCCAACTTTGTTCATTGCCGCACCATCCCAAGTTCAAGCCCGGTAGGATATGCATCAAGGGATCTTGAACACTGTCAGGCAACAAACATCTCAACTAGAATCTATAGAGGGGTATCACACTTTGATACAACCAGAGAAAAAACCCTACCCTGATTGGTTGAGCAACGTTCTGCCACTGCCAAACTTTGGAAACCCTATATTCTCAATATTCAATGGATCGGGGGACCTGAAAAAGCATTTAATGCACTATGCCTCTTACTGCGACCCCATGATGGGAACTTCGAAGCAGTAAGAAATAGTAAAACTCAGGTGCTTTGTGCGAACCCTACAGAGCTTGACCTTCATGTGGTATACTAGCTTGCTAGATAACTCGATCATAGGCTGGTAGGACCTCCGGATATAGTTTCTCTTCCAATTAAGTTCAATTCTGCCTAAGATGATGGTAAGTGAACTCATGAACTACAAGCAGCGAGAGAACTAAAGAGTCTCAGACTTCATTTCCAGATGGAAAGGCCTGACTTATTTCCAGAATCGAATACTTCCCCAGGATTAAATGCTCGCCATGTGTATTGATAATCTTTGTGATAAATTACGAACACCGCTCATCCCAGTGAAGTGAAAAAGTGGGTTTAGATATTTCTCTACCATTGCCCAAAGGATAGAATACTCCTTGTAACAGACCAATCTTAAGTCTTGAGTGGCCCCATCAACCCTAGGGAAAAAAGAGGGAAAAGCTGAAGCAGCTTCTATCACGCTTAAACCACCCTTGTAACTAGCTCCGGTTACGAGGCCCCCACCGAACCATGCATGACCCCCTAGACGCCAACATGCACCCCCACCTTAGCAAGATGAGAGGAGAGGTGCTGAAAGAAATCAGTTCGAAGAACGAAGAAATAAATTTTACTCGTTCTGAGATGACCGGGTTAGTGACTATTTCATAGCCGCCATGAATTGCAACTTGCCCCAGCTACCAGAGCCAAAGTGAGTCGACAAAGTGGGTCTCAAAGACCGTACAAATTATTGTCCCTATCACCGAATACTAGGACACACCATCCAGAAGTAATTAGTTGTCAAAGATCTCCTACAAAAGATGGTGGATTTTAGGAAAGTCAATTTGGTCCCGTCACCAGCACAGGTGGCATTTGTTTCCACCTCAAACTCAAGAGAATAAGAGGAGTGGAAATCAGTCGTTAGTAAGAAGGAGAAAAATTTTGATAGTTGGATAACCTAGAAGATAATCAATTGAGTCCATGGAATCCTCTAGGCATATTTGAAACAACCAATCGTGCCCCCAAAAGTTCCAGATACAACACAACCATTCTCCTTGGACCTACAGTCATATAAAGGCCAGAAGGGAAGAAAGTAGGTGCAAGAAGATGGGATGATATCAAAGCCGAAGTCATTGTTGACACTTGAGGATTTCATACCAACAGACTTGGTATAATGGGAAACTCCCTTCCAAATGGTACAACGGGAACCGCCCCGCCAAATTGTACAATGGTCACCACCTCTCCAAATGGTACAACAGGAACCACCCCTCCAAACGGCACCATCAGAAAGAGACAGTCAGACAGAAACATAGTCAGATCAAGAACTAGTCTTCTACTCCATTAATGTCATTCACTTGATGGACCCCTTTTCTGATAGACTATGGCCATGAACCCAAATTCCCCATGCCCAACCTGAGAGTTGGAGGAAGAGGCTGCAGAGGCCAGAGGTTTCCTAGAAGGCATGATCATAGCAGGAGTCAAATTCCTGTCCATGTCATAACTCAAACTATTAACATTACAAAAACTCATGGAATGACCCTTCGGTAGACACAACAAGAACCAGAATTCTCCTATGCCCCCGTTAGAATAAATCCAAGCCCATTTATATTAGAGTATCCATCAGAGAAAGAAAAAATATTAAATTTCCCAAGGAATACGGGTGGACCAGTTCATCCAAACCCAGAAAGGACTGTATCACCACTGGCCCCAATTGCCGAGGCAGAACCACATACATCCAAAGACCAAGCCCCTAAATTTTTTGTGAAAGAGAAACCCCGAGCCGGGAAGCGCCGACCTTTAGATATGAAGTATGATATTCTAAATAATTTGGATTTAGTACCAACAAAGTTGTCAATCCTATATGTGTTAAGTCTATCCGCGTGTCTTAGGGAGGCACTCATAGAATCCTTACTAAGTCCCCAGGAATTCAAGGTCGAAGTAGCAGCAGCTGAAGTCTATCGAACGGAGACCAATCCCAAATAATGTCATGTCGTCATCTCCTTTACAGATAGGGATGAAGAAGCCATCATGAAAGGGAACATCAAGCCCTTATATGTGTATGACAAGATAAATGGAGTTGATTTTAGGATAATTTTCATCGACAATGGCTCTGGATTCAATCTTCTCCCACTGTGAATGCTTCATCGTCTGGGCTATGATGAAGACAGCTTGACACCCTGCACCACAACTCTGTTGGAATATGAAAAAATGACTAGAACCCATTGGGATGAATTAATCTTAAAACTCAGATTTGAGACCTCATATCAGATTCAAAGTTCCTCATAGTGTGGAAAAGTATGTACTTCAACGTCCTATTGGGGAGGCCTTGGATGCATCATCACACTTCAATTTAGTCATCATACCATCAGTGCATCAAATAATTCACTAACGGGAAAATGGTACATTGCATGCCGATAAATCCCCATTTCAGTCTTGTGATTTGCATTATATCGATGCAGGGTTCTATGAATCAGAAGAAAAAACATTCTTTGGCTGGTGAAATTGATTGGATTACTGCCCTGAATGGATTGGAAACGGCTCCCACTGACCCCCTCCAGCAACTTGGGGAATATTATGTATTACCCATCAACCAAGTTGAATGCATAAGTGAAAGTCTGGATGTAGACTCAATTGTCTGAATGATCTCCGCTATGTTCACTAAGTCCAAAGACATGGGATAACGGGCTAACTTCTATGATAAAAAAAATACATATCAAAGATGCTCCCAACCCATCCACAGGACCCCTAACTGTCCTTTCCTTACTCACTAAGGCAAAAGATGATTTCTCTCCCAACATTGTAAAGTTCGTATCAAGAATCCTCTCTCTATCAGAAGAGGGAAAAGAGGAATAAGATGAAGATGATGAATATGATGATTATAAAGAAGAAGAAGAAGAAGAATAAGTCCTAAAAGATTCCCCTCCTACATTTGAAGAAGTTGTATCCACCACAATCGATGAACTTAAGAAGATAAACCTGGGCACCGAAGATAACCCGCGGCCCACTCTGATCAGTGTGGCTATGTCTATCGAGGAGCAGGAGGCATATACCCCATTCCTAAAGAAGAATCAAGATATGTTTTCTTAGAATTACATAGAAATGCCCGGCCTCAATCCTGAGGTCGCCACTCGTCATCTCTACTTACCAGAAGATCACTGGGTCTATAAGCAGGCAACCAGAAGAACCCGCCCGAAACATACTACCAGAATAGAGGCTGAAGTTGACAAGATGATCAAATCGAACTTCGTACGAGAAGTCTAATACCCGATCTATCTAGAAAACATAGTCCCTATAAAAAAGAAGAATGGACATATTAGAATCTGCATTGACTTTAGGGACCTCAATTGACATTTCCCGAAAGGCAATTTCCCAGTCCCAATCACAGAATTGTTGATCGATGTAACAGTCGGATATGAAGCCCTCTCTTTCATAGATGGGTATTCTGGACACAACCAGATCTGGATGGCCTAAGGAGATGAAGAAGCTACTACTTTTATGGACTCTTAGGGAGTGTTCTGTTATATGGTGATGCCCTTTAGTCTAAAAAATGTCAGCGCCACATATCAGTGTGCCATGCATCACATTTTCAAGCCCTTTATGGGAAATTCATCGAGTGTTATGTTGAAAATATGGTGGTTAAATCACGAAAATGCTCAAACCACCTATCCAATCTTAAAACTATCTTCAATAAACTGCAACAACACAGTTTAAAGATGAATCCCCTAAAGTGTTCCTTTGGCGTTACCTTTGGAAAATTCCTTAGCTTTATTGTATTCCATCACAGAATCGAATTTGACCCTGAGAAGACAAAATCCATCCTTGGAATTTCCCCACCTCACAACCTCACCGAGTTGAAAGGTATCCAAGGGCACCTCGCCTACATCTGGTGCTTCATATCCAACATGGTGGGTAAATGTTTACCTTTCACCAGGATGATAGAGAAAGGGGTTACATGTGAGTGGGATAATTATTTCCAAGAAGTGTTCTACAATCTCAAAAGATATCTCCTGAGCCCACCAATGCTGATGCTACCAGTTGAGGGGAGACCACTCATTTTGTATGTAATCGCCCAAGAATATAGTCATTAGGTGCCTTCCTCGTGCAGAAGAATGATGTCGGCAATGAGAAAAACCTCTATTACCTCATCCGACCAATGATCGATGTTGAAACTCGGTATTCAAAAATAAAAAAGAACTTCTTGGCCCTAATCTTCATAGTTCAGAAACTCAGGCATTACCTGCAGCACCATGAGGTCCACCTAGTATCCCGCTGCAACCCACTCAAATATATCATCAATCACCCCATGATAAATGGATGCCTATCACAATGGGGGTCATCCTACAACAGTTTGACATACAGTACGTACCCCATAAGGCCATCAAAGGCTAGGCATTAGTAGACTTCCTAATATAACACCCCTCTAAAGAAACAACACTGTTCGATTTCGAACTTCTGGATGAAGTGTTCTCCATCCAAGAAGACCCCCAGACATGGGAAATGTACTTTTATGGCACTTCCAGAAGACTGATAGGGAAAATAATAGAGGATACCAATCTCAATAAAGTGGAGCTGGGATTTATACTCATATCCTCGAAAAATATTATCATGTCTTACTCTTTCCTGCTTTTGGAAGGGTGTACAAATAATGAATCATAATATCAGGCCCTCGTTGTGGGATTGGAACTGGCACTTCATGTGCAAGCCAAAAACCTAAATATAAAGGGTGATTCATAGATAGTCATCAAATAGGTCAATGGTGATTATACCATTAAGAAAGAAGTATTGGATCCCTTAATGAACCATGTTCGAGAACTGATGGAAAAATTCCCATCAGAACCAACGTTGACCTATGTCCCCCAATCTCAAAATGCTCAAGCCGATGCTTTGGAAAATTCAGCCACAACCTTGAATGATCTAGACCGGGATGAAACAATCATTAGTATTTCCCACCACTGGATGGTATTTCCATTTATCCAGATAAATACAGAGGAAATTTATGAAATTAGCTCCATTTTTTAGCCTCATGGTCTCACCATCGGCTGGATGATACCCATTGCAAATTACCTTCGAAAGGGGGAACTCCCACCAGATAGGGCTGGAAGGGAATAGGTCTGAAGACGGGCAATCAATTTTTCCATATACAATGGGGTAAAGCAAGAAAAGTTTATCTACAAATTAGGTCGTGACGGAGTCCTTCTCAGGTGCATTGATGGAGAAGATATTGCTTCCATCATGAAAGAAGTGTACTCTAGAGCTTGTGGAGTGCACCAATAAACAACCAAGTTATATCACCAAATCCAAAGGATTGGGTATTATTGGCCCACTATGATACAGGATTGTGTTGTATTCACCAAGAAGTGCCATTCTTTCTAGGTTCATGCCAATTTTATACATCGATACCCAGAGTTACTTCATACAACTAAGTACTCTTGGCCATTCGCTGCTTGGGTGATGGATGTTGTGGGACCATATCCCCCTGCCACAACCAGACAATTCAAGTTCATACTCATAATGAATGACTTATTTTCTAAATGGGCTGAAGTCATACCCCTTAAATAAGTCAGGGAAAAAAATATTGTTAGCTTTGTGAAGGCCAACATCATTACCAGATTTGGTGTCCCTCATACAATACTAACAGACAATGGCACCAACTTCTTCTCTATTGAGTTGGACAAGTTATATTAGGAGTATGGAATCAAAGTCAACAGTTCATCCCACTACCACACGGTGACCAATTGGAAGATAAAGGCTTTCAACAAGATTCTATTCAATATACTCCAAAAGATGATAGATAAGGATAAGAAATCATGGCCATATAATCTCCTTTATGCTTTGTGGGCCTACCAAACCACCACCCACACTACCACCCAGGATACCCCATACTCGCTAGTATACGGGGAGGAGGCGGTTTTGCCTATTTAAATTCAAGTGCCATCACTTCGTGTGGCCATTTGTGATCAACTGTCCATGGACGAGCAATCCTAGAGATGGTTTGATGAGTTGGAGTATCTAGATGGAAAAAGGATACACACTTTACACCATTTAGAAATATATCAAAATCGGATCGCATGAGCCTTCAACAAAAATGTTTGCCTTCAATATTTCCTCAAAGGAGAAATGGTGTTAGTCCTTAAAACCCTTATGATACTTGGGAAGAATCCCCCAAAGCTGGAACTAAAGTGGGAAGGACCATATGTCATACATAGGGCCTATTCTAATGAAGAATACGCCCTGATATCAATGGACGTATAGCTCATCACGGCTCCCACAGATGCTAAATTTATGAAGAAGTATTTTGTATAATAGCAACGCCGTGTTTTGGTCCAAAATCTATGACCTTAAACTATGAGTTGTAATACCGTGATGGCATGGTCCAAACTCTATAAACTTAAACTATGAGTTGTAATACCATGATTTCATGGTCCAAACTCTATGACCTTAAACTATGAGTTGTAATACTATGATGTCCTGGTCCAAACTCTATGACCTTAAACTATGAGTTGTAATACCATGATGTCCTGGTCCAAACTCTATGAACTTAAAGTATTATTTGTAATACAGTGATGTCATGGTCCAAACTCTATGACCTTAAACTATGAGTTGTAATACTATGATGTCATGGTCCAAACTCTATGACCTTAAACTATGAGCTGTAATACCGTGATTTAATGGTCCAAACTCTATGACCTTAAACTATGATTTGTAATACCGTGATGTCATGGTCCGAACTCTATGACCTTAAACTGTGAGTTGTAATATTGTGATGTCATGGTCCAAACTCTATGACCTTAAACTATGAGTTGTAATACCATTATGTCATGGTCCAAACTCTATGACCTTAGACTGTGAGTTGTAATATCGTGATGTCATGGTCCAAAAACTATGACCTTAAACTATGAGTTGTAATACCGTGATGTCATGGTCCAAACTCTATGAACTTAAACTATGAGTTTTAGTACCGCCACATCATGGTACAAACTCTATGACCTTAAACTATGAGTAATAGTCCTATCCACATGATGTTAAACTGTAAGGAACTTGTCCCTGAAACATGACATTAAACTGTGACTCATGTCCTCATTTCAAGACATTAAACTGCATAGCACAAGACATCCTAATCACATGATGATAAACTGTATGATCTCTCACAGAACTACGTACAGATTGATTCCTACCCACACAGGATACGTAGTAATGCCTGGATTTTGCATCTTGGCCCAACCACCAAAAAAATTCCCTCACATGTCCCTACACATCGACCAAACATTTGTAGGGAATGTTTAGAACTACGTACATCTTGATTCCCATCCTTGTAGGATACGTAGTGATGCTCGGATTTGGAATCTTGGCCCAGCCATCAAAAAAAATTCCCCTTTCCCTGTGCGTAAGCCAGACTTGTATGGGGAGTCCATGAAAGGTCTTGACCACATGATAGTAAACTGCGAGATTCTTCAAGATTCATTTGTGGAACAATTCTCAAATGTTACGATGTCCCGCACATTCCCCTCACTCATGAGAAGTAAAAAGATCATGCTTCCCCCTATACATATGAGTAAGATCTATGTGAAAGTTTCATTAGTTAATGGTTAATCACCGTCTGGGTATTCCTTACATTCTCAGGCACATATTTACCATTTTTCAAACTCCATACTCCAATAAAACTTGGATCCCCATAAAAATTCATGGTCATATGATATGGAAGGATAGTGTCCTATGGACACCTTTGATTGGATATGCACATCATGACAAGATGGCTCTACATATGTCTCCTACAAAACGGTCATCAATCAAAGGAAAATTCTTCCCTAGGATATTTTTCTCCTATATCGGTATTCCTGATGGATTCCAAGACCCATTTCATCCCTCCTGATTCAAGTTTCCCCTAAGACTATGGTTTACACCTTCTATCATCACTCACATCTAAGAAATTCTAGAATATCCTGATTACGATAAACACGTATCCATTAATGATCTTTATGATGGCGCAATCGTCCTCACTGCATGACTCTAAACTACATAGCATCATGTCCTCACCGCATGACATTAAACTGCAAGTCCAAAATCATCCTTGTTGTATGATGTTAAACTTCATAGCAATGATTTATGCCTAAAGTGATCTCTGATGTTTATTTTTTCATTCTTCGTTGGTGATATGGAACCCTCGTAATCCCTTGTTTCTCACACTGATCATAGATCATGTGAGCTTAGGGATTTTAGTGAGATACCCATCGTGACATTATGGTAATACATTTTAGGAAGTTGGTCCTAACAGCATGACCCTAAAAGGCATGTCACAGTTACCTTTCCTAAGAGGAACCCCACATCCAGGCCATGTGATGTTAAATAACAGGATACCCCAAAGATGGGATGAACGCCTCACCATGAATGTGAGTCAGATCTATGTAAGGGATACCTAATTCCATGAGTAAATCACAGCCCAAATGTTTCCAATATGTTTGGATACACTCCTTCCATACCTCAAACTCCATGCTTAGAGTAATCTTGGATCCCCATAACCCTCCATGGCCATCTGAGATGGAAGACCAGTGTCCTGCGGACACCTTTGATTGGCTATGAACATCATAACCCAGTGGCTCTGTAAATGTCGCTTACAAAATGGTCGTTAATCAAGATAAAATTTGTCCCCAGGAGAGTCCTATCCTATCTCAGTATGCCCAATGGCTTCCAATCCTTGTACTATCCCTCCTAATTCAAGGGCCTTCAAAGTCATGGTTTACATTTTCCTTCCTATACACATCTTGGATATATCATAACATATAGGCCTGATTCATCTCTATTCTCTTTTTAGGTCTCTAAAGATACCCCATCCATATGCATGAAGTTGATCCACATACAAAAGAAAAATTCCCCCGCTAATTTATAGGTTTTCCAGAGAAGTACAGTTAAAACAAATGTCCTTTTTTGTGTTTAGGTTCACCCCTTGTCAAAGATCACATACCGTGTTCAGAAAGTTCCCAATCTCCATAATTCTTCATGGTCATCGAAAATGGGAGGCCAGTGTCCTACAGACACCTTTTTTTGTCTATGCACATCATGCCCCGGTGGCTCTACATATATCTCCTACAAAAAGGCTATCAATTAAAGGAAAATTCATTCTCAAGAGAGTCTTTTTTGGTTTCTGTACGCTCAGATGAAATTCAGGTCCCATCACACCTCAAGATTTGGAAAGATTCTGGATAATGTCTTACATACCTTCCTCTTTCCAAATTCCCCTAACAAAAAGAAAAGATTTCTAACTGAACTAACCATTCACCATCTCTACCTTGTGCAAGTAAGAACCGTATGGGAACCGTTGCCCACTCAAAGATGATATGAATTTCCCTAATATTTCCAGACACCATCACTCAGACCAGCCACCCACTATGGCTCCCAACATCAAAATAAATTAGTGTTTCAAATCTTACCAGGCCATCGAATATGGAAGGTCAATATCCTATAGACACCTTTGTTTGATTATGCACATCATGCCCTGGTGTATCTACACATGATTCCCATAAGACGACCATCAATAAAATGAAAATTCATCCACATGATAGTCTTCTTCTACCTCTGAATGCCTAAAACGGCTTTTGATCTTTATGCATGTCCAAAATTCACAAAATTAAGTCAAGAAAAATCCTTAATTCATGTTTGAAGGATATTAGAATATTCCCAGCTGACGAATCCTGAATTGGGGACCATGCCCCATTAAGTTTGGTCAAATATATTCAACCTAAAACATCAATAATAAGTTTGATTGGAAATACTGTGAACTTCCAGTGAAAAAGACGCCATACTTTCTAGAGAGAAAATCTGAAAAAGGCACCTCTGTGTAAAAGTCAAGTATCAGTTCGCTAAAAACATTGTGCCATCAAAAGAGACATAAATCTTATTAGGTTGAAAACCCACAAAGGGAGGCCTAAGAAAAATTCAATTTATGCTTTCTAAGCCCGTGTCAAACAGGATTAGGAAAAAATTATGGTGATAATGAAAAAAGACATGAAAGTTCATGAGGCTTTCTGTAAAACCTCAGCAATAGTCGAACTATGCTCACTGAGTCCCGTGGATTAGGAAAAAATTAGAGCCTGATTCGATTATTTTAGTTTACTAGTTTCGATTCATGGTTTAAAATTAATACCTGATCAAAATGATGTTTATGTGATTGATTGTGATCAATTGATATGACAGGAAAAGGAAAAGAATAAGGATTTAAAGGCAAATCAGTTTCATTGAGTTCAAAAAAAGTAGAGGAACGTCCCTAGTTCAGAGTCTCTCCAAAGTATAAAAAAAGAGAGGAATACATATCATGATTTGGGATGGAGCTACAAAAAGGTTCAGCTTTCCCTTTCCAGAAATATGGAAAGTGATTGTTGCGGGTCGTCAAGAGTTTGCTCCAAAGAAGTTCTCTCCTCCGCTTCATCCATGACCGTTGGACACACCTCTTCCATAATGACTTTAAGGTCCCTCTATTTCTTCTGGTTAACTTCATAGTTTTCATGCAAAGGGGACAGTTGAACCCTCAACCTTGATGTGCGGGCCTATCACTCCTGCAACTCTTCCTTTTGAGAGACCACTAAATCATGAGCCTTCACCTCCTCATCCGTTAGGTGATTGAATTCCTTCTAAACATCTCGGAAGGTCGTCACCTGGTGATGGGAATAATTGAACTTGGAAATATTATCCTCTCAAGAAGCAAGGTCTTCCCAGGCTATAAAATTTTGGTAGATAAGGAGGTGTATGTGATGATAATCAAAGCCATTGGAACCCATATCAGTGAATAACCACCAAAAGTTTTCAGTCTCATCAGTAAAATTGGCCATAGGTGTCTCTATAGTAAGAGCATATAACTGACACCATGCTTGTTTTCACACTGCTTGGGGCCTCCCCACGACACCAGTACCCTAATTATTCTCCACCGCAATGGGTATATAAGTAGGAAGAGTCATTACAGGAGTGGGAAGGGACCTAATATAGGTCACCTAAGATAGGGGGCTCTCTTTTCCCTCATATGGTTCGACCATTGGAGATGGATGTGGAGGACTAACCACGGATTTCGGGGTGTTCGATGATACTCTACTGGGGCTAGCCTCATTTGGGTCATGGGTAGTATCTGTAGGAGGGGAGCAGTCTGAATCACTCCCCCAATGAGATAGTCTATACTGATGAATCCCCTTCCAGATGTTTTTAGTGGAAAATCGAGCATCTTCTTACCATAAGGGCATGAATAAGTAGCATATCCATCGTGGTTTCTATAGGGATAGGAATAGAAGATGTATCCATCACACTCATCATAGAAGAAGG
This sequence comes from Viscum album, assembly GCA_963277665.1. Lineage (NCBI taxonomy): Eukaryota > Viridiplantae > Streptophyta > Magnoliopsida > Santalales > Viscaceae > Viscum > Viscum album. Next base: position 48,279,278 of record OY728138.1, on the reverse strand, counting down.
AATGTGTGGCATTATTGTCAGAGTGAGGATGAGGTGGAGAATGGTTAGAGGCTTCTGCACCCGCCAAACTGGTTCTCTCAGCACCCCGTCAGGGTAATAGTCCACCCACATTTAGGAATATTCCAATTACAGAAAAGTGGATCTTGTCATATTGGAGATGATAACTTCCATAGCGAAACCTTCCCGCATCATCATAAACCACAATTGGAGAAGAATTATGAGATGAGACTCTCCCCTTAATTGAATAGAATAAATAAGTGCAGCTTTTTGAAGGAACCCAAATTTCTTGGAAAATAGGTAAGGGAGGTATGACTCGAAAATGGCCACCTGATCTATATGAGCAGTGAGCATCCCATCCCAAAGCACGATGATGTATGAGAATTCTTCTAAAGAACTGCCCCTTTCACCTCTTAACGACCCCTGAGGGGTAGGATGTGGTGAAAATGAGAAGTGAGAAGTGTCATTCAATAGTCCAACCACATCAATAACTCTTAGAGTCTTGGGATGAATAGAAAAAATGTTAAGAAGGGCGGATTGAAAGTCAAAATGAGGAACCATTGCAGTATGCTGATATTCATAACAGGGGAAGTGTTATTCCATCCACCCATACAATAATTGAAATGGTTCGCTGAGGTGATGTGGGGGCCTACCTTTCTTTATTTTTTCCAATAAGTCATAAAGCTGGGTGAGAGTAGTAAGGGACAAATTAATGGGTCGACCCTCTACCAGCATGGCCGACATCATCAAAGTATAGGCCCAGACCCTAGTATATACATCGCGAGATGGGAAAATTCATCCACTAAAAAACATGGAAAATAAACCTTCTAATATAAGCACATGTGATACATCTAGTTGAAGATCATATCCTCATGTGGTATATCGTCCCACTTCAAGAGTAACACAATATAACCCTAGATTCTGGCGGGACTAACAGGATGGATGAGTTTGAATACGGTGATCCCTTGGCTTAGGTCCATTCACCTGCAAGAATAACCCTATACACACCTCTAATGGGATAAGAGAGCGAGCCTAGAGGGGATGATCAAGTAATACCTTTGCCATAACCAGTAGACTCCTTGTCAAAGGGGACACATGGTCAGTGTCATTCTATGTAGCAGCTTTCGGGAGAAACTCGTCGTACATATCTCCAAGTATGGGGAGTCCTCCAAGCTATTGTATATCCCATAAGATAATTCCTACTTCCCCATGAGATAAATGGAAAGTGTTGGTGCTTGAACACTAGTGGATCAGTAGATTATGAAGGATTTCACCCCGGGGAGAAGGTTGCGAACTAGGAAACCCAGGCTGCCTGATATAATCTCATTGCCTTCAACTAGTCAGGGGACTCCAAACAGGTCTAATGTACCCAAAATTCCCTGGCCCATTCGTCGAAGAAACATCCTCTAGCCCGCAAATCCCACTTGGTGCTCCACCCTCCGTCAGGGTTTTCTTGGGAAATGTTAATAATGGGTGGTTACTCTCAGGCGACTAGTTTCAGGAAAGCATTGTGACACCTGTGATTGCCTTGAGTCCACACCGAGTCTCCTAGTATGAAGAAATTTTCCTAAATTGGAGTAATTATGAATTCTCATACTGGGGAAATGTTGGCTCGATCATGTCCTTGTAGTTCTTCTAAGAGAATGAAAGGGGTATTGGGGTTAGCCAATGGCAGAGGAACATCATCAGGGAGACCAAAGCCATAAAGTGGAAACTGAACAGACAATGGATAAGTAAGGAGCTCTGGTGTCAAGATATATTTTAAGACGCTGTCATGGGGAATAATGTAGGATCAAAGATGATCCTCGCTATCCCCCACCATGGTCGCCCCCATCTTTGTCAATTTTATCACATCCTATGAAGCATCCATTATAATATACACAGGAAGATCCAAAAGCCATCAAAAATTCAGTCCAATAAAAGTTGTTGGATAAAGGTTACAAAGGAATGGCTAAAGGACTTAAAATGAATATATATAAGGCTCAATGTACTATTTATGGAAACATTATGTAGAAGGCATATTATGTGTACTGCATGATGTGCGGAAGCAACTACCACATACTACTACGGTACGTGGGAGCATTAAACCGATCACAACCATGTTACGCGAAGCAACCATGAGGCGCTAGCCCGCAGAGTATTGACCGATGAATAGAATGGTTTGAGGAAGGTGGATACCATGAACCAAGGCCTTATCAAGTTCATTTTCAAATATTTCATATTAAAAGTTTGAGTTTGGATTATTAATTATTAAAGTTCGGTTCGCTGGTTCAAGCTCGGTATGTAGACACACAAGCATCATAGCGCTCTCCTACATGGAATCCGAATTTTGATTTTAAAATTCCACAATGTCGTTAACGAAATAAAAAATTTGGTTCATAGATAGATAAATGGCCAAAAGATCAGTTTGCGGTACGTACGAAGCGGTCCGTGATCAAAATTTTCACAAAAGGAGCGGTACACAAATGAAGAGGAATCTGGGAAGTTGAGATTACTTTTTTCCATGAGAAATGGTAAAAGAAAATTACATGGGTCCCTATATATAGGTGTGGTCCCATATTATTGTGACTATATGTTCTACTGCAAACCATTTCAGTTCAAAACCGCTTCTACATCAGAATAGTCCCATTTTCATTTTGAATGAACCCCATTCTGATGGGGCGAATTTATAGGGTACTGAATATTTATCCAAGGGAAGAAAATACTCCCACAATCACTTTGCAGAAGGAAGCAAGTGCTCCTACAAGTCTAACAAGGTGAATGGAATCAATTTGAGTTACAAATTTTAGAAGAAACTTGAAGGAATTCAAGTTTTCAAAGGATTTTAAGTGGCCCACATACCAGTACTGGGAAGGTTTCACAGACCGTCTGGATTACAAATCACCATTATGCAGAACAATCTGCGAGGCGCTGGCCTATAAAGTGATGTCCAGCAAACCCAGTGGATCGAGAACCACGTCACTGAAGGAATCATGTGCGCGAAATCCATCTGCATACCATCTCATGAACTCAATGGTTTGTGGACGAAGCAATCTGGCAGGGTTCTGCAAACCATGATCGCAAACCACAACCTCCGCAAACCTCGGTTGACCGAGTCTTCTGTGGGTCAGGATATCTCTTCATGGTCCTCTGCAAATGGTGCTACATACCCATAGATATGATTGACCTAATTCTCTATAAAAGGAGCACAAAAGGAATTGAGAAGAGTAATGATAAAGAAATCTCAAAGGGCACTCTAGAGGTTGGAAGAAAGAACTCAGGGAAGATTCTGGATTCAGTCTTGAATCATCTATGAAGTCTGAATTGTGAACCACACTCTCTGCAGGTATATCCAGCCGCGAAGCATAAAACGGGAAAATGTAATAATAATAATAGAACTGTGTACCTGATTGGTGAAACTGCGAACCACATATTTCTCGCGGATGAACTCTCCGTGAACAATATCCTCCTAGAATTCCCTTCAATATGGTGTTCTATGTATTCTATTGCTACACGGATTTAACTCGGTGCCACTTATTGCGTCGGTACACGGATGGAACCCAAAGCGGTGTGACGGACTGTATACTATTGTGGTGCATGGTGGTCGATACCCATGCTCATGTACTGCATCGGTACATGGACGACCCCTCTACCCTCATACCATTACGGTATGTAGAGCTTCCCCCATCCCGCATAAGAAACTAGTACACATAATGGGGTGTTTTTAGGTATTATTTCTTATGGTTCCAATCTCACCCCTTCATTATCGTACATCCATTCCTCCATAATCCCTCTGTGAACTAGTCCCCCAGCATCAGGCCAAAGCCTCCTCTAATTCCACCGAACCCGTATGATCAGGTCATCGGGTGCATCAACACGCCCTTTTTAGTCTACATACCCATGGTAAGCAGAGTCACGAAGGTTCTCCCCACAATGGTTCGGGCTTCAGGAATGTCTTTGGTTCTACATTCCCATGGTAAATCGGAGTCCGACCTTGGGATACCAACATGAACTTCCTTGTTCTAGGGATTAAGGGTGATCACCTTCTTTTCCATTAAATGATGAATGGTGATCAGACAAAGGGGTTGTGTTCGCTTCCCTTTTTATGAGGATGAAACTCCTCCCCTTCCTAGAATGTGTTCCGAGGCACTCCCACTGAGGTAAGTCCCCAATATTCTGAGGCCGAGCTGCATGACCTTTAATGTCATTTCACATTGAAAGGATCATCGCTCCATGCCCTCACCCACCATCACCACGGATTCATCCATAGTAGGCTCGCCCTCTCCCACTAGCAGTAGAGGAAGCATGTGGTTGGTTGGATCTCTCTCATCCTCTTGTTTCTCACACCGATCATGACTCACGTGGGATTAGAGATTTGTGACGATTACAACATCCACACAATTCTGAACTACGAGAAATCTGATTCCTGATCAAACTAGGATACATAAGATGCATACTTGAAGGCCTGAGCTCAAAAGGGTGCTCATCCAAAAGGGTTCACCCAATCATGTCATTATAAATGGGCAGCTTCTGTGCATAATCCCTGAAAAATCCGAACTACGTGGGTTCTAAATTCTCTTGCAAGGATATGTAGGAAACCCACCTTATGGGTCTAATCCCAACATCAAATCACCTTCCGTCCTCCCTGGATGATGATAAACTCTAGATTTCCTTATTGTATAGCTCAAATCAGCAATACCTCTATAGCATCAAACTCATATATGCCTATGACGATCCTACAAACTAGGGTAGCCCATGGACACACTCTTCAGTAATGAACCAAGGATTCATGAACATATGAACGTGACTTAAATCTATAAGAGAGTCCCAGAATAGGCAATAATCCTCCCCCAAAAGGGTGCGGTGAGCCCAAATTTCCATCCTCTCGACCAATGGAGTCCTTAAGTGTCATTGGCTGGATCATCAACCAATGAGCGCCTACATTTGGAAATAAGGTCCATGAATCATGGATACCAGGGCCATTGGGTGTTTTTAGCTCCATGAATAAACTCATTTGAGACCATCTATGGAAGTTATATCCTAGGAGTCCTGATTTCACAAGTACTTGACCCACTATAATTTCCCACTGGGACCATTTGATTGTGATATCTTCTTCACAATAGGAAAGGGGTAAACTAACCAGTCCCCGCGGGGTTAATCCAACCTTCCTTTAAAGGATAATGACACAGAACAAGTTAAAACAAAAGAAATGGTGAACTTGACAAGATACCATCTCTAGAAAAAGAGATGGGTGATAATTCTCATCAGACCATTTCACCATAACCCAGAACGTGCCACCTCATAGGTGAAATAACATACTATCTCTCTCATGGTGATGCACAAATGGAAATCGTTCAAATATCAAATTCTTCATACCACTTCTTTCTTTCCATTCATGAATATTAAAAGATTGTCTCATCTCTCCATTGTGATACCAAACATAATAGTTTTTTTAAAATCTAGATTTTGTTATATGGTATCTAACTTCTTCTCATCTTAATCATAGTCTTCTAACACAATTATAACATGGAAACTGTATACAACCTCCATCTGAAACATTGTTAAATGAAAAATCTAAAAAAAATCAAAATTATCTTGAAACTTGGTTGAAATCCAATCGGTATGATACATGAAACTTCTATCCATTCTATTATAGAGGAAAAAATTTATGTTCCAATCAAAAATGTAAACCATGATTACAATGATACCCAAATTCAAATAAAAAGTAAAATTATAGTGTATAGGAAATTAAAGAATGCTAATAGGAAACCAAATTGAATGTAATAAATGTTGTAAGTGACCATTATAAAATACTATACTATCTATCCCAACAAATAATAAGGCATATCATAAGAAAAATCCAAGGCATGCTCATAGAAATCCAAAGAAGGTGCATGTATTGCAATAATTAAAAACTAAGGAATACTAGAAAAAAAATGTGTATTTATTATCCATAGAGGTTTTCTCATTTAAAAACATAATTGAGGATAACATTTAGTCATGAAAGGATTTTATTTGGATGGAGGAATGGGAGAAGATTGATTCACCAATCCATGGCGATCGAGGTATACTTGATCATCCGAGGAGCATGAATCTATACACATATGTCTCAAATCATGGTGTTTTCCGACCTTATCTACATACTTCAAAGAATTTTAAGGAATGATAAGTGGTTAAATTATTTTCATCCTTTGTTGGTTTCTCAGGTGGTTCATTTGTTTTTCTCAATAATAGGGTTTTGCAGTGAATCACAAGGAATGGGCCACTGCACATGTATTGGCTTCATATGGGAAAAACATGAAAGAATTAATTTATGTAATCACTCTTTTATTGATCATATATTACTATATAAGGGGATTAGACCTTATAAAGTTTTAGATTTTATTGAACGCTTAATCGGAATTTGGGTTTTTTCTAATTTTAAATGTGTATCTCTTGGTCATAGTTTTTTTCACATACTTCTCCCATCCGCGGAATTGAAAGGTAGGGAATGGAGTTCAAGCATGGTAAATATGAGACTATTTATTCGTTATTTCTATGAATGGAGTTTAAATTTCAACCTCAATGAGTTCAAAGACACCTCCGCACAAGTATGGATCAAAATCCATGGTCTAAACTGGGTCTTATGGCACTTGAAAAATCTATATGATATTGATTATACAATAGGAAATCCGATCAGGATGGATTCTTCCACTGATCTGGTTAATTTTGGACACTATTCTAGGGTCTTAGTTGAAGTAGACTTAAGTTTAACCTTGATAGACATTTTATTTCTCTCCACACCTCAGGATGAGATAAATCTCAGATTTGAGTTTGAAAAGATGCCTTTGTTTTGTGAATTTTTCCAAATGATTGGACACTCCAAGGCCAGTTGTAGGGGGTTATTTTTTATTCTAAATATCAATTTAAAGGTCATGATTTTCAACAATTCCATATAATAGACAAGAATTTGAACCCATAGGATACTTCGAATAAGACTATTGAACACTTCATAGGTGATGGTGCTCTACTCTGTATCTCCAAGACTTTGGAACTTTCACATAGACAACTTCCTGCTCATATTTATGGTTATTTTCAAAGAGATAAAGTGCTCAATTTAGATAGAATCCCATCAAATAATTAATGGTCTAATGGAACTTTCTTACCTCTTTCTCCTGCATGTAATGAAAATGGATTGACCTCTTCTATTCAGGAGATTGGCAAGCCCAGGATGTTGTGGGATGATATTGCAGAGGAAGCTCCTCTAGTTGTTGCTAGTTTCTCTTTCAAATATGAATTAACTATATATATAAGGTTTGAAGATGATGATGTAGATTTTGAGGACAATCAATCAGATAGGGAGGAAATTGTATAGGAAAATGTGGATGATAGCTTATGGCAGGAATGAAAAAAAATCTCTTCTAAAAATCGCAAAGGAAAGACCAAGATTTATGTTATTCAATTCAAGACTAAAAAATATCACTCTCAATAGCAAGGTAAATTTTATCCTATTTTATTTATTGAGAAGGACACTACTCCACATAGAGTGTCCAATTCTCTTAATATGTCTATTGCCTCTTCTTATACTGAATTGGACTTTGGTAATACCACAACTAAGACAAAGAAGGTACAACCATCCTTGGGAATACTTGGCATGGGTATCATGGATAGTGAGTAGATAATTCCAGTCTGCAGTGGTTTTGTAGATCACCCGAGGTCTTTGATTTTATCTAAGTTTTTGTTGGAATTTTTTCAAGGCATAGAGTCTTAAAATGTTGTTATTATCCACTCTATGTTAGGCTCTCATAGATGTAAAAGTACTAAGGGTAGTGTTAAAACCCAAATGAAGCCTACTGGTAGTGATTCATCACAAAAAATAAATGGGATTGTCCTTGAACCTATTATTGGAAGGAATAAATCTATCTCAGTAGTAATGAATTATTTTTCCTTGAAGAGTGAAGATGGTGGTGCACCCATGAATCCTACTAGTGGTAAAGTTTCAACTTCTATGTATGTGATTGGATTTATCTCTCCTGAGCAAGGAAAACAACATAAGGCGACTTCTAGGAAGACAAATTTCTTAGTTGTTTTTTTATCCTCTATCCTAGAGAATGATGAGGATGGTATTCATAGAACTCCTGCTAGTGGATTGGTTTCAGATGTTGTGTGGGAGCCTAGATTAATCTCAAATTCTGAGCAGGGAACACATCATAAGGTTGTAACTATTTTACCCATGGTTCTGGATAGTGAAAAAGGGGATGATAAGTATTATGCCTTTTCTACCATACATAAAGTGAAGGGTAAATCAAGTTTGAAGGTTTGTTCTCATAACTCCTTTGATTTACTTGCATCAGGTAGCAGTGTGGAGGATGAACAATTCAATGACCAGGTTACTAAAGTGGATGGTAAATTAGATGTTGTAGATGCGATACTTCCAAATGATGGTGGCCGTCCATGGATGTAAGTCAAAACATGAAGGAGAGGACGAAATCCTCAAGGTTGGGGTGGGTGTTTCTCTCATCATAGCATGAGCACTTTCTTTTATCATCTAATTTTTTGTTCTTGGTTTTTTGTTGTTTTTCTTATTCCTCCATCATACTATGTATTTTTATTTTATTTATATTTAATTGTTATTATTCTTCACCTTTAAAAAAATGAAATTGTTTTATTTAAGGTTAAAATTACTTATAGTATTCAAACATAAGGAAAATATATTTTACATGATTTTCTATTTCAATTTAAGAAGTATTTAATTTGTGAAAGATTCATCAAGAATAAATAATTAATCCATTCCACCCCACTTTATGAAACTCATCCATTATCTCATAGATAAAGTGATATTCTAGATTTACTTATAATAGTATAGTCATGTACATCATTGTACACTCATTTCTTTTTGGGTTAAAATAATGCAATAAACAGTTTAACCATGGTTCATGATATAAAAAATTAAATTTCAATAATTAAATCCCATAAATCTAGGGTAATAAAAACCAATATTAACCCTATAATTAACTTAAATATGATTTCCAATACTAAAAATATCTAAATCCCTAAAATATCCTATCAAAAGAATATTGAATTTAAGTTAAATTCATAAGAATACATAGGATAGATTTCAAAATAAATTAATTATAATTAAAACAATACTTTTATGAATTTAATATAATATATCTTATCTCTATTAGACTGTAAATTTAAAAATGCAATGATAGAAGTGATTCCAACACACTCCATTAGAATCACATGCATAGATAAAAATGAATATAATATCCAGTAGAAGAGAAGACAGGTTTAGAACTCACTAATATGATGGTGAATAAGATCTGAATAAAAAAAATCCTTGAATTAAGGGAGAACACTGGAGAAGAAAAGATAAGAAATAAGAGGAGGGAAGAAAATCTTATCTCTCAAAGATCTAAACAAATAAACTTCCAGAAATGGAGGAAGAACACCTGGTTGATGGGTGCAATCTCACCTGAGGAGGGGGGCACAAAATTCTCTTGAGGAGGGGAGGTGGATGCCGAGGATGGTGGGAGAAGAGAGAACTAGGGATTAAAATGAGAGTGTGGAGGGGGATCCTGATCAAGGCCACCTATGTAAGGGGTTATACCCATGGTTTTTAAAAAACCATCGGTATATCTCAACCTATACTAATAGTTTTTTAAAATTGTGGGTATAGGTTTTGGTATAATGTTTATACCCAGAGTTTCTATAAACCATGGGTATAGATCAATGTGGGTATAGCTAGTTTTCAGTATTGTTTGATATTGTACATGGTACCCCTCATAACACAATGATGGGTGGGTGTTGATAGATATAAATCACAATAATTTTTACCCTGTAGAATATTAATATAGGAAAGGTATTGGTGTCTTCTTGATTCACATTTCATGGAAACAATTATGATAATGTTGATTACCTCTTATAAGAAAACTCTTTTAGGAGAATGGATCGCCTCAAAGGTGGTGGGGGTAGAGGGATTTTCACATAGTGGTTGTTCTTATGTTGTTTCTTCTCTTTAACCCCTTCCCATAATATTTTCTAACAACTTTAACTATCAATTAAGTTTTTCTTCTAGAGTAGAAAATCATGCTTGTAACTCTTCCATTTTTTATCTTTATCTCACTATTCATTTCTTTTCTTAAAATATGATTGGGGTGACACTCCAAAACCCGCACCTCTAATGTAGCCATATTGTTCTAGCAACTTCAAGGCCACTGATAGTAGTTGTCCATCATGTACAACTAATGATGATTCTTGTGTCTAAGTAGGATAAAAATATAGGAAAATAATTAATCATTATTATTTAATATTGATTTAAAGAAAGAAATATTTTTATTATGTCATACTTACACATGATTCCCACACTTTTTGTGTGTTTTCATATATTAGTATCCCTTCTTTTTTTTACACGTGCCTCCTTCCATGGAACATGACGTGGGATGGAAGTGGATTTGGATTTTGATTTATCAATATTCATATAAACAGAGGAACATAATTATGTTTTTTCATGTCACATAAAAGTATTACAGTATATTTAAAATATGTGCCATTTTTTTCAAGTGAAGAATACCCCATCCTTTCTTTTAGGTAGGGGTATGTTGGTTTTGTTGCTCATTGATTATTTTCAACACTTAGTTTTTATTTCACAAACTCAAAATTCTTAATCAAAGTCATTAATACATGTATTTTCAAGCAATGTATTACCAATCACAATATACTTGAAAAGATGTCTCCTCACGATGACCAATAAATGCATCTCATGTTTATTGGTTTATCAGGTGTGCATACATGTATGGTGGGTGTGGGTTTATTTTCCCTTTAGCATATTTGAGATGATACTTCATAATAATTGTTTTAAATCCTATATGATCCTTTTTATAGAGCATTAATACAAATTTAATTCATGAGTCATCTAAAATAAATTTACTCTTCAATGGATAATAAAGAGTAATTCAATGTTTCAGTATTTTGTTTTTTAGTAAAATAAATAAGTTATATCATAATTTTACCCTAATATATTCCCAAATCAATATCTTATGTTTGAGTATAACATTGTGCCATGAATCTACATCAATTGGAATGCGCATGTGAGTAGTGATCCTAATATAACTACTGAATATGCCTTTGTTTCTCATATTAATAATTATTGTTAACATCGTCACTCTATGATGCTCTTGTTTTTTCTAGGACACAGGTTGTTCATCATCTACCATTTCCTCAACTTCAACATTTTCAATATGTTGTTCCTCTATATTAGTAACATCGATATGTGAAAAAGGTTGTTTTTCCTCTATATTGGAAGCACCAGCATGTTGAGAAACCTATTGTCCTTGGTATTGGGAGCATCAAAATGTACATAAGTCATTCTCTTTATAAGTGGTTGAAAATTTAATTTAGATTACATAAATACAGTAGTGAATAGATAATAATATAAGGTAACACAATTTATATTACAAAAAAAATATAACCTAATTATTGAACTCACTTTTTTTAAAGGTTGAAGGGATTTGAACCCTATATTGAGTATCCAAATCCATTCATTATGGGATCATCTGAAAAACAAGATCCCATCTACATTGAGACCATTGTGAAATTATTTTAATTTCCTAATGAAAGGTTTATCCTTGGTTTAATTGGCATTTGTCCCTTCAGTGGTTTTGGTCGATAACAAAATAATTGACCACTTTCGATTTGTGGGATCTTGAACATAAAACGCATGTAATACCTATGATTCTATTATAAATGGATCATCTTTGTATCCTTCCTTACTAAAATACACTTTCATGAATCTCAATTCATCTATTTTAACGGCACTCCTGTTATCAACCCACTTGCATTAAAAAATAATCACTTTGAATATTGTATAATACAACTCTCATATTTGTTTAATGATGCCAAAGTATGACATATTCACATAAATTTTATTTCTATCCTTAGTACCAGATACATACATTGCTTCATCCACAAGTGTAACTCTACTATTTTTCATGGTACTTAATTCATCGTTTTCATTTGTATAGAATGTATAACCATTAATTACATGACCATTATAAGATAATACATGCACATTTGGTCCTATGACTATCCAACGAAGTCGTTCTGAAATTGAATCCAAATTTTCAGTTGTCTTCTAAAAAATATGGTCTCAAAACCATCCTATAAACTATTGATTATGTGTATTTGATATCTAAATTTCAACCCTTTATGGATTTAAATGCCTAAGAATTACTATGTGAGTTTCAACATATAAGGAAAACTTTAAACTATTATGCAAAACATAAAGGTGGGACTGCTCCCGATCTATAATAGTAATTGTGAAAACATCTATTATATAAATGTATTCACCCACAACCCACCCGGTGTGATGAGATTTTGGTAGAAAAATGCTTTCCAAATCAGATAGGTAGCCGATATAGAATCCAATGTCTTCCTTAACAACATATTGCTCTGCAATACAAACTTCTGGATAACTTCTATATTTTACATAACCTTTCAAAATATTCAAATAACATTAAATGGGGTACATCCATCTATAATGTAGAAGACCAAATAACCTAATCTCTCTTAACAAGTGAAGCATCAAGTGAACCATTATATCAAATAATGTTGGTGGGAATAATATATTCAATCCATATAATATGACAACAATTTCTTTTTCTATAGTTGAAAATTTCTCCAGGTCTATAACTTTGCTGCATATAGATTTAAAAAAGAAACAAATCTTGGTTAATGTATGATGGACGTTCTTGGAAAAAATGGAATGTAAAGCTACAAGCATTAAATCTTACATAAAAACATGATAGCCATGTGATTTCAGACCCTTTAACTTTAAATCGGTAATTGAAATGATATTCTTAATATTTAATTAATACCCCTATATAACCTTTAAATCATTCAAGAAGTTTCAAAATTGATATCTATCTTTCCTAGAAAGAGTGTAAGTAGGTAGAGGAAGAACATTCTATTTTTCACTCTTTATTGGAGCCAACTCTTCCCGTATTCTCATTTCAATCATGTCCAACCTAACCTTAATTACATACTTTGTTTTTTTGGAATTTAGTAATATGCCAATAACACTATCAAATATATTTTTCTCAAAATGTATAACATCAATAAAATAGGTTATGTAAAAACAATTTCAGTATGGTAATTTAAAAAAAACTGATCACTTTTTCCAATCAGTTTTTGTATGGTTTTTCAAAAAATCTTTACCAAAAATAGTGTCTATATATTTTACTTTCTCAAATATTTGATCACATATTAGTGGAGATGGTGTTGTATATTCTTCTAAACTCCCATAAAATGATGTTGTCCAAGATCATTACTTATGTTGTCAGGGTAGAAGTTTGTGATGTCCTAGAAACATAATATTTGATGACTATTTCAACCTAATTGATTTTATACCTTATTCAAAAATGGGATACCCTTGAGTTCCTTTAATTATATATCCTGAAATTTTTCCATAAGAATAAAATTCATTTATCATCCCATACAACATGGATCTCATCCTGAAATATTTATTTATGTAAGCATCATACAATATAATATCTGAATCCCACAATAATTTCAAATCTTGGATGAATAGAGACAAATAAACATTAATATCATTACCTGGTTGGTTTGGTCATAATATAAGTAGAGATAACATGATATATTTTTGTTTCATGCATAACCATGGTGGAAAGTTATATTTTACCAAAATAAACATCCATGTAATGTGAGTGCTTCTTTTAAAACCAAAATAATTCACTCCATGTGTAGATAGTGCAAGACGAAGGTTTCTCACCTCATTTATAAATTAAAGATACTTGTGATTAATTCTCTTGTACTAAGGAGAGTCTGCAAGGTGATGAAGTTTCCTATATTTATTTCCTGTATTTTCATGCCACGTCAATTTTCTTATAGTCTCCTCACTTCCATATAGGTGCCTAAACCTTAATGATTGGAAAGTATCATATACCTTTCATAGGACCTGATTCATCTTTCTTGTATCGAGATGCACCACACTTTGGGAATTTTTAAGTGATTTTTGGTCCTTGTGAAATATTATAAATCATTTGTATAGTCATGTATTCTTTCAGAGATCATACTTGTTGAATGTAGCATTCTTTTAGCATCATATGTTCAGTAAGGAAGCTCATTATATTTTGGGATCATATCATTCAAGAGAGCAAGTATTTCAGTAAAACTGGATTCACTCCATCTATTGTCAGTTTTTAAATTATACAACTTCAGTATGGTTGACACTACTATATATTTAGTACAACCAACATACAATTACATATTTGAAAAACTCTTTAACTTCTAAAACAATTTTAGACAATCAATAAGTTCATCTTCAACTATCATTATTATTTCCTCAATTCAATCTTCATCATCATTCACACCTATAATCACATACCTGATACAATCTTCATCATTATCCACACTTGTAATCATATCAGATGATCCATAAAACACATTCTTACCCCAATTACAAGCTACATTAAATTTTCCACATGTTTAGTCCAATATTTATAACTTTGGTCTATTTTGTGGTAGATCAAGTGTTCTTCCAACTCCTTTGGACTAATTATTCTTGAATAACAACAACATAAACAGAGAAAGATTATTTGATAATGGTCATATGCATGATCTTTTGAAAATTTGATGAACTCTTTTACTCCATCCCCATACTCTTTTGTCATATGATTGGAATCCATCCATTTTCTATTCATATACATCCTATTTGATTCAATAATATTAATATTTAAAAAATAAATAAATACACAAAAATTATAAGCCTAGAACCCGTAAAAGGTCATTATTAAAGAATCATTTAAGCTACATGAAGTCATTATTCTAAGATAACAAGAGTAGAATGATGTGTATTGAGATTTTTTTAGTGGTTAAAATCATTGAAGGAAAGGAATGTGTGATATCTAAAGTTGTAAATAATCTAATTAAATTTTTATCTATTGCAAAACATGGAGATCAAGGACATTTTCTGTAACTTTGTTAGTTGGGAGTACAACACGAGGGAGGGGTTTATGTTTATGAATTTTTTTCACTTGGTGCGAGGCGGGTCGGGAAGTGTTTCAATAACAGGATGATTAGGAGTATAAGTTGAACCTTCTTCACGTCTTCAGTCATAAATTTGGATGTTTCCATGTGGGAAAATCATGAGAAATTTGTAATTTGTGTTCTTCCCGTTTGAATAAGAAAATATTCACTCTCTTTCCCCCTTTTTATTACTTATTTTCATTTATAATTTTTTTATTTTCAATTATTATTATCACTAAGAAATTTCTTATATGTAATAATTATATGTACTAATCATGTATAAAAATTAGACATCAATCTAAAGCACAAACCATTTTTTAAAACATTTTGAGATTTAAGTATAATCCTCATGTTATATATATACATACACACACATATATATATATATATGTATATATATACATACATATATATATTAATATATATATATATATGTATGTATATATATAAATACACATATATTTATATGCACATACATTAATTTATTAATAATTTACTTCTATTTAATCTAATTGTCTTATTATTGTTATTATAAATTTATTTGAAATATACTATAACATTTATTTTCCTAAATAAATAATATTTTACTATCCAATTCTATAATTATCATTATTTACATTTTATTTTCTATTATCATATCTTATATATATTCATTATACATTTAATTTGTATCACTGTTAACATTTATATATCTATTTCAATTAATTATTTTATTTAATATGATACAATAAATACACTATTATTCATCAGTATTTGTTAAATATTTTCATTTATTAATAATGAAAATTTAACTGATATATTATTAAAGTATTTTCAAAGAAATAATTTTAATATGAGAAGATATTAAATATTATTTTATGCTTAATAATATCTTTTCAAATTATTTACAGGTTAATATAATTATCTTATACATTATATACACCTATCCAAAATAATGTACAGAGATAAATGTTATATTATTAACAACTTATTATCTCATAAAGACTAATATTATTAAAATATAAATTTGTAATATGTAAAACTAGTTTTAAGTATAGTGTTTTTATTATTTCTGCAATGCTTGAAAATTAAAATATACATATAATTTATATTAAAAACCTAGGTCACAATAGACATTCACGAAAATGTTGTAGGAGTGAGAAAATTCGGGTGACCGACAATTGTTAGTGGAAAAATGTCACGTATGACAAGTATCAGTCACCCGAACTTTCAAACTCCTTCCAAATGTGTGAGGAAGGTGACGCGATATTCAAATCCTTTGGAAAAATTAAAAACACCCAAATAAAAACTAAAAAATTTAAAACCTTTAACGATAGATTTTAATTCGTTTGGAAGGGAGAGAGCGTGTGGTAGTGAGGGGGAGCGGCAGCGCACGTAGAGGCGGGGAGGGAGAGTGGCGGCGACAGTGATAGGGAGAGAGATCATCGACGACGACACACAACAGTAGGGAGGGAGAACGGCTGCAAGGGCTTGCAGTGATGATGAAGGAAGAGTAGCGATAGGGTTTCACTTATGTGAGAGCTTGAAAGGCGCAACTAAATTAGTCAGTTAGCGTTAAAATACCTCTTTATTAGCACTTTTTTAGTGATGATAAATATTTAATAATATAATTAAAAAATTTAAATGTATATAATTATAAATAAATATTTATATAATTATAAATATATTTAAACAATTATAAATATGCATTTATAAATATAATTATAAATAAATATAATTATATATAATTATATATAATTATAAATAAATAATTTTCTATATAATTATAAATATATTAAAAGAGTTGTAAAAATGTATTTATAAATATAATTATAGATATATATTTATAATTATAATTATAAATAAATATTTTTATATAATTATATATATTTATATAATTATACATATTTATATAATTATATATATTTATTTATAATTATAAATATATTATTTTATCAATAAATTTTGGAGTCATGGGTTTTTTACCCATGGATGAACTATTTGAATATAAATATATAATTTTATAAATATAGAAATTATGAATTTATAAATATATTTATATATAAATATATAAATATATTTATTTATAAATATTTTTTTACAATATTTTTTTATAAATATATTTTTAGCATTATTAATGAATATACAATAATAAATGAAGAAAAATGAATGAATAAAATTAAATAAATTATAAAAATATTTAAAAAAGTGAATTCATAGTAGTTACGTTACTTACATACACAAAAATGAAGAAAACTGATTAAATAGATGATATTAATTATATAAATAATAAGATTATTAAAAATGAATTATATTTAATATACAAATATATTAATAATTAAATTAAATTAAATTAAATTAAATCATATTAAATTAAACACACACACATATATTCATGATGAATAGATTAAAAAAGAATAAATAATATTAAAACAATAATCATACTTGTGCACACACATACATGTACACATGATAAACATACGTCTGTACAAATACACATCCACACACATGCACACACATACACACACACACACATACATACATATACAGGTACATATATTTTAAATTATTTAATATCAATATAAATATTTAATTAAATATATTAATTTATATATTATATAATTGTTTAAATAAAATATTAATATATCATATTTATTTTAATTATATACACATTTTGTAATTAATGTATATAAATATAAACATTTTGACTAATATAAATTTAATAATTTTTTATATATAAAAGTATGAAAATAAGATTCATTTTTTATTAAAAGTTATATAAATCATATTTATATATTATATTTACACACATTTAATTATTTTAATATAGATATTGTTTTAAAAAATATATATATTTATATGTAATTTAAATTTCTCAATAAGACCTTTATCAATGCTAAACAAAAAACGCTAATAAAGGTGTTACTTTTATCAGTTCAAAAGAGAAAGTGTTGTTAAATGGTGGATTTTTATTAGCGCTAAAAAAACACGCACAAAGGGAACCATTTATCAGTACCAAAAAAAAGATGATAAAGGGTGGTCTTTTATCAGCATATTTTAGCACTGATAAAAGGAAAGTTTATCAGTGCATTTTTCGAGTGCTGATAAAAGTCAACCCTTTATCAGCGCTTTTTCTCTAGAACTGATAAAGGAAGGTGCTAAATATCATTTGATCTATGGTAGTGTTCCCATCACACCTATATTTAAATGAATGAGCAATAAAAGTGTTGAAAGTTTCAAAAAAAATGCCTCTGAAATTTTTTTATCTTTATTAGTGTGACCTCATAATCAAGAAACATATACTCATGAGCTCCATAGTAGTACCCATGATACATAAAAAATGATTTATCATTTATAACTGTAACGACCCAATGTTTTTCAATGGAAAATTACCTACTTATATTTATGTCATAAAATAACATGAAAACAAAAAATAATGACCTACTAAGTGATAAGTGACCTTTAAACATAAGTTTGTCACTCCTATGTTTGGAATTTAAAAACCCTACATATAGGGTTGTGTTCAAGATGATTTTTGGAGTCTAATGAAACAAAAATAATTTTTGGTGAATAGTGACCTACCCTTAGGAATAGTAACATACCCTTATGAATAGTAATATGACCCTTATGAATAGTAAATCATCCAACATAAGAGTAACCTTAGCCATGAATAATTAAATAAAATTTAGACATCTTAAAAAGTGACCATTTGACCTTAGTAAACGTTTTGGTATTTTGTAAGTCATAAATAATTAATTATAATTAATTGATTAATTTAAAAGAATATTTATTTCTCTAAAATGTATTCATAAATTATTGAATCAATTTATTATAGTTTTTAGATAATTTTATAAGACCCTATGAAATTTTTGAAAGCACTATAAAATCAGTTTTAATCTTAAAAAGTGTTTTTTAAGTAAATTATGATTTTAATTAAATATTAAATTAATAATATTTAGGAAATTATTTTTGAAAAATGGACTTCATTTTTGGATTCTACACGTAGAAAAATGGTTGGTGTAAATATTTGGTATTTTTCTGAGATACTTGAATTTTTTATGAATAGTGAAATACCGTAATTTACAAAATAAGCTAAATAAGCTAATTATAGGGTCATGTGTGATGTTCTGCTGATGTAATCCCACTTGGTTCGGTATTACATTATAAAATTACTATTCTTGGTCATTCAAGACTCAATATTCCTTGTCTTGTGGGGAAATAATAAACTAATGAATTTTATATTAAGGAAACCCCTCTCCCCTCCACTATAAAAGCCACCCTTCACACCCTCATTTCCTCACACCTATCAAGCTCCAATACTTCTCTAAAATCTGACCAAACACCTTCCCTATCCCCTCCCCTACGTCCAAGAGCTTCTGGTCTCATCAAAATACCAATCTTAGGCCCTTAAGGAGGTTCTCAAGAGAAGGATTCAAGAGGTAATTTCCCTCCCTCTTCTCCTTTAATTTCCTTTCAAGTTCAAGTTCATTTCTTGATCTCTCCTCACCTATATTCATACAAATTGTATTTTAACTCCTTTATTATACATATAATGTAATTTTATGATTCTAATGTGATATTATATCATCCAACCCCCTTTCCCTTTTCCTTTTATTTTATTAAAGAGAACGTTGTTTGTGAGATGTTAATTTATCACCTTCAAGAACGACATACTTTCTTCATCCATTTATACCTTCAGATATGGTCATGAAACCATTTTCATGGTTGAACCAGAATATATTATGTGTATTATGTCCTATTTAATGTTCTTTAAATGACTTATGAACATATTACTAAGTGATAAATTAAAACAAGGTCATTATGATTGAAAAACCGCCCAAATTAACCCAAACAATCTTCATTTAATTCTTATATAATTATTCATCCACATGGATATAATATGATTCATTATAATATAATTAAAACTCCTTTAATCTCATTAATAACATGTAATATCAGTTTTGGATGTTTACCCATGTTCTACCCAAACTTCAATTTAAGAATACAAGTGAACCACTCGAGAAAACCATAAAAACAAACATCCACAAACAATGTTTTTAAACTCTATAAGTCATCCAAAGGAACATAAAATGACATATTGAAACAATAATGAACCCTATTAATGTATAAAAGGTTCTGTAATTTCTAATTAATTAATATAATGTCATTATACAGGACATTAAATAGAAGGAAGCATTTTGATACAAGGTAAGGGGAAATTCTCGAACCCAACTTTCATCCTTCGGGTTCTACCTCTTTCACTCCATTTTTGATATGGTTACTCCTTAAAGATAATTTGTTCATAATTGTATTTCCTTTTCTGGGATATACATGTTTTCTAATGAAGTTTATGTCAATCCAAATGTTTTCCAAAAAAACTCTTCTTTTAAGAACTCAACTTTTACCTCTCATTCATGGTTGATGGTTCTTGTAGCAAGTATGTTGTTCTCTATTTCTTTTGGGAACCCAAAAGCTTATGAATGTATTCTTATGAGATGAAACCCATTCCTTACCATGGTTTAGTTATGTTCACTTTTATGTATGGTCCATGTGGAAATCATGATAATGATAATGTTATGATGTGACGGGTGTGCCCGGAATTATATAGCGCAAATATGAATATTTCAAAGTGACGGGTGCGCCCGGAATTATACAGTGCCCCAATGCATTGGGTAAAGTGATGAATCTCATGAGTAAATGTGAAATGATGTGTGAAAAATATTCTATCTTGGTTAACAAGTATGTGTGGTAGTTAACCACTAAGACATGATGTTTCATTTTTATGCATTGCCACATTTCAAGTCTTTTATTTATGCTCCTCTCATGTTCATGATCTTTTGACTATGTTATGATTATGCTCACCCCATTCTATATTGTTCTTATATGTACTCTTACTGGGCTTCTATCTCACCCCTTTTAATGTATATATCCAGGTGGCTACATGTACTAAGGAGAGGACAAGTGCCAATAAAACCTAGAGAAGAAGAAATTAAATAAATGTTTATGCTTGATGTTGTATTTGTTATGTGTGGTCCTAGTTTACCCAACACATTAAACCTTTGGATCCTCTATGTGTAATACTATTATGTTGTTTATCTTTTAAATGATGTAGTAGTAATGTAAGAAAATTATGGGTCTCTATAGTTGGTATCAGAGGCAAGGTTTAGTTAATTTGGGAATTAGGATTAGTGAACCCTAGAGAAAACCTCTAGTATGAGACTAAGTAAAAATATGCACACAAGAATATTTACCTAAGGATCCCATATGTTATGTTTTTGGTATAATTATTTAAATGAGTAAGTTATTCATGAATTGTTTAGTTATGTTTTGTTATATCCTTTTCTATTTTAGAAAATGGTGGGAACCAAGAGAAATCAGGCCAACAACTCATGCGAGGGACAATACAACGATTGCCCGAACGACATCCCCAATGATTTGGGAGGTGGAGTTCAAAACTTCATGGCGATGCTTACCCAATTATCTCGGGTTATGAATAATAACCATAATAATGGGGAACGTCCTCCTTCACCAAAGAGGGAGCAGCTGGATATCGAATGTTTTATGCGGCAACGACCACCAACGTTTTGTGGATCTTCTGGTCCACTAGTTGCAGAATAGTGGGTCAACTCCATGGATAAGATCTTTTCTGTGCTTCACTATTCTGAGATGGAGAAGGTGACTCTAGCCATTTATCGTCTAGATGGAGAAGTCGATCAATGGTGGGCTTTGATTAAGAACACCAAGCCAAGGGAGGAAATTGAAGAGATGGAATGGGAAGACTTTAAGATAATGTTTCTTAATAAGTATTTCCTATGAAATCTTCGCATGAAGATAGAGAGAGAATTCATGGATCTCAAGAAAAAAGAAGGAGAATATGTCACAACCTATGAAGCGAATTTCACAAGGCTCGCAAAGTATGATTCGGTTTTTATTATTAAAAATGATAGAAAAATTGATAGATTCTTTAGTGTATTAAAACCACACCTTCGAAAGGCTCTTGAAATTTGAGACTTTGGGAGTTATGAAGAAGTTGTTCGGTGTGCTCTCAAAGTGGAGATGGAGTTTGGAGAATGGTCCCATGGCTATGGGGATAAGAAACGAAAGATGGAGTTTCAAGCTGGTGGATCTAGTGACAAAGGTGGGAAGAAAAATCAACGACCCACATGCCAAAAATGTTGGAAGTTGCACCATGGGAACTGCCTCAAAGGGACGGGGAAATGCTTCAAGTGTGGGAAAGAAGGAAACCATGCTCAAGATTGTCGAAAAGACACAAAAAGGAAGGATAATGTAGCCGATGAAAGGAGAGAACCACTCATGGTTCAATGCTACAACTATAAAGAGCTAGGACACTATGCAAACCAGTGCACTAAACCTTGAGTTCTCGAGGGTAATCAGCGTCAGCAGCCACCAAAGGAACAAGGGAAGGATTATTCCATCACTACTGCGGAGGTGGAGCATGATAATGAAGTCGTACAAGGTACACTTCCTATTCACTCAAGAATGGAAAAAGTCTTATTTGATTCTAGTTCTATGCATTCCTTTATATCTTGCAAGTTTGCTAGAACTATATAATCAAAGCCACGAAACCTTGAAGTAGAGAAATATATAAAAACACCAAGTGGTGCAATCATTACAACCCAAGTGTTCGACTCTTCTCCTATTGGCGTATGTGGGAAGATTATTCCGGAAAATCTCGTAATAATTCCCTTGGTGGAATTTGACGCTATAATGGGAATGGAATGGCTCTCGATATATAGAGTGCATATCAACTGTCAGGAAAAGGAAATATCTTTTCATATTCTGAACCATCCCATGATCCTATACAAATGCAAGGAATATCATGAATCTCCTTTAAAAAATCCTTCAATGGTGTGGGTGTTGATTCCCTATGAAGAAGCATACCTCGCCCAAATGGTTGAGTCTAAGGAAATTTCCAACCTTGAGGAAATTCTCATCGTGAGGGAATACGGTGATGTATTTCCCGAAGAGTTACCCGGAATTCCCCCGGATCGTGAGGTAGAGTTCTCAATTGAACTCATACCCCGAGCTACTCCTATATAAAAGTGCCCCTATAAGATGGATCCTATCGAACTGGAGGAGTTAAAGAAGCAGCTGCAAGAGAATCTGGACAAAGGGTTCATACGCCCTATTGCATCACCATGGGGTGCGCCAGTGCTCTTTGTGAAGAATAAGGATGGAACAATGCGGCTGTGTATCGATTATATGGAACTCAACAAGATCACCATAAAGAACAAGTATCCTCTCCCAAGGATTAATGACTTGTTCGACCAGTTAAGAGGATCTCAATACTTCTCAAAGGTGGATCTTTGTTCTGGATATCATCAGTTAAAGGTGAAGAAGGAAGATATTTAGAAGACTACATTCCAAACAAGGTATGGTAACTATGAGTTTTTGGTGATTCCCTTCAGACTTACTAATGCCCCTGTAATCTTCATGGATTTGATGAATAGAGTCTTTAGACATTACCTCGACAAATTTGTGGTAGTGTTTATCGATGATATTATCATCTACTCCAAGAGAAAGGAGGAACATGAAGAACATCTAAGACATGTGTTGGCAACATTGAGAAAGGATAAGTTATACGCCAAGTTCAGAAAGTGTGACTTTTGGATGAATCAAGTCACGTTCTTGGGACATGTGATCACAAGTGAGGGAATTTCTGTGGATACTTCAAAGACAAAGGCGATTGAGGAATGGCCCAGGCCCTCTAGTGTCACAAAAATCCGTAGTTTTCTTGGATTAGCTGGGTACTACCGACATTTTCTGATAAACTTCTCATGATTGTCAATCCCGCTAACTAAGTTAACAAGGAAAGGGGTAAAGTATGTCTGGACGGAAGAATGTGAGGGAAGCTTCAAGGAGCTAAAGAGAAGGCTGATCACTGTACCTGTACTCACACTACCGAAAAGTAGAGAAATTTTTGTGATATACAGTGATGCTTAAAATAAAGTCTTGGGTTGTGTACTCATGCAAAATGATAATGTGATAGCCTATGCCTCACGAAAGTTGAAGATCCATGAGCAGAACTACCCGACGCATGATCTAGAGCTGGCAGCCGTGATTTTTACCTTGCAAATCTGGCGGCACTACCTTAATGGAAAGAAGTGTGACATATACACCGACCACAAGATCCTAAAGTATATATTCACACAAAAGGATCTCAACATGCGTCAAAGGAGATGGTTAGATCTAATCAAGGATTACGATTTCTCTATTCACTATCATCCTGGAAAGGCGAAAAAGGTAGCTGATGCTCTAAGCAGAAAATAAATTTCTACTCTATCCATGCTGTGGATTGAGAAAGACCCTATCTTCATGGATATGCAAAGAATGGATTTGTAAATCATAATGGCAGGGGATACATCCTACCTTGCCCAAATGATTGTGCAACCATCCATCCAGGAGAAGATTAAGGAAGCACAAAGGGATGATGTGGAGATACAAAAGAGGGTGAATTTAGTAAAGGAAGGGAAGCTGCAAGAGTTCCATATCAAAGAAGATGGTGTGATTCGGTTTGGAATGCGGCTTTGTGTGCCTTCATCACCTGGGATAAAGAAGGAGCTATTGGATAATGCACATAGCTCAACTTTATCTATCCATCCTGGGAGTACCAAGATGTATCATGATCTCCAAGAACACTTCTGATGGGATAACATGAAGAAGGAGATTGCGGAATATATATCAAGGTGATTGGTATGTCAGTAAGTTAAATCTGAGCGACAAAAGTCCAAAGGTATGATGCAGCCATTTCCTATACCCATGTGGAAATGGAAAAATGTTACTATGGAATTTGGCACAAGTCTCCCGAATACGTCAAAGGGAAATAATGCGATATGGGTTGTGGTTGACCGACTCACCAAGACTGCCCATTTTATCACTATTCGGGAATAACTCTCACTTGAACAACTTGCAAAGATATGTGTGAAGGAAGTGGTGAGACTGCACGGTGTTCCACTCTCAATTGTCTCTGACCATGATCCAAGGTTCACATCTAAATTCTGGAGGATCCTTCAACATGCTTTTAGTACTAAATTAAATTTCAGCACGGCCTATCACCCCCAAACCGATGGCCAGTCTGAAAGGACTATTCAGATGCTTGAAGATATGCTAAGAGCCTGCTCTCTTGAATTCAAAGGTGGTTGGGATCAACATCTCCCATTGGTTGAGTTCTCATACAACAATAGCTTCCACTTGAGTATTCAGATGGCTCCATATGAAGCTCTGTATGGAAAGCGATGTAGAACTCCAACCTGTTGGGATGAAGTTGGAGAAAGAAAGCTACTTGGACCCGATCTTGTTCAAGAGATGACAAATAAGGTTCAAGTCATCCAAAAACACATCAAAGCTGCTCAAAGTCAGCAAAAGAGCTATGTTGACAACCGTCGAAGGGACTTGGAGTTTGACGTAGGAGATAAAGTCTTCCTTAGAATATCTCTATGGAAGAGAGTCATGCGATTTGGGAAGAAAGGGATGCTAATCCCAAGGTATATTGGACCCTTTGAGATCCTTGACCGTATAAGAGTCGTGGCCTATCATCTTGCACTTCCACCGAATATGGCTCAAGTTCATGATGTGTTTCATGTATCACTACTGAGGAAGTACATACCAGACCCCTCACATGTACTAAACTCAGAGGTGGTGCAGCTAGAAGATGATCTCTCCTATGAGGAGCAGCCAATAAAGATTCTAGATCAGAGAGATAAGGTTCTACACAACAAGAAAACTTATCTTGTCAAAGTGTTGTGGAGGAACCATAAGTTTGAGGAAGCAACTTGTGAACCAGAAGAGGCAATGAAGGAGAAGCACCCTCACCTGTTTGTGTAAAGTGAAATTTCGGGGGCGAAATTCCTTAAGGGTGGAAGAATATAACGACCCAATGTTTTTCAATGGAAAATTCCCTTCTTATATTTATGTCATAAAATAACATGAAAACACAAAATAATGAACTACTAAGTGATAAGTGACCTTTAAACATAATTTTTCCACTCCTATTTTTGGAATTTGAAAACCTGACATACACGGTTGTGTTTAAGATGATTTTTTGAGTCTAATGAAACAAAAACAATTTTTGGTGAATAGTGACCTACCCTTAGGAATAGTAACATACCCTTATGAATAGTAATATGACCCTTATGAATATTAAATCATCCAACATAAGATTAACCTTAGCCATGAATAATTAAATAAAATTTAGACATCTTAAAAAGTGACGATTTGACCATAGTAAACGTTTTGGTATTTTGTAAGTCATAAATAATTAATTATAATTAATTAATTAATTTAAAAGAATATTTATTTCACTAAAATTTATTCATAAATTATTGAATAAATGTCTTATAGTTTTTAGATAATTTTATAAGACCCTACGTAATTTTTGAAAGCACTATAAATTCAGTTTTAATCTTAAAAAGTGTTTTTTTAAGTAAATTATGATTTTAATTAAATATTAAATTAATAATATTTATAAAATTAGTTTTGAAAAATGGACTTCGTTTTTGGATTCTACACGTCAAAAAATGGTTAGGGTAAATTTTTGGGATTTTTCTGAGATACTTGAATTTTTGATGAATAGTGAAATACCGTAATTTACAAAATAAGCTAAATAAGCTAATTATAGGGTCATGTGTGATGTTCTACTGATGTAATCCCACTTGTTTCAGGATTACATTATAAAATTACTATTCTTGGTCATTCAAGACTCACTATTCCTTGTCTTGTGGGGAAATAATAAACTAATGAATTTTATATTAAGGAAACCCCTCTCCCCTCCACTATAAAAGCCACCCTTCACACCCTCATTTCCTCACACCTCTAAAGCTCCAAGACTTCTCTAAACTCTGCCAAAACACCTTCCCTAGCCCCTCCCCCACGTCCAAGAGCTACTGGTATCATAAAAATACCAAGCTTGGGCACTTAAGGAGTTTCTCAAGAGAAGGATTCAAGAGGTAATTTCCCTCCCTCTTCTCCTTTAATTTCCTTTCAAGTTCAAGTTCATTTCTTGATCTCTCCCCACCTATCTTCATCAAAATTGTATTTTAACTCCATTATTATACATATACTGTAATTTTATGATTCTAATTGGATATTATATCATCCAAACCCCTTTCCCTCTTCCTTTTATTTTATTAAAGAGAACGTTGTTCGTGAGGTGTTAATTTATCACCTTCAAGAACGACATGCTTTCTTCTTCCATTTCTACCTTAAGATATGGTCATGAAACCATTTTTATGGTTGAACAAGAATATATTATGTGTATTATGTCCTATTTAATGTTATTTAAATGACTTATGAACATATTACTAAGTGATAAATTAAAACAAGTTCATTGTGATCGAAAAACCGCCCAAATTAACCCAAACAATCTTCATTTAATTCTTATCTAATGATTCATCCACATGGATATAATATGATTCATTATAAGATCATTAAAACTACTGTAATATCATTAATAACATGTAATATCAGTTCTGGATGTTTACCCATGTTCTACCCAAACTTCAATTTAAGAATACAAGTGAACCACTCAAGAAAACCATAAAAACGAACATCCCTAAACAATGTTTTTAAACTCTATAAGTCATAAAAAGGAACATAAAATGACATAATGAAACCATAATTAACCCTATTAATTTATAAAAGGTTATGTAATTTCTAATTAATGAATATAATGTCATTATACAGGACATTAAAGAGAAGGAAGCATTCGGATACAAGGTAAGGGGAAATTCTCGAACCCAACTTTCATCCTTCGGGTTCTACCTCTTTCACTCCATTTTTGATATGGTCACTCCTTAAAGATCATTTTTTCATCATTTTATTTCCTTTTCTGGGATATACATGTTTTCTAATGAAGTTTATGTCAATCCAAATGTTTTCCAAAAAAACTCTTCTTTTAAGAACTCAACTTTTACCTCTCATTCATGGTTGATGGTTCTTGTATCAAGTATGTTGTTCCCTCTTTCTTTTGGGAACCCAAAAGATTATGAATGTATTATTATGAGATTAAACCCATTCCTTACCATGGTTTAGTTATGTTCACTTTTATGTATTTTTCATGTGGCAAGCATGATAATGACAATGTTATGATGTGACGGGTGCGCCCGGAATTATATAGCGCAAATATGAATGTTTCAAAGTAACGGGTGCACCCAGAATTATACAGCACTCCAATGCATTGGGTAAAGTGATTAATCTCATGAGTAAATGTGAAATGATGTGTGAACAAGATTCTAGCTTGGTTCACAAGTATGTGTGGTAGTTAATCACTAAAACATGATGTTTCATTTTTTTGCATTGCCGCATTTCAAGTCTTTTATTTATGCTCCTCTCATGTTCATGATATTTTGACTATTTTATGATTATGCTCACCCCATGCTATATTTTTCTTATCTATACTCTTACTGGTCTTCTATCTCACCCCTTTTGATGTATATCCTCAAGTGGATACATGTACTAAGGAGAGGACAAGTTCCAATAAGAAGCTAGAGAAGAAGAAATTAAATAAATGTTTATGCTTGATATTGTATTTGTTATTTGTGGTCCTAGTTTACCCAAGACACTAAACCTTTGGATCCTCTATGTGTAATAATATTATTTTGTTTATCTTTTAAATGATTTAGTAGTAATTTAAGAAAAGGTAGGGTCTCTATAATAACCTTCTTTCATGATTAAGATAAATCAAAGTTATATGATGTTGTCTATCTTAATTTTAGAGTGAAAACAACCAATAGATGATATAAACATCTACTTCACTCCCTTAATTGAATATTGGTAGGTATTATGGAAAAATTATGTTGAGGTATATGATGGGTGAATATTTTCATTTGATAACCTTGTTGTTTTATAGGATCAATGCTTTTTTTATGTATGATATATTTTTTTAGGATATAGTATCAAAGTGAAACTAGGATGATGTCTATGAAGAGCGCACATATTTGACTAGGATATAACTTTGGATTAAATTTTTTATTTTGTACAAGTATATAGTTGTATCATAATCATCATTATGATCGATTAAGAAAAACTTATATTGAGAATTCAAAAGAAGTATGAGTACATTTTTACTTACTAATTATGAGTTATTTAAAAATTTCAAGGTTTTAGATATTAATTTTGAAAAAAAAATTATGAGAAACCTTTGTATGGGTGGGTGAAAAATATATATATATTTTATATAATCTTTAATATTAGAAATTATTGGATATGAAATATTTTCTTGATGTGATAAATATTGATAATAGTAATGATGCATAATTTCTTTTCAAGTTTATGTAATATCAAGTGTATTTTGGTTTATTACAAATTCAATTACATCATTGATCATAAAATAGATAATTTATGGTGGTATGTGTGCCTCTAATCGTCCAAATACAAAATAAATTTCAACAACTTAATTGGGTTGAAAATTTAGAGGAAATTGTTTATAAACAGAAGATCAAACCTCTAATCTCCTCAAAACCACCTATAATTTCAAATAACTGGGCATAAT
Source organism: Viscum album (assembly GCA_963277665.1). Taxonomy (NCBI): domain Eukaryota; kingdom Viridiplantae; phylum Streptophyta; class Magnoliopsida; order Santalales; family Viscaceae; genus Viscum; species Viscum album. Next base: position 48,249,787 of record OY728138.1, on the reverse strand, counting down.
TCTTATTCCTTAGATTATTTTTCCTTCCAATACTGATTAGAGATTTCTAAAAAGTTTGGTTGAGGTAGATAATGATTGATCTCATGGCCTTTTTTGTGAATTTGGCATTCATTTTCTAATATTAATGTATAATCATCTAATTCCTAAGATTTACCTTCTCAAAGTCATCTCAGTTTATGATGTTATTCATGTTTATGAATATATGATAATTTACATGATTAAAATCATATTAAATAATTTAAATATGGATAAATTCAAAAGTTTTTGAAATATAAAAATGTTTGAATGAAAACCAATGTTCGATCAATAAAAAATCAAGAGATTAACACAAAAACACATAAAAATGTAAATGGAACCATGAGATTAATATGAATATTATCACATAATTTTTTCGAAATTGGAGAATTGGTCAACCCATAATTTTAATTATATATATATATTGATGTTTTCTCATTTTTTATGTAGATAAATTTATTTTATAACTATATTGGATCATTTATTATTATGTTTATATGTTTTTTGGATCAAATAGAGTATTGGATTGAAGTAGAGATGAAGTTAAAGGATTTTAGGGATACTCTTCTAGGAATCGGTGGGTACTCAGTGGACCTTCATCGGGTACTTGGTAGACCAACGGGTACCCAATGGGATTCCACCGAACACCTGATGGTCAATGGGCACCATATGATAATACATCAAGCATCTATACTATCAATTCATATGTTACCATTATACACATGGTTCCTTTATAGTAGATATTCCTTCTTCCAATACCTTGGGTCCTTAGTCTACCTTCCCTTATACTTTTTTATCATGGTTATTCAAGGGTGTTAAGGAATTATTTTTTAAGGAATAAACATTATATTTAATGGTTGGTTTCTTTTTTTATGGATTCATATTCTCATTTTCATTATGATAAATGGTTCACTTGGGATATATATAGTCCATTTTTTAGTAATTGGGGTTTGATAATTTGAATCATATTTGATGATCAATGGATGTGATTTTCTCCTTTATTGATGTTAGTTATGCCCTAGATGTGTACCAATGTTATTATGTGGTTCTCACCATGAAATTTTGAAATAGTATCAAGGTGTAAATGATTTGATGGATTATTCCAAGGATATGTGATGTCAACAAAGGATCGTGGTACCCCCCCCCCCATACCTTATATTGAGATGGACATGTTTAGGTGAAGGGTAGTTTGCATATTTTTCCTGGATGTTTGGGATCCCTTTCAAACTCCTTGACATGGGGGATACCTTAAGACTCTTTTCAATGTGAGTACCTTAACTTATTCCACTCATACTGATGTGTCAATGATTGGGCTTTCCTTATCATAGGTGAACCATTGGTCGTAACTAAATGGTTTCAAAGGGGACAACACCTATCCAAACACAATGAAAAACTCCAACAAAAACCTATATAGCCACAAGATATTCCATTCATATTAGACTAAATAAACAAATCAAGAATGATGTACCTTATTCACTGATGAATTGAATTATCCAAGATCCACTACACATGCTTGATAGGGATCATTGAGGAGTAGTCAATGAGATCCTTCCTTATAGGGTATCCATGGGTCATACAGATCTTCAAACACTTGGTAAGGATCCCCTCTTCCTCATGGTTAACTATAAGCTTGGAGTTTAAAGAGAAATATAGTGAGAGTGCAAGATAGTTCTTCAATTGAGGAGTTTCAAAACATTCAGAACTATAACCAATATAAACCAAGAGCTAACTTATATATCCATATAAGAATAACCTTTGGATCCCAAACTTTTGGCTGCATTGGATAAAAAATTTCATGGGTTACAACTTTTGTAACTCTTGGATTCTCATTTGTAATTAATTGTTTGATGTTTAAATAATTAATTTGGATGCTCAAACTCCTCAAGTTATCAATATATTATAATCAAATCGAGAATGATAGAATAAAGTAGAAGAAGGTGGTTGATCTACATGATATAAAATAATGTATGTACTTCTATGAAAACCACTATGATGTGGTGACATTCATCACATCATAGTCTCACCCAACATGGACTAAGAAGCATTCTAAAACCCTACATTATTTGACTTTTAGTGAACATTTCTATCAATATTCCACCTATAATAATGCCTCATAGGCTTAATACACTTTCCCCTCATGTTATATCGTATGAAATAACTTTTGAAACTATATCCAAAACTACTTTGAATATCTTTAAAAACTTTTGGGTATCCTCCAAAACACTTTTGGGGTACCTTGAAAATTTTACACAAACACTTTTTAACAAGTCTTAATCCCTATTCACACAATCACAAAGTGTTATGCCAAGAGCCTTTGTAGCGTTGATGATATTTATGAATTCCTAAATCCATAATTATAAGTAAAGAGTGACCTCTATAAAAGTGTTAATGATACTCAAGCTACAAAGGGATTTGACATTATCTTTATCAAACACAAGTATCTCCATACTTGTTTCCACCAACTATATCTTATACAAGTATGCTTAATCATAAAATCCATTTTTACAATAATGACATGTCTTGACCTACTGGGACCCTGTATGGGCCGATGGTAAGCTGAGTGTGCCACCCCAAGATCGTCTCTAATAGGATAGGGGGCGGTTACCAACAACAACTAGAAATATTAAATAAAATAGGAGGCCTTATCCTAATGTATGTTGTAATAGTGGGTGCCCTATACCCAACTTGGACTATAATTTTCAATTATCATACCATGTATACAGTGAGTTATGCATGATGTACACTTACCATTATAGTGTAGATATTTCTGCATCCACTATTGAAATGATAATATCCATAGATTAATTATCATATCAAAATGTTATAGAAATTCTCAGGATATAATGAGAACCTTAAGATACTATGACATTAATCTTAAATAATATCATATGGTATAAAAACATCATACTGAATGGACACAGTTTATGTCTGGCTATTAGGTGTTGGGAGCTCATAATCATTGAGACTTCTTCTCATGAACTTCGCACTTGGTGGTTTCTCATTAATGATATCATGAGGACAAACCCACCAATAGGAACACCATGTGTTTTAGGTGTCATTGTTCATTCCTATTTACAAACATGTGTATTGGTCTCCTGACTTGAGATCATTATTAATATGTGTCATTTGATTGCATACTTTGATGAAAGACAAAAACAATGAAAATGAAATCATGGAAAGGTAGCTTGTGTTGGGTTTATCATTGGTGGTATGAAATTGGTTGAATGATCAAGATAGAATTTTTCACTTTTTAGTTGAGGAAGTAATATCTCAGACCTAGTTGATCAAGATGGTAGTACCTTTATAAATATTTGTTCATGGTAGTAGGAGGTAAGTCTGTCTAGTTAGATCAACAAAAAATAAATCAATAAAGATTGATGACATAAGTGTGCATCCCACTTTATGAGATATCTAAATAAAAATATATTATATTACACAATACGTGTTTGTAGGATGGTTGTTGTTGTTATGACTATTATTTATCTATTTAGGGTCCTTGATGGGTTACTAGAATTCGCTCTTAATTTTTCAATACTATTCACTACTATTGAGTTAGGTCATAGAGGGTTACACAAAATAGTGTATTCAAGAATCTAACTTATTCTGTTAAATAGGAATATCAAACATGGTGGGCCCCACCATGGGGGTCCGAAAGTTGTCCAAGTAATCGATCATTGATGAATAAATAAATTCATTATTATTCGATTATATAATTAAATTTATTTATTAAATATATTTACATGAATTTAAGTAAATAAATGAAAAATATTATATAAACTAATATTATTATTCAATGTCCTTTAATATTAGTGGTAATATAAATGGGTTCTGTTCAAGTGGAACAAAATCGACCATTGTATCCATTTCATCAGGGGGTTTGATCCCCGACTGTTGCGCTGACCCAGTTATGGGATGTGTGGATTTTTCATCCTATGATTCTAGGATGATATCAGGTATCGATGACAGAGGAAGCTAAGTGTTGGTTGGATAAGTAGGGTAGTATCGGTGTTTGCTCATGGTGATGGGTAAAGGTGAACCCGATCTAGCAGGGTGTATTTATGATGGGTGTATGTTGATAGGCGATGTTGCAGTGGCTCTTCATGTCAGTGGTGGGAGCTTAGATGACCTCTATTGTGGTGGGTGATGGCATGGCTAGCATTAGACCTCCATATAGGCAGGTGTGGATTTCTGTATGGCATGTGATGCAAGCGTGGTCTGGCGGTTGCAAATAACTAGAGGCCGCTAAAGCTGTTCTGGTGAGGTGGTCTGGTTGTACGATGCAGATAGGCAAAGGAGGCGAGTAGCAGGACTCTAGCTCAGGGGCATACGGGCCAACAATTGGGTTGGGCCGGCCTATGGGCCAGCGGTTATGGGATTTATGCCCTCTAAGACTATGGGATATGTATTAAAATAAATAATGGCATGATGGGTGGGTTATCCCTTTGGGGGGATATGGTCTACCTTTCTGACCTGTGTATGTGGTTTGTGTGTGTGTTTGAATATAATTGTACCTCTAAGAACCTAATATATATATATATATATTAGAAGGAATTATGAGTTGAGTTGGTGAATCATGTTTTATCATGTAATATATTTATTATATATTATAGGTATATGATAAAAATATAAATTACAATATGCCACAGTTAGTTCATCATCACATGTCATTTATTACTTATTTAGTGGGCATTTTATTTTCGGGGTTTCGGGAACCCTTCTAGGTATTTTGATCCTCACACTATATAAGTAGGATAGAGGCACTCATTCCATGCATTGTTCATTCTAACGGAATGAGAACCACTATATCCACCCATTTTATAGAGAGAGAAAGTCTCTCTCTGAGTGATTAATCTAAGAATGTCTTTGATGGATTAAAGGTACAAGATCGAGGTGATCGTTGCGACGCCAAAGGATTCATCAAAGTTCTACGCTAGCACTCGGAATTCGATGAATGATGAGGGTGCGGATTCTTAGAGCATGTGTGGATGATCTAGAGGGGTTCAACTTTGAATCCTTTAAGCAATGGTCACCAGTGATGAGCTACAGTTGAGTGTACTTTGATTTGAATGAGGTAACTATTTGGTTTAATTTTTGTGCTTATTAAATTCATGTGAGATCCTCAAACCTCTACCGGGGCTTGGATCACTGTAGATGAAAAGTTTTAGCATTTTGGCAATGGAATTTTTTAAATCTCTGACCCACCAGCTTTCGCTACGCACCCCGATACCAAAAATTGGTATCAGAGTGATCACATGAATTTTCTAAGTCAAGAGAAATTATTTTTCTTTAAATTTAAGTAGAGGGTTTTAATTTAGTACCAACATCTTCGATCGTGTTTCAATCTGATATCAGATGGCCAATATATGGTCATCTGAGGTTTTATTACAAATCAATTGTGTTTTTGCAGGTATAAAATTTCACATAACATATATTTTAATATATGAGTTTTTTATCTCGTCTCAGTGGATGAAGTTAATTTCGAGTATACCAGCCAAGATCTGACCATGTATCGGTGGGTGGTATTGTTTTCTACAGTCAGAATAGTGTTTTCTAAGTATTTTTATTATTCCACAGGTATTGTGGATATTTAATTATAATAATCATAATTATTATTTTATCATAATAATCATCATCATTATTTTATCATAATAATCATCATCATTATTTTATCATAATAATCATTATCATTATTTTATCATAATAATCATCATCATTATTTTATCATAATAATCGCCACCATTATTCTATCATAATAATAATCATTATTATTTTATCATAATAATCATCATTATTATTATATTAAAAGGTTATTTAGTAGATTTTGGATTTTTGTTACTTGTGGGGGCAATGAGTTGTTGGCAGCGTGCACAGAAATCCACAAAGGAACAAAAATACTTATCATCAACAAGGGAGCGGTGACATCTAAAAAATTCAACAAAAAGGGGGGGAAAGAAAACCTAATCTAACTTCATGAGGAATATAGTGACCTTCTTACCACTGGCTCGGCCGACCGGTGCCACCCTGGTCTCCAACCGCATGACTCTCTTCCACTGCTACTCCTTCTTCCCAGTAATCGAGTCAAACCTCCTGTAGTCACCCCTCGCCCTGGCTGAGCCCGCCTGGTCACACGGGCCTCCTCCTCCACCAGCGGTGACCACCTGAGTCAGCCGCCCTCCTCCTTCCAGCAGTGACCACTCCTCCACCAACATCTCCAACCCAGGCATGTAGGCTGCCTCTATCGCCACCCTCCTTCTCAGTCGACTTTGGGCCAACACCTCTGCTCATGATGAGCACCGCCACTGAGATCCTACAGGTCGCACCCCGGAGTCGGCTCCCACCCACGATTTGGCCGAACCCTGAGCCCTCCTAAGGTATTCATCACCAGACCACTGTTTCATGGTTGAACTCTGTTGTATAGCCAGATCCATCCCAAACTATCATGACACCACCCTCCCGAAACCGTCCATCATGAATTCATTTGCAGCCACTGCCTTTACTCACCGGCCACCCTCCTCTAATTGGTATCCCTCCCGCAGGACACCCAGGACCACCGCCTCACCCATGGTCATCCCTACATGTGTGGGTTGTACCCCATCGTCATCCTCCTTTGGTCCAAACAGGCGACCCAGGCATGAAGTACCCCACGAACCACCCTACCAAGTAGAGATCTACCCAAATCGGACCCCAACTGGGTTCTTCCCACCCAATACGGGCCTGCATAGTTTTGGGAATATCTTCCCATCCTAAAACGGGTTTGGTGGGGTCTATCTGGCTTAGAACAACCCTGTACGAGGTTTGCTCGACCTGAAATAATCCTACACAGGGTTGGCCTGACCCGTATTGGCTCTGCTTGGGGTTTCGAAGGTTGAGTAATTATTAATATAATCAAAAATTAATTTATTTTATTTTTTGTTGAAAAAATAATAATATTTTTATTATTTGAAAAATTATTAATTTAATTTGGTATAAAATTGAATTAATAATTAATCATTGGACCAAATGATAATTAAATAAATTATTTTAATTTAAATAATTTATTTAATTTATATAAATTTCATTGTACTTGAAATTTATTACAATTTAATTTTATCGTGCTTTTTATTTTACCCGCTGACTAGTCTTGAGAAATTGACCGAACCTGTGTATGTCTGGTTTAATTTATTTAATTATTTATTACCTGTGTTTGATATCTGTAATAAGTAGTTTGTGCATTTTCGTTTTTCTTGTTTAATATGTATAAGAGTTTGTGTGCCCAAGTAAAAGTTATTTATTTGTATTTTACACTCTCAAGACCCCCTTGCTAGTGTATGAGTATTTTTGTACTATGATGAGGATGGTGTAAGTCGCAGACCATGCCAAGTAGAGGCAAAATCCAAATGAGAAATAGACACACTAGATGGGGACCAGCTGCATAATGAGTCAAGTTGCGACTCAGGTATAATACTCCTAGGTCATGGTTGATTCATTGAGTTTAAATGGATTAACAAATATTAGAATCTCGAGACCGGTTGAGTAATTTTATTTCCTTTATGCATTGTTTATTATTTTATGTATTTTTATGATAGCGGACAACGCATAAAATAATAAACAGTAAAATGTATGAAGACGCAATGAATGTTTTTTCTATTAATATTTAGTTGTGATCACGATAACATAGAATGAACATATTAATAGAAATTGATTACATTCATCGAAAAAATATTAAAAACCCTCACAGAAATATTAAGTCACATATGCCTTCCACTATTTGAATTTGAACAAAACCAGGTGTACGGGGTACTCACCCGCCATAGTTAAGGGTGCCTCATATTACTAGGGAGTTCTTATGAGAATGATGAGTTAACTTAACTAAAGTTAGAAGCAAAGGAGTAACCATAGCTAGCTTGTTACAACATTAGAGGAAAGCATTGAGTAAATCATGTTTATGATTTTAGAAGCTGGGTCTTCACTCAAGATCAAGGAACCACGAGTTAATGTGGTTGGTCAGTCAAACACCTACCTTAAACTCTCCGAGTAGTGGTGTATCCATAGCTTGTAGACTATGGGGAGAGGTTTAAGGATCATTGCCACTATAATAAAGTGATAGAGTATTCTGATTCTAGTATATAGGGTTATTAGAGTACAACAAAATAGTGGGTGACATTTAATGATTTATTTAATAATCAATAATGTTTAAATCGGTAATCAAGATAAAGGTATAATCAATTATATTTTTTATAGAAAATTGGAAAGTAATACCACAAGTACACTGCAATAATTATTGGACAAGGAACATGTCTAAACTGGCATGAGTTTCCAAGAGTAGTACAAACGCTTTCACAAAGTACAATATAGGAAATTCAAGGTGCTAGTGTCCTCAATACCTTTTAAACCACCTCAAGAAGCGAGGGTGTAAAAATACTTACTGGAGACTCATGTGTGACACATATGATGATTATGTCATAATGTTATCGTCAATAATTGACATGGGTTGTAGATACAACATTGGGGCATGGATGTTTTAACATGTTGTCTCATCTCCAAGAAGCTTGTGGGGATAAAGTGAAGCACATATATGAATAGTTGATGCTTACACTAGATATGTGTAGATTGAAAGATGTATCACGATCTTTCAATGGATCCCATTCTCATATCATTTTCACCCATTTATTACAATTTTGTTTATGATTACAAAATAAACAGTATAGAGATAACACTTCGTTAACTTTTGGGAAAGGTTATCCAAGTAATAAAAACATTAAAGAAACATTAATCTTTAGTTATTATAGAAAAAAGGTTGAAAGACAAGGAAAAAAGGCCAATAGAAAGAGCGACACCAAAGGTACCTTCCCAATGTCACTACTATAAAATAGGACTTTAACAGCGCTGGTCTTTATCAGCATTAGAAAAAATGCTGATAAAGGGAACTTTTATCAGTGCTAAAAAAAGTGTTGATAAAATTTTCCTTTTATCGGATATTTTTTTAACAATGATAAAGGGTACTCTTTATCAACACTTTTTTTAGCACTGATAAAGTCTACCCTTTATCAGCATTTTATTTTTAGCACTCATAAAGGGATCCTTTATTAGCACTTTTTTAGCACTGATAAAGGTCTGAATAAAATGAAATAATTAAATAAAAAATAAATAAAAAATGAGTTTATTAAGAAAATATTAAAAAAAATATTAATTAAATAATTATTGATAAAAATGAATAAATTGATTATACTATATATAAATTATAAATACTAATAAATAGAATATATTAAATATATATTAAATATATATATGTGTATGAAAAATGGAAATTAAACAAATAAAAATTAAAAATAATTAAATTGAGAAAAAATATTAAACATTTTAGTAAGTAAATAATTATCGATAATGTTAATAAATAATATATATTAAATATATAGATATATATGAATGTATATAATATGATTTATATAATATAAAATATTTATGTTTTTACATTAAATAGTCATATATTTAGTGAATAATGGTTTATAATTAAAAATTAATATGAATTAAAAATATTTACTAATTGCATAGAGTAATGAATATAATTGAACGTCATTTGATTTTTCAATTTAACATAGATCAAACATTTGTTATATTGATTTCACATATATGTAATTAATGCATTTTTATATACAACATACACACAAAACTTATCCATTTTTTCAATATTTTTAGTGTGCTTATTTTTAATTTATTCAATTTCACTTATTTTTAACATGCATGCACTTAAGATTAAATATTCATTAATAACTTTAAAAAAATATTTGTAAAAAAATATTTATAAATAAATATATTTATAAATGTACATTTACTATGTTTATATATTTATATATTTATAATTATAAATAAAAAAATATTATTTTAAAAAAAATATTTATATAATTATAAATAAATAATTATATATATTTATATAATTATTAAATTTATTTAAATAATGAATATATTTACTATATTTATATTTATATACATTTAATTTATATATATATAACTATATAAATGTATATAATGATATAAATATTATTTTAAAAAAATAAATATATATTTAAATAATTATAAAATTATAATAAATATATTTAAATAAAGAATATATTTACTATATTTACATTTATATATATATATTATATATATATATATATTTAAAAAAATTATTTAAAATTACAATTATAAATCCTTTTATTAGTGGTTATTACTTAAGCGCTGATAAAAGGTATCTTTATTAGCACTTTTTTGGAAGCGCAGATAAAAGTGTCTCGATCCATTTTAAGAAACCTAACCATCACAAACCAGTTCGTGATATCCAAATCTCTCCATGGAAGCCACCTGTTGTCGATGTTCCTCCTCAGTGAATCAAATCTCGAATCAAGGTTCGAACAAATCCAAGGCTAGAACGATTCAAGGGTCAAATGAATCCATGGCTTGAACGTAAGTTTTTTTCTACTTTCTCTCAAATGTAATTCCTTCTCTACTTTCTATTGGGGTACTTGAGGTGTAAAACAGCAATGGTTCTGGCTGCAGTGGAAGCTGTTTTGTTACTATGAGTGTGGTAAGTTATCCATTTTGTAGATTTGGCTGTGGAGATCATCCATTTTGATGCTTGTAATTTTTAGAGTGTGAAACACCTATACTGTGAGACTTCCGATATTTTCTCGTAGTCCATACAAGCATATTCTTCCTTCTTAATTGCAGTTGTGAATTAATGTATGGGATTTGTGAGCTACTCTTTTATTTATGTGAAAGATGGATGAATCGTGCTTTATTTTCATTGTATAAATAGTGGAATTAACCATATTGTAGATATAAGGCCCCAGCCTTAAATGTTACATAATCTTGAGTTAAGTCAAGAATTCACATTGAGGATCTTTTCAGGTTTAGAGCTATAGATAATTGGGCTATAACTATTACATAACAAAACCATAGAAATACAAAGTGGACACTTCCAACAGTATCTATTTCTTTCATAACACAAGAAATTTTTAAAAAGAAACATGGTTTATTTTCATGTTTAATCATCATAACTTTTCCTTGATTCCATCCTTGACTCTATTCTCCCTTAAATCTAGTGAAAAACTTTGAAAAACCCAGGATGAGCACAAAAATATCAGTAAGGGATATAAAAAGAAATAAAACCATTAGTCTAGTTAAAACATGGTAACTCATTTAATGTTCTTTGAGTGAATGAAACAAAAAAATTCACATGAATAACACTCATACTTTTTGCTCAAATAAAAACATTAAAACCAATAGCAAGAAATTAAAACTACTTTAGGTGACTTGGATTATCTATACATAAAACCCCTTTCAATTGGAATAACCATATGGACAACTTCCAATATTATTATTACCCAATTAATTGGAGATCTATAATGGGTATCGCCCTTCGTATAAGCTATATCAGGCTCACCTATGAGCTATAATGGGGCTCATCCCTTCATATAAACTATAACGGGCTCACTCGTGAGTTATAATGGGGCTCAAACCTTCTTATAAGATATTTTAGGCTCACCCATGAGTTATAATGGGGATCAACCCTTCGTATAAGCTATATCAGGATCACCCATTTCATATAATTCTCAAGTACCATTTCATGAATAAAACACGTTCATCACAAAACCCTTTTAAAAAACTCTTCTAATCCCATATGAAAAACATTTCCGTAAAAAAATACCATTTTTATTTAAAAACCCATTTTCAATACCAAGATACCCAAGAAAAGGGAATAATGGATTTCTTTTCCATTTTAAAAACATTAAGGCTTATAGAGGAAGCCAATATCAAATAATGGTTACAGCGCCAGAGAAGTCACTGTCACTGCATACAAGTTTTTAATATTTTTTAATCCTTATCGTTTTTTAACCTTTTTAACGCTTACCGTTTTATCAAGTAATTTTCACTTTGAGAGTTAAAATAATTACCATAACATGCCAAATGACTAATGAATGAGTAATTAATTACATTGGTAGAATTATATAAACTAGTTTTATGAATCATGTATTTTTATAAATTTTATATCATTTAAATTAAATATTTTATATTTTAAGTTACGAATATTGTCAATTTTGACACTATTCATACTTGACTTTTTTTTAAATATCATAAAAACTTGATTCCTTCGAACAAACTATACTAACTCAATTATAACATGTCATAGTCATATATAAATTTTTTTTATAGCAATAAATATTTCAAATTATATTTATTTTAATATTATTAATATCATTTATTTGATTATTTCTCTAATAAATCTATTATTGCATCATCTTTGTGTCATAATTAAATTTAATTATTTAATTCCTAAAAATTATAAATAAATTATCCTAATGTAGGTAATATTATTATATTTATAAGTACTATTCATAGTTAAAGATATCGCTTACATAAACCCATATTAAAATTATTTTAGTAATAAGAGACATATTTATGACATATTTGTCTTTACTTTAAATTAAATGTCATAATCACACCCAAGTGGATTCCAAAGGTCATAATTTAGGCCCAAGGATGGTAATGGTCGATAATAACTCATAAAATAAGATTATTATTATAAGTGTTAGGATAATTTTATAATTTTATAATATTAATTTTACCTTTAATTACCCTATTTACCTTTAACCATGGTAAATAAAATACTAAAGTTATTATTCACCAAAAATTATTTTGATCTTATTGGAACAAATTTTTCATATTGAGTACAACCATGTATATCTATTTTTGAAAATTCAATTCACATAATTGGTTAAATTAGGTTTAACACTAATCCCGTTGACGGATCGAGAAAATGAGCTTTTAAGTAAAACGTTCAAAAGTTCACATAGTTTTTTTATTTGATTTTAATTTGAAAAAGAATCCAATGAACTACATTGGATTAATTGATAAAAAAAATTCCTATAATTATACCTTAAAACCATGTAAATGGGTAATCTAACAATATAAATAAATTATAAAAAAATGTAATTTTAAATTAAAATGTAGTATTTTCACTATTCATTAAAATTTGAATTTTATCAAAAAAATACCAAAAATTCAACCAAAGTAAATTTTTATGTCCCTATTCCAAATAATAAGTTTTTTTCAAATATAAAATATAAAAGTGAAAAAAACTAGATTTAAAAATGGTTTTCCATCAAAAGGAGGTAAAACGACCTTTTAAAAATATTAGAGTATTTTATGCTTAAAATTGGATTTATTCTCATTTTAAGCCTCTAAAATTTATTGTAAGAAAGTAAAAAATATTTAATAAACATGTTTGAAGATAATATATTTAGTTATATTCATTCCTATCAATACAATGACTAGGTGATAACTACCATTTAAAATAATAATATTACAATATGTTATTTTTTTCGATATAACTTAGTCTTGTGTGTAACGTAAGATTTCGAAGAAACCCATTATTGTGCGTTGGGTATGATATTATACATAGCATCTCCTTTAAAGTAAAATTAATACCTAATTCATAGATATTAATAGATATGAAAAAGTCTTATTCTATAATTACCTGGGATGTTACAGTAGAAGTCTCATCCCATTTTATATCATCTATATAATTTTGTATGTATCAATTTTCGTGATGGTGGTTGGGAAGCCTATGTGACTACTTCTTGGCATATTAAACTGACTAGTTATTTTCATATTTGTGCAGTAGAGACTTTATATGGGAAGTGATGTTTTATAGATCTGTTAATTTTTTGATTCCACTTATATTTCTTAGTGAAGTAAGAGTAGTTCACTTAGAAAATGTGTCCTCATAGGAGTCATTCCATCTCAGTAGAGGCTAGTGTGTATGAGATAGATGTTGCAAGGGTTAGTGTATTTTTCTCTATTATTTTTGATATATCTTATTGATGTGTATTATTTCTTTATGCCAAGTTCTTTCTGGACCTCCCTATAATCTTAAGGACGGGTCAATGTATATTAAATGGCCTCCCTAGAATCCTTCATATGGGTAGATCTGATTTGATGACCTTTCTAGAATCCTTGGGATGGGTCGGTGTGGTGATATGAGATCTCATGAGTCTTGAGATTTTTTTAAATATTTTATATACTATTAATATTAAATGTAATAATTCTTTAGGTTGTTACATCACTTGTTCCAAAAAAATAGAATGAAGGTTATCAAATTCTATATATTAGAAATTATTTTCAGATATTCATCATTTTATGTCTACATTTATTATAAATTATTTCATTTATTTCATTTTATTATTACTCACATAATAATTTTTTTCTTATACAGGTGGATTTTTTTGTTTGAGTCGGGGTGGTCTATCCATCTTTCATTTCTTTTTTGCACCAAAAATTCCACAAACTTATTCTCCCTCAAAACCTTTTCACTCCTACAGTGTTGAAATTTATCATTTTCCTTCAATTTCCTCCACTGCTCAATCACAGAGGTAATCTTGATGTTTGCACAGTAAAATCATTGTCTATATAATTAATTTATTTTTTCATATTTATTTTTTATTTATTTATTTTTAGTATTACTTATATAATAATTGTTTTCTTATATGGGTGGATTCTTTTGTTCGGTTTGGGGTGGTTTTTTCAAAGATTCTCATGCTCATGAGAGATTGTACTTTGATCCTATAGATGAGATAATGGAAATAAGGAAATGAATTAAGAATTCGTATGAACATCATGAAAAATTCAATCCCTACTAGTTGTTTAATTAAATTTTTCATCATTTTATTTATTATTTGTAAGTTAATTTCCTTATAATTTTTATCTAATACTTATTTAGTTTTTTTCATATATATTTTGGGAAGTCATATTGACTCGATGTTCTTAGAAGAAAAACATTTCTCTTTGAAATCCATAAGAGTGAGTAATCTAATGTGGTCGTTATGGTTACTTCATATGTTATAATGGGTACATGAGCTTCCTCTACTCTTCTGGATTTCAACAATGAGTAATTTTTTTCAGATAAGAACATTTATTCAATATACAGTGTTGGTAGTTAGATAAATAAATACAATGTAAATCATTATAACACTAAAATTTAGGGGTTTTTTAGACTTTGGGATGTATAGGAATCAACCACACATCAATCTGACACACGGTGTGATCAGTATTTCTCCAAGTGCTTCTTTTTATTTAAAAATGACATTAATTTTAGTAAAAAAGACAACTAACATCATCAAAAAACTGAGAAAACATATTCATATTATTTTGATACTTTAGAAAAACGATTCGTAAGTCATTTTTGACGTGTAGTAATCATCTGCACCTTGATTTGATACATGATGTGCTTGGTATATCTCAAAGTGTATGTTATCAATTTAAAATAGACATTTTAGTTCAAAAAGTGTCACTCATTGAAAACCAATAAAATGTGCTAAAATTTCATGATAATTTAGTGAAACTATTTATAATCTATTTGTGATATGTAGGAATTGGTCTAACTTCAAACCAATACACGATGTGATCGATATAAGTCAAAGTGTGTGTTTCCAGTTTAAAATGACATTTTAGTAAAAAAGAAAGTGATGTACTCAAAACTAAGAAAACACATTCGGATAATTTTGATTCTTTAGAAAAAAAATCAATAATTTATTTGAGACATGTAATAATCATCTGAATCTCAATCTGACACATGATGTGACCGTTATGACTCTAAGTGAGTCTTTTTATTTAAATTGACATCAATTTTAGTAAAATGAAAAACTAACCTACTCAAAACCAATAAAATGCATTCATATTATTTTTGATACTTTAAAAAAATGATCCATAATTAATTTTTGACATATATAAATTATCCTCGCCTCAATCTGATACACGATGTGCTCGGTATGACTCAATGTGTCCATTATGAGTTTAAAATTGAAATTTTTGTTCAAAAAGTGCCACCCACTAAAACCCAATCAAATGAAATAATATTTTATTGATAATTTGGAACAACAATTCATAAGTCATTTTTTATGTGTAGGAATCAGTTTCACATCAAACTGATATATGATGTGATCGGTATGAGTCAAAGTATGTGTTTCCAGTTTAAAATGAAATTTTAGTAAAAAAGACAAGCGACGTACTCAAAAATAATCAAATGCATTAATATTTTTTTGATACTTTATTAAAAATATTCATATATTATTTGACATATAGGAATCATTATCACCTCAATTTGATACATGATGTGCCCAATATGACTCAAAATGTTCGTTATAAGTTTAAAATCGACATTTTAGTTCAAAAAGTGTCACTCACTGAAAACTAATCAAACATTCTTGGATTTTCTTGATAATTTGGTACAATGATTCATAATTAATTTTTGATGTATAGGAATTGGTCTCATATCAAACCGATACATGATGTGATTAGTATAAGTAAAAGTGCGTGTTTCTAGTTTAAAATGAAATTTTAGTAAAAAAGAAAAGTGACATACTCAAAACCAAGAAAAAAATAGGATTATTTTCATACTTTAGGAAAATTATCCATAAGTAATTTTAGAAATTTAGTAATCAACCTAACCTTAATCCAATGCACAGTGTGACCGGTATGACTCTAAGTGCATCTTTTTATTTAAAATTGACATCAATTTTAGTAAAATGGACAACTGACCTACTCAAAACCAATAAAAAACATTCAAATTATTTTTATACTTTAGTTAAATGATCTATAAGTCATTTATGATATTTAGGAATCATCCACACCTCAGTCCAATACACGATGTTCCCAATATGACTCAAAGTGTCTGTTATCAGTTTAAAATAGTTCAAAAAGTTTCACTCACTAAAAACTGATCAAACACGCTCAGATTTTATTGATAATTTAGTACAATGATTCATATTTCATTTTTAATTGTAAGAATTGGTCTCATGTAAAACTAATACATTATGTGTTCAGTATGAGTCAAAGTGCGTGTTTCCAGTTTAAAATGACATTTTAGTAAAAAAAGACAAGTGTCATACTCAAAACTAATAAAATGAATTCAGATTGTTTCGATACTTTAGGAAAAAAATCCATAAGTCATTTTAGATATGTATAAATTAGATTCACCTCAATACAACACATGGTGTGACTGGTATGACTCTAAGTGTGTCTTTTTATATAAAATTAACATCAATTTTAGCAAAATGGACAACTGACCTACTCAAAACCAAGAAAACGCATTCATATTGTTTTGATGATTTATGAAAATGATCCATAAGTCATTTTTAATGTGTAGGAATCATTCTCACCTTAATCAGATACATGATGCACTTGGTATGACTCAAAGTGTCTATTATCAGTTTAAAATCAACATTTTAGTTCAAAAAGTGTCACTCACTAAAAACTGATCAAATGCTCTTGGATTTTCTTGATAATTTGAGAAAATTATTAATAAGTCATTTTTGAAATTTTGGAATTAGTCTCACATCAAACCAACACATGATGGGTTCGTTATGAGTCAGAGTGCGTGTTTCCAATTTAAAGTGACATTTTAGTAAAAAAAGACAAGTGACGTACTTAAAACCAAGAAAAACATTCAGATTGTTTTCATACTTTATTAATATGATCCATAATTCATTTGAGATGTGTAGAAATCATCCTCACCTCAATCCAATGAACGGTCTGACTAGTATGACTCCAAGTGTGCCTTTTTATTTAAAATTGACATCAATTTTGGTAAAATGGACAACTTACCTACTCAAAACTAAGAAAACACATTTAGATTGTTTTATACTTTAAAAAATGATCCATAAGTAATTTTTGTTGTGTAGGAATCAGCTTCACCTAAATCCAATACACTATGTTCCCAGTATGACTCAAAGTGTCTGTTATCAGTTTAAAATCGACATTTTAATTCAAAAAGTGTCACTCACACAACCACTAGGTTGCACCCATAGTGATTTTTATTATAATTATTTAATTAATTTTCATAGATATGATGGTTGAATACGAATAATAAATGGATTGATATGTAATAATCAACTACAACTCAATCTGATACACAATGTTTCTAGTATGGCTCAAAGTTTAGTTTAAAATTAACACTTTCTATTAATTTATTTCTTTATATTATTACTAACAAAAGAATTATTTTCTTATATAGACATATTCTTTTTCTCAAGAAGGGGTGGTTTTTTTGGAAATAGCATGAGTTGGGTTAGGGGTCAAAAGATAAAGAAATATTGATGTTTTTTAATCCATGTAATAATTTGTACTTATGTAACTGTATAAATCAATGTTTTAAATGTCTATAATATAGTGTTTTATTCTTTTATTTGTGTTATAAATTTAATTTCATTTAAATTCTTTATTGGTACTTGATTTTTTTAATATCTTGTGGTGTTTCTGGTGTTTTGGTGTGCTATTATAGCACATTGAACTCGTGCTACAGTGTGCTATTACAGCACACTGCAGTATGCCCCTTTATCAGCACTTTTGAAAGCATTAATAAATGGATCCTTTATCTGTACTTTTGAAAGCACTGATAAATTCCTTCTTTATCAGTTCTTTTGAAAGCGTTGATAAATTTTTCCTTTATCAGTGCTTTGAAAAACACTAATAATGGTATCTTTTATCGATGCTAAATAAAAGCATTGATAAAAGAAAAAGGCTTTTTAATCTCACGTCGGTTGTTGGTGCTTCTATAGCATTGATAAAGGCCATTTTTAGCTCTGTTAAAGGCATGTTTTGTAGTAGTATGTACTTCAAAGAAAAGAGGTATTAAACATGAGGTTATTTTCTTTTCATATCATGAAATAAATCTATGGAAGTTTAAATGCTATAAATTGGAATAAAGAAGCAAGTAATCGCTTCTTATTCAAGTATATTAATCAATTGTAAGTAATTTTTATGTTATAATTTTTGGGTATTAAATTTAATATGCCTATTATATATGTGTATTTAAATATGGTAACCAATTAAGTATAGAAACATTATTAGAAGTAAGTTGTGTTCTTCAATCGGCTGAGAAAGGGTGATTTCTAAGTCAGATGTGAGAAGCACACAACTTCTAATTTCCAAGTAAATAGTTCTAGTTGAACTTTTGTTAAGTATTACCTAAACATTTATCTCACATTTCATTTAGACATAAGGATACATTATTCTAGTTGTGGAATGGATGATGTTTTTGGTGTCTGATACTCAGCCAATAGTTCAATAATGCATGAATCATTGGTAAAACCCAATGAATACAAAATGTAAGACTTATATACCCAGTTGTGGAAATATAATTCTTTGTCAAGTAAAACTAAAAGTGTATGTCATGGATATACCCAGTATGGTATTTAGACTCAGTGGATCCAAAAACCTTAAGTATTATCGATGTATATACTTATTTAGTTTGGACAAATAAACCATTAAAAATAAATGTACACCCCCAAAGCTTTCAGAATTAGTTCATCTAGAGAGTGTGAACTATTCCAAACATAAGCTAGTGGTAAATGTACTTAATTTGATTCCTTTAAGTGGTTATTAAGGAATATAAAATTGAAGTGTGTTATATTCATGGTAAGAAGATATAAGATGCTTCAATATGGTGTGCCAAAAAATATCTTGACCAAGCATTCATAGATCATCATAATGTAGTGTGGAGTAATTCATAAATGCACATTACCTTGTCCACATCAAATTTATGATGCTAATAAGGAAGATCGATGAAGAGTCTTACATGTTAAAATTGATCAAAAAATGTATCATGGGGTAATTCTTAAACACGCATTTTCTTATACTCATCAGATTCATGATGTGAGTAAAAGGACTATCAATGTTAAAACTAAAATGCATTGTAAATACTTCTATTATTTTCGAGACATGCATCATAAATAATAGTGTTACCCCAAAAAAATATGCCAACTATCATGAAAAATGGATAACATATGAGTTATAGTATGGTGGAAATCCATTATGTCATAAGAATATGTGTTTTGATGCAAAGAGTTTGTTAAGATATAAACAAACTTGCATCAAAAGAAACACAATGTTCATTTAAATTAGTTGTCCTAAAGTTTTCTGATAATATTAATTAAATACCTAAGATAGAAAATATATAGTCAAGTTATAGACTATATTTATATATATAAGGGTGAAAATATCTATTAGAGATAGTGGGAACCAGATTGACTTGGGTTTATTCAATTCCAAAGATGCACAAGAAGTTAGCATATTAAAAATTTCCACAAGATCATGTGGAAAGAGAATGTTCTATAGATACATACCGCATAGGAAGGATGGAACCATAGTGATGGTTTTATATTCACCACGACCAATGATAGATTATTCATTGAGAATAATAATTACTACAAGTAATCAGTATATGGAAAGTAACTAATATTGACAAGATCAATTAAAATTCAATAATAGATTTCATTTATCAAAGTATGGGGGCTTATTATTTTGAATATTGTGGTGGGTATTCAAGTGAGATTATACATGGGTGGTACAAGCGTGGTACCAATGAGGCTCAATTGGTAATACCAAGTCATTATGCCTAAATACATTAGAATTTACTTGACATGGATATTTTCTATGATAATTTTATTGTGCATTAGATTTCAAGACCACCAATTGTGGAAGGTGTCTATACTATGCAGCCAAAAATGGATAGTGACATCATAGAATGCCAATAAGTAGTGCAAATTAATGAAATCCATTTTTGGATTAAAGTAAAAAATAGGATCATAGAACATTCATTTGTAATGAATCTTTATAATATGTCTAAAAGAGGTTAATGGGAGTGATATTATTTTCCAAATAAAATATATTTAGTTACATATGGAAAACAACTATTGGTCTTACAACTAATTAAGATCAGAATGAAGGAATATCTCCATATATTAAATTAAAGTATCAACCTGCATTTTAGGGGAAATCATCTACTGAGGTAGATCTAAAGGTTTCTTAGACTAAGTAAAAGTATATATACTAACAAGGTATTGAAAAATATAATTTGGAACAATTTGAGAGAGAATTGTTACCAATGTCACATGGCATAAATCTCCCAAAGAAGATATGTACCTGACATAAGAGGATATTAATATGGTGAGTTTAATTTCATACACTTCTGTGATGGATCAATCATGTATGTTGTGATATATACAAGAAATGATATTGTTGGCATATACTTTATGGTAGGAAAATATTAGTTATATCCATAAGAACTGCAATGGATACAACCATAACTGTTCAATTGCACTTGAAGAAGTGCAAAGGATATGTACTTGGTATGTGGAGAGGAAAGGATACTGGTTACAAGGGGACACAAACTAGTCTTCCTTTAGATCAATATGATCTTATATCACAGTCAGACTAAGGTAATGAGAGAGACAAGCTCATACAAGCTAGTGGTATCCATACCTATAAATACCGAGTGTGTTGCGACTTCTAAGGTAGCTAAAGAAGTAGTGTATAAAATGAAATTATTTATTACAATTCTCGGAATTTCACCTAGTAAATAAAGTTTTTTCATAATATCATTATGATAATTCTATTACCAATACAAGTTTAGATAGTGGACAAAAGGATGTATACTCAGGATTTAAATCTCTTAAGGAGTCTTACTCAAGGAGGTGAGGTCGAACATAGTAGAATAGTCACGCAATGGAGATGTGGAAGACATGATAACTAAATTTGTGACTCATTAGAAACATAATTTTTATCATGTGAGAGCTAACAAGGATAGTTAATAAGTTGGATCTAGTGTAGGTGAGAGTGTTGTAATAGTGGGTTCCCTAAAACCAAATTGGTTAGTAATTTTTAGTTACCATACCATGAAAACAATGAGTTGTGCATGATGTACAACTATCATTATAGTGTAGATATTTCTATATCCACTATTGAAATGGTAATTCAAATATTTTAATTTTCATATCAAATGGTTATAGTAGTTCACAGGCTATAATGAGAATCTTGAGATACTATGAAATTAATCTAAAAAATTGTCTTATTGTATATATACATCATAATAACTATACACGGTTGATGTATGACTATTAGGTGGTGGGTGCTCATAAGTATTGAGACTTCTTCACATGAAGTTCACATTTGGATATCTCTGGTGGGTGAGATCATTATGACAAACCCACCAATAGGAACACCACATGTTTCAAGTGTCATTGGTTATTCTTACCTACTGACATGTGTATTGGTCTCCTAACTTGAGATCATTATCAATATGTTTCATTTGATCATGTACTTTGATGCAAGGAAAAAACCATGACAATGAAGTCGTGGTAAGATAGCTTGTGTTGGGTGCATCATTGGTGGCATGACATTGGTTGGATGATCAAAATATAATCTTTCACTTCTGAGTTGAGGAAGTAATATCTCAGGCCTAATTGATAAGAATGGTAGCACCTTCATAATTCCATATACAAGGTAGTATAAGGTAAGTTTGTATAGTTTTATTGATAAACAATAAAATTAAGAAAGTACGATGACACAAGTGTGTGTCGTGATTTATAAGATATTTAAAGACAAAGAGATTATATTACACAGTGTGTGTTCATAGGATGGTTTTTGTTGCTATGATTATTCCTTATCTCTTTAGGGGCCTTGATGGGTTACTAGACTCCACTATTTGTTTGTGAATACTATTCACTTCTATTGAGATAAGGTCCTAGAGGGTCACATACAATAGTGTATTCAAGAATTTTCCCTAATATGTTGAATAGGAATATCGGACATAGTCGGGCCCACCACGGGGGTCCGAGAGTTTTCCAAGTAATCGATCACTGAAAAATAAATAAATTTACTATTATTCGAGTATAAAATAATTGAATTGAATTTATTTATTAAATTTATTTACAAAAAATTAAGTAAATACATGAAAAATATTATAAGAATGAATATTATTATTCAAGGTTCATTTAATATTAGTGGGAATTATGAGTTGAGTTGATGACTCAAGTTTTATCATGTGATATATTTATTATATATTGCATGTATATGATAAAAATATAAATGAAAATATGATATTGTTAGTTCATCATCACTTGTCATTTATTGCTTATTTAGTGGATGTTTTATTTCCGAGTGTCGGGTAACCCTTTCAGGTATTTTGAGCTTCCCACTATATAATCAAGAGAGAGGCACTCATTCCATGTGATGTTTATTCCAATGGACTGAGAGCCTCTCTCTAATCTTGATTTTTAGAGATAGAAATTCTCTCTCTGAGCAAACTATCCAAGAACACCTTTGACAGATCCAAGGTATGAGATCGAGGTGATCGTTGTGACATCAAAGGATTCATCGGAGCTCTGCGCTAGCACCCAAAATTCAATGAATGACAAGTGAGAAGATTCTTGGAGTGTGTGTGGATGATCTATAGGGGTCATATTTATATCCTTTGAGAAACAGTCACCAACAATGAGTTGTAGTCAAGTGTGCTTCAATTCGAATGAGGTAACCATTCAGTTTAATTTTCATGATTATTAAATTCACATGAGATCCTCAGACCTCTACCAGGGCTTGGATCACTAGAGATGACAAGTTTCATCATTCCGAAGATAAAAAAATTTAAATCCCCGACTCACCAGCTTCCGCTACACACTTCGGTACCAACAATGTATCTCTACACAACACATGTCACCATATTAGATATCACAATTGAGGCTAGATAATAAAACCAATTGTAATGTGTTTATATATATTGCATGCAACACACGCTAATCATCCACAAAGATGGAAAAAAATGAAATACCATAAAGAAAGGGGAAAAAATAACCTAATTACCTAAAATTAAACAAACCTAGACAACTAATGATGATGATGACTCCTCAATGCACAACTTGTTACATGAACTCCACTTGTGTCTATCACACATGGGAACCCCTAAGCTACTCCTCCACGGATTCAGTGTCCATCATGATCATCGTTGTACAACTTATCATTTGCATTATACACGACACATGCAGACAAAACTTCCCTACAAGGTTGAGTATAAACATACTTAGTTATATGTCTTGAAACTACAAAGGATAAATAGAAATATTGGTTAGTTCAAAACCACAAATATAAGAATAAACCCATATATTCTTTAAAGGTGGAGTGTTGTCCCAGTAAATGTAATTTTGGGAAACTATAAGTGGGAGGTGAATTGTAGTCACAAATCTAATATATAATTTTCATTCCACTCAAGTTTTCAATTGATCAAAAGATACAATTTATGATCAAATCAAAGTTTCAAAGTATAAAAACAACTGAAAATAAAAACTAAATGAAAATAAACACTTAACTGATAAAATAGTATATGTAGTAAAAATAAAACCAATGCACAAAACAATGAAAAAAATCAAGGAGTTCGGGATAACAATCCACAAACCCCTAAAGAATATTATTAATGAAAACACCTGTTGTCGAGGGAAGTATTCACTTTTAGACCAAATAGACATGTGGATATTTATACCAAATCTAAGGTATCCAAGTTTCAAAGAACTGTAACTTCATCGATTGTAGCCCTGTCAAAAGGTATCAATTTATAAATAAGAAACTTCTTTGACTATGTATTAGAAGCATAAAACTCAACCCCAAGATCCTCTTTAATTTATCTTTGATTGGTAGAAAGTGTCACGCCCTGGCCCCAAACTACCCCGGAGCCGATGTGGTTTCAATAAAACATGGTGTGTAATTTTTTTATAAAACAGAAGTTGAAGAATTACACATCATGTTCCACTAAAGACGATCTTTTCAGTTTAGGTCCTAGAGAACCAGATACAAATATTACAATTCCTTTAATACTGAACAAAAAGGACTTCATAAAGAAGTCACCAATCAGTGTAATTCAAATCTACTAAACTTGTAAAAGAAAACAGATTGAAATGTAGGGTGAGCATACAAATTCCCAGTAAGGGGGTTTTAAAAATAAAATAATATTTCAAACAAAACCTTTTGAAAAAATTCCTTTAAAATTATTCATAAAACATTTTCTTAAGGAAAGATGCAATACATGAAGCACAACATAACATTTTGTCCAAAAATTACAAGTGAACATTATTTACAGAGTTACAATGAAACATGTTCCACTCATAAGCATGCTTATACAAAATATATGGTGTGTAGCATATAAAGAAAGATTTATTCTAACTATAATAAGTTTGACATGTGAAAGTGAAAGTACATAATTTACAAATGAAAGTAATACATGATCAGAGTTGCGCATAAAATGATAACTTCAATTTCTTTCCTTACTAACTGTAAATCATAAATTGGTAGATAAATCTCTGAGTGTTGAATTAACATTATTCCATAAGAATTTACTTCTTCTGATACTCATAAGTATAGGATCTTAACCAAGTAAATTCTACTAGTCGAATATTTACTTGGTAAATTAAATATCATAGACATAATGAGGGAAGTGCATATGTCGGACTGTGTCAAGGCCTCATGCCAAGACCATTAATCAAAATTGGGAAAGGCCTCAGCCAATTCCACATCTATTTGTCTCATGAGACCTACCGATGCATCGAGGGACTATAGCGGGCCCCACCCATCACATACTAATTCCAATGCATTCCTCATTTATTTAAATCAAAGTGTCTCATACCACTTTTATTTATTAAATTGCTCATTACTTATTATTCAAAGTGTCACATACTACTTGAAATATTTAATTTCTCATTTCATATTATTCAAAGTGTCTCATACCACTTTGAATAATTTAGTTCCTTAATCCATAAATGATCATAACAGTTTAATTACATTCTTTAGAATTTACACACACACACATATATATATATAGTGAATTATGCACTTAAGTGTCAAAACTAGCAAATGCATGACAATTTAATAAATGACAAGTATGAAAGGCATATTATAGCACATGTGATGATAACTAATGCACAAAAATATAGGTTTTGTCACATAAAATGATAACCATGAAATTCCAAAATCCATATTGTGAAAGAAAACCTTTTATATTCTAAAATGCATAATGGAAATTCACCATGGATTGAATACATAATTAATTTAAAAGTAAATAAAATATTTCATGTGAGGTATTAAACACATAGTTATCTAAACACCCATTTCTTGCATGTTTATGTATAAACATACCACAAGGGTGCTCCCAACTATTTAAACACAATGTTATAGATTTAAAATAATGAAAATAAACCACACAACTTCCTAACCAATACCATCTAGACTTATGAAAATAATTGTGAAATCCATATACACATAAAGTGATAAATAAAGGGTTGTATTACTAAAACAAATACCAAGTTGTTTCTTGAAAACTTTTCACACTTAAAAACACTTGTTATAACCTTTTATCAATCCATTGTGAACTCATAATGTAAACCCATATTATAATATAAATACATATATCACTGTATGTACTTAAGGGTGTTTCATCAAATCTTAAGAACCCAATACATAATTTATGTATAGTAAATACATAATTTAAACCAAATTTCAACATTAATATCCATAATGTAAAACTGAGGGTATTGTTTCATAAATACACACACACACACACACACACACACACATATATATATATATATGTGTGTGTGTGTAAGAATACTTATTTATTTATTATTTCATCAACTTAATACACCTCTGAACCTAACAAGGTTTTTATTCATTATGAATTCCATTATAGTAGGAGTTCTTCTTTCTTTAAATAAAGAAATCGATATTGTTTTATTAAGAACACATATATACATATGTGTATATGTGTTGTGAAACCAAATTTAGGTACAAACATAAAACCCAATTGTGAATTGCATGAAAAAAACATTTTTCAAAAATAGGAAATCATTTTTATAATATCATTCAAGAAAATAGGGAGGTTATAAGAACAACCATATATACACACACACACATGTATATATATATAAATGATCCATAAAACAAAACAAAGCAAGGAAATCCTAGGTCCCTTATCTGGTTCGAAGAAGGAGAAGAGGTCGAGAGGAGCTTGATGGAGGCGTTGAAGAGGAAGAACACCCATAGGGTTCGAGTGAAAAATGAATTATATATATATACTTTATATATATATTATTTTAAGGGCAAATATCATGGAAAACTGAGGCACCTTGATTTAAACAAAGACCGGTGCACTCGGTCTTATGGAAAACAAGAAGGAAGGAGGGGCCACCCGAGGTCACGGGTGTGGAAAAAAATAAAAGGAGAGAGTAGGGATAGCTACTGGTGTAGAACATGCGGGAGGAAGAAGAATAAAGTGATGAGATAGGTGAGGAAAACAACGGACGGTTGAGATTTAATCGAAAAAAGATCCAACGGGTGAGGTGCGTCCGCGGGTTTTAAAAGAGATGATCAGTTAAGATTAAATCTCGACTCAATCAGATGGTTATGGAGCGACGCAGATTTTAAAATGGATTGAACGGCCGAGATTAGATCCTAATTGGATCAGAAGGTTGACAAAAACACGGTGGAGAAATTCCGGCTGTGGGGAGTCGATGGTCGAACCGATCGGACGGCTCAGATCTCGCGTAGCGAGATTAGACGGTCCAGATCTGATTTCCGCTGAAAAACTTCATCCCACATCGAAACAAAAACAACTTAAACTTCAGATTTATAAGCCTAGAGATCCCAGATAAGGCTCAGAATTATCCCTCCCCCCTCCCCAGTACCGCCCCATACCGGGTTTCTACGGGCGCACTTCTGCGCCCACCCCTGCCATCGTGTCTCCCCACACGATGGCGCACTCTGGCACCCTTACACATGCATGCCCGTGTGTGTTTGGGCCTGACTATGCATACCTTCATGTGAGACTTAGTATGCACCATGCGTGAAAAGCCCTGGGCCATTTTCTAGGGGATGTGAGTGAGATTCCCAAGGCCTTGAGTGGCTTGGCCTACTAGGTTTCACTTGGCTAGTTGGGGTACTCACCCATTTTTTTAGCAAAGTAAAAGTCATTTTTATTATACACTATAAATTTATTATGTTTATAAACAAATAATATAATTTCTCTATCATGGTTAAAAAAAATCCTTAAACCAAAATTTCCGTTAGTTTATAAACATTTGAGTTTCAAAATATCAAGGTTAAAAATCAAGGTTTGATGTATTATAAAAGAAATCCCAACTAGTATTATATTTAAAATCCAAACATACTTTTAATTAAAACTTTGTTTTTATTCATTCAAGGATGAAAACATTTCAAGGTAACTTTCTAAAACATTTGAAACACTTATATACCTAATTCACTAAGTAAAGGTAAAATACTAAATACAACCATGGTCATTAATTTCATTTGCCCAAAGTACGATTTCAAACTCAAAAATGTGTTTCTTTGTACCAAAACCAAGTTGTATAAAGTACATACTTCTCTTGGTATTTCTTTTAAAACACAAGGGTTGTGATTCAAAACCATTTTAAACTTTAAATTATTATTCTTCTAAAATATATAAAAAGATTTTATTACAAACATGTTTATATTTATAACTTCAATGCACACTTTAAACACTTAGAAAACTCATTATACCTAGACACTTTAAATTAAACCACTAGAATACCCAACGATTATATGGTCTTATGGACGTTTAGAGACTCAACGATCACCTAAAGGGGGCAACGATCAAATTTACTTTAAGGCCTTATAAAAACATGACTAGGGTGTTCCATATTCAAGAAAACTTGGTGAAGATGGTGCTCATCATTCCTCTGATTCTTAGCATGGTTGTTGTGGTTCTAGCTATACTGATGTTCACCGTTATGGATCCGAAGGACCCCCACTATTTTCTTGGGCTTTTGTTGTATTGGGTGGTCTTCCTGTGATTTTAATAGGTATCTTAGTAGATATCATAGGGTAGTGATGTTCTTTGGTCTTGTTATAATGTAATTGTTTCAGTGTTTAATTAAATAAGACATGCCTTGTTTTTATTTTGAAAACATTGTTTGATTAGTATGGAAATTAAACGAAATAAAATCATACGATATTATTATTAAAATTGAAAAAAAAGGTTTGGGGTGTCACAGCAAGTCTAATCCCTTGAACTTCGTGAAATTCTAGTTGTTCAGAAGCTAACGGGTTCTAGTATTGGAATCTCATCGATCTCAAAGGATCTGAAGATACCTAGACCTAGAATCTCATCAATCATAAGGGGTCAGGAGTAAAATAATTACATAAGAACTAAGAGATTTATAATAAACCCTTACATGATGATAGATCTTAGTGAACACTCATGAATAATTATAATAATCAGAATCACTTAGTGTCAACACGATGATCACACAACTTCAAGGCAAACATGATCCCTTTCAGTGGTGTTTATCTTCCATTTCCACATGTTCCCACTAGCCCTCCTCACTCTATTTCTGCTTCCAATTTACTTCCACTCTCTGTTCGAGTGAAACTGATTCCCTTTCTTCCTTGGACTATGAAGTTCCACTTATTAGAAAACACATTTATATATAACACAAACTTAATGTTATTTTGACTTGTCTATATTTTTTATAAACAAATGTTTTTTTATTTCACAATCTATTACTTCTCATGAAAATTCACGGACGGGAGGATACAATTTTTTTTAAATACCAAAGCACGTGTTTTGTGATTTTTTTTTGTTTTATTAGTTTTTTAATAGTCTTGGGTTTGAAAATGTTTTGTGAATTTGTTTTTTTTGTAATTGTTTTAAAACATAGAACATATTTTTTGCACGGTTTGTTTTTTATTGATTTATTAATTGTTTTTAAAACATTTAGCACATGTTATGTGATTTTTTTTAATATACTTTTATTAGTTTTTGAGTTTATAAATATATTTTTTTAAAATTAGTATTAATTTTTCAACACATAACACGTGTTATGTGTTCTCATACTTCTTACAGAGTTTGTAAAACATTTTTAACTATCTTAAATGGAGAAAACATATGTTATCTAACTTTGTTTTTTTAATATTTTTTAATAGTTTTGATTTAACAGTTTCGTTGTTTTTAAGGCACAAAAAACACATTCAATGGATTTTCTTCCTATTTTTTATGTTTTTTAATAGTTTTGAGTGCACAAAAGTTTTTTAAAAATGTTTTAATGTTTAGTTTTTTTATACACTAAGTGTGTTTTATAAAATGTTTTAATTGTTTTCAAATCAGATAACATTTGTTATGTGGTTTTGTTTCTCATTTTATTATTATTTTTAATAATTTTATGTTATATATATGTGTGTGTTTTGAGAAAAAAATAAAAATTTTATAATTAATTTTTTTAAACAAACAATATTTTTTCTGTGGTTTCTTTTGTTGTGTTCTATCTTTTATATTTTTTAATATTTAATTATTAAAATTCATTTTTAAAAATTATAAATTTGCATGAAACTTAACAATAACTTATTTTTGAAATCAAATGTATTTTTTTTCATTTTCTAATGTATATATTTTAGGAATCAAAGTTTATCAACAATAATTTGGAACAACAAATGTTTCTTTTAATAGGACTATGTGTCTGATTTCTTGATAAAAAAATAAAAATCTATATTTATTTTCATAAACCCCTAAAATAAAATGATGATTTTTTTTCTTTTTTTAATTTTGGTTTTTAATTTTTTTAAACAATGTAATTTATGATAATTTTTATTTAATTTATTTAATCATCGACAATTGAAACATTGCTCATCTTTTTCAAATAAATAATTAAATATCTTATATTCCATCCAAAATTTAAATTAAAATTCGATACAAATCATCCACCGCCAATAATATTTTTATTCTATTTGGTACTTCAATTTTTTTAAATAAAACTATTAATTTCTTTTTTATTTAAAAACACTCAGATGAGTGGATTTTGTATCTGCAGTAATGTCTTGTTTTTTAATGAGCTCAACGGATTAATTAAACCATAGAACTAAAGACAATAAAAATGTATGTAAGATAATAAAAAGTATTTATACCACTTCGTCTAGGATTTTTCTTGATTTTTGTCGGTGCTTATGTGAGCTGGTGGAGTGGGTCATTGCCGCCTTCCATTCTATGAGCATTCAAGACCTACGTCAGATCATCCATCTGGTGTGGTCTGTTTTCTTCAGCCTCTGGTGTTTTCTATGAGTTCTCTCACACTCTTCGATGTTTTGTGACGGTTGGCGTGCCTTTGAGTTCGTCGGCGGTTCTTGAGGTCTTTAAGTTCAACAGCTCTTTTTCGAACTTGCGAAGGTGTGGATCTGTGTTCTATGACACTTTATATTCTTTGTTCTCTGTTTTTTTAGTCTCGATGATTTTGGATTGGTGAGTTATGATGGCCTCATCTTGAAACTGTCAGTGATTGACTGTTGTTTTGCGACCATCGGTTCTTCAAGATTTCTCGCCTCCACCGGCATTTCTGTGTTTTCTTGGCAACCTCTAGCCTCATTGGTGGACCTTCATGTTCCTCAATTCCATCAAAACTTTGACGGATCTACAACGACTTTGTCCTGCATCGTGTGGTGGGATTGTTCAAAGTTATGCAATCTCCGATTTCAATGTCTCTTTGGATCGACGATTGATGTCAGTCTTGATTTGCGATCCTCTATGCTAGATTTGTGAATTGTGTTAGGTAGTGAAGGATATCTGTGTTCTGTGACACCTCGCATCAAAGATTTTCAAGCCGTGACGACTTCAATTCTACGAGTGACAGTTTCCTTGTCTCGGGATTTTCTCCACAGGTAGCCTTGGTTTTTGGGAGTGTGAGGCGAGCCTCATGGTTGTCTCAACAATTTCATCTCAATGACTCCCTCATCTGTGGATATGGATAATGACATGCTTAATCATTGGAAGAATTTTTCAATCATGGATTGGAAAAATTCGACTTTGGAAGTACACACCACAGAAGACATCAATCTCCAGAACTTCTTGTCCTATCTCTTAGTATAAAATATTTTGTCTTATAGATCTGTTAATATGAATGCTCTAAAAACATGATATAGCCCTTATGGATATTGGAAGAAGAGGTTGCGATCAGGGAAATCGAAACTGGGATGATGATCTTTGAATTCTCTAGAGAGACTGATAAGATCAAAGTTTTGAGTGGACGACTGTGGTTATTTGATAACCACCTGATTGTGCTCAATGACTTCGCAAATGGATCTGACATAGGTGATATGTCCTTCTCTCATTCCCCCTTTTGGGTACGGGTGAAAGGCATTCCCTTTACCGGTAGAAATGAGCAAGTCATGCATGGGATTGACAATACTATTAGGGATTTCATGGAGTGTGATGATTCAGATCTGATCTAGTGGGGTTCCTATGTGCGGATTAAGTTTATGGTGGATATCTCTCAACATCTTATGCGAGGTCTATTTTTGAAACTTTCAGATGACAAGATCTGGGTGTCCCTAGAATTTGAAAGACTCCCCTCTTTCTATTTTTTCTACAGCACCATTGGTTATGGAGTTAAAGATTATGGAATGAAGAAACCTGATGCGGAGGGACAATTGATCCTACAATACAGCCCATGGTTGCGGGATAAACCCTTAGAGAGAAGCTTCACCTTGGAGGCTGAAAAATAAAAGTCCAGAGCTATGCTCAATAGGCAGGTGATCCAAGGCTCTTTGGGTGCCAATGTGGTGGTTATCCCATTGGGTCCGCCTTGTTTCCATTCTGTTTCGGTTAGCTCATCCTCTCCTCATATGGTGGCGCTGTGTCCCTTAGTTCTTGGTCCCCTTTCACAGGGATTAAATGCATTTGTCGTTTCTGCATGCCAGATTTTAGAGTCTTCTCTTGTTCATCGGCTCATTCACCCTTCCTAGGTTAGCCTAAAGGCAGCGGAGGTCCCCCCTTCTGACATCATGCTGTTATCTGAGGGGACGGGGGATTCCTCTTCATCTAGGTCTAAGGAGGTGAGGGTGGTAGTCCCCCCCCCCCTCTACATGTTACCCCTGATCTAGAAGTTCATCCTCCTCACGCATCTCTATCCTCTCAGCATGGCCCGCTAGTTAAGTCCCTTTTGGCATCCACCCAGCACACTCCTAGTGGTTCTATTCTTTCCCATTCTGAGATGGTTGTCCCATCCCCGTGGACAGGACCAGGGTCTGAGGATGATTTTAAGGCCCCTCACGAGCCAACTCGGAATTGTTCCGTCCCTCTGGACCCTGGCCTTTCTCTGCCTACTAACCTTTCTCTATCCTTTTCTGGGGAAGACATTTCTCTTCATGGCGTATTTGTGACAGGTGCAAAAATGCCTAAAAATGGAAGAGTCTTTACAGAGGGGATCTGGGATTTTATTTCCATGATCCAGTCTCTTACAGATCTAAGAGAAACTTTGTGGCATCACTTCTTGAGGATCATCTCCCAAAAATGGAAAGTGACAACATATGGCTCTATTTTTTAAGCTCCAAGGGTGGAGGCTGACATGTACTAGCCCCACCTGTCGCAATGAAAACCTTATGCTGGAATGGGCGTGGGCTTGGAAACCCACGATCAGTTCATATGATCCATTAATGGAGATCTAAGTTCAGCCCCGACATGGTCTTTCTGTTTGAGATCATGTTGGAAAGCAAGGATGTGAGAGGAATTGCCTCGAAGATGGGATTTCATAATTTCTTCTCAGTCGGACGGTCGGGTCATGCTGGAGGATGGTGTTTCATATGGAAAGATAATTTCAATGCTTCAGTGGTTAAATTTTATGACCACCACATTTTTGTCTCAATCCGCCAGCCTTGGGAACCTATGTGGCACTTTGTGGGGTTTTATGGATGGCTGAGAGCAAGTGACAAATGGAGGTCCTGGGAGTTAGTCACTTTTATCAGAAATATGTTGTAGGGTCCCATTTTGTTTGGTGGGTACTTCAATGATATCATGTATCACCATGAGAATCTTGGCAGTGCATTCTGGAGTGACTCTTCTATGCACCTCTTTCGGGATTGTTTGTTACAGGTTGGTATCTCAGATCTTAGTTACTCGGGGAGCCCATTTACTTGGTTTCGTGGATGCGATCATGCTTACAGAATTTCAGAAAGGCTAGATAGATTTGTGGCCTATTGTGACTGGATGCAATCATTCCCAAGGTATGAGGTCTTACATTTACCTCCCATGTCTTCTGACCATTGTCCCATCTTGCTCCAGCCACAGATTGTGCCCAGGAGCGGTCAGCCAAAGAAGAGCTTTCATTTTGAATGCATGTGTCTCCACAAGGATGGTTGTGAGGATGTTTCCAGAGCCACTTGGTCCCCTTCTCACAATCATGTTTGGGATAAAACTAAGGAGGTGGTTGCTCAGATATAATGATGGAGTCGACAACACTTTAGGGACTTTGATCAGAGAATCCGTGGGCTCGAGAATGATCTTTCCAAATGTTACGGAAGATCTTCTTTGAGTTTTTCTCTACACGAGGTTGTTTCTTTGGAAAAGAATCTAGATGAGGTCTTGAGAGATAAAGAAAGTTATTGGTTCTCTAGTTCAAGGGATGCCTTCATCAAATAGGGTGATCAAAATACTAAATTCTTCCATCAAAAGGCCTCTGCCAGAAGAAGGAAGAACCTTATTTTCGGGTTGGAGGATGAGAACAGTGACATTACTACTGATGAGGTGGCAATTCAGGAGCTGATTGATGCTTGTTTTCAAAATCTTTTTTGTTCTGAGGGGGGAACCTTCCAAGGGGATCTTCTGAGCTGTGTTGAGCCTAAGGTGTCAGAGACCATGGTCATGAATCTCGAGGCTGATATCTCTAGAGAAGAAGTTGTGGCATCCCTAAAGAGCATCCATTCGTCTAAGGCGCCTGGTCCTGATGGGTTCCATGGCCTTTTCTTCAAAGGGTTCTGGCATATTGTGGGACCCGATATTATTTCTCTGATACAGGGGTTATGGGCCGGTTCTGTTAGTATGGACAAGATCAACGAAACTCTTATCGTGCTGATACCAAAAATCCCTGACCCGTTTAGAATTTCTGATTTCAGGCCCATCAGCTTGTGCAATGTGATTTTCAAGATTTTCTCTAAAGTTCTTTCCCACCACATGGGTAGAATCCTTCCCTCGATTATCTCAGAGAACCAAAGTGCTTTCATTCCCAAGAGGCTCATTAGTGATAATTTCATCGTGGCCCATGAAATCTTCCATTCAATGAAAACTCGTTCATCCTCAAAGAGGGGGATCTTGGCTATGAAATTGGATTTGTCAAAGGCATATGATAGGGTGGAATGTGCCTTTCTATAGGAGGTTTTTTGTAAATTGGGCTTTAATCCAAAATAGGTGAGAGCAATCATGAGTTGTGTCAAAATTGTTTCTTATTGCATCAAAGTCAACAACTCCCTCACTAAGTCTTTTAAACCATCCAGAGGCCTCTGGCAGGGTGACCCTTTCTCCCCCTTTTTATTCCTCCTTGTTGTGGATGTTTTCTCTCACCTTTTACCTAAAGCATCTCGGGCTGGGATTATCCATGGGGCCAAGGTTTTTTTGGCAAAGTACCCCATTACGCACCTTTTCTTCACTGATGATTGTCTCCTTTTCTCAAGAGCAACTTCTCAAGAGTGTCAAGCGATCCTCAATATCATTGATGCTTTCACCAATGGCTCGGGACAACAGGTTAATTTCTCCAAGTCTGAGATGTCTTTTAGTCGTGGTGTGCAAGCTGGAACGAGAGATTTCATTGCTGGCTTATGTGGGATTGAGGTCGTTGCGAAGCATAACAAGTATCTGGGGCTCCCGAAGGTCTTCAGACGATCCAAAAGAGTGGTCTTCTCCTTTATCCTCGACAAAATCCACAGGAAAGTCCAGGGATGGTCTGGGAAAAAATCTATCTAGGGAAGGTAATGAGGTTCTTATCAAAGCGGTGGCCCAAGTTGTTCCATCGTACGTGATGTCCATTTTCAAGCTCTCATGCTTCTTAATCCGTCAACTTCATTCAGCCTTCACCAACTTTTGGTTGGGTCTTGTAAATGGGAAAAATCATTTACATTGGCTCTCTTAGGAGAAGTTGTGTGCCCGTAAGGCTTGCGGCGGTTTGGGATTTAGTGATTTGAATGTTTTTAACGATGCCCTACTTACCAAGCAAGGTTGGTGATTGTTACAGGCCCCTAACAACTTGTGTGCAGGAGTCGTCAAAGCTAAATATTTTCCCAATGAGGATTTTTTGACCTCTAGCTTGGGTCCCCGTCTGAGTTTCTTCTGAAGAAGTGTGTGGGGATCAAAGGTCGTTTTGAATCGCGACATTTTTTGGAGAATTTCCAGCGGTGATTCGATCAATGACTGGCATGATCCATGGTTGTTTGGGCTGGAGGGCATGATCTTCGCTTCTTCGCCTGATCTCGACCATGAGCTGGCGGTTATTAGGGATCTCCTTGTTGATGACCTTTCCGGCTGGAACATCCATAGGCTCGAGCATTGGATCTCCGAATCTGATCGTAAGGTTATCCTGGTGGTCCTTGCGGTCCACAGTGCGGGCCCAGACAAGTTATACTGGTCTCTTTAGTCTTCTGGGTGTCATTTTGTTCGCTCGGGGTATAGGGCGTGTGTTACGGGCGACGAAGGTACGCGACCCCCTCTTTGGAAACATCTTTGGAATCTCAATACTTCTCTTCTGTTGACAATTGCTTAGGGGTATCCTACCCACACATGTTTGTCTGGCCGAGAGGCACCTCTCTGATAATGGCATGTGTCCGCTTTGTGGGGTTGCGGAAGAGGCGGATTTCCATGCCATTTTTCCTGCTCCTAGGTCATCGGACTTTGGTCCATGTGTGCGACACATGATCTCATCCGTTGGAGGAATTTTGGGGATGCGAAACTCATTGTGGAAGATTGGTTCAAATCTTTGTCTACTCAAAATATCGTAGGATTGTGTATCTGTGCCTGGATTATTTGGTTTCGCCAAAATACCTTCATTTTCGAGAACATTGTTAAAGATGACAGGGTTTGGCTTTCCAAGATTCATTCTTGGGGTTCTCTGTGGCTTGATGTTGAGGGGGCTCACCCACGTTTGCCTGTCCATTCCCCTCTGGTCAGATGGCTCTCCCCGGGTGCTCTCAAACTCAATATAGCTGTGGCTATTCCTGGAGATTGTTTTGTTCGTTTAGGGGCAGTTCTCCGGGACCATGTAGGCTATATTGTTGCGGCTCGTCATTCATCAGATTTTGCTTGCTAGTCTCCTCCTGTGGCTGAGACTATGACTATTTGGAAGAGTATGCAGTTCATCGCATCTCTTGGATGGAAGGAAGTTATGGTCGAATCTGATTGTCAAGTTATTATCAATACGCTGCAAGAGAATGAAGGTGGCCACCGAGCCTATGTGACCATTATCGACATCATTAAATCTTCAGTGCCTCTTTTTTTTTACTATTGCTTTTCTTTGGTTGGGAGGGAGGGCAATCGGGCGACTCACTTTTTGGCTTTCGTCTTTTACTCCAGATTTATGAACTTTGACTTTGGCTCATATCTAATATATGTGATTTATGTACTTCGGCTTTGGCTCATTTCAGAGATGGGGTTTCAAGTATTCCAGACCCGGCACCAATGGATTCGGGTCTGATCATATATTTGAAAATCCCGGAGGATCCGAATAGATATCCGCAAATGCAACCCTAGCACAGATTTATCCAAACACCGTTGGTGATGTAGCGGCCTTCAATAAGACTTTTGAATGATAAATTAAAACGAAAAAAACGTGTGGCCACGGATCCACTCCTGCAATTCATAAATACCGCACCGCATTCCCTCCCAACCCACTCATCCTCGAGATATCCGCCTGAGTTTTTACGCATCGCACCTCTCTTTGCGGCCGCCACTAGGGTTTCTGACCCGTCTCCGATTTCCGGCTGGTGAGTCTTCTGGTTCTCTTCTTTCCTAGAAACCTGCTACCTGATTTTAGGTCATCCCTCTTTCTACCGGTTTTTCATCCTACGTTCTCCTGTTTTCAGCCCCAAAGATCTGGTCTATCATCCCCGTCATTTTGGTTCTACTTCCAAATTGATTTTTGTAGGTACCATATTCCTTTTCTTACCCTCCGTTTGGTAATGTCACGTTGATTTCTTTCTCTTTCATCGGCTCGATGAAAGTAAAATTTTGTTATTTTTAAGCTACGCTGAAGCTGTATCCAGTTTCTGTTTGTTTTCTAGCATCCTCAATTTTTCTATTATCGTTTTGATTCTATATTTTAATTTCAACCACTAAAAGCGTATTTGCAAATTTTTTGGTAATTTTAGTCACAGATCTGTAATGTATTTTAGAAACTATACCCGTGCATTGCTTTATTCAGCACCATGGTTGTTCCATCAATTCTGAAGACTGATGGTTTCTTGAATTATGAAGTCATTAGTTGCTCAAACCTTCTATCAATATCCAGTCAAGTTGTATTTGTTTGCAGTTTATGTATGTAAATTTTTAATATTTATTGTTTTGCAACAGCTACATTTGATTTTTCGTAGTTATCTGACTCCTGTTTGATGCATCTTCTGTCATCTGTTGTGTAATTTTAACTTCTGTGTTCATTTCATTACTATAAGTAGGCCGTATTCTGAATTAATTGTTTTAAGAGATTTTTCATGTTTTATATTCTCAATTACTACCGGGTGTGCGGACTGGTGCGATACTAAAAAATAAGGAAACCATGATCTCTTTTGTATACATTTGTCCTGTGTGTTCATGACCAGTACTGTTAATTTCTGACTGTCCGAGTTCAAATTTTACTCAATTGTTATAATAATGAACATATTCTGATCATTTGAAGTTGCCTTTTTGATTTGATCAGGCGAATGTTCTAATGGAGTCAAAAGGTGGTAAAAAGAAGTCTAGCAGTAGTTCATTAATCCACGAGGCTCCTATCGGCTACAGCATTGAAGACGTTCGACCTTGCGGAGGAATCAAAAAATTCAAATCAGCTGCTTACTCGAACGTAAGTTATATTGTGGCTGAATGCTGTGCAATGTTTCCGTGTTGTCTGAGTGATCCCTTTTTTTATTCTTTTCTCTATCCGCATTTGATTGATACGTCATTTGTTTACTTTTGCAGCTTGCTCGCAAGCCATCCTGATATTTCTTTTAGTTCATATCCTGGCCATTTGAGTGGCCTCCTTTTGTTTTCTTGTTTTCATCATTAATTGCACTAGGAAACCTCCCTTTCTTCTTTAGCCTACCTCCTCCTTTGGGGCTCTTGGCCTGTTGACGTGTTTGTGACCTTCGATATGGCCTTGCCCTTGGGTGGATCTCCTATAGGTTTTGAAGGGTATGAGAAGAGGCTCGAAATTTCGTTCTTTGAGCCAGGGGTGTTCTCTGACCCTCAAGGCCAAGGGCTGAGATCGCTTTCTAAAAAACAGATCGATGACATTCTCAACCCAGCCGAATGCTCCATTGTGGGAGCTTTGTCCAATGACTATCTGGACTCATATGTTCTGTCGGAGTCCAGTCTCTTCATTTACCCGTACAAGCTCATCATCAAAACCTGTGGCACGACAAAGCTGCTCCTGTCAATCCCTCCCATCCTGCGATTGGCAGCCGGCCTCTCCCTCACTGTGAGGTCTGTGAGATACACCCATGGAAGCTTCAATTTCCCTGGCGTTCAGCCATACCCTCACCGCAGCTTTACTGAAGAAGTTGCTGTTCTGGATGCCTATTTTGGGAAGCATGGTGTTGAAAGCAAAGCGTTTATCTTGGCTGGCGGCCATGACAGTCCTCAAAGGTGGCATGTATACACTGCGTCTGCAGGATCGCCTCCCAAGTCTGATGCTCCAATCTACACGGTGGAGATGTGCATGAATGACTTGGACAGGGAGAAGTGTTCGGTGTTCTACAAGAACGATTCGGTCCAGACTGGAGTGATGACTGACAATTCTGGGATAAGGAAGATTCTGCCGGGGTCGGAGATATGTGACTTTGAGTTTGAGCCCTGTGGGTACTCCATGAATTCGGTGGAAGGGGAGGCCATATCTACAATCCATGTGACCCCTGAAGATGGGTTTAGCTATGCAAGCTTTGAAACGGTGGGGTATGATGTGAGGGAGGCGGGGCTGGAGGTGATGGTGAGCAGGGTGTTGCGGTGCTTCAATCCTGGCGAATTCTCTGTTGCTGTGCATGTGGACAGGATGGATGGGTGGCTGAAGGAGTGCTGCTGCTCGATTCCCAAAGGGTACCGTCTTAAAACAAGGGTTGCTGAAGACATGGTAGAGGGAGGCGGTCTTGTTTACCTGAAATTTGAGCGGGCGATGTGCTGGGGTGATTCACCAAGGTCAACCTTGAAGAGTCTCTGGAAAGAGGATGGCGAGGAAGAAGGGGAGGAGTAGGTTATATTATGCATAATGTTAGTGCTGGTGGCCTGTCATGGCTGACGATGCTGGCGTTGTCTGTCACCTGTGTCTTGTCTTTTGATTTTTTTTGTGAACTGCTGAATAATTCGTTTCGTCAGTGTTATGTGGCTTGTTCTTATCATGATCGTTGCTTTATAAATAAGATAGCCGTAATGAAGGACGGTGCACACACATGAAAGAGAAGCTGAATATACAGTGTTCCCAATTATTACCCATCAAAAGCCATCTTTTTATTCCACAATGATGTCTTTAGAAACATTTTCTTTATTGGACAATGATTTCTTTTAAGAATCATGAGATAGTTTATAGAGATGAAACATGAGATGGGAAATAGAGATGAAAATGTGGATATGAAAAGATCATGGTTATGAATCATATGAAAAAACCCAATGGAAAAAACCATTAAAAGAAGAGTAAGTTTTAATAAGAGGATATTTTTGGTCGTGTTCAGTGCTCTGTATAGTTTTTTAATATATGATTTTTAACATAATTCCTTTATAAAAGATCGCATTAATAACTTAAAAATACATAATACATGAATTGCATAGGGAAAGTATTAACATTAACTTCATTTAATTCTCTCAAAAATATTTCTTTATTATTTTTTCTCTATAATTGATTTCCTAACAAGGTGAGTATAAAGCTCAATAAGAGATAGATAATGGAAATGCAATATGAGCAATCATCATGGATAAAACATGAACCATAATCATAAATGTATATTAAATAATATGAAAATGTGACTACAACATAAAAATGAAACATTCATAAACAAAGTTTAATAAAACATATTACCAAGGTATTATAAACATGTCATCTTCAAAGATTTATTCTTTATCCAATGTATTAGAATGCTATGAGGACACATTTAATATCTTTTAATTCATGCATGCCCCATTGATCATAATAAGCAAGGTTTCATAAAACATATTACCATGGTATCATAAACATGTCATCTCCAAAGATTTATTCTTTATCCAATGTATTAGAATGCTATGAGGACACAATATCTTTTAATTCATGCGTGCCACATTGACCATAATAAGCAAAGTTTCATAAAACATATTACCAAGGTATCATAAACATGTCATCTCCAAAGATTTATTCTTTATTCAATGTATTAGAATGCTACGAGGACACACTTAATATCTTTTAATTCATGCGTGCCACATTGATCATAATAAAGCATTTAATCAATAATTTGTAACACTGAATCCACACTCTAGCTTTGATACCAATAAATGTGATCCAATTTTAACCATCCAAATTTACAACATCAAAATAAAATATTGAATCACTTAAATACACAAGGACCTATTAGGTTTAGAGTTTTAAAGAATTATAAGAGTTTTAATGAATTATAACAAACTCTTACATAACAATACCCATGTCTCCAAATGAGTATTTTTCTCACTACACCCAGCTTTTCCTATCCCACATTAAGTCTTTAAAATCTCTCACAAAATTCTTGACACATGAAACCTTTCTAGACATAATTCATTTAACATCATTTTTCATAACTGGGGGAAAAAGAAAATATAAGAAGGGTGATTTCAAACGTTCAATAAAAGTAAACATGAACATTAACAATTCAATGTCATCAGTAATCATAATGTTAGCACATCCTTATTTTAATGATCACAAATCATGTTTGTTATATTTCTAACAAACTCTTGGTCAAGTGTTTGATCTACCATTAGTTCAAGAAGATCTACTTCTGACAGATTTACCGCTGAAGAGATCTACCGCTAGTCAGATCTATCGTCAGTCACATCAATCGTCTGAACTGATTTACCACTGGACCGTGCTACTGTCAGTCTATGCTACCATTCATTGATGCTACTGCCAGGATGAGCTGCCGCTATAACTCATATACCGTTAGTGAGCATTTATCGTCAAAATAGATTTACCATTCAGAGATCTACCGCCAGAATGCTATCGTTGATGTAAAGACTCTTGTTCGAATTTAATTCCTCCAACGACTAGTTTAAGAAATTAAATGCAGTTAGTCGCACATGGATTTAAGAATAATTACTCTCAAACAACTCCATGAATGCATTAAAGAAAAAGTTAGACCTTTTCTGATTTTGTGCTCATTACAAGGATCCAACAGATAATTGGACCTGCAGCTGTAT
Organism: Viscum album; assembly: GCA_963277665.1. Lineage (NCBI taxonomy): Eukaryota > Viridiplantae > Streptophyta > Magnoliopsida > Santalales > Viscaceae > Viscum > Viscum album. The sequence goes on along the minus strand of OY728138.1, from coordinate 48,207,561 downwards.
AAATTCTCCAGAAATCCCTTGTGCGCGTGAGTGGCCAATAGTAGTGATACATGCATAGATAATACGAACTCTCATACACTGAATCAAGAGAAATCCAAATACACATGTGTGTGGAAGGATTCAGGACATCGACAGACTGAAAACACAAGGACTTTCCAGACCTTCACGATGCACTGTTTTCCTACATATTCTGAGAAACCTGTTCAAGCTCCTTTCAGAGACATATTTGAGGACCTTTGGACATCTGAAGCTATTCAGATTGAGCAACATCACTTTTTTCCCATCTCTATTTATTTTCTCTTTCTATTTATGCTTTATATTTGAGCCATGTTTTGTTATACTTTGTTTATTTGTAAAATACAGTCTCCTGTACTTAACTGGAGAGTGCTCAACACTCAATTTTCTTCATTTTTATACCCATGACAACTGTGGAACTGCTCGTGTGTGATCTGTACTTCTTTTTATCACACATATAACTCTGGAAGAGGCTTTGTGCCTGTACAACCTTGTGTGTTGTTGTCTATAAACCCTGATCCAGGTTGTGGATTAAGTTGATTATTTAATAAACTGCTTGGCAACGAGTGATTTCCAAGTGGAGGGGATTAAGTCTCGTCTTGAGACCAAACCTATTTGTTTTAATTCCTCTGTGTGTTTTATTAGTTTTGTTTTCTGCATCTCAAAGTTTTAAACTGTATCTGTTTTAAAATTTGTATCAAAACCCGACTCTGATATTTAATCTTAACTTGTGTTTTATATAGCATGTTTGATCAAGTAATTTAGCTTCAAAAGTTAAAGTGATTTCAAAGATTATTTTAATTGAGCATTGATCCCACTTTGAGAAGCTATTTAAAAAAATCAAATTATATACTTTTACTATTTTGATCAACTAGGTGTTTTATTAAATTGGGGGATTTTAATTTTAAATTGTTTTTAAATATAAATTTTATTGGGAACTCAATTCACCCTCCTCTTGAGTTACTTACTTTGACCAACATTTGACATGAGAGGAATAAATCAAAATATATTTTTACTGTGATCTAGTTGCAAATTAAAGATCTTAAATTTCCATTTATTCTAAATTTATATCTTTATGGATAATAATAGAGAAGATAGAACTTCCATTAATCAACCTCTTTATTTTTGTGGTACCGATTATGCTCGATGGAAGATTAAAATGAAAATGCATATTGAAAGCATGAGATTTGAAATTTAGACCACCATTGAGATAAATATGAACTACCCAAAAATGCTAGAGTTGAATGAAGTGATCCTACTAAAGAAACTTATAATAATAACTATAAAGCTATGAATGATTTGTACTATGCATTAGGAGATGAAGAATTTAATAGAATATCTGTCTGTACCACTGCATTTCAGATTTGAGATACCATGATTGTGTCTCATGAAGGAACTTCAAATGCCAAAGAAATGCATTTGGATACTTATAGTATTGAATATGATACCTTTAAGATAAAACCTGATGAATCAATTTCTGACATGTATCTTAGGTTCAATGAGATTGTGAACACTATGCATTCAATCGGGAAACCAATTAATGACAAAGATCAAGTGATGCACCTGCTAAGATGTTTACCAGACCGATGAAGAGGAACTTCAATAACAATTCAAGAATCATGTGATATAAGTAAATTTCTTGTTAACGAGATAATAAGAAATCTCATGATGTATGAAGAGTGTCACGTCCCGGTTCCGGAAGCCACCCAGAGGCGCCCCATACCCGGTTGGTCACATGGCCTCAAGTGCATTTCCCCAAATGCCAGAGGCTTCTGACTAACAGCGAGGGCCTTGGGTGCGATAGTGGGGAAACTATGCCCTCATTGGAAGAGTACACAGTGGAAGTAAACAAAACATGCAATAGCGAAACCAGTAAATATCCAACAACAATGCACAAGTAAACAAAGAAAGACTAAAACAATAAACCACTGGAGCACATATGTATATATGAAATGATTCATGATACATATCTAGGAAAACAGCCAAGCAGGTCACAATGCTGGAAATAAAAACAGTACCAAAACAAGTACAAAAGAAAAGATAAAAAGCTCCTCAGCATCGCAAGCCTAAGCTTGGTCCCATGCTCTCCTGCTCCAAAGCAATCAAGTACCCAAAGTCGAAGGGTGCTTTCCCTTGTCTATACCCGCAACAACATAGTCTGTTTGTGCCCAAAAGCATGACCCAAACATGGTGTGAGACTAAATCCCAGTAGGCAACCACCCGAAGATCTGTGCCTAACAGTCAGTGAGCATATGACAGGTAATAGTACAGTAAGTAGTAAACAGTAATAGTAAACAGTAAGTAGTAATCAGCAAGCAGTAACATGATGATATACAATAGTAATCAATCCACAGAATAATAAGCAGCAGTGAAGCAAACAGCTAACCACACAGGAACCCCTCTAGGAAGTACTCACAGCCAACCCCTCTGGTCCTATCCAAGAAGTACCAACAACCCTATGGGCAGTGCACTCAGCCTAACCCCTATGGTTTGGTCATACGAAATTATAAGACTCTCTGGGGAAGCTCGCTCACTCAATTCCCCTTTAGTCTAGGGTAGTCAAGGAATCTCTGAGGAAGATCACGCGGTCTAACCCTCTTATAGCCTCAAAGTCTAAAAACTCTCTGAGGAAGATCACTCGGTCAATTCCTCCTATAGTCTCAGGTCTATCACATACTCTCTGAGGAAGCTCATTTGGTCAATTCCTCCTCTAGCCTGGAATGGCTTAAGGAAATTTAAACAAGTAAAGACTCTCTGAGGAAGCTCACTCGGTCTACCCTCCCGTAGTCTATAATATCCAAGACTCTCTGTGAAGCTCACTCTGTCTATCCCCTGTAGTCTATAATAACCAAGACTCTCTGAGGAAGTCCACTCAGTCTACCCTTCTGTAGTCTATATTATCCAAGACTCTCTGGGAAGCTCACTCGGTCTATCCCTTATAGTCTATAGCACCAGGTTCTCACAGTCCCGTGCCAGTCAGTGCATAATAATGCTATACGGCCAAAGTACACATATAGAGCTACTTGGCTAACCATTCTACAGAACAAAAAGCATGTCAAGAGTATCATTCCATCCTATGGTCACAAGGCATGGAAAACAGGTATAACGGCCAAAGGCTAACAAAACCCAAAGGTCACAACAAGAACAAGGCATGGGAAAAACATCCAATCATAGAAATTATCCTCAAACATGATCAAATTACCTATGCACAAGCATACAAGCAAGGAAGGAAAATAACAGGGGCAAAACGGTAAACACGCAATACCCCGTTCACGGGTATTGGTGGAAATTTGCACATAAAACTCAAAGACTTCGAAAGGTAAGGCACAAACCACCTAACTTGGTGCTAAGAGATCAATATAATTGAACCACAAGGCTTGATTCTCCTTAGAATGACGTAGATCTACGAAAATGCACAAAATGTTCAACCCACGATATCTCGAGAAAGAGGGAAAATCATGGAATGAAACTCAAGAAGAAGGAAGAGCTCATCACTGCGGTTCCAACGCAATCGACGACGGTCGATTCAGAAAACAGACGGAGTCTCGGGGGCTCGGAGGATGTTTGCGGCCGTACGGATGCTCTCGGTCGAAGAACCTGGAGAAGAAGGTGTTTTTTTCGATTAGGCGCGACCCCGGTCTATTTAATGAAAAAAAAGAAAGTACACGACGCGTACTTCTGGGGTACACGACGTGTAATTGGCTTTTCCGTACTCCTCTTTAAGCGGCCTCCACATCGCCCCTACACACCGTGTGTGTGGCCTAGACACGGCCAGCACACGGCCTCGCGTGGCAATAAGGTACACGGCGTGTACTTATAAAGTACACGTCGTGTACTTTGAAAATTTCCAGATTTTCCTCTTTTTCTAAAAAATGACCAGAAAAGGAAAAACATACCTGAAACGAAGATTCGGGTTCTTACAAACTTCCCCCCTTAAAGAAATTAATCCCTAAATTTCCCTAGCGAGGCGTAGAAAAAGAAACCCCGAACAGCTCCGACCACTACGATCGTACATCGGCCTCCCTCTCCCAGGTCTTGTTCTGGGGTACACGACGTGTACTTGGATTTTCCGTACTCCTTTTTAAGCGGCCTCCACATCACCCCTACACACCATGTGTGTGGCCTGGACACGGCCAACACACGACGTCGCGTGGCAACAAGGTACACGGCGTGTACTTATAAAGTACACGGCGTGTACTTTGAAAATTTCCAGATTTTTCTCTTTTTCTCAAAAACAACCAGAAAAGGAAAAACATACCTGAAAAGAATATCCAGGTTCTTACAAACTTCCCCCCTTAAAGAAATTCATCCCCAAATTTCCCTAGCGAGGCGTAGAAGAAGAAACCCCAAACAACTCCGGCCACTACGATCGTACATCAGCCTCCCTCTCCCTGGTCTCGTCCTGTACTCGCCCGTGCTGCCATAGCACCCGTACCAGAGGAAAAAACCGGCCACAGAGAACCTTCGTACTGCGATCGATAATCTGGGTAGGATGCTCCTCAAACGACACATCCACTTCGAGCTCAACCTCCTTGGGTTAAAAGACATGAGACGGGTCTAAAAAGTAATGTCAGAGCTGATAGACGTGGAAGACGTCGTGCATAGCCCGATACCTCTGAGGTAACTACAAACGATAGGCAACCGACCCAACTCTCTCCAACACCTCAAACGGCCCGACATACCGCGGTGAAAGCTTACCCTGTCTACGAATCCTCTTGTGTCCCAACCTTGGTGCGACACGCAGGAAAACCTGATCCCTGACCTCGAACTCTAGAGGTCGTCTCCACTAACCAACATAAGATTTCTGTCAAGACTGTGCTATAGTCATCCTCTTCCGAATCAACTCTATCTGCTCTGAGGTCTCCTGAACAAGACGAGGTCCCAACAAGGCTGCCTCCCCTACCTCCAGCCAGCACAAAGGTGATCGACATGACCTACCGTACAAAGCCTCGTAAGGTTCCATCTGAATAGTCACCTGAAATCTGTTGTTATAGGCAAACTACACAAGAGGTATATGCTTCTCCCAAGAACCTACAAAGTCTAGAATGCAAGCTTAGAGCATATCCTCAACCACCTAGATCATACGCTCGGACTGACCATCTGTCTGGGGATGGTATGCTGTACTCAAAAGTACTTGTGTACCCAAAGCCTTCTGAAGCCCCTGCCAGAACTGAGAAGTAAAACACGCATCCCTTTCTAAAACAATGGAGTGTGGAACTCCATGCAGACGTACAATCTCTCGGATGTACAACTGTCCCAGCTCATCAACACTGAAGGTCTCCTTGATCGGCAAGAAATGAGCAACCTTCGTAAGCCTGTCGACGAAAACCCAAACAACATCACTCCCTCGAGGCGACCTTGGTAACCCGGTCAAGAAGTCCATCACGACATCATTCCACTTCCAATCAGGAATGGGTAACTGCTGTAAAATCCCTACTGGTCCCTGATGCTCCGCTTTCACCTGCTGACAAGTAGAACATCTCATGATGAACCCAACCACATCTCTCTTCATCCCTGGCCACCAGTACTGTCAGTGTAGATCACGATACATCTTGGTGATGCTAGGATGAACTACCCAAAATGAGGAATGGAAATCCCACATCAGATCCTCACGTATGTCTACTGGCACCCATACGCGTCCCTGGAAACACAAGATATCATCCTCGCCCACTGTCCATCCAAGAAGTGGGTCCTCTCCTGACACACTCTCCCACATGACTAGGCCTTCTGAGTCTGATAGCTGCCTCATCCATACCCGATCAAGAAGGGTAGAGGTAACAGCTACAGAAGACAAAAAAGTTTTCCCCTGTTTTTCGTGCACCTCCAAATGCATCTCAGAGAACAGAGCCATAAGCTGCCACTCACTGTTGGCCTCATGAACTGCCTAAATCTAAGTTCTTTTGCTCAATGAATCAGCCACTGCGTTGCCCTTTCCTAGCGTATAGGCAATCTCAAAGTCGAAGGACTGAAGATACTCGACCCACTTACGCTGTCTCAGATTTAGGTCTCACTGAGTGAAGATGTATTTGAGACTTTTGTGGTCGGTGAAAACCAAAAAGTGCTCTCCCAGAAGATAGTGTATCCAATAGTGTAAGGCATAAACAATAGCTGTTAACTCCAGATTGTGCGTCGGGTAGTTCCTCTCATGTGGCCTCAACTGCCAAGACCCATACACAACGACTCCATCTCCCTACATAAGCACAACTCCCAGTCCGACACCTAAAGCATCACAGTAGACTGTATAGCTCTTGCCCGGCTCTGGAAAGACTAGTATCGGTGCTGACGTCAACCTCCATTTCAGCTCCTAAAAGGCTGACTCATAGGAATCTAACCATAAGAACTTCACACCTTTCTTGGTTAGACCTATCAGCGGTGCTGCAAGGCATGAAAAATCCTGTATGAAACACCTGTAGTATCCAGCCAACCCTAGGAAACTCCGCACCTCAAAGAAATTCTTCGGCTGCTCCCAGGAAACTACAACTCTCACTTTCTATGGGTCTATTGATACTCGTGCCTCTAAGATAACGTGACCCAAGAAGTGAATCTGATCCATCCAAAAGTGGCACTTCGAGAGCTTAGCATATAACTGATGCTCTCTCAGTGTACTCAAAACAATCTCAAGATGGGTAGCATGGTCGTGTCGAGTGTGAGAGTACACCAAGATATTGTCCATGAAGACCACCATGAAAGAGTCCAAGTACAGATGGAATAATTGTTTCATCAGTGCCATAAAATCCGCTGGCGTATTCGTGAGTCCGAATGGTATGACCATATACTTGTATAGACCATACCTGCTCCTGAAGGCTGTAATAGGTATATATGATGGTCTAACGCACAACTGATGATAACCGGATCTCAAGTCAATCTTTGAGAACAGTCAGGCTCCTCTAAGCTGATCAAAGAGGTCATTGATCCTCGACAAGGGATATCAGTTCTTAACCATCAACTGGTTCAGTTTCTGATAATCCACGCAAAGCCTAAGGGTTCCGTCTACCTTCTTCGCAAACAGGACAGGCGAACCCCAAGGAGAAGTACTGGGTCGGATGAAACCCTTTGCCTGCAACTCCTCCAACTGCTTCTTGAGCTCCTGCAACTCAGGTGTAGCCATCTTATAAGGAGGAATGGACACCGGTGCCGCTCCTGGAACAAGATCAATAGAAAAGTCTACCTCACGCTCTGGAGGCAAACCTGAAAAGTCCTCTAGAAAGACATCCCTGAAACGATCCACCACTGGAGGAAAGTTTAACTGTGAAGTCCCCTGGTCATCCAGATAATGACTGGAAATCTGGGCTGTAACTCCTCCTAGCCCATGATGCTTTGGTCCAGCTCTACCTGCCTGGACATCCCACTCACCTCTATGGAGAAAAGATCCACCCTCTGGTGATACAAAACTCACCCTGTGACGATAGTAATCGACGACTGTCTGGAAGGGAACTAACCAGTCCATACCGAGAATGACATCATAGCCTATCATCTCTAGGACATAGAGGTCCCATAAGAAGTGACACCCTGCAACCTCAAGAGGGAACTCTCTGCACCGACGTATGCTAGATGTCCTCGTTCCCAACGGTGTTTCAAGAGTCAACATGTCGGAAAACTAAAAGATATAGATCCTAAGGCTCTCCACAACAGCAACAGAGATAAAACTATGCGAAGCACCGATATCGAAAAGGGCTGAAGATAAAACTGAGGCTACTAAGATCGTACCTCGAACTGTGGAAGGGCCGGGATACTGCTCCTGATAGGTCTGCTCCACGGTGAAAGTCTAGCCTGTACCATGACCCTGTGTCCCTGGATGACCACTCTGAGCTGATCCACTCTACTGTTGCTAGTAACCTGGTGACTGACCACCACGACCGCAACCTCCACCTTGGCCCGAACGGCCGGAAGAACTCCAGTTCCCAGACTAGTGAGAAACTAGCGATACATCTCCTGTACACGGGGTCATTGAAGAACCCATACCACCAGCTGTAGGCGAGAAGATCTGAAAAAAAACACTAAAGATGGACCATATTGCCACAAGATCGACACTCCCTCAGGTCTCTCTGACACCGAGGCCTAGTATGTTCGCTCCTCCCGCATTGGTAGAATACTACCTGACTACCTGAAGATACATTCCTCCTACTATGATCTCCTCGAGCAGACTCTCTGTGGCGCTTCCTGCTATCAGTAGGAGGAACACTGACTCTAGATGTCGAACCGCCCTAGCTCACTGCTCCAGAATCTCTCAGATTTCACTCAGTGATCAACACCTGGTTGACGATCGAGGATATCAAAGTGAACTTGAAGATATTCACCTGGGAACGAATCTCCTGCCTGAGACCGTCCTCAAACTTCCTATCAAGGAACAACTCATCACCTGCTGGAATCGGCATGAAGCGCTGCAGCTCGGTAAAACAAGACGAGTACTTCATAACATAAAGAGTACCCTGCTCGAGACTCATAAAATCCTGGGCTCGGTCGGCCCTCAAGGTCTCTGGATAAAATTAATTATAGAATATGCACCGAAACTCATCCCAAGTCATACTATGCTGGCACCCTAACTATGAGATCACCTCCCACCACCTCTTGGCAGTGTCTCAGAGCATATAAGTAGCCATCTTTTCCCTTTTCTTCAGAGGTATCTCTAGATGCTCGAAGATCATCAGCGTGGCCTCTAGTGCATTTCCCCAAATGCTAGAGGCTGTCGAAAAGTAGCAAGGGCCTTGGGTGTGATAGTGGGGAAACTATTCCCTCATTGGTAGAGTACACAGCAGAAGTAAACAAAACATGCAATAGTAGAAGCAGTAAATATCCAACAACAATACACAAGTAAACAGCGGAAGACTAAAACAATAAACCACTGGATTACATATGTATACTTGAAATGATTCATAATACATATCTAGGAAAACATCCAAACAGGTCACAATGCTGGAAATACAAACAGTACCAAAACAAGTACAAAAGAAAAGATAAACAGCTTCTCAGCATCGCAAGCCTAAGCTTGGTCCCATGCTCTCCTGCTCTAAGGAAATCAAGTACCCAAAGTCGAAGGGTGCTTGACCTTGTCTATACCTGCAACAACATAGTCTGTTTGGGACCAAAAACATGACCCAAACACGGTGTGAGACTAAATCCCCGTAGGAAACCACTCGAATATCTGTGCCTAACAGTCAGTGAGTATATGGTAGGTAATGGTACAGTAAGCAGTAAACAGTAACAGTAAACAACAGGCAGTAATCAGCAAGCAGTAACAGGATGATATACAATAGTAATCAATCCACAGAACAACAAGTAGCAGTGAAGCAAATAGATAACCACACAGGAACCCCTCTAGGAAGTACTCGCAGCCAACCCCTCTGGTCCTATCCAAGAAGTACCAACAACCCTCTGGGAAGTGCACTCAGCCTAACCCCTCTGGTTTGGTCATAAGAAATTATAAGACTCTCTGGGGAAGCTCACTCAGTCAATTCCCCTTATAGTATAGGGTAGTCAGGTACTCTTTGAGTAAGATCACGCGGTCTAACCCTCTTATATCCCCAAAGTATAGAAGCTCTCTGAGGAAGCTCACTCGGTCAATTCCTCCTATAGTCTCAGGTCTATCACAGACTCTCTAAGGAAGCTCGCTCGGTCAATTCCTCCTCTATCCTGGAATGGTTTAAGGAAATTCAAACAAGTAAAGGCTCTCTAGGGAAGCGCACTCAGTCTACCCTCCTATAGTCTATAATATCCAAGACTCTCTAGGAATCTCACTCGGTCTATCCCCTGTAGTCTATAATAACCAATACTCTCTGAGGAAGTTCACTCGGTCTACCCTCCTGTAGTCTATAATATCCAATACTCTCTGGGAATCTCACTCGATCTATACCTTATAGTCTATAGCACCAGGTTCTCACAGTCCCATGCCAGTCAGTGCATAATAATGATATAAGGACAAAGTACACCTATAGAGCTACTTGGATAACCATTCTATATAACAACAATCATGTTAAGTGTATCATTCCATCCTACGGTCACAAGGCATGGAAAACAGGTATAACGACCAAAGGCTAAAAAAACCCAAAGGTCACAACAAGAACAAGGAATGGGAAAAATATCCAAGCATAGTAATTATCCTCAAACATGATCAAATTACCTCTACACAAGCATACAATCAAGACAGGAAAACAACAGGGAAAAAACAGTAAACACGCAATACCCCGTTCACAGGTATTGGTGGAAATTTGCACATAAAACTCAAAGACTTCGAAAGGTAAGGTAGAAACCACCTATCTTGGTGCTAGGAGATCAATATACTTGAACCAAAAGACTTGATTATCCTTAGAACGACATAGATCTACGAAAATGCACAAAATGTTCAACCCATGATATCTCGAGAAAGAGGGAAAATCATGGAATGAAACTCAAGAAGAAGGAAGAGATCACCGCTGCGGTTCCAACGCAATCAAAGGCGGTCGATTCGGAAAACAGACGGAGGCTTGGGGGCTCGGAGGATGTTCACGGCTGTACGGATGCTTCCGGTCAAAGAACCTGGAGAAGAAGGTTTTTTTGTCGATTAGGCGTGACCCCGGTCCGTTTAATGAAAAAAAAGAAAGTACACGGCGTGTACTTCTGGGGTACACGACGAGTACTTGGATTTTCTATACTCCACTTTAAGCGGCCTCCACATCACCCATACACATCGTGTGTGTGGCCTAGACACAGCCAGCACACGGCCTCGCGTGGCAGCAAGGTACACGGCGTGTACTTATAAAGTACACGACGTGTACTTTGAAAATTTCCAGATTTTCCTCTTTTTCTAAAAAACGACTAGAAAAGGAAAAACATACCTGAAACGAAGATCCAGGTTCTTAAAAAGAGGAACTCAAAGTGAATAAACAAGAAGAAATGAACCAAAGAGGAAGTTAATAGCTTTCAATACTTATGACTCAAAGAAAAAAGGAAAGATTAAAGAAGACATCTCATGTGATGGAGAATCATCTTCCGATAGTGATGGATAAATAACTCACTTAGCTATACGATTTAAGAAATTTTACAAAAGGAATAAATTATTCAAGAAGCCAAACTACAAATTTAAGTATGGCAATAAAGGTAATTGGAGAAAATAATGGAAAAAAGGATGGTACTATAAATGAAATAGTTTGCTATGAATGCAAGGGAAATGGACATATAAAAGCAGACTTTCCTAAGTTAAAGTTTAAAAAAAAGTATGAGGACATAGATAAGATGAATAAAATGGCTATGAAATCAACTTGGAGTGATTCAAAATATATTTCAAGCGATTTAGACTCAAGAAGAGATAATAATCATGATAAAGACAATATGTGTTTTATGACAAACACATATGAGGTATCTAATATTTTTTATGCATCTCCTGTTCATAATTCTAACCTTTTTGAAAATGATAATAGTGAAGAGAACTTATCCAGTTAAGAAATTTTTGAATATTGTAATATGTTGGAAGACATATTCAATGAAATTAAAAATAAATATAAAAGTTTAAAGAAGCATTATGCCTTGTCAGCTTACTTTAAAACAAATCTTAGTGTAGAGAAGGATAAAAATTCTCAATTGTTGAAAGAAAATAATGAGCTAAAATTATCCAATGAACAATTAAAAAATGATCTAGAGAGATTCAAAAATGGAAGAAATGCTTTAACCTAGGTTCTTGGAAATCAAACTGCACCTAAGTATACCATAATAATTAGATACCAACCTAGATAGAGAAAGATCAATAAGACTAATTTTTTTTCTAGTTCTAATTCTATCAATTCTGTGAATACTTACTATTCTCATAGACCTAACAAAGTTTTTATTTCTAAAGGTCTTAAATCTACCTACAAGGAACATGTTAAACAATTATGGATTCCATAAGCCCTTATTATTGACATCTCTGGATCCTGAAAGATACTGGCACCAAAGTCATTTAATTTTTAAATATATTTTGTAGGAAACCTACATGAAAAACTCAATTAAGCACTTATGGTATCTGGATAATGGTTTCTCTAGACATATGACTTGGGACTACTCAAGTTTCAAGAACTTAATCAAGGTTGATGGTGGATATTTCACCTTCAATGACAATTCCAAAGGAAAAATAATTGGACTTGGTCAAATCAGTAACTCTAATACCGTTTTAATTTACAAAGTTTTATTTTTTAGATAGATTAAGTTATAATATGATTAGTATCTCACAGTTATGTGATGATAGTCTTCATGTTAAATTTGAAAATAATGTATGCAAAGTTTTTGATTCTAAAAATGCTTTAGTTTTCACTATATTGAGAAATGATAATGTATTTGATATTAATTTAGATTCCTTGTTTTCTCAAAAAATTTTAGGTCTAAGTGCCTTTCACAAAGAGTCTTGGATTTGGAATAGGAGACTAGACCACTACAACATACATTCTCTTAGAAATATAACTAGAAAAGGGTTAGTTAAAGATTTTCTTAAACTAAAATTCCAAAATGATAAAGTCAGTAACTAGTGTAAAAAAGGGAAACAACACAAAATATCTTTTAAATAAAAAAAATAAGTTTTAATTTCTCAAACCCTAGAGTTGGTTAACATGGATTTTTTTGGAACCTCTAGAGTTTCTAACCTAAATGGGAAGCACTATGTTTATGTTCTAGTGGATGAATTTTATAGATACACTTGGGTATTATTTCTATCTCACAAAAATTGAAGCTTGCACCTATTTTTCTAAGTATGCTAAATCTATAAAAAATCTTAGTGGACTTAAAATTAATATCTTAAGAAGTGATCATGGCCGTGAGTTTGAAAATAAATATTTTGAATCATTATGCTCACAACATGGATATAATCATAAATTTTCTACTTATAGAACCCAACAATAGAATGGAGTAGTGGAAAGAAGAAATAGAACCCTTTAAGAAATTACCTAGACCATGCTTAATGAGTATGATCTACCTATTTATTTTTTGGGCAGAAGCTGTGAATACAACTTACTAAATAATCAATAGAGTTCTTATTAGACCACTTTTAAAGAAAACCCCCTATGAATTATGGAATGGAATAAAACCAAAGGTTAATTACTTTAGATTTTTTGGTTGCGAAGTCTTTATTCTCAATACAAAGGATAATATTGAAAAATTTGTATCCAAAAGTGATGAAGGAATTTTCCTTGGATATTCAACAACTAGTAAGTCATATAGGGCATTTAATAAAAAGAATAAGATTGTGGAGGAATCTGTACATGTCAAATTTGATGAAACAAGTCCACATGAATCTAAGAATCCTTTAAACAATCTATCTAATTTGAATATAAATGCTAAACTTTCTGATAGTTTTGTGAAATAAGAAGAAAAATATTCCAGTTTCGATGAACTACCTGAAACTGAATCTGTAGAGGATAATGAAATATCCAGCCCTTCTTTTCTTATAACTATTAGGAATCATAAATATCATTCCTTAGATACTGAAGTTGGAGACCAAGATAGAGGAACACAAACTAGATATTCTCTTAGAAATCAAGTTGAACATCGAGATTTATTGTCACAACTTGAACCTAAGAACATAAATGATGCAATTAATGATGAATTCTTGGTAATGAAAATTCAAGAAGAAATCAATCAATTTGAAATAAATAAATTATAGGAACTAGTGGATAGACCTAAAGACATTCTGACCATTGGCACTAAATGGGTGTTTAGAATTAAAGTTGTTGAGTCAGACACCATAGTTAGAAACAAATCTAGATTGATCACACAAAAATATAGTCAAGAAGAGGTATTTGACTATGAGTAAACCTTTACACCATTAGCTAGACTTGAATCCATTATAATTCTACTTGCCTATGTGGCACATTTGAATTTCAAACAAGTGAATTCCTAAATGGTTATATAGTTGAAGATTTTTTTGTTGAACAACCCCATGGATTTCAAAATCTTTATTTTCCAAATCATTTTTTTAAATTAACTAAACTTTATATGGTTTAAAACAATCTCCCAGAGCTCGGTATGATAGGCTTAGCTTATTTATGATTTCTAAAGTTTTTTTAAAAGGCATAACCGACCCTACTTTATTTATAAAAATAATTTCAAAATATGTTTTAGTAGTATATATTTATGTTGATGATATAATTTTTGGATCTTCTAGAAATCCTTTGTGTACTGATTTTTCAAAAACGATGCAAAGTGAATTTAAATTGAGTTTAATGGGTGAGTTAAAATTCATTCTTGGTTTTAAAATTTTCAAAATAAAGATGGAATTATTTTAAATCAAAGTAAGTATACCAAATACCTTTTAAAACGTTTTGGTATGGATAACAAAAAGAGTAGTGATACCCCCATGAGTACACCTATAAAATGGAACTTGATGAAACTAGAAAATTAGTTGATCAAACCAATTATAGAGGTATGATTGGAAGTTTTCTATATTTGACTACTACCTGACTGAATATTATGTTTAGTGTATGTATGTGTGTCAATTTTAAAGAAAATCCAAAAGAGTCACATTTAATTGCTGTAAAAATAATTTTTAAATACCTCAAGTATACAACCAATTTAGGACTTTTTTATCCTAGAGGATAAAAATTTTATTTATAAAGTTATTTAAATACAGATTTTGGTGGCTATAAGTTAGATAGAAAAATAATTGATGGAACATGCCACCTTTTGGTAAATTCATTAGTTTCATGGTGTAGTAAAAAGAAAAATTCTATTGCACTATACACTACTGAGGCTAAGTACAGTGTTACAGGAAGTTGATATGCACAAATTCTGTGGATAAAACAAAATTTACTAGACTATGGTTATCAATTTAGACATGTCCCTATACATTATGATAATACAAGTGTGATAAATATATCTAAGAATCCTATATCTCATTCTAGGACAAAAAATATTGATATAAGACATCACTTTTTGAGAGATCATTTCCAAAAAGGTGATACAACTCTTGAATTCATTGGAAGTGAACATTAGCTTGCTGACATATTTACAAAGCCTTTGAATTTTGAGATATTAAGCTATACCAAACATGAAATAGGAATGATAAACTTTAGTTAATTATTTTTCTTTAGATTTACTTTTTAGAGGCAATCCACTGTTGGTGATCCACCATTGGTGATCCGCCACTGGTGATCCACCGTTCGAGTGTTTCTGATCAAATACTACCGCTCCTATTTTATGCAATTATTTTTTTATTGGATTTAATAATGTATATTTTATTATATTTTATTATTATAAACCCCTAAATGATAAATTTGATTTAAAATAAGAATTTTAGAACCCTCTCACTCACTCCTCCTTCAAACCTTTCATCTTCCTTTCTCCCTCGAACTACAATCCTCTTTGCGTGCACCCTTCTTCCTTAAAACCTGTGTAAAGATGGTGAGAGTGTTGCACATCAATTTCATCTCTTGAAGGATTGCATCCCATGAAGAAATCATGTGGTGAATCTATATAGACTGCTATTATCAAACCAAAGAACCCACAAATATTAACTCAATTTGTTATTGCTGAAAAGAAGATAGATGATGAATGGTTAGTTTCAAGAAAGTTGCTAGTGTTTAAAGTGATCTAGGACTAAGGATGGATAAAATGGTTTTTAAGGAACAACCGAACATTCTATCCTAGGTTGGTTCAAAAATTTTATCAGTATAAAAAGTTTGATTTTAGTGAGAAGAAAGATTCTATTAAAAGTATGATCTATTGTAAAGAAGTGATCTTTTCTTCAAAACAATGGGTCAAATGCCTTAATGTACCTCATAAAGGTATCTCTAATGATTTTCAAGGATCCATTCCCAGTGAAATTGAGTTTTTCATATATGAGGATTCTCTATGGGAGTAAACTGGTAATGCTGTTGTGTGAAGACCTGCAACAGTAGAAATTGATGGGGAATTCCAACTTTTGTTTAAATTTATACACCATATGATTTGTCCCAGGAAGGGTGACTCTAGTGAAATGATGTATCAAGATTTGTTTTTCTTATTTCTTATGAAAAGAGGGGATAAGATGAACCCTTGCAGATATTTACTGGTCCACATGATGGATATGAGAAAGACCTCATCTAGATCTAATTCCTTGATCTATCCCAAGTTTATTTGGATTATATTGGAAGCCAAAGATCTATTGCCTGAAGATGAAGAGGCTGTAACCAGCTTAAGAGGTTTCTATTTAATTCAATTTACCTATAAGATGATAAAAGTAAATTGGAACCCTTGTTTGAAGAAATGGGTGACTGACAACGATAATCTATATGATAATTTCAACCCTGTGCAGCACCCTTCCATACCTAGAGACTTGGTTGATGCTGGATTAGAACCAAATGAAGTTGTAGTTTACTCATATGATGAGGAAGTTGAGGAAGAATAAACTGAATATAGATAACAAGAGTCAGTGGCTATTTCAATAGAGGAAGGCAGTGACCCTGATGTGGTCAGAATCCCAAATGTTTCTCATAGACTCGCCTGTCCATCTCTTCTTATCCTTTCCAAAGAAATCCCAATAAGTGAAGGTGAATAATCCTAGAAGACTGAAGTCTCAAGTGAAGAATAGTCTTGAGAGTTATTTTGAGAGATCAAGAGAATTAATTAAAGTGTCTGATGGATATGATGGGTTTGAGAATGGTGGTGGAGGTGATTCTATCAAGGGAGATAAGTCACATCATTCTCTTGGTGCTTCTGTTTTAGGTAAGTCTAGTGATAAAGTTAGACCCAGTTCTAATCAACATTTTCTATAAGAAAGGATTTTTTTCTAGATATGAAAAAATTTATTTAGAAGGTTAGGCTTTTGAAATTCAAAGAGTTGAGCTAGTAGTTTTTTAGAATTAGATTGAGGATGTTATCTCTGACAAAGATGATGATAGACCACCTTCCAAGGGGGAGAAATCCCTAGGAGTAGGTAAAAATTTTTTAAAGGAAAGAAAATTAATCACCCATGTTTTTACATGACAACACATCAGGTGTACATACTATCTCTATTGATGGAAAAGATCCTAAGGGATCTCTAGTTGGACAGATAGATGAGATTAGTCATTTGGAAGCCTTTCCCTATAGATATCATGCACTAAATTTGGACATATGGAGGCTTACCTACATAGATAATAGAAGATTCCATATCCTATACCTTCTACTCCTCTAACTCTAGTTATGTAATTAGAGATGATCTGAATGCGTTTAGAGTGAGGATGCTATCAGATATTAGTGGGATCCTTAAATTCACATCTTCTTGAGAAATCAATCTAAGTTAAGCTAATATCAAATGGATATTTGAGTTAGTGATCTCTCATATCTAGCCTAATATGATATTGAAGATGCAATAATTGGATATTGAGAACATGAAGTTGGATAATGTGATGGAAGAAGTCAAATACATCATAGAGTAAATGAAAAGGAGATTTTCTGAAGGGAAACCATCTCTTCTGGAGATATTAGAGTCTATGCCTACTACCGGTGCTTCAAATTCTAGTGCCCCACCACCTTCTCCTTCAATTGATTCTGATGAGGTTTGATCCATTATTAGAGAGAAGATATGAGTGATATCTGAGGTAATCTTTCATTATCTCACCAAGATGAACTTCAGCAGATAAAGGCACATGGTGAGCATATCTATAAGCTGGTTAGGGAATGCTTGAATGAAGTTATGAGTGATAGAGAGACTATTACTAAAGCCATAAAGTATTAACTTTCTTGGATTTATACCAATAATGAGCTCAATTCAGACTTTAAGTTTCTTATTGAGAATATAAGAATGTATCCCGTGACCAGGGAATTCAAGGAGCAAGCAAATTTGATCAAGTTTTTGGGCCCTTTGCTCAATATTTTCATGGAAGAGAAGAAGGATTTATTCAGAGGAATAGAGAATGGTGGAAACATCATTATAAATTTTGTTAACTTGATGAAGTCATTTTTGTATGCCTCTAGGACTGCATTAGTGGCACCTAAATCTATACCCATGTCTGCTCTCACTTATGTACCTTCTTCAGCACCCCTACCTGTAGAGTTTCAACCTTTTGAAATGACACCATTTGAGGTTGTTTGGAATCTCCGACCTGTCTTGATTTGAGAGATTCCTTTATATTATTCTACACCCTCAGCCTCCACCTCTATACATCCTATCACTAGAAAAGTAAAATATCTAGTGGCACCTTCTACCAATGAGCATAGAGTGGTTTAGATTATAATTAGTCTTTTATAGGATTGTAATTTTCCCCTTTTCTTACTTTTTGAGACGTAATATTTGAATTTTATATCAAATGAAAATTGTTTGTTATTAATATTTAAATATTTACTTATCTTTTCTTTTCTTATATTTTTGATAATCCCAAAGGGAGAGTATATTTGAATGGCATTTAAGATTGTAATTATCACATCCATACTTTGAAATGTTAAGCAGAACATTCTTCATATTCATCTATACTTATATTTATATTTATTTTTATATAATTGGTTATAAATTCCATGATTTGTGATCACAAAAAGGGGGATATTGTTAGAATCTCCTTATTTCAATGATCATAAATAAATTTTGTTATGTTTATAACAAGATCAATCTTTTATGATAGTAAACCATTTTAAGTAACTTTGTGAACAAACTTCACCAAGTATTGATCTTCCGTTAGTTCAAGAAGATATATGAATGTGTTGTCGTGACACATCAAATTGATTATGATTTAAGGATGATTTTATAGTATAGGGCAGACCCTCAAGGAGTTTTTATTGGATTATAGTGTTGTATTTTAATAAAAATTACTAAAAGAGGAGGGTGGTTTTGGAAATAGTTTTAAGAAAATAACTTAATTTGAAGAGTTTAATAATTGAGAAACCAAGTTGATTTTGAAAAATAAAAGATAAAGGGTTCATTGTTATTTAAATACACACATTTCAAGTTCATTATTATTATAGATTCATTTAGGTTTGGAGTAATTCTTTGGTTGAAATTAATTGGAATCCTGATTAATTCCTAATATTTTATTTCAATGCTTGAAGAACCAAACCATGAAATAAAAATAATATTGACAAGGTCTAGAAATTATACATGGAATAATAGATTCCATAGAATATTGAAATATCAATAAAGTGGTTACGAAAATGATTCTTGTGTTTTCTAATCGGAACAACACAAGTCACGCACTCAAAACCTCACACCAATTCGTTAGAAATTAAGAGCATCTCAATCACATGCATCAAAAAAAACATTCAAATTTGAAATAATGTAAGATAAATGGAATGAAATGTTTTTAAACCCAAATTCCTCCAAACCAGTAGCTAATATATGAATTAGAACTCCCTTTACATGTGTGTACCTCCCTCACAACGAATGCCAACCATTTAGCCCATCATTGAGAGGTGGAGGAAGCTCAAGTGGATCTCCTTCTCCATCCTTGATCCCCTATGAGGATAGGGGCATACATAACTTATAGGATTATTAGAGGACCCATATATAACAAAAAAATGTTAGAACATCACTCCTTGGTCTAACTTACAAATGGTGTTCCCAAGGTGTCAATTTATAGGCAAAGTGGAAGGTGGTTTTGGGCACATAGAATTTGTAAAACCACTTGGACCATGGTTTTTGACATCCATACAGTATTATCACTCTTTGGATAAAACTAAAAAAGTTTTTCCCCACATATTTACCATCTCTAACGAATTTTTTTAATCATTTTTAGGTCTACATACTGAGATATGGATGAAACACAGTAAGTACACCACTTTTGACTTCGTACAGATTCAGTGGCTTGTATAGATCAGTTTAGTTGGGCCCCTTAATGGAAGAATTGGGATTTTGTGTCTTCATAATAGTTGTATCAAAATAAATTTTGTATAAGTTTACCAAATTTCATCCCAATTTAATGCATGGATCAGATGTAGTGTCTGTTTTAGTCCATTGGTGTTCTTAGAATCTTGTACATTTTAGACCATTTTTCTTCTAATTCATCTTGGGACCTCTAAATCACATTCACCTATAATGAAATCATCCAAAAAATTGAAATTAACCTTTTTAAGAGTTATTAACACAAAATAATTGAATTAAACATTAAGTAATTTTTTTTATAAAATTTGGAATTTATGATAAAGAATCAGTTTATCATAGTGATAAGGGTAGAAATGAATAGTGAATCACTATGTGATCACGCCCCCACACCTAAAAATTTTCACTAATGGGAAAATTAAAATTTCCAAAATTTAATCATGAATATATTCTAAAATTTATGAAGATTTAACTTTGAAAATTTAATTATTGATAGAAATGTGATCAAAGTAAAAATAAACACCAAGGAGTTATTCTCAGTGATCATGAAAAAAGATGTCTCATGGATTGTATCCGAATGAAATTATAATATATGAATGATAAAAATATTATAAAATAATTAAAAAGATAACCATGTCACTAATTTTTCATGCATATGTGTGAAAACCATTTAATGTTATTCTTTCCAATTTCTATCCATTAAATATAAGTTATTTTAAAATTTTCCCACTTAAATGATTCTTTCCACCAAACCTTACCTACATACTTTGTAATCAAATTTCAAGACCCACTCAATAAAGCATTACTAGAAGTCAAACCATGACATCATGACCTAGATATCCCCATATATTGTACATTTTATCACTCCCCTCATTTATTATTATTTTTTGTTTTATTTAAAATTTGAACTTAGAAAAAATATCACACTTATTACTCAACCCTTGTTTGATCTCCTCATGACACTAATTATAATAGTTATAACAATATCAAAGGTTGAGGAAGATTTGTTTTTTACCTTCCCATGACACAACCCATATTTTTTGGTTTTTTGGTTTTTTTGTTTTTTTTGAGGGCGTACAACAATCAGATAATAGGTACAAACACATAGGTTAATCCGATACAATAATGAAATAGATCAGATAAGGAATGAACATATGGAAAAATAATTTTGGAAAGTAGAGAAACATTAACCTAACTTATATTTACCTTCTATTACGTAATAAATAATCACACTTCATGGTTGGGTGAAAAGATTTGTGAAGATATTCAATGACACAATTTTCCCATAAACTACTCACACAAAGGGTACCATTATTCGCAAAGGTTTCAAAATGATACAATCATTTATATCATTCAAAAGAAACCAATTTTATAGAAAAAGGAACACCTCAATGTTAAATTCATTCTGAAACACACCTTTTGTCATTGAAACAATTTTTTTAAGTGTTAAAACCACATGAAATAAGAAAATTACTCATGAATTTTCAATAACTTTCATGACTAAGTGGGAATTGTTTTCTATGATAATTTGGGAATAAAAAATTAACATTCCAGCATAAAAGTGAGGGGGTAAGGTGGGGGGGGGGGTAGAAATACTATCCAGTAAGACAAAGAGTGAAAAAGAAAAAAAATGATGAAAATTCCTAATTAACCTAGGAATATACCCATCCCCCCACACCTAGAGTATGTAGTGTCCTCACTATAATAAAAGAGAATATGGAAAGGAAGGATAAAATTTAGTGGGTATCATTAGTATGTTGCTTCTTGAACTTGGAGTTCCTCCATTGGGGACTCCGAAATGGATTTATAAAAGTGCTTCAACTGCTTCCCATTGGCAATGAATTTTTCTTTTGTTTCTTCATTTTGGACCTGAACAACACCAAATGGATGAACATTAGTAATAGTGTATGGGCCAAACCAGTGGGAAAGAATATTACCTGGATAAAAATTCAGCCTTGCATTGTAAATGAGGGTCTTTTTCCCAATATGGATTTGACAATAAAGGATGAGGTGGTCGTGGGTAGCCTAGGTTAACTCCTTATAGATTTGGGAGTACTCATAAGAATCCCTAAGCATTTTCTATAGATCCTAAATCTGAAGATTTGTTTGAGCACATGTACTAGAAAGATTAGAATTTCATTGTTTAATAGCTTAGTAGGCCCAGTGCTCTATCTCAATAGGGAGGTGAAAAATCTTTCCAAACACAAGTTGATAGGGTGACATTCCAATGAGAGTTTTAAAGGCAGTACAATAACCCTATAATGAATCATCGGGTCTAAGACTCTAATCTTTTCTATTGGGTTGAAATGTTTTTTCAAGAATCTATTTTACCTCTCTACTAGACACCTTAGATTGACCATTTGTTTGTAGGTGATATATAGTAGACACTCGATGCCCGACCCCATACCAGAAAAAAAGTGATTGCATTGTTCAATTGCAGAAATGAGAACCCTGTTCATTGATAATGAATCTATGTAATCCAAATCTACAAAAAATTAGGGTTCTAAAAAATTCCAAAACTTTCTTGGAATCATATTTCCTTATGGTTCATTCCTCTACCCATTTTGATATGTAATCAACTACAAAAAGGATGTACAAGTTACTATAGGAATTGGGAAACAACCCTATAAATTAAATTCACCAAACATAAAAAATGTCATGAAAGAGTAAGGGTTGTTGTGAAATTTCATTTATTTTAAATATATTCCCCATTATTTGATAGTTAGGACAAGATTTATAGAAATCATGGGATTCTTGAAATAATATTGGAAAAAAGAGACCGAAATCGAGGACCTTGTGAGCAGTTCGTTGGGGACCAAAGTGGCGCCCACAAGCAAGACTGTGAAAAAACCTAAGGACAAAATGAAACTATCTATTAGGAACACAAAACCTAAGTACTTGATCACTACTTGTGTTCCAAAGGTAGGGGTCATCCCAAATATACCAATGAGACTCATGTTTTAAAGTTCATCTTGGTTTTTGTTGAAATTAGTATGAATGCAAGATGCTACGAAATAATTTACAATTTCTACATACTAAGGAATAACATATCACACTCAGTACAATTTATAATTAGTAAATATTTCATTTATGGGAATACAAGGGGGTGATTCAATGTATGAGGATGAGAGGATCCTTCTGATATGGTCAGCCACCATATTCTATACTCCTTTTTTATCCCTAATTTATAAATTAAATTCTTGAAGTATGAGTATCTAATGAATGAGACATGGTTTGACTTTTGGTTTCTTAAGGAAATATCGAAGGACTATATGATATGAGAACATAATGACTTTGGACCCTAAAATTTATGATCTAAATTTATCCAAGGCAAATAAAATGGAAAGGAATTATTTTTCAGTTGTGGTGTAGTTTTCTTAGGTAGGGTCCAGTGTATGAGAGGCATAAACTATGACATGTGGAGCTCGATCAACCCTTTATGATATGAATTCCCCAGTTACATAGTTAGAGGCATAAAACATAAGCTCAAATGGTAAATCCCATTGAGTTGGTTGGATTAACAAGGGTGATGTGAGACTCTATTTAAATTTAGTAAAATCTTACTCACATTATTTATCAAAAACAAATTCTTTTTCTTTTTGGAGTAAACAGAAGAGGGGGAGTGCAATCTTACTAAAGTCACAAATGAAACGATGGTAAATATCCAAAATAAACTAAGAAATACCACACATATCACACATTCTTGGGGAATGGTAGGGAAGAAATGACATCTAATTTTGATTTATCTACTTGGATACCATCCCCAAAAATTACATGTCCAAGTACTATACCTTATCACGCCATGAAATGACATTTCTCATAATTTAATACAAGATTTTTTTAGATTCAGCGATTTAGGAAAGAACCAAGACTACTCAAAAACTGATCAAAAGAGTATCCATAAAAAGTGAAATCATCCATGAATACTTCCATGAAATCCTCCAGGTAATCCAACAAAATACTAACCATGCATCGCTGGAAAGTATCTGGAGCATTGCACAGAACAAATGAAATCCTTATATAGGAAAATATTCTAAAAGGTAAAGTGAAGGTTGTCTTTTCCTAATCCTTGGGGGTAATATGGATCTGAAAGTATCTATAATACCCATCAAGGAAACAATAATGGGACTTACCCTCTAGCCTTTCTAGAATTTGGTCAATGAAAGGAAATGGGAAATGATCCTTCCTATTTTATTGGTTTAATCAGTGATAGTTTATATAGACACACCAACTATTCTGCACACGAGTTGGAACCAATTCATTGTTTTCATTTTTAATTACTATAAGACTAGTTTTTTTTGGAACTAGTTGCACCGAACTGACCCATTGGATGTCAAAGATGAGGTAAATGATTCCAATAACATATAATTTTTTTACCTCCTTTTTAACAACATCTAGGAGGTTTGAGTTCAGTCGACGTTGTGCATGCCTCACTATTTAGAATCATCATTTAAAAATATATAATTTGTGAAAATTGATGGGATAATACCAAGAATGTCAGCAAGTGTCCATATCAATGCTTGTTTATAATAACTCAAAAGATCAAGAGGGAAGAATTCATGATTTAGAGGGAGGTAAATAACAATGATGACAGACATATTGTTTCCATTCTCAAGATAATAATATTTTAAATCTTGAGGCAATTGTTTAAGTTCCAATTAAGGTGGATTTTGGATTTATGGGATTGAATTTGAAAGTGAGAGGTCAATGATCTCATCTAACTGCTCAATGGTTACATACTCAGATGAGGAATGAGATTTTACAAGCTTAGTAGTATCATCGATGGTCATGGTATCCTTAGTGTTCTAGAAATCAACAATTAACAAACTTACATGAAATTTTTATAAACCGGTACAACATTATATGAATGATTAATTTACTAGAATATCTATCAATGATGAAAACTCATAAAGGGGGTTAGGGAAAATAAAAGAATTTTTTCCAAGGGAAGGGAGTACATAAATTGAATTAACTGAAAGTGAGGAATGCTCTTCTGAGGGGTGATTCATGGAATCAAGGATGTTGAAGTGGACAATGTCACCACCAAATTCCATAGATAATGTACCATTTTGAACATTAATTTTGGATTTAGTGGTTTTTAAGAAAGTCCTCCCCAATATAATCAGGGTGTGTACATTCATCCTACTATATTCAATTTTAAGAACATGAAAATCGGTAGGAAAAATTAAGTTTTTTACCTTCACAAGAACATACTCTAACACACCAATAGGGTGTGTTGTACTCCGATTTTCTAGTTGAAGAACAATTCCAGTGTAATTCAGTTCCCTGACCTACATTTAAGAAAAAATAGAGTAAGGAATCACATTTATAGAAGCACCCATATCAAGCATATAATTGGAAAAGAAATACTCCCCTATGGTACATGAAATCAAGAATGTTCTAATATTGTTACATTTGGTAGGAGGTGATGGATCTATAAATTCTAAGATATTCCTCCCTAAGATCACCTTCTCATAACCTACAATTTGCCTTTGATATGTGCACATCTCCTTCAAGAACTTGACATGTATTTGAATTTTCTTCACAACATAAATCAAGGGGATGTTAACCTTCACTATTTTAAAAGTTTACAATATTTCATTATCAATTTTAGTTTCATTTTGTTTTCTTGGTTTAGTGG
This sequence comes from Viscum album, assembly GCA_963277665.1. Taxonomy (NCBI): domain Eukaryota; kingdom Viridiplantae; phylum Streptophyta; class Magnoliopsida; order Santalales; family Viscaceae; genus Viscum; species Viscum album. Next base: position 48,182,203 of record OY728138.1, on the reverse strand, counting down.
ACCTTTGGGGAAATTTAAGAGGAATGATTGGGCTAAGAAGATCATAGACGAACACACTCTTTCCTTTGGTGGTATTTTTCTTAGGATAAGGATTTTATTCTCTTGGACCATTTTTAGTAGTTGGGATGGTGGTTTTCTCAGGATGGGATGAATCTAATGGAGGAGTTATTTGGATTTTAATTTATATCACACTCCTAAGGGTGATGGAACTGACATTTCCCTTATCCCTAGGGTTGACTAGTGGTTGAGTGGTTAGTTTACCCAAACCATGATTTTGGATTTCCCCCATAAAGTTGGAAAGTTTTCCTAATTGGGTTTTTAGGTCTTGTATGGATACTTGAGTGATTTCTTAGAATTGGAGATTATTTTCATTCATTTTTTTCATCATGTATTCTAGGCCAGGCTCATCTTTTGAAGGGGTTGTTGGAAAGTCCTTTATAGTGGTTGAGGATTTCTGGGTGGTGGTGGTGGATGACTACTCTACCCTGATTGGTTCCATGGTTCATGAGGTTGGTTTGAATACCCACTTTACTATATTCTAGGTTGTATTTACACTGAGGGTTGGATGTATAATATGGTTCTTTCCTAATGGGTTGGCTATATGGGAATTCTGGAAATATTGTCTCATAACTCTCATAATTTTCTATCAATTGAGGGAATTGGTCATAATAATGGGTGTTGGAGGAACATATACCACAATGGATGAGAGGAGGAGATTTGTATTTACTTTGGGAAAAATAATTTTGTTTGATAAGGGTACTTAACTCTTCAAACTTCATGTCCACATTCTTCTCAAATTCAGTACATTGCACCTCATGGAAACCTCAAATGGGTAAACTGGACCTTGAACCAAATTGTTGTGTGTTCTATGCCATGTTCTCAATCAGGTTTCTTGTAGTGATTGGGGTATTATCAACTAGTTCACCACCTGCAGCAACATCAATCATTTTTTGATTAATAAGAATTAAACCTTCATAAAAATATTATATTAAGAGTTTATCACTTATTTGGTGGTGTGAGAAACTTGAACAAAGTCTTTTGAATATTTCTTAGTATTCATGAAGTGTTTCCCCTTGTGATTGTCTTATCCCACAAATTTCTTTTTTTTTATAGTTTCATTTTGAGAGGCTCGGAAGTATTTTTCAATAAAAAGGAATTTCATGTTCTCCCAACCTCTAATTAGTGAATTAACATAGTAAATCCAATATTTTGCAGTGTCTTCTAATGAAAAATGGAATTACCTAATATTTACCTCGTTATTCTTCCACATTTATAGGTTTTAATTTAAAACACACAGTGTGGAATTATTTTAATTACTTATGTCGATCTTCTCCCATGAGTCCATGGAATCTTGGTAATAAGTGAATTGGGCTAGATTTTAGTTCAAAGTTTGGTGCTTCACCTTACATTTGAATATAATTGGGTTGGATATAAACATTAGGAAAGGTTAGTTATTTTAATGTTTAGTTATTTTCAGAAATATTATGAAAGTTTATTTCAGTTTTAATGCAGGTTTCATAAGAAGAACAAGGATCAAAAAGTGTGTCAATGTTTTGTGTGTCCTCCTTCAATGGATCCTTTGATGCTTCTTGGTGTCAACGGTGCAAGATACTCTTCAGTTTATGTTCAAAAGGAAGTATTTACTCCGATGATGATCGTATCATGAACAAGAAATATAAAAGTAAGATTTTAGAAAACAAATAAAACAAAGTAAATTAATAAAATAAGCACACAATTATTTAAAAACTACACAATTTTTTTTATAAAAAACACACACTAAAAACAAAATCGCTCCCTAAAAATGATGCCAAAATTTGAACACATTGTCGTGACACATCAAATTGATTATGATTTAAATATTATTTATAGTCTAGGGAAGACCATAGGTAATATCTCAAGGAATTTTGATTGGTTTAGAGTGTGTATTTTTAATAAAAAATTACTAAAAGAGGGGGGTGGTTTTGGAAATAGTTCTAAGAAAATAACTTAATTCAAAGAGTTTAATAATTGAGAAACCAAATGGATTTTGAAAAATATATGACAAAGGGTTTATTTTGATTTCACTACACACATTTCAGGATCATTTTTCTTATATATTCATTTAGGTTTGGAGTAATTCTTTGGTTGAAATTAATTAGATCCCGATTAATTCCTAAGCTATTATTTCAATGCTTAAAGAACCAAACCTTGACATAAAAATCATATTGGAAAGGTCCCAAACTTATACATGGAATAATAGATTCCAAATCATATTTAAATCTCAAGAAAGTGGGTATGAAAAGGATTCTTGTTTTGTCCAATCATAACAACACAAGTCACACACTCAAAACCTCACATAGATCAGTTAAAAATTAAGAGCATCTCAATCGCATGCATCAAAACAAGCATTAAAATTTAAAATAATTTAATATAAATGGAATGAAATGTTTTGAAACCCAAATTACTTCAAACAAGTAGATAATATATGCTTCAAAACTCCCTTGACATGTGTGTATCTCCCTCACAACAAACACCCATTGTTTAGCCCGTCATTGAGAGGAGGAGGAAGCTTGGGTGGATATCATTCTTCACCCTTGACCCCCCCATGTGGATAGGGTCCTTCAGAACTTCTAAGATTATGAAAGGAAAAATTTTTAACTCCAAAATGGAATAAATTCACTCCTTGTCTGAACTTACAAATGGGGTGACCAAGGTTCCAATTTATAGTCAAAGTAAAATGTGGTTTTGGGCACACAAATTTTGTAAAACTATGTGGACCATGGTTGTAGATATAAAAAATTCTTATCTTGATTTGGAGAAAACTAAAAAGTTTCCCCCCCCTATTTAATATCTCCACTAAAAATTTGGCATCATTTGGTGGTCGAAAACTCGAGATATGGATGAAACAAAACACACCACTTTTGACTTCGTGCAAATTCTATGGCTTGGACAGATCAATTCATTTGGCCCCCTTAATAGATGAATTAGGATTTGGTGTCCTTATAAGTGTTTCATACCAATTAATTTTGGACCATATCACCAAATTTCAGTTCAATTAAACACACATATCATCTAAAGTGTCCATTTGAGTCCACTGGCGTTCTTGGAATCTTGCACATTTTGGCCCATTTTTCTTCTAATTCATCTTGGGCCCTCCAAATCACCTCCACGTACAATGAAATCATCCAAAAAAGTAAAATTAACCTTTTTAATAGTTATTAACACAAAATAATTGAATCAAACATGAAGTTAAATTTGTTATTAAATTTGAAGTTTATGATACAAAATCAGTTTATCACAGTGGTATAAGGGTAGAAATGAATAGTGAATAACTACACGATTAATCTACAGATTAAAGATCTACCATTGAAGAGATATACTGTCAGATAGATCTACCACCAGTCAAATCTACCACCAGTCATATCTATCAAAAACACATTTACTTTCATAACTAATCTATTGTTGGACTGTGCTACTGCCAGTCTATGATATTGTTTTTTGATACTACCACCATGATAAGCTACCATTAGAAATCATCTACCGCTAGTGAGCATCTTATACAAGAATAGATATACTATTCATAGATCTACTACCAGAATTCCACCTTTTTTGTTTGGAATCTTATTTGAATTTAATTCCTCCAATGTCTAGTTTAAGAAATTAAATGCAGTCAACTACACATGGATTTAAGAATCATTATTAGTAAACTACTCTATAGATGAATTAAATAGAAAGTCATAACTTTCATGATTTTGTGATCATTACTTGGATCCAATGTATAATTGGACCTGCAACTGTATAAATTATGCAGAACTTCCTCATGCGCATGACTGACCAATAGTAGTGATACATGCATAGAGAATACAGACCTCCATACATTGAATCAAGATTAATTAAAATACACCTATGTGTGTAAGGATTCTGGACATTGACATAATGAAAACAGAAGGACTCTCTAGACCTTCATGATACTCAGTTTTCCTACATATTATGAGAAACATTTTCAAGATCATTTCAAAGATAGATTCGAGGACCTTTGAACATCTAAACCTATTTAGATTGAGCAGAATCAATTTTTCCCATCTCTATTCATTTTATCTTTCTATTTATGATTTATATTTGAGATGTGTTTTTTTATACTCTATTTATTTTTAAAACATAGTCTTGTTTACTTAATTGGAGAGTTCTCAACACACTCTCTCAAATTTATTCATTTTTATACCCATGACAACTGTGGAAGAGGTCGTGTATAATCTATACTTGTTTTTTTATCCAATGTAAAATTGTGAAAGAGGATTTGTGCCTAGAAAAACTTGTGAGCTATTGTCTGTAAAACCCAATACAGGTTGTGGATCAAGTTTATTATTTAATAAACTGCTTGGCAGTGAGTGATTATCAAGTGGAGGGGATTAAGTTTTTTCTTGAGATTGAAAACCTTGTTTTAATTCCACAGTGTGTTTTATTAGTTTTGTTTTCTGTATCTTGAATTTTAAAATTTAATCTGTCTTAAAATTTGTATCAAAACATTACTATGATAGTTAATCTTAACTTCTATTTTATATAGAGTGTTTGATCAAGAAATTTACTTTAAAAATTTAAAGTGATTTTAAAGATTATTTTAACTAAGAATTGATCCCACTTTGAGAATCTATTTGAAAAATAAAATTATTTACTTATACTATTTTGATTAATTACATGTTTTATTAATTTGAGGGATTATAATTTTAATTTTTTTTAAACATAAATTTTATTAGGAACTCAATTCAACCCCCTCTTGAGTTACCCACTCCAACCAATACATAAGATTGTCATAAGAGTACGATGACATTATCAAAGTTCATGATCATAATATAAGGGAATTCAAACCCATAAATATCTGGATCATCAATCATGAAATATGTCATGGAGATTTAAAAAAGGAAAGAGTCATAAGAATCAATAACCATGAACCATGTGGTTTCAATATTGATCAAAGGAAACATTTAAAACCCATAGAAGTCATAAATAAAACATATTTGTATCTTAGAACATTATATTCATATAAACTTTTGAATAATCCTTATATATCGGATAAACTTACCTGGTTAATACCCATAATCTCTTAAGAGTAACCTATTAATTGGTTAACTCTATCATCAATTAGGAGTTACTTATATTCTATCGACTCTATTTAATTATCCAATGAATTGGAGGGATATAACATACCCACCCATAACATATTAGAAAAAATCCTTTAAGGATTTGGGTTCACTCCCAATCCTTATTTAATCAATAATGTCCAAGCACTATATCATGAGAAAAACAATTAAAATATTTCAATTTTCAACATAACAAAAATAATTGTTCTTTTATAGCTTGATTTACCCATGGAAAAGAAACATGGTCCATGAAAATATCTTTAAAACAATCATAATACATCCAAATAAATAATAAGGATAGTATCATTACTACATATTACAAGTATATTATAATTAAAATAAAGTTATTTCATCATTGATGAGTATAAATACCATAAAAATATTATTAAAAACATTCTTGAGGAAAATAACCTTTCCACTTTGAACATCACTTTTCAAAAACTAAAAAATTTCCAAAATATTAGGAAAAATATTTTATTTTAAAAAAACATGAAAAAAAGTAAAGGAATCTTCAAATAATTGAGCAACAATGATGGAAGGAAATTTTTTTCATGATGTAATTGTATAGAGAAAACATTTCTTTCACACTTTTGTGAAAAGTCAAAAATTCCTTATTCAGAAAACTTTTTAGAATGATTCCTTTTAAAAAATTTGTAAATAAAGTCAAAGATACATGAAATTGACCTTAATAAATTATTTAAGTGTAAATAAGAACATTATTGAAAACAATTTTAGAAAACTTGGATGTGGAAGAAAAAAATATTTTCAACTGAAGAGAGAAATAAAGTTTATTTTCCTTAAAAATATTATTCCACTCACTTGAGTTCTTAAAGAGAGAAAAATGAAAAGAAAACATTTAATATCTATAAATAACTAGAGGATAAGAAAATGAAATGGGTTTATCAAATAAGGGTCATATAAGTTCTCAATGGGAAATCAATCATAAACAAACCTGTTCAAAAATGGGATTGAAATACAAACCAGTTACTAGTTTAGTAACTTTTTTTAAAGACCCAGATTTTCCATGTAATTTTTTTAATTATATGGGATTATTATGATTCTATGAAAATTGATGGTGTGTGATTCCGAGGCTCGGCGTGCCCGAAATGAATTTCTGAACTTTTTTTAAGGTACATTCAGTAAATGCGTGAGCGGTGTTTTCTAACTTTTGAACCGGTCCTCAGATTAAAAATATGAGGACACCGTTGAATATGCAGTAACAGAATTTACTTAAAGGAGGCTTCACTTAAACCGTAATAGGTTTGGAGAAAAATTTAGATTTTGGGACTTTTTAAAAGAATAAATAAAATAACTTCGTTATCTGATTTATTTCTTTCTTTTCCTCCAACGGAAAAGCGGAAACGTGAGACAAATGATTTGTTAAGCCATTAAATGGATTGAAACTTCAATACTAAGTAACAACTTCATTGGTAATGAGGAAGGTTCCTAATTAATGAACCCTCATAAATCCCATGAGCGTTAGACACCCCCTCTCCTATTTATATAGAGCTTGGGGAGAGGTATCGACACTGCTTCATCAAGAAATGAAGTGATGACAAAGTACTGAGACACCAAACCCTTGGAGGACGGAGCCAGTTTCAGTGGGAGGTGACAGGAGACACTGAACCACAAACCGAAGGACGACGTATGAGCGACGTTGTTGAAATATTGTTGCGGGAAAGACACACACTGACACTTCCTCGATCGCAGGTGTTCTCCATCGTTCTTGAGGTAGGTATTTGTTTTTTTTGTTAATTCAAGTGATTATTGAATCCTTTAATACTCCCTCATGATTACAAGCTAACGCAGAGGGTGTAGGACTAATGAACCCGGCCCAGACCCTCCTATACCTTGCTACCCTTGTGTTCTCTATGGAAGACCGCCAGCGCGATGACACCAATCAGCTGTGATGGAGGCGGTGCGCCATCGTGTGCTGCAAGAGGAGGCCACGACACTAATTCAGGGCGGTCGACGGGGCGGCCAGCACCGGCCTTCCATGGAGGAGGTGAGGCGCACCGTCGCGCACTGCCGATGAGCAAGGGGCTAAGGCCGAAGCCACGATGGGTGTAGGAGGCGGGCAATACATAGGTCGACCGCATAAGAGGAGGGAGGCACGACCAGTGCACCGCCAGTGAGTAAGGGGCCATGGTCGAAGCCAGACCAGAGGAGGAACCCGTGCCTCCGGTGGGTTCCACAGTGACTGGGCGATGCCCACGTGGCGCCGCCACTTCGCAAGCCAAACGACCTTTGGGATGTTCAGGAGAACGGGGGTATCACCCCCCCTACACCGGCTAGGGCGGAACCCACCATAGACCAGACCATAGGGTCACGCTCCCTTGCTTTCTGGGCTGCCCCGTGTGGGCCGGGCCGCCCCCTTGCAGGTCGGGCCACCTCTTGCGGGCCAGGCCGCCCCCTTGTGGTCCGGGCTGTGCCCCTTTGTGGGCCGGACCGGACCTCGGACCAGCGGGACGAGCCCAACACTGCACCACCCAGCCGAGTCGGACTTAGACCGGGTTGGGTAGACCTGATCCGGGCCGACCCGGACCAGACTGGGTCAGGCAGGGTCGGTCCGACTGGGTTGGACCAGACCCAAACCCAACCATGCCCAGTTCCACTTAAAGGTCCATAACTTGAGAACTGGGCGTCCATTTGACAAACTGTCTGTGGTTCTAAGACCCTTGGAGCAAGAAGATCCCTCTTATATACTCCAGTTAAGTTTTGGAGATATTTGGAGAAAGGCCGGGTTGGATCAAACCTGAATCCAACAGGGACCTCAGAACTAAAATTCTTATAACTCACAGACCAAACGTCTGATTGACACACTGTCTGTCGCGTTGGAACCCTTACAACATGGTGGTCCTTTGAGTAATTACTTTTTGGATATTAGTGGTGGTCGAGGTATGATCGATACATCGAGGGAAATATTCTACAGAACTCGAGCGCACAAAGTACGAGGAATCCTGTGGCAGGCTGTAACGTGAAGAAAGAACATCGATCCTAAGTGGGTTAGCATCTATCGATCCTGTGTGGGTCAGCATCTATCAGATCATGTGTGGGTCAGTGCTCAGTGATCCTGTGTGGGTCAGCGCACACCAATCCTGTGTGGGTCAGATCCTGTGTGGGTCAGCGGAGGTTATTACCTATCGATCCTGTGTGGGTTAAAAGCAGTGCCTCTTTATAAAATAAGATGATCTAGCACAGAATAATCATCCGTACTTATGTACTTAAGTTATACCTGATTGTGAGCTGATTATTTACCTATGTGTTACTTCTATCTTCGTGGTGTTACCTGTGTGGTACCTCTACCTTCGTGGTGTTGTCTTAGTTGTGTTACCTGTGTGATACTTCTACCTTCGTGGTGTTACCTGTGTGGTACCTCCACCTTCGTGGTGTTGTCTTTGTGGTGTTACCTATGTGGTACTTCTACCTTCATGGTGTTACCATTGTAGTATTCTTCCCTCATGTATGGGATGAGTATATCTTGATAAATTAGGTATTTGTATGGGCATATACATAAGTAGTGTTGATGTCTATTGATTCGTGCTTTGATATTGAGGTCTTGCTTTGTGGTATTTACTTTATAGAACTCTGGTAGAACTATGGTGGTCTTGGGGTCCCTACTGAGTATCGTTATACTCACCCCTACACGGGCTATACCCACACCTTGTTGTGTCTTGTGCAGGTGACGAACATCAGTGATCAAGGCTGAGGGAGCTAGGTCTGGACAGTGCTCGGAGGCAGACCATTTGGCATGACGTGACGTAGGGACTACTGGTCATGAGCTGTACCTAACCTTCAGGTGGGATCCTCAGAGGACGATCCAAGATCTGTTTTCCACTTTCCTGTTGTATTTGTACTTTTTAGTTATACTTGTACTTTTCAGTTGGTCTTGTATTCTGGCCCCTTTACTTTCAGAACATTTTTACTACAGTAGTTTACTTCGTGGTTAATTCTTGTTGTGTTCTTGGACTATGTGTCTGTACAGGTTAAAAAGGAAATGCCTTCCCGTTTTAGGGATACACCTTTCTAGTGCTAGTCGCCAGCCCCTGACCTATGGAAGGCGGGATTGGGGTAGTCATGGCACGGGCCCCGAGGGATGGGTTGTGACAAAGTGGTATCAGAGGTATGATATGTGTCTACTCCACCTTAGCTGCAGTACTTATAAACACAGGTGCTAGTCACTCTTTTATTTCCATGGCCCTCGTTCGAAGCTCGGAGATTCCAGTGGAGTCGTTGGCTCGATCCTTACGACTAGAGACTCTTACGGGAGATGATTCTACGATTAAACACTGGTACCGGTAGTGTGAACTTACTCTAGTAGATGAGAGCTTCGGCTGGGATCTTCTAGTAGTGGCGTTGAGGCCTTACGACATCATCTTGGGTATGGATTGGTTATCCATATTCAATGCTTAGATTGATTGTATTAGGTGAAAAGTGCAGTTTGTCTGCGAGGATGAGACCAATTTTTCCTTCATCGGAGAGAAGGGAACCTTTGTAGTATAGGATGGACTTACCCTGAGGAGGGTACAACTAATCACACATCATTTGGCCAGCCTTACCCTCGAGGCAGTTGATGTTGAGAGTCCAAGTTATCCTATAGTGGTGGACCAGTATGCCTATGTCTTTCCTGATGATGTTCCGGGACTACCTCCACACAGAGAGGTAGAATTTTACATCGACCTGTACCCCAGGACCACACAGATATCTACACCAGCATATCGGATGGCCTCCGTGGAGCTTCGTGAGTTACGAGTATAGTTGGAGGACTTGTGGAGAAATGGGTTCATAAGGCCCAACATTTCTCCATGGGTAGCCCCGATTTTGTTCTCCAAGAAGCCAGATGGGAGTTTGAGACTCTGTGTGGACTACCAGAATCTGAACCAGGTGACCGTGAAGAACAAGTTTCCACTTATGAGTATTGATGATCATTTCAATCAGTTTAAGGGAGCTAATTTTTTTTCGAAGATAGACCTTATATCAGGCTATCATCAGCTCAGGGTTCAAGATGAGGATGTGTAGAATATGAACTTTAGATGTTGGTATGACCACTATGAGTTCTTGGTTATGCCGTTGAGTGTGACCAATACCCCAGAAGAGTTCATGGGACTCATGAACAAGATCTTCTAGCCATACCTCGATCACTTTGTGGTGGTCTTCATCAAAGACATCTTGATATACTCAGCGACAGAGGAGGACCATGCCTATCATCTACAGATAGTTCTGGATACAGTCTGAGAGCACCAGCTTTATGGTAATCTCTCAAAGTTCCAGTTTTGGATACGAGAGGTCCACTTTATGGGAAATGTTATCTCAGAGGTTGGATTTGCAGTAGATCCAGCGAAGATAGAGTCTATACTTTCTTGGGATCCACCCATAATTGTGACCGAGGTGTGGAGTTTCCTAGGATTGGTTGGATACTACCGAAGATTTGTTCCTGACTTTTCCAGAGTTGTGAAACCCTTTTCAACATTGACGAATAAGGGACAACCCTTCGTATGGATGGATAAATGCCAACAGAGTTTTTAGGAGATGATACAGAGGCTGACGAGTGCCCCCATCTTGAGGCTACCAGAAGAGGGCATTGGGTATGTAGTCTACTGTGACACATCAGGGAACAGACTTGGGTGTGTACTAATGCAGGAGTGAGTAGTGATCACTTATGGTTCATGATAGCTAAGACATCATGAGAAGAACTACGCTACCCATGAACTGGAGTTATCAGTAGTGGTCTTCACCCTAAAAATGTGGCGACATTACTTGATGGGTGAACGTTTTATAGTCTACTCTGATTACAAGAGTCGCAGGTATATCTTTTCTCAAAAGGAACTGAACCTGAGGCAACGGCGATGGATGGAGTTCCTCCAGGACTATGACTTTGAGATACTCTATACTCTTGGGAAGGGGAATGTGGTAGCATATGCACTCAGCAGGAGGTCTGGTCTACAGTTTCTGAGTGAGGCGACAGAGCATCTATCCACGTTGCAGATATCCTTTGTGGATAGAGATGGAGCAGCTTACCTCCAGTCTATGACAGTCACTCCCCCACTCCTTCAGGGAGTTCAGGAGGCATATTTTGGGGAAATTGACTATGAGGTTCGACGTGCTCATATATCATCAGGACAAGCACCTAATTTATTTTTTGATTGTGGGGAGAAAGTCATCCTCTTTAGAGGATGTACCATGGTACTAGTGGCGCTATAGGAGGAGGTGTTGTGAGAGTTTTATATGTCCCCTATGGTGGTACATCCTGGTGTAGAAAAGATGTACCTGGACCTCTGGAATCAGCACTGGTGTCCAGGGATGAAGATAGCATTGGAAAAGTTTGTTTCACGATGCCTCAGTTGTCAGAAAGTAAAGGCCAAACATCAGGTTCTAGTAGACTTAGCGCAGCCACTAGAGGTTCCAGAGTGGAAGTGGGATGGTATTTCCATGGACTTTGTGATAGGGATTCCACGTACATCCATGGGACATGATTCCATCTGGGTGATCATTGAACGAATCACCAAGTTGACCCACTTCCTACCTATCCAATAGTAGGGATCAATAGAGGGATTGTGACACCTCTACATATAGGATATTGTGAAACTTCATGGGGTTCCATTGACGATCGTCTCTGAATGTGACAAAATTTTTACTTCATGGTTGTGGAAGGGTTTGTAGGAGGAGTTTGGGACTTCGATATGTTTGTTCACCGCCATTCATCCTCAGATATATGGTCAGACGAAGTGGACCATTCAGATGCTGGAGAACATGCTTCGTGTATGCGTCCTAGATTTTGGCCACAGTTGGGAGGATCACTTTCCCTTGGTAGAGTTCACATACAATAACAATTATCACTCCACCATCGATATGACACCATTTGAGGCCTTGTACGACCGACCATGCACATCACCTCTATGCTAGATAGACCCAGGGGAGTCAGCACTTATGGGTCCAAAGTTGGTATGGGCTACCACTGAGAAGGTGCAGATCATCCAGGAGCAGATGAAGACTGCACAGAGTAGACAGAAGTCTTATGCTGTTAGGAGGAATAGACCTTTGGAGTTTGAGGAGGGAGACCATGTCTTCCTACGGGTCTCACCTCGACGAGGTTTACAGAGATTTGGCTGAGACAACAAGTTATCATTGAGGTTTATTGGACCATTTATGATACTTTGGAGGATAGGTGAGGTGGAATAACTCTTGGAACTTCCACCGTATATGGAGAGGGTACACGATGTCTTCCAGATACCCCAGCTAAGGAGATACATGCATGACCCATCTCACATCATCAACCACAGTGAGTTGGACTTTGATGATTAGGCGATGCTTACGGAGGTTCCAGTAGAGATTGAGGATCGACATGAGTGAGTACTTTGTGGGCAGTCGATACCTCTGGTGTGCATTCACTGGCAGCACAAAAACCTTCAAGATAACACATGGGAGTGGGAGGCTCAAATTCATGCTCAGTACCCCCATTTGATTTCTTAGTCTATGTTGTGGATTTCAGGGACAAAAAGCCCTAAGGTGGGCAGAATGTAATGACCCAGATTTTCCATGTATTTTTTTTAATTATATGGGATTATTATAAGTCTGAGAAAATTGATGGCATGTGATTACAAGGCCCGATGTGCTCAGAATGAATTTATGAACTTTTTTTAAGGTACGTTCATTAAATGCGCGAGCGACATTTTATAACTTTTGAACCAGTGCTCAGATTAAAAATCTGAGGGCACCGTTGAATCCATAGTACTGGGATTCACTTAAGGGAGGCTTCACTTCGAACAAAGTAGGTCTGGAGAAAAAAAATTAGATTTTGGGACTTTTTAAAAGAATAGATAAAATAACTTTGTTATTTTATTTATTTATTTATTTTCTTCCAACGGACAAGCGGCGTGCCGTCGTGTTCCATCGGTGAGCAAGGGGTCACGACTGAAGCCACAACGGGTGTAGGAGGCGGACGACACACCGACCGACCACAAAAGAGGAGGGCGGCATGACCAACGTTCCACCAGTGAGCAAGGGGCCGTGACCAAAGCCGCGATGGAGGAGAAAACCATGCCTCCAGTGGGTTCCATAAGGAATGGTCGGTGCCCATGTGGCGCCGCCGCTTCACAAGCCGAACGACCTTCGGGCCATTCGGGAGACCTGGGGTCTCACCCCCCCCGCACTGGCTAGGGCGGACCCCACCACGGACAAGACCGGAAGGTCGCGCCCCCTTGTGGGATGATCTACCCCCTTTTGGGTCGGGCCATGACCCTTTTCGGGTTGGGATGGACCGTGGCCCAGCGGGCCGAGCCCGCCGCGACCCAGCCCCGCCAGGTCAGACCGGACCCGGACCCAACTAGGCCCAGTTCCACTTAAAGGGTCATAACCTGAGAACCAAGAATCTGTTTGATGAACCGTCTATAGTGATGAGACCCTTGGAGTGAGATAGTCCTTTTAGTATACTTCAAATGAGTTTGAAGATAGTTGGAGTATGTTCGGGTTGGATCGAACCCGAATCCAACCGGGTCCTCAGAACTAAAATGCTTATAACTCACAAACCAGGCGTCTGATTGATGCAACATATGTCATGTTGGAACCCTTAAGAAATGGCAGTACTTTGGGTTATTCCTTTCTGGAGCTTGGTGGTGGTCGATTTATGAACGATATCTCGAGGGGCATATTCTACAGAACTTGAGCGCACTGAGTGTGAGGAATCTTGTGGCAGGCTGTAACTTGGAGAAAGAACATCGATCCTAAGTGGGTTAACATCTATTGATCCTTTGTGGGTCAACATATATCAGATCCTATGTAGGTCAGTTCTCAGCGATCTTGTGTGGGTTAGTGTACACCAATCCTGTGTGGGTCAGATCCTCTTTGGGTCAATGGGGGTTATTACCTATCGATCCTGTGCGGGTCAGAAGTAGTGTCTCTTAACAAAATAAGATGATCTAGCATACGACTAATCATTTGTACTTCTATACTTAATTTATACCTGATTGTGAGATGATTCTTTACCTGTGTGGTACTTTTATCTTTGTGGTGTTACCTATGTGGTACCTATACCTTCGTGGTGTTGTTTTCATGGTGTTACTTGTGTGGTACTTCTACCTTTATGGTGTTACCTGTGTGGTACCTCCACCTTAGTGGTGTTGTCTTCATGGTGTTACCTATGTGGTAATTCTACCTTTGTGGTGTTACCTTTGTATTATTCTTCCCTCATGTATGGGATGAGTATATCTTGATAACTTAGGTATATGTATGAGCATATACCTAAGTAGTGTTGATTTCTATTGCTTTGTGATTTTAGATTGAGGTCTTGATTTGTGTTATTTCCTTTTTGGAACTCTGGGAGACCTAAGGGGGTCTCAGGGTCCCTATTGAGTATCATTATACTCACCCCTACATGGGCTACGCCCTCACCTTGTCGTGTCTTGTGCAAACTATGGACAAAAGTGATCGAGGATGAGGGAGCCAGGTCTGGACGGTGCTTGGAGGTGGACCATTTGGCGTGACATGACGTAGGGACTACTGGTCATGAGTTGTACCTACCCCTCAGGTAGGATCCTTGGAGGATGATCCAGGAGCTGTTTTACACTTTCCAATTGTATTTTTACTTTTTAGTTGTACTTATACTTTTCAGTTGGGCTTGTATTCCGACCCCTTTACTTTTAGCACATTTTTACTACAGCAGTTTACTCCACAGTTGCTTCTTGTTGTGTTATTGGACTATGTGTATGTACATGTTAAAAAGGAAATGCCTTCTCGTTTTAGGGATACACCTTTCTTTTTTTAGTCTCCAGACCCTGGCCTATGGAAGGCTGGTTTGGGGTAGTCACAACATGGACCCTGAGGGATGGGTCGTGACACTTTTTAATCATAAGGGCTATGAAAGAATAACATAAAATGAATATTTAAATATCATGATAATAAAAATATTCATGATATAACACATCAAATGAGTAGTATATATGTCTTCTAAAATAAGATAGGTGTATAATATATACTATTCCATAAAGAAAGAGAATTTGAGATGAATAAACCTTATAAAGATAATATCACTGAATTGTGAATTAATCAATGGAGAGATTATGTGTAACAAATGTAAATCCACAAAAAAAGTTTAAATAAACTATAAATAAAAAAAAATTAATTTTAATCATAATATTGGAATAATATAATCAACAAAGAAGTTATATAATCCAATGAAAGAAAATCGAGTTAATAAAACCTCTTATCGCTTCGGTAACATCTGAATAAAAACCCCTTAGATGAACTAACATGAATTGAAACATAAAATACCATGAAGTATGAAGGATTAATGATATAACATGTATAATAGTTAGTATATATACCATATAAAAGTAAATAGGTTCTCAATACCAAATATGTCTCAATAGAGTGGATGGGATTCCTTATCTCGATCCTTGACTTTCCATTTATGTCCTTTAACTTCTGTATAATAAACTTATATAAATTACTTTATTTATTAATAAAATTTTTATGGTATTATACCTTATTATTAAAAAATTTATTTCATTTATTTTAATGATATATTTTATTACTTAATTATTTAAGTCTACGTCAGGTGTTTTGAGGATGTTCAGGTCATAACTTCAAAATGACTTCGGTATGTTGACCGTGATCAAAGAGGTAATTGTCCCATCATATATGGAATAATAATCAGGAAATAATTATAATTTTTATACATTAATTATACTTTAAAAACCAAACATAAAATATGGTTATGAAAAATTAACTATGATACAATCATAGAGATGGTAGACCGTATATACGCATGAGTACCATTTCCATTTTTTAACGAACATGATGGGAAGAAGGTAAATATTATTTTATCATTATATAATGATGATTATATAATAAATATAATAATATTTATTTAAATACACTTATATATATAGTATCCATGAGATGTTGTTATGAAAAATGAATCACATCGCTTTGTGGTGGTGATAATCCATACATACGCACAAACGACATTATCATTTTTCAATGGATAGAAATGTAAGAAAATAGATGATATACTATATTTCCAGAATTAAAAATATTTTATTAATATTATATATATACATTAAATACATCATTGTAACAATCCATGATGGGTGATTATGGAAAATGAATTACATCGGTTCACAAGGCAGTAATCCTTCGTACACGCAAACGATGGTTTCATTTCCCATTTGATGAAAGTAAAGATAGATATAGGTTATTACATTAACAAAAAAATATATAAATAAATTTAATATAATTGTGTTATTATTTCAAATTTTTTGAATAATATTTTAATGAGGAAGAAGAATAAATAAAATTAAAACATTCAGTTAAAAGTTATACATCTTCTTTATACAATCACCTTTGCTTTACACCTTCAGTCCTCTAAGGTTGGTATTCTGCCCAAACTAAGACTACTAGAATGTGGGAATTAATTTTAGGATGGTATTTGGGTAGGTATTTTCTAAACCAAATGGTTTTTTAAGTGTGATTAAAATAATATATGAGGTGCCCTTTTATAAGTGAGGGGAGGGCCACTCTTGGAATTACTTAAAGTATTAAATTAGTATACATTAATTTTATAAGAAAAATAGAAAAAAAATGATATAATTAAAAGATATGATGATAAAGAGTCCAAATAATCTCATAAAATAAAATGTTTACAAGTTTAGATTATTTTTTTACCCTTATATTTTTGTTTTAACCCCTGTTAACCCTTTTGACAATTACCATGATAACAAAGTTTTTTACTCTTTAGGGGTCAAGAAAGTTACTATAAAAGGACAAGTGATCAATAAATATATCATGGTTTATATATTAAAACATATATCATTAAATTTTATGAATATATGATTATTATTAATTTTAAATCATTTAATAAAATATTTTTTATTATAAAATACTATTAATGTCTTTTTAAGAACTATTCACATAATTTGACTTTGAAAACCAAAAGAAAACAATGTAATTAGAATATAAAAAATTTAAACATACCTATTATGTTATATTTATCTATAAAATTTGTGGAACACTATAACTAACCCAAAAAATATTACATTTAGAGTTTTTAAAATAATTTACTTTATTTTTCTACTGCCTACACAAGCACAATATCAGTGTTGCATACACATTTAAGGTAATTATTTCATCACTAAAAACTATAAATAAATTACCATGAAAAAATAAAATCATTTATATTTCAAATAATTATTTATAAATAAACATAATATGATTTTATACCTTTAACAAAATATTATTGATATTAAAATCAAGAGTGATATTTTTGACTTTATATTTACTTAAAATAATATAAATGTTATAATCAAAGGAAATTAGTAAGAAACCAGCAAATTTTCGAAACCTAGATGGTTAATTCTAAAAATAACTAATAAAATATATTAAATTAAAGTTTTAGGGTTATTTTTATTTCTTATTATATTATTTTTAACCTTAATTACCTGATTTACCCTTACTAAGGTGATAAATATTTACTATGGTTATTATTCATAATGACCAAAAGTAAAAGGGATATATTAAAAAATTTGTCCCTAATGTTTCCAAATATGGAATCCATTTTTAAATATTTAATTTCTATAAGTAAAAAAAAATTAATTTAAGATAAGCACGCAAAACACAACAATTCTTTTTAGAAAAATGAGTTTTTAAACCCAAAATGAACTTATACCAAAATTAGGTATAATCATGATTAAAATGTAATTAATTAGATTATATATAATTAAATAATTTTTTTATTAATTTTATATAAAATTAAAATCATAATGTAACTTTTTAATTAAAATAAATGACAGTTTTAAAAAAAATTGATATTTTTCATTATTCACTAAAAAATCAATATTTTTAGAAAAATGAAAAAATTTAACCGTAAGATAATTTTGATATGATAATTTTGAAAATGATATCCTTTTTATCAAATAAAAATTTCTAAAAGTGGAAAAAATTAATTATATTATCCACATATAAAAACAATAAAAATCATTTTTGAAGAATAAAATGACTTTACTAAAAATTGAGTGCATATTTCCTATGAATTTATCAATACATTTTTATTAAGTATAGATTATATATATATTTTAATATGTTTATTCATATCCATATCCACCAATTTAATGACTAGGTTATAACTATAACATTTAAATAATAATATTTTATGATTCGTTTAAGCTCGGTGTTGCATGTTATATATGCTATCGAACATAATGTTCTTTTAAAATATATGGATATTAAATTCTACCCTCTTTAATAAATTGCATCCTTTAAATTTGAACTTGGACCCAGTAATCAGGGGTTTGACATTTTAAAATACCTTTATTGAAATTCCACATCATAAAAAGGTTTAATAAAACTTTCTTTTAAAAACAGGGAAAAAGAAATACGAAGGTCATCTTGAATAACACATACTAGGTTCCCAAATAGAAGAACATTAGTGAGAAGTGAAAATATTGACATAGAGGAAAAACATAATGTCTAAATAATTATGGAGAGCGATAGAGAATATTGATCACAAAAAATTAAATGATTATGAGAAAGTTAAGGACCACAAAATTATAAATCAATGATGTGTGAAAAAGATCACTGATTCATAATAAATGATGGTAATATGATAATTTTTTTTAATATCCTTTCACTAGAGTTGATGAATTCCTTTACCATATATACTGAAAACATAAGGAAATATACTTAATTTACAAGTATAATTCCATCCTTTAATCAATTTCTACCACATTCTCATCTTTTTCTCCAAATGATGAGTATTCAAGATGAATTTTTTATACATGAAGAACTAAAATCAACTTATAACAGATCAAATAATTCTACAAGGATAATAATCTATTACTCTTGTCTTTAGATATTAACCAAGACTAAATTTATTATAAAAGGGTAAGAAAATTCCCAAAATGAATAAACCTTCATATGAATAAACAAAATATTAATCTCTAAAGCTTCACAATAACACCCAAAGTTTAACTTAGATCCTTCAATAAATAACTAACCTTAAAATTCTTTAAAATATTCCCAACTAAGTTCGAAACCTAAAAATTGGAAGGATCTAATGAAATATTCTTCTAAGATTAATTTAACATTTATCCCCAATCAACATTACTCACTCATAAATTTATATACCCAGAATGTATAGGCTATAATCATATAATCTCTAAAATGTGATAATCACCTTTATAAACAACCTAAATCACCATAAATACACACCAAAATCATATATTCTTCCAAAATATAATTCAACCACTATCCCTCTAATAAAATCCCATCTCATACAAAAAATATTTCCATTTACCTTAAGAATATAGTTTTCCTAAAGCAGTGAACTTATTTTTAAATTACAGTTTTCACTTAATCAACAAATCACTTTTCAATCTTTCAGTTATCTAAATGATAAAACATATGTTCATAAATTGTAATAACCCATAATTAACTCAATATCAAAGAAAATACCAACCTTAAAGGTTATAAATACATTTAAACTTATGTACAAAAAATTTAAATGTATTATTCCTCAAATAATACTTTAATTTAAACCTAAGTTTTATATATACCTCAACCCAATAAAACGTCTCCTAAAATGTCATTAATCACTTTCAAATACCATAACTTAAAACCTCAAAATTAGTGTCTAAGACTTTAAACTTATGACCAAAATTAAAATTATAAACACATGACGGTATCCATATATATTAACTTCACATTAATACATCCCAATATCCAAAGTTTTCTAAACTCTACTCTGATACCAACTGTAATAGTTCTAAATCTTCACTCCTAGATCTGATGCTAAAACATAATCTTTACATTTCTGGATTTGATACTAATAAACGTAACCCAATTTCAACTATACAATAAAAATGAGAAATTGGTTCACTTACATACCCAATGAAATTTTATGTTTAGAGTTTTATAGAATCAGGATAAACTCTTACATAACAATACCCATGTCTCCAAAGGAGCATTTCACCACTATACCCAGATTTTCTGATTCGAAATTAAGTATTAACCATCTCACACAAAATTATTTACACATGAAACATTTCTAGACATAATTAATTTAACACCATTCTTCATAACCTGAGGAAAATGAAAAAATAATAATGGTGGGATCAAATGTTCAATAAGGGTAAATATGAGCACCAACAATTCAATGTCATCAGGGAGCATAAGATGAGAAAAAGGGTATGATGACATAATCAAACTGTATGATCATAACATAATATAATTCATACCCATAAATACCTAGATCATCAATCATGAAACATAACATAAAGATTTAATAAAGGTAAGAGCCATATAAATCAATAATCACGAGCCATGTGATGTCAATCTTGATCAAAGGAAAAATTAAAAACCCATAGTACTCATAAAGAAAACATATTGGTATCTTGAAACATTATTTTTATATAAACCTTACAATAACCCTTACATATGGGATAAACATACCTGGTTAATACTTTTAATCTATTAAGAGTAACCTGTTAACTGGTTAACTTCATAGTCTTTGAGGAGTTATTTATATTCATTCAAATTCTTCATCATCACCAAATGCATTAAATGGATAAAATAGAACCACCTGTAATATATCAGATGAATTACCTTAAGGATTTTAGTTCACTCTCCAATAATTCTTTCATTAATAAAGTCCAAGTACCACAACATGAGAAAAACAATTAAAAAATTTCACTTTTCAACATAACAATAACCATTGTTCTTTCATATCTTGATTTACCCATGGAAAAGAAACGAGTTCCATGAAAATATATTTGAAACAATCATAATCCATCTAAATAAAAAATAGGGATATTATAATTACAACATATACCCAATAGAGTATAATGAAAATGAATATTTTTTTCATTGATGAATAAAAATACCATAAAAATATCATTAAAAACATTCTCGAGGAAAATAACATTTCTACTTTGAAAATCACTTTTTAAAAACTAAAAAATTTATAGAATATTAGAAAAAAAAATTTATTTGAAAAGAAACATGTAAATATGTAAATTAATCTTCAAATAATTGAGTGGTCATGATGGTGGGAAATTCCGTCCATGCTGTAATTGTTAAAAGAAAAAATTCCTTTCACACTTCTGTAAAAAGTAAAAAATGACTTGTTCATAAAACTTTTAAAAAGATTAATTTTTAAAATATTTTAAATAAAATCAAAGACACTTGAAAATGACCTTAATAAATCATTTAAGTGTAAATGAGAACATTTTTAGAAAACATGGATATGGAAGAAAAAAATATTTTCAACCGAAGAGAGAAATAAAATGGTTTTGGTTTAAAATATTATTTCATTCTCTTGAGTTATTAAAGGAATGAAAATGAAAATAAAACATGTAATATCCAAAAATAACCAGAGGAGAAAAAAATTAAATGGGTTTATCAAATAATTATCATATAAATTCTCAATGGTAATTCAAGTATAAACAATCCCATTTAAAGATGGGATTGAAATACAAACCCCTTACCACTTTGGTAAGTTTTGAATCATAATCCCCATGAAACAATACATTAAATGAATCATTAAATATTATTATAATATGGAGATTAATGATATAAAAGGTAAAATATGTAGTATATATACCTCATAAAAGAAGATAGGTGGATAACATATATTTATGTCCCAAAGAAATAGAATTTGAGATAAATAAACCTTACAAAGTTTATATCACTAAATGAAAAATTAATCAATGAAGTGATTATGTGTAAAAAATTTAAATATACAAAAAAAAGTTTAAATACAACAAAAATAAAAAAAGGTCATTTTATACATAATATTGGCATAATATAATCAATGAATAAGTGATATAACCTAATGAAAGGAAATTGAGTTAAGAAAATCTCTTACCGCTTTGGTGACATCCGAATCAAAATCCCCTGGATGAATCAACATGAATTCTAACTTAAAAATACAATTAATTATAAAGGAATAATGATAAAACATGTGAAATTTATAGTATATACACCATATAAAATTAAATAGTCTATTAATACCAAATATGTCTCAATGGAGTGGAAATTAAGATGAAATCCCTTACCTCAAGCCCAAACTTGCCATGCATGTCCTTTAAATAATGTACAATAAAATTATATAAATTATTTTATATCTTAGGAAACTTTTTAAGGGGTTATAAATTATTATTAAAACATAAAATTCATTTATTTTAATGACATATTTTATTACTTAATTAATTAAGTCCACATTGGGTGTTTTGAGGATGTTCGGTTCATAACTTCAAAATGACTTTGGTATGTTGAACGTGGTAAAATATGTAATTATTACATCATATTAAAAATAATAATCATGAAATAATTATAATTTTTATACATTAATTATAATTTTAAAATCAACCATGAAATATTGTTATGAAAATTGAACTACGTAACATTCATGGAGACGGTAAGCTGTACGTACACATAAGTAGCATTTCCATTTTTTGAAGAACATGATAGAAAAAAGTATTATTTTATATTTACACAATGATGATTATATAATAAATATAATTTAATTTATTTAAATACACTTATATATAGTATCTATGAGATGTGGTTATGAAAAATGAATCACATCGCATCGTGGAGGTGGTCATCCACATGTATGTACGAATGATGTTATCATTTTTTCAATGGATGGAAATGTAAGAAAATATATGATATATTATCTTTAAATAATTATAATTATATAATTAATATAATATATATACATTAAATCTATCATTATAACTCACAGTGAGAGTCGGTGATGAAAAATGAATTATATCAGTTCACTAGGCGACAATCCTCCATACACATGAACAATGGTTTCATTTCCAATTTGATAGAAGTGGAGGTGGATATAGGTTATTCCATTAACATAAAAAAATATAAATATATTTAATATATTGGTTTTATTATTTTATAATGTTTGAACAATATTTTAAGGAGGTATAAGAATAAATAATATTGAAATATTTGGTTAAAAGGTATACCTCTTGTTTAGACAACCTCATTTGATTTATACCTTAGGCCCTCTAAGGTTGGTATTTTACCCAAAATAAGACTTTTAAAATGTGGGAAGGAATTTTAGGAAGGGATTTAGGTAGGTATTATCTAAACCAAATCGTTCTTGAAGTGTGAATAAAAAATAAGATGAGGTTTCTTTTTATAAGTGAGGAGAGGGGCACTCTTGGAATTAATTAAAGCATTAAATTAATATAAATTAATTTTTATAGGAAAATGGATCCAAAATGATATAATTAAAATACAAGATGAGTATGAGTCTAAATACTATTTTCTAATAAAATTTGGATAATTTTATATTTTTTTTACCCTTATCTCCTTGTTTTAACACCCACTGACCCTTTTTGACAATTACCATGATAACAATGTTTTTTACTCTTTAGGGGTAAATAAAGTTACTATAAAAGAAAAAGTGTTACATAAATGGACCATGTTAATATTTTAAATATTATACCATTCACTTAGACAAATATAGTATTTTTATGAATTTTAAATCATTTAATAAAATACTGTTTATTATAAAATACAATTAATGTCATTTTAAAAACTATTCACATAATTTGACTTTGAAAAAAACAAGACAAAAATGTAATTAGAATATAAACCTTTTAAAAATCCATAATATGTTATATTTATCTATAATTTTTTTGGGAAAATATAAATCACCCAAAAAATATTACTTTTAGATTTTTTAAAATTATTTACTTGTTCTTTTACTACTTGTACAAGCACTGTCCATCCAATGGCCCGAAGGCCTTCATTTTTTTTATTATTGATAAAACCCCCTTTTAAGGGATGAAGGGGGAACCCAAAAGACATCATGAACTTAGAAAAATCACATGCGAAGGCAAAAAGAATATTTCAAGAAGGCTAGCAACATGGATCTGCCCCTCCCAGTAAATAATCAAAGTAAAGCTTTCCACCATTGCAAGGCAATTCGGCGAGCAAGTTTCCTGTGTCAAAGCACAAGCCCGATCCGACGGCTGACGCCATACCCTCTCAAATGACCAAGTCCGAAAAGCTCTAAAAAGATGAAACGCCAGCTCTGGATCATGATCAAAGAAGATGAGTCCGGGTGTAATGACTTCTCACTTTCGAGGTCAAAACATTCAAACAAACCACTACCACCATTCACATCCAACTCAATCATAAACAGTAAACCCAACACCCAATGACCATGGAATTCAACCCGCTGCACACCTCAGGACTCTCACCACACTGTATGCTGTAGCCAACAGAAGACGATCAAAGTCACGAAACCAGGCCATCGTCACCTGGGACTGGATGGCCCAACACCACTCCAGAGGAACGTCACCAATGAGGATATCTGGACCGCTCTGAACCAGAAATGCCACATTGGACATGGATCTGCTCAGAACAGTATTGCTGACGCCCCCTCACCAGAGTCTGATGAAACCAAAGCACAAGAAATGGAAGAAACCAACAAGAAGTGGCATAAGGAGACTCCACAAACCAAAATTGACCCTCCGCAAACCAGTAGAACTACCGAATAGACGCAATCAACAAGAAACAACCTTGAATCATGGAGATCGGCCCTGTGTAGAGACCGAAGGACTGCCAGATGCCCGAACCAGGTGTCCCTCCCCCCTCTGTGCCACACCGGGGCCAATGCGGGGCCATGCCTGAGAAAATCCTCCACCTGTTGAAGCCAAACCAGGATCCACCGCCGATACAACTCCATCCACCCAGATCCGTGCCGTCGCCTGCCGAAGCCACCATCCGTCGAGCGTGACCAGAAGAAGAAGATGGTGCCATGACAAAACCGATGAAGCCGAGCTTGGATCCGATGACTAGACACCCCCATCCACCCAGAGCCGAGGCCGTCACCTGCCGAACCCGCCGCCTGCCGTGCAAGAAGACAGTGAAGCCAAACCTTGCCTGAGCCGACGAAACTCAGAGCCTCCACAACAAACCCTGATAACGTGAAGGTGAAGGAAGCCGACGCCTGGCCATCTGAGGAACGCCGGAGGGGGGAAGGGAATGAATTTTACAAAGAAACCCTAGCCCCCATGAGAGAGAATCTACCGCCGCTCATAGGCTCAGGTCGGGTGTACTTGTACAAGCACTGTGTCAGTGTTGCGTAAGCATTTAAGTTAATTATTTCATCACTAAAAAGTATAAATAAATTACCATAATAAAAAAATAATTTATATTTAAAATAAAACTTATCAAACATTTTGCTTTTATATCTATCACAAAATATTATAGATATTAAAATCACCAGTGACATGTTTGACTTTATATTTACTTAAAATAATAAAAATGTTATAATCAAAGGAAAGTGGCAATAAATTTCCAAATTTTTGAAACTTAGATGGTAAAGGTTTTAAAACACTCATAAAATAGATTAAAATCAAGTGTTAAGGTTATTCTTAATCTTTATTATATTTTTTTAAACTTAATCACCCGATTTTCCCTTACCAAGGTGATAAATATTAACAATGATTACTATTCATTAAGACAA
Source organism: Viscum album (assembly GCA_963277665.1). Classification (NCBI taxonomy): domain Eukaryota; kingdom Viridiplantae; phylum Streptophyta; class Magnoliopsida; order Santalales; family Viscaceae; genus Viscum; species Viscum album. The sequence goes on along the minus strand of OY728138.1, from coordinate 48,156,595 downwards.
AAAATAAAAGGGAACCATTAAAAAAATTGGACCTATGGATTATAAATATGGAATAAATTTTTAAATATTCAATTTATAGAAGTGTAATAAATTAATTTGAGATGAAAACGAAAAATGCAATGATTTTTTTTAGAAGAATGGATTTTTAAACCCAAAAAAGAACTTATACCAAAATCATTTATAATAAATATTCAAATGTAATTAATTAGATTATATATAATTAAATAATACTTATATTATTTTAATATAAAATTAAAATCAAAATGGAACTTTTTAATGAAAAGTAATGGCGGTTCTACAAGAATCGATATTTTCACTATTCACTGAAAAATCAATCTTTTCAAAAAAATTACAAAATTTCACCCTAAGATAATTTTGATACGATGATTTTAAAAATGATATAATTTTTATAAAATACCATTTATAAAAGTGGAATAAATTAATTATATTATCCATGCACAAAAACAAATAAAAATCATTTTTGAAAAAAATATATTTTTGAAGAATAAAATTACTTTACTAACAATTGAGTGCTTATTTCCTAAGAATTTATCAATTTTTTTATTTATTTGGAAATTTATATATATTTCATAATATGGTTAGTTGTATTCATGCTCATCAATTTAACAACCAGGTTATAACTATAACATTTAAATAGTAATATTTCATGGTTCGTTTAAGTTTGGCGTTTCATATCATATGTGCTATCGAACATAGTGTTATTTTAAAGTATTAGGATATTAAATTAATACCATTTAATATAAATAGAGTTCAGTATTCAAAACATAAAAAGTGATACATGGAAAATCAAAGAATGGTTTCAACAACACAACGAGTATACAAAGCGGTTTATGAAATGATCTTAATGAGGGGGAATGAAAGTCTCTCATTGATAGAGAAAAAATTGGACAGTAATGTAATGATCATAAGTGCATGTGAATAGAATAACTTTTAAATTACAAGAATGACTAAAAAATAATTACTCGGATAAAAAGAAGAGGAAAAAATCCCATACCTTGCGAGATAGCTTCTTAAATCCTAAGGAGAGTTCCTTGGAACCTTAAAAACTCCTTGGAAAGGCTATAAAGAGGAAAAATGAGGGGAAATTCATGATTATTGGTTTGGGAATGAGTGAAATGATGTGGGTAGGTGGATATTTATAGGAAATATGGGAGGATTGTTTATTAATTTTTAAATATAGTCATTGGAAATATTGGTTGTGGAAAATTGAAAACCATTAACTTAACTATGGTTTTGGCTCATGGTGTATGACATTAATAAGGTGGTTTTTACATATTTGAGTTTAATAACTGAAATTCAATATTTTATATTACTTTTTTCATTGGAAAATATTTTTTTCAAAAAATAATGCTTTTAAAACATTAATTTCCATTTTAGACTTAGAAAGTTATTTATAGGTTTGCAAATTCATTTTAATTCATTAAAATTCAATATATTAATAAAATAGATTATTTTTTTGTCATGGATATTATTTTATTAATTATTTTATCATTATTACATATTTATGAAGTTATAAGACATACCAAAACACATAACTATATTTTTACTATTCACTAAAAAATAAAGTATTTAAGAAAATCAACAAAATCCACCCAAACCTAATTTAGATGTCCTGATTTCAAATATAATGTCTATTATATCAAAATAATTTTATAAATGTGATAATTATAACTTTTAAATATAAATCCTTATTTATTGAAAAATAGTAGTTTCTATGACATAGTCAACTTTCCAACCCTGTTTTTTTACTATTCACTAAAAAATAAAGTATTTGAGAAAATCCCAAAAATTCACCCAAACCTAATTTAGATGTGATGATTTCAAATTTAATGTCTATTCTATCAAAATAATTTTATAAATGTGATAATTCTTAATTTTAAATATAAATCCTTATTTATTGAAAAACAGTAGTTTCTATGACATAATCAACTTTCTGACCCTGATGAAAATTACATGGGACATTTCTAAGTTATAATATCATTTATATTTAAAAAATAGTGTTTTATAATAATATTTCATGAAATTAAATTTTATTTAAAATACATTAATTTTTTTATAAAACTATATTTAATTATATATTTTCCAAAAATACAATTGTGTTTTCTTTATATCCAAAAATATATTTATCATATTAATATAATTTTAATGTATATTTTGTTAAATAAAATAATAATGAAAATAGAATTGAAGAAACCACTATTTCATTTTTTTTAAATTAAACCTTTATAAAACTAAGGTCAAGATACATAACCCCTTATTACACCGACATATTCCCTAAGGGTAAGGTATGCGATGGTGGTACTTTAATGGGGTGGGTGAGATAATATTGTCCTAGTAGTGATCTCCATTAAATTTAACTTCTCTCATAGTTTATTCTGCTCAAGCCTTACTTGTTTAAGTTGTAACACCCTTACCCAAACCACTGAGTCCAAGCTAGAGAGTCACATGGGCTCATGCGTGCCTCCCCTTATGCAAGATAATACCACTAGCATTGAGGGTATAAGTCTATTAATTTGGAGACTATACCATTAGTATCATGTTCTTATAAAAAATAATAATATAAAAAAATATAAAAAAATATAAAAATCAGAGTAAACGTGAAGAAAATATATAGATGGCGTAATGATCATAAAAATAAGTAATTAGGGCTTCTAGTTTGACAAGCCAAACCCAAGTATAAATGAAAGCAGGTAAATAAATAAACTACAATATCCTTTAGAGTACATCTAGGTACTACTCCCAGATCCATAATCCTTGGATCAAACATCTTACATGGCCCCCTTCTCGGATCCCTATACATGAAGTCTATACACACATTGAAATGCCCATACAGAGTGTGAGTAATAGAACCCAGTAGGACACCAACAATGCATCCTTAAGAAAAGTGCACATGTATAATAGGTGTATTCCATGATAATAATAAATATGTAAGCATGAATAATAATTATATATCGAGTACTCATGTTCTAACTAGGACACCAAAATCCCCAACCATACTTTATTTAGCTCCATTCGACAAGGATGATTAGGATGTTGTTAAAGAACAAGAACTAACCACAAGTCTATCAACATGTCACCCAATGTCCACAAGGCATTGAGTCTCAAGTAGGCCTATAAGGACAACTAGTGAGAAAATACTCGGTATCCTCAAGGTAACAAATTTTGATACGGATAATCATAATTTTCAAGGCATCAAGTTCCAGATGACCCACAAGGTTATCATTCTCCTACCCTGGGTATGAGTCCACCATATTCATAACCACACATTAAGCGCACTCCCCCTATAAGGAGTAATCTTACCACGATGGTCCACCTATTACGAACATCATGAACAATTAATCCAAAGGCATGTTATACACATAATAGGATAAATAATATAAGTGAGACATAATATATAATAATGATAAATATAGTAGAAAAAATAACACATGTAATAATAATCAAGAATGGTCAACAAGCTATAAGAAAAGTCATGGAATCAAATATCATAAAAAGGTCTCATTGGATACACACACATAACCACATGTGATCAAACTAAATCATGGAAAAAAACAATCCAATACAAGAATCACACCTTAGAAACAAGTGTATACAAGTTCCCTAAAAAGGAACTTACTACCTTAAGGTTATTTATAAATAACTCAAAAGTTTTTCAAGGATCAAAGAATGAATACGTCACACACCCATAGAGAACTAATCACATGTCAAGGATGTATATCACCCATTTTGGTTTACCAAGAAGATATTTAGAACAAAAAATCAAGAGAATTCCATGTAAAGATCATCATTCTAGAATCACATACATTAAGTTGTCCTTCAATGGGATCAATTCAGTGGCATGTCATGAAAGGAATGAAAAAATCACTAAATACATTGTCAATCAAAGAATGGATTGTGAATTTATTTTTGATTCTAGAATAGGGACTTAGGTATAGACAATGATCACCAATCCATACACAATACATCAATGGAAAATTGAATCAAGATGAGAATAAAGAATAATAAGATTTCATGATGACCATTCCAAGGAATCTTACCCAAAAACATCACCATTATGGAATAATTAATCTCTAATAAAGGGTGTTCATTGTTGAAACGTCGATGTTAGAACCAATCTACCATGAATTAATGAAAAAATTAAGGTTCTATTATCGATTTGTTTTCAATAATAAGTCTAGGATGATGAATCAATAACACTTTCTCGCATGTGCATTAATTGCACCCCCATACTGGGCGCACCAACTGGCTGGTGACTGGACACTGATTGGACGATGTTCCTGGAAGAATACAAGACATTATTACTTGGTCATAAGATGTCCATTGGGGTATTTTGTAGCCAGAAGACCCATTGAAACCCCACGGATTGACTTTTGGGTTCCACCGACTAATCGCTGGCTGTTTTCCAACCACACCAAGGCTGAGCACTTCACTAAAACTCAAACCACCAATTACCAAAACCTTATCCTCCAAAATTTATCCTATTAAAAATCAATATTATAGAATAAAAATACGTAAATAAATTATTATAAACTCAAAATATATCATACATAAAAAAACAAGGATCTTACAATTATCCCCCTCTAATGACTTATCATCCTCGAGAATAACCTTAAAATTTTATGATAAAACAAATTGGGATACTAATAATGAATATAAGAATCCCTCTCCTATTTATCATATTATTTATTTCTATGATTACAAAGAATCAAAAACTAGTGTTACCATTTTACCTTGATAAAATTTTTCACTTCGGTCCACGATCTTCACCAGGCACTCTATATGCAATGTGTCAGGATTCAGCTTGATATAATAATCAATGAAATGAATGGGATCAAGCCAGTATTTATGGAGCTATGACACATGGAAAACATCATGCATAACTCAATAGTGTGATGGGATATCCATATGATACACCACTGTCCCAATCTGTTCGGTGATCTTGAAGGGTCCAATATAGCACGATGCTAGTTTCCCTTTCCACCTTAGACTTAGATGGCCCAACTAAGGAGTCACTCTAAAAAAGACACGATCAACTATAGTAAATTAAAAAGTTATCCTCATATGGTTGGAATACAAATTATGTCAACTCTGAGCTACGATGAACCTCTTCCAAATCCAATGCACTCTCTTAGAGGTCTCTTATACTAAGATGGGTCTCACAACTACTTACTCACAACCCTCATGATAATAGAGTGGTGAAGGAAATGGTCTCCCATATAGAGCCTAATAAGGAACCATCTGAATCAAATATTGATAACTATTTATATATATATGAAATCAACCAAGGCTAGGATATTATCCCAAACTTCTCCAAATTAAAGGGAACAAGATGAAAGCATATCCTGTAGTATGAAAATCATATGCTCAAACTATCTTTCAGTCTGGGTATGGTACATTGTGCTCAATATCAACCGAGTCCCTATGAAATTTTGAAAGACTTACCAAAACCATGACATAAAATGTGAATCTCTATCAGATATTATACTCAAGGGAACTCCATGTAAGAATATTATCTCACAGACATATAGCTTTCCCAACTTGTTTACTGAGAGAGTCTCATGGATCGATAAGAAATGAGAAACTTTCTTCATTTGATCAATAATTAAACAAAAAACATCACATATACTTAGGGTCATGGGTAACCCCATCATAAATTGTATCATGATTTCATCCCACTTATACATGGGAATTAGAAGTGGTTGAAGTAAACCACTAGTGCATTGGTGATCAAACTTTACCCTATGATAGGTAAGGCATCAGGAAAAAAATCTAGCAATATCCATCTTCATCCCTAGACACCAAAATTATCACCTAAATTCATGGTATATATTTGTCACACAAATATGTACCACCTACTTAAAAGTATGAGTGTATCTCATCAGATCCTCCTTGATGAAATAATGGACTACAACTCTCCCATGCACGGGGATCACATCATCATTTCCCAAAAAACAACCGAGTATCAGGTTAGTTCCAGCTAGCTATTCTTGCATCATAACACACTTTGGGTTAGATTCCTAAATATATTTCACCTAGTCCATAAGAGAAGATGTGATCACCAAAGGAGAAGACATCATTGATACCTGTCCCTCAGAATCATCCACCCTACAATCAACCAACAAGCTCATCCAACACTACTGTTCTTTAAAATAACACCCACCAAGCTCCCAAGATTCTTGAATATTATGTATAAGTGTGTCTACAATGATGTTTCCTTTCCCTAGTTCATAATACTTATGAAAGTCAAATGTCTACAGGTACTTTACCCAGTGCCTCTGCCTCAAGTTCAGGTCCTACTATGTGAAGATATAGCGAAGGCCATTATGGTCAGTGTGGACAAAAAACATCTTATTGAAGATATAGTGTCAAAAATACTTCAAATTGTAGACTAAAACTACCAACTAAAAGTCGTGAGTATAGTAGTTTCTATCATGGGGTCATAACCGATGCAACCAATAAGCTACTACCCACTCCCTCTATATCAACAATTTTTCCACACTAAAACTTGATGCATCATAGTATACAACATAGCCAACCCCTGGAATAGGAAGTATCAACACTAGAGCTTTAGTAAATCTCCACTTCATCTCAATAAAATCTTGTCATACTGGTCCAACCATTTTAACTTCACTTCCTTATTCATCAGCACAATCATGGGTGCTGATAAATAAGAGAATTTTTGGATAAAACATCGGTAATATCTAACTAAACCCATAAATATCCTGTTATTTAACACATTCTGGGGATGTTTCCCAGACATAACGATATATACTTCATTCAAGTCCACAAATATACTTATATCAAACACCATATACCCCAATAACTTTAGTTCCTGAATCCAAAAGTTTCACTTTGATAGCTTGGAATAAAGTTGATGTGCTCGAAGTATACTCAGGACTATCTTGAAATGTCTAGCATGGTGCTCTAGGGTTGGTGAGTAGACAAGTATTTCATCAACAAACACCATGAAAAATGAGTAAATATATGGTTGGAAGATCTTATTCATGAGATCCATGAACACTATTGGTGCATTCATCACTCCAAAAGGTATCACCAAGTAATTGTATAACCCATACCTACTCTAAAACATCATATTTGGGATGTACTTCTCTCTAAACCACAACTAGTGATAACCTAATCAAAGATAAATCTTAGAGAATCAATGATATCCCCATAAATAATCGAATAAATTTCCATTACTGGTAAAGAGATATTTTTTCTTCATCATCACCTGATTTAGATTTCGTTAATCTACATAGAGTTGAAGAATATCATCTTTCTTCTTGGAGAATAAGATATGTACACCCCACAGTGAATTAATCGTCTTGATAAATCCTTTCAACTCTAAGTACTTGAGATATATCTTGAGGTCCTTTAACTCAATAGACATTATATGGTAAGGGGGAATTGAAATGGGCTATAAAACCAGCATGAGCTCTAACTCAAAGTCGACTCCTCTATCAGTGGGAAGTCTTATAAAGTCATCCAGAAAAGTGTCTCGATAGAGATCCACAATTATAGGAAAAGACAAGGAAGCTACCACTAATCCTACTGAAAGATCCAAGCCTTCCATATGTGCTATGACCATCCCAAGCTAAATCAAGTTTGGACCAACTCTACCTACTCCAAGTTCTTATTCTCCAGTCATCACATACCTCTATCCTTTTAGAAAATCAAACGATACCCATATATAATAGCAATAAATGTGATCTTGGAATTTGTTCATCCAATACATATTAAGAATAACATCTAAGCTCATCATCTCCATAATCATGAAGTCCCATATATGTGTATAACCAACAATAACCATAAGAAACTCTGGAAATTGTTGAAGATGATCCATTTTTGTTCCTTATGGTGTATTGAGTTAAAGTATCTCATAAGAAAACTTGATCATTAAGTCATTTCCAATAATAACTTGGTAGATATTAAGTAATGGGAAGTAATGATATCAAACAAGGTGGTAGATAAAGTAGATTTGGTTAAAATAAAACCAAGAATAGTATATGGCCTCTCACCACTATCTACTAGAGTATGGTCTACTTCATAAACATAAAATTACTCAAATCCATGACTCTATCCTTGAGATGCATGACTAGTCTAATTCATCACTGTCTGAGCCTACTTATGAGGACCTCGACTGGATCCCTGGGTTGTAGATCATGTGTTTCCACAAACCCTGTGGAACCTTGACCTCGAATCCCTATAGAAAAATAGCTAGTGATGCCCCATATTGCTGCACTGATGACACATGGTACATGGTACTATATAAAACTTATGATAATGCCTGACCTTCCCACAGTTGAAGTGCTATAGAGCTTATCCATAGGGGATTGAAGAATCCATACTCTACTCAACCCGCATGCCACTACCTCACTGAACATTATTGATCTTCTTTTTCCTATTACCCGAGGTAACACTCATAAAAATAGTAAGAGATCCCCCTACCTAAGTAAAAAAGGATGAAAAAATACCAGCTATTTGATCCTTCTTAAAACCCTTTAGTATGATCAAATCCATGCATAAAACCTTCGAGTATGTCTCTAGGTCAAAGTTCTTAACCTTTCATCTTATGTCATAGAAAATTATGATCTCAAAATTCTTGTCCTTCTATGCAACATTTCTGACTAAGAGTGGAGTAAAGTGGAGAAGATTCATGAAATGAGAGAAGTATACAGATACTATCATATGATGTAGCTCAATAAACTCCTATGACTGATCAAGATTAAATTTTTTGAGAAAGAATACACCAAAGAAAAGGTTTTTGAATGTATCATAGGTGAGAACCTCATGTCATATAGCCTATACCATCACGCCCCACCATCATCCGAATGGTCCCTATAGCATAAACACTGCTAACTTCACCTTCTGATCCTCATGTGACTCAATGAGGTCAAATACACCCTCAATGATTTCTATCCACTCCTCATCATCCTATGGTCCACTCATTCCCTAAAAGTCTAGTGGATACTAGATTTTAAAGTCCATGGTGTAGTTGACCATAGAACTCAGCACCCTCTACCTTGGACAAGAACAATAGAAAAGAATTTTAACTAGTGTGGGATTATTTCATGTGCTATTGGAGAAGGTGTGGGATCATTCTCTATCGCACCCTCCTACACAACAGATGGTGGAATAAGGATTTTCTCCTTAGTAGGAGTAACTCAACCCATATCAACTGGTAGTCCCATCAATATTCTATAAGGTATAATCTTCTATAACACAAAGGTAAACATTTAGAGAATTTAGGATAAAACCTAATCAGTATAAGGGATCATGAAAAGGTTTCCCTAGGAGTCTACCCATAACCTAAGGTACAAAACTCATAGTACTAACCAAGGTCTCCATAACTGCATGTTAGTCATAGTAATATATATATATATATATATATATATATATATAAACATGACAACATGCTTAGGTTCTTCTAATTAATTCCAATATAGATATATCACAACAAGGAAAAATAGATATATCACACAACATAGTGTAAATCTATCCCAAACAGACAACACAATTCAAGGAATTAAATTAAAAACTTATATTTAACACAAGAACAATATATATATGGAATGTGAACCAAAATGACTAATCATGATGCATGAATTCACCCAAATCCTCACAAAAAATTATCAAAAATCCCGCCAATGGTAACTCGAAGGTCCATTACACATGAGCTGTCCAGACACATAGAAACTCCCCTTCCTGAGCCCCATAACACCATATCCTTTCTACCATGTCCTAGTTTATTCCAAAAATAAAAAAAATGAAACTTTTCTTTGGTACAATTTTGTAACACCCCAGCCCAAACCATCAGGTCCAAGTTGGAGAGTCACATGACCTCATGCATGACTCCTTATACGTAAGAGGCTATCGACTACTAGTATGGTCTAAGTCCATAAATGGTGAAACTATACCCTTAGTATCATTCTCTAGCATGCAATAATAATATAACATAATATAATAAAATATTTTTTTTTTGAGAAAACATGAAGAAACTATGTAGATGGAATACCAATCATACAAATAAGTAAGCAAGGCTCCCAGTGTTGTAAGACAAACCTAAATATAAATTCAAGCGAGTAAATAAATAAATAGTAGTATCTTATATAGTAAATTCTGGTACCACACCCAGCTCCATGCACCTTAGCTTAGTCATATTCCATAGGCCCCTTTCCCTTGCTTAGATCTTTATACATGAAGTCTATACGTGCATCAGAATACCTATATAATGTGTGAGTAATAATACCTGGTAGGAAACCACCAATGCATCCTTAAAAAAGTTAACATGTATAATAGGTGTATTCTGTAACACCCTGAGATTTTGGTGATTTTTTTCAAATTAATTTAATCTTTTGATATTATTCATTTTACATAACACTGAAAATAGATTTTCACTAAGTCAAAAATTCATTTAATATAGATCCAACTTGGAATATGTTACACATAATCCCAAATTGGAATAAGTTACATGAAACAACAAGAATAACATACATTACATGCAAGATTGACCTTCCTCGGTGGCTTGCGTAACACATAAGACTGAGTGTTACCTAACTGTAATATATTATTAAAAATATTATTATAATGTAATATAACCTAGACATTAATTTGGTAGATATGAAATAGTGTTAAATAAATTATGAAAATATGTGGTTTACACAAATACAATATCAATTAATAGGTTACCAATTAATGAATATGAAAACTGATTGAATGTAAAGGAAAATATTATTACAGTCACAAAGGTATTTTAACATAGTAAATTAAATTAATTACAATTGGTAAGTTATATTAATGTAATAAATATGTTATATAATCAATCAAATATTTTTTATATTCATCCAATATATTCTATATATATAAGATAAGAACAAACCCAATTTTATGCATAAAAACCTATTTTTATAAAGGTAGTTTTACCGCCTTTTAATGGAAAACCCATTTTAAATCAAAATTTTGGAACTTTTATATATTTAATATGTAAAAATAAACTTTATATTTTTAATTGAAACAAATAAATTAGTTTAGGATAAATTTTTGATATTTTTATAAAAGGTTTCATCTTTTAATGAATAGTTAAAAATACTGGATTTTATTTCAAAATTGCCTTTTCATATAATTTATTTATAAGGTTAAATTATATTTTTAAATGGTTTAATAGTTTGGTTAGATAATATTTTTACCTTTTATTTAAATTTAGTTCATTGGAACCAATTTCATATTGAAATTTGATATAAAAACATATCAAACTTTTGATCATTTTTACTTTAAAAACCCGCACTGTCGTCCCGACAACGGGATTAATTTTAAATTAATTTCAATCACTTATGTGATTATAATTTGGAAAAAGATATTCCATATTTTAAATAATCATAATTTATAATGTCTGATAAGTTCAAATTTGTTTTTGAACAAAAATATTAGTGAAAGTAATTAAAATTAATTACATCGGTTAAAAGAAAAATTAGGTAAATAAAGAACTAAACCTTAAATTTAAGACCCAAAACGACCTATAAACTTGTCCAAAACCTATTTTATATCCATATTTATACCGTATAATCAATTTTATCTACCTTGTTTCATTATTGGATCCACTTTCAACATGAAAAATGTGGGTGGAATTCTCTCTTAAAATATTTACAAGAGTGCCACACCTCCTCCACTATAAAAGGCCACCACCTCTACCCATTCCTCACAACTCTCAAAACTTTTAAGTTTGGATAATATATTCCAAATTAGAATCCCAAAAATCACTCCTTTGACCTTTAATCCCCCCTTTGGTCATAAATCTTCTCAAGTAATACTTTTGGCACAAACCAAAAGGAGTTATCCGATTAAGAGGTAACGTCTTCTCTCAAGCTCCTTTCCTTTATTTTCCTTCTCCACCCTCACTCTATTAATTCCATTATTTTGTGATAAAACCAGTATAATAAATATAATAATATCTTTTTATGAAAATAATTAGACCCAAAATTACAAAAAACCTCAATCTAATGGATATTTAACATATTATTTTTGTGTACGACGAACTACTACCTTAAGAAATGATGATTATTCATTTTTCATTTACTACCTATCATGGTGGACATTATGATGGAAAATATATTTATATATGTCATATATTATATTTATTATGTATTTAAGCTTATTTATTCCATTTACAACACATGTCTCTTTACTTTCCATTTGGTGTTAATATGATAATCTCGTTTGAGGAAGTGTGGACTACCACCCCTTCAAAGTGATGTGATTCATTCACACACCCCATGAAATGTATTAAGGATGGGTTTAGTGAACTTATATGATATATTTTATATATTAATTCTAATGGAATAATGATATATATATACATACATATATATACATATGTCATTTACATACTTTCTTTCAATACGATAATAAAGACCGAAACAACGTTCATGCGTACTTACGGCTTACCGTCTCCATGAATGGTGTATTAAATTTTGTACCCTTATATTATATAGATTATTGTAATAAAAATATAATTTATATACATTTTATTTATATCATGTTTTAAATTATGTAATAATGATATAATTATAAGGACCAAATATATAACAAATTAAGACACATGCGAAGAACAAAGTGAATTTTACCCAAAGTGAAACTTTAACATAGGATCATTAACAAGAAGATAATATGAGGTCATAATAAAAAAATATATAGTATTATGTATAAGAATATTATTATGTAAAATATGTATAATACACTTATATTTATTACATAGGAAGCTTGTATGAGTACGGAGAGAGTCAAGACATAAGGTAAGGGGATTTCATCTCACTTTTAATTTCTGTGAGATACATGTTATGTTCAACACTATTTCATTTGGTGTGGTGTATATATTTACCATTATTTTATTCTATGTATCTCATAATTAAATTTATGGTTATTCACATGTCCATTTTATTATCCTTCTTTCATGGGGTTTAGCTTTCAAAATTTACAAAATTGGTAAAACGGTTTTGTCTCAATTTGCCTTCTCTGAGACTCATGTTTTGTTATGGACCTAAAATCTTTTTAAAGGTGTGTAATTCCATTTTTCATGTTATATAATGAATCAATTTTTTTTCATGATATGTTAATCTTCATGTAATTTCCTTTCTTACAAGGCGATTATGATCCCGAGTTACCAAGTTATAAGAGTTTATTGATATAATCTCATCATTTTGTTCGAGATTGTTTATGTTTATGATTCCTTTGATGAAATATTATAAAACATATCTCAATACATTAATTAATTTTCTTATACTCTGGTTATTAATTCTATATTCATGTATTTTTATCATTTTCTACTCTTTGGTACATAAGATAGTAAGAAATTGTTTTTAAGAAAGCTTGACTTTACCCTCTTTTCAGTCAGAAATCTAGGTTTTCTAAAAAAGGTTTTCCAAAAATAATATACCATTCTATTATGATATCTAAAATACACTTTTACCATTTTTTTATTTTAAAAATATCTTCAAAGGAATATTATTTTATCTTTCCGAACAAGGAAATTTTCTAACCTTTTTTACCATGCAAAAGGAATGTTCTTTTGACCTCGTATGACAAGTACGAATTTACCCATTGTCATTTATTTGAAGCCAAATTTTAATTTTTAAAAGGTTATATTTAATATTTTTTTTAAAATATATTTTCAAGAAATATAGTTTTCAAATTTTTTTCAAGATTCTTTTATAAGTTTTCAAGAAAAATAGTTTTCAAAATGTTTTTAATCTCTTATAATTTTTCAAAGTGTTTTTGAAGAAAAAGGTTTTTAAAATGTTTTGAAGCTTATTTTATAAATTTTCAAGGAAAAAGGTTTTCAAAATGATTTCATGCCTTATTTATAAGTTTTCAAGGTATTTTATAAGAAAATTATTTTCAAATGGTTTTATGCATTAAAAAGCCTTTTTCAGACAAGAAAGGATATTTTCCTCAAGAAAATATTTTTAAAAGATATTTTAAAATTATTTTCCATATAAGATAAAATCTATTGATGTCACTCATGCCAATCTAATGGTTATATTCAGATCCTTTCTATGAAAGGGTTATGCTTAATGTCACAGTCTTTATGAAATCCATTTCTCTTTCATGGGTTATATGTATATGAAATCCATTAATATTTCACGGGTTATGCTTTTGATGAAATTATTATGAAACATGTAATTTTTCCACAGGTTATGATATGTTTACATGTTTATGATACCCATTTTATTTCATAGGTTATGAAATTTCTATTTATGATCTTGTGGAACATGTATGTATGATTTAATTATGTGATGGGTGAGACCTATATCTCCCTCCAATGCATTGGGTAAAGATTTATATCTCATGAGATAAACTAAGATGGTCTTGGGAGTGAACCTTGACTACTATGATGGCCATGGGAGTGAACCATGACTACTAATATGGTATGAGGAGGGAACTCATTCTACTATGATAGCCATGGGAGTGAACCATGATTACTATGATGGTATGGGGAGTGAACCCATACTACTAAGATGGTCTTAGCAGCGATGCCTTGGATACTATGGAAATCATTATATACTTATGTGTTTCTAGAATTCCATGTCTTATTCCTATGTTATACTTTCATGGATTATGCTATTTATTTCATATGATTCATGTATTATGAACTTAAAATATTTATGTCATGATTTCGGTTATGATATTTGATATACAGGGTATGATCTTCTATTTTCAGGATCATGTTCTCATACCCTTATACATATGTTTATGCTTACATGTATTCCTTGTTTACCCTTACTGATCATTTGAGATCACCACTTTTATGTTTCCTTTCCCCTGGGTTATGATGATATGTACTATATATGATATGTATAAGAAGGGTGCTAGTCAATAAAAACCTAGTGGAAGATAAATTAGCTCTCATATGAACCAGTGTTTATGTTTCCAAGTTTCCAAAGGCACTATACCAATCATGGTATTTGGGTATCTATTTGTATAATGTTTAAGTATTTCGAAAATGTAATGTAATGTTAATTGTTGAAAAGAGAGGGTCGATATAGTTGGTATCAGAATAGAGATATAGTTAACTCTTAGAAACTAATATGAGAAAACCTTAGTGAGATCCCTATGTATATTTCTAAGTATATATCTAGGTATTTCTCTAAGGATAATTATATGGATGATTTAACCTTTAGGAAAATGTCTTGGAATTTTGGTAAGGATAGAGTGAGTGGTTTCCAAGAAATATATCCCGGTTTGGATACTACAAGTGGATGTGGCTCTGGTACAGATGTTCCTAGGGGTAACAACTCCGAAAATATGTTCTGGTATTAACTCAGGGTAATCTGGTACACGAAAACGGGCCTTGCTGCACACCTGGTTTGATACTCCTAGGGGATATGATTTGGGAATTTACAAACTCTTCACAAACCATCATGAATGATTTATATATAATTTAACCATGAATAACATCGGATAAACCCAAGGTGTCATAGATTATGTATGGTTTCATGATTTAGAAATCTTATAAGTAATTATTTTCATGGCTATGTGGTTTTTTTCTATGATAAGTAATTCTCACACTATGCTTTTGGTTTTAGTCAATAAAGGGAACTGAAAGGAACTAGATTAATGTTGAATGTGATGGAAGATTTTCTGATGATAAGTCAAGTGGGATGATCACTAGAGTGAAATATTTCAGGATCATACCAAAACACTTATCATGAAACATGATTAAAAATGTTTACCTTAACCAAATATTAGACTCACCAAGGAAGAGAAAGAAGGAAATCACTGAGAGTTCATGTAATGGATACCATGGAGGAAATAATATTTGGTTTCCTTTGTGTCAATAATGTGGAAAGAATCACTTAAGTGAATGTCTTAGAGGAACATGAAGGTGTTTTGACTATGGAAAAGGAAAAAAAGCAAGTGAGTGCAAGGAAAAAAAGAGTTCAGTTAATGAAATGGATGGGAATTTTTACCTCCCTAATTTTTCATCGAAGGTTAAGTGTTTTAAGTGCGGAGAAAATGGTTATTATGCAACCCAATTTCCCAAGAGGAAAGTTCCTAAAGATAATCAACAAGGTGTTACAAGTAATGGTTATATTACGAGTGATGATGAGACTACATATGAAATGTGAAAGGAAAGAGGTATTATGGAAAATGGATTAAGTATGAAGTAATATAAGTAGTTATGTATTTGGATTTAAAAGTTATAAATGATGAAATATACAAGGATTTTTCTACTTATGTTTTTTTCCTAGTATTTACAAGTCTATGTTGGACTGGTGAAGTGATTTAATGACAATATGATATTTTGACTAAGGGAGGGTAACCCTTAACATGTTCTTTATGATAAGATAATGTTGTATGGATAAAGATACATGGGATATGAATAAGTAAAGTGGATAGTATTTATTACCTTTTAACTAAGTAAGGACTTGTTTATAGGTGGTTTGTGCTACCACTAATGAAGTTTGCAACATTTTTGGATTTAAGGAGTAAATCCAATATACTTTGGAATGAATAAGCTTGCATGTTTTACAAAAGGATTTATGGTAATTCAGGTTGTTACCATGTTTCAAGAGAATATATGATGAGGGTATTCACATGTTTGGAATGTGACAACCAATAAATATATTGTAATATATAGGTTAATCAATGTTAATCTGATTTCATGACGCTGCTTCTAAAGTTTTGGATTTTTCATCTTTGAGAAGGGTTATAAGGTTAACCGTTCATGAAAAGTTTAAGTTAAACTTTGGAGGAAGTATTTGTGTACTAAGTTTGTGTTGAAAATCTTGGTTAAAAGGCTAATGAGTGATTAACCATATTTCAAGGATATACATACTATATATTATATTAGTGTGGTTTTAAAAAAGGAAATCATGTATTTAGGGTCACAACTAATCAAGTTCAGCAAGGTCGTGGGTCTTGAACCCATGATCGAAGGACGGTAAGGGTTTCACACCTACCACTAGCCTATGTGATGTACTGGTTAATGTATAATTATTTTTATTGAATAAATATTTATGATGAACCAGTAGCGTTACTTTTTATTTTTATAGATTAAATCATGTTGATTTTTTAAGAGACAAATAGTTAGACTTTTTATTCTTCTATGGGCCTTAAGATCCGTTAAAAGCATATTTTAGAGATTTATTCATCAAATTTAATTTATAGACATTCATTGCATGAGGTAATGTATGTATTATAAATTGTTCAAAGCATAAAACAAGAATGGAATTTTGCTTATAGAAATTTATCAAGAATTACTCAATGCTCTGAAAGTGATAAAAAAATGTTGTCATAATACCTTAATTTTTATTGAGCCAATGTACTTTTAAATCATCACAAATTTATGACTTTGAGGCCCTCAACTTTCCTTTGATCATTCAATTGTTTTTGATTGATGACCTAAATCACTCCATATAAATATTTACGCTTTTACTATACGTCCAATCTTCACTCCTAACCAATGTTCTCCTATGTTAAAACCTAGTTATATGTTACTTTGGGTAACCATTATGGTTCTAAATTTCCCTTTTTAAGGGATTTTTTAGTATCCATTTTTTACGATGTGGGTTTCTATGAATGAAACTTTCAATTATTAAAACTTTGATAACCTGGATGAATTTTGAGGGTGAAATTCATTTTAAGGGGGGTAGAATGCAACACCTTAAGATTTTAGTGATTTTTTTCAAATTAATTTAATCTTTTGATATTATTCATTTCACGCAACACTGAAAATATATTTTCACTAAGTCAAACATTCCTTTCACATGGAGCCAAATTGGCGTATGTTACACATAATCCCAACTTTTTATAGGTTTCATGGAACAATAATGACATCGTACATTACACACAAGATTGACCTTCCTTGATGGCTTGTGTGACATGCAAGATTGAGTGTTACCTAACTGTAATATATTATTAAAAATATTATTATAATGGTACATAACCTAGCCGTTAATTTGATAGATATGAAATAGTGTAAACCAAATTAGGAAAATATTTGGTTTACACAAATATAATATGAATTTTTAGGTTACTAATTAATGAATATGAAAACCAATTGAATATAAATGAAAATACTATTATAGCAACAAGGCTATTTTAACCTATTAAATTAAATTAATTAAAATTGGTAAGTTATATTAATTTAATATATATTTTATATAATCAATTAAATATTTTTAATATTCATACAATATATTTAATAGACATAAGATAATAATAAACCCAATTTTATGCATAAAAACCTATTTTTTTATAAAGACAGTTTTACCGCCTTTTAATAGAGAACCCATATTAAATCCATTTTTTGGAAATTTTATATATTTAATATTTCAAAATAAATGTAATATTTGGAATTGAAACATAAAAATTATTTTAGGATAATATTTTGGTATTTTTATAAAAGGTTTTATCTTTTAATGAATAGTTAAAAATGCTGGATTTTATTTCAAAGCTGCTTTTTCATCTAATTTATTTATAAAGATAAATTATCTTTTTAATGGTTTAATTGTTTATTTTGATAATATTTTTACCAATTAATCAAATTTAGGTCACTGTGACCAATTTTATATTTAAATTGGATATACAAACTTAAGAAACTTTTGATCATTTTTACTTTAAAAACCTGTAATGTTGTCCTGACAACGAGATTAATTTTAAATTAATTTTTTCCACTTATGCGATTAGAATTTGACAAAATGGATTTTATATTTGGAATAATAATAATTTATAATTTATAATAAGGTCAATTTTTTTTTGACCAAAAATATTAGTGAAATTAATTAAAATTAATTACATCAGTTAAGAGAAAAATTAGGTTAATAAAGTACTAAACCTTAAATTTAAGACCCATAATGACCTAGAAACTTGTCCGACACCCATTGGTTTCCCATATTTATACCCTATAATTAATTGTATCTAACTTGGTCCATTATTGGATCCACTTGAAACATGAAAAATGTGGGTATAATTCTCTCTTCAAATATTTACAAGAGTGTCACTCCTCCACTATAAAAGGCCACCACCTCTACCCATTCCTCACACCTCTCCAAACTTGTAAGTTTAGCCAAGATCTGACCAATTATAATCCCAAAAATTACCCCTTAGACCTTGAATCCTCCCTTTGGTCAGAAATCCTCTCAAGGAATCGTTTTGGCACAAACCAAAAGGAGTTACCTAATTAAGAGGCAATGTCTTCTCTCAAGCTCATTTCCTTTATTTTCCTTCTTCACCCCCTCCACTCTATTTATTACATTATTATGTGAAAAAAAAGTATCCTAAATATACTAGGATGTTTTATTCAAAGATTTATACCTAAAATTACACACACTTCCATCCAATGTATATCGAACATACTATTTCTCTGTACGGTGAACTATCGCCTCACGAAATGATGATTATTCATTTTTCATTTACCACCTATCATGGTGGAAATTATGATGGAAAATATATTTATATATATAATATATTATATTTATTATGTATTTAATCATATTTATTCCTTTTAAAACACACATATCTTTAATTTTCATTTGGTGTTAATACGACAATCTCGTTTGAGGAAGTGTTGAAAACTGCCCATTCAAAGTGATGTGATTTGTTCACACACCACATGGAATGTATTAAGGATTGATTTAATAAAATTATATGATATATTTAAAATATTCATGCTAATGGAATAATTATATATACACACACACACACACATAAATATATATACATATTTCATTTACATACTTTCTTTCAATACGAAAATAAAGACGGAAACAACGTTCATGCATACGTGCAACTTACCATCTCCATAAAAGGTGTATTTAATTTCATAATCCTATATTATATAGATTATTATAATAAAAATATAATGTATATAACTAATATTTATATCATTTATTACATTATGGAATCATGATATTAGTATAAGGACCAAAGATATAACAAATTAAGACACATGCGAAGAACAAAGTGAATTTTACCTAAAGTAAAACTTTAATATAGGATCGTTAAAAGGAAGATAATATGAGGTCATAATAAAAAGATATATAGTATTATCTATAAGAATATTATTCCGAAAAATATTTATAATAAACTTATATTTATTATATAGGAATCTTGTATGAGTATGCAGAGAGTCAATACACAAGGTAAGGGGATTTCATCTCACTTTTAATTTTTGTGTGATACATGTTATGTTCAAAAATATTTCCTTTATATATGTACTGAACATTATTGTATTCTATGTATCTCATACTTAAATTTATTGGTATTCACATTTTCAATTTATGATCCTTATTTCATGGGGTTTAACTTTCAAAAGTTACCAAATCAGTAAAATAGTTTTGTTTCAATTTGCCTTCTCTTAGACTCATATTTTGTTAAGAACCTAAACTCTTTTTCAAGGTGTATGTACTTACATTTTATATGTTATATCATGAATCTATTTTTTTCATGATATATTAAGCTTCATGTAATTTTCTTTCTTACATGGCGAGTATGATCCCAAGTTACCAAGTTATAAGAGTTTATTAAGACAATCACATCATTTTTTTCGAGATTGTTTATGTTTATGATTCATTTGATGAAATATTATAACCCATATCTCAATTCATTATTTAATTTTATTATACTTTGGTTATTCATTATATATTCATGTATTATTATCATTTTATACTCTTTGGTACATAATATAGTAAGAAAGTGTTTTAAAGAAATCCTGACTTTACCCACTTTTCAGTCGAAAATACAGGTTTTCTAAAAAAGGTTTTACAAGAATATTAAACAATTATATTATAATATCTAAAATACAATTTTAATTTTTTTTTGTCTTTTAACAATCTCTTTAAACGAATATTCTTGACGTTTTTCGAATAAGGAAATTTTGTAACCTTTTTTACCATGCAAAAGGAATGTTATTTTGAACACATACGACATGTATGAATTTACCCGCCTTCATTTCTTAAAATATCTTTTTGAATTTTTAAAAGGTTAATATTTAAGAAAAAAATTTAAAAGATATTTTCAATAAAAATGGATTTCAAAATGTTTTTAATATTTTTTTATAATTTTTCAAAAAAAGGTTTTCAAAACGTTTTCAAGCTCTCTTATAAGTTTTCAAAGAAAAATGTTTTTAAAATGTTTTGAAGTTTATTTTATAAGTTTTCAAGGAAAAATGTTTCCAAAAATGATTTCATGCCTTATTTATAAGTTTTCAAGGTATTTTATATGAAAAAGTTTTTAAAATAGTTTTATGTATTAAAAATAATTTTTCAAACAAGAAAGGATATTTTCCTCAAGAAAAGTTTTCTAAAAGATATTTCAAAATTATTTTCCATATAAGATGACATCTATTGATGTTACTCATTCCAATCTAAAGGTTCAATTCATATCCTTTCTATTAATGGGTTATGCTTAATTTCATGGTCTTATGAAACCCATTTCTCCTTCATGGGTTATATGTATATGAAATCCGTTACTCTTTCATAGGTTATGCTTTTGATGAAGTGATTATGAAACCTATAATTTTTCCACAGGTTGTGATATGTTTACATGTTTATAATACCTATTTTATTTCATGGGTTATGAAATGTCTATTTATGATCTTGTGGCACATGTATGTATGATTTCATTATGTGATGCGTGGGACCTATATCTCCTTCAAATGCATTGGGTAAAGATTTATATCTCATGAGATAAAATAAGATGATCTTGGGAGTGAACCTTGACTACTATGATGGCCATGAGAGTGAACCATGACTACTGAGATGGTATGAGGAGTGAACTCATGCTACAATAATGTCCATGGGAGTGAAACATGACTACTATTATGGCATGGGGAGTGAAACCATACTACTAAGATGGTCTTGGAAGCAATGAATTGGCTACAATAGAAATAATTATATGCTTATGTGTTTGCCACAATTCCATGTCTTATTTCTATATTATTCTTTCATGGATTATTCTCTTTATTTTATATGATTCATGTATTATTAAATTCTAATCTTTATGAAATGATTTTTTTATAATATTTGATATGTAGGGTATGATATTCTATTTTCAAGATCAGATTTTCATACCCTTATACTCATGTTTATGATTAAATGTCTTACTTGTTTAACCTTGCTGATCATTTTAGCTCACCACTTTTATGTTTACTTTCCCCCAAGTTATGATGATATTTACTGTGTATGATATTTCAAAGAAGGGTTCTAGTCAAGAATAATGTAGTGGGAGATTATATAGCTCTCATATGTACTAGTGTTTATGTTTTCAAATTTCCAAAGGCACTATACCAATCACGGTATTTGGGAATCTATTTGTATAATGTTTAAGTATTCTGAAAATCTAATTTAATGTCAATGGTTGAAAATAGAGGGTCTCTATATATTACATGATAATAATTGTAGGTTCCAGGTGCAACAAAAGTGCAGAATGGGTGTGTACCCAACTTTGCAAATTTCTATAATCGATGATTAATATAGGATCAATATGAAGATAAAAGCCAGTATCCATGGAATTGAATCAAAGATAAAAGATAAAATATAAAAGTGAGAACTAAGAACTAAGAAGAGCGGATTGATATATTTTGTTTATAATTAATTTAATTTAATTATATAATTACCTCCAAGGTGATTATTTCTTCGTTGATGCGTCCGGCTATGGGTTCGAGGTGCAGATTCATTGCGATGTAGAATCTAAGGATAATAATCCTCTAGTGGTGATCCAAACATGATCTATATATCTTCAGACATTGCCAAAGGAGTCTCCGGGTGCTAGTGTAAAAGATCCTTGCACTTGAGATGTCCGCCATAGATCACCTTGAGAATCACTTCCAAAGCATTCTCCTTGATCCAGTGGTGGAGGATCCATCTCATTCTTGAGAGCATTGTTGGAGAGGGAAGAGTTCTCTAGGCTCGAGAGCTTTTATCCAAGGATGTTGTGAACACAAAAATTTTGTTAGCTAGCCGAATGACCCCTTATCTAATTTATAGAATAATAACATAATGGGGAATTTAATTCACTAGGTAATAATAAAGAATTAGCACATGTGTCATTACTTAATTTATTATTCCATGTGAAACCCAATGTCAAATAATAATAGCAATGCTATTATTTCCATGGCATGTGATTCACTTGCACGTTATATTTAAATATTATTTAACTGAATAATATTTAATATTTTTTCTCAGTAGACCCATAACTTGGTTCGCCGATCCTTCTCAATATTTACTGAGACTTGAATAATGACTATTTATTTATTAAATAAATATAACCACATTATTCGCTGATAAATAAATATTTTGTCCGCAATATATTCTCTCAAATAACTAGTGACAAAATAAATGTGATCTGGAATACTTGAATAATTATTAAAGCAAAATTACTAATAATATTTATTCAACTTATTAAATAAATAAATTATTTAACTAAGATACTAGCTATACTTAGTGTGTGGCCCTCTTGGCCTCTTTCTCATTGGCATTAGGCAGGCTTGCCTAAAGTCCAAGATTACTATCTAGAAATGAGTCAAAGCACCCAAGAGAAAGAATTTGATGTTGCAACAACATGTCACATCATATGAATGTTTACCATGTAATATAATCCCTTTGTCCCAATATCTCCAATCAAACGAGCTGCATGCAAGTACCATCAACACATGTGATCGATTTCTCATTCTTTGACTTCCCAAAATTGAATGATCCTAGATAAAACCATGGACATGGATTTAGTTAGGCTATATCATTTCCATCAAAGGGACTAAGATATATACTTTTTTAGAAGTGAAAAATCCTTTCTCGTATTATTCATTAATGCAGTATTACTTGTGATGCAACTAACACATCCTACCTCGCCATGAACATCTGTCGCCACCGTTTACGTCAATACATCTAATTACGCAAGTCATAATACCCATTAATAATAATCTTAAAGTCTAAGTACCAATACACATGTTCATGGATAGAAACATCCAATGACACTTATGAATGTGAATTTACTACTGGTGGGTCTTATTCTCATAATATCCTCCTAGATATTACCAATGGCGCACACCATGAGAAGGTGCTTCAATATTTCATGAGTCCCCACCCTTGATATCCTGTATCATTTTTATCCCTTCAAATGATATCATCTGGACACATAACATATATTCAAGAATATTTTCATGTAACTTCTGAGTTCTCATCATAACAAGGATATACTATGACCTTTTAGTGCGATAGTTATTCTTAGGACATTATCACATACTATGTCACATAGAATAATAGTCATGAAGTGATAAATAGTTTAATAATATTCATCCAATGAATATTGGTTTTATTATAAATTAAAAAATAATTTGGTTTCTAGGGCACCAAATCCAATAGACTCCCACTTGCACTAGATCCAACTGCTAACAACCTTTAGTTCGCTATCTCTCATATGATATTCATGCTTTTGCTGAGATATGACTTTAGTCAAGGGGTATGCCACTTTTTATTGCGTAGACACTATGATCACTACAACTTCACCTCATTGATAGAAATACCTTAAGAGGTGATACTTCCGGAGTATGTGATTTGTCTTTTGATGTGACCTTGGATCTTTTGTAAGAGCCAACGATGTAGTATTATCATAATACAATGTAATGGGATATTTACTACTAGGAACCACATCAATCTCTTGGAAAAAGTTCTGAATCCATATGGTTTCCTTGGCTGCATCAAAATCTGTTATATATTATAACTCCGATATAGAATCAATGATAACTAGCTTCTTTGAGTTATTCCAACTCACAGCTCCTCTATTGAGAAAGAAAACATATCTTGATTGTGACATCAAATCATTATAATTTTTCTGAAAACCAGCATTATCATACCCTCTGATGACAGGCTCCTCATCTCTTCCATACACCAAGAACATATCCTTAGTTCTTCTCAGATACTTCATGATATTCTTGACAGTAGTCCAATGTTGTTCTCTTGGATCTGCTTGATATCTGTCTACCATGATTAGTGCATAGCCAACATAAAGTCTGGTATATAACATGGCATACATGATAGATCATATCAATGAAGCGTATGGAATCTTGATTATCTTATCATTCTCATATTGTGTTTGGGGACACATTTTCTTGGAAATATGTATACCATGTGACACTGGAACCAACCCCCTCTTGGATTGTTCCATACTAAATCTCTTTATTATATGGTCAATGTATGTACTTTGAATTAGTCCAAGAAACCTCTTGGATTTATCACGAATGATATTGATCCCTAGAATGTAGGATGCTTCACCTAAGTCCTTCATGGAGAAGCACTTGTTCAACCAGTCCATAACTGACTACAAGATTGGTATGTCATTTCCAATAAGAAATATGTCATCAACATACACTACAAGTATAATGACCACATTCCCATTAAACCACTTGTAAAAACATGGCTCACATTCATTCTTAATGGAAAAAAATTATCTTATGGCTTCATCGAATCAAATGTTCCATGATTTTGATGTTTTATTTAATCCATAAATGGATCTATGAAACTTTCATACCCTTTTAGCATCACCCGGTTTCACAAACCCTTGTAGTTGTGTCATATAGACATTTTCATAAAGGTTACCATTAAGGAATGTAGTTTTGACATCCATATACCAAATCTCATAGTCATGGAAAGATGCTATGGAAAGTATGATTCTTATGGATTTAAACATGGGAACTGATGAAAAAGTTTCATAATAGTCAATTCCTTGATGCTATTTAAAACATTTTGCCACTAGTATTTCTTTATAGGTACTAAATTGACCTTTCATGTCCAGTTTCTTTTTGAATACCCATTTACAACCAACATGCTTTACATAAACCGGTGCATTGATCAGAACCTAGACTTGGTTCTGATACATGGAATCCATCTCAGAATTCATAACTTCTGACCATATTGCAGCTTTTGAGCTCTCTACTTCTTCCTTATAGGATATAGGTTCATCATTTTCCAATAATAATGAGTCACCTTCCTTGGGACAAGGAAACCATATCTCTTTGGTCCCCTTACCTCTCTTATTCTCTTACATAGTAGTTTTGTTTCAAGAACTACCTCTTCCACAGGGTCCCGTAGAACTTGTTTCTGTACCAACTTCTGTTTATCTTGAGCATCAACTTCATCAAAATCAATCTTAATCCCACTATCCTTTTTTAGTATGTGCTCCCTCCCAAGAAAGAAATCATGTATGGAAACAATAAATTTCTTATCTGATGGGTTTTATAGGTAATATCCCTTGGTTTCTTTGGGATACCCTATAAAGATACACTTCAGTCCCCAGGGTGATATTTTATTTCCCAAGAAAGCCTCAACAAATTCCTCACATCCCCATACACATGTATGTAACAAAGTGGGTTTCTTTCCAATCCATAGCTCAAAGGGAATCCCATTTGTCTCCTTATTTGGTACTTGGTTTAATGTGTATGCCGTAGTTTTCAATGCATATGCCTAAAAAGATAATGGAAGATCTTCATGACTCATCATCAACCTTACCATGTCTAACAAGGTACGGTTCCTCCTTTCACTAACACCATTCCACTATGGTGTATAAAGTGGAGTGAGTTGAGATAGAATCCCATACTCCTGTAAAATTTTGATGAACTCTTGGTTATGATATTCTCCCCCTCGATTCGATCAAAGCTTCTTTATCTTCTTACCAATATGATTATATACTTTATTCTTTAACTCCTTGAATTTCTCAAAGGAATCGGACTTGTACCTCATTAAGTATACAGTCATATATACTCAAGTCATCAGTGAAATCAATGAAGTAAGAATATCCACCTATAGATTCTACTGGAAATGGTTCACACACATTAGTGTGTACCAATCATAGAATCTTTGTGACCCTTTCACCCTATCCACCAAATGGTGGTTTGGTCATTTTTCCTTGTAAACAAGCATGACATCTATCAAGTAGTTTTATCTTGGAAGATTCTCAATAACCAACTTGACATAGCTTTGTCAGGTGCTTCTTGTTTACATGACCAAGGTTGTGATTCCACAACTGGGTGTTGTATGAGTCATGTGAACTTGGTTCATTATCAATTTATAACACTTGGTTCTTTTAATTTAATACGTACAGACCGTTATTTAAATGATCCATACCATAACATTTGTTTTCATTTTAAAAGTAACAACATTTCTTTCTGAACTTGAAAATAAACCCATATGTATCTAAACTCGATACATAAATTATGTTCTTGGTAACACTAGGTATATAATAAAATCCATGTAAAACCAAAATAATTCTCGTCGGCAATGTGAGGTGGTAGTCACCAATGACAAGAGGATCCAGCCTTGCACCATTGTCATCTCACAAATCCACATATCCTCTGTAAATTTTCTAAAATCTAATTGGTTCCTAAATTTTAATATATATGTGAGCCCCACAAGATATATCCAATACCCAATGTGTATAAATGGAAATATTTCACTCAATAACGAACTCACCTTGGTATTCTCCTTGCCTATGGGCGCAGTTCCTCTTCTAGTGTCCTAACTTTCCACATGCAAAGCATACCCCCTCCTTTTCCTTTCCCTACCTCTATATCTTCTTATTCTTGTTTGGATGGTTCTTAGAGGCTTTAGATTTTTTATAAATCTTAGGCCCCTTTTTTTCCTTCCTCTTCTTATTCACCATAAGGAATGCAGGTTTTTC
Source organism: Viscum album (assembly GCA_963277665.1). NCBI lineage: Eukaryota > Viridiplantae > Streptophyta > Magnoliopsida > Santalales > Viscaceae > Viscum > Viscum album. Next base: position 48,128,908 of record OY728138.1, on the reverse strand, counting down.
ATGCCCCCTGTCCTTATCCACTTGGAGAATTAGGGTAAGGAGCTCTGATAGAATCTTCTCATTATTGATCATATTATAATTCACAATAAAACTAGATAAGGTCTTAGGAAGTGATGATATTATGAGATATATTTGCAACTCACCTGGGAATTTAATCCCTAATATGTCCAGACGCTCAATATAGCCAATAAGCTTGACTATATGTGGTCCTGTTGGCATAGAATCTCCAAGCTTAGTAGTGAACAAAGCGTTGGGGATCTCATACCTCTCTTATCTCACATTCTCTTGATAGTGATCTCTAAGATGATACATCATGCTATAATAATCCATTTCCTCATGTTTCTTTAAGAGATCATTGGTCATGGATGATAGCATGAGGCACTAAACATTAATAGAATCATTCAGATGTTTCTCATACACAGAGAGTTCCTCACCACTCACCTTATTTCCAGGAACAACTGGTAAATTCTCTTCTAGCACATAAAGTTTCCTCTCATGGAAAAGGATAACCCGAAGGTGCCTTTGCCACTCCTGGAAATTAGTTCTAATGAGAAGGTTTTACTTCTCAAGTATAGATCACAATGATATGTTTGATTCCATTTTGATTGTTGTTTCTAAAAATTAATATGAACAAAGTTTCATTAATTTATCTTGATAAATATATACAAATAAATAAATTAATATCTATTAGTCTCCCACTATTTTGTCAAAACCCAATAGCCCTCACCATTGGCTTTAAAATATCCTATTGCTTGGACAATCTCATGGCAAGGATCCATATTTTCATTCACATTAACCCAACTAGGGTTGGTCAAGCAACTTTCAAGTTTTTAGGTGGGCATTCAAAATTCCAAATTCATTAACTCACAGCTCCTTGATTTGTTGAGTGGACTCCCCAATCCTAAAATCCTTAATTTTGGATTTCCTCAACCTTTGCCTCTCAGTTACACCAAGTCCTGCTAGGGAAGTCAACCATTGATGTAAACTAAGTTAAGTCAACAAAAAACTTCAAATTATAATTCCCAAATAATTGAAATCACCCCAACTAGGATTGGTCCAGAACTTTAAACTATGGTTCGATTCTAACTGAAGTAATGGAAGGCTATACCGAATTAATATTTAATTCGGGGATTTTATGCTTTATGTGTAAATTGACACTTATTATCTTTTCACATGATTTTTAATGTTAAGTGGGATATAATTAAGTGATTAACCATGTATAGATAATATTTATACATAAGAAATTTTTATTTTAGTTCCATCTTGTATGCTTGTTAGTTCATTAATTTTGTGATCACGTCAAGCATCCATAATGAATAACCATAAAACTGATAGAAATAAAATAAAGGGTATGATCATGATATTTAATATTGGTTAGTTTATCTAGCGGTTGATAAACTAATTTTGAACTAGGGAAGAAACACCTCGAACCATTTAAGGTTCGTGTTTATAGCTTTTCACCTGTCCACATTTGTATCTCCTTGGATTCGTTTTGCCTTGGATACAAACTTTAACTGCCTCCACTATCTTGGGTGTAACACCCCAAGCTTCTACGGTACGCTTCTCTTTGAATAATGCGATAGCGTGTGTTGTACGCAACACCGAGTTCTAACAACCAATCAAACTAGCCGTTATGAATAGTAATACCTACTTTTTAAAATTATATATATTTTATATTTCAAAATGGACTTCATTTTTGGATTCGGAATATCTAATTTAGCCTAAGGTGAAATTTTGGTACTTTTTGGATAACTTTCATATTTTTATTAATAGTGAAAATTACTAAATTTTAATTAAAAACAACTTTTTTAATCAAAATAATTAATAGTGATAAATTATGAATTTTAGTAGTTTTAAAGTATATTTAGAATATATTTTTACCATTTAATATAATTTTGGTCATTGGACATAATTTTACAATTAAACCGAACATAAACAAGTGTCAATCTTTTGATAGTTATTATCTCTTAAAAACACGCTTTTTGTTTTGACAGCGGGAATTAATTTTAAATTAATTTTTGCCACTTCTGTGTTTTGAATTTAGAAAAATGGATTCCATATTTGGAATCAGGATGTCCAAATTGTGTAAATAGGTAACTTTTATTTTTAGACATTTTGAATAATTACTGCGGTAAATATTTTATTTACCATGGTTAAGGGTAAATCCGGTAAATAAGGGTTAAAAAAATAATATTATAATAATACTAAATTACCCTAAAACGTGTCTTAACCATATTGGTTGATACATGGTCGACCATGGGCATCTTTGGGTCAATTTTGGGACCCCATGGATCCACTTGTAAGTGATAATGACACTTTATTTTAATTAAGTTAAAATGAATACAAAAATGACACAAGCATATATCTTTTAGCAAAACAATTGTTACATAGGGTTATATATGTTGGATTTTAGATTATAAATATTCATTAGAAAGATAAAACGATTTCCTACATAATTATATTTTATTTATAATTTTTAGACATTAAATAATTTATTTTATTTATGACACAATGATGATGCAGTAATTACTATAATAGTGAAAAATTAAAATAATTGATATTATAAATACCCAAATAAATATAATATGAAACTTTTAATGAATTAAACTAATTTTCTAGGATAATATGATATATTAGGATTGATTTAATTGACTTTGTTTGAAGTAATCAATCTGTTATGAGTTTCACAAAAATCAACTATTGAATAGTGTCAAAATTGACATAAAAGAGTTCTTAAAACAAATATTATATTATTAATTGATATTAAATTCCTAAAAATCTAAGGTTAGGCCAAGAGACTTATATCATGATAGGTTCATCATTAATGGACCACTTGGGGGTCGCTTGGATGTATATAGTAAGTTTATTAACCATATTATATAAAAATACAAAGAGACATTGTAAAAGTGAAACTAATTAACTTAGAGTTAATACTTAAAGATAAGGTTAATATAAGTACCCAAACCTGTCTAAATTCTATTGGTTGAGTGGTTTTCGACCTATCCACACCTTAAACTTTGAATAATCAACTTTTGAGCCATTAGAAACCGAATATGAATTTATTATAAATTAATATTTTTAGCTTTTCCAAAGGTGCCCCTCACCCCTCTTATAAAAGGGCACTCCTCCTTCTCATTTCTTCACACCTTCAAAGCCTTTTGGTTCGGCCAGACTCTACCCAAATACTCTCCCAACATCCCTAACTACAACCTAGAGGCCTTAGTTTTATCATAAATCCAACCTAAGGAGCCCTTTTGATCAAATCAAAAGGAAGAACCCGAAGAAGAGGTAATGTTTTCACCACCCCTTTTCAAGTTCCTTTCTTCTTCCACTTCTTCTTTCTTTGTTCTTACCATTATAAAATAATAACTCCAGTATCTTACATATACTGTGATGTTATTATAAATATGGTACAACCATATTCAGTATTCTATCCACCCTTTGAATAACATGTCACCATACATGCGTACGTATGGCTTACCGTCTCCACGTCGTGGTATAATTGTTATTCAATATATTATTATTTGGATGGGTATAATAATGATGTTTAACTCATATAAATAATAAATATAACATGTTAATGATTCTGTATATATGATATACCATCCATTTATATATTATTTTAATATCAAAAGAATGATATTGTCGCTCGTGCGTACGTACAGACTACCGTCTCCACGAACGCGATGAGATTCATTCTCCATCGTATCCATTCAAGTATAATTATCATTTGAAGATTTAAAAATGATGTTTAAGGACTTTATATCATTCTGGATATGAATAAGATACAACAAACATGGCTTATGTAACAAAACATACAAAAGAAAATGAGTAAGTTAACACCCGAAACGACGATAATTCTAAGATATTATTAAAAGATCATATATGATATCATATTAATATATATGATTCTTGTATAATTTAATAACAATTATTTCACCATTATACAGGAGGTTAACCTACCCCAACAAAGGAAAAGTACAAGGTAAGGGTTATTTCACAATCTCTTCATTATCCGAGGTTATTTATACGTAATAATCTACTGGGATTTCTTTATCATCCACATCCATGTTTCTTCGAAATGTATTTCAAAACATATTTACAAGAATATGGGTTAAAGTCATTTATACCCTTGGTTGACTTGTTATAAGAGGTTTATAAAGGAATCTTTCCGTTGTTTTCAAAACAAGGTCCTTTTTAACCTTTTTGACAGAATTAAGGTAAGAATGTTTTTTTTAACTTATACGTCGGGTGCGGCTATTTTCCGCCGTTATAAAATCTTCAAAGCTTCCCTTACAAGCTTATAAGAATATTTTCAAAGAAAATGTTTTATTTTATATGGATCTTAAAGGATTTCAAAATAAAAGGAGATATTTCTTTTAAAAGAATTTTGATTTCATCTATGTCAACATCCTTTGATGGATTTTAAGATTATTTGAAGTTGATTTATTATGATACAAAACTTCTATATTGTATTGAAGGTTTTGTGATATGTTTGACTGTGGATGTGCTATTTTTATACCATTCATAGTTTATGGTGAAAGTTTTGACATTTCGTATTCTAGTTTTAATACGAATGTTTATGTTATGTTTAAACCTTTTCATATGGGAATGCATTGGACTTAATATGTGACGGGTGGAGCCCGCTATAGCTCCTAGATGCATCGGTAGGTCTCATGAGACAAACTAGTGTCTTGGCACAAGGCCTTGACAAAATCTTATTTGTAGTCTTGGCACGAGGCCTTGACTATGTGGTTATGATAGTCTGGCATTATGCATTCCATCATTATGAAAGTGGTTATTGATTTTGCATGTGATTATTCGATTAGTAGAATAACCATGTGAATAAGTAAATGGCATTATTTCATTTTATTTATGCCATACTATGTTAAATGTTCAAGTTTAAAAGGCTTTTGTTTTAATTATACATTGCCTTAAATTATTATTCTTATTTATGAAAGTTTCCGCTATATTGTTATCCTTACTGGGAATTTGAGCTCACCCCTTTTCTATGTTCTATTTTTCCCAGGAAGTGAAGAAGTAAATTATGAATGACCTGCAGGGATGTTATGTGGGGATATGAGTTTGGATTATGGAGACATTATGTTGTTGTAGTAGTTTTTCATTTTATGATGTAATGTAAACTTATGAACGTATCTAGTGTTTCCAAGGCTACTAAACCAATCGGTCTTTTGAGATTTGATCTTTCTTGTGATCATGCCAATGTTATGTAATAATGCACCGACTCTGGGTAACTAGGGTCGGGGCGTTACAGTTGGTATCAGAGGATGTTTAGTACAAACCTTGGAAGTTAGATTTAGATAAACTCTGATTAGAGCACGTAGACCTAAGATGAACTTTGAGGATTAGTATAGAAGAACTTCCTAGAATTTTGGTATTGTAGAGATTTTGTGAGTTTTCCGAGCAATACATCCCTGTCTGGATACGAGAAGGTAGAGGCGGCTCTGGAACAGATGTACCTAGGGGTAAAACCCGAAAACACCGCTTTGAGCTAGACTCGAATGGGAACTGGTGCACGACAACGGGCCTTGCTGCACTCTTGGTTACGACACTCCCGGGGGATATGCTTAGGATAACTCTCATTTTCTTTACAAATCATTTTGAAGGGATTATGAGTATATACTTCCTCAAAGAAAACATTCTTATGATTATGGATTATATCCATAAATAGTTCAATTTATGTTAAGTGTTTTATAAGTATGGGATTATGTATTTTGATTCATAAACTGATCTAGTTTATGCCATTGTTTAGAAATGGCGCCTAGTGGAAGAAATGGAAACCGTATCAATGCACGCACTCCATGTAGGGATTGCCCTCCTGCTCAAGATAATTATAGTGGGGCTGGTGATGCAACTGGTGCTAATCAGCTAATCACCATACTGGGACAACTTACTCAGGTTATGAATAATAACCTTACCCGTATGGAGCACCCTGATCCGCAGCGTGGAGGATCAATGTTAGATCGATTCATGAGGCAACAACCACCAACGTTCAATGGGAATACAAATACCTTAGTATCTAAGCAGTGGATAAATTCCCTAGAGAAAATATTTCAGGCTTTGGGGAGCAGTGAAAGGGAAAAAGTTATCATGGCAGTTTACCACCTCACTGGAGATGCTGATCAATGGTGTTCATTGATTCAAAACATGAAGGAAGATGATGAAGTATCAAATATGGAATGGAGGGAGTTCAAAGATCTGTTTTTAGAAAAATACTTTCCTCGCGACCATCGAGCAGATATGGAAAGGCAATTTCTGGGTCTGAGACAAAAGGAGGATGAGAATGTCACAAAGTATGAGGATAACTTTACAAGGTTAGCGAGGTATGCTGGAGATTATATTCGCAACCCAAGAAGTAAGATTGATCGTTTCTTTGATGGGTTAAAACCATTTCTCCGTCGAGCATTAGTCTCGCAATCCTTTTAATCGTACGAAGACATTGTCTCATGTGCTATCAAGACCGAAAAGGAATTCTCTAAGTCTTATGACTTTAAAGCAAAGAAAGAAAAGAAGATACCTGCTGATCAATCTGGGAATGGAAATAAGGGGAAGAAGGGAAAGGTTGAATATCCATCTTGTGGTAAATGCGGGAAGAAAAATCCTGGTACTTTCTTGAAGGGAATGGGAGTCTGTTACAAGTGTGGTGAAAAAGGCCACCAAGCTCGTGATTGCTAGGGGAAGAAGGAAGCTACCAACGTTCAGTGCTACAATTGCAGGGAGATGGGGCATTATGCAAATGCATGTCCTAAGCGTCAAGAGAACTTACCTCAGAAAAGGCCAAGGGATCAAGGCCAGGCTTATGCTATCACTACTGCAGAGGTAGAAGCTCCAAAAGACGTGGTGGCAGGTAATTTAATGGTTTCCTCAAGTTTAGAAAATGCATTATTTGACTCTGGATCGTCGCATTGTTTCATATCTTCCCAGTTTTCTAAGAAAATTAGATATTTCCAATTTGATTTAACAAGGGAGTTGTCAGTTAAAACTCCTAAGGGAAGTATCATTGCAACAAAGTTTTGTGAATCAGTCCCCATTAGAGCACATAAATGTTCATTATCTGCTGATCTCATCGTCATACCTATGATTGAGTTTGACATAATCCTCAGTATGGACTGGATTTCAGACTATGATGCGAAGATTTATTGTAAGAAGAAAGAGGTTACTATTCTTGATGATAATGATAAGGAACACCTTATCTTTAGAGCAGAATCGTCACCACCTAATTCTTATTTAGATCCACCCTCAATAGCTCAACTAAATTCAATTATTGGGGAGTAAGAGAATGAAATAACTGCGGGTGAGGAAAGGAATGTTCAAATAGAGGATGTACCTGTTGTGAAAGAATTTTTAGATGTATTTCCGGAATATTTACCTGGACATCCTCCAGAACGAGAAGTTGAGTTTTCCATTGATTTAATTTCTGGATCAAGGCCTATATCAAAGACCCCTTATAGAATGGCCACTGTAGAATTATTTGAACTAAAGAAACAACTAGAGGAATTGAGTAATAAGGGATTTATTCTCCCTAGTGTTTCTCCATGGGGAGCCCCTTTTCTTTTTGTTAAAAAGAAAGATGGATCTATGAGGTTATGTATCGACTACAGGGAGATCAATGCTATAACGATAAAGAACAAGTATCCCCTACCTCGTATTGATGATTTATTTGACCAACTGCATGGAGCTCAATACTTTTCAAAGATTGACCTTCGATCTGGATACCATCAGTTGTGTGTGAAGAAGGAAGACATTCCAAAGATAGCATTTCGAACCAGGTACGGGCATTACGAGTTTACTGTAATGCCGTTTGGATTGACTAATGCACCTTCTGTATTCATGGATCTGATGAATAGAGTTTTCAAGGAGTATCTCGATGAATTTGTGGTGGTATTTATTGATGATATCTTGGTATACTACAAAACCTACGAAGATCATGAAAATCACTTGCGCATTATCTTGAAGACTCTGAGGAGGCATGAATTATATGGGAAGTTTAGCAAGTGTGAATTCTGGCTTCATGGGATTTCTTTTCTTGGCCATATTGTCTCTAAAGATGGAATCTCTGTTGATCCTTCTAAGACCAAGGCAATCCAAGAATGGACAGCACCTACGAGTATAACTGAGGTACGCAGTTTTATTGGTTTGGCAGGTTATTATCGACATTTCGTCCAGAATTTTTCCCGATTGGCTAACCCATTAACGAAGCTCACACGTAAAGGGGTTAAATTTGTTTGGACAAAAGAGTGTGAAGAATGTTTTGAAGAACTGAAGAAAATATTAGTCAATGCTCCTATATTGACTCTACCATCGGGGAATTATGGGTTCGTTATTTATAGTGATGCATCAAAGAAAGGACTTGGCTGTGTCCTTATGCAGAATGATAGAGTTATTGCCTATGCATCACGACAGTTGAAAATTCCTGAACAAAACTATCCTACTCATGATCTCGAGTTAGCAGCTGTGATCTTTGCTTTGAAGATATAGAGGCACTACCTCTATGGTGAAAAATGTGAGATTTATACTGATCACAAGAGTTTGAAGTATATTTTCTCACAAAAAGAACTCAACATGAGGCAAAGGAGATGGCTTGAATTACTCAAGGATTATGATTGTACGATACACTACCACCCGGGGAAGGCAAACAAGGTGGCAGATGCTTTGAGTAGAAAAGACCATGGAGTTTTGAACAATATGAGAATTGAAAGGGATCCAATTTTCATGGATCTAGTGAAGATGGACATGGGAATAACCAGGGAAGGTGAAACATCAATGCTTTTTCAAATGGTTGCCAAACCATATTTACTAGAAAGGATTAAGAGTTCTAAGACCGATGATGAAGAATTCCAAAAGAAGATTAAAGTTGTGAATGATGGGAGATTGAGAGACTTTGTGTATGAAGATGGAATTTTGAAATTCGGGAAGAGACTTTGTGTTCCCGATTTACCTGATCTAAAAAGGGAATTGCTGGATGATGCTCATAGTTCCAATTTATCTATACACCCTGGGAGCACAAAAATGTATAGATATTTGAAGGAACATTTTTGGTGGGACAACATGAAGAGGGAGATTGCTGATTTTGTGTCAAGATGTATGGTTTGTCAACAAGTGAAAGCTGGAAGGCAACAGCCTGGAGGAGTCATGCAACCTCTTCCCATACCGGAGTGGAAATGGGATAATATTACGATGGACTTTGTCATGGGGCTACCAAAGACTCCTAGAAGGAATGATGCAATATGGGTTATTGTTGATCGTCTTACCAAGTCAGCACATTTTCTTGCTATAAGAGAAGATCTACCCCTGGAACGTCTAGCAAGACTATATATTAATGAAGTTGTGAGACTTCATGGAGTACCCTTATCAATTGTTTCTGATCGTGATCCCCGTTTTACTTCAAGATTTTGGAAAAGTCTTCAGAAATCCCTGGATACTGAACTTCATTTGAGCACTGCTTACCACCCTCAGACAGATGGACAATCAGAACGAACTATTCAGACCTTAGAAGACATGTTGAGATCTTGCTCACTTGACTTTCAGGGTATGTGGGATCAATATTTACCACTGGTAGAATTTTCCTATAACAATAGCTTCCATTCGAGTATTCAGATGGCACCATATGAAGCGTTATACGGAAAGAGATGTCGTACACCAACCTGTTGGGATGACGTCGGTGAAAGAAAACTTGTAGGTCCAGAATTGGTGGAGGAAACGATGGAAAAGGTGAAGGTAATCCAAAATCACATCAGAGCAGCTCAAAGTAGGCAGAAGAGCTATGCCGATAATCGAAGGAAGGATTTGGAATTTCAAGTCGGTGATCATGTTTTCCTGAAGGTATCTCCGTGGAAGGGAGTCATACGTTTTGGTAAGAAAGGTAAATTGAGTCCCAGGTACATCGGACCTTTCGAAATTCTAGAACGAATTGGGGTTGTAGCTTACCGATTGGCAATGCCGCCAAGTCTCTCCAAAGTTCACGATGTGTTCCACGTATCTCTGTTGAGGAAATACATGCCTGATCCAACGCATGTACTCACCTATGAGGAATTAGAACTGGAACCCGATCTTTCCTATTGTGAAGAGCCCGTCAGGATTCTTGATACGAGAGAACAAGTACTGAGAAACCGGACGACGCGTCTGGTAAAAGTTTTGTGGAGAAACCATAAGATGGAAGAGGCAACGTGGGAACCCGAGGAACTTATGATGAAGAACCACCCGAGTCTTTTCATGCGATAGTATTCTAGAAATTTCGAGGACGAAATTATTTGAAGGAGGGGAGAATGTAACACCCCAAGCTTCTACGGTACGCTTCTCTTTGAATAATGCGATAACGTGTGTTGTACGCAACACCGAGTTCTAACAACCAATCAAACTAGCCGTTATGAATAGTAATACCTAATTTTTAAAATTATATATATTTAATATTTCAAAATGGACTTCATTTTTGGATTCGGAATATCTAATTTAGCCTAAGGTGAAATTTTGGTACTTTACGGATAACTTTCATATTTTGATGAATAGTGAAAATTACTAAATTTTAATTAAAAACAACTTTTTTAATCAAAATAATTAATAGTGATAAATTATGAATTTTAGTAGTTTTAAAGTATATTTAGAATATATTTTTACCATTTAATATAATGTTGGTCATTGGACATAATTTTACAATTAAACCAAACATAAACAAGTGTCAATCTTTTGATAGTTATTATCTCTTAAAAACACGCTTTTTGTTTTGACAACGGGAATTAATTTTAAATTAATTTCTGCCACTTATGTGTTTTGAATTTATAAAAATGGATTCCATATTTGGAATCAGGGTGTCCAAATTGTGTAAATAGGTAACTTTTATTTTTAGACATTTTGAATAATTACTGCGGTAAATATTTTATTTACCATGGTTAAGGGTAAATCCGGTAAATAAGGGTTAAAAAAAATAATATTATAATAAAACTAAATTACCCTAAAACGTGTCTTAACCCTATTGGTTGATACATGGTCGACCATGGGCATCTTTCGGTCGATTTTGGGACCCCATGGATCCACTTGTAAGTGATAATGACACTTTATTTTAATTAAGTTAAAATGAATACAAAAATGACACAAGCATATATCTTTTAGAAAAACAATTGTTACATAGGGTTATATATGTTGGATTTTAGATTATAAATATTCATTAGAAATATAAACAGATATCCTACATAATTATATTTTATTTATAATTTTTAGACATTAAATACGTTATTTTATTTATGACACAATGATGATGAAGTAATTACTATAATAGTGAAAAATTAAAATAATTGATATTATAAATACCCAAATAAATATAATATTAAACTTTTAATGAATTAAACTAATTTTCTAGGATAATATGATATATTAGGATTGATTTAATTGACTTTGTTCGAAGTAATCAATCTGTTATGAGTTTCACAAAAATCAACTATTGAATAGTGTCAAAATTGACATAAAAGAGTTCTTAAAACAAATTTTATATTATTAATTGATATTAAATTCATAAAAATCTAAGGTTCGGCCAAGAGACTTATATCATGATATTTTCATCATTAATGGACCACTTGGGGGTCGCTTGGATGTATATAGTAAGTTTATTAACCATATTATATAAAAATACAAAGAGACATTGTAAAAGTGAAACTAATTAACTTAGAGTTAATACTTAAATATAAGGTTAATATAAGTACCCAAACCTGTCTAAATTCTATTGGTTGATTGGTTTTCGACCTATCCCCACCTTAACCTTTGAATAATCAACTTTGGAGCCATTAGAAACCGAATATGAATTTATTATAAATTAATATTTCTAGCTTTTCCAAAGGTGCCCCTCACCCCTCTTATAAAAGGGAACTCCTCCTTATCATTTCTTCACACCTTTAAAGCCTTTTGGTTCGGCCAAACTATGCCAAAATACTCTCCCAACATCCCTCAATACAACCTAGAGGCCTTAGTTTGATCAGAAAGCCAACCTAAGGAGCCCTTTTGATCAAATCAAAAGGAAGAACCCGAAGAAGAGGTAATGTTTTCACCACCCCTTTTCAAGTTCCTTTCTTCTTCCACTTCTTCTTTCTTTGTTCTTACCATTCTAAAATAATAACTCCAGTATCTTACATATACTGTGATGTTATTATAAATATGGTACAACCATATTCAGCATTCTATCCACCCTTTGAATAACATGTCACCATACGTGCGTACGTACGGCTTACCGTCTCCACGTCGTGGTGTAATTGTTATTCAATATATTATTATTTGGATGGGTATAATAATGATGTGTAACTCATGTAAATAATAAATATAACATGTTAATGATTCTGTATATATGATATACCATCCATTTATATATTATTTTAATATCAAAAGAATGATATTGTCGCTCGTGCGTACGTACGGACTACCGTCTCCACGAACGCGATGAGATTCATTCTCCATCGTATCCATTCAAGTATAATTATCATTTTAAGATTTAAAAATGATGTTTAAGGACTTGATATCATTCTGGATATGAATAAGATACAACAAACATGTCTTATGTAACAAAACATACAAAAGAAAATGAGTAAGTTAACACCCGAAACGACGATAATTCTAAGATATTATTAAAAGATCATATATGATATCATATTAATATATATGATTCTTGTATAATTTAATAACAATTATTTCACCATTATACAGGAGGTTAACCTACCCCAACAAAGGAAAAGTACAAGGTAAGGGTTATTTCACAATCTCTTCATTATCCGAGGTTGTTTATACGTAATAATCTACTGGGATTTCTTTATCATCCACATCCATGTTTCTTCGAAATGTATTTCAAAACATATTTACAAGAATATGGGTTAAAGTAATTTATACCCTTGGTTGACTTGTTATAAGAGGTTTATAAAGGAATCTTTCCGTCGTTTTCAAAACAAGGTCCTTTTTAACCTTTTCGACAGAATTAAGGTAAGAATGTTTTTTTTAACTTATACGGCGGGTGCGGCTATTTTCCACCGTTATAAAATCTTCAAAGCTTCCCTTACAAGCTTATAAGAATATTTTCAAAGAAAATGTTTTATTTTATATGGATCTTAAAGGATTTCAAAATAAAAGGAGATATTTCTTTTAAAAGAATTTTGATTTCATCTATGTCAACATCCTTTGATGGATTTTAAGATTATTTGAATTTGATTTATTATGATACAAAAATTCTATATTGTATTGAAGGTTTTGTGATATGTTTGACTGTGTATGTGCTATTTTTATACCATTCATAGTTTATGGTGAAAGTATTGACATTTCGTATGCTAGTTTTAATACGAATGTTTATGTTATGTTTAAACCTTTTCATATGGGAATGCATTGGACTTAATATGTGACGGGTGAAGCCCGCTATAGCTCCTCGATGCATCGGTAGGTCTCATGAGACAAAATAGTATCTTGGCACAAGGCCTTGACAAAATCTTATTTGTAGTCTTGGCACGAGGCCTTGACTATGTGGTTATGATAGTCTGGCATTATGCATTCCATCATTATGAAAGTGGTTATTGATTTTGCATGTGATTATTCAATTAGTAGAATAACCATGTGAATAAGTAAATGGCATTATTTCATTTTATTTATGCCATACTATGTTAAATGTTCAAGTTTAAAAGTCTTTTGTTTTAATTATACATTGCCTTAAATGTTTATTCTTATTTATGAAAGTTTCCGCTATATTGTTATCCTTACTGGGCATTTGAGCTCACCCCTTTTCTATGTTCTATTTTTCCCAGGAAGTGAAGAAGTAAATTATGAATGACCTACAGGGATGTTATGTGGGGATATGAGTGTGGATTATGGAGACATTATGTTGTTGTAGTATTTTTTCATTTTATGATGTAATGTAAACTTATGAACGTATCTAGTGTTTCCAAGGCTACTAAACCAATCGGTCTTTCGAGATTTGATCTTTCTTGTGATCATGCCAATGTTATGTAATAATGCACCGACTCTGGGTAACTAGGGTCGGGGCGTTACATTGGGAACTCTATCCATTACATATTCTTTTAACTCACACACAAGTGAGGGGTAAAATGGGGTTTTCATAAAAGAAGCCATGGGCATGCATTCCCTACATATTAATGAGTAGAAGACACACATGCCAACAATTTTAATTTAATAAATAAATTAAAATGGAACCAATCACATTCAATGGTCTTCTCTATCTCATGATCATCTACATAAGTGCAACGAATTACACATTTAATAAAACTAGCATTCAATTCTTTAATAGTTCTTATTAAGATAAATTATGCTCGAATTGATTAATTATTACCCTTAATTAATGAATCCTTTTTATCTTAATACTTTTCTGAATTTTTTTGAGATTCTCATCCATAACCTTGTACATAACTTGTACCCTGAAAGCAACCTGATGAATACCCATCCAAAACTACACATCATGTATTTATACTTGTATACACTTTATTCTTTGTAACATGTAGCATGAATGCATAATTATAATTATAATAAAACTCATACATGATGTGAAAATCTTTGAACATTATGCAGATGTTAATTAAACACACACACACGCACACACATATATATCAAACACCTATCACTTTTTGTTTCCCGGCTTTACGCCCACAAGAAGGTACATGTATCAAGGGTTACATAATATAATAATAAAATTTTAAATCTGTGTAATCTGGAAACAGTACATGGCGTGTAGATCCGACTACATGATGTGTACCCTCCTCACCGTCCATCTGAAGTACATGTCTCGGAAAACAGCATGTGAGGTGTACTTCAGAAATATTTAGAGTGCACAGTGTGTCCAGTGGGCCACATGCTATGTAGACTCTACATTACATAGTCACCAAGCTGGAAACCTGTGTATGGGATACATGACTTGACCCTAACCCAAAGGTAATACACACCATGTTCAGTGGGCCACACAACATGTAGTCCAGATGATCGTACTCCAGTTTTTTATAGTTAAAACGTGGTGTAATAATTAACTACAATGCATGTCATTAATGCAAACTACTTGAGTAATTTTTGAATTACTCTTTATGCATTGAACACAAATACACAACATGTAGATCCAACTACATAGTGTGTACTATTGTGTTATTTGGATAGAACCATTGGTGCCTCCTAATGAGATCCTTGATTTTATTTTAATCATAAAATTATTCATTTCTATTAGATCTATGAGAAACAATAAGGGAGGAATAGATCTTAAAATTCAGATTACAATAATGATTACACATTAATTGAAAAGATAAATTATTAAAGCGTAAATCATAAATGAATTATTTAAATAATTATAAACAAAAATATAAACCCCCTCTGATACCACTTGTAGGTTTTGGGCACAGTGAAAGCATAGGATGGGCATGTACCCAACTTTAAAAATTTCCATAATCGATGATTAATTTGGGATAAATACGATGATAGACACCAGTATCCATGGAATTGAATCAATGATAAAAGAAAAAGGATAGAACCCAGAACTGAGAAGAGAGTATTGACATATTTTTTTTATAATTAAATTAATTAAATTATAGAATTGACTCCTAGGTGATTCTTTCTTCATTGATGTGTCTAACCATGGGTCCAATGTGTGTCTTTGTTGCAATTTATAATCCAAGGATAGTAATCCTCTAGTAGTGATCCACATGTGCTCCACATATCTTCAGACGTCACTGAAGGAGTCTCTGGGTGCTAGCGCAGAAGATCCTTACACTTGTTATGTCCACCTTCGATCACCTTGAGAATCACTTCCAAATAATTCTCATTGATCTAGTAGAGGAGGAACTATCTTGTTCTTGAGAGTGTTCTTGGAGAGGGAAGATTTATCTAGGCTCGAGAGATTTTCTCCAAGAATGTTGTGCCCATAATGATTTTGTTAGCCAGTCGAATGAACCCTTAGCTAATTTAGATAATAATAACATAACATAGAATTTAATTCACTAGGTAATAATAAATAATTAGCACATGTTCCATTACTTAATTTATTATTCAATGTGAAACCCCATGTCAAATAATAATAGTAATGCTATTATTTCCATGACATGTTCTTAACTTGCATGTTATATTTAAATATTATTTAACCAAATAATATTTAATATTATTTCTCAGTGGGCCCAGAAATTGGTCTGTTAATCCTCCTCAATATTTACCAGGCCTTGAATAATGACTATTTATTTATTAAATAAATATAACCACATTATTCACCGATAAATAAATATTATGTCCACAATATATTCTCTCGAATAACTAGAAATGAATTTTTTTATCAAGAATAATTGAATAATTATTAAACCACAACCTGGAATAATATTTATTCAACTTTTTAAATAAATAAATTATTTAACTGAGATATTGGATACACTTAGTGTGTGACCCTCTAGGCCTCTTTCTCATTTTCATTAGGCAGGTTTGCCTAAAGTCTAAGATTAGTATCTAGCAATGGGTCAAGGCACCCAAGAGAAAGAAGTTGATGTCATAATGACATGTCACCTCATATAAAATATTGCCATGTAATATAATCCATTTGTCCTGATATCTCTAATCAAGTGGGTTGCATGAAAGTTCCATCAACCCATGTGCTCGATTTCTCATTCTTTGAATTATTGAAATTGAACTTACCAAGAGAACACAATGGCTATGGATTTAGTTAGGCTATACCAATTCCATCAAAAGGCATGAGATATCTACTTCTGTAGAAGTGAAAAATCCTTTCTTTTATTATTCATTAATTTAGTATTACTCATGATGCACCCAACATATCCAACCTCACCACAAACATATGTCATCATAATTTTCGTCAATACATCTAAGTGTGTGAGTCATAATACCCATTAATAATAATCTTAAAGTCCAAGGACCAATACACACATCCGCAGATATAGACATCCAATGACACTTATGAATGTGGATTTTCTACTGGTAGGTCTTGTTCTCATAATATCCTTATGGATATTACCAAGGGATCACACCATGAGAAGGTGCCTCAATGTTTCATGAGTCCCCACCCTGATAGCATGTATCATTTATGTCCCTTAAAATTATATCATCCGGCCATAGAACATATATTCAAGAATAGTGTCATGGAACTTTCGGGTTCTCATCATAGTAGAGATCAACTATGACCTTTTAGTGTGATAGATATTCTTAGTACATTATCACATACTATGTCATGTAGAATAACAATCATGATGTGATAAAGAGTTTATTAATATTCATCCAATGAATACTGGGTTTATCATTAAGTACAAAGAATTTGGTTTCTAGGGCACCAAATCCACCAATAATAAATGATTAAGAAAGCCTAACAATCATATACTAAGTACTCATATTCTAAATAGGCCACCACAATCCTAAACTATACATGATTCAACTCCATACTAGAATGATGATCAATATATTGGAAAAGAACAAAAACTATCCATAAGGATATCAACATATCTCATGATGTATTCATGGCATCGAATCTTGGGTATGGCCGCAAGGAAAACTAGTGATCACATGCTTAGTATCCTCAAGGCATCGAGTTTCAGCATGTCTACTTAGTATCCACAAGGAATCAAGTTCTAGTAGGGAAATAAGGCTAATGATCTCTTACCATGGGTATGATTCCAACATCATCTTCCCCACACATCAAGCTCACTCCCCGTATAATGGATAATCATACCACGATGGTCCACATGTTTTAAAAAACAATAATAATACCTAAAAAGTCATGGTATATAGATAACATGATAAATAATATAAGCAAGACATAACATGTCATTTTGAGAAATATAGTAGAAACAAAAACACATGTAATCATAATCAAGATTAGTCAAAAATCTAGAAGAAAACTCATGGAATCAAACATCATAAACAAGTCTCATGGGACACACACACACACTAACATGATATAACAATAAATCATAGAAAAAAACAAGCCAACACAGAAACCATGCCATGAAAACAAGTGTATACAAGATCCCCAAAAGGTAAGGAAGTTCCAACCTAAAGGTAAGTGATGAGTAAATCAAAATTTCATCAAGGATCAAAGAATGAACACATATCACACCCATGAATAATGACACACACATCAAGTATGTCTAGATATAATTATAGTTCACTAAGAATAGATTTATAATGGACTCTCAAGATAATTCCAAGTCAAGAACTCATTATAGAATCACATACCTTAAGGCGTCTATCAATAGGATCAATTATGAGGTATATCAAGGAAGGAATTACAAAATCACAAAATCCATCATCGATTATAGAATGAATTTTGAAGTCATTATTGATTCTAGAATAGGGACTAGGGTCTATCCAATGATCACTGATCCATCCCCAATCCACAAATGGAAAATAGATTAAAGATGATAATCAAGAAGAATGATATCTCATGATGATTATTCTAAATAAGATTACTTGGAAATGTCACCATTTCTTAAAGAATTAAGCTTCGATCAAGGGAATACATCATTGACACATTTATGTAACAAAAAATCTACCATGAATTCGTCAATAAATTAATGTTCTATCATCGATCTACTATCAAGATGAGGTTTATGATGATGATTCAATAACACTTACCTGTTGAACACTCATTGTTGAATGTAGATCTCAGTTTGATCAAGAAACGATTTCAAATTGATATATTTTTCACTAATATATGAATAAAGGAGAGATTCATCATTGAATAATAAAGGAAAATATCAATACAACATTGATCCATACACATATCTTATGTAGGAAGAAGGATTTGGCATAGATCTAGAGAAATAACTCACCATCCTAACTTCACAGATCGGTAAAAGGTTTTAAAGAAAAGGGGAGATGTATTAGAGTATAAGAAACAAGGGTAGGTCTCATATTTGAAATGGATTAATGGGGTTCATATTTGGGAGTTAAAGGAGGTTCAAAATGTGTGGCATTAAAATATCATGGGGTGAATTAATTTCACCCATGAACTGGGAGAACTCATTGGATGGTGGGGTTTACTATAACCATAAAACCCACTCAAACCCCACCTACCAGTTGGTGGCTATTTTCCTACCAAAAAAATCCAATACCTTCTCTAAAACTCCAACAACCAATTATTGAACCCTTAGCCTCCAAAATCTATCCTCTAAAGCATCCATATTAGATAATAACAAAAGTTAAAGTAATTATTATAAACTCAAAATATCTCAAACATTGAAATAAAATGAAGATGTTACATATGATCTTCTTTTGATCGGTTAAGGGTGAACCTTAATGGTTTTTCCTCCCTCCCAAGGTCTGATAAATGGACTTAAAAATAAATTATTCTACTGTTTGAAACTACCATTTCTCCTTTCCATATAAATTATATTTTTTCATTTCACTTTATATACACTAATTATAACAGTAAAATTATTACCAACAGTCATAATTACCAATGGTCATGTTAATAAATAGTCATATTGACCAATATTCAGGTAAAATTCAGATCCTAATGGCCACTTTTCATTTTATACCCTATATATACTCTAGAATTCTCATAACTCAACATTTATTAATTCTCTTATAAAAGTTATTTACTTAACCTAATAATTTCTATCATATTCCTAACTTGTCAATTTATTTTTACTATTTTTATAGTATGAGTGATATTCATTGGATAATTTAATCCTATAGAGTTTACCTTAGCATGTGCATTATACTTTTTCATTTATTTCTATGTATTATTTCTTGATTTTATAGTCAATATTAATTCATGATATATAATGTTCTTATAAAATATAATATTATTTCTATGTACTTCTATTGTAAAACATAATAAAATAGTCATTATGATACATGAGTTATTTTATTAAGGAAAATTTTGGGCCATAACATTTCCCCCCTTAATAAACTTCATCCTCAATTTTTTTCCCTACCTCAAAAAAAGAAGGGGTATTTCTCCTTCATATATCTTCAGGCTCCTAGTTTTCTTCTTTAAACTTATGATTTATCCACAAGACTTTCATGATTCAGGTTTTCTTTTTCCTCAACAATTGTTCCATTTCATCAAGAATATGGATTGGTTTTTCTTTATATGATATGACAGGTTCCAATTCCATATCATTTGTGTCTAGTATATCTGTTGGGTCTGATATGTACTTTATTAACATGGACACATTGAAGATGTCAAAGATATTGAAAATATTTAGAGGTAGTGCTACCCAATAGGCAACTGATCCAACATGCTCCATAATCTTAAATGGTTCAATGTACCTTGGACTCAATTCATCTTTCTTTACAAACTACATGAACCCTTTCCATGGTTATATTTTTAGGCATACATGATCCATAACATGAAATTCTAATTCCTTACTTCGATTTTTAGCAAAACTCTTTAGTCAAATATGAGAAGCCTTGATATGTTTTTAGATCACTTTTATTTTCTCCTTAATTTCTTTCATAATATCTAGTCCCAATAGTTTTCCTTCTCCAACATTATACCAACATGATGTAGTTAAACACCTCTTCCCATAAAGTTCTTCATAAGGAGACATTTGAATTCTCAAGTGAAAACTATTATTATAGAATAATTCAACAAGTGAAAGATGTTGGTCCCAACTCCCTTGAAAATCAACTGAGATATCCCTTAAAATTTCTTCTAATATTTTAATAGTCCTATCAAATTTCCTATTAGTTTGAGGATGATAGGCTACACTAATATTTACTTTAGTATCCATATCCTTTTGAACTCTCCTTTAAAACTTAGAAGTAAATATTGGATCACAGTCTGAAATAATTGACAATGGTCCCCCATGAAGTCTAAAAAATTATTGAATATATAGGAGAACAAGGAAATCAAGAGATAAATATTCTAGTATTGTGATAAAGTGAGTAGACTTTGTTAATATATCAATTATTACCCATATATAATTGTTTTCTTTGGATGTCTTCAGAAGTACAACAACAAATTCCATAGTGATATTGTCCCACTTCCATATAGGTATGGGTAGTAGTTTCAATACTCCTTTGGTTATTTTTCACTCTAATTTTACTTATTGAAATACCAAAATTCATGTAGTATGGTCAACATTATCCCTTTTTATGTTATCCCACCAATAATGATCTTGCTGATCCCTGTAAATTTTGGTACTTTTAGGATGTATAGAGAAAATAGAGTTGTGAGATTTATCCGTCAGCTCTTTCTTTAACTTTTTAATAGATAGAATATTTAGCCTTGTAAAAAACCACAATAATTCTTGTCGATCAACATTTAACTCAAAAATATTACCATTTTCACAGCTTCTATCTTCTTTTATATCTTAGGATCATCTCTTTGTTCTTTATTGATCTTCTCCAGTAATAATGGTCAGGAAATCATTTAGGATAGGATTGATGATGTATCTTCCCTTATGACTCCCATGTCTATATTTACTATGTTTTTTTATCAATGGATATCCTTAAATACTAATTATTATAAGAACTCGAGGTTCTTTCCTACTTAACACATCAATAATTTTGTTTGCTTTTCCAGGGTGATAATGGATAGAACAATCCTGGCCCTTAATAACTTTTAACCATATCCTTTTTCTCATGTTCAGTTCCTTTTGTGTGAATATATAATTCAAAATCTGGTGTTCGGTGTATATATCACACTTCTCCCTATAAAGATAGTGTCTCTATATCATTAATTAAAAGATAATCACAAATAACTCCAAATTATGGGTAGGATAATTAGGTTTAGAAGGCTGTAACTATCATGATTCATAGGCAATCACTTTTTCATCCAAGTTCCTTTAATGATACATCACTATAAATGATAGATCGTTTCCCATTAAAGGGTAAAGTTATCATAGTTTCACTAACCAATCTCTTCTTTAGTTCATGGAAACTTTATTCACACTCATTTATCTAGATACACATAACTCCATTTTGAGTTAACTTGGTTAGTGAATTAGAAATTCATGAAAAGTTTTTCACAAACCTTATACAGTATCCTTATATACTAAGAAAACTATAAATATATATTACTATTGTAGGATTTGGCCACTCCTCTAGGACCCTTTTATTTTCTAGATCCACTAAGATTCCTTTACCGGTTATGATGTATCCTAATAATGTGACTTGTTGTAACCAGAAATGACATTTGTTTAATTTACCAAAAATATTATCTTTTCTTAGATTTTATAATATAACCCTTAGGTGGTCCTCATGCTTCTCATGAATTTTGGAATACATCAGAATGTCATCAATAAAGACCACCACAAATTTATCAGGGTAGTCCCTAATTACTCTATTTATTAAATCTATAAATATGGAAGAATCATTATTCAATCCAAATGGAATAAATACCAACTCATAATGTTAATATCATATTCAAAAGGCAGTCTTTAGGATATCTTCTTTTTTCACCCTCAACTGATGATACCCTAATCAGAGGTCAATCATAGAGAAGAATTAAGCCCCAGAAAGCTGGTTGAACAAATCATAAATCCTTGGAAAGGGTATTTTTTATTTAGTGTAATCCCATTAAGTTATCTATAAGAAATGAATATCTGTATTAATTTATCCTTCACTTCACAAATAGAACATGTTATCCCTATGGAGACACACTTGGTCGAATAAGATTATACTCTAAAAGATCTTGAAATTGATTCTTTAATTACTCCAAATCCATATATTCCATTATATATGGGGTCTTTTTTATTGTCTTGGATCTTGATATGAGTTAAATTTATAACTCTACCTATATTTCTAGGGGAGGTCCAGATAACTCTTTAATAAATAGATCAATGTATTATCAAATGGTGGTTATATTACCCATATTTATACTTTATGTTTCTTTTTCTTCTTCACCCATCATTTCCATAAATATGGAAACATGAGGGGGTTATTTTCAAGAATCATATTGGGATATATATAATTTGAATATAATTATAGGATATCCCTTTAATACAATTAAAATTTCCTTGCTTCTATAATTGATCTTGACATTATACTTTGACAACCAATCCATCCCAAGTTTTATGTTGAACTATACCATTGGAATAAACACTAGGTTTTTAGAGATATTTTACTCACCAAAGTTAATAGGGGAATCTCTATATATATTTGATGCTTTAATATTTCATCCATAAGTTTTAACTAACAACTCTACCACTAGAAGTTCAAGGTTTAACTTTATATTATTTGCAAACTTGAATGAAATAAAAGAATGTTTAGAACTAGAATCAAATAATGTACTTTCTATCTTTGAGTGTATTATGAGTGTACATTCCAAAACATCATTTGGATCCTTTACTTCAGCCCACATGATTGAAAATGTAAAACCTTTATCTCTTGGCCTCTGTTGGTTTTGATGGTAGTTTTCCTCAATTATCTTCTAATTTGGGCATTGATTAGAAAAATTTACATGATCCCCACACTTAAGGAATTACACAATAGGTTGTACTTATACTGTATTCCCTTTATCATTGGAATTCAAATATTTAGGCTTTAAATATCCATAATAATTTCAAGCCATATGTTCATATCTTCCACACTTTTAGCACTTTCCACTTTCTTATATACAATTCCATGAATTCTTCTTCCCACAATTATTACACATGGGTAGTTGTTTTTTCTTTCCTTCTATTCTATGGTTGAAATTATTTCTGAAATTTGGATCCATCCTCTTCTTATTTTCATTATTTCCATGATATCACTATAAATCTCCGAAATCTATTTCTACTTTGAGAGCACACCATATTATTTCTTCATAACTCCTAAATTCTCTAATTGTTATATCTTTCTGCATATGTGATTTTATCCCACCAAATAATTGGTCAATCTTCCCATAAAAATCAATAATAATGCATGAAGATTATCATGAAAACCTTGTAAATTTCATCTCATAATTCCCCACTGATTTATTTTCCCTCTATTTAAACTTTGGGAAGTTTCTATCCATATTGGTTCAGAGGGTATGAGGAAATAAACTTATTGAAAAAATATTTTTTAAATTCTTCCCAATCCATGGATTTCACCTCATCCTTTGGATTTATGTTCTTGATCAGTGTCTTCTACTGATTATATTCTATATATAATTGATATACTACTAATATAACTTTATCTTTCTCATAAAAATATAGTATAGAAAATATATTTTCTCTGTTATTTATCCATTGTTCTATGATCAGTGAATTAGAAGTTCCACTAAAAATATATGGTGTTGACACATGAATGATTAAATTTCTGGTTGTTTCTTTCTTGGTGAATCTATATTCTACACATGGTTTAAGTTGTTATTCATGACTTAAGTTAACCAATTCATTATCATCATGAATTTTTCAACTCCGTATTCTATCATATTATGAAGACCATTATTGCACTACCCATCACATCTGTTATTTACCTAAGTCCTTCTATTTACCACCATTTTTCTAGAATAATAAAACTTAAGTGTGAAATTTTTTACTATTAGGAATCTTATAATAATAATTATAATGGAAAGATTAATACTAATACATTAAAATATCATGTTTCTAAGATGATATATTTCAAAATTCAAAAAAAGTTTATATTATCTATATATCCTTCATAATGTTTTTTTAAAAGCATGTGATTAACCAAAACATATCCCCCATGACAGTCAAAAAATTGTGCAAAAATTCCTCTGTCATTCACCAAGTGATGATTGAGTTAATACACAATCCACCCTTTTCAATGTTATTACCCATAGGTATATTTGTTCTAGATCCACATCCACTTGTAGTATCTAGATATGAATTTTATTGCTTGGAAACCACTCGCCTTATACTTCACCAAAATTTCCGGATTTTTTTCTATATTTAGACTTATCCCTAGGGTTTTCACTAATATTTTCTAGTCCCAATTTCCACAAATAACTAAACTATGCCTTTGATACCAACTACAGTGACCCACCTTTTGAATAAATTATTTCTAACATAATTCCTTAACAAAATATTTCATTAATAACTATAAATGACCTTTTGAGGATTAATGTCTTAGAAAATAGGTACATAACACATAAATTACATAAGGAAAACATAAACATTAACTTTATTTAATCCTCTTGAAATAATCCTTTATTATTCCATCCCAAGTCACCTCACTGCAATTAATTTCCTAGGGACATACATCGATAGAAAAGGGCGAGCATAAATCCTAGTAAGGGATACAAAAGGAAATGGAACATGAGCGATCATCATGGATAAAACATGAGGCATAATATGAGAACATAATAATAAATATATAATACATAACATGAAAATGTGTCTACAACATAAAATGAGACATTCATAAGAATATCACCACAGTTCATCACCGAGGTTTCATAAAACATATTACCAAGTTTATTCGCCAGGGTATCATAAACATGGAATATTTAGAGATTAATTGTTTATCCAATGAATTGGAGCGCTACCAGGGTTAACCCTTCATATGTATTAATTAATTTTTTCCACATCGATCATAATAAATAATTTCATTGAAAACTCATATATAATAAAGAACAAATTTCATATAAAATAATTAAAAACACAGGTGTTTAAAGACTTGAACTTTTCATCATTTTTAACCCATGAGAAGGGGATGTGGGTTTTATACATGTAAATACCCAATAAAAGAAGTATAATTAAATATATATGAATACCCTTGAATATAAATAGATTTGGGTATTCAAAAATGACTTAAGGATCATTTTATTAAAGTATGAAAACAATCTGAATGTGTTTAATCCGTTTTGAGTATGTCACATGTCTTTTTTTCGAAAATGTAAATTTAAACTGAAAACACACACTTTTAGTCATACTGGTCATATCGTGTGTCTTTTTGATGTGATAATGATTCCTACACATAAAAAAATACTTATAAATATTTTTTGTAAAGTATCAAGACAATTTGATCATGTTTTATTGGTTTTCAATGAGTAAAACACGTTTTTAACTAAATTATCGGTTTTAAACTGATAACAGAAACTTTAAGTCATATGGAACACTTTATATTGTATTGAGGTGTGGATAACTACTACACATCACAAATGAATTATGGATCATTTTTATAAAGTATTAAAACAATCAGAATGTGTTTGCTCAGTTTTTGAGTATGTGACATGTGTTTTTGAACTAAATAGTCAATTTTAAATAAAAGGACACACTTTGAGTCATACCGGTCATACCGTGTGTCGGGTTGACATGCGGTTGATTCCTACATGAAAAAATGACTTAATTTTTTTTCTAAATTATATAAAAAATACGAATGTGTTTTGTCAATTTTGAGTATGTCAGGTGTCTTTTTTACTAAAATACCAATTTAAACTGAAAACATGAACTTTGAGTCATAAAAGTTACATCATATGTCAGTTTGATGTGGGACTGATTCCTACACATCAAAAAAGACTTATGAATTGTTTTTATAAAGCATCAAGACAATCTGGGTGGGTTTTCTTAGTTTTTAGTGAGTGAAACGTGTTTTTAACTAAATTGTCAATTTTAAACTGATAATAGACACTTCGAGACATATCGGGCACACCGTGTATCAGATTGAGGTGATTCTAATTCCTACACGTCAAAAATGACTTATTTGTTATTTTAATAAAGTATCAAAACAATTAGAATGTGTTATATTGGTTTTGAGTATGTGACATGTGTTTTGAACAAAAATGTTAATTTTAAATAAAAGGGTACACTTGGAGTCATACCAGTCACATCATGAGTCAGTTTGATGTGTGGTTGATTTCTATATGTCATAAATTACTTAAGGATCATTTTACGAAAGTATCAAAACAATCCAAATGTGTTTTCTCAGTTTTGAGTATGTCATGTGTCATTTTTACTAAAATTTCAATTTAAACTAAAAACATTCACTTTGAGTCATATCGGTCACATTATGTATTAGTTTGATGTGAGACTGATTCCTATATGTCAAAAATGAATTTTGAATTGTTCTCCTAAAGTATCAAGACAAAATGAACATGTTTTATAAGTTTTCAATGATCAATACAAGTTTTTAACTAAATTGTCAATTTCAAACTGATAAAGGACACTTTGAGTCATACCAGGGATACCATTGTTAGGTTAGAATATACAAATATACACAAGAGGGGGGTGAACTGTGTCTTTTCAAATTATTTTAAAACTATACTTCTTGATGTTGACTGGTGAATATGAATGTAATAAGTGTTTTATATTCTATATAAAATTATGAGTAGTGGATAAAAATAGAAATATAGAACATGGACGTTTATAGTGGTTCAGGGCATAAAGATCCCCTAGTCCACTCCAAAAATTACTCACTCTGTGATTTCAGTGAATTTCACTAGTTAGGTCTTCGTATCATAAGACCAATCCACAACTGAGTGCATGCAATTGACACCTTTACAAATAAGACTAAAAACATAGTCTTTTGGTTCTATAACAGAGAATTGATAAACCACAACTTAAATCGAGAATTTGATACTCTACCATATATAACTGAGTACGAGTAGTTGAAACTCTCAATAAAAATATATTTATTAAAAAGGGTTCCAGTTTAACTTTACAGTTGAACAACAACTAATGGTACATGGATCATCTTCTTCAAAAAACATTTTCTTCAAGAAAGAATAGTTCCAAAATGATATGGTTTCAATAGATCTTTGATATAAAAACATCAATGAATAGTAGTAGAATACTTACAATAAATACTAAATTTTGAATACGTATATCTCCACGGTAGCCTTTTCTGTAGAAAAACAGAGTCTGATCAATTGTTGTAGTAGATATGTAAAAGATCTTCCCAATAATGCTATTTCAATTGTGAATACATGTCACAATATATGGATCAATATATATCTCAATATATTCTTATTTAAATCATACACACATATATATATAGAACAAATACACCAATATAAGTCAAGTATAAAACCTATCTTTTAATTTAGATCCAAGAAAATCACCTGATTAATCATAAGAATTCAAATTACTGAGACAACGCAGAGTAGTCATAACTTCCCTTAAGAATAGGATAGAATTTCTCAAATTATTATGATTATTTGAATTAATCATAATGATCTTTGGATTATTCAAAAATGAGATTTACATCGGACTTATATTCCATAAAGACCATTGCACGAAACTCTGATAAAATCGTAAATTCACATCTTTGGTGATGAAAAGTCAAATGTAATGTTCCTTCACAAAATGACAAAATACCAAATGTAGGGTTCAACTACCTAGAATTCAATCTATGAATGAAAGTTTGACAATGTAAGGTTGGTCACAAAAGTAAGGTTGATGATCCATACATTTCATTCACAAACATAAGGTTCCATACTTATGTAGGGTTCTTTAACCGTACTTTTTCTCTTTGTCAAATGTAAGGTTACATCCAAACATAAGGTTCTTTATCCATACATTTCTATCAACATAGGGTTGATTAACCATACACGTTGATCTTTCAGCACAAGGTATAATACAAATGTAGGGTTTGTTACTTACATTATATTCTTCAACGTACGGTATGAACAGTGTTTCTAGAATACACTTAAGAGAATTACAAACACTTTGACTAATATTACACCTGAATAATAAGCTTTAATATAATTCCAAAATAATTAATATAAATAATATTAATCTCCTTAAATACTCTTAAAGTAATATCATTATTAAAATAAACAAGGGTATTTTTGAGCATCAAAATCAATAATATTTATAGAGTATTGTTGAGATAATACATTCCCAATAATCTCCCCCTTTTTGATGATCAAAAAACCCATAAAATTATTAATATAATTTATAATTTTGAAAATAATTGAAAAGAAAATAATTTGAAATTCTATTTTAAAAAATTATTTAGATAAAAAGAAATTTTGCGTTTACACAACTTTCCCCCCCTTTTGTGAGATAAAAAAGAAAGTGTAGAAAATGAATAAAACATAATTAATTTTGAACAGATTTGTAAGTGAATGATATAATAATCTATTTTAATAAATAATACTAGATTTTTAGCTTGAGTCATAAACATATAAGAATGTGAAATAATATACAAAAATAAAAATAAAGAGATTTTTTTATTAAAAACTGTATAAATACAATAATTATTTTAACTAGGAAATAAGTTTAGTAAACTGAAATGGTTTGGGTACAAAATATTGGGTAAGAGTTGGCTCGGTTAAGGTTCTAAGGATTTTGAGCAGCTTCAAACATATCTTTCAACTTAACCATTTTTAACCGCAAATTCTTTATTAGACTATCTCCCAATTGCACAATTAAAACTCTATAATCTTGACTGATATGAAAATTATTAACAAGATTAACTTTAAAAAATTCATGCAAACTCTCCTCTTGCTACATGTTCTGATCTAACTTTTCTATGAATTTGTTCAGCAGAAATCTGATACCTGGTTCATTCTGTGTCAGTTAGTCAACTAGAAATTTCTGATTGTCCAACAGAACTGAGAGAGGGGCACTATTGCACAGAAGATTTTGAAGATGATCATTCATATCTACCATTACAGAGGTGATTACCTAAAATATTCAAATCAGATCTAGACCGGTAGTAGGAGTAGAGGTATATGTACTGGTCTGACCAATAGTACTCTTGATTGATTCAAACTGACTCCTCAAATACCACTTTAGATTAGAAAAGTTTGACTTAGAAACAACTTCAGATTTTATCTTTCCAACCTCATTCGACATATCTCTCTTGAAAGCATCAAATTCCTTCTTAGAAACAGAATTCTCATTAAGATCATGTAACTTTTTCTTTGCAACTTCCAACTATTTTTTTAAGATTGAAATTTTCTTTCTGATACTTTTTAAACTTCATTACAAGATCCCAAACCTGATTTGATAGAGAATCATATGTTCCTTCATCTGGATGTTGTGACTGACCAACTACCATAATTTCTAGAGATTTTGAAGGAGATTTTTCCACAGACTTATCCACTGGTTTTTCAATTTATTTTTCACTTGAATAAGACAAACTATCAAGGACTTCCATTTTTTTAGTTGTAGATTTTGTTCTCTCATCCATATGATCAAAAATAGAGAAAAGTAAATTATCAACAATTTTTTTAGCCACATTTTCATATTTGATCAATTATTTCTCTTCTTGAACAGTTGGTTCTTCCTCCTGGAAAACTGGTAAATAAATAATTAGCAGATATCTTATATGTCTTTCAACCTGTTGATCTTCCTCAAGAAAGGTCTCTTCTAAATGTACTGACTTGGTAGCCTCACCTGAACCCAACACCAATTCTATAGTAGGTGGATCTACTATATTCTATGAACTTACAACAAATTCTGCTTGCACAACCACTTATTACTATTCTTATTCTTCTTCTTCAATGAGTCTCAATTTTATTTGGGTTGGTTTGGAAAGTCCCTCACCTCGGGTTTCACCAATTTCTTCATTCCCAATTGCACTTTTCTCCCCCTGAGCAAAAGATCCTAATCTTTATTGGTCATCTGCACCAACTGGAAAGAGTTTTCCTTTGACTGTACTCTAGTAAAATCCTAATTTTCTTAATGTTCCTACATTGAGTAAATTTTTGTGATGACATTTGATTCGAGAATCTATTAAAATAATCATTACATTATTGAAAAAATTTGATACATTATCTTTCCATAAGGATAAAAAGTTGTCCTAGCATCTGGTTGACAGAAGTAGTGAAAATATCTGAACATATACCTTGTAAAATTCATTTTTATTTCACTCATAAATAGAAACATGATGTACATGTCAGGATATAGAATCTTCTCTATCTCATCCATTCTAAGAGCATTTCCTATTTGAATAAACTTAACTAAGATTTTATGGTCTACCTCGAGATCCTTGAAAAATATTTTTCTAATTTTTGTTGATCCAAATAGAAAAGACATAATTCCTTCAGATTTATATCCCTTATCTCTAATAGAATTTAGATTAAAATTAAACACTACCTTATGAGGATAGTTCAAGATTTGAGAAATTTCAGTCGAATAAATTGAAAAGTCCTTATCTTATATTCTTGAAAAAACTGTATCTTCAAAATCACCAAAACTAAACTGAACACTGTTATAGAAAAATTTAAGTTATACTTCATAAAGTAATTCTGAGTTCGCCTTATTGAACACAAATTCCAATCCTTGAAAAGTTATTTCTTGCTTTAGAAGCATATTTTTCTAATAGAGCCATTTGAAATCGACTACTTTTCCCTGCAGAATCTTTCTTCCAGAAACTTCCTAACGCTTCGGGTTACTGGCTTCACCTTCTTCGATATTCTTATTTTTTATCATTTCTAAGAAATAAAAGCTCTGAGGTTTTCAGGTTTTTAGGGTTTCAAAGGAAAATAGAGGTAAGAGAAGGTAGACAAGGGTAAATGAGGGTTTCATTATTCAAAAAGGGTTTGAGAGTAAAAAAGGTTTGGTATTTGAAAAATTTCTGACATTCCCTCGTTTCCCATGTCATTACGTAAGATAGTCATTAATTTTTTTTGAAAACACATAGAATGAATAAATTTAAGATTAAAATAAATTATCTAAAATGTACAACAAGAAAAAATTAAAACAAATCAGATTTAAAGTAATCAGTAAATAATATTAACATAAATAAACTGGAATAAATAAACAAATAAAATAAATTTAATATTTAAAATTTAAAATATTGAAAATATTAACATTTTAAAAGATTAAATAAACCTAAATCTCCCTTAATAAAATCAAAACTTATAGTTGAAGTGGTTTAGTGAAAATATCAGCTATTTGGTATTCAGTATTTACAAATTCTAAATATATATCCTTTTTAAGAACATGATCTCTTAGAAAATGATCATTAATATCAATATTATTTGTTCTTGAATGACTTATTGTATTTTTTGAAATATTTATAGCACTTGTATTATCACATAAAATTGGTTTACTATTAAAATTTAGTCTAAATTCCAATAGTCTGTTTTTCATCCATAGTACTTGTGCACAATAATTGCCTGCAGATACATATTTTTCCTCGGCTGTTGATGGGCCAACTGAGTTTTATCTCTTACTTGGACACAATACTAAAGATTTTCTCAAAAAGTGACAGGTTCCTAAGTTACCTTTTCTATCTAATCTACAGCCTCCAAAATCAGCATCTGAGTATGATATTAAATTAAAATCATAAGTTTTTGGATAAATAAGAGATTGAAAAACAATTGCCTTTAAATATCTAAAAATCCTTTTGAAAACAATAAGATGAGATTATTTTAGATCTATTTGAAATCTAGCACATAAACATACTAAAAACATAATATCAGGTCTTCTAGTAGTAAGATATAATAAACTACCAATCATACCTCTATATAGTTTTTGTCCAGTGGTTTTCCAACTTCATCCAAATAATGTTTTATATTGGTATACACGGGAGTTGTATATGTCTTGTTGTTCTCAAGACCAAAATATTTCAATAAATCAATAATATATATGATTTGTTTTAAAAAAATTCCATAATATTTTTGATAAATTTGAAGTCCCAAAAATAAGTTCAATTCTCCCATCATAGTCATTTCAAATTCTTTTTACATAATTTCTGAAAAAAATCATTACAAAGTTTTTTATTGGTTTAACCATAAATAACATCATCAACATAGATTTGAACTAATAATATATTAGAAAAAATGGTTTTCTTAAAAAGATTTGGATCTTCCATTACAAAAGTAAATCTGTTTCTTAAAAGAAAATAACTTAATCTTTCATACCAAGCTCTAGGTGCTTGTTTAAGGCTATAGAGAGATTTAGTAAGTTTAAAAACAGAATCTAGTTTTTGAGAGTTTTCAAAACCAGAAGGTTGTTTATCATAAATTTCCTCTATTAAATATCCATTTAAAAAGGAATATTTAACATTCATCTGATATAATTTAAATTTCATATGAGATACACAATCTAAAATAATTTTAATTGATTCTAATATAGCTATAGGGGAAATTTGTTCATCATAATCTATACCTTCTTCCTAATTATATCCTTTATCTACTAATCTATATTTGTTTCTAGTTATAATCCTTTGATCATCTTGTTTATTTCTAAATACCCACTTAGTTACTATAGTTGGATAATTTTATGGTCTTTCAACTAATTCCAAACCTTAATCCCTTTCAAATTGGTTTAGCTTATCTTGAATTTCTAACATCCAACTCTCATCTTCTAAGTCTTATTCAAAATATTTAGGTTCTAGTTGAGATAGAGAGGCATAGAATTCAAAAAGGTTTCTTGTATTTCTTCTAGTTCTTATTCCTATATCTATGTCTCCTATTACAATATCTAAAGGATGATTCTTTAAGGTTCTATAATTTCTAGGTAAAACACTTTTAGGTTCATTAGTATCATGTTCTTCTGAACTGGACTGAATTTCATTTATGTTATTTTCAAAATAATTTTTTAGGTTTTCAAGTCTCATGTTATTATAATAGTCATCAGTTTCATTAGTTTGATATTTCTCTTTAATAAAATGGTCAGTTTCATCAAACTTCACATGAAATGATTCTTCAACAATCCTTGATTTTTTATTAAAAACTCTATAGGATTTAGAGGTAGAAGAATATCCTAAAAATATTCCTTCATCAGCTTTTGGATCAAACTTACCAAGATTATCCTTGGTGTTCAGGATATAAACATTACATCCAAAAAATTTAATGTAATTTACCTTAGGTTTTCTGTTATTCTAAAGTTCATAAGGTATATTTTTGAAAATAGGTTGAATTAAAACTCTATTCATGATATAGAAGGTTGTGCTAATATATTCTTCCTATAAGTAGGTAGGTAGATTGTATTCATTCAGTATAGTCCTAGCCATTTATTAAATAGTTCTGTTTCTTCTTTCAATAATTTTATTTTTTTGAGGTGTTATTAGTAAAGAAAAGGTGTGTTTAATACCCATATTTTAACAAAAATAATTGAATTCTTGATTATGAAATTCTCCATTATGATCACTTATTAATGAAATTATCTTAAAACCTTTTTTATTTTGAACAAATTTACAGAAAATTTTAAAAATAGTAAAATATTCACTTTTGAGTTTTAGAAAATAAATCCAAGTAAATATAGAGTGATCATCAACTAAAACATATACATATAATTTTCCAGCCAAACTTGCTACTCTTTATGGTCAAAATAGATCCATATGGATAAGTTCTAGAGGGTTTTATGTATCAATTTTGTTAATAGATTTGAAGGAATATTTGTGTTACTTTCCAATTTGGCATGCATCACAAAATATATCACTATCAAACTTAAGACTATTAAAATCAAAAACTAATTGTTTCTTAGATAATTTATGTAAAGCATAAATATTATAATGACCAAGCCTTCTATGCTATATCCAAGACTCATTTATCTTAGTAGTTAAACAATTCACTTTTTGTTTACATATGGAATTTAGATCCAAAGTATAAACATTATAAGTTCTAGGTGCTCTAAACTTAAGCAGTTTATCTTTAAATATAGAGCAGGAATTTTTAGAAAAATCAACATAATATCCATCATCACAAAGTTGAGAGATACTTATTAGGTTATTATTCAGCCCTTTTACATATATTAATTTGTTGATTGAGACAGTTTTTGGATCTCCAACAGTTCCAAGTCCAATTATCTTTCATTTGGAATTATCAACAAAAGTTACTAGACCTCCATCTATTTGAGTTAGTGTATTGAAGTTTGATGAGTTTACAATCATATTCATGGAGAAAACATTTTCCATATACCATATATCTTTTTTTGTGACATGTTTCATACAAAGGCAATTTAAACAAGAGTTTGTTTTGGTACCCATATTCTTTTGGGTTCAGCATTGTTAGCTAGCAAAGATCTGGGAATCTAGATCTAATTTGTTTTTCAATAACTCATATTTACTTTAGATAATATATTTTAAATAAAAGACTTTCTAAATCCACTTATTTGAGGATTTCTTAAATAATTTTTTTTATATTTCCTTAAGTTCTACAAAAATGGTAGGTAACCGTTTTTGATTTTGGAAAAAGAATAATTCTTATATAGTTTAGATTTTTCACCTTTACTTCCTATACCAAATATTTTCTTTCTAATGAAATTTTTACCAAGAATTGCATTCAAAATATTTTCTCCTTTTGTAAATAATAGAGCAACAATTTTGTAATTTTTTACTTTATCTTGTAATTATTTAACCTTATTTTCATGATCAGCACAGTTTCTGGTATATGAGTTAAATTTTTCAATTAACTCTTGATATTGTTTAAGTAAGGAATCTTTTTCTCTTAAAATAGCATTGTGAATATTTTTTAAAGATTTTTGTTTCTTTAATAAGGAGTTATATTTTCCTTCTAGAATTTTGTAGGAGGCATCCAATTTATTATTTAAATAATATGAATTAGAATCAAAATTAGATGAATAATAGGTTTTTATCTTATCTTCTTCTACTATGAAGCATGTATTTTCTTTTAGATGTGATTCTTGCTTTTATGAATCATATTTTTATGAGCTTTTGGATTCTTAAGAAACACTCCAAGTAGCCTTCATTTCTATTTTTCTTTTATGTTCATAATCATCATTTTTCTGATATGCCTTTTCTATATTTCTCTTTTCACATTTTAGCTGGGGACAATCATGTAGTATATGAAAAAGTTTCTTGTATTAATAGAATCTGTATTTCCTAGAGTCTTTCTCATCTCTTTTGAAAGGTTTTTTGAATCCTCTTTTCTTCTTATAAAACTTTCTAAACTTTCTAGATAATTGAGTCAATTTCATTTCAGAATAGGATGTATCTGAATTTCTTTCTTCTTTGACTTATTTCTTTATTCTTTTTCTTTGCTTATAAGATGTTACCTTTAGAGAAGTATTATCCTTTTTCACTAAGACTTTATGATCTTCATCTTCATATTGCATTTCAAATTCAACCATCATTAGTGTCCCAATCAGTTCTCTTGTTGTTATATTTTTGATAGGTGATGATTGTCGAATTGTATCTGATATACCATTCCATTTAGTAGGTAGTACTCTCAGTAATTTCAAAGATTGATCTTATTGTTTGATAGGATAACCTAAGGCTGTAATATTATTAATAATCTCTGTTATCCTTTTATTAATATGAGTGATACTTTCTCCATCGAAAATTCTGAATATATCAAATTCTAGTTTTGTTTTTTCATACCTCATTTTTCTTACATTGTCTGTTCCTTCATAATCAACTACAATGGTAAACCATATTTCATAAGCAGTAGTACATTGTGAGATGCGGTTGAATTCATCGGGTCCAAGACCACATATAATGGAATTCATATATTTAGAATTCATTTCATACTCAGCCTTTGTAGTAACAGTCCAAGTTGCAAGATTTTCAGGAATTATATAAGGAGTAATGATCTTTGAGTAGAATTTGAATCACATATTCTTCAAATATATAATCATTCATGATTTCAAGAATCCATAGTTTTCACCATTAAAAAAAGAATCATGAACCATTGGAATTACTTCTATTTGACCAGTCATTGTCATCTTTGTATAGACCTTATAATTTTAGCTTGTTATAGCCTTTTCCAAAATCTCTCCTTTGATACCAATTGTTAGGTTGGAATATAAAAATATACACAAGAGGGGGGTGAATTGTGTTTTTTAAAATTCTTTTACAATTTTACCTCTTGATGTATAATAATGATTATATAAGTAAGAAGTGTTTATCTTCTATATGAGATTAAAAGCAGTGGATAAAAACATAAATATAGAACATAGTTGTTTATAGTGGTTCGGGTCATAAAGATCCCCTAGTCTACTCCACTAATTACTCTCTCTGTTATTTTGGTGAATTTCACTAGTCAGGTATTCATATCGTAAGACCAATCTACAACTGAGTGCAGTCAGTTGACAACTTTACAAATAAGACTAAAAACAGAGTCTTCTGGTTCTATAACAGAGAACCCATAAACCACAGCTTAGATCGAGAAGCTGATACTCCACCACAATTGAGTATGATCAGTTGAAACTCTCAATAAAAAGATACTGATTAAAAAAGGTTCCAGTTGAAATTTACACTTGAACAGAAACTGATGGTAGATGGATCATATTCTCCATAAAATATTTTATTCAAGAAATAATAGTTCTGAAGCGATCTGATAGCAATAGATCTTTGAAATAAAAACAACAAAAAATAACAGTAGCAGACTTATAGCAAATACTAAATTTTGAATATGTATATCTCCACTATAGCCTTTTTTGTAGAATAATAGAGTCTGATAAATTGTTTCAATATATCTATAAAATATCTTCACAAGAATGTTGTTTCAATCATGAATATGTGTCATAATATATGGCTCAATATATTCTTCTTTAAATCATGCACACATATATATTGAACAAATACACCAATATAAGTAGAGAGCCTGTATTTTAATTTAGATCCAATAAAATCACTTAATTAATCATAAGAATTCAAATTCATGAGACAACTCAGAGTAGTCTTAACTTCCCTTAAGAATATGAGAGAATTTATCCACTTATTATGATTCTTTAAATTAATCATAATGAGCTTTGGATTGTTTAAAAATGAGCTTTAAATCGGCCTGATATTTCGTAAAGGCCATTGCACAAAACTCTAATAAAATCATAAATTCAAATCTTTGGTGATGAAAAGTCAAACATAAGGTTCCTTCACAAAATGAAAAAATACCAAACGTAGGGTTCAACTACGTAGAATTAAATCTCTGAACATAAGGTTGAAAATGTAAGGTTGATCACAAAAGTAAGGTTGATGATCCATACATTTTATTCACAAACATAAGGTTCCATAATTACGTAGGGTTCTTTAACCATAATTTTTCTATTTGTCAAACGTAAGGTTTCATCCAAATGTAAGGTTCTTTATCCATAATTTTGGGTCAATGTAGGTTTGATTAACCATATGCATTTATCTTTCAGCATAAGGTATAATACAAACGTAGGTTTTTTTCCTTACATTACGTTCTTCAATGTACGATATGAACAATGTTTCCAGAATACACTTATGAGTGTTCCGAACACTTTAACTAATATTTCACGTGAATAATAAGATTGAATATAATTACAAATAAGTAATATATGGAATATTAATTTCTTGAAATACACTTAAAGTAATATTATTAGTAAAACAAACAAGGGTATTTGTGAGCATCAAAATCAATAAGATTTATAGAGTATTTTTGAGACAATACATGCCCAAAATCATGTAATTGATTGAGGTACGACTGATTTATATACATAAAAAATGACTCTTGGATCATTATACTAAAGTATCAAATCAATAGAAATGCATTTTCTTAGTTTTGAGTATGTGATGTATTTTTTGAACTAAAATTCCAATTTTAAATAAAAGGACACACTTGAAATAATACTAGTCACACCATGCATCAGATTGATGTTTGATTGATTCATTGATTTTATAAATGATTTAATAATAGTTTCACTAAAGTGTATAAACAATTTGAATGTGTTTTCTCATTTTTGAGAATTCCACGTGTCTTTTTTTGCTAAAATGTCAATTTAAAGTGAAAACACACACTTTGAGTCATATTGGTCACATTATGTGTCATTTTGATGTGAGAATGATTCATATAAGACTCAAATGAATTATGAATCATTTTTATAAATTATCAAGACAATATGAGAATGTTTTCTCAGTTTTCAGGGAGTGACACACGTTTTAAACTAAATTTTCAATTTTAAACTGATAATAGACACTTTGAGTAATAACTGGAACACTATGTATTAGATTGAGGTTTAGTTTATTATTACACATCACAAATGACTTATGGATCGTTTTACTAAAGTATCAAAAACAATCAGAATTTATTTGATCAATTTTGAGTATGTGATGTGTCTTTTGGGCTAAAATTTCAATTTTAAATAAAAGGATACAGTTGGGGCCATACCGGTCACACCATTTGTCGGATTGATCTTTGGTTGATTCCTACATGTCACAAAAGAATTAATTATTTTTTTACTAGAGTATCAAAATAATATGAATGTGTTTTCTTAGTTTTGAGTATGCCATATTTATTTTTTACTAAAATGTCAATTTAAACAGAAAACACGCACTTTGAGTCATACGGGTCTCATCATGTGTTGGTTTGATATGAGATTGATTCATACACATTAAAAATGACTTGATAATACTTTCCCTAAGGTATCTATACAATCCAAGAATTTTGTTATCGGTTTTAAGTGAGTGACACATGTTTTTAACTAAATTGCCAATTTTAAATTGATAACAAACACTTTGAGTCATACCGAGCACATCATGTATCATATTGAGGTGTGGTTGATTCCTACATGTCAAAAATGAATTATGGATCATTTTCTTAAAGTATTTGAATTTTTTTGATCGGTTTTGAGTATGTAACAAGTGTTCTGAACCAAAATGACAATTTTAAATAAAAGGACACTCTTATAGTCATGTCGGTCACACCGAGTGTCAGATTGACATGTGGTTGATTCCTACATGTTACAAATGACTTAATAATCATTTTACTAAAGTATAAAAATAATATGAAGTTGTTTTCTTGGTTTTTAGTATTTCACGTGTCTTTTTTACAAAAAAAGTAAATTTAAACAGAATACACGCACTTTGAGTTACACAGGACACATCGTGTGTTGGTTTGACATGAGACTAGTTTATACACATCACATATGACATATGACTCAATTTTATAAAGTATCAAGATACTTTGAGTGTGTTTTCTTTGTTTTTAATGAGTGGCACACAATTTTAACTAAATTGTCAATTTTAAACTGATAACTGACACTTTAAATTATACTAGGAATGCCTTGTATTGGATTGAGGTTCAGAAGATTCATACACATCAAAAATTACTTATGGATCATTGTAATAAAGTATCAAAACAATAAGAATGTGTTTGCTCAATTTTGAGTATGTGATGTGTGTTTTCAACTAAAATATCAATTTTAAATAAAAGGGCACGCTTGGGGTCATGTCAGTGACACCGTGTGTCAGATTGATGTGTGGTTTATTCATACATGTCACAAATGAATTAAGGATCATTTTCCTAAAGTATAAAAACAATCCGAATGAGTTTTCTTGATTTTGAGTATGTCACATTTATTTTTTACTAAAATGTCAATTTAAACCGAAAACATGTACTTTAAGTCATATCGGTAACAAAATGTGTCAGTTTGATGTAATAATAATTCTTAAACATCAAAAATTAGTTATGAATTATTTTCCTAAAGTATCTAGATAATATGAATTTGTTTTCTCGGTTTCCAGTGAGTGACACATGTTTTTAACTAAATTGACAATTTTAAACTAATAACAGACACTTTGAGTCATGTCAGGAACACCGTGTATTGGATTGAGGTGAGACTGATTCCTAAATATCACAAATGACTTATGTATTGTTTTCCTAAACTATAAAAATAATCAATTTTTTTTATCAATTTTGATTATGTGACATATTTTGAACTAAAATGTCAATTTTTAATAGAGGGAAACTCTTTAAGTCATACCAGTCACACAGTGCATCACATTAACAAGTGGTTGATTTATATATGTTACA
The DNA here is from genome assembly GCA_963277665.1 of Viscum album. Lineage (NCBI taxonomy): Eukaryota > Viridiplantae > Streptophyta > Magnoliopsida > Santalales > Viscaceae > Viscum > Viscum album. Next base: position 48,088,428 of record OY728138.1, on the reverse strand, counting down.
AATGACTTAAAGATCATTTTCATAAAGTATCAAAATAATACAAAGGTTTTTTCTTGATTTTGAGTATGTCATGTTTCATTTTTACAAAAATGTCAATTTAAATTGAAAACACGCACTTTAAGTCATATCGGTCACATCGTGTGTCAGTTTGACATGAAACTAGTTCCCAAATGTCAAAAATGACTTATGAATATTTTTTCTAAAATATCAAGACAATTTGAGCACATTTTCTTAGCTTTTAGTCAGTAGCGTGCATTTTTAACTAAATTGTCGATTTTGAACTGATAATAGATTCTTTGAGTCATACTGGGCACATCGTGTATCACATTGAGGTGAGGTTGATTCCTACACATAAAAAATGACTTATGGTTAATTTTCCTAAAGTATTAAAATAATAAAATTTTATTTTCTTGGTTTTGAGTATGTAACGTGTGTTTTGAACTAAAATGTCAATTTTAAATAAAAGGATGCACTTGAAGTCATACTGGTCACACCCTACATCAGATCAATTTACAGTTGATTACATTTCAAAAATGAATTAAGGATAATTTTTCTAAAGTATCAAAATAATATGAATTTTTTTTCTCATTTCTTAGTATGTCGAGTGTCTTTTTTACTAAAATATCAATTTAAACAAAAAACATAAGTTTTGAGTCATACCAGTCACATCATTTTTAAATTTGACTTGAGACTGATTCTTGTACATCAAAAATTACTTATGAATTATTTTCCTAAATTATCATGACAACCTGGTCGTGCTTTCTTGGTTTTGAGTGAGTGACATGTGATTTTAAGTAAATTGTCAATTTTAAACTGATAACAGACACTTTGAGTCATACAAAGAACACTATATATTGGATTTTGGTGAGGCTGATTCTTATATATCAAAAATGACTTATATATCATTTTTCTAAAGTATCAAAACAATTAGAATGTGTTTTCTCGGTTTTGAGTATGAGATGCGTGTTTAAAACTAAAATGTCAATTTTAAATAAAAGGACACAATTGGAGTAATACCAGTCACATCGTGTGTTGGATTTATGTGAGGTTCATTACTACATATAAAAAATGACTTAAGAATCATTATCCTAAAGTATCAAAACAATACGAATCTGTTTACTTAGTTTTGAGCGTGTCATGTGTCCTTTTTACTAAAATGTCAATTTAAAATGAAAAGCATACTTTGAGTCATATCAATCACATCGTGTATCTGTTTGAAATGGGACTAATTTATACATATAAAAAAATTACTTATGAATCATTTTACTATAGTATCAAGACAATTCAAGTGTGTTTACTCTGTTTTCAGTGAGTGACACATGTTTTTAACAAAATTGTCAATTTTAAACTAATAACTGACACTTTGAGTCATACGGGGAACACCATGTATCATATTGAGGTTTGGTTGATTGGTACACATCAAAAATAACTTATGGATCATTGTCCTAAAGTATAAAAACAATCATAATGTGTTTGATCCATTTTGAGTATGTGACGTTTGTTTTGAACTAAAACCTCAATTTTTAATAAAAAGACACACTTGGAGTCATACCGGCCATATAGTGTGTCGTATTAACATGTGGTGGATTCCTATATATAAAAAATGACTTAAGGATTATTTTAATAAAGTATCAAAAGAATTATATTTTTTTTCTTGGTTTTGAGTATATTGCGTGTCTTTTTTACTAAAATGTTAATTTAAACTGAAAACATGCACTTTGAGTCAAACCGGTCACATAATATGTCATTTTGATGTGAGAATTATTCTTACATGTCCCAAATGACTTATTAATAATTGTACCAAATTATCAAGACAATATGAGTGTGTTTTCTCATTTTTCAGTGAGCGAAACTTGTTTTTAACTAAATTGTCGATTTTAAACTGATAACAGACATTTTGAGCCATGCTGGGAAAACCGTGTATCACATTGATGTGTGACTAATTCCTACATGTCACAAATTACTTATGAATCATTTCCCTAAATTATCAAAACAATCAGAATGCATTTTATTGGTTTTGAGTATGTGACATGTGTTTTGAACTAAAAGGTTGATTTTAAATAAAAGGACACACTTGGAGTCATACCACTCACACCGTACATTGGATTGATGCTAGGTTGATTAATACATGTCACAAATGAATTAAGTATAATTTTCCTAAACTATCAACAAAATGAAAATTTGTTTTATTAGTTTTGATAATGCCACATGTATTTTTTACTAAAATTTCAATTTAAACTGAAAACACGTACTTTGAGTCATACATGTCACATATTGTGTTGGTTTGATGTGAAACTAATTCCTACACATCACAAATTACTTATGGATATTTTTACTAAAATATCAAGAAAATATGAGCATGCTTCCTTAGTTTTCATTTAGCAACACATGTTTTAAACTAAATTGTCAATTTTAAATAGATAACAGACACTTTGAGTCATACCGGGCACACTATGTATCAGATTGAGTTTTGGATAACTCTTACATGTCAAAAATGACTTATGGATTATTTTAATAAAGTATAAAAACAATCAGAATGTTTTTTATTAGTTTTGAGTATGTGATGTGTGTTTTGAAATAAAACATCAATTTTAAATAAAAGGACACACTTTGAGTCATACCAGTCACATCGTGCATTGTATTGATGTGTGGTTGATTCCTGCATGTAAAAAATAGATTAAGGATAATTTTTATAAAATATCAAAACAATATGATTGTGTTTACTTGGTTTTGAGTATGTAACATGCCTTTTTTACTAAAATTTCAATTTAAACTGAAAAAACACACTTTGAGTCACATTGGTCACATCGTGTGTCGGTTTGAGATGAGACTAATTCCTACATGAAAAAAACGAGTTATGAATAATTTTCATAAAATATCATGAAAATCCAAGTGTTGTTTCATTGTTTTCAGTGAGTGACGCATGTTTTAACTAAATTATCAATTTTAAACTGATAACAAACACTTTGAGTCATACTGAGAACCCCATGTATTAGATTGAGGTGTGGGTGGTTCCTACACTTCAAAAAGGAATTATGGATATTTTTACTAAAATACCAAAACAATTAGAATGTGTTTGCTAGGTTTTGAGTATGTGAAATGTGTTTTGAACTAAAATGTCAATTTTAAATTAAAAGACACACTTGGAGTCATACAGGCCACACTGTGTGTCAGATTGAAGTGATTTTGTTTCCTAAATGTCATAAATTACTTGAGGAACATTTTCCTAAAGTATCAAAACAATTTGATTGTGTTTTATTAGTTTTGAGTATGTCACTTGTCTTTTTTACTAAAATGACAATATAAACTGAAAACATGCACTTTGAGTCATATCAGTCACATCATGCATCAGTTTGATGTGAGACTAATTCTTATACATCAAGAATGACTTATGAATCATTTTACTAAATTATTAATACAATCTGAGTGTGTTTTCTAGGTTTTCAGTGAGTGGAACGGATTTTTATCTAAATTGTCAATTTTAAACTGATAACGGAAACATTGAGTCATATAGAGAACATCGTATATCGATTTGAGCTGTGATTAATTCCTAAGAATCACTAATAACTTATGGATCATTGACCTAAAGTATCAAAACAATCAGAATGTTTTTTCTCGGTATTGAGTATGTAACATCTATTTTGTACTAAAATGTTAATTTTAAATAAAAGGACATACTTGGAATCATATCGGTCACACTATATGTTGGATTGATATGCATTTGATATCTAATATAAAAAATGACTTGAGAATCATTTTTATAAAGTATCAAAACAATTTGAATGTTTTTCTTAGTTTTGAGTATATCAAATGTCTTTTTTACTAATATGTTTATTTAAACTAAAAACATGCACTTTGAGTCATACTTGTCACATCGTGTGTCGGTTTGATGAGAGTATAATTAATACAAATAAAAAAATAATTATGAATCATTTTGTTAAAGTATCAAAGAAATACGAGTTTGTTTACTTGATTTTTAGTGAGTGACATGCGATTTTAACTAAATTATCAATTTTAAACTGATAACGAACACTTTGAGTCACATAAGAACACCATGTATTAGATTGAGATATGGATTATTCCTACACATCACAAATGACTTATGGATAATTTTCCTAATGTATCAAAACAATCATAATTTTTTTGTTCAATTTCAAGTATGTCATGTGTATTTTGAACTAAAATGAAAATTTTAAATAAAAGGACACACTTGGAGTCATACCGGTCACACCGTGCATCAGATTAATGTGAGGTTGATTCCTAAATTTCACAAATGACTTAAGGATCATTTTATTAAAGTATCAAAATAATTTGAATGTGTTTTATGATTTTTGTGTAAGTCATGTGTCATTTTTTCTAAAATGTCAATTTAAACTGAAAACACATGCTTTGAGTCAAACTGATAACATCATGTGTCAAGTTGATGTGCAACAAATTATTACACATCAAAAAATGACTTATGAATCATTTTCCTGAAGTATCAAGACAATTTGAGTGAATTTTCTTAGTTTTCAATGATTAACACATTTTTTTAACTAAATTGTCAATTTTAAATTGATAATGGACATTTTGAGTCATACCGGACACACCGTGTATCATATTCTAGTATGATTAATTCCTACACTTCAAAAATTACTTATGGATAATTTTTAAAATTTTTAAAAACAATATGAATGTGTTTGCTTAGTTTTGAGTATGTGATGTGTGTTTTGAACTAAAATGACAATTTTAAATAAAAGGGCACACTTGGAGTCATACTGATCACAGTGTGCATCGGATTAACATGAGGTTGATTCTTATATGTCAAAAATGGTATCATTTTTCAAAAGAATCAAAATAATAAGAATTTTTTTCTCATTTTTCAACATGTCATGTGTCTTTTTTACTAAAATGTCAATTTAAACTAAAAACACACAATTTGAGTCATACTAGCTACATCATGTGTCGGTTTGACATGAGACTGATCCCTACACATCAAAAATGACATATGAATCTTTATCCTAAAGTATCAATACAATACAAGTGTATTTTCTTAGTTTTTAGTGAGTGACACATGTTTTTAACTAAATTGCCAATTTTGAACTGAAAACAGAAACTTTGAGTAATACGGGGCACACAGTGTATTAGATTGAAATGTAGAATATTCCTACATGTAAAAAATGAATTATGGATCATTTTACTAAAGTATCAAATCAACTAGGATGTATTTTATCAGTTTTGAGTATGTGACATATGTTTTGAACTAAAATGTCCTTTTTAAATAGAAGGAAAAACTTGGATTCATACTGGTTATATTGTGTGTTAGATTGATTGTATTGGATTCTCACACATCACAAATGACTTAAGGATAGTTTTCCTAAAGTATCAAAAAAAATCTAATTTTTTTTGCTCAGTTTTGAGTATTTCATGTGTCTTTTTTACTAAAATGTCAATTTAAATTGAAAACATGCACTTTGTGTCATACCAGTCACATCGTGTGTTAGTTTAATGTGAGAATTATTCTTACAAATAAAAAATGAATTATGAATTATTTTTCTAAAGTATCAAGACAATCTGAGTGCATTTTCTCGATTTTTAGTGAGTGACACACGTTTTTAACTAAACTGTCAATTTTAAACTGATAACGGACACTATGAGTCATATCGGGCACATCATGTATCAAATTTAGGTGAGGTTAATTCCTAAACACCAAAAATTATTTATGAATCATTTATATAAAGTATCAAAACAATTTTAATTCATTATCTCAATTTTGAGTATGTGGCATTTTTTTAACTAAAATGTCAATTTTAAATAAAATGACACACTTAGAGTCATACTAGTAGCATCATGTGTCAGATTGATATAAGATTTATTTCTACATGTCAAAAATGACTTAAAGGTAATTTTAATAAAGTATCAAAATAATATGAATGTGTTTTCTTAGTTTTGAGTGTGTCATGTGACATTTTTACTAAAATGTCAATTTAAACTGAAAACATGTACTTTGAGTCATACTAGTCATATTGTGTGTCAGTTTGATGTGAGAATAATTATTACACATTAAAAATGACTTATGAATTGTTTTACTGAAGTATCAAGATAATATGAGTGTATTTTCTTGGATTTTAGTGAGTGACATATGCTTTTAATTAAATTGTCAATTTTAAACTGATAATGGGCACTTTGAGTCATACCAGACACACTGTGTATCATATTGAGGTGAGACTGATTTCTACACATTACAAATGACTTATGGATCATTGTACTAAATTATAAACCAATTAGAATTCATTTTCTTGATTTTGAGTATGTGATGTGTGTTTTGAACTAAAATGTCAATCTTAAATAAAAGACCACACTTGGAGTCATACAGTTACATCATGCATCAGATTGATGTGTGGATGATTCCTACATGTCATAAATAAATTAAGGACCATTTTTATAAAGTATAAAAACAATATTAATGAATTTTTTTGAGTATTTAATGTGTCTTTTTTACAAAAATATCAATTTAAACTGAAAACACACATTTTGAGTCATACTGGTCACATCGTTTCTCAGATTGACATGATATTGATTCCTAAAAATAAAAAATGACCTATTAATCCTTATCCTAATTTATGAAAACAATCTAGTGTGTTTGCTCAGTTTTTAGTGAGTGGCACACATTTTTAACTAAATTTTCAATTTTAAAATTATAATACTCTTTGAGTCATACCAGGAACACTGGGTATCAGATTGAGGCACAAATAATTTATGAAAATCAAAAAATATTTATGGATATTTTTTTAAAATATTAAAAAAATTGGAATGAATTTTATCAATTTTGAGTATATGATGTTTGTTTTGAACTAAAATGTCAATTTTAAATAAAAGGAAACACTTGGAGTCATATCGGTCACACCGAGCATTAGATTGGAGTGAGGTTGATTCCTAAATGTCACAAATGACTTAAGTATCATTTTTATAAAGTATCAAAACAATATGAATGAGTTTTCTTAGTTTTGAGTATGTCACATGTCTTTTACTAAAATGTCAATTTAAACTAAAAATATGCACTTTGAGTCATACTGAACACATCGTGTGTTAGATTGATTTGAAACTAATTCCTACACATCAAAAATTACTTAAGAATAATTTTACTAAAGTATCAAGAAAATATGATCACATTTGATCTCTTTTTAGCGAGTGACACACGTTTTTAACTAAATTATTAATTTTAAATTGATAACAGACACTTTGAGTCATACTTGGCACACCGTGTATCATATTGAGGTGAAGATGATTCCTACACGTCAAAAATGACTTATGGATTATTTTCCTAAAGTATCAAAATAATCGGAATGTGTTTTCTTAGTTTTTTGTATATGATGTGTGTTTTTAACTAAAATATCAATTTTAAATAAAAGGAAATTCTTGGAGTCATACCGGATACATTGTGTGTCATATTGACATGAGGTTGATTCCTAAAAGTCACAAATGACTTGAAGATAATTTTAATAAAGTATCAAAACAATTAAATTTTTGTCTTGGTTTTGAGTATGTCATGTGTCTTTTTTACTAAAATGTCAATTTAAACTAAAAATACACACTTTGAGTCATACGGGTCACATTGTCTGTCGCCTTAATGTGAGACTAATTCATACATGTAAAAAATGATTTATGAATAATTTTCCTAAAGTATCAAGACAATTTTAGTTCATTTTCTCCATTTTTAGTGAGTGACACATGTTTTTAACTAAATTGTCAATTTTAAACCGATAATAGGCACTTTGAGTCATATCAAGAACACAGTCTATCAGATTGAGGTGCGTGTAATTCATACATGTCAAAAATCACATATGGATTATTGTCCTAATGTATCAAAATAATCAGAATTTTTTAGTTCGTTTTTGAGTATGTGATGTGTGTTTTGAACTAAAATTCCAATTTTAAATAAAATAACACACTTGGAGTCATAATGGTCAAACCGTGCATCATATTGATATGTAGTTGATTCCTGCATATAAAAAATTACTTAAGTATTATTTTATTAAAGTATAAAAATAATACTAATAATTTTTATTAGTTTTGAGTATTTCATGTGTCTTTTTTACTAAAATATCAATTTAAACTGAAAACACACAATTTGAGTCATACCTGTCACATCATGTGTCGGTTTGATATGATACCGATTCCTACACATAAAAAACAACTTATGAATCTTTTCCCTAAATTATAAAGATAATCCAAGCATGTTTTCTTGGTTTTCAGTGAGTGACATGAATTTTTACCTAAATTGTATATTTTAAACTGAAAATGGACACTTTGAGTTATACCGGGAACATTGTGTATCAGATTGAGGTGAGGTTGATTCCCACACCTCAAATGTAATATTCCATAATTTCCATGTAATTTTTTTTAAATTATATGAAATTATTTTGAGACCACACACTTTGATGACACATGATTCTGAGGTCCAGTGAGCCCAAAACAGAATTTTGAACATTTTTTTAAAGTACGTTCAGTAAACATATGAGTGGTTTTTATAACTTTTGAACTGGTGCTCAGATCAAAAATATGAGGGAACCTTTAAACTCAGAACGTCGGGAATCGCCTAAAAAGAAATTAACATTGACTGTCAAGGGTCAAACAGAAAAGTTATTTTTTTTCAGACTTTTCAGAAAATAATAAAATAACTTAAAGGTTATTTTATTTTATTTTGAACCGTTGAGTGGCAGATGGCGGCGCTGCGGTGTGGCGACAAGGCGACGATGAGTCACATTAAAGGAATCCCCTTAATGGCTTGTTAAGTCATAATGTAACAGCTACGCTCTTTCATAAATGAAACAGCGTAACGACACAACATCAAAGTGTAACAAAAACATTTCTACGTGTTCCCTTTTTTAATTAGCTAATGCATTGGAGAGTGGGGAATAAAATCGTGGGAAATTCCCTGAAGAACCTCTGGTGAGTTTCCTCTCTAATGAAGAATGACAAATACCGTCAGAACGTCATCGACTTCGACGTGCCTCGAAGAACAAATATGGGAACCAACAAATGACGTCGACCTCTTGAACCCTCGGGGAGAGAACTCTATGGCAACAAACATCAAATGAGGTAGGGGTTTGAACTATCTAAATTCTCTCTGTTTATTTTCTAAAAACAATGAATGCAGATCAACCCACGAATAGGTTTATCCATGGATCGTGCGTTATTACTGGAGGGTGACTTCTTTTTGAATTTCTATATCTGATATTAAATTATCACTTGTTTTGATTGAACTACAATCCAGAGACCTCCCCATGTTTTTAAAATTCTAACTCAAAGGTCACGGGCTGACGCAAACAAGTCCTGATTCACTTTTCATGTGCGTTCTTCATGGCCAACTCTTTCAAGTGTCGGCAAGGCGTATCTGAGGCTATCAAAGTGAAGAGGGAATCCCCCAGAGGCCATAGGAGCAAGAAGCGTGAAGAAAGGACCACTAGATCACATCCGGTGGTCCTCTGAAATTCCTTCCGCACTAGTAGTGGTGGCATGAGGTGGTACCGGCTGTATGCCAAATGGAGGGGAAACGGAGCTGTTGGTCATACCAGCGGTTGACGGAGATGGTGTGCCCCTGCGACAAAGACCGCGACCACCGTGGTCATAGAACTAGAGACCCATGGTTCCACACTGGCATTGCATTTAATGGACAACCCGCAGACTTGGTCCATGGGTGATGTGGAAGGATGTGGTTGCCCAGCCGCATCCGAGGCCACGTGCAGCGTGACTCGCGACGAGTCGTGGTCGCTCGACTGTAGAGGAAGGGAGGCCTCGCGGCGACCCACAGGGCAATAGGGCAGGCTGGACCCACCCTCCTGGGCCAGATTCATGTCGGACCAGATCCGGGTTGGGTTGGTCCAGGTCGGTATGACTGGGTCAGACCGGACTCGGGGCCAACCGGGCCCCGTTTCACTGAAACGCTCCTAACTAACAGACCGAGCATTCAATTGATATGACGTTTGTGGCACATGGACCCTTGAAACGAGGAGATACTTCTAATATACTCTACATGAGTTTTGGAGGATGTTGGTATACGTCCAGGTTGGATCGGACTCAAATCCAACCGGGCCGTTTTTACCAAAAATGCACATATCTTACAGACCGGGTGTCCGTTCGACGCGTCGTCTGTTGCGTTGGGACCCTCACGATGAGAAGGTACCTTGGGTTAATCTTTGTGGGAATTTTTGGTGGTTTAAATACAAAAATTTTATTGAGGATTAAATTATCCTAGAATTAAGTGCACTTCGTACGGGAATCCTATGACTGGCTAAGACCTGCCCAGTGAAACTATGTGGATAAGCACCTAGCGACCCTATGTGGATTAGCACCTAGAGACCCTGTGTGGATCAACACCTAATGAACCTATGTGGGTTAGCACCTAGCGACCCCGTGTGGATCAGCACCTAGAGACCCTATGTGGATCAACACCTAGTCACCTTCTATGGATCAGCTCCTAGCGACCTTGTGTGGATCAGCACCTAGCGATCCTATGTGAATCAGCACCTAGCGACCCTGTGTGGATCAACACCTAGTGATCCTATGTGGATCATCCCCTAGTGACCCTATGTGGATCATCTACTATAAACCCTGTATGGATCATCACCTAGCGACCCTATGTGGATCAGCAGTAGAGCTTCTCGACAGAATAAGATGATCTAGCTTTACTATTAATCATCTTTACTTATATACTTAAGTTATACCTAGTGTGAGTTGTGTGGTTTTATTTGTGATTTACTTTGAGATATTTATTTGTGGTATTTTCTTTTATGGATTACTGTCAGACCCGAGTTGGTCTTGGGGTCCCTACTGAGTATTGTTATATTCACCCCAACATGTGCTTCACCTGCATATATTGTGTCTTGTGCAGACGACGGACAACGTTGACTAGGACTTTGGGGATCTAGGGCTAGAGGGTGATCAGAGGTGGATCGATAGATGTGGTGTGTTGCAGTGACATCCGACAGTGATTTGTACCCACCCTTCAGGTAGGATCCTTGGTGGATGACCTCAGAAGCTTGTATTTATTTTGATGTACTTTCCTTTCAATTGGGCTTGTATTCTGGCCCCTTTACTTTTAGTTTACACCTTTTACTCTCAGTGGTGGTACTTTGTGGCAGTTGTACTATTTTTTCTTTCCTTTTTGGTTTGCATTGTGCAGTATGCCATGTCTATTCGTGTACAGTTTTAAAGGCAATGTCTTCCCTTTTTAGGATATGCCTTTCCAGTGCTAGTCACCAGCCCTTGGCCTATGGAAGGCGGGCTTAGAGTAGTCACGACAAAAGCCTTGGGGGATGGTTCATGACATAAAAAATTATTTATGGATCATTTTAATAATGTTTTAAAACAATTGGAATGTATTTTATTAGTTTTGAGCATGTGATGCATGTTTTGAACTGAAATTCCATTTTTAAATAAAAGGACACACTAGGAGTCATACCGGTCACACTATGCAACGTATTTATGTGTGTTTGATTCCTACATGTCAAAAATGACTTAAGGATCATTTTAATAAAGTATAAAAATAATAAAAATGTGTTTTCTTGGTTTTGAGTGTGTCAGGTGTCTTTTTTACTAAAATTTCAATTTAAACTGAAAACATTCACTTTGAGTCATACCATCCACATCATGTGTAAGTTTTACATGAGACTGATTCCTACATTTCAAAAATGAATTATGAATCATTTTCATAAAGTATCAATATAATACGAGCATGTTTTCATAGTTTTCAGTGAGTGGTGCATGTTTCTAACTAAATTATCAATTTTAAACTGATAACAAACACTTTGAGTCTTATCGGGAAAACCATGTATCAGATTGGGGTGTGGCTAATTCCTAAATATACCAAATGACTTATGGATCATTTTTATAATGTATCAAAAAAATGGAATGTGTGTTATCAGTTTTGAGTATGTGACGTGTGTTTTGAACTAAAATATCAATTTTAAATAAAAGGGAACAATTGGAGTCATACTAGTCACACCGTATGTCAGATTGATGTGCGATTGATTCATACATGCCACAAATTACTTAAAGATTACTTTCCTAAATTATCAAAATAATACGAATGTGTTTTCTCAGTTTTGAGTATGCCACATGTCTTTTTTACTAAAATGTTAATTTAAAATGAAAACATGCACTTTGAGTCATGTGAGTCTGATTCCTACATGTAGAAATGAATTATAAATTTCTTTTATAAATTATCAGGACAATACGAGTGTGTTTTATCAGTCTTTAGTGAGTGGCTCATGTTTTTAACTAAATTGTCAATTTTAAACTAATAACAGACACTTTGAGTAATATCGGGCACACTGTGTATCAGATTGAGGTTTGGCTAATTTCTACACATAAAAAATGACTTATGTATTATTTTTCTAAAGTATCAAAACAATCAGAATCTGTTTGCTTGGTTTTGAGTATGTGACATGTGTTTTTGTTGAGAAAAAATCCTTCAAGGTAACATTGATGCATTTATGGGTTGATTGTGTTTATTGACAAAGTGAGTTTCCTTGATAAGTTGTGGAGTTCCAATATATTTTTGAAAATCTATATTGACAAAGATCCAAGACAAATGAATGGATTATCTAGAGGTGGTACAAAAATTTCATAAACAAGGTGGCATTGTTTCGTAGTATTTTCCAAATTTTTGGGTCCAAAATATGGAGAATACAGGAAGGAGTTTTTGGTAAAGGATGATGCATGAAAGATTTAAAGCTATTTGGAAAGTTTTGTGCAAGGAATGTTTTGGAATAACCATATCAAAATATGTCAATGGAAAAAATTTCATGAAATATTTGGATGTGCTCAAAATATGAGTTTGCGTGAAAGAGTATTACACGTCTAATGCGACGTCAAATCAGGATTTCTACACTTGAGGAAATGTTGCATGCAAGGAAGTTGATGGGTGAGAATCTTTCGTGAAAGGGTAGAAAATTCTTGTAAATAAGTGGATACCCCCCTCATTTCAGTAGCTCAACCCTCGTAGAAATTTGAGGCTCTAAATCACGTAATAATTGCATGAAAAAGGGAGTTGTGCGTAATAAGGGAGTTGTGTGAAAAGGTTTTTCATGAAAAATCAAAAATTTTGCATGCAATGAATTAAAGTTGCATGCAATACACCCAAAAGTTGCGTGAAAGATTGATGTTTCTCAGTAATACTGTGGTAAAGAGTTATTAATCAGTGGATAAAAGTGGGACTTCAATAGAGAATATACCACTACGAGAAAAACAGGTATTTGCGACGGGTCATTTGCGACGGGATGCCGTCGCAAATGACCCGTTGCTGAAAACGGTGTCGCAACAACAGTTTTTTGCGATGAGCCCGTCGCTAAAGCCTTTTTCCGCGACGGGGAGAATTCTCGTCGCAACTAGTACTCCGTATATTTGTAAAAAACTATTTACGACAGGGCCCGTCGCAAATAATTGTTGCGACGGGGCCCGTCGCAAATACTTGTTGCGACGGACCCGCCGCAAATAGTTGTTGCGACGGGACCCGTCGCAACAACTATTTTTAAAAAAATAAAAAAAATAATAATACTATTTGTGACGGGAATAGTATCCCGTCGCAAATACTATAAAAAAAATAAAAATAATAAATTATTAATAAATTATTTTAATTAATATAATAATAATCCAATTATAATTCAAAAATAAAAAATAATAAAATATTAATAAATGATTTTAATTAATATAATAATAGAATTATAATTCACAAATAAAAATAATAAATTATTTTAATTAATATAATAATAATAGAATTATAATTCAAAAATAATAATAATATAATATTAATAAATGATTTAATTAATATAATAATATTAGAATTATAATTCATAAATAAAAAAATATTAATAAGTTATTTTAATTAATATAAAAATAATAGAATTATTTTACATTCAAATATTAAAATAATTCAAGTATTACAAAAAAATATAATTAAATTATAATATTATAAAATTTTAATATATATATAAATTTTAATATTATAAAATATAAATAATATTAATATTCATATTAATATTATTATTTAAAAATATAATATTATTAATATTTTATAATGAGACAGAAACTACGAATAGAAAAAAAATCATATTTTGATTTCACAAATTTTATAACATAAATACAAACTCTAATCTGAAGGAGGGGGGGAGGGGGGGATCTGCAGATGGTGGATGAGGAAACTCCATCCCTAAAGCATGAGTGAGTCGGCGCATGTACTCCATCTGCTTCTGATGCTGCTGCTGCCACCGACTCGTCTGCTCCTCGTACAGCTGCTGCTGGCGTCGACGCTCCTCCTCATGCTGCTGACGCATCTGCTCCTGCTCCTGTCGGAGACTCTCTATCAGTGCAGTCTGAGATCGCAACTGATCCTCATACTGTGTAGCAGAAGAAGATGCACGAGATCCTCTCGATCTGGACGCCGACATCGCAGCACTGCCATAATAATCTCCGGGAGTTAGTCAAGAGCCGATACCAACTACCCAGCCCTTCTCGAAGGCATACTGGGTGGCCTGCATCCATGTCGCCTCATCAAACTGACGGCCAGTGGTCTGATCTGATGACTCGGCCTGACTCTCAGGCCGGGCCTGTGACGCTGCGGCCTCATATGACTCCTGTAGTTTCAATTTAAAATTAAAATTGTGAATATATTAAATGCAGTTAATTTTTAAACTTGAAAACAAATAATACTGACCACGATGTGATGCTGACGATCACCTCTGAGCTCCCTAATAGCAGGATCACTATACATCCTCCAATATACATCGTGCTCCGTAATATTGGGGTGCTCTACAGCCTATAAGAATAAAAAATAAACTGTTAATATTTATAGTTATATAAAATATTTATAAATAATGTACGTACCAGATGCTGTCTATGAGTACTGAAAGAACGACTCCCAGCTCGATGAGTCACCTCCTGTCTCCCCCGATTCTGCCTCCCCACCGATGATCTCCTCTAAAAGACACCACTTAACCAGTGCGCACATAATCCATCCCATACATGGGATGAAATGTACCCTGGTCGGTGTGCTCTACATGACTCATCAAAATCTGACACTCCTGCTTTCTTCATCGCAGCTTTTCTTAAATTGTGCAAAAACTGACGAAGGCGATCACGCATAGCCACCTCCCATGCCTCGTGGATGGCGTCACGCATGGTATCCTCGATCGGATACCATAAACCCTACAAATAAATCAAAATATCAAGTTAAAAATGAAATAATTTTCAAAATAAAAATTATTTATTTACATACGTACAAACTAATGGCCGAACATGGCCTGCTGCACATCAATGGGAATCTGCTCCCATGTGGTCCACGGCTGAGAGAAATAGTTGCGCAAAATAGCGATGCCCTGTCCTACTGCTATATGCGGAAAATTGTAAAAATAATAAACATTTATTATGTGAATAGATTAATGAAATCTTAGTCAAATCCACAGGTTATCACACAGGTTATCACACCTCTGTGTGCGTGGATCAAACCCAAGACGTGGACGTCGCTCGGGGACGGGGTCAGGAATCATCAATCGTGCAAGACCGCGCCCCCTCCGCGTACTCCCTGGAGCACCTGCAGGCTGAGGGTCATCTGTCAGCAACTCATCCGCATCGAAAGTCAGGTCAGCATCCGCCAACTCACGAAATGTGGCGTCGTCCATCTGAAACAGAAAATGTTAATGTTGTTAGAAAATAATTGATAATTACTATTATATATACATATATACATATTATGATTGTATATAAATACCATGGAATTCTATCAGTGTTCATCTTCATCATCATCTTCATATATGTCAATGTCATCTTCATATTCCTCCTCAACATCATCGATATCCATTCGAGTTACAGTTGCTTCATCTCTTACCATTTCAAATTCATATGTGACATCATTAACATCATCGTCATCACCGACTCTTAAATGTGGGGTGTCGTCATCGATACTCATGTCTCTTTGTAAAAAAGATTGATTTTGAGTACTCTCTTGAAAAACGTCAATTCTTTGCACATCAGTGAAAGCACATTCACTTTGACTAAACTGATTGTCTCAAATTTTGATTTTTATTACACTCCACCAATCAGTCAAGTCTCTTGATGTAGCACAGTACTTTGCGTAATAAACTTGATGTGCCTGTTGATCCAATAAGAATGGTTCATTTACTGCGAGAACACTTTTACATTTAATATCGATGATTCCATGAGTCGGATGAACACGCACGCCTCTCTCTGTATCCAACCACCGACATTTGAACATGGTTATGTAATGTTGTCCAAGATAACAGAGTTCAATGATTTCATCAATTATGCCATAAAAGTCAACTTCATTTTCTCGATGATGAGATCCTCTCAAGCTAACTTCACTGTTCATTGTTTTTTTTGATTCCCCATATGCATGTGTGTGAAATCGAAATCCATTCACCACATGTGCATTATAAGTTTTAACAAGTTTGGAAGGTGGGTTACTCAATACACACAGCCGTTTGTCAATTTTATCAGCATGTCGAGACACCTGAAAATTTGTGAAATAATTATCAATATAGTAAACTATACATTGAATGAGTTTCTAAAAGATAAAGAATTTATGTTACCAGTTTTTGAAACCACTGAGAGAAATTTTTCAGTCGACGTTCTTCAAGAGCAGCTGCTGTAATTTGTGGAATTTGTTTCTTGATATGATTATCATACAACCTATAAAAACCAAAGTTATTTACTATAACATAAATGATAGAATAAGTGATATAAACACTTATAGTACAACTGATGTCATCTCTTCACAGTTGAGCAGAACATACGTATGAGCTCTATGATGTTCATCATCTGAAAGCCAGCGTTCATAAACTCCACCAAAACCAAGCTCTGGCTGGTTGAAAACAGATAATTGATTGTCGATTTCATCAATATTCCTCTCGTTCCATCCCATTCGGTTGTGTTTTTAAGGATACTCAGATTCAAAATAATGGGAGAAGAAAAAAGATATTTCCTCTTTCAAATAAGCTTCTACAATAGATCTTTCAATTGATGCTTTGTTACGTACTTTTCTTTTCAATTTTTGCATGCATATTTCAAATGGGTACATCCATCGAAACTATACTGGACCTCCACATTTGGCTTTATATGGAAAATGTAACATCAAATGTTCCATTGATTCGAAGAAAGACGGCGGAAATATTTTTTCCAGTTTGCATATAATTACAACAATATCTTTTTCAAGTTTTCCTAGAGCATCATAATCTGCTATAGCCGCACAAATTTCCCCAAAAAAATGAGACATGTCTGTTATGGAATCCCAAATCACAGAATTCAACAGACCTCTTAATCCAATGGGTAGAAGTCTTTCCATTATAACATGACAATCATGACTTTTTAATCCAGTAATATGACCATTCTTTACACATCTACCCAAATTTGAAGCACAACCATCTGGAAGTCTCAAATCTGCAATCCAATGACAAAATAATAAACGGTTTTCTTTAGACAGTGTATAAGCTGCTTTTGGTTTCAGTAACCTTTCTGTTCTGACATTCTCAAACAGTTCCAATTCTGGACGCCTGTAAATTTGGGCAAGATCTAAACGTGCATTTATATTGTCTTTTCTCTTTCCTGGCGTATCCAAAACTGTATGAAACAAATTATCAAAACAGTTCTTCTCAATATGCATGACATCTAACATGTGTCGGACCAACAAATCAGACCAATATGGCAAATCCCAAAATATGCTACGTTTAATCCAATTGTGTTCTTTCCCAAAACCAGAAATTTTCTGTTGATTTATTGTGGGACCAAAAGTGATGGGAGGTAATGAAAATACAACTGATTTTAACTCCGAACCTGATAGCATTTTTGGAGGTCCATCCCTTTCAACTGTTCCTTTTCTGAAATGAGATCTGTTTCTGTGAAAAGGATGATCAGCTGGAAGAAATCTGCGATGACAGTCAAAATAACAAGGTTTCTTTCCATGAATGAGAATAAATGCTTTGTTCTCTACCATACAGTAAGGACATGATTTCTGACCATGTGTACTCCAGCCAGATAACATCCCATAAGCCAGGAAGTCACTTATTGTCCACATCAATGCTGCTCTCAGTATGAAATTCTGTTTCGTTGCAACATCATATGTACTGACACCAGTACTCCACAATAAATTTAATTCATCAATCAATGGTTTCAAATAAACATCAATATTTTTCTTCGGATGTCCTGGAATTAGTAAAGTCAAAAATATATATGGATCCTTCATCAACATCCATGGAGGTAAATTGTACGGAGTTAAAAAAACAGGCCAACATGAATATTGACTACCATAAGATCCAAACGGACAGAAACCACCAGTGGAAAGGCCCAGTCGAACATTTCTAGCTTCTAAAGCAAAGGATGGATGCACTCTATCAAAATGTTTCCATGAATCACCATCGGCTGGATGATTCAATCTTTTATCGGTTGAAATATTCTCTTTATGCCATGACATCATTTTCCCTGTATTCTTAGACATGAATAAATGCTGAAGTCTGGATGTAAGCGGAAAATATCTCAACTATTTTACAGGAATCAAACCAGACTTCCCGTGTTGTCCTTCTTTATATCTCAGTTGCCCACATGTGGGACAACTATCCAACGACTCATTTTCCCCAGAATATAAAATGCAGTCATTTGAACATGCATGAATCTTCTGATAAGTAAGTCCCAAATTTCGAACCAGCCTCTTACTCTCATAGTAATTTACAGGTAAAACATTTCCTTCAAGTAACAGTGTTTTAAGCAAAGAAAATATCTGGTCAAAACAGGTGTTTGACATTCCGTTATCTGATTTGATAGCCATAAATTTTGAAACTGCTTCTAATTTGCTCATCTTGCAGCCAGGATATAATGCATCCTCAGCAGACTTCAACAACTCATAAAATTCAGACTGTGCCAACTCAGGATTTGAAGCTATATCAGCCGGAGTTTCTGTATGTTGAACAGATGAACCTGCAACATCATGTACTAAATCTTGAAACCGGGATGGATCCGGAATCAAGTTGGTATCACCTGCTCTGGAACTGCGTTCACCGTGTTGATACCAAAAAACATAATCTGGTTGAAAACCAAAACGCAAGAGATGTTCTCCCACTTTTTCTCAAACGTTCTCAATGCACATTTTCTGCAAGGGCATTTTATTTTGCCTTCTGAAACAAATTCTGGATTTGATGTCGCAAATGATAAAAAATTCTCCACACCTTCTACATATACTGGATTTAAAACAGAACCGTTTGGATTTCTACGTTGATTTATCCATATGCGGTCACTTAATAATGATTGTTGACGACCCCGTTGTTCCATATTTCTCTATAAAATATAAAAGCATTACTGGTTTTGAATAATTTGTTAGAAATAACACTCAAGCTAGGATAATTATAGAGTTTAGATCATACACGACTGACTTAAACTTTTTAATGAGATAGACCTAAAAATTGACCCTTTAAGAATTAAATATATATGTTGAGAATAAGGCAAAACATGTTACAAATATTGATAATTTTAATATTATATAAATTTTTTATTATTTTCATAGTACTAATATTATTGGTAATTATTCCTAATTATTGTTAATTATTACTAATTATTACTAATTATTACGAATTATTACTAACTATTACTAATTATTAATAATTATTACTAATTATTACTAATTATTGGTAATTATTACTAATTATTGGTAATTATTACTAATTATTACTAATTATTACTAATTATTACTATTTACAGGTAATTATTGGTAATTATTACTAATTATTATTAATTATTACTAATTATTACTAATTATTACTAATTATTACTAATTATTGGTAATTATTACTAATTATTGGTAATTATTACTAATTATTGGTAATTATTACTAATTATTGGTAATTATTACTAATTATTACTAATTATTACTAATTATTGGTAATTATTGGTAATTATTACTAATTATTACAAATTACTGGTTATTATTGGTAATTATTACTAATTATTGGTAATTATTACTGATTATTCCAAATTATTACTAATTATTGGTAATTATTGGTAATTATTACTAATTATTACGAATTATTGGTAATTATTGGTAATTATTACTAATTATTACTAATTAATACTAATTATTGGTAATTATTGGTAATTATTATTAATTATTGGTAATTATTACTAATTATTACTAATTATTGGTAATTATTGGTAATTATTACTAATTATTACGAATTAATACTAATTATTGGTAATTATTGGTAATTATTGGTAATTATTACGAATTATTGGTAATTATTATTAATTATTACTAATTATTACTAATTATTGATAATTATTACTAATTATTGGTAATTATTACTAATTAATGGTAATTATTACTAATTATTACTAATTATTAATAATTATTAATAATTATTACTAATTATTACTAATTATTACTAATTATTGGTAATTATTGGTAATTATTACTAATTATTGGTAATTATTGGTAATTATTACTAATTATTGGTAATTATTACTAATTATTGGTAATTATTACTAATTATTGGTAATTATTACTAATTATTGGTAATTATTATTAATTATTACAAATTATTACTAATTATTGGTAATTATTAGTAATTATTACTAATTATTGGTAATTATTAATAATTATTACTAATTATTACTAATTATTGGTAATTATTACTAATTATTACTAATTATTGGTAATTATTTCTAATTATTGGTAATTATTACTAATTATTACAAATTATTACTAATTATTGGTAATTATTCCTAATTATTGGTAATTATTGGTAATTATTACTAATTATTGGTAATTAATACTAATTATTGGTAATTATTGGTAATTATTACTAATTATTAGTAATTATTACTAATTATTGGTAATTATTACTAATTATTGGTAATTATTATTAATTATTACTAATTATTACTAATTATTGGTAATAATTACTAATTATTGGTAATAATTACTAATTATTGGTAATTATTTCTAATTATTACTAATTATTTCTAATTATTACTAATTATTTCTAATTATTACTAATTATTACTATTTACCGGTAATTATTGGTAATTATTGGTAATTATTGATAATTATTGTTAATTATTACTAATTATTGGTAATTATTATTAATTATTACTAATTATTACTAATTATTACTAATTATTGGTAATTATTACTAATTATTGGTAATTATTACTAATTATTGGTAATTATTACTAATTATTGGTAATTATTACTAATTATTACTAATTATTAGTAATTATTGGTAATTATTGGTAATTATTACTAATTATTGGTAATTAATACTAATTATTGGTAATTATTGGTAATTATTACTAATTATTGGTAATTATTACTAATTAGTGGTAATTATTATTAATTATTACTAATTATTACTAATTATTGGTAATTATTACTAATTAGTGGTAATTATTTCTAATTATTACTAATTATTACTATTTACCGGTAATTATTACTATTTACCGATAATTATTACTATTTACTGGTAATTATTGTTAATTATTGCTAATTATTGCTAATTATTGCTAATTATTGCTAATTATTGCTAATTATTACTAATTATTGCTAATTATTACTAATTATTACTAATTATTACTAATTATTACTAATTATTACTAATTATTACTAATTATTTCTAATTATTACTAATTATTCCTAATTATTGGTAATTATTGGTAATTATTGGTAATTATTCCTAATTATTACTAATTAGTGGTAATTATTAGTAATTATTACTAATTATTACTAATTATTGATAATTATTAATAATTATTACTAATTATTGGTAATTATTACTAATTATTGGTAAGTATTACTAATTATTGGTAAGTATTACTAATTATTGGTAAGTATTACTAATTATTGTTAATTATTACCAATTATTGGTAATTATTACTAATTATTGGTAATTATTACTAATTATTGATAATTATTACTAATTATTGGTAATTATTACTAATTATTAATAATTATTCCTAATTATTGATAATTATTGTTAATTGTTCCTAATTATTAGTAATTAAATGAATAATTACCAATAATTAGGAATAATTACCAATAATTAGGAATAATAACATTATCAGTATATTTTATTATTAATATTAAAATAATATAATTTTCTTATTTATATACAATTCTCCTTTCATCTGTGTGTTTTCTATCTCCACATACAAATAATACATGTGGAGACAGCAAACACACAGATGAAAAGAGAATTGTATATATATAAAAAATTATATTATTTTAATATTAATAATAAAATATACTAATAATATATTAATGTTATTATTCCTAATTATTGATATTTATTACTAATTATTAATATTTATTCTTAATTATTAAATTTTTTTACTAATTATTCCTAATTACCAATAACTATGAACAATACTAATAATTTAAATTTATTAAGTAATAAAACAATGTAAACATAATTAAATTACAACTAATTAAGAATAATTGAAACTAATAAAAAATTAAAAATAAATATTAAATTAAAATGAATATAAATACCTTGAAAATTGATCTGAAGTTGATCTCTGATCGTTCTTCAAAACTTTAATATCAACTCCGGAGAAAAAAATTAAACTTGAGAAAAACTGAACTTCAGAAAGAAAATTTTGAGAGAAGAAGAAGATGGAGTTTGAGAATGATTTGAAAAAAACGGATGGGGGTATTTATAGGTTAGATTATTTGCGACGAGTACCGTCGCAAATACCTTAGCCATCATTTATTACGGTCAACGGTTAAATAGTTATTTGCGACGGGTCCCGTCGCAAATAACCACCTGCCGACATACTATTTGCGACGGGGGAATATTCCCGTCGCAAATACCTTTTACCGCTGCCGGTTATTTGCGAAGGGAATATTCCCCCGTTGCAAATAAGTTTCCCGCGATTTGGCGCGCAAAGCGCGCCAGTCCTTTTGCGACGTGGAAAGATATCCCGTCGCAAAAGGCTACTTATTTGCGACGGGCAAATACCCCTGTCGCAAATAAGTTTTTAACAGGACTATTTGCGACGAGAATAAATACCGTCGCAAATAACCCGTCGCAAATACCCATTTTTCCCGTAGTGTACATATAATGGAGGATACATTCATTATTGATAATGAAATGACCTACAAGTTCATAAACTGTGAGTGGATTCCTTCTAAGAGTAGTGTGAAAAGGAAGAGGAAGACGATGATCCTTTCCACCGATAGTGATCTAGAGAAAGAGACTCGGGGTACGACCCTTGGGAAAGTTGTGAGCTAACCCTAAATGTTATAAAAGTAGTGATCCTAGGAATAGAAGTGTTTTAGCTCGAACATTTTATTTTTAAAGTTAGTCTTAGTGTATTTGGTACATCAACACATCATCGTTGTATGCTCCTTGGATGTATCCCAGTGAGGGTGAACCAAGTAAAATAATTGTATCCCATGCATGATTTAAGTTTTGTCCATACATCGTTACGGGAGAAGGAGAGAATGGTGTTTTGTTTAGCAATGAAACAAGATCCAAATGGGTTGTAGTTTTAATATATCATACTCTGATTCACCCCCCTTTCATGGTATTTAACCTAGAGGCCCTAATATTTTTAAACTAAAATGTCGATTTTAAATAAAAGGACATACTTGGAGTCATACCGGTCACACTGTAGGTCGGATTGATGTGTGGTTGATTACTATATGTCACAAATGACTAAAGGATAGTTTTAATAAATTATAAAAACAATATGAATTTGTTTGCTCAATTTTGATCATGTTACGTGCCTTTTTTACTAAAATGTCAATTTAAAATGAAAACACTCACTTTGAGTCATACCGGTCACATCATGGGTCAGTTTGATGTGAGTATGATTCTTACACATTACAAATAACTTATGAATCATTTTCATAAAGTATCAAGAAAATTTGAGTATGATTTATTGGTTTTTAGTTAGTGACACATATTTGTAACTAAATTGTCAATTTTGAACTGATAAAGGACACTTTGAGTTAGACCGAGCACACTGTGTATCAGATTGAGGTGTGGCTGATTCCTACACATCAAAAATGACTTATTCATTTTTTTCCTAAAGTATCAAAACAATCAAAATGTTTTTTCTTAGTTTTGAGTATGTGATGTGTGTTTTGAACTAAAATGTCAATTTTAAATAAAAGGATACACTGGGAGTCATACCGGTCACACCGTGCATTGGATTTACATGAGGATGATTCCTACATGTCAGAAATGACTTAAGGATAATTTTCCTAAAGTAACAACATAATATGAATGTTTTTTCTTGGTTTTGAATATTTCATAGGTCTTTTTTACTAAAATGTCAATTTAAATTGAAAACATGCACTTTGATTCATACATGTCACATCGTGTGTCAATTTTACATGATACTGATTCATAAACATAAAAAAATTACCTATGAATCATTTTCCTAAATTAACAAGAAAATATGAGCATGTTTTCTTGGTTTTTAGTGAGTGACACACGTTTTAAACTAAATAGTCGATATTAAACTAATAATAGACACTTTGAGTCATACCAGGAACATCGTGTATCAAATTGAGGTGAAACTAGTTCCTAAACATCAAAAATGAATTATGAATCATTATACTAAAGTATCAAAACAATATTAATTTGTTTTATTATTTTGAGTATGTGATGTGTAGTTTGAACTAAAATGTCAATTTTAAACTGAAAACATGCACTTTGAGTCACACCGGACACACCACATATCATATTGAGGTGTGGTTGATTCTAACATATCACAAATGATTTATGGATTAGTGTATTAAAGTATCAAAATAAATTGAATGAATTTTCTAGGTTTTGAGTATGTGATATATGTTTTGAACTAAAATGTTGATTTTAAACTGAAAACTCACACTTTGAGTCATACCAGACACACTGTGTATTGGTTGAGGTTTGGTTGATTCCTAAATGTAAAAAATGACTTCTAGATCATTATTATAAAGTATAAAAAAATGATAAGGAAATTAACTATAAAAGTAGATAAAATTATGAGAAGTTTGGAGGCATAATAAATATCTTGGGAACCACACTATTTTTGGACACTCTAAAAAAAATTCTCTGGTATTTTTGATAGGGTTGAAAAAAAATCAAGGGTGGTCTAGAAAAAGGGTTTACAAAGATGGAAATTAAATCCTTATTAAATTTGTGGCGCATTCATTCCCAACTTATGTTTTGTCCCTATTTAAACTCTATGGGTTTATCATTGACCAGTTGCACCCCTGAATTGAAAATTTCTGGTGAGGCCTCAGTAATGGGAGGAATAAAATACACTGGATGGTCTGGGCCAGAATTTGACTCCCTAAAGCATGTGGAGGTATAGGGTTTTGAGGTTTTCATCACTTTAATGATTCCCTTCTTGATAAGTGGGGTTGTTGGCTCCTAGAGAAACCTGGTTCTTTGTGTTCTTAGGTCCTTCATGCCAAATATTTCTCACATTCTAATTTCCACAAATCAAAGCTCAAACCTTGACCTAAATTTTTTTAGAGAAGTGGGAGGGGTTCACACTATTTTCTTCATAGGGGAATCTACTGGAGGATTGGTGATTGGGACAGTGTGGACGTTTTGAAGGATTCATGGCTGGTTGGTGGTAATAGCGCCTTGACAACCTCACATGTTGCTTCTAGTATGGAAAATGCAAGGGTGTTGTCTTTGCTCAATGAAGATGACAATGGTTTGTGTCTCGAAAAGCTGGACTCTTGGTTCAATGAGAGAGACATGAATATTATTCTAAGCATTCCATGTGCAAGGGATATGGGTGTCGACCGACTCTGTTGAAGAAAATATTTATCTGGTTCTCATTTGTATCTGAGTTCTTACCAATAGGTCTTTTGTTCTATTCTTTCCTCAAAACCTGATTCCTGATTATAGGTCATCCCCTTATCCATCATTTTCTCACCCTTCTTTCTCAAATTTACATCCCCCAAGATCTGATCTGTAGTCCTCCCATGTTGTGGTTCTTATTTCCGAAATTGATTTTTATCAGTACCATAATCCTTTCCTTATCCTATTTCTAACATTATGTTGATTTTCTTTTCTTTCATTGATATAATATAAGTAATTTTTTGTTGTTTTCAAGTGATACATCATCCTACGCTGAAATCATTTTCAGTTTATGTTTTTTCTTCTCACATCTTCAATTTTCCTCTTTTGGTTTTAGTCCTTTATTTTTATTTCGTTGGATTTTTTTGAAGAAGAAAGTTTTTCCTTCATGGATTAAGAACTCTGCATTGGGTAAATGTTTGTTCATTCCCACTCCCACTCCATCCCACCCATAATTATTTACGGTGCATGGTGTACAACGACAACAAGGGACCCCGATGCAAAAGCACATGGCACGTGGCAATATTAACTTTCGGCCCATAAAAGAGGTGCATACATATATCAATAATAAAAAATAATAAATTATACAATATATACATAAAAAAATAGGATTTATGTTAATAATTCATATTCCATACATCAAAAAACAAATGAAGACAAAAATGACACCAACAATTAAATATTAAAAATCATATATCCCAAAAAATCATATATATCAATTCTTGAAATATATTAAAAACCATATATCTCAAAAAATCAAGATGTGTATTTCCTTTACTTAGACATTTTGAAATAAATCACAATTCCTAAAATATATAAAATATAAAATTAAATATTAAAAACCATATATCTCAAAAAAAATAAAAAAAATGAAAAAAATAAAACATAAAAAGATGGAAGAAACTTGGAAGTAAAAATAACAACATGAGTAACTCGAAAAAAATAAAGGACAAGAAACATAAATAAAATTGAATTAAAAACAAAAAAAATTATTGATTCACACAGAAGGTGCGACTGCCCTGGGAAACATCACGTATCTGAGTCGCGGTGGTTGAGGGAGATTGACTGGGTCATGGTCGATTGGGTCATGATAGTTGAGGGATCTTGGTTGGGTCATGGCAGTCAATGTGGTCCAACATCGGCTGGGTCTCTACACTCACAGGAAGAGTGTTGCACAGAGTCAAAAGGGGAGGTCATTGTTTGACCTCAAAAGAGGTATTTTCAATTAGGACGTAAGAGTTGGTAGGTTAAAAAAATAAATAAATAAAAGGCACAATGGAACATGCCATTGACACAACATGGCGTGTGTCATTGTGCATTATAGTGCATGCCATAGTGAGATATCTTAGATGAGTCATGGTGTGGTGCACTATCCCTAGAGCTAGCCATGGTTATTAATGGTGCACCTTAGTCGAGTTTTTTTTTTCATTTTATACACGTCAATCTTAGTTTTCAATTCTCTACAATAGCTATGTTTTGATTTCTAATGTTTCTTCAACATTTTTATTTTTTCAAAAAAAAAAATTGTTCACATGTCATGGATCTCTCCCATTACATGTTTCCTATTTCATCTATTTTGTAATTTAAACCTATGAAGTGATTTTTCATCCTTGGGTTCATTGTAATACTCATCAAAATTAATATGTTTACAAGGTTTTTTATATTTTATATTTTCACTCAATAACCATGCCTCGACTAGAAGGTGTGCTAAAAAAATCCATTGCCTCTTTTATATACTTGTGTCCTTGCATTCATGGCCAGTGCTGTTAATTTTTGGTTTACTTCATTGTTTCAATGGTGAATGGATTATGATCATCTGAAGTTGCGTTATTATTTTGATCAGGTGAATGTTCTAATGGAGTAAATAGTTGGTAAAAACAAGTCAATTAGTTATACATTAATCCATGAGGCTCATCTCAGCTACAACATTGAAGATGTCCGACTGTTCATAGGAATGAATAAATTCAAACCAGCTGCTTACTCTAACGTATGTGTTTTTTATAATTTTTTTTAATTCTTGTTCTCTATCTACATCTTATTGATAAATCATTTGTTTATTTTTTCATCTTTCTCGCAAGCCATCCTCATATTTCTTTTGGTTGATATCTTGGTTGTTTTAGTGGCCCTGTTAAGTTTTATTGTTTTCATCAATAATTGCACATGGTATCCTCCTTTTATTCTTCAACCTACCTCTTTCTTCAGGGCACTTGTCCTATTGGAGTGCTTGTGTCCCTCGATATGGCCTCGCCCTTGGGTGGATCTCCTGTTGGTTTTGAAGGCTATGAAAAGAGGCTTGAAATTTCATTCTTGTGCCCTAAGTGTTCTTAGACCCTAAAGGAAAAGGGCTGAGATCTCTTTCTACACAATAAATTGATCAAATTCTCAACCCAAATGAATGCTCGATTGTTGGAGGTCTTTCAAATGACCGTTTTGACTCATATGTTCTGTCAGAGTCTAGTCTCTTCATTTACCCATACAAGCTCATCATCAAAACATGTGGCATGACGAAGCTTCTCCTGTCGATCCCTCCCATCCTGTGATTGGCAGCCCACCTCTCCCTCACTGTGAGGGTTGTGCGATACACCCATGGAAGATTGAAAGGGAACAAATGCTAGAGGAAGCTTGAATATAAACACTTCCACTATTATAGAAATGGATTTTAAAATCATTAAATAATAAATTCATTAGCATTGTTAAAAAAACACTGTTGATCTAAGTTCTGTTAAAAGTGATGTGTTTTTATCAGCATTAAAAAATCATTGATAAAGGTGGTTCCTCATCAACTCTATTTTAGCACTGATCTGCTACAGTGTGGTGTTAAAATTACAGCATGATGAAGTAGGTCAATTTTTTTTAAAAAAAATTCACAATTTAATTAAAATAAAAATTACATCACAAATAAAGGAAAAAACACTATTATACACATATAAAATATTGTTTTGTATAATTATATTAGCATATTATCTCAAACATTCAAAAAAATCAATGGTTTCATTATCATTGGCACCCGACCCCTTTAAAAAAAAGCTCAATCATGGTATCAGTTGCTGAACAAACCACCACAACTCAAATAAAAGAATCCAAATGTATAAGAAAACAATTCTTATGTTAGTAATACTATAAAGAAATAAATTATATATAAATATGAAATAATACATTAATAAAATGTTCATTTTAAATAAAAGGACACACTTGAAATCATATTGGTCACACTATTTCATATTGATGTGCGATTGATTTTTATATGTCACAAATGACTTAAGAATTGTTTTTCTAAAATATCAAAACAATCTGAATGTCTTTACTTAACTTTGAGTATTTCACATGTTTTTTTACTAAAATGTCAATTTTAACTGAAAACACGCATTTTGAGTCATACCGGTCACATCATGTGTTTATTTGACATAAAATCAATCCCTACATGTCACGAATAACTTATGAATCATTGTATTAAAGTATCAAAACAATCTGAGCGTATTTGCTCAATTTTTAGTGAGTGACATTTTTTAACTAAATTGTCAATTTTAAATTGATAACTGAAACTTTGAGTGATACTGGCATGTTGTAAATAATATTGAGGTGTTATTGATTCCTACATGTCACAAATGAATAATGGATCATTGTTCTAAAGTATAAAAACAATCAGAATGTTTTTATTTGGTTTTGAGTATGTGACATGTGTTTTGAACTAAAATATCAATTTTAAATAAAAAAACATACTTTGAGTCATAGCGATCACACCGTGCATTGGATTGACACATAGTGGATTCATACATGTCACAAATAACTTAAGGATCATTTTTTTAAAGTATCAAAACAATCAAAATTTGTTTGGTTAGTTTTGAATATATCACATGTCTTTTTTACTGAAATAAAAAATTAAATTGAAAACATGAACTTTGAGTCATACTGGTCGCATCGTGTGTATGTTTGAATTGAGAATGATTCTCACACATCACAAATGACTTATCAGTCATTGTGTTAAATTATCAAGACAATTTTATCATGTATTCTCGGTTTTTAGTGAGTGACACACGATTTTAACTAAATTTTCAATTTTAAATTGATAACAAACACTTTGAGTCATACCAAACACACCATGTATCAGATTGTGATGTGTCTGATTCCTACACATCACAAATGACTTATGGATCGTTGTCCTGAAGTATCAAAACAATCAGAATTTTTTGGCTCAGTTTCGAGTATGTCACGTTTGTATTGAACTAAAATGTCAATTTAAAAAAAATGACACACTTAGAGTCATACCAGTCACACCATGCATCTGATTGATGTGCGGATGATTCCTACATGTCACAAATGAATTAAGAATCGTTTTCATAAAGTATCAAAACAATCTGAATACATTTTCTCAGTTTTTAGTAAGTCATGTGTCTTTTTATTAAAATGTAAATTTAGACTAAAAACATGCAATTTGAGTCATACCAGTCACATCATGTGTTAGTTTGATGTGAGACCGATTCCTACATGTCACAAATGAATTATGAATCATTTTCATAAATTATCAAGATAGTCTAAGTTCATTTTCTCGATTTCCACTAAGTGATACATTTTTTAAACTAAATTGTCAATTTTAAGTTGATAATAGACACTTTGAGTCATACTGGGCACACCGTATATCAGATTGAGGTTCGACTAATTCATATACGTCAAAAATTACTTATGAATATTTGTCCTAAATTATCAAAACAATTGGAATGTGTTTCCTCTATTTTAAGTGTGTGACACATGTTTTGAACTAAAATGTCAATTTTTAGTAAAAAGACACAATTAGAGTCATACTTGTCATACTATATGTCATATTGAAGCACAGTTGATTCATAAATGTCACAAATGACTTAAGTATTGTTTTCATGAAGTATCAAAACAATCTGAATGTGTTTTCTAGATTTTGAGCATGTCGTGTCTTTTTTACTAAAATGTAAATTTAAAATGAAAACACACACTTTGAGTCATACTAGTCACATCATGTGTCAGTTTGACGTGAGACTGATCCCTACATGTACCAAATGACTTATGAATCATTGTCTTAAAGTATCAAGACAATCTGATCATGTTTGCTTTATTTTTAGTGAGTGACACATGTTTTTAACTAAATTGTCAATTTTAAAATGATAGAGAACACTTTGTGCCATATTGGGCACACTGTGTACTGGACTAAGGTTCGTTTGATTATTTCACGTTACAAATGACTTGTGGATCGTTTTCCTAAAGTATCAAAATAATCAGAATGTGTTTGCTTGATTTTGAGTATGTGAAGTGTGTTTTGAACTAAAATGTCAATTTTAAATAAAAGGACACACTTGAAGTCATATCAATCACATTGTGCGTCGGATTGATGCGTGATTGATTACTATATGTTACAAATGAATTAAGTATCATTTTTATAAAGTATAAAAACAATCTAAATACTTTTTCTTAGTTTTGAGTATGTCACGTGTCTTTTTTACTAAAATTTAAATTTAAATGGAAAACATGTACTTTGAGTCATACCGGTCACATCATGTGTCGATTTGATGTGAAAATAATTTCCACACATCAAAAATGACTTATGAATCATTTTACTAAAGTATCAAGACAATTAGAGTGTGTTTTCTCAGTTTTTAGTGAGCGACATGTGTTTTTAACTAAACTATCAATTTTAAACTAATAACAGACACTTTGAACATTCCAGACACACCGTGTATCGGATTGAGGTATGACTGATTTCTACACGTCACAAAGGAATTATGAATCGATTTACTAAAGTATCCAAATAATCTTAATTATTTTTCTTGGTTTGGAGTTTGTGACGTGTGTTTTGAACTAAAATGTCACTTTTAAATAAAAGGACACACTTGGAATCATACCGGTCACACCATGCGTCAGATTGACATGAATTTGATTTCTACATGTCAAAAATGACTTAAGGAGTTTTTTAAAGTATCAAAAAAATATGAATAATTTTTATAGGTTTTGAGTATGTCACGTATCTTTTTTACTAAAATGTCAATTTTAATTGAAAACACGCATTTTGAGTCATATCGGTCACATCATGTGTCGGTTTGATATGAGACAGATTCTTACACCTCAAAAATGAATTATGAATCATTTTCCTAATGTATCAAGACAATATGAGTGTGTTTGCTCAGTTTTTAGGGAGTGACACATGTTTTTAACTAAATTGTCAATTTTAAACTGATAATAGACACTTTGAGTTATATGAGACACATTATTTATCAAATTGAGGTGCCATTGATTTATACATGTCAAAGATGACTTATGGATAATTTTCATAAAGTATAAAAATAATTGGAATGTTTTTGGTCAGTTTTGAGTATGTGATGTGTGTTTTGAACTAAAATGTCAATTTTAAATAAAAAGACACACTTGGAGTCATACTGGTCACATCCTTAATTTTATTGAAATGTGGTTTATTCCTACATGTCAAAAATTAATTAAGAATCATTTTCATAACATATCAAAACAATCTGATTGTGATTTATTAGTTTTGAGTATGTCACATGTCTTTTTTACTAAAATTTCAATTTAAACTGAAAACATGCACTTTGAGTCATATCAGTCACATAGTGTATCGGTTTGATGTGAGAATAATTCCTACACATAAAAAATGAATTATGAATAATTTTCCTAAAGTATAAAGACAATTCGAGCGTGTTTACTTAGTTTTCAGTGAGTGACATGCGTTTTTAACTAAATTGTCAATTTTAAACTGATAACTGACACTTTGATCTATATCAGACACACCGTGTATCAGATTGTGGTGTGGTTGATTCCTACACATAAAAAATGACTTATGGATATTTTTTATAAAGTATAAAAACAATAAGAATTTGTTTTATTGGTTTTGATTATGTGATGTGTGTTTTGAAATAAAATGTCAATTTTAAATAAAAGGATACACTTTGAGTCATACCGGTCACAGCATGCATCGTATTGATGTGTGGTTGATTCCTATATGTCACAAATGACTTAAAGATCATTTTACTAATGTATTAAAATAATCCTAATGTTTTTTTTTTCAGTTTTGATTAAGTCATGTGTCTTTTTTACTAAAATGTCAATTTAAACTGAAAACACACACTTTGAGTCATATCGGTCACATCATGTGTCAGTTTGATGTGGGACTGATTCCTACACATCAAAAATGATTTATGAATTTTTTTTTCTAATGTATCAAGAAAAGATGAGTGCATTTTCTCAGTTTTAAGTGAGTGAAACACATTTTTAACTAAATTTTCAATTTTAAACTCATAGCGTACACTTTGAGTCATACCGAGCACATCGTGTATCATATTGAGGTGTAGATGATTCCTACACATCACAAATGACTTATGGATCATTTTTATAAAGTATAAAAACAATCAGAATGTGTTTTATCAATTTTGAGTATGTGATGTGTGTTTTGAACTAAAATGTTAATTTCAAATAATAGGAAACACTTGGAGTCATACCAGTCACATCGTGCATATAATTGATGTGAGGTTGATTCCTACATGTCACAAATGACTTAAGGATTTATTTACTAAAGTATAAAAATAATTTGAATACATTTTCTCAGTTTTGAGTATGTCATGTGTCTTCTTTACTAAAATGTTAATTTAAACTGAAAACATGCACTTTGAGTCATACCAGTCACATAGTGTGTCGGTTTGATGTGAGACTAATTCCTACATTTCAGAAATGACTTACGAATAGATTTCCTAAATTATAAAGACAATCTGAGCATGTTTTCTTAGGTTTCAGTGATTAGCACACTTTTTTAACTAAATTGTCAATTTTAAACTGATAACGGACACTTTGAGTCATATTGGGCACACTGTGTATCATATTAAGGTGTGGTTGATTACTACATGTCACAAATGACTTGTGGATATTTTTTCTAAAGTATCAAAACAATCATAATGTGTTTTCTCAATTTTGAGTATGTGACGTGTATTTTGAACTAAAATGTCAATTTTAAATAAAAGGACACACTATGAGTCATACTGATCACACCTTGCGTCGGATTGACATGGGGTTGATTCTTACATGTCACAAATGACTTGAGAATCATTTTACTAATGTATTAAAATAATCTGAATTATTTTTCTTAGTTTTGAGTATGTCACATGTCTTTTTTACAAAAATGTCAGTTTAAACTGAAAATATGTACTTTGAGTCATACCAGTCACATCGTGTGTCAGTTTGACATGATATTAGTTCTTACACATCACAAATGACTTATGAATCATTTTCCTAAAGTATCAAGACAATCCAAGCATGTTTTAATGGTTTTCAATGAGTGACACATGTTTTAACTAAATTGTCAATTTTAAACTAATAACATACACTTTGAGTCATATCGAGAACACCATGTATCAGATTGAGGTATACCTAATTCATACATGTCAAAAATGACTTATGGATCGGTGTTCTAAAGTATCAAAAAAATCAAAATGTGTTTGATTAGTTTTGAGTATGTGACATGTGTTTTGAACTAAAATGTCAATTTTAAATAAAAGGACACACTTGGAGTCATACCAGTCACACCGTGTGTCATATTGATGTGTTTTTGATTCATACATGTCAAAAATTACTTAAGGATCATTTTCCTAGTGAATAAAAACAATCAAAATTTGTTTGCTTAGTTTTGAGTATGTCACATGTCTTTTTTACTAAAATGTCAATTTAAATAGAAAATACACACTTTGAGTCATACCGGTCACATAGTGTGTCGATTTGATGTGAGACTAGTTCGTACACATCACATATGACTTATGAATATTTTCACTAAAGTATCAAGACAATATGAGCGTGTTTGCTCATTTTTTAGTGAGTGGCACATGTTTTTAACTAAAATTTCAATTTTAAACTTATAACAGATACACTACTGAAAAATGGGGATATTCCCACACATCTATACCTAAGGTTTAGAGAAACTGTGGGTATAGAGTTCTTGTAAAAATTTATACCCATAGTTTTAAAAAATCATTGGTATAGGTTAATCTATACTTGTGATTTTTCAAAAAATATGGGTATAGATCCTTAACATATCAGGCTCTTGCTCCCCTACTCATTGATGGGCCCTAATTTTCCCCCCACTCTTATGATCCTTGGCCTCCCCCCCCCCCCCTCAGGCAACACTGCCCCCGACCAACTCCTCTTCCTACATTTCTGGCATTTTTTTGTTGCAATCTTTTAGAGGTTATATTTACTTCCCTCCTCTTCTTTCTTCTCACCTTACATGAGCAAAAAATGATTGTATTCTCTTTAATTCTACCCTAATTCAAGGATTTTTTTTATTCCAATATTCTTCAATATCTGATTAGTGAGTTCTGAATCCTTCTTCTCTTCTGATGGCTATTATTTTCATTTTTATCTATGCATGTGATTCTACTGGATCATGTTGGCATCACTTCTATCATCATGTTTTAAAATTTATAGTCTAATAGAGATCAAATATAGTACATTAAATTCATATAAGTATTTTTTTAATTATAATTTCATTTTGAAAACTATCCTATGGGTTATTATGAATTTAACTTAAATTTGAGATTCATTTAGTGGAATATTTTAGGGATTTAGATATTTTTTGTGTTGGGAATCATATTTAAGTTAACTATAGGGGTTAATGTTGGTATTTATTATACTTGAGTTATGATATTTAATTATTGAAATTTAATTTGTTATATCATGAACCATGGTTAAACAATTTATTGGATTGTTTTAACCCAAAAAGAAATAATCATGTGATGATGTACATGGTTATACTATTATAAGTACATCTAGAATATTTCTTTATCTATGAAGGTTGGTTCTTCATGAATTCGCTATTGTATTTATAGTACTTTTAAAGCATGTTTCTTATAATTCATTATTATGATACACATGAATTAATGATAAAATATTCTTTCAAATAAATAAATATTTATATTTAAAATGTTTAAGAATTTTAAAACATTTATTATGTACAAATATTTATAGAATCCTTTGGTAAATCTCATGAAATAATTATATAAGTTAGAATGGAAAGATTACCGGATCATATTCATTTTACGAAACATGGTTTCCATTTATAAGGTTTTACATAATAATTTAGTTCTTTAAGAAAACTTTAATGGTATAAACCTTAGTTTCACCTATTTTGATTAACTGTTAAGTATAACTTGGTTCTTTGTTAAGAATGCTTCCTTGGTTAATTTATCATGTATTGAGTAGTTAACTGTTTATTTACACTACATATTAAATGAATTAAAAACTATCTAACCACACTTTTCCTTAATTAAGAAGTTTCATCGGTAGTGAAGTAATGGATGGGTTTCATAAAGTGGGATGAAATGTATTAATTATTCAGTCTTGATGGATCTTCCCCAAATTGAATACTTCTTAAATTGAAATAGGACATCATGTAAAATATTTTTTCCTTATGTTTGAATAATATAAGTAATTTTAACCCTAAATAAAATCCTTTCATGAATAAATGTTATCCTCAATTATGTTTTAAAATGAAAAGACTTCTCACGACCCCTCCCTCCAAAGATTCCCCTCCTGAGTTGGAAATGAAGAAATAGAGATAATGATATCTTAATCACACCTCCAATAGTCCCCAAGGTGGTGACCAACACCAACGGTATATAAATCTCACAACATGAGAGGCATTAACCTTTTTATAGTAACCAATATTGGTAGATAATATGTATCAACCTCAAAATAACTCCAAGACACACACACAAACACACACACACACACACATATATATATATAAAGATGTCAAAATCCATCCCATTTGCATGTTTAAAGTTTTTTTTAAACATTGTCCTGGTCAACGACCAAGACTAAAAATATTATTATAAAGCGAGAAGATTACAAAAGTCTGAAGGTGGGAATTTTATTACAATCCTTTGTAAGGAGAGGAAGGAGGTCGTTAGGTAACTCATCAAACCACATAATGTCTTGGTTGATCCCCTTGTTGGCAAGCGCATCGGCAACCGTATTCTCTTCACGGTAGGCATGGGTGGAAATATATCTCATCTCTAAAAGAGAGTTCAGGCAATTCTTCCATCTTGCAGTAAGAGGCCAAGAGAGGTGGACAACGTCATTCCAAATGGCTTGGACAATGGTGGTGGAGTCGCTTTTGATCCAGATATGATTCCAGCCTTTATTTTTGACAAATTGGATGGCGTGGATGAGAGCCATAATTTCATCCTCAAGTGAGGAAGTGATCGCATAGCTGCCATGGAAGCAACCATGACATTGACCTAAGGAGTCTCTGAAAATATCCCCACAACCCGCAGGGCCAGGATTACCTTTGGAAGCCCCATCAACATTGATCTTGATTCATCTAGGAATTGGGGCTTGCCATAAGACTTCGAGAAGACGCTTTGGCTGAGGGAAAATTCCATCAATCCTCAGACGCCTAAGGATCACAAAGTCACAAATTGTGTTGTCGCAATTGGATTTCTGGATCGAGGCAGCATCTTTGATAGCAATCAGGATTCTTGTGCGACCTACAAGAAGATTGTGTGAGTGATTATTGTGAATAGATGTATTTCTATAATACCAAATAATGTGAAGGAGCTCCTCCAAGGCATAAAGGAAGAGGTTTTTGATTTGAGGCGAGAGCTTGAGCTCCACACAGTACTTTAGTAATTCCCAGCACGGTCTCCATAGTCCTCCTAAAAACCTAAAAACAATTTTATATACATAGGGTGAAAATATGAGTATACTCGGTAGGAAAAGTCAAAGTCTCTCGTGCACAAGTGGAGAAGCATAATAATACCCCAATAAGAAACAACAGAAACCAAAATCACCTAACAAGATATACTATCCACCCCAACCTCACCAAAGGCATGCTCACTAAATAATACAAGTCAAGTAAAGTAATTTAGTAAGCACATCAATGATAGGGTACCCCGCACCACTTTCCCACTAATTATCCACTCTCATACCCTAACGAAAAACGTCCTAGAACTCCCATCACTTCTGAAAGAACCACATCGCAGCCCGCTCGTACACACTTGGGCCACACAACTACATCTCATCCTACCCACAGACACCTAGGCCACAAACAACACCACATCTCGAAGAAACCTGATAACCACAACACATCTCATCTCGAAGAAACCTGGGAATCACAACTCTCCCGCACACACCTGGGCCTCACAAACAATAACCTACCTGAAGAGTCTTGGGCTATAACTTCCTGGAAGAAAAAGTAGGGTAGAGAGGGTGGTCAACCATCCATCCTCCCACCAGGATGTTTGGTAAAGACACCCTCCCCCATAACAATGGGGGTGTTCGGTATGTAGTGCTCAACTAGGGTGGGGTTCATATATAATCACAAAAAAGTACAAGTATATATATAGGCACCAAACACTCATCCAAACCTATGGGTTCTCAAAAAAACAACCACCCATAACACTGCAACCTTTTCTGCTACCTCTAAATGCACGTATCAAAATGAATGAAGGTCACTTCCAAATTTGATAAAAGAAAGACATTTAAAACCCAATAATTTTGATGTTATTAAGCATTTACTAGTTTTTCCATCCCTAACCAAGCAACTAACAAAAACAACAAATAGCCAGCCTCACAAACAAGACAAACAGAGGAAGAAAACTATGATAAAACACCCCACTTCACACTTTTTCCCCACTTAGCAACCAAAAAAACCACTTCTATTATCATTATTCAAAGTCATGTCACCTTGTCCTTTCTCTCAATAAGCAAACCCACAAATTACAGCCAAACCCCGCAATACACCTCATCACAACCATACTTCACAACCTTATTGCATAACAACACCACACCCAGTAACATAAACATATCACAACCTGAAACTGCAACCCCACTACCCAAACACTTCCCATCCATTCCACAATCAATCAATTTCTCAACCTAAGATGCCATTTCACCCTCAAACCATCCACACACATCATCTTGATCTCAAAAATAACACTACACAACCCATACAAATCACAAGATAGAAAATATCCACACACAACACACAACCACACCATACAAGGCAAGGTGTATTTAGATTTAACACACTCATTATTTAATTCCACTTTGATAAATCAAGGGCTATCACAGAACAAGTTTGATCATGGGGAATCCATTTAATTAATCGGATATATGTGATTAATCAAGTTTTCATGTTCACAACTGTTCAACAGAATATTAATAAAAAATATTCATGAGTCTGGTGTGCAAACAGAGACTACCAAGGACTATGATTTTCAGAAGGTATAAGACCAACACAATTCACAGCATGGATCAAAGATAATAGATAAAATAAAACAAACATCATCATTATCATATTACCCTCCACTCATTTATTACTAAATTAAAAAAAACCCATTATCATAATAGGTCTGATTATCTTTATAACATGTTAGATTATATTCGAAACAACCTTAATTAAAATATGGGATTCGACCATAATCACAAAGGGAAATTATCTTACCCACCCCATATGATACATACATAAAGAAATAATAAGGGATCTCTGCTTAGAACAACAGACGATTGACAACTCATACTTACACCAAAAATAGGGGGTGCACAAGCAGCAGGAAGGACACCAAGGAAAAACTATATTCAAAGGCCCCAACACAACACATGACTCCAAAAGGAAGAATGCTTTTAGGCACACCAATAGTAAATGGAAGGGTTCAAGGAAGAGAGGATCTCAACTTTAGAAAAGGCCAAATCCTATATCAACAGAAGGGAGACAGTTTCAAAGTACTTAAAATTTGAATCATGGTCAAGACCACATAGTTTGGCCATTTCAAAGTCTCTAGGGAATTAGGATATTAAATATATAATTACTATCCTTTGAAACTGTTTCAGAAATGGCAAAATAAGGTTTTAAACTCGATTTATGTCAAATAAAAACATAAGAGGGACAAAACTAGAAAAACTGGAAAAAGATGGAAATGAATCGCTGATGGATGATTCACTGATGCGAGTCAATGATGGTTGAGTCACTAACACGAGCTACTGACACGAGCCACTGACGCGACTCACCGACACCACTCACCAATGTGACTCACTAGTGCCTCTCACCAACGCCACTCACCAACGTCACCCATCATCACCACTCAATGACATGACTCTCCAATGTCACTCACCAACGCCACCTACTAATAGTGATTTACCGGTGTTACTCACTGATGCCACTCACTGACACCACCTACCGACAGCTAGTCACTAACGCCACTCAACGACGGCACCTACCGACAACGAGTCACCAACACCACTCTCTAATACTACTCACAAATTCCACCTATATAAACCCAAACTATTAATGACTGGCCTACCGATGCCAGACCTACCTACACCCTACCTACTGATGCCTGACCTACCAATGGAAAAACTATAATTTTGGAAAACTCTTGAAATAAGCTACCGCCGCCTCCCAGAACACCCCAAACAATGGATTTTGACAAATTAATGGACTATAGGGGTCCATGCCATTACATCAAATACATATCAAACTATTCTATCCCTTGAGAATTCAAAACCAAACCCAAAAGAAAGAGGGGATTGAACAAATACCCTATAAGATACCTCTCAAGGATGTTGCTGCACTTGAAACATCGCTACCATCATCAAAGTTCAACGATAAACCACATTGTGTTTTTCAAAAGGTGGAGTGAAACCTCAACATCCAAGAACACATCCTATAACATCTACTACCCCCAATAGACCACAAGACATGCCACATGAGCACTAAAACCACAATATATGGACACATGAATCATGGAATTCCTTCCTCCATGTCGAGATACTATCTGCTCTGGGCGACACTGACTCACCTGCATGAGTTTAATCGCATCTCAATTAATGCGTCTCAATTAATAATTAGTTCCTCCCATTTATACATGTCAGGACTTCATCACACATTAAATAATTAGTAAGAAACCCATATTATAGAAAACGAGGTTCAATCATTACATCATAAGAAAAACACATAAGAAAAACTCAAAAATAACTATGGGTATTGTCCACGCATCTGCTGCTCCTTTTCCCAAGTACTCTCCTCCAGGACACTATGCCTCCACAACACACGAACCAAAGGAATGGTCCATCCACGTAGCACCTTCTCTCGATGATATTAGATCTCCACTGGTCGTTCCATTAATACTGTGTCATCCTCAATATCTAACCATCCCTAGTCAATGACATGGGAGTCCTCATGAAGATACTGATGAATATGGGAGATGTGAATTTTTTTTTGGATCCTCTCCAATTGTGGTGGCAATTCTAACTGGTATGAAACCTCCCCAACTCACCCCAACACATCGAAGGGTTCAATGAACCTCAAAGAAAGCTTTCTCCCTCTACCAACCCTTTATTTCCCATGTTGAGGGGAAACCTTTAAGAACACATGGTACCCAACCTAAAACTATGAGGTCCTCCTCCTAGGATCGGCATACAACTTATGTCGATCCTATTCTACCTTCATCCTCTCACAGACAAGATGAACCTTCTCCTTCATGGTCTACACAACCTCAGGATAAAAAATAGCTATCTCCCCAACCTATGTCCAGCACAAAGGTGAATGACATAGTCTCCCATACAAGTCTTTGAACAAATCCATACTAATGGAAGATTGATAGCTATTATTGTAAGAAAACTAAACCAAGGGCAAGTGTCACACCCAATACCCACCAAAGTCCAAGATGCATTCTTACATAATTTCCTCCAACGTCTGGATGATCCGCTCTGTCTTCCCATCTATTTGAGGGTGGAAGGCATTGCTAAGGCATAACTAAATTCCAAAAGCATGTTGCAATCCTCTCAAAACTTGTGAGGTAAATCATGAATCCTGGTCCAAGAAAATGGTTCTCATAACTCTATGCAACCGCACAACCTCATCCACATACCTTTGCACCAAGGCATCCACTATGCTCGATTCATTGATTTCTAAGAAGTGAGATGATTTCTTTAGTCGATCCACTACTACCCATATTGTATCACATACTCCCTGAGCCATGGGTAATCTTGTGATGAAATCCACTGAGGTTTCATCCCAATTATACTCAAAGGCATATAAGGTTTGCAACAAACCATCGGGCACACAGTACTCAGCCTTCACCTACTGGTACACTAAGCACTTTGCCAAAAACTCTGCCACTTCCTGCTTCATCTCAGGCCACAAAAACTACATCCTCAAGCCACGATACATCTTAGAAACCCTTGTATTAACTGATAAAGGTGATATATGAAACTCAAGAAGAACTCCATCATGAATCACCACTAGAATAAGCATCTTCTCACAAAACAAAATTTTATTTTGACCATCCTCCAACCATCCCTCTAGAGCATCACCCTGGTCAACACGATCATGTATCACCTCTACCTCCGAGTACCCTCACTAAGACTCCTCCACCTGATGAATCATAGATGATTGTATTTTCATATGAAACATATAGCCTCTAACACCATCCATTATTGCATCTAAGTTCAAGGTATCCAACTCCTCCATTTCCTCCCAAGCATCTACAAATTCCCGAACTACCTCTCTTTGCAACTTCCCTCTCAAAGCATCAGCCAAGACATTCCCTTTTACTGAGGTATATGAGATCTCAAATTTGCAATCCTAGATAAACTTTATACACCTTATTTTTCACAAATTCAGATCTCACTGGGAAAAGATATACCTCAATCTCTTGTGATATGTGAAGACCACAAAGCGCTCCCTAATGAGGTAATGTCACCACAACTTTAGCATAAACACGATCTCTTATAGATCCAGATAATAGGTGGAATAGTTTCATTCATAGAGACGTAACTACCTAGACCTATAAGAGATCACTCCTCGTTGCTGCATCAACACACACCCCAAGCCTAGATAGGAAGAATCACAAAACACCTCAAACATCACCCCTCCCTCTAGAAACCGAAGCACTGGAGAACTGACTAAATTCGTCTTCAGATAGCTAAAAGTTGCTTGAAACTTCCCAATCCACACAAATTCCTAGTTCTTCCTGGTCAGAGCCATCAATGGAGCTTCAACTCAAGAAAAATCAGGTACAAATCTCTAGTAATATCCTACCAGACCGAGAAAACTGCAAATATCTACCACATTTTTGGGTACTGCCCAAGAAACAACTACCTCAACCTTGGATGGTTCCACTACTACACCCTGCTGAGACACCACATGCCCAAGGAAGTGTACCTCCATTTTCCAAAAATTTCACTTAGACAACTTCCCATAGAGCCGGTGGCATCAAAAGACTTCCAAGACAGTCGTGAGATGCTCAACATGATCCTCCTATAACTTTGAGTAGATCAGGATATCATCAATGAATAAGATGACAAACTAGTCCAGAAACTCATGAAAGATAGAGTTCATGAGCCCCATGAACATGGCTGGTGTGTTCATAACACCGAACGACATAACCACGAACTTGAAGTTTCCATACCTGCACCTAAAAGAAGTCTTCGGGATGTCACCCTCTTTAACCCTCAACTGGTGATACCTAGACCACAGATCGATCATAGAAAACCAAATTTCTCCCCTCATATTGTTGAAAAGATCGTCTATCCTCAGGAGAGGATAACGGTTCTTGACCTTCACTTGATTCAACCTTCGATAGTCTA
Organism: Viscum album; assembly: GCA_963277665.1. NCBI lineage: Eukaryota > Viridiplantae > Streptophyta > Magnoliopsida > Santalales > Viscaceae > Viscum > Viscum album. Next base: position 48,044,977 of record OY728138.1, on the reverse strand, counting down.
TGCACAACCTAAAAATTCCATCTGCCTTCTTTGAGAAAAATACTGAAGCACCTCATGGTGACAAAATAGGTCAGATAAAGTCCTTCTTCATCAGATCATCAATCTTAATTCTCAGTTCTTGCATCTTAGAAGGTGTCATCTGATAAGGAGCTATCGAAATCGGAGAAACATCTGGCTGAAATTCTATCCCAAACTCAACATCATGTCGAGGGGGTAGATTCAAAACCTCCTCAGTGAAGACATCCAAGAATTATCCAACAGCATTGGGAACCTCCTTCATATTAGAATCCATTAATTCCACTGACAGCTCAGCCAATAAGGAAAGAAGAGTCTCTATGCATCGGCTGCCCATCTGATGATTCCACTCACCAATAAAAGTCACACACTAGACATCCACATCTAAAAACACAACCCTTTTACAGAATCAGTCGATAACAACTTAAACAAAGTATAACCAGTCGATGTTAATTATGACATTGTATGGTTTCATATGTAACATGAAAAGATCCCAATGGGACTGATGCATCCCCATCATCAGTCTACATTCCCGACATACATCAAACAAGCTGGTCTAACCTATGACTGGAGTACTCAACACCAGGGGAATGCAAAGCCTCTCTATGTCTAGTCCCTGAGAATGATCTAAATCAGGTGAAACGAAGGAGTGTGAAGCTCCCAAATCAAACAAAGCACAAGAAAGGGTACTGAATAAGCTAATTGTACCTCAAATGATCTCTAACCCCACTGGGACTACTGCCTATGTGGCATGCAACTGACCACACTCAATACCTCTGCCCCTTTTCTAACAACCACCTCCACAACAATGCCAATGTCAAGGACCTTGAGGAACACCCTGAGGTCAGCCTCTACCTGCTCCATCTGCCCTCTGTGGAGCAAGATCCTATTTTCCCTACTGCTGAAATAACCTGGATGAAAACTACTATTTTGGGCGGGCACTGAACCTTACCACCTCCACCATACCGAGCTCGAATTGGGAACCGAATCTAAAATTTCCCACTAACTCCACAAATAAAACACACTAGCCCCAGGCCTATAAGATAGGCATGAGGACCAGAAGGTTGAAACAGAAACTACTGAGGTTGACTCCCTAATGGATGAAACCTCAAAGGCCCTGGTTCCTAAGATCTAATTCTAGTAGCCTTGCCCTTTGAAGAACCTTTCTAGATCCTCTCTCATAGTATACCTCATCATGAGTGAATCCTCTCAACCATTTCTTCCTTATTATGGACCTCTGGGTATGTCGGCAAGGTGAAGGGAGTAAATACGTACTAGAGAGAAGGAAGAAGTGCCCCCTCTAAGTGTCTTGACTGAGACTTCTCATATGAAAAGAGATACGGATTAAAGTGAAAGAGGTCCTTGAACTTTATCCAAAACTATCATACTGACATTATCCCTTGTTAGAGGGAGAGTAGCACCCGTCGCTTCTCGGCCTTCATGGTTGAAGAAAGGAATTATACCTGGAACTCCTCAAAATCAACCGACAGAACATCAACATCCCTTCTCTCCCCCAGGTATAGAGTCCACCACTGACATGCAACTCCCCTCATCTGACTAACTGCCAATGGAACCTAGTACTATGTTGGATTCTAGATCAGGCTAAAGGTGATCAGAAGCTCCTCAATCTATCTCTCTATCTACATGTCTGAGACACTACCCTCATACTTTCCCAAGGTCTACTATTATAAAGAATGTAACGTTCTCTACCACTTGTTGTCCTCCTCCTCTAGATTAACCCTCCGCCGATCATCTTAATCGACCTGCTAAGCCTTCACTACTTGAGCCACTCATGGACGATGACCGGGTTCCATAACTGAAAGGCAAATAAGGATCTCCTAATCCTGAGCAGTATGGAATTTTGTTCAAGATTTATTTTAAATCATTATTTATTTAAATTCCCTGAAACGCCCAATTCAAACAATAACACAAGTCATCATGATGAATGTACCTATCCTAGGGTCTCTACCCTGTAAATAGTGTAGCCTCACTTGGTCATTTGGTAAGCTTATAGTCCTTACATCGGATCATGAGGGGCCCTAAATTCCCATTTCACAGATGGTCTTCCATAACCTATGTCAAGAACCAAGATCACATGGCATTGTTTTCCTACCAACCCATGAAATTCTCATTGTTCCTAACTCTAAACTCTATCCTATCACTCAAACATCACCTATGATACCATTCTATCATGACCCCCTCCCTCCAAAGATGCCCCTCTTGAGCTGGTAATGATGGAAGATAGATAATGAACCCCAATTCCTACATTCAATAGGCCCCGAGGTGGCGACCAATACCAAGGGTATATAAATCTCACAACATGGGAGGAATTACCCTTTTATAGTAACTATGATCGGGAGATAAGATGTATCAACCTCAAAAAAACTCCAAGGCACACACACACACATATAAAGAATCAAAAATCCATCCCACATGCATGTTTAAAGTAAAACTACAAGAAATAAAATGAAAAGATCCAAAGTAAATACTAAAAGAGAAAAGCTAAGCAGCAACACAGCAACTGTCCCAACATCTGAGCTAGTAATGCCCAACACAGTCCCCATAGTCCTCCTAGAAACCTGAAAACGTTTTTATATATGTAGGGTGAGAATATGAGTATACTCAGTAGAAAAATCCAAAACCTCTCATGAAAAAATAGAGAATAATACTAATTTCCTATGAGAAATAGCATAAACCAAAAGCACCTAGCAAGGTATACTAGCCACCCCAACCTCACCAAAGGCACACTCACCAAATAATGTAAGTCAAGTAAAGTAATGTAGTAATCACATCGATGATAGGGTACCCTGCACCACTTTCCCACTGATTAGCCACTCTCACACCCTAACAAAAAATGTTCTGGAACTCCCATATCTTCCGAAAGAACCACATCACAACCTGCCCACACACACCTGGGCCACACAACTACATCTCATCCTGCTGATAGACACCTGGTCCACAAACTACACCACATCCTGAAGACACCTGGGAACCACAACACATCTCATCCTGAAGACACCTAGGAAGAAAAACTCTCTCTCACACACCTGGGCCTCACAAACAACAACTTACTCGAAGATTCTTGGGCTATCACCGCCAAGAAGTGGGATCAGGGAAGAGTGGGTGGCCATCCACCCATCCTCCCCTCGAGATGTTTGGGAAATGCACTCTACCCCATAACAATGGTGGTGTTCAGCACATAGTGCTCAACTAGGGTGGTGTGCACATAGAATCACAAGAAAATATAAGTATATATATAGGTACCAAACACTAACATCCACCCATAACACGACCACCTTTGCTACTGCCTCTAAATGCACGTATCAGAATGAATGATGGTCACTTATGAATTCAATAAAATAAAGTTCCTTAACACCCAATAATTTTTACATAATTATGAATTTACTATTTATTCCATCCCTACTCGAGAAAATAACAACCACAACACACAACCAGCCTCACAACCAAGCCAAACTAAGGAAGAAAACTATGATAAAACACCCCACTTCACACTTCCTCCCCACTTATAACCCAATCTAACCACTACCATTATCATTATTCAAATTCATGTCACCCTATCATTTCTCTCAATAATTAAACCCCCCAACTTACAACCAAACCCCACAACACAAATCATCACAACCATACTTGGCAGCCCTGCTGCATAACTACACCACACCTAGTAACATAACCATAGCACAACCCAAAACTATAGCCCCATTTCCCAACCACTTCCTATTCATTCCACAATCAATCAATCTCTTAAAATGTGATACAATTTCACCATCAAACCATCCACACACATCATCGTGATCTCAATATAAACACCACACAATCCGTATGAAGCACAAGAAAAAAAATATCCACACACGACACACAACCACACAAAACAAGGCAAGGTGTATTCAGATTTAACACACTCGTGTTAGAGTTTATGGCCTAGAACCAACTAATTTGTACTTTATTCATTAAATAAACACCTTATCACATCTTGATTTTTCTTATGCGTGAAAATTCATGTAATAACGTACCAAGGATAGTTGTTGCATTAAAGGGTCATAACGGATCCCTGCTATGATGAGAACCCGGAAGTGTCATAACACTATTCTTAAATATATGTTATATGGACAGATGTTGTTATTTGAGGGACAAAAATAATATAGTCCATTAGGGGTGAGGACTCGTAAAACTTTGAGGCACCTTCTCATGGTGTGCGCCCTTGATAATATCCAGGAGGATATTATGAGAATGAGACCCGCCAGTAGGAAATCCACATTTCATAGTGTCATTAGATATTCCTATCTGTGGATGTATGTATTGTTCCTTAGACTTTAATATTATTATTAATGGGTATTACAGCTCGTGCACTTAGATGTATTGACTAAAACTATGACGAAACACTGTTCGCAGTGAGGTGGGATACGTTGGGTGCGTCACGAATGATACTGCATTAATAGATAATGCGAGAAAGGATTTTTCCCTTCTGTTCCATAACGAGAGTAGATATCTCAAGACCTTTGATGGAATTGATATAGCCTAAATAAATCCATGTCCATGGTAAGGTATGGGCGAGTTCAATTCCAGGAAGTCAAATAAAGAATAATCAAGCACATGGGTTGATGTCACTAGCATGCAACCCGCTTGATTAGAGATATCAAGACAAAGGGATTAAATTACATGGTAAGCATTCATATGAGGTGACACATCAATGCGGCTTCAACTTATTTATCTTGGGTGCCTTAACCCATTGTTAGACAGTAATCTTGGACTTTAGGAAAGCCCGCCTAATGCCAACGAGAAAGAGGCCTAGAGGGTCACACACTAAGTGTATCCAAGTATCTCAAGTAGAATAAAGATTATTCCCATATGGGGTTTAATAATTATTCAAGGAATCCTAAATCGTTGTAGTGTTAGAGGAAGAATAAAATGAAAAACAAGATATACATGTCATGTACATTGAATGCACATGCCGTGTAGTTTTCATTTTGGAAAGGAAATGAAAAACGAGTACACACTGTGTAGTTTTTCTAGTCAGGATTTTGAGGAAATAATATCATTTTATTAAATGATATTTATTATAATCAGTTTGGGCGCATGTCGAGGAATTAATGATTCAACATGGGGGTTTTCAATAAGAGTTAATGAAATAAATAAAACGCGTAACGTGTTTATTTATTGTCATAACTCTATAACCTCAAACCTGATTATAAATATCCTCACAACCCCAACACTTTTCCTGAATGGTTGTGCACAAAAATTCTAGAAGATTCTCTCAAGGCTGAGAGAACTCCTTCCTATAAGACTTCTCTCAAGACCGAGAGAGATCCTCCTCCATCGGATCAAGGAGATCTAAGGCGGACAATGCAAGCAAAGGATTCTCCACGCTAGCACCTGGAGATTCCTTTGGCGACGTCCAGAGATACGTGGTGCACATGTGGATCACCACTAGATGAATTCTACACTTGGATTCTCCAACGCAACGACAAATCACATCGAAATGTGATCGGAAAACATCAATAAAGAAAGAATTCCATCAAGGTAATTATTATAAATTAATTAAATTAATTATAACCAACATATTATGATCCTCTTGATGGTTCCGGGACCCTTATCTTTATTTTCTTTCTTCATTCTATTCCGAAGATCTAACATTTTATTATCGTGACGGATCTCAGATTGATCGTTGTTTAACGCTAAAATTAAAGTTGGGCCAAACCCACCAACGCGCTTCCGCTGCACCCAGAACCTACAAGTGGTATCATAGGGGTTATATCATTGATTATAATTATTTATTTTTTCATTGGTGATTTACACATTTAATAATTTATTTGTTTCAATTCAAGTTAATCGTTCTTTAAATCTGAATCTCGAGATCTATTCCTCCTCTATCATTTCCCGTTCACCTTACAGAAAGGAATTTTTCTTTTAACTTTGATTAAAATAAAATAGAGGATCTCATCCAGAGGTGCCAAACATTTATGGTCGTACAACACCAGAATACACAGCATATATTCGGAAGTAGACGTCGTGTAGTCTAGGTTCAATGCATCAGACTGGTCTGCCAAATCAGGCCTTGTATTGGAGTATACCTAAGTCATAAATGACACTATGTGTTGGTCAGGAATAGGTGGAACATGGTTTTTGTATTACACGTTGTGTGGTCCACTGAACACGGCGTGTAGTACCTTCAGGTTAGGGTTAGACCGTGTACCCCGTACACAGCTAGCTCAGCTAGAAACTATGTAACACGGATACTACACAGAGTGTGTCCCACTGAGCACGCCATGTACTCTGAAAATTTCTGAATTACATCTACACACCATGTCCCCGGGCGTGTACTTCGAATAGATGGTGAACAAAAGTACATGTCGTGTAGTCGGAACTACATGTCGTGTACTCATCCAAATTACACATATTTATTAAAATTTATTATTATATTATAAAAACCCTTGATATGTGTACCATAGTGCAGGCATAAAGATGAGGCACAACACATGATAGGTGTTTTATATATATGTGTTTAATTTAACATCTACGTAATAAAAGGGAATTCAATGGGTTGCCTCCAAGGTATAAGTTACGTACAAAGATAATTTTAAATGAATTTATTTGTTTAAAATTATGATGGATGAGAATCTCAAGGAAATTCATAAAAGGGTTTAAGATAAAAGGTTTGATTAATTAAAGATAATTAATTGATTCAAGTGTGATTTATCTTAAGAAAGAATGATTAAATAATTGATTTCTAGTTTTATTTATGCGTAAATGTCATTGCATGTATGGATGATCATGATCTAGACCAAGACCTTTGTATTTGAATGGTTTCTTTTAATTTATTTATTAAATTTTTTGGCCTGCGAGCCTTCTCCTCATTAATATGTAGGGCATGCGTGCCCAAGGATTATTTTATGTAAAAAACCCCTTTTACCCCTCACCTTCATGTGAGATAAATGCATATGCAATGGGTGGAGCTCCCAAGCTAGTGGGGGTGGCTCGAGTCAGGATCCAAGGTGAAACCAATCCAAGGAGATACGAAGGTGGACAGGTGGACAGGTGGAAAGCTGCAAACATGAACCCGAAAGGTTCAAGGTGTTTCTCCCCTAGGTCTTGGGTTAGTTTATCAACCGCTAGATAAACTAACCAATAAAACAAGCTCATGATCAAACAGTTTATTTTATTTATGTCAGTTTCATGGTTTATTTATTATGGGTGTGTTGTCACGATCACACGATTAATGAATTAAACAAGCATGCAAGATAGAACTAAAATAATACCATCTTATGCGTAAATATTATCTTAGACATGGTTAATCACTTAAGTATATCCCACTTAACATTAAAAATAATTTAATCAAAGATAATAAAATGGAAATTTAAGTATAAAGGATAAAATCCATCAAATAAATATTAAGTCGGTATCGCCTTCCATAATATTGGTTAGAATCGAACCATAGTTCAAAGTGATTGACCAACCCTAGTTGGGGTGCTTTCAATTATCAGGGAATTATAATTAAAGGTTTTGGGTTGACTTGACTTGGTTCGCATCAAGGGTTGACTACCACAGTAGGACTTGGTGTGACCAAGAGGCAAAGGTTGAGAAAATCCAAAATAAAAGGATTTCAGGATTAGGGAGTCCACTCAACGGATCAAGGAGCTGCGAGTTAATACAGTTGGAATTTGGAATGACTACCTAAAACCCTTCAAGTTTCTTGACCAACCCTAGTTGGGGTAATACGAAGGGAAATATGAATCCTTGCCACTAGAATATTCAAGCAACGGAATATTCTGAATTCAATGGTGAGGGATATTGGATTTCGATAAAATAGTGGAAGACTAATAAGAATTTATTTATTTATTTGTCTCATTTTATAATAAAGTACTAAACCTTTACTCGTCTTAATTTGTAGAAATAGAAATAAAAATAACTTCAAACATATCATTGTGAACCATACTCGAGAAGAAAAACCTTCTCACTGACACTAATTTCCAAGAGTGGCAGAGTCGTTTACGCGTCATCCTTTGCCACGAGAGGAAATTGTATGTGCTGGAAGATCCTATTCCAGTTGCACTTGGGAAAGAGGCCAGTGATGAGTAACTATCTATATATATGAAACATATAGATGATACCACAGATTCCCAATGTTTCATGCTATCATCCATGTCTAATGAGCTCTTGAAGCAACATGAAAACATGGACGTGTATAGAATGATGTTTCTCCTTAAGGATCTATACCAAGAGAAGGCGAGACAAGAGAGATATGAGATCTCCAACGCTTTGTTTGCAAATAATCTTGGAGAGTATGCGCCAGCTAAGCCTCATATAGTCAAGATTATTGGCTACATTGAACGCCTTGACATCTTAGGGATTAAATTTCTGGATGAGTTGCGTACAAATCTCATCCTATCATCACTGCCCAAGACCTTCTCTAGATTTATTGTCAACTACAACATGAGAAACAATGAGAAGATTCTATCAGAACTTATGAACTTAATTATCTAGGTAGATAAGGACATGGGGTGTGACAAACCAGTAGTCCTTATGGTGAATAAGAAAAGTAAGGAAAATGGAAAGGGTCCAAAGACTTATAAACAGTCTGAATCCCCGGAGTTTCGTCTCCCCAAAAAGGGGAAGATCCAAAGGTAGGGCAAGGAATGGGAGGTGGTATGTTTTTCATGTGGCAAGAAAGGCCACTGGAAGAGGAACTACACCCAGAAACATGGGGATGTTAAAGGTGCGTTCGTTATCGAGTGTAATCTTTCCATTTCTACACATTGCGTATTAGATATAGCTTGTGGGGATCACATTTATATTCAAATTCAAGAACTAGGTATATTTAGAAATATTGTCAGAGGAGAGGTGGATCTTCGAGCTTCCAATGGCATGAGGCTGGCTACGTTAGCCATTGGTGATTACCACCTATCATTGCCGACTGGGATGATTTTGGTTTTAAATAACTGTTATTATGTGGCTAGTGTTACCAAGAACATAATTTTTGTATCTTGTTTGGATATGGATGGATTTATTTTCAAGTTTGTAATTAAGGGTTGTCTCTTTTATAAGAACAAAATATATTATGGTATGGATCATTTAAATAATGGTTTGTATGTATTAAATTACAAAAACTAAGTTTTGGAAATTGATAACGAAACAAACTCACATGACTCATACATCACCCAGTTGTGGCATCACCGTCTCGGTCATGTAAATGAGAAGCGCTTGACAAATCTCTGCCAAGATGGCTATTTAGACTCTACTGAGCTAAAACCACTTGATAGATGTCACGCTTGTTTATAAGGTAAAATGATCAACCCGCCTTTCGGTGGACAAGGTAAAAGGGTCACAGAGCTTCTAGTATTGGTGCACACAGATGTGTGTGGACCGTTTCCAGTAGAATATAGAGGTGTATATTCTTACTTCATTACTTTTACTGATGATTTGAGTAGATATGGATATATCTACTTAATGAGGTATAAGTCACACTACCACAAAACAGGGCAAGGGAAGCACTGCCCTTTATCAGCGCTAAACAAAAAGCACTGATAAAGGGGTATGCCTTTATCAGCGCTAGCTAAAAGCACTGATAAATGTTACCTTTATCAGTGCTAAAATAAGCACTGATAAAGGTGTACCCTTTATTAGCACTGATAAAAGGTAGCATTTATCAGTACTTTTTTTAGCACTGATAAAAGTATCTCTTTATCAGCGCTAAAAAACACTGATAAATGAATGTTTTATCAACGCTTTTATTTTAGCACTGATAAAACATACCTTAAATAGTGCTTTTAATGAGCGCTGATAAAGGTTCCATCGGTTTTTATTTAATAACCCTAACAAGCTATCCTCTCTCACACGTGGTCAAGCTTTCGCGGAAGCTGAACCAGGCCCCTTGTCTTTCGCGACCTCTCCTCCTCATCGTCCTCCTCCTCCTCATCCTCCTCATCCTCGTCCTCCTCCTCCTCATCCACCACCATCGCTGCTGCCTCCGCCCCCGCTGCCACGACCACCGCTACTTCTTCTGTCGCCGCTGCCTCCGCCGTCGCCGCTGCCTCCGCCCCCACTGTCACGACCGTCGCTACCTCTGCCGCTGCCTCCACCTCCACCGCTGTCTCCGCCGCCGCCGCTGCCTCCGTCATCGATAGAAGTTATCCTTTCATCCTTTTTCACTGGTGATTCCAAATTTGGTTAATTTAGTGAATTTTTTTGATGAGTCTTCTTATTTATATAAATTTCCTTAATTTTTTCTTATTTTGTCATGGAATATAGTTATTATGTCTTAGATTATGATACCTTATGTCATATAGAAAGGTAATTCTAGTGTTGGTGTAGCAACAATCTTCTTGGAGATCAGTGGAGTTCTATGATGTCTCATAGGTTTTCTCTTGGTGAATTCTCCTCCTATCACTATCCAAGAGTGATAGTTTTTTCTTAATTCAAATAATCTTGGATTCTACCATTATTGATATTCATTTTCAGGTAAATTTTTTTTCTACCACTTGGATTTTTCTTCCATGTTCCTTTATCTAAAACCATTTATTTATATGTAATTGGTTCTGGAAGTTATTAGAGAGATAATTTATTCTAGTTGGTGTGTGAAAATGTTTTAGGATACAAAACACCTGATGAACATTGATGTTAATGTTGAGATTGTGGTCAGAAGTTCCTTAATAAATAAGTCCTTGTATATGATGTTTCCATGATTAATGGTTTACGCTTGATTCCCATTCATGATGTTATTTCTTGCAAAAGTGTGAGTAGACCTTGAAACTCGTTCTTTATATATGATCTAATGGTTATTTTATATCTCCTTGTGAACTATTATTGATATTCCATATTATTCCTTTATATAGTGTATATTTTTTATGCTATTGAATTACCTGTAGAACATGCATGGGTCAAGAATCCATCAGATATAGGATGAGGTGGGATAATTCCATTCAAGGGTGATGTGTTATCTAATTATGTCAAACAATTTGGTTGGGACATTCCATTATCTAACGATATCAACCGCCATCAGGGTGGAATTGTGGTGTTCTTAATAATGACCATCATTAGGATAAGGAATGTCATGAAAGGTGTGATAACAGAGGATTGATCCAAGCTTACTCATTTGTGATATACTATCTAGAGTAAACTTGGGGATTATACCTAGTAAGGAGGACCTATTGGTCAGGTCTTACCCATTGTATGTTCATCTTTTATACTTTAAAAGTCTGTTGAACTCGTTCTATTGAAGGTGGGTTCTATAATTTATTGTTATCTTAAGGTGTGTTTAACCATGTTGTGGGTTGATTTCGGTTTTAGTGGGTTCTTGGGGTTTGTGGGATGTGGTAAATGGTGTACTCGGTTTTAGATTATTTTATTCTCATGGGTTTCCCCTATTTTATGTTTTCTTTTCAGTTGGAAATATCCTCTGTTCTGCGCCTCTCCTCTACCACGAACGCACCTCTTTCGTGTGCTTAACGAAACCTTCGTGTTGAGTTTTCTCCTGTTACTCATTGGTTTCCTCTTGTTCGCATGTTATTACTATTTGATATTAATGGTTATAATGTGAAATGTACGGGCTAAATGCCCCACTGAAAATCGTGACCGTTGGTGGTCTTTGTTTGCGCACTAAATGAATTGAATGTTGGTTGGTTCTTGTTGAACATTGGAATATAAAAATTGGTAATTTACGTATACTTGACTTATGAATGAACACCCTAGGATGATAAAAATTCTGTGATAACCCCTTAATTAACAAACAAAATTGAATAAGGGATGCTTTGTAAAATCTAAAATTGTGATTGTTTGGTTTGTATGGTGTTGCGATTGTGATCACGATTGTATTTTTGTATGGTGTTGCAGTTGTTGGAATGATTGATATGCCATTTTTTCCATGTTTTAGTTCTTCCACCATTGAATATCAATCCAAAATTTAATCATTTCAATGGCACCACCACTTTGTTACTAGTGCAATTCCACTGAATCCTAGAAAATCACTTCTAGAGGACTCTATGAGACACTTTAAAATACATGGTATGTAGTCTTGTTAAATGGAACATGCTTCACCATACATGTATTTTATATATATTTTAATGCCACACAACATTTATCTCCAAAATTTACACCACATGACTAATCTTCTAACTCAAACTTGGAATAAGTTTCATTTTAAATGTTACATGTCATGTGAACCTAGGTCACACACAATGTATCTCCAAGACATATAATTCAGCATGAAACCATGTACATTCCATGAAATAATGGTTGAACCTTATGACATGTGTTTTACTTCACTCACACCATGTATAGATACCATATAAACTTTATGTGTATAGACTATACACCCCTAGTGGTCATGTAAGGACTACACACCATGTATCCCAAAAAAATGTGATGCATAGTTGGTGAGGTGACTCAGTATGTATCTAAAGTACACACCTTTAGCTCAAGTTGTTCTATATGTCATGTATTTTCAAAGAAATCATTCAGTCTTTGTAAGAATAACTTGGAATCAATTTGATATATGTCATATTAAATCTGGTATCTTATCCATACATGATGTTCACCCTACTGGACACACCATGTATATGGATTTCACATGAGTTTAGAGGCATTTTTACCATGATTTGTTTTTATAAAACCTAAAAAATGCTACTTGATTAATTGAAACATAATATTAGGCAAGTTAGAGATCGAACCCATAAAGATGATGAATATGAATAAAGAATAGATGAATGCCAATCAGTTGACAAAAGAATATGAAGATGGCATGAAAGAGTTTATCAAGTTTGCAGAAGATCATGCATGTGACCCTTCTCAAATCCTTTGTCTGTGTTTACGTTGTTGTTATTCAAGACAAATTAGTCTAGAGGAGTTGGAAGAACACCTGATCTATCACAAAATAGATCGAAGTTATACATGTTGGAATAAACATGGGGAAAAAACGAATGTAGGTAGTGGCTTAGATAACACGACATTTTATAGATTATCTGATATGATTACAAGTGTGAATAGTGAATATGATCGTATGGAGGGTGTGATTACAGATGTGAATGATGATGAAGATCGTATTGAGGAAATGACAAGGACAGTTGAAGATGAACTTTGTGATTGCCAAAAAAAAATTGAGAAGTTAAAGAGTTGTGAAAAAAAGCCATTGTATGCTGGTTGCACTAAATATACAGTATTTTTAGCCGTATTGAAGCTTTATAATTTGAAAGCAGGAAACGGTTGGAGTGACGCCAGTTTTATGGAACTACTTTCTCTCCTGAATGAAATGCTCCCAGAAGATAATGAACTCCCAAGCCAAACATAAGATTCCAAACTAATGCTATACTACTACAATTTTGGGCTTTAAAGCCCTCTAACACAGGAGACCGCCATTGGAGGTCACTGCGCTTTGCCAAAAAAAGGGCTTTGGTGCCCCCCCCCCCCCCCCCCCGCCTCCTCCCTTGCCCTCGACCTAGCCCCCCTGTCGCCGCCCTCCCCGCGCGCCCTCCCCTGTCACCTCGCCGCCCTCCACCGCTCGCCGCCCTCCAACCTCCTCCCTTGTCGGCCTCCACCCTCTGCGCGCCCTCCGCCCTCTGCCCTCCGCCCTTCAGCCATCCTCTACCCTTCCATCCATCCACTCTGGAATCCCTCCGCCCTCTGGCCTCCACCCTCTAGCCTCCGCCCTCCGGCCTCTACCCCCTCCGTCTCCTACCCCTTTGACCTCCGGCCTCGGCCCCCCCGCACCCCGGACAGGCCCCCCCACACCCCAGACACCCCCCCCCCCGCACCCCGGACAGCCCCCCCGCACCCCAGACAGGCCCCCCCGCACCCCGGATAGCCCTCCCCGCACCCTAGACAGCCCCCACCTCGGACAGCCCCCCCTGCTACCCATCCACCGTCCCCTCACCGCCTCCTCTCCTCCGGCTCCTCACCGCCGTCGTCGCCCATCCCCTCCCTGACTGCACTGCCTTTGGCTCTAGCTCCCCTTCACTGCCTCTCCTCTCCCTCGCAGCACTGCCTTCAGCTCCCCTCCCTTCCAGGTTTGTAGTACAATCAGGTATGACATGGGATTTCACTTACATTATTATTTTATCAATGGTTCATAAACAATTGATTAGTATTTATTTTAAATATAGTTGATTTGAAAAATGAAAATGTAATAAGTCTTTTGTAAATGTTTTTTATACAGATATTATTATGGATAAGAGTTGGTTTGATCTTCCAAATCGAATGTCTAGAGAATATTTCAATGGAATTATGCAGTTTATTGACTTCACCAGAGGATTTGAAAGTGATTATATTAGTTTTCCATGTAGAAAATGTGCTAACAGATATCAATTCACACGAGATACTGTGAGGGAGCACCTATTCTTTAATGGATTTCTGAAAAATTATAAGAGTTGGACTCGTCATGGAGAATAATATGTTCTTTGTCAAAATATGGATGCAGTTCAGATGGATGTTGATGTAAGGACAAATGATCCAATGCATGAATTGCTTACTGAAATGGTATGTGGGTTTGATCCTGAAGGCATTGACATCCAGAATCTTGAGACCGATGAGATAAATCATCACTCTGGTGGAGATCGTGATTCGAGGAGGTTTTATGAAGCACTTGATGATGCGAAAACATAATTATATCCTGGATGTACTTCTTACAATAAACTATCATTTATCATGGATTTTTTGCATTTGAAGACTTTGAATAATTGGTCAGACGCATCATTCGACATGCTTTTGGTGTTATTGAAAAAGGTTCTTCTTGTCGACGCTAAGATTCCCGAGTCGTATTACCATGCTCGTAAGTTGAAAGAGAACTTAGGATTTATATATGAGACCATAGATGCATGTGAAAACAACTGTATATTGTTTAGAAAGGAAACTGCCCATTTGGATATTTGTACAGTTTTTGGTGCTTCCAGGTGGAAAGAGAATAGGGGAAATAAGACTCATCAAATTCAGATTGCGATACAGGGGAAACCGATTGTTTTAAAGAAAATGCGTTACTTTCCCCTTAAACCGAGGTTGAAAAGATTTTTTATGTCATCTAAAGTTTCTAATTTAATGAGATGGCATGCAGAAAGAGTTCATGAAAGTGATATGTTAACCCACCCGGCAGACTCTCATGCATGGAAGGATTTTGATAAGAGACATCCCGACTTTGCTAAAGATGTTCGTAATGTCTGATTGAGATTGGAAGTAGATGGTTTCAATCCATTCAAGTCTATGGTTGGTGAAACTCATAGCACATGTCCTGTGGTGTGGGTTCCATATAATCTTCCTTCGTGGCTTTGTATGAAGCAACAATTTATATTACTTTCCACTCTTATTGATGGACCTAAAAGTCCGGGGGATAAGATTTATGTTTACCTTCAGATATTGATTGATGAGTAGAATGAATTTTGGGGCGATGGTGTGATGACTTATGACTGCGAAAATGAAACACCCGACCGATTGTCGCCTATCGACCGGTCAAAGTTCTGGTACTATGCTAATGTGTATAGCAGCACTCGGGTTGAATCCTCAGCGATGATACTTTATAATAGTCGTTTGTTTTTAGTTGATTGTATTTTGATTAGGGGGGTTTGTTTACAGAGATTAATTGAAATGATTTATTGTATATAATTGATTTAACAAATTGATAAATATTGGGGTGAGTTCATCATTAGGTAGTTAATCTTGTGATATCCTTGAGCTTTGCTTTATATTTAATTTAAATTAACACCCACTTCACAAGTTGACGTCGATTAGAATTCCTAAGTGTTAAAGCTTTAATCCAAGACTTAACTTAATTAGGATTCTAATCTCAATCAGTACATGTTTATGGTAGTGTATTTTTGGTTCCAATAATCCATGGAAACCAGATTCTAAACAAAATATGTCATTAATCCATGACATATTAAGTCCAGCATACACAATGTTAAATTAACGAATACTCATCGAGAAAATACTCTCAATCACTTAACATACCTAAATTTTGACTCACCCCAATGAGATATTTACTCATCCATTTGGGTTTTTAATATTATGTTTATAATAATTATGATGATAAATTAAGAATAGAAGAAAAATAAAGGGATTATAAAAGAGTGGTACGTCAAACACACACACACGAACAATGATGATAATTAAAAACGAATTTTTGATTGAATGAGGAAGCAAAATAAGGGAAGGGGATTCAAATGAATTTAAACTATTTTAAGAACATTAATATTAAACTACAGAATCTGGAGAAGAATAAGATATATTGAAGAATAAACTTTCATTAAAATAGAATTACAAACAAAGAGACTTACAAGATTACAAAAACAAAGAAAACGAAAGTAAGTGAAAACAAAGAGAGGAGGAAAGGTATATCAAGTGAAAACTTGAGTATGACAGGTCCTCCCAAGCCTTTGGAAAGGATTTTTTCATGCCAATATGTTATCCTCTATTCTGAAATGCCAACCCCCTTGAAGGAGAGGAGGGGGATACATTTATAGCCCAAGGAAGTGGACTGTTTTCATTCCCAATCTGTCCCTCCACTTGCATCGCAAATTTGGCTATTCATACAGCATAATCTCTGAATATATCCTTCTTAAAAGTTTTAAATAATAAAGTTGGAAGACTACTGTCAAAATTTGGAGGCATTTGGACAAGTGGAGCCAAAGTAATGGTGGTTTTATTTAACAAAGGTAAACTTCTCATTTCTATCCATGCTTTTTCGATGGCTAAAATGTGAATCGATTTTGGAACAGGAAGATACCTTCAAATCCGAATGACTTATTCAAAAAAGTTGTCCGTATATATCTCCTCTTTCACACTGAAAAATATAATCTCTATTTGATTCTTACATCATGAGATATGTCATGAATACTATACTGATTTTATTTCTGGTCCAGAATGGTGGGCTGGACTTCAAAGCTTCATTTGGGCCCCTTGTACTTGGATTTGGGCCTTAAAATTTTTATCCAAGATTACATGTAGTGTCCCCCGAATTAAGGTGGAGAATTAATGTTTTTGGACTTCTGGATTGAGCCCAGTAAATCAATATTCAAGGCTGGTCCAGTTTGTTCACAGATTCATTGGGCCTTCTTGTGTGGTCCATATGACCCTTCAAATGGTAGAATTGTCTCATGATCCCTTCTAATGAAATGTTTTATATTTAAATTAAAATACTAAAAAATAATAACCACACAATTTGGATCATTATAGTGATAGTTATTATTAAAATAGTAAACTGACTCAATTGGACTACTTCTAAAAATTCTCAAAAATTATACTTAATATTAAAACATTAATATTTCACAAAAATTATGCACATTTCATATAAAATCTATAAAGGGAGTATATAATAAGACATGAAAATATTAACAACATAAACTCCCCCACACTTAGTATTGTGCATGTCCTCATGTTCAACAAATATAAAAACATAACAAAATCATTTTCACTCACCAACAGATATTAAAATTTTGTTTTCTCTAATCAGGGGAAGTTTAGACTATTTCACTCATCCATTTTGAATTACACAAAAAGTTGTTACAGAAAAAATTTTCCAAAACTAATTCATTTTTTTCATGCTCAATTTTAGAAATGGAAAATGTGGACACTCAAAACTCACACCTCTCAAGATGATAAAATTCATTTGTGGAGGTTCACTCTTTCACCAACCAAAAGTGAAAATCTTAGAGTTTGAAAAGAGATCTCAGCTTCCAATCCCTATCCAAAGTGAACAAGAATCAAGAGGTCTTTTTAATGGGTTTTTTGTGTCTATGGGACGGTAGGAATATAATGTTCAAGAGATATAAGAATAGGGGTAAAACACCAACATAGAATAAGCAATGCACATTTTTTGAAATAAAACATGGAAGGAAATGAAAACACATATTTACAAGGGAATGATTGTTTGAAGAAAGACACAATAGAGGAAAAAAATATGAAGGTAATGAGAAGATGTAATATTTACAAAACACAAAACTTCTCCCAATAAGAATATAATGCAAGTGTTCTTTTTTTTCTTTTCCTTTTTTTTCTTTGTTTTTTCGAAAGTTGACCTTAAAATAGATCTCACACTCATATCCCAACCTATGTTTGATCTCCTCACGACACTAATTATAATAGTTATAATAAGATCAAAGGCTGATAAATAGTGATTTTTGACCTACCCAAGACACAACCCATTCTTATTTTCATTTTTTTTTTATTTTTTTTTTCATCATTTTTGATTTTTTTGGAACACTTGTCAATAACATTTACAAAATTACATAAATGGGAGTACATTACATTCCCCAAAACACACTGAATGACAACCTCTCCCCCACACTGAAATGGATGCTTTCCCTCAAGCAGATGATAACTCGTTGAAAATCAATAATAGGGTACCCAAACAATGAAATCCATTCCCCCCACACTTAAATTTCAAAAAATTATGCAATGAAAATACATGTTGTTATTGGGTGGGAAAATGTATTGGGCTTGTAATGTGGCTATCAAAGAAAAGGTTTTCATAGGCTCTAAGGGGCTTTCAAAAGGAGGATTAATGTAAGGGAAATGGGAGGCTATTTGGCTATTATAATTCTCATGTGGTTCAAAAAAATACCTTTATCATATTAATGCACACTAAAGTAGGAAATTCAGCTCGAAGGTCCACAAACTCAAGACTCACAAATGGTGGTGAAAACACAAATTTTGAAAATATGGCCATAGGTGGCCTTGGAATTAAAGAAAATGTTGTTCCTCACGGTTTGGGAAAAGCATTTTCCAAATCAAAAATTGAGCATTCAAATTTTATTATTCTTGACACAAAATTCTTTATCCAAAGTCGTGATGAAAACACAAATTTTTTTAGATGAAACCATGTCTTTTGACTCCTCAAAATGGTTGGACAAAATTTGAAAATTGGAAGGTGAGTAATCATGACTCTTGAGTTTTTTGTATTTGTTTTAAGTGATTGTTTTTTTTTTTGTTTTTTTTGTTTTTTAGGTTTTTGTTTTTGTTTTTTATAAAGATACACCCACACAAAAGATAAAGTTAAAAATAAAGGTTTTAATAAATAAAGTGGTAAAAAATGAAAGAGAGAGGAAGAAGAAGAAAGAGGTAGAGGGAGGAAGAGAGAGAGAGAGTGTGTTAAAGGGAAAGAGGTGCCCCCTGGTTTGGATTTGGTGGGTCTCCATCTCCATCTATTGGTAGGTCGACTGGAGAAGTTGGGGATCCAGTGGAAGTCGATGATGATTCAGGATTGTGTGTCCTCTCATGGTGATGCTTTAACCGATGTCTATTAACCGTGAATGTCCTTTTGGAATACGGGTCTTGGATTTTCACTGCACCAAATGGGTAAACATTAGTAATAACAAAAGGACCTTCCCAATGAGAATTAAGTTTACCTGGGTGAAGCTGAAATCAATAATTTAAGAGCATTACCTTTTCACCTTCATGAAATACCTTTCTCAATATGTGTTTGTCATTGAGTACCTTATCCTTCTCTTTGTATAGATTGGAATTCTCATAGGATTCAAGTCGAAGCTCCTCCAGTTCATCCAATTGAAACAATATTTCTTCACCAGATTTTTCACAATCAAAATTACATGTTTTCAGAACCCAAAAAGGCTTATGTTGGATTTCAACTGGAAGATGACATTCTTTACCAAAAACTATCCTAAAATGAGACATCCCAATGGGTGTTTTATAGGCAGTTCGATAAGCCCAAAGTGCGTCACCAAGTCTTTCAGGCCAGTCTTTTCTGGTGGGTTTTTCAATTCTCTTAAGCACTCTTTTCACTTCTCTATTAGAAAGTTCATCCATGCCATTTGTTTGGGGGTGATATGCAGTTGAAGTTCTATGAAAAACCCCATTCTTTTTCAAAATAGATTCCATGGTTTTATTATAAAAATGGGTTCCTAAGTCACTTATCAAGGCACGAGGTGTGCCAAATCTATGGAAGATGTGTGTCTTTAGGAACTCACTAACAGTATGTGAATCATTCTTTCTAGTGGGTTTGGCCTTGACCCACCTAGAAACATAATCAACCACAAGAATGATGTATGAGAATCCATTGGAAGGGGGAAATGGTCCCATGAAATCGATGCCCCAAACATCGAATATCTCATAGAAAATTAAAGGCTTTTGGGGAATTTCATTTCTCTTTGAAATTGTGCCAAACTTTTGGCAAGTGGGACATGATTGACAGAACTCATGTGAGTCCTTGAAGAGCGAAGGTCAGAAGAATCCAGAGTCTAGGACCTTTCGGGAGGTCCTTTGTGGTCCAAAGTGGCTACCTCCGGGAAGTGAGTGAAAAAATTCTAATATAGAAGAATGTTCATCTTTATCAACACATCTCCTAATTACCATGTATGCCCCAGTTTTCCAAAGATTATTTTCTTCCCAAAAATAGTATTTTCAATCACTTTTCAACTTCATTTTCTGTTCTTTTGAAAAAATTTAAGGAAAAACACCAGAAACCAAGTAATTTACAATTGGGGCATACCATGGTAACTTTGGAGTAAGAGATGAAAGGTGCTTAGTAGGGAATTTAGGATCGATGATTTTGGGAATGAGAAGAATTATAAATTATACTCAAGTGATCATTCACAGAGTTTTCTTTTCCTGGTCTATCTTTTATTTCAAGGTAAAAATATTGGAGCATTAGGATCCATCTTATTAGCCTCGGTTTAGAATCACTTTTCTTAAGTATGAACTTTATAGTAGAATGGTCTGTGAAGATGATGATTTTGGCACCTAAGAGATAGGGCTGGAATTTATCTAAGGCAAAAACAACTGCTAAAAGTTCTTTTTCAGTGATAGTGTAGTGAGATTGAGTTTCATCCAATGTTTTTGAGGCATAATAGATGACATGAGGAAGTTTTTCTCTTCTTTGACCAAGAACAGCTCCAACAGCTCTATCAGAAGCATCACACATCAACTCAAAGGGTAAGGACCAATCTGGGGGTTGGATTATTGGGGCATATGTAAGAGAAGTTTTGAGTTCAACGAAGTCTCTCTTGCAAAACTCATCGAAATGGAATGTGACATAATTTTAGAGTAACCTAGTTAGTGAGAGGGAAATCCTACTGAATTTATGGATGAATCTTTGATAGAAACCGGCATGACCGAGGAATGAACGAATGTCTCAAACAGAAGTGGGTTCCGGAAGTGATTGGATCACTTCAATTTTGGTAGGATCGACTTCAATACCATCTTTGGAAATTATGTTCCCTAGAACAATCCCATTTGCAACCATGAAGTGACATTTTTAAAAATTTAACACAAGGTTACACTTGACACACTTTTGAAGGACTAGAGAGAGTGAATTCAAGAATGATTAAAATGACTCACCATAAATGGTAAAGTCATCCATGAAGACTTCCATTCAGTGTTCAATGAATTCAGAAAATATACTCATCATACACCTCTGGAATGTTTCAGGAGCATTACAAAGGCCAAAAGGAATTCTCCTATATGCATATGTTCCAAAGGGGCATGTGAAAGTAGTATTTTCTTGATCTTGAGGTGCGATTGGGATTTGAAAATAGCTAGTGTATCCATCAAGAAAGCAATAGTGTGACTTTCCGGCTAATCATTCTAGAATTTGATCAAGGAATGGAAGAGGGTAGTGATCTTTTCTTGATTCAACATTCAATTCCCTATAGTTTATGCACACACACCATTTGTTCTTCACTCGAGTTGTGACTACCTCTCCATGTTCATTTGTGACAATAGTTATCCCACCCTTCTTAGGTACAAATTGAATTGGACTAACCCATTAACTATCAGAAATTGGGTAGATAATACCAGCTTGAAGAAGCTTGGTGATCTCTTCCCTAACTACCTCAAGTATGAGTGGATTGAGTCTTCTTTGTGGTTGTCTAATTGGTTTGGATGACTCCTCAAGATGGATGTGATGCATGAAAAGGGCAGGGTTGATTCCTGGTATGTCATCTAGGGTCCACCATAAGGCCTTTTTGTTTTCCTCTAACACCTGAACAAGTTTAGACTCCTCAGTCTCGGTAAGTGAAGAATTGATAATGACAGGATAAGAGTGATCATGGAAAAGGAATGCATATTTTAGGTGTTCTGGAAGATGTTTCAGATCAATCTCATCTCTCATTTGTGGTTTAAACATCTTAGGAATGGAGGAAGGGATTTCAGTTTCTTTAGATTCATTCTACTTAATACTATCCAAGGTGGAGCAGTAGATATCAGAGTTGATGTGGGATTCAAGAGAGTTTTCAAGTTCCTCTAGATTGATGGAGTCTATGAATGAGAGGTCCAAATAAACTTCACCATTTATGACTTTGTTAATCATGGTGTAGATTTCACAAGATCCTTTATCATTATAACATGAATAACATGGTGGATTGGGGTTTGATTGACTCTTAGAAGTGTCCTCAAAATCATGGATTGAGAATGCAGAGTGATCCTCAGATGGGTATCACATGGCTTGGAAAATGTTGAACTTGACCAGTTGGTCACCGAATTCCATTGATAAGATGCCTGAATGGACATCAATATTGGTTCTCGCAGTCATGAGGAATGGTCTTCCTATAATTAGGGGAGATCGAGAAGAGTTCATCTCACCTTCTATGTCAAGAACATAGAAATCAGTAGGGAAGATAAGATCATTGACTCGGACAAGGACATCCTCAATTATTCCCTCTGGACTGGCTGTGCTTCGATTGGATAACCGAATGACAACACCCGTTGGATTTAAGGGACCTAAACCAAGGTTGGATAATATGTATTTGGTCATGACATTAATTGAGGCTCCTAGGTCTATGAGTGCATCATAGAAGTTGGAACTTCCAATTTGGCATGGAACTGTAAAGGTCCCTAGATCTTTGCACTTTATGGGAATAGACTGTTGGGTGGAAACATTTTCAAAGGTCCTAAGTTTCCTCTTGTAGGTGAACAATTCCTTAAGAAACTTGGAATACTTAGGAATTTGTTTTATGGAATCTAAGAGAGGAATGTTGACTTCAACACTTCTAGACATGTCGAGCATTTCAGGATCGGGTTCAAAGGACTTCTTTGGCTTAGAGACAGCTTTTGGAAAAGGAATTGGATTCCTAAGTGGAATAGAAGGAGGTGAGGGAATGGATTCAGGTTCCTTTTCAAGTTTCTTTTTCTTTTCATTTTCTAGGTCAACGTTCAAAGGAGGGTTGGAGTACTTATTTTGAGGCATAGCAATTTTCTATCCCGATCTAAGTGCAATTTCACTTACATTACCCTTGGGGTTGGGTAATGGTTGAGTTGGGAGTTGGGAAGAATTGGATGGTTGTTGTTGACTAAGGTGGGATGCAAGTTGACCGATTTGGGTTTCAATGTTCTTGAGGCTTGAACGGGTGAAGGAGGCAAGATCTTCCACTGCACTTTCCCATGGTTTCTTGGAAGAAGAGGCTTGTCCCGGATTGGGATTACCTGGATTTTGGTTCTTGGGAAAGCGATTGTATTGGTTTTGGAATTGGGAAGGCTCATTAGGATAATGGAATCCAGGAGGAGGATTTTTCCTTTGAGGTCGAGGTATAAAAGGATAAGGTTGTTGGAAGTTACCAACACCTTGACCATATTGAAACTAGTTTGGGTTTTGAGGAGGGAATTGAGGAGGATGAGATATGGGATTACCATACCTATGGCCTTGGTTATAGGAAGAAGAGAATATCTCAGAGTGAGGTTGATTGAAGTTTCTAACAAACTGACCTGATAGTTGAGGATTGGTGTTCCGCTGAGCATATGCTGCATTGAGCTCCATTGGTCCAGATGAATCGGATTGATCCTCATGAAGTTGTGAACATGTGTCAGTTGGATGAGATGGAGAGTTGCAGATTCCACAGTTTCTGACAGGTCCCGGAAACATTGATTGCGGAGAAGATGTGGTTGGGGATTTGGTAGCCACAGCTAGTTGTCGCACAAGACCTGTAAGTTCACTCATCCACTCGGTCATCTTGTTCGGCTCAATTGATTGATTATCTTGGGCTTGTTTGACTTGAGCATGTGCTCAAGTATGAAATTGTTGTGTGTTTGTAGCCATGTTACTTATGATATCTCTTTCAGTTGTATGAGTTTTATCAACAAGAGCACCTCCACTTGTGGCATCAATGATATTTCTCTCCATAGACAATAACCCCTCATAGAATTATTAGATCAAGAGTTGATTAGGAATTTGGTGATGTGGGTAGATTGCAAAAATCTTTTTGAACCTCTCCCAGTACTCATGGTGTGATTCACTTGGGAACTAACGGATACCACTTATTTCCTTTCGGATAGAAACAGTACGAGAAGCAGGAAAGAATTTTTCTAAGAAAAGTCGCTTCATGTCATTCCATGTAGTTATGGAACTCGGAGGAAGGTAGTAGAGCCATGACTTAGCAGTGTCAGCTAGGGAGAAAGGGAATTCTTGAAGTTTGATTTGTTCTTCAGAAACCCCTTGAGGCTTCATGGTAGAGCACACTACTTGGAACTCTTTAAGGTGGAGATGTGGATCCTCACCGGCTAGCCCGTGGAAATGAGGAAGAAGATGAATCAATCCCGATTTGAGTTCGAAGTCAGCCTCTATGTTTGTATATTGAATACTAAGAGGTTGGTAATTTATATCAGGGGCAGCAAGTTCTTTAAGTGTTGTTTCCCTAGGATAGGCCATATCTAATTCAATTGGTTGGACAAGGACTGGTTCTTGAATTATTTGATTATCTCTGATGTTCCTCCTAAGTTGGTGAAGTGTTCGCTCAATTTAAGGGTCAAACAAATCCGAGGGATTGTTTGGAAGGCTACGGGGCATTCATAGAGATGTTGGAAGAAAGAGGAAGATGATTTTTTCTTTGTATTTTTTCTGTTTATGATTTTTATGTGAAGACGGGTTTTTCTTTGTGTATTTTTTTCAATTTTTTTTAAATTTTGTTTTTTTTTTTGTTTTTTTTACAATAACCAGAAACTAATTACTACTTAAAGCACCATCCCCGGAAACGGTGCCATTTTAAATGCATGGCCGATTTTCACCTATCGACCGGTCAAAGTTCTGGTGCTCTACTAATGTGTATAGCAGCACTCGGGTCGAATCTCCAGCGATGATACTTTATAATAGTCGTTTCTTTTTAGTTGATTGTATTTTGATTAGGAGGGTTTGTTTTTAGAGCTTAATTGAAATTATTGATTGTATATAATTGATTTAACAAATTGATAAATATTGGTGTGAGTTCATCATTAGGTAGTTAAGCTTGTGATATCCTTGAGCTTTTCTTTATATTGCATTTAAATTAACACCCACTTCACAAGTTGACGTCGATTAGAATTCCTAAGTGTTAAAGCTTTAATCCAAGCCTTAATTTAATTAGGATTCTAATCTCAATAAGTACATGTTTATGGTAGTGTATTTTTGGTTCCAATAATCCATGTAAACCACATGCTAAACAAAATATGTCATTAATCCATGACATATTAAGTCCAACATACACAATGTTAAATTAACGAATACTCATCAAGCAAATACTCTCAATCACTTAACATCCATAAATTTTGACTCACCCCAATGAGATATTGACTCATCCATTTGGGTTTTAAATATTCTGTTTATAATAATTATGATGATAAATTAAGAATAGAATAAAAATAAATGGATTATAAAAGAGTGGTACGTCGAACACACACACACGAACAATGATGATAATTAAAAACGGATTTTTGATTGAATGAGGAAGCAAAATAAGGGAAGAGGATTCAACTGAATTTAAACTATTTTAAGAACATTAATATTAAACTATAGAAGGTGGAGAAGAATAAGATATATTGAAGAAGAAACTTGCATTAAAACAGAATTACAAACAAAGAGACTTACAAGATTACAAAAACGAAGAAAAAAAAGTAAGTGAAAACAAAGAGAGGAGGAAAGGTATCTCAAGTAAAAACTTGAGTATGGAAGGTCCTCTCAAGCCTTTGGAAAGGCTTTGGTCGTGCCAATATGTTATCCTATCTTCTAAAATGCCAACCCCCTTGAAGGAGAGGAGGGGGATACATTTATAGCCCAAGGAAGTAGACTGTTTTCATTCTCAATTTGTTCCTCCACTTGAATTGCCAAGTTGGATATTCAGACATCCGAATATCCAAATATATCCTTCTTAAAAGTTGTATATAATAAATTTTTCCGACTACTGTCAAAATTTGGAGGCATTTGGACAGGTGTAGCTAATGTTATGGTGGTTTTATTAAACAAAGGTAAACTGTCCATTTCTATCCATGCTTTTTCGATGGCCAAAATGTGAATGGATTTTGGAACAGTAAGATGCCTTCAAATCCAAATGAATTCTTCAAAAAAGTCAGCTGACTATTTCTTCTATTTCACAGTGCAAAATATCAGCTCTATTTGATACTTACATCATGAGATATGTCATGAATACTATAATGATTTTATTTCTCGTCCATAATGCTGGGCTGGACTTCAAAGCTTCATTTGGGCCCCTTGTACTTGTATTTGGACCTTGAAATTTTTATCCAAGATGACATGTAGTGTTCCCAGAATTATGGTGGAGAATTAAGGTTTTTGGACTTCTGGATTGAGCCTACTAAATCAATCTTCAAGGCTGGTCCAGTTTGTTCACAAATTCATTGGGCCTTCTTGTATGGTCCATATGACCCTTCAAATGGCAGAATTGTCTCATGATCCCTTATAATTAAATGTTTTATATTTAAAGTAGAATCCTAAAAAAAATAAACACACAATTTGGATTAGTATAGTGATAGTTATTATTAAAACAGTAAACTGACTCAATTGGTCTACTTCTAAAAATGCTCAAAAATTATACTTAATATTAAAACATTAATATTTCACACAAATTATGAAAATTTAATATAAAATCAGTAAAGGGAGTATATAATAAGACATGAAAATATTAAAAACATCAGAAATGAATGAATTGTTCAAACTTCAGGCTGCTTTATTGTGGACAATCAATGACTTCCCAGCTTATGCAAATTTATCAGGCTAGAGTACGAAAGGGGAATTTGATTGCCCTTGTTGAAATAAAAGTAAAACATTTGTATGGATTAAAAATTACAAAAAATGGGAATACATGGGTCACAGACGTTTTCTCCCCCCTCATCATAGGTTCAGAAAGGACATAGTGGCATTTTATGGTTCTAGAGAGTTCATCCCAGCACCAAAGATCATGACAGGATTCAAAATGTTATCGCAGATTGAGGAAGAAAACATCTGCACGGTATATGAAATTAAGGATTTGGTGGCTTATCCAGTACGTAATATTTGTGCTGCGGGTAGGCAGTGCAGTCACAATTGGAAAAAGAAAAGTATTTTTTATAGTCTTTTGTATTGGAAAACTAACATGTTGAGGCATAATTTAGATGTCATGCACATTGGAAAAAATGTTTGTGATAACATATTGTGAAACATTTTAGGTGTCAGTGGAAAATCAAAGGACCATGTTAATGCATGCCTTGATTTGGAAGAAATGGGTTTAAGGAAACAGTTGCATTTACAGTTATCTGAGGGAAACAAGGCATATATGCCTACTGCACAGTATATGACGACTACAAAGGATAAAGATACATTTCTTTCCATTTTTAAGATTATCAAGGTGCCTAATGGTTACTCTTCTAATATTTCAAAGTGTGTGAATCTGACGCGCAAGACATTGCAAGGGTTGAAAAGTCATGATAATCACATACTAATTCAGTAGTTGATTCTAATCACAATTTGTGATTGTTTATCCCCCAATGATGTTCAGCCGTTGATTGAGATGAGTAATTTTTTTAGACAACTTTGTTTAAGAAATCAACGAATGAGTGATTTAAAAAGTTTGCAGGACCGAATTTCACTTACGCTTTGTCACTTTGAGAAACATTTCCCCCACTCATTTTTCGATGTTATGGTCCACTTGACAGTGAACCTAACTAATGAAGTAATGGCTGTTGGTCTAGTGAAATTCAGGTGTATGTATCCTATTGAGCGGTATTTGAGTACATTGAAAATATTTGTACGCAACAGAGCTCATCTGGAGGCATCAATAGCCAATGGTTATTTGATGGATGAGTGTACTACTTTTTGTGCATAATATCTTACAGATATTGAAACAAAATTAGATAATACCTCTCAGATTCATGATGGTCTAGTTGGAGAAGGAACCACATTTGATATGGACAACATCGAGTGGATACAAGCACATCGATATATCTTGTTCAATACTCCATCAGTTGCACCATTAATGAAGTAAGTATCTTATCAATGTGCTTGTATAACTTTTACATGTTTTTTTGCATAAGTTGATCATTTAAACATCGCGTTATCATTTGCAAGAAACACATTAATGAGATAAAATAAGGTATGTATCGTGCGACTGAGTTGAAAATTCAACAATCTCATTATGCATCATTTCATGATTGGTTCAATGATTATGTACGTATAAATTGATTTTCATTATGAGTGAAGTATTATACTAATTTATTTCTACATATATCAGTATTGAATTTTATAAATTATGTAGGTTCATAAGCTGAGGGAGTTAGGGGACCCCATGCTAACTGAAGAATTTATCCAATTGGATGAGGGTCCATCTATAACGGCTCGTCGTTATAAAGATATTGATGCTAATGGTTTTCGATTTCGCATTAAATATGTTGATGAAAAACACAAAAAAGTGGCATCGGTTGTTCATTTTTTAATTCTGGTTATTACTATGGTTAATTGATATACATCATTGAAGTTGTATACACACACGGTTTAAAGTACATATTGCTAAAGTGTAATTGGGTTGATCCAGTGCGTGGATGTAAAGTCGATCAATATCAGTTTTCATAGGTGAATTTTAACTATATGTTATACAGAAATGAATGAGTTGTGAATAAACCTTTCATTTTGACATCACAAGTGGAACAAGTATTCTTCGTTACTTTGCCTTCGAATCCAAGTTGGAAAGTTGTTGTCAAAATATCTTGGCGAGGAGTGTTTTTATTTGAAGAAGATGAACTCGAGACAGTTCTGTTTGTTTCCCAACAACTTGATCAACATATCGTAGTTCAACGTGAAGAATATATTTATTGGGTCAGAGTGGATATTGAAGGAGAAATGGTCGATTTTCATGCTTAATGAAAGGTATAATTTTTTCCCGCTATTCAGTATTGAATGTCCTAGGATATCATAAATTATCTAACCATTTTATAAATCCTTGTAAGTTTTAATCCTCAATTTTGTAAGTTTATTCAGTTATAAATATTTAGGGTGATTTTACTCTTGGTTTATTGATGTTATTTTCGTTGTATCTTCCCTTTGAGGTATTCTTCATCTGGTTCATGTGCTGCTTGAATTTTTATTAATTCAATCTGAAATTTGTCTATGCATTGATTGGTTTTGTACATAATTTGTATATCTTTTTTGTTAACTTTCTGATTTTTTAAAATTCATTCACAACTAATTATTTAATACATTTTTGTTTGATTAACAATTGTACAAGTTTGATTTTTTTAAGAACAATCCAATTTATATTTTAGACACTTTGGATAGTCCCCTTACTAATGTTTTTTATGACTGCAGGCATGTCAGGTGAAGAGGCAGCAGATCCGCATCATCCATCTGAGGCATCTATGTATCAGGGTCGAGGTATGTTTAAATGTCATTGTCTCTATTTTTTATGTAATTGATAAACATATATATTTATATTTATAACATCTGTCAAATTATATATAAAATTTCAATAGGATCAGACTCGATTGCTTCTTCCTCTCGTAAGAGAGGCCCCGGTCATGGCATTTTATCATGGAATTCTGACATGACGATCGATGTTTCCTTTGATGCGGTATTTCATCCTGTGGGACAAAATTCCCCTGCATTTATTCGTCAGTTGGGTCATATCATACGTGACCCACATAGATTTCCATTGACCACGTGTGACTAGGCTTCTATCCCTCAGGACACATTAGATCGTCTTTGGAGGGAGGTTCAGGTAAGAAGACCATTTTAATTTATTCTCTATGTATAAACAATACTAATATGTGTGATTTTTTTCTTTAATAGCAAAATTTTAAAGTATTCCCCGATGAGTTTTGTCCCATGTGTATGAGAAAATGTCGTAAGATGTGGAAAGACTATAAAGGCAAAGTGAAGAGGGACCACTGGGTACCAAATGTGGGTGACCCAGACATTCTGGAAAAAGTCCCGAGAGGTGTCCTCCCGGGTCAGTGGCATGACTTAGTTGCATATTGGTCTACAAAGGGTGTTGCGGTTTGTATATTTATTTTGGTGTATATATATTTTCAAGAATGTGTGATTTGTTTGAAATTTGAATGAATTGAATGTAGGATGTGTCAGCACGCCATTCTAAGAATCGAGCATTGCAGGGACCACCTCACAGGCTCGGGACTCATCACGTGTCTCAGATCTGACATGAGGTATTTATTATTCATTTTTTAATTTATTAATTAATATGGTTTTGTTTTTATATTATATTCATATACAGTTGCGGGAGCAAGGTGCACCGACTGATAAAATGTCGATGTGGATGAGGAATCGTGATCGCAATGATCCAGAGACTGCAACATTGATAGTAAGTTCTTGTACTTACCAATACTTAAATAAATCTATATATTAACATATATATGTATATATATTTAAATATTTCATAGGCTCAATTTGAAGATGAGTTAGAACATCTACCAGAGGACCAGCGACAGCTTCCCATGCGAAGGGATGAGATCTTTCATCACATTATTGGCCGGGACGGGCATGGATATAGTTTGGCCTATGGAACAGGTATTCCTTGTTCTGTAGTGTCATGAGTTGTGGTTGTCGGTCCTGCTGTTGCTCAGATGACATAGCAGTTGTTAGATTTTGAGGCACGGCTGCACGCTTCTGAGGAGGCAAATGCACAATTGACCACTGAGGTTAGAGCACTGCAGGAATATGTGCGTCCAGGTGATGGTGCAGGGGATCATACGAAGCATGTTTATACTGTATTTATTTATTTATTTTATATTATTTTTTTATGAAAATATTAATAATGTTTATTTATTGTAGGCCTTTGGCCCACCGGATGGAGGTAGCAGTGATGACCATGCATGACGCATCATATTCACGAGGTGTGTTTCTGTTTTTACTAGTGGGGTTGTTATTTATGTATAGGTTGGGTTTCTAGTGATATTTTTTGTAATTTGGGGGTATCATGTGTGTTTTGTCCTGACTCAATGTTTGTGTGCACGAATTGAGAAATAACCATTAAACTGATTAATTATTTGGATATTTTTTTGTTCATTTAATTCTTTAATGATTTAAATTGCATGTTCTTTATAGTTTTGAAAAAACCATGCGATTCCTAATATAAACCATGAAACTTGTTTTTGATGATTGAGCTCAGGTTCCCTATTTGTAGTCCACAGACAGCCCCCCCTCCCCCCCACCTTCCCGCACTCCGAACAGCCCCCCGCACCCCCAGACAGCCCCCCCCCCCCCCACACCCCCCAAATAGCCCGCCCCACCCCCGGACAACCCCACCACCCCCGGACATCACCCCCACCCCGGAAACCCCCCCCCCACCCCGGACAACACCCCCGCACCCGCAGACAGCCCCCCTGCACCCCCCGGACAGCCCGCCCCACCCTCCAGACAACCCCCCCACCCTCGGACAGCACCCCCACCCCAGACAGCACCCCCCCCCCTCGCACCCCCGGACAGCCCCCCGCACCCCCGGATAGCCCGCCCTACCCCCGGACAACACCCCCACCTCAGACAACCCCCCCCCCCCCCCACACCCCAGACAGCCCCCCCGCACCCCCGGACATCCCCCCCCCCCCCGCACCCCCCGGACAGCCCTCCCCACCCCTGGACAGCCCCCCCCCCCACCCCTGGACAACACCCCCCACCCCGGACAGCCCTCCCCCCACCCCCGGACAGCCCCACCACCCACCCCCGGACAGCCCCACCACCCTACCCCCAGACAGCCCCCCCCCCCCCCCCCGCACCCCCTGAACCGCCCGCCCCACCCCCGTAATCTTGGTGAATCTCAAGCATCATGCATAAATAGAAATAAAAATAAAACAATGGTTGTAGAATCATCCACAGCTGACCTCAACATCTTATCCCAAACCAAGATTCCACATCGGTTCAGATTATAATGTAACACTCACAAGAATCACTACCCAAACAAACACACCCACTCAGGATCATTCTATCAATAGGGCACCCAATCGAGTCCTTAGTTTCTATATGTATGAAGATGCATTCCTATTGGGATCCTCAGAAATAGTATGCTAGTTGAGAAATCCATCATGGCACTCTAAAAGAGCACGCTGGGTGGTCAAAACCACCCGAACGACCTCTAAATTCCATTAAATCATAAGAAAACAACCATGGTGTGAATTGTGAAATAGTCGGGTAGACGACACATCAATCGGAGGTGTCGTTTGACCGCGGTGACCGAAAACGCGTTTCCGGAGTCATAAAAGACCAAAACGACGTGTCACGGTAGAATTCAGAGTAAACATGATCCGAATGACCCAAAACCACACGAGAACGATAGTAATATTATTCTTGACATGAAGGAGGAGACAACACGTCCATCGGACCTGCGGTGCACGCGGTACGACCGAATGTGTCATTTTCAGCAGTTCGACGCCCTCTAAAGGGCGCTCTAGGTGGTCAAAACCATCCGAAGGGCCTCAAAATTCCATGAAATCATACGACAACAACCACGGTGTGAATTGTGAAATGGTCGGGTAGACAGCATGTCAATCGGAGGTGTCGTTTGACCGCGGTGACCGGAAACGTGTTTCGAGAGTCATAAAAGACCAAAACGGCGTGTCACGGTCGAATTTAGAGAAAATTTGCTCCAAATGACCTGAAACCACACGAGAACGATAGGAATATTATTAGTGACATGCAGGAAGAGACTTCACATCCATCGAACGTATGGTGTGCACGGTACGACCAAATGTGTCGTTTTCAGCAGTTTAGTGCGCTCTAAAAGGGCGCGCTGGGTGGTCAAAACCACCCGAATGACTTCAGAATGCCATGAAATAATACAACAACAACCGCGGTGTGAATTTTGAAATGGTTGGGTAGAAATCACGTCAATCGGGGGTGATTTTTGACCACGGTGACCGGAAACACGTTTCCAGAGTCATAAAAGACCAAAACGGCATGCCACGGTCGAATTCAGAGAAAACATGCTCCGAATGACCTGAAACCACACGAGAATGATAGGAATATTATTCTTGACATGCAGGAGGAGACGACACGTCTATCAGACGTGTGGTGCATGCGATACAACCGAATGTGTCGTTTTTAGAAGTTCGGCGCACTCTAAAAGGGCGCGCTGGGTGGACAAAACCACCCGAATGACCTTGGAATGCCATGAAATCATACAACAACAACCACGGTGTGAATTTTGAAATGGTCGAGTAGACGTCACATCAATCAGAGGTGTTGTTTGACCGCGGTGACTGGAAAAGTGTTTCAGGAGTCATAAAAGACCAAAATGGCGTGTCCCAGTCGAATTAAGAGAAAACGTGCTCCGAATGAACTAAAACCACATGAGAACTATAGGAATATTATTTGTGACATGAAGGAGGAGACAAAAAGTACATCAGATATGTGGTGCGCGCGGTACGATCGAATGTGTCGTTTTCAGCAGTTCAGCGCACTTTAAATGGGCGCGTTGGGTGGTCAAAACCACCCGAATGACCTCGGAATGCCATTAAATCATAATAAAACAACCGCGGTATGAATTGTGAAATGGTTGGGTAGACGGAACGTCAATCGGAGGTTCCGTTTGACCGCGGTGACCAGAAACATGTTTCTAGAGTCATAAAAGACCAAAATGGCGTGTCACAGTCGAATTTAGAGAAAATGTGCTCCGAATGACCTGAAACCACACGAGAAGTATAGAAATATTATTCGTGAAATATAGAAGGAGACGGCATATCCATCGAATGTGCGGTGCGCGCGGTACGACCGAATGTGTCGTTTTCAGCAGTTCGGTGCGCTCTAAAAGGGCGTGTTGGGTGGTCAAAACCACCAGAACGACCTTGGAATTCCATGAAATAATACGAAAACAACCGCGATGTGAATTTTGAAATGTTCGGGCAGACGGAACGTCAATCGGAGGTGCCGTTTGACCGCGGTGACTGGAAACGCGTTTCTGGAGTCATAAAAGACCAAAACGGCGTGTCACGGTCAAATTTAGAGAAAACAGGCTCCGAATGACCTGAAACCACATGATAACGATGGTAATATTATCTGTGACATGCAGGAGGATACGACACGTCCATCTGACGTGCGGTGCGCGTGGTACAACTGAATGTGTCGTTTTCAGCAGTTCAGCGCGCTCTAAAAGGGCGGCTGGGTGGTCAAAACCACCCGAACGACCTCGGAATGCCATGAAATCACACGACAACAACTGCGGTGTGAATTGAAAAATGTTTGAGAAGAAGACATGTCAATTAGAGGTATATTTTGACCGCGGTGGCCGGAAACAGGTTTCTGGAGTCATAAAAGACCAAAACGGCATGTCATGGTCGAATTCAGAGCAAACGTGCTCCGAATGACCTGAAACCAAACGAGAATGATAGAAATATTATTCGTGACATGAAGGAGGATATGGAATGTACATCAGACGTGTGGTACACGCGGT
This sequence comes from Viscum album, assembly GCA_963277665.1. Classification (NCBI taxonomy): domain Eukaryota; kingdom Viridiplantae; phylum Streptophyta; class Magnoliopsida; order Santalales; family Viscaceae; genus Viscum; species Viscum album. The sequence continues at coordinate 48,010,391 of OY728138.1, read as the reverse complement.
ATGACCGAATGTGTCGTTTTCAGCAGTTCGGTATGCTTTAAATGGGCGCGATGGGTGGTCAAAACCACCCGAACGACCTCAGAATGCCATGAAATCATATGACAGTAACCGCGGTGTGAATTTTAAAATGTTTAGGCATACAGCATGTCAATTGAAGGTGTCATTTGACCGCGGTGACCGGAAACGCGTTTCCGGAGTCACAAAAGACCAAAACAGCGTGTCGGGGTCGAATTCAGAGAAAACGAGCTCCGAATGACCAGAAACCACATGAGAATGATAGTAATCTTATTCGTGACATGAAGGAGGAGAAGACACGTCCATCGTACATGTGATGCACATGGTACGACCGAATGTGTCGTTTTCAGCAGTTCAGTGCACTCTAAAAGGGCGCGTTGGGTGGTCAAAACCACCCGAACAATCTCGGAATGCCATGAAATCATATGCCAAAACCGCAGTGTGAATTGAGAAATTTTCGAGTAGAGTTCACGTCAATCGGAGGTGTTGTTTGACCGCGGTGACCGGAAATGCATTTCCGGAGTCATAAAAGACCAAAACTGCGTGTCACAGTCGAATTCAGAGCAAACGTGCTCCGAATGACCTAAAACCACATGAGAAGGATAGTAATATTATTTGTGACATGAGGTAGAATACATGACATCCATCAGACGTGTAGTGCACATGGTACGACTGAATGTGTCGTTTTCAGCAATTCGGCGCGCTCTAAAAGGGGGCACTGGGTGGTCAAAACCACCTGAACGAACTCAGAATGCTATGAAATCATACGACAACAACCGCGGTGTGAATTGTGAAATGGTCAAGTAGACGGCAGGTCAATCGGAGGTGTCGTTTGACCGTGGTGACTGGAAACGCATTTCCGGAGTCAAAAAAGACCAAAACGGCGTGTCACGCTCAAATTCAGAGCAAACATGCTCCGAATGACTTGAAACCACACGATAATGATAGGAATATTATTCGTGACATGCAGGAGGAGACTTCACATACATCGGACATGCGGTGCGTGCGATACGACTAAATGTGTCGTTTTCAGCAGTTTGGTGCGCTTTAAATGGGCGCGCTGGGTGGTCAAAACCACCTGAATGACCTCGGAATTCAATGAAATCATCGGACAACAACCGCGGTGTGAATTTTGAAATAGTTGGGTAGATAACACGTCAATTGGAGGTGTCTTTTGACCGTGGTGACTGGAAACGCATTTTCGAAGTCATAAAAGAACAAAACTGCATGTCACGGTCGAATTCAGAGAAAATGTGCTCTGAATGACCTAAAACCACATGAGAACGATAGTAATATTATTCTTGACATGCAGGAGGAGATGACATGTCCATCGGACGTGCGGTGCACGCGGTACGACCGGATGTGTCATTTTTAGCAGTTTAGCGCGCTCTAAAAGGGCGCGTTGGGTGGTCAAAAACAACCGAACGATCTTGGAATTCTATAAAATCATATGAAAACAACTTAGGTGTGAATTTTGAAATTTTTGGGCAGACGGCACATCAATCGGAGGTTTCGTTTGACCGCGGTGATCGGAAACGCGTTTCTGGAGTCATGAAAGACCAAAACGGCATGTCACGGTCGAATTCAGAGCAAATGTGGTCTAAATGACCTGAAACCACACGAAAATTATAGGAATATTATTCGTGACATATAGGAGGAGACGTAAAGTACATAGGACGGGCGGTGTGCACGGTACGACCGAATGTGTCGTTTTCAGCAGTTCGGCGAGCTCTAAAAGGGCGCGCTGGGTGGTCAAATCCACCCGAATGACCTTAGAATGCCATGAAATCATACGAAAACAACAGCGATGTGAATTTTGAAATAGTCGGGTAGAAAAAACATCAATCGGAGGTGTTGTTTGACCCCGATGACCGGAAACGCGTTTCCGGAGTCATAAAAGACCAAAACTACGTGTCACGGTCGAATTTAGAGCAAACATGCTCCGAATGACCTGAAACCACACGAGAATGATAAGAATATTATTCATGACATGCAGAAGGAGACGACATGTCCATCGGACGTGCGGTGCACGTGGTACGACCGAATGTGTCGTTTTCAGCAGTTCGACGCGCTCTAAAAAGGCGCATTGGGTGGTCAAAACCACCCGAACGACCTCAGAATGCCATGAAATCATACAAAAACAACCAAGGTGTGAATTGTGAAATGGTCAAGTAGATGGAACGTCAATCGGAGGTGTCGTTTGACCGCAGTGACCAGAAACGTGTTTCCAGAATCATAAAAGACCAAAACGGCGTGTCGCGGTCTAATTCAGTGAATACATGCTCTGAATGATCTAAAACCACATGAGAATGATAGGAATATTATTCATAACATGAATGGGGAGACGAAATGTCCATTGGACGTATGGTGCGCGTAGTACAACTGAATGTGTCGTTTTTAGCAGTTCGACGCGCTCTAAAAGGGCGCGTTGGGTGGTCAAAACCACTTGAACAACCTCGGAATTCCATGAAATCATTCGACAACAACCGCAGTGTGAATTGTGAAATGTTCGGGTAGACAGAACGTCAATCGGAGGTTCCATTTGACCGTAGTGACCAGAAACGAGTTTCCGGATTCATAAAAGACCAAAACGGCGTGTCACAGTCGAATTCAGAGCAAATGTGCTCCGAATGATCTGAAACCACACGAGAATGATAGAAATATTATTTTTGACATGCAGGAGGAGACGACACATCCATCGGATGTGCGGTGCGTATGGTACGACTAAATGTGTCGTTTTCAGCAGTTCGGCGCGCTCTAAATGGGCGCGATGGGTGGTCAAAACCATCCGAACGACCTCATAATCCCATGAAATTATACGACAACAACTATAGTGTGAATTTTGAAATTTTCGGGTAGATGGCACGTCAATTGGAGGTGTCGTTTGACCACGGTGACCAGAAATGCGTTTTTGGAGTCATAAAAGACCAAAACGGCATGCCACAGTCGAATTCAGAGAAAACGTTCTCCGAATGACCTGAAACCACATGAGAATGATAGGAATATTATTCTTGACATGCAGGAGGAGATGGAACGTCCATCAGACGTGCGGTATGTGCGGTACGACCGAATGTGTCATTTTCAGCAGTTCGGCGCGCTCTAAAAGGGCACGTTGGGTGGTCAAAACCACCTGAACGACCTCGAAATGTCATAAAATCATATGACAACAACCGTGGTATGAATTGTGAAATGTTCGGGTAGACGTCACATCAATCGGAGGTGCCATTTGACTGCGGTGACCGGAAACGTGTTTTTGGAGTCATGAAAGACCAAAACAGCGTGTCACGGTCGAATTTAGAACAAACGTGCTCCGAATAACCTGAAACCACACGAGAACGATAGGAATATTATTCATGACATACAGGATGTGATGTCACATCCATCGGACGTGCGGTGTTCATGGAAAACATTCCTTTTTAGACAAAAAAACACTTTCAGAAACTAAATCAAAGACTCCAAAATAAAAAAAACAAATTCAAAAATGATAAAATTTATTAAATTGGTGGTTTTAAATTATTATAGCACCCATGAGATGTCAGATTTCATTTTATTATATGTATATAATAACTGAATAAATATGTCAAATTTATGTTTTTTTTAGTTGTTTTCTTTGTATCTTATTGTAGGTTTCTAAAGCAGATGGTTGTGGATCGTTGAAGCACGTCTATCATTTATTGTTTATGATGATCTTGATGTTTATAGTGTTTGGATTTGTTTTTCATTTTTTATGATTTATATGCTGTTTTTTTATTCTGTACCATGAAATTTAAAAAAAAATATTTCCAGTTTAGCGACCGCCAATGGCGGTCGCTGTAGGCCGGCATTTTGGCCAGCTTTAGCGACCGCCAGTGACGGTCGCTGTAGGCCGAGATTCGGCCGGCTTTAGTGACCGCCAGTGGCGGTCGCTGTAGGCCGACATTCGGCCCGCTTCAGTGACTGCCTGGAGGTCACTGTAGGCCGACATTTCAGCCAACTTCAGGGACCGCCATTGGCGGTCGCTGTAGGCCAATAGCATTGGGCCTAAAGCAATCGCCATTGGGGGTCATTGTGCGGTCTCTATAGGCTGAATTTTTAGTAGTGCTACGATCGATGGGTATGATCTCTGAAAGAATACATGTCTGCCCGAATGACTGTATATTGTTTCGCAATGACCACAAATCACTTAAAGAATGCCCAAAGTGTGGTGGTTCTCGATACAAGAAAGATGATTCTAGTCCTAAGAAAGTTGTATGGTACTTTCCAATCATTCCAAGGTTTAGCCACCTATATGGAAGTGAGGAGACTGCAGGACAATTTACATGGCATGCAGATACAAGAATTAAAGATGGGAAACTACGTCACCCAACAGACTCTCCTCAGTGGAAGATAATTGATCACGAGTATCCTGAATTTGGGAATGAGCTGAGAAACCTTCATCTGGTGTTATCTACAAATGGGGTGAATCCTTTTGGTTTTCAAAGAAGCAGTCACAGTACATGGTCAGTTATGTTGGTAAACTATAACTTACCACCGTGGTTATGCATGAAATGAAAATACATCATGTTATTTGTACTTATATCAGGACCAAAACAACCGAGTAGTGATATTGATGTTTATTTGGCTCCATTGATCGAGGATTTGAAAATATTTTGGGATTCAGGTGTTATGTTGTATGATGCTTACAAAAATGAATATTTAACTTTGAAATCCATGTTGTACAGGATGGTAAATGACTTTCCTGCTTATGGAAATTTTTCAGGATATAGCATTAAAGGAACTCAAGGGTGTATCATTTGCGAACAAGGTACACAGTCAATTAGATTGAAACATTCATCGAAAACCGTGTTTCTAGGACATCGCAGATTTCTACCCCAACGAAATAAGTACCGATCTTGGATGACATCATTCGATGCAAGTTCAGAAGAATGTACATCACCGTCTTCACTAACAAGTGATGAATTGTTTGAGAAAGTAAAATATTTGGACACTACTTTTGGTAAACCGTTTTCAAAAAACCTTACGAAAACTGGTTGGAAAAAGAGATCAGTTTTTTTTGAATTACTATACTGGAATTGTCTATATGTCAATCATTTTCTTGATGTTATGCATGTTGAAAAAAATGTATGTGATAGTGTCATCTACACGTTGCTAAATGCACCCGGAAAAACAAAGGATGGAATTAAGGATATATTGGACATGGTTGAGATGGGAATACAAGAAGAGTTGGCACCAGTGAAGGGTGAAAAATGAACATTTCTTCCTCCTACTGCTTACACTATTTCCAGGCAGAAGAGATATCAGTTTTGCAACTTCTTGAATGACGTAAAGGTTCCATAGGGGTATTCATCAAATATCAAAAACATCGTGTCAATGAGTGATTTAAAATTAAAGGGTCTGAAATCACATGAATGCCATGTTTTGATGCAAGATCTAATTTCTATAGATTTTCATTACATTTTTCCCAAGAATGTCCGCCATACATTAACGAAGCTCTGTTTCTTCTTTAAAGCTATATGCAGCAAAGTTATAGACCCGACGAAATTGCCAACTATGGAAAGAGAAATTGCTGTCATATTATGTGAATTGGAAATGTTCTTCCCGCTGAAATTTTTCGATATGATGGTTCATTTGGTGAGAGATATTCCACTATGTGGTTCTGTACATTATAGATGGATGTACCCCATTGAATGGTATATGAAAATTTTGAAAGGGTGTATCAAAAACCGAAGTCAGCCTGAGGGTTGTATTGCGGAGCAATATATTGTTGAGGAAGCCATTGAATTTTGTACCGAATACCTATCTGGTGTGGAAATAGTTGGCCTAATAAAATCTCGTCACACTGAGCGGCTTGAGGGTGAAGGAATTTTTGGAAGAGAGGTTGTCACAATCAATATTACAGATCGGGAGCAGGCCCACCTTTACATTTTTCATAACAGTTTCGACGTTGACCCATATGTTCAAACCCACAAAGAAATTCTTAGGCATTTGAATCCTTCTAGGGCTGAAAAATGGATATCAGATACACATAATCGACAGTTTATAGGATGTTTTTGAGACCATATTTTTAAGCAGTTAGACGAAAATCCAGACTCACTTTCAGAATGACTTCGATGGCTAGCCGGAGGAGCAAGTGTGTACGTATTATCTTAAAATGTTTATGCAGTTAATGGTTATACATTCTATAATAATGAACATGATGAAGACAATACCATGTAGAATAGTGGGGTTACACTTGTGGCTGAGGCGATGCATGTTTCCGGTGCTAAGGACAAAAATCCAATTTATGCGAATATGTCATACTTTTTCATCATCAAACGAATATGGGAGTTGGATTATACGAAATTCAAAGTGCCAATTTTTCAATGAAAGTGGGTTGATAATAGGAGTGCTGTTAAAATAGATGAATTAGGATTCGTGAAAGTTGATTTCAGTAAGGAAGGGGAGAAAGACGAACCATTTATAACGACATCACAGGCAGTACAAGTATTTTATGTTCCAGACCCTGCGAACCGAAATTGGTCAATTGTTCTGTTATCGACCAAAACAACTGAAGGGTCAGATGAAAGTTCAATGGAGGTTGACCCTTTTATAGGGACTTCACAATCATTTCGCACCAGTCCCAATGTAGACGGCATTTTGTATGTCAGAGGATACCACAATTAAGGGATTTATATAGTCGATAGAGGATTCAAATCTCTTCAGCCTTTAAAGAAAAAAAGTGAGTACAATAATCAGGTTATTTGTTTATTTTAATATACATTGTCGTATGTTATGTCATTATCTATTCGTTGTTGTTCTTATGTAATCTAAATTAAATATTAAACCCCTTCTGCAGATAATGACTTTTGCACCTGCTGATGCACCCAATCCCGAGGCACAAAAGGTCTCTCAACCAGCAGCCGGTGGTCCCAGTGCAGAGCAACAACAGGTTTCTCAACCAGCTGCTGGTGGTCCCACTAGAGAGCAACAACAGGTTTCTCAACCAGATGCTGGTGGTCCCAGTGCAGAGCAACAATAGGTTTCTCAACCCGTTGTTGCTGGTCCCAGTGTTGAGGTACAACAGGTTTCTCAACCTGTTGTTGCTGGTCCTAGTGCCGATGCTAGTGCTCCGGGGGAACATATTGATGATACTTTTTAGGAAATGGTAGGAAATGAAACCCTGAAAGTACAAAAAAACAATATCATCGTAGTTTGACAGTGTTAGCCAAAATCCTTAAGGCAAAAACAAAAGGCATCAAATTTGAGGTGGGATGGAATAAGCGAGGCCAACATGTTAACCCCAATAGAGCCATCTTTAGTAGCTACATTGGAATTGTCACTTGGCAACGCGTGCCAATTTATGTACAGTCGTGGCACCATGTTGTCATCGGGCTGAAGACACTAATGTGGGAAGAGATTACGGTAACATTATGATATCATTTTTTTAATTTATTAAAATAAAATAAAATACCAAAACATTGACTTACTCTTCATCATTCATTGCAGAGTGCATATATAGTAGATGCCTCGCACAAGGAATATGTATTAAGAGTTGCAGTAAGGATTCATAGAGGTTCCTGCATAATTTTAACAAAATGTCATCTTAAAGATGCATAATGGAAAATAAAGTTACACCCACCTTCTCTTTACGCACACTTGATATCCCAAGGAGCATGGGATGCATTTAGCAACCGTCATGGGGAGTAGACTTTTCAGGTACATTGTGTGGGGTAATACGTTGTTTGAAGTATTCTTGTATTCATCACTTTGATTGATAGTTTTTTATTTATGAAACAGCAACTGAGTGATGAAAATAAAAAACGTGCAACAGAACCAGCATACCCTTACCGTAAAGCAAGGATGGGGTACACTTCACTTGAGAAAAAATTGGTACATCTTTTAAATATACCATACTACTTGTATGTGACATAAAACAACACCATAACCATGTTTCTCTGTTTATATGCATATTGATGAATCGAAATCGAAATCCATATCCATCCCATGCCATGTGCTATGGAAGGAGGCTCGTGTAAATAAAGAGGGGATACTGATAGATGAAAACACACAAAAAGTGTGGGAAACATGTGTAAGTATGACATAATATAAATTTTATTTGATTTAAATCACTATTACATTACAATAACTACTTATTTTTCTATATTTTATATCTGACATAGTCACAAGAATCAGCAATAGCCGCACCAGATGCAGACATACTTTCAGCAGCCTTGAAGCAGCCAGAATAGTATGGCCGCATTAGAGGTGTGGGTTTTAGGGTGACACCCCGAACATATTTTCAAAAACAAAAACAAGCGGAGGATCAAAATGAAAAAATGGAAAAGATGCAAGAACAATTATATATTTTCCAATAATAATTACAATACCAGATAGAGACGATAGAAAAAATTGATTGAGGAGAGGCAAAGAGAAGAAAAAAATCAACAACAACCTGTGTGTGATGATCCCCCCCCCACCAGCTTTGAGGCGAGCCATTCCCCTAAAAAACCTAAATTAGCTGAGGTAATCAATGTTTTAATAATTGTTTCTGTGAAATGTGATTCACATAAACATTGATACCTTTCCTGTACTAATATTCTACAGTATGAAAATAATTATGATTTATATCTATCAACTCCCACCTATCACCTTGCAAAGAGGGCTATGGTGTTCAATACACAGAACGACATGCTACACAACAAACAGCTTCCAAAAGATCATCTCAGAGTGTCAATTAACGTAGCTAATGAGCCGCGTTCCGAGATACCTGTTCCAAATGACGATGATGACATTCATACGGTTGAACAAGCTGTTGGAACATTCATTTCATGGCCGAAAATTCTTGTAAAAAAACATGTCGACAAAAAGGTATCCATTTCCAATTTTTTTTTCAAGCTGGACTTTTAACATTTAATGAAAAAAGGTATGAACTGATGAATGTTATTACAGAATGACAAAGAGTGTGGGGTGAAATGAAATATTAGCTCAAAACTATCTCAAGGATCAACCAACTGATTTAAATGGTCTACTGAGAGCATCTTCACCCCACCCATTCTATATCCACAATTAATATCATTGCAGGCTCATGTGGATACAAAGTTGAAAGACGACAATACTCACATAGTTGATTTTGAAAAAAATATGTATGGAGAGGAAACATCAAATTTCATTAGTGCTAAAAATGTAAATGAACTCCTCAAGAATGAATGTCTAGGCACCTCAGTTGTAAATGTATACATGAGGTATGTTTTCGTGATTTAATTTTACAAAAGTTGATATACTCTGATAATTATGACTAAATACATTTTATATTTGTCGCAGGCCTATATATGAAAAAAAAAATTGAAGGGATATCCCCATGAACAAAAATTTGGACTTGTTAGTCCTCACACCACCTCTTCAGAAGATGAAATAGATTCTGATAAAGAGGTTGCAATAATGTCATCCCTGCTCAAATAGTTTGAAAAAAAATTACGGATGACAGACTCTTTTTAATACCAACGATGCAGGGGTAAAACTCTACAATTTAATCATATCAACTATATTTTCATTTATTTATTTAATTATTCCTTTTTTTATTTTTAGGAACCATTGGATGCTGATTGCAGTCAATTTGGATAGTCCAAAGATTTATTTTCTGGATTCAATGCATGGATATCCAACAAACCGACCACACATGATGGAGTTTGTTAATTTGTAATACACTAGATGCAACATTTTAAAACTAAACATCTAGTTATATAATTTATGTTATCTTTTAATGAGTATTCTGTTATGATAGGGCAGTGCATCAATATCGTCTAATGCATGGAATGAATCCAGGGCCTAAGGATAAGAACGCCTACAAAATCTACAACTAGAAAAGTATCCTGGTATATATAATAACATTGCACTATCCAAACACATATCAAAACAAATTACTTATTGTTGTCTATGTTTCTGCAGTTTCCAAAATAAACAAACGAAAAGGACTATGGTTATTATGTTTGTAAATTTATGAAAGAGATCATATTTCATCAACAAACTAGAATCCCTGACGAGGTATTTTCAAAAATAATTATGAGTTAATTTAAAATATTTATTAATCCTTTGTGTATTTATATTTTTTCAGTACTACCATGACTGTCTCAAAAACACATATTCAGAGGATGATATAGATGTGTTTAGAAACAAATGGGCATCATACCTAATGGAAGATTGTACACAAATAGGATGAAGGTGAATTCCTACTACTTATGTTATCTATATATGATCATTGATTATCCTCCAACATTCTTTGGTGAATAACCTTGGATGATGAAGAAATGAAATATTAGAGAATATCGAGATACATTGAACACAATGACTTCCTTTAATCATTAGATATCATGATTTTTGTTGAAAAATGATCCAATATCTAAGTAGGAATCTTAAATTTTATGTTTACACCCTTTTTGATTAAATAGTTTGAGCAGATCGATCCCTTATATGGATATGTACCAATTGTGGATTGATAATGCTCCGATGTATTGAAATCTTAATTTATTACTCAATGTTTTCTATCCCCAGATTCATATTATTGATCTTTGAACAAATCAATATTTAAGTAAGGAATTATGGTGTGCAGTGCGTATGGGGTGAACGACGAAACCACTGATGATCAAAAAAATACATTTTCCAACAAACGATGGATTGAAACAACAAATATGGCCTATATCCACCATTTTCAGTTAGATATAGGGCCTTAATATAAATATTGCTGAAATTAAAGTATAGGGATCATATTCAACATACATAGATAGTATTTGAGAATCTGAAGAAAACTCGACTACACGTTGTGTACAAGGATGAACACACTGTGTGTAGCCCAGTGTGTGGTGGATAGGGTTTCAGGAAATCATAATTATGGAGTTGCATGTAGTTCTCCAACACATCGTGTACCCCTTCCCCAGTATTCTAACACATTTGGTGAATCACATTGATGGGATCCCATGATGAAGTACATGACCGCATACCCAAGTACATGGACACGACCAGCAGCACATGACCAGTAGCACACGACCTGGTCCCAGTTAGTTTTGAAACGCCATTTATTCCACATGTACAACTTGTACTGCTACATGTAATTCGGTCCATGTAGCCCCATGTACATGGTCCATAGGTGGAGTGGTACCAAACACCTGATTTTCATCATCCTGTCTCGATCTCCACCACCATCCTAGATTTCATCACCCCCCGATCTCCACTTCCCCTATCCGCTATATCTGTAGCCATGATTTCCACCCTCGCTGCTGCCGCTTTTTAGAAAGGAGGTCTGTTTTTTTTTCTGGGGGTGTGCCATTACAGCGCATTGTGCCTTAGCTCCTCCTAAGATGGCGTGTGAGTTGCGCGCCTTTGGCGCACCTTTGTGAGGTCGCCTCGCCTCACCTGTGATGAGGCGCTCATGTTGCGCCTCGCCTCGCCTCTTTCCAAGGCGCCCTAAGGCGTGCACCTTTAACAACACTGCCCTTACCATCTCATTTGGGATTATTCTAACTAAGTATATATATACATATATATATTATCTGTATCCATATATTGGATTTGGTTACTCTATTACCATTGGAGGTGAAGATGTGTGGGGTATTCCACTGCCTTTTTAGAATCCGGTTGTTATTTGCATGCTAGGTAATCTCGTAGGAAGGTATTTATGTTCTGATTCTCAAATGGAAGTTGTGTGTCACCCGGTTAATCCCCAGGTTTGTGTGGAATTGGATGCTTCTCGGATACCTTTTGATCACGTATGGATTACAATTGGAGAAGAGTATAGGTGAAAATAGCAGGTGTTTTATGAGGATTGGACGGATTATTGTTCTATTTGTCACAGCTTGGGTCATTCAGTGGCGGTTTGTAATAAGGGAGGGCCCTGGAAGGCTCACTGTTCAGATGCCCAGGTGTCTACCTGAAGGGTAGGTGGTGCTTCGGGAAGGGTTTCAGAGGCTGGTGTGGGGGCGGGTCCAGGATAGGAGCAAACGGGGCCTAAATGTGTGGGTAAAGATCCCCACCTCTCGGTGGTGGAACGATAACTGGTTGAGGACTACAGAATGAAGGTTGTGGCTGGCCTTGGCTCTGTTCGAGGAGATGGATATGTCCTAAGTAAGGCATTGGAGGTTGGTGTGAGTGCAGTACATGTTCTAGAGGAAGAAAGACCAGAAGGAAGTGGCAAGGAGGCTCAACCTACAGTGGTGGCTGATCAGAGGGAGGAGGTCAGTAGAGAGTTGGTCGAGGATGGCCAGGGAACTGTGGCAATTTTTTGTAGGGTGAATGCCTTGGAAGGGCCGGTGCTGGTTGCTGAAGGGGATCGCTTCAAGGAACACAGTGAGGGGGAGGTGACTCCAGTTCAACCTAAGACAGGGGGGCTAGAGGTATGGATATATCAGCCAGGCCTTTTATCCCTTTAAGAAACAGGTTTGAACCATCATAAATCTTTTATTATGATTGAGGTGGTTTACTTCCTAAATATCTCAGGGAGTTTCTTCCCTAGGTAGATGATCTCCTAATAGGGATACCCATGTCACTCCGTACTTACATAGGGATTGTTTACTTAGATAGACACAATAAAAAGAAAGGACATTAAAAAACCTTAGTTCACATGGCACCTATTGATGGAAGGTGAGGATGGAGATCAAACAAGGGATTCTTTACAGATTGAACCCCTTTATCCCCATATTCTAGGGTATGAGCCAACCAAAGATAAAAGGAAACATGCAGCCCAAAGGAAGAAGCTAGAAAAACAGGAGGGAAAAGAACTTACCATGACAAGTTTGGGATATGTGCCTCCCATTTCTATTAATTCCCCTATGCCTGCTTGTATCCTCCAACCCGAAACATCAACACCAGAGCCCGAAGAAACCATTGAGGTGTCAAATTTGATAAAAATTCCCCTGGACATGAGAGAGGCATTTTACTATGATGAATTGCAAGAAGAAGTCATATAGTGGGTGTTTTCTCAAGAAGAATAGGTTGTTATGATATGGACACTCCCTAGTATGTCATAAGGCAGCGCCATTCAACTTGTAATGCTAGGAGAAAGTCTAGATAACTGGGAGATCAATCCTATTCCTATGAGGAAGCAGGAGCCACTGGACTAAAGCAAGAACTTAGTATTGGTTCCTATTGAGTTGTCGCCTTCCAATAAAACCAGAATATTTTGAGCATCAGAAGGATCCTTTTTTACTTTTTGAGTCTAGCTGCTTTCCTTTTAAAGGAGACAATATGCTTTCAGTGGTTATTATATGATAATCATTTTTTGAATTGCACGTTGAGTGAAGGGATCCCCCTAGGGAGCCCAAATTGGGAATCATTTACTTCTCTATTCTAGTGAGAGTGAGGGAGGACCTTTGTGACAGATAGATTTAGCAACACTTTCCTTCTGATCTAGGCCCAACCTTGTGTATTTTTCTACCTAGAAGAGATCAGCAACAACAACCTATCATCCTCCCTCTGGTTGCCTTCTCTTTTATAGTTCCTGAAGGTCTCTCTTACACATTGAAAATATAATTTTTTATATCCTTATTAGGTTAGGTAGTTTTTACATCCTGTAAGAAGATTAGAGAGGTTTCTCTCCTTCAGACCCTCCTATGGTTGGTCTACAATTAGGTGCTGAAAGACCTCTTCCCTCTATAAGGGGTAGAACTTACAAAAGGTATAAATGGAGTCATTTTCTAGCTGGGTATCCCGATCAAGTATATTTACAAGGAGTATCTTCCAAAGGGAAATATCAATATAAGTATGATCATTATATCTGAGTCCATAATTATTTGTTTACCAGAAGAGGTATTTCCCCTTTGATCCCAACTGAGCTCCCCAAGTCCCCCCTCTCATGCCGCTAGTCAGGAATAGAGTGAGGTGAATCCTGTATGTGTGCTAAGTGCTTCCCTTTCTATTATCTAGGTATATGGATATGGAGGTATTTCCCTACCCACTGATATGAGTACTGAAACGATTGTGTAAGATTCCTGGTGCTTCTTTCTCTATGTTATCTTTTATAGGCATTCATTAGTGCATTTCCTTTGTAGGACTTCTCCCCTAGTATCCACCACTCTTTTTATACAATATATTTTGGAATAGAATATGTTTTTGAATCTAATAGGATGTACATACCCCAAGATTAGCTAAAAGAAGGATGAAACCATCATATAGGTATAACTAGAGTGAGTCTTCTTCTACTATCTAGGCATCCCGATAGTTTGCTAGCAATATGAGTAAATAAGGGTCCCATTTCTTGAGTGTTTTTCATTTATTATATAGACTAACATGAGTGCATATATCTTGGGAACGTTCTTGGGTCCCCTATGTGTCATCATAGCCTAAAATCCTCATGAAAGTCCCACAATCCACAAACCATCCCACAAATATTTACCTACCCAGGTCATCACATCACAATGGGGAAGGAACTCTCGCTCTATAGTCATCTCTCCTAGACCTATGAACTAATGAAAATAAATGTTGTAACAGGTAAAAATTGAAATTTTATTAATGTATTCTTTCATATTAATGTTTAATTTATTTCATTATTGTATTACTAACATAATATTTGTTTTATTATATAGGTGAAATATTTTTCTTGAGTTCGAATGCTTTGTTCGGAAACCGCCGCCATGGACGACAATTTTTTAGAGCAGATCATGGATGAAAAAAGGATAAAACATCAATGTTTTTTAACTGTTTGTTGCATAATTTTAATTGTAACCAAATTAAACATTGTTTTAAATGTATATAGAAGCGTGTTATTTTGTATTCATGATTTCAAGTAAATGTATGTAGCATTTTTGTTCTTATGTGGTTTGTGTGTGGGTGTTGTTTGTGTTGTGTGCAGGTGCTGTCATGTGTGCAGGTTCTGTGAAGGTTCTAGTTTTTCATAGGATCTTTGTCCTTTATCAGCGCTAGTTAAGCGTTGATAAATGGATTATATATCAGCGCTCAAAATAGCACTGATAAAGGTACTCTTTATCAGTGCTCAAAATAGAACTGGTAAAGGTAGTGTTTATCAGCACTATTTTTAGTACTGATATATTATACATTTATCAGCGCTGAAAATAGCATTGATAAAGACTACATTTATCAGCTCTAAGCAAGCGCTGATAAAGTCGCACCTTTATCAGCGCATTTTTTAGCGCTGATAAAGGTCCCCCTTTATCTTCACCGAGATTAACAGCACTTTTTTAGCACTATTAATGGAGGTTTTTAGCGCTATTATAAGCCCTATTTGTAGTAGCGTCAGAAGCCTTAGATAAATTTTAGGAATTCAAGAATGAAGTAGAGAATCAGCATGGTAAGAATATAATGAAACTTCGATCGGATCGAGGTGGAGAATATCTGAACCAAGAGTTCATCGATCTTCTACAGGAGTCTGGGATTCTATCTTAGCTCACTCCTCCTTATACACCATAGTGTAATGGTGTTAGTGAAAGGATGTAAGAACCCGTATCTTCTTTTCATGTATGTTTTCCTTTTCTAGTTGTTTCTAAGAAAAAGAGGAAATTCTAGAAATTTTCAAAGTACACGTCGTTTACTCGGTTATCACTGGTAGCCGGGTGTTGGCCATGTAGCGGCCATGCACACGACCATGTGGGGGTGACTTGGAGGCCGCCTAAAGTGGAGTACGGAAAAGAAAAGTACACGACGTGTATTTTCTTTTTTTTCATTAAACGTATCGGGGTAGCGTCTAATAGCCAAAAGCATCTCCTTCTAGGTCTCGTTCGGCCGAGAGCTCCCTTACGACTGCGATCTTCCTCTGAGCCCCTGAGCCTCTGTCCGATCTCCAATTCGACCATCTTCTATTGCATTGGGATTGCCTTGGTAAGCTCTCTCTTCTTCTTAAGCCTTATTTCATGATTCCACCTCTTTTTCAAGTTATCCTGGGTTGAATGTTTTAGATGTTTTTGTAGATATTCAGTGTTCTAAGGTGATTTAAGCCATGAGGTTCACATATAGCAATCTCCTAACTCCGAGGTAGGTGGTTTGTGCCTCTTCGTTGAAAGTCTTTGAGTATTATGTGCAATCTTGACCAATACCCTTGATCAGGGTATTGCGTGTTTACCATTTTACCCTTGTTGATTGCCCGCCATTCTTGTATGCTTGTGTAGAGGTTAATTGGATATGAACAGGGTTGATTTCTATGATTTGGAGGTTTTACCCATGCATGATCTATTTACGACCGTTTGTTCCTCCTTATCCTTTTTGTCCGCCTTGCCTGTTTTCTATGCATGTTGCTGTAGGATGGAGAGTTTTTATTCTGAAATGCTTGATATGATGTAGACTGGTTACCCAAGTAGTTCTATAGGTTTACTTTGGCCATATTGCACTACTATGCTTGTTGACCTACACAGGGCCGTGAGAACATGGTGTAGTATACTATAAGGGGAATTGAACGAATGAGCTTCCTCATAGAGTCTTTGAGAACTTTAGGATATAAGGGGGATTGACCAAGTTAGCTTCCTCAGAGAGCCTAGGACCACTTGGGTCTATGAGGGGAATTGACTGAGTGATATTCCTCAGAGAGTCCTTGACCTTGGGGCTATAAGGGGGATTGACCGCGTGAGATTCCTCAGAGAGTTCCTGACTACCTTATACTATAAGGGGAATTGACGGTGAGTACTTTCTCAGAGAGTCTTTATATATTCTTATGATTGGACCATAGGGGTTAGTACGAGTGTACTACCCAGAGGGTTGCTTCTACTTGTTAGGTAGGACCATAGGGGATAGCTGTGAGTACTTCCTAGAGGGTTACCCATTTGTGTTTAGCTGTTTGATTAGCTACTGCTTAATGTTGAAACTGTGGATTGTTTACTGCTGAGTACTTTCCTACTTACTGCTTTTGTACTTACCTGCCATATATTCACTGACTGTTAGTCACATATATTTTGGTGGTTTCCTACTGGGATTTAGTCTCACACCCTGTTTGGGCCATGCTTTTGGGCCCAAATAGATTATATTGTTGCGGGTATAGATAAGGGCAAACGCCCTTCTACTTCAGGTACTTGACTTGATGTGGAGCTGGAGAGCATGGGAAGAAGCTTAGGCTTGCGATGCTGAGGATCTATTTATATGTTTCTTTGTACTTTGGTTTAGTACTATTTTTATTCCATCATTGTGGTTTGTTTGGTTGATTTCCTAGACATATGTATCATGCATCATTATATATATGTGCTCTAGCTGTTTCTTACTTTCAGTCTTCTACTGTTTACTCTTGCATGGATTATTACTGTTTCTGCTATTTCATGTTGTTTACTTCTATTGTGTTACAATTCCAATGATGGCATAGTTTCCCCACTATCACACCCAAGGCCCTCGCTTCTATTTGGCAGCCTCTGGCATTTGGGGAAATGCGCTTGAGGCCATGTGACCAACCGGGTGCAGGGCGCCTCTAGGTGGATTCTGGAACTGGGATGTTACAAAGTGGTATCAGAGGAATTATTTTCTTCTTAACTTACTATTTGGAGACTATAGCTAGGGATATGAATGAATTGGTACTTGGTAATAAGTTGTACCTGGGAGTAGATAACCCATGTACAGGGAAAAGCCAATCTACCTCGTTTAATTGTAATTTTTTTTCTAGTTTTGCAATTATTACAGTTGATTTGATTTCACCTTGTGTGATTCACATGATTTGTGTTGTTATTGTTGATGTTATTGAGGTTTTATTTCTATTTCAACCCGATGAGATGAGGGTATTCCATATCATGCATCATATAGGCACTTGCTGTAAATCACATGTCATGAATTCTTGTCATGCCATATAGGATGCATTAGCGATTGCATGTTGTTGTAATATATGTTGTGTAAAATATGAATGTCGTTGTGATAGATGCCTTGATAAAAATACCTGTTGTTTGATAGGGTATTTTTTGTGTAAGTTTTTGTTTGAATGAACTCTAAACTTTGGTTCTTGAGGTGTTATGGGCCCTCATAGACCAGAATTTGGTGGATCATTGCCTTTTTTTTCTTGTTATAACATGTATAAGATTCCAATATTTGATTTGCAGGGAGTATGGACCCTCACAGATTAGAATTTGGAACTTTCAATGTTCGTTTCAGTGTTTTTCTGGGTTTCGGAGTAGTTTCTGAGGCTTACTGACCGGAAAAACCCAGAATACAAGACGTGTAATTTTAACTACATGCCATGTGTTCTTCTATTCAGAAAGAAATAGTTTTTCTTAAGTACATGTCGTGTACTCTATATACACGCCGTGTATTCTCTAACCATGTCATATGTCGTGTGGGTAGAGACATGGGGTTGAGAAATCTCTGTAGGACATGTCGTGTACCAGATGTGCACATCATGTGTAAAGACCCTGTGTCCACCTGTGTGACTAACAACATGGATGGATAAACCTTAATCCATACACGCTATGTTAGGATCGAACACATTGTGTAGTCTGACCCAGGTACCCGGCCGTGTCACTAACAACATAGGTCGGTGTTATCCTTTCACGTATACGTTGTGTCCGCCTTGAACACGTCATGTAGTGTTAGCTGTGTGTTAGGTCGTGTCACTAACAACACGGGTCAAGTGAAGCTTTTTTAGTACACGTCATGTCTATATTGAACATGCCGTGTAGTCTTGTTTTAGGAGAGCTGTGTGGCTTAACCTTGTAGAAGTAATCAGGAAGGGGAAGAGGATTCAAGTACACACCATGTGTTAAGAGAACACACCATGTGTTTGGGGTGTTACATGACCAATTTTAGCAGGAGTACTCACCCATGTGGATGGATTAAGGGGACACACTGTGTAGGAATTATACATGTCATGTAGTCATGTTTTGTGAAACTTGAATGTTTTCTTTCTCTTTTTCCCTTCTTACTCTTCTAGTTTTCAGTCCTTGACAATATTGTTTTAAGGTGTGCACTTGACCTTACAGAGTCATGCCACCGAGACTTCATTTGGTTGTATGCCAATTGCCAGGTGGGGATCAGACACCGGACATGGCTAATCAGGGACTACCTGCAGATCCTCCAGTTGTGCCAGTCTTGGTACCAACCATTATACCTGACATAGGTGTTGATGCACAGTTTAGAGAGGGATTTTTGAGGATGATGCAGACCTTTCAGGGAGCACCTCCTCCTACCCCGTTGATGGCATAATTGACACAGGTCTTTCAGCAACAACATCCTCCCACTTTCTCAGGGGATGGAGGACCCCAGACTATAGAGTCGTTGATAAAAGCCACGTTGATGATCTTCGAGCATCTAGAGATACCTCTAGAGAAGAGGGTTAATTTCTCTACTTACATGCTTCGAGACTCTACCAAGAGGTGTTGGGATGTGATCTCACAGGCGGGATGCCAGAAGAATATGGATTGGGATGAGTTTCGGCGCATCTTCTATGATTACTTATATCTGGAGACCTTGAGGGCCGATCGAGCCTGAGAGTTCATGAGTATAGAGTAGGGTACTCTTTCTGTTATAGATTATTCCTCTCGTTTCACAGATCTGCAACATTTCATGCCTATTTTAGGAGGTGATGAGTTGTTCCTTGCATAGAAGTTTGAGGATGGTCAGAGACATGACATCCGATCTCAGGTGTACATCTTCAGGTTCACTTCGATATCCTCTATTGTCAACCAGATGTTAATCACAGAGCGTAATCTGAGGGATTTTGGAGCTATGATCCAGGGCGGTTTGGCATCCAGAGTTAGTATTCCTTCTACTGATAGTAGGAAGCGCCATATGGAGATTGTACGAGGAGATCAGAGTAGGCAGGATGCATCTTCTGGTAACCAGGTGGTATAATACTAGTGCGGGAGGAGCAGGAATACAAGGTTGCATTCCCCGAGAGACCCAGTGGAGTGTCGATCATGTGGAAAGATGTGTCATCTTCAGCGCTTCTGTCAGATCTTCTCACCAGCAGCTGGTGACAAGGGTTCTTTTATGACTCCATGTTCAGGAGTAGCACCACCAGTTTCTCAGCAGTCAGGGAACTGGAGTTATTCCAGTCATTCGGGCAGAGGTGGAGGTCATGGTCGGGGTATCCAGTCACCTGGTTTTTAGCAACAACAGGGTGGATCAACTCAGAGTTGTCAGGTAGGGTCATAAGGCCGCGGTGTAGGCCAAACTTTTTCAGTTAATCAGACCCAGCAGGAGCAGGATCTCGGACCTTCTACAGTTCAAGGTATGATCTTAGTAGCCTCAGTTTTAGATTTTGCTCTTTTCAATACAGAGGATTCCCATAGCTTTATATCTGTTGCTGTTTTGAAGATCCTTTGGCTATGCATCTTCTCTTCTACTGATATCTTGATTCTAGACACTCCGTTGGGGACTATAATGGTGAGTGTGTGTCAGTTCAAGGAGTGCCCTCTATAGGTTGGTGGGTATCGCTTCTTATGAGACCTCTATGTCCTAGAGATAACATGCTATGATGTCATTATCGGAATGGAATGGTTAGTTACATTCTAGGTAGTCGTTGACTGTTATCGCCGCAGGGTGAGTTTCACATCACCAAAAGGTGAATCTTTTCTTCATAAGGGAGAATAGGATGTCCAGGCAAGAAGAGTGGGACCAGAGCATCATGGGTTATGAGGAGTTACAACCCATATTTCTAGTCTATATCTAGATGACCAGGGGACTTCACAGTTATAATTTCCTCCAGTGGTGGATCATTTCATAGATGTCTTTCCAGAGGACTTTTCAGGTTTTCCTCTAGAGCGTGAGGTGGAATTTTCTATTGAGCTCATGCTAGGAGTAGCGCCGGTGTCCATTCCTCCTTATAGGATAGCTACACCTGAGTTGTAGGAGCTCAAGAAGCAGTTGGAGGAGTTGCAGGCAAAGAGTTTCATCTGACCCAGTACTTCTCCTTGGGGTTCGCCTATCCTATTTTCAAAAAAGGCAGACGGTACCCTCAGGTTTTGTGTGGAATATCGTAAGTTGAACTGGTCGACAGTTAATAACTGATATCCCTTGCCTAGGATTGATGATCTCTTTGATCAGCTTCGAGGAGACCAGGTGTTCTCGAAGATTGAATTGAGGTCCAGCTACCATCAGTTGCGCGTTAGACCATCTGATATACCAATCACATCCTTCTAGACGAGTTGTGGTCTATACGAATATATGGTTATGCTGTTCGGTCTCACGAACGCACCTGCAGTTTTCATGGAACTAATGAACTGAGTGTTCCACCCATACTTGGATTCCTTCTTGGTGTTTTTTATGGATGATATCTTGTTGTACTCTCACACTCGACATGACCATGCTACCCATCTTGAGATCGTTCTGAGTACACTGATAGAGAATCAGTTATATGCTAAGCTCTCAAAATTCCACTTTTGGATGAATCAGATTCACTTCTTGGGTCATGTTATCTCAAATAATGGAGTATCGTTAGACCCAGAGAAAGTGAGATCAGTAGTTTACTGGGAGTATCCGAATAACATCTTTGTGGTATGAAGTTTTCTAGGGTCGACTGGATACTACATACGCTTCATTCAGGACTTTTCGTGCTTAGCAACACCACTGACGAGTCTGACTAAGAAGGGTGCAAAATTCTTGTGGATAGATTCTTGTGAGTTAGACTTTTAGGAGCTGAAAGGGAGGTTGACTTCATCACCAATACTAGTCTTTACATATCCGAGCAAGAGATATACTATTTATTGTGATACCTCAGGTATCATTCTAGGATCTGTGCTTATACAGGGAGATGGAGTCATTGCGTACGGGTCTCGGCAGTTGCAGCCACATGAGAGGAATTAGTCGACGCACGATCTCGAGTTGGCAGCAGTTTTTCATGCTTTATGTTGTTGGAGACATTATCTTCTAGGAGATAATTTTGCAGTTTTCACCAACCACAAGAGTCTCAAGTACATCTCCACTCAGTGTGATTTGAATTTAAGATAGCGAAGGTGGGTTGAGTACCTTCATTATTTTGACTTTGAGATTTCCTACAGGTTGGGGAAAGGCAACGTAGTAGTTGATGCGATGAGCAGGAGGACTCAGATATAGGTAGTTCAGGAGGCCAGTAGTGAGTGGAAGCTTATGTCTCTATTCTCTGAGATTCATTTGGAGGTGCATGACAGACAGGGGCAGATGTTTTTATCTTTTTTAGCTGTTACCTCTACTCTTCTTAATCGAGTTTGAATAAGGCAGCTATCAGATTCAGAAGACCTAGTCCTATGGGAGATCATGTCATGAGAGGACCCTATTCTTGGATGGACAATAGGAAAGGATGAGATCTTTCATTTATAGGGGCGTGTATGGGTGCCAGCATACATACGTGAGGAGATGATACGGGACTTTCATTCCTCGGTTTGGGAAGTTCATCCTAGTGTCACCAAAATTTATCGTGATCTACACTGCTAGTATAGGTGTCCAGGTATGAATAGGGATGTTGCTAGTTTTTTCATGAGATGTTCCACCTGTCAGCAGGTGAAGACGGAGCATCAATGACCAACAGGGATTTTTCAGCAGTTACTCATCCCCGAGTGGAAGTGGAATGACGTCATGATGGATTTCATGACTGGTTTGCTGAGGTTGCCTCAAGGGAATGATGCAGTTTGGGTTTTCATTGACAGACTCATGAAGTTTGCTTACTTCTTACAGATCAAGGAGACCTTCAGTGTTGATGAGTTGGGGTGGTTTTACATCCGAGAGATGGTGTGCTTACATGGAGTTCCACACTCCATTGTCTCAGAAAAAGATTCCCATTTTACTTCTCAGGTATGGCAGGGGTTACAGAAGGCATTGGGCACACAGGTACTTTTGAGTACAGCTTACCACCCCCATAAAGATGGCCAGTCCAAGCGTATGATTCAGGTGCTTGAGGACATGCTCCGAGCATGCATTCTTTATTTTGGAGGTTCTTAAGAGAAGCATGTACCTCTTGTGGAGTTTTCCTACAATAATAGTTTTCAAGTAACTATTCAGATGGCACCTTATGAGGATTTGTACGGTAGGCCATGTCGATCACCCTTATGTTGGCTGGAGGCAGGAGAGGCAGCTATGCTGGGACCTCATCTTGTTCAGGAGACCACATAGTAGATAGAGTTGATTCAGAAGAGGATAACTACTGCGCAGTCTTGAAAAAAGTTTTATGCTGATCAACGGAGACGACCTCTGGAGTTCGAGGTCGGGGATCGGGTTTTCCTGTGTGTCACACCGAGGTTGGGGCATAGGAGGATTAGAAGATAGGGTAATCTTTCTCTGAGGTATGTCGGGTCATTTGAGGTGTTTGAGAGAGTTGGTCCGGTTGCCTATCAATTACAGTTACCTCAGAGGTATCAGGCTATGCACGACGTTTCCCACATTTCTCAGCTCCAATGTTACTTTTCAGACCCGTCTCATGTCTTTAAACCTGAGGAGGTTGAGCTCAAAGTGGATGTGTCATTCGAGGAGCATCCTATCCAAATTGTTGATCACAGTACAAAGGTTCTCCGTGGCTGGTCTGTTCCTCTGGTACTAGTGCTATGGTAGCACGGACGGGTATAAGACGAGACTTGGGAGAGGGAGGCCGATGTACGAGCCCAGTGGCTGGAGCTGTTCGGGGTTTCTTCTTCTACGTTGCACTAGGGAAATTAGGGGATGAATTTCATTAAGGGGGGAAGTTTATAAGAACTCGAATCTTCTTTTCAGGTATGTTTTCCTTTTCTGGTCGTTTATGAGAAAAAGAGAAAATTCTGGAAATTTTCGAAGTACACACCATGTACTTTATGAGTACACACCGTGTACTCGGTTACCACTAGTAGTTGGGTGCTGGCCGTGTAGCGGCCTTGCACACAACCGTGTGGGGGTGACTTGGAGGCCGCCTAAAGCAGAGTATGGAAAAGGAAAGTACACGCCATGTACTTCAAAAGTACACGCTGTGTATTTTTTTTCATTAAACATATCGGGGTCGCGTCTAATATCCAGAAGCGTCTCCTTCTAGGTCTCATTTGGCCAAGAGCTCTCATATGGCCACGATCTTCCTCTGATCCCCCAAGCCTCTGTCCGATCTCCGATTCGACCACCGTCAATTGCGTTGGGATCACCTCGGTAATCTATCTCTTCTGCTTAAGCCTCGTTTCATGATTCTACCTCTTTTTCAAGTTATCACAGGTTGAACATTTTAGAAATTTTTATAGATATTCGGCGTTCTAAGGTGATTCAAGCCTCGAGGTTCACATATAGAAATCTCATAACACCGAGGTAGGTGGTTTGTGCCTTTCCATTGAAAGTCTTTGAGTATTATGTGAAATCTTGACCAATACCCTTGATTAGGGTATTGCATATTTGCCATTTTACCTTGTTGATTTCCTACCATGCTTGTATGCTTGTGTAGAGGTTCATTGGATATGAATAGGTTTGATTGCTATGCTTTTGATGTTTTAACCACGCATGATCTATTTATGACCATTTGGTCCTGCTTAGCCTTTTTGGTTGCCTTGCCTATTTTCCATGCCTATTGTTGTAGGATGGAGAGTTTGTATTCTAACATGATTGATATGTTTTAGACTGGTTAGCCAAGTAGTTATGTAGGTTTACTTTGGCCATATTTCACTACTATGCTAGTTGACCTACACAGGTCCGTGAGAACCTAGTGTAGTAGACTATAAGGGAAATTGACCGAGTGAGCTTCCTTAGAGAGTCTGTGAGCACTTTAGGCTATAAGGGGGATTGACTGAGTGAGATTCCTTAGAGAGCCTAGTACCACTTGGGGCTATAAGAGGAATTGACCGAGTGAGCTTCCTCAGAGAGTCCTTGACTACTTTAGACTATAAGGGGAATTGACCATGTGAGCTTTCTCGGAGAGTCTTTGAATTATTTGAATAACCTAAGCTATAAGGGTAATTGACTGAGTGATCTTCCTCAGAGAGTCCTTGACCTTGGGGCTATAAGGGGGATTGACCGTGTGATCTTCCTCAGAGAGTTCCTGACTACCTTAAACTATGAAGGGAATTGACTGTGAGTACTTCCTCAGAGAGTCTTTATATATTATTATGATTGAACCAGAGGGGTTAGGCTGAGTGTACTTCACAAAGGGTTGCTTGTACTTGTTAGATGGGACCAGAGATGATGTCTATGAGTACTTCCCACAGAGTTACCTATTTTTGTTTAGCTGTTTGATTAGCTTCTACTTAATGTTGAAACTGTGGATTGTTTACTGTTGAGTACTTTCCTGCTTACTGCATCTATACTTACCTGCCATATATTCACTGACTGTTAGGCATAGATCTTTGGGTGGTTTCCTAATGGGATTTAGTCTCACACCTTGTTTGGGCCATGCTTTTGGGCCCAAACAAATTATATTTCTGTAGGTATAGATAAGGGAAAACGCCCTTCTACTTCAGGTACTTGACTTGCAGTGGAGCTGGAGAGCATGGGACCAAGCTTAGGCTTGCGATGCTGAGGAGCTGTTTATCTATTTCTTTGTACTTTGGTTTATTATTGTTTTTATTCCAACATTGTGGTTTGTTTGGATGCTTTCCTAGACATATGTATCATGAATAAGTATATATATGTGCTCCAGCTGCTTCTTACTTTCATTCTTCTATTCTTGCATGGATTATTACTGTTTCCGCTATTGCATGTTGTTTACTTCCGTTGTGTTACTCTGTCGATGAGGGCATAGTTTACCCACTATCACACCCAAGGCCCTCACTGCTAGTCAGTAGCCTCTGGCATTTGGGGAAATGTGCTTGAGGCCATGTGACCAACTGAGTACGGGGCGCCTCTGGGTGGCTTCCAGAACCGGGACATTACAAAAGAGGAATTGTACCTTGTTGGACATGGTGAGGTCGATGATGAGTCATGCAGATCTTCCATTGTCCTTTTGGGGATATGAATTACAAAATACAACATACACATTAAACCGAGTATCAACTAAGGCGTAAAATGGAATTCCCTCTGAGTTATGGAATGGAAAGAAACCCATTTTGTCGCACACACGTGTATGGGGATGCGAGGCATTTGTTAAGGCCTTATCAGGCAACAAACTAGAACCCCAGGGCATGAAGTGTATATTTATAGGATATCCTAAGGAAATGAATGGATATTACCTATATAACCCTACAGATAAGAAAGTTTTTGTTGCCAGACAAGTCGTCTTTCTTGAGAGGGAGCACATCCTCAAAAGGGATAGTTGGAGTAAGATTAAATTCGACGAAGTTGATTCTCAAGATACACATGAGTTGGTACAGGAACAAGTTCCATAGGTCCCCATGGAAGAGGTTCCAAAAACACAAGTATTGCGTAAGAGCTCAAGAGAGGTAAGGGAATCAGAGATATTTGGTTTCCTAGTCACTGAGGATGATGAATAATTATTGTTGGACAATGATGAACCTTTCTCCTACAAGGAAGAAGTAGAAAGCTCATAAGCTGCAAGGTGGCTAGAAGATATGAATTCTGATATGGATTCCATGTATCAGAACCAAGTCTGGGTTCTGGTCGATGAGCCAGTTGATGTAAAGCATGTTGGATGCAAATGGGTATTCAAGAGAAAACTGGACATGGAAGGTCAATTTAGCACCTATAAACCAAGGCAAGTGGATAAAGGATTCAGATAGCGTCAAAGAATTGACTATGATGAAACCTTCTCACCAATTTCCATGTTTAAATCCATAAGAATCATACTTTCCATAGCATCTTACCATGACTACAAGATTTGGAGAATGGATGTCAAAACAACATTCCTTAATGGGAACCTTCAGGAAGATGTCTATATGACACAACCAGAAAGGTTTGGGACACCAGGTGAAGCCAAATAGGTTTCCAAGTTGCAAAAATCCATTTATGGATTAAAGTAAGCATCCAGGTCATGGAACATTAGATTTGATGAAGCAATAAAATAATTTGGGTTCATTAAGAAAGAATGTGATCCATGTGTTTATAAGTGGTTTAATGGGAATGCGATCATTATCCTAGTAGTATATGTTGACGACATATTGCTTATTAGAAACGATGTACCAGTCTTACAGTCAGTTAAGGACTGGTTGAACAAATGTTTCTCCATGAAGGACTTAGGTGAAGCAGCCTACATTATAGGGATCAAGATCATTCGTGATAGATCCAAGAGGCTGCTTGGACTAAGTCAGGGTACATACATTGACCAGATACTAAAGAGATTTAGTATGGAACAATCCAATTGGGGATTGGTTCCAGTGTCACATGGCCTACATCTTTCTAAGAAAATGTGTCCTTAAACACAACAGGAGAAAGATAGAATGAGTAAGATCCCATACGCTTTAGCTATAGGATCCATCATGTATTCCATGTTATGTACCAAGCTTGATGTTGCCTATGCACTGAGCATGGTAGGAAGATATCAAGCAGATCCAGGAGAACATCATTGGACTGCTGTTAAGACTATCCTTAAGTATCTGAGAAGAACTAAGGATATTTTACTGATGTATGGAGGAGACGAGGAGCTTGTCATCAGAGGGTATGTTGATGCTAGTTTCTAGATAGATCAGAACGATCTGAAATCGAAATCTGGATATGTTTTCTGTCTCAATGGAGGAGTTGTGAGTTGGAAGAGTTCAAAGCAGCTAGTTGTCACCGATTCTACAGCAAATTCCGAATATATAGCGGATTCTGATGTAGCCAATGAATCCATATAGATTCAGAACTTTGTCCAGGAGCTTGATGTGGTGCCTAGCAGTAAATATTCTATCACATTGTATTGTCATAATACTGCAACAGTGGCTCTTGCAAAAGAACCAAGTTCACATCAATGGACAAAGCACATACTCTGAAAGTATCACCTATTGAGGGATTTCTATCAAAGGGGTGAAGTTGTTGTGAGTAGAGTGTCCACAGAAGAGAACATGGCAGACCCCATGACTAAAGGCCTGTAAGAACCTAGATCTTCTTTTCAGGTACGTTTTTCCTTTTTCTGGAGTTTTTAAGAAAAATGAACTTTTTAGAAATTTTTGAAGTACACACCGTGTACTCCCTTTTCCGTTCGAAGCCGTGTGCTGGCCGTGTTCGGGACACACACACGGTGTTTAAGGGTGAGGTGGAGGCCGGTTAATTCGGATTACAGAAAACTGAAGTACATGCCATGTACTCAAGAAGTACATGTCGTGTACTTTTCTTTTTTTTCACTAAACGGACCAGGGTCATGCCTCATCGCGATATTTGCCTTCTTCTAGGTATGGTTCGTCTGAGAGCGACCCGTACGGCCGAATATTCCCCAATCTCCCATTTCGTCATCCATTCTCATTTTAAGCATGGTCAGTTGCGTTGGAATCGCAGCGGTGAGTTCTTCCTTCTGTTTTAGCCTTGTTTCTTGATTCCTCCTCATTTCCAAGTTATCATGGGATGAACGTTTTGTGCGTTTTCTCAGATATTCATAGTTCTAAGGGGAATCTGTCATCGAGGTTCATGTATATCGATCTCCTAGGATCGAGGTAGGTGTTTTGTGCCTTTCCGTAGAAAGTTGATGAATATTATGTGCAAATTACACCAATACCCTTGAACGGGGTATTGTGTGTTTCCTGTTTTACCCTTGTTGTTTGCCTGCTTTTCTTGATTACTTTAGTAGAGGTTACTGCTTGTGAGTAGAGTGATTTATTTTGTGCTCAGGTTACTTTGCCATTCTTGTTTTGCATGTTGGGCGTTTTTCCAGTTGCCATACCTTATTGTAGGATAGTGGAACTGTCTTTTTGATATGTTGTTGAACCTTAGTTGATAGCTAAGTAGTTCTTGAGGTTTACTTAGATGATGCACGCACGCTGATCATGTTTTAATTTTCCACACAGGACTGTGAGATCCTACTGTAGTAGACCATAGGGATAATTGATGTAAGGGCTTCTCCAGAGTGTCTTTTAATTTCGATGCGAGACAACAAGGGGAATTGACGTTGAGTGCTTCCTCAGAGAGTCTATAGTTCCTCGATGTGGGCCACAGGGGGAATTGTCGTTGAGTGCTTCTCCAGAGAGCCTTTAGCACGATACGAGACTATAGGGGGAATTGATGGTGAGTGCTTCCCTAGAGAGTCTATTAATTTCATAGCTGAACCAGAGGGGTGAGACTGTGTGTGCCTCCCAGAGGGTTGCTAGTACTTGTGGGTTGAACCATAGGGGTTAGGCTGTGAGAACTACCCAAAGGGTTACCTGTTTTCTTTATTTTTGTTGGTTGTTTACTTGTGTACTTTGTTTGTTAGAACTGTGGATTGTAGCTGCTTGTGCTTTTCTGTTTACTGCTTCTTGTTTTATTACTGCCATGTATTCATTGACTGTTAGGCACAGATATTTGGGTGATTTCCTACTGGGATTGTATCTCACACCTTTTTTGGGCCATGATTTTGGGCCCAAGTAGACTATGTTGCTGCAGGTATATATAAGGGCAAGCGCCCTTCTACTTCTGGCTCTTGATTGCACTAGAGCTGGGGAGCATGGGACCGAGCCGTGGCTCACGATGCTGAGGAGCTTACTTTGTTTTCTTTTGCACTTGGTTTTAGTTTTATTTCATCACGTTGTTGTGTTTTCTATTTTCCTTAGATACTTGTACCTTCTGCATCATTGTCATCATAGTTATATATCTACATTGCTTCCGCTGTTTGGTTTATGTTGTTATGCATGTTGTTTACTGCTTTCGCTGTTTATTGTTGTTTTCTTACCTTGTATACCTTAACAAATGAGGGCATAGTTTCCCCACCGACTCACCAAGGCCCTCGCTGCTATTCGGAAACCTCTGGCGTTTGGGGAAACACGCTTGAGTTCATGTGGTGTACCGAGTACGGGGCACCAGTGGAGGGGATCCAGATTCAGGTCGTTACAAAGTGGTATTAGAGGTGTTCTTTTCTCTTGCTTTACTATTTGGAGACCTTAGCCAAGGATAGGATGGATTCGGTACTTGGCATTAAGCTGTGCTCGGGAGTAGCTAACCCATGTACAGGTAAGGTCCATACTACCTCATTAATTGTAGTTGCTGATTTTGAGGTTTTATAGTTGATCTGATTTCACCTAGAGTGATTCAAATGACTTGTTCTATTACTGTTTTGATATTGTGGTTCTATTTATGTCGCAACTCGATGAGATGAGGGTATGTCGTCTCATGCATCATATAGGCACTTGTAGAAATCACATGCCATGCATTCTTGCCATGCCATCTAGGGTGCATTAGTGATTGCATTCTATTGTGATAGACTTCATGTAGATTATGCATGCTGTTGTGATAGTTTCTTGATAGATTCTTTGCGGTTATGATACAAAACTGGTTTTTTTGTTCTTTGCTTAAAGTGAACACCAAATTTTGGTTCTTGAGGTGTTATGATCTCCCACGGATCGGAATTTGGCACTTTTTTTCGCCTTGTTTTTAGTGTTTCTGGGGTTCTGTGCAGTTTCTGAGCTACTGCCAAGAAAAACCTAGAATACACGGCGTGTAATTTTTGGATACACGCCGTGTAGTTTTTAGGCCGTGTCACTGACCATGTGAGAAGAACACGGTGTCGTTAAAGTAACTTCAGGAAAACGCTGTGTATGGTAGGTACACGCTGTGTAAGTTTGGAGCCGTGTACCCGACCGTGTCACTAACAACACAGGTCGGGGAAGCATGGGTAGAACACGCTGTGTCTAGAGGGAACACATCGTGTAGTCCTGTCCAGGTACTCGGCCGTGTCACGAACAACACGGGCCAACTTTACCTTCTTTTCCACACGTCGTGTTTGTTCGGAACACGTTGTGTAGTCATGTCCAGGTACCCGGCCGTGTCACAAACAACACAGGATGGTGTCACCTTCGCCTATACATGCCGTGTTTGTTCGGAGCACTCTGTGTAAGGTTCATCCGTGTAGACGACCGTGTGCTTAACAACACGGGCCGCCAACGCCTTTTCTAGTACACGTCGTGTTTGTTTAAAACACATCGTGTAGTCTCAGGTTTAGTCGGACCGTGTGGGTTAGCCGTGTGAAGAGACTCGGGTAGGGGGATAGTTTTCTTGTACACTCCGTGTGTTGGGATCAACACGCCGTGTAGTTTGAGGTGTACACGACTTGTAGGGAAGGAGTACACGCCCATGTTAGTGTCATAAGAAGACATGTCGTGTAGTTTTTATACATGTCTTGTAGTCGTGTTTTGAAATCTTTTGTGTTTTTCTTTCCCTGTTCCCATTTTTTACTCTTGTGTTCTCTATCCTTGTTTTTCTGATCTAAGGTATACTTTTGATCTCTCAGAGCTATGCCTCTGAGACGTTCTCTGGTCGTACGTCTGTCATCAGGCAGTGATCAGACACCAGATATGGCTGATCAGGGACTTCCTGCCGATCCCACATCCGAGCTAGCCTTGGCACCAGTTGTTGTACCAGTTATGGGCGCGGATGCGCAGTTCAGGGAAGGTTTCATGAGGATGATGAAAGCCTTCCATGGAGCACCGCCTCCTGCCATGTCTATGGAAGACTTGACGCGGGTCTTTCAGCAGTAGCATACTCCCATGTTCTCGGGGGAGGGAGGACCTCAGGCTGCAGAGTCATGGATGGAAGCCATGCTGACTATCTTCGAGCATCTAGAGACGCCTCCAGAGAGGTGGGTCAAGATCGCCACCTACATGATCTGAGACTCTGCCAAGAGGTGGTGGGACGTGATCTCACAGGCGAGTCAATAGCAGGCTATGACTTGGGAGGAGTTCCAGCGTGTGTTCCATGACTACTTCTACCCAGAGACCCTGAGGGCCGATCGAGCCCGGAAGTTCATGAGCTTAGAGCAGGGTACTCTATCTGTCATGGATTATTCCTCTCTTTTCACCGAGTTGTAGCATTTCACACCCCTCCGGGATGGAAGTGGGGTGTTATTGGCGAGGAAGTTTGAGGATGGACTCAGGCGGGAGATCCGCTCGCAGGTGAACATCTTCCAGCTGACTTCCATCACTTCCATCGTCAACCAGGCACTGATTGCAGAGCGCAATCTGAGAGACTCCGGAGTTGCGATCTAGGGTGGTTCTGCTTCCAAAGTTATCTTTCCTCCAGATGACAGCAAGAAGCGTCGTAGGGAGACTACGTGCGGTGATTTGAGGAAGTGAGATGCCTCGTCAGGCAGCCAGGTGACATGCTACCAGTGTGGCCAGTCAGGGCACACGAGGCCACAGTGCCAGAGAGACCCCATGGAGTGCTGATCTTGTGGCAAGATGGGCCACCTTCAGCGTTTCTGCCAGGTTTTCTCACCAGCAGATGGTGACCAGTGTTTTTCCATGACTCCTCGTTCAGGAGCATCCCCACCAGTTTCTCACCAGTCGGGAAACTGGAGTTCTTACGGCTGTTCGGGCCGAGGTGGAGGTCGAGGCCATGGTGGTCAGCCACCAGTTCCTCAGCACCAGTAGGGAGGTTCATCTCAGAGTGATCAGCTAGGGGAGTAGGGTCGCGGTACAGGACAGTCTTTTGTCGTGGAGTATACTTATCAGGAGTAGGATCCCGGACCTTCTACGGTTCGAGGTACGATTTTAGTAGCCTCATTTTTATCTTAAGCCCTTTTGATACTGGTGCTACACATAGCTTTATCTCTGTTGCTGCTGTGGAGAGCCTTGGACTCTATATCTTTTCTTCTACCGACTCATTGACACGAGACATACCCTTGGGGATGAGGACATCTAGTGTACGCCAGTGTAGAGAGTTCCCTCTCAAGGTTGCAGGGTATCGCTTATTATGGGATCTCTATGTCCTAGAGATGACAGGCTATGATGTCATCCTCAGCATAGACTAGTTTATTCCCTTCCAGGTAGTCGTTGACTGCTATCACTGCAGAGTCAGTTTTATCTCACCAGAGGGTGAATCTTTTCTTCATAGAGGTGAATGGGACGTTCGGACGAGTCGGGCGGGACTCGAGCATCTTGGGCTAGGAGGAGTGATGACCCAGATTTCTAGTATTTATCTGGATGATCAGGGGACTCCACAGTTGGACTTTCCTCCAGTGGTGGATCGCTTCAGGGATATCTTTCCAGAGGACTTTTTAGGTTTTCCTCCGGAGCGTGAGGTAGACTTCTCTATTGAGCTCGTTCTAGGAGAGGCACCGGTGTCCATTCCTCCCTATAGGATGGCCACACCTGAGTTGTAGGAGCTCAAGAAGCAGTTGGAGGAGCTACAGGATAAGGGTTTCATCCGACCCAGTACTTCTCCTTGGGGTTCGCCTGTCCTGTTTGTGAAGAAGGCAGATGGTACCCTTTGGATTTGTGTGGATTATCGGAAGCTGAACTAGTTGACGATCAAGAAATGATATCCTTTGCCAAGGATCGATGACCTTTTCGATCAGCTTCGAGGAGACCGGGTGTTCTCGAAGATTGACTTGAGGTCCGGTTATCATTAGTTGCACGTTAGACCATCAGATATACCTCTGACAGCCTTCAAGAGCAGGTATGGTCTATACGAGTATACAGTCATGTCGTTCGGTCTCACGAACGCACCTGTGGTTTTTATGGAACTGATGAACCGAGTGTTCCATCCTTACTTGGACTCCTTTTTCATGGTCTTCATGGACGATATCTTGGTGTACTCTCACACTTGACACGACCATGCCAAACATCTTGATATCGTTCTGAGTACACTGAGAGAGCATCGACTTTATGATAAACTCTCTAAGTTCCACTTCTAGATGGATCAGATTCACTTATTGGGTCACGTCATCTCAGAGGCAGGAGTATCAATGGATCCAGAGAAAGTGAGAGCTGTAGTTTCCTGGGAGCAGCCGAAGAACGTCTTTGAGGTACGGAGTTTCCTAGGGCTGGCTGGATACTACAGACACTTCATTCAGGACTTTTCTCGTCTATCAACACCTTTGACAGGTCTGACCAAGAAGGGGGAGAAGTTCTTATGGTTAGATTCTTGTGATTCAGCCTTTCAGGAGCTGAAAGGGAGGTTGAAGTCAGCACCAATACTAGTCTTGTCGGGTCCAAGCAAGAGCTACACTGTTTATTGTGATGCTTCGGGTATCGGCCTAGGAGCTGTGCTTATGCAGGGATATGGAGTCGTTGCATACGGGTCTCGGCAGTTGAGGCCACATGAGAGGAACTACCCTACGCACGATCTGGAGTTGGCATATATTGTTTATGCCTTGCGCTGTTGGAGACACTATCTTCTGGGAGAGCACTTTGTGGTCTTCACTGACCACAAGAGTCTCAAGTATATCTTCACTCAGCATGATCTGAATCTGAGGCAGCGTAGGTGGGTCGAGTATCTATAGTATTTTGATTTCGATCTTGCCTATACGCCGGGAAAGGGCAACGCCATGGCTGATGCGTTGAGCAGGAGAACTCAGATTCAGGCAGTTCAGGAGGATAGCAGTGAGTGGAAGCTGATAGCTCTGTTCTCTGAGATGCATCTGGAGGTGCACAACAGACAGGGACAGACCTTCCTATCTTCTGTAGATGTTACCTCTACTCTACTTGATCGGGTAAGGATGAGGCAACTATCAGACTCAGAAGGCTTAGTCCTGTGGGAGAGTGTGTCAGGAGAGGACCCTCTTCCCAGATGGACAGTGATCAAGGATGAGATCTTGCGTTTCCAGGGATGCATATGGGTGCCAGCAGACATACGCAAGGAGTTGATGCGGGATTTTCACTCCTCAGTTTGGGCAGTTCATCCTGGCGTCACCAAGATGTATCGGGACCTTCATCGCCAATACTGGTGGCCAGGTATGAAGAAGGATATTGTTGGTTTTTCTATGAGATGTTCTACTTGTCAGAAGGTGAAAGCAGAGCATCAGCGACCAACGGGGCTTTTACAGCAATTACCCATTCCGAAGTGGAAGTGGAATGATGTTGCGATGGACTTCGTGACCAGGTTGTCGAGATCGCCTCAGGGAAACGATGTTGTTTGGGTTATCGTCGATAGGCTTACGAAGGTTTCTCACTTATTTCCAATCAAGGATACCTTCAGTGTCGATGATCTAGGATGACTTTACATCAGAAAGATCATTCATCTACATAGAGTTCCACACTCTATTGTTTCAGACAGAGATGCGCGCTTTACCTCTCGGTTCTGGCAGGGACTTCATAAGGCCTTGGGTACACAGGTACTTTTGATTACAGCATACCATCCCCAGACTGATGGTCAGTCTGAGTGCACGATCCAGGTGTTGAGGATATGCTCTGAGCTTACATTCTAGACTTTGGAGGTTCTTGGGAGAATCATATTCCTCTGGTGGAGTTCGCCTACAACAACAGTTTTCAGGAGACCATTCAGATGGAACCATATGAGGCTTTGTACGGTAGGCCTTGACGATCACCCTTATGCTGGCTGGAAAAAGGAGAGGCAACTTTGCTGGGACCTCGTCTTGTACAGGAGACTTCAGAGTAGATAGAGTTGATTCAGAAGAGGATGGCTACAACACAGTCTCGACAGAAGTCTTATGCTGATCAGTGGAGAAGACCTCTGGAGTTCGAGGTCGGAGATCAGGTTTTCCTAAGTGTTTCACCGAGGTTGGGACACAAGAGGATTCGGAGACAGGGTAATATTTCACCGCGGTACATCGGGTCGTTTGAGGTCTTGTAGAGAGTTGGGCTGGTCGCCTATCGGTTGCAGCTACCTCAGCGGTATCGGGCCATGCACGACGTCTTACATGTCTCTCAGCTCCGACGTTACTTTCCAGACTCGTCTCACGTCTTTCAGCCTGAGGAATTCGAGCATGAAATGGATGCGTCATTCGAGGAGAATCCTATCTAGATTGTCGATCGCAGTATGAAGGTCCTCCGCGGGCGTTCTGTTCCTCTGGTACGAGTGCTATGGCAGCACGGGCGAGTATAGGACGAGACCTGGGAGAGGGAGACCGATGTACGATCGCAGTGGCCAGAGCTGTTTGGGGTTTCTCCTTCTCCGCCTCGTTAGGGAAATTTGGGGACGAATTTCTTTAAGGGGGGAAGTTTCTAAGAACCCGGATCTTCTTTTCAATTACATTTTTCCTTTTTCTGGAGTTTCTGAGAAAAATGAACTTTTTGGAAATTTTTGAAGTACGCGTCGTGTACTTTCTGAGTACACACCATGTACTCCCTTTTCCGCTCGAAGACGTGTGCTGGCCATGTCCGGGCCACACACATGGTGTGTAAGGGTGAGGTAAAGGTCGGTTAATTTGGAGTACGGAAAACTGAAGTACACGCCGTGTACTCAAGAAGTACATGCCGTGTACTTTTCTTTTTTTCACTAAACGGACCGGGGTCGCACCTCATCACGATATTTTCCTTCTTCTAGGTCTGGTTCTTCCGAGAGCGACCCGTACGGCCAAATCTTTCCCAAGATCCCGTATCTTCATCCATTCTATAATTCAAGCACGGTCAGTTGTGTTGGAATCGCAGCGGTGAGTTCTTCCTTCTGCTTTATCCTTGTTTCTTGATTCCTCCTTGTTTCCAAGTTATCTTGGGATGAACATTTTGTTCATTTTCTCAGATCTTTGTCATTCTAAGGGGAATCTGTCATCGAGGTTCATGTATATCGATCTCCTAGGATCGAGGTAGGTGGTTTGTGCCTTTCCATAGAAAGTTGATGAATATTATGTGCAAATTCCACCAATACCCTTGAACGGGGTATTGCGTGTTTCCTATTTTGCCCTTGATGTTTGCCTGATTTACTTGATTTCTTTAGTAGAGGTTATTGATTGTGAGTAGAGTAATTTATTTTGTGCTCAGGTTGCTTTTCCATGCTTGTTTTTCCTATTGGGCATTTTTCCAGTTGCCTTACCTTGTTGTAGGATAGTGGAACTGTCTTTTTGATATGTTGTTGAGCCTTAGTTGATAGCCAAGTAGTTCTTGAGGTTTACTTGGACGATGCATGCGCTCTGAGCATGTTTTACTTTCCCACACAGGACTGTGAGAGCCTAGTGTAGTATACCATAGGGATAATTGATGTAAGGGCTTCTCTAGAGTGTATTTTAATTACAATGTGAGACCACAGGGGGAATTGATGTTGAGTTCTTCCTTAGAGAGTCTGTAGTTCCTCGATGCGGACCACAGGGGGAATTGACATTGAGTGCTTCCCCAGAGATCCTTTAGCACGATACGAGACTATAGGGGGAATTGACAGTGAGTGCTTCCCTAGAGAGTCTATTAATTTCATAGCTGAACCAGAGGGGTGAGACTGTGTGTGCCTCCCAGAGGGTTTCTAGTACTTGTGGGTTGAACCATAGGGGTTAGGCTGTGAGAACTACCCAGAAGGTTACCTGTTTTCTTTATTGTTGCTAGCTGTTTACTTGTGTACTTTGTTTGTTAGAATTGTGGATTATAGCTGCTTGTGCTTTTCTATCTACTGCTTCTTGTTTTATTACTGCCATGTATTCATTGACTGTTAGGCACAGATCTTTGGGTGATTGCCTACTGGGATTGTATCTCACACCCTGTTTGGGCCATGCTTTTGGGCCCAAGCAGACTATATTGCTGCAAGTATAGATAAGGGTAAGCGCCCTTCTACTTCAGGCTCTTGATTTCACTGGAGCTGGGGAGAATGGGACTGAGTCGTGGCTCGCGATGCTGAGGAGCTTACTTTGTTTTCTTTTGCACTTGGTTTCAGTTGTATTTCAGTACATTTTTGTGTTTTCTGTTTTCCTTATATACTTGTACTTGCTGCATCATTTTCATCATAGTTATATATCTACATTTCTTCCGTTGTTTGGTTTCTGTTGTTATGCATGTTGTTTACTGCTTCCGCTTTTTATTGTTGTTTTCTTACCTTGTATACCTTACCGAATGAGGGCATAGTTTCCCCACCAACTCACCAAGGCCCTCGCTGCTAGTCGGCAGCCTCTGGCATTTGGGGAAACGCGCTTGAGGTCATGTGGTGCACCAGGTATGGGGCACCAGTGGAGGGGCTCTAGATTCGGGTCGTTACAAGGCCTATCTCAGTAGAAGCATGAATATCATGTGAGAGCTAGCAGGTTAAAGGTTGTTAGTAGTTAGCTCTAGTCCAAGTGGGAGTCTATTGGAGTTGTTGTCCTAGAACCAACTACTTTGTACTTTATTCATTAAATAAACACCTTATCACATCTTGATTGTTCTTTTGTGTGACAATGCATGTGATAAAGTCCCAAGGATAGCTGTTGCATTAAAGGTTCATAACATATCCCTACTTTAATGAGAACCCAGAAGTGCCATAACACTGTTCTTGAATATATGTTCTATGGTCGGATGATGTTATTTGAGGGACACAAATAATATAGGCCATTAAGGGTGAGGACTCATAAAACTTTGATACACCTTCTCATGGTGTGAGCCCTTGGTAATATCCAAGAGGATATTATGAGAACGAGACCCGCCAGTAAGAAATCCACATTTCATAGTGTCATTGGATGTTCCTATTTCCGGATGTGTGTATTGGTCCTTAGACTTTAATATTATTATTAATGGGTATTACAACTCACGCACTTAGATGTATTGATGAAAACTATGACGACACACTGTTCGCAGCGAGGTAGGATACGTTGGGTGCGTCACAAGAGATACTGCATTAATAGATAATGCGAGAAAGGATTTGTCCCTTCTATTCCATAACAGAACTAGATATCTTAGTCCCTTTGATGGAATTGATATATCCTAAATAAATCCATGGCCATGGTAAGGTATGGGCGAGTTAAATTCCAGGAAGTCAAAGAAAGAATAATCGAGCACATGGGTTGATGGCACTAGCATGCAACCCGCTTGATTAGAGATATCGAGACAAAGGGATTAAATTACACGGTAAGCATTCATATGAGGTGACACGTCAATGTGGTGTCAACTTATTTCTCTTGGGTTTATTGACCTGTTGCTAGACAGTACTCTTGGACTTTAGGCAAGCCCGCCTAATGCCAATGAGAAAGAGGCCTAAAGGGCCACACACTAAGTGTATCCAAGTATCTCAAGTAGAATAAATATTATTCTCGTATGTGGTTTAATAATTATTCAAGGAATCCTAAATCGTTTTAATTTTGGAGGAAGAATAAAATTAAAAAAAAGATATACACGTTGTGTACATTGAATGTACACGCCGTGTAGTTTTCATTTTGGAAAGGAAATGAAAAATGAGTACACACTGTGTATTAATGATTACACACCATATAGTTTTTCCAGTCGGTATTTTGAGGAAATAATATAGTTTTATTAAATGATATTTATTATAATCAGTGTGGGCGCATGTCAAGGAATTAATGATTCGACATGGGGGTTTTCAATAAGAGTTAATGAAATAAATAAAATGCATAACGCATTTATTTATTGTTATAACTCTATAACCTCAAATAAAATTATAAATATCCTCACAACCCCAACACTTTTCCTGAATGGTTGTGCACAAGAATTCTGGAATATTTTCTCAAGGATGAGAGAAATCCTTCCTCCAAGAATGCTCTCAAGACCAAGAGAGATCCTCCTCCATCGGATTAAGGCGATCTAAGGCGGACAACACAAGTAAAGGCATCTCTACGCTAGAACCTAGAGATTACTTTGGCGATGTCTAGAGATACATGGTGCATGTGTGGATCACCACTAGAGGAAGTCTACACTTGGCTTCTGCGACGCAATGACAAATCACATCAAAATGTGACCGGAAAACATCAACAAAGAAAGAATTCCATCAAGGTAATTCTTGTAAATTAATTAAATTAATTATAACCAACATATGATGATCCTCTCAAAGGTTCTGGGACCCTTCTCTTTCTTTTTGTTCTTCGTTCTATTCCGAAGATCCGACGTTTTATTATCGTGGTGGATCTCAGATTGAACGTTGTTTAATGCTAAAATTAAAGTTGGGAAAACCCACTAACTCACTTCCACTACGCCCGGAACCTACAAATTGTTATTTAATTCCACTTTGATAAATTAGGGTTTATCAAAAAACAAGTTTTATCCTAGGGTATCCATTTAATTAACCGGATATACGTGATTAATCATGTTTTCATGTTCACATCCATTCAAAAGAATATTAACAATAAGTATTCATGAGTCCAGTGTGAAAACAGATACCACCAACGACCATGATTTTCAGAAGGCATACAACCAACACAATTCACAACATAGATCAAAGATAACAGATAAAATAAAACAAACATCATCATCATCATCTTCCCCGCCACTCATTTATTACTAAAGTAACAAAACTCGTTATCTTAACAGGTTTGATTATCTTTATAACGGGTTAGATTATCTTCATAATAGCCTTAATTAAAAGTTGGGATTTGACCGTAATAAAAAAGGGACATTAGATTACCCACACCGCATGATACACAGATAAAGAAAGACTAAGGGATCCCTACCTGGAACAACAGACGATTAGCAAATCCTCCTTACGCCAAAAACTGGGGGGTGCGTGAGCAGAAGGAAGGAATCCAAGGGAAAACTAGATCTGAAGGCCACAACACAACACACAACTCCACAGGGAAGAAAGGTTTTAGGATAACCAAGAGTAAACAGAAGGGTTCGAGGAAGAGAGGATCTCAGATTTAGAAAATTCCAAATCCTATATCAATAAAAGGGAGATGCTTTCAAAGTACTTAAAATTCGGATCATGGTCAAGACCATGCGTCTTGTCCATTTCAAAGTATCTAAGGAATTAGGATATTAAATATATAATTAATATCCTTTGAAACTACTTCAAAAATGGTTAAAAAGGTTTTAAAATCGATTTATGTCAAACAAAATGTAAGAGGGTCTAAACTGGAAAAACTATGAAAAGCTGGTAATGACTCACCGATGGCTGAGTCACTGATGACTGAGTCACCGATGCAAGTCACCGATGTGAGCCACCGATGTGACTCACTAAAACCACTCACCGACACGACTCACCGACGCCACTCACCAACGTCACTCACTAATGCCACCACCGACGCGACTCACCGATGCCACTCACCGACACCACCTATTATTTATTTATTTACTATTTATTTATTATTCATTTATTACTCATTTATTTTTTATTTTTTTTATTTATTATTTATCAATTCATTCATTATTCATTATTTATTTATTCGTTATTCATTATTTATTTATTTATTTATTTATTTATTTATTATTTAGGATTTATTTAGGATTTATTTATTTATTATTTATTTATTTATTTATTTATTTTTATTAATTAATTAATTAATTAATTAATAATTATTTTTAAATTATTAATTATTAATTGTTAATTATTAATTTATTATTTATTATTTATTATTTATTATTTATTTATTATTTATTATTTATTTATTATTTATCTATTATTTATTATTATTTTATTATTTTATTATTTATATATTATTTATTTGTTTATTATTAATTTAGTATTTATTATTTAATTATTGTGTATACATTAATTATGAAATTATTTTTAATTTATTAATAATTTACTATTATTTTATTATTAATTTATTATTAAAGTATTATTTATTTTTCATTACTATTTTATTTTTTATTTTTTATTTATTTTTTAATTATTTATTTATTTATTATTATTTTTATACATCAATATATATATATATAAGTATATTAAATTCTATTTATTCACCACATTAAGAGTCTGCTAGAGTGGTAAAGTCTTTGGAGAATAAGTAAGAGGTAAGGGGTTCAAATCTCACATCACGCAGAATTTCTATATCTGGCATATGCATGCATGGGTATGTACATACACATAGTAATTATTAATTAATTAATTAATTGCGAGAATTTAAAAATTAATAAAATTAGAATAATAATAAATAAATAAATAAATAAATTATTTATGAGAATTCTAAAATATTAAAATAATAAACAAAATTAATTATGAAATTTTAAAAAATAAAAATAAAATAAAAAATTATTGTGAAATGATTTAGTGGTGGTTTAAATTGCCCCTAAACGATTCCTTTGATTTTAAAAAACCACCACTAAATCATTCTATGACGGTTTTGAAAAAGCGCTGCTAAATAAATGTCGATACATGATTTAGCGGTAATTTTCCAAAACCATCCCAGAACAATTTAGTCGTGGTTTAAACCACCGCTAAATGCCTATTTTGGCATAGTGATACATTTTTTTCAAGATATAACCTCATTAAAAATTTCAACTTTTTCATTTTAGTACATTCATGATATACAAGAGTTTTGACATCATCTATTAATTTTTTTACTCTCTCGACGTCATCA
Organism: Viscum album; assembly: GCA_963277665.1. NCBI lineage: Eukaryota > Viridiplantae > Streptophyta > Magnoliopsida > Santalales > Viscaceae > Viscum > Viscum album. The sequence goes on along the minus strand of OY728138.1, from coordinate 47,968,450 downwards.
TCTTCTGTCTTTTTCTCATATGTATTGATATCATTGTCTTCTTTCATTTACATGTTATCTCTCTCGTGATGATGCACAAATGGAAACCGATCAAATATTAAACTCTCCATACCACTTCTTTCTTTCCATTCATAAATAGTAAAAGATTGTCTCGTCTGTCCATTGTGATACCAAACATAATAGTTTGTTTTAAATCTAGCTTTCATTATATGGTAGATAACATCTTTCCATCTTAACCATGGTCTTCCAACACAATTATAACATGAACACTGTATACAACCTCCATCTAAAGCATTGTTAAATGAAAAATCTAAAAAAGTTTCCAAATTCTCTTGAAACATAGTTGAAATCTTATTGGTACGATACATCCAACTTCTATCCATTCTATTACAAGGAAAAAAGTTATGTTCTAATCAATAATGTAAACCATAATTACAATGATATCCAAATTCAAATACAAATTAAAATTAAAGTGTATATAAAATTAGAGAACACTAATAAAAAACCAAATTGAATACAATGCATGATGTAACTGAACATTATAGAATACTCTACTATCCATCCCAACAAAGAATAAGGAATATCATAAGCAAAAACCAAGGCATACTCATAAAAATCAAAACAAGGTTCATGTATTGCAATAATTAACAACTAAGGAATACTAGCAGAAAAATGTGTATTTCTTATCCATGGAGGTTTTCTCATTTAAAAACATAATTGAGGATAACATTTAGTCATGAAAGGATTTTATTTAAGGTTAACGTTACTTATATTATTCAAACACAAGGAAAATAGATTTTATATGATGTTCTATTTCAATTTAAGAAATATTTAATTTGGAGAAGATCCATCAAGACTAAATAATTAATCCATCCCATCCCACTTTATGAAACTCATCCATTATTTCAAAGATAAAGCAATATTCCATATTTACTTATAATAGTATAATCATGTACATCATTATACACTTATTTATTTTTGGGTTAAAACAATCTAATAAATAGTTTAACCATGGTTCATGATATAATGAATTAAATTTCAATAATGAATCCCATAACTCTAAGATAATAAAAACCAACATTAACCCCTATAGTTAAATTAAATATGATTCCCAACACTAAAAATATCCAAATCCCTAAAATACTTCACAAAAATAATCTCGAATTTAAGTTAAATTCAAAAGAACCACTAAGATAGTTTTCAAAAAAAATACAATTAAAATGGTAATTTTATGAATTTAATATACTATATTTGATATCTATTAGACTATAAATTTAAAAACACAATGATATAAGTGATTACAACATGCTCCATTAGAATCACATGCATAGATAAAAATGAAAATAATAGCCGACAGATGAGAATACGGATTCAAAACTCACTAATATGATGGTGAAGAAGATCAGAATAAAAAAATACCTGAATTAGGGGAGAACTCTAAAGAGGACAAGAGAAGAAATAAGAGGAGAGAAGTAAATATTACCTCTCAAAGATCTAAAAAAATAAACTATCATAAATAGAGTAATAACACCTAGATGATGGGTGAAATGTTACCTAAGGAGGGGAGGGGGGACGCTGAAGTCACATGAGGAGGGGAGGGGGGCCATCGAGGCTGGTGGGAGAGGAGAGAACTAGGGATTCAAATGAGTAGGGGTAGGGGATCCCGATCTAGGTCACTTATGTAAGGTACTATACCTACAATTTTTAAAAAATCATCTGTATATCTCAACCTATACCAATGGTTTCTTAAAACCATGGGCATAGGTTTAGACAGAATGTCTATACCCACATTTTCTCTAAACTGTGGGTATAGATCCGTGGGTATAAATTCAGTTTCCAGTAGTGTTTGATATTGTACAATTTACCCATCACAACATGGAAATGGTTGGGTGTTGATAGATATAAATCACAATCATTTTCACCTTGTAGAATATTAATATAAGAAAGGTATCAGTGTCTTACTGATTCACATTTCACAAAAACAATTATGAAAATATTGATTACCTATTCTAAGATAACTCTTTGAGGGGAATGACTCATCTCAAAGTTGGTGGGGGTGGAGGGATCTTCACATAGTGGTTGTTCTTTTGTTCTTTCTTCTCTTTGATCCCTTCCCATAACATTTTCTAACAACTTTGACTACCAATTAAGTTTTTCTTATATAGAAGCTAATCATGCCTGTAACTCTTCCATTTTCTTATCTTTATCCCCCTATTTATTTCTTTTCTCAAAATATGTTTAGGGTGACACCCCAAAACCCGCACCTCTGATGCAACCATATTTTTCTAGTCACTTCAAGTCCATTGATAATAGTTGTTCATCAGGTATAGCTGATGATGATTCTTATGTCCAAGTCAAATAAAAAATATAGGAAAATAATTAATCATTATTATTTAATACTGATTTAAATAAAATCAAATTGTTATTATGTCATACTTACACATGCTTTCCACACTTTTTGTGTATTTTCATCTATTAGTATCCCTTATTTGTTTACATGTGTCTCCTTCCATAGCACATGACATGGGATGGAAGTGGATTTGGATTTTGATTCATCAATCTATATATAAATAGAGGAACATAATTATATTGTTGTTTCATGTCACATAAAATTATTACAGTAAATTTAAAATATGTATCATTTTTTTCAAGTGAATCATACCCCACCCTTACTTTACGGTAGGGTTATGTTGGTTTTTTTTCTTGTTGCTAATTTTTAGTACTCAATTTCTATTTCATAAATTCACAATTCTTGTGATTCCATAAAATACAAAATAATGACCCTTCAATTGTTTTGGTCAATAACAGAACAATTTCCCACTTTTGGTTTGTGGGATCTTGAACATAAAATACATATACTTCTTGTGATTCCATTATAAATGGTTTTCCTTTGTATTATTTCTTAATTAAATCCACTTTCATGAATCCTAATTCATCTATTTTAATAACACTCATGTTATAAACCAACTTGCATTAAAAAATCAGCACTTGGAATGTTGTATAATCTAACTCCCATATTTGTTTAATGATGTCAAATTATGACATATTCACATAAATTTTATTTTTTTCCTTAGTACCATATACATGCATCGCTTCATCCACAAGTGTAACTCTACTATTTTTCATGGTACTGTATTCATCATGTTCATTTTTATAGAATGTATAACCATTAATTACATAACCATTATAAGATAATACGTGCACACTTAGTCCTTTGGATAGCCAATGAAGTCATTTTAAAATTGAATCCATTTTTTTAGTTGTATCCTAAAAAATATGGTCTTGAAACCATCCTATAAACTATTGATTATGTGTATTTGATATCCATCTTTCAACCCTTAATGGATTCAAATTCCTAAGAATTACTTTGTGGGTTTCAACATATGGGGAAAACTCTAAACTGTTTTTCAAAATGTAAAGGCAGTCCTACTCCCAGTCTGTAATAGTAATTGTGACAATATCTATTATATAAATTTTTTTACCCATAACCCACTTGGTGTGATGAGATTTCGATAGACCAATGCTTTCTACATTAGACAGTTAGTCGGTATAGAATTCAATGTCTTCCTTAACAACATATCACTTTGCAATACAACCTTCTGAACGAAATTTATTTTTGATACACCCTTTCAACATCTTTATATATCATTCAATGGGGAACATCTATCTATAATGTATAGGACCACATATTCAAATCTCTCTTACCAAGTGAAGCATCAAGTGAACCATCATATCAAAGAATGTAGGTGGGAAGAACATATCCAATTCATATAATATGAAAAAAAAAATCCTTTTATATAGATGAAAATTTCTACAGGTCTATAACTTTTCTGCATATAGATTTGAAAAATAAACAAATCATGGTTAATGTATGATAGACATTATTGGAAAAAATGAAATGAAAATCTACATGCATTAAATCTTGCATCAAAATATGACAGGCATGTTATTTCAGACCCTTTAAATTTAAATCAATCATTGGCATGATATTTTTAATATTTGATGAATACCCCTCTAGAACCTTTAAATAATTCAAGAATTTTCAAAATTGATACCTATATTTCCTGGAAAGAGTGTAAGCATCTTGAGGAAGAAAAATCTGTTTTTCACTTTTTGACTGAAAATTAATTTTTTATTGAGATAGACCCTCTTTTAAGGGGTGAGGGGGAACCCATGACATCATCGACTTAGAAAAAACAAAGATCCCTAATGGACCAAAATATCGAGACCAAAAACAACCTGTACTATAAGAGATAATCTCCTCCCAGTAAAAAAAACATTAAATCTTGCTTCCACTGTCTCAAAGTTGAATGGAAAGTTGTCCCGTGAAAAAACACACAGACCTAGAACTAATGGCCGAAGCAATACCCTCTCAAACATCTGATTCCAAATATCCATGAAACAACGAACAACCATTTCCCTACACCTCATCTGAAACAACTTTCTTGTAGATAATTGGTTTCAAAATCCCTTGATCAGTGGACCACTCAGGCCAAAACTAAATTCACAACATGATAAAATCAACCATCCACCAAGAAGAACAACCAAAATCATCCCAAGATTATCAGTATATAACGCCTCATGAGAAGGATCCTACATAAACAGACCATAACATGAAGAAAAAACCAATTCACCACCAAGATTCACGCATTCCACATCACTTATTTCCAAACAATCCCTCCACTTCCTGAGTCAAGATGATAACCAAGTGCATCAAACCAACAAACCTCACTGAAAACTGCAACCCTTTGCTGGAACCGAAGCCATAGACCCCGCCACATCCACGAGACGCCCTCCGACACCAAACCGTAGCAAACTGAAGAGGAAGATGAACCAAGGAGGATGTATTCGAGTTTTCTTCACCCAGGACTGGAAGATCAAACTGCACCTCGAGGGATCATCATCGTTGAGAGGAACTGAGTGGATCTGAGCCAGCAACACCACTCTGAGCTTGGAGTGGGATAGATCGAAACCAAGTAAGAACCCTCATTGGATTCCAAACTAGAAAAACCGTGGGAAGTATAAGGGGCCTAAAGGGAATGGTAGGGTACTCTGATAATGACACTACCGCTAGGACACCCGTGAAGCTTCTGACCTCAGACCCTACAAACGAACCCAAAACCTGAAAATTGGAAAAAACAAAAGAAATAGAAGGGGGAGGAAATGCCAAAGAAACATTTGCTTGACCCTGAAGGCCACATGATCATCCCCCATCTGGAACACCACCATGAAAATCCCTAGTATGGCGCGATATGAGATAGATACCAACTCTTCACGTATCCCCATGTCAATTATGTCGAACCTAGATTTAATTCTATAATTTGTTTTTTCAGGTGCATTTAGTAATGTGCTAATGACATTATCACATAATTTTTTTTCAACATGTATAACATCAAAAAAATAGCTAACATACAAAAAATTCTAGTATAGTAATTCAAAAAAAACTGATCTCTTTTTCCAATTAGTTTTTGTAGGGTTTTTCAAAAAAAATTTACCAAAAATAGTGTCTATATCTTTTAATTTCTAAAATAGTTGATCATGTGCTAGTGAAGATGGTGTTGTATATTCTTCTAAACTCCCATAAAATGATTTTTCCTAATATTATTACTTATGTCACTGGGTAGAAATTTGCAATTTCCTAGAAAACATTCTTCGATGAATGTTTCAACCTAATTTAATGTATACCTTGTTCAAAAATGGGACACCCTTGAGTTCCTTTAATTGTATATCTTGAAAATTTTCCATAAGAAGAAAAGTCATTTATCATCCTATAAAATATGGATCTCAATGTGAAATCTTCATTTCTATAATTATTATACAACATAATATCTGAATCCCACAATAATTTCAAATCTTCGATCAATAGAACCAAATAAACATCAATATCATTACCCAGTTGTTTTGGTATTGATATAAGCAGAGATAACATAATGTATTTTTATTTTATGTATAACTACGATGGACGATTATAATTTACCAACATAATCGGCCATGTATTGTGAGTTCTTATTTGAAAACCAAAAGGATTCACTCCATATGTAGATAGTGCAAGAGGAAGGTTTCTCATATCATTTCCAAATTCAGGATACTCATGATCAATTATTTTCTATTGAGGAGTGTTTATAAAGTGGTAAAGTTTCTCATATTTATTTCGTGTATCTTCTTTCCATGTTAATTATTTTATAGTATTCCCACTTAAATATAGGAACCTAAACCTTGGAATGATTGGAAAGTATGATATAACTTTTGTAAGACTTGATTTATCTTTCTTATATCGATAAGCGCTGCACTTTGTGAATTTTTTAAGATATTTGTGGTCCTTGAGAAATAGTATACAGTCATTTGGATAGACATGTATTCTTTCAGAGATTATACCCATTAAACGTACCATTATTTTAGCATCATATGTTCGGCAAGGAAGCTCATTATCTTTTGGGAGCATATCATTTGAGAAAGTATTTCAGTAAAATTGGTTTCACTCCATCTGTTTCCTTTTTTTAAATTATATAGCTTTAGTATGGATGATAATCCTATATATTTAGTATAACCATTATAAAATGGCGTCTTTGTAAAAATATTTAACTTCTCAAACAATTATGGACAATCATGAAGTTCATCTTTAATTGTCATTATCATTTCCTCAATTTGATCATCATCACCATTCACACCTATAATCACATCCTCGATATGATTTTCATCATTGTCCACACTTGTAATCATATCAGATGATCCATAAAACACAGTCTTATCCCAATCACTAGCTATATTTATTTTTTCCCATGTTTAGTCCAACATTTATAACTTTGATCTATTTCATAACAAATCAAGTGTTCTTCCAACTCCTCTGGACTAATTAGTCTTGAATAACAACATCATAAACATAGAAAAAGGATTTGAGAAGGGTCATATACATGATATTTTGAAAACATTATGAACTCTTTCACCTCATCCTCATACTCTTTTTTCATAAGATTGGAATCTATCCATTTTCTATTCATATCCATCCTATTTGGTTCAGTAATATTAATATTTAAAAAAATAAATAAATACACAAAAATTATGAGCCTGAAACCTATAAAAGGTCATTCTTAAAGAATCATTTAAGCTATATGAAGTCATTGTTATAAGATAAAAAGAGTCGAATGATGTGTATTGATATTTTTTTAGTGGTTAAAATCATTGAAGGAAAGGAATTTTTATATCTAAAGTTACAAATAATCTAATTAAATTTTCATCTATTGAAAAACAAAGAGATCATGGAAGGTTTCTATAACATTGTTAGGTGGGAATACAACATGAGGTAGGAGTTGGTGTTTATTAATTTTTTCACTTGGTATGAGGTGGTTCAGGTAGTGTTTCATAGACATGATTCTTAGGAGTAGAGTTTGAACCTTCTCCACCTCTTCTGTTATAAATTTGGATAATTCTATGAGGAAATATCATGAGAAATTTGTAATTTGTGTTCTTCCTGTTTGAATAAGAAAATATTCACTATCTTTTCCCTTTTTTATTACTTATTTCATTTATTATTTTTTTATTTTCAATTATTATTATTATCACTAAGAAAATTCTTATATATAATAATTATATGCACTAATCATGTATACGAATTGGACATCAATCTAAAGCACAAACCCTTTTTTTAACTTTTCCAGATTTAAGTATAATCCTCATATCATATATACACATATATATAAATACATATATATATACATATAATTATATGTACATAAATTAATTTACATCTATTTAATTTAATTATCTTATTATTATTATTATAAATTTATTTGAAACATACTATAACATTTATTTACCTAAATAAATAATATTTTACTATTCAATTCTATAATTATCATTATTTACATTTTATTTTATATCATCATTATCTTATATATATTAATTAATACATTTAATTTGTATTACTATTAAAAATTATATATATATTTCAATTAATAATTTTATTTAATATGATACAATAAATACACTATTATTCACTAGTATTTGTTAAATAGTTTCATTTTATTAATAATGAAAATTTAACCGATATGTTATTAAAATATTTTCAAAGAAATAATTTTGATATGCGAAGATATTCAATGTGATTTTATGCTTAATAATATCTTTTAAAATTATTTATAGGTTAATATAATTATCTTATACATTATATACACCTATCCAAAATAATATATAGAGATAAATGTTATATTATTGTCAACTTATTATCTCATAAAAACTAATATTATTAAAATATAAGTTTGTAATATGTAAAACTAGTTTAATGTATAAAATTTATATTATTTATTCAATGATAGAAAATTAAAATATACATATAATTTATATTAAAAACCTAGATCCCAGTAGATGTTCATGATAATGCTGTAGAAGGAGTGGGGAAAATCGAGTGACTAAAAATTATCGGTAGAAAAATGTCACGTATGAAAAGTATCTGTCACTTGAACTTTCACACTCCTTCCAAATGTGTGAAGGAGGTTACACGACATTCAAATCCTTTGGGAAAATTAAAAACACCCAAATAAAAACTAAAAATATTAAAACCATTAACAACAGATGTCAATTCATCTAAAAGAGAGTGAGAGGGAGTGCATGGCGGTGAGGGAGAGTGATAGTGTGCGTAATGGTGGGGAGGGAGAGCGGCGATGGCAAGGAGGGAGATCAGCGGTGAAAACACATGACGGTAGGGAGGGACAATGATGAAAAGGGCTCACAGAAGCAATGGAGGAAGAGAAGTAACAGGGATTCACTTCCGTGAGAGATTGAAAGGTGAAACTAAATCAGTTGATTAGGTTTAAATTTATATAACAACGAATGTTTTTATCAGTGATTTCAAAAAAGCACTGATAAAGAGGAGTTTTATCAGTGGTAAAATAAGAAGTACTGATAAAATACCTCTTTATCAGAGCTTTTCTAACGCTGATAAATATTTAATAATATAATTAATATAATTAAAAAAATTAAATGAATATAATTATAAATATATATAAATATATATAATTTTAAATAAATATTTATATAATTATAAATATATTTAAATAATTATAAATATGTATTTATAAATATAATTATAAATAAATATAATTATAAATAAATATAATTATAATGAAAAGGTTTATTCATGAGAAGAATCTTCTGACCATTTATTAAATATAGAATAAAATGTAACAAGAAAGAAAGAGGGAGGACGAGGTCAAACAATGAGACAAGCCCTCATCCAAACAGAAAAAAATATGGATCAAAAGGGTCAATATCATCCCCATAACTATAATTAGAACCATTTCCCTCATCAGCTGATTCTCATTCAGAATGTGAGTTTTTTTATTGAGAAGCGCAAAATACATATTCTTAAGCCCTTCCTACTCTGGCGTTAGTTGGTCCCTATAAGAAGACCTGGTGGACACATATCCATGCCCCCATGCTACAGTCCAATCATCATGACCACATCCCCAACCACAGCCTTTTGGATGTCTCTCCCATCTCCAGGTTTTCTGATGCCAACCTCCTTCAGGTTCTTGTTTCTCAGTTTCCAGGTTTTCCTTCATTGAACCAGATTATAAGAGAGTAATGATTCTATCTATAAGAGAAACGAATTTAGAAACAACTTTCTGATCATCCTTTGACATGTCATAACCAGAATGAACATTTTTCCCACTTGACTTGGTTTTTTGAGGAGGGACCATTTGAAATCCCTCATCATCCATGAGAATTTTCTTTCCTTTTCAAGGCTTCACATGAGAAGAAACATATTTTTTATTTCCCTTTAGATTAGTTGAAGAAATATACTTCTTAATCATGAATTTTTGATCATCCACTCTTTTAATATCATCTTCATTAACTTGTTCAATTATAGTGGAAACAACTTCTTACCTCTGTCTAGAATCAGCAGACAAGCATTTAACATTATCACCATCTTCAAAGGAATTTACCTCCTCAGTAAAGATTGTATCCCAAGATTTCATCTCATACTCATTAACCCACTTGACACAAGGAGCTTGAATATATATCCCATCATCACAATAAGGGGATTCCAACACTTTCAAAGCTTTGATATGAGAACATCCCCCTGCTTTCCCACCGGGTTGATTTTTTATGTTTCTGACATCATCATCCTGGGAATATTGCTCCCCAGTTTGATGATGAAACTAACCAACCAAAGATTTATATTGGATATGGTGGTCACCTTGAAATGAAGTAGATTTACTAATTATCAAGTGCGGCATACTTAACAGTGTGGGTCTTCTTGTTGCATTCAGCTATGAAATGCACACAATCCATGAAAAAAGAGTATTTCATGTCTCTTCTACAATTCAGTAAGTCATGGCCAATTATCTTACATCTTAATCAGAACTTCGGCACCCTCTCATATTCCACCTTCATCTCAAACTCATCTTAATTGGTGGAGAGAAATATTTTTTCAACCTTGGTAGAATCCAAATCAACCTCAACCAGAAAGCGGGCAAAGTTCCCAAAACAAGCCAATTATATCTCTCTGTCTAACTTAATGGGAACTCTAATTTCCAGTGCAAGGTCATATAGAATTTTTTAGATGCCAAAAAAGCTAGTTTAGGATAAAAAATTTGACCCATAATTGGACATATGAGCTACTTACCTTCTTTGGATTGAAATTTTCATCCCATTTTCGAATGTGCATTAATTTGGGTTTGAGAGAGATCGATCTGAAGCCCTAATCATGAATCTTCAGCTCTTCTGAGGGAAACAGGATGTGAAAAATTATTTACCTAATGAGACACATCTCTAGTTATTGAATACCCACACCATTGAAATTTTCATGATTATGTCATCCAATTTCCATGGTTTTAATCCCCTAGGAAAAATTAACCTTGTAATAATAGAATGTTTACCTTGTTTCAATCACTTGGAGACCACTTGACAGTCAACTTTAACATGATTTTTTCTTACTCTTCATAGAATCATCCCAGAAGTAGTGTCCCACTACTGGAAAACTAACCTTTACCAACGGTTTGGAACCGTTGGTATAGGCCTCCAAACCGTTGGTATAGCCTATACCAACGGTTTGGAGAACCGTAGCCAAGTAAGCCGTTGGGATAGGTCTATACCAACGGTTCTCCGAAAACCGTTGGTATAGACCTATACCAACGGTTTTGGAAACCGTTGGTATAGGTAATATGAAATCTATACCAACGGTAATGGAACCGTTGGTATATAAATTCCAAAAATAAAATCACCGCTGGGATTTGATCCCAGGACCCCTCGTTTATAATCGAACGACTTAACCACTAGGATAACATCACTTTGTAAACATAATTTCATAAATATATATATGTATTATCATAATTATTTAAATTTTTGATTTATATAATGTTCTCCGTTAGTAGATCTGGAAAAAAATCAATGAACATATCCCAACGGTTGTCAAAACCGTTGGGATAGACCTATCCCAACGGTTTTCAGAACCGTTGGGATAGGTTCTGGGTGGGTGTATTTTTAGTAGAATGAATGCTGGATTTTTACCCTCTTTTTCCCAACGGTTCTTGAGAACCGTTGGGAAAGAGTAACCTTTCCCAACGGTTCATCAAAACCGTTGGGAAAGGGCCTAAAAACACACCCTTTCCCAACGGTTTTGGTGAACCGTTGGGAAAGGGTACTCTTTCCCAACGGTTTTGATGAACCGTTGGGAAAAAGAGGGTAAAAATCTTCCCCTTTCCCAACGGTTTTGGTGAACCGTTGGGAAAGGTCACTCTTTCCCAACGGTTCACCAAAACCGTTGGGAAAGGGTGTGTTTTTAGGCCCTTTCCCAACGGTTTTGATGAACCGTTGGGAAAGAGTTGCTATACCAACGGTTTTTACAAACCGTTGGTATAGAAGTGTTGGGAAAGATCATGTTTCCAGTAGTGTCCCTATAAATAGATAATGAAATTCTATTTGTATCAATGAAAGGGGAGGAAGATGCCTTAGATTCGTCCTGAACGGACTTGCAATCTTCTAGTCCGGTGAAGTCGTACTTATGCGGGTCAAATCACCCCTGATTTAAGAAGATTTCCACAGAAAAAGGTCATGTATGAGATACCATGGAAGAGGAAAACTAGGGTTCACCATTGAGATCTGGAGTGATTCTCTCCCTCACAGCCCGCATCTCTCCCCTAAATATAATTATAAATATATATAAATATATATAATTATAAATAAATATTTATCTATATAATTATAAATATATTAAAAGAGTTGTAAATATGTATTTATAAATATAATTATAGATATATTTTTATTATAATTATAAATAAATATATTTATATAATTATATATATTTATATAAGAGATATCCAAAAAAAGATAAAGGTTTGCACTCGGAATCTCCTTCTACAGGCGATTCCATGGTAGTCGTGGTGATCTATTTTCAAGCATGGATTTTTTGAAGGAATATACTACTAAGACGGAAACATTACTTGTAGGTGGTTGAAATTTTGTTGAAAAGTTTATGGATCGGGAAGAATAGGTTGAGACACCTTTGATTCAGGCTATAGGTGAAGGCAAAAACCTAAATCATAGGTTTTTTCTTCGATCCAGAGTTCTGTATCTGGAAGATTCATCAAAAAGGATAATGTCACACATATTATATCAAAGAAGCGATTTTAGATCATATTGAATCCTTTCATCATTCCATTATCGCTAAGCTTGTCCTATCAAAGGAACATCATGTCTAGAAAACCCTAGATCTAATTTAAAGTATACCATCAACCTAGGGTTTTTCCTATTGGAAATTCATTCTAATGAGGAGGGGGTAATTTAATATCCTTTTCCTGAATAAAGAACTTAAGCGGCAGGCATGGGGCTTCTGTATGGTCTCATTGAAGCCCGGATATCTCAGTATATATGAGTGGAGTTTCAAATTTAATTCATTTGAGGTCAAAAACTTCTTTGCACAGGTATGGGTCAATATTTTTGGGATCAACTAGACCCTTTATCATCCCAACATTTTTTTATGTTGCCTCTTTTATTGGGGTTATTAAAACGGAAAAAGAGACTGAGAGAGCCCGTTATGATTATTTTTCTCGTGTGATTGTTGAGGTGGACCATAAAATGATGATTACTGATAAGGTAATTCTTTTAACTGCATCCAATGAGATAGATTTGAATATTGTATGTGAGAATATACCTACATTCTACTCTGAATGAAAACCCATAGGTCACTCCATTGAATCTTGCCGAAGGAATACTATTTGTTCTTTCTGGTGTAAAAAATGGACATGAAGACTCTATCTATAGGAAAAATGAGAGGGAAAATACTATTGTCAAGACATATGGTGATAATGGTTCTAGTCCTATTGCTGACATATCGATCAACAAGGACCCTATTAAAGGGGTTGTATAAGATCCTGTCTTTTTTTAGGTATGTTTCTCTCTAAGATTTTTGTTTGAACCTTAGTGGCCAAGTCTTGTTTGGAAACGAAGATCCTTTGTTGGGTAAAATGACCTTAAGGTTAGGGATGTATTCTTATTTGAGTTAATAGAGCCTGGGTATAAATGAGACTATGTGTTAGTATGGGTTCTTGGTAAGTTGAGAATCTTTAAAGGAGGTTTAGAGAGTTAAATGGAAAATGGGATGAAAACTCAACTGTAGGACATTTACACATCATGTAAAAGGATTATAAGTAATGTAATGTTTCATGGGTTTTAATTAAATAAATCTAAGTTGATGGGTTTTTTAGTGAATACCATTAAAAAAATTTACACGATGTGTAACTACGTTACATAGCATATAAATGCTCGACCTCCTATTTTAAACATGGTGTGCAGATGAAATTGGTTCTATTTCACCATAGCTCCTCTCCTCTAGACCCTAGGGTGTTCTCCAAGCGATTTTGAGGTGTCATCTTTCCTTTTGGGTGTCATTTTTGTGTAATACATCCCTGGTAAGTGGTTTTAGTTAGGTTTATTCCTCTTTTTCTTCCTTCTACAACCCGTTGTGATGAAATCCTTTACCCAATTGCATTGTTGGTTTTGATATTGGTTAGTTTTGATCTAGGAACCTATTTTAACCATCCAAATCTTCTTCCTCATGGGAATTGTCTATAGGAAGCATTTTTAAATCATCGTTATAAGTAAGGGGGTCTAAATCTTAACCCTATGGTTTGATTATTGTCAAGTTTACACAATATCATGATTGTGCCCTCGTTGAGTGCGCTTGGATTAATTAAATAATTGAATGAGATTATCCCTTTAATTCCTTTAGGTTCAAATGAATTTTTAATTGGATAATGGATTAAATTATGTTTATCATGACATGTGATCTAGGGAAATTTCTCATTATAGAATCCCTAAACTGTGGCTTATTACTTATTGATATAATTTTTAATCAATTGTGAATTGAATTTCATGTGGCATATAAAATAATAATGGTGATTCTCATAATTAAACATTGATATGTATGGTGTGATATTATGATATCCATGTTTTATGAAATTAATTATATTCCATGTTGAGATGCTTATATAATGGGCTAGGCCTAGGCAATTACACACAAATATGTTGTAACACTCATAGTAAGTGGGATAGGCCCAGTCCAATGTTGTAATTATTATAGGTCTTTGACCTGGAAATGTTGTAATGCTTATGGGGATTTGACCCGGATTTGTTGTAATGCTTATAGGGATTTGAACTGGATTGATTATTGTGATTACACCATGGTTATATAGTGGTTGGCATGGTTTTAAGGCATACTCAGAGATATTCCAGCATGGTTCCAAAGCAGGTTGTTTGCCTTGGTTATATGGTTGTGGTTGGAATGGTCTTAAGACATGCTCAGAGATATTTTGGAATGGAGCTAAATCATGTTGTTGTATTTATTTAATTAATGAACTAATTAATAAACTTGTTTATCACTTTATTGCATAAAATTCTTATCATAATTGTTTTGTTTAGACACGGTGGTGTCAACCTACTTAGTTATACTCACACACTATTTGGGATGTTGTTTGGAACTTGAGAAGATTTCATGAATGTAGGTTTGGACAAGGTAAAGGGAACTTTTTGTTGATTTCTTGTTTTTTGTTGGGTTGGAGTTTGGAGATGAGACTAGCATGGGGTTCGGGACCCAGTACTTTGAGTATTTTATTGAGTCTGCTAGTCTTTTTCTTGTATTGTTCTAGCATGAAATTTAGTTACATTCTAGAACATCATTACATTATTCATTATTTATCATTAGATTATTCATATGGACTTTAATGTTATCTTCTGATGTCTTTAATTTGATTATTATTTCTGTTTTTATTATGATTTTTTCTACCGCTATGACTCTTTATACTAAGGGAGTATGGTCTCCCCACTATATAATTCACACCCCTGCTGCTAATAAATAGCCTATATCATACAGGAAGGTGTGCTTGAGGTCTCATAACCAACCCTTTCCATCCACGTGAGAGAGTGCCAGATTGGGAGATGTTACAAAGTGATATCAAAGGAGTGCGTTTTTCTTTTCTTTTGCCTTAATATTTAGGTAAAGGTATAAATGAGACTAGGATCTTTCGGGACTTAGTAATGAGCTTGTGCATGAGATTATCTAACCCATATACGATAGAAAATCCAAGTACCTAGGGATGGGATTGCTGTTTGTGTTGTGTTCTTGTTATGGTTGATGATATTTCACCTTGGGTGATTCACATGTTGTGTGATGTTATCGTTTTATGATGTTATTGTTTCTTTATTTTTGTAATCATGGCCTGTTATGGGATGAAATTAGAATACATTCATCATAATAGGAACATAGGTATATATTGACATGCATTGTTCATGATAGGGACATATTTATCTTTTCATGTAATATATACTTGCCTATTGAACTATAATATGAGATATATGTTCACTGGATAAATGAAATGAGTTGTCATGTTATGCTAAAATACTTGTAAGCCATGTCTAGAGAGACCAAGAGTTAGTGGTTCTCTATTTCAATCACTTGTTGGGTTGACCTTGTTGCTAGAAAATTTTTATAAGGTGTGTGTTTGTCTTGTAGAGAAAATTACTCATCATCATATTTGACTTGAGCGTCAGGAGAGAGATAATCAGCACACTCCTAACATAGCAGAACCAGAACTTCCTATAGTTCCTAAGGAGAAGATGGATGTTCAGATTCACGATGGCTTCCTAAGGGTCATGTGATCTATGGAAAGGGGGACTATTTATACCGTTCCTTCAATGTTTGAGATGACGAGAGAGTTTCATATTCATCATCTACCTATGTTTACTAGGGAAGGGGAACCCCAGGAAGCTGGGTTGTAGATTGAGTCAGTCCAGAAAATCTTCAAGCGTCTCGATACACCTGTGGATAAGAGGGTAAATCTTGTTGTGTATATGCTTCGTGGACCTACCAAGCATTGGTGGGATATTATAGAGGAATTTGGGTAGCAGGATAAGCTATCTTGGAAGGATTTCATGATGAAGTTCCTAATTAATTTCTATCCTGAAACCTTGATGGATGAAAAATATTGTGATTTCATGTATCTAACATGGGAGGGTATATCATTGTTGAACTATGTTGGATGTTTTACCAACCTACAGTGCTTTGAACCATCTTTGGAAGCTGATGAGATCTCCAGGGAAAGATGTTTCTAAGACAGTATTCACTATGAGATCATGTCACAGGTAAATTTATTCCTTTTAAGTATCTTTGAATATGTGATTAATCAAGCACTCATCATGGAAGAGAATTTAAAAGAGACCATCAGCAGTGGCCTTGCTATTTTATCAGAGTGATTTAGAAGTTCTTCTTTGAGTGATAAGAAGATCTGTTATAATAGTTTCCACCAAGACAGTAATGGGAATAGTATTCAGGGTAGTAGACAACCATATCAAGATCGTGTTCTGTTCTGGTGCTATCAATGTGGAAATTTTGGTCACAAGATCCCATAGTTTTCTTACCCCGTAGTCGAGTGTCTCATCTATGGAAGATTATGTCATATTCAGAGGTTTTTTTTTTAAATTTATATAGTAGATCAGTGGCTAAGGATTAATACAAGAACCGGAATCAGGAAGGTGCATAGTTATACCTTAGCAGGCTGGTATATGGAGTTCCATAGACTGTTCAGGCCGAGGCAATGGACTTGGTACTCTATTTCATGAGCAACAATACCAAGAAAGGGATGTAGATCAGGTTAGTCAGACTGGAGCCCATGGTAGAGGGAAAAGTCAATTTCACATTATATAGACTACTCCAGATAATGTGGATGCAGGACTATCTACTGTTAAATATATTATTCTCGTATCATCTACCATAGTTTGTGTTCTGTTTGATACAAGAGCATCACATTTTTTTTCTGTCTACTCTTTTTTAAAATGGTTTGGGCTTTTATGTGGAAATCTTGGATGGTTTTTTAACCATTGACATGCCTTTGGGAGTGCAATCAGAGAATATCAAACATTTCAAGACGTGTTCTCTAGATATTGGTGGTTACCGTTTCTTTTGGGAATTGTTTGTGCTGGAAATGATGGGCTTATACTTGATTCTTGGTATGGATTGGTTAGTTCTATAATAGTCTCATATAGACTATTACAGAAGGAGAGTTACTTTCCTATCTCCATAAGGAAGTAGCTATTCTCACCAGGGTAAGTGTGATCTTCAGTCTGGTCATGCAAGACTAATTAAGTGCAGATTGGATTGCATCATGGCACAAATTTCCAGTCTTGATCTAGATAATGGTGGAATGTAGTAGGATTATTTTCCTCTAATGGTAGACTATTTTTGGGATGTTTTCCTTGGAAAGTTCTATGTATTACCACCCAAGAAATAGGTCGAGTTCATGATCGAGTTGGTGCCGAGATCATAACTAGTTTCTATCCCACCTTACTAAATGGCACCAACAGAGCTATGGGAGTTAAAGGTTCCTTTAGAATATTTGTAATCTAAAATATTCACATAGCCAAGTATGTATCCTTGGGTTTCTGTAGTTCTCTTCACCAAAAAGGCTAATATATCTTTGTTCTTATGTGTAGATTATCGGAGGTTGAACCAGATAACAGTCAAGAACTAGTATCCTCTTCTGTTCATTGATGTTCTTTTCGATTAGTTGAGAGGTTATAAGATCTTCTCCAAGATTTAATTGAGATTAGGATATCATTATTTAATGGTGAGACTATCGTACATACCTTATACTGCTTTTAGGAGCATGTATGACTTGTATGAATTTGTAGTGATATCATTTGGGTTGACTAATGCACCAATGGTATTCATGGATTTAATGAATAGGATCTTTCATCCTTTTATAGATCGGTTTGTGGTGGATTTTTTATGAAATATTAGTGTACTCCCAGTCAGAAGATGATCATGTCAAACATCTTGACATCATACTAAGTACATTGAGAGAGAATTGGCTTTATGATAAGCTAACTAAATATAGTTTCTGGATAAATGAAGTTCACTTTTTAGGCCATGTCATCTCAGAGGCAGGACTGTCAGTGGACCCAGAGAAAGTTGTATTCATGATATCTTGGGAACAACACAATAACACCTTCGAAATATGGATCTTTCTGGGTTTAATAGGTTATTATCGACGTTTTATCCAAGATTTATCCTAATTGGCAGCACCAATGTATGGGATGACCAAGAAAGGAGTGAATTTTGTTTGTTCTGATGCTTGAGAAAGATATTTCCAAGAGCTAAAATTAAGGCTGAACTCATCACCTATTGTCACTTTACTTATGTTGGGTAAATCATATATCATATATAGTAGGATCGTGTGGTTGATTATGGATCCAGGCAGTTGATACCGTATGGGAGGAATTACCCTACTCACAATCTGGAGTCAGTGGAAGTGGTACATGCACTGAGATATTGGAGACAATATCTCATGGGTGAGTGGTTTTTGGTATACACAGATCACAAAAGCCTCAAGTAATATTTTCTTAGTGAGACCTTAACCTTTGGAAAAGGAGGTGGGTCAATTATCAGCAGTCTTTCAACTTTGAATTGGCTTATACACTAG
Organism: Viscum album; assembly: GCA_963277665.1. Taxonomy (NCBI): domain Eukaryota; kingdom Viridiplantae; phylum Streptophyta; class Magnoliopsida; order Santalales; family Viscaceae; genus Viscum; species Viscum album. The sequence goes on along the minus strand of OY728138.1, from coordinate 47,949,479 downwards.
GAAAGGGCAACGTCATTGCCAGTGCTTTGATCTGAAAGACACAGAAAAAGGCAGTATGAGAGTCTTGTGATGAGTGTAAGATAATGTCCCTTTTTTCAAACATGCATATAGATGTTTTTGAAATCTCAAGGGTAAGTAGATTTGACTTCAACATCTATTATAGTCGTGATTTTGGACTGGATTAAGACTGAGCTATTGTTTGATCTAGAGGGATCAGTTCTAAGAGAAAATATATAGTGGGGAGATGACAACAATATGGTCTCTTGGTAGTGTCAATTCTCTTCTTTTCCTTGGCTGAGTTTGGGTTCATCTGGGCATACGTGAGGAGCTGATGAGGGTGTTTTATGCTTTTAAATGGGAAGTTAATTCTGGATTAAATATAACGTATCATGATCTCCATAGATAGTAATGGTGGCCAAGAATTAAAAAGAAGGTGGTAAGATTCATGGATAGATTCTTCACTTGTTAGTAGGTGAAAGAGGGTCATCAGAGACCAGTTGGGCTTTTTTATCCTTTACCCATCCCAGAGTGGAAATGGGATGATGTCACAATGGATTTTGTGACAGGATTACCTAGGAAAACCTATAAGAATAATATTGTATGGGTTTTTTTGTATTGAATGAATAAGGTATACCACTTCTTTTCTATTAGGTAAACCTTCATAGTTTAAGATATGAGAAATATTTATGTGTGTGAGTTGGTTTGATTGCACGGTGTTTCGAGGAGTATCATTTCAAACAAAGATCCTCATTTCACATCACATTTCTAAAAGGGTCTTTAGAAATATCTAGGATCACAAGTTCTTTTAAGCACAACCTATCATACACAAACTAATGGTCAATCTGAGTGGACTATCTAGATTCTAGATGATATGTTATGAGCCTATGTTTTGGATTTTAGTGGTTTATGGGAGTAACATATGGCACTCATAGAGTTTTCATATAATAATAGATTCCAAGAATCAATCCAAATGATACCCTTTGAGGATTTGTATGGAATCTCATGTCGTTCACCTCTTTGTTGGCTGGAGGAAAGTGAGTCAACACTTATTGGGCCTAGTCTCATGTAGGAAACATCTGAATAGGTTCAGTTGATCAGACAGTGGTTGGAGACTACACAAAGAAATCAGAAATCATACGCTGATCATTGGAGATGACCTCTAGAATTTGATGTCAGTCATCATGTTTTTTTGTAGGTGTTACCTAGATTGGGGCATAACTCTATCAGGAAACAAGGAAAGCTAGCGCCTAATTTTGTTGGGCTATTTGAAATAGTGGCAAGGGTTAGTCTGGTGGCATACCATCTAGCCCTTCCACAATGTTATAGTGCCATTCATGACGTGTTCCACATATTGCAACTGCGAAGATATCATCCAGACCCATCCCATGTGATATGCATAGCATGTGTAGAGATTTATTTTTATGCAACCTTTGAGGATCATCTGATATAGGTTGTGGATCATAGTGAGAAATATCTTTGGGGTCGGACTATACCATTGGTTCAAGTGTAGTGGAAGCATGGGAAAGTTCAGGAGGATACCTGGGAGAGGGATTATAATATATGGACACAGTGGCTAGAATTTTTCACTGAGACCTCATAGTGATTCTTGGAGGATCTCAGGGATTATCTGTTATAAGGTGGGGAGGTTGTAAGATCCAATTTTTTTTCAGGTACATTTCTCTTAGAGTTTTTCATTTGAGCCTTAATGATCAAGTCTTGTTTGGGGATGGAGAGCCTTTGTTGGGGAAAATGACCTAAAGTTTGAGTATTTATTCTTTTTTGGGTTAATGGGGTCTGGGTATAAATGGGACTATGTGTTAATATTGGTTCTTGGTAAGTTGAGAATCTTTAAAGGAGGTTTAGAGAGTTGAAGAGAAAATGGTCTGAAAAATCAATTGTGGTACATTTACACATCATGTAAAGGGATTACACATCATGTAATGTTTCATGGATTTTAATTAAATAAATCCTAGGTGATGGTTTTTTTAGTGAATACCATTAAAAATCTACACGGTGTGTAACTATGTTACACGACGTGTAAATGCTCGACCTGTTGTTTTAAAAATACTGTGTGGATGAAATTGGTTCTATTTTGATAAATATTCTCTTCTATAGACCCTAGGGAATTCTCTAGGTGATTTTGGGGTGCCATATTCCCTTTAAAACATCTTATTTGTGTAATAAATCCCTGGTAAGTGGTTTTGGTTAGGTTTCTTCCTCTTTTTCTTCCTTCTCCAACCTGTTGCGGTGAAATCCTTTACCCAATTGCATTGTTGGTTTTGATCTTGGTCAGTTTTTATTTAGGAACCTCTTTGAAATCATATGCACCTTCTTCTTCATGGTCATTGTTCTTATGAAGCGTTTTTTGGATCATCGGTATATGGTAGGGGGTCTAAATCTTAACCCTATGGTTTGATTATTATCAAGTTTATGTAATATCATGATTGCACCCTCACTATGTGCGCCCAAATTAATTAAATAATTGAATTATACTATCCCTTTAATTCCTTTGGTTTCAAATGAATTTTTAATTAGCTAATGGATTAAAGTATGATTAGCATGACATGTGATCTAGGGTGATTTCTTGTTATAGAATCCCTAAACTTTGGCTTATTTATTATTGATATAATTGTTAATAAATTGTGAATTGAATTTCATGTGGAACATGAAATAATAATGGTGATTCACATAATTAACCATTTAGATATATGATGTGATATTGTGATATCCATGCTCTATTATAGGAATTGTGTTCCATGCTGAGATGCTTATATAACAAGATAGGACCAGTCACTTGCACACAAATATGTTGTAATTCTTATAGTGAGCAGGCTCATCCCAGTCCAATACTGTAATGCTTATAGGTATTTGACCTGAAAATATTGTAATACTTATAGGGATTTGACCTGGAAATGTTGTAATGGTTATAGAGATTTTACCCATATTTATTTTTGTGATTATACCATGGTTATATGGTGGTTTTCATTTTTGTAATACATGCTTAGAGATATCCTAGCATGGTGTCGAAGCATGTTGTTTACCATGGTTATATGATTGTGGTTGGAATGGTTATAAGACATGCTCAGAGATATTTTGGCATGGATTCGAAGCAGGTTGTTGTATTTATTTAATTAACAAACTAATCAATACACGTGTTTATCACTTTATTGCATACACTTCTTATCAGGGTGGTTTTTTTTAGACACAGTGGTTTTGACCTAATAAGTTATAATCAAACCCTATTCGGTCCATCATTTGGAACTTGAGTAGATTTTTTGGATACAGGTTTGGATAAGGGAAAATGACCTTGTTGTTGATTTATTGTTTACTGTTGGGCTAGAGTTTGGAGATGAGACCAACATGGGGTTCAGGACCCGGGACTTTGAGTCTTTTATTGATTCTGCTAGTATTTTTCTTGTATTTTTCTAGCATGAAATTTAGTTACATTATAGAATTTCATTACATTATTCCTTATTTATTATTGGATTATTTGGTTGGACTTTATTGTCATCTTCCACTATGTCTTTACTTTTATTGTTATTTTTGTTTTTATTATGATTCGTTCTACTTCTATGACACTTCATACCAAGGGGGTATAGTCTCCCCACTATATAATCCACACCTCTGATTCTATTTGATAGCATCTGGAGTATGAATAGGTGTACTTGAGGTCTCATAACCAACCCTTTCTATCCACGTGAGAGAGTACCAGATTGGGGGACGTTACAGGCAGCAAATGATTCTTCTGGTACTACTGAAGCTGGGGAAAATGCTCAACAGTCTAGTGGGGTTAAAAATATGGTAAAGGAAGGTATTTATTTTAAATACCCCCTATTTGGGTGCCCTCAGATAGGGTGGTTTAATTCCTCTAAGGTTAATCAGTATTTAACTCTATCAATGAGGGATGAAGGTGCATCTACTTATGGTTGTAGGGAGGCTGTTATTGAGGTTTTTTTCCTCTCCTTTGTCTTATGACAGGAATTTTCTCAATGGGTATAATGGTTTTCCATTGAGTAGTGAACTTGATGAGGTACATTTAGATGACCATTACATTAATGAACTAGCTACTCAAGAGTTGTATGACCATTAGTTAATATATGAGTAGATGGTTGCATCAAAATCATACAAAGGTAAGAAAGAAATGAATGATGAAACTCTTATGAAGAATAAAAACTTGAAGGTAGAAATTGTGTTGCTAAATGATGATAGAAAAATTCCTTCTCATATTCCTTTAGATATTTCCCCTACTAAACATGATCCCAAGCTAGATCACTTCAAGGGTAGTGTCTTACCCACCGCCTCCAATGTGGAGGTTCATGCAGAAGGCAAGACAATGTCTCCACTCAATACTTCAGTTGGTGAAGATGGTTTGAAAATGGTTCATTTTGGGAAATATAGTCCATATTAACCTGGAAATATTTCCCTCTCTAGCACTTCACGTGACATGGCTTTAGTCCTGCCCCTTCAGACTGCACCTCCATTGCAAGAGGCCTCAGGTGACCCTGGATTATCTGTGTAGGGAATGGGATGTCAACGTGAGGTGAAAGTCACTCTACTAGTTGGTTCTCTTCAGCAATGGGGGTTTGAGGTGGAGAAGGTCTCTGTTAGAGTCACAAATGAGGGTAGGTATGTATCACCAAAGGAAATTCGAAGTAAATATACCCTCCAATCAGGGAATAATTTCTTTTTGATGTTGGATTTGATTAACATTCCTGAGTTTTAACATCTTAATCTGAGAGGGATTGAAGATGATGGTTTCAAAAATAAAAGGAGTACTCTTATGACTTTTTCTGATTCTGATTTTAAGCAGGTGGATTCTCTTGCATAGAGGATGCTACATGATCATGGTGGTCAGGATCCTTCCACTGGGGGAACTTCTGAGCAGGGTGAACATGGTGATATCCCACATGTTAAAGAGGATATGCATACTATAAATCTCAAGAAGAACCCACTCACTGATGAACCACTTCAAGAGGAAGTTGTCATATCTATCATAGAGGAAGCATCTAGGGATGAGGAACCCATACAACCTCTTCACCAACGGAGGAGAGGACGACACCCGACTAATTGGGGGGGGGGGGATCTCGGAGTCAAGCTAGCTGATATAAAAAGAGGTGAATGGTGACTAATGTGGAATGGTCTCCAATGTTTTTATCTTTGTATGTTTGGGTGGTGTTGTGTTGCCACTCTTCTTGAACCTTCATCTTCTTATATCTGTGTTTTTACTTTTAATAAAATTTTCAGGACCATGGACCCGGGTAACCAAGTTCATGGTTAGAACCGTTCTTGGTATATTTATATAACTATATATATTTATATAATTATATATATATATATATAATTTTAAATATAAGGAATATATTTATTAAAATTTTAAAATTATTTAAATATATAATTATTTATTTATAGTTATTTAAATATATAATTATTTTTTATAATTATATAAACACTTTTTAAAAAAATTATATATATTTATTTATAATTATAAATATATAATTTTGTAAATATAGAAAATCTACATTTATAAATATATTTATATATAAAAATATAAATAGATTTATTTATAAATATTTATTTACAACTATATTTTTATAAATATATTATTAGCATTATTAATGAATATACAATAATAAATGAATGTAAATGAATAAATAAAATTAAATAAATTATAGAAATATTTAAAAAAGTGAATTTGTAACATTTACATTACTTACAGAGACATAAAAAATGAAGAAAACTGAATAAATAACTGATATTAATTATATAAATAATAATATTATTAAAAATGAATTATATTGACTAAAAAATATTAATAATTAAATTAAATTAAATTAAATTAAATCATATTAAATTAAACACACACACATATTCGTGATGAATATATTAAAATAAATATGCATTAAAAATGAATAAATACAGAAAAACTAAAAATGGAGAGATATTAAAAAATAATAAATAATATTAAATCAATAAACATACTTGTGCACACACATACATGTACACATGATAGACATGCATATGTACAAATACACATCCCTACACACACACATATAGATACACACATATACACACATACACATACATACAAATACATGTATGTATATTTTAAATTATTTAATATCAATATAAATATTTAATTAAATATATTCATTTATATATTATATAATTTTTTAAATAAAATATTAATATATCATTTTTATTTTTATTATATACATATTTTGTAATTAATGTATATAAATATAAACATTTTAACTAATGAAGGTTTGATAATTTTTTATATATAAAATTATGAAAATAAATTCATTTTTTCTTAAAAGTTATATATATTATATTTATATATTATATTTACATATATATACTTATTTTAATATAAATATTATTTTAAAAAATATAAATATTTATATGTAAATTGAATTACTCAATAAGACCTTTATCAGCGCAAAACAAAAAGCACTGATAAAGGTGTAACTTTTATGAATACTGGAGAGAAAGTGTTGATAAATGGTGGGTTTTTATCAGCACTAAAAAAATGTTGATAAAGGGAACCCTTTATCAATTCTAGAAAATAATTGATGATAAAGAGTGAACTTTTATCAGCATTTTTTTAGCACTAATAAAAGTAAAGTTTATTAGTGCTTTTTTCGAGTGCTGATAAAAGTCAACCCTTTATCAGTGATTTTTCTCTAGCACTAATAAAGGCAAGCACTAAATATCATCGGATTTATGGTATTGTTCTTATCACACCTAGATTTAAATGAATGTACAATAACAATGTTGAAAATGTTAAAAAAATCCTCAGGAAAAAAAATGATCTTCAGTAGTGTGACCACATAATTAGGAAACCTATACTTATGAGTTCCATAGTAGTACCCATGATACATAACAAATGATTGATCATTTATAAAATTCTTTCATGGTTGTGATGAATCAAAGGTATATGATGTTGTCTATATTAATTTTAGATAAAAAACAACCAATAAATGATATAAGCATATACTTCACTCCCTTAATTGAATATTGGTAGGTGTTATGGAAAAATGGTGTTGAGGTATATGATGGGAGAATATTTTCATTTGAGAACCTTGTTATTTTATACAGTCAATGATTTTTTGATGTATGATTTTTTTTCAGGACATAGTATCAAAGTGAAACCAGTATGCTATGTCCATGAAGAGAGAACATATTTGACTAGGATGGAACTTGGGATTAATTTTTTTTTATTTTGGATAAGTAGATAGTTGCATCACAATCACCATTATCATCGATTAAGAAAATCTTCTACCAAGAATTCAAAAGAAGGATGAGCACCTTTTTACTTACTAATGACCAGTTATTTGAAAAGGTCAAGGTTTTAGATATTAATTTTGGAAAACCTTTTATGAGGAACCTTTGGATAGGTGGGTGGGAAAAGGTGTATATTTTATCTGATCTATAATATTGGAAATTATTGGATGTGAAATATTTTCTTGATGTGATAAATATTGAGATGAGTAATGATGCATAATTTTATTTTAAGTTTATGTAATCTCAAGTGTATTTTGGTTTATTATATATTCAATTACACCATTGATCATAAAATAGAAAATTTATAGTGGGATGTGTGCCTCCAATCGTTCTAAGACAAAATAAATTTAAACATCTTAATTGGGTTGACCATTTAAAGGAAAGTTTTTATAAATATAGGATCAAACCTATAATCTCCTCAAAACCACCTCTAATTTCAAAAGATCAAGCATAATTCTTCTTCCTTGGATTATTGTTCCTTTCAACATTTATTAGAGGTCTCTAGAAAGTTTTTTCAAGGTATATAATGATCAATCTCATTCCCTTATTTGTGAATTTGTCATTCATTTGATAATATTAATGTATAATCATCTTATTCCCAAGATTTACCTTCTCAAAGTCATCTCAATTGATGATTTTATGCATGTTTATGAATATATGATAATTTACATGATTAAAATAATATTAAATAATTTAAATATGGATAAATTCATAAGTTTTTTAAATATAGAAATTTTTAAATGAAAACCAATGTCGGATCAATAAAAAAATCAAGCAATGAACAAAAAAACACATAAAAATGTAAATTGAAGCCATGGGATTGATATGAATATTATCTCATAATTTTTTTGAAATTGGATAATTTTTCAATCCACAATTTTTAATTATATATACATATATATTGATATTTTATCATTTTTTTTATATAGATCAATTGATGATATAACTATATTGGATCATTTCTTATTATGTTTGGATGTTTCATGGATCAAATAGAGGCTTAGATTGAAGTTGATATGAAGTTGAAGGATTTTTGGGCTACTCTTCTAGGCACCGATGGGTTCTCATTGGACCTCCATCGGGTACTTGGTAGACCAATAGGTACCCAATGGGCTTCCACTGAACACTCGATGGTCAATGGACACCAAAAGATAATCCATCAAGCATCTATATTATCAAAGAAAATTCATATATTACCATTAGACACATGGTGTTTCGATGGGTGCTAAATTGATTCGTCATGGAGTTATATCTAAACCTATTCAATGGGTTGCTTCCTCTAATATGGTTGTCATTTAACTCCCTTGTTAGGATGGGAAGCAATCCAGTGAGGTGGGATGGTCTGAAGATGCGGTTTTTGGTGTTTTTCTATGGTTTTCTCCCTCACAAAATGATGAGCAAGGTTGTATTGTGCAGCCGCTGGCTGTAGACTTTTCAGGGCATGCTCTAACAGAAGATGGTTCTGGGAAATCTGATGTTCAACAGATTGTGGACTATCTTTAAGAGATTCATAATGCCTTAAATTCTATAGGAATGTCTGGTAAATGGGGTAATGTTTCTGATTATGGAAGTGAAAAGGATAAGTGGATGGTTTTATTAGACACCACTCGTCTCCAATCTACGGGAAGCAGTGTATATGTTTCTTTTAAGGATTTTGTTTTAAATGGAAAGAGAAATATGGTTAGCAATGAAGGTTTTGTTCCAGTTCCTTCAAAAATAAGGCGGTGGAAGGATTATTCAAATCTTCTTAGAAATGTGTCTGTTAGGTTATCTTCTAAGGCATCAAAGATCCATCTCACTCTAGATTAGGAAAGGTCAAAGGAGAGGCTCTTTGGGATCCTCAATCAAGGTAATTCACAGTCAGAGTGGGAAACTACTAATTATTTTTATGATTTTGATTATGATTATATAAATGATTTTGATCCATAGCTTTCTTTTCTAGATGAGGTCATGTTTATTTTTTTGATCCCATCAGTTTTCTTATTTGTTTGTTTCCTTCTTCTTTCACCTTTAATAAATGGTCAGGAGATTTGGATTCTAGCTATATTTTTTCATATATAGTCCATTCTTTAGTAATTGGGGTTTGATGATTTGGTTCATCTTTTATGATCAATGGATGTTATGTTCTCCTTTATTGATGTTAGTTATGCCCCAAATGTGTACCAATGTTATGATATAGTGCTAACCATGTAATTTTGATATAGGATCAAGGTATAAATGATTTTATGGATTATTCTATGGATATGTGATGTCAACAAAGGATCATGGTACCCCCCATACCTTATATTGATATATACATGTTTAGGATAAGGGTAGTGTGCATATTTTTCCTAGATGTCTGGGATCTATTTCAAACTCCTTGACATGGGGTATCCCTTGAGACTCTTGTCAATGCGAATACCTTAAATTATTTCACTCCTACTAACATGTTGATGATTGGGATTTCCTTATCATAGGTGAACCATTGATCGCAACTAAATGGTTTCAAATGGGATAACACCTATCCAAGTATAATGAAAAACACTAACCAAAACCTATAAAGCCACAAGATATTCCATTCATATTGGAAAAAAACAATAATGGTGTACCTTATCCACCAATGAACTAACTTGTTTAATATACACTACATGCACTTGATAGCAATCACTATGGAGTATTCAATGAGATCCTTCCTTCTAGGTATCCACAGATCGTGTAGATCTCCTAACACTTGGGAAGGATCCCCTCTTCCTCATGGTTTACTAGAATATTGGAGTTTAAAGAGAAATAGAGTGGGAGTTCAAGAGATTGATTCGACTGGGGATTTTCAAAACATTTAGAACTACACCCAACATAAACTAAGAGATAACTTATATAGACATCCAAGAAGAACCTTTGGATCCCAAACTTTCAGCTGCACTGGATGAAAAATTTCATGAGTTGCAACTATTGTAACTCTTGGATTCTCATTTGTAATTAATTGTTTGACATTTAAATAATTAAGTTGGATTCTAAAACTCCTCGAGTTATCAAAATATGATAATAAAATAGAGAATGATAGGATAAAGTAGGAGAAGGTTATTGATTTTCATGATATCAAATAATGTACATACTTCCATGAAAACCACTATGATGTGGTGACATTCATCATATTGTAGTCTCACCCAACATAGACCATGATGCAGTATAAAACCCCACATTATTCAACCTTTAATTCACATTTCTATCAATATCCTATCTATAATAAAGCCTCGTAGATTTAAAACACTTTACCCTCATGTTATATCATATTAAATAACTTGTGAAACTATATCCAAAACTATTTTAAATATCTTTCAAAAAAATTAGGTATCCTCCAAAACACTTTTGTGGTACTATCAAAGTTTTATACAAACACTTTTTAATAAAACTTAATCCCTATTCACACAATCAAAAAGTGTTATGCTAAGAGCCTTCATAGCATTGATAATAATTATGAATTCCCTGATATATAATTATAAGCAAAGAGTGACCTCTAGCAAAGTGTCAATGTTACTCAAGATACAAATGGATTTGACATGATCTTTATCAAACACAAGTATATCCATACTTGTGTCCACCAATTGTATCTTATACAAGTATACGTAATCATATAATCCATTTTTCCATGAATGACACGTCTTGAACCACTGGGACCCCATCTGGGCTGATGGTAAGCTGAGTGTTCCACCCCAAGCCCATCTCTAATAGGCTAGGGGTGGTTACCAACACCAAGTGAACATATTACATAAAATCAGAGGCCTTATCCTAATGTATGTTGTAATATTGGGTGCCTTAGTCCCAACTTGATCAGTAATTTTCGATTACCATACCATGTATACAGTGATTTATGCATGACGTACACTTACCATTATAGTGTAGATATTTCTGCATCCACTATTGAAATGGTAATATCCATAGATTAATTGTCATATCAAAATGTTATAATAGTTATTAGGATATAATGAGAACCTCTAGATAGTATGTCATTAATATTAAACAAATTTCATATGATCTAAAAACATAATATTGAATGGACACAATTTATGTTTGATTATCAGGTGATGGGGGATCATAAGCATTGAGACTTTCTTCTCACGAAGTTTGAAATTTTTGATCTATAGTAGGTGAGATCATGAGGAAAAACCCACTAATAGTAACATCGCATGTTTTAGGTTTCATTAGTCATTCTTATCTACAGACATGTGTATTGGTCTCCTGACTTGAGAAAATTATCAATATGTGACATTTGATAGCGTATTATGATGCAAGACAAAAACCATGACAATGAAATCATGGAAAGGTAGCTTTTTTTGGGTCATCATTGGTGGTATGACATTGGTTGAAAGTTTAATATAGAATTTGTCAATTTCATGTTGAGGAAGTAATATCTTAGGCCTAGTTGATTGGGATAGTTGTACCTTCATAAATCCTTGGACAAGGTTGTAGAAGGTAAGTTTTTCCAGTTATATCAACAAAAAATAAATCAATAAATAATGATGACACAAGTATGCATCCTACTTTATGAGATATCTAAAGAAAAAGATATTATATTACACAGTGCATGTCCATAGGATGGTTGTCATTGCTATGACTATTCCTGATCTCTTTAGGGTCCTTGATGGGTTTCTAGACTTCACTTTTGCTCTGTGAATACTACTCAATACTATTGAGATAAGATCCTAGAGGGTTACACATAATCGTGTATTCAAGAATATAACATATTCTATTGAATAGGAATACCAGATATGGTGGGACCCACCACGGGGGTCCGAGAGTTGTCCAAGTAATAGATCACTGATGAATAAATAAATTAATTATTATTTTTTTATAGAATAATTTAATTGGATTTATTAATTAAATTTATTTACATTAATTTAAGTAAATACATGAAAAATATTATACGATCAAATATTATTATTCAAGGTTTGTTTAATATTAGTGAGAATTATGAGCCGAGTTGGTGACTCATGTCTTATCATGTAATATATTTATTATATATTATAGGTATGTGATAACAATATAAATGACAATATAACGTAGTTATTTCATCATCACGTGTCATTTATTTCTCATTTAGTGGGCATTTTATTTTCGAGGGTTGGGGAACCCTTCTGGGTATTTTGATCCTCCCACTATATAAACAGGATAGAGGCACTCATTCCATGCATTGTTCATTCCAACTTAATGAGATACCCTCTCTCCTCCCGTTTTCTAGAGAGATAAAGTCTCTCTTGGAGCGATCGATCAAAGAACATCTTCGATGGATCGAAGGCACGAGATCAAGGTGATCGTTGTAATTCCAAAAGATTCATTGGAGTTCTACACTAGCACCTGGAATTAAACTAATGGTGAGTGTGAAGATTCTTGGAGAATGTGAGAATGATGTAAAGGGGTTCGACTTTGAATCCTTCGAGCAATGGTCACTGACAATGATTTTCAGTTGAGCACGCTTTGATTCGAACAAGGTAGTTTTTTGGTTTAATTTGTGTGATTATTAAATTCATGTAAGATCCTAAAACCTCTATTTGGGATCAAATCACCAGATACGAGAAGTTTCAACATTTCAAAGATGAGAATTTTTAAATCCATGGCCCACCGGCTTTCACTACATGCTCTTATACCAACAATTGGTATCAGAGCGATTGTGTGAATTTTTTGAGCCAATAAAATTTATTTTTCTTTAAATTTAAGTACAGGGTTTTAATTCAGTCCTAACAGCTTAAATCGTGTTTTGATATGATATCATATGTATAATATATGTTTATCTGAAGTTTTAATATAGTTCAGTTGTGTTTTTGTAGGTATAAAATTTCACAGAACATATATTTTAATATATAAGTTTTTTATCTTGTCTCAGTGGTTGAAGTTAATTTCAGGTATACTGAAACGTACGGAAGATTGTCTCCTATCGACCAGTCAAAGTTCTGGTGCTCTGCTAATGTGTATAGCAGCACTCGGGTCGAATCCTCGGCGATGATACTTTGTAATAGTCGTTTGTTTTTAGTTAATTGTATTCTGATTGGGGGGTTTGTTTGCAGAGCTTATGAAATAATTTATGTATGATGTTTGATTTAACAAATTGATAAATATTGGGTTGATTTCATCATTAGGTATTTAAGCTTGTGATATCCTTGAGCTTTGCTTTATATTGCATTAAATTAACACCCATGTCACAATATGATTTTGATCGGAATTCTCAAGTGTTAAAGCTTTAATCCAAGCCGTAACTTAATTTAGGTTTCTAATCATTACCATTAATTTTTTATGGTAGTGTATTTTTGGTTCCAATAATCCATGGAATCCACATATTAAACAAAACATGTCATTAATCCATGACATATAAAGTTCAACATACACAATATTAATTTAAAGAACATTCGTCGAGAAAAAGCTCTCAATCACTTAACATACCTAAATTATAACTAACCCCAATTAAATATTTACTCATCCATTAAAATGATTACTAATATGGTTATAATTATTATGATTATAAATTAATAATATAATAAAAATAAAGGGATTAGAAAAGAGTGGTACGTCGAACACACACGCACGAACAATGATGATAATCAAAAACAGATTTTCGATTGAATGAGGAAGCAAAAGAAGGGAAGGGGATTCAACTGAATTTAAACTATTTTAAGAAAATAAATATTAAACTATAGAGGGTGGATGATAATAAGAGAAATTTAATAAGTAACTTGCATTAAAACAGAATTACAAAGAAAGAGACTTACAAAATTACAAAAACGAAGAACACAAAATTAAGTGAAAACAAAGAGAGGAGGAAAGGTATCTCAAGTGAAAACTTGAGTATGGAAGATCCTACCAAGCCTTTGGAAAGGACTTGGTCATTCCAATATGTTCTCCTCTCTTCTAAAATTCCAACCCCTCTCAAGGAGAGAAGGGGAGAGTATTTATAGCCCAAGGAGTGGACTGTTTACATTCCAGCAATACACTTCCACTTGGCTCGCATATATGGACATCATGACAGACGAATCTTGAGAAATATCCTTCTTCAGAGTTGTAGATAATAAAGTTTTCCGACTACTATAAAAATTTGGAGTCCTTTGGACTTAAGGATAAAAAGTTATGGCCGATTGATTAAACAAAGTAAAATTGTCCATTTCAATCCAGTCTTTTTGAAGTCCAGAATGTGAAAGGGTTTTTGAATATGAATATGCCTTCAAATATGAATGAGTTCTTCAACAAAGTATGCCGCCTATATCTCCTATTTCACACTGAAAAATATAAGCTCTATTTGATTCTTACATCATGAGATATATCATGCATACTATACTGATTTTAATTATCATCTAGAATGGTGGGCTGGACTTTAAAGCTTCATTTGGGACCCTTGTACTTGGATTTGGGCCTTGAAAATTTTATCCAAGATGACATGTAGTGTCCCCATAATTATGGTGGAGAGTTAATGTTTTTGGACTTCTGTATTGAGCCCAGTAAATCAATCTTCAAGGCTGGTCCAGTTTGTTCACAGATTCTTTGGTCTTGTTTGTGAGGACCATATGACCCTTAAAATGGCAAAATTGGCTCATGGTACCTTCTAATTAAATATTTTATATTGAAATTAGAATACTAAAAAACAAGAACCACACAATTTGGATCAGTATAGTGACAGTTATTATTAAAACATTAAAGTGACTCAATTGGACTACTTCTAAAAATGCTCAAAAATTATACTTAATATTAAAACATTAATATTTCACACAAATTATGCATATTTCATATAAAATCAGTAAAGGGGGAATATAATAAGTCATGAAAATATTAATAACATCAACTCCCCCACACTTAGTTTTGTGCATGTCCTCATGTGCAACAAATATAAAGACATGACAAAATCATTTTTACTCACTAACAGATTTTAAAATTTTGTTTTCTCCAATCAGGGGAGGTTTAGACTATTTCACTCATCCATTTTGAATTCCACCACAAGTTGTTACAGAAACAATGTTCCAAAACTAATTCATTTTTTCATGCTCAAATTTAGAAATGGAAAATGTGGACACTCAAAACTCACACCTCTCAAGATGATAAAATTCATTTGTGGAGGTTCACTCTTTCACCAACCAAAAGTGAAAATCTTAGAGTTTTAAAAGAGATCTCAGCTTCCAATCCCTATCCAAAGTGAACAAGAATAAAGAGGTCTTTTTAAGGGGTTTTTCTATGGCTATGGGATGGTAGGAATATAATGTCCAAGAGAGAGAAGAAGAGGGTTAAAATACCAACATAGAAAAAGCAATGCACATTTTTTTGAAATGAAACATGGAAGGAAATGAAAACACATATTTACAAGGGAATGATTGTGTGAATAAAGACACAATAGAGGAAGAAAATATGAAGGTAATGAGAAGATGGAATATTTACAAAATAAAAAACTTCTCCCAATAAGAATATAATGCAAGTGTTCTTTTTTTCCTTTTTTTCTTTGTTTTTTCGAAAGTTGACCTTGAAACAGATCTCACACTCATATCCCAACCCATGTTTGATCTTCTAATGACACTAATTGTAATAGTTATAACAAGATCAAAGGTTAATGAAGAGTGATTGACCTACCCAAGACACAACCCATTTTTTTCATTTTTATTTTGATTTTTTTTATTTTGATTTTTTTGAACACTTTTAAATATCATTTGTACAATACATTCCCAAATCCCACTGAATGACAACATACCCCCCACACTAAAATGGATGCTTTCCCTCAAGCATATGATAACACACCAGAAAGTAAGGAAATTATACCCAAAAATGAAATCCATTCCCCCCCCCCACACTTAAATTTCAAAAACTTATGCAATGAAAATCCATGTTGATATTGGGTGGGATAAGGTATTGGGATTGTAATGTGGCTATCAAAGAAAAGGTTTTCATAGGCACAAAGGGGCTTTAAAAAGGAGGATTAATGTAAGGGAAATGGGAGGCTATTTGGCTATTGTTATTTTCATGTGGTTCAGAAAATGCCTCTATCATATTAATACACACTAAGGTAGGAAATTCAGCTCGAAGGTCCACAAACTCAAGACTCACAAATGGGGGTGAAAACACACATTTTGAAAAGATGGCCATAGGTGGCCTTGGCATAAAAGAAATTGTTTGTTCTCATGGTTTGGGAAAATCATTTTCCCAATAAAAAATAGAGCATTCAAAATTTGTTGGTTTTGACACAAGATTATTTATCCAATTTTATGATGAAAACACCAAATTTTTTAAATGAAACATACCTATTGACTCCCCAAAATGGTTGGACAAAATTTAAAAATTAAATGGTGAGTAATTATGAGTCTTTGTTTTTGTTTTTTAATTTTTTTTATGTTTTTTTTTAATTTTTTTATAAAGACACACCCACACAAAAGAGAAAGAGTAAAAAAGAAAAAAATAATGAGGAAAGTGGTAAGAAAAACAAAATGAGAATGAGGGAGGAAGAAGAAATAGAGAGATAGGGAGAGAGGTAGAAGAAGAGTCAAAGGGAAAGAGGTGCCCCCTGGTTTGGATTTGGTGGGTTGCCATCTCCATCTAGTGGTGGGTCTACTGTGGATCCAATGGAAGTTGATGTTGTTCCAGGATTGCATGTACTCACATGGTGATGTTTCAACCGATGTCCATTTACCGTGAATGTCTTTTTGGAAGAGGGGTATTGGACTTGCACTGCACCAAATGGGTAAATGTTAGTAATAATAAAAGGACCTTCCGAATGAGAATTAAGCTTACCTGGGTGAAGTCGGAATCGAGATTTGAAGAGCATTACCTTTTCACCTTCATGAAATACCTTTCTCAGAATGTGTTTTTCATGGAGTACCTTAGATTTTTCTTTGTAGAGATTAGAATTCTCATAAGAATCAAGTCGAAGCTCCTCCAGTTCAGCCAATTGGAACAGTCTTTCTTCACCAGATTTTTCACAATCCAAATTATAGGTTTTCACAGCCCAAAAATACTTATGTTGGATTTCAACTGGTAAGTGACACGCTTTACCAAAAACTATCCTAAAAGGAGACATCCCAATTGGTGTTTTATAGGCAGTTCGATAAGCCCAAAGTGTTTCATCAAGTCTTTCAGTCCAGTCTTTTCTGGTGGGTTTTACAATTCTCTCAAGCACTCTTTTCACTTCTCTATTAGAAAGTTCAGCCATGCCATTTGTTTGGGGGTGATATGCAGTTGAAGTTTTATGTACAACCCCATTCTTTTTCATAAGAGGTTCCATGGTTCTATTACAAAAATGGGTTCCTAAGTCACTGATCAAGGCACGTGGTGTGCCAAATCTTCAGAAGATGTGGGTATTTAGGAACTCACTAACAGTATGAGCATCATCCTTCCTAGTGGGTTTGGCCTCAACCCACCTTGAAACATAATCAACCGCAAGAAGAATGTATGAGAATTCATTGGAATGGGGAAATGGTCCCATGAAATTGATGCCCCAAACATCGAAGATTTCACAAAAGATTAAAGGATTTTTGGGCATTTCATTTCTTTTGGAGATTTTTCCGAACTTTTGGCAAGTGGGACATGATTGAAAGAACTCATGTGAGTCCTTGAAGAGTGAAGGCCAGAAGAATCCAGAGTCTAGGACCTTTCGGGAGTTCCTTTGTGGTCCAAAGTGGCCACCTCCGGGAAGTGAGTGACAGAATTCTAAGATGGAAGAATGCTCATTTTCTTCAACACATCTCCTAATTACCATGTCAGCCCCAGTTTTCCAAAGTTTATTTTCTTCCCAAAAATTGTATTTTGAATCACTTTTCAACTTCATTTTTTGTTCTTTTGAAAATATTTCAGGAAAAACACCAGAAACCAAATAATTTACAATTGGGGCATACCATGCTAACTTTGGAGTGAGAGACGAAAGGTTCTCAATGGGGAATTCAAGATCAATGATTTTTGAATGAGAAAAATTATAAATTCTACTCAAGTGATCATCCACAGGGTTTTCTTTTCCAGGTCTATCTTTTATTTCAAGGTCAAACTCTTGGAGCATTAGGATCCATCTTATTAGCCTCGGTTTGGAATCACTTTTCTTGAGTAATAACCTAATAGCAGAATGGTTTGTGAAGATGATGATTTTGGAACCTAAGAGATAGGATCAGAATTTAGCTAAGGCAAAAACCACTGCTAAAAGTTCTTTTTCAGTGACAGTGTAGTGAGATTGAGTTTCATCCAATGTTTTTGAGGCATAATAGATGACATGAGGAATCTTTTCTCTTCTTTGACCAAGAACAGCCCCAACAGCTCTATCAGAAGCATCACACATCAATTCAAAGGGTAAGGACCAATCTAGGGGTTGGATTATTGGGGAAGATGTGAGAGCAGTTTTGAGTTCAATGAAGGCTCTCTTTCAAACCTCATCAAAATGGAAAGTGACATCATTTTGGAGCAAACGAGTGAGTGGGAGGGAAATTTTACTAAAGTTATGGATGAATCGCCGATAGAAACCAGCATGACCGAGGAATGAATGGATGTCTCGAACAGAAGTGGGTTCAGTTAGTGATTGGATCACATCAATTTTGGCTGGATCGACTTCAATACCATCTTTTGAAACTATGTTCCCTAGAACAATCCCATTTGCAACCATGAAGTGACATTTTTTAAAATTTAACACAAGGTTGCACTTGACAAACTTTTGGAGGACTAGAGAGAGTGAATTCAAACAAGATTCAAATGACTCACCATAAATGGTGAAGTCATCCATGAATACTTCCATGCAGTGTTCAATGAATTCGGAGAAGATGCTCATCATACACCTATGGAATGTTGCAGGAGCATTGCAAAGTCCAAAAGGCATTCTTCTATATGCATATGTTCCAAAGGGGCATGTTAAAGTAGTATTTTCTTGGTCCTGAGGTAAGATTGGGATTTGAAAATAGTAGGTGTATCCATAAAGGAAGCAATAGTGTGACTTTTTGGCCAATCTTTCTAGCATTTGATCAAGGAATGGAAGAGGGTAGTGATCTTTTCGGGTTTCAACATTCAATTTCCTATAGTCGATGCACACACTCCATTTGTTCTTCACTCCAGTTGTGAATACCTCTCCATGTTCATTTGTGACAACAGTTATCCCACCCTTCTTAGGTACAACTTGAATTGGACTAACCCATTCACTATCAGAAATTGGGTAGATAATACCAGCTTGAAGAAGCTTGGTGATCTCTTCCCTAACTACCTCAAGGATGAGTGGATTGAGTCTTCTTTGTGGTTGTGTAATTAGTTTGGATGACTCCTCAAGATGGATGTGATGCATGCAAAGGGCAGGGTTGATTCCTGGTATGTCATATAGGGTCCAACTTAAGGCCTTTTTGTTTTCCTCTAACACTTGAACAAGTTTGGACTCCTTGGTTTCAGTAAGTGTGGCAGAGATAATGACAGGATATGAGTGATCTTGGAAGAGGAATGCATATTTCAGGTGTGCAAGAATAAGTTTCAGATCAGTCTCATCTTTCACTTTTGGGCTCGACAACTCAGGAATGGAAGAAGGGACTTCAGTTGATTTGGGTTCATTTTCCTTAATACTATCCAAGGTGGAGCAGTAGAGATCATATTTGAGATGGGATTCAAGAGAGTTTTCAAGATCCTCTAAATTGATGGAGTCTATGAATGAAAGGTCCACATCAACTTCACCATTTATGACTTTGTTAATCATGGTGCAGATTTCACAAGATCCTTTATCATTAGAACATGAAGAACATGGTGGATTGGGGTTCTATTGACTCTTAGAAGTGTCCTCAGAAGCATGGATTGAGAATGAAGAGTGATCCTCAGATGGGTATCGCGTGGCTTGGAAAATGTTGAACTTGACCAGTTGGTCACAGAATTCCATGGATAAGATGCCTGAATGGACATCAATCTTGGTTCTCGCAGTCATGAGGAATGGTCTTCCTAGAATTAGGGGAGATCGAGAAGATTTTGTCTCACCTTCCATGTCAAGGACATAGAAATCAGCAGGGAAGATAAGATCATTGACTCGGACAAGGACATCCTCAATTATTTCCTCAGGACTGGTTGTGCTTCGATTGGCTAACTGAATGACAACACCCTTTGGGTGCAAGGGACCTAGACCAAGGTTGGAGAATATGGATTTGGGCATGACATTAATTGAGGCTCCTAGGTCTATGAGTGCATCATCAAAGTTGGAACTTCCAATTTGGCATGGGACTGTAAAGGTACCTAGATCTTTGCACTTAATGGGTATGGACTACTGGGTGGAAACATTTTCAAAGGTCCTAAGTTGCCTCTTGTGGGTACACAACTCCTTGAGAAACTTGGCATACTTAAGAATTTGTTTTATGGCATCTAAGAGGGGAATGTTGACTTCAACACGTCCAAACATGTCAAGCATTTTAGGATCAGGTTCAAAGGACTTCCTTGGTTTAGAAACAGCTTGAGGAAAAGGAATTGGATTCCTAAGTGGAATGGAAGGAGGTGAGGGAATGGATTCAGGTTCCTTTTCAAGTTTCTTTTTATTTTCGTTTTCTAGGTCAACATTCAAAGGAGGGTTTGAGGATTTATCTTGATGAATAGCAAGTTGCTTTCCTAATCTAAGTGCAATTTCACTTACATTACCCTTGGGGTTGGGTAATGGTTGAGCTGAGAGTTGGGAAGAATTTGATTGTTGTTGCTGGCTCAAGTGGGATGCAAGTTGACCTATTTGAGTTTCAATGTTTTTAAGGCTAGAATGGGTGAAGGAGGCAAGATCTTCCACTGCACTTTCCCATGGTTGCTTGGAAGAAGAGGCTTGTCCCAGATTGGGATTGCCTTGATTTTGGTTCTTGGGAAATCGATTGTATTGGTTTTGGAATTGGGAAGGCTCACTTGGATAATGGAATCTAGGAGGAGGATTATTCCTTTGAGGTTGAGGAACAAAAGGATAAGGTTGATGGAAGTTACCAACACCTTGACCATATTGAAACTGGTTTGGGTTTTGAGGAGGGAATTGAGGGGGATGAGATATGGGATTACCATACCTAAGGCCATGGTTATAGGAAGAAGAGAAGGGCTCAGAGTGAGGTTGGTTGAAGTTTCTAACAAACTGACCTGATAGTTGAGGGTTGGTGTTCCATTGAGAATATACTGCATTGAGCTCCATTGGTCCAGATGAATCGGACTGATCCTCTTGAAGTTGTGGACATGTGTCAGTTGGATGAGATGGAGAGTTGCAGATTCCACAGTTTTTGACAGGTCCAGGAAACATTGATTGTGGAGAAGACGAGGTTGGGGATTTGGTGGCCACAGCTAGCTGTCGCACAAGACCTGTAAGTTCACTCATCCACTCGGTCATTTTGTTCGGATCAATTGATTGATTATCTTGGGATTGTTTTACTTGAGAATGTGCTCGAGTATGGAATTGTTGTGTGTTTGAAGCCATGTTACTTATGAGATCTCTTGCAGCTGTAGGAGTTTTATCAACAAGAGCACCGCCACTTGCGGCATCTATGTGAGTTCTCTCCATAGCCAATAACCCCTCATAGAAGTATTGGATCAAGAGTTGGTCAGGGATTTGATGATGTGGGAAGGTTGCAACAAGATTTTTTAACCTCTCCCAGTACTCATGGAGTGATTCACTTGGGAACTGATGAATACCACTTATTTCCTTTTGGATAGAAGCAGTACGAGAAGCAGGAAAGAATTTTTCTAAGAAAAGTTGCTTCATGTCATTCCATGTGGTTATGGAACCAGGAGGTAGGTAGTAGAGCCATGACTTAGCAATGTCAACTAGGGAGAAAGGGAAGGCTCAGAGTTTGATTTGTTCTTCATAAACCCTTTGAGGCTTCATGGTAGAGCACACTACTTGGAACTCTTTAAGGTGAAGATGTGGATCCTCACCGGCTAGCCCGTGAAAATGAGGGAGAAGATGAATCAAACCCAATTTGAGTTCTAAGTCAGCTTCTATGTTTGGATATTGAATACCAAGAGGTTGGTAATTCATATCAGGGGCAGTGAGTTCTTTTAGGGTTTGTTCCCTAGGATTGGCCATTTCAATTTCAACTGGTTGGATGAGGACTGGTTCTTGAATTATTTGAGTATCTCTTATGTTCCTCCTAAGATGGAAAAGTGTTCGCACAATTTCAGGGTCAAACAAATCAAAGGGATTGTTTGGGAGGCTATGGGGCATTCAGAGAGATTTTGTAAGAAAGAGGAAGACGGTTTTTTTTCTTTGTATTTTTTGCAGTTTATGATTTTTATGAGAAGACGGGTTTTTCTTTGTGTTTTTTTTCAATTTCTTTTTAAATTTTTTTTTTGTTTTTTATTACAATAACCAAAAACTAACGAATAATTAAATCACCATCCCCAGAAATGATGTCATTTGAAACGCATGTCCGGTTGTCGTCTATCGACCGGTCAAAGTTCCGGTGCTATGCTAATGTGTATAGCAGCACTCGGGTCGAATCATCGGCGATGATACTTTGTAATAGTCGTTTGTTTTTAGTTAATTGTATTCTGATTGGGGGGTTTTTTGAAGAGATTATGAAATAATTTATGTATGATGTTTGATTTAACAAATTTATAAATATTTGGGTGAGTTCATCATTAGGTAGTTAAGCTTGTGATATCCTTGATCTTTGTTTTATATTGCATTAAATTAACACCCATGTCACAAGATGATTTTGATCGGAATTCCCAAGTGTTAAAGCTTTAATCCAAGCCGTAACTTAACTTAGGTTTCTAATAATTACCATTAATTGTTTATGGTAGTGTATTTTTGGTTCCAATAATCCATGGAATCCACATATTAAACAAAACATGTCATTAATCCATGACATATAAAGTTCAACATACACAATATTAATGTAAAGAACATTCGTCGAGCAAAAGCTCTCAATCACTTAACATACCTAAATTATAACTCACCCCAATTAAATATTTACTCAGCCATTAAAATGATTACTAATCTGGTTATAATTATTATGATTATAAATTAATAATATAAGAAAAAGAAAGGGATTAGAAAAGAGTAGTATGTCGAACACACACGCACGAACAATGATGATAATTAAAAACAGATTTTTGATTGAATGAGGAAGCAAAAGAAGGGAAGGGGATTCAAATGAATTTAAAATATTTTAAGAACATAAATATTAAACTACATAGGGTGGATGAGAATAATAGAAATTGAATAATTAACTTGCATTAAAACAGAATTACAAAGAAAGAGACTTACAAAATTACAAAAACGAAGAACACGAAATTAAGTGAAAACAAAGAGAGGAGGAAAGGTCTCTCAAGTGAAAACTTGAGTATGGAAGATACTCCCAAGCCTTTGGAAAGGCCTTGGTCATTCCAATATGTTCTCCTCTCTTCTGAAATGCCAACCCCTCTCAAGGAGAGAAGGGGAGAGTATTTATAGCCCAAGGAGTGGACTGTTTACATTCCAGCAATACCCCTCCACTTGGCTCGCATATATGGACATCATGACAGACGAATCTCGAGATATCTCCTTATTAAAAGTTGTATATAATAAAGTTGTCCGACTACTCTCAAAATTTGGAGTCATTTGTACTTAAGGATCAAACGTTATGGCCAGTTGATTAAACAAAGTAAAATTGTCCATTTCAATCCAGTCTTTTTGAAGTCCAGAATGTGAAAGGGTTTTTGAATATGAATATGCCTTCAAATACGAATGGGTTATTAAACAAAGTCGTTCACCTATATCTAATCTTTCACACTGCAAAATATCATCTCTATTTGATGCTTACATCATAAGATATGTCATGCATACTATACTGATTTTAATTCTCGTCCAGAATGGTGGGCTGGACTTCAACGCTTCATTTGGACCCCTTGTACTTGGATTTGGGCCTTAAAATTTTTATCCAAGATGACATGTAGTGTACCACGAATTATGGTGGAGAGTTAATGTTTTTGGACTTCTGTATTGATCCCAGTAAATCAATCTTCAAGGCTGGTCCAGTTTGTTCACAGATTCTTTGGTCTTGTTTGTGAGGACCATATGACCCTTCAAATGGAAGAATTGGCTCATGGTACCTTCTAATGAAATGTTTTTTTATTGAAATTAGAATACTAAAAAATAATAACCACACAATTTGGATCAGTATAGTGATAGTTATTATTAAAACATTAAACTGACTCAATTGGACTACTTCTAAAAATGCTCAAAAATTATACTTAATATTAAAACATTAATATTTCACACAAATTATGCACATTACCTATGGGGGTGATGAGTTGTTGGAAAAATGTGGAGAAAACCACGTGGGAACAAAAATACTTATCACCAACAAGGGAGTGGCGAAATCTAAAAAAAGTCAACAAAAGGGGGAAATAAAACCTAATCTAGGCTTCATGAGGAAGCTAGTGACCTTTTTCCCACTGGCTCTACTGATCAGTGATGCCCTAGTCTTCAGCTTCATGACTCACTTACTCTATTAATACTCCTTACTAGAAACTGATTTGAACCTCCCACAGCCTCCCTCTACCCTGGTTGGGCCCGCCTGGTCATACAGGCCTCCTCCTTCACCGGTAGTGACCACCTGAACCAGCTGCCATCCTCCTTCCAGCCGTGACCACTCCTCTACTAGCATCTCTAGGTCAGGCATGCCTGATACCTCCATCATCTCCCCCTAGTCAATTGCGGGTCAACACCTCTGCTCACGGTGAGCACCGTCACCGAGATCCTGTAGGTCACACCCCAGAGTCACCTCCCTCCAATGATTCAGCTGAACCCCGAGCCCTCTTGAGGTACTCGTCGTTGGACCATCGTCATGTGGCTGACCTCCACTATGTAGCCAGATCCAACCCAAACCATAGTGACACTGCCCTCCTGTGATCGTCCACCCAAGATTCACTCGCAACCACTACCTCCACTCACTGGTCTCCCTCCTCCAGTCGGTATCCCTCCCGCAAGACACCCAGGACCACCTCCACACCCACGACCATCCCTGCATGTGTAGGTTGTACCCCTATATCGCCCTCCTCTGGTTCAAATGGGTGACCCAGGCTTGAGGTACCCCCACAAACCACCCTGCCCATCTTGGATCTACCCAGATCGGACCCCAACTGGGTTCTTCCCACCTAGTATGGGCCTACACAGGCTTGGGCAGATCTGGCCATCCCAGAACAGGTTGAAGCGAGTCTGTCTAACCTAGAACAGCCTTGTATGGGCTTTTCTCGACCCAAAATGGGCCTATAAGGGGTCGGCCCAACCCGAATTGGCCCTACGTAGGGTTTCGGAGCCCGAGTAATTATTAATATAATCAAAAATTAATTTAATTAAATTTTTATTGAAAAACTAATACTAATTTTATTATTTACAAAATTATTAATTTAATTTTAGGATAAAAAAATAAATTAATCGTTAAACCAAATGAGAATTAAATAAATTATTTGAATTTAAATAATCCATTTAATTTATTTAAATGTCACCGTGCTCAATTTAATTTTATCACACTTATTTTACAGGCTGATCGGTCTTGAGAAATTGAACAAACCTATGTATATCTGGTTTATTTTATTTTATTATTTATTACATGTGTGTGATGTTTGTAATAAGTAGTCGACACATTTTCATTTTTCTTTTTTAATATGTATAAGAGTTTGGGTGACCATATAATAGTTAGTTAACTATATTTTACACTCCCAAGATCCCCTTTCCCACATACGATTATTTTTGTACTATGACAAGGACAGTGTAAGTTGGGGACCACGTCAAGTCGAGGTGAAATCCAGATGAGAAATATACACACTGGACGGGGATTAGCTGCATCATGAGTCAAGCTATGACTCAGGTATGATACCTATAGGTCATGGTTGATCTATTGAGTTTAAAAGGATCAACCAATATTAGATGCTCAAGACAGATTGGGTAATTTTATTTCTTTTATGCATTATTTATTATTTTATGCATTTGTATGATAACAGACAACACATAAAATAATAAATAGTAAAATATATAAATATGCGATGAATGTTTTTTATATTAATATTTAGTTATGATCATGATAAAATAGAATGAACAGATTAATAGAAATGGATTACATTCATCGAAAAAATATTAAAAACCCTTATAAAAATATTAAGTCGCAAACACCTTCCACCATTTGAATTTGAACAAAACTGGGTGTATGGGGTTCTCGTCAGCCATAGTTGAGGGCGAATCCTACTACTAGGTAGTTCTTATGAGAATGATGAGTTAACTTAACTGAAGTTGGGAGAAAAGGAGTAATCATAGATAGATTGTTGCAACTTTAGAGGCAAGCATTGAATAAATCAAGTTTATGATTTTAGAAGTTGGGTCTTCACACAACAGATAAAGGAATCATGAATTAATATGGTTGGTCAGTCAAAATCCTACCTTGAACTCTCTAATTAGTGGCATA
Organism: Viscum album; assembly: GCA_963277665.1. Classification (NCBI taxonomy): domain Eukaryota; kingdom Viridiplantae; phylum Streptophyta; class Magnoliopsida; order Santalales; family Viscaceae; genus Viscum; species Viscum album. The sequence goes on along the minus strand of OY728138.1, from coordinate 47,922,858 downwards.
GCCATAACTTGTAGACTATGGTGAGAGGTTCAAGGATCCTTTCTACTAAAATACTCAAGTGACATAGTATTCTGATTTTAGTACAGAGGGTTGTTAGAGTTTGATAAAATAGTAGGAGACATTTAATGATTTAATTAATTAATCAATAATGTCTAAATCAGTAATCAAGATAAAAGTACAATCTACTGGATTTTTTTATAGAAAATTGGAAATTAATACCACAAGTACACTGCAATAATTATTAGATAAAGAACATATCCAAACTAGCATGAGTTTCCAAAAAGTAGTACAGGAGCTTGCACAAATTACTATATAGGAAATCCAAGGTGTTAGTGTCCTCGATACCTTTTAATCCACCTCAAGAAGCAAGGGAGTAAAAATTCATACAGAAGACTCATTTATGATGCATATGATGATTATTTCATAATGTTATCATTAACGTCTGATGTGAGTTGTGGATACAACATTGGGACATGAATGTTTTTACATGTTTTCTCATATCTGAGAAACTTATGAGGATAAAGTAAAGCACATATATAAATAGGTTATACTTACACTAGATATTTTTAGATTTAAATATGCATCACGATCTTTCAATGAATCCCTTTCTCATATCATTTTCACCCATTTACTCTAGTTTCTTTTAAGATTACAAAAAAATAGTATAGAGAAAATACTTTTTTAAATTTTGGGTAAGGTTCACCAAGAAATATGAACATTAAATAAAGATTAATCTTTAGTTATTATGGAAAAAAGATGAAAGATGAGTAAAAAAGGCCAATATAAAGAGCAACACCAAAGGTACCTTCACAATGTCCTTCAAAGAAAAGAGGTATTAAATAGGAGGTTATTTTATTTTCATATTTTGAAATAAATCTATAGAAGTTTAAATGTTATAAATTGAAATAAAGAAGAAAGTAATTGCTTCTTATTTAGGTATATTCATAAATTGTAAGTGATGTTTTTGTTATACTTTTTGGGTATTGAATACAATATGCCTATTACATATGTGTATTTAAATATGGTAACCAATTAAGTATAGAAACATTATTAGAATTAAGGTGTGTTCTTCAATCAGATGAGAATGGGTGATTCCTAAGTTAGCGGTGAGAAGCAAACAACTTCTAATTTCCAAGTAAATGGTTCTAGTTAAACTTTTGTTAAGTATTACCAAAACATTTATCTCATGTGTTTTTTGGACACAAAGAGACATTATTCCAGTTGTGAAATGAATGATGTTTGTGGTGTCTGATACTCAACCAATAGTTCAATAATGCATGAATCATTAGCAATACCTAATGAATACAAAATATAATACTTATATACCCAGTTATGGCAAGATAATTCTTTGACAAGTAAAACTAAAAGTGGATGTCAAGGATATACCCAGTATGGTATTTAGAATCAATGGAGATAAACACCTTAGGTATTATATACATATATACTTATTTAGTTTGGACAAAGAAACCATTATAAATAAATTTACACCACAAAAATTTTGGAATTAGTTTAGCTAGAGAGCATGAACTATTCCAAGCACAAGATAGTGGTAAATATACTTCATTTGATTCCTTTAAGTTCTTATTAAGGAATATAAAATTAAGTTATGTTATATTGATGGTAAGAAGATATAATATTCTTTAGGCTGGTGTGCATAAGAATATCTTAACCAAGCATTCATTAATCATTATAATGTAGCATGGAGTAATTCCTAAATGCACATTACCTCATCCACATCAAAGTTATGATGCTAATAAGGAGGATCAATGATGAGACTTACATGTTAATATTGAAAAAAATGTATCATGGAGTAATTTCTAAATGAAATTTTTCTTATACACATCAGAGTCATGATGTAAGTAAAAGGATTATTAATGTCAAAACTAAAATGCATTGTAAATAATTATATTATATTCAAGACATGCATCATAAATAATGATGTTACCCCACAAAAAAAGTACCAAATATCATAAAAAATAGATAACATATGAATTATAGTATGATGGAAATCCATTATGCCATAAGAATATGTGTTTTTATGCACATAGTTTGTTAAGATATAAAAAAATTGCATCAAGAGAAACAAAATGTGTATCTAAAGTAGTTATCTTAAAGTTTTCTAATGATAATACTTAAATCCCTAAGATAGAAAAGAGATGGTCAATTTATAGACTATATTTATATATAAGGGTGAACATATCTATTTGAGATAGCGGGGGCCAAATTGACTTGGGTTTAGTCAATGCCAAATACGCACAAGAAGTTAGCATAGGGACAAGTTCTACAAGAACATGTAGAAAGAGAATGTTCTAGAGACACATACTTCATAGAAAGGATGGAACCATAGTGATGTTTTTATATTCACCATGGCTGGTGATGGATTATTCATTGAGAATAATAATTCCTACAAGTAATCAGTATATGAAAATTAGCTAATATTGATAAGATAAATTAAAATTCAATAATGGATTCCATGCATCAAAGTACAGGGGGCTTATTATTTTGAATACATCGGTGGGTATTCAAGTGAGATTATACATGGGTGGTATAAGCATGGTTCCAATGAGGCTCGATTGGTAATACTAATTCATTATTCCTAAATCCATTAAAATTTTACTTTTTATAGCTATTTTCTATGATCATTTTATTATGCATTGGATTTCAAGACCATCAATCATGGAAGCCGTCTATATGATGTAACCAGAAAGGGATGGTGACATCATAGAATACCAATAATAAGTGTAAATTAATAAAATTCAATTTTGGATTAAAGTAAGCAATAATGTCTTAAAACATTCATTTAGAATGAATCTTTGTCATATGTCTACAAGAGGTTAATGGGTGCACCATTGTTTTCCAAGTAAAATATATTTCGTAACATGTGAAAAACAACTATTGGTCTTGAAACTAATTAAGACCAGAAGGAAATAATATCTCCAGAGAATAACTTGAAGTATTAACCTATATTTTAGGGGACATATTCTACTAAGGTAGATCTAAAGGTTTCTAGACCAAGTCAAAGTATATATACTGAAAATGTATTGAAAAATACTAGTTGAAACAATTTGAGATATAATTTTTTCCAATGTCACATGGCATAAATCTCCCCAAGAAGATATGTACAGAACATAGGAGGAGATTAATGTGGTGAGTTTAATTCCATACACCTCTAATATGGATCAATAATGTATTCCATGGTATGTATAAGAAATGATATTACCAACATATACTTTATGGTAGAAAAATATCAGTTATATCTATAAGAACTATAAGGGATGCAACCATAATAGTCCAATTGCACTTGAAGAAGTACAAAGGATATATACCTGGTATGTGGAGAGGAAGGAATAATATTTAAAAGGGGCACAAACTAGTCTTCATTTAGATCAATATGATCTTATATCACAGTCAGGCTAAGGTAATGAGCGATACAAGCTCATATAAGCTAGTGGTATCCATACCTACAAATACCAAGTGTGTTATGACTTCTAAAGAAGCTAAAGAAGCAGTGTATAAAGCGCAATGATTTATTATAGTTTTTGGAATTACACCTAGTAAGTAAAGTTTTTTCATAATATCATTATGATAATTCTATTACTAGTACTAGCCAAGATGTCAAGTTTAGACAGTGGAAAAAAGGATATATACTTGGGTTTTATATCTCTTGAGGATTCTTACTCAAGGAGGTGAGGTTGAACATAACATAATGTCCACACATTAGAGATATGGAAGACCTAGAAACTAAATCCATGACTCATCAGAAACATGATCTTTATCATGTGAGAGCTAACAAGGGTAGTTATAAAGTTGGATCTAGTGCAAGTGGGAGTGTTGTAATAGTGGGTTCCCTAGAACCAACTTGATCGGTACTTTTTAATTACCATACCATGCATACAATGAGTTATTAATGATCTAAACTTATCATTATAGTGTAGATGTTTCTGCATCCACTAATGAAATGGTAATGCAATAGATTAATTGTCATATCAAAAGGTTATAGCAGTTCACAAGCTATAATGAGAACCTCGAGATACTATGACATTAATCTAAAACAAATGTCATGTGGTCAAGATACATCATACTAACTAGACACAGTTGATTTATCACTATCAGGTGTTGGGGCTTTATAAGCATTGATATTTCTTCTCATGAAGTTTGCACTTAATGATCTCAAGTAGATGAGATCATGAGGATAGACTCTCCAATAGGAACACCACATGTTTAGGTTTCATTGGTTATTCCTATCTACTAAACTATGTATTGGTCTCCTGACTTGATATCACTATCAATGTGTTTCATTTGATCATGTACTCTAATACAAGGCAAAAACTATGATAATGAATTCATGGTAAGGTAGATTTTGTTGGGTGATTCATTGGTGGCATGAAATTGGTTGAATGATCAAGATAGAATTTGTCACTTTTGAGTTGAGGAAGTAATATCTCGGACCTAATTGATCAGGATGGTAGTACCTTCATAAATCCTTAGACAAGGTAGTATAAGGTAAGTATGTATATCTTGTGAAATAAACAATAAAGAAAGAAAGGACCATGAAACAAGTGTGTGTCCTACTTTACGAGATATCTAAAGACAAAGAGATTATATTACATAGTGTGTATTCATAGGATGGTTATTGTTGCTATGACTATTCATTATCTCTTTAGGGGCCTTGATGGGTTGCTAGAATATTCTCTTGGTTTGTGAATATTATTCACTACTATTGAGATAAGGTTTTAGAGGTTTACACATAATAGTGTATTCAAGAATCAGCTATATTATATTGAATAGGAATATCAAACAGTGTGGGTTCCACCATAGGGTTCTGAGAGTTTTCCAAGTAATCGATCACCAAAAAATAAATAAATTTACAATTATTTGAGTGTAAAATAATTATATTGAATTTATTTATTAAATTTATTTACAAAAAATTAAATAAATACATGAAAAATATTATACGAACGAATATTATTATTCAATGTTCATTTAATATTAGCAGGAATTATGATTCGATTTGAGGACTTCGGTTTTATCACATAATGTATTTATTATATATTACATGTATGTGATAAAAATATAAATGAAAATATTATGCAGTTAGTTCATCATCACTTTTCATTTATTGCTTATTTAGTGGACATTTTATTTCTACGGGTCGGGGAACCCTTCCGAGTATTTTGAGCCTCCTACTATATAACCAGGAGAGAGGCACTCATTCCATGCATTGTTAATCCCAATGGAATGAGAGCCCCTCTATCCTCCCTCTTTCTAGAGAGATAAAGTCTCTCTTCAAGTGATCAATCCAAGAACGCATTTGATAGATCGAGGTGATCGTCGTGACGCTAAAGGATTCATTGGAGCTCTGTGCTGGCACCTAGAATTCGATGAACAGTAAGCGAGCAGATTCTTAGAGCATGTGTGGATGATATAGATGAGTTCGACTTTGGATCCTTCGAGCAATGGTCACCAGCAGCGAGATATAGTCAAGTGTGCTTCAATTAGAACAAGGTAATTATTTGGTTTAATTTGTGTGCTTATTGAATTCATGCAAGATTCTCATACCACTATCGGGTCTCAGATCGCTGAAGATGAAAAGTTCTGTCATTCCGATGATGAAATTTTTTAAATCCCTGACTCACCAGCTTTTGCTGAATGCCCTGGTACCAAAAAGGTATCTATACACAACAGATGTTTCCACATTAGATATCACAATAGAGGCTAGATGATAAAACCAACTATAATATTTATATATATATTGCATGAAACACACGCTAATCATTCACAATGCTGGAAAAAATTCAATACCATAAAGAAAAGGGGAAAATAAGAACCTGATTTCCTAAAAGTAAACAAACCTAGACAACTAATGATGATGATGACTCCTCAATGAAAAACTTATGCCATGAAATCCACTTATTTCTATCACATATGGGAACCCCTAATCTCCTCCTCCACTGATTCAGTGTCCATCGTGATCACCATTATACAACCTATCATTTTCATTATACACAACACATGTGGAAAAAATGACCCTACAAGGGAGATTATAAACATACTCAATAGGATTTCTTGAAATCACAAAGGATAAATAGAAATATTGGTTGGCTCAAAACCAAAAAGGTAAGAAGAAACCCATATATTATTTAAAGGTGGAGTGTTGTCCCCGTAAATGTAATGGTGGGAAACTATAAGGGGGGTTAATTATAGTCGCAAAGACAATATATAATTTTCATCCCACTCAAGTATTCAGTTGATTAAAAGATACAGTTTTTGATCAAATCAGAGTTTCAAAGTATAAAAACAACCAAAAATAAAAACTAATGGAAGATAAACACTTAACTGATATAATAATATATGTAGTGGAAATAAAACCAATGCACAAAGTAATGAAAAAAATCATGGAGTTCAGGATAACAATCCACAAACCCCTAAAGGATATTATTAATGAAAACACTTCCTATAAAGGGAAGTATTCACTTTTAGACCAAAGCGACAGGTGGATCTTTATACCAAATCCAGGGTATCTAAGTTCCAAAGAACTGGAACATTGTCGATTGTAGTCCCGTAAGAAGGTATAAATTTCTAAATCTAAAACTTCTTCGATTATGTATTAGAAGAAAACAATTCAACCCCAAGATCCTCTTTGATTTATCCTTGTTTAGTAGCAAGTCCAATCCCTTGGACTTTATGAAACTCTAGTTGTTCAGAAGCTAACGGGTTCTAACATTGGAATGTCATCAATCTCGAAGGATTTGAAGATGCCTAGACCCAAAATCTCATTGACCATAAGGGATCAGGAGTAAAACAATTACATAGTAAATAAGCTATTTATAAGAAACTCTTACATAATGGTAGCTCCTAGTGAACAATTGAAAATAATTACAATGATCGGAAGCGCTTAGCGACAATACGATGATTTCACAACTTCAAGAAAAACATTAACTCTTTTAGTAGTATTGATATTCCATTTCCATGTGTTACCACCAGCCCCCCTCACTTCATTTCTTATTCCAATTTCCTTCCACTCTTCACTTGAGCGGCATTGAATCCCTTTCTTTTTATATATAACACAAACTTAATGTTATTTGTATATGTTTATATTTTTTATAAATAGATGTTTTTTTTGTTTCACAAGCTATTACGTCTCGTGAAAATGTATGGGCAGGGGGTACTAATTGTTTTTAAATCCCAAAGCATGTGTTTTGTGAATTTTTTGTTTGTTTTATTAAATTTTTAATAGTCTTGGGTTTGTAAATGTTTTGTTTTTTTTTGTTTTGTAATTGTTTTAAAACATAAAACATTTTTTTGCACAATTTGTTTTTTATTGATTTATTAGTTATTTTTAAAACATTTAGCACATGTTATGTGATTTTTTTATTATGATTTTAGTAGTTTTTGAGTTAATATTTTTTTTAAAAAAATTGATATTAATTTTTTAACACATAACACATGTTATGTGTTCTCTATACTTCTTATAGAGTTTTTAAAACATTTTTGGCTATATTAAATGAAGATAACATATGTTATCTAACTTTGTTTTTTTTAAATTTAATAGTTTTGATTTAACAGTTTTCACTATTTTTAAATCACAAAAAACATGTTCAATGAATTTGCTTACTATTTTTAATTTTTTTTAATAATTTTGAGTTCACAAAAGTTTTTTAAAAATGTTTTAATGTTTAGTTTTTTAATACAAAAAGTATGTTTTATACCTTAAATAACAATTATTCAAATTTTAAATGTTTTAATTTTTTTCAAATCAAAGAACATGTGTTATGTGGTTTTGTTTCTTGTTTTTTTATTAATTTTAATAATTTTATGTTTATATATGTTTTTGGAAAAAATAAACATTTTATAATTATTTTTTTAAAACAAAAAATATTTTTTTGTGGTTTCCTTTCTTGTGTTTTGTCTTTTACATTTTTTAATATTTAATTATTAAAATTCTTTTTAAAAAATTATAAATTTTCATGAAACTTAACAATAACTTATTTTTAAAAGAAAATGTATTCATTTTTCATTTTCTAATGTATATATTTTAGGATTCAAAGTTTATCGAAGATGGTTTTGTAGCAACAAATGTTGATTTTAATGGGACTATGTGTCCAATTTCTGTATAAAAAATCAAAATCTAGATTTATTTTTATAAACCCCTAAAATAAAATGATGATATTTTTTTATTTTGGTTTTGAAAATTTTTGTAAACAATGTAATTTATGACGATTTCAATGATAAATTTTATTTAATTTATGTAATCATCTACAATTAGACAAAGACGACTCAGTGATATTGTACGTAAACTTTTGGATGGTGGCCAGGGAGATCGAGAGCTTCCCTCTCTTCTTTCATGGTGATTAAGACACAATCAATGAGATGGTGTCTCATTTGGATGATTATTTTGATCTATCATAGGTTTTTGTTGGACCTTCAAAGAAAGTGAATTTGGGATCCGACTTGGGTGATGTGCTTTTACCTTCTACTGTCAAACAGGATGCAACAAGAGTCAAACTCGCTTCTCTCTCTATGAAAAAGGTTGATTGGAGGATAGATGGGGATCTAAAAAATCCTCAAGCATCGTGGCTAGCTGTGAACAACAGGTTTTTCCAGGCCCTCGTAATGAGTCGATGCTTGCACGTAGTCATATTTTGAGGAATGGTGCCTTTACATTTGTTGAAACAAACCCGAAGTTCTTTGAAGACTGGATCGCAGAATGTCAACACTCCATCATTGCATGAATCACCCCATTTGTGAGGAACAACTCCTGGAAGATCGAACATCTGAGAATGCAACTTTTACAGTTTTGGGGTTTTGATGGACGGTGCATGGTATATATCGGTATGGGTTACTTTCACATCACATTCCCTTCGCATGACCTTAAGTTAAAGTCTCAGTGTTCTGGTTTTGTGAATCTCAGACCAAGGGTCCTGAGATTCCAATATTGGGACCCATAGTTTAATCCATCTCAATCTATGAACAATGTGGATCGGTCTTGGATCCAAATTAAAGGTTTGAGTTTGTTTTTTTGGCACCCAGACATCCTGTGGGATATCGCCTCAACTGTGGGATCTCCCATTATGCTTGATAAAGGAACTTAGTTGGCCAAATTCAAATATTATGCTCTGGTTTTGGTTGAATTTGATCTCAGTTTCACTTTGGTTGAATTAGTATTTGTGGTTTTTGGAGAGTTTAAGTTTGAACTAGGAATAGAGTATGAATATGTGTCGGACTTTTTTTTAATTGCATGTCAATTGGGCATGTTAGAGATAATTGTCGATGGGGCTTGAGGTGCCCCAACTATAGGAAGTCTGGTCATCGAGTTGAAGATTGTAAATCCAAGATGCCCACTTATGTTGGCAACAATGCTGTAATGAATGTCGCACCTATGGGAATGGAAGATAGACTAGGAAGAAATGGTGCATCTGATTTTGGATCTCATTCACACTCCTTTGCTGATGTGGTTACTGCCCATCCTGGACATGGGAACCATGATGCCTCTGTTAAGGCAAGCAGGGGTGTTCCAGGTGTGGGAAATTTTCAGTCCAATATTGTGGGTTTTTTTGATCTTGGATGGTGAACTTGATGCTCGACCAATGGAACAGGGCACTCAGGGATTTTCTCCTCTTGTGCATGAACCCTCTTGTGTTGAACCAGGTGCAGGTTGGAATGCCCCAACAACTTCTTCATATGGTGAAATATCATCAGTGGCTAGCAGTGGTCAGCTGGACAGGGGTGGTCCAGATGCAGCAATGCAACAGGGTGGTCACCTGGTTAGGGATGGTTCATATGTAGTAATACAACAGGCAGAGGGTTGTTTAGCTGCGACATTGCAACAGGTGGCTGGAAGTGGTTGGCTAGATAGGGTGGTTCAGATGCGGCATTACGAAAGGTGGAGCAGGATGCTCAAGGTGTGGTTCCATCAGTGATTCTTCCCTCTATTCAGGGGGACCAATTGGCCAGTAGAGGCTTGGTTTTTGGATTTGACGCAAATGTAAGTGGTCGTATGATATGGTCGGGAATAACATACTAGGGGCTGGTAGGTGAGGATAAATCATTTGATGAGGCAGCGATGCAAGAATTTGTTGATCAGTAGATCCTTCATGAACAGATGATTGTCTCAAGAGCTATAAAAGGTATGCATAAAATAGATGCAGATGCGACTTTGCGATCTTTGTCTAAGTCTCCCTTGACTTAGGATCAATCAATGGTGTGTGAGGACACTCGGGGAGTAAGGGCTAAGCATGAGTCTTCGATTAAAGGCAATAAAATATTAGTGGATGAAGATGGTTTCCAATTGGTCATCCCTCGGAAATCAAAAACACGAGTCCCAATCTCAAACTGCGTCGGTTCCACCCGCTCTGATCCAAATACAGACCGATCCAGTTAACAAGAATTTGCAGGTTTCCCCCTACAGGTTGAGTGTCCAAGTTCTAAGAATGTGTGGTGGTCTTATCCACCCCATTTTACTGATCTCATGAAAAATGAATATGTTTCCTTTGGCAAGGCCTTAGACGAATAATGTGATATTGCATGGGTAAAAAATTATCATATCATAACTCTAGAGGTCCAGGAAGGTGAAAGGCCCACTAAAGTCCTCAATAAGGAATCAACATATTGGTTCTTCTCGCAACTTGAAGTCCTTTTTGTAATGATGAAGCCAAAGATACTCAACTTCAATGATTATTTAACAGTTCAGAAATTGTTATCCATAAATATTAAAGATGGATTCTGATCCAATCCAAAATTGAAATTTCAGGATGAATCTTGAAAATTCAGGATTTGTTCTACTCTAGAAGAATTCTCCGAATCATTATTGGATGAAGAGTATGACGTCCCATAAAGGGAAAAGATATGACAGAGAGGTCGACATTCAAAGGGAAAAGAGAAATTTCCTAAGAATTTGAGATCTAGAGTGTGTAGGGATTGACTTTTTTATTTTCTCATCTGAGCTTTTTATGTCTTGTCTGGTCCACCACATTTCTTGTATGATTTAATTTTATTAATAAATTTGGGATCACAGGTTAATAATATTTTTATTCTATTTCGTGATTCAAAATTTTAAATAAAACTATTAATTTCTTTTTTATTTAAAAACTCTGATGAGTGGATTTTTTTTGAGAAAAGATAAGATATATTACTGATCAAGCAAACCAGGCCTACAAAGCCAATCAGGAAACGAGTCCACCCAACAATGACCACCCCAAGATTTCTCAAAACGAGTCAAACAATGAGCTTCCAGATTCCCTCCTCGCTTGATAAAAGAAAATTTGCATGTAGCAAAGCCTTCGATTAATGACCATATCTTCCTCAAGATAAGTCCATACGGTTGAGATGCATCGTCCTTCGAGGCTAGATCATTCACCACTTCGAGGCAGTCGGATTCCACCAAAACCTTGAGCCACTTTTTTGAATGGGAAAGAGTGATCCCATGGAGGATGGCGGGGGCCTCCGCCACCACAGGGCTCCATGAGAAAGACACAGCCCGACACTAAGCTTCCACAATCTGGCCAAAAATATTATGAGCAATGAATCCAATACCGACCCTGGAATTAGCAGAGACAACGACATCTGTATTGATCTTTATGAAACCCTTAGCGGGGGAGACCAACAAGGAGCCGGCTGTCGAGTGTTGCCCAAAGGAGGCACTGGATCGTTATTCTTCCAACCGTTCATCCATTCCCTAGCCCTATCCACCCAAAGACGATCATGGGTCACCTTCATTTGGAAAATGCGATCATTTCTTCGAGTCCACACTAACCAAGCAATTGTGTAGATCAACCTCACCGCTCTCGGTTCAAGAGAAGCCACCCATTTAATCATATTTTGGACCAGCCCAATTGAAAGATCAAAGAACAAACTAAAATCCGGTTTCCAAGCCTTCCACACCCCTTCCGCCCCACGGCAGGAAAGAATTGCATGCAACGAGGATTCCACCTCCTAGAGGCACAACAGACAGGTGTCATCCTCCACCAAATGTTGCCGCACCAAAAAGTCACGGGTTGGGAGAACCCCAAAGCAGACCTTCCACCAAAAAAATTTCACCTTAGGGGGGACAGTGAGCGCCCAGATAATCTTCCATCGATTATCAGGAATGACCTGAGCCAATCCTTGGACCCACATTTTGTAACCCGAACAGACAAAATATCTGCCATGAGACTCCCTGGTCCAGCAAAGCCGGTCCCTGCCCATCCTTGGTGTGAGAGGAATACTTAGGAATAGTTGACAGTCAACCTCATTAAACCAGCTGAAAAGCTTCCCGCGATCTCAGTCCTCAAGCGAGTCATTGATCAGATCTCGTACCCTTGCATCTTCGAAACCAGGAATAATAGTCGAAGAGACCTTATGGTTAATGCCACTTGCCAGCCAGGAGTCCTTCCAAACAAGAACATTATGCCCATCCGTAATTCTCTAGACACAACCCATGTCAAGGGGGGATTTTGCGCCCCAGATGTTTTTCCACAAAAAACTCGTCCTTGGCTCCAATTGGACATGCAAGAAGTCAGAATGAGGAAAATATTTTGCTCGCAGAACCTTTGATAACATGGCATATGGACGGAACTAATTAAAATGTTCACATAATATTAGAATATTAAAAAATACTAAGAAATCTAGTCTGATGGTCATGAGGTTTGGTGGACTGTTTGGACACGTGACAGTCGTGATGACCCGTGATTTATCCGAACACCGGTGGCGATGTAGCGGGATTGAATAAGACTCTTAAATGATAAATTAAAACAAAAAAAAATGTGTGGCCACGGATCCACTCCTGCAATTCATAAATACCACACCGCATTCGGAAAATTTGGGGTGGGGGGGCATTTTTTTTATGAAAATGGGTCAGTGTAGCGCCACTTGAATTGGCGCTAATGGCAAAAAACGCCATAGCGCCACTTCAAGTGGAGCTAACCGGAAAACCGGTAATAATTGGTCAGCGCCACTTGAAGTGGCGCTGATACCATTAGGATAAAAGGATCAGCGCCACTCTGAAGTGGCGTTGATCCCTTATCCTTATGCTGATCAGTGCGACTTCAAGTGGCGCTGATCTCCACCCGCAGCTATAAAACCCCCCTCCCCCCTCCTCCTCTCCTCATTCCCTCCCCCTCCTCCTATCCTCATTCCCTCCACTCCTCTCCTCATTCTCCCTCTTCCCTCTCTCCATTCTCCCTCCTCCGTCTCCCTCATCCTCATCCAACTGAGGATCTTTTTGCAAATTTAATGTTCTGCAAATTCGAGGTAAGTTTTTATTTACATTTCTTTAATATTTTAAATTGTGTATTTAATTGTTTAGTTAATGTAATTAGATTATGGAATTTGTTTTGAATTATTTTTAAGTATCAAATTATTTAATTGTAATTTGTTATTTAATACATTCTAATTAGTTAATAGTAGTTAAATATTTGTAAGTAATTAAATAATTAATTGTAATTAGTTAATTAGTCAATTTTAATTAGTTAATTAATAGTAAATATTTAAGTAATTGTAATTAGTTAATTGTAATTAGTAAGTAGTTAATTTTAATTAGTTAATTGTAATTAGTAATTAGTTAATTGTAATTACTAATTAGCTAATTGTAATTAGTAAGTAGTTAATTTTAATTAGTTAATTGTAATTAGTTAATTAGTTAATTGTAATTAGTTAATTAATGAATTCTAATTAGTTAATTAGTTAATTATAATTAGTTAATTAATGAATTCTAATTAGTTAATTAATGAATTCTAATTAGTTACTTAATGAATTCTAATTAGTTACTTTCTAATTAGTTACTTAATGATTTCTAATTAGTTACTTAATGATTTCTAATTAGTTAATTAATCATTTCTAATTAGTGAATTAATTAATAATAATTAGTGAATTAATTAATAATAATTAGTGAATTAATTAATAATAATTAGTGAATTAATTAATAATAATTAGTGAATTAATGATTTGTAATTTGGTAATTAATTAATTCTATTTAGTTAATTAATTATAATTAGTGAATTAATTAATTATAATTAGCTACTTAATGATTTCTAATTAGCTAATTAATGAATTGTAATTAGTTAATTAATTAATTATAATAGTAGTTAATTAATTATAATTAGTGAATTCATTAATTATAATTAGTGAATTAATTAATTATAATTAGTGAATTAATTAATTATAATTAGTGAATTAATTAATTCTAATTAGTGAATTAATTAATTGTAATTAGTGAATTAATTAATTGTAATTAGTGAATTAATTAATTATAATTAGTGAATTGATTAATTCTAATTAGTGAAATAATGATTTCTAAGTAGCTAATTAATGATTTCTAAGTAGCTAATTAATGATTTATAAGTAGCTAATTAATTAATTAATTGTAATTATTGAAATAATTAATTGTAATTAGTGAATTAATTAATCAATTATATTTCAACTTAATTAATCAATTATAAGTCGACTTAATTAATCAATTATAAGTCGACTTAATTAATCAATTATAATTAAGTATTCTAAGTAGCTAATTAATTAATTGTAATTAGTGAAATAATTAATTGTAATTAGTGAATTAATTAATCAATTATATGTCAACTTAATTAATCAATTATAAGTCAACTTAATTAATCAATTCTAATTAGTTAATTAAGTATTCTAAGTAGCTAATTAATTAATTATAATTAGCTAATTAATTAATTGTAATTAGGGAAATAATTAATTGTAATTAGTGAAATAATTAACTGTAATTAGTGAATTAATTAATCAATTATATGTCAACTTAATTAATCAATTATAAGTCAACTTAATTAATCAATTCTAAGTCAACTTAATTAAGTAATTTTAATTAGGAAATTAATGAACACTAATTATGTAATTAATGAACACTAATTAGGCAATTAACTAAATTTAAGTAGGTAATTCTACTTAGGTAGTTAATTAAATCTACTTAGGTAGTTAATTAAATCTACTTAGGTAGTTAATTAAATCTATTTAGGTAGTGAATTAAATCTAATTGGGTAATCAATGAAATCTAATTGGGTAATCAATGAAATCTAATTGGGTAATCAATGAAATCTAATTGGGTAATCAATGAAATCCAATTGGTGGTTTAACTAATTAGCGAAGTAGTTTAACTAATTAGCGAAGTAGTTACATTAATTAGCGAAGTAGTTACAGTAATTAGTGAAGTAGTTATATTAAGAATTGTTTATATAATATATATTTGCATTCCATTCTAAGTATGATAATTTATTTAGTTTGTCATCTACCTTGACCTCAGTTTGTAATTGTAGTTATGAACTTGAATTTAGTAGTTTAATATATTTTTTACATATTAAGTGTTAGAGTTGTCATGAACTAAAATTCTTGCTTGAGTAAAGTATCCACGGATAGAGGGGCTTTGGGTCGGACCACCTACTTTCCTGGAGGCTTGCCTTGTCTAGGAAAGTGAATGGGGTTGGCTATCTGTCGCTCCAGGCTTATTCATGTTGAGTTTTTCAAGTTCAGATAACTCTATGCTTTTACATGACGTGTTCATGTACCTCATCCATATGATTTATGTGGATATGTATGAATATGTTTGACTTACTATTTTTGGGTAAATAACACAAACTTGTGGGTTGTGTAAAGCGAGTTACACATCAATATGGTTTGAACATATTGATTTGGTGGAGGGACTAGGATTCCAACATAAATTATATAAATTCTAAAAGCATGTAAACATAATTAGACTGTTTGATCATATGTGATTAATAACGAAGGTTTATTTTAGATAAAAAAGATGGATGCTTATATTTATTGAAACTGACAAATAATTGAGACGGAACAAGGATGTAGTTATAGTATACAACCAGAAGCTGTTGTAATGCTTGGAGGCTGTACAACTTTGGGAACTCTTCAAAGGAAAATTCATCGAAAGTTGAAACTGACGAGTAACCAAGTGATAGAATCTATCATATACAGACATCTACAATATGTTGATAGATTTTGGCATGTGGCCTATCCGATTACTGATGATGAAGAATGGGAATACGTACTGTCATTGGTTAAGTTTCTACCTGCCAATCAAATGATGGAGTTGTATGTGACCATATATACAATGGAGATCCCATAGACATTGGAAGTTGGGTCATCACAATTTCACGAGACAATGTCATCTGCTCATTTTAGAACACATCAAGAAGTTCCATCAACATTGGTACCATCATTTCCCTCAGCCACAATTTTAATAGATAGTCCCCCACATACTATAGATGCGTTGGTTGATAATTTTGAGGACGATGACAATTTAGAAGAAGAGGAAGAGGAAGCTGAAGATGAAGAGGAAGCGCATGCGGAAGAACAACCAGTGCCTACTCATGTGAGGTTTAACCGACCGTTGAACCACCCCCCACCATTGAGTTCATGGTCGACGGAAGGCATGAATCGCTTGCCAGAATTCAATTGGTCAGTAATTACTCCTGCTTCAGAATTTCCAAGAATCATTGGGGGCACAGATCGAGTGGCAGATGAAGGTGTTCTGTACATTGGAAGAGAGTTTGACAGTAAATATGCAATGAAAAATGTGATAAAAAAATATCACATTGACAGACATTACTCTTATGTTGTAGAAGAGTCAAAAAGATCTTATTATTTGATCCATTACGACAAATATGATTCGAACTGTCAAATGCGTATGTGAGCTATAATTGATAACACTTTTCACAGCTGGCGCATCAGAAGATTTACTCCACACACATGTGTGAACCCAAGCTTGTCACAAGAACATTCTTCATTAGATGTTGACTTTGTTTCAATAGTTATTGTTGAAATGATTAGAGCTTGTCAAGATGTTCCTATTGTTCTTGTGATGGAGTGAATCAAACAACTTTTTGGGTATCAGATCTCTTATTGGAAGGCATGGGCAGCACGTCAAAAGGCTATTGTGAAAGTGTATGGTGATTGGGATGACTCTTATCGAGTTTTATCACAACTTTTGGAGCTTTTACGCCACAACAATCAAGTGATCTATCAGTTAAATACTATTGAATATGTTAACCAATACAACCAAGTTTTACCAGTCAATGGTTGTTTTTGATAGATTGTTTTGGACATTTTTACCATGTGTGGCTGCTTTTAGGCATTGCAAGCAGTTTATACAAATAGATGGCACACTTCTGTATGGAAAGTATACAGAAACTTTATTGATTACTGCCACACAAGATAGAAATAGAGCCCCTCTACCTTTGGCATTTGCAATTGTGGAGAAAGAGAACTTCTCGTCATGGAGTTGGTTTCTCGCATGTCTTCGTGAGTTTGTTACGGGCGAGGAAGGGATTTGCCTTATCTCAGATCGTCACCGTGAAATCAAAGAGGCAGTACAATCTGAGTGACTTTCATGGAGGCCACCTTATGCCCATCATCGATACTGTATTCGACACATTGCTAGAAATTTACGGAAGAGATTAAAGAATGATTCGATGAAGAAAGAAATCTTGAAAATTGGTATGAAAATCATTTTTTGTATTAACAAATCCTATCATAGTTATGATCATTATTTGTTCAGATTTTTTCTTGTATGATAGCATACGAGCCTCAACAACAAATAATGGAGGAGCGTCTTCAAGATATTCAAAGAGTTAATCCGGAAGTTTATGATTATATGATTGAAATTCCAAAACAGAAATGGTCGTTGGCATATAATGATGGGAGGAGATATGGTCATATGACTACCAACATCGTAGAATGCATAAATGGGGTTTTCAAGGGAGTTCGAAAATTACCAATCACAGGTAAATATGAATATTTAATTATATTTTGATCAGAAAAACATAATTATAATATACTATTAGTATAATGACTTAAATCTAAATTATAGGTTTGGTACAAGAGACCTTCTATCGTAGTGTCAAGTATTTTCTGGAACGGGGAAAGCAAGCTGAAGAGGGATTGAATAGAGGAATGCGTTATGGACACCATTTCCAACGCGATTTAGATACAGTTCTTCAGGAAGCTGCAACTTATCGTGTCACCGCATTTAATCGTCCAGAGAAACGATTTGAGGTCGCTGAGCCTGGTGATGTTGTGGCTTGTAGCAATGGTCGGATCCGAATTGTTTTACTGGAGAAGCGTTACTATGAATGTGGTAAGTTTCAAGCATTGAGATATCCTTGTGGCCATGTGATTACAGCCTATGGTTACGTACACGTATCTTGGGAGCAGTTTTTTGATCCAGTTTATCGACTTGACAGTATCAACTCATGCTACAATGCTCCGTGGATGCCAATCGGAGAATATCAGAATTTTCAACTCTCTGATGACACACCCACGCTTCTACCGAACATCAGTAGACTTAGACCTAAAGGGAGGCCAAATTCGACTCGTATTCGGAATGAGATGGATTGGCCTACTGAACAGGCACCTGGACGAAGGTGTAGCATATGCCGATAGGAGGGTCATACGAAGACACGTTGCCCTCGACACATAGGGCAATAATCTAATGGTTAAAATGATTTTTGTACTCCATTAGTTACTGTAAACATATTGTACGTGTAATCAATATTTTTCCATCGATGAGTTTTGAAAGCATTCATAGTGAATATATCATCATCATTTAAATAAGTGGTTGTTGTTTTAGAAAAATAATAAGAAATTTTAAAATATATAAAATATAAGATCGAGGATTTAACAAAATCTGAGAATTATCTAGAGTGAATAATAGTGAAGAATAAATTGAGGATATAACATAATATGAGACTAATAGCCTAGAAAATGACAAATAAAGATATTCAAACATTATGCCCCTCTCATACTTTTCTTCATAATTGTTAAATAGAGTGATGAACATAAATTATTGATATTATTGAAAATTATTAAAACATTATGCCCCTCGTTTTCAACCATGAGAATGTGTTTTCTCCAAAAAAACATTGATTCATTCTGCAACATTGGCAATTCCCCTCTTTAGTCGACCCAGTGAAGAACCAACTGTCATATATTCATTCGGAGGTCGTGAATATGTGACAATTGGTTTTTTACTGGGTCGACTAAAGCTACAATGCAGAAGGAGGATGTTTTTTCATGTCAATCGTACATGGATCAAAGTTTTTTTCATATTCCTTCTAAATGATGTTGACTGAGCATATTGAGTTGGAGAATCAATCCAAAACTTTATATGTTGAACATATCATTAATTCCTTTAATAATTTTGGTCAATTATTGTGACGTCGACATCTTTCAAAATCCAATGTCATCGTTGAATTTTGAAAATATTCAAAGTGAATATATCATCAACTTTATATGTTGAACATATCATAAATTCCTTTATATATTGAACATATCCTAAATTACTTACATGCTTCTTTCATACATTACATGATAAATTTCATACCTTAAATGATAAATGTGATGACTAACATGAAATTAATGTTTTACTATTTGTACAATCAGATGGAGCAGCCACTATTATCTGGTCAGGAGACGCATGTGTCGCGTCTTGTGTTGGCGCGACGACCTGTTCAACAGCTTGCTGTTCGGAGAGCACATCATTTTCATCACGATGCGCCCCCGACAGCTATTTCTCCATACCTTAGACGTGCGGGATTTTATGGAGTCGCTATGTGTGACTTCAAGACTATTGATTATCATTTCATTGCAGCATTGGTTGAGAGATGGCGGTCAGAGACACACACTTTTCATCTTCCGGAGGGGGAGATGACCATTACTTTAGAGGACGTCATCTACATGCTTGGTTTGCCCATCCATGGACAGGCAGTTACGGGTTCCACTAGTGGCAACTGGGCTGTCGTCATACAACGACTATTAGGCGTTGATGTCGTTGGCGTACGAGGTGTCCTCGTGGGTTCGCGATTGCGCATGACATGGCTTGATGAGCATTTTGCTATCATTCCCGATGACGCAGACAAGGAGACGCTCATTAGGCATACACGTGCATATATTTTGCGACTACTCGGAGGCATGTTATGCGTTGACTACTCCACCATTTTGGTACACATGATGTACCTCCCATTACTTGAGGATCTTGATCATACAGCTACATACAGTTGGGGATCCGCTATATTAGCACATCTGTACAGATCCCTTTGTACCAGTTGTCAGGAAGATGCACATCAGATTGCTGGTTGTATGGCTTTAGTACAGATGTGGGTCTGGGAGCGTTTTCCACGCATCGCTCCTCGAGCTATCGCACCTCTTGCAGCAGAGCTATTTCAGGATTGTCCTTATGGACGATGGTATGTTTACTTCATTACTTTCATTTATTTAGTACTTCTGTTTTTTTTATCAACTTACTGTGTATTACTATTTTGTATCCAGGTGGAGTCAGTCTCAGAAGCATGCACACACACCGAGACATAGTGTGCACAACTTTCGACAGATATTCGATGCATTAGTGCCAGCTGATGTAAGTCAAACATTAAATTTTTATATTTCGTTATCACTATTTTAAGTTCTTACAATGTAATCTTACCAAAATTATCTTGCTAATATGTCACTTACTTTTTGAGTTTACATTTCAGGTTTCGTGGACTCCATATACAGGTTATGTCTATGCATCACTTCCACCATATTGCACAGCTATGATTGGAGATCATGCTGCAGTGGTGCCACTCATCCACTTCCATATCATTGAGTGGCACCAGCCCGATCGGGTCATGCGCCAGTTCGGTTATATACAACATATCCCGATGGCATCAGGACAGCCAGAGGGGTTGCATTCGATTGTACTTACAGGTAGACAGTCGACGAACTGGCGGCAGTTTCATGCATCTCATATTGAGTTGTGGGACGCGCGTGCCCGATATGGTATTTCTCGATATGGATATCCCACAACACAGTATCAGTTATCTGCCCAGGGGGATTATGCAGATTGGTATCGACGTCATACCATCATGCATCTTACACGTCAGGGGATTGGCATTCAGCAGATGGTAAACTTATTAAGATATATTATATTTGTTTAACTCTTTTATGGTATTAATTTGAATGTCATTTCATTTTCAGACAGACAGCATTGATCATCTTGCACATATCACACATCCTCAGGAGCAGACATATATTAGACGTGATGTAGTTCATCGAGATGTGTTGGCTCTCTACGACCATCTCCGGATGATACGAGACAGTTTTTATGACGAGGAGCCACAGGTATATCCTGATCCATATCCTCCAGCTGGAGCTCCTGAGGGTGAGGGTGATGATGTGCCTGCTATGCCTGCTGATGACGATGTACCGCCACCACCGCCGCCAGCTGAGAGACAGAGACGAGGACCTCGGGAGGGGCAGAGGCGGCGAGATAGACATCCGAGAGCACCTCCTGCAGATGTGGCAGCACCACATAGAGATGATCATGCCCAGCTTATTGATGAGGTTGCACAGCAGGGAGACGTTTATAGACCACATCTATCATCTCTGATGACTACTATGGACTACGAGCTGGATCAGGTGACACAGCTTGTGGCAGCCCCCTCTCCTCCCAGCGAGGACTTCTTCAGTATGCTATTTCTACCATTTTTAGGAGCCTCAGGACCATATGGCTCGACGCATGATTATGGGCAGTCATCCACGTATGATTTTGGGCAGTCATCCATGCATGATTTTGGTCAGCCCTCTACACAGCATCATGAGGAGGCACCAGATGCACCAGTAGCAGAGAATCTCGTTGATAGGACACCAGAGCGACACGTACGTCGAACACGGGGATGACGTGAGATTCAGACGTCACGTTGTGGTACCGGGGGCATCGACGTTGATTTATTCAGATGTCATGATATATATGTTAAAAACCCTCTTTATTTAGAGAAATGAATGTTATTTAGACATATAATTATAAAATAAAATAGATAGTATATACAAAATAATATAAATGACACTTTTAACATTGATTAAACGTATAAGAAATACTCGAAAACAACATAAAACATGGATTAAACATATAATAAATAGTTGAAAACAAAAGGATTTTCCAAAAAAATTGTTAGTGAAAAGTAATCTATAAGCTTTCAAAACCGCTTACTTGAAACTTAAAAATGGTTCAAGTATGTGACTTTGAAAGACTATAAAATATATACTATGAAACGAATAAAAAACAGAAACTTTAAACATATAACAAATAGTTAAAAAAAAGGAATTTCATAAAAAACGTCGATGAGAACTATTTTTTAAGAAATCAGACACTTATTTGAAACTTAAAAATGTTTCAAATACTTGTCTTTGAAAGACTATAATAGATAAACTATAACACCGATATAGATTAGACTTTAATCATTGATTAAACATATAATAAATATTTGAAAACAGAATGAATTTAATGAAAAATGTTGACAAAAAATAATTTATAAGATTTCAATTTGAAAGACTATAAAACATAAACTATTACACGGATATAACTGAAACTTTAAACATTGATGAAACATATAATAAATAGTTGAAAACAAAAGGAATTTCCAAAAAAAATGTTAGTGAAAGATATCATTAATTATTAAATTTAAAATAGAGAACTTTAAAACAGTATAAGGGTTTTAGATAAAACAGTAAGTGTGTCTTCCTCCACTCTCACTCGGAGGTTTATCATGGACGTCTCTCCTTCGTTGAACGGTACGAACCCAGGGGCGTCAGAATTGGGGGGTTAATTTGGATATGTGATTGATATTTCGGTAAAAATGGGGGTCTGTCCAGATTTAATGAAACTGAATTGAACAGTTAAGCTGCATGTAAGACATTGTGGTGGTGTTCCCCCCAAAACGAAAGGCGGCTTCAACCTTTCTTGATATCCAGTATAGATTTTGATATCTAATTCACTGCAACAAATACCAGAACCTCCACATAAACACACCATTTCTGGTATTTGTTGCAGTGAATTGGATATCAAAATTTATACTGGATATCAAGAAAGGTTGAAGCCGCCTTTCGTTTTGGGGGGAACACCACCACAGTGTCTTACATGCAGCTTAACTGTTCAATTCAGTTTCATTAAATCTGGACATACTCTCATTTTTACCGAAATATCAGTCACATATCCAAATTAACCCCCAAATTCTGACGCCCCTGGGTTGGTACCGTTCAACGAAGGAGAGACGTCCATGGTAAACCTCTGAGTGAGAGTGGAGGAAGACACACTTACTGTTTTATCTAAAACCCTTCTACTGTTTTAAAGTTCTCTATTTTAAATTTAATAATTAATGATATCTTTCACTAACATTTTTTTTTGGAAATTCCTTTTGTTTTCAACTATTTATTATATGTTTCATCAATGTTTAAAGTTTCAGTTATATCTGTGTAATAGTTTATGCTTTATAGTCTTTCAAATTGAAATCTTATAAATTATTTTTTATCAATATTTTTCATTAAATTCATTATGTTTTCAAATATTTATTATATGTTTAATCAATGACTAAAGTCTAATCTATATCGGTGTTATAGTTTATCTATTATAGTCTTTCAAAGACACGTATTTGAAACATTTTTAAGTTTCAAATAAGTGTCTGATTTCTTAAAAAATAGTTCTCGTCGACGTTTTTTATGAAATTCCTTTTTTTTTAACTATTTGTTATATGTGTAAAATACAATTATTACAAATTATTATAAGTAATTATATTTGTAACTATTACAAATTATTATAATTATAAGTTATTATAATTATAAATTAGTTATAAATAATTAATTGTCATTAATTAAATTACAAATTATTTATTATTAATATTTGATTATTACAAATTATTCTATCTTTATATATACATTATATATTTATTCTATTTATATTTATATAATTATAATAAATATATAATTATAATTATAAATATTATAAATATATACTTATAACTCTAAATATAATAAATATATAATTAAAATAAATAATTATTATAGGCATATATTAATTATAATTACATATTTTTTATAATTACATATTTATAATGTAAAAAATATATATAATGTATATATATAGAATTATATATTTACATTATGTAATTATATATTTATATATACATTATATATAATTAAAATTGCATATTTACAGTGCAAAAATATATATGTAATGTATACATAAATATATAATTACATTTACTACATTTATTATATTTATTACATTTATAACTTTTATTATAATTATATAGTTATTATATTTTTGTATTTACTATATTTATAATTATATAATTATTATATTTTTGTTTTTACTATATTTATATATTTATTTATTTTATATATTTATCATAATTATTATATTTATAATTATAAATTTATTATAATTCTCTAATTAATATTATATTGAATATATAATAATTATAAATATAATAATTATAATAAATATAAAAACTATATAATTATATTAAATGTAACATAATAAATATAACAAAAAAAACACAATTTAGCGCCACTTGAACGGCGCTAAAGTAACCCATTTTCCTAAATAATTTCTAACCTACCCCATTATAATAATAAAAAAACCCCAGCATTCCCTCCTAACCCATTCCTCCTCGAGATATCCGCCTCAGTTTTAACGCATCTAATCTGTCCTTGCGGCCGCTGCTAGGGTTTCTGACTCGTCTCCGATTTCCGGTTGGTGAGTCTTCTTTCCTCGAAACTTGCTACCTGGTTTCAGGTCTTCCCTCTTTCTACCGGTTTTTCATCCTACTTTCTCCTGTTTTCAGCCCCAAAGATCTGATCTATCACCCCCGTCATTTGGGTTCTAGTTCCAATTTTTTTTTTGTAGGTACCATATTCCTTTCCTTACCCCACTTTGTTTGGTAATGTTATGTTGATTTCTTTGCCTTCCATTGACATAATAAAAGTAAAATTTTGTTATTTTTAAGCTATGCGTAACCCCTACGCTGAAACTGTATTCAGTTTATGTTTGTTTTCTACCATCCTCAACTTTCCTATTCTCGTTTTAATTTTATATTTTAATTTCAATTACTAAAATCGTATTTGCATATTTTTGGTAATTTTAGTCACAGATTTGTAATGTATTTTAGAAATTATACCTGTGCATTGCTTTAGTGTTTTTTTCACGTAGACCTTACTTTCGAAAGGCATTTAATTTGATTTCTAATATCAACAATTCAGCACCATGGTTGTTCCATCAATTCTGAAGAGACTGATATGGTTTCTTGAATTCTGAAGTCATTTGTCGCTCAAACCTTCTATTAACATCTGGTCAAGTTGTATTTGTTCCCAGTTTATACATGTCAATCTTTAATATTTATTGCTTTGCAACAGCTACATTTGATTTTTCGTAGTTCTCTGACTCCTGTTTGATTCATTTTCTGTCATCTGTTGTGTAATTTAAACTTCTGTGTTAATTTCTATACTGTAAGTAGGCCGCATTCTGAATTATTTGTTTTACAAGATTTTTCATGTTTTATATTCTCAATTACTACCCGGTGTGCGGACTGGTGCGATACTAAAAAATAAACCAGGATCTCTTTTGTATACATTTGTCCTCTGTATATTCATGACCTGTACTGTTAATTTCTGACTGTTTTCAAATTTTACTCAATTTGTTCTAATAATGAACATATTCTGATCATTTGAAGTTGCCTTTTTGATTTGATCAGGCGAATGTTCTAATGGAGTCAAAAGGTGGTAGAAAGAAGTCGAGCAGCAGTTCATTAACCCACGAGGCTTTTCTCGGCTACAGCATTGAAGACGTTCGACCTTGCGGAGGAATCAAAAAATTCAAATCAGCTGCTTACTCGAACGTAAGTTATATTGTGGCTGAATGCTGTGCAATGTTTCTTTGTTACCTGAGTGATCCCTTTTTTTTATTCTTTTTTTATCTGCATTAGATTGATCCCTCAATTGTTTACTTTTGCAGCTTGCTCGCAAGCCATCCTGACATTTCTTTTAGTTCATATCCTGGCCATTTCAGTGGCTTCCTTTTGTTTTCTTGTTTTCATCATTAATTGCACTAGGAAACCTCCTTTTCTTCTTTAGCCTACCTCGTTCTTTGGGGCTCTTGGCCTGTTGACGTGCTTGTGACCTTCGATATGGCCCTGCCCTTGGGTGGATCTCCTATTGGTTTCGAAGGCTATGAGAAGAGGCTTGAAATTTCGTTCTTTGAGCCTGGGGTGTTCTCTGACCCTCAAGGCGAAGGGCTGAGATCTCTTTCTAAAAAGCAGATCGATGACATTCTCAACCCAGCCGAATGCTCGATTGTGGGAGCTTTGTCCAATGACTTTCTTGACTCGTATGTTCTGTCGGAGTCCGGTCTCTTCATTTACCCATACAAGCTTATCATCAAAACCTGTGGCACTACTAAGCTGCTCCTGTCGATCACTCCCATCCTGCGATTGGCAGCCTGCCTCTCCCTCACTGTGAGGTCTGTGAGATACACCCATGGAAGCTTTAATTTCCCTGGCGTTCAGCCGTACCCTCACCGCAGCTTTTCTGAAGAAGTTGCTGTTCTGGATGCCTATTTTGGGAAGTATGGTGTTGAAAGCAAAGCGTTTATCTTGGCTGGTGGCCATGACAGTCTTCAAAGGTGGCACGTATACACTGCATCTGCTGGATCGCCTCCGAAGTCTGATGCTCCAATCTACACGGTGGAGATGTGCATGAATGACTTGGACAGGGAGAAGTGTTCGGTGTTCTACAATCGAGACTGGAGTGATGACTGACAATTCTGGGATAAAGAAGATTCTGCCGGGGTCGGAGATATGTGACTTTGAGTTTGAGCCTTGTGGGTATTCGATGAACTCGGTGGAAGGGGAGGCCATATCTACAATCCATGTGACCCCTGAAGATGGGTTTAGCTATGCAAGCTTTGAAACGGTGGGGTATGATGTGAGGGAGGCGGGGCTGGAGGTGATGGTGAGCAGGGTGTTGCAGTGCTTCAATCCTGGCGAATTCTCTGTTGCTGTGCATGTGGACAGGATGGATGGGTGGCTGAAGGAGTGCTGCTGCTCGATCCCCAAAGGGTACCGTCTTAAAACAAGGGTTGCTGAAGACATGGTAGAGGGAGGCGGTCTTGTTTACCTGAAATTTGAGCGGGCGATGTGCTGGGGTGATTCACCAAGGTCAACCTTGAAGAGTCTCTGGAAAGAGGATGGCGAGGAAGAAGGGGAGGAGTAGGTTATATTATGCATAATGTTAGTGCTGGTGGCCTGTCATGGCTGATGATGCTGGCGTTGTCTGTCACCTATGTTGTCTTGATTTCTGTGAAGCTGCTGAATAATTCATTTCGTTAGTGTTATGTGGCTTGTTCTTATAATGAGTAATGAAGGACAATGCACACATGAAAGAGAAGCTGAACATACACACCGATTCCAATTATTACCCATCAAAAGCTATCTTTTTATTCCATAATGATGTCTTTATAAACATTTTTTTCACTCCACAATGACGTCTTGTTAGAAATATGGTTTAGAAATATGGTTTAGGAAATAGAGATGAAAAATGAGGAAATAGAGATGAAAATGTGGATATGAAAAAATCATTGTTATATGAAACATGAAAAAACCCAATGGAAAAAAACCACTAAAGAAGGAAGAGTATAATTTTTAAGGATCCATGTTGAACACAAGATGTTTTGGGATTTGAAATTCAAATTGGAAAACTGTATGTTTTAGACATCTCTAGGGGATATTTTTGGTCGTGTGCATATGCTTGGTATGTTGATTAGTCTTTTTAATATATGATTTTTAACACAATTTCTTGATAAAATATCATATTAATAACTTCGAAAGACATAATACATGAGTTGTATATGGAAATTGTAAAGATAAAACTATATTTAATTCTCTTGAAAGACTCCTCTATTACTCTGTAATTAATTTTCTAGAGAAATTCATCAATAGAAAAAGGTGAGTATAATGCTCAATAAGAGATAAATAAAGGAAATGGAACATAAACAATTATCATGGATAAAACATGAAGCATAATCATAAATGTAAATTACATAATATGGAAATGCGACTGCAATATAAAAATAAAACATTTATACGCATATCATCAAATTTCATCACCAAGGTTTCATAAAACATATTACTAAGATATCATAAACATGTCATCTTTAAAGATTTATTCTTTATCCAATGTATTAGAATACTATCATGACGCACACTTCATATCTTTTAATTCATGCGTGCCGTATTGATCATAATAGAGCATTTAATCAATAATTTGTAAACCCTGAATCTGCACTCTAGCATTGATACTAATAAATGTGACCCAATTTTAACCATCCCAAACTTACAACATCAAAATAAAATATTGAACCACTTACACAAAGACCTTTAATGTTTAGAGTTTTAAAGAATTATAACAAACCCTTACAAACAATACCTACATCTCCAAATGAGTATTTTCCCCACTACACTTACCCTTTCCTATCCCACATTAAGTCTTTAAAATCTCTCACAAAATTCTTTACACATGAAACCTTTCTAGACATAATTCATCTAACATCATTCTTCATAATATGGGGAAAAAGAAAATATAAGAAGGGTGATCTCAAACGCTCAGTAAAGGTAAACATGAACATTAACAATTCAATGTCATCCGTGAGCATAATGTCAGCACACCCTTATTTTAATGATCACAGATCATGTTTATTATGTTTCTAACAAGCTCAATGTTTTATGATAATAAGTCATTTTAAGTAACTTTGTGAACAAACTTGTTAAGTGTTTGATCTACCATTAGTTCAAGAAGATCTACTTCTGACAGATCTACCACTAGTTAGATCTACCATCAGTCACATCTATCGTCATCACATCTACCATCAGAACCGATTTACCACTGGATCGTGCTACTGTTAGTCTATGCTACCATTCATTGATGCTACCGCCAGGATGAGCTACCACTATAACTGATATACTATTAGTGAGCATCTATCGCCAAAATAGATTTACCATTCAGAGATCTACCGCCAGAATGCTACCGTTGCTGTAAAGACTCTTATTCAAATTTAATTCCTCCAACGACTAGTTTAAGAAATTAAATGCAGTCAACCACACATGGATTTAAGAATAATTATTCTTAAACTACTCCATGAATGCATTTAAGAAAAAGTTAGACCTTTTCTAATTTTGTGCTCAGTACAAGGATCCAACGGATAATTGGACCTGCAACTGTATAAATTCTATAGAAATTCCTTGTGCGCGTGAGTGGCCAATAATAGCGATACATGCATAGAGAATACGAACTGTCATACACTGAATCAAGATAAATCCAAATACACCTGCGTGTGGAAGAATTCAGGACATCGAAAGACTGAAAACATAAGGATTTTCTAGACCTTCATGATGCATTGTTTTCCTATATATTTCGAGAAACTTGTTCAAGCACCTTTCAAAGACACAGTCGAGGACATTTGAACATCTGAAGCTATTCGGATTGAGTAACATCACTTTTTCCCATCTCGATTTATTTTCTCTTTCTATTTATGCTTTATATTTGAGCCATGTTTTGTTATACTTTGTTTATTTGTAAAATATAGTCTCTTGTACTTAACTAGAGAGTGCTCAACACTCTCAAATTTCTTCATTTGTATACCCACGACAACTGTGGAACCGCTCGTGTGTGATATGTACTTGTTTTTATCCCACATATAACTTTGGAAGAGGCTTTCTGCCTGGACAATCTTGTGTGCTGTTGTCTGTAAAACCCGATCCAGGTTGTGGATTAAGTTTATTATTTAATAAACTACTTGGCAATGAGTGATTGCCAAGTGGAGGGGATTAAGTCTCGACTTGAGACCAAACCCCTTGTTTTAATTCCGTTGTGTGTTTTATTAGTTTTGTTTTCTGTATCTCAAAGTTTAAAACTGCATCCGTTTTAAAATTTGTATCAAAACTTGACTCTGATATTTAATCTTAACTTGTCTTTTATATAGCGTGTTTGATCAAGTAATTTAGTTTCAAAAGTTAAAGTGATTTTAAAGATTATTTTAACTGAGCATTGATACCGCTTTGAGAAGTTATTTAAAAAATCAAATTATATACTTCTTCAGTTTTGATTAACTAGGTGTTTTATTAAATTGGGGGATTTTAATTTTAAATTGTTTTTAAATGGAAATTTTATTGGGAACTAAAAGACGTTGTCGTGAGCGCCCTAAAATGATTAGTGGTTTTTGGGTACTTAGGTGCAACAGAGTGGTTGACCGATGTCATCTCTCAAATGAGGAAGTAAATTTAACAACATATTAAAGACATTTTTGAAAAAAAAATAAAAGGAAATAAGAACACTAATTAAAAGGACGAGAGTTGTTTATTGTTTATAAATCTAGAAGAAGTTTGATGGAAGAAGATTGTATTTTTTTTTATTTTTTTTTATTTTTGAAATGAAGTTCGATTAAAATGACACAACAAGAAGATGCTATTTTAGAAGATATTTTAAAAAGCGT
Organism: Viscum album; assembly: GCA_963277665.1. Lineage (NCBI taxonomy): Eukaryota > Viridiplantae > Streptophyta > Magnoliopsida > Santalales > Viscaceae > Viscum > Viscum album. The sequence goes on along the minus strand of OY728138.1, from coordinate 47,892,563 downwards.
AATCGAGCTAACTCTACCTATTCACTCAATTATTTATCATTATCATTTAAATTAACATTCACTTAATTATGATCCCTTAATTTGTTAAATCCCGAACCCTACGAGAATTAACTTTACCACAAAGATGAAGTGAATTTAACCCTAGGCTAACTTCAGAACATGCAATCACAACACCCTGCTTTGATTGATGTTCTAAGGTTAGCTTATGGTCAGTGGTAAATTAAGACACATTTCCTCTTTGGAAATTAGAATTAATCGATTTTAGGGATTATATTTGAACACTATAAATTGATCCCGTATGGTTTTGTATTATCGATTAAGTTCGCACTCTCACAATTTACACAAAATCTCATCCTCGCGTGTTTTTGTGTTAATTGTTCAATTGCTCGATTAGTTTCAATTAAATTAAAAACTCAATTAATTGATCACATTATATGAATTAAAGTATATCATTGATTCAAAACAAATGAATGAAGGATAGAGGTCGATCGATTACTAAAAAAAACTACCCTTTCATGCAAGTGCAAAGGTTTAGAAAGGGTATAACCCAATCTTGTTTCTACTCTTGAATTCCAGCCCAAAGAGGAAGATTAAGAGAAGAAGAAAATTGAAAATAACAGAAGAAGTGAGAGAAACTAAGAGTTTATTGAAAGCATAACAACATTACAATAAAGTAGAGGAAAAGAAGATCATTTTGGAGGAGATCCTAACTTGGTAGTTTCCCTCCTCCAATTGTGAATTGAAATGGTGTAGAACCACTTCTTCTCTGCTCCCAATCTTCTAATTCACGTCCCAACCCCTCCAAATGAGAAAAACATTAATTTATAGTGGAGGGGAGACTAGGTTTAAAGAGGTTTCACGTGTGAATGAGAAATCTCAACCAAATATTTTAATCCGACTTGCACCGCCCATTTGACCTCCGAAACGTATGAACCAGCTGTTATTTCAGAAGAATGATTTGTGTAAAATTGGGTTGGTGATCTCCTCTCAAAATTTGGGCCCAATCCAAGCTCGTATGAAGAAGTTATTTCCCAAATACAGAACCAATGTCCAATCTGGCGGGCCCAGCCCACCTTTGACTTCATGGTCTATTTAGTCCAACCAAATGCATGATTTAGCTCCAATGTCCTGAACAAAAGTTGTATCCCATTAAGTTAGGAACACATTTACAAAATTTCAAGTTCAAATAATAAATATTAAAATATTTATCTTCGAAATACTACAGTGATAAAGGGTAAAACTGGAATTTCCATAAAATTTTCAAATGAATGATCTAATCCCAAATATTTTATAAATAAACATATTTAACACAATGTGAGGAAATTTTATCATTTATTATCAATAAAATATTCAATAAAAATGTGTTTTATCAACTCCATCACACTTACACTTTTGCACTCCCGGGCAAAACCTCATATCATGTATTCGAAAAAATTGTGACAAGATATGCATATTCAAATTTCTCAATCCACAGTACAAATATAGGCAAAGTAAGAATCCCATCAAGATTCAATATCAATAAATTTTAATGTAATTGTCTCATAAATTGTGTCAAAACAAAATCCAGTGAGATTCATAACACTAATCTTAGCAAAACAAGTCATGGGTCTACCATGCCACTAATTCTCCACGTGTGTGTGTGCCAACCATTCCAAGCTTGTCTCTCCACCCTTTATCTAGTATATTCAGGTCAATAAAAACTCTTCTTCTTACCTGATTTTATTCCACCGAACCTGTTCAACATCCTTTGCAATCAAATTCCAAAACCCACTCATTTAAGCATTCCCAGAAGTCAAACCATGAGCTCCCGACCTAAATATCCCCACATGTTGTACATTTCTTCACTCCCCTCTTTATTGAATATTTTTTTTGATTATTTAGAGGGCATACAACAGTCATATATTAGTTGCACACACATAGGTCAATCTGGTACAGTGATGGAAACAATCAGAAGATAAACAAACGTATGGAAAGATCATGTTATAAGATGAAAGGGATTACTTACCCTGAATATGCATTCAATTAGGTAAGAGAAACTCACAAGTCATGATTGTGTGTAGAAATCAATGACAAAATTTATAATGAACAAATATCACAAATAATGATTTCAAAATCTAAAAGGTTTTATAACGACACAACCATTCATATCATCGATGACTTCAGTTTTTATAAAAGTCAACCCTTGATGATGAAATATTATTCATGCATATATTTCTGCCAATGAATTTTGAAAACATGCATTTTCCATATGTTCCACATTAGAATATTACATGTTATATTTGTTTCCTTTTTATTGATTTTTTTTTGTTTTTTTGTTTTTTTGAAAATTTTAACCAAAAACTTAATAGAAAATACACACAAAACACACCAATGAAAATCCTAAATATCTACCCCAAAATGTTGTCCTCTCCCCCACACTTAAAATATTGCATTGTCCTCAATATGAACCTATGAGATGATATATGCACATGAAATGTATAATTTTATTAGGACAAAGAATATAAAAGTTAAAGGGTTAGGAACATCCTAATATGCTCAAGTGATGATGGGGTCATGCAGTGTGATGAAATCCACTCCATCAGTAGGAAGTCCCTCAATGTATTTCTTCAAACATTTCCCATTGACTGTAAAGATCATTCCTGTTTCCTCTTATGTGATCTCCACTGCACCATAAAGAAAAACATTAGTCACACCATAAGGACCTAACCACCTGGAATGCAACTTACCAGGCATCAGCTTCAGTCGTGAACTATAGAGCAAGACTTTCTCTCCAACTTGAAATTCTCTTTTCTGGATCATTTTGTCATGAGCTGTTTTTGATCTTTCCTTGTAGAGCCTTGATTTCTCATATAAAGACAATCGCATCTCCTCAAGATCTTGAATTTGCAACTTCCTTTGGATTCCAGCTTGGGCCAAATCCGTGTTACATTTCTTTATAGCCCAATAAGCCCAATGCTCAATTTCCACAGGGAGATGACACACTTTCCAAAAAACAATCTGAAATGAGGATATACCAATGTGTGTCTTGTATACTGTCCTATAAGCCCACAATGCATCATCCAAGCGCTTTCTCCAATCCTTCCTATTTGGATGCACGGTTTTCTCCAAAATTTGTTTCAACTCACTATTTGAAACCTCAGCCTGACCATTTGTTTGAGGGTGGTATGGTGTTGATGTTTTGTGTGTCACCCCATACTTCCAAAACAAGGAAGCCAAATTCTGATTGCAAAAGTGTGTCCCTTGGTCACTAATGATGGCCTTCGGTACTCCAAACCTGCAAAAAATTTGTGCTTTGACAAAGTCCACAACAACATGAGAATCATCAGTCCTGGTGGCCTTAGCCTCCACCCATTTGATCACATAATCAGTAATAACAAAAATATACAAAAACCCAAATGAACTAGGAAAAGGACCCATAAAATCAATGCCCGTACATAAAAAATCTCACAGAATAATATGGGTTGTTAGGGCATCTCGTGTATCCTAGAAATATTACCAGTGTGTTGGCAACGTGAGCACGAATTACAAAACACATGAGCATCATAGAATAAACTAGGCCAATACAATCCAGAGTCCAAAACTTTCCTAGATTTCCATTGGGGTCCAAAGTGTCCACCACAAGCAAGTGTATGACCAAATTGTAGAACAGACTCAAACTCATGATCAGGAGCACACCTCTTAATAACTTGGTCACTACACATGCACCATAAGTAGGGATTATCCTACACATAAAATCTAGACTCACTCTTTAACTTTTGGACTTTATGTTTCTTTAAATTTGCCGGAATTTCATATGCAACAAGGCAGTTCACTAAATTAGTATACCAAGGATGCGTACATGAGATGGAATAAAGATGATCATCAGGGAAAGTGTCCCAAAGTGGTACCTAGTCCAAGGTGTCATCCTCTAGTGTGTGAGTAAGCCTACTCATGTGGTCCGCCACTAGGTTTTCCGACCCCTTCTTGTCCTTTATCTCAATGTCAAATTTCTGAAGAAGGATCATCCATCGGATTAGCCTGGGCTTTGCATACGGCTTCTTCAATAGGTATCTCAAAGCTGCATGGTTAGAAAAAACAACGACTTTAGATCCTAATAAATATGAACGGAATTTATCTAAAGAAAATATAATAGAAAGAAACTCTTTTTCTATGGTTGTGTAGTTGATTGGGCCGAATCCAATCTCCTTGATGCATATGCAATCACATGTGAACGTCCCTCCACCCTCTGAGATAAGACAGATCTAACCGTAAAGTTGGAGGTGTCACACATAAGCTCAAAAGGAATCTCCCATCATGGGGTCTGTATGATCAGTGGAGTGGTCAGAAACTTCTTTATATCATCAAATGAAGTCCTTTAAGAATCATCAAACACAAAATCAGAATCCTTTTGAAGTAATCGTGACATAGGAAGAGCAATCTTACTAAAATCTTTGATGAAACGCCGATAAAATCCTGCATGCCCTAGGAAAGATCTAACATCACGCACACATGAAGGATAGGGTAAGGATGAAATGACATCTACCTTAGATCTATCAACCTCTATCCCATGTTTTGATATTACATGCCCAAAGAAAATCCCATGCTCTACCATGAAATGACACTTTTCAAAGTTTAAGACCAGATTATTCTCAATACAAAGATTCAAAACCTTTCCTAAGCTAGAGATACAATCATCAAATGAAGACCCATACACTATAAAATCATTCATAAATACCTCCATGCGGGTCTTAATAAAATCATAAAAAATACTCACCATGCATCTCTGAAAGGTACCTGGGGCATTGCAAAGTTCAAATGGAATCCTTCGGTAGGCAAATGTGCCGAAGGGACTGGTGAATGCAGTCTTCTCCTGATCCTCCAGAGCTATAGGAACCTGAAAATATCCAGAAAATCCATCCAAGAAATAACAATGCATCTTCCGAGCTAGTCTCTCAAGCATCTGATCAATAAACAGGAGGGGGAAATGGTCCTTGCGAGTGGACTGATTTAGTTTCCTATAATCAATACACACACGCCAACTGTTTTTTACCCTCATTGGAACTAACTCATCTTTCTAATTTTTAAAAACTGTAACACTAATTTTCTTAGGCACAACCTGAATAGGACTCACCCACTGAGAATCTGAAATGGGATAAATTATACCTACCTCGAGCGATTTTTCAACCTCTTTTTTAACAACTTCCAGAAGGGTTGGATTGAGTCTCCTTTGTGGTTGCCTAACCGGTTTAGCCTCATCCTCCAAAATAATCCTATGCATGAAAATGGAGGGGCTAATACCGGATATGTCAGCCAAGGTCCACCTGATTGCCCTGATGTTCTCCCTCAAAAGATTCAAAAAAATTTCTTCATGTTCAAAAGGGATATTGTTAGCAATTATAACAAGTAATTTCTCACCACTTAACAAGTATGAGTATTTTAGATTTGGTGGTAATGGATTGAGTTCCAATGTAGGGGGTGATGTATGGATGGAGATAGTGAAGGAACTGAAATATGTGCACAAAGAACATCAATATCAGAATAGAAATCATCAAAATCAGAGAATAAAACATAAAATCCATCAGCATACTCCATAACCATGTCATAATCATATTGAACATGATCAAAATCAAAATATGAATCCATTTCAAAATCAAATCCAAGAGAGACTTGTGCATTCAAAATAGGTGTGGAATTACTCTTAGACATCAAACTAGAACCAATGATCATAATCTCCCTAAGCATAGAACAATCAAATTCCATGGTTTTTTTATTTGGTGGTTCAAAATGGGAGATAAAAAATGCAGAATGGTCCTATGAGGGGTACTTCATGGATTCCATAACATTAAATATCACAACTTCATCTCTAAATTCCATGGAAAGTGTACCCTCATTGACATTTATGATAGTTTTTCCAGTTTTAGGAAGGGCCTACCTAAGATAATAGGAGTATGGGAACTTACCTGATCATCCTCCATGTTAAGCACATAGAAATCTGCTGGGAAGATCATGTATCTTACCCGAACAAGTACATCCTCAAGGACTACTACTGGATATGCTACAGACCTATTCACCAACTACACCACCACTCTTATTGGCTTCAAATCACCAATCTGTAAAGAAGAGAATATAGAGTGAGGCATCACATTTATGGAAGCTCCTAAATCACATAAAGAATTAGAAAAGTGTAACTCCCTTATGGTGTATGGGATGGTGAATGTCCCGGGATCCTTGCACTTTGTTGGCATCGCTAGAGTTGGTGTAATGAGTGCTGAAACACTCCTTCCAATATTAATCCTCTCATTTCCCTTGATCCCTCTTCGATTGGTACAAAGTTCTTTTAAAAATTTCGCATACCTTGGGATTTTCTTAATGGCTTCAAGTAGAGGGATGTTGATCTCCACACGCTTGAATGTATCCAAAAATTCTTTTTTGCATCACCTCTCCATCCATATTATTGGTTTCTACAACCCTATTTGGAAAGGGAAGGGGTTTAGGAGGAACATCATTAATTCTTTTCTTACCTTTATCTTTCTCCTTGGGTTTCTCATCAGCTGGTTTTGAATGGGTCTTCTCTGGAGTTGAGGTGAATCCCGGTTGAATGATAGGTGCAGATGTATCAGTTGTTTTCTTCCCACTTCTCAATGTGATGGCACTGACATTCCCCTTGGGATTTGGAGTAGGTTGGGAACGAAGATTTCTGGAGTTCTTACTTACCAGTTCATGGAGGGTAGTGGCAATCTGGCTCATTTGTGTCTTCAACTCTCTCAACTACGAACCTTGACTCTTCAGCTCATTCTGTTGATTAAAAACAATTTGTTTCAAAATATCATCAGTGTTAGAATCTAACTTGGGTGGGGGATTCCCTTGTTGTTTACTTGTTGATGCTTGAGCTTTAAATATTCTTTTGGGTTGTTGGAAACCCTGTTGGTAAGGTGGTGGCTACTGGAAGTTTTGTTGAAAAGTGGGCCTTTATTGTTGTACAGATCCATAACTCATGTCTAATTGATCCTTACACCCTTGGTTGTATTTTGTAGCAAAGTAATCAAACCTATTTTGGGGATATGGTTGTTGCTGCTGATATGGTCTCCCAGGAAACATTGCTGCACAATCTTCTGTTTCTTGTAGTTGGGGGCAATGGTCAGTTGGGTGGCTTGTCTCAGTGAAAATGACACAAGGCCTTGAAAAAGGGGGTTGGAATGTATTTTGTGCTAAAGAAATCTACCTCACCATAGTGTTCAATTATTCCAACTTAGTATCAATTAAATTACTTTCAATAGAAGATAGACTTACCTGATGTACTACCTTGACATGCAGTGCACCTCGATCGCCAAGTTGTTGGGAGTTTTGGGCAATCTTGTCAATTAACGCACGTGTAGACACTAGTGTCTTGTCCACTAATTCTCCTCCAGCTACGACATCCACCATGATCCTCTCCATAGGTGTGAGTCCTTCATAGAAGTATTGAATGAGGAGTTGCTCACTGATTTGGTGATGTGGGCATCTTGTATACAACTTCTTGAATCGCTCCCAGTACTCATACATTGACTCCCCTTGGTATTTCTTGATCCCCAAGATCTCCTTAGGAATGGAAGTGTCCCTTGATGCTGGAAAAAATCTTTACAATAAAAGACGTTTCAAATCATTCCAACAATTTACATCTTCAGGTTGTAAATAATACATCAAATCTTTTGCAGCTCCATCAAGTGAGAATGAGAATACTCTTAGTTTGATTTGATATTCAGAAAAATTCCTTGGTTTTAAGGTTGAGAAAACCATATTAAATTCTTTTAAATGTTTATTGAGATCCTCACCAGAGAGGCCATTAAATTTTGGAAGTAGGTGGATTAACCTAGATTTTAGTTCAAAGTCTGATTCAAGATTTGGGTATGAAATGCAATTTGGTTGATAATTAATATCAAGTGAAACTAATTCTTGAATGGTTATATTAAGTTCATTTCCATTATTTTCAGCCATTGGTTCTTGTTTTATGTTTGAATTTTTATTTCTTACAATTTCAATCACTACTACAAATACGGGCATTAACAGCGCTAAAAACGGGCTTTAACAGCGCTAAAAAAGGGCTGTAAAGCTCGGCGCTGATAAAGGGTTACTTTATCAGCGTTAAAAAAGCACTGATAAAACAACCCTTTATCAGCACTAAACAAGAACTGATAAAGGTAGACTTTATCAGCGCTAAGAGAGCACTGATAAAACAAACCTTTATTAGCGCTAAAAGAGCGCTGTTAAATGATTGTTTTATCAGCGCTCCTTTAGCGCTCATAAACTTATCTTTTATTAGCGCTTCTTTAGTGCTGATAATGGTGGAGTTTATCAGCGCTTCTTTAGCACTGATAAAAGAAAAATTTATCAGCACTAAAAGAGCGCTGATAAATGCCCTCTCTGCTGCTACGATAAATCTGCAGCAGCATACCCGAACACCTGCAAAAAAAAACAGCATCTCAATAAGCCAATTAAAGCAAGTATACCCATACAAAATTAACTCATAAATCATAAGAAAATTAGACCAAGTATACCCATACAAAAATTATACCCGTACACCATTAACACATAATTTATAAGTTAATCAAGTACTTAAAGAAATCAATTCAGAATTCAGGGGGTTTGGGGGCTGTTCAAGGGTTTGGGGTGGCTGTCCAAGGGGGGGTAGGGGGTGTCTGGGGGCTTTCCAGTTCAATCCTAAGGCTCCACATGGGTGTGTTTTATCAATACATAAATCTTTGGACTTTTCTCTATCCACTATGCATCATGTTCTCAACCTCAAAGAAGTTATAAGGTTTGTACACACACTGAGGTGCACATACTTGGGGGGGGGGGATGAATCTCATTAATAAACCCCCAATATTAAACCTGCAATAGGCTATTGTAAGTGCATGATCAGGAAATATGCACAACCTAGTTGAGAAAGAACTGGAATAAAACTAATAAAAAAATCATCATTGATCCTCAAATCCATGACCATGATTAAACCCAAATTAATTTTCCAAGTGTTGAACTTTTACCAAGCATTTCACAAGGACCGTGTCGACATTATAAAAATATAGTTTGACCAAGTCCTACCCCATCTACATCAAGACACATTGATTCTCAAGTATTAAAGCTTGATCAACCATACCTACTTCATCCAATGTTAGGGTTTCTCTGAGTACATCATAGGAACCACACAAAACATATAATATACCATGGTCTCCCCACTATATACATAATTATCATTGACCTCCAATATGTGAGTTTTATTTATACTCCATCATGGAAATCCACTTATGGGAGTTTTCTCATCCAGGGAATACCCTCAACAGTATCTCAGACCATCCATATGTGTTCTTCCAATTCCGAGGCATAAGACCTACAAGGATATCATCCCTATACTATGGGAGTACCCTTATTTAGGGAATAATACTAAGAAGCATATATTCTTTACCATATGAGAGTATTATCATCCAAATAATAATCCCTAGAAGCATATCAACCCTCCAATATGGGTGTATTCTCATTTGAGGCATAATCTATATAATCATCTCAGCCCTCCCCTATGGGATTATTATCATTTAGTGAATATTCCCAATAAGAATATCATCCCACTCCTATGGTTGTATTCTAATTTGGGGAATAATACCTATATAAATCTCATCCCTCCCCTATGGGAGTATTCTCATTTAAGGAATAAGACCCATAAGCATATCCACCCTCCCAATGGGAGTATTTTCATCCAGATATAAGCCCATAAGTATCATAGACCCAAACACATGATCACCCCAGTATACCAGGCCAGCCATGACTTGATATATATGAGGCCCCTAATAGATCACATGCCATGACCCCCCATTTAAAATATCAATGCAATCCGAATGCGTTTGGTCAGATTTCCATAGGTCAGTTGTTGTTTTCAATTAAAATCGTGTCCATTTTAAACAAAATAGAGACCCTTTGAGTACTAGCGGCCACACCATGCCTTGGATTGAGGCAGGGTTGACTCATACACGTCACCAAGGACCCTTGGATCGTTCTTATAAAATATCAATGCAATCCGAATGCGTTTGGTTGGATTTCCGTAGGTCAGTTGTTGTTTTCACTTAAAATCATGTCCATTTTAAACAAGAGAGACCCTTTGAGTGCTAGCGGCCACACCGTGCCTCATATTGAGGTGGGGTTGACTCGTACACGTCAACAAGGACCCTTGGATCGTTCTTATAAAATATCAATTCAATCTGAATGCGTTTGGTTGGATTTCAGTAGGTTAGTTGTTTCACTTAAAATCTTGTCCATTTTAAACAAAATAGAGACCCTTTGAGTGATAGCGGCCACACCGTGCCTCGGATTGAGGTGGGGTTGACTCGTACACGTCACCAAGGACCCTTGGATCTTTCTTATAAAAGATCAATGCAATCCGAATGCGTTTGGTCGAATTTTCGTAGGTCAGTTGTTGTTTTCAATTAAAATCGTATCCATTTTAAACAAAATAGAGACCCTATGAGTGCTAGCGGCCACACCATGCCTCAGATTGAGGCGGGGTTGACTCTTACATGTCACCAAGGACCCTTGGATCATTATTATAAAATATCAATGCAATCCTAATGCGTTTGGTCGGATTTCTGTAGGTCAGTTGTTATTTTCAATTAAAATCGTGTCCACTTTAAACAAGAGTGACCCTTTGAGTGCTAGCGGCCACACCGTGCCTTGGATTGATACGGGGTTGACTCGTACACGTCACCAAGGACCCTTGGATCATCCTTATAAAATATCAATGCAATCCGAATGCATTTGGTCGGATTTCCGTAGGTCAGTTGTTGTTTTCACTTAAAATCTTGTCCATTTTAAACAAAATAGAAGCCCTTTGAGTGATAACGGCCACACCATGCCTCGGATTGAGGCGGGGTTGACTCTTACACGTCACTAAGGACCCTTGTATCATTCTTATAAAAGATCAATTCAATCCGAATGCGTTTGGTCGGATTTCCGTAGGTCAGTTGTTGTTTTCAATTAAAATCGTGTTCATTTTAAACAAGAGAGACCCTTTGAGTGCTAGCTTCCACGCCGTGCCTCAGATTGAGGAGGGGTTGACTCGTACACGTCACCAAGGACCCTTGGATTGTTATTATAAAATATTAATGCAATCCGAATGCATTTGGTCAGATTCCCGTAGTTCAGTTGTTGTTTCCACTTAAAATCGTGTCCATTTTAAACAAAATAGAGACCCTTTGAGTGCTAGCGTCCACACCGTACCTCGGATTGAGGTAGGGTTGCCTCTTACATGTCACCAAGTACCCTTGGATTGTTATTATAAAAGATCAATGAAATATGAATGCGTTTGGTTGGATTTCCGCAGGTCAGTTGTTGTTTTCAATTAAAATCGTGTCCATTTTAAACAAGAGAGACCCTTTTAGTGCTAGCAGCCACACCATGCCTCGGATTGAGGTGGGGTTGACTCGTACATGTCACCAAGGACCCTTGTATCGTTATTATAAATGATCAAGGCAATCTGAATGCATTTGGTCGGATTTCTATAGGTCAGTTGTTGTTTTCAATTAAAATCGTGTCCATTTTAAACAAGAGAGACCCTTTGAGTGCTAGCAGCCACACCGTCCCTCGGATTGAGGCGGGGTTGACTCGTACACGTCACCAAGGACCCTTGGACCGTTCTTATAAAAGATCAATGCAATCTGAATGCGTTTGGTCAGATTTCCGTAGGTTAGTTGTTGTTTTCACTTAAAATCGTGTCCATTTTAAACAAGAGAGACCCTTTGAGTGTTAGCGGTCACACCGTGCCTTTTATTGAGGCGGGGTTGACTCATACACGTCACCAAGGACCCTTGGATCGTTCTTATAAAATATCAATGAAATCTGAATGCGTTTGGTCGGATTTTCATAGGTCAGTTGTTGTTTTCACTTAAAATCGTGTCCATTTTAAACAAAATAGAGACCCTTTGAGTGCTAGTGGCCACACCATGCCTCGGATTGAGTCGGGGTTGACTCGTACATGTCACCAAGGACCCTTGGATTGTTATTATAAAATATAAATGCAATCCGAATGCGTTTGGTCAGATTTCCATAGGTCAGTTTTTGTTTTCACTTAAAATCATGTCCATTTTAAACAAGAGAGACCCTTTGAGTGCTAGCGGCCACACTGTGCCTCAGATTGAGGCGGGGTTGACTCATACACGTCACCAAGTACCCTTGGATCATTATTATAAAATATCAATGCAATCCAAATGCGTTTGGTTGGATTTCCGTAGGTCAGTTGTTGTTTTCACTTAAAATCGTGTCCATTTTAAACAAAATAGAGACCCTTTGAGTGCTAGCGGCCACACCGTGCCTCGGATTGAGGCGAGGTTGACTCTTACACGTCACCAAGGAACCTTGGATTGTTCTTATAAAATATCAATGCAATACGAATGTGTTTGGTTAGATTTACGTAGGTCAGTTGTTGTTTTCACTTAAAATCGTGTCCATTTTAAACAAAATAGAGACCCTTTGAGTGATAGCGGCCACACCGTCCCTCGGATTGAGGCGGGGTTAACTCGTACATGTCAAAAAGGACCCTTGGATCGTTCTTATAAAATATCAAGGCAATCCGAATGCGTTTGGTCAGATTTCCGTAGGTCAGTTGTTTTTTTCACTTAAAATCGTGTCCATTTTAAACAAAATAGAGACCCTTTGAGTGGTTCAGCATACTTGCATGTTGCTGGTGCATATCATCTGTTAAAATGGGAAAATGAATCATTGGAGAAAGGCTATTTTATTTAATAACAATTACAATTTTCCTATGAACATTTACATACAACAATGTTTCATCTTTTGATCCCCTTAACCCCTCTCAAAAATGACCACAAATTGTAGATGTCCCCAAGTCAGATCTTCATTGTATTTGTGTACAATCTTCCATCAGGTATGAGGCCCACTCATTTCTGAACTCATCTATATTGTCTTGTGAGTATGAGGCTTTTCGGCAGTCAGAGTAGTGCTACAAAATAAAAAAATAAAGAATTAATAAATAACTTAAACGAACTAGTAGTTGTTTTTAAAAATACCTCTTTAGGGATGCTAGTTTGCTGATGAAAAATGATATCTTTCATAAATTTACAAACATAATAACCACAATCATTATCGTTTGTTTGTTTTGGACACTGCAAAAAATTTGATCATTAGGAGAATAAGTAACTTGTGTTGAGATGTGTTTGGATAGTGAAATTTTATTATATATACCCTGATATTTGTCCAGACTTAGTACTTACTCGCCTCCCTATGTTTAGACCCTGTCCTCATTCCTTTTTTAGACGATAATGATACACCTCCCTATCATAACATAATCCTTAGTAAAAGATAATATAAATTATATTACTTGATGTTTAGACCTAAAACGTAAGATGTAGTGTCTTACAGATTCACAAACTCCATCATGTGTGGTCGGTTTGATGGATATCCTTGCTTCGAATCTAGAAAATAAATCTTCAGAGTATCCAAGTTCACCGCAATTAGCAACCAATGTTGCCTAAAAAAAGGAATAAGTAATAAAAGAAGTGAAAATATAATTGACATGCTTTAATCATAGAGTATTACCCCTGCATGGTTGGTATTAGGAAAAGTCTGTCATCTGTAATCTTGCGTTCAAATGTTTTCAGCAAGCCATTCACTATTGCATCCCTTTTTGATGGCTCTATTTTTGTTAGGTGTGTTGATGTGATATGAGGACTAACCAGTCCAAATATTGAATCATGGGAAAATTCCTTCAATTGTTTTTCATAAATGCGTTTGTCAACAATATAAAATGCATTTAGTCATAATTTTCACATTAGATCAGCTTTTGAAAAATAAATTCATGGAAACATACCTCATATATACATTTACAACTGTGATGCCTAGCCAACCTTTTTCAAGGATTTCATTTACATTTTCAGCAGCAATGAAATCTTGACTTTCCTCTCCGTATATATTCTCTTCGAAAACCACTATATGAGTATTACCATCTTTTAGCTTCATATCCACATGAGTCTTCAATGCTAGTAAATGTGGATAGAGAACAAGTGGTGTTATTGTGCTTTCAGTAGCTCCTTGGGATCGGTTGGTCGATCCTTTAGATCGTTTTGAGCTGACGTTTGTCACCCCCTTCCCTTTCTCCATCTATAACAACAATCATTGGTTTAGACCATTTTTTCATTAATTGTTAAGGGTTTAGGTTGAAAAAAAGGAAATAAATACCTCTTTGTCCGCATGTACTCTTACAAGTTGTGACGACCATGCAATGAATGTCCCAATAGCCTTTTCGACCGTATGAATATCATCGTCATCAAGTGGAATAGGTAGCTCTGCCTTTGGATCATGAGCTACAGTAATCGTCACTTTCAGATGATCTTTCGGAAGTGGTCTATTATGCAGTGTGGCATATGGGATATTGAACACTGTAGCCCTCACTACATGGTGATAGGTGGGTGTTGACAGATATAAATCACAATCATTATCACCCTGTAGAAGATGAGTACAGAAAAATTATCAGTGTTTGTCTGATTCATATTTCATGGGAACAATTATTAGAATATTGATTACCACAGCTAAGATAGTTCTTTGAGGCAAATGGATCGCCTCAAAGCTGGTGGGGGGTGGGGCGGGATGTTCATGCGGTGGTTGTTCTTGAGTTGTGGATTCCCTTTGCTTCCCACCCATAAAAGTTGCTCGCAACTCTCCCTGCCATTGCAATTGTTCTTCAAGGGTTGCTATTTTTTCGCTCATTTGTTCCAATTTTTCATCTGTATCATCCATTTTTTTCTTCTTCTCAAAATATACTCGGGCTGTCACCCCAAACCCTGCACCTCTGACACGACCGTATTTTTCTGGCTGCTTCAAAACCATCAATAATAGGTCTGTATCAGCTACAGGAGTAGCTGATTCCTGTGACTGTCGGATATAGGAAAATAACTAATTATTTTTATGTAATAGCAATTTTAAACAAATTATTTTATCGTCGTGTCATACTTACACATATTTCCCACACTTTCTGTGTGTTCTCATCTACTAACTTCCCTTCTTTGTTCACACGTGCCTCCTTCCATAGCACATGACGTGGGATGGAAGTGAATTTGGTTTTAGACTCATAAATCTACATATAAACATAGAAAAATAATTATGATGTTGTTTATTATCACCTAACAATATTATTGTAAATTTAAAATACGTACCATTTTATTTTCTAATGAAGCGTACCCCATCCTTTCTTTACGATAGGGGTATGTTGGTTTTGAAGCACATTCCTTATTTTTAGTACAGAGTTTCTGTTTCATAAATGAAATACTGACAATCAAAGTGATAAATACAGGTATCCTTGATGAATCTTTCCTACAAGCCTTAGTACATAATCCTTGTGTGAATCATCTACTATAAATGTACTCTGAAAGAGATTGAGAAGATTAAGACATTGTTTCATTATTTTATTTGCTAGTAAATTAAAGAAATAAATTCATAATGTTACCGTAATTTCTTCCCAGATCACAGCCTTCAGCCCGGAAACAACATGGTGCCATGAATCTATGTCAATCGGCACGCGTTGCCGAGTGACAACTCCAATGTAGCTTCTAAACATAGCCTTGTTGAGATTCACCTGTTGGCCTCGTGCATTCCATCCAACTTCAAATTTTATGCCTTTTCTTTTCGCCTTAAGAATTTTGGCTAACACTGTCAAACTACGACGCACCTGTGATTTCTGCGACACTGGTCCTTCATTCCCGACCATTTCATCGATATTGACATCATCTATATGTTCATCTAGAATGGTATCAACGACATGTGTTGATGGTTGTTGGACCTTAACACTAAGAGCAGTAGGAGCAGCAGGAGGAGCAGCAGGAGGAGCAGCAGCAGGAGGAGCCGCAGCAGGAGCAACCAGAGCCGTAGCAGGAGAAACAACAGCAGCAGCATGAGCTGCAGGAGTAGCATCAGGAGAAACAACAGTAGCAGCATGAGCTGCAGGAGCAGCAGGAGCAGTAGCAGCAGCAATAGCTGCTGCTTGAGAGACTTGTTCAGCCTCAAGGTTAGGAGCATCAGAATGTGAAAAAGTCATTATCTGCAAAATTGGTTGAACAGTTAATTCAGATTACATAAATTCAGTAATGATAAGATAATAACATGAGATAACAAGATCTATATTACAAACAAAATATAACCTATTTACTGAACTCTCTTTATTTTTTTCAAAGGTTGAAGGGATTTGACACCTCTATCGACTATCCAAATCCCTTCATTGTGATCTCCTCTAACATACAAAACATCTTCTGCATTGGGACCGCTCCGAAATGATTGCAACGTACCACTAAAAGGATCGTCCTCAATTGAATTTTCATCAGAACCTTCAGTAGTTTTGGACGATAACAGAACAATCGACCAATTTCGGTTTGCGGGATCTGGAACATAAAAAACCTGTACCGCTTGTGATGCCATTATAAACTGTTCTTCTTTATACCCTTCTTTACTAAAATAAACTTTCACAAATCCCCATTCATTTATTTTAACACCACTGTTGTTATCAATCCATTTGCATTGAAAAATCGGCAATTGGAATGTCGTATAATCCAACTCCCATATTAGTTTGATAATGCCAAAGTATGACATATTTGCACAAATTGGATTTCTGTCCTTACTACCAGAAACATGCATCGCTTCAGCCACTAGTGTAACTCCACTATTTTGCATGGTACTATCTTCATCATGTTTATCTGTATAGAATATATAACCATTAATTACATAACCACTGTAAGATAATACATACACACTTGCTCCAGCGGCTAGCCATCGAAGACGTTCTGAAATTGAATTCGGATTTTCATCCAACTGCTTAAAAATATGGTCCTGAAACCATCCTATAAACTGGTGATTATGTGTATCTGATAACCATTTTTCAGCCCTCGATGGATTCAACTGCCTAAGAATTTCTTTGTGAGTTTCAATATATGGAGCAACCTCTCAACTGTTATGCAAAACATAAAGATGAGATTTCTCCCGATCTGTAATACTGATTGTCACAACTTCTCTTCTAGAAATTTCCTCACCCTCAATGCGTCCAGTGTGATGAGATTTCGGGATACAAATGCTTTCCACATCAGATAGGTATTCAGTACAAAATTCAATGGCTTCCTCAACAATATATCACTCCACTATAAAACCCTCTGACCGACTTCAATTTTTGACATACACTTTCAAAATATTCATATACCGTTCAATATGATACATCCATCTATAGTGCACAGGACCACAAATTTGAATCTCTCTCACCAAGTGAATCATCAAATGAACCATCATATCAAAGAATGTTGGCGGGAAGAACATTTCTAATTCACATAATGTGATGACAATTTCTTTTTCCATAGCTGACAATTTCCCCGGGTCTAAAACTTTGCTACATATAGCTTTGAAAAAGAAACAAAGTTTGGTTAACGTATGACGAACATTCTTGGAAAAAATGCAACGTAAAGATATAGGAATTAGATCTTGCATCAAAACATGACAATCATGTAATTTCAAACCTTTTAACTTCAAATCATTCATTGACACAATGTTCTTGATATTTGATGAGTACCCCTCTGGAACCTTTACATCATTGAAGAAGTTGCAAAACTAATATCTCTCCACCCTAGAAAGAGTATAAGCATCTAGAGGAAGAAACATTCGATTTTCACCCTTCACGGGAGCTAACTCTTCTCGTATTCCCATGTCAACCATGTCCAACCTTGCCTTAATTCCATCTTTTGTTTTTCCAGGGGAATTTAGAAACGTTCCGATAACACTGTCACATACATTTTTTCCACATGCATCACATCAAGAAAATGTAGG
The DNA here is from genome assembly GCA_963277665.1 of Viscum album. NCBI lineage: Eukaryota > Viridiplantae > Streptophyta > Magnoliopsida > Santalales > Viscaceae > Viscum > Viscum album. Next base: position 47,874,752 of record OY728138.1, on the reverse strand, counting down.
ACGTACAAACAATTCCAGTATGGTAATTCAAAAAAAAACTGATCTCTTTTTCCAACCGATTTTCGTAAGGTTTTTCAAAAATGATTTACCAAAAATAGTATTTAGATATTTTACTTTCTCAAATAGCTGATCACCTGTTAGTGGAGACGATGTTGCATGTTTTTCTGAACTTCCATTGAATGATGTCATCCAAGATCGGTACTTATGCCGATGAGGTAGAAATCTACGATGTCCTAGAAACACAGATTTCAATGAATGTTTCAACCTAATTGATTCTGTATCTTCTTCGCACACAGGACACCCTTGAGTTCCTTTAATGCTATAGCCTGACAAATTTCCATAAGCAGGGAAATCATTTATTGTCCCATACAACATCGCTCTCAACGTGAAGTATTCACTTTTATAAGCATCATACAACATTACACCTGAGTCCCACAATAACTTCAACTCCTCGATCAAAGGATCCAGATAAACATCAATATCGTTACCTGGTTGTTTTGGTCCTGATATAAGCATAGATAACATGATGAATTTCCACTTCATGCATAACCAGGGTGGCAAGTTATAATTTACCAACATAATAGGCCATGTACTATGAGTTCTGGTTTGAAAACCAAAAGGATTCACTCCATCTGTAGATAACGCAAGACGAAGGTTTCTCAGCTCTTTTCCAAATTCAGGATACTCATGATCAATTTTCTTCTATTAAGGAGAGTCAGCCAGATGACGTAATAAACCATATTTATTTCTTTTATCTGCATGCCACGACAATTGTCTTGCAGTTTCTTCACTTCCATATAGACGCCTAAATCTTGGAATGATTGGAAAGTACCATAAAACTTTCGTAGGATTGGATTTATCTTTCTTGTATCGAGAAGAACCACACTTTGGGCATTCTGTAAGTGATTTTTTCTCTTTGAGAAACAATATAAAGTCTTTCGGGCAGGCATGCATTCTTTCAGAAATCATTCCCATCGAGCGTAGCATTCATCTAGCTTCATATGCCCGGCTTGGGAGCTCATTATCTTCTGGGAGCATGTCATTCAAGAGAGTAAGTAGTTCCGTAAAACTGACATCACTCCATCCGTTTCCTACTTTCAATTTATACAACTTCAGTACAACTGACAATGTTGTATACTTAGTGAAAGCAGCATACAATGGCATCTTTGCACAACTCTTTAACTTCTCAAACAATTTTGGGAAATCACGGAGTTCATATTGAATTGTCTTTGTCATTTCCTTAATACGATCTTCATCATCATTGACATCTGTAATCACATCCTCCATACGGTCTTCTTCATTATCCATATTTGTATTCATATCTGATGATCCATAAAACAAAGTTTTATCCCAGCCAATAGCTACATTCACTTTTTCTCTGTGTTTATTCCAACATTTATAACTCCGATCTATTCCGTGACATATCAAATGTTATTCCAACTCCTATGGAGTAAGTAGTCTATAATAACAACATCGTAAACACGGATAAAGGATTTGAGAAGGATCCTTTGCGTGATCCTTTGCAAACTTGATGAACTCTTTCACTCCGTTCTCGTACTCTATTGTTAAACGATTAGCATCCATCCAATCTTTATTCATCTCCATCCTATTTGAATCTCAAATATTAGTATTTATGGTTCAAGTACACAAAACAAGAATTCCAAATACAGTAGAAGAGAACCACTTCCTTATAAAAATGGAGATTAATAGAGCCTAACCATTAGTATTTATTCATCTTCATTAAATATAATTACTTTAGATTCATTATAGTTTCCTCAAATCACCCCAGACCAAACACAAGAATAATCAAGAATGATGCATCTATCACTCCTAGGTCTCTTCCCTACATTCAATACCATCATTCCTAAATACTCACTGCTGGTGGAAGTGAAACCATTCCTGATGATCATGCCAAGAAGAAATGGAAACCAAAAGGGGAGAGTGAATCAAAATACCCCAAACAAGATGAAAAAACATGGTATTTGAGAATAGGTTAGTGGCTTTCATGTTGGCTAGAAACCTATCCAATATACTCCACAAGCGATGATGGCCTCTACAGTTGTTGCACTAGGTGAAACTGTCACCTGAGAAGCTGAGATCAATGAGGCCCTTCCCAACCATGAACTGAACAAACTCCATGATGGCCTTCCTCTAGAATGGGCTTCTACCTTTCCTTTCCTTTGGGTTGGAAATGACATTAAAGTCACCCCCAACAAACAATGGATGGTGGTCGGGATTGAAGGTATTTTGTTCAAAAGGACAATCAATCCCCCTCAATTTTTTAAAATACCAATACCATAAACCATTTAAAAACAAGACATTTTAATTTATTTTGTAAATCATTCCCAAAAAAATTCAATAAACAAAAATATGCCAAACCATTTGGAATTTTATTTAAAGAATCAACTTATGTTTATTTTAAACCATGATTTTCATTTATAATATCAAATCCACCAATAGTAGAAGGAAACCTAATTTATTTCAATGAAAAAGGTTAATACACAACAAGATACCATCCATTCCATATATTATTTTCATTAATAGGGTTATTTTGTGCTTCAAAATGATCAAAACATGTCTAAACAACTTCAAATGGATAAAATATGAATTCATGAAACACATGAATCCCCAAAAGAATATATAGTATAGAAACACCCACTTGGAATCTGAATGAGTCTACTCAAATGAAGAACATCATACATCTCCAACTACATCGATGCTTTCTCATATACAACGACACCACTAGCTAGATAGTGGCCCTCACCAAGAACATCATACATCTCCAAATAAGAGACTACAACCACTAACCATGAAGAACATCATAAGATGAAAATATACTAAGAACACATCCCTTCACCCAAATAAGAGACTACAACCACTAACCATGAAGAACCACTAAGAGAATAATTTGAAACCTAAGGAAAGGTACACCCAAAAAATACCAATGAATTCAAATGAAGTACTTTCTAAACCAAACCATTGAAATCCTCAAATGTTCCTAACATCAAACCCCATCATATATCCTAATAAAATTCTTTGATAACACTATTTCATGGCCTATACCCATTTAGACCCCTCTATTGGTTAGTAGATTATAGTGTAGTGACCCCCTAAAACCATCCTCCAACATGTCATGGGTTAGTGAATGCACCGATGGTATTTATCACAACCATGTGCGATGTACTTCTAATAATAAATAATTTATATAGTTTAACATCAAGTTGTATAGATGATTTTTCGAATGATACCAAGTGAAAGTTAGTATGGTAAATATGTGTGATAAGACATTTTTTGGTCTAACTAAAAGGGGATATAGCATAATGAGTGTATTTTGGATTCACAAAAAATATGACTCTATGTGGTATAGGGTTTTTTTAACTAGTAGGAGTATGGACCACTTAGTGAATATGGTCTTCTATGTGTGGGAATGTTTTCATTTAGAGTATGGCCTAATATGTATGGTTCCCATAGAATAAGGCCCATTTGAATTGGATATTTGGGCTCATGGGTAATTTTTTGATGCCTCTACTGGGGAAATCACTCAGGCTTGAATCTGTTTCCTTGGGCTAGCCACAATCCTCATAACCTACCTTACCTATTTCCAAAGGTGGAAAGAGTCCACCTCCATGGTTGATAATATTGTCCCCTTGATTGGAATGGTAATATGGGATGTTAGATATTCCTTCTATAGTTTCCTTCTTGAAGTATGATTCCTATTTTGGGTCTCTGTTCCAGATATAAGACATGTTTCTGAATCTAGTTTTTGGTTTTACTCTCTAGTGGACACAAGTTAATTACAATTATTATTCTAGTTACAGGGAATATACTTTTAGTTGAATATAATAATGGTGATGAGTGTATTGATAAACTATAAAATTCATCTAAAATTAAGGTTATTAATTTTTCATTAGCTTATGACATGAGGTGTATTATCTCTAATACATGAGTCATACCATGATTGATAATTGGTAACTTATTCTTATTGCAGAAGGAATTCAAGTCTTATAACCTCTATAATCTTATGCTCATTACACAAGTTGGATCACATTTTTCATGTGAGGAATCTACACCAATTTGGTTCATAAAATATATTCATAGCACATAATGATTTCTATATTCATCAACTAATGAATTGTGTTCTTATCACACCGGGTAAGAACATAAGATCATCTAATAAGGGAAGTGTTTAGAGATCGTATGCTCATCACATAGGGGATTCTTTGGCACATCGCCTAAGAAATATCATGATCCTCATGTGAGGTATAATCCTAGGATCATTATCTAGGAGATGAATAAGAGATCTTATGATCATCACTTAGGGGATTCTTGGGAATATACCCTAATGAATCTATTTATAATCTCATGAGGTATAATCAAGGGAACATTATTTGGGAGATAAATATCTCATATTCCCATAACATAGGGACTTCATATTCTCATCACCTAAGGAAACCTAGGATTATCACCTAGATTTGGATATTTCCTGAATTAAGAGTGGTCATAGGTTTATATCTCAGTAAAGGAACTCACATATTTGAATTTTAGAAGAGGTAACAACCCGATACACTCATCGCGTAGGGGGTGAGCATAGTTTTATAGCCACCATTTCATTTTTATCCATGAAGTTATTCAATTCCCACCAAACCCTTTTCAATTTCATCATTAACAACTATATTCTATGTCACTGGGAAACTAAAAGGAAAACCCATATAAACTAACGATGTCATCTCCCACAATAACCCACTCATTACATCTTTTTAACAATGGAAAGGTTTATGCTTCCCCACTGCACGATTTACCACCTCAACCATCTCACATTTCCCCCCAATGGAATCTATCACAACCAAACTAACAAAAAACTTCTCAAAAAACCCCACCAAAAAACAATGATGATTTTCAACAATAAAAGTAAAAAAGCACCATGTTCTTGAGAAATATAATGAAAATTAGTAAACACATGTGAATCATCACCTTTACATCATTTTCCATCAAGTATGGTTCATTTTCTTCAATCGGTCAATCCATAATACTCACCCATAGAATAAAAAATCATGTTAAAAAAATGATATACAAATGGGAGAGGAGAACAATATTGAAAAAAGATTTGGAAAACATGCCTTAAAGGAGGTCTGTCAAACCTAAGCTTGAAAGCGTTGCGGGCGGCGGAGGTCCGGCAAACTGAAGCTCGAGGGTGGCGGAGGTCCGGCAACGCGAACTCAGCGGGCGGTGGAGGTCCAACAATGAGAAGCAAGGGCGGCGGAGGTCCGACAACATGATCTCAGCGGGTGGCAGAGGGTAGTCACAGGGTTCCAGTACCACGAGAGCTTTAGGTCACGATAAAACGAGGGCACTATGCGACCGACTTTATAAAAAAATGCACTAAGGTTTTATCAGCGCTAAAAAAGCGCTGATAAAGACTACCTTTATCAGCACTAACATTTTAGCGCTGATAATCTTACCCTTTATTAGTGCTTTTCTAGCGCTGATAAAGGGTCTTTTTATCAGTGCTATTTTAGCGCTGATAAAGGTTACCCTGTATCAGCACTAAAGTTGTAGCGCTGATACGGGGTTTCGTTATCAGCTCTTTTCTAGTGCTGATAAAGAGGCCCTATATCAGCGCTAGAAAAGAGCTGATAAAGAACTCCTTTATCAGCGCTAAAATTTTAGCGCTGATACAGGGTAACCTTTATCAGCAGTTTTGCTTAGCACTGATATAAGGGGGTGCTTCCCTTGCCCACTTTTGTAGTAGTGAATGTTCTGGGAGTGGAGGAATTCTCCAACTGATTGAATGTTGAAACTTTCCATAGACTGAGAATGTCTGATTTGAACCCGAAGGCTATGTTCAATCTCAGGGTCAAGATCTAAAAGATCCTCAAGATTAGTTCATGTCATAAATAAAATAAAAATTAAAAGAAGGAAAGTGGACCATATTAAAATAAAAATGAGAAGTTTGAGTTGATGGTCCAAAAACAAGAAGAAAAAAAATTAAAGAAGAAAAAAAAAATCAGATTGGGTAAAGAAGGAAGAAATAAGAGAAGAAGAGAATAAAATGTAAAATAAAATAAATACATCTAATTGGTTGAAATAATTACTTTCCTCTCTAGAAACAATGCCAATTTGAAAGTTGTTGTCGTGGACGCCCTCAAATGATTAGTGGTTTTTGGGTACTTAGGTGCAGCAGAGTGGTTGACCAAGGTCGTCTCTCAAAGGAGGAAGTAAATTTAACAACATATTAAATAAATTTTTGAAAAAAAATAAAAGGAAATAAGAACACTAATTAAAAGGACGGGGTTTGTTTATTATTTATAAATCTAGAATAAGTTTTCTGGAAGAATATTGTATTTTTTTTGTTTTTTATTTTTGAAATGAAGTTCGATTAAAATGACACAACAAGAAGATGTTTTTTTAGAAAATATTTTAAAAGGAATAATCGATATAACTCTACCTCTTCAATCAATTATTTATCATTATCATTTAAATTAACATTCACTTAATTATGATCCCTTAATTTTTTAAATCCTGAACCCTACGAAAATTAACTTTACCACAAAGATGAAGTGAATTTAACCTTAGGCTAACTTCGGAACATGCAATCACAACACCCTGATTTGATTGATTTTCCAAGGTTAGATTATGGTCAGTGGTAAATTAAGAAACATTTTCTCTCTATAAATTATAATTAATTGAGTTTAGGGATTATATTTAAACACCAAAAATTGACCCCGTATGGTTTTGTATTACCGATTAAGTTCGCACTCTCACAATTTACACAAAATCTCGTCCTTGCGTGTTTTTGTGTTAATTGTTCAATTGCTTGCTTAGTTTCAATTAAATTAAAAAATAAATTAATTGATCATATTATGTGAATTACATTATATCATTGATTCAAAATAAATGAATGAATAAGGATAGAGGTCGATCGATTACTAAAAAAAACTACTCTTCCATCGGCGATGTAGTCATCGTAGAAACGTTATGCAAGTGCAAAGGTTTAGAAAGGTTATAACCCAATCTTGTTTCTAATATTTAATTCCAGACCAAAGAGGAAGATTAAGAGTAGAAGAAAATTGAAAATAACAGAAGAAGTGTAAGAAAAACTAAGAGTTTATTGAAAGCACAACAACATTACAACAAAGAAGAGGAAAAGAAGAGCATTTTGGAGGAGATCCTAGATTAGTAGCTTCCCTCCTCCAATTGTGAATTTAAATGATGTAGAACCACTTATCCTATACTCCCAATATCCTAATACACGTCCCAAACCCTCCAAATGAGAAAAACACTAATTTATAGAGTGGAGGGGAGTCTAGGTTTAAAGAGGTTTCAAGTGTGAATGAGGAATCTCGGAAAAATATTTTAAGCCAACTTGAACCGCCTATTTGACCTCTAAAACGCATGAACCAACTATTATTACAGAATAATGATTTGTGAAAAATTGGGTTGGAGATATCCTCTCAAAATTTGGGCCCAATACAAGCTCATATGAAAAAGTTATGGCCCAAATACATAACTAATGTCCAATCTGGCGGGCCCAGCCCACCTTTGACTTCATGGTCTATTTAGTCCAACCAAATGCACAATTTAGCTCCAATGTCCTGAAAAAAAGTTGTATCCCATTAATTCAGGAACATAGTTACAAAATTTCAAGTTCAAATAATAAATATTAAAATATTTATCTTCGAAATACTATAGTGCACTATAAAGGGTAAAACTGGAATTTCCATCAATTTTTCAAATGAATGATCTAATCCCAAATATTTTATAAATAAAAATATTTAAAACAATGTGAGGAAATTTTATCATTTATTATCAATAAAATATTCAAAAAAAATGTGTTTTATCATGAACTCAATTGACCCCCCTCTTGAGTTACTTATTCTGACCAACATTTGATATCAGAGGAATAAATCAAAACATCTTTTTACTGTGATCTAGTTGCAAATTAAAGATCTTAAATTTCTGTTTATTATAAATTTATATCTTTATGTATAATAGTAGACAAAAGTGAACTGCTATTAATCACCCTTTTTATTTTAATGGCATTGATTATGCTCAATGAAAGATTAAAATGAAAATTCATATTGAAAGCATGAGATTTGAAATTTTGACTGCCATTGAGGATAAATATGAACTACCCAAAAATGCTAGAGTTGAATGGAGTGATACTACTAAAGAAAATTATAATAATAACTGTAAATCTATGAATGATTTGTACAATGCTTTAGGAGATGAATAATTTAATAGAATATCTACCTATACCACTGAATTTGAGATTTAAAATACCATGGCTGTTTCTCATGAAGGAACTTCAAATGTCAAAGAAATGCATTTGAATATTTATAATATTAAATATGATACCTTTAAGATAAAACTTGATAAATCAATTTATGAAATGTATCTTAGGTTCAATGAGATTGTGAACACTATGCATTCACTTGGGAAACTAATTAGTGATAAAGATCAAGTGATGCACCTATTAAGATGTTTACCAGATTGATATAGAGGAACTTCAATATAAATTCAAGAATCATGCGATATAAGTAAGTTTCCTATTAAAGAGCTAATAGGAAATCTCATGATGTATGAAGAGGAACTCAAAGTGAATCGAGAAGAAGAAGATGAACCAAATAGAAAGTAAATAGATTTCAATACTTATGACTCAAAGTAAAAAAGGAAAGATTAAAGAAGACAACTCATGTGATGGGGAATAATCTTTTGATAGTGATGGAGAAATAGCTCACTTATCCAGAAAATTTAAGGAAGTTTACAAAAGGAATAAATTCTTCAAGAATCCAAACTACAAAGGTAAGCATGGCAATAAATGTAATTGGAGAAAAGAATGGAAAAAAGGATGGTACTACAAATGAAATAGTTTTCTATGAATATAAGAGAAAGGGTCATATCAAAGTAGACTTTCCTAAGTTAAAGTTTAAGAAAAAGTACGAGGATAGAAATAAGAGGTATAAAAAGGCTATGAAATCAACTTGGAGTGATTCAAAATATAGTTCAAGTGATTCAGACTCAAGAAAAGAGGATAATCATGATTGATACAATATGTGTTTTATGACAAACACATATGAGGTATCTAATATTTTTTATGCATCTCCTGTTCATAATTCTAACCTTTTTAAAAATGATAATAGTAAAGAGAACTTATCTAGTGAAGAAATTTTTTAATATTGTAATATGTTGGAAGATACATTCAATGAACTTAAAAATAAATATAAAAGTTTAAAGAAGCATCATTCCTTGTTAGCTTACTTTAAAATGGATCTTAGTGTAGAGAAGGATAAAAATGATCAATTGCTAAAAAGAAAATAATGATCTAAAATTATCCAATGAACAATTAAAAAGGGATCTGGAGAGATTCAAAAATGGAAGAAATGCTTTAACCAAGATTCTTGGAAAGAAAACTGCACCTAAGTATACTGCAAGAATTGGATACCAACCCGAACAGAGAAAGATCAATAAGACTAAATTTGTTTCTAGTTTTAATTCTAACAATTCTGTGAATACTTCCTATTCTCATAGACCTAACAAAGTTTTTATTTCTAAAAGTCTCAAATATTCTTACAAGGAACATGTTAAACAATTATGGATTCTAAAATACCTTATTATTAACATCTGTGGAACTTTAAAGATACGGGTACTAAAGTCATTTCTAGTTTAAATCTATTTTATAGGAAACCTACATGAAAAACTTCAGTAAGCACTTATAGTATCTGGACAATGGTTTCTCTAGACACACGAATGAGGCTACTCAAGTTTCAAGAACTTAATCAAGGTTGATAGTGGATATGTCACATTTAGTGACAATGCCAAAGGAAAAATAATTAGACTTTGTCAAATCATTAACTCTAATTCTGTTTTAATTTACAAAGTTTTATTTGTAGATGAATTAAGGTATAATCGGATTAGTATCTCATAGTTATGTGATGATGATTTTCATGTTAAATTTGAAAATAATTCTTGAAATTTTTTTGATTCTAAAAATGATTTAGTTTTTTACTACATTGAGAAATGATAATTTATATGCTGTTAATTTAGATTCTTTATTTTCTCAAAACATTTTCTGTCTAAGTTCCTTTCACAAAGAGTCTTGGATTTGAAATAGGAGACTAGGCCACTACAACATACATTCTCTTAGAAAGATAACTAGAAAAGTGTTAGTTAAAGACTTTCCTAAACTAAAATTCCAAAATGATAAAGTCAGTAACTCATGTAAAAAATTGGAAATAACACAAAATATATTTTAAATCAAATAAATAAGTTTCAATTTCTCAAACCCTAGAGTTGGTTCACATGGATTTGTTTGGAAACTCTAGAGTTTCTATCCTCAATGGGAAGCACTATGTTTATGTTCTAGTAAATGAATTTTCTAGATACACTTGGGTATTCTTTCTAACTCACAAAAGTGAAGCTTTCACCTATTTTGATAAGTATGATAAATCTATAGAAAATCTTAGTGGACTCAAAATCAATACCTTAAGAAGTGATCATGGTCGTGAGTTTTAAAATAAAGATTTTGAATCATTATTCTCACAACATGGCTATAATCACAACTTTTCTGCTTCTAGAACCCTAAAATAGAATGGAGTAGTGGAAAGAAGAAATAGAACCCTTCAAGAAATTTTCCAAACCATTCTTAATGAGTATGATCTACCTATTTATTTTTTGGGCAGAATTTGTGAATACACCTTTCTACATAATCAATAGAGTTCTTATAAGACCACTTTTAAAAAAAACCCTATATGAATTATGGAATGGAAGAAAACCAAAGGTTAATTACTTTAGAGTTTTTAGTTGCAAAGACTTTATTCTCAATACAAAAGATAATCTTGATAAATTTGTATTCAAAAGCGATGAAGGAATTTTCCTTAGATATTCAACAACTAGTAAGTCATATAGGGTATTTAATAAAAAGAATAAGATTGTGGAGGAATTTGTACACGTAAAATTTGATGAAAAAGGTCCACATGAATATAATAATCCTTTATACAATATATCTAATTTGAATATAAATTCCAAACCTTCTAATAGTTTTTTGAAACAAGAAGAAAAATCTTCCAGTTCCGATGAACTACTTGAAACTGGATCTGTAGAGGATAATGAAATATCCATCCCTTATTTTCCTAGAACTGTTAGGAATCATAAATATCATTCCTTATATACTGAAGTTGGAGACCTAAATAGAGGAACAAAAACTAGATATTCTCTTATAAATCAGGTTGAGCATCAAGATTTCTTATCACAACTTGAACCTAAGAACATAAATAATGAAATTAATGATGAATTCTTGGTAATGGAAATGTAAGAAGAACTCAATCAATTTGAAATAAATAAAGTATCACTATTGGAATTTAGAGTTTTCCCAATGGTATTATACAAATAGTTTAAATAAACCGTTGGTATAGTGTATAGAAGGTAACCTTTGCCAACGGTTTGTTCAAACCATTGGAAATGTGTAAACTAATTTCATATTTACCAACGGTTTTCCAAAACCATTGGGAAATCATGATTTTATTTAACATATACCAACGATTTACCAAAACCGTTGGTAAATATAGTCTTTACCAATGGTTTTTAATAACCGTTGGGAAAGATTTCCCCCAAATACAGAACACCCGAGCCCCCACTCCACCCGATTGTAGACATACCCTAATCGAGATCCTCCTGAATTCTTCTTGTCCGTGAGACTCCTTCCAGCCAAGATCCATCTTCAATAAAAAAAAATTTTATTTCACACTTAAAATTAGTAAGTGTTACCTTAGTTTTAGCGTTATTTTTTTTTGGTGTTTGATGTTTTGATTTAGGCTAAATTAGGGTTGCTGTCTACAGAACCCTTGGATTTGTTTTCTGTTTTTTATTATACACTTTAAACATGGTAAAGGGCTTGTTTAGTGGGGTGATATGGTACTTTTTTTGGACTTTAGTTTAGTTGAAAATTGGATTTGGATTTTGATGTAGGAGTTTCCATAGGGGTGGGGGTGTCCAGAAAGGTAGGGGTGTCCAGGGGGATAGGGGTGTCCAAGGGGAGTGTCCAGAGGGTGGGAAGGGCTGTCCAGGGGGGTGGGCGGGGTTGTCCAGGGGGTACGAGGTGTTTAGGGGGTACGGGGGTGGGCGGGCTGTCCACGAGGGTGGACTGGTTGTCCACGGGGGTGGTCGGGCTGTCCAGGAGGGGTGGGCGGGATGTCCAGGGGGGGTGGGCAGGCTGGCCATGGGGGGTAGGGGTGTCCGGGGGGGGGGGCTATCCATGGGGGTGGGGGGCTATCCACAGGGGGAAGGGGTGTCGAGGGGGGTGGGTGGGCTATCCATGGGGGCGGTCGGGCTGTCCAGGGGGGTAGGAGGTGTCCATGGAGGGTGGGAGGGTTGTCCACGGGGGGTGGGCAGGGCTGTCCATGGGGGTGGGCGGGGCTGTCCAGGGGGTGGGCGGAGTTTTCGGTGGGTGGGGCTGTCCAGGGGGTGGACAGGCTATCCATGGGGGTGGCTGGGCTGTCCAGGGGGTGTGGGCTGTCCAGGGGGTCAGGGTGGGGTGTCCTGGTGGGGGAGGGGTGTGTGGGGTGTCCAGGGAGGGGGTGGTCTATCGAGGTGGGGGGGGGGGGGGGCTGTCCAGGTGGCAGGTGGGGGGGATGTCTTGGTGGGGGGTGGCAGGGGGGTGGGCTGTCCAGTGGGTGGGGGGGCTGCAGGGGAGGGGGGTGTGGGATGTCCGGGGGGGGGGGGAGCTATCCAAGTGGGGGAGGGGGGTATGGGATGTCCAAGGAGGGGGGGGATGTCCAGTGGGGGATGGGGGGAATCACCATTTTACAGATGCATGACTACTCACATGACATAGGATGGAGCATGTAGCATATGATTGGGTTGTATCTCAAGAAGCTAGGTCGAATTTTAGAATTTATTGAGCCTCTTGTATAGTACTACTTCTAAATAGTTGTAACTATGTTTTTCTTCTTGATACATGACATACATTACCATCATTCGGTTTATGATTCTGTTATTAGTTGGTATTACTGATTTGGTTATTTTCATCCATTTCCAATATTTTCCCATTGTTATGTTTCTTCCACTTTTTAACTGATAATATTAAAATTGTAAAACTTAGGTAATGAGAGAATAGTCTCCCCCCAGACACACCAAAGGCTCTCACTATTAGTCAATAACATTTGGAATTTTGGTAGATGTGGTTGAGGCCATGTGGCCATCTGGGTTCGGGTCACTAATGAGTGTCATCCTGGTTTGGGAGGTCACAATTCCTGGATATCCTTTTTATAGGTGTTTCTAATCAAATCTATACCTATAACTATTGAAGGTCTCTCTCCAAAATCAATTGGGAAATGATTCAATGAATACACCCTACCAACCTATGATCTATGGCCCCAAACATAGGATCCTTTAATCCATGGTTAAGGTGAAACTTGATGAGGCCATAACTACTTTTGATATGATCCTCATCCTACTCCTCATCCTAATCTCCCTGAAGAAGTTAAATTATAAAACTTGTACTCACAACAAGACCCTTAAGGATTATGTATTCCTTGATCCACTTCGAATATCTTACTGGGAAATTCTTGAATATATGCATTAGAAATTCTGTATCTTATTTTCTTATATACACTGTATTTTGTTGTATTCCTCAATATGATTCTCATATAGAGTAATGTGTCAATTATGCTTTATTTATACTAAAAAATTTTCATTTACCTAAATATTTTTTTGATTGAACTTCAATATTATTGAATTTCTTTTAAATGACTTATTGCAATTTTTTACAGAATGGATAGAAGTTGGATGTACGAAACTGATCATATTTCAACCGATTTTCAAAATAATTTGAACAGCTTTCTAGATTTGGCATTTGACAAGGCTTTAGATAGTGGTCACATACACTGCCCATGTTCTAATTGTGTTGGAAGACCTTGGTTGAGTCGTGAAGCAGTTAGCTATCATATAACCAAATATGGTTTCCAAACAAACTATTATGTGTGGTATCACAATGGAGAGAAAATGGATTCTCAAAACATTGATAATCCAAATGATAGGTTTGAATTGGAGAGTTTGATATATGATCGGTTTCCATTTATTTGGAATCATGAGAAGGAAAGGATGTCCAACCAACAAGATTTCGATACAAGCACACATGATGCGTCCAATGAAAATGATGATGTTGATAGGGTGAAAAAATTTAATGATGCTGCGACGACTCCAATATATCGTCAATGTGGTGAAATTAAAAAGTTGGAATTTTTAATCTGATTGTTTCATGGGAAAACTATTTATTGGATTTAAAATAATGCAATTGATTACATTCTTACCTTCTTGAAGGACTTACTTCCAGATGATGCAGATATTCCCTCAAACCACTATATGGCATGTAAGTTAGTTGATGAACTTAGATTCTCAAAAAAAATTCATGCTTGCCCAAATGATTGCAACTTATTTTGGGAGGAAACTGCTGAAAGAAATGATTGTATCAAATGTGGAACCTCTCTATGGAAGCCAAAAGATGATGGAACACCATCTCGTGTGCCACAAAAAGTAATGTTACACTTTCTATTGATCCACAGATTATAGAACCTTTTCATGTCTGATGAAATATCAGTAAAAATGCGATGGCATGACACTGAGAGAAAAAAGAATAATGAAGAGTTGGTTCAACTTGCAGATGGATTTTCATGGCAGAGATTTGATGCTCGATATCCTGAATTTTCTGCCAACATGCGTAATGTGAGACTGGGTCTTTCATGTGGCAGTTTTAATCCATTTGGGAAGATGCTTACTTCGCACAACACATGACCGATTTTCATACACATTTATAACCTTCCCCCATGGTTGTGTATGAAAAATCCTTACACTTTCTTGAGTATACTGATATTTGGCCCTTCTGATCCTGACAATGATATAGATGTATACATGTAACCTTTAATAAAATATTTGAAACTTCTTTGGGATGTGGGTGTTCCCACATACGATGCATGTTCGAAAGACATATTTCAGATGCATGTTGCACTTATGTGGACGATCAATGATTTTCCTACTTATGCAATGATGTCTGGATGGAGCACAAAAGGAAAATTGTCATATCTTGTTTGTATGAAGAATACTCGATCGAGAAGACTAAAATATCATCATAGTTTTAGTTTTATGGGACATCGACGATTCTTGCCAATGAACCATCCATATAGAAACAATCGTCGAAGATTTGACAATACCATGGAGACTAACGATCCACCTCAGCGTATGTCTAGAACTAATGTGCTTAATGAATTGAAAGATTTCAGTTATTCATTTGGGAAGGGTGTAATGAAATCTAGAAAAGGAAAAATGTTTCCAATGATACTTGTTACAATTGGAAGAAGAAGAGTATATTATTTGAGTTGTCGTATTGGTCAACCAACTTGTTACATCATTGTTTAGACATAATGCACATTGAAAAGAATATATGTGAAATGTTGCTTTCGATTTTTCTAAATGTCAAGGGGAAGAAAAAAGATGATTTACGATCTCAGTGTGACTTGGTAGATTGGGGGATCAGACCATAATTGCATCCTGTCTGTATCAGTGAAAATAAATGGAAAGTTCCATGTGCTTATTATGTGATGACACCTTCTGAAAAAAAATCAATTTCTGAAAGTGCTAGAGACTATTAAAGTTCCCGATGGCTATTCAAGAAATATATCAAAACGGGTCAACATAAAAGAGTTGAAGTTGAAATATTTGAAGACTCATTATTATCACGTCCTTTTTCATGAGTTGGTTCCAATAGCAATCCGTCATCTCTTGTCCAATAATGTAAGAGTCTCAGTTATTCGGTTGTGCTATTTGTTTAGAGATCTTTGTGCTAAGAGGTTATCCAAATCCTTCTTTCAAAAACTGTTGGCAGAGACACCATTAATTTTGTGTGAGTTAGAGAAAATATTCCCTCCATCATTTTTTACATGCATGTTGCATCTGACCGTCCATCTTCCGACCGAAATACTTCTTGGAGGACCCGTTACTTTCCGTTGGATGTATCCAACTAAAAGAAACATGTGCACATTGAAATCATATGTTCAGAATAGGAATTATCCCGAAGGTTCTATTGTGAACGGTTACTTGGCTCAAGAATGTATGGATTTTTGCTCAATGTATTTGTCTGATCTTACTATGAGAATAAACAAACCAATGAGAAATAAAGAAGAACAATATGGGAAAATTGAACCTAGTTTTCCATCACTTCCTCAGACAGGAGGAATTTCGGGATCATATACATTGACGAAGCCTTGAAGATCGAGAGATGGAACATCGCACAGTGTTGTTCAATTATGATTTGTTTGATGAGTATATCAAGTAAGTAAATTGTACATGTATCTCTTATCTTATCTCTTTTAATTTTAAATATTTGTTAAACTATTATTATTTTTATCTACAGGGAATATAAAGAATTGATATATAGAAAGCATCGTTCTTTATCTTTCAGAAGGAAAGAGACTTTGCATAGCAAAGGGTTTTCTGCTTGGTTGAAATTGAAGGTAAAAATATTTCTATAATAACTAAATAAAAATAATATTTAATTAAGTTTACTATTTATTTATATTTTAGGTATCGAGTTTTCCTGCTGACTCTGTTTCTGAGAAAATAAGAGCTTTGAATTTTGGTCATAATACCATGGTTCATGATTGTAAATCACTTGTGATCAATGGATACAAATTTATTATCACTGAACGAGCAAGAAACATGAGAACACAACATGATGGTGTTATGCTAACTTCCACAACAGACTATTATGTTAGTTCATCGGATAATAGAACTTGTTTTGAAAATGTAGCTTATTATGGTGTCGTGGAGAAAATAATAATTTTGGATTATTACTCGCATGGTCGAGTCACGATGATGAAATGTCAATGGTTTGATTCAATGATGAGGCAAGACACCTTTATTGATGAATGTGGATTTCGAGTTATTGACGCGACTTGCACTCTTGCCACCAATGAACCATATGTATTGGCATCAATGGTGAAACAAGTTTTTCATGTCAAAGATCATCGTCATCCTAAATTCGGTGTAATTATTGAAGTAAATCCCAAACATGTTTTTGATGATGGTGATGATGAAGTTGATACTATCCCTACTACAATTGGAAGCAATATGTTTATTACTTATGATGACTTCAATAGCTCAATTTTTAGAGTTGATTGTGAACCCGAAGTTGTGGTGGGAAATATATAGAATCATACAATCGTGTTCTCACCTACATGTTTCACCCATATCATTCAGAGTGTGTATCCTAGTACTTACCTTCAAACCACCATAAATCTTCTGTTTCTTTATGTTTTTTTTATCAGAATGGTTTTTATATATTTTGTTTTTTGGGTTACACATTAGTTATCTATTTCTAATTACTTCTATATTTGTTTTCATTGTAGGAAATGACACCCATTGAAGAGAGGCAGTGAAAAAATATGACAGAAAATAATCATCGCATGACACAGATGGGAATTCCTCCAATCATCCATATTGTGAGTATTTTATTTCAAATATATATATTTCAATAACTTATAATATCATGTGTTTACTTTTGTGTTAAACTTTTTTTCAGGATCCACCCCCTAGACGAGAGATATTCGACGAGGATCATGATATTTCTCCTAGTACAGAGGTTGGTGGTAGGAGGGGTGGTGGTGTCAGAGTTAGACGACCATATGGTGGTCTCGGTACTGAGGCCGGTGGTACGAGGGCTCGTGGTGAGAGAGTTAGACGATCCACTGGTCGTACCCGATTGAATCATGCCCCTACCATAAACGTATCTTCTACGCCCCATTTTGATCCTGGTGTGTCTTTAGGGACACACAGGATATTTAGGCCTCCAATGTTTACACTACCAGTTGGCCAGATGTCTGTGCCATCATCTTTTGATTCTGGTTCATTATCTCCGGGCTATTATATTCCACATTCTTCGACTCCTGCTCTGACACAGTATGTGGCTGAGGGGCGTACACTGAGGGACACTCCACCTGTACAGGATATTCCTTTGGATTCTGCACATCCAATGACACCCATTGATCCAACTACCACAGGTATATTTATATAACTCTAACAAATTTTTATACCAAAATTTATTTTTATTATAAATTGTACTGATATTTTTTTCTTTAATAACAGATTCATCTACTGGTAGGAGGCGAGGGAGGGGGAGTACTCTCTTTCATGTGGTATGGAACCTCCAGACACAGTTGATGGTTGAATACAATGATTATGGACAGATGATTGAGAAATCTAGGCAGGAATGTCGGGGTTTTTTGGCGACGCTAGCCAAATACTCCGACATCATTCTGATCAGCCCTCTCTGTTGGAGACATCTGCCACACGAAGTAAAGGATAACTCGTGGGCACAAATATGGGTAAAAAATCTATTGGATTTAATGTAGTATTTTTTTTTGTATTTATATGAACTTATCTATTGGGTGTCAGCTTCAGTTTAACTTCCCTGATGGCGAAGGTGCATGACCAACGTGTTTAAAGGAGCTAGGAGAGCTTTGGAGAGCTTATAAGCATGAGTTGTATGTTGGATGGTGTGATAGAGTGGGCACGGAGTTGGAGACATTACCTATCATGGATTACTTCCTGATAGAGCAATATCTCCAAATGATTACTCATTGGGTGACTGCCAAATTTAAGGTATTAATCCCATTTGAGGTATTCAAATGACAGTTTTCATATTTTGCATTAATATTATCTTATTTATTATTAAACATTATTTATTAATCTTCTGAAAAAAACAAAAAACATTGATTCAAAGAAATACCTCCACACTTTGGGGTGTGCAACTATGTCAGATCATGAGAGGTAGCTGGTAAAATATAGTTGTTTATAATTTTTCTTTAGGACTTGACCTTTTTATTGTTTCCTACTTAAATTATGTGATTTATTGATTATTTAATATATGATTATACTTAAACTTTATATTGTTTCAATGTAATTACAGAAGCACAAATTTAATATTTAAGGACGTATCCCTCGAGCAAAATTGTTTTGCTCGAGTAGAAGGAAAAAAGATGAAACTGCGGTTAATGAACCGACACAAGAAAAGATTGTAAGTTTTAATTTGTTTATTTCAAAGTTTAATATCTATTTTGAAATTTAATAATCTATTAATATTTTTAATAGGATGCTTTAGAGGCTATTGATTCCTAGGAGCCTGATAATTTTGGGCCACACAATCATTTATATCAGGTTTTGGGAGATGAGCACTCTGGTCGAGTACGCTGCCGACTTGGTAAGAATATAGTCCCGACGAGGTATTGGTCCTCTCCAGGTATCCATTCTAGTATCACTGAGTTGGAATAGGCCAAGGAGCATGCAAGAAATTCTGATAAAAGGGTCATAGAGTTGGAAGAATAGGTTCAAACGAGGGAGAAATAATTTATGAAACTGATCAAAATTTTATCTTCATCACTTCCACCAGAGGCCAGTGCGGCTTTTCATACATATATGTCGTCGATGGGTGCATTATCCAATGCACCAGGCGGCAGTTCTAGTGGCGGTCGAGATGATGACGTTCTTGGTGATGACGAGGATGCTGAAGAGGATGAGGGCGAGGATGAGAATGAGGACGAGGGCGAGGATGGGGCCGAGGGAGAGGATGGGGCTGAGGGAGAGGATGGGGCCGACGATGAGTATGGGGATGATGATGAGGACGACAAAGAGGATAGAGATGGCGGCGAGGATGAGGCCGATAATGACAGTGGTGATGGTGATGGTGATCAGGGGTAGATTGATCCATTACATTTTTGAATTCTGTATAACTCTTTATTTTTGAACCTGGTTTTTCACTCTGGTATGAATATTTTTGAATTCAGTATAACTTTTTATTTTTGACCAAATATGGAAGCCTAATGATGTTATAATGGTTTGGAGGTGAGTGATGCTATATGATATTTTATGGGTTATTGTGAGGAGTTTCTTTCCCTTTAATTTATTGGTTCATAAAACATAAGTTGGTGCTGGACCCCCACCCTCCTCCCTGGACCCCAGACAGCCCCCCAGACAGCCCCCCCACCCTCCTCCCTGGACCCCGGACAACCCCCCGAACAGCCCCCCGAAAAGCCCCCCACCCTCCTCCCTGGACCCCGGATAGCCCCCCGAACAGCCCCCCGGACAACCCCCTGGACAGCCCCCCGGACAGCCCCCCCACCCTCCTCCCTGGACCCCAGATAGCCCCCCGAACAGCCCCCTAGACAGCCCCCCACCCTCCTCCCTGAACCCCGAACATCCCTTGATCCATTTTTCATCTAATGTAATAGAGTAAATCCATATCAATCTTTTTTATTCTGATAAAACTGCAGAGAAACACCAACATTGATCTAATCAAGTAGATGAGCCTCTAGAAAAAGATGAAGATGATATATTGAACATGATAAAATAACAGGATGAAAATAAAACACCAGTCATGTTTGGGCCTTTTCCCACTCCTCAATATATCATTCTAGAGATGTTGATGGCAGATTATATACATGAAAACCACCTAAACATGGGGAAAACACTTCATCATCTGAAGAAAAATACATTACCTTATGGAAAATTCCCAAGTCATGTCAAGGTAATAGAAGGGTTATAGTTTAATATTGAATTGGTATATCTCTTCTATTCTCAACAACAATATATTGAGAAGAAATGGGAATCCCTTTAACATGCATGACTCAATACATTAATGAGGTTTTGAAAATTGATCACAGATACCCCTCCTTGTGTTCACATTAGAAGATGGGGTGCGCATGGAGAGGATTAGACTCACCCAGATCTTCAATCCTCACTTGACGGAACTCAAAACACCCAAGTGATGTGTAAGAGTCAACCTCATCTCAATTCGAGGCGCGGTGTACCCGACACCACTCAAAGTGTCTCACTTTTCTTTGAAATGGACAACATTTTAAGTGAAAACAACAACTAGCATACAAAAAACCAACCAAACACATTCGGATTATGATGATAATTTAGGACAAGGATCCATGGGTCATATGTGATGTGTATGAGTCAACCCCGCCTCAATCCAAGGCATGGTGTGGCCGGTATCACTCGAAGTGTCTTACTTTTATTTGAAATGGATAGGTTTTTAAGTGAAAAAACAACTGGCATACAGAAAACCGACCAAACGAATTCGGATTCTATTGAAACTTTAGTAAAAAGATCCATGGGTCATATGTGGCGTGTACGAGTCAACCTCGCCTCAATCCGAGAGACGGTGTGTCCGACACCACTCAAAATGTCTCACTTTTATTTGAAATGGACAAGATTTTAAGTGAAAACAACAAATGATATATGAAAAACCAACCAAACGCATTCTGATTGTGTTGATACTGCAAAAAAATGATCCATGAGTCATTTTTGACATGTACGAGTCAACCTCTCCTCAATCTGAGGCGCGGTGTGGCCGACACCACTCAAAGTATCTCACTTTTCTTTGAAATGGACAACATTTTAAGTGAAAAAAAACAACTGGAATACATAAAACTGACCAAACTCATTCAGATTTTGTTGATACTTTAGGAAAAGTATCCATGAGTAATTTTTGACGTGTAAAAGTCAACCCCACCTCAATCCGAGTCATGGTGTGGCCGGTACCACTCAAAGTATCTTTCTTTTGTTTAAAATGGATGCACTTTTAAGTAAAAACAACCGACAAATGGAAAACTGACCAAACGCATTCGGATTGTGTTGATACTTTAGAAAAATGATACATGGGTCATTTTTGACATGTACGAGTCAACCCCACCTCAATCTGAGGCACGGTGTGGCCGACACCACTCAAAGTGTCTCTCTTTTGTTTCAAAAGGACATCATTTTAAGTGAATACAACAACTGACATACGGAAAACCAACCAAATCCATTTGGGTTCTGTTGAAACTTTAGTAAAACAATCCATAGGTCATATGTGATGTGTACGAGTCAACCCCACCTCAATCAGAGGGCCGTTGTGGCCGACACCACTCAAAGTGTTTCTCTTTTGTTTGAAATGGACAAGATTTTGAGTGAAAACAACAACTGGCATACTTTAAGCCGACCAAACGCATTAGGATTGTATTGATATTTTAATACAATGATACATGGGTCATTTTTGATGTGTACGAGTCAAACCTGCCTCAATCCGAGGCGCGGTGTCGCCGACACCACTCAAAGTGTCTCTCTTTTGTTTCGAAAGGACATCATTTTAAGTGAATACAACAACTGACAATACGGAAAACCAACCAAAGACATTCTAATTATGTTGAAACTTTAGGAAAAATATCCATGGGTCATATGTGATGTGTACGAGTCAACCCCGCCTCAATCTGAGGCACGGTGTGGCTGGTAGTACTCGAAGTGTCTCAATTTTATTTGAAATGGACATGATTTTAAGTGAAAACAACAAATAGCATACGGAAAACTGACCAAACACATTCAAATTCTATTTAAACTTTAGGAAAATGATCCATGGGTCATATGTGACATGTATGAGTCAACCCCACCTCAATCTATGGGATGGTGTGGCCGGTACCACTCAAAGTGTCTTTCTTTTGTTTAAAATGTATACGCTTTTAAGTAAAAAAAACCGACATATGGAAAACTGACCAAACACATTCAGACTATGTTGATACTTCAGAAAAAATATCCATGTGTAATTTTTGATGTTTAAGAGTCAACCCCGCCTTAGTTAGAGGTGTGATGTGGCTGGCACCACTCAAAGTGTCTCTTTTTTGTTTCAAAAGGACATCATTTTAAGTGAATACAACAACTGACATACAGAAAACTGACCAAAGGTATTCAGATTCTGTTGAAATTTAGGAAAAAGATTAATGGGTCATATGTGACATTTATGAGTCAACCTCGCCTCAATCCGAGGGCCGGTGTGGCCAAAACCACTCAAAGTGTTTCTCTTTTGTTTGAAATGGACAATATTTCAAGTGAAAACAATAACTGGCATACTTAAAACCGACCAAACGCATTCGGATTGTGTTTATATTTTAGTAAAACGATCCATGGGTCATTTTTGACGTTTAAGAGTAAACCCTGGCTCAATCTGAGGTGCGGTGTGGCCGAAACCACTCAAAATGTCTCTCTT
The DNA here is from genome assembly GCA_963277665.1 of Viscum album. Classification (NCBI taxonomy): domain Eukaryota; kingdom Viridiplantae; phylum Streptophyta; class Magnoliopsida; order Santalales; family Viscaceae; genus Viscum; species Viscum album. Next base: position 47,851,684 of record OY728138.1, on the reverse strand, counting down.
TTGTTTAAAATGGACATCATTTTAAGTGAAAACAACAACTGACATATGGAAAACCAACCAAACACATTTTGATTCTATTGAAACATTAGGAAAACAATACATGGTTTATATGTGATGTGTACGAGTCAACACCACCTCAATCCGAGGACTAGTGTGGCTGGAACCACTCAAAGTGTTTCTCTTTTGTTTGAAATGGACAAGATTTTAAGTGAAAACAACAACTGACATACGGAAAACGGACCAAACACTTTCGGATTGTGTTTATACTTTAAGAAAACAATCCATGGGTCATTTTTGATGTGTAAAAGTCAAACCCACCTCAATATAAGGTGCGGTGTGGCTGGAACCACTCAAAGTGTATCTCTTTTGTTTCAAAAGGACATCATTTTAAGTGAATACAACAACTGACAATATAGAAAACTGACCAAAGGCATTAAAATTATGTTAAAACTTTAGGAAAAATATACACGGGTCATATGTGATGTGTATGAGTCAACCCCGTCTCAATCTGAGGCACTTTGTGGCCGGTATCACTCGAAGTGTCTCACTTTTATTTGAAATGGACAGGATTTTAAGTGAATACAACAACTGGCATACAGAAAACCGACCAAACGCATTCATATTCTGTTGAAACTTTAGGAAAAGGATCCATGGGTCATATGTAACGTGTATGAGTCAACCTCTCCTCAATCTGAGGACCGGTGTGGCCGGTACCACTCAAAGTGTCTTTCTTTTGTTTAAAATGGATACACTTTTAAGTTAAAACAACCGACATACAGAAAACCGACCAAACACATTCAGATTGTGTTTATACTTTAGTAAAATGATCCATGGTTCATTTGTGATGTGTACGAGTCAACCCCGCCTCAATCTGAGGTGTGGTGTGGCCGACACCACTCAAAGTGTCTCTCTTTTGTTTCAAAAGGACATCATTTTAAGTGAATACAACAATTGACATACGGAAAACTGACCAAAAGCATTCAGATTCTATTTAAACTTTAGGAAAATTATTCATGGGTCATATATGACATGTAAGAGTCAACCAAGCCCCAATATGAGGGCCGGTGTGGCTGGCACCACTCAAAGTGTTTCTCTTTTGTTTGAAATGGACACGATTTTAAGTGAAAACAACAACCTGCATACTTAAAACTGACCAAACGCATTCGTATTGTGTTTATATTTTAGGAAAATGATCCATGGGTAATTTGTGACATGTAAGAGTCAACACTGCCTCAATATGAGGTGCGGTGTAGCCGAAAACACTCAAAATGTCTCTCTTTTGTTTAAAATGGACATCATTTTAAGTTAAAACAACAACTGACATATGTAAAACAGACCAAATGCATTAGGATTCTATTGAAACTTTAGGAAAACGATAAATGAGTCATTTTTGACATGTAAGAGTCAACCCCACATCAATCCGAGGTGCGGTGTGGCCGAAACCACTCAAAGTGTCTCACTTTTCTTTGAAATGGACAACATTTTAAGTGAAAACAACAACTGACATACGGAAAATGGTCCAAACGCATTAGGATTATATTGATACTTTAGGAAAAGGATCCATGGGTCATTTTTTACGTGTAAGATTCAACCCCACCTCAATCCGAGCCACGGTGTGGCTGGTACCACTCAAAGTGTCTTTCTTTTGTTTAAAATGGATACGCTTTTAAGTAAAAACAACCGGCATACAGAAAACCAACCAAAAGCATTCGGATTGTGTTGATACTTTAGGAAAACGATCCATGGGTCATTTGTAAAGTGTATGAGTCAACCTCACCTCAATCCGAGGTGTGGTGTGGACAACACCACTCAAAGTCTCTCTTTTGTTTCAAAAGGACATCATTTTAAGTGAATACAACTGAAATTTACACTCATCAACGATAGTCGCAAATTCTTTTTCATGAGTTGGGTAGTTTCACTCATGGGATCATAAGTGAAGAGACTCCTATGAAAATAAATTTTCACCATATATTATAAAAAATAAAAGTTCAATGAAAAATTCATCACAAATCATTACATACCCAAATCTAGGATCATAAAAAAAAATGGGATTTGAGCCAATTTCAAACTCTTATTCAACTCTAATAGGTATTTCCCAGAATATTCTGCCTATTATAATTTGATGGGGAGGTGGGAAGGCTGTGCTGGTTGGGGGATTGTGTAGGGGTGAGGTGAATTACTACTGGATGATTGTTTTCATATGAAGATTGAAATAGGGAATTGTAGTACATGACATGGTTGGAAGAGTTTGATGGTTTTATGTGTTTTTTTTGTGCTATTTTAGGTTTTTTTTATACTGTTTTAAGTCTGTATGTGGTTTTTGTGATATTTTTTATGCAGGTGTATATTGGAGGGGATACTGGAGGGCTTCTGTGCAGTAGTTCTGGAAAAACACAATACCAACGGTTTTAAACCATTAGTATAAGAGTTCTGGAAAAACACAATACCAATGGTTTTAAACCATTGGTATAAGAGTTCTGAAAAAACACAATACCAACGGTTTTAAACCGTTGGTATACTAGTTCTGGAAAAACACAATACCAACGGTTTTAAACCATTGGTATACATTGAGATAAATTTAAAAATTCAATATATACCAACGATTTCTGGAAACCATTGGTAAAAATGTTATACAAACATATACCAACGATTATCCTAAAACCGTTGGCATATCAATAAATACAGTGGGATATACCAACAGTTTAGATCAAACCATTGGTATAGGGCTTTCCTCATGGCTTACTAACCTACGGTTTGGAAAACCGTTGGTATAGGCTATACCAACGGTTTTCCAGCCTATACCAACGGTTTTAAACCATTGGTATAACCTTCTTTTCCAGTAGTGTCTAGGAACTAGTGGATTGACCTAAATACATTCTGACCATTAACACTAAATGGGTGTTTAGAAGTAAAGTTGATGAGTTAAGAACCATAGTTAGAAACAAATCTATATTTATTTCACATATATATAGTCAAGAAGAGGTCATTGACTATGAGGAAACCTTTATACTAGTAGCTAGAATTGAATCCACCAGAATACTGCTTGCCTATACTGCACATTTGAATTTAAAACTATATCATATGGATGTTAAGAGTGAATTCCTAAATGGTTATATAGTTGAAGATTTTTTTGTTGAACAATCCCATGGATTTATAAATACTCATTGTCTAAATCATGTTTTTAAATTAACTAAAGCTTTATATGGTTTAAAATAAGCTCCCAAAGATCGGTATGATATGCTCAACTCATTTCTAATTTCTAAAGGTTTTTAAAATGCATAAATGACCCTACTTTATTTATAAAAATAATTTCAAAAGATGTTTTAGTAGTATAGATTTATGTTTATGACATAATTTTTTCATCTTCTAGAAATCCTTTGTGTACCGGTTTTTCAAAAATGATGCAAAGTGAATTTAAAATGAGTTTAATGGGTGAGTTAAAATTATTTCTTGGTTTTCAATTTTTTCAAAATAAATATGGAATTATTTTAAATCAAATTAATTATACCGAATAACTTTTAAAACATTTTGTTATGGATAACACAAAGAGTAGTGATACCCCCATGAGTACACCTATAAACCAGAACTTGATGAAACTAAAAAATCAATTGATCAAACCAATTATAGAGGTATGATTGGAAGTTTTCTATATTTAACTGCTAGATAACCAGATATTATGTTTAGTGTATATATGTGTGTCCATTTTCAAGAAAATTATAAAGAGTTACAGTTACTTTTTATCAAAATAATTTTTAAATACCTCAAGTATACAACTAATTTAGGACGTTTTTATCCTAGAGGAAAAGCATTTGATTTAGTGAGTTATTAAAATATAGATTTTTGTGGCTATAAGTTAGATAAAAAAATAACCTATGGAACATGTCACCTTTTGGGAAATTCATTAGTTTCATGGTGTAGTAAAAAGAAAAATTCTATTGTGCTATCTACTATTGAGGCTAAGTACATTGTTGCAGGAAGTTGTTGTGCATGAATTTTGTAGATGAAACAAACTTTACTAGACTATGGTTATCAATTTAGACATGTACCTATAAATTATGATAATAAAAGTGCGATAAATATATCTAAGAATCCTATATCTCATTCTAGGATCAAACATATTGATATAAGAAATCACTTTTTGAGAGATCATTTCCAAAAAGGTGATACAACTCTTGAATTCATTGGAACTGAACATTATCTTACTGACATATTTACAAAGAATTTTAATTTTGATACATTAATATACACTAGACATGAAATAGGAATGATAAACTTTATTTAATTCTTTTCCTTCAGATTTACTTTTTAGAGGTGATCCACTATTGGTGATCCACCACTGGTGATCCACTGTTTGAGTGTTTGTGATTAAATGATACCACTCCCATTTTATGTAATTAATTTTTATGGAATTTATTTATGTATATTTTATTATATTTTATTATTCTAAATACTTAAATGATAAATTTGACTTAAAATCAGAATTTGAAAACCCACTCACTCACACCTCCTTCGAACCTTTCATCTAGTGAAATGCACCTCAGTTTCATCTCCTGAAAGATTGCATCCCACAAAGAAATCATGTGGTGAATCTAGTTAGACCACTATTGTCAAACCAAATAAACCACAACTCTCGACTCGATTTTTTGTTGCTAAAAAGGAGATAGATGATGAATGGTTAGTTTCAAGAAAGTCGCTAGTGCTGAAAGTGATCTAGGACCAAGGTTGGATGAAATGGTTTTCAAGGAACAACTAACCATTCTATCCTAGGCTGGTTTAAAAATTATATCAATATGTAGAGTACGATTTCAGTGAAAATAAAGATGCTATTATAAGTATGATTGATGGTAAAGAAGTGATCTTTTATTTGAAACAATGGGCCAAATGCCTCAATGCACCTCAAAAAGGTATCTTTGATGATTTTCAAGGATCTATTCCCAGTGATAGTGAGTTTTTCATATATTAGGATGCTCTGCTGGAGTTAACTGGTAATGCTGTTGTGTGAAGACCTATAGTAGTAGAAATTTATGGGGAATATCGACTTTTGTTTAAATTTATACACCATATGATTTTTCCTAGGAAGGGTGACTCTAGTGCAATGAGGTATCAAGATGTGTTTTTCTTATTTCTTATTAAAATATGGGATAAGATAAACCCTTGTAGATATTTATTGGTCTACATGATGGATATGAGAAAGTCCTCATCTTGATCTAATTCCTTAATCTATCCCAAGTTTATTTCGATTATGTTGGAATCCAAAGATCTATTGCATGAAGATGAAGAGGTTGTAATCAGTTGTTGGGGTTTTTATTTAATTAAATTTACCTATAAGAGGATGAAAGTAAATTGGAACCCTTGGTTACATAAATGGGTGCCTGAAAATGATAATCTATATGATAATTTCAACCATGTGCATCACCCTTCCATACCTAGAGACTTGGTTGATGTTGGCTTGGAGCCAAATGAAGTTGTAGTTTACTCATATGATGAGGAAGTTGAGGAAGAAGAAGCTGAAGCTAGAGAATAAGAGTCAGTGGATGTTTTAATAGAGGAAGGCAGTGACCCTGATGTGGTTAGAATCCCAAATGTTTCTTATATACCTGCTTGTCCATCTCTTCCTCTCCCTTCTAAAGAAATCTTACTAAGTGATGGTGAAGAATCCTAGAAGACTGAAGTATTAGGTTAAGAACAATATGAGAGTTCTTATGAGAGCTCAAGATAATTTTTTGAAGTATCTGATGGATATGATGGGTTTGAGAATGGTGGTGGTGGTGATTATATTGAGGGAGAGCAGTCACATAATTCTCCTAGTGATTCTGTTTTAGGTAAGTCTGATGATGAGGTTAGAACCAGTTCTAATCAATATTTTTCTATAAGAAAGGATTTGTTTCTAGATATGAACAATTTTTTTTAAAAGGCCAGGATTTTTAAAGTCAAATAGTTGAGATGGTAGTTTTTGAGAATTAGGTTTAGGATGTTATCTTTGACAAAGATAATGATAGATCACCTGCCAAGGGGGAGAAATCCCCAGGATCAGATCAACTTTTTTTAAAGTAAAGAAACTTAATCACCAATGTTTTTACATGACAAAACATTCGGTGGACATACTATCTCTGTTGATGGAAAAGATCCTAAGGGATATCTGTTTGGACAGATAGATGAGACTAGTCAGTTGGAAGCCTTTCCCTTTGGAGATCATGCAACTAAATTTAGACATATAAAGTCTAGCCTACCTAGACAATAGAGGATTCCATATCCTCTAACTTCTGCTCCTCTACCTCTAGTTATGTAACTAGAGATGATCTGGATTCATTTAGAGTGATGATGATATCATATATTAGTGGATTCCTTAAATTCACATCTTCTTGAGAAATCAAGCTAAGTGGATCTGATACCATATTGATATTTTAGTTAGTAATCTATCATATCTAACCTAAGATGATATTGAAGATGAAAGAATTGGATATTAAGAACATGCGATTGGATAATGTGATGGAAGAAGTAAAATTCATCATGGAGTAAATGAAAAGGAGCTTTGCTGAAGGGAAACCATCTCTTCTAGAGATATTGGAGTCTACACCTATTATCGGTGCTTCCAATTCTAGTGATCCACCATCTTCTCCTTCAGTTGATGCTGATGAGGTTCAATACATTATTAGAGAATAGTTGAATGCTATCCGAGGTAATATTTATTCATCTCACCAAGAGGAACTTCAACTGATAAAAGCGCATGTTGATCATATCTATAATCTAGTTAGGGAATAATTGAATGAAGCTAGGAGTGATAGAGAGACTATTACTAAAGCCATCAATTATTACCTTTCTTGGATTTATACAAAAAATGAGCTCAATTCAGACTTTAAGTTTCTTGTTGAGAATCTAAGAATGCCTCCTATGACCAGGGAATTCAAGGAGCAAGTGAATATTCTCAAGGTTTTGGGCCCTTTTCTCAAGATTTTCATGGAGGATAAAAAGGATTTATTCACACCAATGGAGCATGGTGGAAAAATCATTACATTTTTTGTTAACTTGATAAAGCCATTTTTGTATGCCTCCAGGACTACAATAGTGGAACCTGAAGCTATACCCATGTCTACTCTCACAACTATACCTTCTTCAGCACCCCTACATGTATATTTTCAACCTTTTGACATGACACCATTTGAGGCTATTTGGAATCTCCGACTTGTCTTGAATTGAGAGATTCCTCCATATACTTATACACCCTCAGCCTCCACCTCTATACATCATATCACTGGAAAAGGAAAATATCCAATGGTAACTTCTTCACATCGAGCATAGATTGGTTCTGATTCTAATTAGTCTTTGATAGGGATTGTAATTTTTCCCTTTTCTTACTTTTTGAGATGTAACATTTGACTTTTATATCAAATGAAAATTATTTGTTATTCTTATTTAAATATTTACTTGTATTGTATTTTATTATATTTTTTATAATCCCAAAAGGGGGAGTATATTTGAATGGAATTTAAGATGGTAATTATCACATCCATACTTTGAAATGTTAAGCAGAACATTCTTCATATTCATCTATACTTATCTTTATATTTTTTTTATATAAATGATTATAAATGCCACGATTTGTGATCATAAAAAAGGGGGATATTGTTAGAATATCCTTATTTTAATGATCACAAATCATTTTTTCTATGTTTATAAAAAGATCATTTTTTATGATAGTAAATCATTTTAAGTAATTTTGTGAACAAACTTCACCAAGTATTGATCTGCCGTTAGTTCAAGAAGATATATGAATGCGTTGTCATGACACGTCAAATTGATTATGATTTAAAAGTGATTTTATAGTCTAAGGAATACCCTAGGACATATCCCAAGGAGTTTTTATTGGTTTAGAGTATATATTTTTTAATAAAAATTACTAAAAATGGGGGTGGTTTTGGGAATAGTTTTAAGAAAATAACTTAATTAGAAGAATTTAATAATTGAGAAACCAAGTGGATTTTGAAAAATATGAGGTAAAGTGGTCATTCATACTTAAATACACACATTTCAAGTTCATTTTTCTTAGATATTCATTTAGGTTTGTAGTAATTCTTTGGTTGAAATTAATTAGAATCCCAATTAATTCCTAAGCTTTTATTTCAATGCTTGAAGAACCAAACCATGGCATAACAATCGTATTTCCAAGGTCCAAAACTTATGAATGGAATAAGAGCTTCAAAATCATATTTAAATCTCAATAAATTTCATATGAAAACGATTTTTGTGTTTTCCAATTGGAACAACTCAAGTCATGCACTCAAAACCTTACACTGATCAGTTAGAAATTAAGAGCATCTCAATTACATGCATCAAAACAAGAATTCAAATTTTAAATAATGTAAGATACATAAAATGAAATGTTTTGAAACAAAAATTTATCCAAACTAGTATCTAATATATGCATCGAAACTCCCTTGACATGTGTGTAGCTCTCTCACAATGAACGCCCACCGTTTAGCCCATTATTGAGAGGAGGAGAAAGATCAGGTGGATCTCCTTCTTCATCCTTGATAACCTATGAGGATAGAGGCCTCCAGAACTTCTAGGATGATGAGAGGACCCATATTTAACACCAAAATGGCAAAACTTCACTCCCTGGTCGAAATTACAAATGGGGTGCCCAAGGTTCCAATTTATAGGCAAAGCAGAAGGTAGTTTTGGGCACACAGATTTTTTAAAACCACTTGGACTATGGTTTTTGACATCCATAAAGTATTATCTCTCTTTGGATAAAACTAAAAAAAAAATTTCCCACCTATTTAATATATCCAAGAAAAATTTGGAATCATTTGGAGGTCTACATATTGAGATATGGATGAAACACACTAAGTACACCGCTTTTGGCTTCTTGCAAATTCGGTGGCTCAGATAGATTAGTTTGGTTGGGCCCCTTAATAGATGAATTGGGATTTGGTATATTAATAAGAGTTTTATACCAATTAATTTTGTATCATCTTACCAAATTTCATCCCAATTTAACACACAAATCAGATGCATTGTCCATTTGAGTCCACTGGTGTTCTTGGAATCTTGCACATTTTGGACCATTTTTCTTCTAATTAATTTTGGGCCCTCCAAATCACCTCCATATACAATTAAATCATCCAAAAATATAAAATTAAACTTTTTAATAGTTATTAAAACAAAATAATTTAATCAAACATGAATTAAAATTTGTTATTAAATTTGGAATTTATGATAAAAAATCATTTTATCACAGTGGTATAAGGGTAGAAATGAATAGTGAATTGCTACACAATTACGCCCCCACACCTAAATATTTTCACTCCTAGGTTAAAATTTTAAAAAATCATTCATAAAGATGTTCCCAACATCATGAAGATTTAACATTGAAAATTTAATTCCTGATAGAAATGTGATCAAATCAAAAATAACACCAAGGAGTTATTCTGAGTGATCATGAAAAAATATGTCTCATGGATTGTATTAGAATGAAATTATAAGATATTCATGATACCTATATGATAAAATAATTAAAAATATAACAATTCCAATAAATTTTTATGTGTGTGTTTGAAAACCATTTCATGTTATTCTTTCCACTATCTATCCAGTAAATATAAGTTATTTTAAAAAATTTCTTCTTAAATGATTCTATCCACCAAACCTTCTCTATATCCTTTACAATAAAATTTCAAGACCCACTCAATCAAGTATTACCAGAAGTAAAACCTTGATCTCATGACCTATATATCCCCATATGTTGTACATTTCATCACTCCCCTCATTTATTGTTATTTTTGTTTTTTTAAAAGTTGGAATTGGAACAAATCTCACACTCATCACTCAACCCTTGTTTGATTTTTTCACAACACTAATTATAATATTTATAACAAGATAAAAGGTTTAGGAAGAATGATTTTTGACCTTCCCAAGACACAAACCATATTTTTTTGTTTTTTTTTTGTTTTTGAGGGCGTATAACAGTCAGATAATAGGTACACACGCATAGGTTAATCCAGTACAATAATGAAATAGATAGGATAAGGAATGAACATATGGAAAAATAATTTTTGAAAGTATAGAAACATTAAAATAACTTATATTTACCTTATTTTAAGTAATAAATAATCACACTTCACAGTTGGGTGTAAAGATGCGTGGAGATATTGAGTGACACAATTTTCCCATAAACTACTCACACAAAGGGTAATATACTTTTAAAAGGTTTCAAAATGATACAACCATTTATATCATCTACAAACAACCAATTTCATAGAAAAAGGAACACCTTAATGTTAAATTCATGCTAAAATGCACATTTTGTCATTGAAACAATTTTTTAAGTGTTAAAACCACATGAAATAGAAAAATTCCTCATGAATTTTTAATAAATTTTATGACTAAGTGGGCATCATTTTACATGATAAAGTGGGAATAAAAAATTAACATTCCATCACAAAAGTGAGGGGGAAGTGGGGAAATTTATAAATACTATACAACAAGAAAAAAAGAGAAAAAGAAGAAAGATGATGAAAATTCCTAACTAACACAGGAGTATACCCACCCCCACACCTAGAATATGTAGTTTCCTCACTATAATAAAAGATAATATGGAAAGGAATGATAAAATGTGGTGGGTGTCATTTTTAGGTTGCTTCTTGAACTTAGATTTCCTCCATCAGGGAATCTAAAATAAATTTATGAAAGTGCTTCAACCACTGCCCATTGACAGTGAATTTTTGTTTTGTTTCTTCATTTTGGACCTAAAAAGCACCAAATGGATAAACATTGGTAATAGTGTATGGTCCAAACCAGCAAGAAATAAGATTAACTAGATTCAACTTTAGCCTTTCAGTATAAAATAAGTCCTTACACCCAATGTGGAATTGACAATGAAGGATGAGGACATCATGGGAAACCTTGGTTCACTCCTTATAGATTTGGGAGTTCACATAATAACCCCTACACATTTTCTATAACTCATGAATCTATAGATTCCTTTGAGCACCTACACTAGAAATATTAGAATTTAATTATTTAATGTCCCAGTAGGGCTGATGCTCTATCTCAACAAAGAGGTGAAAACACTTTCCAAACACAAGTCGATAGGGTGACATTCCAATGAGAGTTTTAAAGGCAATAAGGTAAGCCCATAATGAATCATTGATTCTAATACTCTAATCTTTTATATTAGGTTTAACCATTTATTCAAGAATATATTTTACCTCTCTACTAGACACCTCAACTTAACCATTGGTTTATAGGTGATATGCAATAGACACTTGATGCCTGCCCCCATACTGGCAAAAAAGTGACTGCATTGTTTGGTTGTAGAAACGAGAACCCTGGTTATTGATGATAAATCTAGGTAATCCAAACCCACAGAAAATTTGGGTTCTCAAAAATTCTACAAAATTCTTGGAATCAAATTTCCTTGTGGCTCATGCCACTACCCATTTTGACATGTAATCAACTGCTGAAAGGATGTAAAAGTTGCCATAGGAATTAGGAAATGGACCTATAAAGTCAATACCCCAAACATAAAAAATGTCATGAAAGAGTAATGGTTTTTGTGGCATTTCATTTCTTTTAGATACATTCTCCATTCTTTGATAGTGAGGGAAATATTTACAGAAATCATGGGCATCCTGAAATAATGTTGTCCAAAAAGACCAGAATTGAGGACCTTGTGAGCATTTTGTTGGGGAACAAAGTGGCCCCCATAAATGAGAGTGTGAAAAAACCTAAGTATAGAATGAAATCTCTATCGAGAAAAAAATGCCTAAGGAATTGATCACTACATGTGTGACAAAGGTAGGGGTCATCCTAAACATACCAATAGGACTCATGTTTTAAACATTTGTTTTTTTTTTAAATCAGTATAAATCTAAGATGCTACCAAATAATTTAAAATTTCGACATACCAAGGAATAACATCTCATACTCAGTATAATTTATCATCAGGAAACATATCATTTATGGGAATACAAGGGGATGAGTCAATGTCTGAGTATGGGAGGATCCTTTTGATATGGTTAGCCACCATATTCTATGATCCCTTTTTATCCCCAATTTCTAAATTAAATTTCTGAAGTAGGAGTATCCAATGAATGAGACCTGGTTTGGATTTCAGTTTCTTAAGGAGATACTGAAGAGCTGCATGATCCGAGAACACAATGACTTTGGACCCTAAAAGGTATGACCTAAATTTATCCAAGGAAAATACAATGTCAAGGAATTATTTTTTTGTTGTGGTGTAGTTTTCTTTGGTAGGGTTCAGTGTACAAGAGGAATAATCTATGATATGTGGAGCTCGATCAACCCTTTATGATAAGACTTCCCCAACTACATAGTTAGAGGCATCACACATGAGATCAAATGGTAAATTCCATCGAGGTGGTTGGATTACTGAGGGTGATGTGGGAATCCATTTCAATTTAGTAAAAGATTCCCCACATTCTTTATCAAAAAAAATTCTTTTTATTTTTGGAGTAAATGGGAGAGGGGGAGTTCAATCTTACTAAAATCACGAATTAAATGACAGTAAAATCCAGCATGACCTAATAAAGACCACACATTCTTGGGGAATGGTAGGGAAAAAATGACATACACTTTTGATTTATCTACCTGGATACCATCCATAGAAATGACATGTCCAAGTACTATACCTTGTCGCACCATGAAATGACATTTATCATAATTTAATACAATATTATTTTCAATGTAGCGATGTAGGATAGAACCAATACTACTCAAACACTAATCAAAAGAGGATCCATAAATAGTAAAATAATCCATGAAAACTTCCATAAAATCCTCCAGGTAATCCAAAAAAATACTAACCATGCATCATTGGAAAGTAACTGGAGCATTGCACAGACCGAATGACATCCTTCTATAGGAAAATGTTCTGAAGGGGAAAGTGAAGGTTGTCTTTTTTAGATCCTCAGGGGAAATATGAATCTGAATGTATCCAAAATACCCATCAAGGAAATAGTAGTGGGAATTCCCCTCTACCCTCTATATCATTTGTTCAATAAAAGGTGATGGGAAATGATCCTTTCTAGTGTGTTGGTTTAATTAGTGATAGTATATATAGACACACCAACTATTCCGCACACGAGTTGGAACCAATTCATCATTTTCATTTTTAATTACCACAAGACCAGTTTTTTTAGGAACTACTTGCACTGGACTGACCCATTGGCTATTAGAGATAGGGTAAATGATTCCAGCATCCAATAATTTTGTTAACTCCTTAAAAATATCTAGGAGGTTTGGGTTTAGTCGACGTTGTGCTAGCCTCCCTAGTTTAGCCTCATCATTTAACAATATATGATGTGTGCAAATTTATGGGATAATACCAAGAATGTCAGCAAGTTTCCATCCCAATGCTTGTTTATACTCCCTCAAAAGCTCAAAAGGGTGCAATTCTTGCTCTATAGGGAGTGAAATATCAATGATGATAGGCATCTTATTTCCATTTTCAAGATAAGAATATTTTAAATCTTGAGGCAGTTGTTTATGTTTCAATTCAGGTGGATTTTGGATTGATGGGAGTGAATGTGAAAGTGATAGGTCAATGATTTCATATAACTGCTCAATAGTTACATCCTCAAATGAGTAATGAGATTTTACAAGCTTAGTATTATCATCGATGGTCATGGGATCCTCATTGTTCAAGAAATAAATAATTAAAAAACATGCATGAAATTTTTGTAAAGCGGTACAAAATTCTATGCATGATTCATTTCTTAGAATATCTATCTATGATGAAAACTTAGAAAGGGGTTCAGGGGAAAGAAAAGAATCCTTTTCAAGGTAAGGGAGTACATAAATTTAATTAACTGAAAGTGAGGAATGCTTTTCTGAGGGGCGCTTCATGGAATCAAGGATGTTGAAGTGGACAATGTCACCATAAAAATCCATAGATAATGCACCATTTTGAACATTAATTATGGTTTTGGTGGTTTTAAATAAATTAATCCATAATATAATTGGCGCGTTTCCATTCATCATACCATCTTCAATTTTGAGAACATAAAAATCAGTAGGAAAAATTAAGTTTTTCACCCTCACAATAACATCCTCCAATGCATTAGTGGGGTGTGATGTAATCTGGTTTTCTATTTGAACAAAAATTCTAGTGGGATTCAGTTCCCTGACCTAAAATTAAGAGAAAATAGAGTGAGGCATCACATTTATAGAAGCACCCAAATCAAGCATATCATTGGAAAATAAATAATCCCCTATGGTACATGAAATAAAGAATGTTCTAAGATAATTACATTTGGTAGTAAGTGATGGCTCTATCAATTATGAGATATTCCTCCCCAAGATCACCTTCTCATCACCTTAAATTCTCCTTCATTGTGTACACATCTCCTTCAGGAACTTGGCATATCTTGGAATTTTCTTCGCAACATCAATCAAGGGGATGATAACCTGTACTGTTTTAAAAGTTTCCAAGATTTATTTATCAATTTTAGTTTCTTTTTGTTTTCTTGGTTTGGTGTCCCTTTGGGGAAATGGAAGAGTAATGGTTGGGCTAGGCAGATCATCAATATACACACTCTTTCATTTGGTGGTATTTTTCTCAGGACAAGGATTTTCTTATATTTGACCATTTTCAGTGGTTGGGATGGTGGTTTCCTCAGGAGGGGATGACTCTAATTGAGGAGTTATTTTGATTTTAATTTCTATCCCATTCCTAAGGGTGATGTAACTGACATTTCCCTTATCTCTAGGGTTGAATAGTGGTTGATAGGGTAGTTTACCTGACCCATGACTTTGGATTTCCCCCACTGAGTTGGAAAGTTGGCCTAATTAGGGTTTTAGGCCTTGTATGGATTCTTGAGTGGTTTTTTGTAATTGGAGATTATTTTCATCCATTTGTTTCATCATGTATTCTAGGCTAGGACTAGCTTTTGGATGGGGTTATTGGAAAGGTCTTTGTGGTGGTTGAGGATTTATGGGTGGTGGTGATGGATGACTACTCTACCCCGGTTGGTTCCATGGTTGATGAGGTTAGTTTGTATACCCCATTTTATATAGGCCTGGTTGTCTTTCCACTGAGGGTTGGATGGATAATATGGTTCTTGCCTAATGGGTTGGTTATAGGGGCATCCTGGGAAGATTTCCTCACAACTCTCAAAATTTTATCTCAATTGAGGGTATTGGTCAGAATAATGGGTGTCAACAGAACATATACCACAATGGATGGGAGGATTATATTGGTATTTCCCTTGGTAAAGAGTAAGTTGTTTGATAAGGGTACTTACCTATTCAAACTTCGTGTCCGCCTTCTTCTCAAATTCAGTACTTTGCACCTCATGGAAACCTCAAATGGGTAAACTGGACCTCGAACCATTTTTTTTGTGTTATATATCATGTTCTCAATTATGTTTATTATAGTGATTGAGATCTTATCAAATAACACACCATCTACACCAACATCAATCACATTTCAATAAATAGGAATTAAACCTTCATAAAAATATTATATTAAGCGTTGATCACTTATTTGGTGGTATGGAAAACTTGAACAAAGTCTTTTAAATATTTCCCAGTATTCATAAAGTGTTTCCCCTTATGATTTTCTTATACCACATATTTTTTTATTATAGTTGAAGTTCGAGAGGATGGGAGGTATTTTTCAAGGAAAATCCATTTCATTTCCTCCCAACCTCTAATTGGTGAATTAACATAGTAAATTCAATCTTTTGTAGTGCATTCTAATAAAAAATGGAATTACCTAAGATTTACTTATTATTCATCCACATTTGAAGGTTTTATTGTAGAACACACAATGTGAAATTCTTTTAAGTGATTATGTGGATCTTCTCCCATGAGTCCATGGAATCTTGGTAATAAGTGAATTAGGACAGATTTTAGTTCAAAGTTTGATGATTCACATTGCATTTAAATATAAGCAGGTTGGATATCAACATTAGGAAAGGTTATTTATTTTAATTTTCAGTTATTTTAAGCCATATTATGAAAGTTTATTTCAGTTTTAATGTGGGTTCTAGAAGAAGAAGAAGGGTCAAGAAGTGTGTTGATGTTTTGTGTGTCCTCCTTCAATTGATCATTTGACGCTTCTTGGTGTCGATGACAGAATATCCTCTTCGGTTCAGGCTCAAAAGGAAGTATTTCCTCCAATGAATATCGTATCATTAACAATACCTATAAAAGGATTATTTTATAAAACAACTAAAACAAAGTAAAGTAATAAAATAATCACACAATTATTTACAAACTACACAATGTTTTTATAAAAATAGTACACTAAAAACAAAAGCACTCCCCAAAAATGGTTCCAACATTTGAACACATTGTCATGACACATCAAATTAATTATGATTTAAAGATGATTTTATAGTCTAGGGAAGAACCTAGGTCATCTATCAAGGAGTGATGATTGGTTTAGAGCATGTATTTTTAATAAAAAAGTACTAATAGAGGGGTGGTTTTGGAAATAGTTTTAAGAAAATAACTTAATTCAAAGAGTTTAATAATTGAGAAACCAAGTGGATTTTAAAAAATATGTGATAAAGGGGTTGTTTTGATTTAAATAAAAACATTTTAGGTTCATTTTTCTTATAGATTCATTTAGGTTTGGAGTAATTCTTTGGTTGAAATTAATTAGAATCCCGATTAATTCCTAAGCTTTTATTTCAATGCTTGAAGAACCAAACCTTGACATAACAATCATATTGATAAGGTACAAAACTTATGTATGGAATATGAACTTCCAAATAATATTTAAATCTCAAGAAAGAGTATACGAAAAGGATTCTTGTGTTTTCCAATCGGAATAACACAAGTCACGCACTCAAAACCTCACACCGATCGGTTAGAAATTAAGAGCATCTCAATCACATGAATCAAACCAAGTATTAAAATTTTAAATAATGTAAAATACATGGAATGAAATTTTTTGAAACCTAAATTAATCCAAAATAGTAGCTAATATATGTGTCAAAACTCCATTGACACGTGTGTATCTCCTTCACAACGAACGACCACTATTTAGTCCGTCATTGAGAGGAGGAGGAAGCTGGGGTGGATCTCATTATTCACCCTTGACCCCCCCTATGAGGACAGGGGACTCCAAAAATTATAGGATTATGATAGGAAAACTTTGTAACTCCAAAATTGAATCAATTCACTCCTTTTTAGAACTTACAAATGGGGTGACCAAGGTTCCAATTTATAGGAAAAGTGAAAGGTGGTTTTGGGCACACAGATTTTATAAAACTACTTGGCCCATTTTTGTAGACATAAAGAAATTATTATCATGCTCTATAGAAAACTAAAAATTTGTTTCCACACCTCTTTAATATCTCCACTGAAAATTTGGAATCATTTGGAGGTCGAAAGCTTGAGATATGAATGAAACACATCACACCACTTTTGACTTCATGCAGATTCAGTGGCTTGGACAAATCGGTTCTGTTGGCCCCCTTAATGGATTAATTGGGATTTAGTGTCTTCAGAATAGTTGTATCCAAATGAATTTTTGATCATATCACTGAATTTTAGTCCAATTAAACACACATATCAGCTGAAGTGTCCATTTGAGTCCACTGGTGTTCTTGGAATCTTGCACATTTTAGTACATTTTTCTTCTAATTCATCTTGGTCCCTCCAAATCACCTCCACCTATAATGAAATCATCTAAAAAAATGAAATTATCCTTTTTAATAGTTATTAACACAAAATAATTGAATCAAACATGAAGTTAAAGTTGTTAATAATTTTTAATTTATGATACAAAATCAGTTTATCATAGTGGTATAAGGGTAGAAATAAATAATGAATCATTACACAATCAATCTACCGATGAAAAATCTACCACTGAAGAGATATACTGTTTGATAGATCTATCACTAGTCAAATCTACCAAAAGTTACATCTATCATCAACACATTTACTGTCATAACCGATCTACCGTTGGACTGTGCTACTGCCAGTTTATGATATCATTTATCGATACTACCGCCAGGATAATCTACTGTTAGAACTCATCTACCACTAGTGAGCATATTCTACCAGAATAGATCTACTTTTTAGAGATATAATACCAGAATTCTACCTTAGTAGTTCAACATATTATTTAAATTTAATTCCTCTAATGGCTATTTTAAGAAATTAAATGCAGTCAACATCACATGGATTTAAGAATCATTATTCATAAACTAATCAATAGATTTATTAAAGAAAAAGTCATACCTTTCCTAATTTTGTGCTCAGTACATGAATCCAATGGATAATTGGACCTACAACTGTATAAATTATGCAGAAATTTTTCATGCGAATGAGTGGCCAATAGTAGTTATACATGCATAGATAATACAGACTGCCATACATTTAATCAAGAGAAATCCAAATACACCTGTATGTGGAAGGATTCTGGACATCGACTGACTGAAAACAAAAGGAATTTCCAGACCTTCATGATGCTCAGTTTTCCTGCATATTCTGAGAAACTAGTTGAATCTCCTTTTAAAGATAGATTCAAAGACCTTTGAACATCTAAAGATATTTAGATTGAGCAGAATCACTTTCACCATCTCTATTAATTTTCTATTTATATTTATGATTTATATTTGAGATGTGTTTTTTTATACTCTATTTATTTGTAAAACACAACCTCATTTACTTAATTGGATAGTTATCAACACTCTCTCTCAAAGTTCTTCATTTGTATACCCACGAAAACTGTGGAAGAGGTTGTGTATGATTTATACTTGTTTTTAACTCATGTACAACTGTGAAAGAGGCTTTATAACCGGACAACCTTGTGTGCTGTTGTATGTAAAACCCGATCTAGGTTGGGGATCAAGTTTATTGTTTAATAAAATTCTTGGTAGTGGATGATTACTAAGTGGAGGGGATTAAGTCTTTTCTTGAGGCCAAACCCCTTGTTTTAATTATGTTGTGTGTTTTATTAGTTTTTTTTCTATATCTCAAAGTTTAAAACTGTATCTATTTTAAAATTTGTATAAAAAATTTACTATGATAGTTGATATTAACTTATGTTTTATATAGAGTGTTTTATTTAGTAATTTACTTTTAAAATTTAAATTGCTTTCAAGATTCTTTTAACTGAGCATCGATCCCACTTTGAGAAGATATTTAAAATAATAAAATTATATACTTACACTATTTTTATTTATAGAGTGTTTTATTAATTTGGGGGATTTTAATTTTAAATTGTTTTTAAATAGAAATTTTATTGGGAACTCAATTCAACCCCCTATTGAGTTACTCACTCCAACCAACACACAATATGATTATAAGAGTATGACGGCATTATCAAAGTGCATGATCATAACATAAGGGAATTAATACCCATCAATATCTGGATCATCAATCATGAGACATGGCATGGATATTTAACAAAGGAAATATTCATAATAATCAATAACCATGAACCATGTGATTTAAATCTTGATCAAATGAAACATTTAAAACCCATAAAAAGCATAAATAAAACATGTTAGTGACTTGGATCATTATCTTTATAGAACCTTTTGAAGAATACTTACATATTAGATAGCATTACTTGGTTAATACCCATAATATCTTAAGAGTAA
This sequence comes from Viscum album, assembly GCA_963277665.1. NCBI lineage: Eukaryota > Viridiplantae > Streptophyta > Magnoliopsida > Santalales > Viscaceae > Viscum > Viscum album. The sequence continues at coordinate 47,832,098 of OY728138.1, read as the reverse complement.
CCTGTTAACTAGGTAAAACCATCATCACTTAGGAGTTACTTATATTCTTTCAACTCCGTTTTCATTACTCAATGCATTGGAGGGCTATAACAGAACCACCCATAACATATCATCCAAATTACCTTAAGGATTTGGGTTCAATCCCAATCCTACTTTCATAAATAATTTCCAAGTACCATATCATGATAAAAACAATTAAAATCTTTCACTTTTCAACAGAATAATAACAATTTTTCTTTCATAGCTTGATTTACCCATGGAAAAGAAACGAGTTCCATAGAAATCTCTTTGAAATAATCACAATTCATTAAAATAAAGAATAAGGATAATATAATTACAACATATTCCTCGTATAAAATAATTAAAATAAATGTATTTCATCATTGATGAGTAGAAATACCATAAAAATATTATTAAAAATATTCTTGAGGAAAATACCCTTTCCACTTTGAACATCACTTTTCAAAAACTAAAAAATTTCCAGATTATTAGGAAAAATATTTTATTTGAAAGGAAACATGAAAAAAGTAAAGGAATCTTCAAAGTATTGATTTGTTACGATGGAAGAAAATTACGTTCATGATGTAATTGTATAGAGAAAACATTCCTTTCACACTTTTGTAAAAATTCAAAAACAACTTGTTCTGAAAACTTTTAGAATGATTCTTTTTTAAAACTTTGTAAATAAAGTCAAAGATACATGAAAATGACCTTAATAAATTATTGAAGTGTAAATAAGAATATTATTGAAAACAATTTTAGAAAACATGGATATGAAAGAAAAAAATATTTTCAACCAAAGAGAGAAATAAAGTTTGTTTTCCTTAAAAATATTATTTTAGTCACTTGAGTTCTTAAAGAGAATAAAATGAAAAGAAAACATGTAATCTCTAGAAATAACTAGAGGATAAGAAAATAAAATGTGTTTATCAAATAAGGTTCATATAATTTCTCAATTTGAATTCAATCATAAACAAACCTATTTAAATATGGGATTTCAATACAAACCACTTACTAGTTTGGTAACTTTTTTATCATAATCACTATGAAAGAATAACATAAAATGAATATTTAAATTACATGATCATAAATATATTAATGATATAAAACATCAAATTGGTAGTATATAGACCTCCTAAAAGAAGATAGGTGTATAATATATAAGTATTCCCTAAAGAAAGATAATTTGAGATGAATAAACCTTATAAATATCATATCACTACATTGTAAATTAATTAATGGAGATATTATGTGTAACAAATGTAAATCCACAAAAAAAAAACAAGTATAAATACAATATAAATAAAAAAGGTCATTTAAATCATAATATTGGCATAATATAATCAATAAATAAGTGATATAACCCAATGAAAGAAAATTGAGTTAATAAAACCTCTTATCGCTTCGGCAACATCCGAATAAAAACACCCCTTGGATATATTAACATGAATTAAAACTTAAAATACCATGAAGTATGAAGGATTCATTATATAACATGTAAAATATATAGTATATATACCATATAAAAGTAAATAGGTGCTCAACACCAAATATGTCTCAATAGAGTGAAAATTGAGATGAATTCCCTTATCACAAGCCTAGACTTGCCATTTATGTCCTTTAAATCCTTTATAATAAAAATATATAAATTATTTTATTTCTTAATAAATTTTTATGGTTTTATACCTTATTATTAAAAAATTTATTTCATTTATTTTAATGATATATTTTATTACTTAATTATTTAAGTCCATGTTAGGTGTTTTGAGGATGTTCAATTCATAACTTCAAAATGACTTCGGTATATTGACCGTACTCAAATAGGTAATTGTACCATCATATCTGGAATAATAATCATGTAATAATTATAATTTTTATACATTAATTATAATTTTAAAACCAACCATAAAATATGGTTATGAAAAATTAACTATGATACAATCATGGAGATGGTAGGCCGTATATACGCATGAGTAACATTTCCATTTTTTAACGAACATGATGGTAAGAAGGTAAATATTATTTTATCATTATAGAATTATGATTATATCATAAATATAATATAATTTATTTAAATACACTTATATTTATATTATCTATGATATGTAGTTATTAAAAATGAATCACACCACTTTGTAGAGGTGGCAATCCGTACATACGCACAAACGAAATTATCATTTTTCAATGGATAGAAATGTAAGAAAATAGATGATATATTATATTTAAAGAATGATAATTATGTGATTAATATTATATATATACATTAAATTAATCATTATAACAATCCATGAGGGGTGATTATGGAAAATGAATTACATCGGTTCACGAGGCAGTAGTCCATTGTACACACAAACGATGGTTTCATTTCCCATTTGATGAAAGTGAAGATAAATATAGGTTATTACGCTAACAAAAAAATATAAATGAATTTAATATACTTGTGTTATTATTTCAACATTTTTAAGAATATTTTAATGAGTTAAAATAATAAATAAAATTAAAACATTCGGTTAAAAGTTATACATCTTCTTTGGAAAACCTCCTTTGCTTTAAACATTTAGTTCTCTAAGGTTGGTATTCTAACCAAACTAAGAATGATAGAATTCAAGAATGAATTTTAGGATGGTATTTGGGTAGGTATTATCTAAACCAAATTTTTCTTGAAGTGTGATTAAAATAATAGATGAGGTTCCCCTTTATAAGTGAGGGGAGGACAACTCTTGGAATTACTTAAAGTATTAAATTAATATACATTAATTTTCTAAGAAAAATGGATAAAAATTATACAATTCAAATATAAGATAAGAATGAGTCTAAATAATCTAATAAAATAATTTTTTTACAATTTTAGATTTTGTTTTTACCCATATCTCTTTGTTTTAACCTCCGTTAACCCTTTTGACTATTACCATGATAATAAAGGTTTTTACTCTTTAGGGGCCAAGAAAGTTACTATAAAAGGACAAGTGATCAAGAAATGTATCATGGTTTATATATTAAACCATATAACATTAAATTTGATGAATATATGATTCTTATTAATTTTAAATCATTTAATAAAATATTTTTTATTATAAAATACTATTAATTTCATTTTAAGAACTATTCACATAATTTGAATTTGAAAACCAAAAGAAAACAACATAATTAGAATATAAACATTTAAAACATACCTAATATGTTATATTTATCTATAAAATTTGTGGGAAACTATAAATAACCCAAAAAATATTACTTTTAGGGTTTTTAAAATCATTTAATTTATTTTTCTACTACTTACACAAGCACTGTGTCAGTTTTTCATACACATTTAAGGTAATTATTTCATCACTAAAAATTATAAATAAATTATAATGAAAAAATAAAATCATTTATATTTAAAAAAATTATTTATAACCAAACATAAGTTGTTTTTATCTCTTCCAAAAAATATTATTGATATTAAAATCAAGCGAGTGATATTTTTGACTTTATATTTACTTAAAATAATATAAATGTTATAATCAAAGGAAATTAGTAAGAAATTACCAAAATTTTGAACCTTGGATGGTTAATGACAAAAATAACTTATAAAATAGATTAAATTAAAGTTTTAGGGTTATTTTTAGTCCTTATTATTTTATTTTTAAAATTAATCACCTGATTTACCCTTACCAAGGTGATAAATATTTACTACGATTACAATTCATAATGACCAAAAGTAAAAGGGGTATATTAAAAAAATTGGACCTAATGTTTCCAAATATTGAATTAATTTTTAAATGTTTAATTTCTATAATTAAAAAAATTAATTTAATATAAACACACAAAACACAATTTTTTTAGAAAAATGAGTTTTTATACCCAAAATGAACTTATACCAAAATCAGGTATAATAATGATTAAAATGTAATTAATTTGATTATATATAATTAAATAAAACTTATATTAATTTTATATAAAATTAAAACCATAATGAAAACTTTTAATTAAAAATAAATAACAATTTTACAAAAATTGATATTTTTCACCATTCACTGAAAAATCAATATTTTCAAAAAAATATAAAAATTTAACCTTGAGCTAATTTTGATATGATTATTTTGAAAATGATATCCTTTTTATAAAATAATTTTTTTAAAAGTGGTAGAAATTAATTATATTATCTACATATAGAAAACAATAAAACTTATTTTTGAAGAATAAAACGACTTTCCTAAAAATTGAGTGCATATTTCCTATGAATTTATCAATAAATTTTTATTGAGAATGGATTTTATATATATTTATTAATATGTTTATTCATATCTGTATCCACCAATTTAATGACTAGGTTATAACTATAACATTTAAATAATAATATTTTATGGTTTGTTTCAGCTCGGTGTTGCATGTTATAGATGTTATCTAACATAATGTTCTTTTAAAATATAGGGATATTAAATTCTCCTACCTATAATAAATTGTATCCTTTCAATTTGAACTTGGACTTAGTAATCAGGGGTTTGAAATTTTAAAATACCTTTAATGAAATCCCACATCATAAAAAGGGTATATAAAACTTCCTTTCGAAAATAGGGAAAAAGAAATATAATGGTCATCTTGAATAACAAATATTAGGTTTCCAAATAGGAGAACATTAGTGAGAAATAAAAATATTGACAAAGAAGAAAATAATAATGTCTAAATAATTATGGAGAGTGATGAAGAATATTGATCAAAAAAAGTGAATGATCTTGAGAAAGTTAAGGAACACAACATTGTAAATCAATTATGTATGAAAAAGATCACCGATTCATAAGAAATGAAGGTAATATGATAAATTTTTTATTTAAAGATCCTTTCACTAGAGTTTATGAATTCCTTTACCATTTAGACTGAAAAAATAAGGAAATATACTTACTTGACAAGTACAATTTCATCCTTTAATCAATTTCTACCATATTCTCATATTTTTCTCTAAATGATAAGTGTTAAAGATGAATTTTTTATTCATGAAGCACTAAAATCAACTTATAACAGATCAAATAATTCTATAAGGATAAAAAGATATTAATCTTGTCTTTAGACATTAACCAAAACCAAATTGATTAGAAAAAGGTAATACAATTCCCAAAATGAATAAACCTTAATATGAATAAACAAAATATTAATCTCTAAAGCTTAACAATAACACCCAAAGTTCAAATTAGATCCTTTAATAAATAACTAACTTTAAAATTCTTCAAAATATTCCCAACTAAGTTTGAAACCTAAAACTCATAAGGATACTATGAAATATTTTTCCTAGATTAATTTAACATTTTTCTTCAATCAAAATTACTCACTGATAAAGTTATATACCCAAAATGTATAGGCCATAATCATATAATCTCCAAAATGTGATAATCACCTTCATAAACAACCTAAATCACCATAAAGACACATTAAAATCATATATATATTCTTCCAAAATATAATTCAACCTTTATCCCTCAAATAAAACCCCATCTCATACAAAAATATTTCCATTCACCTTCAACATATAATTTTCCTAAAGCAGTAAACTTATTTTTAAATTACATTAATCACTTAATCACCAAATCACTTTTCAATCTCATGGTTATTTAAATGATAAAACATATGTTCTTAAATTTTAATAACACATAATTACTTCAATATAAAAGATAATATAAACCTTAAAGGTTATAAATACCTTTAAACTTATGTACAAAATATTTAAAGGTATTCTTCCTCAAATAATACTTTATGTTAAACCTAAGTTTTATATACACCTCAACCCAATAAAATTTCTCCTAAAATGTCATTAATCACTTTCACATACCATCACTTAAAACCTCAAAAGTGGCGTCTAAGACTTTAAACTTATAATAAACATTAAAATTAAAAACACATTAAGGTATCCATATCTCTAAATTTCACATTAATACATCCCAATATCCAAAGTTGTATAAACTTTGCTCTGATACCAACTGTAATTTTTTTGAATATATACTCCCAGATCCGATGATAAAACATAATCTTTACATTTCTAGATTTGATACCAATAAATGTGAACCAATTTAAACCATACAATAAAAAGTGATAATTTCTCCACTTACATACCCAATGACCTTTTATGTTTAGAGTTTTAGAGAATCAGGAAAAGATCTTACATAATAATACCCATGTCTCCAAATGAGCATTTCCCCACTATACCTAATTTTTCCTATTCCAAATTAAGTATTCAACTTCTCAAAAAAATTATTTACACATGAAACCTTTCTAGAAATAATTCATTTAACATAATTCTTTATAACCCAAGGAAAATGAAAATATAATAAGGGAGATATCAAATGCTCAATAAGGCTAAACATGAGCATTAACAATCCAATGTCATCACTGAGCATAAGATGATAAAAGGGTATAATTACATAATCAAAGTGTATGATAATAACATAAGATAATTCATACCCATCAGTACCTAGATCATAAATCATTAAACATAACATAAATCTTTAACAAAGGCAAGAGTCATAGGAATCAATAATCATGAGCCATGTGATGTCAATCTTGATCAAATAAAAAATTAAAAACCCATAGCAATCATAAAGAAAACATGTTGGTATCTTGAAACATTATATTTATAGAAACCTTACAATAAACCGTAAATATTGGATAACCATACCTGGTTAATACCCATAATCTATTAGGAGTAACCTGTTAACCGGTAAACTTCATCGTCTCTGAGGAGTTACTTATATTTAGTCAACTTTTTCGTCATCACCCAATGCATTAGAGGGATAAAATAGACCCACCAATAATATATCAGATAAAGTAACTTAAGTAATTGAGTTAAATCCCCAATAATTCTTTCATTGATAATGTACAAGTACCACAATATGATTAAAGCAATTAAAAACTTTCACTTTTCAACATAACAATAAACATTGTTATTTCATATCTTGATTTAACCATGAAAAAGAGACGAGTTCCATGAAAATATATTTGAAAAAATCATAACACATACAAATAAATAATAAAGATGGTATCATTACAACATATCCCCAGTGTATAATAATTAAAATAAAGGGTTGTTGTTATTGATGAATAAAAATACCATAAAAAGATCATTAAAAAAATCCTTGAGGAAAATACCATTTCCACTTTGAAAATCACTTTTTAAAAACTAAAAAATTTATAGAATATTAGGAAAAAAAATTATTTGAAAAGAAACATGTAAATATGTAAATTAATCTTCAAATAATTGAGTGATAATGATGGTGGGAAATTCTATCCATGCTGTAATTTTTATAAGAATTTTTTTTCACACTTCTATAAAAAGTAAAAAATGACTCGTTCATAAAACTTTTAAATAGATTAATTTTTAAACTATTTTAAATAAAGTCAAATATACTTGAAAATTAAATTAATAAATAATTCAAGTGTAAATGAGAACAATTTTATAAAACATGGATATGGAAGAAAAAAATATTTTCAACCGAAGAGAGAAATAAAATAGTTTTGGTTAAAAATATTATTTCATTATATTGAGTTATTAAAGAGATGAAAATGAAAAGAAAAAATGTAATCTCAAAAAATAAAAAGAGGATAAAAATAAAATGGGTTTATAAAATAAGGATAATATAACTTCTCAATGGTAATTCAATTATAAACAATCCCATTTAAATATGGGATTGAAATACAAACCCCTTACCACTTTGGTAAGTTTTGAATAATAATACCTATGAAAGAATACATTAAATGAATCTTTAAATATAATTATAATATGGATATTAATGATATAAAATTTCAAATATGTAGTATATAGACCTCCTAAAAGAATATAGGTTCATAACATATATGTATGTCCCAAAGAAAGAGAATTTGGGATAAATAAACCTTACAAAGATCTTATCACTGAATTGAAAATTAATCAATGGAGTGATTATGTGTAAAAAATGTAAAAATACAAAAAACAAGTGAAAAAAACAAAGGTTATTTCACACATAATCTTGGTATAATATAATCAATAAATAAGTGATATAACCCAATGAAAGGAAATTGAGTTAAGAAAATATTTTACGGCTTTGGTAACATCCAAATCAAAACCCCTTAGATCAATAAAAATGAATTATAACTTAAAAATACCATGAATTATAAAGGATTAATGATACAATATTTAAAATTGGTAGTATACACACCATATAAAATTAAATAGGCTCTTAATACCAAATATGTATCAATAGAGTGGAAATTGAGATGAAATCCAATACCTCGAGCCCAAACTTGCCATGCATGTACTTTAACTCATGTACAATAAAATTATATCAATTATTTTATATTTTAAGAAAATTTTACAGTGGTTATACAATATTCTTAAAACATTTATTTTATTTATTTTAATGACACATTTAATTACTTAATCAGTTAATTCCACGTTGAGTGTTTTGAGGATGTTCAGTTCATAACTTCAAAATGACTTTGGTATATTGAACATGGTAAAATAGGTAATTATAACATAATATTCAGAATAATAATCATGTAATAATTATCAATTTTATACATTAATTATAATTTTAAAACCAACCATGAAATATGGTTATGAAAATTGAACTACGTTACATTCATGGAGACAGTAGGCCGTACGTACTAATGAGTAGCGTTTCCATTTTTTAAAGAACATGATGGAAAAAGGTAAGTATTATTTTATATTTCCATAATGATGATTATATAATATATATAATATCATTTATTTAAATACACTTATATATAGTATTCATGAGATGTGTTTATGAAAAACTAATCGCATCGCACCGTGGAGGTGCTAATCCATATGTACGCATGAATGATGTTATCATTTTTCAATGGATGGAAATGTAAGAAAATATATGATATATTATCTTTACAGAATTATAATTATGTCATGAATATAATATATATACATTAAATATATCATTATAACCATCTGTGAGAGGAGGTGATGAAAAAATAATTATATCGGTTCACGAGGTGGTAGTCCCCCGTACACATGAATGATGGTTTCATTTCCCATTTGATAGAAGTGTAGATAGATATAGGTTATGTAATTAACATAACAAAATATAAATATATATAAGATATATTTTTTTTATTTCATAATTTCTGAACAATATTTGAAGTAGGTATAAGAATAAATAATATTGAAACATTTGGTTAAAAGTTATACCTCTTGTTCAGACAACCTCCTTTTCTTTATACCTTAGGCCCCATAAGGTTGGTATTATACCCAAAATAAGACCTTTAAAACATGTGAATGAATGTTAGGAAGGGATTTTGGTAGGTATTATCTGAACCAAATGGTTCTTTAAGTGTTAATAAAAGAGGAGATGAGGTGACCTTTTATAAGTGAGGGGAGGGGCACTCTTGGAATTACTTAAAGCCTTAAATTAATATAAATTAATTTTCACGAGAAAATGGATCCAAAATTATATAATTAAAATATAGGATTATTATGTTTCTAAATACTCTTTTCTAATAAAATTTGGATAATTTTATATTTTTTTACCCTTATCTCTTTGTTTTAACACACGTCGCCCCTTTTGAAAATTACCATGATAACAATATTTTTTACTCTTTAGGGGTCAATAAAGTTACTATAAAAGGAAAAGTGTCCCATAAATGGACCATGTTAATATTTTAAATATTATACCATTCAATTTAAAAAATATATTATTTTTATTAATTTTAAATCATTTAATAAAATATTGTTTATTATAAAATACTATTAATGTCATTTTAAGAACTATTCACATAATTTGACTTTGAAAAAAACAAGATAATAATTTAATTAGAATATAAACATTTTAAACATCCATAATATGTTATATTTATCTATAAAATTTGTGGTAAAATATAACTCACCTAAAAAATATTACATTTAGAGTTTTTAAAATCATTTACTTGATTATTCTACTGTTTTCACAAGCACTATGTTAGTGTTGCGTAAGAATTTAAGTTAATTATTTCATCACTAAAAATTATTAATAAATTACCATGATAAAAAATAATTTATATTTAAAAAAAAAATTATAAACCAACATAATTTGGTTTTATATCTATCACAAAATATTATAGATATTAAAAGTACAAGTGACATGTTTGACTTTATATTTACTTAAAATAATACAAATGCTATAATAAAAGGAAAGTGGAAATAAATTTCCAAATTTTTGAAATTTGGATGTTAAATATTATACCCAAATCATAAAATATATTAAAGTAAAGTGTTAATCTTATTTTTAATCTTTATCCAATTATTTATAAACTTAATCACCCAATTTTCTCTTTCCAAGGTGATAAATATTAACTACAGTTACTATTCTTTAAGAAAAAAAATAAAAGGGAGCCATTAAAAAAATTAGAACTATGGATAATAAATATATAATCTATTTTTAAATATTCAATTTATATAAGTGGAATAAATTAATTTAAGATAAAATGAAAAATTCAACGAAAAAAAGTTTTTAAAAGAATGGGTTTTTAAACCCAAAAATGAACTTATACCAAAATCAATTATAATACATATTAAAATTTAATTAATTATATTATATATAATTAAATAATACTTATATTACTTTTATATCAAATTCAAATCAAAATGGAAGTTTTTAATGAAAAGTAATGACAGTTCTACAAAAATCGGTATTTTCACTATTCACTGAAAAATCAATCTTTTCAAAAAAATACCAAAATTTTACCCTAAGATAATATTAATATTATGATTTTAAAAATGATATATTTTTTTTTTATAAAATACCATTTATAAAAGTTTAATAAATTAATTAAATTTTCCGTGCACAAAAAATAAATAAAAATCATTTTTGAAGAATGAAATAACTTTACTAACAATTGAGTGATTATTTCCTAAGAATTTATAATTTTTTTATTGAATAGATAATTTATACATATTTCATAATATGGTTATTCATATTCATACTCATCAATTTAACAACTAGTTTATAACTATAACATTTAAATAGTACTATTTCATGGTTATTTTAAGCTCAGTGTTGCGTATTGTATGTGCTATCGAACATAGTGTTATTTTAAAGTATTAGGATATTAAATTAATACGCTTTAATATAAATATATTTGAGTATTCAAAACATAAAAAGAATGACATGGAAAATCAAAAAATGATTTCAACAACATAACAAATATACAAAGTGGTTTATGAAACAAGTTTAATGGGAGGGAATGAAAGTCACTCATTGATAGAACAAAATTTGGATAGTAATGTAATGATTATAAGTGCATGCAAAGATAATAACTTTGAAATTACAATAATGAATAAAAAATAATTACTTGGATAAAAAGAAGATGAAAATAATCCCATACCTTGCGAGATATATTCTTAAAGCCCAAGGAGAGTTCCTTGGAACCTTAAAAACTCATTTGAAAGGCTATAGAGAGGAAAAATGAGAGTAAATTGGTGATTAATGGTTTGGGAATGAATGAAATGAGGTGGATAGGTAGTAATTTATAGGAAATATTGGATTATTGTTTATTTATTTTTAAATACAGTCATTGGAAATATTGGTTGTGGAAAATTGAAAACCATTGGCTTAACCATGGTTTTGGCTCATGGTTTATGAAATTAAGAAGGTGTTTTTTTGACATATTTGAGTTTCATAACTAAAATTAAATATTTTATATTACTTTTTTCAGGGGAAAATAATTTTTCCAAAAATAATGCTTTTAAAACATCAATTTCCATTTTAGACTTAGAAAGTTATTTATAGGTTTTCAAATTCATTTTAATTCATTAAAATACAACATATTAATAAAATAGCTTAGTTTTTGTCATGGATTATATTTTATTAATTATTTTATCATTATTACATATTTATGAAGTTATAAAACATACCAAAACACAAAACTATATTTTTTACTATTCACTAAAAAATAAAGTATTTTAGAAAATTCTCAAAATTCACCTAAACATAATTTTGATATACTGATTTCAAATATAATGTTTATTCTATAATTTTTTTTTCTAAATGTGATAATTATAACTTTTAAATATAAATCCTTATTTATTTAAAAATAGTAGTTTCTATGACATAGTCAACTTTATGACCCTGATGAAAATTACATTGGACATTTTAAAATCATATTATCATTTATATTTAAAAAACCATTGTTTTATAATAATATTTCATGAAATTAAATTTTATTTAAAATACCTTAATTTATTATAAAACTATATTTTAATTATATATTTTACAAAAATGCAATTATGTTTTCTTTATATCCAAAAATATATTTATCATATTAATCTTATATTAATGCATATTTTGTTAAATAAAATAATAATGAAAATGGAATTGAAGAAACCACTATTTAATTTTAAAAAATAAAATTACTCCTTTATAACACTAAGTTCAAGATACATATCCCCTTATTACACTGACATATTCTCTAAGGTTAAGGTATGTGATGGTGGTACTTTAATGGGGTGGATGAGCTAATATTGACTTAGTTGTGATCTCCATTAACTTTAACTTCTCCCATAGTTGATTCTTCCCAAGCCTTACTTGTTAAAGTTGTAATACCCTTACCCAAACCACCAGGTCCAATTTGGAGAGTCACATGGGCTCATGCATGCCTCCCCTTACATAAGATACTACCACTATAAGCGAGGGTATAAATATATTAGTTGCGATACTATACCCTTAGTATCCTGTCCTTATAAAAAATAATATTATAAAAAAAATATAAAAATTAGAGTAAACATGGAGAATATATATAAATGGCGTACCATTCATATAAATAAGTAATCGTGGCTTCTAGTTTGGAAAGACAAACCAAAGAATAAATGAAAGTAGGAAAATAAATAAACTACAGTATCCTATAGAGTACATCCAGGAACTAATCCCAAATCCATGCTCCTTGGATCATACATCCTCCATGGCCCCCTGCTTGAATCCCTATACACAAAGTCTCACACACATTGAAATGCATGTACAAAGTGTGAGTAATAGAACCCAACATGACACCAATAATTCGTCCTTACGAAAAGTGAAAATGTATAATAGGTTTATGCCATGATAATAATAAATTCCTAAGCATGAATAATACTTATATATATCAAGTACTCATGTTATAAATAGGACACCATGATCTTGACCATACTTGCTTCAGATCCATTCAATAAGTATGATCAAGATGTTGGAAAAGAACAAGAACTAACCACAAGGCTGTCGACATGTCACTCGATATCCATAAGGAATTGAGTCTTGGGTAGGGCCATAAGGCCAAATAGTGAGCACATACTTGGTATCCTCAAGGCATCAAATTTTGAAATGTATACTCATAATTTTCAAGGCATCGAGTTCTAGATGATCCACAAGGGTATTTTTGTCCTATCTTGGATATGAGTCCACCATCTTCATCACCACACATTGAGCGCACTACCCCTCTAAGGAGTAATCATACCATAATGGTCCAACTATTATAAAAATCATGAACAATTTATCTAAAGGAATGTTATACACATAATAGGAAAAATCATATAAGTGAGACATAATATATCATAATGATAAATATACTATAAATAATAACACATGTAATAATAATCAAGAATGGTCAACAAGCTACAAGAAAAATCATGGAATAAAACATCATAAAAAGTCTCATGGTATACACACACACACAACCACATGCGATCACACTCAAGAATGAAAAAAAAACACACCAAATCAAGAATCACACCTTGGAAACAAGTGTATACAAGATCTCTAAAATTTAAGTAACTTACTACCTTAAGGTTATTTACAAATAACTCAAAAGTTTGTTAAGGATAAAAGAATGAACACATCACACACCCATAGAGAATGAATAACATTTCAAGGATATCTATCAATAATTTTGGTTTTCCAAGAAGAAATTTATAATAAAGTATTAAGATAATTCCAAGTTAAGAACATCATTCTAGAATCACATACCTTAAAGAGTCCTTCAATGAGATTAATTCTGAGGAATGTCATGAAAGGAATGACAAAATCACTAAATCCATTATCAATCAAAGAATGGATTGTGAATTTGTTGTTGATTCTAGAATAGGTCCTCAGGTATAGTCAATGATCATTGATCCATATACAATAAATCAATAGAAAATTGAATCAATATGAGAATCAATAATAATAAGATCTCACGATGACCATTCTAAGGAAGGTTACCCAAAAATGTCACAATTTTAGAATAATTAAGTTGTGGTCAAGGGTGTTCATTGTTGAAACATCAATGTTAGAACCAATATACCATGAATTTATGAACAAATTAATATTCTATTATCAATATGCTTTCAAGAATAAGTCTATGATGATGAATCAATAACACTTTCCCGCATGGTGCATTAATTAAACCCTCGAACTGGGTGCACCAATTGGCTGGTGACTGGACATTGATTGAATTATGTACCTAGAAGAATAATGGAAATTCTTCCTTGGTTATCTGATGGCTAGTGGGGTATTTTGTAGCCACCAGACCCATTGAAACCCCACGGGATGGCTGGTGGGTTCCACTGGCTAGTCGGTGGCTATTTTCCAGCCACACCAAGGCTGATCACTTTACTAAAAATCCAACCACCAATTCTCAGAACCTTATCATATAAAATTCATCCTCTTAAACAGCTATATTAGAGAATAAAAAAATGTAAATCAATTCTTATAAACTCAAAATATCTCATACATCAAAATAAAATAAGGATGTTACAATTCTCCCCCTCTAATGAATTATCATCCTTGAGAATCACCTTCAAAGGTTATGATCAAACAACTTGGGATACTAAGATTGAACACCAGCCTCCCTCTCATAGTTATCCTTTTATTTCTGTCTATGATTCCAAAGAATCAAAACTAGTGGTACCATCTTCCCTTGATAGAATTTCTCACTTCGGTCCACAATCTGCACCGGGAACTCTACATGCAATGTGTCAGGCTCTAGCTTGATATTCTAATTGATGACATGAATGGGATCAACCAAGTATCTATAGAGATATGAAATAAGGAAAATATCATGAATACCTTTATAGTGTGATGGGAGATCCATATGATACACCATTGACCCAATCTACTTGGTGATCTTGTAGGGTCCAATATAGCATGATGCTAGTTTACCTTTCCACCTCAAACTTAGATAGCCTAACTGAGGAGTCACTCTCAAAAAGACTTGATCAACTATAGTAAATTCATAATTTCTCCTTCTATGGTTGAAATATGAATTATGTTAACTCTAAGATGTGATGAACCTCTTCTAAATCAGATTCACTCTCTCAGAGGTCTCTTATACCAAGCTGGATCTCACAACAGCTGCCTCACCACCCTTATGATAATAGAGCGGTGAATGACATGGTCTCTTGTATAGAGCCTCATAAGGCACCATCTGAATCAAATATTGATAAATATTTCTATATATAAAATCAACCAAGGCTAGGTAATTATCCCAAGATTCTCTAAAGTAAATTTCATAAGATAAAATCATATCCTATAGTATGAAAATAATTTTCAAAAACTATCTGTTAGTCTGGGGATGGTATACTGTGATCAATCTCAGCTAAATCCCTATGAAAATTTTCAAGACTTACCAAAATCATGAAATAAAATGTTAATCTCCATTATATATGATACTAAAGGGAACTCCATGCAATCATACTATCTCACATACATATAGATTTCTGATCTTGTCTATTGAGAGAGTCTCACAGATCGATAAGAAATGAGAAACTTTCTTCAGCCAATCAACAATTACCTAGACAAAATCACATATCCTCAGGGTCCTGGGTAAACCAATGATAAATTCTATCATTATTTCCTCCCACTTATACATGGGAACTAGAAGTGGATAAAGTAAACCACTAGGACACTAGTTCTCAAACTTTACCCTATGATAGGTAAGGTATCATGAAACAAATATAGAAATATCCATCTTCATCCCTAGACACCAAAATTATCACCTAAATTCATGGTATATCTTTGTCCCACCAAGATGTACCACATACTTAAAAGTATGAGTGTCTCTAATCAGATCCTTCTTGATAGAATAATGGAATACAACTCTCCCATAGATGGGGATCACATCATTATTTTCTAGAAAACACTCAGGTATTAGGTCACTTCCAGCCAGCTGTTTTTGCATCACAACACACTCTGGGTTAGATTCCTGACCAGATTTCACCCAGTACACAAGAGAAGATGTGATCACCAAAGGAGCAGACATCATTGACGCCTGGACCTTAGAAGCATCCACCCTCTAATCAACCAAAAAAATCAATGAAACTACTTTTCTTTAAAATGACACCCACCAAGCTCCCAAGCTACTTGTACATTATGTATAAGAGTGTCTACAATGATGTTTTCTTTCCCTGGTGCATAATACATATGAAATTAAAATTTCTATAGGTACTCTACCTAGTGCCTCTTCCTCAAGTTTAGGTCCTACTATGTGAAGATATAGTGAAGGCTCATTATAAGGCCCCAACCTTAAACATTACATAATCTTGAATTAAGTTAATAATTCACATTGAGGATATTTTTAGGTGTATAGATTTAGATAATTAGGTCATAACTTATACATAAAAACTTGAATATTACATGTAGACACTTATACTCAGTATCCGTTTTTTTCATAAAATAAAAACTCTTAAAAAAATAAAACATGTTTAGTTCCATGTTTTAAATAGCATGAATTTTCCTTGATCCCATCCTTGACCCTGTTACACTTTAAGTCCTATGAAAAACATTTCAAAAACTTGGGATGATCATAAAAATCTCAGTAAGGGATATATGAAGAAGGAAAACTATTATTTTTCAAAACAACATGTAAACCATGAATATGTTATCATAAAGTAATACTTTTCACCTCAAAGAAGTAACAAAAACACTTCACTGAATATAAGTTCATTGCTTACCATTTTTTTGTAACCAAAAGATTACTATAAAACCCATAAAAAGCAACATATAGTATATAAAGGTAACTTGGGACATAAACCTACTTAAATGTAATAACCATACGGTCAACTTCCACACATATCATTAAATGGAATAGCCATATGGACGACTTCCATACCCAATGCATTAGAGGTTATAATGTAACCACCCGTCCTTGGTTTATCATGGAACCACCCGTCATTTGGTTTATCATGTAACCACCCATCATTGGTTTATCACGTAACCACCCATAAAATGTCCAAGTACCATTATATAATCATAAAACATAAAATATTGAAAATATAAATATTTCACTAATAACATTTCATTTTCAATCATAAGAAATCATTTCAAGATATTGAAATAATAAATCCATTTCAAAAACCATTTTCAATACCAAAACACCCAAAAAGCTAATAAGGGATTTCTTTTCCTTTTAAAAACATTAAGGCTTATAGAGGAAGCCAAATAATGATTACAGCGGTGGAGAGGTCATTGTCACTATAAACGTTAAAAACATTAATTTTGTCATTTAGTAAAATGAATCATAGAAAAAATATTACCTTTGAATGAAAGTAAAATTAAAAGGGGTTTATCATACATCGTGTAAAATAAGGAGGTGTATATTATCAAAATATTCCTCAATGAGAGGAGATTGAGACGAAGTCCCTTACCTCGTGTCTGACTTGACTCGTTCATTGTTTAATTTACTGAATAATAAACTAATGTTAATTTATACTTGATTCAGAATATTTTTCAAGTTTATTATTCCTTTTATATCACTTATTACCATGTTATAAAAATTACATAATTATTTATGTTTATATCTGACGTTTTGTCGATATTCAGTACCTGAGTCAAAAATGAACTTGTTATAATTAAAAATTATCCATGTGGTCAAAAGTACATTATCTCAAGAATATTATTCACAAAAATATATATATAATATATATCTAATATATATGTATTTATAATTTTTCATAACATTTGGAGATAATAAATTAAATGCACCGTTTATGGAGACGGTAAGCCGTACGTACGCATGAATACTACATTCATTTTTACTTCACATTTAAAGAAATGAAAACTAAATGATACATAGGTATATTATAATTCCAGTATAATATCACATGATTTATATGTTACATAAGTTCATTAACTCCATCTTTTATATGTTCCATGTATGGAATGAACGAGTCATATCACTTTGAGGGGGCGGTAGTCCGCACTTCCTCAAATGAAATTATCATGTTTACACATCATGAAAAGCATAAAGGTATGTTGTAAATAAAAATTAAAGAATCATAAACAAAATATAAAAATAATATATATCATATATGAATACATTTCCATCATAATTTCCACCATGAGAGGTAGTAGGGGAAAATCGAACAATAATCGCTTCGTGAGGAAATAGTTCTTCGTACACAAAAACAGTATGTTTGTATCCATTAGATGGAGGTTTTCATAAGTTTTGTTAGAATAATTATAATAAAAAAATAATAGTATACTTAATATACCAGTTTTTTTATAAAATAATGTAATAAATAGAGTTTAGGGGGTTGTATAAGGAAAATAAATGAAAGAAGCTTGAGAGAAGATATTACCTCAAATCGGGTAACTCCTTTTGATTTAAACTAAAAGGATTTATTGAATTACCATCTACCTAAGGTAAGGATTATAGGAGGAATATAGAGATGTTGGTATCTTATTGTATCAGAGGATGGACAAGATAAGGGTCTTTAGAGGTGTGAGTAAGGGGTTAGAGGTGGTGGCCTTTTATAAGAGGGAGGAGGGGTACTTTAGGAATGTCTTGAAAGATTATTTTATTATAAACTGAATTTAGATTTTCAAAAGATCAAAAACTTATTTAATTTGAATATAAGATTATTATTGTTAGAAATAATCTCAACCAATAGGTTTTATACAAGTTTTGGTTTCAATTTAACCTTATCATTTAGCTTTAACCCTTAGTTAACTAATTTAACTCTTATCATTTCTTCTTGTGTATTCATACTATATGGTTAATATAATTACCATAAAATGACAATAAAACTAAAAGTGTTTAATTAATGGAATTTTAAACAATATATAAGTCATTTGGCCAAATATTAGATTTTTAGGACTATTATATAATTTAATAAAATAGAATATTTTTTAAAAACTCATTTATGTCAATTTTTATACTATTCATATCAAGACTTTTTAAAAATTCATAACAACTTGATTATTTCAAAAAAACTTCGTCAATTAAAATATAAAAAGTAATAATCACCCATAAAATTCGTGTATGACATAAAAATTTTCAAAATAAATTTATTTTAATATTTATAATCTCATTTATTTAAATCATTCATTAATAAGGTAATCACTACATCACCATTGTGTCATAAATAAATTTATTTATTTAATCTATAAAAATTATAAATAAAATAACATTATATATAAAATCTTTTTACCTTTTTAATTACTATTTATAGTCGAAAATATCACTTATATAACTCCATATAAAAATGGTTTTAGTAAAATATATATGTTTATGTTATATTTTCCTTAACTTTAAATTAAAAGTAATTAAATGTCATTTTCACACACAAGTGGCTACATGGGGTCCTAAAATAGACCCAAGGATTCCCATGGATAGAAATATATCATCCAATAAGGTTATGATATGTGTTAGGGTAATTTAATATTATTATAATATTATTTTTTACCCTTATTTACTATATTTACCCTTTAACCATGGTAAATAAAATAATTACTGAAGTTACTATTTATAAAGTATAAAAATAAAAGGTATCTATTTAAAAAAAAATTAATTCTTGATTCAAAATATGTAATCTATTTTTCCAAATTCAAAACACAGAAGTTTCAGAAATTAATTTAAAATTAATTCCTGTTGTCAAAACCAAAAAGCGTGTTTTTAAGAAGTAAAAACTACCAAAAGATTGACATGTATTTATGTCCAATTTAAAAGTGAAATTTACTCCAATGACCAACATTGGATTAAGTGTTAAAAACATAATATAATTACACTTTAAAACAAATTAAAAAGATAATATAACCATATGAATAGATTAGATGAAAAGATAGTTTTGACTTAAAATGCAGTATTTTCACTATTCATTAAAAAATGAATTTTATCAGAAAAATACCAAAAAATTACCCAGATTAAATTTTTATGTCACTATTCTAAATAAAAGTTTATTTTTTTAATTGTAACATATAAAAGTGAAAAAACTATATTTAAAAAGGGTTCTCCATCAAAAGGCGGTAAAACTGCCTTTTAAAAATATTAGAGTATTTATTCTTAAAATTGGATTCATTCTCATTTTAAGCCTCTAAATTTTATTGTATAAATGTAAAAAAATTTAACAAACATGTTTAATCATAATATAGTTAGTTCTATTCATTCCCATCAGTATAATGGCTATACGTTAACTACCATTTAGAATAATAATATAATTTTTTTTTCAATATGAATTAGCATTGTGTGCAACATAAGATTTTAGATATACCCATTGTTGCATTTCGGGTATGCCATCTAATATAGAATCCCCTTTACAGTAAAATTAATATCTAATTAACTAATATTAATAAATATGAAAATTTCATATTCTTTATTTACCTGGGATGTTACATCCTCCCCCCTTTTGAAAATTACATCCTTGCAATTTTATTCACTTATCAAATAAGTGGGGGTATTTATACCTCATAGCATTTTCAGATTCCCATGTTTAATCTTTAACCATATGGTTTTTCCAAAAAACCTTTACCTGATGAATTACCTTATTCTACAACACTTTCTCTCTTTGGTCAAGAATATGGACTGGTTGTTCCTCATAAGAGAGATTCTCTTCCAACTGAACTACCTCTAGACTCAAAACATGAGATGGATCTGGAGTATACTTCATCAACATTGAAACATGAAAAAAATTGTGTAACTAGGATAAACTTGGGGATAAATACACTATGTAGGCTACTAATCCAATTTTCTACAGGGTTTCATAGAGTCCAATAAACCTCGAACTTAGCTTCCCCTTCTTACCAAAACACATCACACTTTTCTGTAGAGAAACTTTGAGAAAGAAATGATCACCTACCTCAAAAGAAAGATCCTTTAGTTATCCGTATAACTTTTCTTCCTGCTCTGAGCTGTTCTCATATGCTTCTAAATCAATTGAAAATTTTCTTCCATCTCTTCTACCAATTTTGGTCCCATAAACTTTCTTTCACCTATATCATCCCAAAAAGTTAGAGTTTGAGACCGCTTTCCATATAATACCTCAAATGGTGCCATCTATATACTGGAATAAAAACTGTTATTATAAGAAAGCTCAATCAAAGAAAGATGTTGGTCCCAACTTCCCTGGTAATCCATTGAAGAAGCATATAGCGTATCTTCAAATGTTTGAATTGTTCATTCTAACTACCCATCTGATTGAGGATGAAAATATGCATTGAAATTTAATTCAATACCCAACGACTTATAAAGGCCCTTCCAAAAGTTAGAAGTGAACCTGGGATCACGATCAAATACAATGGATAGGGGAACTCCATGTAACCTGACTATCTCTTTAATATACAATTGAGAAAGTTTATCTAGAGAGAAAGTATCTCGAATAGGAATTAAATGAGAATATTTAGTCAATAAATCAATAATAATCCAAATTTCATTGTTACCTCAAGAAGTCTTTGGTAATCCCACTATGAAATCCATGGACACATTTTCCCTTTTCCACTCTAGAATTGGAAAAGGATGAAGCATCCCTTTTGGTAACTGAGCTTCTGATTTAACCTATTGAAAATTCAAACACTTCCCAATAAAGTTAGCAATATCTCTTTTCATTCCATCCCACCAGTAATACTCCTGAAGATCTCTGTACATCTTAGTACTTCTAGGTTGAACTAAAAATGGAGAACTATGAGCTTTACATAACAATTCTTTTTCAACTGTGAATCACAAGGAACACATAATATCTTTCTAAACCTCAAAACACAATCTTTATCAATGTTAAATTCAAGTAACTTACCCTTTTGAACCAATTATACCTTTTTCTGTAACTTACTGTATTTTTTCTATGCTTGCTTAATTATACTTGATAGAGATGATTTCACTGTCACCTAAAACAAAACAGAGAAATATCCTGCACCAACAACTTCTAATCCAAAATTTATCAAATCAAAAACCAAAGGATATCATTCCAAATGTAGCATGGTTAATGTATCATTACTTTTTCAACTCAAAGCACCATCCACTTTATTTTATTTTCCTGGATGGTAATTAATTGTGCAATCATAATCCTTGATTAATTCTATCCATCTCCTCTATCTCATGTTCAATTATTTCTGAGTGAATATATACTTCAAACTTTTTTTATTAGTATATATTTCACACTTTATGCCATACAAATGATGCCTCAAAATTTTTAAAGAAAAAACAACAGTAGCTAATTCCAAATCATGTGTACGGTAATTTAACTCATGAGTTTTCAACTGACATGAAGCATAAGAAATTACCTGATCATTCTGCATTAGGAAAAAACCAAGTCCTTTCAATGAAGCACAACTATAGATAACAAATTCACCATTTCAGGAAGGCAAGGACAAATCTAGATCATTCATCAATCTTCTTTTCAATTCCTGAAAACAATCATCACATTCTTTTTTCCAGATAAATTTAACACATTTTCGAGTTAACTTAGTCAGTGGGCTAGATAACCATGAAAATTTTTCAATAAACCTTTGGTAATATCCTTCCAAATCAAGAAAACTACGGATCTCTGTGATATTGGTAGGTCTTGGACACTCTTCAAAAACTTTTGTTTTAGAAGGGTCAATAGTTATGCCATATTTAGAAACAATATGACCAAGGAATGAAATTTGTTGCAAACAAAACTCACACTTTCTGAATTTCCCATAAAATTTATTTTCTTTTAATGTTTTCAAGAAAAAACTTAAATGACTTTCATGTTCCTCTTTACTTTTTGAATATACCAAAATATCATCAATAAACACAACCACAAACTTATCCAAGAACTCACATAAAATTCTATTCATAAGATCCTTGAATACACCAGGTGTATTGGTTAACCCAAAAGGAATAAATAAAAATTCATAATGGCCATATCTAGTATGAAATGCGGTCTTCAGAACATCTTCTTCCTTTACTTTCAACTGATGGTACCCCAACCTCAAGTCAATCTTCGAAAAATACTGAGCTCCCTGGATCTGATCAAAAAAATCATCGATATGAGGCAAATGATACTTGTTATTAACAGTGATATTATTCAAGGATCTATAATCAATATAAAGTTTCATTGAACCATATTTATTTTTAACAAACAAGACTGGAGCACCCCATGGTGGTGTGTTAGTTCGAATGAAACCTTTATTTAACAACTCCTCTAATTGTTTATTTAACTCTAAAAGTTTAATTTGATCCATTAAATAAGGGGGTTTTGGAATTGGATTAGCATCAGGAACTAATTCAATAGTAAATTCAACTTCCCAATCAGGTATAATACCAGGAAACTCATTAGAAAAAACATCAAGATACTCATTTACTACTAGCACATCATTAATCTAAACAGTTCCTTTGTTTTTATCAATATGTGCAAGGTAAAATTAATTTCCATCTTTTACTAGTTTCTCAGCTTCCTGATATATTATAAAAATTAAGGGTTAATTCTTGTACACAAACTGAAATTATTTTTGAAAAGAAACCTCTTTATCTCTGTAGTCAATCTTAGCATGATAAACATAAATCCAATCTATACCTAAAATAACATCAAACTCTACTAGAGGTAAAACAATAAGGTTTTTAGGTAGATTATTTCTGCACATAAGGAAAAGAAGGTTCTTATTATTTCTTTTCGTCTTAAAATATCCTCCAGGTGTTTTTACCACAAGTTCAAGATTCATATCTTGAGATGGAATTCCCAATTTAAAAAAAATTTCTCATAAATGAACAAATGTGTAGACCCTGAATCAAAAATCACATTGGAATAATCTAAAAAAACAAAAAAAGTACCTTATACCACTTCATTTGATGTTCCCACATCAACCGTAGTATTAGAAAAATATTTCGCCACACCCTTCTACTTTTGATCTGTCTGGTTTCCACCCTGGGTAATAAAATTTGGACACACATTGGCATAATGACCAAAATCATTGCAACTAAAACATATTACCATTGGATTTTCATTTCCTACTTGATCATCTTCCTTATAGTTATGAGTAATATGACCAGTATTACCACATCAGATGCACTTTACAGATTTTGAGAGACATTATCTTGGATGATTTTTACCACACTTCTCACATGATGGAAATTTAATTTTCTTACCTCCAGACTTCTTTGATGAATACTTTTATTTTTCCTACCAACTGCACCTCTTCTTTTTCTTTCTCTCATGGAACACCTAATCATCAAAAAACTCAATTTCTAATTTCTTAGTACATATGAAAAGTTTCTCGTAGATTTTGAATTCAAGATAGGCTAATGCCTTTAGATATCATGGATTCAATCCTGAGTAAAACCAATTTATCTTACTATCAAGATCTCAGATGAAATTTGGAGCATACCTTTCCAGTCGAGTGAAATTTGCTTCATAATCAGCCACTGAGTTATCCTCCTGCCTCAATTCCAATAATTTTTTTTCATCCTAAGTCAAACTGCCTTAGGAAAATATTTCTCAAGAAACATACCTTTGAATTCTTCCCAACAAAGAGAATCAATATCTTCACTGTCCCTAATATTTTTAACCATCGACCACCACTGATCAGCTTCTCCTTCAAAATGGTAAACAAAAAGACCAACCTTTTGATTGTCTGTACACCCCATGACATTGAAAATCTTTTCCAGTACTTTGATCCACTCTTCATCTTGCATAAGGTCAGATGATCCTCTGAATTATGGGGTATGTTTCCTCATGAAATTCTCTACTACAGACATGTTACTATAAGGTTGATCTGGTCAATCTCATGCATGGAAACCACCACCATTTATCGCCCGAGTCAACTGATCCATCACTACAACAAACTATTCAGTTCTGATTTCGACCATCTCAGGATGCTGATTTGGAAGGTTATTATCCTTTGTATGCCTTGCCAACATAGCTGCATTGTTTCCTCTGTAGAAAACCATTATGAACAAACATATCTTAGACAAAGCAACATGGTAATCTTCAAATGATATATAATTTAAATTTGACCATAATATAAAAATCATTTATGAATATTCTATTAACAAAATCCTAAATCCTAAAGTTATCTAAACCAACCTCTGATACCAACTATAAGGCCCCATCCTTAAACATTACATAATCTTGAATTAAGTTAATAATTCACATTGAGGATATTTTTAGGTTTAGATATTTATAGAATTAGTTTATAACTTATACATAACAAATTGAATATTACATGTATACACTTCTACTTAGTATCCATTTTTTCATAAAATAAAAACTCTTAAAAAAATGAAACATGTTTAGTTCCATGTTTTAAATAGCATGAATTTTCCTTGATCCCATCCTTGACCCTATTCCACTTTAAGTACTGTAAAAACAATTTCAAAAACTTGGGATGAGCATAAAAATCTCAGTAAGGGATACATAAAGAAGGAAAACTATTAGTTTTCAAAACAATATGTAAACCATGAATACTTTATCATAAATTAATAATTTTCACCTTAAAGAAGTAGAAAAATAACTTCAATGAATTTAAGCACATTTCTTACCCTTTTTTGTAACCAAAATATTACCATAAAACCCATATAAATAAACATATATCATATAAAGGTAACTTGGGACATAAAACTACTTAAACAGAATAATCATACGGTCTACTTCCACACATACCACTAAATGGAATATCTATACAACTGACTTACATACCCAATGCATTGGAGGTTATAACGTAACCAAACATACTTGGTTTATCATAGAACCACCCGTCATTTGGTTTATCACGTAACCACTCATCATTGGTTTATCACATAACCACCCATCAAATGTTTAAGTACCATTATATAATCATATAACATAAAATTTTTCAAATATCAATTTTTCAATAATAAAATTTCATTTGCAATAACAAGAAATCATTTCAAGATTTTGAAATAATAAATCCTTTTAAAAAACCATTTTAAATACCAAAACACCCAAAAATGGAATAAGGGATTTCTTTTTCTTTTAAAAACATTAAGGCTTATAGAGGAAGTCAAATAATGATTACAGCGGTGGAGAGGTTATTGTCGCTGAAAACATTAAAAAAATTCCTTTTTTCATTTAGTAAAATGCTTCATAGATAAAATATTACCTTTGAATGATAGTAAAATTCAAGGGGTTTTATTATACACCATGTAAAATAAGGAGGTGTATATTATCAAAATATGCCTCAATGAAAGGAGATTGAGATGAAGTCCCTTACTTCATGTCTGACTTGACTTGTTCATTCTTTAATTTCATGAATAATAAAATTAATTTAATTTATACTTGCTTTAGAAAAAATTTCAATTTTATTATTCCTTTTATATCACTTATTACCTCGTTATAAAAATTACATAATTATTTATGTTTATATCGGATGTTTTATCGATATTTGGTACCTGAGTCAAAAATGAACTTGTTATAATTAAAAATTATCCATGTGGTCAAAAGTCCATTATCTTTAGAATATTATTCATATATATATATCATATATATCCAGTATATATGTATTTATAATTTTCCATAACATTTGGATATAATAAATGAAATGCACCGTTCATGGAGACGGTAAGCCATACGTATGCCAGAACACTACTTTCATTTCTACTTCATATTTAAAGAAATAAAAACTAAATAATGCATAGGTATATTATAATTAAAGTATAATATTATATGATATATATGTTAAATAATTTCATTAACTCCATCCTTTATACATTCCATTCATGACATGAATGAGTCATGTCACTTTGAGGGGGCAATAGTCCGCACTTCCTCAAATGAAATTATCATGTTTACACATCATGAAAAGCATAAAGTTATGTTGTAAATAAAAATTATAGAAGAATAAATACAATATAAAAATAATAAATATCATATATAAATATATTTTCATCATAATGTACACCATGAGAGGTGGTAGGGGAAAATCGAACAATCATCATTTCATGTGGCAGTAGTTCGCCATACACAGAAACATTATGTTCGTATCCATTAGATGGAGGTGTGTGTAAGTTAAGTTAGAATACTTATCATAAAAACAACCTAGTATACTAAAGATACTGGTTTTTTATAAAATAATGGAATAAAGATAGTTTAGGGGGTTTAAGATTAAAAAATAAACGAACGAAGCTTGAGAGAAGACATTACCTCAAATCAGGTAACTCCTTTTGATTTAAGCTAAAAGGCTTTATTAAATTTCCTTATGCCTAAGGTAAGGATTATAGGAGGAAAATAGGGATTTTGGGAGCTTATTTGAGTAGAGTTTTGATGATCCAAGGGGCTTGAGAGGTGTGAGTAATGGGTTAGAGGTGGTGGCCTTTTATAAGAGGGAGGAGGGGTACTTTAGGAATGTCTTGAAAGATTATTTTATTATAATCTAAATTTCAATTTTCAAAAGGTCCTAAACTCATTTAATTCTAAGATAAGATGAGGATTTTTTGAAATAATCTCCAAAAATAGGTTTTAGACAAGTTTTGGTTTCAAATTTAACCTTATCATTTAGCTTTAAGCCTTAGTTAACTAATTTAACTCTTACCATGTATTCTTGTGTATTTATACTATATGGTTAATATAGTTACCATAAAATTCCAATAGAATAACAAGTGGTTCATTAATGACATGTTAAACATTATATAAGTTATTTGGACAAATCTTAGATTTTTAGGACTATTATATCATTTAATAAAATTGTATTTGTTTTGAAAACTCATTTATGTCAATTTTTATACTATTCATATCATGACTTTTTAAAAATTCATAACAACTTTATTCTTTAAAAAAACTTCATTAATTAAAATATAACAAGTAATAATCATCCATAAAATTTTTGGATGACATAAAAAGTTTCAAAATAAATTTATTTTAATATTTATAATCTCATTCATTTAAATCATTCATTAATAAGGTAATCAGTACATCACCATTATGTCATAAATAAATAAATTTATTTAATCTATAAAAATTATAAATAAAATACCATTATATAGAAAATATTTTTATATTTATAATAACTATTTATAGTTGAAAATATCACTTATATAACCCCATATAAAAATGGTTTTAGTAAAATATATGTGTTTATGTTATATTTTCCCTAACTTTAAATTAAAAGTAATTAAATGTCATTTTCACACACAAGCGGCTCCATGAGGTTCTAAAATCTACCCAAGTATGAATATGGTTGGAAATATCTCATCAAATAGGGTTAGGACATGTGTTAGGGTAATTTAATATTATTATAATATTATTTTTTACCCTTTTTACCAGATTCACCCTTTAACCATGGTAAATAAAATAATTACTAAAGTTATTATTCCTTAAGTCTAAAAATAAAAGGTACCTATTTACACAATTTGGACCTCCTGATTCCAAATATGGAATAAATTTCTCCAAATTCAAAACACATAAGTTTTTTAAATTAATTTAAAATTAATTCCCATTGTCAAAACCAAAAAGCGTGTTTTTAAGAAGTAAAAATTACCAAAAGATTGACATGTATTTATGTCCAATTTAAAAGTGAAATTACCTCCAATGACCAAAATTGTATTAAATGTAAAAAAAATAATCTAATTAAACTTGAAAACCAATTAAAAATTTAATCTAACCATATAAATAAATCATATGAAAAGACAGTTTTGTCTTAAAATGCAGTATTTTTCACTATTCATTAAAAAATGAACTTTATCAGAAAAATACCAAAAATATGCCCAAAGTAAATTTTTATGTCCCGCTTCTAAATAAAATTTTTATTTTTTTAATTGGAACATATAAATGTGACAAAAAATAGATTTTAAAAGGTTTCTCCATCAAAAGGCGGTAAAACTACCTTTTAAAAATATTAGAGTATTTATGCTTAAAATTGGATTCATTCTCATTTTAAGCCTATAACTTTTATTGGATAAATATAAAAACATTTAAAAAACATAATAGAGTTAGTTCTGTTCATTCCTTCCAGTACAATGGCTAGGATTTAACTACCATTTAAAATAATAATATTATATTATTTTTTTAGTATGACTCAGCATTGTGTGCAATATAAGATTTCAGAGGAACCCATTGTTGCATGTCAGGTACACCATCGAATATAGCATCCATTTTAAAGTAAAATTAATATCTAATATACAAATATTAATAAATATGAAAATGTAATATTCTTTATTTACCTGGGATGTTACACTCTTGTGGTTTTTGTAGACAAAAAAACTCTTGTTAAAGAGATAGTGTCACCAATACTTCAAATTGTGGACTAAAAATTCAATCTAAAAGTCAAGAGTATGGTAGTTTCTCTCATGGGGTCATAGATGATGAGACCCATAAGCAACTACCTACTCCCTCTATATCAACAATTTTTCCACACCAATGCCTGATGCATCATAGTATACAACATAGACAAACCCTGGAATAGGAAATAGAAATACTAGAGCTCTAGTAAATCTCCACTTCATCTCAATAAAAGCTCATCACACTAGTCCGACCATTTTAGCTTCACTTACTTCTTCATCAACATAGTCATGGGTGTTGATAAACAAGAGAAGTTCTGGATAAAACATTGGTAATATCCAAATAAACCCATAAAGATCATGATCTTTAACACATTATAGGGATGTGTCCAGGTCATCGCTACCTCTACTTAATTCAATTACATGAATATACTTATCTCATACACCATATACCCTAATAATTTCACTTCTCGAATCCAAAAGTTTCACTTTGATAGCTTGAAATAAAGTTTATGTACTTGAAGTATACTAAGGAATATCTTGAAATGTCTAGCATATTGCTTTGGGGTTGATGATTAGATGAGGATTTAATAAAAAAACACCATTAAAAATGAGTAAATATATGGGTGGAAGATCTTATTCATGATATCCATGAACACTATTGGTGATTTCATTAGTCCAAAAGCTATCACCAAGTACTTGTACAACCCATACCTACTCTAAAACACCATCTTTGGGATGTAATCCTCTCTAGCCCATAACTGGTGATAACCTAATTGAAGATCAATCTTGGAGAACCAATGAGATCCCCATAACTAATCTAAGAGATTTACAAGATTGGGAGAGGGATATTTTTTCTTCATTATCACTTGATTTAGCGTTCGGTAATCTATATAAAGTGGAAGACTATCATCTTCCTTGTTGAAGAATAAGATAGGTACACCCTACAGTGAATTAATCAACCTGATAAATCCTTTTAACTCTAAGTACTTGAGCTATATCTTAAGATCCTTCAACTTGGAAAACGTTATATGGTAAGGGGGTATCGAAATGGGATATAAAACTAGCATGAGATCTAACTAAAAGTAAACTCCTCTATCAATAATAAGTCTTATGAAGTCATCCAGAAAAATATCATGATAGAGATCCAAAATTAGAGGAAAAGATAAGGAAGCTACCACAAATCCTACTGAAACAGACACGACTTCCATCTATGCTATGATCATCCCAAGATGAATCAAGTCTAGACCAACTCTACACACTCTTAGTTCTTATTCTCTAGTCATTAAATACCTCTATCCTTTCAGAAAATCAAATGATCCCATCTACGATAGCAATCAATGTGATTGTGGAAGTTGGTCATCTAATACATATTGAGAATCACATTGAAGCTCGTTATCTCCATAACCATGAAGTCCCATAGATGTCCATAACTAGAAATGACCATAAGAAACTTTGGGAATTGTTGAAGATGATCCATTTTTGTTCCTAATGGTGTATCGAGGGAAATTAGCTCATAAGACAACTAGATCATTAATTCAAGTCCAACAATAATTTGTGTAGATATGAAGGAATGAGAAGTAACAATATCAAACAAGGTGTAAGATAAATTAGAGTTGATCAAAACCAAACCTCAAATAGTAGATGGCCCCTAACCACTATCTACTGAAGTCTGGTCCATGGCATAAACATAACATTCCTTAGATCTGTTGCCCTATCCTTGAGATCCATGACCAGTCTAAGCCATCACTGTCTGAGCCTACTACTGAGGACCCCAACCAGATCTCTGGGTTATAGATCTTGTGTTTCTATAAACCCTGTGGAACCTTGGCCTTTAATCCCTAGATAAAAATAGCTAGAGATGCCCCATATTTCTGAACTAATGACACATGATATAAGGTACTATATAGAACTTGAAATAATGCTTGACCTTCCCACAGTTGAAGTGCTATGGAACTCCTCCATAGGGGACTGAAGAATCCATACTATACTGAACCCGCATACCACTAACCTGCTGCACATTCTAAATATTCCTTTTTCTATTACCTGAGGTAACACTCATAACAATAGTAGGATATACCCCTGCCTGAGTAATAAAGGATGAAAAAATACTATCTATTTGACCCTTCTTCAAACCCTTTAGTATGGTAAAATCCTTGCATAGAACCTCTGAGTATGTCGCTAGGTCAAAGTTCCAAACCTTTAATCTAATGTCAAAGAAAAGGATGATCTCAAACTTCTTGTCCTTCTATGAATCATTTCTGACTAAGAGAGGAGTAAAGTGTAAAATATCCATGAAATGAGAGGAGTAAACATATACTATCATAGACCCATGATGTAGCTCCATAAACTCCCATGAGTGATCAAGATTAAATGTTTTGAGAAAGAATCCCCTAAATAAAAGATTTTTGAATGTATCATAAGTGATACCCTCACGTCAACTAGCCTATACCATCATACCCCACCATCATCCAGAGGTTCCCTGTAGCATGAACACTTCCAACTTTACCTTCTGATCCTCAGGTGACTCAATGAGGTTAAATACACCCTCAATGATGTCTATCCACTCCTCATCATCCTATGGTCCAATGATTCCCTAAAATTCTAGTGGATACTGGATTTGAAAGTCCCTGGTGTAGTTGACTATGGAACTCAACACCCCTCTACCTTGGACAATAATAAGATAAAAGACTCTTAACTAGTGTGGGATTATTTTATGTGATATTGGAGAAGGTGGGGGAGCATGCTTTCCTACACCCACCTGCACAACAGATGGTAAAATAAGGGTGTACTCCTTAGCAAGAGTACCCCGAACCATGTTAACTGGTAGTCCCATAAATCTTCTATGAGGTATAATATTTTGTAACACAAATGGAAACATTTAGAGAATTTTGGATAAAGCCTAATCAGTCTAAGGGATCACACAAATATTTCCCTATGAGTCTACCCATAACCCAAGGTACAAACCTCGTAGTACTAACCAAGGTCTCTATCCCTGCATGTTAGTCACAATAATATATATATAAACATGAAAACATTCTTAGGTTCTCCTAATTAATTAAAATATAGATATATCACAACAGAAAGGCAAAATAGATATATCACACAACAATGTAAATATATCCCAAATAGATAACACAATTCAAGTCATTAAATTAAAAAATTATATTCAACAAAATATATATATATGGAATGTTAACCAAAATGCCTAACCATGATGCATGAATGAACCCAAATCCTCAAAAAAAATTAACAACAATCCCGCCAATGGTAACTCAAAGGTTCATTACACATGATTTGTCCAGGCACATAGAAACTCCCCTTTCTAATCCCCACAAAACCATCTCATTTCTACAATGTCCTATATTATTCCATAAATAAAAAAATGAAACTTTTCTTTGATACCATTTTGTAACACCCCGAATCGAACCATCAGGTCCAAGTCAGAGAGTCACATGACCTCATGTGCGCCTCCCTATACGTAATAGGCTATCAACTACTAGTGGGGTCTAAGTCCATCAGTGGGGAAACTATACCCTCTTTATCATGCTCTTTCATGAAATAATCATATAACATAATATAATATAATATAAAAATTAGAGAAAACATGAAGAAACTATGTAGATGGAATACTAGTCATACAAATAAGTAAACAAGGCTCCCAGTATTGCAAGACAAACCTAATTATAAATGCAAGTGGGTAAATAAATAAATACCAGTATATTACATAGTACATTCAGGTACCACACCTAGCTCTACGCTCCTTAGCTTATTCATCTTACACAGGCCCCTTTCCCTTGCTTAGATCCCTATACATCAAGACTATACGTGCATCGAAATGCCTATATAAGATGTGAGTAATAAGACCTGGTAGGACACCACCAATGCATCCTTAAAAAGTTGAACATGTATGATAAGTGTATTCCATGATAATAATAAATGAACAAGAAATCCCAACAATCATATACTAAGTACTCGTGTGCTAACCAGAACACCACAATTCCTAACCATACCTGCTTTATCTCAATGCTGGAAGGATGATCAATATATTGGAAAAGAACAAAAACTATCCACAAGGCTATCAATATATCTCATGGTGTCCTCATGGAATCGAGTCTTGGGTCATTCCAAAAGTCTAACCAGTGAGAACATTCTCAGTATCCTCAAGGCATTGAGTTTTAGAATTTATACTCAGTATCCATAAGGCATCAATTTATAGTCGGGCAATAAGGCTATGACGTTCCTAACATGGGTATGATTCCACCATCATCACCATACATTGATCACAATCCCCGTATAAGGGATAATAATATCACTATGGTCCACATGTTACAAACAACAATAATAATACCTACAAAGGCATGGTATACACATACCATGATAAATAATATAAGCGAGGCATGACAAGTAATTGTGAGAAATATACTAGAAACAAAAACACATGTAATCATAATCAAGCTTGGTCAAAAAGCTATAATAAAAATCATGGAATCAAACATCATAAACAAGTCTCATGGGACACACACACACACACACCAACATGAGATAACAATCAAGCATGAAAAGAACAAGCCAACATAAGAATCACACCATGAAAATAAGTGTATACAAGAGCCCCAAAAAGTAAGGAAGTTCCAACCTCAATGTTATTGATGAGTAAATACAAATTTCATCAAGGATAAAAGAATGAACACATATTACACCCATGAAGAATGGAACACACATCAAGGATGTCTCGATCTAAGTCTAGTTCACTAAGAAGAGATTTATAATGGGCTCTCAAGAGAATTCCAATTCAAGAAATCATTATAGAATCACACACCTTAAGGTGTTTGTAAACGGGATCAATTATGAGGTATATTAAGGAAGGAATTTCAAAATCACCAAATTCGTCATCAATTAAAGAATTAATTGTGAATTAATTATTGATTATAGAATAGGGACTTGGGTCTATCCAATGATCACTGGTCTATCCCTAATCCAAAAATAGAAAATAGATTGAAGATGAGAATCAAGAAGAATAATATATCATGATTATTTTTATAAATAAGCATACTTGGAAACATCACCATTCTTAAAGAATTAATATATATTCAAGGGAATCCATTATTGACACATTAATGTTACAAAAAATCTACGATGAATTCATCAATATATTAATGTTTTATTATCTATACACTATCAATACGAGGTTTATGTTGATGATTTAATAATAATTACCTATTGAACACTCATTATTGAAGGTAGATCTCAGTTTGATCAAGAAATGATTTCAAATTTCTATATTTTCCACTGATCTATGAAGAAAAGAGAAATTCATCATTGGATAATCAAGGAAAATGTAGATCCAACATTGATCCATACAAATCTCTCAAGTAGGAAGAAGGATTTGGTATAGATCTAGAGGAACAACTCACCATTCTTACTTTCCAGATTAGTCAAAGGTTTCAAAGAGAAGGGGATATATATTAGAGTATAAGAAACAATGGGGGGGGGGTCTCATATTTGAAATGTATTAATGGGGTTCATATTTGGGAGTTAAAGGAGGTTTAAAATGTGTGGCATTAAAGTCTCATGGGGTGAATTAACTGCACCCATGAAATGGGAGAACTGATTGGTTGGTGGGGTCTACTGTAACAATCAAACCCACTGGAACCCCACCTACCAGTCTATGGATATTTTACTACCACAAAATGGATAAGGCATTCTCTAAAACCCCAACCACCAATTCTCGAACCCTTAGCCTCCAAAATCCATCTTCTAAATCATCTATATCCAATAATAACAAAAGATAAAGTAATTATTATAAACTAAAAATATCTCAAACATTGAAATAAAATGAATATGTTACATATCACCTACTTGGGTTTGGTTAAGGATGAACCCTAGTGGTTCTACATCCCTTCCAAGGTCTGATAAATGGACTTCAAAATAAATTATTCTACTGGTTGACACCAACATTTATCCCTTCTATATCAATTATCTTTTTTCATCACCCTTTATATACACTAATTATAATAGTAAAATTATTACCAATAGTCATAATTCCCAATGGTCATATTAATCAATAGTCATATTGACCAATAGCTAGGTAACGGTCAGATTCCAATGGTCACTTTTCCTTTTATACCCTATATATACTCTATTATTCTCATACCTCATCATTTATTACTTCTCTTATAAAATTTCTTTACTTAACATGATAATTTCTATCATATTTATAACTCTTCAATTTATTTTTACAATTTTTATAGTAGGAGTGATATTCATTGGAGAATTAAATCCTATAGAGTTTACCTTAGAATGTACATTAATTTATCTCTATGTATTATTTCTACATTTTATATTCAATATTAATTCATGATATGTAATTTTCTTATAAAATATAATAGTCTTCCTATGTGATTATATTTTATAACATAATAAAATAGTCATTATGATACATGTGAGTTATTTTATTAAGGAAAATTTTGGGCCATCACATTTCCCCCCTTAATAAACTTCATCCTCAAAATTTGTGCCCTACCTCAAAACAAAAGGGGTGTATTTCTCCTTCATCTCTCTTCGGGATCCCAGTTTGCTTCTTTAAACTTACGATTTTTCCACAAGACTTTCATGAGTTGGGTAGTCTTATTACTCAACAATTGTTCCATTTAATCAATAATATGGATTGGTTTTTCTTTATATGATATGACATGTTCCAATTCCATATCATTTGTGTCTAGTAAATATCTTAGGTTTGACATGTACTTTCTTAACATGGACACATGGAAGATGTCAAATACATTGAAAATATTTAGAGGTAGTGCTACCTAATAGTCAACTGATCCAACACGCTCCATAATCTCAAATGGTCCAATGTACCTTGGACTTAATTTTCATTTCTTTTCAAACCTCAAGAACCCTTTCCATGGTTATATTTTTAGGCACACATGATCCATAACATGAAATTCTAATTCTTTCCTTCGATTTAAAACTTAACTCTTTAGTCAAATATGATAATCCTTGATATGTTTTTATATCACTTGTATTTTTTCCTTAGTTTATTTCATAATATATAGTCCCAACAGTTTTCCTTCTCCAACATTATACCAACATGACAAAGTTAGACACCTCTTCCCATAAAGTACTTCATAAGGAGACATTTAAATTCTCAAGTGAAAACTATTATTATAAGAGAATTCAACAAGTGGAAGATGTTGGTCCCGACTCCCTTTAAAATAAAGTGAGTTATCCATTAACATTTCTTCTAATATTTGAATAGTCCTCTCAAACTACCCATCAGTTTGAGGATGATAATCCATGATAAGATTTACTTTAGTACTCACATCCTTTTGAAGTCTTCTTTAAAACTTTCAAGTAAATCTTAGATCATGGTATGAAACAATTGAAAATAGTCCCCCATAAAGTCTCACCAATTCTTGAATATATAGACGAATAAGAAACTAAAGGGAGAAATCTTCTAGTATGGTGATAAAATGAGTAGAATTTGTTAATATATCAATGATTACCCATATATAATTGTTTCCTTTGGATGTCTTAGTAATGCCAACAACAAACTCCATAATGATGTTATCCCACTTCCATATAGGTGTGGGTAGTGGTTTCAACACTCCTTTGGATAGTTTTCACTCTACTTTTACTTATTGGCATACCAAAATTCATGTAGTATAGTAAAAAATATCCCTTTTTATGTTATACCACCAATAATGATCTTGAATATCCCTGTACATTTTGGTACTTCTAGGATGTATAGTGAACACATAGCTATGATATTTATCCATAAGATCCTTATTTAACTTTTTAATAGATAGAATATGTAGCCTTGTAAAAAATCACAATAATCCTTGTCGATCAACATTTAGGTCAGAAAGATTACCATTTTCACAGGTTTTTTCTTCTTTTATATCTTAGGATCATCTCTTTGTTCTTTCTTGAGCTTCTCCAGTAACAATGGTCTAGAAATTTTTTAGGATAGGATTGATGATGTCCCTTACCTTATGACTCCCATGTCCATATTTAATATGTTTTTGATCAATGGATCTCCTTCAATACTCATCATTATAAGAACTCCAAGGTCTTTTCTACTCAAAAAATCAATGATTTTGTTTTCTTTTCCAGGGTGATAATGGATAGAACAATCATAGTCCTTAAGAAGTTTTAACCATATAATTTTTCTCATGTTTAGTTCCTTTTGTGTGAATATATAATTCAAACTCTGATTTTTAGTGTATATATCACACTTCTACCTATAAAGATAGTGTCTCAATATCATTAGTGAAAAGATAATCACAAATAACTCCAAATTATGGGTAGGATAATTAGATTTATGAGGCTATAACTATCGTGATTCATAGGAAATCACTTTTTCATCTATGTTTATTTAAGGATACATCACTATAAATGATAGATATTTTCCTATTAAAGGGTAAAGTTAGCACAGGTTCACTATCCAATATCTTATTCAGTTTAGGTAAACTTCCTTCACACTCATTTATCTAGATAAACGTGACTCCCTTTTGAGTTAACTTGGTTAGTGGATTATAAATTCATGAAAAGTTTTTCACAAACCTTCTACAGTATACTACTATACCAAGGAAACTATGAATCTATATTACTATTATAGGATGTGGCCACTCCTCTATGACCTTTGTCTTTGATAGATCCAATGAGATTCCTTCACCGGTTTTGATTTATCCTAAGAATGTGACTTTTTGTAACCAAAACTGACATTTTTTGAATTTACCAAATTTTTTCTCTTTCCTTAGAGTTTGTAATATGACCCTTAGGTGGTCCTCATGCTTCTCATGAATTTTAGAATATATCATAATATCATTAATAAATACCACAAAAAATTTATCAAGGTAGTCCCTAATTACTCTATTTATTAAATCTATAAACATGAAAAAATAATTATTCAATAAAAAGAGCATAAATACAAATTCATAATGTTAATATCATATTCAAGATTCATTCTTTGGGATATCTTTTTTCTTCACCCTCAACTGATGATACCCTAATAAGAGGTCAATAATAAAGAAGAATTAAGCCCCACAAATATGGTTGAAAAAATAATAAATCCTTAGAAAGTGTATTTGTTCTTTAGTGTAATCCTATTAATTTATCTATAATAAATTCACATCTGTATAGATACATCCTTAAATTCACAAAGAGAACAGGTTCTCCCCATGGAGATACACTTTGTCAAATAAAATTATACTATAAAAGATCTTGAAATTGATTATTTAATTACTCCAACTCCACATATTCCATTATATATGGAGTATTTGTTATTGTCTTAGATCTTGGTATGAGTTAAATTGATAACTCTACCTCTATTTCTTGGGAAGGTCTAGATAAATCTTTAATAAATACATCAATGTATTCTCAAACAGTGGTTATATCACCCATCTTTATACTTTATCCATGTTTTTATTCTTCACCCATCATTTCTAAAAATAAGGAAACATGATTAGGTTCTTGTCAAGAATCATATTGAGATATATATCCATTGAATACAATTATAGGATATCCCTTTAATACAATTAAAATTTCCTTACTTCTATAATCAATCTTGACATTATACTTTGACAACGAATCCATCCTAAGTATTATGTTGAACTATACCATTAGAATGACCACTAGTATTTTAGAGAGATTGTACTGAACAATTTTAATATGGTAATACCTATATATCTTTTATTCTTGAATAGTTACTCTAGGAGTTTTATCTAACAACTCTACCACTATAAGTTTAAGGTTTAACTTTATATTCTTTGCAAACTTGAATGAAATAAAAGAATGTGTATAACTAGATCAAATAACGCACTTTCTATATTTGAGTATATAATGAGTATACTTGCAAAAACATCATTTGGATCCTTGAATTCAGCCTACATGATTTCAAATGTACAACCTTTCTCCCTTGGCCTATGTTGGTTTTGATGGAAGTTTTCCTCAATTATCTTCTAATTTTTACATTAATTATAAAAATTTCTATGATCCCCACACTTAAAATAATTACACAATTGGTTATAATTATACCATATCCCGTTTATAATTAGAATTCAAATATTTAGGCTTTACATCTCCAAAATAATTTCAAGCCATATGGCCATTTATTCCACACTTGTAGCACTTATCACTTTCTTGCATACAATTACATGAATTCTTCTTCCCATAATTATTGCACAAGGGTAGTTGTTGTTTATTTCCTTATATTATATGGTGGAAATTATTTTCAAAATTGGATTCATCCTCTTCTTATTTTCATTATGTCCACGATACCACTATGCATCTCCAAACTCTATTTCTACTTTGAGAGAACACCATATTATTTCTTCATAACTCCCAAATTCTCTAATTAATAGATCTTTCTGCAGATGTGATCTTATACCACCAAATAACTGGTCAAAATTACCATCAAAATCAATAAAAAATAATGAATAGTATCATGAGAACCTTGTAAAGTTCATCTCATAACTACTTAACAAAATATTTCATTAATAGCTTCAAATGACCTTTTGAGGTTTAATGTCTTGGAAAATAGGTAAATAATACATGAATTACATAAGGAAAACATAAAAATTAAATTTATTTAATCCTATTGAAATAATCCTTTATTATTCCGACCTAATTCACCTCACTACAAGTAATTTCCTAGGGACATACATCAATAAAAAAGGGTGAGCATAAATCCCAATAAGGGATAAAAAAGGAAATAGAACATGAGAGATCATCATGGATAAAAAATGAGACATAATATGAGAGAATAATCATAAATATATGATAAATAAAATGGAAATGTGTCTACAATATAAAATTAGACATTCAAAAGCATATCACCAAGGTTCATTACCAAGGTTTCATAAAACAGATTATCAAGTTTATTCACCAGGGTATCATAAACATGGAATATTTAGAGATTAATTGTTTAACCAATGCATTGGAGAGATACCAGGGTGAACCCTTCATATGTCTTAATTCATGTGTTCCACATAGATAATAATAAAACATTTCATTGAAAACTCATAGATAATAAAGAAAATTCTTCATATAAAATCATTGAGAACATAGGTTTTTAAAGACTTGAACTTTTCATCAATTTTAACCTATGATAAGGGAATGTGGATTTTATAAATGGAAATAACCAATCAAAGAAGTATAATTACATAAATATGAATACCCTTGAATATAATAGAGTTGGATATTCACAACATAAAAAGCGAGGTATGGAAAATCAAATTATGATTTTGGAAACATAACAAGTATACAAAGTGGTTTATGGAATGAGATTAATGAGAGGGAATGGAAGTCTATCATTGATAGAAAAACATTTGGATAATAATGGAATGATCATAATTTCATGAGAACATAATTAATTTTAAGTTACAAGACTAACTACAAAGGAAGTACTTGGATAAAAAGGAGAGGAATATAATCCCTCACATTATGAGATAACTTATTTAACCTTTAAGAGAGTTCCTTATAACCTTAGAAACTCCTTAGAAAGGCTATATATAGGGAAAAGGAGGTAAATTTTATTCTTAATGATTTGGTAATTAGTGAAATGGGGTGGCGATGTGGGTATTTATAAGAAATGTGGGAGGATTATTTATTAATTTTTAAATATAGGATTTGGAAATCTAGGTTTTGTAAAATGGAAAACCATTGGCCTACTCATGGTTTTGTATTATGTTTTATGAAATTTAGAAGGTGGTTTTTGAAATATTTTAG
The DNA here is from genome assembly GCA_963277665.1 of Viscum album. NCBI lineage: Eukaryota > Viridiplantae > Streptophyta > Magnoliopsida > Santalales > Viscaceae > Viscum > Viscum album. The sequence goes on along the minus strand of OY728138.1, from coordinate 47,791,001 downwards.
TTTTAGAACCTAAATTCAATATTTTATATTACTTTTGTCATGGGAAAATAAATTTTCAACAAAATAATGTTTTAAAAAACTTAATTTCCATTTTAGACTTTGGAAATTTATTTATAGGTTTGGTAATTAATTTTAATTCATTAAAATAAAATATATTAATAAAATAACTTATTTTTTTGTTTAATAAATTTTATTAATTATTTCATAATTATTACAAATTTATGAGTTCATAAAACATATTAAAAACATAAAAATTTATTTTTTAGTATTAATTGAAAAATAAATTATTTTATAAAATTATCAAAATTTTACCCTAACTTAATTTTGAAATTATTATTTCAAATATAATGTTTATTTTATCAATTTTTTTTATAAATGTGAGAATTTTAAATTTTAATTAGAAATCTTTATTTATTGAAAAATCAAAGTTTTTATGATATAGTCAAATTTCCACCCTTGATGAAAATTACTCAAGACATTATAAAATTATATTATCATTTATATTTAAAAAATAGTGTTTTATAAGAATATTTCATGAAAATAAATATTATTTAAAATAAATTAATTTATTATAAAAGTGTAGTTTAATTATATATTTTCAAAAAATATAATTATGTTTTCTCTATATCTAAAAATATATTTATTATATTCATCTTATATTCATGAGTATTTTGTTAAATAAAATAATAATGAGAATGGAATTGAACAAACCAATATTTAATTTCTAAAAAGAAAATTACACCTTTATAATACTTAGATCTATATACATAACCTCTTATTACACCGACATACACCCTAAGGTAAGGTGTGTGATGGTGGTACTTTCATGGAGTGGCTTCGCTAACATTGACATAGTGGTGGGCTCTACTAACTTGAACTTATCCCATAGTTGATTCTATCAAATCTTAATTGTTGAATACCTACTTGGGCTTAGACAAGGGTGAACCCCAGTGACACTATCTCCCTCTCAAGGTTTGATAAATGGGATTCAAAAGGCATGATCCTACTGGTTGAGTCCACAATTTCTCTCTTCCATATAAATTATCTTTTGTCATTAACCTTTATATAAACTTATTCTAACAGTAAAATTATTACCAATGGTCCTATTGACCAATGGCCAGTTAAAAGACAGATCCTAATAGTTACATTGCCTTTTATTCCCTATATATACTCTATCATTCTCATACCTCAACATTAATTAATTTTATTAAAAAGGTTCTTCACTTCCCTAGATAGTTTCTATCATATTTCTAACTCTCATATTTTTTTTACTATTTTTATAGTAGAAGAGATCTTCATTGGAAAATTTAAGGTTATAGAGTTTACCATTGTGTATGTATCTTTTCTTTTTCATTTATCTCCATGTATTGTTTCTATCTGTTATAGTCAATATTAATTCATGACATATAATGTTATTATGAAATGTAATAGTCTTTATATGTGACTATTTTGTAAAACATAATAAAATAGTCATTGTAAAACATGAGTTATTTTAATAAGGAAAATTTTAGGTTGTTACATTCTCCCCCTTAAGAAATTTCACCCTCAAAATTTCTTTCCCACCTCAAAAAGGGGGAATTTCTCTTTCATCGCTTATTTAGGTTCCCAGTTTACTTCTTCTAACTTGTGATTCTCAAGAAGACTTTCACAATTCTGGTTATCTTGTTCCTAAAAACTCATTCCCTTTTATTAAGAATCTAGATATGTTCTTCTTCATATGATAGGCCAAGTTCCAATTACATATCATTTTTTTCTATTATATGTGTTATGTTTGACATATAATTTCTTAATATGGATTCACAGATGATGTCGTGGACATTGGAATGACTTGGAGGTAGTTCTAATTGATAGGAAACTGCTCAAACACACTCCAAAATCTCAAATGGTCCAATGTAACTTGGAATTAGTTTCCCATTCTTTCTAAACTTCATGAACCCTTTCCATGGTGATATTTTTAGGAATAAATAACCCCTATATTAAAATCTAAGTTCTTCCTTTGATTAAAAATAAAACTCTTTTATCGACTTTGAACTATGTTGATATTTTTTTTGGATCACTTTTATCTTCTCTATAGTGTCTTTCATAATGTGTGGTCCTAACAGTTTTCCTTTTACGAATTCATCCCAACATGTTGGAGTTATACATATATTCCCATAGAGTGCTTCATAATGATCCATTTACATGATCGAGTGAAAACTTTTGTTATAGGAGAATTCAAAAAGTGGAAGATATTGGTCTCAAATCCCTTAAAAATCAAGTTGATGGCCCTTAACATGTCTTCAAATATTTGAATAGTCATATCATACTTCCCATCATCTTGAGAATAATAGGATGTGCTAAGGTTTACTTTGTTATTCATAGAATTTTTAAGGCTCCTCCAAAACTTAAAAGTAAATCTTGGATCACAGTCTAAAATAATTGAAAATGGTTCCCCATGAGGTTTTAAATATATAAACGATCAAGTCACTCAGGGGATAAATCTTATCATATGGTGATAAAATGTGGGTAATTTCTTAATCTATAAATGATTACCCATATAGAATTATTTCATTTGGATGTCTTAGTAATTATAACAATAAAGTCCATAATGATGTTGTCCCACTTTCATATAGGTATGGGAAGTGGTTTTAGCACTACTTTGGGTAGTTTTTTCTCTACCTTTACTTGTTGACATTCCAAAAATATTATAGTATAGTAAAAAATATCCCTTTTCATGTAATCATACAAATAACTATCTCAGTTATCCCTATACATTTTTGTTATTCTAAGATATATAGAGAATATAGAGCTGTGAGCTTCATCCGTCATCTCATTCTTTAACTTTATAACAGATGAGATACATAGTCTTGTACAAAACCTCAATACTCCTTTCTTATCAACATTGAAATAAAAAATATTCCTATTTATCACATCTTTTATCTTCTTTTATAGGTTAGTATCATATCTTTGTGCTTTATTTGTCTTATCTATTAATGATGGTTGAGAAATCATTTGATATAGTGTTGATGATGTCACTTTCCTTATTACTTCCATGTTTATATTTACTAAGTATTTGATCAATGGATCTCCTTCAAGACTTATCATCGTAAGAAATCTGGAATTTTCATACTCAACGCATCAATGATTTTATTTTATTTTACAGGGTGATAATGGATAGAACAATCATAGACCTTAAGAAGTTTTAATCATATCCTTTATCTCATGTCTATGTATATTTTTTTGAATATATACTTCGAACTCTGGTGATCAATGTATATATCATACTTATTCCCATAAAGATAGTGTCTTCAAATCTTTAATGAAAGGATAACTATAGATAACTCCAAATCATAGGTAGGATAATTATGTTCATGAAGCTTTAACTATCATGATGTATAGTCAATCACTTCATTATTTTTCATGAGTACACATCCAAGTCCCTTCAAGGATGAATCACTAAAATGAAAAATACTTCCCCATTAAAGGGTAAAGTTATCAATGGTGCATTAACCAACCTCTTCTTAAGTTCTTGGAAAATTTATCCACTCTCCTTTATCCAGATAAAATTAACCCCCTTTTGATTTAACTAGGTTAGTGGATTAGAAATCCATGAATTTTTTTTCACAAACTTTTATAGCATCCTATTAGACCAAGGAAACTACAAATCTCAATTACTGTTATAAGACATGGATAATCCAATGTTTCCTTTGTATTTGATGGATCCACTAGTATTCCTTCATTAGTAATGATGTGTCCCAAGAATGTGACTATTTTTAACAAAAACACACAATTTCTAAATTTACCAAAAAGATTATATTTCCTCAGAGTTTATAATATGAACCTTAGATAGTCATCATGCTCCTCACAAATTTTGGAATATATAAGAATATCATCAATAAATACCACTAAAAATTTATCAAGGTAGTCCCTAAAGACACTATTCATCAATTCCATAAATATGATAAGATATTTAGTTAATCCAAATGGCATAACAACAAACTCATAATGTCTATATATTTTTCATAAGATATTCTTTGGGATATATTCTTTCTTTACCCTCAAATGATGATACCCTAGTTGAAGGTAAATATTGGAGAAGAATTGTTCCCCATGAATCTGGTTAAACAAATAATCAATCCTTATAAGAGGGTATTTTTATTCCCTATAATCCCATTAAGTTATCTATAATAAATATACAAGCACATTGATCCATCCTTATTCTTCACAAAGAGAATAGGTGCTCCCCAAGTAGACACACTTAGTTGAATAAAACCCTTCTCCAAAATATCTTGAAGTTTTTTCTTTATTACTCTAACTCCACATATTCCATTCTATACAGGGTCTTAAATATTGTATTGTGTTTATGTATTAATTCAATTGATAACTTTACCTCTCTTTATAGGGTAAATATAGGTATCTCTTTAGGAAATACATCAATGTATTCCCAAAAAATGGGTGCATCTTCCATATTTATATGTCTTATTTCTTCTTATTCTTCACCAATCATTTCCAAATCCTCGAAATCCCTTTTTTTTAATTTTCTAGAATCCACTTTAAGGTTAGTGGTAACTGCACATTTCAAAACTCAAATACAACAACAATGAGATTTCATAATTCATATTAAAAAAAATGGAAACCTACCAAAAACCCCTGATTCTGAAATCACGTATTGATCCCAGCACCACCAAATCGCCACGAGCTACGAGATCCAAAGTGAGACATGAAAACAAGCTTCATTAAATTGATTTTACCTTCATGTCCCAATCATCCTTTGATGAGAAGTTAAAAACCAAACTCAGAGAATTTTCCCTTCATCCTTAGATTCATGATTCCTTGTCTTGGACCATGTGAAACGGGTAACGGAGGTAGAGGCATTCGGGTTAAGATCACATAACGAAGATCGATGTCCAAAAACTATTAGATACGAAGTAGAATCCCTACTCGGATCAAGATGGGATTTGTCTTATTCCCTTTCATATTCTTCCACAAAGACAACACTCTTTCCTCCCTCCAACAAAAAATCAATTTGTGATTTGGACTTTCTCCCTTGATAGAGAGTGAAGCCTTATCCATCAATAATTAGTTACTTAACCTTCTTCATATCAAAGGCACGACCCTTTGAATCGTTAATGTTGAACATACGACAATATTCCTGAGAATAATTCTTGTTGATACCCATATTTTTAACAGGTAAAGTGTGGATGTCTCCATGAGACATTGGAACCGATGAAGGATGCACATTCGGACCCTAAGCGCCAAGTACACCACCTAGTGACACTTTCTCAACCACAGAAGACAGGGGAGCTTGCTTCACAACTATATTGGACCTTGTATATCCTCCACCACATTTAGAACACTCAGAATCAGTGAGGACCTGATGAAGAAGACCCCTCTTTTCCGGATCCTCTGCCCCACTAGCCCTTTCTGCTGAGCCTCGACCTGAAAGTGGCCTCAAGGAGACCTTTAGAGGAGGCACAACGGTAGCAATAGAAGGAATGCCTGCTTTCCCCTGAGACCTCCCTGATGAGAGAATGAAAGAATGGGAGAGAACATCAACAACTCTCCTCGTTCAAACACACGAACATGAGCCAAATGGGGAGAACATTTCAGCTGATCCTGAGACACATCATTATCTGGCTAGGCTGGCATCAGGGCCAGAGGAACATCTGTCTTCCGCTCATGCTTGCGGGATCGACCCCTCTATTTGGTGCGACTGCAGGAGTCAGACCAATGACCTTGAAGGTGACAGGTATCACAAAATCCAATTCGTGATTCGTAGCAGATCTGTTTCCAGAAACCCTTGTTCCCAATAGAAAGTCAAATACCCTTAGGTAGAGAAGAAGCAAGCTCCATGTCCACGCAGATACGAGCAAAGGAGGGATTCAAAAAGCAGAGAGTCACATCATCTGTATGAAAAAATCACCCAACTTGGTTTCCAATACCTGCAAGAATGGAAAGGTTCTGAAAGGGAAGGGGAAGCCCAAGCAGCTGGATCCACAACGCCGCTTGGCTACTGTCATGACCTTTGCTGAAACCCGATGTCCACTGAAAGAGAAGGAAAAAATGGTTATCACATAAATGATCTTCAACCGACCAGGCATGGGAAAAATCATCATCCGATGAAAGGATAATACTGAAGTGTTAGTTATCAAGCATCCCAATCGCAGCAGGTGAACTTAATCCCCAAGAGGAATTGAAGAAATGCTCGAACAATTCCAATGGCGGGTGATCTCTGCCAAACTTAGTGAGGAACGTCTGGGAATGCAGATCGGATGTATATTGATATTATGAGGGAGAAAGGGAGAAGGTCGAAGCTCCATGAAAAACCACCAATGCTTTCGGGGCAAGCTGGGTCGGTGGAAGAACCGAAGACTGCCGAGGGGAACAGTGCTCCTGGTCCTGCCTGAGGAAACGACAGCGCTGTCGGTGCTCTTACTGCCACCCCCTCTGAAACCCTCACTCCTACCATCATCCTCCATGGTTCAGATATCATAAGGAAATATCTCCAAATATAACTTATCATCACACCAATCATTTCCACAAATAAGGAAATAGGAGGTGGTTCTTGGAAACACTCTATCTAGGATATCTCTCCTTTCATTATAATTATAGGTTGTACTCTCAAGATAATTGAAATTTCCTTACTTATATATTTGATCTTGGCATTATACATTGAAAAAAAATCCATCCCAAGTCTTATGTTGAATTATAACATCAGAATGACCACTATATTTTCAGAGAGATTTTACTCACCAAAGTCAATAGAAGAATCCTTATATAACTTAGATACTTTAATAGTAACTCGAGGTGTTTTAATTGATAACTATACCACTGAAAGTATAGGGTTTAACTTGATGTTTTTTCAAACTTTAATGAAATAATAGAATGCATAAAACAGGAATAAAAAATGTACTTTATAGCATTTATTATATGATGAGTGTACTTCAAAAAAATCATTTAGAGCCTCAAATTCAGCCATCCTAATAAAAAATAATGACCTTTATCCCTTGGAATTTTCTAGGGTTTATGGTGGTTTCTCTACATTATCTTTTATTTGGATATTTATTAGTAAAATTTCTATGATCTCTACACTTAAAAATTGTATGAGAGGTGGTGTTTATACCATATTCCATTTATAATTTGAATTTAGATGTTGATCCTTTACATATCCATGATCGTTTTGAGATATATGGTCATATATTACACACTTATACCACTTTACACTTTATTACAAACATTTTACTAAATGGTTCTTCCCACAATTATTGTATATCAGTAGTAATTTTTTCTTTCGCTCTCTTCCATAGTTGAAATTATTTCTGAAATATGGCTCCATACTCCTCTTCTTGTCATTATATCTATGAGACCAGTTTTCATCTATAAACTCCACTTCCAATTTGAGAGCACACTATACTATTTACTCTTTACTCTCAAAATATATAATTGAAAGATCTTTATATATACATATTCTTAACCCACTAACAAACCAGTCTATCTTTCCATCAGAATAAATAAAAAATCTTGAAGTGTATCATGAAATCCTTGTAAATTTCATCTCATAATTCCCCAATAATTAATTTTCCCTTTATTTAAAATCTATTAATTTCATCTTCATATTGGTTCAGAGGGTACGAGGAAATTTTATTTATTGAAAAATAATTTTTTGAATTCTTCCCATTCCATGGATTGCACCTCATCCTTTGGATTTTTTTCTTGATTAGTGTCCACCATTGATAATATTCTCCCTCTAAGTGATATACTACTGATGTAACCTTCTCTTAATTAGAATAATGGAGTACATGTAATATATTTTCTATAGTTTTGATCCATTATTTTGCAATCAATGGATCAAAAGTTCCACTAAAAGTAGGTGGCTGTTGAAGCATGAAGGATTCAACTTCTAGTTGTTCATTACTTAGTTAATATGAATAATACACATGGTTTAGGTTGATATTAATCATGACCCAAGTTAACTGATTCACTATCATCATAAAGTTTTCAACTCCTTATTCCATCATATTAGGAATACCATCATTGCATTGTCCATCGCATCCATTATTTACATGATTCCTTCTATTTCTTATCATTTTTATATAATAATAAAATCTAAGTGAGAAATATTTTAATATTGGGAATCATATAATAATAATTATAAAGGGAATTTTACTCCTAATATTTTAAAATATCATGATTCTAAGATGATATACTCCAATCTTTTAAAAAAATTTACATTATCTATATATCCTTAATAATGTTTTGTAAAAATAATTTGATTAACTAAAACATGCCCTCACAGAGTTTCAAACTAGGTGTTTAGTAAGATTAATTTATCATGAACCAGGTGATAATCAAGTTATTAAATAATACACTATTTTTTAGGTTATTACCCCTAGGTATAACTGTGTCAGATCCATATCCACTCATAGTATCTTGACATGGATTTAATTTCTTAGAAACTACTCACCTTATACTCCACTAAAATCATAAGATGTTTTCATATATTTAAACTTATACCAAGGTTTCTTACTAATGTTTTATAGTCCTAATTTGCAAAAATAACTACACCTTGAATTTGATACCAACTATGGAGACCTTACTTTTTAATACATGACTTTTAACATAATTCCTAAACAAAATATTACATTAATAAATTCAAAGGACGTTTTGAGGTTTAGTGTCTTAGAAACTAGGTACATAATACATTAATTACATAAGGAAAGTATAAGCATAAATTTTATTTAATACTATTAAAATATTACTTTATTATTCCATCTTAGGTCACCTCACTTGTCCTGACCCGTCCTCGGGGCTCGTGCTGTGACTACCCCAAGCCCGCCTTCTATAAGCCAGAGGCTGGCGACTAGCACCAAAGGCGTAAATCCCGATAAAAATGGAAGACATTGCCTTTATAAAAGTTAAAAACACCACAGAGTATAAGCGGAAGCAACACTAAGTACAAAAGAAAGTGCTAAAAGGTAAATGGGCCAGAATACAAACCCAACTGAAAATTAAAGCTACAACTGAATGAAAGTACAACAGCTGGAAGGTGTCGAGCTGCTCCTAGATCATCCTCCGGGTTCCTACATGAAGGGTAGGTACAGATGGCCACCTCAGCTCTCCACGTCCATCTATACCCTCTGGGTACCATCTCGTCGTGAAGTCGACCTCTGGTACTGAATCGTCGTGAGGTCCAACTCCAGGTACAGTCCCGCTCCTCAATCCTCATCCACGATCAGCGATGTCCGTCATCTGTAACCAACACAATGTAGTGTGGGCGAAGCCCATGCAGGGGTGAGTATACGATACTCAGTAGGGACCCCGAGATCCCTGAAGGTATCCTTGAATCCACAAAGGATAAACCATATCACGAAGTATCATCCAACACTACTTAGGTATATTCCCATACATATACCTAAGTCATAAAATCCAGTTCAGCTCCAACTCACGAGCTCATGCACAACCCAGTCCACTCAGGAAATTATAACTTAATCCACACAGGAAAGTACAATCCAATCCATATAAGAAAGCATAACTTAATCCACACAGGAAAACATGATCCAATCCACACAGGATATCAAGTCAATAACATCGAATATAATGATTGAAAGTCAAGACTCAACTCAAACCAGGATTTTAATCATGATGTCGAAACCATCGCTGCTGGGGAACTCATCCTCTATCGAGTAAAGTGGGTCTGCCACTACAACCAAGTTCTTCCCACTAACCTTGGACTGCTGTAGTACTCCACCTGTCGAGTATTGTGGGCGTGCTGCTACAACCAAGCGCTTCCCACCATGGGTCTACGGCTACAACCAAGCGCTCCCCCTCATAGCCTACAAAGGTACTCCTTCTGTCGAGTACCGCAGGTCTTCCACTACAACCAAGCGCTCCTCCGCCATGGGTCTGCTGCTACAACCAAGCACTTCCCACTGGGCTATCTGAAACACTCTGAGTCGATCGATCAGCAGTCTTCAAGTCTCAGCCAGCTCTAGGGTTCCCGCACACAGCACGCTCGTTCTGGGAGGGTCCGCTCCACGATCCAAGAGGTCGATACATCAACTGTCACGTAGACAAGAGTTGATGTATCACAAAGTTTCATCACGTCAATAGGAACACAACGTGACAGACGGTGCGTCAATCGGACGCCCGGTCTGAGAGTTATTGGCTTTTTCGTCACAGGGGCCCGGTTGGTTTTTAAGTCAAAACCAACCCGACCGTACTCCAAATGTATCCAAAACTCAAGAGGAGTAAGCCAAAAGGACAGTCTCACTAAGAAGAAACCAAAAAAGTCGACGGCACATCAATCGGACGTCCGGAGCTCAAGTTATAAGCGTTTCCACTCCGAGGGCCCGGTTGGTTTCGTGTTTGAACCAACCTGGCCATACCCAAAGTTCTCCGAAACCCTGAGTGTAATATACCAAAACGACCGTCTCGATCCAAGGATCGCATCGCAACTGACAGTACATCGATCGGAGGTCTGTATCTCATGTTATGGGACCTTGAACGAAGCTATCCGTTTTTAGGGGGTTTTGAGCCCAGACCGACCCGGCCCAAGACCCCCTGGGTCGGCCCGAACCGGGTCAAACTGACCCGGGTCTGGGTCTGGCCCACTTGGGAGCGGCCCGACCCAGTGGGCGGCCTGGCCCGGTTCGTCTGGGCGCCCCGGCCCAGCGCGAGCGGCCCGGCTCGGTTGGGCGCTCGGTCCGTGACCGAGCGGCGCGAGGGGGGGGGGGGGGGCGCTACCCCCCTTGATTGAAGAAAACGCCCCCCCCCCCACATGGAGGGGGCCACCCTGTCTACCGCTGGGGGTTACGACCCCCGACCTCCCGAACGACCGACCCGGTTGGCCAGCCGGTGCCGCCGCCGCGGGACCTCGCGGTCCCGCCCCTCCGAAGCGCCGGCTGCCGGTGAATCCGGCCGCCCTCAGGTCTTCCTCTGTAGACAAAGGGCCGCGACTCTTGATGATTTGGTGTCCGGGAAGTTTGGCCGCCCCCTATTGCTGACCGCCTTGGCCTTAGGCCACGACCCTTCTTCGACCGTCGCGGCCCGCTTCGGCCGCGACATTCCCTCGAGTTCTCCGGCGCGGTGCGACGGCGCTGCGCACCACCTTCGCAGCTCTCTTCGATCCCACGCGCAATGCACCATGCCAACTTCGTTCGAGCCACATAATATTTGACAACAAAAGGGGAGGAGGTTCGGCCATGTTCGTGCGGTCCGACCTCCTCCCGTTATCTTGATAACAGGTGGCTCTATATTTAACAAGGAATGCCAAAATAAACACGAACTTAAATCAAACCCCTACCTCGAAAAAGTTTGAGGAAGTTCGCATCGCGGAATACGGCGTCGCGGGTGAGGCTTCGTGTAGGTTGACGGTGAACGTCCGTGGAAGAAGCGGCGTCTCGATTTCCTCGACGCAGGAAGAAGATGAAAAGACGAGACGACGTTCTTCGTCGAAGCTTTGGTGTTCTTCGCGTTCTTCAACCTTAGAGTAATCTCTCCCCAAAATCTCAACACACAACCTCCCACCCCCAAATAAAATAAGGAAGACTTATTTTATTAACATGCGCCATGCATTTTCAAAACTTCAAAAATCAAACTCAAAATTAAATTAATTGAATGACATTAAACAATCAATTTAATTGTGAGAGTTGACATGTCATAAAGATGGAAGGTGGGTGTGTTACACATTTATGGGGGGTTGCCAAAATAAATAAGGGGGTTTAGAGAATTTGAATGGGTGGGGCTCGTGTGGGAACCACCTCACAAATATCCTACCAAGTGGTTAGGATTTAGTGGGTCCCACTCAACTCCCATACATAGGTTATAACTATTTAGATTAGAAATAAAATTGTGGCACAAATTTATTTCACTCTTTAGTTAACCCAATTATTTAACAACACCACCCACGAAAACGCAACTCCAGAAAGGGTCTTCTTAAGAAATTATCGGTGTTGTGGTTTTAACGGTGCCCTTGGATTTCGATTCCGAGCACCGGTTCAAAAGTTAGAAAAACCCGCTCGTTCGTTCACTGAACGTACCTGAGCTAAACTTCGGAAATTGATTCCGGGCACACCAGGCCTCGGAATCAGGTGCCGTCAGAAACTGCGTACTCGTAGAATCTCAAAGAAAATTAATAAAAAAAATTCCTTGAAATTTACGGGTCTTTACATCACTACAAGTAATTTTTTAGGGATATACATCAATAGAAAAGGGTGATCATAAATCCCAGTAAGGGATAAACAAAGGAAATGGAACATGAGAGATAATCATGGATAAAACATAAGGTATAACATGAGATAATAGTAATAGGTATATGATACATAATATGGAAATGTGTTTACAATATAAAAATGATACATTCATAAACATATCACTATGGTTCATCACTAAGGTATCATAAAACATATTACTAAGGTTATTCACTAAGGTATCATAAACATATAATCTATAGAGATTCATTATTTAACTAATTAATTAGAGTGTAATTAGGGAACACCATTGATATTACTTAATTCATGTGTTCCACATTGATCATAATAAACATTTTCATCAATTATACATGGAGAATAAAAAATGAGTTTTATATTAAATCATCGAGTACATAGGTGTTTAAAGACTTGAACTTTTCATTATAATTAACCCTAGATAATGTTATGTGGGTTTAATATACATAAATAACCAGTAAAATAAGTATAATTATATCTACATGGATACCCTTGATTATAAATAGAGTTGGTTATTCACAATATAAAAAGTGAGGCATGGAAAATCAAAAATTATTTTGGCAGCATAACAGGCATGCAATGTGTTTTATGAAATATTATTAATGATAGGGAATGGAATTATATAATTGATATAAAAGTATTTGGAAAGTAATGTTATGATCATAATTTCATGATAATATAATAAATTTGAAATTATGAGACTAAATACAAAGGAAGTACTTGGTAAAAAAGAGAGGAAGAGAATCCCTTACCTTGTGAGATAGGTTCTTAAATATTGAGGTGAGTTCCTTGGAACCTTAAAAACTCATTGGAAAGGATTTATAGAGGGAAAATTATGATAGATTGATGATTAATGGTTAGGGAATTAATTAAATGGGGTGGAGAGGTGGGTATTTATAATAAATGTGGGAGGATTGTTTATAAATTTTTAAATATAGGCCTCAAAAATATAGGTAGTGGAAAATGAAAAAACGTTGTCTTACCCCTGGTTTTGGATCTTGGTTTATTAAATTAATAAGGTGGGTTCTTACATATTTGAGTGTTCGAACAAAAATTAATTATTTTATATTACTTTTTCCATTGAAAAATATTTTTTTTCACAAAATAATGTTTTTAAAACCTTAATTTTCATTTTAGAGTTTAAAAATTTATTTATAGGTTTAGAATTCATTAAAAATAAAATATATTAACAAAATTAATTATTTATGGTAATTAATTAAGTTTTATTAATTATTACATAGTTATTACATATTAATGAAGTCATAAAACATACCAAAAACATAAAACTGTATTTTTTCACCATTCACTGAAAAATAAAGTATTTTAGAAAATTAACAAAATTTCACCATAAACTAATTTAAACAAGATGATTTATAATATAATTTTTAATTTTTCAACATAATTTTATAAATGTGAGAATTTTAACTTTTAAATAGAAATACTTATTTATTGAAAAATAACATTTTTTACAATATAGTCAACTTTATCACCCTGATGAAAATTATTTGGGACATTATAAAATTATATTATCATTTATATTTAAAAAATTGTTTCATAAGGCCATTTCAGGAAATTTACTTTTATTTAAAATACCATAATTTATCATAATATTGCATTTTAATTAAATATTTTCTAAAAATACAATCATGTTTTCTTTATATCTAAAAATATATTTATCTTATTAATGTTGTATTCATGTGTATATTTTTTAATAAAATTATAATGAAAATGGAATCAAAGAAACAACTATTTAATTTATTAAAATAAAATTACATATATATAATACTATGGTCTAGATACATAACCCCTTGTTACACTGTAATACACCATAAGGGTAAGGTGTGTGATAGTGGTACTTTCATGGGGTGGATTTTCTAACATTGACCTAGTGGTGATCTCCACTAACTTGAAATTATCCCATAATCAATTCGTCTTGAGCCTTACTTATTGAAGCTTTTCTTGGGATTGATTAAGGTAAAACCCCCATGATGTTACCTCCCTCCCAAGTTATGATAAATGGGATTCAAAAGGCATGATCATACTGGTTGAGGCCATCATTTTTATCTTCTAACTCAATTATATTTTTATATTACCCTTTTATATACTATAATTCTAATTTTTGGGACCAAGTTAGATGAAAGAGGTTTGTGTTGAAAGTTTTGTATATTATTGTCATAACGATAAATCAATTCACTTTATAAGTGTTGGTTATCAGATGAAGGAGTAAAAACTCAGATGATCAGACACACATTTTATCAGAAAATCATTTGTTTAAATTTTCTATTTTGAAGAAGTTTTTCTAGGTGAAGTGGATTTCAGACTCACATTGTGTTCGGAATGAAAGTTTTAATTGGTATGAGTAATTTTATTAGATTCTGAATGTCTTTAAAGATATTAGATATCGAATATAATGTTGATTTACTGATTTTAAAGATGTAAATATCATATGTTAATCAACACTTGTGATCCAATATTTTTAAAAGGAAAAAGTTGAAAAGGTTTTATAATTCAGACAATGCTATTTTAATCCTAATGTTATCAATGTCATGAGGAATTAATGATTACAAGTACAAGTTTATGGAGGAATAAATACTGGGGAGTTTGAAGTTGACAAAGTCAAAGTTTTGGTGAAGAACTGATTGATCGATCCATCAATATATTTGATCTATCTAATTGTCCAATTCACCAAATAGAACATTTCATAGGATCATTTATTAGTTGTAAAGTCTAGAAGAAAATAATTAACTACTGATATTGGTCCATCAGATGCGGTGTGACATCGATCCATCAGAGGAGTTAGGACATCAATTCATCAGACACAGTATTGGTATCAAAAGGGGTATTAGATGCAAAATCCTATTGGAGGCAGAATGGATTTGTTGTAACTAATGTGAAATGGAATTAGATACCAATCAATCATATGATGTTCAAAAATGTAGTCAACTATTTTCATCAGAATGAGAATTCAGGTTGATTTGTTTTTCAGTAGGTCAAGATAAAAAAAATCATGTTTTATTTTTAAGTGGTTTAAGGGTCATCAGAACAGACATAATGTCAAGTGGTTTAAGGGTTATTATTTGAGACATTAAATTGATTCATCGAAGGAAGTAGACAATGATTCATCAGATATAGGCTGACACCAATAAATCATCAGACACCAGAATTCATCGGATGCAGGATCATTGGTCGAAGGAATTGTTTATCAATTGAATAAAAGAATGAAATTTTTTGAATATTATATTGAAGTGTAGTAAATGTGGTTCTAGAATATTTAGAAGTTATAATGATGTTTATGGAAAAAAAACTAAACAACATGATCATGTTGAGTAATACAAGTGGAATGAAAGAGTGATTGAAAAGAGGCATCTGTATGAGAAATCCAAATAAAATCAACTAAAGTGTAACATAGTCTCAATAATGTTTATAGATGATTTGATTCAATTTTTTAGTTGGTATGGATCATCTAAATGTTAATTCATTTGTTTTTTTCAAATGGTTTGGAATAACGGAATGGGAGTCTTCAATTTTACCCATGTTTCATCATAATTTAGAAAACTATAAATACAATTGGTATCAAAATGAAGAATTTTTAGGAATTACAAAGCTAGATGAAGTTGTGAGAATATTTGATAAGTTTTAAGGAGAATCGAGAGGATTTGAGAAGCAATGAAGAAGTCAAAGATGGAATTTAAATGAAATTCAAATTCGAGTTTTGGTGAATTTTCTTAAGTGGGAAAACTTTTCATATTCCCACCCATTCCACTTTTTAGATATCCTATGAATATAAAAAAGTACATTGTACTTTCTGAAGAAAGAATAATATTCTTGTGTGAAGAGAGAGAGAGAGAACTGAAAGTTTTAGAGGATAGAAGAAGTTTCCAGATAGAGTTTTCTTGAGAAAGTTTTTCAAATAGAAATAAGAAGAAGAAAGAAGTTACTAGATCAAACTGAGCCATTAGAAGCAGGTTTCTGGGGAAAGAATAAGTGGTTTAAAATTGTTTCTAGAGTATCATTTCTTATCTATATTTTGGACTGAAGAATTAGATAGAGGAATCAGACTGAGCCATCAGACTGGGTTTTTGTACAAAATACAAAAGTGAAGTTCTTAACTTCTACTTGGTAGGAAGGTGAATAACTATGTTTTGAATAATTACAAAAGTGGAAGTTGATAAGGAAATATAGTAACTTTTTTTGAACGAATTGGTGAAGGTTTCTTAAATTGTTACAAAAACTTTTTTATGTCATTCATGCTAGAAAAATCACATGTCCTGTTGTTTTGATAATAGTCCTATATATGTGTAGGGTATTTATGACTTTTTGTATCCATACAAAAGTATTTTTTTCTAGTGATTATGTGGTATTGGATTATTTCCAAACCATTACAAGGGCTAGATACTATTATTGAGTAGTTAACCTTGTAAATACTTTTGTTCTTGTGGATATGTGAATTTTTTGTTTTCAGTAAAGTGATAATTCTTTAACAAGAGGTGAAGGTTGTTACTCAATAAAGGTAACATAAAAGAAAAAGTTATCACTAATTCACATGTCCCCCTCTCTGTGATACATTGACCCTAGTTGGACCTTTTCACTGACAATAAAGTTATTTTCAATATTTATAATTCCCATCAATAATATTGTCCAATAATAATATTGATCAATGTTTATATTGAATAATGGTCATATTGACCAATGGTTAGGTAATAGTCAGATCATAACAATTACTTTTCCTTTTATACCCTATATATACTCTAGTATTCTCACACCTCAACATTTATTACTTCACTTACAAAGGTTCTTCACTTCCCTTGATAATTTCTATCATATTTCTAACTCTTATATTAGTTTTTACTATTTATATAGTAGGAGATTTGTTCATCATATAATTAAAGCCTATATATTTTACCTCAGTCTGTGCATAGTTCTTTTTATTTATCTCCCCGTATTGTTTCTAGCTATTATAGTCAATATTAATTCATGATATAAAATGTTCTTATGAAATGTAATCATCTTTTCATGTGATTATATTATAAAATGTAATTAAATAGCCATTGTAAAACATGAGTTCATTTATTAAGGAAAATTTTGGGATGTTGAAATTTTTTAGTGATTAGGGGAATCAGGTGAGGGTTAGAGTAGTGCCAGGCCTAATGACTTAAGCAACAAACCCACCAGGTGTACCCAATGAGACCCCTATAAGCTAGGATCCCCTAGAGGGACACCAGGTACCCAATGAACTCTAACCAAGTATCTGATTATCATTTAAGGTATTTTTTTAACCAGGGGAAGAATCATAATTTATAGATCGATTATATTTTCCCCTTTAGCTGAATGTCTATACGAGGGAGGCCTTTTGGCCGAGTTACCCCCCTTGGGAGGTCCCTTTTTATTCCATATTTTATTTTTGTTATGCATGTTTCATTATATTCATTTAATATAATTATATCAATGATAATAGATCTCAAACCACTTTATTTCTTAAAATGATTAATCATTAAGCATAAACACACACACTCACGACTTTCTTCATGAATTGTTATAATCTTTGAATGATTTGATAATATATCAGTAATAATGTGTTTTATCGATTTACATGAAATTAGTGTATTAATATATTTTAAAATAAAACTTGTATGTGATCAAGATTTATGTTGATTAGAAAGATAACCTACATCCACATATCCTACTAATTATTCTTTTTTCCCTTTATAATAATACAATCTCATGTCACATGTTCCACATAAATAATGAGAGATTTGTTTTATTCCATTCCAATGACTTTGAGTCGGTGTTCAACTAAACCAATCCAATATATTAACTGTAAATTTGATATTTGATATTTTGGAATTGATAAGATATAAACATGAATCTATAGAACTAAGATATGATACTTCAAGACCAAAATATTTTCATTATTTTCATGAGCACGAAAATGATCCTTTAGAGGATCAAAAAACTGAACAACCAATAGAGAACTCAAAGGTTATGAGTAATCCATAGAAAATCATCTTATAATTTTTCAATATATTTATTTTTCTAAAATAAAATGCCTTCATTCAAGTGATCCACTTTAAAACCAAGACACAATTTTGTCTTACCTAGATATTTAATCTCAATTTATTTAATAAGACAATTTTCTATTATAGAAATTTCATTTAAATTTCCTATTATATTAATTCCATAAACATATGATGTGATAATGAAAAAACCAATAAAGGTTTTCTTAATGAAAGAACATAGAAAAATAATATCATTTTGATATACTTACTCTTTCAAATACATGATTAAATGATGATATCACATTCAATCAGATTATTTAATACCATATAAATATCTTTAAAAATTAATAAAATACAAATTTTGTGGATTTGATTTATGAATCAGGTATCTTAAATATGTTAAGTCCTTCTGTTATAGTTAAACTGATCAAAAATATAAAATTAACAAAACCCATGATAGGAGAATAAGTTTCACTATAATTGATCAATGGTATTTGTGAAAAGCATTATGAAATAAGGCATGATTTATATTTCAAAATTTCAATGACATCATTCCCCCTTTTTACAAACACCCATTTATATCCAACTAGTTCAACATTCTTAGGTGTTGACACTACTGGTCCAAAAAACTTAAGTTCAGATAATGAATTTAACTCGGCCTATATTAATTCTTCTATCATGGTCAATCAATATGAATTTAACTTCACATATATTATTATTCTTATTTTTATTATGTTTCACGAGGTTTAATAAAGGTTATAATATTATTTAAGGTTCGAATTGAAATTAAATAATTATTTTAATCTAAACTCCGGCTTTATAAATAGATAGTTTTTTTTATTGTGTAGATAATCGATTGGTGGAATCTAAATAGAGAATCATTACATGAAAATAATTCTTCTTGAATTATCCATTTATCTCCCTCTTAAGAATAATAAATTAAAGAGAGATTCCTTCAATACTGGAGGATGAGCGATCAATACAAAAAATTCATGATAGTCAAGTAACAATTCTAGCACCTGGAGATCAATTGGAATTACTTAGAGATCAAAGGAGCACATGTGGATCACCTCTACAGATATTTCAACCTTGGATCCTCACAACACAACAAAGGAAATCTAAAAGGGTATTTTTATGTGATCAATATTCATATCGTAAGCCCAGGTATTCATTTCTATTGATATTAAAAAATTTAATTATAAATTTGACATGAAAGATCCCTGCTCGGGGTTTTGGCCATAGAAATATTAAAACAAATCTTAATATATCACCCACCACCGTACGCTTATGTTGTGCCTGAAACCAACAAGTGGTATCATAGGAATCACTTTTAAATTTATAATTATTTATTCAATTATTGATCCATATGAAATCATTGTTGAATTTTCATTTATTATTATTCATTATTTAATCCGATTTAAATTAAGATATTATTTACATATTAATCTTGTTTTTTTATTGTTTAATTTTATTAAAGGTCTAAGAATAGATGAAGAATGACTGAAGATGTCATTGGGATTTTCCAATTTTTGGCAAGTAATATAGGGTTACATGATGTGTACTCATAAGTACACATCGTGTACCCTAATAACCTGCACCTTCTTATTTCGTGGGATACAGAACATGACACACAATTAATTACATGTGGTGTACACTGCATGTTGACCAACCGACGTAGAACATGATTGTTGGATTACACGACGTGTATCGGAGTACATATCATGTAGTCTAGGGTTAACAATGTAAATCATGCAATCTGTGTGGTTATTATACATGGTCAAATCATGTGATACTAACAACCTAGAGCATTTTTGATTTACACACCATGTATGCGGTGTACATGGTGTGTATTTCATCAATTCTCACATCTGAGATACATTCTAAGTTATCTAGACAAACAAAATTAGTGATACATGGTGTGTAGATGGATTGCACACATCATATAGTCACTCACCCAATAACACACTAATTCTTTTGTTGGGTTTCACGAGCACATGAAATTTGGATCACACAATGTGTATCTAGACTACACACTCCATGTAATCAGCTAAGATACACATCAAAGACCCAAGTGAGTATATCGGGCACACGGAAAGTGGATACATGGTGTGTAGATGGCATGCACATGCAGTGTAGTTTGGCCAATTCAACACACTGAATACCTAGGTGTGTGACTTTAATACACACCAACAAAAGTATATGATGTGTATCTAAATAGTACACTCCATATAGTATCCCAATTACTAGCATAATTAAATTACATTAAATTTAAAATTACTGCATTAAAACCTTTTGTTTTGATTTTCACTTTATGTGTTTGAAAATTTAATAAGGGTTTTAAATAATTTTAAATGGTCAATTAATTTATTATAACAAATCTAAAACTATTGTTTCTTCCATTTAATTTCCATTAATGCCTTTATGATGGTAATATCTAAGGGTATTTGGAAGGTTATTAATATTAAAGGGAATTAATTAATTAATTAATTAATGTAATAATTCTTATCTTAATAATAAATAATGAATAAGAAATAAATTTTATCCACTTACTTTTTTGTACACATTGAATGTATGATTGTTCATGATATTGACCAAGATATGTATATGAGTTGGATGTTTTAATTTAATTTATTGCATGGGTTCGTAATTATTTATTGTTAAATTAAATATGATGACTTATGAGTCATATCTCCTCCCATTATTATTTATGACCTATGTGTCCAATTATGTTTATATAATCCCCTTTTAACCAATCCTTTGGTTCCTAATCGTGTTTTGAGCGCGTCAAATTAGTTGTTTAGTTTTAACTAGAATTTCTGCAGTATAGCAGCAACCCTAGGTCATCTCTCAATGGAGCCTCAGATCATTAATTCCAAAATTTGGTTCTAATTATGAAAGTAAAAGGGGAAATGGGGTTTTATAATACTTGGGTTTTATGATTAAATATGACAATAGAAAATGAAAGCGATAAAACAAAGTAGAAGTAAACAAGATTAATTAAACGTGATAAACTCGGGGTACGCTCATGATGATCATCCTTCATCGTTTCATGAGATAGAGTTATGATCTTTTAATACCTGGTTTATAACACCTAGAACCATAATGTTACTAACTTTATACTCAAATACCTCCTATGGTTCAGTCGAAAACACATAATGATTCACCGGACACAGCCGATGATTGGGTGATTTGTGTTCGACTTCATAAGTAAAACTCACCAAGGAAACACACTAAGAACTCGATGTGCTATACAGGTTTTTATGTTATTTATTTGTGATACCATGAAATAAATTTACATGGCCTTGATAGTGATTATGTGAGTTTAATTGACCAATATAAACCACAAAAACACCACAATTGAATGATGGAAGAAAAAGGGATGAATGGTGTGTAAAACATCACATGAAAGGGTACCCCCAGACATGATCATTTGAGTTTGAGTATAAAATATAAGTATATAACTCAATTAAAAAAATATAGGATGAAGAAAAACAACATACAAATCTGGAATTAAAAACACCATTCAAATATTACAACATTAAGCTCGATATTTACAACATGTTCCTCCCCAAGTGATCACAAGGGGTTTAGAAACCCATGGGAGGGGAGGAAGAAGAAGATGTTGAAGTATAACTTCTTATAGCCTCTAGAACTTCAAATATTAGTGGGAGAATTTCTTTGGGACTCCAAAATGGCATCACCTTGCCTCTGGTTTGAACTCCCAAATGGGGTGCCCAAGGTACCAATTTATAGGCAAAGTGAGAAATGGTTTTGGGCACCTTGATTTCACTAATCCTCTTAGTAAATGGTTTTTTCCAGTCAGAAAAGTCTTAAATCACTTTGGAAAAAACTAAATAGTTGTTGGCCGACACCTTTTATACCACCATGTCAAATTTGGAAGCTAGATATGGAATATAATAATAGATATTTCTAAAATACAGAGGCAAATTTTTGACCCCGTGCAAATCCACTTTATTGAACAGATCAGTTTTATGGGCCTCTTAATGAACAAATTGGGCTTCAGTTCCTTCAGATGAAATTGATATCATTAAATTTTAGACCAAACCACAAAGTTTCATCCCATTGAATGCATAATTTAGTATCTGGATGCATTTTAGTCCACTGGTGTGCTTAGATCATGTGCAGATTGGCCCATTTTTCTTGAAATTCATCATAGGTCCTCCAAATCACCTCCACCTACAATATAATTATAAAAAAGTAACATTTATCTTTTTAATAGTATTAAAAACAAAATAATTGAATCAAACATGGAGTGAAATTTGTTATTATAATTTTTATTTTCAATACAAAACCAGTTTAATACATTGGTATACGGGTGAAATAAAACAATGAATCATGGTACGATCAGTTCCCCTCACCTATGTGTGAGTTATAAATACATTTAATTAATTAATTCTCCTAAGTTGTGTTGAGGTGGTTCAAGAAATAACCATAATGATGTCGACCTAGGTGTTACATAGGTGCACTGGTGGAATGTTGTAACTCATTCCAAGATTAGAAACATGAGTTATTTATCCGAGGTCAAAGGTTGATTTAATGTTCTCTCATTAAATCAACCATTAGATAAATATAATTAATGGGTTATTTATTTATTTATTTATTTATTTTTTTGAAATTATTTATTTTATGGATGCAAGGCCACGATCATATAAATAAATGAATTAATGTTAAAATATGAAAATTAAATAAATTAATTATGCATAATTTTTTTATCCAACATGGTTAATTAATTAAGTAACATCCACTTAATATTAATAATATATGTAAAGAATAAAACAAGATAACATTTATTCATAATAAATTAAAATCCATTAATTAAATATTAATTTAGACTTGTCCTTCCATTACTTGATTAGGAATGAAATCCTTAGAACTAAGTGTTTGACTAAGCCTCATCGGGACACTTACTTTTAATGTGGAGTTCTTATGAAGGTTATGGGTTGAATTAACCATATTACATCATGATAAGTAGACCATACTAGACTTGATGTAACTTGTAGGAAAATTTTGTAGAAATCCAAGTTAGGATTTCAGGATTGGGGAGTCCACTCAACGGATCAAGGAGTTGAAAGACCGATGTAGGCAAAAACCTATCTACCTAAATACCTTCAAGTATCTTTAACAACCCCCTTTGGGGTTATGAAAAGGGGAATGTGGATTCTTGCCACTAAATTTTCCTAGAAACTAGACATTCTGACTTCAATGGTGAGGGATCTTGGAATTTGATAAAATAGTGGGAGATTTAATAATAAAATAAATTAATTTACTATTTCTCACAAAATTTTTAATCAAGAAAAGGTACTAATGATCTGCTCATTAATTATAGAATAAAATGGAAATATTTTCATCCAAATTATCCCTACGACCAATATTGTATAAATACAACCTCCTAACTAGTAGTAACTTCCATGAATGGTTTAGACACCTTTGGGTTGTGCTACATCACGAAAAAAAAATCTTATGTGATAGAATCCTCAATGCCTGATCCGCCTTCCAAGGTGGTGAGTGATGAAGATATCATGGTCTATGAAAAACATTTTATCAATCCGATTGAAATTCAATGTATGATGTTTTAATCTATTTCTATTAAACTCATTAAGTCTCATGAAAACATGGATGTGTATAGCATTCAAGATCACCTTCGTGTTCTTTACCAAGAGAGAGCAAGATAGGAATGATTTGAGAACTTTGAGGTTCAATTTTAGAGAAATATTGGAGAGGGTTCCCGAGATGGGCCTCATGTAGTCAAGATCATTAGATACATTGAGCATCTATATGTTCTACATTTTATACTCTATAAAGAACTGGGCACCGATCTCATTCTAGAATCACTCCCTCAGAGATTCTCCAGCTTTTTTGTAAATTTTAATATGAACAACATTGAGAAGTCTTTGTTAGATCTTCCCACTCTTCTTCACCAAGTAGATAAGGATATGAAGAGTTAAAAAAAATTCATCCTTATGGTGAAAAAATTGAAGGGTAAAGTGAATAGATTTAAGCCCAAAGATTATTCACTCCCTTCCAAGAAGATGAAGATCAAGGGGAAAGCAAGGGAACAAGATTTTGACTTTTTTCATGTGGTAAGAAGGGTCACTAGAAGAAAAATCACACCCAACCAAAGAATAAAGGGGAATCTTCACGCATGTTTGTTATCGAGTGCAATTTAGCTATTTCTATAAATTGGGTATCATATACAGCTTGTGGTTATCATATATGTATTCAAATAAATGAAACAAATAGATTAAAAAATATTGATTGAGGGGAGGTAGATCTATGAGCATCCAATAGAGCCAAAAAAAATTTTGTAGTTATCAGAGACTACCACCTCACATTGATGACTAGAATGATCTTGGTTTTAAAGAGTTGTTATTATGTGCCTTTAGTAACCAAAAAAATTATATCTATATCTAGACTTGATAAATATGGATTTATTTTCAATTTTGGAAATGAATATTTCTTATTTTATAAATATAGTTTTTTTTATGGTAAGGAACATTTAAATAATGTTTTTTGTGTGTTGGATTGCACAAACCAAGTAATGGAAATTGATAACAAAACTATTTCACATGAATCATACCACACCCAACTTTGGCATCACCAGCTAGGTCGTGTAAATGAAAAGTGCTTGAATAAATTATACCAATATGTATATTTAGATTATTTTGAACTAAAACCAATTGTTCTATGTCACACATGATTACATGGTAAAATGACCAAATCCCCATTTAGTGGAAGAGGTTAAAGGGCCAAAGTACTTCTTGAATTAGTTCATACAGATGTGTGTGGACCGTTTCCTAATGAGGAAAGGGGTGGGTAATCATACTTCATAACTTTTACTAATGATTTTATTATATATGGATATGTATACATAATGAGTTATAAGTTGGATTATTTTAATAAATTCAAGGAATAAAAGAATGAAATTGAGAACCATCTTGGTAAGAAGATTAAGAAACCCCGCTCAGACTATGGGGGAAATATCTTAACCAAGAATTCAATGATTACTTATAGAAGTTTTGGATCCTATATCAACTCACTCATCTTTATACATCTCATTGGAACTGTGTAAGTAAAAGGAGGAACCATGCCTTATTAGACATAGTGATATCAATGACGAGTCATATGAGTCTTCTACTATCCTTTTAGAGATACAAGTTACAAATAGAATCACAAATACTAAACCAAGTGTCAACTAATGTGGAAGATGTTATATTATACCATTTATGGAATGAAAAGAAACCCATGTTATCATACTTACATGTGTGGAGTTACGAAGAATTTTCTAAGGCCTCTTAAGGTAACAAACTCGCACCTCAAGGCATAAAGTGTACCTTTATAGGATATCCCAAAGAAACAAGGAGATATTACCTATATGACCCCTTAGAAAAAAATTAATTGTGGAAATACATGCCATATTCCTTGAGAGGGATAACATCTCTAAAATAGATGGTGGGAGTGAGAAATACTTTGATGAAGTTGAGGCTCAAGGTACATAAGAGTTAGCATAAGAACAGATTCCAAAAATTATTGTGGAAGAAGAAACTGTTCTAGAGATACAAGTACTGCATAGGAGTATAAGAGAGGTTAGAGAACCAGAATGGTCTTGTTTTCTAGTCACTGATAACGGTGACTCCTTATTAGTTGATAATAATGATCCTCTAACCTAAAAGGATGTATTAAGTGACACATATATTTCCAAGTGGCAAGAAGACATGAATTTTGAAATGGATTCAATATAACAAAACAAAGTATGAATTTTGGTAGATCCTCTAGTGGATGTAAAGATTGTTGGTTGAAAATGGGTATTCAAGAAGAAACTGGATAGAGTTGGAAAAGTCAGTACCTATAAGTAGTGAGTGGTTGTAAAAGGATTTAAACAGTATCAAGGCATTGACTATGATGAAACCTTTTCACCAGTTGCAATTCTAAAATCCATTAGAATTATAATTGACATTGCATCTTACCATGACTATAAGATTTAAAAAATGGATATAAAAAAACAAACTTCCTTAATGGGATACTTCAAGAATATGTCTACATGACACAACCTAAAGGGTTTTTGACTCCAAAGGATTCCAACAAGATATGAAGATTGTAAAAATGCATTTATGGATTAAAGAAATCATCTAGGTAATTGAACATTCATTTTTATGAATCCATAATATAATTTGGTTTCATAAATAAAGAGTGTGATCCTTGAATCTACAAACGGTTTAGTGGGAGTGTAGTCATTTTCATAATATTATATGTTTATGACATATTACTCATTTGAAATGAAATACTAGTCTTACAGTCTGTTAAGGCATGGCTGAATAAGTTATTCTCTATGAAGGAATTGGGTAGGGGAGATTATATTATTGGGATCAAGATCTATCATGATATATCCAAGAGACTTCTCGGTCTAAGTTAAAGTACATACATTGATAAGATACTGAAGAGATTCATTATAGAACAATAAAAGAGAGTATTGTTACCAATATCACATTCCATTCATATTTCTAAGAAAATGTGCCCTAAAAAACTCAAGGAAATAAATATAATGGAAAGGATTCCATAGGAATCAATGATTGGGTAAATCATGTATGTTATTCTATGTACTATGATAGATGTCACTTATGCATTAAATGCGGTAGGAAGATATCAAACTAACCTAGGTGACTTTCATTGGATGGTAGTCAAGACTATCATTAAGTATCTGAGGTGTACTAATTATATAGTCCTGGTTTATAGAGGAGATGAGGAACTAGTAATCATAGGATATAAAGATTCTAGTTTCCAAACTGATCAAGATGACATGGAGTCATAAACATGATACATCTTCACATTTAATAGAGGTGTTGTGAGATGGAAGAGCTCAAAGTAGGTTGTGGTCACAAATTCTATAATAGAGTATGAGTATATTGAGAATTATGAGGCAGCTAAAGAAGTAGTGTGAATTAAAAAATTCATCCAAGATATTTACATGGTACCTAGAAGTAAAGATCCTATCACACTCTACTATGATAATACTGCAACAGTGGATCTCATAAAAGATCCAAGGTCACATCAGTAGATGAAGCACATAATTTAGAAGTATTATCTCCTGAGGGGTTTTTCTCAAAGAGTTGAGGTTGAAGAGATCAGTATTTACATGGAATACAATGTGGCATATCCCATGACTAAAGCCTTTACTAAACAGAAACATGATTATCATGTGAGGTCTAGCAGACTAAAATTTGTAGGTAGTTAGCTCTAGTCCAATTGGGAGTTTGATGGAGTTGGTGTCCAAGAACCAACTATTTGTACTTTTATTACATGTATATTTGATGTCTTGAATATTAATAAAACTTATTATTACATATTTATCATTGTTATTCATAACCCTAATGTAATAATTTCCTAGAGTATACATCACATTGAAAAAGTCATAAAATTTATCCTCTATGATGAGAACCTTGAAGTGCTATGATGATATTCTTAAATCATGTTCTATGGTTGGATAACGTACTCTGATTGGGAGCATAATATATAGACTATTAGGTGTGAGTATTCATAATCATTTTAGGCTTATTATTATGAAATCTTCACTTAGTAATCTCCAAGATGGGATATTATGAGAACAAAACCGCCAATAGGAATTCTGCATGTTTTGGTGTCATCAGATATTTCAATCTGCGAGCATGTGTAGTGGTCCTTAGACTTTAAGATTATCATTAATACATGTCATGACTCGCACAATTAGATTTTATGATGAAAACTATGATGACATATGTTCACAATGGGGTAGGGTACATTGGTTGCATCATAATTGATATGTCATAAATGGATAAGTCAAGGAAGGATTTTTCACTTCCATCTTTATAAAATTTGATATCTCAACCCTTTTATTAGAATATAACTACCACATTAAATTCCATGGTCATGGTGTAACAACATGTTTATTTCAGATAATCAAAGAAATAAGTATCAAGAATATAGTTTGGTGACATGGATGTGCAACATGTTTGACGAGACATTGAGACAAAGGGATTATATTACACAGTGAGTGTTTGTATGTAGTTTTCATCATTGCGACATTAAGTTCTTTATATTGGATTCCTTGACCCACTTTTAGATAGTAATCTTGTACTTTAGGTAAGCCCATATAATGGAAATGATAAATAATTCTAGAGGGTCACATACTAAGTGTAATAAATGATCTCGATTAAATTCTATTTGAATGTAATTAATTGAATAAATATCATTATCAAGACTAAGAGATAATTTTATTCATGTTTTTATTGATCTAAAATATTTATTGATGAATGAAATATTTAAAATAAATATTTATTTAGGTGTTTAATACATTCTAGAAGAGTTCAAATAGACCAAGACCACATCTACTAACAAATATTAATTAACAAGCATGTTAAATAATATTTTTTATTTCAAAAGTTGAAACGCACCACAAAATAATAATAATAATAATAATATTATGTGTCATGAGGTTTATTAAAGGTTATAATATTATTTAAGGGGAAACATGTAATTAAATAATTATTTTAACCTAAACTTAGACTCTATAAATAAATGGTTATGTATATTGTGCAGATAATAGATCGATGCAATTGAAATATAGAATTGTTGCATACAATGAATTATCTCTCAACCCCTCCTTCTTTCTCCCTCACAAGAACGAGAAATGCAACAAAGATTCTTTCAAGACAGAAGGACAAGTGAACAATACAAACAAAATAAGGAAAATTATTTTTTTCACTATCACCCATAGATTGATTGACATTACTTGGATATCAAAGGCGCATGTGGATCATCGTTAGAAGGATTCAATCCTTGGATCCTCATAGCATAACAAAGGCAATCTGAAAGGGTCATTTTAGATGATCAACATTCACATAAAAGAAATATCCAAAGCTCATGTATTCGTTTCTATAAATAATAAATAAATAAATTATAAATTAAAATCATAGGTTGGGGTTTCGAGAATAGAAATATTAAAATAAATTTTAATATATCATCCACCAATGCATGCTTCCACTATGATCGAAACCAACAAAAATCTTATGACAAAGTAGAATGGTATTTCCTTCGATTCATGATGAGTAAAATTGGTTTTTCCATAAATGGATTGAAATCATTATGTAATGTGTTACTTTGGTTTCTTTTAAGATCTATACTAATAGGGGCCTCACTTAGTGTTTTTCGCCATCTAGAGGACTTTGTGAGGGGGATAACATTTCCTTGTTCCTTGTTATTATGGAAGATGACATTTTATCTAATCTTCTTTATATGGTAGGTAGAAGAAATTTGGTTTATGGGGAAAGGGTTTTTCAGTAAGGCCCACACATTTCACACCTTTTTTTGGATGAAGACAATTTACTTTTCTAAAGGTCTACCCTGGAAGAATGTGATTCTATTTGTCAGGTTATCCATAGGTGTGAGGAGGCATATAGACTGTCAGTTAATATTATCAAATCTAAAATTTCCTATATATCAGGTGCTCCCCTAAGTATGAAGTATGGATTCCATAATTCATCTAGTATCCAGGTGATTGAGAATAATAATAAATATTTTGGTCTCCCCACTACTTTTGGATTCTCTAAAAAAGAAGTTTTATATGGTATTTTGGATTAGGTTGTAAAAAAATTCAAGGGTGGTCTATAAAAAGGGTTTCCAGAGATGGAAAGGAAATCCTTATATAAGTCACGGATCAATAAATCCCAACTTATGTTATGTACCTATTTAAACTCCCTGGGTTTATCATTGACAATCTGCACCCCTGAATTGAAAATTTCTATTGAGGCCTCATGTAATATCTCACCGCTCCTCATTGTCTTGAGAAGGTGGAAGGACATTACTTGGCCTTAAGTGACATCCCCAATGCACCAAAGGCTGACAATAAATGTCAAGGGTTTCAATATAAGTGGGGAATGATTTTCCCTTTAAGAAATAAAACAACCCAACCAAACATTCCATAACAAAACATCACTACCTGATGCATTATAAAAAGGTAAAACGACTTAAAGTAATAGCATTGATTTCAAAACAAAACTTCAATAGAATACCATAGAGTAAGATTACCAATATCAAAGTACACAGTGGAAGAAAAAACTAGTAAAACTTAAATAATATAAATACAATAACTCTAATATCCAACTCGAACTCCATGATAAGTTTGAATCACCACTAAAGAAGTGTCATGCTTTACCTTTACCTGTATCCTGATAAACAACATCTGCAAAATCAGCATAGTTCCATAACAGGGGTGAGTAATAAAAGTCATCAAAATTTTCCCCAAATTAATTCCCTACTAATGACACAAGGATAAAAAAAATTAGCACATTTATATAAAAAATATATATAAAAACCAATTAAAATAGTTCAACAGTTTATAAAAAATCCAAACAATTCCATAATAAAATAGTTTTCTCAAATAAACCAATTTCTAAGGAAAACAACTAAGCAATTCATTCCAACCATTTCAAGAATTCAATTAGAATTAACCATTACATTTCACATGGCCAGACACGCCCATACACACAATCTTGGTGTTACTATTGATGGTAGAACTTCAAGTTCATAACCCATCCCTTTGATGATGGTACTTCATGACCATTATCCATCCCATCTAAATCATGCTTAACCATTTAATCCAACCATATTCCAAAACCATATTTTCCAAACCATTTCAATAAAACTGTATTTTTATTGAAAATCATTTTTCATGTATCAACCCTAAATAACCATTTTAAAATCATCATTTTAAAATCAAGTTACCATTTTCACTTTCCAACAAAACACCCAATTTACACAATTATATAAATCGTCACCAAATAAGGTTTCCAAAAATTAATTACACAACAATTTCACAACCAATTTCAAGAAAAAAAATAAATTTGAATTTAATACTTCCAATTCTATCAAGAGGTGTTGAGAGTGAATCCACCTACATCAAGATTTATAGAGAAAGTGAAGAACGACACAAAAATACCAACACAACTGGGTTGAATCTCCAAAAACCTATCTTAGATCTCTTCCCATAACATAAAAAAATACAAATATAACCATTATTAGCATAAAATAGTATATATATATAGTGGAATAGATATAGGATTTTAAGGGACGGAAAACTACCACCAAAGGAGACTTACCAACTGAATTGGGCTTAAATGCACCAAGAAACATCTATAGATCACTTCCAATTAAATGGGGAGAGGTTCCACAACCTTAATAAGGGAGAAATATAGAGTTAGGGTCGATTTATAGAAAAAAAAGAGGGGTTAAAACTTAATCCCAACCTAGATCCACAATTTTAGGATCTATTTTTTAAACTATGCATGGTTAGTCCCATGGTTAGGCAAACGGTGCGCCAACCTCTACCTCGAGGAGGACCTCACACGGTTGGACCACATAGTTAGTCTAACTATGCACCGACCATGAAAAAGATCAATGTCCCACTTTTCATGGTTTATCCTTGGTGTTCACACAGTTTGGGAAAACTATGTGCCTAACCATGTGCCAACCCTTTAGCCCCTGTTTCACTATGCACAGTTTCCTGTAGGAGTTGCATGGTTTTCACTAACCATGCATCAACTGTTAACCTTTATAAAATCCACAAAAAAAATCAAAATTCTCTCAAACCCTCCCAAACTTCATCCAAACACTTTATATACATAAAAATCATAAGTTAAGGGTTACTTACTTGAAATCGGGGGTGCTAAATTCTCCCCACCATTGTACTTTCCATCCTCATAAAGTAGAAAACCACCATTTACCTAAAATATTTTGGGTCATTTCTCTACCATTTCCTTATCCCATTCCCAAGTCTCTTCCTGAATCTAACCATGTTTTCACAAAACTCACATTAGACCGATGCTTTTTTCACATAAGACTTTCTCTTGCCTATACACAATCAGCACCCAGATATGAACCAATGAAGCATCTGGATCTAGGTTAACATGATCCCATCAAATCACATGGTTAGGATTAAACCGATACTTTTTCAACTAAGATATGTGAAACACATTATTCACAACACTGAACCATGGTGAAAATGAAAACTGATATGTCACCTCACCAACCCATTCAAGTATCTCAAAAGGGTCTATGTATCATGGAGATAACTTGACCTGCTTCACAAAATGATGATGTCCAAACCTTGGAGAGATTATCAAGAACACATAATCAATCACCGCGAATGACAATGACCATAAATCATAATATGCATATGATTTTTGATGACTTTGTGTCATCTCCATCCATTTCCTGATCAAATGAATCTTCTCCATTGTTTCTTAGACAAGGCTCGGCCCAACCAGTGAAGTCTCACCTATTTCTACCCAAAAAAGTGGAGAATGAAAAGGAAGACCATACCATACTTTAAAAGGATCCATATATATCGAGGCTTGATAACTATTATTATATGAGAACTCACCTATAGTACTTTCTTCTCCCATGATCCACCAAAATACATTACACAAGACCAAAACATGTCTTCTAAAGTTTATATTGTCTGTATGGATTGTCTGTCTATCTGAGGATGATATTCCATACTTGTAGTAAATTGAGTTCCTAGGGATTTCTCTAAGGATTTATAGAAATGATACATAAACCTTGGATCTATTTTTAATACCACCTAAAACCGGTACGCCATGCCTCATTAACACTTCTTGAATATAGATTTTTGACAAGTCCTCCACCATATGAGATTCATGAATAGGGATAAAATAGTCCAACTTTGTGATCTGATCAACTATCACCCATATGGAATTGTATTTCTAAACTGTTATTAGGAGAATTGTTATAAAATCCATAGTTATCTGCTCCCATTTCTAAACAAGGATAGGTAAAGACTAAAACATACCTATTTTTGCTAATTTTATGCCTTAACCTGCTGACAAGTTAATAATCTTAAAACAAACTCATCCACCTTTATTTTCATACCAACCCACCAAAACTATGATTTCAACACCTTATACATATTTTTTATTCTAGGGTGAACAACCCATATCGAATGGTGGTAAGCATGAATAATTTGTTCCTAACACGCTATAGGTATGACTATCTGATTTCTAAACCACAACAATGAACCCTTATCCAGCTTCCATCCCTCAATGGTCTCCCCACCATTGAGTTTTTACCTCACAACTACACACTCTGAATCAAACATATGTGTCTCTTTAACTGACTCCACCAAATCAAGAATAAACAAAATAGGAAAGAAAACCACAAATTCACCTTAGTCTTCACATTCCAAGTGCATATCAGCTAGGGCTGACATAAACTTACACTGATCTGAAGCCTCTTTTTACAAATGAGCATATGAATTTCTGCTTAATGAATTTTCCATCAAATTTCCTTTACCCAGTGTATACATCAAGTTAGAGTCAAACATTTGTAGATAATCCATTAATCTTCTTTGTCTTAGATTCAAGTCTCTCTGTGATAAAATTTGTTTCAAGATCTTATGATATGTAAACACCATAAATTTCCCACCAAATAGGTAATAATGCCAAGTTTTCAAAGTTTGGACTATCATAGCTAACTTTAAATCATGTGTTGGGTAGTTCTTATCATGTAAAATTAATTATCTTAATCCATAATCAACAACATGATCTACCTACATGAGAAAACATCCCAACTTGATCCCAAAGCATCACAATAAACCATGTACCCTTATCCTGATTCCGGAAAAATCAATATCAGTGTTGATGTAAGGAAAACTTCAATCTCTTAAAAAGACTTAAGACATTCCTTGCTCTATTGGAATGGAACATTCTTACTTTTCAAAGTTTTCATAGGTGACTCTAGTTGTGAAAAATCACAAACAAATCATCAGTAATAATGAGCTAGACCAAGGAAACTGTGTATCTTGAATACATTCTTTGGAAGTTGCTAAGAGATAACCACCTATATCTTTTTAGGATCCATAGAGACACCTCTTTTAGAGATTACATGGCCAAGGAAATGTACCTCTTGTATCCAAAATAACACTTTTATAGTTTGCCATACAACCGATGATCCCTCAAGATTCCCAACATTGTCTCTAAGTGTTGCTCATGATTATCCCTTGTCCTTGAATACACCAATATGTCATCCAAAATCACCACCATAAAAGAATCTAGATATCTATGAAATATCCAATTCATCAATTCCATTAAGACCATTGGTGAATCTATAATACTGAAAGGTATTACAACATATTTATAATGGATATATCTACTCTTGAAAGCTATTTTCAAAATATCCTCCTGAACTCGTAATTAGTGGTATCCTGATCGTAAGTAAATTTTTGAGAACCATTGATATCCCCTCAATTTATCAAAAAATATCATAAATTCATGAAATTTAATAATGGTTCTTTATCATAGCATGGTTAATATTATGATAATTCACACACAATCAAAGAGTTTCATCTGCATTTTTCACAAACAAGACCGGTGATTCCCATGGAGACGTACTTTTCCAAATAAAACCTTTTCTTTCTATCTCTTAAAAATACAATTTTAATTATATTAATTCTTTTTCTGCCATCATATAATATGGAAGGGAAATAGGACTGGTCCTCAAAAAGATATCAATCATAAACCCCACTTCTCTTATGGGTGGAAACCCTAATAAATTTTTGGGAAAAACATCCAAAAACTGATCAAAAACCATTTTAAAACTTCTATTTTTGATGTCTACCATAGATTCTAAAGTCAAACTTTCCAAATGGTACAAGATCTTTCCCACTTTTGGTGCCAAAAATCCCATTGCACCTACCTTTGCATTCTATTATCCTCTAAAGAGATACTCGATGTCATCATCAGTCATAAAACTGAACCTTCTTGTATAAAATTTGATGTGATCCTTGAACATAGTCTACTGATGCATACCCAAGATTATGTCATATACATCCATCTCCAGTAGCAAGAAATTCCAAATCAAATCAGCTCCATCAACAGTTATAGAACATGTTCTACACATAAAGGCTCAAAATTCTCTTTGAACAAGAGGAGTTTGATGTTTTAACATAGAAGGCATCATCTCAACACTCAAACTGAGAAAATCAACACCATGAGAAGAAATAAAGGAATGAGATTCACCTGTGTCAAAAAAATCTTGCATAAGGGTGGAATTCAAAAGAATCATACCTCTCACCGTTGATGGTCTAAACTAATCATCCACAATCACCAACTCATCTTTGTATAATTTCTTGCTTATGGAACTTTGTTCTTTATTTTTGTGTTGAGATTTACCTTGATAAGGAGTCATGGTATTCCTAGAATCACTATTGCTAGATCTATTCTACTGAATAAAGGTATTCTTCTACCATTGTCCCATTAAATCATAAGACGCATGCGACACTGAAGAAATATCCCAAACACCCGACCTTGGAGCACTACGATAATAGCATCAAGGATGCCTCATCTGATTGTAATTGTGGAATACTCTAGGTAATTCCATACACCCTCACTTAATGTGGTACAAAGAAACACATTGGAAACATCCTAGTTTTCTCTTAGGTCTTAGAGGAATATTTACTAATCCAAGATGTATAAGGATAAAATTGTTTGTCAAAAAATTCATCAAAATCCTTCTATGAAAGTCCTTGGTCTAATTTATCCTGAAATGATAAATCCCACCACTGGAATACAAGATCCTCCTACATATATGTTTCCAACTTTCCTTTTAACTCTAATGGTGTACCAAGGAAATTGAAGATTTGATTCATCCTATTTAGTCACACCTTTCCTTTCTCTGGTTTCAAATCACCCCAAAAGATGGGTGGATTCTGCTTCTAGAACTGAACATAATGATCCACTTACCTTGGTTCATCCCTTATATTCTCTGTATACATAGATTGAAAAGCTTGGACTATACTCTAAACCATATATTAGTTCACATATGGATTGGTTGAAACCAAATTCTCAACAGCTTCCTCCGATTGGTTTCTAAGACGCCTACCGGGTGTCATTTTCTATACAGATAAAAAAAATCCATAAGTCTCACTCTTTATCAACTGAAGGATTAAAAATTTCAAATTCTAACACATCATACCATAACAACATTTTTTTCCAAAATTCAAACTTTCCATGTTCAACCATTTTTGAAAATTTTCAACGTACTTCTAAAAATAAAACGATTTTCAAAATACCACAACCATTTCATTCCTTTTCAAAATATCACATTTGAAAAAAAATTCAACATTTTTAAAAAATCAACATGTTTTCACCAACTCATAAATCATTACTCAGAATAAAATATGCACTCCTAGTGGGAAGTCATTTCTATATTGTATGTCATGCTTGTCTCATTGGATAAACCCATAACAACAAGAATTAAAATCCTATAAGTGTCTCTAAAACACTTATGTACCCAAGTCCCTAATTACTTGAAGTTCAGCATAAAAAGGTTAGCTATGTATTTTTATGATCTACATTTCAAGTCCCGACAATCCTACTCCTTTATACCATCCCAAATTATGGAATAAACCAAAATTAATGTCAACTCCAAGACTGATAGAACTGATGACCACTTGTTGGTTAAGGACCGAACAAGCTGGCGCCACTTGTTTCATACCGCCCCTCCTCATTGGCTTGAGAAAATAGAAGGACATTACTTGGCCTTAAGCGAAATCCCCAAGGTTCCAAAGGCTGATAATAAATTCCAAGGACTTCAATAAAAGTGGGGGATGATTTTCCCTTTAATAAATAAAAAACCCAACAAAATATGCCATAACAAAAGACCATTACCTGATCCATGATAAAAAGGTAAAACAACTTAAAGTAATACCATTGATGTCAAAACAAAACTACAATAGAGTACCACAATAAAAGACTACCAATATCAAAGTACACATTAGAAGAAAAAACTAATAAAACTTAGAGACTACAAAGACACCAACACTGAGCTCCAACTCCAACTCTATGTCAAGTATCATGAAGCACTACTAAAGAAGTGAAATATTTTACCTCTACCTGTATCCTGATAAACAACAACTAAAAAAGCACCAAAGTTCCAAAGCAGGGGTGAGTAATAAAATTCAATAGATTTTACCCAAATTACTTCCCTACTTACACCACTAGGATAGAATAAGTTAGCACATTTATATAAAAACAATTTATATAAAAACTAATTAAAAAGTTCAATGTTTATAACAAAGACGAATAATTCCACACTAAAATAGTTTTCTCAAATAAAACAATTTCCAATAAAAACAAATAAAAAGTCATTCCAAAAATTTCATGAATTCAATTGGCATTATCCATTCCATTTCACACA
Organism: Viscum album; assembly: GCA_963277665.1. Taxonomy (NCBI): domain Eukaryota; kingdom Viridiplantae; phylum Streptophyta; class Magnoliopsida; order Santalales; family Viscaceae; genus Viscum; species Viscum album. The sequence continues at coordinate 47,753,539 of OY728138.1, read as the reverse complement.
TTTAAACACACCCATATACACAATATTGACATTACCATTGATGGTGGAACTTCATATCCATAACTAGTCGCTTTGATGGTGGTACTTCACGACCATTATCCATCCCATACAACTCATGCTTAACCATTTAATCCAACCATATGCCAAAACCATATTTTCCAAAACCATTTTAATAAAACTATCTTTTTATTGAAAACCCCTTTCCATGCATCAAAACCAAATAACCATATTAAAATCAAGTAATCATTTTCAATTTCCACCAAAACACCTAATTTGCATAATTCCATAAACTATCACCAAAGAAGGTTTCCAATAATTAATTGCACAAAAAATTTAAAAACAATTTCAAGAAAAAAAAATCAATTTGAAATCAATTATTCTAGTTCTACCAAGAGGAGTCCAGATTGAAGCCACCTCCACCTTGGGATTTATGGTGATAACGAAGAACGACACAAAAACACCAAAGAAACTAGGTTGAATATCCAAAAACCCACCTTAGATATCTTCCCTTGACATCAACAAAGCCAAATCTAACCATGATTGGTATCAAAACCAATTTATATATCTATGGAAGAATAGATCTAGGATTTATAGGGAGATAAAGGAAGTAGATCTAAGAGAAACCATGGAAAACTACCACAAATGGAGACTTATCAGGGGAATCAGACTTCAACACACTAAGAAACGCATCTACATCGCTTCCAATTCAACAAGGAGAGATTCCATAGTCTTTAGGAGGAAAAAATCTCATGTTAGGGTAAATTTGAATAAAAAACTAGGGGTTAAAACTTAATCTTGACCTAGATCCACAATTTTAGGATCTAGTTTTTAAACCATGCATGGTTAGTTGCGCAGTTAGGAAAACTATATGATAACCATGTTCCAACCTCTACCTTAAGGAGGACCTCACACGATTGGCCCACAGGGTTAAACAAATTGTGCACCAACGATTAAAAATCTCTAAGTCCCACTTTTCATGGTTTAAAATTGACATTTTAGTTCAAATATTTTTTTGTATAATTATATTATCAAACATTATCTAAAATATTAAAAAATATCAATGGTTTCATTATCTTTGACACCTAACTCCCTCTCAAAAAATCATGATCATGGTATCAGTTGCTGAACAAACCACCACAACACAAGCAAAAGAATCCACCTATATAAAAAAATTCTTATGTTAATAATACTATAAAGAAATAAATTTAATATAAATATAAAAAATACATTAATAAAATTTTCATTTTAAATAAAAGGACACACTTGAAGTCATACTAGTCACAACATGCATCATATTGATGTGAAATTGATTTCTATATGTCACAAATGACTTAAGAATTGTTTTCCTAAAGTATCAAAACAATCCGAATGTGTTTGCTCATTTTTGAGTATTTCATGTGTTTCTTTCTTAAATGTCAATTTCAATTTAAAACATGCACTTTGATTCATACCAATCACATCATGTATTTATTTGACATGAGACTGATTCCTACACATCAAAAATGACTTATGAATCGTTATCCTAAAGTATCAAAATAATATGAGCGTGTTTTCTTAGTTTTCAGTGAGTGACACACATTTTTAACTAAATTGTAAATTTAAAATTGATAACAAACAATTTGAGTGATACAGGACATACCGTGAATCATATTAATATACAACCAATTCATACACATCACAAATGACTTATGGATACTTTTACTAAAGTATCAAAACAATAAGAATGTGTTTGCTCTATTTTGAGTATGTGACGTGAGTTTTGAACTAAAATATCAATTTTAAATAGAAGAACACACTTAGAGTCATACTGATCACACCTCACGTCATATTGATGTGAAATTGATTCCTAAATGTCACAAATAACTTAAAGATAATTTTTATAAAGTGTCAAAACAATTCGAATTTTTTTGGTCAGTTTTGAGTATATCACATGTCTTTTTTACTAAAACGTCAATTTAAACTGAAAACATGCACTTTGATTCATACTGGTCTCTTTGTGTGTCGGTTTGAAGTGAGACTGATTCCCACATATCACAAATGACTTATGAATTTTTATTCTAAAGTATCAATACAATCCAAGAATGTCTTCTCGATTTTTAGTGAGCGATACACAATTTTAACTAAATTGAAAATTTTAAACTGATAACAAACACTTTGAGTCATACTGAGCACACCGTGTATTGGATTGAGATGAGAATAAAACCTACATGTCACAAATGACTTATGTATTGTTTTCCTAAAGTATCAAAACAATCAGAATGTGTTTTCTTGGTTTTGAGTATGTCATGTGTGTATTGAACTAAAATGTCAATTTTAAATAAAATAACACACTTAGAGTCATACTGGTCACAGCGTGCATCAGGTTGATGTGTGGTTGATTCCTACATTTCATAAATAAATTAAGGATCATTTTCCTAAAGTATAAAAATAATCTCAATGTGTTTTCTTTCTTTTGATCAAGTCACATGTCTTATTTACTAAAATGTCAATTTAAACCGAAAACATGAACTTTGAGTCATAATGGTCACGTCGTGTGTTAGTTCTATATGAGACTGATTCCTAAACTTCACAATTGAATTATGAATCATTGACTTAAAGTATCAAGACAATCTGAGAATATTTTCTCAATTTTCAGTGAGTGACATATGTTTTTAACTAAATTGTCAATTTTAACCTGATAAAGGACACTTTGAGTCATACCAGACACATTGTGTATCAGATTGAGCTTCGAATAATTCCAAAATGTCACAAATAACTTATGGATCATTGTCTTAAAGTATCAAAACAATCAGAATGTGTTTTCTCTATTTTAAGTACATGACATGTGTTTTAAACTAAAATTTCAATTTTAAATAAAAAGACACAATTGGAGTCATATTGGTCATATTTTGTGTTAGATTGAAGCACGGTTGATTCCTACATGTCACAAATGACTTAAGGATCATTTTCTTAAAGTATCAAGACAATCTAAATGTGTTTTCTCAATTTTAAGTATGTCGTGTGTCTTTTTTACTAAAATGCCGTTTTAAACTGAAAATACTCACTTTGATTCATATCAGTCATACTGTACATAAAATTGAAGCACAATTGATTCCTACATGTCACAAATGACTTAAGAATCATTTTCTTAAAGTATCAAAACAATCTGAATGTGTTTTCTTTATTTTGAGTATGCCATGTGTCTTTTTTACTAAAATGTCAATTTAAACTGAAAACACACACTTTAAGTCATTCTAGTCACATATTGTGTCAGTTTTATGTGAGACTGATACCCACATGTCACAAATGACTTATGAATTGTTTTACTAAAGTATCAAGATAATCTGAGCATGTTTTCTTGATTTTTAGTGAGTGACACGCATTTTTAACTAAATTTTCAATTTTAAAATGATAACGGACACTTTGAATAATACCGGGAACATTGTGTACTAGACTTATGTTTGGGAGATTCATTCATATCATAAAATACTTATGGATCATTATCCTAAAGTATCAAAACAATTAGAATGTGTTTGCTCGATTTTGAGTATGTGATGTGTGTTTTGAACTAAAATGTCAATTTTAAATAAAAGTACACACATGAAGTCATACCGGTCACACCGTACATCAGATTGACACGTGATTGATTACTACATGTCACAAATTACTTAAGGATAATTTTCCTAAAGAATCAAAATAATATGAATATGTTTGTTTGGTTTTGAGTATGTTGCGTGTATTTTTTTACTAAAATATCAATTTAAAATGAAAACACACACTTTGAGTCATACCGGTCACATCTTGTGTCGGTTTGATGTGAGACTAATTTTTACACATCCCAAATTACTTATGAATCTTTTTTCTAAAGTATCAAGACAATCCAAGTGTGATTTCTTGATTTTTAGTGAGTGACACACTTTTTTAACTAAACCATCAATTTTAAACTCACAATGTACACTTTGAGTCATATCGGGCACACCATGTATCATATTGAGGTTTGAATCATTCCTACATGTCACAAATGACTTATGAATTATTTTTCTAATGTATAAAAACAATTTGAATGTTTTTTCTCAGTTTTGAGTATGCAACGTGTGTTTTGAACTAAAATGTCAATTTCAAATAAAAGGACACACTTGGAGTCATACCAGTCACACCATGCGTCAGATTGACGTGCAGTTGATTCCTACATGTCACAAATGACTTAAGGATCATTTTACTAAAGTATCAAAACAATAAAAATACATTTGGTCAGTTCTGAGTATGTCATATGTATTTTTTACTTAAATGTAAATTTAAACTAAAAACAGGTATTTTGGTTCATACTGGTCACATCATGTGTCAGTTTGATGTGAGATTGATTTCTACACCTCAAAAATGACTTATGAATCAATTTAATATTTTATCAAGACAATATGATTGTGTTTTCTTAGTTTTTAGGGAGTAACACATGTTTTTAACTAAATTGTCAATTTTAAACTAATAACGGACACTTTGAGTCATAGCAGACACACTGTGTATCAGATTGAGATGCTACTCATTACTCCACATCAAAAATGACTTGTGGATCATTTTTATAAATTATTAAAACAATTGGAATGTGTTTTCTTAGTTTTGAGTATGTGATGTGTGTTTTGAAGTAAAATGACAATTTTAAATAAAAGGAAACACTTGGAGTCATACCGGTCACATCGTGAATTGGATTGACATGTGGATGATTCCTACATGACATAAATTAATTAAGGATAATTTTCATAAAGTATCAAAATAATCTGATTGCACTTGCTCATTTTTGAGTATGTCACATGTCTGTTTTAATAAAATGTCAATTTAAACTGAAAACACACACTTTGGGTCATATCAGTCATATTTTGTGTTGGTTTGATGTAATACTAATTCTTACACATCGCAAATGAATTATGAATCATTTCTCTAAAGTATCAAGACAATTTGAGTGTGTTTTCTTGGTTTTCAGTGAGTGTCATGTTTTTAACTAAATTGATAATTTTAAACTGATAATAAGAAATTTGAATCATACATGACACACCATGTATCAGATTGATATGTGGATAATTCCTACATATCACAAATGACTTATGGATAATTTTTCTAAATTATCAAAATAATCAGAATTTGTTTGCTCAGCTTTGAGTATGTAACATGTGTTTTGAACTAAAATGTCGATTTTAAAAAAAAGATACACTTAGATTCATATTGGTAACAATATGAATCAAATTGACGTGAAGTTTATTTCTACATGCCAAAAATTACTTAAGGATCATTTTACTAAATTATGAAAACAATCTGAATGTGTTTGCTCAGTTTTGAGTATGTCACACATCTTATTTACTAAAATATCAATTTAAACTAAAAACACGCACTTTGAGTCATATCGATCACATCATGTGTTAGTTTGACATGAGACTAACTCCAACACATCAAAAATGACTTATGAATTGTTTTCCTAAAGTATCAAAACAATATGAGCGTGTTTTCTCAATTTTAAGTGAGTGACACATGTTTTTAATTAAATTGTCAATTTTAATGTGATAATAAACACTTTGAGTTATACTATGTACATTGTGTATCATATTGAGTTGCGGATGATTCGTACACGTCACAAATGAATTATGGATAATTGTCCTAAATTATCAAAGAAATCAAAATGTGCTTGCTCAATTTTGAGTATGTGGCGTGTGTTTTGAACTAAAATATCAATTTTAAATAATATGACACACTTAGAGTCATACCGGTCATACCGTACATTGGATTAATGTGTGGTTGATTCCTACATGTCACAAATTACTTAAGGATAATTTTTATAAAGTATCAAAATAATATGTATGTGTTTGCTTAGTTTTGAGTATGTCATGTGTCTTTTTTACTAAAATGTCAATTTAAACCGAAAACATGCACTTTGAGTCATACTGGTCACATCGTGTGTCAGTTTTACATGAGACTAATTCCTACATGTCATAAATGAATTATTAATCATTTTACTAACTTATAAATACAATCTGAGTGCATTTTCTCAGGTTTCATTGAGTGGCACACGTTTTTAACTAAATTGTCAATTTTAAAATTATACTGGACAGTTTGAGTCATATAGTGCACACTGTGTATCATATTATAGCGTGGTTGATTCCTACATGTCACAAATGACTTACGGATATTTTTCTTAAAGTATCAAAACAAACAAATTTTTTTTATTGATTTTGAGTATGTGATGTCAATTTTAAAAAAAAGGACACACTTGGTGTCATAATGGTCACACATTACGTCAGATTGACATGTGGTTGATTCTTACATGTCAAAAATTACTTAAGAATAATTTTCATAAAGTATCAAAACAATATGAAATCATTTTCTTAGTTTTGATTATTCCATGTGTGTTTTATACGAAAAATTTCAATTTAAACTCACAACACACACTTTGATTCATACCAGTCACATCATGTGTCGGTTTGACATGAGATTAATCCCTTTATGTCACAAATGACTTATAAATAATTTTCCTAAAGTATTAAGAATATCTAAGAAAATTTTCTTTGTTTATGGTGAGTGAAACATGTTTTTAACTAAATTATTGATTTTAAACTAATAACAGACACATTGAGTCATATCGGGCACATCGTGTATCAGATTAAGGTGCGCCTGATTCCTACATGTCAAAAATGACTTATGGGTCATTGTAAGTATCAAAATAATCAGAATGTGTTTGATTGGTTTTTAGTATGTGATGTGTGTTTTTAAATAAAATGATAATTTTAAATAAAAGGACACACTTCGAGCCATACCGGTCACACTATGTGTCAGATTTATGTGTGGTTGATTCTTACATGTCACAAATTACTTAAGGATCATTTTATTAAAGTATCAAAATAATACAAATGATTTTGATTAGTTTTGATAATTTCCTATGTACATTTTACTAGAATATCAATTTAAACTAAAAACACACACTTTGAGTCATACTGGTCACATCGTGTATTGGTTTGATTTGAGACTGGTTTCTACACATCACAAATGGGTTATAAATATTTATAGTAAATTATCAATAAAAACCGAGCATGTTTGATCATTTTTAGTGAGTGACACATGTTTTTAACTAAATTTTCAATTTTAAACTAATAATAGACACACTACTAGAAAATGGGGATATCCCCGCATATCTATACCCACAGTTTAGAGAAACCATGGGTATAGAGTTCCTAGAAATAGTTATACCCATAATTTTAAAAAACCTTTGGTACATGTTGAGCTATACCAATGGTTTTTCAAAAATTGTTGGTATAAATCCTTCACATATTAGGCTCCCTCACCCCTACTCATTTACAAGCCCTAATTTCTCCTCCCCTCCTATGAGCCTCAGCCTACCCCCTCTTCTCCTCAGGAAACACTACCCCTGACCAGCCCTTCTTCCTCCATTTTTGGCATTTTTTTTGCGATATTTGAGAGTTAATCGTTCCTTTCCTCATCTTATTTATTCTCCCCACACTTGAGCAATGGTTAGTTGTCTTCTCCAAAATTCTCCCCTAATTCAAGTATTTTTTATTCCAATATTCTTTAACATCAAATTAGTAAGTTTTGAATCCTTCTTCTCTTCTTCTGGCTATTATTTTCATTTTTATCTATGCATGTGATTCTAATGAAGCATGTTTTCATCCCTTATATAATAGTGTTTTTAAATTTATAGTCTAATAGAGATAAAATATAGTTTATTAAAGTCCTATAAGTACTGTTTTAATTATAAATTCTTTATTTTGAAAAGTATCCCATGGATTATTTTTAATTTAACTTAAAATTGATATTCTTTTGGTGGAATATTTTAGGGATTTAGATAGTTTTAGTGTCAAGAATAATATTTAAGCTAAATACAAGGGTTAATATTTGTTTTTATTATCCTTGATTTATGATATTTAATTATTCAAATTTAATTTTTAATATCATGAACCATGATTAAACTATTTATTGGATTGTTTTAACCCAAAAAGAAATAATTGTCCGATGATGTACATGATTATACTATTATAAGTAAATCTAGAATATTTATTTATCCATGAAGGTTTTTTCTTTAGGAATTTATTATTGTATTTATAGTACTTTTCAAGCATGTTTCTTAGATTTCATTATTATTATTTAGACATAAATTAATGATAAAATATTTTTTTCAAATAAATAAATATTTAGATTTCATATTTTTAATCATTTTAAAACATTTATTATGTATAAATATTTATAGAATCCTTTGGTAAATTCCATGAAATAATTTTATAAGTTAGAATGGAAATCTTGCTGGATCATATTCATTTTATGAAACATGGTTTCCATTTATAAGGTTTTACATAATAATTTAGTACTTTAAGAAAACTTTAATGGTATAAACCTTAGTTTCACCTATTTTGATTAACTATTGAGTATAACTTAGTTCTTTGTTAATAATTATTCCTTATTTAATTTACCATATATTGAGTAGTTATCCATTTATTTAAACTAAATGTTAAATGGATTAAAAACCATTTAACCACACTTTACCTTAATTAATAATTTTCATCAGTGGTGAAGTAATGGATGAGTTTCATAAAGTGGGATGGAATGGATTATTTGTTTAGTCATGATTGATCTTCCCCAAATTAAATACATCCTAAATTGAAATAGAACATCATGTAAAATATATTTTACTTATGTTTGAATAATATAAGTAATGTTAACGTTAAATAAAATCCTTTCATGAATAAATATTATCCTTAATTATGTTTTGAAATGTGAAGACCTCTCTGCATAAGAAATACAAATTTTTCTAATAGTATTCATTACTTGTTATTTATTCCAATACATGCACCTTGTTTGGATTTCTATGAGTATGCATTGGTTTTTTCTTAGGATATGCCTTGTTATTTGTTTGTATGGATAGTAGTATTCTATAATGGTCACTTGAATCATTCATTTTATTCAATTTGGTTTTCTATTAGTGTTTTTAATTTCCTATACACTATACTTTTAATTTGTCTTTGAATTTGGATATCGTTCTAGCATTATAGTTAGGGTAGTATAAATTTTCATGTTTGTTGCCCTATTATTAAGCATATAAAAGGGAATATGTTTCTTTGATAGATACCCAAATATGGTATCTTATCTAGTAATGAATAGGTTTTGAATAAAGGGATTGATATTTGTATACACTAACTCTATATGGGATAGGATCATGGTGATCTGAATCTACCCAATTTTTCCTTTCCCAATATGATGGGCTTAAAGGTGACTTAAATCCATATACACTTTCCCATTTCATATATCATACATCTTTGGGATTCCACATACTTTATTACATTTTGGATATATTTTTGTTATTTTAAAAATATTAGCTTCTATAATATTAAGATTGGATGATTATTTATATTTACATCAATTATGGTAGAATTTTCATGATATTATTATAACATGTTTTTTAGGTTTTGATGTTGGGTGACACATTATTGTAATTATTGAGTAAATTTTTTCCATTATAAAGACAAGTGTATTTAATTGGATTAATTTCATATTCAAAACATGGAAGTTTTAAAAACAATTGTTTCATAAAGACGTGTATTTAATTGGATTGTGTAATAGTATTGCTCATTCCATGTCTTATACTTTTTTTGGTTTGTTATTTGTAGGAATCACTTATAGCATATGTTGTGTCTCTTATTCTTTGTTTTTCTAGATAATAGCATGATTTGATTACTTTCATATTAAAATTGGTTTTAATGAATTTTTTAATTATGGTTTAGATTGTTGATTTGAATATAACGTTTTCCTTGTAATAGAATGAATAGAAGTTGGATGTATCATACCGATCATATTTCAATTGAGTTTCAAAATAATTTAGATATTTTTTTAGATTTTTCATTTAACAATACTTTACATGGAGGTCATATACAATTTTCGTGGTATAATTGTGTTGTAAGACCATGGTTAAGTTAGGAAAAGGTTATATACCATATAACAAAGGCTAGATTTTAAATAAACTATTATGTTTGGTATCACAATGGAGAGAAGAGAAAATATTCTATTATTTATGAATGGAAATAAAAAAGTGGTATAGAAAATTTGATATTTGATCGGTTTCCATTTATGAATAATCATGAGAGAGATAGTATTCCAATGTAAGAATACAATGATATCAATACACATGAGGAAAATAATGAAGATGATGATGTTGAGAGAGTGAAAAAATTAATGTATGATGATAGAAATCATGTATATCAAGAATGTAATAAAATGAAAAAGTTGGAATTTTTAATTCCATTATATCATAGAAACCCATGTATAGAATTTATAATACCTCCATTGATTATATTATTACCCTTTTAAAGGACTTGCTTCCTGATGGTGCAGATATTCCCTCAAATCATTATAGGGAAGGAAAGTGAACTAAGAAGCTTTGATTTTCTACTAATAAAATTCATGATTTTCAAGAATATTGCAGTTTATTTTGGGAGGAAATAATAGAACTTAATTACTATAAAGAATGTGGAACATCTTGATGGAAGGAAAATATAGATGGAAAACTATCTCGTGCACCACAGATAGTCATGTGGCACTTTATATTGATTCACATGTTTCAAAATCTATTAATGTCTGCAAAAATATCAACCAATATGTGATGAAATGATGATAAGAGAATTAAAGGTAATGATGAGTTGATTCATCCCGCATATATATTAGCATGAAGATCATTTGATGCACAACATCCCAATTTTTCAGTTGAGGTGAGTAATGTCAGGTTGGGTATATCCTGTGATGGTCTTAATCTGTTTGATTATATGATTACCGCTCATAGCATGCAGACAATTTTTATTCACCTTTATATTATTCCAATATGTATTTGTATGAAAAATATTTCACTTTATTGAGTATACTAATATTTATACCTTCTGATCCGGAAAATGATATAGATGTCTACTTGCAAATTTTAATAAGAGAGTTGAAGCAGCTTTAGGATATGGGTGTGTGCACATTTGATGCTTCTTCAAAAAAAAATATTTCAGATGTGTGCTGCCCTTATATGGACTATAAATTATTTCCCTGCTTATGCAATGATTTTTGGTTGAATCATGAAGGTAAAAATATTATGTCCTATTTGTATGAATAATACATGACTTAAAAGACTTAAATATCATCATAGTTTTAGTTTCATGGATAATAAAAAATTCTTTCCAGTGGATCGTCAATATAGGAAGAATAACTGTATGTTTGATAATATTGTTGACAATGAACAACCACCTCAACATCTTTCATTAAATTATGTGCTTAATGAATTGAAAGATTTAATTTTTTCACTAGGGAAAGGTCAGATGAAATCTAAAAAGGGGAAGAATGTTGACACTGAATCCACTTACAGTTGGAAAAAGAAAAGTATATTTGTTGAGTTTTTATATTGGTCTACCAATTTGTTACATAATTTTTTATATGTAATGGAAATTGATAAAAATATATGTGAAATGTTACTTTCAATTATTCTAAATATCAAGGGGAAGACCAGAGATGACTAACAATCTCACCAGGACTTGTTAGATCGGGGTATTCGACCAAAAATGCATCATGTGTGTATTGGTGAAAATGAATGGAAAGTTCCTTATGCTTATTATGTGATGAAAACTTTATATAAAAATCAATTTCTATTAGTATTTGAGAGTATTAAGGTTTCTTATGGCTATTCTAGCAACATATATAAATGAGTCAATATAAGGGAGTTGAAACTAAAATCCCTAAAAACTCATGATTATCACATCCTTATTCATGAATTGATTCTAATAGAAATATGAAATTTACTATCAATAATGTAAGGTTAAAGGTGATTCAATTGTGACATTTTTAGAGACCTTTGTGCTAAAATCTTATCAAAGTCTTTCTTGATAAAAATGTAGTAATAGGTGCCATTAATTTTCTATGAGTTGCAAAAAAATTCCTCCATCATTTTTCACTTGCATGCTGCATTTAATAGTTTATATTCCAATTGAAACACTTCTTGGGGAACCCATTTATTTTTTGTGTATCCTACTGAAATAAATATGTGCAGAATGAAATTTTATGTCTGAAACAATAATCATTCAGAAGGTTCCATTATGAGAGGTTATCTAGATCAAGAATGTATGGATTTTTTTCAATGTATTTGTATAATGTGAGCACATGACATAACTGGACAATGAGAAATGAAGATGATCATTATGGAAAAATTTATACCTCATTTCCATCTCTTCCCCAAATTGGAGGAATTCTTGTGTCATATACATTGGCTACATTGAGCCTTGAAGAGTGGTATATGTCAAATCACACAATTTTGTTTAAATGTGGTTTTTCAGTGACTATATAAAGTAAGTAATTTGAATATTTATATTTTATATTATACTATTTAATTTCATATGTACATTAAACTTTTGTTATCATTTTATATAGGGAACATAAACAAATTATAAGTAGACTTCATCGATTATTGCCTTTGAGAAAAAGAGGGGCTTTTCATAGCAAAGAGTTTCTTGCTTGGTTGAAATAAATGGTATGACCATTACTTTAATTAACTTAAAATATAGATATCCATTTAATTGTATTATTAATATATATTTTGGGTATTGAGATTACTTATTAAATATATATATCAAGAATTAAGAGTGCTGAATTTTGGTCATAATTCTTTGGTTCATGAATGCAAATCTTTAATAATCAATGGGTATAAATTTTTTACAACTGATTGAGTGGTGAAAATGGGAACAAAACGTGATGGAATTATGTTAAATTCCACAACAGACTACTATGATAGTGCATCATATAGTAGGTATTTATATATAAATTTGTCTTATTATGGAATTTTTAAGAAAATATTATTATTGGATTAATACTATCATGGTCGAATCACTATGGTGAAATGTAAATAGTTTTATTCAATAATGCAACATGGTACATTTATTGATGATTATGGATTCATATTTATTAAAATGAATCAATTACTAGCTACCGATGAACCATATATTTTGGAATCAATGAAAAAACAAGTATTTTATGTGAAATATCATATGAGACCTAATTATAGTGTTATTATTGAAGCAATCCCAAGACATATTTTTCATGATGGTGGGGATGAAATTGGCACCATTAACACCCCATTAGTGTTGAACAAAATATTGTATTTGATTACTCAAATTTTAGCATTGTGGTAATTGATGTTGAACCTAAAGTAGTGGTGGGTAATATATAGAAGCAACCATATATTTCCACAGTTCATTTAGTTTACCTTGACATGGGCTTCTCAGGTTGGTACTACTATAATTACTTTAAGTTAGTTTCAGTTTGGAATGATATGTTTGTTTTAGTATTGTTTGTTTTCATTTAATTTAATTATATTTATTTCACTTTAGAAAACTAGGTTTAAAATAGGTTTTTAAAAAATTTATGACTTGGTTTTAAATTATAGTTGTTAAATCATGTTATGGCATTGTTTATGAGTTATTTGAATTTTAAGTTGCATGCAGAATTTTTTAAAACAATTTATAAAAATTGTATATTTCATCCATATGCAGATTATTAAAGATATTGAAGAAGTTCAAAGGAAGAAATTATTTGATAATGATTGAAGGATGTGTGATCTATGATTTCCTTCTCCAGTTACCTTAGTGAGTATAATAATTGTAATATTTTTCATCTTCTTGATATTTAATGTCATGTTATTATTCTTTATCAAATTTTTTTAGGGACATACTATTGGAGAAAATTTGACTTATACTCAACCTGATAGTATGGGTCTGAGCGGGGGCACTCCTAGAGCTATATGAAGCACCCATTGTACTCGTTCAGACCATAAACCATCAAAAGACACCCCATCTACCACACATTTTTATCATCCACTTAATCCTCTAGGGATGTTTCCACACATTCCTTCATCATCATTATCTTATTTGGCCTCTTCTTCTCATACCATGTCTACACCGCCTCTAGGTATATTCCCACTTATTAAATATCCATATCTTATGATGTTTCATCACCCCTGTTATCCTTATCATACCATGTCTACTCCGCCTCCATTTCCTAATATCCATCCAAGATTTTATGATTTTATTCCTTCATCTTCCACTCTAGTGCATGCAGATAACCCGTTGAATGCATTGCAACAGGCTTATCCTTTAGTGGATTCCCATCCAAGACATACCACATATCCATTAGAGCTTAATGAGTAGCCTACATCAAGTTTTTTTATAAGTACATCAAATTATATCACATCATTTTTTTTAATGTTGTAGTGTGAATTAATTCTTTTTTTTCCTTTGATCTATTCAGTGGGATCTTCTAATAGGTGACATGGGCATGCCTGTAAGTGTGAATCTTGGAATCACCAAACAAAAATAATGGTGGATTGCAATGAAAACAATCAGATGATAGGTAAAAATTATAGACAATGTAGAATTTTAATGGGAACTTTATCCAAGTACAATGATATCATTTCGGTGCAGCCAGCCTCATAGAGACATATCTATAATAAAATAAAAGAGAAATCATTGTTGGAGATATGGGTAAGAAAATTTATTAAATTGATATCTATATTATTTTTATATTTATATAAATTAACATGTTCATTATAGCATCATTTTAACTTTCTCGAGGATGAAGCTACTAAGGTCACACAGTTGATGGATCTTAGGGAGTTCTGATGATCATATAAGAACGAGTTATATGTTGGTTGGAAAAGTATAGAACCTCCCATTGATTCCTCAAAGGATGCCGCTGTTCTCTCCGGGTGCTCTTGCGCTCCCTCAGTTAGGGTTCTTCCGCCCGAGCTCGCTATTAGCGACACTGGTTTCTTTTTCTTCATTTTTATTTGTTGGATTGTGCTTTGACCCTGGATCATTGTTTCGTTTCTAGTTTCCTTTCAATTTGAGTCCTTTTCATCACTGAATTCCTTCCCCTTTCCATTTTGACTCGATCCCCATGTGTTCTTGTTCCTCTGTTCCCTCCCGACTATGCAATTCGACCTTCCTGCATCTACCGGCTTCGTTCTCCCTGTCCCATTCCAGATCTAAAGGAAATCACTTGGTGGAGGCCTCGTTTCTAGGTATTTCAAGTGATGTTTCTGGTGGTCCTCTCATGACTGGGTACCGGTCCTTCCAGCCCATAGCGGCGTTGTTCTGGTCCCCTGGCCTGTGCATTGATCAGATGCTTTGTTGGGATCGTGGCTTCGAGAAGGAAATGTAGGTGTGAGTGCTTATGGGTTTTGTTCATTAGGATGCTGGTGGTTCCCTTCTGGTTTTTCTTCGTGTTTTTAGTGGTTGTTCAGTGGTAGATTGTGGTGGTTTGACTCTCACGGCGGTGTCTCTTGGAGTCTAATGGCTGTGGTGGTATCGGGATGTCTGGATATCTGCTTCATGATGGTTTCCCACTCCTTCGCTTTGATGTTGAGATGAAGTCACTAACGACGGTGCCCGCGGTGGTTCCGATGGTAGAGTTTGCTGGTCACGGTGATGATTGCTGCTAGGTGTCAATGCTTTTACTCTGATCTGGCATCAAAATCCCAACACTCTTCTCCTGGTCAGATTTGAGTGGTGGTTTTTATGGTGTTTGGGGATGTGTAGTTCGAGCGATCGTCTGCGTTTTAGAAATGTCGCTAGCGGTGGCTTCGTCTCTGACATTGGATTCCTACTACGGTTGATCCTTGTGGTATTGGTGTAATTTTGGACCTTCTTCGACTGGTTGGTTGTGTTCTTGTTTTTTCATGGTGTAGTTTCGACGACAACGATGATGAATGGCGATAGGAAGTGATGACGACGATGATGGATGGCGGTAGGAAGTGACGGGGCGCATGAAGCGGGATGGAACGTTTCCAGAGATTGGTGTTGTTTCGGTTTGAAATTTGGAATTTGAAATCTGAAAAAATTGGGCGCGGTTCTTTGGTTTTTACAATGGAGGATTATGACTTTTTATCTGTTTGGATTTGTGTTGGGTTTACACTTACCTTTAAAAGTGTCATTTGAAAATATAAAAAGATGTATTGTGGTTGGAAAAGTATAGTCGGTTCTGATTTAGAGGGTGTACCAATATTCCCTGACTATCCAACAACACAATTTTAAGAAATAATCACATATTGGAAGAGTAATGAGTTTAAGTAATTCTTAATCTTTAATGGTTTTCATTGAAAATTTAATTATTATTAATTGTATTGATTTTTTTTAGGATGCATCGGAAAAAAACAAAATGAACAAAGATTCTATGACTTATTTTCTTAATTTAGGGCACATTATAATTTCCAATCATGAGAGGCACCAAATACTTTAATATGAATATAAATAATATCTATATTTATAAGGTTATAAATTCCCCTCTAATGGACAAATGGAAAAATGGAGAAAATTTCCAAATGGTCAAATGACCAATAGGAAAAAATTTCAAATGGACAAATGGTGAAATGGAAAAACAGAAAAATGGTCAATTGGCCAAACAGCCAAAATTAACAAGTGACCGAATAACCAAATAACATAAAAAAATAAAATTGGCATGAAATGAACATACAAGAGGAATCCATATCATACCCAAGTTTAGTATGATAATTAGTATATATTTATCATGTTGTGCTACAAGTATTAAATTTCCAATTAAATGTATATTTAGATGCTTCTTTATTTTATGTATTTTTTCAACAACTAAAATTTTAATTCATGCTTGGTTTATCAATTTTATATTATTCAATAATGTACTATTATAGTAATCAATGTCATTTGTAGTAAGATGCATTGGGCATCAAAGTTTGTGTGCCTAGAGAAAAATTATTTTTCTTGATTAGAATGAAAACGGATGGAAGTGTTGTAAATGCACAAACATAAGAAAATATTGTAAGTATTTTTATTGTTATTTCAAATTTTTATAAGTATTTCATAATTAAATATCTTGCTTATATCTTCAATGGTGTTCCTTGGAGGCCCTAAATGAGAAAGAAGATGAAAACTTCAAGCTAAATGATCATTTGAGTTAAATACTAAGTTAGGATCACTAGGGGAGATTCTGATGTCAACCTAGAAAAAATATCATCCCCACTACGTATTGGCCCTCATCAGGTGCCTTTAAAATATGCAGGATCAACATTTCATTTTTTTTCACAATGTGCATTTCAATTTTTAAAATCATGCCTAAATTTTAATACAATTCCACCGAATTTTTTTCTATGTACTATATATAAACCCATATTATATTTCTTTCAACATTTTTGACCTCTTCAATCCAATCAAATTTTCATTGCTTCTTCAATTGATGATTTTAACATGTTATCTATTCTAATGATGTAATTTATTTATGATTATTTTCCTTCATCGCTACACATCTTGAAATGTTTTATTATAATGATGAAGCCTTCTTTCGATCAAGTTATGAAGATAAAACATCTGAATGAAATTTACCAACTGAGGTGAAAAATTCATTATCGATCACCATTTTCATTGAATCATTAGTTATTCCATAAAAATAAGTGAAATGATGATAAACAACATATCAATTCAAAGGAAACTACTAAAATCATTGAAATAAGTTTGAAGCTTTAAGTTTTTTTCATTTGGTGTCTGTAATTTTCAGTTCATGTTTCTCATGTTTTTTTAAATGATTTGTATCTATTGAAACTTAGATAAGTCCAACTTCTGATGGCTATAAATTTTGATTCATAACTCCATTTTAGTTCCACAACCAGTTAAACTGAAGCTTGGGAAATGAACTAAATCTTGGTAAACATATTTAAAGTAATTTTTTTAAAAACCAATGTAAAAAATAAACTTTTAACATCATTTCCTTACAAAACTGATATTAAAAGTATTCTATGAGGACTGTTATCATCGATTTTTCATGAATCAATGTTAAAATTAGATTTTTAACATTGTTTACTAAATAACTACCATATAAAGGATTCCATGAGAAATTTTAACATTAGTTTATATCAAAAATAGAAATTAAAAACCTTATCAAATTAGACTTTTGACATCTATTTTCTAAAAAAATGATGTCAAAAGGTCAACCTTTTTCCTTTTGACATCATTATATAGAAAACAACAATGAAAGTCCCACTTTTAACATTGGAGGAAAAAACATCATTTAAAAGCCAATGTTAAAATTACAAAAAAAAATGACATGAAAACAGATTTTTCTAATTATCGTGGGACTGATTCCTACACATCATAAATAACTTATGAATTACTCTCCAAAAATATCAAGAAAAATCGAGAACATTTTCTCAGTTTTCATAGAGTTACAGAAGTTTTTAACTAAATTGTCAATTTTAAACTGATAACAGAAACTTTGAGTCATACCGAGCACACTGTGTATTAGATTGAGGTAAAGCTGATTCCTACACATAAAAAATTACTTATGGATAGTTTTCATAAAGTATCAAAATAATAAAAATGTGTTAGCTCAATTTTTAGTATGTGACATGTTTTTTTAAATAAAATTTCAATTTAAAATAAAAGGAAACACTTCGAGTCATACTGGTCACACCGTGTATCAGATTGACATGTGGTTGATTCCTACATGTCACAAATGACTTGAATACCATTTTCCTAATGTATCAAAATAATACAAATTTTTTTCTTAGTTTTGAGTATGTCACATTTATTTTTTACTAAAATATCAATTTAAACTGAAAACATCCACTTTGAGTCATATCGGTCACATCGAGTATTGGTTTGATGTGATATTGATTCCTATATGTAACAAATGACTTATGAATCATTCTACTAAATTATCAAGACAACCTGATCATGTTTTCTCAGTTTTTAGTGAGTGACACAAATTTTTAAATAAATTATCAATTTTAAACTGATAATGGGAACTTTGAGTCATACCAGCCACATCATGTATTAGATTGAGGTACGATTTATTCTTAAATGTCAAAATGACTCACAGATAATTTCTCTAAAGTATCAAACAATCAGAATATTTTTTCTCGGTTTTGAGTATGTGACGTGTTCTTTGAACTAAAATGTCAATTTTTAATAAAAGAGCACACTTAGAGTCATACCAGTCACATCGTGTGTTTGATTGAAATGCGGTTGATTTATAAATGTCAAAAATGAATTAATAATCACTTTAATAAAGTATTAAAATAATCTAAATGAATTTTCTTGGTTTTGAGTTTGTCACATGTCTTTTTTACTAAAATGTCAATTTAAACTGAAAAACACTCGTTTTGAGTTATACTGGTCACATCATGTGTCAGTTTGATGTGATACTGATTCCTACACATCAAAAATGACTTATAAACCATTTTCCTAAAGTATTAAGACAATATTAGTGAGTTTTATTGGTTTTTAGTGAGTGACGCACTTTTTTAACTAAATTATCAATTTTAAACTAATAACAGACACTTTGAGTAATACTGGGCACACCATGTATCATATTAATGTGTGACTAATTCTTACACATCAAAAATGAATTATGGATTTTTTACTAAAGTAGAAAAACAATCGGAATCCATTTTATCATTTTTGAGTCTGTGACATGTGTTTTGAACTGAAATGTCAATTCTAAATAAAAGGACAAAATGCGAGTCATACTGGCCACACAGTGTGTCATATTGATGCGAGGTTTATTCATACATATTAAAAATGAATTAAGGATCGTTTTCCTAAAGTTTCAAAACAATCTAAATACGTTTAATGATTTTTTATTATATCACATGTCTTTTTTACTAAAATAAAAATTTAAATTGAAAGCACACACTTTAAGTCATACTGGTCACATCATGTGTCAGTTTTATGTGAGACTGATTCCTACACATAAAAAATAACTTAAAATTGTTTTCCTAAATTATATATACAATCGAAGCATTTTTTTTCTCCATTTTAATTGTGTGACACACATTTTTAATTAAATTGTCATTTTTAAACTGATAGCAGACACTTTGAGTCATGTCAGGAACATCGTGCATTGTATTGAGGTGTGGTTGATTCATACACATCACAAATGAATTATGGATCATTTTACTAAAGTATCAAAATAATTAGAATGTGATTTCTCAATTTTGAGTATGTGATATGTATTTTGAACTAAAAAGACAATTTTAAATAAAAGGACACACTTCGAGTCATAATAGTCACACCATGCATCAGATTGACATGCAGTTGATTCTTAGATGTTTCAAATGACTTAAGAATATTTTTCCCAAAGTATCAAAATAATATGAAGGAGTTTTCTTGGTTTGGAGTATGCCATGTATCTTTTTTACAAAAATTTCAATTTAAACTGAAAACATGAACTTTGAGTCATACTGGTCACATCATGTGTCAGTTTGATGTGATACTGGTTCCTACACAACACAAATGACTTATGAATCATTTTCCTAAAGTATCAAGACAATCTGATCATGTTTTCTTGTTTTTTAGTGAGTGACATGTGATTTTAACTAAATTTTAAATTTTAAACTCATAATGGACACTTTGAGTCTTACCAGACACATCATGTATCAAATTGATGTGTGGTTGATTCCTACATATCAAAAATAACTTATGGATCATTTCCTAAAGTATTAAAAAAAATAGGGTTGTGTTTTCTTGATTTTGAGTATGTAGCAATGTTTTGAACGAAAATTTCAATTTTAAATAAAAAGAAACACTTGGGTCCATACCAGTCACACCATGCATTATATTGACGTGAAATTTATTCCTATATGTCACAAATAACATAAGGATCATTTTAATAAATTATAAAAATAATCTAAATAAGTTTTCTCAGTTTTTTGTATGTCAGATAACTTTTTTACTAAAATTTCAATTTAAACTGAAAACACACACTTTGATTCATATTGGTCACATCATGTGTTGGTTTGATGTGAGACTAATTTCTACATGTCAAAAAGGACTTATGAATCATTTTACTAAATTATCAAGATAATATGAGAATGTTTTCTCTATTTTCAGTGAGTGACACATGTTTTTAACAAAATTATCAATTTTAAATTGATAACATACACTTTGAGTCATACCAAGCACATCATGTATCATATTGAGGTTAGACTAATTCCTACACATCATAAATGACTTATGGACAATTTTCCTAAAGTATAAAAATAATCACAATGTGTTTGATTAGTTTTGAGTATGTGACATGTGTTTTGAACTAAAATTTCAATTTTAAATAAAAATAAACACTTGGAGTAATATCAGTTACATTGTGCATCATATTGACATGTGGTTTATTCCTATATGTCACAAATGAATTGAGGATCATTTAACTAAAGTATCAAAACAATATGAATGCATTTTCTCAGTTTTGAATATCTCATGTGTTTTTTTTACTTAAATTCCAATTTAAACTAAAAACACGTACATTGAGTCATATTGGTCACATCGTGTGTCGGTTTGACATGAGACTGGTTTCTACAAGTAAAAACTACTTTAATAATCATTTTCCTAAAGTATCAAGAAAATATAAGCATGTTAGTGAAATATGTTTTTAACTAAATTGTCAATTTTAAAGTGATAATGGACACTTTGAGTCATACCGAGCACAATGTATATCACACTAAGGTGTAGTTGATTTTTACACATCACAAATGACTTATGGATCATTGTCCTAAATTATAAAATCAATTAGAATGTTTTTGCTCAGTTTTGAGTATGTGACTTATGTTTTGAACTAAAATGTGAATTTTAAATAAAAGGACACAGTTGGAGTCTTACTGGTCACACCATGCATCAGATTGATGTGAAGTTAATTCCTACATGTCACAAATGACCTAATGATTTTTTTCCTAAAGTATCAAAACAATATAAACATGTTTTATTAGTTTTTAGTATCTTGCATGTCTTTTTTACTAAAATATCAATTTAAACTCAAAACATGCACTTTGAGTCATATAAATCACATTGTGTGTCAATTTAATGTGAGAATGATTCATGTACATCAAAAATGAATTATGAATCAATTTGATAAATTTCAAGATAATATGATCACGTTTTCTTTGTTTTCAATGAGTGGCACATGTTTTTAATTAAATTGACAATTTTAAACTGATAACGGACACTTTGAATCATTCCAAGCACACCATTTATTAGATTGAGTTGAGGATGATTCCTATACATCAAAAATGACTTATAAAACATTTTAATAAAGTATAAAAACAATCATAATATATTTTCTTGGTTTTGAGTATATGACATGTGTTTTGAACTAAACTGTCAATTTTAAATTAAAGGACACACTTGGAGTCATACCGATCACACCATGTGTTGGATTGATGTGAGGTTGATTCCTACACGCCACAAATGAATTAAAGATCATTTTACTAAAGTACCAAAATAATATGAATGAGTTTTATCAGTTTTGAGTATGTCATGTGTTTGCTTTACTAAAATGTAAATTTAAACTGAAAAATTCACATTGAGTCATATCAGACACATCATGTGTCGATTTGAAGTGGGACTATTTCTTACACATAAAAAATGAATTATAAATTATTTTCCTAAAGTATCAAGATAATCTGAGCGCGTTTTATCGGTTTTTAGTGAGTGACTCATGTTTTTAAATAAATTGTTAATTTTAAATTGACAACGAACACTTTGAATAATATCGGACACACCGTGTATATCATTGAGGTGTAAATAATTTCTACATATCACAGGTAACTTATGGATAGTTTTCCTAAAGTACCAAAACAATCATAATTCTTTTTCTCAGTTTTAAGTATGTGACGTGTGTTTTGAACTAAAATGTCAATTTTAAATAAAAAGACACACTTGGAGTCATACCAATCACACCATGAAACAGATTGACATGTGATTGATTCCTACATGTCATAAATGACTTAAGTATCATTTTCCTAAAGTATCAAAAAATGTGATTTCTAAATTTTGAGTATGTCATGTGTCTTTTTAACTAAAATGTCAATTTAAACCGAAAACACGGACTTTTAGTCATACCGATCACAACATGTATTGGTTTGATGTGAGATTAAGTCATACACATCAAAAATCATTTATGAATCATTTTCATAATGTACAAAGACAACCCAAGCGTGTTTTCTTAGTTTTAAGTAATACGTGTTTCTAAATAAATTGTCAATTTTAAAATGATAAAAGAAACTTTGAGTCATACCGGCCACATAGTGTATCGAATTGAGGTACGACTGATTCCTACACATCACAAATGACTTATTTATAATTTTATTAAAGTATCAAAACAATCAGAATGTGTTTTATTGGTTTTGAGTATGAAGCATGTGTTTTGAACTAAAATGTAAATTTTAAATAAAAGGACACACTTTAAGTCATATTGATCACACCATACATTTGATTTATGTGCAGTTTATTCCTACATATAAAAAATGACTTAAGGAATATTTTTATAAAGTATCAACATAATATGAATTCATTTACTCAGTTTTGAGTATGCCATATGTCTTTTTTACAAAAACAAATCAATTTAAACTGAAAACACACACTTTCAATCATATCAGTCACATCGTATGTCATTTTGATGTGAAAATAATTATTACACATAAAAAAATAATTAAAAACATTTTAATAAAGTATAAAGAAAATCTGAGTGAATTTTCTTGGTTTCCAGTGAGTGACACACATTTTTAACTAAATTATAAATTTTAAACTGATAACAAACACTTTGAGTCATACTGGACACACCATGTATCAATTGAGGTGTAGATTATTCCTATACATCGAAAATGATTTATGGATCATTGTACTAAAGTATTAAAACAATCAGAATGTGTTGTCTTGATTTTGAGTATGTGACGTTTGTTTTGAATTAAAATTTCAATTTTAAATAAAAGGACACACTTAGAATCATATTGGTCACACCATGAATTGGATTGATGTTATATTGATTCCTATATGTCAAAAATGAATTAAGGATAGTTTTCCTAAAATATAAAAACAATACGATTACGTTTTATTCATTTTGAGTATGTCATAAGTCATTTTTACTAAAATGTCAATTTAAACTAAAAACACACAATTTGAGTCATACCTATCACATCATGTGTTAGTTTGACATGAGACTAATTACTACATGTCAAAAATGAATAATGAATCATTTTCCTAAAATATCAACATGATCTAAGCATTTTTTTCTTGATTTTTAGTGAGTGACATGCGTTTTTAAATAAATTTCCAATTTCAAAATGATAACAGACACTTTGAGTAATATCAGGAACACTGTGTATTGTACTGAGGTTTGATTGATTCCTACACATCAATAATGACTTATAGATCATTTTCCTAAAATATCAAAACAATTGGAATGCATTTGATTAGTTTTGAGTATGTGATGTATGTTTTGAACTAAAATGTCGATTTTAAATAAAAGGACACACTTGGAGTCATACCGGTAACACCATGCATCAAATTGATGTGTGGTTGATTTCTACATGTTAAAAATGACTTAAGGGTTGTTTTAATAGAGTATAAAAACAAAATAAATGAGTTTTATCAATTTTTATTATGTCATATTTCTTTGTTACTAAAATGTCTATTTAAACTGAAAACACGCACTTTGAGTCATACTGGTCACATCGTTTTTTGGTTTATTGTGAGACTAGTTCATATATGTCAAAAATGACTTATAAATAGTTTTCATAAAGTATAAAGACATTATGATCACTTTTTAGTGAGTGCAACACATTTTTATCTAAATTGTCGATTTTAAACTGATAACTGACACTTTAAGTCATATCAAGTACACTGTGTATTAGATTAAGGTGCAGATGATTCCTACACATCAAAACTGACTAATGGATCATTTTACTAAAGTATCAAAATAATTTGAATGTGTTTTATCAGTTTTGAGTATGTGATGTTTGTTTTGACCTAAATGTCAATTTTAAATAAAAGAACACACATGGAGTCACATCAGTCACACCGCGCATCGAATTGATATGAGGTTGATTCCTACATGTCACAAATGAAATAACTATTGTTTTCTTAAAGTATCAAAATAATTTGAATCTATTTGCTCAGTTTTGAGTATGTTACGTGTCTTTTTTACTATAATGTCAATTTAAACTGAAAACATGCACTTTGAGTCATACCGGTTATATCATGCGTTATTTTGATGTGAGGCTGATTCTTACACATCAAAAATCACTTATGAATCATTTTCATAAATTATCAAGATAATTTGAGTAGTTATTCTTGGTTTTTAGTGAGTGACACATGTTTTTAACTAAATTGTCAATTTTAAAGAGATAACAGACAATTTGAGTCATACTGGGCACACCGTGTATCAGATTGAAGTATGAATGATTTATACACATCAAAAATTACACATGGGATGTATTAATAAAGTATCAAAACAATTATAATGTGTTTTATCATATTTTAGTATGTGATGTGTATTTTGAACTAAAACATCAAATTTAAATAAAAGGATAGGTTTGGAGTCATATCGGTCACACCATGCATTAGATTGACGTTTGATTGATTCCTATATGTCAAAAATGACCTAAGGATCTATTTCATAAAGTATTAAAATGATTGGAATGAATTTTATTATTTTTGAGTATGTCACATGTCTTTTTTACTAAAATGACAATTTGAACTGAAAGCGCGCACTTTGAGTCATATCGGTCACATAATGTATAGGTTTTATGTGATTCTAATTCATACACATAAAAAATGACTTATGAATCATTTTCTTAAATTATCAAGACAATCTGAGTGAATTTTCTTAGTTTTTAGTGAGTGACATGTGTTTTTAACTAAATTGTCAATTTTAAACTAATAACGGAAACTTTGAGTCATTCCGGGCACATTGTGTATCAGATTCTAGTGTGGATGGTTACTACACATCAAAAATTACTTATGGATCATTTTAAGAAATTATCAAAACAATACAAATTCATTTTCTTAGTTTTGAGTATGTGACGTATGTTTTGAATTAAAATGTCAATTTTAAATAAAAGGACACACTTTGAGTCATACTAGTCACAACATGCGTCAGGTTGATGTTTGGTTGATTCCTATATATAAAAAATGAATTAAGGATCCTTTTTTAAAGGTATAAAACAACTCAAATGTGTTTTATTGGTTTTTGAGTATGGCACGTGTCTTTTTTACTAAAATTTCAATTTAAACTAAAAATACGCACTTTGAGTCTTACTAGTTACATCGTGTGTCGATTTGAAGTGAGACTGATTTCTACTCATAAAAAATGAATTGTGAATTTTTATCCAAAATTATTAAGAAAATCCAAGTGCATTTTCTCAGTTTTCAGTGAGTAACACATGTTTTTAACTAAATTTTCAATTTTAAACTAATAACAGATACTTTAAGTCATACGGGGCACACCATGTATCAGATTGAGGTATGAATAATTATTACATGACACAAATTACATATGGATCATTTTCCTAAATTATCAAATCAATCATAATGAATTTTATTATTTTTTATTATATGAAATGTGTTTTGAACTAAAATGTCAATTTTATATAAAAGGACACACTTAGAGTCATACCGGCCATAATGTGCATTACATTGATTTGTAGTTGATTCCTAAATGTCAAAAATTAATTAAGAATAATTTTCATAAAGTATAAAAAAATGAATGTGTTTTCTTGTTTTTGAGTATGTCACGTGTCTTTTTTACTAAAATGTAATTTTAAACTGAAAACATGCACTTTTTGTCATACTAATAACATTGCGTGTTAGTTTTATGTGAAAATGATTCCTACACATTACAAATTACTTATGAATTTTTATCCTAAAGTATCAGGATGTTCTGAGTGAAATTTCTCAGTTTTCAGTGAGTGACACGTGTTTTTACTAAATTCTTAATTTTAAACTGATTATGGAAACTTTGAGTCATATTGAGCACATCATGTATAGAATTTAGGTGAGGTTGATTCCTACATGTCAGAAATGGATTATAGATCATTTTACTAAAGTATCAAAATAATTGGAATTCATTTTCTCAGTTTTGAGTATGTGACGTGTTTTTTGAACTAAAATGTCAATTTTAAATAAAAGGACACACTTTGAGTCATATTGGTCACACCATGCGTCAGATTGATGTGTAATTGATTCATATATTTCAAAGATGAATTAAAGGTCATTTTACTAAAGTATAAAAACAATCTAAATTCTTTTTCTCAGTTTTGAGTATGTCACATTTCTTTTTTACAAAAAAATATCAATTTGAATTGAAAACATGTACTTTGATTCACACTAGTCACATCATGTGCCAGTTTGACATGAGACTAATTCTTATATGTCAAAAATGAAATTCGAATTGTTTTCCTAAAGAATAAAGATAATCTAATTTATTTTCCTTAGTTTTTAGTGAGTGGCACATGTTTTTAACTAAATTTTCAATTTTAAACTCATAACAGACACTTTGAGTCATAAAGGGCACACCGTGTATTTGATTAAGGTGATAATGATTTATACACATCATAATTGACTTACAAACCATTTTACTAAACTATAAAACAATTGGAATGATTTTTATTGATTTTGAGTATATGAAATGTGTTTTGAACTAAAATGTCAATTTTAAATAAAAGGATACACTTGGAGTCATACTAGTCACATCGTGCATCATATTGATGTGTGGTTGATTTCTACATGTAAAAAATTACTTAAGTATTTTTTTCTTAAAGTATCAAAAAAATATGAATATGTTTGTTTGGTTTTGAGTATTTCATGTATATTTTTTATGAAAATATCAATTTAAACTGAAAACATACACTTTGAGTCATATCGGTCACAACGTTTGTTAGTTTTATCTGATACAGATTCATACACATCAAAAATTAATTGTTAATAATTTATCAAAAATCATGAATACAATCAAGCATGTTTTCTTAGTTTTTAGTGAGTGACACACATTTTTAACTAAATTGTCAATTTTAAATTGATAACGGATACTTTGAGTCATACCAGGCACATTGTGTATCAGATTAAGGTGTGGATGATTACTAAATATCAAAAATTACTTATAGATCATTTTAATAAATTATTAAAACAATAAGAATGTGTTTTACCAGTTTTGAGTATGTGGCATGTGTTTTGAACTAAACTATCAATTTTAAATAAAAGGAAACACTTTGAGTCATACTGGTTGCACCATTCATCAGATTTATGTTCAGTTTATTCCTACATATCACAAATTACATAAGGACAATTTTTATAAAGTATAAAAAATCAAAATGTGTTTTCTTAGTTTTGAGTTTGTCATGTGTCTTTTACTAAAATGTCAATTTAAAATGAAAACACACACTTTAAGTCATACTGGTCACATTGTGTGTTTTTTTGATGTGAGAATGATTTATACACA
Organism: Viscum album; assembly: GCA_963277665.1. Taxonomy (NCBI): domain Eukaryota; kingdom Viridiplantae; phylum Streptophyta; class Magnoliopsida; order Santalales; family Viscaceae; genus Viscum; species Viscum album. Next base: position 47,725,267 of record OY728138.1, on the reverse strand, counting down.
TGATAAATGACTTATGAATAATTTTTCTAAAGTATCAGGAAAATCCTAGCATATTTGATTGCTTTTCTGTGAGTGGCACGTGTTTTTAACTAAATATTAATGAACACTTTGAGTCATACCGAGCACACCATGTATCATATTAAAGTGCATATGATTACTAAACATCAAAAATTACTTATGTATTATTTTCCAAAAGTATCATAACAATCATAATGTGTATGACGACCCAGACCCGGATACCACTTAACAGGTGCCCCGATCCCGGTGGGCCACATGGCCTTAAGCGCATCTTCTCGAATGCTAGAGGCTGCCGACTAGAAGTGAGGGCCTAGGGTGTGTCCATGGGAAGACTATTCCCTCATTATCAGAGTGTTTTAGAGCAGAAGAAATATAATGGAATAGTAAACAATGAAAGCAATATAAATAAATAGCAGAATAAAACTGATGCAATAGATACACAAGAATAACAATAATTGTATCAACTGAAACATCGATGATGTAATGTAATGTCACTAGAAAACTGGAAAGCATGGATACAAGAAAATATGCATAACATGTTCCATAAGGTAAAAGAAAACATATCTACTCCAAGTATCCTAAGATCCTACTTGGTCATCTGCTATCAAGCTCCTTCCTATCAGCACAAGTATTGGAAGTTTCATGCTTCCCTTTGTCAATAACTGCAACCATGTAATCTACTCTGGGTACCAATCGGCGCTCGGAGAGGGTGTGAGATAAATCTCAGTGGGCCACCACCAACAGTGTCTATAATATTTGGCCCATGTAATGGAATATAATAGTGTGCAGGCATACATATATAAATTAAACCAAGCGGTACAATATAACTAAATAACCAAGTACCTGCTTCATCCCTTAGCTGGTGTCTGAACATGTAACCATTTCATCAATTAATCAATTACCATTTAATGCTAATAGGTCACATGAGGAATAACTAACACTAACATAACCATGTGATAGTATAAGTAGTGAAGGTCCCAAGACGTAACAAGGAAACCAGACAATGATATCCAGTGAGGGAGTTTTAGGGTAAAAACCAAGGTAACGTAAACTCACAGAAAGCTAAATAAATAGTATCCAAGTCTATCTAAGGGTTAAGAGTGTAATCCAAGGAGCGTAATCCAATTAATTCTACAATAAGGCCCCTACCGAGTCCAAGGTGATTAACCAAGGTAAAATAAGGCTAAGCAAAGACAAGGATCAATGGGCTTTCATCATGGCACCTACTAGTCAATGTTGGATCCAAGGAGTGTATCTGAGGTATCTTGTAATAAAGAAATGGACCCAATGGTAGTATACCGAGCATCTAATGAATAGACAATAACCAGAGTCTAGGTGGGTATCAACCTAAGAAAACTGTATCCTTTAATTGGAATGGGGTTCCCGAGACCCAAGGTATTATCCTCTCCAAATCCAAGGAGATCTCGAGTTAGTCCATTCCTATTTGATATTGTAATCATGTAATAATTCATTTGGTTGAATTCTTGCATACCATTAGTGTGGATAGGTCAAGTAGATTTGAAACCATTTATTTATTGATCCAAGCCTTGTCTTCCATTAGTGTGGATATGCCAAGTAACATTGCAACCATTTAATCAAGTCTTAGTTATCCATTAAGGAATAATCAATTATTGAGGTTCACTCCACTACCTTCCATCAACATGGAAAGTGTTTATACGTGAATGTAACCTTTATTCAATCTCTTTTATTAAGTCTAAGTTATATACTTAGTATACTTACCATTTCACATTTCACATTTAATAATTATTTGAAAGCACTTACCTTAGGTGGGTCAAGTAGTGAGCATACATGGTACATTCCATTATGAAATTCTCATAAATAACAATCCATTTATAATAAGAAGACTCACCTTTAGAAAGGTCAAGTAAAGGCACACCTGAACGGTTGCTCAAATGTACCAAACACTAAAAACCCAATTATGGCATAACCTTTGACATGATGTAGATTGAGTTGTGGGTGAAACCACTAACAACTAAATACATATTTGGAAAGAGCATAACCATATGATTCTAACGAGTATAATCATGTCATGTTATTTTAAGAAACAATTTCCAATGAAACCGGTGGGCCCCACACGAAAATTCCAAAAAAAATTAGGGATGAGTTATAGACCACCCACCTTAAGGTTGTACGAGACTTCTCCTCTGGTACCGGTCCTTGATTTTCCTAGGATCAGAGTAGATCTAAGGAAAGGTGAAAAATGATCACATGGAAATATCTAGGTTGAGAGTGAAAGAGAAGAAGTATGGCTAAATAAGACTTGAGTAATTACCATTGTGCATCCAACGTGATGAACGGAAGATCGATCGGATGTCGGACGAAGGAGATCTCTTGATCCTTATCTTTGGCCTTCAAAAAGGTCCAAATGGGTGAAAATGGAGGAAAATCCCACTAGTTCTTGGATTAGGAGGAAGGAAGAGGATTAATAGATCATTAAGGGTGTTTTTGACATTTTACATAGGTTGTTATCCTGTGCATGGTTTGTCCGTACGGTTTGTAAAACCGTGCGCAAACCGTGTGAGACGATTCTGCCCAAAAAGTCTTTCTCTGCATGGTTTGATCAAACCGTGCGCCACCCATGCATGGTTACCTAGGAAAAGGGGGTGTTCGCATGGTTTGGATGAATGGTCGTGCACCAACTGTGCGAGGTGCCACTGTCCGAAAAAACACCTTCTGTACGGTTTGGAAAATCATGTGTAAATCACGCACGGTTTACTCTAAACCATGCGCAGAGTCTGTTTCCTCCAAAAAGATGGGTTCCGGGCTCCGAACAAGCCCTGGACACCCCCATAACCTTAACTAACTCATTAGGCATCCATAGTTGGTCCAAAGTAAATATTTAGACTGAAATTTTAAAGGATCCATTCCTGATTGAAAAACTGGGTTCTTACAGTCTTCCCCCTTAAAATAAATCACCTCCAAGTTCTCCTTCCAAGGGTAAGGAAACACTATCTCAGAATAGATCTGTACATTGGTAACATATGTCGGATTCCATCTCCCAAGTCTCTTTCTATACTCATCCATGCTTCCATATCACCCATACGAGAGGGACAAACTTGCCTAGGAGAGCCTTTGTGCTTCGGTTAATGATGCATACTGGATACTCCGCAAAGGTAGCATCGACTTCTAACTAAACTTCATTGGGATAAAAGGTATGAGATGGTTCAACATGATATTGGTGAAGTTTTGAGATATTAAAGACTTCGTGCATGGCATGGTACCTCTGGGGTAGTAGAAACCGATAATTTGTTGGCCCGACTCTCTCTAGAATCTCAAATGGCCCGACGTAATGAGGCGACAACTTTCCCTTCTTTCTTAACTATCTATGCCCTAGCCTGGGTGATACCCAAAGAAAAATATGATCCCCAACCTCGAACTCAAGAGGCCATCAATGGTGATCGACATAATATTTTATGTCTAGACTGAATAATAGTTATATGCTTCATGATTAGATGGACCTATTCTGAAGTCTCCTGAATGAGACGAGGACCTAGTAGGGCTGCCTCACCTACCTCTAGCCCGCACAAGGGTGAATGAAATGGCCTATCATATAAGGCATCAAAAGGATCCATCTAAATCGTCACCTAGAAACTGGTATTATAGGCTAACTTGACGAGAGGGATATGCTTCTCCCAAGAACTACTGAAATCAAGGATGCATGCTCGGAGCATATCCTCCAAAACCTGTATTGTCTGTTTCGATTGTCCATTGGTCTGAGGGTGAAAAGTTGTGATTAGAAGTACCTGATTTCCCATATATTTCTGCAAACCTTGCCAGAAATTTGAAGTGAAACAATCATCCCTATATGAAACGATAATACGTGGAACTCTATGTAGTCGTATAATCTCACGGACATACAGTCTTCCCAACTCATCAACTGAGAAAGTATCCCTAATAGGAATAAAGTGGTATGATTTTTTTAGTTATTAAATGACTACCCAGATAGCATCGCTACCCCTTAGATACCTAGGTAATATGACTACGAAATCCATAGAAACATCTTCCAATTTCCATTCCGGGACTGGAAGTGGTTGTAACAAGCCCACGGGCCTCCGGTGCTCCACCTTCACCTACTGACAAGTGGAACACCTAGTGATGAATCTTGAAATCTGACATTTCATCCCCAACCACCAATACTAGCATCTCATATCTTGATACATCTTCAATATTCTTGAATGAACTGCCCACTAGGAAGTGTGGGACTCTTTCATCAACTCCTCTCTCACATCTGCAGGAACCCAGGTACATCCACGTAGACATAGAATGTCATATCTATCCATAGAACAATATGAAGGTGTGTTATATCCTGATATACTCTCATGGAGAACCAAACCTTTAGGATCTAAAAACTACCTACTCTTCACCTTCTCAATGAGGGAAGAGGTAACTGTTAAGTCTGGGAGGTAAGACTGGTTGTGACTGTCATGAAACTCTAGATGAAGTTCAGAAAAGGGATCCATTAACTTCCATTCATTAATGGCTTCCTGTATGGCCTACGTTTGAGTTTTATAACTCAGTTCATCTACAACCACATTTCCTTTTCCAGGTGTACAGGCAATATCAAAATCAAAGGATTGTATATATTCGACCCATCTTCGTTGTCGGATGTTCAAGTCACGTTGAGAAAAGATATACTTGAGGCTCTTGTGATCTGTATACAGAAAAAAGTGATCACCCAAGAGATAATTTCTCCAAAAAAGTAAGGCAAGGACAACTACTGCTAGATCGAGGTCATGCGTTGGGTAATTTCACTTGTGAGGCCTTAACTTCCAAGATCTGTACACAAAAATTTTATCTTCCTGAATAAACACTGCTCTTAGGACAATTCCTGATGCATCATAGAAGATGATATAACCCTTACCAGGTTCTAGAAGAATTGGAATAGGTGTTGAGACAAGCATCCCTTTCATCTCCTAAAAGGCTTTCTCGTATGCTTCTGACCATAAGAACTTAACACCCTTCTTTTTAATTCCAGTAAGAGGTGAAGAAAGACGTGAGAATTATTGTATAAAATGATTATAATATCTAGAGAGCCTTAAGAAACTTCTAATATCAAACACGTTCTTAGGATACTCCTAGGAGACTACAGCACTAACCATTTTAGGGTCAATAGATAATCCTAATTCTGAAATAATATGACCCAATAAGTGGACCTTTTCAATCTAGAAGTCGCATTTAGAAAGCTTAGAATAAATCTAATGCTCTCTCAATGTACTTAGAACAATCTCAAGATGTTTTGCATGGTCGTTACGAGTGAGTTAATACACCAATATGTCATCCACAAAGACCACTACAAAATATTCGAAGGATGGAAAACCCTGTTCATAAAATCCATGAAAACGGCAGGCACATTCGTAAGACCGAATGGCATAAAAAGATACTCATACAGACCATACCTGCTACAGAAAGTTGTACAAGGTATGTCTAAGGTTTTGACTCACACCTTATGATAACCCGATCTCAGGTCAATCTTAGAGAATACCTTTGCTCCTCATAGTTGGTCAAAGAAATCATCTATTTGAGGAATTAGATACTAGTTCTTGACAATAATCTGGTTCAACCTTCTATAATCCATGCATAAATGGAGAGCTTTATCCACCTTATTAGCAAAAATCATAGGTGAACCCCAAGAGGATGTATTAGGCCGTATAAATACTTTGGACTCTAAGTCCTCTATCTGTATCTTGAGATCCTAAAGATCAGTAGGTTCCATCCCTGTATGGGGAAATGGACACTGGATCTACTCTTGGAAAAAGCTCAATTGTAAAATCTACCTCTCTTTTAAGAGGTAAGCCAAAGAATTCATCGGGAAAGACCTCCTTGAAATGATCAACTACTGGAGGGAAATTAGTTTTAAGAAAACCCTGATCCTCCATGAAAATATTTTCAATCTAGTCAGTCACTCCACCTATCCCATGATGCTTTGGTCCCTCACTCCCTTCCTGGACATCCCACTCACCTTTTAAAAGATAATTGTTTCCTTCTAGAGATGTAAAATAAACCCTTGGGTGATAACAGTCTACAAAGGTGTGATAGTGGACCGAATAGTCCATCCCGAGAATGACATCGAATCCTGTCATCTCGAGAACAAAGAGATTCAATAAGAAATGATAACTGCATACCTCAAGGGGATAGTCCTTGCACTATAATATGCCCTCTTTCCATATTCCCAACAGTGTGTCGAGGGTCATTACACCATAGTGATATTGTATCTCTAGTCCAAGACTTTCCACGATAGATACAAAAATAAAAGAGTGTGAATCACCTGTATCAAACAAAGAAGATACAATATTAGAGGCTACTAGAATAGCACATCATACTATAGATGGTCCCGCAGCCTAATCCTTGGGTATTGGCTATAAGGAATGCAACTGACCTGATCCATGACCCTGTGCAACAGATGGACTACCACGATCATAACTACTCTGTTGGCACTGCTGGTGATCAAGGATCGGACTACCACAGCCACAACCTCCTCCTTGTCTAGACCTATTAGTGCTACTCCCACTCCCCACCTGATGTGGCACAAAAGAACTCGCTCCTGAAGGTGGAGCTGAAGCTGATCCTTTTTCACTCGAAAATGGTGGAAAGGTCCTGAAAAAGCATTAAAGATGACCCATACGTCCACAATACCGACACTCCATAGGGTCTCTATCACACTGGGGATTCTTATTCCCTAGTTTTCCACACTGATGACACACTATAGAGATATCAAAATAGATACTATGGCATCCATTTCCCTAAAGATAGACCTCAAGGGAACGTTTCCTACCACCGGAAGAACTACTGTCCTAACACAGTATTGATCCTTTAAACCCAGTACTCGCTCTATCCGTCAGGTTACGCTAAGTTATAAGGTCTTGATCAACTATTTCAAAGAAGGTAGGAAGGCTAAATACATTCACCTGAGTTCGTATGGTGTGCTGGAACCCATCCTCAAATCGCCTAGCACGCGAAAGCTCATCACCAGCTAGAAGTGGTGAAAAGCACTGTAAATCGGTGAAACATGCTGAATATTTCATAACTGACATAGAACCCTACTTGAGATGCATGAACTCTCTGGATCTGCCAGCTCTCAATGACTAAGTAAATAATTGATCATAGAAGGAAGTCTGGAAGTCAGCCCATAACATGCCCTTATGACGTTCGGCCCGGGTAACAACATCCCACCAATGCTTGGATGAATCCCGAAGCATGTATGTATAAAGATTGAATCTCTGCTCTGGATGCATTTCAAGATTCTCAAAGATGGATATTATTTCCTCTAGACAAGACTCAACATCCTGAGATCCTCCATCCCCTAAAAAACTAGGTGGGTGTTGTGGCTAGAACTCGCGGGTCATATCAACCATCATAGGTGAAACCCATGGAACACCTTGCATAGACTGCATCAGACATAGGAAACTATCATGGACTTGGGAATCAGTTCCCGGATTAGGTACAGCAGAAGGTACCTTAAGTGGCACTCTTGGAAGTAATACTGGCGGCTCAAGGCCCACCATGTCTAGAGCATGGTCATCACCACCCTCCTAGTGAACAACACGAGGATGTCGTGGTGGCGTTGGTCTAAAAATTCTAAGAACACACCTTAGAACAATCTTAGAAGCAAGGAGATAGAATCACTAGCAGAAAAATATCATAAGAAAACTCACTACCCAAGTCATACTACCCAAACTACCTGCTTAGATGGCCATGTATCGGTAAGTGCTCAAGAATAAGTTTTATGTCATTTCATAGTTAATTCTTATGTTCACTCCTTTAACTTCCATAAACAGAATAAGGTGGAATAAGAATGTGCAACCAATTTGTTTTTGATTTCAGGATTCACTTTATAATGGATAGTCATTTATAATGAATCAGTTCCCATACACCTATCACCAAAAACGAAACCCAATTACTTATAACATAATGGATTGACTTAGTAAATTACTCATCCCAACCCATGAGGGCCCATACACCTCATGAATTGAGACCAGAAATCACTTAATCAAATCCAAAGTAATATAGGTACAAGAAACTTTCACAACATCGCTCAACAATCACAAGCATATCAAGAAATACAAAGTAGTGAAATACACCTATATGGAATGGAAATATGCATGACATGTGAATTCTAGGTGCCTATAATGATTCATGTAGCAATACTCCTTCCCTATATCATCAGGCCAAGGATGAAATAAATTCTCAAAGAGTAATAATCAAAAACACCACACAACATGTGAGTCACCCAATGGTGAAATAAAATCAACTGTAAAAGGCAAAATAGAACAACAATTGCATTATGGGTAACTTGGATTTTACCCCAAACATGGGTTTGCGATGCCCATGCATGGGTTATTACCAATTCCCAAGTGTTTCTATTCTCCAATCTATTTTATCCAAATAGTCAAGAAAGAAAATAAACCACCTATGATACCACTTTGTGATGACCTGGACCCAGATTCCACGTAACGGGTGCCCTAAGCCCGGTAGGACACATGGCCTCAAGCGTATCTTCCCGAATGCCAGAGGTTGCTGACTAGCAGCAAGGGCCTAGGATGTGTCTGTGGGAATACTATACCCTCATTAGAAAAGTGTATCACACCAGAAGGAATATAATGGAATAGTGAACAATGGAAGCAATATAAATAAATAGAGCAATAAAACTAATGCAATAAATAAACAAGAATAATAATAACTATATCAACTGAAAAAATGATGATGTAATGTCATGTCACTAGAAAACTAGAAAGCATGGATACAATAAAATAGGCATAACATGTTCCACAAGTTAAAATAAAACAAGTCTACTCCAATCATACTGAGATCATGCTCATTCATCTACTATCAAGCTCCATCCTATCATCACACAATCAAGTATTGGAAGATTCATGCTTCCCTTTGTTAATACTTGCAACCATATAATCTACTCTGGGTACCGATCAGCACCTAGAGAGGGTGTGAGATAAATCTCAGTGGGCCACCACTAATGGTGTCTATAACATCTGGCCTGTGTAATAGAATATAGCAGTGTGCAGGCAAGCATATATAAAGTAAATCAAGCGGTACAATATAACTAAATAACCAAGTACCTGCTTTATCCCTCAGCTGGTGTCTGAACATGTAACCAGTTCATTAATTAATCAATTAACATTTAATGTTAATAGGTCACATGAGGCATATCCAATAGTGACATCACCTCATGATAGTATAAGTAGTGAAGGTCCCAAGATGTAATAAGGCAACCAGACAATGATATCTAGTGAGGGAGTTCTAGGGTAAAAACCAAGGTAACGTAAACTCACGGAAAGCTAAATCAATAGTATATGGGTCTAGCTAAGGGTTAAGATTGTAATCCAAGGAGTGTAATCCAATGAATTCCACAATAAGGCCCCTACTGAGTCCAAGCTGATCGACCAAAGTAAAACAGGTCTAAGCAAAGACAGAGCTCTATGGGCTTTCACCATGGCACCTACTAGTCAATACTGGATCCAAGGATTGTATCTGAGGTATCTTGTAATAAAGAAAGGGACCCAATGATGGTATGCTAGACATCGAAGGAATAGACAAGAACTGGAGTCTAGTTGGGTATCAACCTAAGAAAATCGTATCCTTTAATTGGAATGGGGTTCCTAAGACCCAAGGTATTCTCCTCTCAGAATCCAAGGAGATCTTGAGTCAGTCCATTCCTATTTGATATTATAATCATGTAATAATTCATTTGGTTCAAATCTTTCCTACCATTAGTGTGGATAGGTCAAGTAGAGTTGAAAACATTTATTTATTGATCCAAGCCTTGTCTCCCATTAGTGTGGATAGGCCAAGTAGCATTGCAAAAATTTAATCAAGTCTTAGTTAGCAATTAAGGCATAATCAATTATTGAGGTTCACTCTGCTACCTTCCATCAACATGGAAAGGGGTACTATAGGCATGTAACCTTTATTAAATCTCTTTTATTAAGGCTAAGTTATATACTTAGTATATTTTCGATTTCACATTTTACATTTAATAATTATTTGAAAGCACTTACATTAGGTGGGTCAAGTGGTGAGCATATATGGTATATTCCATTATGCAATTATCGGTAATAACAAGCCATTTATAATAAAAAGACTCACCTTTATAAAGTTCCAGTAAAGGCACACCCAAACGGTGGCTCAAATGTGCCAAACACTAAAAACCCAACTATGGAATAACCATTGACATGAGGCAGATTGAGTTGTGGGTGAAACCACTAACAACTAATCACATATTTGGAAAGAGTATAATCATACGATTATAATAAGTATAATCATGGCATGTTAATTTAAGAAACAGTTTCCAAAGAAACCAATGGGCCCCACATGAACATTCCAAAAATAATGACCTTTAGGAATGAGTTTTAGAACACCTACCTTAGGGTTGTATGAGCCTTCTCCTACGGTATTAGCCCTTGATTTGCCTCAGATCATAGTAGATCTAAGAAAAGATGAAAAATGATCACATAGAGATATTTAGGTCGAGAGTGAAAGAGAAAAATTATAGCTAAAGAGGACTCAAGTACTTACCATTGTGCATCCAGAGTGATGAATGAAAAATCGATTGGATATCGGATGAAGGAGATCTCTTGATCCCTAGTTTTGGCCTTTAAAAAGATCCAAATGGGTGAAAATGGAGGAAAATCACACTCATTCTCAGATTAGGAGGAAGGAGGAGGATTAATAGATAATTAAGGGCATTTTAGACATTTTACACAGGTTTTTAGCCTGTTCATGGTTTGTTCGCACAGTTTTTCAAATCGTGTGCAAACCGTGCGAGACGGTTCTGCCCAAAAAGTATTCCTCTGCACGGTTTAATCAAACTGTGCACCACCCATTCATGGTTACCTAGGAAAAAGGGGTGTTCAAATGGTTTGGTTGCACGGTCATGCGCCAGCCGTGCGAGGTGCCACTGTCCAAAAAAAACACCTTTCTCACGGTTTGGAAAACTATGTGAAAATCCCTCACAGTTTACTCTAAACCGTGCGCAGAGTCTGTTTCCTCCAAAAAGATGGGTTTCGGGCTTTGAACAAGCCCCAAGCACCCTCAAAACCTTAAATAACCCATTATCCATATATATTAAGTCCAAAGTAAATATTTAGAATTAAATTTTAAATGATCTATACCTGAGTGAAAAAACAGGTTCTTACAATGTGTTTGCTTGGTTTTGAGTATGTGATGTGTGCTTTGAACTAAAATGTAAATTTGAAATAAAAGGGAATGTTTGGAGTCACAACGTGAATATGATTGATATGTTTCAAATTAATACATGTAAAAAATGAATTAAGGATCATTTTTATAAAGTATAAAACAATATTAATGTGTTTTCTCAGTTTTGAGGATGTCATGTGTCCTTTTTACTAAAATGTCAATTTAAACTGAAAACACGCACTTTGAGTCATACTAGTCATATTGTGTGTTAGTTTGATGTGATAATAATTCATACACATAAAAAAGGAATAATGAATCATTTTTCTAAAGTATCAAGACAATCCAAGCACATTTTCTCTATTTTCAGTGAGTGACGCATGTTTTTTACTAAATTGTCGATTTTAAACTGATAACAGACACTTTGAGTCATACCGGGAACACCATGTATCAGATTGAGGTGAGACTGATTCTTAAACATCAAAAATGACTCATGTATTCTTTTCCTAAAGTATTGAAACAATCAAAAAAAATTTTCTCAATTTTGAGTTTGTGACTTGTGTTTTGAACTAAAATGCCAATTTTAAATAAATGAAAACACTTTGAGTTATACCGGTCACACTATGTATCAGATTAATGTGTGGTTGATTCCAAAATATAAATATTAACTCAAGTATTTTTTTACTAAATTTTAAAAAAATTTGAATATGTTTTCTCAATTTTGATTATGTCACATATTTTTTTAAAAATGCAAATTTAAACTTAAAACACGCACTTTTAGTCATACCAGTCACATTGTGTGTCAGTTTGATTTGAGACTGATTTCTACACATCAAAAATGAATTATGAATCATTTTCCTAAATTATCAAGACAATAAAATAATTTTTTCTTGGTTTTCAGGGAGTGACACATGTTTTTAACTAAATTATCGATTTTAAACTAATAACAGACACTTTGAGACATACCAAGAATACTATGTATCATATTGAGGTATGGTTGATTGTTACATGTAAAAAATGACTTATGGATCATTTTAATAAAGTATCAAAACAATCATAATGTTTTTTATTAGTTTTGACTATGTGATGCGTGTTTTGAACTAAAATTTCAATTTTAAATAAAAGGACGCACCAAGAGTCATATCGGTCACACCATGCGTCGAATTTACATAAGGTTGATTCATACATGTCACAAATGACATAAGGATCATTTTAATATAGAAAAAAACAATAAAAATTTATTTTCTCAATTTTGATTATGTAATGTGTATTTTTTACTAAAATGTCAATTTAAACTAAAAACATACACTTTGAGTCATACTAATCACTTTGTGTGTTAGTTTGAAGTGAGACAAATTCCTAAATGTCAAAAATGAATTGTGAATAATTTTCCTAAAGTATCAAGACAATACTAGCATATTTTCTCATTTTTCAGTGTGTGACACCCATTTTAACTAAATTTTCAGTTTTAAACTAATAGTGGATACTTTGTGTCATATCAGGAACACCGTGTATTAGATTTAGGTAAGGATAATTCCTACATGTAAAAATGACTTATGGATAATTTTACTATGGTATCAAAACAATTATAATGTGTTTTCTTAGTTTTGAGTATGTGATGTGTGTTTTCAACTAAAATGTCAATTTTAAATAAAAAGAGACACATGGAGTCATACCGATCATACCGTGTGTCAAATTGATGTACAGTTGATTTATATATGTCACAAATGACTTAAGGATAATTTTATTAAAGTATCAAAATAATCCAAATGTGTTTGCTCAGTTTCGAGTATGTCATGTATATTTTTTACTAAAATGTAAATTTAAACTGAAAACACACACTTTGAGTCATGTCGGTCATATCATGCGTCAGTTTGACATGAGACTGATTTCTACATATTAAAAATGACTTATAAATCATTTTTGGAAAGTATCAATACAATTTGAGCATGTTTTATAGGTTTTCAATGAGTGACACATGTTTTTAACTAAATTATCAATTTTAAATTGATAACGGACACTTTGAGTCATACTGAGAACACTATGTACCAGATTGAGGTTTGGATAATTCTTACACACTAAAAATTACTTATGTATCATTTTACTAAAGTATAAAAATAATAAAAATATGTTTTTTTTCTTTTGAGTATGTGACATGTGTTTTGAACTAAAATGTCAATTTTAAATAAAAGGACATACTTGGAGTTATACATGTCACACCATACATGGGATTTATGTTAGGTTGATTCCTATATGTCACAAATTACTTAAGTATTGTTTTATTAAAGTATCAAAACAATATGAGTGTGTTTACTCAGTTTTTGAGTATTTCACGTGTCCTTTTTGTTAAAATGTCAATTTAAAATGAAAAAACACAATTTGTATCATACCATTCACATAATGTTTTTGTTTTATGTGAGATTGATTCATACACATCACAAATAACGTATGAATCATTTTTATAAAGTATCAGGATAATCCGAGTGTTTTTTTATTAGTTTTCGGTTAGTGGCATATTTTTTTAACTAAATTGTTAATTTTAAACTGATAATGGACACTTTGAGTCAAAAAAATAAAAATGTTTATCATATTGAGGTATAGATAATTCTTATACATCAAAAATGACTTATGTATTATTTTCCTGAAGTATCAAAACAATCAAAATGTGTTTTCTCAGTTTTGAGTATGTGATGTATGTTTTGAACTAAAATATTAATTTTAAATAAAAGGAAACACTTTGATTCATATTGGTCATACTGTGTGTTGGATTGACATGGGGTTTATTACTATATAAAAAATGACATAAGGATCATTTTCTTAAAGTATAAACACAATATGAATGTGTTTTCTCAGTTTTGAGTATGTTACTTATCTTTTTTACTAAAATGTCAATTTAAACTAAAAACATGCAATTTGATTCATATCAGTCACATTGTATGTTATTTTTAAATGATACTAATTGATAAACATCAAAAATTAATTATTAATAATTTTCCTAAAGTGTGAATACAATACGATCATGTTTTCTCAGTTTTCAGTGAGTGGCACACATTTTTAACAAAATTATCAAATTTAAACTGATAATGGACACTTTGAGTCATGTGAGGAACACCATGTATAAAATTTAGGTGTGGATAATTTCTACACATCATAAATGACTTATGTATCATTATAATAAATTATCAAAACAATATAAATGTGTTTTCTCGGTTTTGAGTATGTGACATGTGTTTTGAACTAAAATGTCAATTTTAAACTAAAAACATGCACTTTGAGTCATACTGGACACACCATATATTAGATTGAGGCATGGTTGATTCCTAAATGTAAAAAATTAATTTATTATTTCTATAAAGTATCAAAACAATCCAAATGTTTTTTCTCAGTTTTGAGTATGTGATGTGTGTTTTGAACTAAAAAGTCAATTTTAAACAGAAAACTCACACTTTGAGACATACTAGACACATCATGTATTGGATAAAGGTGTGGTTGATTCATACATGTAAAAATGACTTATGGATAACTATCCTAAAGTATCATATAAAAATAATAATAAAATTAACTAAAAAATAGATAAAATAATGATGAAAACAACTACATAAGTATTAGGAAGTCACCTCTTTATGATGTTTGTATATATTATGACACCAGGTATGATACCCATTCATTTTTAAACAAATATATTTCATATTTTGAATATGAGTACTATTGAAATTATTGTTATTACTAGATAAATATAAATAAACAAAGTATTAATAATTATTTTATATGAAATTGTAATTATCTTCAAAAATATCTCTTCGGGGATGCTAGTTTGTTGCTGATATATGATATATTTCACAAATTTGAAAACATAATAACCATAATATTTATCATTAGTTTATTTCAGAAACCACAAAAACATTGAGTAAAATAAGTAATTTGTTTTGATAGTGAAATATTATTATATATACCCTAATACTTATCCACTTATAGAATTCGATAGGCTCCTTGTGCTCATGGACCATCCTCATACCATGATTTTTATGATATTTAAACATCACCCTATCATAAAATAATTTTTCATTAAAAAGTAATATAAAATTTATAACTTATTCTTAGTTGTAAAATATTGCATGTATTGTATTAAAAAATGATAAATGTCATCATGTGTGGTCAATTTTTTGGGTATCCATGCATTTAATCTAAAAAATAAATCTTTGGAGTATCCAAATTGACTGTAATGAGTGACCAATGATTCTTAAAAAAATTCATATGTAATTAAATGAATGAAAATATATTTTATATGATTAAATTTTAGAGTTTTATCCATGCATCATGGGTATTAATAAGATTATATCATCTGTTGGTTTTCTTTCAAACATTATTTCTAGTTTTTCTAATATTTCTTTATATTGTTTTGGTTCCAATGATAATTATTATGTAGAAGTGATGTGATGAATAATGAGTCCAAATTGATTATTGATATATATGCTTACAAAAATTATTAATAGTAATTAGTTATAATTAACATAGTAGGTCAGCTATTGAAAAAAATAAATCATGAAAACACACCTCATGTATATATTTAAAACCGAGACTCCTAGACATTCATGTGTGAGGATTTAATTTATATTCTCATGAATAATATAGTCTGTAATGGACTCTTCATACATTTGTTCTTCAAAATCAATTGCAGTCGTATCCCCACTTGCTAATGTTGTATCTGCATGAACTTTTAATGTTGGTAAATTCGAAACTTGAATGGCCAGGGTAAAGGTACTTTGTGAATATATTTTTGATTGGTTGGTTGATCCTTTAGACTGTTTTCATTTGACTATCCATTTCACCCCCTTCCCTTTGTCTGTATGTAATAACATTCATCGGTTCATGACTTTTTTCATTAATTGTTAATGGTTTTATATGAAAAATAAATTAGCAATTAATTCCTCTTTTCGACATGTATTTTAACAATATATAATGGTCACGCTATGAAAGTTTCAATAGTTTGATCAGTTGTATGAATATCCACATCATTAAGTGGAACAGGTATATCGGTGCTCAACTCATGATCTATGTGAATCCCCACTCTCACATGACCTATTCCAAGTTCTTTTGTAGAATATATCCTTGTACTACTTAAAAAATACCCTATACCCATGGTTTAGAACCATGGGTATAGCCCCTAAAAACATGGATATAGGCTATACCCATGGTTTTCAGAATTGTGGTTGATGGAGTCATTGATATAGACCTATTCTCATGGTTTCTATAAAAACTATGGGTATAATCTTAGAGATTTTATCATACCCATGATTTAACCAAAATCATGGGTATATATTTTCCAAGTAGAAAACATATACCCACGGTTCATTGAACCATGGGTATAGGTAGTTTTCCCCATTTGGCAGTAGCGGCAGCTCTTCCATCCCTTGAACCTATAAATAAAATAAAAACCACAGTTCACATTCAAAGCAATACAAATATTTTATATTTAGAATTCAACCAACTATTTGTAATAATTTTAAAACCATTTACAATATTATAACATACATATACATCTATATGACCAATCAATTCAAATCATTAAACAACATCCACATGTATCTTTACTACTGAGTCAAAAATAGAGGGGTTCAATATCTCCCCCACCACCAACATCCTCATCCTCATCACTATCAGCAACATCCTCATCACCAACAACATCATTTGGATCATCATCATCATCATTATTATTATCATCACCACCACCATCATCATCATCACCACCACCACCACCACCACAATTATCTCAATCGCCACTAGGACCCTAATTAGCATCACTTGGGGCATCATTTAAAGAGTTCATTGAGGCCATATATGAATAAAAAGTAGTAGCATCCTCTGATGGAAGTTATTGGCTTATAACTGACATAGCTTTTAGGAAGTGTTTGATAATCAGTTTACTTATTTCATGCTCCTGTAAAGCTATTTTTTGGACACAACTAATTATGAATGAATTCTTTGTAGTTCAGTGGTTTGAGATGTTTGAGAGTATTCTGATGATGACCATTACCTAGTGGGGATGATTTTTTTCTTAAGTCGACATCAGACTCACCCCTGGTTATCCTCACCTAATAATTGACTCAAATGATCATTTTTTCCCGAAGTTGCCATATTTTTTATCATCAAGGGCCTCTAGGGTAGAATATTGAAAATATAAACAATATATTTAATTATGAATTTCATATAAATATTTTAAATATAAATAAAAAACTTACAATATTTTTTTATTTATGTATTTACTATACTTCCATCCTTTATCTTCATACTCGAGAAAAATAATTTTTCTCAAGGCATGGCCTTTGATGCCCAATACCTCTTGATACAAATGAAATTGATTAGAATAATACTACATTATTGAATAATATGAAAGTGATAAACCAATAATGGATTAAAATGGTAGTTGTCGAAGAAATCCATAAAATGAAGAAGCATCTAAATATACATTTAATTAGAAATTTAATACTAGTGGGGAATTTTACATAAAGTACCTTTACTTAGGGATACATAATTCATGAAATATTATAATTCATAAAAACTATAACACCTAATATGTATAAAAAATATTCAATAATGAAATTTAATCGAGGGTAAATAGAAACAAAATCTATTAGTATACCTAGAGTATAAATACTTAGTTGCATGTATGATAATCTCTTGAAGTAGTTTTATAACTTTAAAGTATTCACATATTCATAATATAAAAAAAATTTATAATCTTGAATAATAATAAAAGGAAATAAATTTTAAAATAATGAAAAATTCATAAATTTAAACATGTGATAAACATTTATGAAAAATTCATAAATTAAATCTAATCATAAACACTTTATAATTATAGCTACTCATTATGGACATCCCATAATCTTTAATATAAATTATTTATATTCATTTAATAATATGAACTCCTTCATATTATTCATTATATGGAATTTAATTTATATATATGAAATTTTTATTAAATATAAAGATTTTATATTTTAATTTATTATGAAAACTATTTAGATAATCTAAATTTCACAAATTTAATAATATTTAATCCTTGATAAAATCAACATAAAAAATATTTTGATGTGGTTTTAATAAAATCAAAATAAGGCCCCTAATTTGAATACTTAAAATTATGTATTTAAGAACAATTCATAATCTTTAAATATGAATACTTTATTTCTAAGTCATAAGGAATTACAATTGGCCTAATGGCCTGACACGTGCATGTCGTGGGGTGGGGTAAAAAAATATTTCCTCAGTTAAAATGTAGTAATGTGGTTGAACTAGGATTTCTCTAGAGAGGGGGTCACAACAAACACGTTTGTGACTTAAATTTGAGAAATAAGTAGAGGTTGTTTTTGAAATTGTTTGAGTTTAAAAATAAAGTAATCAATTGAAAATAAAGTTTGAACACAATTTTATGAAGAGAGTGATGGGGTGAGGGTAAGATCACGTTCTTCAATGTAATCATTGTCCTAAAGTTCACTCTTTCTTTATTCCCATTGAATGATAAATGAATGATTCCTTGATCGAGTCATAAATCACCCTTGATGAAGGAAGCAATAAAACCCACTCCAATATGCATGAAAGTTCATAAAAATTTACCAAAAACCCAAGACAAGTCCTAATCATGAATTTTTTCCCTTATAAATATAGAAAAAGTCCAATAGTTCAACACATGTTCCAATGATCTCTATACACTCACCACCTAACACAATCTTCTCAAAAGTGAAACTCCCCCTTCCACGATCACTCAAAGGTTTTACCCCTCCATGTGAAGGGTAAGAGAGTTAAAAGGGGGAAAAGAGAGCATAATGAAACTAAGAAAAATAAAAGATAAAATAAAAATAACTTAAATATTCAAATCCTCCATCACATCCCCTCCTGAACCTTCTTCAACAACTTTGAATGGAAGTGAACACTCATATTTACAGGATTGAGGGGTGGAAAACTTTCCCTCCAGATTCAATCCTCCTAAATTTCCAGTTCAATTCGCATAGTAAATAGAAGAATATAGGGAATTTTTATTCATAAGATTTGTTTCACTCTCTCTTTTTTATTCTCCCAAAAAATTCCATCATATTTGGACAAGTTTATTAAAAATTATGATCAAATTACTAATAAAAATTGTTTCTTCCTGAGAAGACTTCTCAACTACCTTCAATGGGGCGCATGCAATAGATGCCTTAATAAACTAATCTATTCATGAAATTTACTATGAATATGATTCTTAGAGACCTATTTTCAAAACATCTATAATAATTTAATTTAGAGTTATTTAGGCCGAGATATGTTTCAATAATTAATGTGGGTTTATTCTATTGGCTAGAAAACTTTGTCCCCTTAATTTATTTTTCTGGGACATTGCGTGTTGAATTGGATCTAGGTCTAGAATAAAAAGTTGATGATCATGAACAATTACATCCTAAAAAAATAAATCACTCAATTTACATCAAAATTGTAAATGATATGCCCAAAATACAGAAGATCCATAAAACTGTTAAATTTCCACAATTTAACAATTTTCACAATTAAGCCCAAAATTCACCAAAAATAATAAAATGATGCCAATAAGATCATATTGATTAATTTTAAGGAATTAAATCATTGAAACATGCATTAAAATAATGAAAATATTAACTCTATCAATTCCCCCTCACTTAGCACTTGGACTCCTGGACAAGTCATCATCAAAATCAAATCAAAGAAAATTCAAAACACATGCTCATGAGATCCACCAATTCCATACCAAGAAACAAAATATATCATGCCTCATCAAAATTAATTATTCCTAGTTCTCAAACTAGACCATTAAATATATTTCCTCTTTATTCCTTCTCTCATGAACACAATACACCTACCTCACATGAATTTTCTCTCATCTCACAAATGTCAATTTTTAATAAATATTTTCTCCTCCAAACTCATGAAAGGGTCACCATAGTCATGATAAATTCATAATTCTCCACCTAATGTGATTCAAGGACATGTGTTTATCATGAGGAATTTGTAGGGTTATTCTGTGTCTTTTTATTGGTAGGATTTTATATGAAATATTCTGAGGTTGAATGAGTAGGGCTTGAATCTTTTTAAAGAAAAATTAAAAGATTATAATATTAACTAAAGTATGGTCTCCTCCTCACTTCCTAGTATAAAATCACATCCATCATCATGAAAACTCAATAAAATTACACACCACTTAGAATTTCAGTAGAAAAAATTACAGTCTTCTTAAAAACAATTTTTCTTGAAAGATCTAAAAAAGGAACAACTTTATTTCTCCTTTGGAAGATATATAAAGGTATAGCTTATCTTATCATGAAATCTCCAGAAAAGGCACAACTTTTAACAGAATGATTTTTTTTAGAAAAAACATCTCTTAATAATTTTATTTTCCACTCAAAGTTTCACCAAATGATGTACCACAATATAAGACAGCTTCCCCCACACTTAATTTCAACTAGATCATGCAATTTCACTTCAATATTAGGTTTGATATGTAAAATTGGCTTGTAATGTGGATAAACTAATATAATATCCATGGTTTTTAAGGGATAAAAGGATTAAATTTATAAGGAAATCCATAATTAAAATTATTCTTTAGAAAATGGGGCTTTAAAACCAAGAAAATGCCTTAATAATTTAAAACACAGGTACATCAAAACCTCAATTTTTGAAAGGAATAAATCAAATTCTAGTTAAAAAAGCATGTTTTGGTTTTATCAAGAAGTTGGGTGAATGAAAAGAATATGAAAAAATGGTTCAAAATCCTCACAAGAATGTGATTTCAAATATAGAGATAGTGATATGTGACATGGGATTCAAAAATCAAAGTAATTTCATAAAATTACCAAATATTTGAACTTGAAACAAAGTAATTTTTAGCATTCATTTAATCTCAGTTTCCTAGAA
Source organism: Viscum album (assembly GCA_963277665.1). Taxonomy (NCBI): domain Eukaryota; kingdom Viridiplantae; phylum Streptophyta; class Magnoliopsida; order Santalales; family Viscaceae; genus Viscum; species Viscum album. Next base: position 47,704,159 of record OY728138.1, on the reverse strand, counting down.
TAAAATGTTTCACTAATTGAAATGGGTTTTAAAAATGGAAATTATAATTATTTCAGCTCAAAAGTTTGAAAAAAATACAAAAATGAAAAATAAACACACATAAAATTGAAAAACACATTTTTTTTTAAAGAAGAAAGACAAAAAATTGAAAATCCTAAACTATAAAGGTCCCCTCCACCACACTTAAATTATGCAGTGTTCTCAATGAATTAAAATAGATTTTACATGTAAGTATATTTGAAAATGAATCACAGCAAGCAAGAAAGTGTAAATGGGATATACAACTAGGTGGCTCTTACTGATAAACAGGTTGGAGGAGTGTGATCTTATCCACTAGATCTGATGGAATAGTCCTCTAGAATTTCCTCAGCCTATTTCCATTAATAGTGAATGGATCTTTCTCTATATCCTTCACAATCTACACAGAACTGAAAGGATATACATGAGTAAATATAAATGTAAATTCCTATATGGAATGAAGTTTACCTAGAATTATCTTGAGTCTTGATTTGAATAACAACACTTTGTCTCTAGGATAGAAGTATTTCAGTTGGACCAACTTATCATGAGACACTCTTGTTATCTCTTTGTAAAACTTGGAATTTTTAAAATTTTCCCTTATAATTTCCTCCATCTTATGTAACTATAATATTCTCTCTTTTTATACACTTTAAAGATCCAAATTCATCTTCCTAATAGCCCAATATTCTTTATGCTCTAATTCCATAGGTAGGTGGAAACTTTTCCCATAAATCAACCTATAATGAATCATTTCAATCAGGGTTTTATAGGATGTACTATAACCCTATAAGGTGTATTCTAACCTTTGGATCTACTCTTTCCTATTTGTATTAATAGTCTTTTCTAAGATTCTTTTTATTTCCTTATTGGACACTTCATCTTTCCCATTAGTCTTTGGATGATAGGGAGTTTGTGTTTTATGATGAACCTCATACTTCTTCAATAAAGCCTCCATTCTCCTACTAAAAAAGTGAGTCCCTTAATCACTAATGATGTCTCTAGGAACTCCAAACCTACAAAATATGTTTGCCCAGAAAAAATAACAAACAACTTTAGTATCATCAGTCCTAGTGGATTTTGATTCCACCCATTTGGAAATGTAATCAACTCTAAGAAAGATATAATAATTTCCAAATGAAATTGGGAAAAGTCCCATAAAATCTATCCTCTACACTAAAAAAATCTCACAAAAATTAAGTGGTTGTTAGGGAATTTCTTGTCTCTTTGAAATGTTTCCATAAAACTAACAGTTTTGACATCTTTTGTAAAATTCATAAGAATATTTAAAAAGGGTGGGATAATAAAGTCCAAATTATAAAATATTCCTTGCTATAATTTGAGGTACAAAGTTGAATCCACAAGATAAAGTGATACAAAACTCAAAGATAGAACCAATTTAACTCTTAGGCAAACATCTTCTTGCCACTTGTTCATTGAAAATATTCCAAAGAAATGTATCATCCCAAATATAATATCTAGATTCAGATTTAGATTTATAAATTTGGTGAGAATTGAAATGGGATGGGACCTGAGATGTTACCAGATAATTGACCATGTCATCATAATAAGGAACTTCTCCTCCAATCAAGTACAACTTCTCTCCTTGAAGGTGATCATTCAATGGTTATTTTTTTAGAATTTCAACTTTAGCAGTGTTGGGAAGTTTGCTTAAAAGATCAGCAACTTAGTTCTTAGACCCCTTCTTATCCTTGATTTCTATGTTGAACTCTTATAGGAATAACATCCATATCACTAAACTCGGTTTAGTTCCCACCTTCATCAAGTACCAAAGAGCTGCATGATTAGAGAACATAATGACTTTAATTCCAAGAAGATATGATCTAAATAATCCTACAGAAAAAAAAAACTGCTAAAAAATTCTTTTTGTGGTTGTGTAATTGAATTGAGTTGTATCTAAGGTTCTTGAGGCATAGTTAATGAATTGTTCCCTTTCCTCAATTCTCTAAAAAAGCACTGCACCAACTAGTTGGTTAGAAGCATCACAAAGTATCTCAAATGGTTCTTCCTAATTTGGTGGTTGCATCTCAGGTGGTGTAATAAATCTCATCTTCAACTCATCAAAGGATTCCATACATGAACCATTGAAATAAAAATTAGTATCTTTAAAAATGAATCTATATACAGGGAGTCAAATCTTACTGAAATCTTTGATAAACCTCATGTAAAATCCTGAATGTCCTAAAAATGTTCTAACATGCTTCACATAAGTTGGGTAAGGAAATGAATTTATCACTTTAATTTTTTATTTATCCACTTTAATGAATTTTTCTGAAATGAAATGACTAAGGAAAATTTCTCTCTCAACCATGAAATGAAACTTTTAAAATTTTAAAACAAGATTCTTTTCAATGCAGGTTTTCAAAACTTTTTCTAGATTTTTCAAACAATGTTCAAAATAATTTCCAAAAACTGTGAAATAATCTAAGAAAACTTCCAAGAAATATTCAATGTGATAAAAAATACTTAACATGTACCTCTTAAATGTACCTTGAGCATTAAATAATCCAAATGGCATCCTTTTATATTCAAAAGTACCAAATATTCAAGTAAAGGTTGTTTTCTCTTGAACCTCGAGAGTAATGGGTACCTGAAAATAACTTGAAAATCCATCCAAAAATAAATAATGATTTCTCCCTACCAATATATCTAATATATAATTAGTTAAGGGAATGGGGAAATGATATTTTGAGTGACCTGATTCAACTTACTAAAATCAATTCACACTCTCCAGCTATTCTGAATTCTCAAAGGGATTAATTCATTCTTTTCATTCCTCACAATGGTTAGGCTTGTTTTCTTTGGAACTACATGAATTGGGATAACCCATTGTGAATTTGAGATGGGATAGATGATCCCAAATTCTAAGAGTTTCTTGATCTCCTTTTTCACAACCTCCATCAAGGTGGGATTTAGCCTCCTTTGGGGTTTTCTGACAGGTTTGGAATCACCCTCAATAAAAATTCTATGTGAGCATATTTTTGGGTTTATTCATCGGATATCACCTAATATCCACCCTATTGCTTGAAAATTTTCTCTAAAAATATCAATCAAATATTTTTATTGGGTTTCAGATATATTATTAGCAATTATAACTGGTAATTTATATCCCTCCCTAAGGTACACTATTTAAAATTAGCGGGGAGTGGTTTTAATCCTAGATCAGGGGGATACTAAAGGGATGAAACTAAGATGAATTTCCCCACTTCTAATGGTAGGACCTTCTGTACACAAGAAACCATATCTTCTTCCTCTTAATTTATCAAATCATCAAATAAATCATATTTTACCTCTTTCTCTCACATGAGTGAGAGTGAGTGATCATCTTTTGGGTGCCCCATGGATTCAAAAATATTGAAGTGGACATTGCTATCTACAAACCCCATGGTGAGTGTCCCTTCATGGAAATTGATGATGGTTTTTGACGTCTTCAATAACAGTCTCCCAAAAATGATGGGTGAGTGTGACAGGTTTCTATATTCTTCCATATTCAGCACAAAAAAAATAGCTAGGAATAAGATATATTTGACATTTAACAGGATATCCTCTAGAACTCATGCTAGGAAAACTGTGGATTTGTCTACAATATGGACCACCACTCTTATGGGATTCAAGTATCCCATCTACAAATAAGTGTATAATAAGTGAGGCAATACATAAATTTAAGCTCTTAAATCACACAAATCATTAGATAAATTTAAATAACCAATGGTGCATTGAATATAAAACGTCCCTAAATCTTAACATTTGGTTGGAAAATATAATGTGATAAGGGATAAGACACTTCTTCCCAAGTTTATCCTCTCATTCCTTTGAAGTATCCTATTCTTGGTGAAAATATAATTCAAAAATGTAGCATACTTTATATTTTTTTAGTGCTTCAAGCATAGGTCTATTTATTTTCACATTTTGGAAGGTGTTCATAATTTCTTTTTGAAGTGATTATTATTGTAATCTCTTTGATTCAATCATCCTTGATGCAAATGGTGGGTTGAAGTATTTATTCTGAATTTTTTAAATTTTAATGGTGTTTTTTTCTCTTCCTACTTGGCCTATACTTCTCCTCCTCCTCTATCCTTTCTTCTTCTCAGTGTATTTTCATAGAATGTTTATAATTTCCTACTTCAGTGTCCCTCAGTTCAGGTGGTCATGTTTCAGGTTCATGGGATACTAGTGGTGAGATTTATTTTCCTATTCTTGTTGTTATAATGCTGACATTCACTTTTGAGTTTGGGATTTTTTGGTAAGGTATTTTCCTAGGTTTTTTGACATGATTTCAACAATACTTCCCATCATGTTTTCTAGTTTATCAAACTTATCCTCTAGGCCTTGATACTTGGATTTTAGGTGTTCCATAGAAGTTTGTGTGCTGGTGTATAGTTTCTTATAGGGTCTTGGGAAAGTTTGTGGTTTGTGGTGTGAAGGCTGGTTATAAATCTTCTTTTTTTGAAATGGTGGTGGGTGTTGGAATTGTTACTAGAATGGGGGTTAGTTTTGGAACTGATTTTCATTTGGGGGTCTAGCTAGATTCTTCTTATTTATAAACCCGTATTGAACATGGTTAGGCTCTCTCCATCCTTAGTTTTTTTGGAACTGACTCAGCTTAAAGGTTTCCACACAAGTTTTCATTCCCTGTATTTCATCACATAGGTTTGTAGAATGATCAGGTGATGATCATAAAACACATACCTTAGCCAGTGCTTATTGGTCACCCACTTGTTTCAAGGCCATAAGTCTCACATAACTAGTTATCTCTTCAAGGATAGTTTCTAGTAAGGTTAATGGAAGAAAATTTATTACCTCATGAATACCTCTTATACTAGTACCACTTGTACCAAACTATTACGAGTTCTGGGAAATCTTCTCAATCAATCCTTTGGATTCTTTTGGTGACTTGTAAATAATGTGCCTCTAGATGATGCATCTGTAAGTTTTCTATCATTTTTATAGTATGACTTGATAGAAGAAGACAATAAAGGTATTCTCCTCAATGTATTTATGTGGGCAGGTGGCATATAGCTTTTTAAATCTTTCCCAATACTTGTAAAGGGCTTCTCTAAATGACTGTCTGATGGCATATATTTCCTTTCTGATGGTTGTTCTTCTGGAGGTGGGGAAGAATAATTGCATGAAGCATCTTAATAATTCATTCCAATCATGTATGTCTCTTAGTTTTATACTATACAACTATTCCTTATCAACTCCTTCTAATGAAAATGGGAATTCCTTCTACTTTACATGCTCCTTAGCAAATCCACGGGTTCTGAAAGTAGTGCAGACATGCATGAAATATTTAATATACTTGTTTGGATATTCACTTTTGAATCCATGAAACTTTAGAAGAAATGGGATAATGTTATTTTTCATCTAAAGATCATTTTTTGACTCTGGAATGACAAGTTGATAGTTTTGATTAAGGAATTATAGTGCACATAGGTCTCTAAGGGTTTGGTTTTGATTTCCAGCCATGGTGACATGCTTGGAGTGAACACTTGAAGTTTAATTTGAGTATTCAAGAGAAATTTCCTAAAATTCAGATTAAAAATTAAGGTTTCTAAGTCTATTCAAAAAGGTTTTTTCAAATTCATGATCTATGGGGAAAGGTTCGGTTTTTGTGTTTTTAGTCATGAAATTTTTAAGAAAAAATAAATAAATATTGTTGGTGCCACCTCCCCATCAACAACGAAAAGTTTTGACATGTTTCTATCATGGGGTGTGATAAAAATAAATATTTCCTAAGTTAAAATTTAGTAAATTGGTTGACCTAGGATTTCTCTAGAGATGAGTTCACAACAATCATGTTTTTCACTTAAATTTGAGAAAGAATTAGAGGTTGTTTTTGAAATTGTTTTAATTTAAAAATAAAGAAAGAAATTAAAAATAAAGTTTGAAAACAAGTGGATGAAGAGAGTATTGGTATCAGGGTAAGATCACCTTTTTAAATTTCATAATATTCATAAAGATCATCCTCCTCTCTTCCTATTGAATGATAAATGAAATACTCCTCAATCAAGTCATCTATCACCTTTGGTTGAAGGAAGCAATGGAACCCACTCCTATGTGCATGAAAGTTCATAAACAATTACCAAAAAACTAAGAAAATTACCAATCATGAATTTTTAATCCTTATAAATCTATAAAAAGTCTACTAGTTCCATACATGTGCCAATGATCACTAGGCACTCACCACCTAACACAATCTACTCGATCAAGACAAACTACACTAGGTGGAGGAAGTTTAAACTTCTTTAACCAAAGTTATAAAAAATGAGTGAAAAAAATCAAAATACAATATAATTAAGATAATTATACACTTATAAAAATAGAAATAATTAAATAGAAAAAAGGGTTTTACATTTAATTACAAGACTCTGTCATTAAAAATGTGAAACTCCCCCTTCCCTGATCACTCAAAGGTTTTATCCCTCCGTGTGAAGGGTAAGATAGTTGAAAGGGGAAGAAGAGAGAATAATGAAACTAAGAAAAGAGAAAATAAAAATAACTTCAATATTATAATCCTTAAACACATCCACTCTTTCACCTTCTTCAACAACTTTGAATGGAAGTGAACACTCTTATTTATAGGTTTGTGGGGTGGAAAAGTTTTCCTCTAAATTTAATCCTCTGAAAGTTTGAGTTCAATTAGCATAGTAAATGGAATAATATAGGGAATTTTTCTTCATAAAAGTTCTTCCCCTATATTTTTTCCATGCTCCCACAAAATATCATTGTATTTTGACAAGTTTCCAAAATGTTGTGTTCTAATTACTGATGAAGACTTTTTATGCCTGAGGAGACTTCTCAAATACCTCCACTTTGGAGCATTCAAAGGACATCTTAATGACCAAATTTATTCATGAAATTTAATTTTAAGATGAGTATCAGAGTATTATTTCCAATCCATTTGGAATAACTTAATTTGGAGTTATTTATCCCAATATATTCTTCAATATTTGATGTGGGGTTTATCCTGTCATCTAGAAAAAAAATTCCAATTGATTTATTTTTCTGGGACATTGTGTATCAAATTGGGTCTGGTTCCAGAATAAAAATTTGAATAACATGAATAAGTAAAGAATAAAAAAAATAAATCACTCAATTTGGATAAAAAATAGAATATGTGCACAAAATACTAAAGATCCATAAAACTGTTAAGTTTCCAAAATTAAACAATTTTCACAATTAAGCCCAAAATTCATCAAAAATACAAAAATGATGCAAATAAACTCATATTGATTAATTGTAAGAGATTAAATAATTGAAACACGTATAAAAAATAATGAAAATATTAACTCTATCAATTCCCCTAAACTTAGAACTTGGAATCCTGGACAAGTCAACATCAAAATCAAATCAAAGAAAATTCAAAACACATGATAATGAGATCCACCAATTCCATACCAAGAAACAAAAGATATCATGAATCATCAACAACCATTATTTCAAGTTATCAAACTAGACCATTCAATATATTTCTTCTTTATCTCTCCTCTCATGCACATAATACACCTACCTCACATGAATTTTCTCTCATCTCACAAATGTCAATTTTCAACAAGGATTTTCTCCTCCAAACTCATGAAAGGGTCACCAAAGGCTTGATAAATTCCTAATTATCTACCTGATATAAGTCAAGTATGTTTTTTATCATGAGTAATTTGTAGGATTTTTATGTTACTTCTGGTTAGTAGTATTTTTATGTGAAAGATTTTGAGGCTGAATTAGGAGGGCTTCGCTCTTTTTGAAGAAAAAATATAAGATTCTAATTTTAACTCAAGTATGGTCTCCTCCTCACTCCCCAGTAGAAAATAAGCTCCATCATCCTGAAAAATCAAGAAAATTTCAAACCATTCATAATTTCAATAGAAAAAATTCATGTCTTCTTAAACAAATGTTTTCTTGAAAGCTCTAGGAAAGGCACAGCTTTCTTTATCCATTTGAATCTCCATAAAGGAATAAATTATCTTATCATAAAAGATCTAGAAAATGTATAGATTTCAATAGAATTATTTTTTTAGTAAACACATCTCTTAATAATTTTATTTTCCCCCCAAATTTTCACCAAATAAGGTAGCACAACATACGATAGTTCCCCCCACACTTAAGCTCAACTAGATCATGCAATTTCAATTCAAGAGTAGGTTGGATAGGAAAATTAGCTTATAATTTAGATGACCTAATAGGATATTCATGGATTATAAGGGATACAAGGATTAAATGTATAAGGAATTCCATAATGAAAAGGATTATCTTGAAAAGGGGGACTTAAAACTAAAGAAATGTCTCAATCATTTAAAACACAAGTACCACAAACCCTCAAGTTTTGAAAGGAATAAACCAAGTTTTGGTTAAAGAAAGCATGGGTTGGTTCTATCAAGAAGTGAGGTGAATAAAAATAATATGAAAAAAATGGTTCAGAAATCTCATGGGAATGTGATTTCAAATATAGAGATAGTTAGATGTAACATGAGATTCAAAAATCAGAGTAATTTTTATGAAATTTACAAATATTTGAACTTAAAACAAAGTCATTTTTAGAATTCATTTAAGCTCAATTTCCTAGAATAAAAATTTTCACTCATTTAAATGGATTTTAAAAATGTAAATGATAATTATTTTAGATCAAAAAATTTAAAAACACACAAAAAATTAAAAATAAACACATAAAAATTTTAAAAACACACTTTTTTTTAAAAGAAAAAAAACAAAAAACTGAAAAACTGAAACTATGAAGGTACCCTCCCCAGAACTTAAATGATGGAGTGTCCTTAATGCATTAAAATGGATTTAACGTGTAATAAGATTTGAAAATGAATCACAGTAAGCAAGAAAGTGTAAATGAGAGGTACAACCTAGTGGATCTTACTGATAAACAGGTTGGAGGAGTGTGATCTCCTCCACAGGATTTGATAGAATGGTCTCATGGAACTTCTTCAGCCTGTGTCCATTAATAGTTAATGGATCTTGCTTTATATACTTCATAATTTGTACAACACTAAAAGGATATACGTGAATAACTATAAATGGATCTTCCCCTATGGAATGAAGTTTACCTAGCATCTGCTTGAGTCTTGAGTTGAATAAAATCAATTTATCTCTAGGATGAAATTATTTTGGTTGGATCATCTTATCATAAGCCACTATTGTTCTATCTTTTTAAATCCTAGAATTTTCAAAATATTCCCTTATAATTTCCTCCATATCCTTCAATTTAAATCTTCTCTATTTCCCATCGCTTTCAAGATACAAATTCATCTTCCTAACAGCCCAATAATTATTATACGCCAATTCCATAGGTAGGTGACATCTCTTCACATAAATTAACCTATATGGACTCATTATAATTGGGGGTTTATAGGTTTTACTATAATCCCATAAGGTTTATTCCAACCATTAGCTCTAATAATTTCTGTTTGGATTAACAATTTTTTCCAAGATTCATTTGATTTCCTTGTTGGACACTTTAGCTTACCCATTAGTATATGGATGATAGGGAGTTGAAATTTTATAATGAACCCCATACTTCTTTAGTAAATCCCCCATTATAATACTATAAAATTGAGTCCCTTGATCATTGATTATGGATCTATAAACTCCAAACATACAAAATATGTTATCCCTAATAAAATCACAAACAACTTTAGCGTCACCAGTCCTAGTGGCTTTTTCTTCCATCCATTTTGAAATATAATCAACTCCAAGAAATATATAATAATTTACAAATGAAATTAGAAAAGGTCCTATAAAATATATACCCTATAATTAAAAAATCTTACAAAAATTAAGTGGTATTTAGGGAATTTATTTTCTCTTTGAAATGTTTCCAGAAAACTGACATTTTTGACATCTTTTACAAAATTCATGAGAATATTTAAAAATGGTGGGACAATAAAGTACAGATTCTAAAACCTTACTTGATGTACTTTGAGGTTCAAATTTTCCTCCATAATATAAGGTGTGACAAAACTCAAAGATAGAACCAATTTCACTCTCAATCAAATATCTTATTATCACTTAGTCATTATAAATCTTCCAAAGAAATGGATCATCCCCAATGTAATATCTAGATTCAGATTTCAGTCTATGAATTTGGTGATAATTTAAATAAGATGATACTTGATATGTCACCTAATAATTAACCATTTTATCATACCAAGGTACTTATCCTTTAATCAATTACAAATGCTCTCCTGGAAGGTGATCATTCAATGGTTCTTTTTCTAGAATTTTAGCTTTAGTAGTGTTGGGCAGTTTTCTTAAATGATCAGACACTTGGTTATTAGATCCCTTATTGACCTTGATTTATATGTTGAACTCTTGCAGTAATAGTATCCATCTCACTAAACTCAGTTTATATTTCGCCTTCTTCATCAAATACCAAATATTTTCATGATCAGAGAACACAGTGACTTTAGTTCCAAGAAGATATGATCTAAATATTTCTAAATAAAAAAAACTGTTAAAAACTCCATTTCTGTGGTTGTGTAATCAAATTGAGCCGTATCCAGGGTTCCTGAAGCATAGTCAATGACTTGTGGACTTCCCTAAATTCTCTGAGAAATGACTACACCAGCTGCTTGGTTGGAAGCATCACAAAGTGTCTCAAATGGTTCTTACCAATTTGGTGGTTGCATCACATGTGGTGTAATCAATCACCTATTCAAATCATCAAAGTCTTCACTACATGCACCATTGAAATCAAAATTATCATCTTTAAAAATTAATCTATAGAGAGGGAGACAAATATTACTGAAATATTTGATAAACCTCCTATAGAATCCTGCATGTCCTAAAAATGATATAACATGTTTCACATAAGTTGGGTGAGGAAATGAATTTATCACTTTAATTTTTAATTTATCCACTTCAATTCCTTTTTTAAATGAAATGACTAAGTAAAATTCCTCTATCAACCATGAAATTACACTTTTCAAAATTTAAAACAAGATTATTTTCAATGCAGGTTTTCAAAACTTTTTCCAGATTTTTCAAATGGTCAAAATAATTTCCAAAAACTATGAAATCATCCAATAAAACCTCTAATAAATCTTCAATGTGATAAAAACAATACTTACCACGCACCTATGAAATGTACTTGGAGCATTACATAATCCAAATGGCCTCTTTTTATATGAAAAAGTGTCAAAGGGACAAGTAAAGGTTGTCTTCTCTTGATCCTTGGGAGCAATGGGTACCTAAAAATAACATGAAAATCCATCCAAAAAAGCAATACTTAGTTCTACCTACCAATATATATAACATATGATCAATTAAGGGAATAAGGAAATGATATTTCCAAGTGACCTAATTCAAATTCCTAAAATCAATGCACACTCTCCATCTATTCTGAATTCTCATAGGGATTAATTCATTATTTTTATTCCTCACAGTGGTTAGGTATATTTTCTTTGGAACTACATGAATTGGGATAACCCATTGTGAATATGAGATGGGATAGATGATCCCATATTCTAAGAGCTTCTCAGTCTCCTTCTTTGTAACCTCTATCAAAGTGGGATTCATCCTCCTTTGGGGCTGTCGGATAGGTTTGGAATATTCCTAAAGAAAAATTCTATGTAAGCATATTTTTGGGTTTATTCCTAGGATATCACCTAATCTCCACCCTATTTCTTGGAAATTATCTCTCAAAATCTCAATCAAAGATTTTTCTTGGGTTTTAAATATATTATTAGAAATTATCACTAGTAATTTCTCTCCCTCCCTAAGGTACACATATTTCAAATCAGTGGGGAGTGGTTTTAATTTCAGATCAGGGGGATTCTCAAGGGATGAAACTAAACTAGAATTCCCCACATCCAAAGGTAGTACCTCCTGTACACAAGAAACCATATCATCTTCCTTATCATTTAATAAATCATTAAAGATATCATATTTTTTCTCTTCCTCCCACATGAAATTAAAATCTCCAGCATTTTGGGAATCCACATGTTCAGTGATATTTTCAATATAAAAATTCTATCATATGGATAAGAATTCTTGGAATATACCTGATTCTTCAATTGGATTAGTACCAACCTCATGAGAGAGTGTAAAGAGTGAGTGATCATCTGATGGGTGCCTCATGGATTCAAAAATATTGAAGTGGATAGTGTTGTCTCCAAAATCCATGTTGAGTGTTCCTTCATGGACATTGATGATGGTTTTTTTCATCTTTAAGAATGGTCTCCCCAAAATGATGGGTGAGTGTTACAGTTTCCTATATTCTTCCATATTCAGCACATATAATCAGCTGGGAATAAGAGATCTATGACTTTCACCAGGAAATCCTTCAGAACTACTGCTGGGAAAATTGTGGATTTGTTTGCAAGCTAGACCACCACCATTGTGGGATTCAAGTCTCCCATATGAAAATAAGTGTATACTGAGTGAGGAGATACATTAATTAAAGCTTCTAGATCACACAAATCATTAGATAATTTTAAAGAACCAATGGTTCATGGAATGGAAAATTTCCCTCGATCTTGACATTTGGTTAGAAATTGTGGTGTGATAAGGGATGAGACACTTATTCCCAAGTTGATCCTATCATTACCTTAAAGTCTCCTCTTCTTGGTGAAAATATCCTGAAAAAAATTAGCATGTTTTTTAATTTTTTTGAGTGATTCAAGGGGAGGTATATTTATTTCCACTTTATGGAAGGTGTCCAGAATTTCTTTTCAAAGTGATTCTTCCTACAATCTCTTTGATTAAATTATCCTTAATGGAAATGGTAGGGTTAATTATTTCTTCTCACTTTGTTGAATTTTAAATGGTGTTTATTGTCTCTTCCTCATTGACCTATCTGTCTCTTCCTCCTCTCTCCTTTCTTCTTCTCGGTGCATTTTCACAGATTTTTTAGAATTTCCAACTTCAATATCCCTCATCTTAGGTGGTCTTGTTTTAGGTTCATGGGCTACCAGTGGTGAGATTTATTTTCCAATTATTTTTTTTTATCATTATGAAATTATCTTTTGGGTTTGCGATTGTTTGGGAAGGTAGTTTTTCTAGGTTTTTGGACATGATGCCAATAAGAATTCCCACCGTGTTTTCTAGTTTATCAACCTTATCTGATAGTCCATTATAATTGGATTATAGATCTTCCATATAAGGTTGTGTGCTGATGGATGGTTTCTCATAGGGTCTTAGTAAAGTGGGTGGTTGGTGGTGTGAAGGCTGGTTATAATATTTTTTTTGTTGAAATGGTGGTGGGTTTTAGAATTTTTGCTAGAATGAGGGTTGGTATTGAAACTGGTTTTGGTTCAGGGGTCTAGCTAGATTCTGCTAATTTACAAACCCATATTTAATATAGTTAGGCTCTCTCCATCCTTGATTTTTGTTGGAACTACCTTAGTTGAAAGGCTTCTACACATGTTTCTATTCCCTATATTTCGACACATTGGTCAATGAAATGATCAGGTGATGAGCATAAACCACATACCATATCTGGTGTTTGTTGGTCACCTACTTATTTCAAGGATATCTGTCTCATCAAAATGGTTAGATATTCGATCCTAGTTTCTTATAAGGGTGATGGATGAGAAGTTAGTACCTCATGAATACCTCTTGTTCCAGTACCTCTTGTACTGAACTATTGTGAGTTCTGGGAAATTTTTTCAATCAATCCCTCAGATTCTTATGGTGACTTGTCAATCAATGCACCTCCATATGATGCATCCATAAGTTTTCTATCATTGTCCAGTAATCCTTGATAGAATAATACAATAAATTTATAATCATAAATCGATTGATGTGGAAATCTGGCACATAAATTTTTAAATATTTTCCATTACTTGTAAAGGGTTTCTCCATATGATTGTCTGATGACATAGATTTCTTTTCTGATGGATGTGCTTCTGGAGGTGGGAAAAAATATCTGCATGACACATCTCGCTAATTAATTCTAATCATGTACATATCCTGGTTTTTGAACATACAACCATTATTTGGAAGCTCCTTCCAATGAAAACGGGAATTCCTTCCACTTTACCTACTCCTCAGCAACTATACAGGGTCTAAAAGTTGTGAAAACATGTGTAACTCTTTAATATGATTTTTTGGATCCTCACCTACCAAGTCATGAAATTTTGGAATCAATAGGATCATGTTAGGTTTCATCTCAAAATCATTTTGTAACTCAAGAATGATAATTTTATTATTTTTACTAAGGAATTGTAGTTCACATAGGTCTCTAAGGGTTTGGTTCTGATTTCAATCCATGATGACAAACCCAGAGTGAACGCTTGATGTTTTAATCGAGTCTGAAAAATAAATTTACTCAAATTTAGATTGAAAATTAAGGTTTATAAGTATATTAAACAATTTTATTTCAATTTCAGGATCTATGGGGAAAGTTTCAGTGTTTGAGGTTCTATTCATGCAATTTTGAAGAAAAAAGAAAGAAAAAAATAAATAAATAAAGATTGTTGGCACCACCTCCCTGGAAACGGCACCAAGATTTGATACATGCCAGTCGTGGGGTGTGAAAAAAACATATATTTCCTAAGCTAAAATTTATAAAAGTGGTTTAACAATGATGTATCCATATGGTAGTGCATAATAATCATGTTTTTCACTTAAATTTGAGAAAGAAGTAGAGGTTGTTTTTGGAATTGTTTGAGTTTAAAAAGAAAGAAAGCAATTGAAAATAAAGTTTGAACACAAGTGGATGGAGAGAGTTATAGGGTAAATTTAAGATCACCTTCTTCAATTTCATAATATTCATAAATATAACTCCCTCTCTCTTCCTATTGAATTATAAATAAAAGATTCCTCGATCGAGTCATCAATCACCCCTAGTTGAAGGAAGCAATAGAACCCACTCCTATGTGCATGAAAGTTCATAAAAATTTACCAAAAAACTAAAGTAATTACTAATAGGTAATTTTTTATCCTTATAAATATAGAAAATTTGCACTAGTTACACACATATTCCAATTATTTCTAGATACTCACTACCTAACACAATCTGCTCAATCGAGACAAACTGCACTAGGCGGAGGGAGTTTAAGATTTTTCAACCAAATATATAAACAATGAGTGAAACCAAATACCAAAATAAAATCACATTAATAGAATTAGAAACCAATTAAAATATAAATCATTCAATATAAAGAGAGTTTTACATTTAATCAGAAGACTCTGGCATTACAAAAGTGAAACTCCCCCTTCCCCGAACACTCAAAGGTTTTACCCCTATGTGTGAAGGTTAAGAGAGTTGAAAGGGGATGAATAGATAATAATAAAACTAATAAAAAAGAAAATATAAAATAAAAATCACTTAAATATTCCAATCCTCCATCACATCCCCTCTTTCACCTTCTTCAATAACTTTTAATGGAAGTGAACACTCATATTTATATGCTTGAGGGGTGGAAAATTTTCCCTCTAGATTCAATCCTCTGAAATTTTGAGTTCAATTATCATAGTAAATGGAATAATATAAGAAATTTTTCTTCATAAAAGTTTTTTCCCTCTATATTTTTCATTCTCCCACAAAATATCATCATATTTGGACAAGTTTTAGAAAATTTATGATCAAATTACTGATGAAGAATTTTTCTTCCCGAGGAGACTTCTCAACTACCTCCACTTTGGCGCATGCAATGGATGCCTTAATGACCGAATTTATTCATGAAATTTACTGTGAATATGAGTCTTGAAGTAATATTTCAAATCTATCTATAATAACTTAATCTGGAGTAATGTATTCCAAGATATATACTTCAATTACAGATCTGGGGTCCATTCTGTTGGCCAGAAAACTTTTTCCACTTAATTTATTTTTATGGGAAATTGTGTATTGAATTGGGTTTGGGTTTAGAATAAAAAGTTTAATCCCAAGAATAATTATATCCTAAAAAAGATTAATCACTCAATTTGGATCAAAATTATAAATTATATTCCCAAAATACAAAAGATCCATAAAACTACAAAATTTACAGAATTAAACAATTTTCACAATTAAGACCAAAATTCAGAAAAAAATACTAAAATGATGTAAATCATATGATATTGATTAATTCGAAGTAATTAAATCATTTAAACACACATGAAAAATAATGAAAATATTAACTCTATCACGGCCTAATGGCCATTAAACCAATTTTTTCTAATTAGGCCAATTGGTCGTTAGGCCATTAGGTCAACTTACCAATTGGTCATTAGGTTATTAGGCCAATTATTCATTGGTCCATTAGTCCATTATTACAATTAGACAATTGGAAAATTTTAAATTAGTCCATTATTCCATTAGGCCATTAGGAAAATTATCCATTAGTCTATTAGGCCATTAGGCTGATTGGACATTATGACAATTGTTCACTAGGTCATTTGGCCAATTATCCAAATGGTTGTTAGTCCATTAGTCTGATTGGATGTTGTTCTAATTGACCATTAGGTCATTAGTCCAATTTTCCATTAGTCCATTAGGCTAATTGGGCATTAGGTTGTTAGTATAATTAGTCATTAGTCTGTTAGTCTAATTGACCATTAGGTCATTAGGCTAATTTTACATTATGCCATTAATCCAATTGGACAATTGTCTATTGGTCCATTATTCCATTAGAAAAATTGGACAATTAAACATTAGTCCATTAGATAATTAGGCCAATTGTACAATTGAATTTTATGACATTAGGCCAATTATCCAATTGGTCATTGGGTCATTAGGCCAATTGGTCATTAGGCCAGTTGGACATTAGGCTATTAGGCCACTTGGCCATTAGGTCGTTAGTCCAATGATCCATTATTCCGTTAGGAAGATTGGAAATTAGGTTATTAGGACAATTTTCCATTAGTCCATTAGAGCAATTGGCCATTATATCATTAGTTAAATTGTCCATTAGGCCATTAGGCCATTGGGTCAATTGGCCATTAGTCCAATTGTCCATTAGTCTATTAGTCTAATTGGTCATTAGTCCATTAGGCCAATTGATCATTAGACCTTTAGGCCAATTTTACAATTGTCCATTAATCCATTAGTCCAATTTTCCATTAGGTTATTAGGACCATTGGACATTAGGACATTAGGCCAATTGGCCATTAGGCAGTTAGACCAATTGTTAATTAGGTCGTTAGGCCAATTGGCCATTAGGTAGTTAGATCAATTGGTCGTTGGTCCATTAGGACAATTGGACATTAGGATAGTGGTCCAATTGGTCATTATGTTGTTAGTTCAATTATCCATTATTCCATTAGGATAATTGGTCATTAGGCCAATTGGACATTAGGAAAATTGGCCAATTAGACATTAGGACATTAGTCCATTAGTTCAATTGGCCAATTGGGCATTAGGAAATTTGACCATTAGATCATTAAGCCAATTGGCCATTAGGCCTTTAGGCCAATTATCCATTAGGCTATTAGGTATTTAGGCCATTATGCCATTAGAAAAATTGGAAAATTGAACATTAGGTTGTTAGGTTATTGGGATATTTTTCCATTAGTCCATTAGGTCAATTGGCCATTAGGTTGTTAGGAAAATTATCCATTGAGTCGTTAGGCCAATTGTCCATTGGAATGTTAAGATGTTTGGACATTAGTCTAATTATCCAATTGACCATTAGGAAATTATGACAATTGGTCAACTGGACATTAGGTCGTTAGGAAAATTTTCCCTTAGTCTGTTGGGAAATTAGGCCAGTTGGCCATTGGTCTATTAGTCCAATCGACCATTAGGTCGTTAGGACAATTGTCCATTAGGCTATTAGCTCATTAGGATAATTAGTCTATTGGGTTAATTAGCTCATTGGTTCAATTAGTCCATTTAGCCAATTAGACCATTGGGTCAATTGGACAATAGGTAGTTAGGCCAATTGGTCATTGGGAAATTAGAAAAATTGGACATTAGGCTATTAATCCATTATTTCAATTGACCATTAGGCCCTTAGACCAATTGGTCATTAGGCCATTAGGCCAATTTTCCATTAGGTCATTGGGACATTAGTTCAATTGTCCAATTGTCCATTATGACATTAGGCCATTGGGACAATTGGTCAATCGATCGTTATGTAATTAATTCATTGGGGCATTAGGCCATTAGGCTATTTGAAAGGGGAATTTTCAGCCTTTATTAAAGGTATTAATGATAATAAAACTTAAATTTCAGTATGGAAATCTAACTAAGTAACAATAAAAAATATATATATTATTTCTATTCATATTAAAGTACATGGCACTTCTCATGCTTGGGCATTGTAGTGTGCCCCAAAGTGTGAAAATGTATCATTGAATCTTTGTTTTTTTTTAATTTTTCCCAATGCATCCTAAAAACAAAAAATCAATAAAAGTAATAAGAATTTAATTTTATATGAAAACTAATAAAGATTGGGAATACCTTAAACTCACCACTCTTCCAATATGCAATAATTTTTTGATATTGTGTTGTTGGAAAGTTAGGGAATATGGGTACACCCTATAAATAAAAATTGAATCTACTCCTCCAACCAACATATAACTCATGCTTATATGATTGAAAAAAATACCCAAGACACATCAACCTTGAAACCTTAGAAACTTCACCATCGAGAAAGATAAATCAATGCTGCAATGAATATGTTAATTCATATAAATACAAAAATAATATAGATATAAATTTAACAAATTTTCTTACCCATATCTATAACCATGATTTTTCCTTGATTTCATTACTGATATGTCTTCATGAGATTGGTTCCACCAGAATGATATCATGATACTTGGATAAAGTTTCCATTAAAATTCTACACTCCTTGGAATTTTTACTTATCATATGATTTTTTTCATTATAATCCACCATTATTTATGTTTATATATTCCAAGATTCTTGTATATGGGTTTTCCCATGTCACTTACTAGAAGATATCACTAAATAAGATAAAAGTGAAAAAAATAATTAATTCATGGCACAATAAAAAAAATGATGTGATATAATTCAATGTACTTACAATGAAAAAACTGATGCAAGCTACTCAATAGGCTATGATAGATGTAGTTGGGGTTTGTCTTAGTGGTAAGAACCCTATAATACTACATGAAAAATGGGGGTTCAAAACCCATTGGGCGTAGGGTACTATAGCAGTACTGCAGTGCTGTAGCAGTGGTGGGACTGTAGCAATGGCGGGCACTGTAGCGGTAGCAGGGCACTGTAGTGGCGGCAGAGCATTGTAGCAGCGGCGGGTATTGTGTGGTGCTATAGCATATGGGTACTATAGCAGTACTATTCACAAAATGGGCCTTGGGCCAAAAAATTGGGCCTACAGATCATGTAATGGGCTAAATGCCCACTGGGCCTTCAGGTTATGTAATGGGTCTCTCTATACCCAGTTAAAGAGGTCTTTGATTTGATTTAATAATAAATGAGGCATCAACCCCAACCTTTTAAAAAAAATAGGCTCTGATAGATCTGTGGGCTATCCTAGATCAGTAACCTTTGAAGGATATGTCTTTTACAATGCATGATCTGGGTGATTTTCATGCACTAGAGTGGAAGATAAAGGAACATAATCATTAGATCTTGGATGGATAATAGAAAATGGAGGCGGCATAGACATGATAGGATATGGGTAGTAGGGTTGGGGATACATCAAAGGATATGGATATGGTAAAGGTGGAAACATCCTTGAAGGTGGCATAAACATGGTATGGGAAGAAGATGCTAAATGAGATGATGATGGAGGCATGGGTGGGAACATCCCTGGAGGCTCAAGTGGAGGATATAAAGGTGTGGTAGATGGGGTGTCCGCTGGTGGGTCAGGGTGGGAATGGGTATGATGGGTGTTCCATATAGGTATATGAGCATCCCTTCTCAGACCTATTCTAGTAGGATGAGGAGGAATCAACTCCGATTCAACTGAATATCCCTAAATATTTTGATAAATAATATGAACATGAAATTATATTTAATGCATCATAAAAATATTACAATTATTATACTCACTAAGGTAAGTATAGGAGGCATCCCACACGCATGCATATGTCGATCAACATCAAATAATAGTTTCCTTAGAACTTATGCAACATTTTTCATATTCCATATAAGTATGAAATATACATTTTTAGAAATAGTTTTTAAAAATCATACATATAACTTAGAAGTCAAATAAGTCATAAATAATTTCATAACATGTTTTGGTGATAATAATTTAAAACCAATTTATACATTTTTTAAAAACCTATTTTAAACCCACTTTTCTAAATTGAAAAAATATGATTAAATAAAAAGAAACAAAATAATACTAGAAAAACATATCATTACAAAATGAAACTAAATTAAAGTAATTGAAGTAATACCAACCTGAGAAACCCATGTTAAGGTAAACTGAATGAACTATGAACATATATGGTTGGTTCTATATATTACTCACCACTACTTCAGGTTCAACATCAACTCTTACATTAGGACAATTTGAGTCATCAAATGAAATATTGTTTTCAACACCAATGGGGGCATCAATGGTGTTAATTTTTTCCCTATCATCATGAAAAATATGTCTTGGTATTACATCATTAATGACACTGTAATCAGGTATCATATGACATTTCCTATAAAATACTTGGTTTTCCATTAATGCCAAATTGTATGGTTCATTAGTATTCAGGAATTGAATCATGTCAATAACTCTGAATCCATAATAATTAATAAATGTACCATTTCGTATCATTAAATAAAACCATTTACATTTCATAAAAGTGACTTGACATTGAGATTAGTAATCCAATAATAATATTTTCTCAACAAGTCCATAATGAGACACATTTTCATATCAGGGCTGACTATCTAATGCACTGGCATAATAGTCTGTTATAGAAGTTAACATAATTCCATCATGTTTTGTTCTTATTTTCACTACTCAATTAGTTGTAACAAATTTATATCCACTTATTATTAAATATTTTCATTCACAAACCAATGAATTGGGGCCAAAATCCAACACTCGTAATTCTTGAGAAACAGGTTCAATGGGTAAACTCAATACCTAAAATATATATGAACAATAAAATTAAATGAATATATATATTTTTTGTTAATTAAATTAATTTTCATACCTTTGATTTCAAAAAAGCAGTAAACGATTGGCTATGCAAATCTTCTCTCCTTGTCAAAGGAAAAGATCGATGAACTCTACATATAATTTTTTTATGTTCCCTACATAAAATGATAATAAAAGTTTAAGGTATATTTGAAATGAAATAGTATGAGATAACATATAAATATTAAAATTACTTACTTGATATAGTTATCGAACAAACCATAGTTAAACAAGACTGTGTGATGTGTCATATCCCACTCTTCAAGGATCAATATAATTGATGTATATTACCCAAGAATTCCTCCTGTTTGGGGAAGAGATGGAAATGAGGGATCAATTTCCCCATACTACTCATCTTCATTTTTCATTGGTTGGTTATGTCTTTTACTCGCATCAGAAAAATACATTGAACAAAAATCCATATATTCTTAATCCATATAACCTCTCACAATGGAACCTTTAAGATGATTTTTATTTAAAACATAAGATTCCATTTTGAACATATTTCTTTCAATATGATACATCCACCCAAAATCAATGGGTCCCCCAAGAATTGTTTCAATTGGAAGATGAACTGTTAAATGCAGCATGCAGGTGAAAAATGAAGGAATTGTTTACCAAGTCACAAAATTAATGGAATCTCTTACTTTATTTTTATCAAGAAATACTTTGATAACCTTTTAGCACAAAGGTCTCTAAAAAATGGAATAAGTAAATCACTGTCACCCTTACATTATTGGATATAAAATGTCAGATTGATATTGGAATCAATTCATGAATAAGGATGTGATAATCATGAGTTTTTTGGGATTTTAGTTTCAAATATATTCTATTTACTTATTTAGATATGGTGTTGGAATGTCCATTAGGAACCTTGATATTCTATAATACTTCTATAAATTTATCTTTCTCTAAAGGTGTCACCATATAAGAAGAACAAGGAACTTTCCATTTGTTTTCACTGATACACACAGGATGTGGTTCTGGTCTAATACCCCAATCCAACAAGTCTTGGTGATATCAGAATTCATCTTTTGTCACGACCCATCCCCTAGGGCCCATGTTGTGACTACCAAAATCCCGCCTCCCAAAGGCCAGGGGATGGTGACTAACACCGAAATCATTATTCCACGAGTGGGAGGCATTTTCTTAAGTACCTGTACACACGCACACTCACAACCCTAGCCCAAAAGTTGAAAAGTAAAATATTGCATGCAACCACTGAGCAAACCACAACCAAAGTACAATATAAAGTAAAGTACAAGGTGGAAAACTAAGCCAGTATATAATCCCACCAAAGGAAAAACACAACACTAGTATAACCCAAGTTTTTTAAAACTCATCCACTAAGAACCCTACCTAAAGGGTAGGTGGAGGGTAGCTGCCTAAAGTTGTAGGAGTATGCCTCATCTGTCCACCCTCACTGAACACCAACTGGTCCCGGTCCTCCCTAGACTTCGTTAAAGCTTCGGTCGTCTATACAAGACACGACACGTGTAGGAAAATCTCGGGTAGAGGTGAGTAAGACAATACTCATTAGGGGACCTTGAAACCACAAAGGTAAATCATAAGAGAAAAACCACAAAGAAATGCATAGTTAGATCTACCCAGGTATATGCCCATACATATACCAAGGTCATCTAGATAAACTCATCTCATCCACTAAGAAACATAAGGCCCCATCCTTATAGTCAGCATCAGGATTATCACTGAATATTCTAAATGTGTCACACAAACTAGGAGAACACACTCCATGAGCTTATCCATCCCTGATGGCACCTGTACAAGAGATACACTCCATCGGGTATCTCTACCAAATCCAAATGGTACGTCCGAGAGAACGTGCCTCATCAGGATCATTCTTATAGAACCAGCTCTCGTGCCTAGCACCAGAGGTCCAGTCATCATAGTCTTATGCCCAGTGTAATACTAAGGAAATCCACGTGAAGAGGCCCACTCCTTGTCACTATGCTCAGTTGAGGGAGCACTGCTCCAGACTAACCTGTGATACCCCGGTCGCTCCTGTAAGGAGTGAACCGCGCCTCAGTCCATCGAGGGATAACTAGATCCTATCTAGGTATCATTCACATCAAGGGGAGGGGCCCACTCTTCTAAGTTGTTTTCTACAGTTGAGGGAGCTCCAACTCCTATGGAGGAACCGCTCCCAGTCGCTACTTGGAGATAGGGGAGTACTACTTCGTAAATGAGGACCAGCACCCTCATTTCAATAGGGTAGTACTAATCATGAAGGACCTACACCCTGTTATGACAGGGGGTACTAATTCATATATCAAGGACCCACACCCTACCCTATAGGGGAGTACTACTCAATGACTATAGGACCTACACCCTGGTACTAGGGGAGTACCAACTCTGCCAGAACAATGCGTAAAGAGTACCCGCACCCTGGAATGGAAGGGGAGTTCTGAATCCTACAATAGATGACATGCTCCCTACCTGGTAGGGGAGTACCAACTCTATACGCACTAGATATGGAGGGCACATTCCCTATTCCTTCAGGGGATTACTGACTCCAAGGTTAGAGGACTCGCTCCCTGGTCTCATAGGGGAGTACCTGCTCTTCCTTCATGAACATCTCTGAGAACCTTCACCCTAGTTCCTCAGGGGAGTAACACCCCTGGAGGGAACTACCAAAATAAAATGAACCCACACCCATGAAGTGGGGATTACTGTATCTACCTAAGAATATGTGTAATTAGTACTTTTGTCTTGAGTCGTCAAGGGAGTAACCGTCCTAGAATCTCTTCAAGAGAAATACCCTGACTCTGCTCAATGACTACTCATACCGGGAGATCGTACTCTTCCAATCAATAGAATGTCCTCCAAATTCCTCAAAAACATAGCTAGAGTATTTCAAAAGGACCGTATCATCTCAAGGGTCTCAACTCCACAAACATCTCATAAAACAGATGCTCTGTTTGAAAGTTACAGGTGTTTTAGCGAAACAGGGTCCAGTTGGGTCCGGGTCCGGTCCGACCTGGTCGGGCCAACCCGGCCTGGGGCCCACTGACCAGACCTATCCCATTGGGCCCAGCTTGCCTGGATAGGTGTGGCCTGCTAGAAAAAACCCAGCCCATATCAGAGTGGTCCAACTCCTCCAGAAGGGACGTGTCATAGCTGTGTTCATCCTGCACCAAGCGGCACCAGTTGGCGCTGCCACCTTGGTCAACCAGTCCGCTCACGTGGACCGGTTCATCTGGAAAGACCCATAAATTTTTTGCAGGTCTAGTTCATGTCATGGATTCCTTCGTGGCTCCTTCATGTGGCTACCATCGTTTCCCCCCTCCGCGGTGCGTCACCCCTCTGTCCGACACGCAGCCACCGCTGCATGCTGCTGTCGGGGCCGGCAAATCATCAGCCTATTCCATGGGCCACCAAACGCGCTCCAGAGGTCCGTTCTTCGATCTAGAGGGTGTTATGGAACCCTCATTCCATTTTCTTCATCACTTGGGGTTCAAACCTATGTTGTGATTCCTTCCTCTAGGAAGCGCTCGATTGGTGGCATCTCTCGCACTGCCTTGATCCGTTTTTCATTATCATCATCGCACCTTCATCATGTTCTATCCATTCCAGATCCAAGATGTCGGATCATTGAACCAAAAATGGTTGTGCAACGACCGACCACTCTTCATCCCACAAAGAACGTGAAGAATGTTGGGTGAGAGAGGAGAAGAAAACCACATCAACCAAAGTGAGGAATGAACCTTTTCCGTCATTCATCACGGCGTTGATCCACTCCCGTTAAAAGGATTAATTCCCAAAAAATAAACCTGATAGAAGTCCCTCCCACAATAATGAACGATCTGAGATCCAACCTATTCATGGTTTGATCTGTGTTCTTCATTTAAAACCAAGAACGGGGGAAAGATAAATAATTATACAATAACCCCTACCTGGAGTTTGGATCACATGAAGACGAGCAAAGTTGCATTGTTGTTGTTGTCGCTCCGTGTTCTGTCGGCATTCGTCGATTCATCGTCGCCGGTGAGAGAACCACCTCCTCCTCCTTAGGGAAACTCCAGCATTATGATGATAACCCTGGATTTCTGATGGAGGTTGGTTTAAAATAAAAACTTTGTTGCATCATAAAATATTTTTATTTAAGGATATTTTAATGATGCTCACGTCCAAAAACTAACTTCTTCATCTGACCCGCGTCGAACAATGTTAGGCCACGCCTAAGGTAAATTCAGCATTTTGAACGCAATGGTGCCCTCGTATTTCTGATCCAAGCATCCATTTGAAACCTATTAAAGTTCAAAGTTCACTTCCCAAGCACTTTTAATTAAAAACTGAACTTTATTCAAAGGTTTATTCCAGGAACACCGGGCCTCAGAATCGCACGTTGTCTCAACGCCCGGTCTCGGAATTTTCCCAATTAATTTTAGGAAAAAAAATTCTAGGTATTTACATCTTTGGTCTTCACCTTTATATTTATAATAATTAAAAGAAACATTTCACATATATTTTTCTCAATGTTCATTATATCTAAACAACGACGTAAAAAATTGGTAGACCAATATGGAAACTCAAAAAAGATACTTCACTTTTTCTAATTATAAGTGGATTCAGTGTTAACATTTTTCCTCCTTTTATATTTCATCTGAACTTTCACTAATGAAAAACTAAAATCTTTAAATTCATTAAGCACATCAATTCCTGACATACGTTGAGGTGGTTTTTCGGTGTCAACAGTATTATCAAGCCTCTAATGATTCTTCCTGTATTGATGATCCATTATAAATAATCGTCGATGTCCCATGATACTTAAACTACAATGATATTTAATTCTTCTTGATTGTGCATTCTTCATACAAATAGGACATGATAGTTTTCTCTTCGTACTCCAACTAGACATCATTGCATAAGAAGTGAAATCATTTATAGTCCATAGAAGGGAAACACGTATCTGAAATATATTTTTTGAAGAAGCATCAAATGTGTGCACATTAATATCCCAAATCTATTTCAAGTCTCTTATTAAAGGTTTCAAGTAGACATCTATATCATTGCCAGGATTAAAAGGTATAAATATTAGTATACTCAAGAAAGTGAAAGTTGGTTGGGGGCTTACCTAAGTGGTAAATTCTCCCTGTAATTTTACATCAAACCCTGGTTCATATATGGGTGGGTAAAGGTATTATTATAGTACTATTAAGGTGATGATGCAGACGATGATGCAGGAAGGCGGTGACGTAGGCATGATATAGGAAGACGGTGATGCAGACTTGGTGACACGGGCAGGATGATGCAGGCATGATGTTGCCTAGGATTTTGGGCCATGTTATGGGCTTCATGCCCATTGGGCTTGTAGGCCATGTACAAAATAAATAAGTCTTGATGAGTGGGTTATCCCCTTATGGGAGCTATAGCTTGCATTTTTGACCTGTGTGTGTGGTGTGTGTGTGTTTCAATGTAATTGTACCCATAAGAACCTAATATATATATATATATATGTGTGTAAGAAAGTAAAAGGATTTTTCATACACATCCATGGAGGAATATTATAAACATGAATAAAAACGGTCCACATGCTATAATAAGTAAGTATCTGACCAAACGGATTAAACCCATCACAGGATAGACCTAACCTGATATTGCGCACCTCGGCTGAAAAATTGGGGTGTTGGGCATCAAATTCCCTCAATGTTAATCCATCTCCAGGATTAACCAACTCATCATTACCTTTAATTCTTTTAGTGTCATATCATCACATAATTGTTGAGGTTTCTAAAAAAATTATTAGATTTTTAAGCCTAGGAATCAATGGAAAGTGTCACATGACTAATTGTGGCATACGAGATGGTGTTCATTTTTCATTTGTCTTCCATCAAGATGTACCACATTTTTTATAGTCATCAAGGTCAGTTGTTTCCTCCCAAAATAAATTGTGATCTTTTGGAAAATATGAATTTTATTAGTAGATTATCCAATATACTTAATTAACTTCCAGGTATTATAATCATTTGAGGAAATATTTGTACAATTAGAAAGTGAGTCCTTCAAAAAGGTAAGAATATAATCAATGGCCATATTAGAAACTCCATAAACTATAGGAAAAAATGATTTAGTGGTGGTTTTTTCACGGTGGTTTTGAAAATCATAGTTAATGTTTTCCCAAAAAAAATAGTGATGTTTTTTTTAGTAGTGTTTTTTTTAAACCGTTGGGAAATAGCAACATTTTTTTTAAACCCGACACTAAATTAGAGTGAATAATAATAAAATATTTAATTATGATTAATTATTTATTATTTACTATCATATACAGGTTATTATTTACAATTTTAATTAATTGTAATGCTTTAATTAATTATTATTTATATTTATTAATTGATAATAATTTGAAACTTAAAGAAAATCTTTAATAATTTAAAAATCATACTTCAGCATCAAATGACCATAACTTTTGATCCAAGAGTCCATTTTAGCTCCACAACTAGTCAAATCAAAGCTTATAAAATGAAAAAAAATCAAATTACATTTAAATTTTGTAATAATTAAAAGAATAAAATTTATTATACTTTCAAGAAAAATGGGAAATCTAACTTAAACTTCAAACGACCATAACTTTCATTTTGGGTGTCTGTTTGGGATCTACCACCTATCAAATCAAAGCTCGTGACAAGATCTATTC
This sequence comes from Viscum album, assembly GCA_963277665.1. Classification (NCBI taxonomy): domain Eukaryota; kingdom Viridiplantae; phylum Streptophyta; class Magnoliopsida; order Santalales; family Viscaceae; genus Viscum; species Viscum album. Next base: position 47,676,457 of record OY728138.1, on the reverse strand, counting down.
CCTATTGATCTGAGGGAACCCCAAACATGTTTTTTATAGGCCAAAAAAGGCCCAAAGTCCTCAAAAACTGAGTTTTTGGTTGGGGTATCCCATTTTTTTAACATTTGATGGAATTTCAACCCCGTTTAAGGGGGTCTTTTTTCTCATTTTTAGTGAGGAATGAATTTATTCTCAGGGATTACATTTATATTGATATTGTGGTTTTGAAATTTTATCATTTTTTTATAATTTATTTTTATTTATAATTAAATATATGAATATTTTCTTATATTTACTTATAATAAATCACTTGTATAAATACATATTTACATAGAAATGTATTTTTAAACATATAAATCATATGGAAATAAATACTTTTTATTAATTTCATTTAAAATAAATAATTATCGATTTTACTTACCTCATAAAAATGCATTAATTTGTATATATATACCTATACAAGTAATTTTTATACACAAACATGCTTGTGTCAATAAAAAAATCTATATTTATGTGTATATTCTAATATAAGTAAATAAATATATGTATATGTAAATATTTTTGTGTGTATTTGAGAAATATAAATATGTACTTATGTTTCAATAATATTTAGTGTATACTTCATATATAAATGGATTTTTATATAAATATATCATTGTCATTAAACATAGTACATAAATGAATTTAAAGTAAAACTATATGAATATATGTATACACACATATATAAATAATGTTAATATATACATATGCATGTATATTGATAAACACACACACACACACACATATATATATATATTATAATATATGTAAATAAATATTAATATATAATATATTTAAATAAATTTAAGTATATATATATATCATTCACATTCGATGAGATTTCATCTTTTTTTAAGTGTCTTTATATGCTTTTTATGTCATTTATGATTTTATTCCATTGATTTACATTCTTATTGATTTAATGGTGTTGCAATTATTGTGTTTTCCCCTATTTTGATAATTTATTATCAATTATATATATCTTTTTAGATGAATTTATGAATATTTGTGTATATTTATATAAATTTGTAAATATTTATACATATTTATGTTTATATATTTTTATATCATATATGTGTAAATATATATAGAGACCAATATTTATATTTACTTTTGTTTATATATATATTTATATTCATGTACAATTATATATCTCAGTGTGTTTATATATATTTTTGTAACATAAATGTGTGTTTATATATATTTATGTAAATTTTGTTATATGTATATATATATTTATAGATATTTATATACATTTATTATTTTATTATTCTATTATTTTTTATTTATTATTTATTCAATTGTTATTTATTATTTATTATTTATTATTTATTATTTATTATTTATTATGTATTATGTACTATTTATTATTTTAATATTTATTTATTATTGATTTATTATTTATTGATTTATTTTTAGTAGTAAAGTATTATTAAATAACTACTTAATATTTATTTATTATTTATTATTCATTAATTATTTACTATTCGTTTATTATTTATTTATTATTTAATTATTTATTATTTATTTATCATTTATTTATTTATAATTTATTTATTCATTATTTATTAATTGTTTATTAATTGTTTATTAATTGTGTATTAATTATTTATTAATTATTAATTATTTATTTATGTATTTATTATTTATTTATTACTTATTACTTATGATTTATGATTTATTCAATTATAATTATTTATTTATTTATTTATTATTTTAATATTTATTTATTATTTTAATACTTATTTATTATTTATTGATTTATTTCTATTATTAAATTACTGTTAAATAACTATTTAATATTTATTTACTATTTATTATTTATTCATTATTTAATTATTATTTAATAATTATTATTTTTTATTTATTTATTGTTAATTTATTATTTACTTATTTATTATTTACTATTTTTTTATTAATTATTATTTATTTATTTATTTATGATTTGTTTATTTTATTTATTTATTTATTATTTATACATTATTTATTATTTATCTATTTATTTATTATGTATTTATTATGTATTAATTATTAATTAATTATTATTTATTTATTATTTTTTATTTTTTACTTATTATTTATTATTTATTCAATTATTATTTATTATTTTAATTTGTTATTATTTATTTATTTATTATTTTAATATTTATTTATTATTGATTTATTTATTATTGATTTATTTATTATTGATTTATTTCTATGATTAAATTACTGTTAAATAACTATTTAATATTTATTATTTATTTATTTTTTATTTTTTATTCGTTATTTATTTATTATTTATTGATAATTTATTATTAATTTGTTATTTATTTATTTATTTATTTATTTATTTATTATTCATTGTTTATTATTTATTTATTCATTATTTATTATTTATTTATTTATTTATTATTTATTAATTATTAATTAATTATTAATTATTTATTCTTTATTTATTTATGATTTATTTATTTATTTATTTATTTATTTATTTATTTATGATTTAGTTATTTATTTATTATTTATTTATTTATTTGTTATTAATTATTTATCAATTAATTATTATTTATTTATGAATTATTTATTATTTATTTATTATTTATTATTTATTTATTATTTATTATTTATTTATTATTTACTTATTTACTTATTTATTTATTTTTTATTTATTTTTTATTTATTTATTTATTATTTATTATTTATCATTTATTTCTTATTTCTTATTTCTTATTTATCTATTATTTATCTATTTTCATTATTATTTTATTATTTATATATTATTTATTTGTTTATTATTTATTTATTATTTATTATTTAGTTATTGGTATACATTAATTATGAGTTAATTTTTAATTTATTATTAATTTACTATTATTTTTTATTAATTTCTTATTAAATTCTTATTTATTATTTATTTATTTTTCATTATTATTTTATTATTTATTTTCCTGTTATTTATTTATTTATTATTTATTATTTAGTTATTGGTATACATTAATTATGAGTTTATTTTTAATTTATTATTAATTTACTATTATTTTTTATAAATTTCTTATTAAAGTATTATTTATTATTTATTTATTTTTCATTATTATTTTATTATTTGTTTATTATTATTTATTATTTATTATTTATTATTTATTATTTATTATTTATTATTTATTTACTTATTGTTTAATTATTTATTGTTTATACGTAAAAAAATAGTGGTTTAAAACCCATTGGGTGCAGGTACTCTAGCAGTACCGTAGCGTACTGTAGTAACGGTGGAACTGTTGAACGACGACACTATAGCAGTGGTGAGTGACTCTGTAGCAGCGGCGGGCGAGTACTGTAGCGGTGGCAGAACTGTAGTGGTATTATAGAAATCAGGTTACTATTCATAGAATGGGCATTGGACCAAAAATTTTGGGTCTACGGGCCATCTAATGGGTTTAATACTCACTGGGCCTTCGGGCCAAAAAATATATTATGTAATAAAGTGGCTGATTGGGTGGGTTATCTCTTGGGGGGATATGATTTGCCTTTCAGGCCTATGTGTGTGCGTTGTGTGTGTGGGTTTAATGTAATTGTACCCTCAAGCACCTAATATATATATATATATACACATTAATATATATATAAGTATATTAAATTATATTTATTCGCCACATGAAGAGTCTGTTAGAGTAGTAAAGTCTTTGGAGACTAAGAGGTAAGAGGTTCAAATCTCACCCAATGTAGAATTTCTATATATGTGCATATGCATGTGCATAGTAATAAATAATAAATAGTTAATTAATTAATTATGAGAATTCAAAAATTAACAAAAATAATAAAATAATACTAAAATTATAATAATAAATAAATAAATAATAAATTATTTACGAGAATTATAAAATATTAAAATAGTAAAAAAAAATTAATTATGAAATTTTTTAAAAAAATAAAATAAAAATAAAAAATTGTCGCTAAATAAATACCGACGAACAATTTTGCGGCAATTTTCCAAAACCACCACAGAACAATGTAGCGATGATTTAAACTGCCGCTAAACACCTATTTTGACATAGTGAAACATGGTTTTTCCCTGATATAAATGCATTAAAAATTCCAACTTTGTTATTTTAGTACATTCTTGATATACAGATGTTCTGACATCATCCCTTAAATTTTTTACTCTCTCAACATCATCATCTTTAGTATTTTCCTCATGTGTATTGATATCATTGTCTTCTTGCACTAAAATATTGTCTCTCTCGCGATGATACATAAATGGAAACCAATCAAATATCAAATTCTCCATACCATTTCTTTCTTTCCATTCATGAATAGTAGAATATTGTCTCATCTCTCCATTGTGATACCAAACATAATAGTTTGTTTTAAATATTGCTTTTATTATATGGTAGATAACTTCTTCCCATCATAACCATGGTATTCCAACACAATTATAACATAAACACTGTATACAACTTCTAATTGAAGCATTGTTAAATGAAAAATCTGAAAAAGTTTCCAAATTCTCTTGAAACTCGGTTGAAATCTGATCGGTATGATACATCCAGCTTCTATCCATTTTACTATAGGGGAAAAAGTTATGTCCCAATCAATAATGTAAACCATAATCACAATGATATCCAAATTCAAATACAAATTAAAAGTATAGTGTAGAGGAAATTAAAGAACACTAATAGGAAACCAAATTGAATATGATGCATGATGTAAGTGACCATTATAAAATACTCTACTATCTATTCCAACAAAGAATAAGGAATATCATAAGAAAAAAACAAGGCATACTCATAGAAATCCAAACAAGCTGCATGTATTTAAAAAATTAACAACTAAGGGATACTAACAAAAAAATGTGTATTTCTTATCCATAGAGGTCTTCTCATTTGAAAACATAATTAAGGATAACATTTAGTCATGAAAGGATTTTATTTGGATGGAGGAACGAGAGCAGATCGATTTGGCGATCCATGGAAATTGAGGTATGCTTGATCATTTGAGAAGCACGAATCTATACACATATGTCTCGAATCATGTTATTGGTCAGCCTCATCTACCTACTTCATGGAATATTATGGAACGAGAAGAGGTGAAAGGATTTTTCAACTTTAGCTGTTTTCTTGGGTGGTTCATTCTTTTTTATCAATAATAGTATTTCACAGTGAATCACAAGGAAGGGGTCCACTGCACATGTATTGAATTTGGATAGGGAAATTTCTGAAAGAATTGATTTATGTAAGCACTCTTTTATTTCTTGTATATTTCTGTCGAAGGGGATGAAACCATGGAAAATTTTAGATCTGATTGAATGATTAACTAAAATTTGGGGTTTTTTTACTTTTAAATGTGTATCTCTTGGTCATAGATTTTTTCATATACTTTTCCTATCTGCGGAACTGAAAGGTAGGGCATAGAGTTCAGGCACAATAAATTTGAGACCGATTATTCTTTGGTTCTATAAATGGAGTTTAAATTTCAACCTCAATGAGTTCAAAGAAACTTGCACACAAGTCTGGATCAAAATCCATAGCCTAAATTGGGTCTTATGGCACTCGAAAATTCTATATGATATTGCTTCTGCAATAGGCAATCTGATCAGGATGAATTCTTCCACTAATTTGGTTAATTTTGGATACTATACTTGGGTCTTAGTTGAAGTAAACTTAAGGTCAACCTTTATAGACAACGTAGTTCTATCCACACCTCAAGATGAGATAAATCTTGGAATTGAGTTTGAAAAGATTCCTTTGTTTTGTGAATTTTTCCAAATTATCAGACACTCTAAGGCCAATTGTAGGGTTTTTTTGTTCTAAATTTCAATTGAAAGGTATTGATTTTCAACAATGTTGTAGAATATATATGAATTTTATCCCATAGTTTAATTAAAATAAGACTATTGAACACTCCACAAGTGATGGTGTTCTACTCTCTTTCTTTAGGAGTTTTGAACCTTCATGTGGACAACTTCCTGCTCATATTGATGGTTCTTTTTAAAGAGATAAAGTGCTCAATTTAGATAACTGTTGAGCCCTCCGGAAGATTGTTGAATTCTTCCTATGATTGCTGTTTTAATAATCACAAATCATCAATTACTTAATCCGGTTGGATTTCTCATATACATAATCACAATCTCTTAGTGAATCTGTGTATATTGGTTGGATCATGTTTTATCTCTTTGTTATTGATTTACAAGTATTCTGGAAGTCCTCTGAATCAAAGGACAACGGTCTCACCGATCCATGTCAAAGGACAACAGTCACCAAAGATGTCTCACCGATGCTGATCAAATGAGTCACCGAAGATGTCTCACCAATGCTGATCAAATGAATCACCGATCATGACACACCGATGCTGATCATCTCAGTCACCGAAGATGTCTCACCGATGCTGATCAAATGAGTCACCGAAGATGTCTCACCGATGCTGATCAAATGAGTCACCGATCATGACACGCCGATGCTGATCATCTCAGTTACCAAAGATGTCTCACCGATGCTGATAAAATGAGTCACCGAAGATGTCTCACTGATGCTGATCAAATGAGTCACCGATCATGACACACCGATGTTGATCATCTCAGTAATCGAAGATGTCTCACCGATGCTGATCAAATGAGTCACCGATCATGACACACCGATGTTGATCATCTCAGTCACCGAAGATGGCTCACTGATGCTGATCATCTCAGTCACTGATCATGACACACCGATGATGATCATCTCAGTCACCGAAGATGTCTCACCGGTGTTGATCAAATGAGTCACCAAATATGTCTCACCAACTGATGTTGATGACCTACCGATCACTTGACACACTGATAGTCATAAACAGCTGTTTGAATTTCTTTATCTTTATTTAATCTAACCAACGGTCATATTAGGAATATTTTAAATTCTCTTTCATTTATTTAATGTGTGTTGTTGGTTGGCAGGAAACCGTACCTCGTACCTGCAAAAATAAATCATATCTTTTTCTGGAGCTCATGCGTAAAATAAGAGCTTCTTTCAAGCTGATGAGGCGCACGCATGTGCTGCAAGAAAAAGTGTTGAACACAAGGACGAATACGCAGAGTGCTGAACCGAGCTAGTGTACATGAAAAGAGACGACTGAGCTTACAAGAAGAACTCGTACACTTCTGCATACCAGAGAGGAGCTGAGAACAAAAGCAAGAGCATCACTTAACAGCTTCTTCAACTATCCTTACACCTGGAAGTCAAGGAAACAGACGATACTCTGTTTTCCAAACAAAAACCTGAAGATGACTCAGAACGAATTCTGATCAAAGAAAGGAGTCCAGAGCTGCACGAAAATCACTAGATCCATTTCTAAACTCTAAATCTTTGCCTCTGTGATTTACTTTTTACATTTCGAACAGTGTGTGTTATCTGCTGTATTTTACACACACACTGTCTCCTGTACTTAAACTGGAGGATCTGCAAATCCTCACTGAAACTCTCTACATCTTTTATTTCCCACTGGGATAGTGGTAGAGGTCGTGTGACCTGAACAGCTGCTTTCTGTTGTATTTGTTCCCACGAATAATTGTGGTAGAGGTCTTCGACCTGGACAGCTGGTTGCTGTTGTTATCCCCGATCTAGGGTGTGGATCATCTTTTTATAAAAGCTTTTGAGAGGACTAAGTCTCGGCTTGAGACTGAACCTCTTGTTTATATCTGCTGTGCTATATCTGTCAAAGTTATTCTTTTATTCCGCTGCTAAGTTCTTTAAAACCAAAACTGTTTTAAAGTTACTTTGATAATTAAACTCGCAAGTGTTTATATTAGTTTTAAATCAGTAAGTTAGTTTCAAAAGTTAATCAACTCTTCTGATTTGATTAACTGGGAAATAATCAATCCCTTGAGAACCTAACAGAACCTTTACTTTGGTATAAATTCACTACAGTTTAATTTTGTATTTTAATTGGTGGATTTTAAGACAAAGTTTTTAAAACAGAAATTTTAAATGGAACTCAATTCACCCCCCCTCTTGAGTATCCACTCCGACCAACAATTGGTATCAGAGGGTGATTTAAAATATTTTATAAATTACTCTGTCTTTCAACTGTGATTTTAGTTGTATTTTAAAGTTCTTCAAATTTCTGTTATTTCTAAATTTTTTATCTCTTTAAAATATTTTCTTTAATTTAGTTATCATGGATAATAGACTTGAAGGTGTTGCTACCAATAGACCACCCTTTTTCAATGGCACTAACTATGCTCGGTGGAAAATCAAGATGAAAATTCATTTAGAAAGCATGGGTTTTGATATTTGGACTTCTATAGAATCAGAATATAAAATTCCTACTACTGTTAGAACTACTTGGAATGAAGCTACTAAGAAAGCCTATAATAATAACTGCAAAGCTATGAATGCCTTGTACTGTGCTTTAGGAGATGAGGAATTTAATAGAATATCTACTTGTAAAACTACATATGAAATTTGGGATACCTTAGCTGTTTCTCATGAAGGAACAACTAATGTTAAGGAAATGAGATTGAACACTTATACTATTAAGTATAATAATTTTAAGATGAAACCTAATGAATCCATTTCTGACATGTATCTCAGGTTTAATGAAATTTTCAACACAATGACTTCTATGGGAAAGGATGTTTCATCAAAGGAACAAATTATGAGAATTCTGAGATGTCTACCTAAAAGATGGAGGGGAACTTCTGTCTCAATTAGAGAATCATGTGATATTGGTGAACTACTAGTCAAGGAACTAATTGGAAAGTTGATGATGTATGAAGAGGAACTCAAGGTTAACAAATAAGAAGAAAATGAACCAAGAAGGAAGTCTGTTGCCTTCAAAACTACAACCTCAAATAATAAGGATAAGGAAAAGCTTCAAGCTATCAATGAAAGTTCAAGCTGTGAAGACAGTGAGAGTGATTCTGACAGTGATGTTGAGATGGCTCACATTTCCAGAAGATTTAAAAAAATTTATAGGAAGAAGAAGTTTTTTAGAAATTCAAACTACAAAGGTAATTATGACAACAAAGGACATTGGAAAAAGGATTGGAAGAAGCCTGATAAATCAGATGAAATTTTCTGTTATGAGTGAAAAAGGAAAGGACACATAAAAGCAGACTGTACAAAGCTGAAATACAAGAAGAAGTATGAATACAAGGATAACAAGTATAAGAAAGCCATAAAGGCTACTTGGAGTGCTTCTGAGGACAGCTCTAGTGAGTCTGAAGTTTCTGAAACTGAACACAGAAATAAGGAAAACATGTGTTTTATGACAAACACTTCTGAGGAAACATCGGAAACTCCTGCTTATAATTCATATTATTCTGGAGATGATTTTGAATGTGATAACATGTCTAAATCTGAACTGTTTGAATATTGTGATATGTTAGAAGAAACCTGTAATTAGCTGAAAGACAAATACAAAGGTTTAAAGAAACAGTATGCTTTAAATGTTAAACATAAATCTGATCTTGATATTGAAGTAGAAAAAAAATGCTCAGTTGCTTAAAGAGAATACTGAATTAAAATTATCCAATTAGAAACTCAAGAAAGACTTAGAGAAATTTACAAATGATAAAGATATTCTTACTCAAATGCTAGGTAAGCAAGTTGCACCAAGATACACTACTGGTATAGGATATCAACCTGGACAAAGGAAAATTACCAAAACTAGATTCATTCCTAAATCTGGATAGAATGTAGCTGTTTCTGGAACTTCATATGCCCCAACTAGTTATATTCATAGTTATGGATCTAATGAGGTTTATCTTTCAAAGTATGTTGATTCTACAAATTATATGAGACCCATTAGACAAATATGGGTACCTAAAGTGCTATTGGATAACCTGTCTGGACCCAAGAAAATCTAGGTACCAAAATCATTTCCTGTTTAAATCTGTTTTGTAGGAAACCTACTTAAAGAGATCCTGTAAAAAGACCTGGTACTTGGACAGTGGATGTTCAAGACATATGTCAGGAGACTTCTCATGCTTCAAAAGCTTAGTCAGAGTTGATGGAGGGTTTGTCACTTTTGGTGATAACTCAAAAGGGAAAATCATCAGCTTAGGCCAGATTGGTAACACTGACTCAGTATTGATATCTAAAGTTTTATTTGTTGATGTACTTAAATACAATTTGTTAAGTATTTCTCAGTTATGTGATGATGGATTTTATGTTAAATTTGAAAATGATTCTTTCAATGTTTTCAATTCTAAAAATGTCTTAGTGTTTTCTGCTTTAAGAAATGAAAATGTTTATGCTTTTGATCTAAATTATTTAGCTAAGAAAAATATTACTTGTTTAAATTCTTTTCATAAAGAGTCTTGGCTTTGGCACAAAAGATTAGGTCACTGCAATGTGCATTCACTTAGAAAACTTGCTAGGAAGAACTTAGTTAGAGACCTACCCAAACTTGAATTTTCAGCAGACAAAGTATGTAATCCCTGTCAAAAGGTAAAGAAACATAAAGTTTCTTTCAAATCAAAGAAATAAGTGTCAACTTCTCAACCTCTCGAGTTGGTTCACATGGATTTATTTGGACATTCTAGAGTTTCTAGTTTAAATAGGAAGCATTATGTCTATGTTCTTGTAGATGACTATTCTAGATATACTTGGGTATATTTTCTAGCTCACAAAAGTGAAGCTTGTTCTTTCTTTATACAATACTCCAAGTTTGTAGAGAACCTTAGTGAACTTAATAATAAAACCCTGAGAAGTGATCATGGCCGTGAGTTTGAAAATCATGAGTTTGAATCTTACTGCTCACACAATGGCTATAGTCACAATTTCTCTACCCCTAGGACACCTCAACAGAATGGTGTAGTAGAAAGGAGGAATAGAACCCTGCAAGAAATTGCTAGAACTATGCTTAATGAGTATGATCTACCTGTTTATTTTTGGGCAGAAGCTGTAAATACATCTTGTTATGTTATTAATAGAGTCTTGATCAGACCTGTTCTTAAGAGGACCCCTTATGAGTTGTGTAACCATAGGAAACCTAAGGTTAACTACTTCAAAGTTTTTGAATGCAAAGTCTTTATTCTTAATACTAAAGACAATCTTGATAAATTTGCATCCAAGAGTGATGAAGGAATTTTTCTAGGTTACTCAACTTCCAGTAAAGCCTATAGAGTTTTCAATAAAAGAACCAAATGTGTGGAAGAATCTGTTCACATCAAATTTGATGAAACTGATCCACATGAACCTAAGACCTCTATTGAAAATCTTGAAGATTATCTCTTTGGTTTGAACCTTAATGATAAAGATAGTGGACCTGTAGTTAAAACATCCAGTTCTGGAGATTTTCCAGACCCTACTTCTGTTGAACCCCAACCTGTAGATGAACCTGAAATCTCGAGCCCTACCTTTTCTAGATCAACTAGAAATCTGAAGAATCGTCCTTTAGATGTTGTTGTAGGAAATCTTGATAGAGGGACACAGACTAGAGCTTCTCTTAGAAATCAGGTTGAACATCAATCCTTCTTGTCACAGCTAGAACCTAAAAATATCAATGATACTATCAATGATGAATTCTGAGTAATGGCTATGCAAGAGGAACTAAATCAATTTGAAAGAAACAAAGTCTGTAAATTAGTAGAAAGACCTAAGGACACTATAACCATAGGCACGAAATGGGTGTTTAGAAACAAAGTTGATGAATCTGGAAACATCATTAGAAACAAAGCTAGGCTAGTTGCACAAGGTTACAATATAGAAGAAGGAATTGAATATGAGGAAAACTTTGCACCTGTAGCTAGATTAGAGGCTATTAGGATCTTACTTGCCTATGCATCACATCTGAATTTCAAATTATATCAAATGGATGTGAAAAGTTCTTTTTTAAATGGTTTTATTGTTGAAGATGTTTTTGTAGAACAACCACCTGGTTTCACAAATCCTCATTTTCAAAATCATGTCTTTAAACTTTCTAAAGCTTTATATGGTTTAAAACAAGCTCCAAGAGCTTGGTATGAAAGACTTTCAAACTTTCTTATTTCAAAAGGATTTACAAAAGGAATAGCTGATCCCACTCTTTTTATAAAAAAGGATTTCAAAAGATGTGTTAATAATATAAATCTATGTTGATGATATTATTTTTGGATCTTCTAAAAATTCTTTATGTACTGAATTTTCAAAGGTTATGCAAAATGAGTTTGAAATGAGCTTAATGGGAGAGATTAAGTATTTTCTTGGATTTCAAATCTTTCAAACTAAAGATGGTATTATTCTAAATCAAAGTAAATATACTAAGGATTTATTAAAACATTTTGGTTTAGATAGTATTAAGGAAAGTGATATACCTATGAGTACTACCTGTAAGTTGGGTGTTGATGAAACTGGGAAACCAGTTGATAAAACCTATTACAGAGGTATGATTGGGAGTTTATATCACTGCTAGTCGATCAGATATTATGTTCAGTGTGTGTATGTGTGCTAGATTTCAAGCTAATCCTAAAGAATCACACTTACTGGCTGTTAAAAGGATTTTTAAATATCTTAAGTATACTGTGAATTTAAGTTTGTTTTATCCAAAAGGAAAATAATTTGACCTAACTAGTTATTCAGATGCTGACTTTGCTGGATGTAAGTTAGATAGGAAAAGCACATCTGGAACATGTCATTTACTTGGAAAGTCCCTAGTATCATGGTGTAGTAAGAAACAGAACTCAGTTGCATTGTCTACCGCTGAAGCAGAATACATTGCTGCTGGTAGTTGTTGTGCACAGATTCTGTGGATGAAACAAACTTTATTGGACTATGGATTTGATTTTAAACAAGTTTAAATTAACTGTGACAATACTAGTGTGATCAATATATCTAAGAATCATGTGTCTCACTCTAGGACTAAGCACATTGATATCAGAAATCACTTTCTAAGAGATCATTATCAGAAAGGTGATATTTCTCTAGAATTTATTAGTTCTGAACATCAATTAGCTGATATTTTTACAAAGCCTTTATGCTCTAAAATAATGAATTTTATTAAACAAGAATTGTGTATGATAGATCTGTGAAACTGATCTGTGAAACTGATCTGTGAAACTGATCTGTGAAACTGATCTGTGAAACCGATCTTTCTTTATATTAATTTTTATTTTGTGATTAATTAACTTCTTTTATCTTTATTATGGGGACCCTAAATGATGAAATAAATGATACGCGACTATTCCTATTCCCCAAACCGTCAACCTTTCATTTCTTTCCCGCCAAACCTTATTTCCTCTATTCTCCTCCACTTCGAACCTTCGAACTCCTACTTTCCCCAGAATCGTCAAATGGCTAAGCAGAAGAGACCAAGCAAAGGATCAGAAAGTCCTGTACCTTCAAAGCGTGCTCGAGGAGAGTCGAGTAGTACCACTCAAAGATCAGTAAATCCGAACCTGGAAACTCAGATTGTTGCTGTAAAAAAGGAAGTCAGCTCCGCCTGGCTTTTGAAAAGTAAGTCGTTGTTGTTACAAGTTTTAGATTCGCAAGGATGGAAAGTCTGGTTCTCAGATAACACTCGTGTATACTACCCAAATCTAGTGCATGAGTTTTATATGAATCTGCAAGTTACTTTAGATGGTGTCGAGGTTGCCATAATGTCTTCTGTAGTGAAAGGAAATAAAATATCTTTTTTGTCTAAACAATGGGCTGAATGTTTGAATGTACCCCACGAAGGTCGGTATGAGGATTATGCTGGAAACATTCCTCCAACCACTGAATATTTTTCTTATGAGTTAGCTTTAGAGCTTTTGACTGGAAACAGAGAGTCAAGGAGAATCATAGCATCAGAGCTGGATGGTGAATGTAGACTTCTTTTTAAGTTTATTCAGCACCAAATTTGCTCCAGGAAAGGAGATTTTGCTGCTGTAAGATACCAGGATGTTTTTCTATTGTTTTTACTAAAGACCCATGAGAAGATCAATTTGTGTAGATATATAATGGTGAACATAGCTGGAATGGTGAAACCTTCTAAGAAAGCCACTGCCCTATTCTATCCCAAAATGATCTCTGCTATGTTAAAGAATCTGGAATGTGTTGATGAAGCTGATGAGATAGCTGAATCTGATAGTGATTTTTTATTACCAAAGAAATTTGTAAACAGATGAAAATAAACTGGAACCCATGGAAAAAATGTTGGGTTGCTAATGAGGAAAAGCTGTATGAATCTTACAATCCCACTGATCATGGAAAGAGGCCGAAGGGTTTGAGAGACCCTGTTTTGAAATCAGATGAGGAGCCAATTTATTCTGATGATGAAGAAGAAGCAAATGTTGAAAGGAATAAAGACACTGAAGAGTCTGGTAAACAAGGGATGGAAGAAGCTGAAACAGAAGAAGAAATTATGTCACCTCCTGATTATAGGAGTGATCCTGATACTATGAGTCCTAAAAGAAGAATAGACTTTGGCTCTGCCAATCCACCTTTACCCCTACCTGAATCAGAACCAGTTCTTGATGATGAAGAAGCTAGTGACACTGAAGTATCTTCCAGTGACGTTTCTGTGAAGAATGGAGATGAAAATGGTGATGATGATGGTTATGATAATGATGATGATGATGATAACCGATCAGTGGATGGTCTTGTTGTACCTCCAACAGAAACACATAAAACTATACTAGAAACAGATGACAATGGCAAGAGAGAATATCTTGAGATCAGTGGAAAAGCAAGTTATGATAAACCGAAATATACTTTGTGTGCTGCTGTCTGGGATGATTATCCTGGTTTTGTTGTTTTGGGTTTAGAGTATTCTGAAGAAGAAGAAGAAGAATCAGAATCTACTGCGATTATGATGGAAAGCCGACCAGTTGAGACAAGGTTTGCTCATGTTGTTGATGCTGCAAGTGCTCATCTACCTAGTTCTACTATCTCTCAGTCTGATTTTGACAAGTTCAAAAGGGAGTTGCTTACTGCTATGAGAGATACAGTCAGAGAATATATTTCAAATGATATTAAACCAGACCTAGCCAATACTGGTGATTTTATTGGCAGGCACATAGCCTCTCTAAATCAGATTCTGAAGGATCTACAATCTGGGTTAGTTTCTTTATCTAATGAATTTAGATCCACCATCTCTGGTATGATGGAAGTATTGAAAAATATGATTGAAAATCTTAAGAAGTCTGATCTAAGAAAGTTGAAAGCTGAGATAACTTAGATAGTTGCTCAAGCCAGTACAGCCAAAGTAACCAAGATCACTACTTGTGAGCTAGAGGCTTAAGGCAGATTGTGCATGATGAATTGGCCGCCATTAGGCAAGTTCTTGATTTGGACTCGTTGAGGAAGATGAGGGAACACAGTGATAACATTCATAAGATGGTAACAGTATATTTATCAGATGCCACTAAAGCTCAGAGAGAGATCAAGGAAAAGGTTGATCACTACTTTTCAAAAATCTATACCAAGCATGAGATGACTGCAAATTTCAAAGTGTTAGCTGAAAATCTAAGACTACCTCCAGTCACTCAAGCTTTCAAGACTCAAGTTCGACAATTGCAAGATTTTAATCCAACCTTGGAATGGTTCATGGAAAATAAGGATGATTTTGAGAAGGCTATGTAGTATGGTGCAGAAGTTATTCAGAATTTCATAAATCTTTTGAATCCTTATCTGAATGCACAAGCCACTGCGATTGTGCTTCCTACTGCTGACCCTCTCGGTGCCTCTGATGTTGCTCCAAATCAGATCTCTGTTGCTCAAGCTCTCTCTCAACGCCGACCAGTTCCTCATTAGTATTCTCAACCAGCTCCTACAGATCCACAGCAAATCCTGGTGGCATCCTCTCCTCCAACTTCCGGAGTCATCTTACCACCGTTTCAAATTCGCCCAGTTCAACCTGCCTCCAAGCCTTCCAACTTATCCACCATTTATCCTTCTGACAAGGGCAAAGCCCTGTTACACCCCTAGAAATAGTTGTGCGTTGTTGTTGATGGGGTGAACCCTGTTGTGATTATACTGTCATGTCTTATAAACTTTACTCTCTTTTCTTTTTATTCTCACTAATGTCTTCTTTTCATCTCTTCTTTCTCTATTTTACCTCCTTTTTGATTATCCCAAAGGGGGAGAAATCTGTATCTCTATGGATCTATGGAGATATGGGGGTGATGGGAGAAATCTGTATCTCTATGGATCTATGGGAGATATGGGGGAGATGCATCTCTAAAGGGGGAGATTTATATCTTTTTATGGCAATGCTTGCATAAGTTTTTAAAAGGCCTAACTTCAGGGGGAGATTTATATCTCATTATGTGTTTATTCTTATTATGCCTTATTATTGATGGTATCTTATATTTATTAATGGCTAAGCTTTGTGAATGGCTAAGATTTGTGATTATCAAAAAGGGGGAGATTGTTGAGCCCTCTGGAAGATTGTTGAATTCTTCCTATGATTGCTGTTTTAATAATCACATATCATCAATTACTTAATCCGGTTGGATTTCTCATATACATAATCACAATCTCTTAGTGAATCTGTGTATATTGGTTGGATCATGTTTTATCTCTTTGTTATTGATTTACAAGTATTCTGAAAGTCCTCTGAATCAAAGGACAATGGTCTCACCGATCTATGTCAAAGGAAGACAGTCACCAAAGATATCTCACCGATGCTGATCAAATGAGTCACCGAAGAAGTCTCATCGATGCTGATCAAATGAGTCACCGATCATGACACACCGATGCTAATCATCTCAGTCACCGAAGATGTCTCACCGATGCTAATCAAATGAGTCACTGAAGATGTCTCACCAATGCTGATCAAATGAGTCACCGATCATGACACACTGATGCTAATCATCTCAGTCACCGAAGATGTCTCACCGATGCTGATCAAATGAGTCACCGATCATGACACACCGATGCTGATCATCTCAGTCACCAAAGATGTCTCACCGATGCTGATCAAATGAGTCACTGAAGATTTCTCACTGATGCTGATCAAATGAGTCACCGATCATGACACACCGATGCGGATCATCTCAGTCACCGAAGATGTCTCACTGATGCTGATCAAATGAGTCACCAATCATGACACACTGATGCTGATCATCTCAGTCACCGAAGATGTCTCACCGATGCTGATCATCTCAGTCACCGATCATGACACACTGATGTTGATCATCTCAGTCACTGAAGATGTCTCACCGGTGCTGATCAAATGAGTCACCAAAGATGTCTCACCAACTGATGCTAATGACCTACCGATCACTTGACACACTGATAGTCATAAACAGCTGTTTGAATTTATTTATCTTTATTTAATCTAACCAACGATCATATTATGAATATTTTAAATGCTCTATCATTTATTTAATGTGTGTTGTCGGTTGTCAGGAAACCATACCTCGTACCTGCAAAAAGAAATCATATCTTTTTTCGGAGATCATGTGTTAAATAAGAGCCTCTTTCAAGCTGAAGAGGCGCGCGCGTGTGCTGCAAGAAAAAGTGTTGAACACAAGGACGAATACGCAGAGTGCTGAACTGAGATAGTGTACATGCAAAGAGACGACTGAGCTTACAAGAAGAACTCGTACACTTCTACATACCAGAGAAGATCTGAGAACAAAATCAAGAACATCACTTAACAACTTCTTCAACTATCCTTACACCTGGAAGTCAAGGAAACAGACGATACTCTGTTTTCCAGACAAAAACCTGAAGATGACTCAGAACGAATTCTGATCAAACAAAGGAGTCCAGAGCTGCACGAAAATCACTAGAGCCATTTCTAAACTCTAAATCTTTGCCTCTGTGATTTACTTTTTACATTTCGAACAGTGTGTGTTATCTGCTGTATTTTACACACACACTGTCTCCTGTACTTAAACTGGAGGATCTGCAAATCCTCACTGAAACTCTCTGTATCTTTTATTTCCCACTGGGATAGTGGTAGAGGTCGTGTGACCTGAATAGCTGGTTGTTGTTGTATTTGTTCCCACGAATAACTGTGGTAGAGGTCTTGGACCTGGACAGCTGGTTGCTGTTGTTATCCCTGATCCAGGGTGTGGATCATCTTTTTATAAAATCTTTTGAGAGGACTAAGTCTCGGCTTGAGACTGAACCTCTTGGTTATATCTGCTGTGCTATATCTATCAAAGTTATTCTTTTATTCCGCTGCTAAGTTCTTTAAAACCAAAACTTTTTTAAAGTTACTTTGATAATTAAACTCGCAAGTGTTTATATTAGTTGTAAATCAGTAAGTTAGTTTCAAAAGTTAATCAACTCTTCTGATTTGATTAACTGGGAAATAATTAATCCCTTGAGAACCTAACAGAACCTTTACTTTGGTATAAATTCACTACAGTTTAATTTTGTATTTTAATTGGGGAATTTTAAGACAAAGTTTTTAAAACAGAAATTTTAAATAGAACTCAATTCACCCCCCTCTTGAGTATCCACTCTGACCAACAATAAAATTTTATCAAATAATGAATTCTCTAATGGTACTTTCCTACCTCTTGTTCTTGCATGTAATGAAAATAGATTGACCTATTCTATTCAGGTGATTGAAAAGCCAAGGAGGATGTGAGATGATATTGTGGCATCCTGCCTTTTTATTACAAAACTTTTTATTCCATTTTACAAACATAAGATCTTTAAAGTATAGTGTATTGAAAAATTGGTACATAATACATGAAAAATTAAAACATTATTCTATTAAACTTGAAAGTATTCTTCAAGGTTCATCCTATGTACATTTATTTCATCTCATAACCTAGGGACATACATGAAAGGAAAGGGTGAGTAGAAGGCCCGGTAAGGAAAACAAGTGAGGCAATTTACATGTGAACTTGAGCGATATCAATAAGAACATGGTCATAAAGGCATAATAAAGAGAAATATAATAATAATAATAACTTGAAACATAACTTGAATTTTTTTTACAAAATTTAATTTAGACATTCATAAGTATATCACCAAGTTCTATCCCCAAGGTGTCAGAAATATTACCAAGGTTATTCACCAAGGTATCATAAAACTTGTCATCTCTAGAGATTAATTTTTTTACCCAATACATTAGAGTGATATAAGGTCACACCCTTAATATGTATTTATATTCATGTGAACCACATGGATTATAATCAAACATTTCATAAATAACCCATAGAGAATAAAATAAATGGGTTTTATATCAAAATCATAGCGTTTTAAAAAGTTCTTAAAAACATGATCGTTATGTCATTTATAACCCAAAGAAAGAGAATGAGGGATTTATGTATGAAAATTACATAATAAAATAAATAATTTTTATGTAATGATAAATACCCCTATCAATTAAAGAGGTTTGGTTATTCATATAAAGAAAATAAAATAATTTCTTGATAAAAAGAGAGAAATTGAGACGAAATTTCTGCAGCATAACGGCTATGAAACATAGTTTTAGAAAACATTAAAAAGAGAAGAGACAGAGGTCACCCACTCATAAGAGAGTCATAATAAAGTATAATAATATAATAACATTTATATAACAGCATGTTATGAAAATTGTTAATACATACCACATAAAAAATAATTTGAAAGAAAAAAAGAGAAGTTGCAAATTCCCTTACGAAAATTCGACAACCTAATGGTGTCGCTTAAAAATTCAGAAAATCAGTTGATGAGCGAGAAAATGGTATCTCATAATTTTTACATAAAATGGACAGCAATAAGGATACATAATAACATACCCTAACATAAGAAAATGGAAATTGAAAGACATAACATAAAAGAAGTCTTGACTAAAAGTGGAGGGTGAAAGATTCCTTTACCTTGAAGAGTAACTTCAAAAAGTCAAAGGTTGGGACCTTGGAGGGATTGAGGGAACCTTTGAAGGGATCCTTTAGAGGTAAAGAGACCATATATTCATTGAGGAGGAATTTTAAATGAAAGGAGGGAATGATTTGGTATTTATAGCAAAAGTAAGGGAATGTTTTATTAATTTCCAAGGGACACCTCATTAGCGGTATTTGCAAAATCATGGGCTTGCCCATGGTGTTTTCCCATGGTTTTGGCCACTTGGGACACCTCATATAATATTTAAATTTAAATGAGTCAACCAACATTTTAAATTACATATTACATCATTATGATGTCATAAAACACACAGAAAACTCAAAAACTGAATTTTTACTATTCACTAAAAAACAAAACATTTTATAAAAATCTCATAAATTCATTCTAACCTAATATCAATGTTATGAATTAAAAAATGAAATAAATTTTATGAAAATAATTTTATAAATAAGAGATATATAATTTTTAATTAAAATCACTATTTACCCAAAAAAATACTAATACTTAACTAATAATTTTTGAAATAGTTATTTACTTATGTTATTATATCACATTACCATTCAATATTCCTAAATTATATTTATACTTTTTTCAGTGAGGTTACTATTCCATTAGTCACATTACTATTCATAAGGGTAATATTACTATTCATAATTTACTATTCACCAAAAATTAATTTCATCTTATTAGACTCTAAATTTCTTACTAATCACAACTATATATGTCTATTTTTTTGAAAATCACTTCACATTATAAATTATTTAAAGTATAAAAAAATATTTTAAAATACTCTTTTTTTCAATATTCATCAATAATACGAAACTTCTAAAAATTCATCCTATATTTATTTTGACATTTGAAATTAAAAAAAAATTACCATAATAAGAAATAACAATTTTATTTATATAAAAGGATTGCACAAAGTAACTAAGGTCTTGTTACATAGCCCCTTATAATACCTCACTAGGGTAAAAACAGGATTTAACGTCGGTTTTTTTTATTTTTGATGTCGGTTTTTAACCGAAGTTTATAAAGGTGGTGTAAACAAGATTATTTTCATTAAGGGTTTTGAGGTCGGTTTTCTCAAAACCGACATCTAAAGTTAAAAAAAATTAGAAAATTGAAAATATTACACTTCTAAAATAATCAAAACCCCTATAATAAAAACACAATATACAACAATCAAACAGTATTTATCATTGAATAAAAATCTATAACTTACATGATTTTATCTAGTTAATCAAAAAATTATCTACACATTTGTATTATAAAGTAGAATTAAAATACACGTACCTGAAATTTACAACATGCTCATCATTGGTTATTGTTGAAGCATTCAATTGATTATCAGTGTGTTTAAACACCTATTATATCAAAAGATTTAGTTTTTTGAACCCATATGTAATATTATTCATAAATATTAGAATATACATACCTTAAATCCTAATAAAACATAACAAATAGTTTGTAAAAATAGATTGAATATGAGTAAGATCAGATTGAGAATAAGACTGGGAATCATTGAATTCCTATAATAACATTGAATGATGTGAGATAAAAAAATAGAATAATATGGTAGAAAATATAAAAAAAATAATACAACTAACCTTATCAAATTCAGTAGTTTCCCCAGTTGTGATTATCTCGTATATGAATCGTAGAATATAATAACCACATTCAGCATGCCATTTTTGATGATGACACTACAGTTATAAAACATTAAACTGATAATAAAACTCAATATATAACAAAAAATTAGAATAAAATCTAATATAAAAACAAAATTACCTGTACTTACACATATTTGATTTTATTTGGTGTCTTTATCGACATGTATTCCTTTTTAAACTTTTTCCATGAACTGTATTTTCACATATATGAACTAATAATACATGTATAAACAATGATAATTAAACATAATGAGCTTATAAAAAATAAAAAAAAATTACCCGTCTAATAAGTTGGAAAATATTTTACAAACATTCCCTAATAAAGAGCAAAACCAATATAAGGTTCATTCACTTGGGAACAATATGCCTAACATCCAATGCCCCCTACAATACAAAAAGTTCATAATTAATGACATTATAATTATTATTAGTTCATAATTATGTTTATGTTCTTACTTATCAAGAAATGAAAAAACCCAACATTTAATCTTCATATGTGATAATCTCTCACATATATATATGCAACTCTATCAGGATTCTTCACATGTTTCACTTCCATGGAAATGAGTTTTGGATCTATAAAACCGTAAATGCCTATACTTTTATTTCGTATAAGAAGCGTGTGTAGATATCTAATTTAAAAAGAAAATATAGTTAGTCAATTTAAAACCATATTTTATTAAAGAAATAAAAATTCAAATGTCAATTTACATACATGGAAAACAACTACACCACATTCAGGTCGAGCTCTTCAAAATCAACTGGATGCATGATATCTTCTTTGAGTAATCTCAATGTATATTCTCTTCTTCATATATCGGACATCATCTAAAACTCATAGATATAATTCAATGAAGAAGAAGCATGAGATAATATTTGTACCCCATAATAAATATTGGAAGTATCTACAGTCAATTGTTCCTGAACATTTTGTTTTATTTGTGCAGTATCTTTTGAGTTTAGATAATCCCATATAAGCTAAATATCAGAAAAAATTATAAGTAATTTTGAATCATTTGTAATTAATATTTAAAAAAATTCATACCTCATATGAAATATAATGAAGAAGACTAGTTTTCCAAAGTAAAAAAAATGACCCAGACAATCCCCAAATCTAGTGATCTACTCGGTAGGAAATGGTAGTAGAGTATTATGATCTATAATATCAAGTACTGATACTCTAATCTGACACATATTTATATTTTTGTGATTTATAGAACCCCCCCCCCCCCAAATGCATGATTCCTAACGTAGAAATATGTATATGAGGATCTCTAGAAAAAAACTCACAGTATATTTTTTGGTCCGAGCGAGGTGGCAAAGGGTCAAAGTAAGCAGATAGGGCAGGGTAGTCTGGGTGAGCAGGCTGGGAAGGATGAAAAATGAAAAAATTGTATTATTGTTTATTATTTATAAAATATAAAAATTGATAACAAATAAATAATATACCGATTGGTCTGAGTGGGGAGGTAGAGGATCGAAGTAGGCAGATGGGGCAGGGTAGTTCGGTTGAGTAGGCTAGGATGGCTAAAAATTTAAAGTTTATATTAGTGTTTATAATGTATAAAATAGAAAAATTGATGACAAATAAATAATATACCTAGGAAGGATACGCATACGGGGTGGGGTAGGTAGATGAGGCAGGGTAGTCTGGGTGAGCGGGCTGGGAAGCCTGAAAAAATGAAAAGGTTATATTAGTGTTTATAATTTATAAAATAGAAAAATTGATGACAAATAAATAATATAACTCGGAAGGCTGCACAGATTGTGACTATCTTTCCAAGTGTTCTAACAAATCCTTTTTCACTACTTCTTGAAGTTGATCACTCATAGACTATTTCATATCTTTCAGCTTGGGTTTTAAGGATTCTATTTCTAGGTCTCTTGATTGCTTACCCTGACTAAAAATATTTTGAATACTAACACTTTCCTGATATCCTCTAACATGTCCGGGGTGTTATGCATTTCCCAAAGCAGTGGCTAGGATGTTCATCCTACCCTTAGGGATAAAATATCCCTATGTCTATTACTCCTGAAGTTCATCCTAAAATGAAAAATAAAAAAGTTATATTAGTGTTTAAAATTTATAAAATATAAAAATTGATGAAAAATAAATAATATTTACTTACAGTTTTATCAGCTACTTTCTTAGATTCCTCTTTAAGATACTGTTCATTTTTCCTTCTTCTTACCCATTTCCATTTTTCATGGAAAGTGGGAGGAGATGAAGGGACATGATGAACCTCTTCTAAACCACTACCAGATCAAGCTCTTAATGATTCAAAATTTTCTTCAATCATTTTATGCTCCAAATACAGATACCCTCCACGTGATAAATTATGAGGGTATACATTTCTCAATTGAATCTCTTGATGAGATCTCCTGGAGACCTATTATATAAAAATAAACTACTAAGTAATTAGAAAAATATATAATAAATTTTACAATATAAAATAATTATCATACCTGAAATTTTTCTTCATGATGACTGTCAACAAACCACTTCCATGTATCTTAATCTATAAACTAATACTTGAGACATGAGTTTTCAAACCTTCTCTTTCCAAAAACATAATTTTTTGTCAGTTTTGTTTTAAAATCTCTCCATTGAACCGCCACTAAAGAGATGTGTATTTTCTTAATTTCTTTGGTTTCCTCAAAATTGAATGTCATCTGTAATTGAATAAATTAAATATTTCATTTAAAATATTTAATATTAAAAAATGAGATAAAATAAATAAATTAAGATATTTTACCATCACGGCCTCCCAAAGCTATTGCTTCTCCATTTTGTCCACTCACTTCCAATCAGGATATAAAATACTAATCCTGCAACAACTCTACATTGATATATAATTGATAAACTAAACTACATTTGGGCTAGTTTCATTATTATTATCATCAAAACGGATGTGTAATATGTCATCATCATGAGAAAGTGATAGTTTTGGTAAACATGTAATACCATGTTTACCAACTTGAGAACTTTATTTTTTAGTAGTAATAGGAGAAGTCTCCTCCACCGAGGATGCATCGGTAGTCCTGTAAAAAAAATTGTAAATTAACAGTTTTCTTTCATTAAATAAGTATATTAATGAATATTTAATAATATGAAAAAATAGATATACCTCGGTAACTACTCCTCTATATCTGTATCTTCCATTTCTACTAGAAAGTGTAATGAAATTTTGTGTACCTTCATGTCATTAGAAAACTTAATATTTAGAAATAAGAAAGAAAAAAATAAGTAAAAAAGAGGCATGCATTTGTAAGTTTCAAAAAAATAAACAAAATATAAATATTTTCCAGAAAAAAATATGAGACTAATTTAGTGTTTTCCTACATGCCTTCATCATGATCATTATGTATTGCATACACTATGTCTATCTTATACTCATTGTAATCATCCGAAAATTGTGTAATAGATGAATAAGGCTCATGTAAATCAATAACATTATCAACATTATCCTCATCAACCAAATGGTATCTTTTTTCATGAAAAATGAAGGACTGTTAATCATTAAATGGATCTATGACATAAAATACTTGTTTTTCATGTGTCACTATGATAAATGGTTTCTCATTGTAATTAAATATTTTTAAATCAACTAGTTTAAACCCTTATTCATCATGTTTCACACCACTCTTACTATCAACCCAATTACACTTAAAAATGATGACTCAAAATTTAATATAATAAAATTTCCATATGTATTCAAGAACTCCAAAATATGGCATTGATGTAGAAATTGGGTTTTTTTCTTTGGCACTTAAAAATACCATACTTTAGCAAAAACCATCACACCACTATTCTGAACGGTACTCTTGTCATCCATATTTTTTGTGTAAAATGTGTAACCATTAATATCAAAACCAAACCATGAGGTCACATTAAGATATGGTCCCACCTATAACCACTTCAATGTTTCTGATGAAGATATATCTATGGTGACTTTCTCTTTAAACCATGAAACAAATGTCTTCTTATGCTCAATCATCAACCACTTTTTGTTTCTTTTCTAATATTGTAACTTTAATTCAGCAATATGTGAGGATATATATGATTGAACCTCATCTATATCGTTCAAAATATATAAATCTATATGCATCACTTCATCATGTGGAATAAACTTTACCTTTAATCCTCAAATCTCTCTACCTTCACTATAAACTATCATATGTCGAGATATAGGGAGACCAATATGCTCCACCTCATACAAATAATCAGTACAAAACTCAATCACCTCTTCTGATACATATTTTTGAACAATAGAGGCCTTTGGTCGATAATAATTTTTAACATATCCCTTCAAAATTCTCATATATCTTTCAAAATGATACATCCATCATAAATAAACAGGACCACATATTCTTATCTCATGCACCAGATGAATAAGCAGATGAACCATTATATCAAAAAATGTAGGTGGTAAATACATTTATAGTTGAAAAATAATAAGAGTTGCTTCATTCTCCAACACATATAACAAATTTGGATCAATGACTTTTCTATAAATGGATTTGAAAAAATTATATAACCTGATGATAGTCTTTCTAACAATTGTCAGCAATATACCATGCACTGCTACTGGTAGAAGTTATTGCATCAATACATGGAAATCATGAGATTTCATACCTATTAATTTACAAACCTTAAATGACACCAAATTATTCACATTTGAAGAAAACCCACTGGGTACTTTAATACCATGAAGATACTGACAAAAAATTATCTTTTCAATCTTTCTTAATATGTGACAATCCAGAGGTAAATATGTTTTGTTTCCTTTCACAGTGGGAGCTAACTCCAAACTTATTCTCATTAATATCAAGTTCAATCTAGCATTCAATCCATATTTTTTCTTTCCTTTTATGTCTAAAAAAGTTCCAATAAAACTATCACATGTGTTTTTTTCAACATGCATAACATAGATGTTATGTTTTATCTCTAAAAATCTATAATAAGGTAGTTAAAAAAAATAAGTTACTTCTTCCATATATTTCTTTAAAGACCAGAACTTAATTTCTTTCCAAATGTCAAATCAATATTTTTCACCCTATCATAATATTATTCAGCTGAAAATGGTTGAGGGGGGAGGTTGTATTCTTGTAAATCGTTAAATGCTTTGTTCAATCTACGATAAGTATGATCAATTCACAAAAATATTCAATGTCTCATGTACACTGTCTTTCTTCCATTATGTAATTGATAATATGAAGTCTATGTTTCACAAATTGGACATGTTTTATGTCCCTTAACACTATATCTAGATAAATTTCCATATGTAATAAATTCATTTATAGTAAACATTATCATAGTATAAAAAAGAAAATAATCTTTCTTTTATGCATCAAAAACTTTAACACCTTCCTCCCATAGCAGTTTCAAATCATCAATCAATAGTCAAAGATACACATCAATATCATTTCCTAGTTGTTTTGGTCTAGAAATCATCAAGCTCATCATAACATATTTTTTATTCATATATAGATGTGGGGAAAAGTTGTAAACTACCAGAAAAATAGGCAATGAACTATGTTGGATACTAAGACTCTGATATGGATTCATTCAATCAGTACACAATCCCATTCTGATATTTCTAACTTCACTTCCAAAATCATGAAATTTTTTATCCAAACTCTTACACTGTGGTGAATTGGTAGGGTGACATAAGCTACCATCAAAGATGTTCTCATCTGAATGTCATATTAACCTTTTTTATCAATTGAATTTGAAAATAGATGCTTCAAATGAGGAATTATTGTAAGGTACCAAATTTATTTAGCAGGAGTTTTGATTCTAGTACCTAAGAGTGAATCACAGTTGAATTATCATAATTGTATGAAAAAAATATTAGATGATATCATTAGAAAGTACAAAATTGATTTTTCATGATGTTATATGAGAGTAACTAATAATGAATCTGATTTGACTTTACCATATATCTTATAGCATGATGTCCCACATGTAGGAAAACATGAAAAATATTCATATTCTTTCCTATAAAGTACACAATCATTTGGGAAAGCATGTATCTTTTTATACCCTAATCCCATTGGGAATAATATTTTCTTCGACTCATAATTGGAATCTGGAAGCCCGTTTCCTTCTGAAAGCAGCTCTTTTAAATGATCAAGTAAGCTGGAGAAACTTTTATCACTCCAACCATTTTTTTCTTCTAAGTTAACTAATCTCAAAACTTCTGATAACACTGTATATTTACTGCAACCTAGGAATAATGATTTCTCAGAATAACCATAAAATCATTCAACAATTGTTGTTTTTTTATGGTTTCAACGCCTAAATCATGAATTAATTCTTCAATATGATCCTCTACCTCATTGTGAATATTGTCATCAATATTGGATGTTGAATTTTCAGTTCTTGCACCATGCCAGATCCAATGTGTATAATTAAGGCTAAAACCATAAAAAATGAGATGATACTTGATTTATCTAGAGTTTAACTTTATTATATTCAAACACTTTACACATGGATAGAAAATAAAATCAATGTTTTGAAGATATTGTTTAGAAAATTTCAAGAATTCATCAACTCCTTTTTCATATTCACTAGTGGTTCTTCGTAAATGTATCCAATTACGATCCATTCAATACCTAATATCACAATATAATTGGTGAATATATTAAAACATATAAACATTTAAATATATATATATATATATTGTAAATAGAAACACATTTAATAAAAACTATTGATAATCAGATAGAAAACATCAGATATGAAACACATTTACAAATAGTAAAAAATTTATTTTCATATTATATACATGTGTTATACTGATATTATAATTTAATTATAATATCAATCTTCTAAAATTTATTAGTTCATTTTACATATTTGTTGCATTATTTTGATGTTTCATGTGACAAAAGTATTGAAGATTTCATTAACTAAACGGAAATTATTTATTATTAGTAATATGAAATAATAATTAGAGTAAATGTTCATATTATAAGTGAAATCAATCATAATACTTCCAAAATTATGGCATATGAAATTAAATACATAACTAAATTGGTATATCTTACAATACATTTGATTCATTATTATTTTTTTATTATTATATCCTAAAATTATTATAATAATAATAAAAAAAATAAGAAAGAGAACATTTATACCAACTAAGGAAACCCAATAAAAACATACATTCATTTTTAAATCATTTTATATTAATAAGAAATACATCTCCTAGTAAAATACACCAATTAATATATAGGTTTTCTATCATTGGATTCTAAATTATAAATTTACTTCAATTAGATTGATTCTAGCATTTTATTTGACCCAACAGTGCATGGAAATTATATCAGGGCATGATATCATAAGTAATAAATAAAATAAAACATGATGTCTAAGTATAGATTCATGGAATAAAACCATGGATTACTAATTAATCACCTAAATATGTATAGCACATGGGAACCATTAATAAATCTATAGCAATCATGCACACTGCAACAAGTATAGGTAGACATGCTATAGAAGCACCAGCATAACAAATATGCATGGAAAGTGACTACATAAGTAGGAAACACTCTAGCATAGAATATATTCAAATCATGATAATTATATAATTTAATCATACTTTGAAAACAAGCATGCTTATCAAATACCTAAAAAGGATAATATTATTTTTTCTTATAAAAATAATATCATGGTATGTAAAAGGCATTCTAATGAAACATACAAGGTATATCAATAAACTTAAAATAGCATAGTAATGCAACTTAAATGGAATGTCATATGCAGTACATGTTAATCTGTACATTCCAATAAATATGCATGTAATTCGACATCCTTCATGTACCAAGCCAAGCGTAAATACCATAAATATCATAAATCGGTAAAAAGAAGAATATACTCACATTAGTCAAGGTGAAACCATAATAAACCATAACAAAAATCTATATGAACAATAATCACATCCATGTCCACTTTGACTTTTCATCATATATGGGATGATCACTCTTAGGGATAACTATTAACCATGTTCCAACACATTTATAATAAATTATAAACTAATAATTGAAGTAAATCAAAAACATAATTAAATGATAACTAATTTATCTTCAAAATTAAAAAAAAACTTACAAAATTCAGAGTTTAGCATGAAAATAGATCCCAATACAAACTTTTCTTCGTGGAATGCTTTGAAAAATTAAACACTGCAATATCTATACAAAAAGTGATTGTAAAAAGGAAAAATAAAGATGAAAAAAACTAAAATCAAACCATGGTTGAATGTCACCAAAAATAGGCTTCGGAAGAAAAAATAATCTGTAGATGATGAAACAAGGGGATATAATCAAGAACTCAGACTGTAGATTGTGAAAATAGAAGAAAATCAATAATAAATGCCCATTGGAGATCACAAATACACCTTCAAATTCGTCACGATTCGAGAGGAGTCGCCAAGAGTTTAGCTTTCAAAGATCCAAAAACATGAGGGTTTCCCGATCCTGACTATTTTTAAAAGACTTTCAACATTGGTTTTTACAAAAACTGACGCCAAAGAGTCCAAAAAATATTTTCAACGTCGATTTTCCCAAAAAATGATGCCAAAAATATTTTTTTAATATATGGTGTTAGTTTTCTAAAAAATAACGCCATAAATATTTTTTTTAACATACGGTGTCAATTTTTATAAAAAACGACATCGAAAGATCCTGAGTTAGTGATTTATGGCATTAGTTTTTAGAAAACCCGACGCCATATATCATTCCTTTTATGGTTTTTAGCATCGGTTCTACTAAAAACCGATGCCAAAAACCACTCTTAAAAATTTTTGGTGTCAGTTTTTAGTAAAACCGATGCCAAAAATTTCTCACCCACACTATTGGAATCGGTTTAGAAAAAACTAACAGCATTACTTCGACGTTAAATCTAGTATTTCCACTAGTGCCTGCATAGGACCTAAGAGTAAGGTGTACAATGGTGATAGAATCTTGGGGAGTCTCGGACAACATTGCCTGAGTGGTGATTTATATCATCTTGAACTTCTCATGAAGGTGATTACATTCAAGCTTAACATGTTAAAGCTTGGCTTGGTCTTGGTCTAGAGCAAATTCCAGTGATGCTACCTCCTTACCAATATTTGATAGATGGGTTTCGTACGACCCGAGTTTACTAGATGAGTCCATTGACTCTTCTTTCTACATTAATTATCCATTATTATTTATATTTTAAACAATAATTATAATGTTAAAATTTATTATTGTTTCCAACAATCATATTGACCAATGGTCTTTTAACGGTCAAAACCCAATGGTCACATTTCATTTATACTTATATATTTTTTATTGATTATGACATAGTAAGACATATATTTTTAGGAAAAAAATATTATTCAAAAGATCAGGTCATTAAATTCTTCCCCCCTTAAGAAATTTTGTCCCTAAAATTTCAACTCGTACCCTTAAAAGAGAAAAGGTGTGAGAAATTCTACCTCATAGACTCCTCTGGTTATCACGTGGCTTTTTCATATTCGTGGTTCTTCCACAACACTTTAACAAGGTGGATAGTCTTTTTGTGTAAACATTGTCTCTACGATCCAAGATCTCCATCGGCTACTCCTCATAAGAGAGGTCATATTCCAGTTGTACCACCTATGGATTTATTACATGTGAAGGTTCAGGTATGTACTTTCTCAAGAGGGATACATGGAAGACATCATGAACTTGTTCTAGATTTGGGGGAAGTTTAAGCCGATATGACACTGCTCATATGCAATCAAGGATTTCATAGGGGAAAATGTACCTAGGGCTAAGCTTCCCTTTCTTCCCAAACCTCATGACTCTTTTTCAAGGTGAAATTCAAAGAAAGATTTTTTCACCAACATCAAACTCTAAGTCCCTTCTACAGTTGTCGACATAGATCTTTTTCCGACTCTGAGAATCCTTAATGTGTTGTTGGATAGCTTATACCTTTTCTGTCATCACTTGCACAAGATCAGGCCCAAGAATCTTTCTCTCACTAGCTTCATCCCAAAAAGTAGGAGTTCTATATATCTTCCCATATAGAGCTTCATAGGGTTCCATTTTAATGCTCAAGTGGAAACTATTTTTATAAGAGAACTCAACTAATGGGAGATGTTGATCTCATCCACCCTTAAATTCCATTGAGAATGTTCTCATCATGTCCTCAAGTGTTTGAATGGTCCTTTCAGATTGGCCATCATTTTGGGGTGATAGGCCATACTAAAATTCAATTAGATACACATATCATGTTAAAGACTTCTCCCGAATTTTTATGTGAACCTTGGATCATGATCAAATATGATATAAAGTAGAACTCAATGCAGCCTTACCGCTTCCTTTAAATAAATCATAGCAAGTTGATAAAGAGAGAAATCTTCCCAAATAGAGATAAAATGAGAATTCTTGGTGAGATGGTCCACTATAACTCATATCGCATTATTTAATTTGGAAGTTCTTGGGAGACCAGTGACAAAGTCCATAGTGATATTTTCCCACTTACATTCTGGTATGGGTAGTGGTTGTAATACCCCTTTATGAAGTTGTCACTCTGCCTTCACTTGCTGACATACCAGGCACCTTGTAGTGTAGTTAGTAATATCCCTTTTCATATTATCCCACTAATAATGATCATGAAGGTCCCTATAAATTTTTGTGCTTCTAGGATGTATAGAGAGAGTAGATCTATGAGCTTTATCCATCAACTCCTTCTTTATTTCCGGAATATATGGAACACATAGTCTTGTATGAAATTTCAGTACACCTTCTTGATCAATATTGAACTTAGGAAACTTCCCATACTTCACAGCCTCAAACTTCTTCTATAAAAATAATCTTCTTTCTGAGCCTTCTTGATCGTCTCTAGTAATGATTGTTGAGAAATCATTTGGGATAGGGTTTACGATGTCCCTTCCCTTATAATTCCTATGTCCATTTTCACTAGGTCTTAGATCAAGGGATCTCTTTGAATCCTCATCATGGATAGAACAACTGGGACTTTCCTACTTAATGCATCAGTGACTTTTTTTTCTCTTCCAGGATGATAATGAATTGAACAATAATAGTATTTAAGAAGTTCCAACCATCTCCTATGTCTTATGTTCAATTACTTTTGTGTGAAAATATACTTCAAACTTTAATGGTTTGTGTATAAATCAAATTTCTACCCATAAAGATAGTTCCTCCATATCTTCAGAGCAAAAACAACTGCATCTAACTCAAGATCATGCGTATGATAGTTTTTCTCACGATTCTTCAACTGTCAAGATGTATAAGCAATTACTTTTTCATTTTTCATAAGGATGCACCCAATCCCTTTTAGAGATGCATCACTAAAAATGATGAATCCTTCTCCACTTGAGGGTAGAGTTAACATGGGTGCAGTAACCAATCTCTTCTTCGGCTCTTGGAAACTTTCCTCACACTCCTTTTTCTAGATTAACTTGACCTCTTTTTGAGTTAACTTGTTTAATGGATTAGAAATTCATGAAAATATTTTCAAAAAACTCCAATAATATCCTTCTAATCCAATTAAACTAAAAATATTGGTTATTATTATAGTTTGAGGACACTCCTCTATAACCTTTGTCTTTGCAGGTTCAACTGTGATTTCTTCATTGGTTACAATGTTCCCCAAGAAAAAAACTTGTTGTAACCAAAATTCACATTTTCTAAACTTTCCAAAAATCCTCTCTTTTCATAGAGTTTTCAAAATAACATTAAATGATCCTCGTTCTTCTCATGACTTTTGGAATATATCAAAATATCATCAATAAAAACTACCAAAAAGTTATCAAGGTAGTCCTTAAAGACTATATTCATAAAATACATAAAAATAGAAGTAGCATTAGTCAATCCAAAGGGCATAACAACAAACTCATAATGCCCATATCTTGATCAGAAGTCTGTTTTTGGGATATCTTCTTTCTTCACCCTCAATTAATGATAAACAAATCTAAGATCAATCTTAGAGAAGAATTGAGCCCCACGAAGTTGTTCAAATAAGTCATAAATTCTTGGAAGAGAGTATTTGTTCTTAATTTTGATCCCATTTAGTTCTCTATAATCAATGCATAATTGCATTGATCCATTATTCTTCTTCACAAATAGAATAGGTGCTCCCCAAGAAGACACACTCGGTCAGATAAACCCCTTCTCTAAAAGATCTTGAATTTGTTTCTTTAATTCCTCCAGTTCTACATTTTTCATCCTATATGGGGTCTTTGAAATCGGATGAGATCCAGGTACGAGTTCAATGGAGAACTCTACCTCTCTTTTTGGGGGAGTTTTGGGTAACTCCTTAGGAAATATGTTAATGTATTCCTGGACGATGGGGACATTTTCTATCTTTATACTATCATTTCCTTCTTATTCTTCATTTATCAACTCCATATAGTAGGCTATAAGAGGTGCTTCTAGAAAAATATCAGGTTGACAAATCTATCCTTAGAAGATAACTTTAGGTTTCCCATTCAAGACTACTAAGATTTCCTTGCTTCTGTGTTTGATCTTAGCATTATACTTTGAGAGCCAGTTCATCCCTAGTATAATGTCAAACTCCAACATGGGAATTACTACTAGATTTGTGATAATATTGTGCTCACTAAAGTAAATACTAGAGTTTCTAAATATTTTTGATTCTTGGATAATACCTCCATGAGTCTTGACTGATAACTCTACTTTTAGAAATTTAGGGGTTGATTCTAAATTCTTTGAAAACTTGGAGTAAATAAAAGAATGTGTAGAACCAAAATCAAACAAAGCACTTGATAGATTTGAGAGAATAAATAGAGTACCTGCCACCGCATAATTTGGATCTTCAACATCAACTATTATGATAGAAAAATCACAACCTTGCTCCATTGTCCTTTTCTAAGGCTAATGGTGATTCTCCTTCACTGCCTTTATATTTGGACAGTGATTGAAAAAGTGACCAAGTTTTATACACTTATAGCATTAGACTTTAGGTAGGGAATGCACCATATTCCCTTTGTCTTTAGTGTTGGGAAGTTGAGGTTTCACCTCACTATGACAATTCCACATGATATGGTAATATCTTCCACACTTGTAGCACTTCCCGCTCCTAAGAAGGTAGTTCCTCAAATACTTCTTCCCACATTTATTACATGTGGGACGTTTCACTTTCTTGCCTCCTCTTTCTTGATCAAAGCCCCTTCCTAAGCTTGGATCCATTGATCTCTTCTTTTCATTGGATTTATGAGACCACTGCATCTCACCGAACTTTATTTCAACTTTTATAGCACTCTATATGATATCCTCATAGCTATCATAGTCTCGGTTGGCTAGATTCTTCCACAGATGAGGTCTTAGTCCACCAAAGAATCTATCAACCTTCCCATTAGGATCCATGAAAAATATTGAGGTGTAATAGGAAAGTATTTTGAATTTCATCTTGTAGCTTCCAACAAATTCATTATCCTTCTTCTTTAGCTCGAGAAACTCCTCCATTTTTGTTCTCATCGAATGAGGGAAATACCTATTGAAGAAGATACCTCTAAACTCTTCCCACTCTATAGATTCAATCTCCACTCTTGATCTCATGTTTTTAATCAGTTCCCACCACTGATCAGTTTCTCCCTCTAGGAGGTAAACATCCAAGGTGACATTCTCTTGTTCTGAATAGTGGAACACAAAAAAGATCTTTTCAATAGAGCTGATCCACTATTCAACAATCAATGGGTCGGTAGATCCACTGAACATTGGTGGTTGTTAACGCATAAAGGACTCAACATAAAGTTGTTCCCTTCATGATAAAATCATTTTATCATCTTTATTCAAGTTATTTCTCATAACTTGGGTCATTTGGTTCATCATTTTCATGAAAGTTTCCATTACAGCTTCCATCGGAGGGTCGTCAGTGCATGGTCCATTGCGGTCACCATTTTCACGATTCCTCCTATTTCCCACCATTTTCTAAAATAATAAAACCTTAGTGATAAGATTATTTCATTTACAAATCTTTTAACTATAAAGGATTTTTATGTATTAAAACTTCATGATTAAACATATTATTCTTTAACAATAATTAAATTTCTCTATAAATCCTTCATAATGATTCATAAAAATCTTGTGATTAACCAAACATATCCCCTGGGAGTGCCAAACCTGGAGTGCAGTAAGGTCCATTTTCATGCACCAGTTCTAGTTCGATTCTAGCTCAAATTATTGTTTTTGGGTTTTACCCCTAAATACATTTGTGCCATAGTCACATTCACATGTTCGTATCCAGATAGGGATTTATTTGTTTGGAAACCAATTACTTAATATTTCACCAAAATACCAGGAAGTTTTCCTATATTTAAACTTTTATATAGGATTATTCATAATGTTTTCATATCCTAATTTTCACAAATAACTAAACTATACTTTCATACCAACTATTGCATCCCACCTTTTTATTACAGAACTTTTTATTTCATTTTACAAATAGAGGATCTTTAAAGTCTAGTGTCTTGGAAAAAATGTACATAATACATGAAAACTTAAAAAAATCTTATATTACACTTGAAAGTATTATTCAAGTTTCATTATATGTAAATTTATTTCATCTCATAACCTGGGGACATACATCAAAGGAAAGGTTGAGCAGAAGGCCCAGTAACGAAAACAAGTGAAACAGTTTACATATGAACTTGAGCGATATTAATAACAACATGGGGAATATCATAAAGGCTTGATAAATAGGAATATAATAATAATAAAAACTTGAAACATAACTTGAAATTGTGTCTAAAACATTTAATTTATACATTAATAAGCATATATTCAAGACCCATCCCCAAGGTGTCATAAAAATTACTAAGATTATTCACCAAGGTATCATAAAACTTGTCATCTTTAGAGATTAATTTATTTACCCAATGCGTTAGAGTGATATCAAGGTGAACCATTAATATGTATTTATATTCATGTGATCCAAATATATCATAATCAATCATTTCATAAATAACCCATATAGAATAAAAGAAATGGGTTTTATATCAAAATCATGGCATTTCAAAAAATGCTTAAAAACATGATCGTTATGTCATTTATAACCCATGGAAAGAGAATGAGGGATTTATGTATGAAAATTCCAGAATAAAATAAATCATTTTTATTTCATGATAAATAAACCTGGAAATGAAATAGGTTTGGGTATTCATATAAGTAAAATAAAATAATTTCTTGATAAAAAGAGAGAGATTTTGAGACGAAATTTTTGCAGCATAACGACTAAGCAACATGGTTTTAGAAAACATTAAAAATAGAGGGGATAGAGGTCACCCATTCTTAGTAAATCCATAATAAATTTTAATTACATAATAACATGGATATAATAACATTTTATGTAAATTTTTAAGACATACCACATAAAAGATAATTTGAAAGAAAAAAAGAGAAGGTGCAAATTCCCTTATGAAAATTTGGCAGCCTAACGACGTCGCTTAAAAATTCAGAAAATCAGTTGATGAGAGAGAAAATGGTCTATAATAATTTGGAAATAAAATGGAAAGCAATAATGATACATAATAACATACCTCAATATAATAATATTGAAATTAAAAGACATAACATAAAAGAAGTCTTGACTAAACGAGGAGGGTGGAAGGTTCCCTTACCTTGAAGAGTAATTTCAAAAAGTCGATGGTTGGGACCTTGGGGGGGCTTGAGGGAACATTGGTAGGTCTTTTTGGGAGGTAACAAGACCAGATATTCATTGAGGGGGAATTTTTAATGAAATGAGTGAAGGAATGGGTTGGTATTTATAGCAAAAGTGAGGGAATATTTTATTAATTTCCAAGGGACACCTCATTTGTGGTATTTTCAAAACCATGGGATTTCTAGTGGTATTTTCCCATGATTTTGGCCACTTAGGACACATCATATAATATTAAAATCCAAATGAGTTGACCAATATTTTAAATTACATATTTCATCATTATGATGTCATAAAACACACCAAAAACTCAAAAACTGTCTTTTTCCTATTCACTGAAAAACAAAACATTTTATAAAAATATCATAAATTCACCCTAACCTAATATTGATGTTCTGAATTAAAAAATAAACTCCATTTTATGAAAATAATTTTCTAAATATGAGATATTTAATTTTTAAGTAAAATCACTATTTACCCGAAAAAATACTAATACTTAACTAATAATTTCTGAAACAGTTATTTATTTATGCTATTATATCACATTACCATTCAATATGCCTAAATTATATTTATACTTTCTTAAGTGAGGTTACTATTCTATTGTTAATATTACTATTCATAAGGGTAATATTACTTTTCATAATTTATTGTTCACCAAAAATTAAGTTGATCTTATCAAACTCTAAATTTCTTATTGATCACAGCTGTATATGTCCATTTTTTTGAAAATAATTTCACATTATTAATTATTTAAAGTATAAAAAAATATTTTAAAATATTTTCTCTTTTTCAATATCCATCAATAATATGAAACTTCTAAAAATTCATTCTATATTTATTTTGACATTTGAAATTCAAAAAAATTACCATAATAAGAAATAACAATTTTATTTATATAAAAGGATTACACAAAGTAACTAAGGACATGTTACATATCCCCTTATAACACCTATATATGACCTAAGAGTAAGGTGTGAAATGGTGATAGAATCTTAGGGCGGCTCAGACAACATTTCCCGAGTGGTGATTTCTACCAGCTTGAATTTCTCCTGAAGGCAATTATATTCAAGATTAACATGTTGAAGCTTAGCTTGGGATTGGTCCAGATCAAAGCCCAATGATTCTACCTCCTTCCCAATATCTGAAAGATAGGTTTCGTACAGCCTGAGTCTACTGGATAAGGTCATCGACTCTTCTTTCTACATTAATTATCCACTATTATTTATATTTTAAACAAAAATTATAACATTAAAATTTATTATTATTTCTAATAGTCATATTGACCAATGGTCATATAACAGTTAAAACCCAATGGTCACATTTCATTTATACTTATATATTTTTTTATTGATTATGACATAGTAAGACGTACATTTTCAGGAAACAAAATATTATTCAAAATATCGGGTCGTTACAGAAGATCCTCTAGTTGTTGTTGGTTTCTCTTTCTAAGAGACCTAGGATCAAATCCATGTGGGGATGAATTTCCAAGTTACTGTAGAAGTACTATAGCATTTATTGTAGAAATTATTGTTTGGTGTTGTATTAGTCGACACTATTAATCCGATTTGGACCTTCGGGCCACCAGTTTGGGCCTACAGGTATCAGGGCCTTCTGGCCACCAAAGGCCTTTGGGCCACATGGCCTTCGGGATGTAAGGGCCTTCAGGCCACTAATGGCCTTCGGGATACATAGATTTCAATCCATATAAAAGAATAAGAAGCTCGGGCAGACCACATAGAAGCAGGCTTAGATGAGGATTCAGAGAAAAAATAGCAACTACCAGAGCAGAGCTAACCGGATTGGAAGAATAAGAGGGTATGAAAACTACCATCGGGACCAGGAATCATGCAGCTCTGCACGGGGCAATGCTAAATGATCATCCATGCAATGTTGGTAGTTATGCACCTTCAAGATGCAGATCCTGGGGAGGGGTTGTTTCAAGTGTGTCGAGTCTTGGGCCTTAAAGGTCATGTATTTAGTCATGTATGGGCCTTCAGGTCATGTAAGGGTTTCCCTTCAACCCTTAAAATTTGGATTATCCAAAAATAGATAAAAAGAATACCTTCGGGCCATTTGGGTTAAAAAGATACATTTAATAGAGATATAAGGTTTGAATATGATGATGCAGGTTCTAAGGATAGTCAAGTAGACAGGGAGGCTATTGCATAATCAGATGTGGATAATATATTATAGAAGGAATGAAAAATTATATCTTCTAAAAATCACAAAGGAAAAACCAAGATTGATGTTGTTCAATTTAAGACTAAACAGTCTCACTCTCAGGAGCAAGGTAAATATTCTCCTGTGTTATTTATTGAGATGGACACTGCTCCATATAGAGTGTCCAGTTCTCTTAATATGTCTAATACCACTTCTTCTACTAAATTGGACTCTAGTCATACCATGACTAAGACAAAGAAGGTACAACCATCCTTGGGCATACTTGGCCCGAGTATCATGGACAGTGATTAGATAATTTCTATCTATAGTGGTTCTATAGCTCACCTAAGGTTTGTGGTTTTATCTGGGACTGTGTTGGAATATGTTCAAGGAAGGGAGTCTTCAAATGTTGTTGTTTTACACTATATGTTGGTCTCTCATGGTTTTAAAAGTGATAAAGTTATTGGGAAACCCCAAATTAATCCTACTGGTAGTGATTCATCACAATAGGGAAATGGGATGGTCCTTGAACCTGTTGTTGGCAGGAAGAAATATAGCTCGGTAGTAATGACTTCCTCTTCCTTGAAGATTGAATATGGTGGTGCACCCATAAATCCTACTGGTGGATTGGTTTTGGATTTTTTGCAGGTGACTGGATTGATCTCCCATGATCAGGGAAAATAGTATAAGAAAACTTCTAGGAAGATAACTTGCTCAGGTGTTGATTTATCCTATGACTTGGAGAATGATGGTTATGGTGTTCATAGGACTCATGCTAGTGTATTGGTACTAGCTTTTGTAAAGGATCTTGGATTGATCTCAAATTTTGAGCAGGGCACACATCATAAGGTTTTCACTCCCTTACCCATGGTTATGGAAAGTGGGGGATGAGAAGGATGAGGCCTTTTCTAGAATACATCATGTTAAGGGTAAATCAAGTTTTAAGGTTTTTTCTCATAACTCCTTTGAGTTACTTGCATTAGATAACAGTGAGGAGGATGAACAATTTAATGATCGGGTTTCTGAAGTGGATGAGAAAATGGATGTTGTAGATGTTGGACTTCCAAATGATGGTGGTGTTCCATGGATTCAAGTCAAAACATGGAGAAGAGGATGACACCCTTGTGGTCAGGATGGGTGCTTCTCTCACCATAGCATTATCACTCACTCTTGAGCATCTTAATTTATTATTTTTTGTTTTTTTTTGTTTTTTTTTTGTTCCCCCATCATAGTCTATATTTTGTTTTTATTTATATTTAATTTCTATTGTACCTCACCTTTAAAAAAATAAAGGATTTTATTTTAAATTTAACATTACTTATATTATTCAAACATAAGGAAAATAGATTTTACATGATGTTATATTTCAATTTAAGAAGTATTTAATTTAGGGAAGATCCATCAAGACTAAATAATTAATCCATTCCATCCCACTTTATGAAACCCATCCATTATTTCATATATAAATCAATATTCTAGATTTATTTATAATAGTATAATCATGTACATCATTGTACACTTATTTCTTTTTGGGTTAAAATAATCTAATAAATAGTTTAACCATGGTTCATGATATAACAAATTAAATTTCAATAGTTAAATCCCATAACTCTAGGATAATAAAAAACAACATTAACCCCTATATTTAACTTAAATATTATTCCCAACACTAAAAATATCTAAATACCTAAAA
Source organism: Viscum album (assembly GCA_963277665.1). NCBI lineage: Eukaryota > Viridiplantae > Streptophyta > Magnoliopsida > Santalales > Viscaceae > Viscum > Viscum album. The sequence goes on along the minus strand of OY728138.1, from coordinate 47,635,543 downwards.
TATTCTACCAAAAGAATCTTGAATTTAAGTTAAATTCATAAGAATCCATGGGATAGTTTTAAAAATAAATTAATTGTAATTAAAACAATAATTTTATGGATTTAATAGACTATATTTGATCTATATTAGACTATAAATTTAAAAACATGATGATATAAGTGATTCCAACATGCTACATTAGAATCACATGCATAGATAAAAATGAAAATAACAGCCAACATAAGAGAAGACGGATTCAGAACTCACTAATCTGATGGAGAAGAAGACCAGAATAAAAAAATACTTAAATTATGGGAGAATATTAGAGAATACAAGATAAGAAATTAGAGGAGGGAAATAAATCTTACCTCTCAAATATCTCAACAAATAAACTGCCAGAAATGGAGTAAGAACACCTTGCTGATGGGTGAAATGTCACCTGAGGAGGGGAGGGGGTTCCAAAGTCACTTGAGGAGGGGAGGGGGGATGTCGAGGTTGGTGGGAGAGGAGAGAACTGGGTATTAGAATAAGGAGGTTAAGGGGGATCCTGAGTGAGGACACTTATGTAAGGGTCTATACCCACAGTTTTTAAAAAACCATAAGTATAGGTTTGTGAAGAATGTCTATATCCACGGTTTCTCTAAACTATGGGTATAGATCTATGGGGATAGAGATGGTTTTCAGTAGTGTTGGATATTTTACATGGTACCCCTCACAACATGGTGATGGGTGGGTGTTGATAGATATAAATCACAATCATTTTCACCCTATAGAATATTAGTATAGGAAAGGTATCAGTGTCTTTCTGATTCAAATTTCATAGAAATAATTATGAAAATATTGATTACCTATTCTAAGACAACTCTTTTAGGGGAATTTCTCACCTCAAAGCTGGTGGGGGTGTAGGGATCTTCACATAGTGGTTGTTCTTATGTTGTTTATTCTCTTTGATCCCTTCCCATAAAATTTTCTAAAAACTTTGACTGACAATTAAATTTTTCTTCTAGAGAAGATAATCATGCTTGTAACTCTTCCATTTTCTTATCTTTATCCCCTTGTTCATTTCTTTTCTCAAAATATGTTTGGGGTGACACCCCAAAACCTGCACCTCTAACACAACCATACTGTTCTAGTCGCTTTAAGGCCACTGATATTAGTTGTTCATTGGGTACATCTGATAATGATTCTTGTGTCTAAGTCAAATAAAAAAATTTATCAAAATAATTAATCATTATTATGTAATACTGATTTAAAGAAAAACAAATTTTTATTATGTCATACTTACACATGATTACCACAATTTTTGTGTGTTTTCATCTATTAGTATCCCTTTTTTGTTTACACGTGCCTCCTTCCATGGCACATGATGTGGGATGGAAGTGTCTTTGAATTTTGATTCATCAATAGTCATATAAATAGAGGAACATAATTATGTTTTTGTTTCATGTTACATGAAAGTATTATGGTAGATTTAAAATATACACCATTTTTTTTCAAGTGAAGCATACCCCATCCTTCCTTTATGGTAGTGGTATGTTGGTTTTTCTACTCACTGCTTATTTTTAACACTCAGTTTCTATTTCATAAATTCAAAATTCTTAATCAAATTGATTAATACATGTATTTTTAAGAAATGTATTTCCAGTCACAATGTTCCTGAAAAGACGTCTCCTCATAATGATAAATAAATACATCTCATGCTTGTTGGTTTATCAAGTGTGCATATATGTATGGTGGGTGCAGGTTTATTTTTCCTTTAGCATATTTGAGATGATACTTCGTAAGAATTGTGTGAAATAACATATGGTTATTTTTAGCGATAATTAATATAAATTTAATTTAGGAGTCATCTAAAATAAATGCACTCTTCAATGGATAATGAAGAGTAAGTCAATGTTTCATTATTTTGTTTTTTAGTAAAATAAAGAAATTATATCATAATGTTACCCTAATCTCTTCCCAAATCAATATCTTAAGTTTAGGTAAAAAATTGTTCCATGAATATACATCAATCATCATGTGCATGTGAGTGGTGGTCCCAATCTAACTATTGAATATGACCTTATTGGAGTTAACAAGCTGGTCGCATGCATTCCATCCAATCTTGAATTTGATGCCTTTGTTTCTCACCTTAATAATTTTTTCTAACACCATCATATTATTATGCTCTTGTTTTTTCTAGGACATTGGTTTTTCACCATCAACCATTTCCTTGGATTAAACATTATCAATATTTTGTTCCTCTGTATTGGTATTATCAACATGTGCAGAAGGTTGTTGTTATTCTACATTGGAAGCACCAACATGTTGAGAAACCTATTGTTCCTTAGTATTGGGATAATCGACATGTGCAGAATTCATTCTCTGTAGAATTGGTTGAATATTTAATTTAGATTACATAAATACATTAGTGAACAGATAATAATATGTGGTAACACAATGTATATTACAAAAAAATATCATGATTATTGAACTCTCTTTTTTAAAGGTTGAAGGGATTTGACCCATATATCGAGTATCCAAATCCCTTCATTATGGGATCCTTTTACAAACAAGACCATGTCTATATTGGGACCACTGTGAAATGATTGTTATGTCCTAATGAAAGGGTCATCCTTGGTTGAATTGGAATCAAAACCTTCAATGGTTTTGGTCGATAACTGAATAATTCCCCACTTTTGGTTTGTGGGATCTTGAACATAAAATATATGTACTTCCTATGATTCCATTATAAATGATTCATCTTTGTATCCTTCCTTATTAAAATCCAATTTCATGAATCTCAATTCATCTATTTTAACAAAACTCCTATTATCAACCCACTTGCATTAAAAAATCAACACTTAGAATGTTGTATAATCTAACTCCCATATTTTTTTAATTATTCCAAAGTATGACATATTCACATAAATTTTATTTTTGTCCTTGTTACCAGATGCATACATCGCTTCATCCACAAGTGTAACGCTGCTATTTTTCATGGTACTGCATTAATCATGTTCATTTATATAGAATGTATAACCATTAATTATATAACCATTATAAGACTTACTGGTCTCACCAAAAGGAAAAAAATAAAGGCCTTAAGAATATTCTCAAGGAGGAGTACTCAAGAGGTGAACCTCTCTTCCTTTTTATTTCAACTTCTTTTACAAGTTCCATTATTTTTTTTCTCTCTCCTAACCTCCCCTAATAAAAATGCTATGATAATTCCAATACCTTACATGAACTAGAATTTTATTATTCTAATGGAATATTTCATCATCATCTCTCTTTTCCCCCTCCTCTTATACTAAAAATGGAAACACCATCCGAGATGTGTTAATTTATCACATTTAAGGATGACAGGTTTTTAATTTATATTACTATCTTCAAGACTAGTCATGAAACATATTTAATGGTTTAACCAGATCATGAAATATGTATTTTATCTTATTCAATGTTCTGTAATCCTTACACACTCATAATATAAAATATTAATACAAAAAAAGTTTATTGTGCACAGAACCGTTAAGTTAATCCAAGCGTTTATCGTTAACTTTTATCTAATGATTCATCCTCATGGTATATAAAAAAAATAATTATGTTATAATTTATATATATATAATGTCACTAATAATTTATATTAACAATTCTAGATGTTTAACCACATTTCAAATGAACTTCCATTCACGATACAAGTAAACCGATCATGAAAACCAAGGGAGAAAATGCTTCCAAAATAATAAAATTAAACCTCTTAAACCCATAAAAAAGTCCACGAATAAACATAATAAGGTTATAATAAATAAATTATATTAGATAAGGTTCTAGAATTATTAATTAATGAAGATAAATTCTATTATTTAGGTCATTAATATCAATTGAAGAGCACATTCGGGCTTATGGTAAGGGGTTTTTCATCTCACTTTTAATTCCATGAAATTTCCATTATTTGCCACTTATTTCTTGTATGTGATGTATTTGTAATGAAATTTGATATATAATATCATTATTCTCTTTATATTCATGGTATTCTACGATTCATTTGGTAATTATTAATTTTTTGTCATACGATTCGATTGATTACAACGTGGTAAGGGACTTTGTCTCAATTTCCATTTCTTTGAGACTTGCTTAGTATTGTGCACCTAATATTTATTATGTGGTGTATTTACTACCCCTTTGAGATCATTTTTCATTTGAAATTATAATTCTATTAAATATCTATTTTCTTGTATCATGGATATTATTATTTTCTTAAGTTTTATACCATTTCGCATATGATGTTTATTTTTAATGCTATTTTAACTGGGGAAATATTGATTGTTGGACCCTCTATGATAATGTAGTTTTAATAATCACAAATAATGTCAATATACAGATTCTACTCTTTCATTCCATGTTAATATCTCTAAGTAAATCAATTATGTCATACAGAAATATATACTAATAATTCAATAACCTATATTCATGAATAAATATGTTCACAAGTGTATTTATACATGTATTTTTGGATAACACTTAGTATTGTAATGATTTGTGTAAGACAGACACTTCATAACCTTTTTAGATTCCCTGACACCGATTTTCAACACACTGATGTTTGACATACTGATGTTCGACACACCAAAGTTGACAGACCGGAGTCGACACACCAAAGTTGACAGACCGAAGTTGACAGACCGAAGTAGACAGACCGAAGTTGACGGACCAAAGTCGACACACCAAAGATGACACACTGAAGTTGAAAAATCGAAGTCGACACACTAAAGTTGACAGACCGATGTTACCAAACCAAATACAATAGACCAAAGATGACTCACCGATAGTCATAAATAACTATTTCGATTTTATTAATTCAAATTTATTTCTAACGGTCATATTTAGACAAATCAATGTTTCTGACATTATTTAATGTTGTCTGTAGGACTATCCGTAGATAGTGTGAGGTACATGCACATGCATAGATCTTTATGCCTAAGTAGACCTTGAAGTATAAAAGGACTTCAATCAGGGCTCAAAAGTGTGATAGAGACACAGAGATATACAGATACACATAGAGCTTGAAGAACATGCTGAAATATAGACTATGCGAACTCAGAATATTGAAAAGAGAGAAACTTCAAGCTTGGGCTCACCTAGCAACTAACTATTGGATCTTTCTGAACAGCCTCACAAAGAAGAGCTGAACACTTTCACAAGAGACTACGACACTCTGTTATAAATCCAACTTTTAAAAGAGGACTCGAATAACATTTCCTCAATGTCCGTTGAATCCAGAGCATTACTGCACAACACACAGAGAACTCTAAACCCTATTATCTTTCATAACTCTGTTGTGTTCTTATCATTACTATTTTGAACAGTGTGTATATTTGTTTGAATATCACACACTATCTCCTGAGTTAAAATGGAGGATAAAAAAACATCCTCACTCTCAATCCCTTCTTACACTTGTATCCCACATAGAACTGTGGAAGAGATCCTGTGAGATCTGTTTATTTGTCTTTCCCACGAATAACTGTGGTAGAGGTCAAGTGTGACCTGGACAACTTGTGTGCTGTTGTGAACCCTGATCCAGGGTGTGGATCAAAAGTTTTTTAATATAAACTGCTTAGTGGTGGGTGATCACCAAGTGGAGAGGACTAAGTCTCTGCTTGAGACTGAACCTCTTATTTTATCCATTGTGCTATTTATCTTATATTTTTTATCTGTTATGTATTTATGGAATTAAGATAAACTAAACTTTGATAGTTAGTTTATAAAGTATTTATATATGTTTTGAATCAGTAGGTTTGTTTCGAAAGTTTTACTAATCTTTAGATTGGGAAAGCTGAGAACTAATCAATCTTCATAGAACCAAATTGAACCTTCAAGACTTTTATAAATTCACTACAAACTAACTTTGTGTTTATTTTCATAGGGGAATATTATTTTGTAAAGAACCTTTTTAACAGAAATTTTTATAGATAATCAATCCACCCCCCCCCCCTCTTGATTCATCTACTCCGACCAACATTTGGTATTAGAGGAATTTTTAAAGTTATTATTAGGATTTTTTTAATCGTATCAATTGTGATTATAGTTGTGTTTCAAAGATCTTCAAATTTCTGTTATTTCAAAAAAAAAATATCTTTGAAATTATTTTACAAACTCTATCATGGAAAATATAGTAGAAGGGGATGCTACTAATTGACCACCTTTCTTTAATGGAACTAACTGTGCTCAGTGGAAGATTAAAATGAAAATACATCTAGAAAGTATGGGATTTGAAATCTAGACTGCTATTAAAAGTAAATATGCAATACCTAAAATTGCTAGAAACACTTGGGACGAACCTACCAAAACTGCCTATAACAATAACTGTAAAAAAATGAATGATATGTACGGTGCACTAGGAGATGAAGAATTTAACCATATTTATGCTTGTAAAACTGCACATGAAATTTTGGATACTCTCTCTGTTTATCATAAAAGAACATCTAATGTTAAAGAAATGCGATTAAATACATATACTATTAAATATGAAAATTTTAGAATGAAGCCTGATGAGTCAATTTCTAATATGTATCTTAGGTTCAATGAAAATTTGAATACCATGATTTCTTTAGGAAGAGAAGTAATTTCCAAAGAGCAGATCATGCGGATTCTGCGATGCCTACCAGAAAGATGGCGTGGAACATCTGTGTCTATCAGAGAATCATGTGATATTGATAAGATGCCAATGAAGGAATTTATTGGAAAATTAATTATGTATGAAGAATAATTGAGGGTAAATCAAGAGGAGGATGAACCAAAATGAAAGTTTGTAGCTTTCAAGACAACTGCATCCAAAAGTAAAGATAAAGAGACAGTTCAAGCTGCTGTTGAAATCTCAAGTAGTGATGAAGTTGCATCAGACAATGATGAAGAAATAGCCCAGTTGGCTAGAAGATTCAAGAAATTATATAGGAAAAAGAAGTTCTTCAAAAAGCCTAGTTACAAAGGAAAGTATGATAACAAGGGAAATTGGAAAAAGGATTAGAAGAAAAATGATAAATCAGAATAGATAATTTTTTATGAATGTAAAAGGAAGGGACATGTCAAGGCTGACTGCCCAAAGATGAAATACAAGAAAAAGTATGAAAATAAGGATCGAAGGTATAAGAAAGCAATGAAGGCCACATGGAGTGCCTCCAAGGACAGCTCAAGTGAATCTGGCTCTTCTAAAAATGAGAAATATATGGCTAATATGTGTTTCATGACAAACACAACTGAGGTAACCTTATACTCTCCTATACATAATTCTTATTATTCTAAAAGTGAGTCTGAAAATATAAAAAATGATGAACTATTTGAATATTGCAACATGTTAGAGGAAACCTGTAATGAGTTGAAATATAAATATAAATCTTTGAATAAACAACATGCTCTTACTGTGACTTCTAAATCTGAACTTACAACTAAAAAAGAGAAAAATTCTCAATTGCTCAAAGATAACAATGAGTTAAAAATGTCTAATGAACAATTGAAGAAAGACTTATAAAAGTTTACTAATATAAAAAACACTCTTACTCAAATTCTTGGTAAAAAAATAGATCTTAATTATACTTCTGGGATTGGATGTCAACCAGGTCAAAGGAATTTATCCAAATCACATTTTGTACCCAAATCTGGAAAATCTGCTACCTATTTCAAAAACCAGAGTTGTACTGCAAGTTTCAGTTCTACAAATTCATTTACCATATCCAATTATTCAGGGCTGAATAGAGTTTATTTTTCAAAAACTCTATATTCCGCATATAGGAAACACATAAGACAGTTGTGGGTTCCTAAGGCTTATATCACTAATGTATGTGGACCCAGAAAAATATGGGTACCAAAGTCATTTCTTGGTTAAACTGTTTTGTAGGTAAACTGCCTAAAGAGTTCCTGTAAAAGGATGTGGTACTTGGATAGTGGGTGTTCAAGACATATGACAGGGTATTTTTTAATCTTTAAAAGTCTTATCAAGATCAATGGAGGACATTTCACATTTTGTGACAATGGTAAAGGAAAAATCATCGGCCTAGTCCAGATTGGTAACCCTAACTCTATTTCAATTTCTAAAGTACTGTATGTTGATGTATTGAAGTATAACCTACTCAGCATATCTCAATTGTGTGATGATGGATTTAATGTTAAATTCAAAAATGATTCATTTCATGTGTTCGATGCCAAAAATGATTTAGTATTTACTACTTTTAGAAATGATAATGTATATGTTATAAATCTAGACACACTAGCCTCACAGAATGTCTCTTGTCTAAATTCCTTTCACAAAGAGTCCTGGATCTAGCATAGAAGACTAGGACATTGTAATATATAATCTCTTAGGAATTTAACTAGAAAATTCTTAGTTAGAGACTTACCCAAATTAGAGTTTCCAAACAACAAAGTATGTAATTCTTGTCAAAAAGGAAAGCAACATAAAATCTCTTACAACCAAAGAAAGAAGTGACTACTTCTCAACCTCTTGAGTGGTTCACATGGACTTGTTTGGACTATCTATAATTTCAAGTATCAATGGTAAGCACTATGTTTATGTTCTTGTAGATGATTTATCTAGGTACACTTGGACCTTTTTACTGGATCATAAAAGTGAAGCCTGTTCACACTTTTCCAAGCATGCTAGGATTGTAGAAAATTTCAGTGGATTTAAGATTAAATCCTTAAGAAGTGATCATGGTAGTGAGTTTAAGAATCAAGATTTTGAAGTTTTTTTCTCACAAAATGGCTATAATCATAACTTCTCTACACCTAGAACACCTCAAAAAAATGGTGTGGTAGAAATAAGAAATAGAAACTTACAATAAATTGCTCGGACTATGCTTAATGAATATGATTTACCCATTTATTTTTGGGCTGAAGCTATTAATACAGATTGCTACATAATAAACAGAGTCTTAATTAGATCCATTCTTAAGAAAACTCCTTACAAGTTTTGGAATAATAGGAAACCCAAAGTAGGTTATTTTAAAGTGTTTGGATGTAAAGTCTATATTCTGAACACTGAAGATAATTTAGATAAATTTTCCTCTAAAAGTGATGAAGGAATATTTCTTGGATATTCTACATCAAGTAAAGCCTATAGAGTCTTTAATAAGAAAACCAAATGTGTGGAGGAATCTGTACACATCAAGTTTGATGAATCAGATCCACATGAGCCCAAGACCTCACTAGAAAATGTTGAAGATGATATCTCCAATCTGGACATTAATGATAAAACCTCAAATCATTATGTAAAGGAATATGTGAAAACTTCCAGTTCTAGAAATTATCCACCTCTTAACCATAGTGAACCAGACCAACTTGAAATATCAAGTCCTATTTTTTCTAGACCAACTAGAACCCTAAGAATCATCCCTTAGAGGTTGTTGTTGGAGATTTAGATAGAGGAACACAAACCAGAGATTCCTTGAGAAACCAGGTTGAACATCAAGCCTTCTTGTCACAACTTGAAACTAAAAATATCAATGATGCAATTAATGATGAATTTTGGGTAATGGACATGCAAGAAGAACTTAATCAGTTTGAAAGAAATAAAGTTTGGAAACTTGTAGATAGACCTAAGGATAATTTTACCATTGGAACCAAATGGGTGTTTAGAAATAAGGTAAATGAATTTGGAAATATAGTTATAAATAAATATAGATTAGTTTCAAAAGGATATAATCAAGAAGAGGGAATTGATTATGAAGAGACTTTTGCACCAGTAGCTAGACTTAAGGCAATTAGGATCTTACTTGCCTATGCAACACACTTAAATTTTAAACTTTATCAAATGGATGTCAAAAGTGCATTCCTGAATGGTTATATAATTGAGGATGTTTTTGTTGAAAAACCCCCAGGTTTTACAAATCCACATTTTCCAAATCATGTGTTCAAATTATCAAAAGATTTATATGGTTTGAAACAAGCTCCAAGAGCTTGGTATGAATGGTTAAGTAATTTTCTTATTTCTAAAGGTTTTAAAAAAGGACTTTCAGATCCTAATTTATTTATAAAAAGAGTTTGGAAAGAAGTTTTAATATCCCAAATATATGTAGATGATATTATCTTTGGGTCTTCTAAAAATTCTTTATGTAATGATTTTTCAAACATAACACAAAGTGAGTTTGAAATGAGTTTAATGGGTGAACTTAAATATTTTCTTGAATTTCAAATATTTCAAAATAAAGAAGGTATTATCTTAAATAAAAGTAAGTACACTAAAGATATTTTGAAAAGATATGGATTTTATAGCATTAAGAGTAGTGAAACCCTTGTGAGTTCTACATGTAAGTTAGATCTTGATGAAAATGGAAAATCAGTTGATCAAACTGCTTATAGAGGAATGATTGGGAGTTTACTATACTTAACTTCTAGTAGGCCAGATATTATGTTTAGTGTGTGTATGTGTGCGAGATTTCAAGCAAACCCAAAAGAGTCGCATTTAAATGTTGTTAAAAGAATTTTCAAATACCTCAAATATAAAAATAATTTAGGATTGTTCTATCCTAAAGGACAACCTTTTGATTTAGTTAGATATTCAGATGGTGATTTTGGTGGATGTAAGTTAGATAGAAAGAGTACCTCTGGAACATTTCACTTTTTGGGAAAGTCACTAATATCACGATGTAGTAAAAATAAAATTTTAGTTGCATTATCAACTGCTGAAGCAGAATACATTGTTGCGGGTAGTTGTTATGCACAAATTTTGTGGATGAAATACACCTTATTAGACTATGGATTTCAATTCAGACATGTCCCCATAAACTGTGACAGCATAAGTACTATTAACATTTCTAAAAATCTAATTTCTCATTCTAGAAAAAATCATATTGATGTAAGACGTCACTTTTTGAGAGATCATTATCAAAAAGGTGATATAACTCTTGAGTTTATTGGGACTGAACATTAGTTTGCTGATATATTCACTAAATCCTTAAATTATGAGAGAATAAATTACATCAGACATGAACTAGGAATGATAAATCAGTAGACGATTTCTTGAAACTGATTTCTTGAAACATATCTCTTGAAACCAATCTCATGAAACCAATCTCCTTAAAACCGATCTCATGAAACTGATCTTCTTGAAACTGATCTCTTGAAACTGATCTCATGAAACCGATCTCCTTGAAAGCAATCTCATGAAACTAATCTTCTTGAAATTGATCTCTTGAAACCGATCTCATGAAACTGATCTTCTTGAAACTGATCTCTTGAAACCGATCTCATGAAACTGATCTCCTTGAAACCAATCTCATGAAACTGATCTTCTTGAAACTGGTCTCTTGAAACCGATCTCATAAAACTGATCTCCTTGAAACTGGTCTTTTTGAAACTGATTTTCTTGAAACTGATCTTATGAAACCGATCCCTGAAACTGATTTATTTCCACCGATGTAGTTATGGATTTTTTTTGTAAATTCAGTCTGTTTTTAATTAAAATGATGCTATTTTGTATTCTTCTTTTTTGTTGCGCTTAAATTTTTATGATTTATGATTTAAAATCCCTAAATGATATATCTAGTTCAATCCATCCCGACCTTTCACCTTCCCCTCTGCTGAAAAGCTTTCTACCTTTTTTCACACTCCCTCTCGACTCTCAACCTCTCAACATTGTCGGAATCTGAAGCCTTGTCATGGTGAGGACCAAGCGTGCAATGTAAGAACCTAACAAATATCCTTCTATTAAGTGTCAAAAAGGTGAGTCCAGTGGGACTGTGAAACCGAGCTTGGAAAGCCGAGTGGTTACGGCTAAAAATGAGGTGTCTGCTGAGTGGATTCTGTCAAGCAAATCCTTTTTGTTAAAAATGTTGGAATCTCATGGATGGATTAGTTGGTTCGCCAACAATGAAATACCTTATTATTCTCAGACAGTGCATGAGTTCTATCAACATTTGAGGATATCCCTGGATAAATCTGAGTTAGCAAAGATGAAGTCTGTGGTAAAGGGAAAGGAGATAGCTTTTTCGTCTAAGGAATGGGATGAATTCTTAGAAATGACTCGTGAAGGTGCCTATGCTGACTATCCGGGTAATATTCTAGCTTCCTCTAATTTGTTCTCTTATGACGATGCTCTGAAGGAGATGACTGGAAATCGAGAATGTAGGATTACTGTTGCAAATTAATTCGAAGGAGAAGTGAGACTGCTTTTTAAGTTAATACAACATCAAATCTGCCCGAGGAAGGGAGATTTCTCTTCTGTGAAGTATCAAGATGTTTTCTTGATCTTTTTGCTGAAGCATAGGATAAAAGTAAACCTATGTAGGTATCTAATGGTGCATATCTCTAATCTGATTAAGCCATCCAAGAAGGCAACCTTCTTGTACTATCCGAGGATGATTTCTGCCATGTTAACAAGTTTAGGTTGTGTGGAAGATGGAGATTAAGTAATAAATGCCTGTAGTGGTTTTTTTCTTCAAAAAGACATTTTTAAGAGGATTAAAATCTTCTAGAACCCATGGAAGAGATGCTGGGTAGGAGATGAGGAAAGGCTATATGAGGATTTCAATCCAGTTGACCACCCTTCTAAACCAAACGACCAAGTTGATCCAGGTCTCAAACCAGGAGAGGTTTTAGTTTATTCTGATGAGGAAGCTGAGCCTGAAGTGACAAGGGAAGAAGGATCTCCTTTTGATGATAGGAGTGATCCTGATATTGTTGAAATTCCCAAAGATATTTATTATAGACCTGCTAATCCACATTTGGACTTTCCCTCAATAGAATCTTTATTAGGTGATGGGGATGAGGAAGAAACTGAAGTTACTGGAGTTGAAGGCTATGTTAGTAAATCTGATGAGGAATCAAATGATAATGATGATGATGGTGGTGGTGATAATGAAGGAAATGATGAGCATGTGAGTGACTCTCTAAAAATGGGACAACATGTGGTTGAAAGATCCAGTGAGGAATCTGTACATGGATTTGGTGAGGGTGTTGAGCATGCTGAAAATGAGGAAAGATCACACCTTCCCAATGCTGAAAATCAAGAGATCATTTAGGAATTGAATGATCTTATGGCCGCTGGCCAAGAGGAAGAAGATGTGGTTCCAGTGCCTTAAATTGAGGAAGTTCCTGGTGAAGCTGAAGTAGCCAGAGCACAAGTAGAACCTGAAGTTCAGTTGGTTCCTGTTCCCAAACAAGTTGATATGGCCAGAAACCAGGATGAAGAAGTTGATAATGATGATGATGTTGTTCCTAATCCTCAGAGAAGAAGGATCAGAATTGATACTGTTGATCCAAGAGACTAGAATTATACTAGAGAATGGAATAATGATCCAGGATACATTATTTTCAGTTTAGAGTATGACTCAGATGGGGAGAGGGTACCTACTCCTTCTCCACAAGTCCAAGCTGAACCAGAATATATTGCACCTATTCCACCAGCTGCACCTCCACCAGTAGAACCTGTAGCTCAGTCAGTGACCAGTGACTATGTCATTAAGGCTGATTTAGAGAAATTCAAAAATGATTTATGTGAATCTGTGATAGCTTCATTGGAATCCAGAAATGAAGCCTCCACTTCATCAAGTATCGCAAATGCTGATGCAGCAAAGATTGCAAGAATAGTGATCCAGAAGATTCAACCAAATCTCATTACCATAGCAGAAACCATTATTAGACACAATACCTTGCTGAGAGAAGAAGTAAGAAAGATGAGCAATGAGTTAAATTATTTAACCTCAGACTTCAAGACCTCCTTTAGTGGTGTTCTAGAAGTTCTTAGGAACTTGGTCACTCATCTACTCAGTGTGGATCTGAAAAGGTTGAAAGAAGAGCTTGGAAAAATGTTGATTGGCCCATCCAGTTCTAGGAGTGGGAAAAGTGTTTTTACTGATTTGGAGTCTCTCAAGGTTGTGATGAGATAGGAACTTCAAAAACTTCAGAGTGTTTTAGACAAAGAAACTCTTGAAAAAGTACATCAAAATGCAGATCTTGTATACAATATGGTCAGGCAGTGCACAAATGAAACCTTTGTAGCTCAGAAAGAAAATCAGGAAAAGGTGGATAAGTATTTCACTAAGATTTATACCAAGCATGATCTCATCAATAGTTTCAATTTTCTCGCATAAAATCTTATAATTACTCTGGTCACAGAAGCATTCAAGAATCAATTCCTTCAATTGAAGGAATTTACACCTTTGATAAGTAAATTTATGGAAAATAAGGATGTCTTCGAGAAGGCCATGCAATATGGTGGTGAAATCATTAATGAATTCATCAACCTGCTCAAACCTTAATTGCATGTTCAGGCCTAGGTTATTTTGGTCCCTCTAGTTGCTTTAATTGGTACTGTCTCTCAGCCTCTTTCTCCAATGTCTGTCTCTCAGGCTCTTTCCTAGATTTGACCGATCATCACAGAGTAAACTCCAAGTCAAGTGTTGTCAGAAAGGCAGCCTAACCTTGCAGCTACTGTTCTTACAGGTGTTGCCCTACCTGGTGTTATCTTCAGACCACCTCTTCCCTCTGCCACTCCCAAACCTTCTCCTTCTCCTTTAGATCCTTCAGATAAAGGCAAAGCCCCACAGCAGACAAGCCCTTAGTGGTGTATTTTTTTTCTTTGATAGGGATTTGATCTTTTCTGTTTGACTTTTACTCTTATGACTCTTAATGAAAATCTTTATGGTGTCTTTATTTTATATTATTTCTCCTTGCTGATTTTTTCTTTTTTTGCTAATCCCAAAAGGGGGATAAAATAAGGCATACATTATTTATCTAAGGGGTAGTTTTTCTGGTTTAGGACACATGGAATGTACTCACCTTAATCCATTTATTAAGGGGGGTCTTTGTTTTAAAAATTCAAACAAGGAAAGACTTTAGTCATACTGGACAATTACATTCAGTGCAGTATGCTATGTCAGGCTATCTTTATTCTATATATTTTTTCATGTATGCCATAATTTGTGATTATCAAAAAGGGGGGGATTGTTGGACCCTCTATGATAATGTAGTTTTAATAATCAAAAATAATTTCAATGTACAGATTCTACTCTTTCATGCCATGTTAATATCTCTAAGTAAATCAATTATGTCATACAGAAATATATACTTAAATAAGTCAATAACCTATATTCATAAATAAATATGTTTACAAGTGAAATTATACATGTATTTTTTTATAACACTTAGTCTTGTAATGATTTGTGTAAGACAGACACTTCATAACCTTTTTAGATTCCCTGACACCGATGTTTGACACACCGATGTTTGACACACCGATATTCGACACACCGAAGTTGACAGACCGAAGTCAACAGACTGAAGTTGACAGAATGAATTTGATAGACCGAAGTCGACACACCGAAGTTGACAGACCAAAGTTGACAGACCGAATTCAACACACCAAATATGACACACTGAAGTTGATAGACCGAAGTCGACACACTGAAGTTGATAGACCGATGTTACAAAACCAAAGACAACAGACCGAAGATGACTCATCGATATTCATAAATAACTATTTTGATTTTATTAATTCAAATTTATTTTTCACGGTCATATTTAGACAAATTAATGTTTCTGACAATATTTAATGTTGTCTGTAGGACTACCCATAGACAGTACGAGGTACATGCACGTGCGGAGATCTTTATACCTAAGTAGACCTTGAAGTATAAAAGAACTTAAATTAGAGCTCAAAAGTGTGACAAAGACACAGAGATATACAGATACACATAGAGATTGAAGATCATGTTGAAATATAGACTATGCGAACTCAGAATATTGAAAAGAGAGAAACTTAAAGCTTGGGCTCACCTAGAAACTACCTACTGAATCTTACTGAACAAACTCACAAAGAAGATTTGAACACTTTCACAAGAAACAATGACACTCTATTCTAAAGCCAACTTTCAGAAGAGGACTCGAATAACATTTCCTCAAAATCTGTTGAATTTAGAGAATTACTGCACAACACACAAAGAAATCTAAACCCTATTCTATTTCATAACTCTGTTGTGTTCTTATCATTACTATTTTGAGTAGTGTGTATATCTGTTTGAATATCACACACTGTCTCCTGAGCTAAACTGGAGGATAACAAAATATCCTCACTCTCAATCCATTCTTACACTTCTATCCCACGTAGAACTGTGGAAGAGATCATGTGAGATCTTTTTATTTTTTTTCACGAATAATTGTGGTAGAGGTCAAGTGTGACCTGGACAGCCTGTGTTCTGTTGTGAACCTTGATCCAGGGTGTGGATCAAATTTTTTTTAATATAAACTGTTTGGTGGCAGGTGATCACCAAGTGGAGAGGACTAAGTCTCTACTTGAGGCTTAACCTCTTGTTTTATCCATTGTGATGTTTATCTTATATTTTTTATCTGTTATGTATTTATGGAATTAAGATAAACTGAACTTTGATTGTTAGTTTAGCAAGTGTTTATATCTATTTTGAATCAGTAGGTTTTTTTCGAAAGTTTTACTAATATTTAGATTGGGAAAGATGAGAACTAATCAATCTTCAGAGAACCAAATTGAACCTTCAATAATTTTATAAATTCACTAAAAACTGAATTTTTATTTATTTTCTTAGGGTAATATTACTTTGTAAAGAACCTTTTTAATATAAATTTTTATAGATACTCAATTCACCACCCCTCTTGAGTCATCTACTCTGACGAACATTGATGAATCTGTATCCTCTATTCAATATGGATATCGAAAAAGTATATTTTTATTTTATTAAATCTATGTATAAATAATTCTCTAGATTGGAAATGATGGGTGGGGTCTACTATAGGCCCTCAATGCATTGATAGGTCTCATGAGAAAAATCAGTTGGTGGAAAACCCTTTGAGTTTGTTTCCAAAAATAAGACGGGTTTCTACCCATAGACTTAAAAAGTCTTGACGGTATAATGGTTCATGTGCCAGATAAATGATTTCCAAATAATAATCATTCCCTTTATTCATTATTCAGTTATTTTTATCCACGAGTTTTTCACTATGACAAAATCTATGGATGCATTTTTATTCTCAACTTATTGATGGAAAGTGTTTTCATTTATTCATCATGACATATTAGTCATGTTTAATTGATTATGATTCACTTATTTTTGATTCGTGATTTCACTATATGTAACCCCTACTGATCATTTGAGCTCACCTTTTTTATGTTTCCTTTCCCGAGGTTATGAAGAATATAACCTTGAATAAGCTTTCAAGGTGTAAGTTTATTTCAGTTTATTATGTATCATTTTGTATTTTCTATCTTTACAAATTTACTTTGGGTATCATGTATGTAATATAGTCTTCCAAAACTGATAAACTAATCAGTCCTTCAGGATTGATTTATTATATTCATGCCAATATAATGAAATAATGTCTCGGCTCCGGGCTTTGGGGTTTAGGGCGTTACAAGGCAAATACATACGTATACATGTATGTATATTTTAAATTATTTAATATCAATATAAATATTTAATTAAATATGTTTATTTATATATTATATTTTTTTAAAATAAAATATTAATATATCATATTTATTTTAATTATATACACATTTTTTAATTAATTCATATAAATATAAACATTTTCACTAATATAAATTTAATACTTTTCTATATATAAAATTATGAAAATATGATTCTTTTTTTATTAAAAGTTATATAAATCATATTTATATATTATATTTACATATATATACTTATTTTAATATAAATACTTATATGTAAATTAAATTACTCAATAAGACCTTTATCAGCGCTAAACAAAAAGCATTAATAAAGGTGTCACTTTTATCAGCACTAGAGAGAAAGCACTGATAAATGATGGTTTTTTATTAGTGCTAAAAAAACATTGACAAAGTGAAACATTTATCAGTGCTAGAAAAAAAATAGATGATAAATGGTGGACTTTTATCAATGTTTTTTAGCGCTGATAAATGTAAAGTTTATCAATGCTTTTTTTGAGTGCTAATAAAAGTTAACCCTTTATCTGCTCTTTTTCTCTAGCACTGATAAAGGCCAATGCTAAATATCGTCTGATCTATGGTAGCATTCCCATCACACCTATAATTAAATAAATGTACAATAACAGTGTTGAAAATGTAAAAAGAATGCCTCTGAAAAAAATAGGTCTTCAGCAGTGTGACCTCATAATCAAGAAACCTATACTCATGAGCTCCATAGTAGTACCCATGATATATAACAAATGATTTATCATTTATAACATTATTTCATGGTTATGATGAATTAAAGGTATATTATTTTTTCTATCTTAATTTTAGAGTGAAACATCCAATAAATGATATAAGCATCTACTTCACTCCCTTAATTGAATATTGGTAGGTGTTATGGAAAAATGACATTGAGGTATATGATGGGAGAAGATTTTCATTTTAGAACCTTATTGTTTTATACAATAAATGATTTCTTTGATGTATGATATTTTTTTCAGGATGTAGTATCAAAGTGAAATGAGGATTCTATGTCCATGAAGATAGCACATATTTGACCAGGATATAACTTGGGATTAAAATTTTTATATTTGACAAGTAGATAGTTGCATCATAATCACCATTATAATTAATTAAGAAAAACTTCTACCAAGAATTAAAAATAAGGATGGGAAACTTTTTACTTATTAATGACCAATTATTTGAAAATTTTAATGTTTTAGATATTAATTTTAGAAAACCTTTTATGAGAAACATTTGGATGGGTGGGTGGAAAAATATGTATATTTTATCCATTGTATAATATTAGAAATTATTGGATGTGAAATATTTTCTTGATGTGATAAATATTGAGAAGATTAATGATACATAATTTCCTTTCAATTTTATATAATCTCAATTATATTTTGGTTTATTACAAATTCAATTACACCATTGATCATAAAATAGATAATTTATGGTGGGATTTGTTCCTTTAATTGTTCTAAGACAAAAGAAATTTCAACAAATTAATTGGTTTGACATTTAGAGGAAAGTGTTTCTAAATAGAGGAACAAACCTCTAATATCCTCAAAACCACCTCTAATTTCAAAATATCAGGCATAATTATTCTTCCTTAGATTATTGTTCCTTCCAATATTGATTAGAGGTCTCTAAAAAGTTTGGTTGAGGTAGATAACAATCGATCTCATGCCCTTATTTGTGAATTTGGCATTAATTTGATAATATTAATGTATAATAATCTAATTCCCAATATTTACCTTCTCAAAGTCATATCAATTGATGATTTTATGCATGTTTATGAATCTATGATAATTTACATGATTAAAATCATATTAAATAATTGAAATATTGATAAATTCATGAGGTTTTGAAATATATAAATGTTTGAATGAAAACCAATGTTGGATCAATAAAAAATCAAGATATGAAAAAAACACATAAAAATGTAAATTGGAACCATGGGATTGATATGGATATTATCTCATAATTTTTTTGAAATTAGATAATTTCTTAATCCAAAATTTTAATTATATATATATTGATGTTTTCTCATTTGTTTATATAGATCAATTGATGATATAACTATATTAGATCATTTATTATTATGTTTGGATGTTTTGTGGATAAAATATAGGCTTGTATTGAAGTTGAGATAAAGTTGAAGGATTTTCGGGCTACTCTACTAGGTGATGGTGGGTACTCAGTGGACCTCCATCGGGTACTTAGTAGACCAACAGGTACCCAATGGGATTTCACTGAACACTTGATGGTCAATGGACACTAGATGATATTCCATCAAACATATATACTATTAAAGTAAATTCATATGTTACCATTGGACACATAGTGCCTTTCCAGTAGATATTCCTTCTTAAAAGACCTTGGGTCCTTAGACTTGTAGGTTCCGAGTACAGTGGAAGTGTGGGAGGGAGGGTGCCCAACTTTTCTTTTTTCCATAATCAATGGTTAGTATAAGATCTATATGATGATGAATGACATAATACACCAAATTTAATCAAAGAAAAGGTAAGGGATATATAACCTGAAACCAAGAGAGAGGAGATCAACACATGTTGAATAAGAATTACCACCAAGGTTATTCTTTCTTCGTTGATGTGTATGACCACAGATCTATACTGCACCATCTTTTCATTGTGAAAATCAAGGGTATATTTCCTTTAGAAGTGATCCACACATGTTCCAAAAATCTCTGGATGTCATCAAAATAGTCTATGTGTGCTAGCATGGAAGATCCTTGTGCTTGCGTTGTCTGTCTTCGATCGCCTTGAGAACTGCTTCCAAATAATTTTCCTTGATTCGATGGAGGAGGACCACTCTCTTTCTTGAGAGAGTTCTTGGATAAGGAAGAACTCTTTAGGCTTTGGAGGTTTTTCTCTAATATTTTGGGCACAACCACTTTGGATTGGCTAGGGTTATGAGAAAATAAACATAATTGGGTATTTATATTACTAGGGTTAAAATAACATAATTGCACAAGTGACCTTATCTATTTTATTAATCCTAGTGAAACCCCATTTCAAAAAATAATAGTATTATTATTATTATTATTTCTTGACACATTCTTAACTTGTGAATTATAATTAAATATTATTTAATCAAATAATATTCAATATTATTATTTCTCACTGGACCCTTAAACTCAGTCTGCAAATCCTCCACAATATTCATTGGGACTTGAATAATATCTATTTATTTATTAAATAAATATCACTGCATTATTCGCTAATAAATATATAAATATTATATTCACTAAATAAAAAATAATTATTTATTAAATATTCTGCTCACAATATATTCTCTCGAATAACTAGTGACGGAATAAATGTGATCTGACATACATGGATAATTATTAAAACACAACCAGAAATAATATTTATTCAAATTGTTAAATAATAAATAATATATTATTTAACTAAGATATTGGATACACTTATTGTGTGGCCCTCTAGGCCTCTTTCTCAGTGGCATTAGGCAGAGCAGCCTAAAGTCCAAGGTTAGCATCTAGAAACACGCCAAGGCACCCATAGAGAATGAAGTTAATGATGAAATTACATGTCACCTCATAAAAATGTTTACCATGTAATATAATCACTTTTTCTTGATATCTCTAATCAAGTGGGTTGCATGCTAGTTTCATCAATCCATGTGCCTGATTTCTCTTTCTTTGACTTCCGAGAAATTGAACTTCCCTATAGAACACCATGGTCATGGATTTATTTTGGCTATATCATTTCCATCAAAGGGCCTAAGACATAAACTTCCATTAAAGAATATAAGGGACAAATCTTTTCTTTCATTATTCATTAATATAATATTACTTGTGATGCACCAATATATCCTACCTCACCGAGAACATATGTCATCACGGTTTTCATCAATACATATAAGTGAGCAAATCATAATACACATTAATAATAATAATAAAGTCTAAGGACTGATACACACATCTGAAGATAGGAACATCCAATGACACTTATAAATGTGGATTTCCTACTAGTGGGTCTTGCTTTCATAATATCCTCCTGGACATTACCAAGGGCGTATACCATGAGAATGTGACTCAAAGTCCTATGAGTATCCACCCCTGATATCCTATATCATTTGTGTCCCCCAAATGATATCATCTATATATAGAACATATATTCAAGAATAGTGGCATAATACTTCTCGGTTCTCATCATAGTAGGGATCCACTATGACCTTTTAGTGCGACGGTTACTCTTAGGACATTATCACTTACAATGTCATGCAGAAGAAAAATCATGATGTGATAGGGAATTTATTAACATTAAAACCCATGAATATAAGTTATCATAAATTACAAAAGAAGTTAGTTCTAGGGCACCAACTCCAACAATTCTACCTTCCCTTATCCTTTTTTATCATGGTTATTCAAGGATGTTAAGGAATTCTTTTTTAAGGAATAAAAATTATATTTAATGGTTGGTTTCTTTGTTTTGGGATTCATATTCTCATTTTCATTGGGATAAATGGTTCACTTTTAATATATATATTACATTCTTTATTAATTGTTGTTTGATGATATGGAGCATCTTTGATTAATAATGGATGTGGTGTTCTCTTTTATTGATGTTAGTTATTCCCTAGATGTGTACCAATGTTATAATGTGGTGCTCACCATGGAATTTTGATACAGGATCAAGGTGTAAATGATTTTATGGATTATTCCAAGGATATGTGATGTCAATAAAGGATCGTGGTACCCCCCATACCTTCTATTTAGATAGACATGTTTAGGAGAAGGGGAGTGTGAATATTTTTCCTAGATGTATGGGATCCCTTTCAAACTCCTTGACATGGTGGATCCCTTGATACTCTTGTTTATTTTAATACCTTAACTTATTTCACTCCTACTAACTTGTCCATGATTGGGATTTACTTATCATAGGTGCAGCATTGGTTGTAACTAAATGTTTTCAAAGGGGATAACACCTATCCAAACATAGTAAAAAACACCAACCAAAACCTATAAAGACACAAGATATTCCATTCATATTGTACTAAATAAACAAATCAAGAATGATGCACCTTATTCACTGATTAACTAACTTCTCCATGATCTATAACACATGCTTGATAATAATAACTAAGGAGTAGTCAATGAGATCATACCATCTAGGGTATCAACGGGTCGTGTGGATCTACCAACACTTGAGAAGGATCCCCTCTTCCTCATGGTTTACTAGAATATTGGAGTTTAAAGATAAAGAGAGTGAGAGTTCAAGAGAGTCCTTCAAATAATGAGTTTCAAAACATTCAGAACTACAACCAACATAAACCAAGATCTAACTTATATATCCATCCAAGAAGAACCTTTGGATCCAAAAATTTTGGTTGCATTGGATAAAAAATTTCATGATTTACAACTATTGTAACTCTTCGATTCTCATTTGTAATTAATTTTTTGATGTTTAAATAATTAAGTTGGATGATCAAACTCCTAGAGTTATCAAAATATGATAATCAAATCAAGAATGATAGAATATAATAGGAGAAGGTAATTGATCTGCATGATATCAAATAATGTATGTACTTACATGAAAACCACTATGATGTGGTCACATTCATCACATTTTAGTCTCACCCAATATAGACCATGACGTAGTATAAACCCCCACATTGTTTGACCTTTGGTTCACATTTCTATCAATCTCCCATATATAATAAAGCCTCATAGACTTAACACAATTTCCCCTCATGTTATATCATATAAAATAACTTATGAAACTATATCCAAAACTACTTTTAATGTCTTTCAAAACTTTTGGGTATCCTCTAAAACGCTTTTGGGGTACCCTCAAAGTTTTACACAAACACTTTATAACAAAACATAGTCTCTATTCACACAATCACAAAGTGTGATGCCAAGAGCCTTTGTAGCATTGATAATAATTATGAATTACCCAATCCATTATTGTAATAAAAGAGTGACCTCTAGAAAAGTGTAAATGTTACTCCAGATACAAAGGTATTTTCCATGATATTTATCAAACATAGGTATTTTCATACTTGTGTCCACTGGCTGCATCTTATACAAGTACGCATAATCATATAATCCATTTGTTCAAGAATGACACATCACGACCCATCGAGACCCCATCTGGGCTGATAGTAAGATGAGTGTTCCACCCCAAGACCATCTCTAATAGGATGGAGGAGGTTACCAACACCAAGTGGTCATATTACATAAAATCGGAGGCCTTAACCTAATGTATGTTGTAATAGTGGGTGCCCTTGACCCAAATTGATCAGTAATTTTTTATTACCATACCATGTATACAGTGAGTTATGCATGATGTACACTTAACATTATAGTGTATATATTTCTGCATCCACTATTGAAATTGTAATATCCATAGATTAATTGTTGTATCAAAAGGTTATAGTAGTTCCCGGGCTATAATGAGAACCACAAGATACTATGAAATTAATCTTAAATAAATGTTCTATGCTCTAAAAACAACATACTGACTAGACATAGTTTATGTCTGACTATCATGTGTTAGGGGATCATAAGCATTGAGACTTCTTCTCATGAATTTCTCACTTGGTGATCTCTGGTAGGTGAGATCATGAGGACAAACCCGCCAATAGGAACACCACGTGTTTTAGGTGTCATTGGTCGTTCCAATCTATGGACATGTGTATTGGTCTCCTGACTTGAGATCATTATTAATATGTTCCATTTGATTGCATACATTGATGCAAAATGAAAACCATTACAATGAAATCATGGAAAGGTAGCTTGTGTTGGGTGTATCATTAGTGGCATGTCATTGGTTGAATGATCAAGATAGAATTTGTCGCTTTAAAGTTGAGAAAGTAATATCTCAGGCTTAGTTGATCTGCATGGTAGTACCTTTATAAATGATTGGCCAAGGTAGTAGAAGGAAATTCATTCCAGTTATATCAACAAAAAATAAAAAAATAAATAATAATGATACAAGTGTGTGTCCTACTTTATGAGATATCTAAAGAAAAAGAGACTATATTACATAACGCATGTTCGCATGATGGTTGTCATTGCTTTGACTATTCCTTATCTCTTTAGGGTCCTTGATGGGTTTCTAGAATCCTCTCTTGGTCTGTGAATACTATTCACTGCTGTTGAAATGAGGACCTAGAGGGTTACACACAATAGTATATTTAAGAATCTTCCATATTCTGTTGGATAGGAATATAGATCATGGTGGGCCCCACCAAGGGGGTCTAAGAGTTGTCCAAGTAATTGATCACCAACGAATAAATAAATAAATTATTATTCAATTATATAATAATTTAATTTAATTTATTTATTAAATTTATTTACATGAATTTAAGTAAATATATGAAAAATATTATACGAACGAATATTATTATTCAAGGTCCGTTTAATTTTAGCATGAATTATGAGTCAAGTTGGTGACTCATGTTTTATCATGTAATATATTTATTATATATTATAGGTATGTGATAAATATATAAATGAAAATATGACATAGTTAGTTCTTCATCACATGTCATTTATTACTTATTTAGTGGGTGTTTTATTTTCATGGGTCGGGGAACCCTTCCGGATATTTTGAGTCTCCCACTATATAAGCAAGAGAGAGACACTCATTCCATGTGATATTCATTCCAATGGAATGAGAACCTCTCTATCCTATCATTTTATAAAGTGAGAAAGTCTCTCTCAGAGCGATCAATCCAAGAACGCCTTCGATGGATCGAAAGCACAGGATTGAGGTGATCATCACGATGTTAAAGGATTCATCGTAGTTCTGCGCTAGCACCTAGAATTTGAAAAAATTTGATCAAGAAGATTCTTGGAGCATGTGTGGATGATCTAGAGGGGTTCAACTTCGAATAATTTGAGTAATGGTTGTTGGAAACGAGCTGCAGTTGAGCGTGCTTTGATTCGAATGAGGTATCAATTCGGTTTAATTTTTGTGCTTATTAATTTCACATGATATCCTCAAACCTATACCGGGGCTCAGATCGCCAAAGAAAACAAGTTTCTTCATTTTGGTGGTGAAATTTTTTAAATCTCTAGCCCACTGGATTTTACTATGCACCCTGATACTAACAATTGGTATCAGAGTGATCACATGATTTTTTTGAGCAAAAAAAATTATTTAAATTTAAGTAGATGGTTTTAATTCAGTTCCAACAACTTTGACCATGTTTTAATCTAATATCAGATGGCCAAGATATGGTCATTTGAAGTTTTAATATGGATCAATTGTGTTTTTTCATATATAAAATTTCACAGAACATATATTTTAATATATGAATTTTTTATCTCATCTCAGTGGTCGAAGTTAATTTCGGGTATACCAGCCAAGATCCGGCCATGTCCCCATGAGTGAAATTGTTTTCTATAGTCAAAATAGTGTTTTATGGGTATTTTTATTATTCCAAAGGTATTGTGGATATTTAATTATAATTATTATTATTATTATTTTATTGTAATAATCAACATTATTATTTTATTATAATAATCATCATCATTATTTTATTATAATAACCATCATTATTATTATATTAAAAGGATATTTAGTAGCTTTTTAATTTTTGTTATCTGTGGGGGTGATGAGTTCTGGCAGCATGTAGAGAAATCCACAAAGTAACAAAAATACTTATCACCAACAAGGGAGCGATGACATCTAAAAAAATAAACAAAAAATGGGGGAAAGAAAACCTAATCAAGGCTTCATAAGGAAGATAGTGGCCTTCTTCCCATTGGTTCGGCCAACCGGAACCACCCTGGTCTCCGGTAGCATGACTCTCTTCTTCCACCGCTCCTCCTTCCCAGCAATCGAGTCGAACCACCCACAGCTGCCCTCTACCTTGGTCGAGCCCGCCTGGTTGCACGGGCCTCCTCCTCCACCAGCGATGACCACCCGAGTCGGACTCTCTCCTCCTTCCAGCCACAACCACTCCTCCACTGACATCTCTAGGTCAAGCATGTCATCTAGATCCATCATCACTCTCATCCCTAGTCGACTGTGAGTCGACACCTTTGCTCACGATGAGCACTGCTGTCAAGATCCTGCAGGCTGCACCCCGAATCCAACTCCCTCCCACGATTCAGCTGAACCCTGAGCCCTCCTGAGGTAGCCATTTTTAGACCAAGACTATGTGACCGACCTCCACTGTGTAGCCAGATATAGCCCAAACTGTTATGACACTACCCTCCTGCGACTATCCACCCTAGATTCGCTCGCAGTCACTGCCTCCGCTCATTGGTTTCCCTCCTCCAGTCGGTATCCCTCCTGTAGGACACCTAGGACTGCAACCTCACCCACATCTATCCTTGCATGTGCGGTTTGTACCCCATCATTGGCCTCCTCTGGTCCAAACAGGCGACCCAGGCATGGGATACCCCGTGAACCACCCTGCCCAGCCAGGATTTACCTAGATCAGACCCCAACTAGGTTTAGCCAGGATTTTCCCAGCAAGGGTTTGTATTAATAATTTTATACAGGCTTGGGTAGATCTTCTCATCACATAATGGGTCAGGGCGGGTCTGTCTAGCCCAAAACAGCCCTACACGAGCTTTTCCCAGCCCAAAACAAGCCTGCACAGGGTCGGCCTGACCCACATTGGTTCTGCGTGGGGTTTCAGAGCCCGAGTAATTATTAATATAATCAAAAATTAATTTAATTAATTTTTTTTTGAAAAACTAACAATAATTTTAATATTTAAAAAATTATTAATTTGATTTGGTATAAAATTAAATTAATAATTAATTGATTAATTTAATTTTAGGATAAAATTTAAATTAATCATCGGACCAAATGAAAATTAAATAAATTATTTGAATTTAAATAATTCATTTAAATTATTTAAATGTCATCATACTTTAAATTTATTGCAATTTAATTTTATCTCACTTTTATTTTACCCACTGACCGGTCTTGAGCTATTGATCAAACCTGTGTATGTCTGGTTTATTTTATTTAATTATTTATTATCTTTGTGTGATATCTGTAATAAGTAGTTTACACATAGTCATTTTTCTTGTTTAATATGTATAATAGTTTGTGTACCCATATAAAAGTTATTTATATTTATTTTACACTCCTAAGACCCCCTTGCTCATGTGCGAGTATTTGTATACTATGACTAGGATGGTGTAAGTCGCGAACCATGCCAAGTCAGGGTGAAATTCAGATGATAAATAAGCACACTGGACGAGAACCAACTCCATCATGAGTCAAGATACAACTCAGGTATGATACCCCTAGTTCATGGTTGATCCATTGAGTTTAAATGGATCGACCAATATTAGATGCTCAAGATTGGTTGGGTAATTTTATTTCTTTTATGCATTGTTTGTTTTTTTATACATTTGTAAGACAACGAACAACACATAAAATAATAAATAGTAAAATGTATAAAGACATGATGAATGTTTTTTATATTAATGTTTAGTTGTGAGTGTAATAACATAGAATTAATGTATTAATAGAAATTAATTACATTCATTGAAAAAATATTAAAAACCCTCATAGAAATATTAAGTCACAAACACCTTCCACCATTTGAATTTGAACAAAACCAGGTGTATAGGGTGCTCGTCATCCATAGTTGAGGGTGCCTCCTACTAATATAGATTTCTTATGAGAATGATGAGTTAACACAACTAAAGTTGTAAGTAATGGAGTAATCATAGCTAGCTTATTGCAATTTTAGAGGCAAGCATTGAGTGAATCATGTTTATGATTTTAGAAGCTGGATATTCACTCAACAGATCAAGGAACCATGAGTTAATGTGGTTGGTCAGTCAAACATCTACCTTGAACTCTCTGAGTAGTGGTGTATCCATAACTTATAGAAAATTGGGAGAGATTCAAGGATCCTTGCCACTAGAATATTCAAGTGGAAAAGTATTCTGATTCAAGTACAGGGGGTTGTTAGAGTTGAATAAAATAGTGGGAGATATTTAATGATTTAATTAATTAATCAATAATGTCTAAATCGATAATCAAGATAAAAATATAATATACTTTATTTTTTATAGAAAATTGGAAAGTAATACCACAAGCACACTGTGATAATTATTGGACAAAGAACATGTCCAAACCGGCATGAGTTTCCAAGAGTAGTACATGCACTTGTGTAATGTACTATATAGTAAATTCAAGGTGTTATTGTCCTCAATACCTTTTAAACCACCTCAAGAAGCGAAGGTGTAAAAATGCTTACAGGAGACTCATGTATGACGCATATGATGATTATCTCATAATGTTATCATCAACAACCGATGTGAGTTGTGGACAAATCATTGGGACATGGATGTTTTTACTTGTTGTCTCGTCTCTAGGAAGCTTGTGAGGATAAAGTGAACCATGTATATGAATAGGTGATGCTTACACCAGATATGTGTATATTGAAATATGTATCATGATATTTTAATGGATCCCTTTCTCATATCATTTTCACCCATTTACTCGAGTGTAGTTTAAGATTATAGAACAAATAGTATGGAGAAAATTATTTGTTTCCTTTTGTGTAAGGTTCACCAAACAATAAAAACATTAAAGAAAGATTAATCTTTAGTTATTATGGAGAAAAGGTTGAAAGACAAGGGAAAAGGCTAATAGAAAGAGTGACACCAAAAGTACCTTATCAATAACCTTCAAAGAAAAGAGGTATTAAATAGGAGGTTATTTGATTTGAATATCATGAAATAAATATATGGAAGTTTAAATGCTATAGACTGAAATAAAGAAGCAAGTAATCACTTCTTATTCGAGTATATTCATCAATTGTAAGTAATGTTTTTGTTATACTTTTTGGGTGTCAAATACAATATTCATATTACATATGTGTATTTAAATATGGTAACCAATTAAATATAGAAACATTATTAGAAGTAAGGTGTGTTCTTTAATCGTCTATGAAAGGGTGATTTCTAAGTCAGTGGTGAGAAGCACACAAATTCTAATTTCCAAGTAAGTGGTTCTAGTTGAACTTTTGTTAAGTATTACCAAAACATTTATCTCACATTTCCTTTAGACATAAGGAGGCATTATTCAAATTGTGTAATGAATGGTGTTTGTGGTGTCTGATACTCAACCAATAGTTCAGTAATGTATGAATCATTGACAATACCCAATGAATACAAAATGTAAGACTTATATACCCAGTTATGGAAGGATAATTATTTGTCAAGTAAAACTAAAATTGTATGTCAAGGATATACCCAACATGGTATTTAGACTCAGTGGAGATAAACACATTAGGTATTATCGACGTATATACTTATTTAGTTTGGACAAAGAAACCATTAGAAATAATTGTACACCACAAAGCTTTCGGAATTAGTTCATCTAGAGAGCATGAACTATTCCAAGCATAAGTTAGTGGTAAATATACTTCATTTGATTCCTTTAAGTGATTATTAAGGAATATAAAAGTGAAGTATGTTATATGAATGGTAAGAAGATATAAGATGCTTCAGGTTGGTGTGCCAAAGAATATCTTGACCAAACATTCATCGATCATCATAATGTAGTGTGGAGTAATTCATAAATACACATTACCTTATCCACATCAAATTTATGATGTTAATAAGGAGAATAGATGATGAGTCTTACATGTTAATATTGATCAAAAAAATGTATCATGGAGTAATTCTTAAATGCACATTTTCTTATACACATCTGAGTCATGATGTGAGTAAAGGAGTATCAATGTTAAAACTAAAATGAATTGTAAATACTTACATTATTTTCAAGACATGCATCATAAATAATGGCATTAACCCACAAAAATATGACAACTATCATGACAAATGGATAATGAGTTATAGTAGGATAGAAATCCGTTATGCCATAAGAATACATGTTTCAATGCAA
The DNA here is from genome assembly GCA_963277665.1 of Viscum album. Taxonomy (NCBI): domain Eukaryota; kingdom Viridiplantae; phylum Streptophyta; class Magnoliopsida; order Santalales; family Viscaceae; genus Viscum; species Viscum album. The sequence continues at coordinate 47,605,282 of OY728138.1, read as the reverse complement.
AGAGTTTGTTACAATATAAATAAACTTGCATCAAGAGAAACACAATGTGAATCTAAAGTAGTTATCCTAAAGTTTTCCAAGTATATTACTTAAATCCCTAATATAGAAAAGAGATAATCAAGTTATAGACTATATTTATAAATAAGGGTGCACATATATATTTGAGATAGTGGAAGCCAAATTGACTTGGGTTTAGTCAATGCCAAAGATGCATAAGAAGTTAGCATAGGAACAAGTTCCACAAGAGCATATGGAAAGAGAATGTTCTAGAGACACATACTATATAGGAAGGATGGAACCATAGTGATGGTTTTATATTCACTACGGTAAGTGATAGATTATTAATTGAGAATAATAATTCTTATAAGTAATCGGTATATGAAAATTAGCTAATATTGAAAAGATCAATTAAAATTCAATAATAGAATCCATGTATCAAAGTATATGGGGCTTATTATTTTGAATACTACGGTAGGTATTCAAATGAGATTATACATGGGTGGTGGAAAGTGTGGTACCAATGAGGCACAATTGGTAATACCAAGTCATTATGCCTAAATCCATTAGAATTTACTTGACATTGCTATTTTCTATGATAATTTTATTATGCATTGGATTTCAAGACCACCAATCGTGTAAGGTGTCTATACGACACAACCAGAAATGGATAGTGACATAATAAAATGCCAATAAGAAGTGAAAATTACTAAAATCCATTTTTGGATTAAATTAAGCAACAAGGTCTTAGAAAATTCATTTGGAATGAATCTTTTTCATATGTATAAAAGAGGTTAATAGGAGTACCATTATTTTCCAAGTAAAATATATTTTGTAACATATGGAAAAAAATTATTGGTCTTACAAGTAATTAAGACTAGAATGAAAGAATCTCTCCAGAGATTAACTTAAAGTAGAAACCTACATTTTAGGGTAAAACATCTACAAAGGTAGATTTAAAGGTTTCTTAGACTAAGTAAAAGTATACATAATGACAAGTTATTGAAGAATACAAGTTGGAACAATTTGAGAGATAATTTTTACTAATGTCACATGGAATAAATCTCCCCAAAAAGATATGTATGTGACATAGGAGGAGATTAATTTGGTGAGTTGAATTCCATACACTTATGCGATGGACTAGTCATATATGTCATGATATGTACAAGAAATGATATTGACAACATATACTTTATGGTATGAAAATATCAGTTATATCTATAAGAACTGTAAGGGATATAACCATAACTATCCAATTACACTTGAAGAAGTGTAAAGGATATATAGCTAGTATATAGAGAGGAAGGGATACTAGTTACAAGGGGACACGAACTAGTCTTGTTTTAGATCAATATGATATTATATCACAGTCAAGCTAAGGTAATGAGCGAGACAAGATCATACAATCCAGTGGTAGATATACCTATAAATACCGAGTGTGTTGTGAATTATAAGGTAGATAAAGAAGTAGTGTATAAAATGAAATGATTTATTATAGTTCTTGGAATTTTACATAGTAAGTAATTTGTTTTCATAATATCATTTTGATAATTATGTTATTAGTACTATCCAATATGTCAAGTGTAGACAGTGGAAAAAAGGATATATACTCGGGGTTTACATCTCTTGAGGAGTCTTACTCAAGGAGGTGAGGTAAAACATAGCAGAATAGCCATGCAGTAGAGATGTGGCAGACCTAACAACTAAATCCATGACTCGTCAGAAACATGATCTTTATCATGTGAGAGATAAAAAATATAGTTAGCAAGTTAGCTCTAGTTCAAGTGGGAGTGTTGTGATATTGGGTTCCCTAGACCCAACTTGATTAATAATTTTCAATTACCATACCATGAATACAATGAGTTATGTATGATGTACAATTACCCTTATAGTGTAGATATTTTTGCATCCACTATTGAAATGATAATGCGCATAGATTAATTTTTATATCAAAAGGTTGTAGAAGTTCACAGGCTATAATGAAAACCTCGAGATACTATGAAATTAATCTAAAACAAATTTCATATAGACTAGATACATCATACTAACTGGAAAAATTTTATGTATGACTATCAGATGTTGGGGGATCATAAACATTGAGAATTATTCTCATTAAGTTCATGATTGGTGATCTCTGGTAGGTGAGACCATTAAGACAAACCCCCCAATAGGAACACCACATGTTTCAAGTTTCATTGGTTATTCCTATCTACAGACATGTGCATTGATCTCCTGACTTAAGATCATTATCAATGTGTTTCATTTGATCACATACTTTGATGCAAGTTAAAAAAACATGACAATAAAGTCTTGGTGAGGTAGCTTGTGTTGGGTGCATCATTGGTGGCATGAGATTGGTTGGATGATTAAGATCGAATTTTTCACTTCCGAGTTGAGGAAGTGATATCTTGGGCCCAATTGATTAGGATGGTAGTACCTTCATAAATTCTTATCCAAGGTAGTATAAGGTAAGTCTGTCCAATTTGATCAATAAATAATAAATCAAGAAAGGACGATGATACAGTTGTGTGTCATGCTTTATGATATATCTGAAGATAAAGATATTACATTACATAATGTGTATTTATAGAACAATTTTCATTGATATGACTATTCCTTATCTCTTTAGGGGCCTTTATGGGTTGCTAGACTCTGCTCTTGGTCTGTGAATATTATTCACTGCTATCGAGATAAGGTCCTAGAGGGTCACGCATAATAGCATATTCAAGAATATTCTTTATTCCATTGAATAGGAATATCGAACATGGTGGGCCCCACCACAGGGTTCCGAGAGTTTTCCAAGTGATTAATCACCGAAAAATAAATAAATTTACTATTATTTGAGTATAGAATAATTGGATTGAATTTATTTATTAAATTTATATACAAAAATTTAAGTAAATACATGAAAAATATTATACGAACGAATATTATTATTCAAGATTCATTTAATATTAGCGAGAATTACAAGTCGAGTTGATGACTCGGTTTTTATCAAGTAATAAATTTATTATATATTAGATATATGTTATAAAAATATAAATGACAATATAATTTAGTTAGTTCATCATCACTTATCATTTATTTCTTATTTAGTGTATGTTTTATTTTCGAGGGTCGGGGAACCCTTCCAGGTATTTTGAGCTTCCCACTATATAAGCAGGAGAGACACTCATTCCATGCGTTGTTCATTCCAATGAAATGAGAGCCTCTCTCTCCTCCCACTTTCTTGATATATAAATTCTCTCTCTGAGCGAATGATCCAAGAATGCCTTTGACATATCAAAGACACAGGATTGAGGTGATCGTCATGACACCAAAGGATTCACCAGAGCTCTGTGCTATCACCCAAAATTTGATGAATGCCAAGTGAGTAGATTCTTGGAGCGTGTGTGGATGATCTAGAGGGGTTCATATTTGGATACTTCGAGAAATGGTCACCAGCAATGAGCTGCAGTCAAGTACGCTTCAATTCAAATGAGGTAATCATTCAGTTTAATTTTTGTGCTTATTAAATTCACACTAGATCTTTAAACCTATATCAGGGCTCGAATCACTGGAGACGACAAGTTTCATCGTTCCAACGATATTTTTTTTAAATCTACGACTCATCAGTTTTCTCTACACACCCCAGTACTAACAATGTATCTATGCACAACACATGTATCCACATTAGATATCACAATAAAGTCTATATAATAAAACCAACTACAATATGTGTATATATATTTCATATAATACATGATAATCATCCAAAAATCTAAAAAAAAATGAAATACCATAATGAAAGTGGAAAAACAAGAACCTGGTTCCCTAAAAGTAAACAAACCTGGACAACTAAAGATGATGATGACTCCTCAATTCACAACTTATGACATGAACTCCACTTGTGCATATCACATATGGGAACCCCTAAGACCCTCCTCCATTGATTAAATGTCCATTGTGATCACCGTTGTACAACACATCATTTGCATTATACATGACACGTGTGGAAAAAACACCCCTAAAAGGGTGAGTATAAACATACCCAATAAGATTTCTTAAAACCACAAAAGATAAATAGAAAGATTAAAAGCTCAAAACAATAGAGGTAAAAAGAAACCCATATATTCTTTAGAGGTGGAGTGTTGACCCAATAAATGTAATGGTGGGAAACTATAAGTGAAGGGTGAATTGTAGTTTCAAATCTAATATATAATTTTTATCCCATTCAAGTATTCAATTGATTGGAAGATACAATTTCTGATCAAATCAGAGTTTCAAAGTATAAAACAACTAAAAATAAAAACTAATGGAAGATAAACACTTAACTAAAAAAATAATATATGTAGTGGAAATAAAACAAATGCACAAAGTAATGAAAAAAATCATGGAGTTCGGGATAACAATACACAAACCCCTAAAGAATATTATTAATGAAAACACTTCTTGTCGAGGGAAGTATTCACTTTTAGACCAAAGAGACGGGTGGATCTTTATACCAAATCACAGGTATCCAAGTTCCAAAGCACCAGAACTTTATCGATTGCAGTCTTGTCAGAAGGTATCAATTTCCAAATCAGAAACTTCTTCAACTACATATTAGAAGAAGAAAACTCAACCCCAATCTCCTATTTGATTTATCCTCAATTGGTAGCAAGTTTAATCCCCTGTAATTCATGAAAATCTAGTTTTTCAGAATCTAATGAGTTCTGGAATTGTAATATCATCAATCTAAAAGGATCTGAAGATTCCTAGACCCATAATATCATCGATCATAAGGGGTCATGAGAAAAACAATTACATAGGAAATAAGAGATTTATAAGAAACTGAATAACCTTTGTGGTTAAATTTTTTCAAACAAATTTTTTGTATTTTTTAAAAACTAACCTTTTTGTATAAGAATGTTTTTTTATCTAGGAATCAGATCTAGTCCATCGTAATGATATTTTGTAAGAAAGTCAAAAGTTTCTGAAAGAATCGGATCCATATACATCGTATTCAGACCATCAGATCCAAAATAATTAAAGGTAGAAATTGTTGTTTGCTGGAAGTTTTCCTTTTTCGTAATCATAGAAAGAAGAAACTGCTGAGTGACGAAGTTTTATTGTTTTTGAAGAGTTTTGAAAGAAGATTGTGAAGTCAAGAGTTAGAAAGTTTTCATACTTTCTAAAATAAATTAGATGCTTCTTTTTTTATCATAAATTTTTCACAAATCATGAAAATTATCATGATAAAAGCTTTTGAAGGAATGGAGGAGAATTTTGAAGAATTTCAAAGTTACAATATGGAGATTCCAGTGTAATGGGAATTACATCATAATGGGATTTCCATCATAATGATATTTCCATTGGAATGATAATTTTCATCACAATGAGAATTCCATTGTAATGGGATTTTCATCGTAATGGGATTTACATCATAATGGGATTTCCATCGTAATGAGATGAAGAGGAAACATGAATTATAATGAGCTAAAGAAGGAAACATAAATCATAATGAGCTGAGAAGGAAATAGAATCTTAAAGAGCTGATTATGAAGAAGATTCAAAAAGAAAAATCCAGAAGTTTTATGAATATTTGAAGAGGTCAAACTTGAAATTAAATTTTTAAATAAATCTCAGAGAAATATAAGGAGGATTGAAGGAGTCAAAGTTGATGTTTAAATGCAAGAGATCTTCGGATATTTTGAAATTTGAGGAAGCAGGGAAATTTTTCAAGTTTCCTACTTTTGTTTTCTGAATTGCCTATAAATACTTAATCAGATCATTCGTTCATTTGTAACTTTTATGCAAGAGGAAAAGGCAAAGTACTGAAGAAATCAAGTGAAAGTCATTTTATGGCCTGAGATCTCGTGAGGAGGATCAGACAGTTGAATGTTTGTTTACCGGATTGAGCAAGATCGTATTAAAAAGATTGTATTCAGTCAATCACATTGAATCAATCAGACTAAAGAAGACCGTATTGATAATTTGAGTAGAGTTTTAGTTTTGTATATTGAGAATGGGTTCATCGTATTGACTCTATCATATTAAGAGAATCAGATCTAGGCTCATCATATTGAGAGAATCAGATTCAGACTCATCATATTGAGATAATCAGATTCATATTGATTTTATTGAGAGAATCAGATCCAAAATCATCATATTGAGAGAATTAGATCCATACTCTTCATATTGAGATAATCATATCTAGACTGATTTTATTGAGAGAATTGTATCTAGACTCATCGGATTGAGAAAATAGGATCCAACCTGATCAGACTGAGGATTCAGACTGAGAAATTGTGGAGCAGTTTCAATAAAGTCTTTATTCTTTTTTTTGGCACAATTTTTTTATAAAAAAATCATTAAAAACTGATGGGAGTAAGTATAATCTTTATTATCATGAGATATAAGGTGTCCAATGGGAGTTGGCATAAGTTTTATTCACTTCTTTGTAATAGTGTATTTCCATAGACCCACGGGAGTGGCTATAGAAAGGATGTAGGTTCTCACACTGAGGTCGAACCTTATAAATCTTGTGTACTTTACTTGCTTTCCTAATTTTTCATGCATGAGTATTTACTAAAATTTGATAAGGAAATTAATCCACTACTGGAAATATGACTTTTCTCAACGCTTCTATACCAACGGTTTGTAAAAACCGTTGGTATAGGTCCTTTTTCCCAACGGTTTGGACAAACCGTTGGGAAAGGTCCCCTAGAAATCAACCTTCATCCCAGAATAAATTCCATAGTCAAGAACTATACCAACAGTTGTCAAAACTGTTGGTATAGGTCTATACCAACGGTTTTGACAACCGTTGGTATATGTCCTGAGAATTTTTATCATATCTTCTTACCGAGAACATTATATAAATCAAAATTTAAAATATTTATGACAATAAATATATATATTTATGTAATTATGTTCACAAAAGTCATGTTAGGTTAGTGGTTAAGTTGTTCAATGATAAACTAGGGGTCCTGGGATCAAATCCCAGCGAATGTTTTTTTTTTGAAATACATGTACCAACGGTTCCATAACCGTTGGTATATATTTTCATATTACTTATACCAACGGTTTCCAAAACCGTTGGTATAGGTCTATACCAACGGTTTTCGCAAAACCGTTGGTATAGACCTATCCCAATGGCTTACTTGGCAACGGTTCTCCAAACCGTTGGTATATGTTAGTTTTCCAGTAGTGATCTTAACAGGTTGCAAGGGTTAAGTTTATAAAAGTTTTGAAACTTATAAAATTGAACAAATGATTCAACACCCCTCCCCCCTCTCAGTTTTTATTTGATCCTTTGGAACTTCAATTGGTATCAGATATGGGTTCCCTTATTGAATCCTTATTGTGGATAATATCAATTCTATCAATAGTAGATAAATTCCTATATTTTATGGAAAATATTATTATGGATAGAAAAATAGGATGATTCCTTATCTCTTATCTCTTGGCCTAGAAGTTGTTGATGCTGCTACTATTGGGTTTCCACCTATTGAGAAAGATGCCCCAATGACCTTTGTTGATAAGAGAATATAGATTTTGATGAAAAGGCTAGAAATTATATTATCATGTCCTTATCAAAAAAAGTTGTATCAGAAGTTGATGGGTCTAAAAACTTCAAAAAGTAAGTGGGATAAGCTGGGAAATGTTTTTGAAGGTAATACATAAGTTAAGGAAGCAAAGCTACAAATCTGGTATAGTAAGTATGAAGACATCAAAATGAGAGATGAATAAACAGTTGATGAATACTTTACCAGATTAAATGAAATTGTTTGTAATATCATAGGATTCAGAGATGTCCTGGAAGATTCTACAATTTTGAAGAAACTTATGAGAAACTTTATGGATTGGTTTGATTCTAAAATTTCTTCTTTAGAAGATAAGTATGATTTGTCTCTTAATGAATTGAATAATTTTCTTATTTCTTATGAAATGAGGAAAGATTCAATGTTTAAAAATAATATGAAAGATGAAATGGATTTTGAAACTATGATAATGATGAAAATACAAGATGTTAAAGAAGTTGATCCTTATGAGTCTGAAGATAAAGAGAATGATGAGTTGAATGAAAAAATCACATCTCTTATATCCAAGAAATATCGAAGAGGAAGAGGAAAGTATGGAAGTAAACTTCATCTCAAATGTTTTGAGTGTGGTGGAATCAAACACTTTGCTATGAATTTCCCCAAGAAGAAAGTTAGAGAATTTCGAGATGATTCTGATGAAAACCCTCTATGGAAGAAGTGGAACAAAAATTATAAAGAAGAAAAGTCTTCCAATAGATATAAGAAGAAGTTTACTGGAAACAAAAGAAGTATGTTGAGTAAGAAATTTGAATTAGAATTAAATGACAATAATTATTCTGAAGATGAAAGTTCAGAAAAATCCAGAACCTTCATCGCAAAAGTTGAGAAAACAAAATATTCCTCGAAGAGTGAAGAAGGTAGTGAAGAATCTTATAGAGAGTATCAACTCAGAACAGAACATGTTGTATGTATTGAGAAAAAAACTCTCAAGAATGAAATTATAGTAATGAATAAAGATTGCGAAGAAGTTTTTAATGGAAGAAAATATGTCATCAAGCAGGAGGATGAATACATTCATGAGATTTTAAGTTACAAACTTAGAATTGATGAATAGGAAAAGATGATTGAATATATTAGTAAGAAGTTGGAAGCTAAGGAAGAAGAGGTTAACAAGTTACAATAAAAAATTCTTGAGTCCAAAATTACCTTGAGGAATATGAATTAAAATTTCAATAAAGCTTCAGAAGTAAAAGCTGATGCTTCTAAAGATGTTGAGAATCCTTAATATGAGAATCGGGTGAAATATTCTCTTACCCAAAATAATGTTTCATCTTATTATTTTAACATTTTAGGTTTTGTAAAAATTATTGGGAAATCTTGGGTGGATAAAAAATTTTATAAACCTATAAAATCTAAAAAATTATATAAATCACTCAAAATAAAAAATGGTCCACATCCTCAGTATGTTAGAGCTGAAAGAAGTTACCAACCTCAACAAAGCTTCAATATATAAATATCTTATTTCAATAAAAAAATCATGATTTGATGGTTATTTTTAGTGTTTTATAATCTATGGGCATAAGGATTATAATTTCTAGCACAACATATCTTTACCTCGATGAAGTTTTGAGAAAATTGGAAGAAATAGTGAGAGTAGAATGAGAAACTTTCCTAACTTACAAAAAGTTGAAAAAGTGAATTCTCAAGATGTTGGAAACTTTCCAACAATAAATCAATTTGAATATCTAGAAGAAGTTTGTGGAATATATGATCAAGCTGGTCATCATGCCGAAAGATTCATGACACTCCTTAAATAACAAGTTTCTTATGATAGAAAAGAAAAAAATTTGAAAATAAGAAAGTTGAGGAAAGAGCTTTTTTGTTGAGACAACTTTGAAAGTAAGCAAAAGGAAAAAAAACCATGGATACTAGATAGTGGTTGTTCTTCACATATTAAAGGTGGTATAAAAATCTTGAAACATGTTGAAAGTCATGATGTAAAAGCAGTTACCTTTGGTCATGATAGTTCCTTAAAAATCAGAGGAATCAGAACGGATGAGATTGAAGCCAAAAAGTTGAAATCTAATGAAGTTTTATTTGTTAATGGGATAAAATATAACTTAATTAGTGTAAATCAACTTTGTGGTGATGAAAATAAGTTATTTTTAGAAAAGATTTTTGTATCATCAAAATTGTGAAAGACAGAACAATCATTGAAAAAGGAAAAAGAACCAGTGGGAATCTCTTTCAAATAGGAGAATTCAATAACTCATGTTACTTGAGTGCAGAAGATGAAAAAAAATTGTAGCACCAAAGACTTGGGAACCTTGGATAAAAAAGTATGAACAAACTTTATAAAGTTTATGTTGTTCAAAACATTCTAGAATTTAAAAGAAGAGAAGAAGATGTTTGTGTAACTTGTCAAAAAAGGAAGATGACTAACAAAAGTCATAAAAGAGTTGAGATTCAATCTACCAGACCACTTGAGCTTATTCATTTTGATTTATGTTGTCAGATGAGACATCAATAAAAACAATGAGATTTATACTTTATTGCTTTTATTGATTATTTTACTCACATGAAAAATATCATGTTTATGAAGCACAAGTCATAGGATATTGAAATGTTCAAATTCTTCAGAAAAGATGTTGAGAAAGAAATGGAGGTTTCCATAAAAAGGTTGAGAATATATAATGGTTCCAAATTCACAATCAATACTTTTGAAATTTATCTGAGAAAGCATGATATCAAACATCGGTATAGTGCTCCCTATACTCCATAACAAAATGGAGTAGTAGAAAGAAATAATATAAGTTTGGTGGAAATGGGAAGAAGTATGTTAATAGAAAACAAAATTTCAAAGTTCTAATAGAGAGAAGTTATTAGTACTGTTTTACATGTTCAAAATAGATGTTTGTTGATACCAAAAACCAACATGACACCTTATGAAATGTGGTATAACAAAAAAACTTCATTGAAATACTTCAAAGTTTTTGGAAGTCTATGTTTTCTCAAAATCAAAAATCCGGATTTGGGAAAGTTTGATGAGAAAGATGAGGAAGAAACTTTTATGGGTTATTCACCAAATGGAAGAAGTTATAAATGTTGGAACAAATGTTTACAAAAGTTGGTGGACTCATATGATGTAAAGGTAATTGAAAATAAAATTCCCTTAACAAAAGTTGTTGAGAATGTTGAGGAGGATTAACTAGAAAATTCCAACATTAATTCAAAACATCCTTATCAAGATTCAGAAGAATCGTGTGATGAGGAAATTTCAGCTGGGAAAGAAACTTTGAAATTCCCTACCTTACAAAAACATTTTGAATCTGAAAACATTATTGGGAATCAGAAGGTTCCAGTTCAGATAATAATAAATTTGAGATTAGATAATAAGACGTCACTTATCTCAAAATTTGAACCAGAATCAGTTTTAGAAGCTATTCAACACAAATAATGGGTGGATCCTATGAATGAGGAGTTGGATCAGATTGAGAAGAATGAAACATGGGAACTTGTTTCATGGACATCAAATAAAAATTTTATTAGAACTAAGTGGGTTTACAGAAATAAGTTAAATGAACATAAAGAAGTTACAAGAAACAAAGAAAGATTTATTTGTAAAGGCTATGCACAGGTGGAAGGTGTAGATTTTGAAGAAACTTTTACCCTAGATACAAGATTAAAAACTATTAGTTTGTTTCTTTTAGTAGTCGCACATCCGAATTACAAAGTTTATAATATGGATGTAAAGTTAGCTTTCTTAAATTTTGAGATTGAGGAAGAAGTTAAAATTGAACAACCTTGTGGGTTTCTACTTGATGAGAATGAAAAAAAGTTTGTAAATTGATGAAAGCTTTGTATGGGATGAAATAAGCTCCATGAGAATGGTATTCTAAACTTGACAATTTTTTGAGAATGTTGAACTTTTCTAAAAGAAAAGTTTATAGTAACTTGTATGTGAAAGATGTTGACTTCAGAACTCTAATTGTAATTGTTTATATGGATGATATAATATTTTTTGGGGATATAGAATATGTTTGTAAATCATTTTTTGAGGAAATAAATAAGAATTTTGAAATGTTAATGTTGGGAGAATTAACTTTCTTCCTTAGCTTACATGTTCAACAAAAATAAAAATACATTTTTAATATCTCAAGAAAAGTATGCCATAGAATTGTTAAATAAGTTTAACATGGAGGAATCCAAAGAAGTTTCTACTCCTATTCCAGTGAGCACAAAGTTGAGTAAAGATGAATATGGAAAAAATGTGAATCAGAAATATTTTTGGAAGCTAATAGGAAGTCTACTTTATCTTACAGCCTCAAGGCCTAATATTGTTTATGTTGTGAATTTTTTTGTCGGGTATCAATGTAATCCGAATGAATCACATATGTTAGCAACAAAAATAATTCTGAGATATGTCAAAGAACAAATTCACATGGGTTGTTGTACAAAAGAAATAGTGAGATGGTGTTTCGTGGTTATACTAATACTGATTAGGCTGAAGATTGTAATGACAGAAAATCAACATCAGGAGGAACATTTTTCTGGGGTGAATGTTGTGTAAGTTGGAATAGTAAGAAAAAAGGTTTAGTAACTTTGAGCACAACTGAATCCGAATATGTTGCAACTACTTAGACTTGTACTCGAATGTTATGGATGAAAGTTCAGGTAGAAGATTTGAAAGTAAAAGTTTCTAAACCATTGAAGATACTTTGTGATAATCAGAGTGAAATTGATCTTTCTAAGAATTATGTCCAACATTCAAGATCAAAACGCATTGATATAAAGTTTCACTTTATAAAAGAGAAAGTTTCTGCTGGAGATGTTTTTCTAGAATACATTTCAATAAAGAATCGGATTACTGATATCTTTACAAAAGTAATTCTGAAAGAAAGGTTTTTGGAATTGAGAATGCAACTTCATGTTCAGCCTCCTCCCATATCTTCCTAAACCTCATGAGTAAGTACCCCCCACTGTGATTTTGATTATGTTGACAGGGGGGATTAAAAACTTTTTTACTTTGTAATAATTTTTTACTTATCTTTCTTTTATGAATCTGAAGCTATGGTTATCATAAAATGAAGGAGAGAAAAAAAAGTAAGGAGAAAATAAAAGTGAGGAAAGTTTATCTTTACATGGCCGCAAAATTTTCTTACAACTGAGCGATAGAATTCCTTCTAAAACCTTACTTTATCCAATAGTATGGTTTCAAGATACTCTCTTTTGAGAAAGATCGTGTTTTGGTAAAAGTCAAAAAAAACTTGAGTTGTTCACAAAAGTTGTGTTGTGAAAAAATTTTGAGAGTTGGAAAAATTGTTAACAAGGGTCTTTAACAAATCCAAAGGGGGGATTGAAGAACCTTTGTGGTTAAATTGTTTCAAACAAAGTTTTTGGATTTGTTGACAACTAACCGTTTTGTATAAGATTTTTTTTATTCAGGAATCGAATCCAATCCATCGTAATGAGATTTTGTAAGAAAGTCGAAAGTTGCTGAAAGAATCGGATCTATCTGCATCGTATTCAGATCATCAGATCCAAAATAATCGGAGGCAAAAATTGTTGTTTGCTATAATTTTTCCTTTGTCGTAATCAGAGAAAGAAAGAAGTTGTTGAGTGAATAAGTTGTATTATTGCTGAAAAGTTTTGAAAGAAGATTGTGAAGTCAAAAGTTAGAAAGTTTTCATATTTTCTAAAACAAATCAGTCAAGAGTTAGAAAGTTTTCATACTTTCTGAAACAAATCAGGTGATATTTTGCTGATCATAAAGTTATCACAAATCATGAAAACTCTCACGATAAAAGCTTTTGAAGAAATGGTGGAGAAGTTTGAAGAATTTCAAAGTTGCAATATGAAGATTCCATCGTAATGGGAATTCCATCGTAGTGGGATTTTCATCGTAATGAGATTTCCATCAGAATGAGAATTTCCATCATAATGAGAATTTCATCATAATGGGATTTCCATCGTAGTGAGATTTTCATCGTAATGAGAATTTCATCATAATGGGCTGAAGAGGAAATAATAATCGTAATGAGATGAAGAAGGAAACATAAATCGTAATGAGCTGAGAAGGAAACAAAATTGTAATAAGCTGATTACAAAGAAGACTCAAAAAGAAAATTGGAGAAGTTTTATGAAGAATTGAAGAGGTCAAACTTGAAATTAAATTTTGCGTAAATCTTGGAGAAATCTAAGGAGATTTGAAGTTTTCAAAGTTACAGTTTAAATGCGAGAGATCTTCAGAGATTTTGAAATTTGAGGAAGCGGGGAAAGTTTTCAAGTTTTCCGCTTTTGTTTTCTGAGACGCCTATAAATACTTGCTCAGATTATTCATTCATTTGTAACTTTCATGCAAGCGGAAAAGCCGGAGCGCTGAAGAAATCAAGTAAAAGTCATTTTCTGGCCAAAGATCTCATGTGGAAGATTGGGCAGTTGACTGTTTGTTTACCAGATTGTGCAAGATTGTATTGAGAATATCGTATTCAGTCAATCGGACTGAAGAAGATCGTATTGAGAATTTGAACAGAGTTTTGCAGATTGAGAATGAGTTCATCGTATTGAGTCCATCGTATTGTGAGAGTCGGATCCAAACTCATCGTATTAGGAGAATCCAATCTAGACTTATCGTATTGAGAGAATCCGATTCAGACTGATGGTATTGAGAGAATCAGATCCAGACTCATCTTATTGAGAGAATCGGATCCAAACTCATTGTATTGAGAGAATCCGATCCAGACTAGTTGTATTGAGAGAATCAGATTCAGACTCATCGGATTGAGAAAATCAGATCCAACCAGATTGGATTGAGGATTCAGACTGAGCAATTGTGGAGCAGTTTCGACAAAGTCTTTATTCTTTTGTTTGACTCAATTGTTTTATAATCAATCATTGCAAACTGATTGGAGTCGATATAATATTTCATATCGGGAGATAGAAGGAGTCTAACGGGAATTGACACAAATTGTATTCACTTCTTCATAATAGTGGATTTCCATAGATTTGCGGGAGTGACTATGACAATGATGTAGGTTCTCACATTGAACCCGAACATTGTAAATCTTGTATGCTTTACATGTGTTTTATACTTTTGCATGCATGAGTATTTACTAAAAGTTGATAAGAAAATTAATCTCAACAGGTTACAGAGGTTAAGTTTCTAAAAGTTTTGAAACTTATAAAAGTGAACGACTGATTCAACCTTCCATTCTCAGTTGTTATTCGATACTTTAGAACTTCAAAAACTCTTACACAATTGTAGGTCTTAGTGAGCACTCATAAATAATTACAATAATCGGAAACGCTTAGTGGCAACATGATGATTGCACAGCTTCATGACAAACACGAGCCCTTTCAGTGGTATTTATCTTCCATTTCCACGTGTTACCACTAGACCTCCTCACTTCATTTCTTCTTTCAATTTACTTCCACTTTCCACTCGAGTGACAACGATTCCCTTTCTTCCATGGACTGTGAAGTGCCACTTATTAGCAAACACTTTTACATATAACACAAACTTAATGCTATTTGGACCTGTTTATATTTTTTATAAACATGTGTTCTTTTTTGTTTCACAAGATATTACTTATTGTGCAAATGCACGGGCGGGAGGATACTAATTGTTTTTAAATCCCAAAGCACGTGCTTTGTGAATTTGTTGTTTGTTTTATTAGTTTTTTAATAGTCTTGGGTTTGTAGATGTTTTGTGAATTTGTTTGTTTTGTAATTGTTTTAAAACATAGAACATATTTTTTGCATAGTTTGTTTTTTATTGATTTATTAATTGTTTTTAAAACATTTAGCACATGTTATGTGCTTTTTTTTTGGTTTTATCATGCTTTTAGTAGTTTTTGAGTTTATAAATATATTTTATAGTTTTGATTTAACAGTTTTCATTGTTTTAAAACCAAAAAAAACACGTTCAATGAATATGCTTCCTATTTTTCAAGTTTTTTAATAGTTTTGAGTTCACAAAAGTTTTTTAAAAATGTTTTCATGTTTAGTTTTTTAATACACAAAACATGTTTTATACCTTAAATAACAATTATTCAATTTTTAAACTGTTTTAATTAATTTCAAATCGAAGAACATTTGTTATGTGGTTTTGTTTCTCGTTTTATTATTATTTTTAATAATTTTATGTTTATATATGTTTTTGAAAAAACAAACATTTTATAATTATTATTTTTAAACAATCAATATTTTTTTGTGGCTTTTTTGTTGTTGTGTTCTATCTTTTATATTTTTTAATATTTAATTATTAAAATTCATTTTTAAAAAATTATAAATTTGCATGAAACTTAACAACAACTTATTTTTGAAAGCAAATGTATTTGTTTTTCATTTACTAATGTATATATTTTAGGAATCAAAGTTTATCGAAGACAATTTTGGAACATCTTTTAATGGTCTGATTTCTTGATAAAAAATAAAAATAAAAAATCGAGATTTATTTTTATAAACCCCTAAATTAAAATGATGATATTTGTTTTTGATTTTTCTTTTGTAAACACTGTAATTTATGATAATTTCAATGATAAATTTTATTTTAATTTATCCGAACACCGATGGCGATGTAGCGGCCTTCAATAAGACTCTTAAATGATAAATTAAAACGAAAAAAAAAAAAAAAACGTGTGGCCACGGATCCACTCCTGCAATTCATAAATACCGCACCGCATTCCCACCCAACCCATTCCTCCTCGAGATATCTGCCTCAGTTCTTACGCATCAAATCTCTCTTTGGGGCCGCCGCTAGGGTTTCTGACCCGTCTCCGATTTCCCACTGGTGAGTCTTCTGGTTCTCTTCTTTCCTAGAAACCTGCTACCTGATTTCAGGTCATCCCTCTTTTTACCGGGTTTTCATCCTACTTTCTCCTGTTTTTAGCCCCAAGGATCTGGTCTATCACCCCCGTCATTTGGATTCTGCTTCCAAATTGATTTTTGTAGGTACCGTATTCCTTTTCTTACCCCCCCCTTGTTTGGTAATGTTATGTTGATTTCTTTGCCTTCCATTGACATAATAAAAGTAGAAATTTGTTATTTTTAAGCTATGCGTAACCCTACGCTGAAACTGTATTCAGTTAATGCTTGTTTTCTAGCATCCTCGATTTTTCTATTCTGGTTTTAATTCTATATTTTAATTTCAATCACTAAAAGCGTATTTGCATATTTTTGTTAATTTTAGTCACAGACCTGTAATGTATTTTAGAAACTATACCCGTGCATTGCTATAGTGTTTTTTTCACGCAGACCTTACTTTCCAAAGGTATTCAATTTGATTTTTAATA
This sequence comes from Viscum album, assembly GCA_963277665.1. NCBI lineage: Eukaryota > Viridiplantae > Streptophyta > Magnoliopsida > Santalales > Viscaceae > Viscum > Viscum album. The sequence continues at coordinate 47,588,487 of OY728138.1, read as the reverse complement.
TCAACAATTCAGCACCATGGTTGTTCCATCAATTCTGAAGACACCGATATGGTTTCTTGAATTCTGAAGTCATTAGTTGCTCCAACCTTCTATCAATATCCAGTCAAGTTGTGTTTGTTTGCAGTTTATACATGTCAATCTTTAATGTTTATTCCTTTGCAACAGCTACATTTGATTTTTCGTAGTTCTCTGACCCCTGTTTGATGCATCTTCTGTCATCTGCTGTGCAATTTAAACTTCTGTGTTTATTTCATTACTTTAAGTAGGCCGCATTCTGAATTAATAGTTTTACGTGATTTTTAATGTTTGATATTCCCAATTACTACCGGGTGTGTGGACTGGTGCGATACTAAAAAATAAAGAAACCATGATCTCTTTTGTGTATACATTTGTCCTCTGTATATTCATGACCAGTACTGTTAATTTCTGACTGTTCAAGTTCAAATTTTACTCAATTGTTCTAATAATGAACATATTCTGATCATTTGAAGTTGCCTTTTTGATTTGATCAGGCGAATGTTCTAATGGAGTCAAAAGGTGGTAGAAAGAAGTCGAGCAGTAGTTCATTAATCCACGAGGCTTCTCTAGGCTACAGCATTGAAGACGTTCGACCTTGCGGAGGAATCAAAAAATTCAAATCAGCTGCTTACTCGAACGTAAGTTATATTGTGGCTGAATGCTGTGCAATGTTTCTTTGTTGCCTGAATGATCCCTTTTTTTATTCTTTTCTTATCTGCATTAGATTGATCCCTCATTTGTTTACTTTTGCAGCTTGCTCGCAAGCCATCCTGACATTTCTTTTAGTTCATATCCTGGCCATTTGAGTGGCCTCCTTTTGTTTTCGTGTTTTCATCATTAATTGCACTAGGAAACCTCCTTTTCTTCTTTAGCCTACCTCGTTCTTTGGGGCTCTTGGCTTGTTGACGTGCTTGTGACCTTCGATATGGCCCTGCCCTTGGGTGGATCTCCTATTGGTTTCGAAGGCTATGAGAAGAGGCTTGAAATTTCGTTCTTTGAGCCTGGGGTGTTCTCTGACCCTCAAGGTGAAGGGCTGAGATCTCTTTCTAAAAAACAGATCGATGACATTCTCAACCCAGCTGAATGCTCGATTGTGGGAGCTTTGTCCAATGACTATCTTGACTCATATGTTCTGTCGGAGTCCAGTCTCTTCATTTACCCGTACAAGCTCATCATCAAAACCTGTGGCACTACGAAGCTGCTTCTGTCGATTACTCCCATCCTGCGATTGGCAGCCTGCCTCTCCCTCACTGTGAGGTCTGTGAGATACACCCATGGAAGCTTCAATTTCCCTGGCGTTCAGCCGTACCCTCACTGCAGCTTTTCTGAAGAAGTTGCTGTTCTGGATGCCTATTTTGGGAAGTATGGCTTTGAAAGCAAAGCGTTTATTTTGGCTGGCAGCCATGACAGTCCTCAAAGGTGGCACGTATACACTGCATCTGCAGGATCGCCTCCCAAGTCTGATGCTCCAATCTACACGGTGGAGATGTGCATGAATGACTTGGACAGGGAGAAGTGTTCAGTGTTCTACAAGAACGATTCGGGCGAGACTGGAGTGATGACTGACAATTCTGGGATAAGGAAGATTCTGCCGGGGTCGGAGATATGTGACTTTGAGTTTGAGCCTTGTGGGTATTCGATGAACTCGGTGGAAGGAGAGGCCATATCTACAATCCATGTGACCCCTGAAGACGGGTTTAGCTATGCAAGCTTTGAAACGGTGGGGTATGATTTGAGGGAGGCGGGGCTGGAGGTGATGGTGAGCAGGGTGTTGCAGTGCTTCAATCCATGTGAATTCTCAGTTGCTGTGCATGTCGACAGGATGGATGACAGGCTGAAGGAGTGCTGCTGCCTGACTCCCAAAGGGTACCGTCTTAAAACAAGGGTTGCTGAAGACATGGTAGAGGGTGGTGGTGTTGTTTACCTGAAATTTGAGCGGGCGATGTGCTGGGGTGATTCACCAAGGTCAACCTTGAAGAGTCCCTGGAAAGAGGATGGCGAGGAAGAAGGGGAGGAGTAGGTTATATTATGCATTATGTTTGTGCTGGTGGCCTGTCATGGCTGATGATGCTGGCGTTGTCTGTCACATGTGTCTTGTCTTGATTTTTCTGTGAAACTGCTGAATAATTCATTTCGTTGGTGTTATGTGGCTTGTTCTTATAATGATCGTTGCCTTATAAATAAGATGGCCGTAATGAAGGCAGTACACACGCATGAAAGAGAAGCTGAACATACACACCGATCCCAATTATTACCCATCAAAAGCCATCTTTTTATTCCACAATGATGTCTTTAGAACCATTTTTTTTATTCAACAATTATGTCTTGTTAGAAACATAATATAGGAAATAGAGATGAAAAATGAGGAAATACATATGAAAATGTGAATATGAAAAGATCATGGATATGAAACATATGAAAAAACCCAATGGAAAAAACTATTAAAGGTAGAGTATGATTTTTAAGGATCCATGTTGAACACAAGATGTTTTGGGAATTGAGATTCAAATCGGAAAACTGTGAGTTGAGACATCTCTAGGGGATATTTTTGGTTTTGTGCAGATGCTTGGTACGACGATTAGTCTTTTTAATGTATGATTTTTAACATAATTTCTTGATAAAAATATCATATTAATGTCTTCAAAATACATAATACATGAATTGTATAAGGAAAAGATAAACATAAATTTTATTTAGTTCTCTCGAAAGCTAAGAGATAAATAAAGAAAATGGAACATGAGTAATCATTATGGATAAAACATGAAGTATAATCATAAATGTATATTACATAATATGAAAATCTGACTACAACATAAAAATGAAACATTCATATCACCAAATTTCATCACCATAGTTTCATAAAACATATTACCAAGGTTTCTTAACAATGTCTCTCCAAAGATTTATTCGCTATCCAATGTATTAGAATGATATCAGGAGATGCACTTCATATCTTTTAATTCATGCGCGCCACATCGATCATAATAAAACATTTAATCAATAATTTGTAAACCTTGAATTTGCACTCTAGCTTTGATAATAATAAATGTGACCCAATTTTAACCATAAAAAACTTGCATCAAAATAAAATATTTAATCACTCACACAAGGTCCTTATAAGTTTAGAGTTTTAAAAAATTATAACAAAACCTTACATAACAATATTCATGTCTCCAAAATAAGTATTTTTCCCACTACACATCTTTTCCTACACATCAAGTCTTTAAAATCTCTCACAAAATTCTTTACACATGATACCTTTCTAGACATAATTCATTCAACATCATTCTTCATAACTCGAGGAAAAAGAAAATATAAGGTGATCTCAAACGCTCAGTAAGGGTAAACACGAGCATTAACAATTCAATGTCATTCGTGAGCATAATGTTAGCGCATTATTATTTTAATGATCACAAATCATGTTTATTATGTTTCTAACAAGCTCAATGTTTTATGATAATAAATCATTTTAAGTAACTTTGTGAACAAACTTGGTCAAGTGTTTGATCTACCTCTAATGGCTCGAAGGCTTTCATTTTTTTATTGATTTTGATAATCCACCTTTCAAGGGGTGAGGTGGAACCCTTACAAGGCTCGTATGCATAAGTATTACATGACCTGTAGGCCTTAGAGGAATTCATTGCCCGCAGACTTTAAACATTACATACAACCCAAACTAACTACTTGGACCTACTCCTCCCCAACATCTTCATCGTGAAATCAACTCTCCACATTCGTATGACTGTTCGGCTAGGCTTTCCCGTGAATGCACAGACTTGTCCTGATGGCAGATGTCATACCCTCTCATTCTTGCAATCAGTTTAGCTTATGCAATGGTGAACGCCCCTTGCTCATCCTCCTTATAGAACTTGTTTCTTGTAGGTTGTCTGGTTTGCATCTACACTTAAGGTAGCCCGAAGGCGTTAAGGTGGCCCAAAGGCCTTGAGGTGGCCCGAAGACCTACTTGACCCGAAGGTCTGAGTGACCCTAAGGCTTTAAAGGACTCGGGGACCAAATCGGTGGCCCGAAGGCCCAAACGGGGGAATATTCCCGGCTGCTACAGTCAGATCTACCGCCATCACATCTACCGCCAGAACCGATTTACCACTGGATCGTGCTACTGTTAGTCTATGCTATCGTTCATTGATGCTACCGCCAGGATGAGCTACCACTAAAACTCATATACTGTTAGTGAGCATCATCGCCAAAATAGATTTACCATTTAGAGATCTACTGCCAGAATGCTACCGTTGCTGTAAAGACTCTTATTCAAATTTAATTCCTCCAACGACTAGTTTAAGAAATTAAATGCAATCAGCCACACATGGATTTAAGAATAATTATTCTTAAACTACTCCATGAATGCATTAAAGAAAAAGTTAGACCTTTTCTGATTTTGTGCTCAGTACGAGGATCCAACGGATAATTGGACCTGCAACTGTATAAATTCTGCAGAAATTCCTTGTGCGTGTGAGGGGCCAATAGTAGTGATACATGCATAGAGAAAATGAACTGTCATACACTGAATCAAGAGAAATCCAAATACACCTGTGTGTGGAAGGATTTAGGACATCGACATACTGAAAACATAAGGACTTTCCAGACCTTCATGATGCACTATTTTCCTACATATTTTGAGAAACTTGTTCAAGCTCCTTTCAAAGACATATTCGAGGACCTTTGAACATCTGAAGCTATTTAGATTGGGCAACATCACTTCTTCCCATCTCTATTTATTTTCTCTTTCTATTTATGCTTTATATTTGAGCCATGTTTTGTTATACTCTATTTATTTGTAAAATACAGTCTCCTGTACTTAACTGGAGAGTGCTCAACACTCTCTCAAATTTCTTCATTTGTATACTCACGACAAATAGAAAGAAAAATGCTTGTGTGTGATCTGTATTTGTTTTTATCTCACATATAACTTTGGAAGATGCTTTGTGCCTGGACAACCTTGTGTGCTGTTGTCTGTAAAACCCGATCCAGATTGTGGATTAAGTTTATTATTTAATAAACTTCTTGGCAATGAGTGATTTCCAAGTGAAGGGGATTAAGTCTCGACTTGAGACCGAACCCCTTATTTTAATTCCACCGTGCGTTTTATTAGTTTTGTTTTCTGTATCTCAAAGTTTAAAACTATATTTGTTTTAAAATTTGTATCAAAACTCGGCTCTGATATTTAATCTTAACTTGTGTTTTATATACCGTGTTTGATCAAGTAATTTAGTTTCAAAAGTTAAAGCGATTTCAAAGATTATTTTAACTAAGCATTGATCCCACTTTGAGAAGCTATTTAAAAAAAATCAAATTATATACTTCTTTTTTGATTAACTAGGTGTTTTATTAAATTGGGGGATTTTAATTTTAAATTATTTTTAAACATAAATTTTATTGGGAACTCAATTCACCCCCTCTTGAGTTGCTTACTCCGACCAACATTTGACATCAGAGGAATAAATTAAAATATCTTTTTACTGCGATCTAGTTGCAATTTAAAGATCTTAAATTTTTGTTTATTCTAAATTTATATCTTTATGGATAATAATAGACAAGAAAGAACTTCCATTAATCGACCTCTTTATTTTAATGGTACTCGTTATGCTTAATGGAAGATTAAAATGAAAATGCATATTGAAAGCATGAGATTTGAAATTTGGACCGCCATTGAAGATAAATATGAACTACCCAAAAAATGCTAGAGTCGAATGGAGTGACCCTACTAAAGCAACTTATAATAATAACTGTAAAGATATGAATGCTTTGTACTATGCTTTAGGAGATGAAGAATTTAATAGAATATCTGCCTGTACCACTGCATTTGAGATTTGGGATACCATGGCTGTTTCTCATGAAGGAACTTCAAATGTCAAAGAAATGCATTTGAATACTTATACTATTAAATATGATACCTTTAAGATAAAACTTGATGAATCGATTTCTGATATGTATCTTAGGTTCAATGAAATTGTGAACACTATACATTCACTCTGGAAACCAATTAGTGACAAAGATCAAGTGATGCGTCTGCTAAGATGTTTACCAGACAGATGGAGAGGAACTTCAATATCAATTCGAGAATCATGTGATATAAGTAAGTTTCCTGTTAAAGAGCTAATAGGAAAGCTCATGATGTATGAAGAGGAACTCAAAGTGAATAGAGAAGAAGAAGATGAACCAAAGAGGAAGTCAATAACTTTCAATACTTATGACTCAAAGAAAAAAGGAAAGATTAAAGAAGACAACTCAAGAATCATCTTCTGATAGTGATGGAGAAATAACTCACTTAGCCAGACGATTTAAGAAATTTTACAAAAGGAATAAATTCTTCAAGAAGCCAAACTACAAAGGTAAGTATGACAATAAAGGTAATTGGAGAAAAGAATGAAAAAAGGATGGTACTACAAATGAAATAGTTTTCTATGAATGCGAGAGAAAGGTTCATATAAAAGCAAACCGTCCTAAGTTAAAGTTTAAGAAAAAGTATGAGGACAAAGATAAGAGGTATAAAAAGGCTATGAAAGCAACTTGGAGTGCTTCAAAATATTGTTCAAGTGATTCAAACTCAACCAGAGAGGATAATCATGATAGAGCCAATATGTGTTTTATGAAAAACACATATGAGGCATCTAATATTTTTTATGCATCCCCTATTCATAATTACGACCTTTCTGAAAATGATAATAGTGAAGAGAACTTATCTAGTGAAGAAATTTTTGAATATTGTAATATGTTGGAAGGCACATTCAATGAACTTAAAAATAAATATGAAAGTTTAAAGAAGCATCATGCCTTGTCAGCTTACTTTAAAACAAATCTTAGTTCATAGAAGGATAAAAATGCTCAATTGCTGAAAGAAAATAACGAGTTAAAATTATCCAATGAACAATTAAAAAAGGATCTGGAGAGATTCACAAATGGAAGAAATGATTTAACCTAGTTTCTTGGAAAGAAAACCACACCTAAGTATACCATAAGAATTGGATACTAACTCAGACAAAGAAAGATCAATAAGACTAAATTTGTTTCTAGTTATAATTCTATCAGTTCTGTGAATACTTCCTATTCTCATGGAACTAACAAAGTTTTTATTTCTAAAAGTATCAGATCTTCCTACAAGGAACATGTTAAACAATTATGGATTCCAAAATCCCTTATTATTGACATCTTTGGACCCTAAAAGATACGGGTACCAAAGTCATTACTGGTTTAAATCTATTTTGTAGGAAACCTACATGAAAAACTTCAGTAAGCACTTATGGTATCTGGAAAATGGTTGCTCTAGACACATGAGTATGAACTACTCAAGTTTCAAAAACTTAATCAAGGTTGATGGTGGATATGTCACCTTTGGTGGCAATGCCAAAGGAAAAATAATTGGACTTGGTTAAATCAGTAACTCTAATACCATTTTAATTTAAAAATTTTTATTTGTGGATAGATTAAGGTATAATCTGATTAGTATCTCACAGTTATGTGATGATGATTTTCATGTTAAATTTGAAAATAATTCCTGAAAAGTTATTGATTCTAAAAATGATTTAGTTTTCACTATATTGAGAAATTATAATGTATATGCTGTTAATTTAGATTCCTTGTTTTCTCAAAACATTTTCTATCTAAGTGCCTTTCATAAAGAGTCTTGGATTTGACATAGGAGACTAGGCCACTGCAACATACATTCTATTAGAAATCTAACTAGAAAAGGGTTAGTTAAAGACTTTCCTAAACTAAAATTCCCAAATGATAAAGTGAGTAACTCATGTAAAAAAGGGAAAAAACACAAAATATCTTTTAAATCAAAGAAATAAGTTTCAATTTCTAAAACCCTAGAGTTAGTTCACATGGATTTGTTTGGAACCTCTAGATTTTCTAGCCTAAATGGGAAGCACTATGTTTATGTTCTACTAGATGAATTTTCTATATACACTTGGGCATTATTTCTAGCTCACAAAATTAATGCTTTCACCTATTTTTCTAAGTATGTTAAATCTATAGAAAATATTAGTGGACTTAAAATTAATACCTTAAGAAGTGATCATGGTCACAAGTTTGAAACTAAATATTTTAAATCATTATGATCACAACATGGCTATAATCATAACTTTTTTGCTTCTAGAACCCCACAATTGAAAGGAGTAGTGGAAAGAATAAATAAAACCCTTTAAGAAATTGCCCAGACCATGCTTAATGAGTATGGTATACCTATTTATTTTTTGGGAAGAAGATGTGGATACAAATTGCTACATAATCAATAGAGTTATTATAAGACCACTTTTAAAGAAAACCCCATATGAATTATGTAATTGAAGAAAACCAATGGTTAATTACTTTAGAATTTTTGGTTGCAAAGTCTTTATTCTCAATACAAAGGATAATCTTGACAAATTTGTTTCCAAAAGTGATGAAAGAATTTTCCTTGGATATTCAATAACTAGTAAGTCATATAGGGTATTTAATAAAAATAATAAGATTATGGAGGAATCTGTATATGTCAAATTTGATGAAACAGGTCCACATGAATCTACGAATCCTTTAGAAAATCTATCTAATTTGAATATAAATGTTAAACTTTCTGACAGTTTTGTGAAACAAGAAGAAGAATCTTCCTGTTCTGATGAACTACCTGAAACTAAATATGTAGAGGATAATGAAATATCCAACCCTTCTTTTCCTAGAAATGTTAGGAATCATAAATATCATTCCTTAGATATTGATGCTGTAGACCTAGATAGAGGAACACAAACTAGATATTCTCTTAGAAATTAGGTTGAACATCAAGATTTCTTATCACAACCTGAACCTAAGAATATCAATGATGCAATTAATGATGAATTCTTGGTAATGAAAATACAAGAATAACTAAATCAATTTGAAATAAATAAAGTCTACGAACTAGGGGATATACCTAAAGAAATTCTAACCATTGGTACTAAATGGGTGTTTAGAAGTAAAGTTGATGAGTTAGGCACCATAGTTAGAAACAAAGATAGATTGATTGCACAAAGATATAGTCAAGAAGAGGTCATTGACTATGAGGAAAACTTTACACCAGTAGCTAGAATTGAATCCATTAGAACGCTGCTTGCCTATGCAACACATTTGAATTTCAAACTATATCATATGGATGATAAGAGTGAATTACTAAATGGTTATATAGTTGAAGATTTTTTTGTTGAACAAATCCATGGATTTAAAAATCCTCATTTTCCAAATCATGTTTTTAAATTAACTAAATCTTTATATGGTTTAAAATAAGATCCCAAAGCTCGGTATGATAGGCTCAACTCATTTCTGATTTCTAAAGGTTTTTTAAAAGGCATAACTGACCCTAATTTATTTATAAAAAGAATTTCAAAATATGTTTTAGTAGTATAGATTTATGTTGATGATATAATGTTTGGATCTTTTAGAAATCCTTTGTGTACTGATTTTTCAAAAATGATGCAAAGTGAATTTAAAATGAGTTTAATGGGTGGGTTAAAATTCTTTCTTGGTTTTCAAAATTTTCAAAATAAATATGGAATTATTTTAAATCAAATTAAGTATACCAAATACATTTTAAAACATTTTGGTATGGATAACACAAAGAGTAGTGATACCCCCATGAGTACACTTATAAACTGGAACTTAATGAAACTAGAAAATCAGTTGATCAAACCAATTACAGAGGTACAATTGGAAGTTTGCTATATTTAACTACTAGTTGACCGAATATTATGTTTAGTGTATGTATGTGTTTCCATTTTCAAGAAAATACTAAAGAGTCACATTTAATTGATGTCAAAAGATTTTTTAAATACCTCAATTATACAACCAATTTAAGACTTTTTTTATCCTAGTGGACAAGTATTTGATTTAGTGAGTTATTTAAATACAAATTTTGATGGATATAAGTTAGACAGAAAAAGAATCTATGTAACATGTCACCTTTTGGTAAATTCATTAGTTTCATGGTATAGTAAAAAGAAAAATTCTATTGCACTATCTACTGCTAAGGCTAAGTACAATGCCATAGGAAGTTGCTGCGCACATATTATGTGGATGAAACACACTTTACGAGACCATGGTTATCAATTTATACATGCCCCTATAAACTATGATAATACAAGTGTGATAAATATATCTAATAATCCTATATCTCATTCTAGGACAAAACATATTGATATAAGGCATCACTTTTCGAGAGATCATTTCCAAAAAGGTGATACAAATCTTGAATTCATTGGAACTGAACATTAGCTTACTGACATATTTATAAAGCCTTTGAATTTTGAGATATTAAGCTATACCAGACATGAAATAGGAACGATAAACTTTAATGTATGTATGTGTGTCCATTTTCAAGAAAATCCTAAAGTCACATTTACTTGCTGTCAAAAGAATTTTTAAATACCTCAAGTACACAACCAATTTAGGACTTTTTTATCCTAGAGGACAAGTATTTGATTTAGTGAGTTATTCAAATACATATTTTGGTGGCTATAAGTTAGATAACAAAAGAACCTATGGAACATGTCACATTTTGGTAAATTCATTAGTTTTATGGTGTAGTAAAAAGAAAAATTCTATTGCACTATCTACTGCTGAGGCTAAGTACAATGCCACAAGAAGTTGCTGTGAACATATTCTGTGGATGAAACACACTTTACTAGAATATGGTTATAAATTTAGACATTACCCTATAAATTATGATAATAAAAGTGTGATAAATGTTAGGACCAAAAGGGGCCTAGATACCATGAGGGGGGGGGGGGGGGGTGAATCAGGGTATGAATATTCTATTTCAAAATTCTTCCTACCCCACTAGATCTTGACCTCTATATTATAAGGGTCACTTTTTCTGATCTTATGTGTTACTATTGATCATATTCATCCATTACTTATCTGATGATGATGATTTAAATGCAATGCAGGGAAGCAAGCAAGTAGACATAAAGATTTTTACTTGGTTCACCCTCACTGGGCTACGTCCAAGGAGCATACAACGACGATGTGTTACTGTACCAAATCCACTAAAGCTCACTGTAATAATGTTCAGGCTAGATCACTTCTATGCCTAGGCTCACTGCCTTTACAATGTTTAGGGTCATCTCACTGCTTCCCCAAGGGTCACTTCCTGTTTCTCTCTCTCTCTGGCTCACTACTAGTAGAAAGAATCACTTTCTTACTCTTCATTTTCTCACTAATCTGGAAAGGATCCACTCACATTTTATAGACATGTAGGTATCTTCATTATCTGTAATGAAAACTTCATCCTTAACTATTAATTGATGCTCTATTGACGTCCAACTTTCACCCATAGATGAATCTATCTTTGCACCGGGTGTACCGGGCAACTTCAATTTTTACGCACAACCTTCACTGGGTCTTGCGCGCAATTCCATGCTTTTGAACAAAATCCAATTTTCGCGCAACACCTCTCTTACATGAAAACACCTCTTTTATGTGCAACAACCTTATTTTACACGAAACCTTTTCTTTACACGCAACAACCTCTTTAAGCGCAGCCTGAGCTTTACGTGCAACCTGAGCTTTACGCACAACCTTCTTTTAATGCACAACCTAAGATTTACGTGCAAACAACTAACTTTATGTGCAAACTTGACGTTTACACACAACTCCCTTGCGTATTCCAATTTCACACACCAGAGCTCAGATTCTCTCTAAGTCTTGAGCTACTCTGAAGGGGGGTCACTTCATATTTATAGGCAAAATCAACCCCTGCGTGAAAAACCCTCCTTGTGTGCGTAATCCTCTTTAAGCGCAAAAAAAAACATCTTCCACACAACACCATTTTTTGTGCACTGCTCCAATATTTCACGCACCTCATGCCTTTTCCAATTTTCGAGCTACTGATCTCGAAACACTTCTTGCGTGAAAAACTTCCCTTTATTATTTCACGCACCACATTCTTTTTCACGCACCATGTTCTTTTTCATGCACCACATTATTTTTCATGCACCACTATAATTTTATATGCACCTCCCTTTGCCAAAAACACATCTCTCCATTTTCTGATTTTCAGGCCCAAAAATTTGGCAAACACTGGAAAACGGTGCCACCTTGTATCTGATCTTCTTGTACCGCCTCCAGATCATCCATTCCTTTTTCGGGGTTCTTTTGTAAAACATGGATAGACAACAACATCTCTTGAACCCGAAAAATCACCATGTAAACCCCCTTTGTCAACAAATTGTACATCGTGGTCTTCTTTGTCAACAAACAAAACATGGAGGCCCGCTTTGTCAACAAAAACAATCACCTCAAAAAATGATTCAATGATACCTTGAGGGATTTTTTCCCAACAATAAATATATCTAAGAATCATATATCTCATTCTAGGAAAAAACATATCGATATAAGGAATCACTTTTCGAGAGATCATTTCCAAAAAGGTGATACAACTCTTGAATTCGTTGGAACTGAACATTAGCTTGCCGAAATATTTAAAAAGCCTTTGAATTTTGAGATATTAAGATACAACATACATGAAATAGGAATGATAAACTTTAGTTAATTATTTTTCATCATTAATTAAACTAGGAAACCTCCTTTTCTTCTTTAGTCTACCTCTTTCTTTGGGGCTCTTGGCCTGTTGACGTGTTTGTGACCTTTGATATGGCCTTGTCCTTGGGTGGATATCCTATTGGTTTCAAAGGCTATGAGAAGAGGATTGAAATTTCGTTCTTTGAGCCTGGGGTGTTCTCTAACCCTTAAGGAAAAGGGATGATATCTCTTTTTAACAAACAAATTGATGACATTTTCAACCCAGTCGAATGCTCTATTGTGGGATCTTTGTCCAATAACTATATTGGCTCATATGATACCTTGGTAATATGTTTTATGAAACTTTAGTGTATGTATGTGTGTCTGTTTTCAAGAAAATCCTAAAGAGTCACATTTACTTGCTGTTAAAATAATTTTTAAATACCTCAAGTATACAACCAATTTAGGACTTTTTTATCCTAGAGGACAAGTATTTGATTTAGTGAGTTATTCAAATACAAATTTTGGTGGCTATAAGTTAGATAGAAAAAGAACCTATAGGACAAGGTATCATAAATGCATGTTACATAATATGAAAATGTGGCTACAACATAAAAATGAAATATTCGTAAGCATATGACCAAATTTCATCACCAAAGTTTCATAAAACATATTACCAAGGTATCATAAACATCTCTTAAAGATTTATTTATCACCTAATGTATTAGAGTGTTATCAGAACCCACACTTCATATGTTTTAATTCATGTGCATCACATTAATCATAATAAAACATTTAATCAATAACCCATAGAGAATAAAGAATGAGTTTCATATAAAATCATTGAGTGTATATGTTTTTAAGGATTTGAACCTTCATAATTTTTAATACACGAGAAGGGGATTCTAGTTTCATAAATGGAAATCCCCAATCAAAAAAGTATAATTACATCTATATGAATTGTAACAATCCTGAATCCGTACTTTCAAATCTGGTGTTAAAACATAATCTTTACATTTCTAGCTTTGATACCAATAAATGTGATCCAATTTTAACCATCCAAAACTTACAACATCAAAATAAAATATGGGATCACTTACATACCCAAGGACCTTTTAGGTTTAGAGTTTTAAAGAATTATGACGAACTCTTACATAAAAATACCCATGTCTCCAAATGAGTATTTTCTCACTATACCCAACTTTTCCTATCTCACATTAAGTCTTTAAAATTTTCTTCAAAATTATTTACACATGAAACATTTTTATACGTAATTCATTTGACATCATTCTTCATAACCTGGAGAAAAAGAAAATATAAGAGGGGTGAGCTCAATTGCTCAGTAAGGGTAAACATGAGCATTAACAATTCAATGTTATCAGTGAACTTAATGTTAACACCTCCTTATTTTAATGATCACAAATCACGTTTATTATGTTTTTAACAAGCTCAATGTTTTATGATAGTAAATAATTTTAAGTAACTTTGTGAACAAATTTGGTCAAGTATTTGATCTACTATTAGTTCAAGAAGATCTACTTCCAAAAAATCTACCGCTGAAGAGATCTACCATCAGATAGATATACCACCAGTCAGATCTATCGCTAGTCACATCTATCGTCAACACATCTACCGTCAGAACCAATTTACCATTGGACTGTGCTACCACCAATCTATTCTACCATTCATTGATTCCACTGCCAGGATGAGCTACTACCTTAACTCATCTACCATTAGTGAGCATCTATCGCTAGAATAGATTTATCATTCATAGATCTACCCTTAGAATGCTACCATTGATGTAAATACCCTTATTCGAATTTAATTCCTCCAACAGATAGTTTAAGAAATTAAATGTAGTCATCTGCACATGGATTTATGAATATTTATTCTTAAACTAATCCATGGATGAATTAAATAAAAATTCAAACCTTTTCTGATTTTTTTCTCAATACAAGGATCCAACAAATAATTGGACCTACAACTATATCAATTATGCAGAACTTCCTTGTGCGCTTGAGTGGCCAATAACAGTGATACATGCATAGAGAATATAAACTATCATACATTTAATCAAGAGAAATCAAAATACACCTATGTGTGGAAGGATTCAGGACATCGACAGACTGAAAACATAAGGACTTTCCAAACCTTCACGATGCTCTATTTTCCTACATATTCTAAGAAACTTGTTCAAACTCCTTTCAAAGACATATTCGAGGACCTTTGAACATCTGAAGCTATTTGGATTGAGCAGCATCACTTTTTACCATCTCTATTTATTTTCTCATTATATTTATGATTTATATTCAAGCCATGTTTTGTTATAATTTATTTATTTGTAAAATACAATCTTCTGTACTTAACTGGAGAGTGCTCAGCACTCTCAAACTTCTTCATTTGTACACCCAAAAAAACCGTGGAAGAGGCCATGTGTGATATATACTTGTTTTTATCCCACATATAACTATCGAAGAAGCTTTGTGTCTAGACAACCTTGTGTGCTGTTGTCTATAAAACCCGATCCAGGTTGTGGATTAAGTTTATTGTTTAATAAACTGCTAGGAAACATGTGATTGTGAGGGGATTGAGTTTTGACTTGAGACCGAACCCCTTGTTTTAATTCCACTGTGTGTTTTATTAGTTTTGTTTTCTGTATCTCAAAGTTTAAAACTGTATCTCTTTTATAATTTGTATCAAAACTTGAATATGATATTTAATCTTAACTTGTGTTTTATACAGAGTTTTTGATCAAGCAATTTAGTTTCAAAAGTTAAAGTGATTTCAAAGATTATTTTAATTGAGCATTGACCCCACTTTGAGAATCTATTTAAAAAATAAAATTATATACTTCTACGGTTTTTGATTAAATTGGTGTTTTATTAAATTGGGGGATTTTAATTTTAAATTATTTTTAAAAAGAAATTTTATTGGGAACTCAATTCATCCCCTCTTGAGTTACTCACTCCGACCAAAATTTGGTATTAGAGGAATAAATTAAAATATCTTTTTACTGTATTCTAGTTCCAAATTAAAGATCTTAAATTTCCATTTATTCTAAATTTATATCTTTATGGATAATAATAGACAAGATAGAACAACCACTAATCGACCTCCTTATTTTAATGGTATTGATTATGATGAATGGAATATTAAAATGAAAATTCATATTGAAAGCATGAGATTTGAAATTTGGACTACCATTGAGGATAAATATGAACTACCCAAAAATTCTAGAGTCGAATGAAGTGATCCTACTAAATCAGCTAATAATAATAATTGTAAACCTATGAATGCTTTGTATTATGTTTTAGGAGATGAATAATTTAATAGAATATCTTCCTGTACCACTGCATTTGAGATTTGGTATACCTTGACTATTTATCATGAAGGAACTTCAAATGTTAAAGAAATGCATTTGAATACTTATACTATTAAATATGATACCTTTAAGATAAAACTTGATGAATCAATTTCTGACATGTATCTCAAGTTCAATGAGATTGTAAACACTATGCATTCACTTGGGAAACCAATTAGTGACAAAGATTAAGTGATGCTTCTACTAATATGTTTACCAGACAGATAGAGAGGAACTTTAGTATCAATTCAAGAATCATGTGATATAAGTAAGTTTCCTATTAAAAATATTATAGGAAAGATCATAATGTATGCAGAGGAACTAAAAGTGAATAGAGAAGAAGAAGATGAACCAAATAGGAAGTCAATAGCTTTCAATACTTATGACTCAAATAAAAAAGTAATGATTAAATAATACAGCACATGTGATGAAGAATCATCTTTTGATAGTGATAAAGAAATAGATCACTTAGCCAGACGATTCAAGAAACTTTACAAAAGAAATAAATTCTTTAAGAAGACAAACTATATAGGTAAGTATGATAATAAAGGTAACTGTAGAAAATAATGGAAAAAAGGATGACACTAAAAATGAAATAGTCTGTTATGAATTCAAGAGAAAATGTTATATCAAAGCAGACTGTCCTAAGTTAAAGTTTAAGAAAAAGTATGGGGACAAAGATAAGAGGTATAAAAAGGTTATGAAAGCAACTTGGAGTGCTTTATAATATAGTTCAAGTGATTTAGACTCAATTAGAGAGGATAATCATGATAGATCCAATATGTGCTTTATAAAAAACACATCTCATCTATATAATATTTTTTATGCATCTCCTATTCATAATTCCAACATTTCTGAAAATGAAAATAGTGAGGAAAACTTATCTAGTGAAGAAATGTTTGAATTTTGTAATATGTTGGAAGACATATTTAGTGAACTTAAAGATAAATATAAAAGTTTAAAGAAACAACACGCCTTGTTAGCTTACTTTAAAATAGATCTTAGTGTAGAGAAGGATAAAAATGATCAATTTTTGAAAGAAAATAATAAGCTAAAATTATCCAATGAACAATTAAAAAAGGATCTGGAAAATTCATAAATGGAAGAAACGATTTAACCCATATTCTTGGAAAGTAAACTCCACCTAAGTATACCATAGGAATTGGATACCAACCTAGACAGAGAAAGATCAATAAAACTAAATTTGTTTCTATTTCTAATTCTATCAGTTCTGTGAATACTTCCTATTGTTATGGACCTAAAAACAAATTTTATTTCTAAAAGTATCAAATCTGCCTACATGGAACATGTTAAACAATTATGGATTCCAAAATCCCTTATTACTAACATCTATAGACCTAGAAAGATATGAGTACCAAAGTCATTTATGGTTTAAATTTATTTTGTAGGAAACCTACATGAAAAGATCTATTAAGTACTTATGGTATCTGGACAATGGCTGCTCCAAACACATGACTGAGGACTACTCAAGTTTCAAGAACTTAATCAAGGTTGATGGTGGATATGTCACCTTTGTGGACAATTCCAAAGGAAAAATAATTAGACTTGGTCAAATCGGTAACTCTAATACCGTTTTAATTTTCAAAGTTTTATTTGTAGATGGATTAAAGTATAATTTGCTTAGCATCTCACATTTATGTGATGATGGTTTTCATGTTAAATTTGAAAATAATGCCTACAAAGTTTTTGATTCTAAAAATACTTTAGTTTTAACTAATTTGAGAAATGATAATGTATATGCGGTTAATTTAGATTCCTTGTTTTCTCAAAAAAAATTCTATCTAAGTGTCTTTAACAAAGTATTTTGGCTTTTCCATAGGAGACTAGTCCACTGCAACATACATTCTCTTAGAAAGATAACTAGAAAAGGGTTAATTAAAGACTTTTCTAAACCAGAATTCCCAAATGATAAATTCAACAACTCATGTCAAAAAGGGAAACAACACAAAATCTATTTTAAATTAAAGAAATATGTTTCAACTTCTCAACCCCTAAAGTTGGTTCACATGGATTTTTTTGAACCCTCTAGAGTTTCTAGCCTAAATGGGAAGCACTATATTTATGTCTAGTATATAAATTTTCTAGATACACTTGGGTATTCTTTCTATCCCACAAAAGTGAATCTTTCACCTATTTTTCTAAGTATACTAAATCTATAGAACATATTAGTGGACTTAAAATTAAGACCTTAATAAGTGATCATGGTCGTGAGTTTGAAAATCAAGATTTTGAGTCATTATGTTCACAACATGGCTATAATCACAACTTTTATGCTTCTAGAACTCCACAATAGAATGAAGTAGTGGAAAGAAGAAATAGTACTGTGAAACGAGCGAGTCGGGGCAGGGTGGACCAAGCCCGCATGGGTTTGAGCTCACATAGGTTTATCCGAAAAGGCTCGCATATAATGCGAAAAAAATTTCAAGCCCACCCTGCCCCGCATAATCTTGTGGCCTTTCCCAATTTTTTTAAAAAATATAATATTTATAATTATTTAAATATTTTATTTTTTTCTCATTCTTAATGGTAGTTTTGAGGAGAAGTATGGATTAACAATATCTAGAGTTTTAAGGGATATGATGGAACATTTTTCTATGGGTTAATAGTGGTGTGTAGCGATGCCGATGTGGTGGAAAACTGTTGTGATGCAAAGTAGGCGAGTGATTGATGAGGGCCGATGGATGATGATGTTGGTTGTGTGGTGATGCGAATGGATGAACCTTTGAACGAATGATGACTCTCTAGGTAACAAATGATTTTAGAGGAGGCTATTAGGGTTCCTATGAGGTCCTTTACTATTTTCTTAATAACAAAATTAAATTGAACTGACAAATATTTTTATTATAATAACTCTTTTAGAATTGAAACGATGTGCAAGGGAGATAAGTTATTTTTTTTGAGAGGTGGGATGAAACACCATGTAAATATGGTTAATAATTACTATATAAATATTATAACATCATATTAAAACAATAAATATAGACCTGTTTAAATTTCACATGTGAATGAATGGTGAATTAGTACGAACATTACAATGAGTAATCATATGTCATGGTTTAATCAAAATTTTTTATTAAAAAAATTAAAATGATAAAGAAGCATATATTTTAAAAATAATAGTTTTTTAGATTGGGACCATGGGTAAGCTTGCACCCGCGTGGGCTCAACCCACCTTGGCCCACACCCACATGGGCTCAATCCGCCTTGGCCTGTGCTCTTAACAGTCAAAATTTTTAGGCCCACCCCACTCCGTATCCGCCCCATACCCATGAAGCTCATGGATTGTGGGCCTGCTTTTCATCACTAAGATGAAATAGAACCCTTCAAGAAATTTCCCAGACCATGCTTAATGAGTATGATCTACCTATTCAATTTTTGGGTAGAAGTTGTGAATACAACTTGATACATAATCAATAGAGTTCTTATAAGACCAATTTTAAAGAAACACCTCTATGAATTATGGAATGGAAGAAAACCAAAGGTTAATTACTTTATATTTTTTGGTTGAAAAGTCTTTATTCTTAATACAAAGGATAATCTTGACAAATTTTCATCCAAAAGTGATGAAGGAATTTTCCTTGGATATTCAACAACTAGTAAGTCATATAAGGTATTTAATAAAAAGACTAATATTGTGGATCAATATATACATGTAAAATTTGACAAAATAGGGCCACATGAATCTAAGACTCCTTTAGACAATCTGTATAATTTGAATATAAATGCCAAACATTCTGATAGTTTTGTGAAATAAGTTGAAAAATCTTCCAGTTTTGATGAACTACCTGAAACTGAATATGTAGAGGATAATGAAATATTCAGAACTTATTTTCCTAGAATTGTTAGGGCTCATAAATATAATCCCTTAGATTATGTAGTTGGAGACCTATATAGAGGAACAAAAACTATATATTCTCTTAGAAATTAGGTTGAAAACCAAGATTTCTTATCACAACTTGAATTTAAGAACATCAATGATGCAATTAATGATGTATTCTAGGTAATGAAAATTAAATAAGAACTCAATCAATTTGAAAGAAATAAATTATGGGAACTACTAAATATACCTAAATATATTTCGACTATTGAAACTAAATGAGTGTTTAGAAGTAAAGTTAATGAGTTAGACACCATAGTTAGAAACAAAGCTAGATTGGTTGCACATAGATATAGTCAAGAAGATGACATTGACTATGAGGAAACCTTTACACCAGTAGTTAGACTTGAATCCATTATAATGATGGTTTCCTATTAAGCGAATTTTAATTTCAAACTATATCATATGGATGTTAAGAGTGAATTCCTAAATGGTTATATATTTGAGGATTTTTTTTGTTGAATAACCCCCTGTATTTCAAAATCTTTATTTTCCAAATAATATTTTTAAATTAACTAAAGCTTTATATGGTTTAAAACATGCTCCTAGAGCTTCGTATGATATGCTCATCTCATCTATGATTTCTAAATGGTTTTCAAAAGGCATAACTGACCCTACTTTATTTATAAAAATAATTTCAAAAGATGTTTTAGTAGTACAAATTTATGCTGATGATATAATTTTTGGATCTTCTATAAATTCTTTGTGTACTAATTTTTCAAAACTGATGCAAAGTGAATTTAAAATGAGTTTAATGGGTGAGTTAAAATTCTTTCTTGGATTTAAATTTTTTCAAAATAAATATAGAATTATTTTAAATCAATGTAAGTATACCAAATACCTTTTAAAATGTTTTGGTATGGATAACACAAAGAGTAGTGATACCCCCATGAGTACACCTATAAACTAGAACATGATGAAACTAGAAAATTAGTTGATCAAACCAATTACAAAGTTATGATTAAAAGTTTTCTATATTTAACTACTAGCCAACCAAATATTATGTTTAGTGTATGTATGTGTGCCCATTTTCAAGAAAATCCTAAAGAGTCACATTTATTTGGTATCAAAAGAAATTTTAAATACCTCAAGTATACAATAAATTTAGAACTATTTTATCCTAGAGAAAAAACAATTGATTTAATGAGTTATTTAGATACAGTGGTGGCTATAATTTAGATAGAAAAATCACCTCTAGAATATGTTACCTTTTGGGAAAGTCACTAGTTTCATGGTGTAGTAAATTCTGTTGCACTGTCTACTATCGAGTCGAAGTAAATAGATGAAGGAAGATGTTGTGTATAGATTCTATGGATGAAACACACTTTACTAGACTATGGTTATCAATTTAGACACATCTATATAAATTATGATAATAAAAGTGTGATAAATATCTCTAAGAATCCTATATCTCATTCTAAGAAAAACATATTGATATAAGACATCACTTTTTGAGAGATCATTTCCAAAAAGGTGATACAGCTCTTGAATTCATTAGAACTAAACATCATCTGGCTGATATATTTATAACGCCTTCGAATTTTGATAGAATAATCTATACCAGACATGAACTAGGAATGATGAACTTCAATTAATTATTTTTCTTCATATTTACTTTTTAGAAGTGATCCACCATTGGGGATCGATCATTGGTGATCCACCGTTGGTGATCCACCATTCAAGTGTTTCTAATTAAATGACACCACTCCTATTTTATACAATTACATCTTTATTGGATTTATTTATGTATATTTTATTATATTTTATTATTCAAAATCCATAAATGATAAAATTGACTTAAAATCAAAATTTGATAACCCTCTCGCTCACGCCTCCTTCAAATCTTTCTTCTTCATTTCTATCTCAACCTGAAATCCTACTTACGTGCACCCTTATTCCTTCAAACCAGCGAAAAGTTAGTGAGTGTAAAACATGCATTGATTTCATCTTCTGAAGGATTTCACCCCATGAAGAAATCGAGAAGTGAATCTATCCAGAACACTATTGTCAAACCAAAGAACCCACAAATCTCAACTCGAGTTTTTGTTGCTAAAAAAGAGATAAATGTTGAATTATTAGTTTCAACCAAGTTTCTAGCTTTTAAAGTGATCTAGGACCAAGGATGGATGGTTTTTGAGGAATAACCAACCATTCTATCCTATGTTGGTTCAAAATTTTTATCAGTATATAGAGTATGATTTTGGTGAGAAGAAAAATTCTATTAGAATTATGATCAATGGTAAAGAAGTGATATTTTCTTCAAAATAATGGGTAAGATGCCTCAATGTACCTCATAAAGGTAGATATGGTGATTTTCAAGGATCCATTCCTAGTGATAATGATTTTTTCATATAGGTGGATGATCTACTAGAGTTAATTGATAATACTATTGTGCGAAGACCTGCAACAGTATAAATTGACGGGGAGTACAAAATTTTATTTAAATTTATCCACTATATGATTTATCCCAGGAAGGGAGACTTTAGTGCAATGAGGTATCAAGATGTATTTTTATTATTTCTAATGAAAAGAGGGGATAAGATAAACCCATGTAGATATTTATCGGTCCACATGATGGAGATGAGAAAGACCTCATCTAGATCTAATTCCTTGATCTATCCTAAGTTTATTTTGATTATGTTGGAAGAAAAATATCTTTTGCTTGAATATGAAGAGGTTGTAACTAGTTATGTAGGTTTATGTTTAAGTCAATTTACCTACAAGAGGATGAATGTAAATTGGAACCCTTGGTTGAAGAAATGGGTGACTGACAATGATAATCTATATGCGAATTTCATCATTTTGCAACACCCTTCAAGACCTAGAGATTTTTTATCCTATATTAGAGCCAAATGAAGTTGTATTTTACTCCTCTAATGAGGAAGTTGAGGAAGAAGAATCTGAAGCTATAGAAGAAGAGTTAGTAGCTATTTTGGTAGAGGAAGGCAATGGCCCTGATGTGGTTAGAATCCCAAATTATTCTTATGGACCTACTAATCTATATCTTCCTCTCCTTTTTAAAGAAATCCTACAAAGTGAAGGTGAAGAATCAAAGAAGATTGAAATCTCAAGTAGAGAATAGTATAAGATTTCTTCTGAGAGCTCAAGAGAAGTTGTTGAAGATTTCTATGGATCTGATGGGTCTAAGAAAGGTGGTGGTGGTGATTCTTTTGAGGGGGACCAGTCACATCATTCTCCTAGTGCTTCTGTTTCAGGTAAGTCTAATGAAGAGGTTAGACCTAGTTCTACTATTTTTTTTATATTAGTAAGGATTTGTTTGTAGATATGAAAAAATTGATTCAAAAGGTCAGGCTTTTGAAATTCAAAGAGTTGAGACAGTAGTTTTTGAGAATCAAGCTGAGGATGTTATCTCTAACAGAGATGAGGATAGAGAACCTGATAAGGGGGAGAAATCCCCAAGAGAAACTCAATTTTTTTAAAAGGAAAGAAACTTAATCAACCGTGTTTTTAAATGAAAAAACATCAGGTGGAAATACTATCTCTATTGATGGACAAGATCCTAAGGGATATCTGGTTGAATAGATAGATGAGGCTGGTCAGTTGGAATCCTTTCCCTTTAGAGATCATGCAGCTGAATCTGGATGCATGGAGGCTGAACTACCTAGCCAAGAGAGGATTACATCTCCTCTACCTTTTACTCCTCTACCTATGGTTATGTAACTAGAGATGATTTGGATGCGTTTAGAGTGAGGATTTTATCATATATTAGTGAGGTCCTTAGATCCACACCTTCTCTAGAAATTAAGCTAAGTGAAGCTGATACTAGATGGATATTTGAGTTAATGATATCTAATATCTAGCCTAATATAATCTTTAAGATTAAATAATTGAATATTGAGAACAAGCAGTTGGATAATGTGATGGAAGAATCCAAATCCATCATATAGGAAATGAAAAGGATCTTTCCTGAAGGGAAACTATATCTTCTGGAGAGATTGGAGTCTATTACTACTGTCGGTGATTCCACTTATTGTACCCCACCATCTTATCCTTCAGTTTATTCCGATGAGATTTGATCCATTATTAGATAAGAGATAAATACTATCCGGGGTAATCTTTCTTTATCTCACCAAGAGGAAATTCGAAAGATAAAGGAACATGGTGAGCATATCTATAAGCTGGTTAGGTAATGCTTGAATGAATCTAAGAGTGATAGAGATACTATTACTAAAGATATTAAGTATTACCTTTCTTAGATTTATACCAAGAATAATCTCAATTCAGACTTTAATTTTCCTTTTAAGAATCTAAGAATGCCTCCTATGACCAGGGAATTCAAGGAGAAAGTGAATCTACTCAAGGTTTTGGCCCATTTTCTCAAACTTTTAATGGAGGAGAAGAATGATTTTTTAACAACAATGGAGCATGGTGGAAACATCATTACTGATTTTTTCAACTTGATACATCTGTTTTTGTATGCCTATGGGACTGAAGTAGTGAAACCTAAAGCTATACCCATGTCTGCTCTCACTTATGTACCTTCTTCACCACCCCTACCTATAGAGTTTCAACCTTTTGGAATGACACCAGTTGAGGTTGTTTGGAATATCCATCTTGTCTTGATCTGATAGATTTCTCTAGATAATTCTATAACCTCATCCACCACCTCTATACCTCCTATCATTGGAAAAGGAAAAGATCTAGTGGTACCTTATTCACATTGAGTAGACAATGGTTCTGTATCTACTTATTATTTGATAGAGATTGTAATTTTTTCATTTTATTACTTTTTGAGATGTAATATTTGAATTTTATATCGAATGAAAATTATTTGTTATTCATCTTTAAATATTTACTTATCTTTTATTTTCTTATGTTTTTGATAATCCCAAAAGTGGGAGTATATTTTAATGGAATTTAAGAGGTAATTATCACATCCATACGTTGAAACGTTAAGTATAACATTCTTTATATTCATATATAATTATCTTTATATTTGTTTTTTATATAAATGGTTATAGATTCCATGATTTTTGATCATTACAAAGGGGGAGATCATTAGAACCTCCTTATTTTAATGATCACAAATCATGTTTGTTAGGTTTCTAACAAGATCAATGTTTTATGCTAGTAAATCATTTTATGTAACTTTTCGAACAAACTTAGACATGTGTTGATATACCATTAGTTCAATATGATATACTAATTACAGATCTACTGCTGAAGAGATCAACTACTAGATAGATATACCACTAGTTGGATCTACCACCAGTCACATCTATCATCAACACATTTACTGTCATAACCGACCTACCATTGGACTGTGCTACTTCTAGTCTATGTTATAATTTATTGATGCTATCTATAGGATGAGCTACCACCAGAAATCATCTACTATTAGTGAGCATCTACCGCCAGAATAGATATACCATTTAAAGATCTATCACTAGAATGCCATCGTTTCTATTCAAAATATTATTCAAATTTAATTCATCCAATGAAAAGTTTAATAAATTAAATGTAGTCTGCTACACATGGATTTAAGAATAATTATTCTTAAACTACACTAAAAATTCATCAAATAAAAATTCACACCTTTCTTAATTTTTTTATTAGTACAAGGATCCAATAAATAATTATACCTGCAACTATATAAATTTTTTAGAAGTTCCTCATGTGTGTGAGTGACCAATAATAGTGATACATGCATAGAGAATACATATTTTCATACAATTAATCATGAGAAATCCAAATACACCCATGTGTGGAAGGATTTGGGACATTTATAGACTAAAAATAGAAGGAATTTACAAACCTTCATAATGCTCTGTTTTCCTGCATATTTTGAGAAACCTGTTCAATATCCTTTCAAAGATAGATTTGAGGACCTTTGAAAATATAAAGCTATTAAAATTGAAAAACATCAATTTTTACCATCTCTATTAATTTTCTATTTTTGTTTATGATTTATATTTGAGTTGTGTTTAATTATACTCTATTTATTTATAAAACACAGTCTCCTGTACTTAATTGGATAGTGCTAAAAACACTATCAAATTTATTAATTTGTATACCCATGACAACTTTGGAAGATATTGTGTGTGATATGTACTTGTTTTTATCCTATATACAACTATGGAAGAGGTTTTGTGCTTGGATAGCCTTGTGTACTATTGTCTGTAAAACTTGATCCAAGTTTTGGATCAAGTTTATTGTTTAATAAACTGCTTGGCAGCAAGTGATTACCAAGTGTAGGGGGGGTTAAGTCTTGGCTTGAGACCAAACCCATTGTTTTAATTCCATTGTGTGTTTTATTAATTTTGTTTTCTGTATCTCAAAGTTCAAAACTGTATCTATTTTAAAATTTGTATCAAAACTTTACTATGATATTTTATCTTAACTTGTGTTTTATATAGAGAGTTTGATCATGTAATTTAGTTTTAAAAGTTAAAGTGATTTCAAAGATTATTTTAACTGAGCGTTGATATTGATTTGAGAATCTATTTGAAAAATAAAATTATATACTTCTAATTTTTTGATTAATTGGGTGTTTTATTAAATTGGAGGATTTTAATTTTAAATTGTTTTTAAATACAAATTTTATTGGTAACTCAATTCACCCCCTTGACTTACTCACTCTCATCAACACATAAGATGAGTATAAGAGTATGATGACATAATCCAAGTGCATGATCATAACATAAGGGAATTCATACCCATTAATATCTGGATCATAAATAATGAAACATGGCATGAATCTTTAATAAAGTAAATATTAATTGGAATCAATAACCATGATCCATGTGATGTCAATATTGATCAAAGGAAAGATTAAAAACCCATAGAAAGCATAAATAAAATGTGTTGGTATCTTGGAACACTATCTTTATAGTACCATTTGAAGAAGCATTACATATGGGATAACCTTACTAGGTTAATTACCATAATCTCTTAGGAGTAACCTGTTAACCAGTTAACTCTTTTGGCATTTAAGAGTTACTTATATTCTGTCAACTCTATCGTCATTACCCAATGCATTGGAGGCCTATAACAGACCCACCCATAACATATTAGACAAATTCCCTTAAGGAATTTGGTTCAATCCCAATCCTTCCTTCATTAATAATGTCTAAGTACCATATCATGAGAAAAAAAATTAAAATATTTCACTTTTGAACATAATAATAACAATTGTTCTTTTATAGCTTGATTTACCCATGGAAAAGAAACAATTTCCATGAAAATATCTTTGAAAAAAATCATAATCTATCTAGAGAAATAATAAGGATAATATCATTACAAAACATTCCCAATGGATTATAAATGAAATAAAGGGATATCATCATTTATGAGTATAAACACCATAAAAATATTATTAAAAACATTCTTGAAGAAAATACCCTTTCTACTTTGAACATCAATTTTCAAAAACTAAAAAATTTCTAGAATATTGGGAAAAATATTTTATTTGAAAAGAAACATGAAAAAAAGTAAAGGAATATTCAAATCATTAAGCAGTCATGATGATGTGAAATTCTGTTCATGCCATAATTATATAGAGATAACATTCCTTTAACACTTATAATAAGTAAAAAAATGACTTGTTTGGAAATTTTTTAGAATGATTCATTTTTAAAACTTTGTAAATAAAGTAAAAGATACATGAAATTGAACTTAATAAATCATTGAATTGTAAATAAGAACATTCTTGAAAACATTTTTAGAAAACATGGATATATAAGAAAAAATTATTTTCAACCAAAGAGAGAAATAAAGTTTGTTTTCTTTAAAAATATTCTTTCAGTCACTTGAGTTCTTAAAGAGAAGAAAAATAAAAGAAAACATGAAATATAGAGAAATAACTATAGAATAAGAAAATGAAATGGGTTTATCAAATATGGATCATATAAGTTCTTAATGGGAATTCAATCATAAACAACCTTGTTTAAAAATGGGATTGAAATACCAACCCCTTACTAGTTTGATAACTTTTTAATTGTAAGCCCCATGGAAGAATAAAATTAAATGAATCTTTAAATACCATGATCATAAGGAGATTAATGATATAAAACATCAAATGGTTAGTATATAGTCCACCTAAAATAATATATGTGTATAATATATACGTATCTCCCAAAGAAAGAGAATTTGAGACAAATAAACCTTATTAAGATCATATCACTGAATTATGAATTAATTAATGGAGTGATTATGTGTAATAAATGTAAATACATAGAAAACAAGTGGAAATAAAATATAAATAAAACAAAGGTAATTTCAATCATAATATTTTCATAATATAATCGATGAAGAAGTGATATAACCTAATGAAATAAAATTGAGTTAATAAAACATCTTACCGATTTAGAAACATCCGAATCAAAACCATTTGGATGAATTAAAATGAATTATAACTTAAAATACCATGAATTATTAAGGATTCATTATATAACATGTAAAATTGGTATTATATATACCATATAAAATTAAATATGTTCTCAATACCAAACATGTCTTAATAGGGTGGAAATTGAGATGAAATCCCTTACCTCAAGCCTAGAATTTCCATGTATGTACTTTAACTCATTTATAATAAACTTATATAAATTATTTTATTTCATAAGAAAATTTTCATGGTTTTATACCTATTATTAAAACATTTATTTCATTTATTTTAATGATATATTTTATTACTTAACCAGTTAAGTCTACATCTGGTGTTTTGAGGATGTTCGGTTTATAACATCAAATGACTTCGATATGTTGACCATGATCAAAGGTAATTATTACATCATATCTGGAATAATAATCATGTAGTAATTATATTTTTATACATTAATTATAATTTTGAAACCAACCATAAAATATGGTTATGAAAAATGAACTACGATACAATCATGGAGATGACAGACCATATGTATGCATGAGTAACATTTCCATTTTTCAATGAACAAGATGGGAAGAAGGTAAATATTGTTTTATATTTAAAAAATTATTATTATATAATAAATATCATATAATTTCTTTAAATACACTTATATATAGTATCCATGAGATGTAGTTATGAAAAAAATCATATCGCTTTATGGTGGTGGTAATCCACATATAAGCACAAAAGATATTAACATTTTCAATGGATATAAAGATAAGAAAATAGATGATATATTATCTTTAAATAATGATAATTATTTCATGAATATTATATATATACATTAAATCTATCATTATAAAAATCCTTGAGGGGCGGTGATGGAAAACGAATTACATCGGTTCACTAGGTGGTAGTCCGCCCTACACACGAATGATGGTTTTGTTTCCCATTTGATGAAAGTGAAGATAGACATAGGTTATTACATTAGTATAAAACATATTAGTATATTAAATATACTTGTGTTATTATTTCAACATATTTTAATAATATTTTAATGAGGTAGAAGAAGAAATAAAATTAAAATATTCGGTTAAAAGCTATACATCTTCTTTGGACAACCTCCTTTGCTTTACACCTCCAGTCCTTTAAGGTTGGTATGATGCCCAAACTAAGACCACTAGAATATATGAAGCAATTTTAGGAAGTTATTTTTTCAGGTATTATTCAAACCAAATGGTTCTTGAAGTGTGAACAAAATAAGAGATGAGGCACCCTTTCTATGTGAGGAGAGGACCACTCTTAGAATTATTTACAGTATTAAATTAATATAAATTAATTTTCAAATAAAAATGGATAAAAAATGATATAATTAAAATATATGATGAGGATGAGTCTAAATTACCTCATAAAATAAAATTTGGACAAGTTTAGATTATTTTTTTACCCTTATCTCTTTGTTTTAACCCCGGTTAACCCTTTTGACAATTACCACGATAATAAAGTTTTTTACTCTTTAGGGGCCAAGAAAGTTGCTATAAAAGGAAAAGTGATCCATAAATGGACCATGTTTGATATTTTAAATCATATACCATTAAATTGGATGAATATTATATTTTTATGAATTTTAAATCATTTAATAAAATATCATATATTATAAAATACTATTAATGCCATTTTAAGAACTATTCACATAATTTGAATTTAAAAACCAAAATAAAACAATGTAATTTGAATATAAACCTTTAACACATCCCTAATATGTTATATTTATCTATAAAACTCGTGGGACACTATAAATCACCCAAAAAATATTACTTTTATAGTTTTTAAAATCATTTACTTTATTTTTCTACTACTTGCACAAGCACTATATCGGTGTTGCATAAACATTTAAGGTAATTATTTCATCACTAAAAAATATAAATAAATTACCATGAAAAAAAATAATAATTTATATTTAAAATAAATATTTATAACTAAACATAATTTATATTTATCTCTTCCAAAAAATATTATTGATATTAAAATCAAGAGAGTGATATTTTTGATTTTCTATTTACTTAAAATAATATAAATGTTATAATCAAAGGAAATTATCAAGAAATTTCCAAATTTTTAAAAAATGGATGGTTAATGCCAAAACATACTTATAAAATATATTTAAGTCAAGTGTTAGGGTTATTTTTAGTCCTTATTATATTATTTTAACCTTAATTACTTGATTTACCCTTACCAAGGTGATAAATATTTAATACAGTTACTATTCATAATAACCAAAAGTAAAAGAGATATATTAAAAAAATTTGTTCTTCATATTTATAAATATGAAATTAATTTTTAAATATTTAATTTCTATATGTAACAGAAATTAATTTAAGATAAACATGCAAAACACAACGAAAAACAATTTTTAGAAAAATGAGTTTTTAAACCCAAAATAAACTTTTAGAAAAATTAGTTATAATGAAAATTAATATGTAATTAATTATATTATATATAATTAAATATTACTTCTATTAATTTGAGATAAAATTAAAATTATAATGGAACTTTTTAATTAAAATAAATGAAAGTTTTACAAAAATCAACATTTTTCACCGTTCATTGAAAAATCAATCTTTTCAGAAAAATACCAAAATTTAACTCCAAGCTAATTTTGATATTATGATTTAGAAAATTAAATAATTTTTTATCAAATAAAACCTCTAAAATTGGAAAAAATTAATTGTATTATCTGCACACAAAAAAACATTTTTGAAGAAAATGTATTTTTAAAGAATAAAATGACTACTTAAAATTGAGTGCATATTCGCTAAGAATTTATCGATACATTATTATTGAGGAGGAATTTTTTATATATTTATTAATATGGTTATTCGTATTCATATCCACCAATTTAATGACTAGGTTATAACTATAACATTTAAATAATAATATTTTATGGTTCCTTTAAACTCGATGTTGCATGTTATATACACTATCGAACATAATGTTCTTTTAAAATATAGGGATATTACATTATCAATCCTTTAAAAAATTTCATCCTCATAATTTTAACTTAGGATAAGTAATTATGGGTTTGATAGTTGAAAACACCTTTTTTGAAATTCCACATCATAAAAAGGGTTAATAAAAATTCCTTTTGAAAATAAGGAACAATAAATACGAAGTTCATCTTGAATAACATATACTAGGTTTCCAAATAGGAGAAAATTAATGAGAAGTGAAAATATGGACATGGATGAAAAATGTAATGTATAAATAATGATGGAGAGTGATAGAGAATATTGATCTCAAGAATGTGAATGATCAAGAGAAAGTTAATGACCACAAAATTGTAAATCAACGAGGTGTGAAAATGTAAGATCCTGACCTTTTATAAAGATATATTGGGCTTGGTTATAGGTACTATTTTGACTTTTGTTGAGTACTTTTCATTTGTGTTTTACTTTGGGGTGTGTTTGTGTGAAAATTTGATAAAAATGAATGAAAGAAGGCTGTAAACAGTTGGTGCACGATTAGGGAAAATCGTGCGCCCCAGCCCGGAAAACCATGTAACCCTGAACATAGGGGAATTGTATGATTGGATCATGGTTTGTAAAACCATGTGACCTCTTAGAAGTAAATGTGAAACACTATAAAATAGGTATGCGGTTTGGGTACATGGTTAGGGAAAACCATTCTCCCATGTCTAGAAAACTGTGCTCAACTATTAAAGTCACTCGAAAATTAGTTTTTTAATCACCAGACCCCCAAAACTCACCCTATTTGACCCAAAATTAAACCAAATCTATTTAACTATATTTCAAAGCCTCTCAGATGTATTCCAAGCCTTCTTGAATTACTTTATTCATGATTCAAATCCTATATTGAAGATCTACACCCCATATAAAGAGAATCCTATCTCACTTGGTTTCCCATTCCCCCTTCCTTACTTATCTTATTCTTTTGGTGGATATTCTTCCTATTTTGGGATAGATCTAGATCTAGTATTGTGAATATATATCTAGGATTATATATATATATATATATTATATATATCTCTATTTATTTGATCTTTATTTAGGTTTTAGATCCGGATCTCATTCCATGTTGTTATGCCACTCAATTTTTAGGGGATTTTCGTTAGATGATCACTCGTCAACAAATCGAGGTAGGTGGTCGATAATTTAAATCCTAAAGTATTTATTTATGTTATGTGTATATAATTTTATAATTTCTATTATATATTTATCAATTTTGTTCTTGATTGAATTAATTAATTTGGTGAATTAATTAATTAAAGAGATGACATTGGGGATTTCAGGAATTATGGATTTTTTTGAGATAATTAATTATTGGATTAATTATGAGGTATAGATATCATTAATTTGAGATAATTGATTGTGGAGTTAATTATGAGGTATTTATTTTGGTAATTTAGATAATTAATTGAGGAATTAATTATGAGGTATTGAGATTTTAAATGATATATAATTAATTGTGGGATTAATTATGGGATTTTGAGTTTGTGGAGATTGATTAATTAATTGATGAATTAATTAATGTGTTTTCCGTTCTTAATTAATTGGGGAATTAATTAATATGATTTATTTGATAAAATAATTTTTGGATTAGTAATATAATTGAAATGGATAATTAATTGCTAAATTAATTATGTGTATGAATGGTGACAGGGTTATTTAGTTGTGAAATAAATAATGAGAACATGATCATTTTAATGTGTAAGGTATGAATGCTAACATGGT
This sequence comes from Viscum album, assembly GCA_963277665.1. Taxonomy (NCBI): domain Eukaryota; kingdom Viridiplantae; phylum Streptophyta; class Magnoliopsida; order Santalales; family Viscaceae; genus Viscum; species Viscum album. The sequence continues at coordinate 47,555,641 of OY728138.1, read as the reverse complement.
CATTTAGTTTTGAAATAAAGAATAAGAACATTGTCATTATAATTTGTAAGGTATAAATGGTACCATGGTCATTTAGTTGTGAAATAAAGAATAAGAACATGGTCATTATAATGTGTAAGGTATGAATGATAACATGGTCATTTAGTTTTGAGATAAAGAATAGAAACATCATCATTCTATTGTGTAAGGTATGAATGATAACATGGTTAATTAATTGTGAAATAAAGAATGGAAACATGATCATTCCATTATGTAAGGTATGAATGGTAACATGGTCATTTAGTTTTGAATTAAATAATGGTAACAATAGAATTTTGAGATATGATATCCCTTGAACATACTTCAGGCTCTGGCATAATCCAAAGTAGGGATTGAGGTATGAGCGTCTACAGGAACCTGGGGGTTTATATGGTTAAATAAAGATTAATTGATAATATGATAACTATTCACTTATGAATTGTAATTACTTCTTTATACAACCACATACATTTTATTTTGACTGGATATTATTTTAGATGCCATTGGTGGTGGCCTACTGAGTTGTACTCACACCCTACTTAGGTTGCCTAATCGGTTCTCGAATAGAATTTGTGTCTTCTAGGAAGGATAAGGGAAAATACCCTATGTTAGATGGTTGATTTGGGATGGAACATGGATAAGAGAACAAGATGTGGTTCAAGACCTGCTTGAGAGTCATCAATGTTTTTATTTTGGGTTTTATTTTAGACACTTGACACATACATTAGCATGATTTGACTATTGTTTAAGTTTTGACACTGTATTTCCAGTTTTATTGGTATCCTTCTGGTTATGATTATAGATATGGTTATTTTTTATTTTATTTACACTAGTGTTTTACTCTAGAAAAGAGGGTATAGTCTCCCCATGACTGATATTAGGCACTCACTGTTATTTGGAAGCCTCTTCTAGATGGATTACATGCATTATTGACCTCTGTTCTTCGTGATTCAAAGATCAGATCAAAGATCCTCACCCCTCTCAGTAAGAGAATCCTATCCCACTTGGTTTCCCATTCTTCCTTTCTTCTATATCCTATTCTTTTAGTGGTTGTTATTCTTGTTTTGGGATAGATATAGATCTATTATTTTGGATCTAGTTCTAGATTAGATAAATCTTGATTTATTTGATCTTGATTTAGGTTTTAGATCCAGATCTCATTCTATTTCATTGTGCTACTCAATTTTTAGGGGATTTCCATTGGGTGATCTCTCATCAACAAATTGAGGTAGGTGGTATATAATTCAAATCCCAAAGTCTTTATTTAAATTACATGTATGTAATTATAGAATTTCTATTAGATATTTATCAATTGTTTTCTTCATTGAATTAATTAATATGGTGAATTAATTAATTAAAGAGATGTGAAATTGGGGATTTTAGGAATTATGGATTTTTTTGAGATAATTAATTGTAGGATTAATTATGAGGTATATATATTTTTGATTTGAGATAATTTATTGTGGAGTTAATTATAAGGTATTTAGATTAGGAATTTAGATAATTAATTGTGGAATTAATTATGAGGTATTGAGATTATAAATGAGATAATTAATTGTGGAGTTAATTATGAGATTTTGAGTTTGTGGAGATTGATTAATTAATTTATGAATTAATTAATGGGTTTGATGCACTTAATTAATTGGGAAATTAATTAAGGGGATTTATGTGATAAACTAATTATTGGATTAGTAATGTAATTGAAGTGTATAATTAATTGTCAAATTAATTTTGTGTATGAATGGTAACATGGTCATTTAGTTGTGAAATAAATAATGGGAACATGGTCATTCTAATGTGTAAGGTATGAATGGTAACATGTTTATTTAGTTGTGAAATAAAGAATGGGAACATGGTCATTCTAATGTGTAAGGTATAAATGGTAACATGGCCATTTAGTTGTGAAATAAGGAATGGGAACATGGTTATTCTAATGTGTAAGGTATGAATAGTAACATATTCATTTAGTTATGAAAAAAAGAATGGGAACATGTTCATTTCAATGTGTAAGGTATGAATGGTAAAAAAATCATTTAGTTATAAATTAAATAACGGTAAAAATGGAATCCTGACATATGATATTGCTCAAACATACTTTAGGCTCTGACATGAGCTGAAGTAGGGATTGAGGTACAGGTGTCTATGAGAAGTCAAGGGGTTTATGTGGTTAAATAAAGATTAATTAATAATGTGATAATTGTTTACTATTCATTATAATTACTTATTTATACAAATAAATACACTTTCTTTTGACTAGATATTGTTTTAGATACCATTGATGGTGTCCTACTGAGTTGTAATCACACCCTACTCAGGCTGCCTAATCGGTACCAAAATAGAGTTTGTGTTTTCTGGATAGGTTAAGGGAACCCTGTGTTTGATGGATGATTTGGGATGGAGCATGGATGAGGGAACCAAACGTGGTTCGGAACCCACTTGGGAGTCACCAATGAATTTATTTTGGGTTTAATTTTAGAAACTTGACATGTAGATTAGCATGACATAACTATTGTTTCGGTTTTGACATTGTATTTTTAGTTTCATTGGTATCCTTCTAGTTATGATTATATATTTGGTTATTATTTATTTTATTTACATTGGTATTTTACTCTGACAAAGAGGTTATAGTCTTCCCATGACTGATATTAGACCCTCACTACTAGTCGATAACCTTTGGCATATGGGGTGGTGTGCTTGAGGTCATGTAGAAAACCGAATCAGGGAACCGGTATGTGGAACCTGGGTTGGGACATTACAGAAAAAAATCATAGATTCATAAGAAATGAAGGTAATATGATAAATTTTTTATTTCAAGATCCTTTAACTAGAGTTTAATAATTCCATTACCATCTAAAATGAACAATTAAGGAAATATATTTACTTGAGAAGTATAATTTCACCCTTTAATCAATTTCCACCATATTCTCATCTTTTTTTCCAAACTATGAGTATTCAAGATGATTTTTTATGAATGAAGCACTAAAATAAACCTCTAACGGATTGAATAATTCCATAAGGATGATAATATATTCTTTAGACAACAACCAAAACAAAATTGATTAGAAAAAGGTAAGATAATTTCTAAAAATGAATAAATAAAATATTAATCTCTAAAGCTTCACAATAACACCCAAAGCTCCACTTAGATCCTTTGATAAATAAACAACCTTAAAATTATTCAAAATATTCCCAACCAAGTTCAAAACCCAAAACTCAGAAGGATTTGATGAAATATTCTTATGAGATTAATTTAACATTTATCTCCAATCAACATTACTCACTCATAAAGTCACATACCCAAAATGTATAGGCCCTAATCATATAATCTCTAAAATATGATAATCACTTTTATAAGTAACCTAAATCACCATAAAGACACATTAAAATCATATACAATTCTAGAAGATAATTCAACCTTTATCCCTAAAATAAAATCCCATATCATACAAAAATATTTCCATTTACCTTAAGCATATAATTTTCTTAAAATAGTGAACTTATTTTGAAATAACATTAACCACTTAATCAAAAAATTACTTTTCAATCTAATGGTTATCTATATGATAAAACACGTGTTCCTAAATTTCAATAACCCATAATTAAGTCAATATCAAAGATCATATAAACCCTAAAGGTTATCAATACCTTTAAAGTTATTCTTACTCAAATAACACTTCATGTTAAATCTAAGGTTTATATATACCTCAAACCAATAAAACGTCTTCTAAAATTTCATTAATCACTTTCAAATTCCATCATATAAAACCTAAAAGGCGGTTTCTAATAATTTGAACTTATGATCAACCTTAAAATTATAAACACATTATGATATACATATATCTTAACTTCACATGAATACATCCCAATATTCAAAGTTGTCAAAAATCTTCTCTGATACCAACTTTAATAGTTATGAATCTGTACTCCCATATATGATGCTAAAACAAAATCTTTACATTTCTGAATTTGATACCAATAAACATGATCCAATTTCAACCATAAAAAACTTATAAAATAAAAAGGAAAAATTGTTTCAATTACATACCTCAGGGCCTTTTATGTTTATATTTTTATATAATTAGGACAAAATCTTACATAATAATACCCATTTCTTCAAATGATCATTTTTCCCACTATACCCATATTTTCCTATTATAAATTAAGTATTCAACAACTCCCACAAAATTAATTACACGTGAAACCTTTCCAGAAAAAATTCATTTAAAATAATTTTTCATAACCTAGGGAAAATGAAAACATAATAAGGGTGAGCTCAAATACTAAATAAGGGGAAAACATGATCATTATCAATTTAATGTCATTAGTGAGCATAAGATTAGAGAAAGGGTATGATGACATAATAAAAGTGCATGATCATAAAATAATAGAATTCATACCCATCAATACCTATATCATCAATCATGAAACATAACATAAAGCTTTAAAAAAGTCAAGAGTCATAGGAATCAATTATCACGAGCCATGTGATGTCAATCTTGATCAAAGGAAACATTAAAAACCAATAACAATCATAAAGAAAATGTGTTGGTATATTAGAAAATTATCTTTATAGAAACCTTACAATAACCCTTATATATGGGATAGCCATACCTGGTTAATACCCATAATCTCTTAGGAGTAACTTTTTAACCAGCTAACTCCGTAGTCTCTTAGGAGTTACTTATATTCAGTCAACTTCATTGTCATTACCCAATGAATTGGAGGTATAAAATATACCCACCTATAATATATCAGATGAATTACCTTAAGTATTTGAGTTCACTATCCAATAATTCTTCCATAAATAATGTTCAATTACCACAAGATGAGAAAAAAAATTAAACATTTCACTTTTCAACATAAAAAAACCCGTGTTTCTTACATAGCTTGATTTAATCTTGGAAAAGAAATGAGTTCCATGAAAATCACTTCAAAACAATCATAATCCATCCAAATAAATAATAAGTATGGTATCATTACAAAATATCTCTATTAGATTATAATTAAAATAAATGGTTTTTTTCATTGATGAATATAAATACCATAGAAAGTTCATTAAAAAATTTATTGAGGAAAATACAATTTCTAATTTGAAAATCACTTTTTAAAAAATAATTTTTTTCTAGAATATTAGGAAAAATATTTTATTTGAAAATAAACATGGAAATATATAAAGTAATCTTAAAATAATTGAGTGGTTATGATGTCGAGAAATTCCATCCATGCTGTAATTGTTAAAAGAAAATATTCTTTTCACACTTCTATAAAAAGTAAAAAATGACTTGTTCATAAAACTTTTAAAAAGATTAAATTTTAAACTATTGTAAATAAAGTCAAAGATACTTGAATATGACCTTAAAAATCATTTAAGTTTAAATTATAAAATTCTTGATTTTTTTTTTAGAAAACATGGATATGGAAGAAAAAAATATTTTCAACTGAAGAGAGAAATAAAGTCAGTTTAAACAAAAATATTATTTCATTATATTAAGTTTCTTAAAGAGAGTAAAATGAAATAAAAACATGTAATATCAAAAAATAACCAGTGGATAAGAAAATTAAATGGGTTTATCAAATAATTATCATATACCTTCTCAATGGTAATTCAAGTATAAACAATCCCATTTAAGGACTGGATTGAAATACAAACCCCTTACCACTTTTTTAAGTTTTGAATAATAATCCCCATGAAAGAATACATCAAAAAAATATTTAAATATAATGATAATATAAATATTCATGGTATAAAATTTCAAATAGGTAGTATATATACCTCCTAAAATAATATAGGTTCATAACATATACGTATGTCCCAAAGAAATAGAATTTGAGATAAATAACCCTTACAAAGATCATATCACTAAATTGAGAATTAATCAATGGAGTGATTATGTGCAAAAAATGTAAATATACAAAAAAAAGTGTAAATAAAACATAAAAAAGGTAATTTCACACATAATCTTGTCATAATATAATCAATTAAGAAGTGCTATAATCTAATGAAAGGAAACCAAGTTAAGAAACACTACTGGAATTTTGTCTTTTCCCAATGGTAGTATACCAACGGTTTACTTAAACCGTTGGTATAGTGAGAATTTGACAACGGTTTAACAAAACCGTTGACAAAGGGAATTTCGGTGGACCCCTTTCCCAACGGTTCACTGGAACCGTTGGGAAAGGGGTGCTAAACTCACACATTTCGCAACGGTTTTCTGGAACCATTGGGAAATGTGTGACCCTTTCCCAATGGTTCACTGGAACCGTTGGGAAAGGGGTGATAAACTCACACATTTCCCAACGGTTCACTGGAACCGTTGGGAAATGTGTGCCTTTGCCAACGGTTTTTATAAACCGTTGGCAAAGGTTTCCCCCAAATTCCAGATCGCGATCTCCTCTCCCCATTCAGACAGAGCCCTAATCTATTCGCTTCGCTGCTCTAGCGAACCCCATCCCTCCACTGCTCTCGCGAATCAGAACACCAGCACCCCCCATCCCAACAGGTACACCCCCATACGAATAGGTAAAATTTGATCTCAACCATATTGTTGTAGTTGTTTTAATGAATAGATTTTTTCCAGGTGTTGGTGGTTTAATTGATTATTGAAATTAATATCTAAATTGGATATTGTTTGTGTTTGTGAAGACTTATTTAATGTTTTTGTATTCTATGTTTGGAAGGAGAGTGTTCAAAACATGTAAATCAGAGTTGGGGGAGGCTATCGTGAACGTTTACATGTTTTGGATAATGGATTGTGGGAATTATGGATTGTGTTCAAACCAATTTGATATGTTTTGGATAATGGATTGTGGGGGGTAGGGGGTGTCCACGGGGGTGGGTGGGTTGTCCACGGGGGGTGGGCGGGGGTGTCCATGGGGGTGGGAAAGGCTGTCCACGGGGGTGGGAGGGGATGTCTAGGGGGTGTGGGCTGTCCTAAGGGTCTGGGTGGGGTGTCCTGGTGGGGGAGGGGTGTGTGGGGTGTCCAGGGGGGGTGGTATGTCTAGGTGGTGGTGGTGGGGTTGCAGGGGAGGGGGGTGTGGGCTGTTTGGGAGGGTGGGTGGGGCTATCCAGGGGGGGTACGGGGTGTCCAGGGGGGTACGGGGGTGGGCGGATTGTCCACAAGGGTGGACGGGCTGTCCACGGGGGTGGCCGGGCTGTCAAGGAGGGGTGGGCGGGCTGTCCAGGGGGGGTGGGTGGGCTGGCCACGGGGGGGTAGGGGTGTCCAGGGGGGTGGGCGGGCTATCCAAGGGGGTGGGGGGCTGTCCATAGGGAGAAGGGGTGTCGAGGGGGGTGGGTGGGCTGTCCACGGGGGGTGGTTGGGCTGTCTAGGGGGTAGGGGGTGTCCACGGGGGTGGGCGGGGCTGTCCAGGGGGTGTGGGCTGTCCTGGGGGTCTGGGTGGGGTGTCCTGGTGGGGGAGGGGTGTGTGGGGTGTCCAGGTGGGGTGGTATGTCTAGGTGGTGGTGGTGGGGTTGCAGGGAAGGGGGGTGTGGGCTGTTTGGGAGGGTGGGCGGGGCTATCCAGGGGGGGTACGGGGTGTCCAGGGGGGTACGGGGGTGGGCGGGCTGTCCACAAGGGTGGACGGGCTGTCCACGGGGGTGGATGGGCTATCAAGGAGGGGTGGGCGGGCTGTCCAGGGGGGGTGGGTGGGCTGGCCATAGGGGGTAGGGGTGTCCAGGGGGGTGGGCGGGCTATCCAAGGGGGTGGGGGGGCTGTCCATAGGGAGAAGGGGTGTCGAGGGGGGTGGGTGGGCTGTCCACGGGGGTGGTTGGGCTGTCTAGGGGGTAGGGGGCGTCCACGGGGGTGGGTGGGTTGTCCACGGGGGTGGGCGGGGCTGTCCACGGGGGGTGGGAAAGGCTGTCCACGGGGGGGTGGGCGGGGCTGTCCAGGGGGTGTGGGCTGTCCTGGGGGGTCTGGGTGGGGTGTCCTGGTGGGGGAGGGGTGTGTGGGGTGTCCAGGGGGGTTGGTATGTCTAGGTGGTGGTGGTGGGGTTGCAGGGGAGGGGGTGTGGGATGTTTGGGAGGGTGGGCGGGGCTATCCCGGGGGGGGGGGGGGGGTACGGGGTGTCCAGGGGGGTACGGGGGTGGGCGGGCTGTCCACAAGGGTGGACGGGCTGTCCACGGGGGTGGCCGGGCTGTCAAGGAGGGGTGGGCGGGCTGTCCAGGGGGGGGTGGGTGGGCTGTCCACAGGGGGTAGGGGTTGTCCAGGGGGGTGTGGGCGGGGCTATTCAAGGGGGTGGGGGGCTGTCCATAGGGAGAAGGGGTGTCGAGGGGGGTGGGTGGGCTGTCCACGGGGGGTGGTTGGGCTGTCTAGGGGGTAGGGGGTGTCCACGGGGGTGGGTGGGTTGTCCACGAGGGTGGGCGGGGCTGTCCACGAGGGTACCCTACTAATATGGTTATGGGATGAGGCATGCTCTGATGTGATAACACATTAAGTTCTTGTTGGTTTTACATTTTTTCAATAACACATTAGTATGTTTTTTTCACATGTGTAGTTGATACCATGATTATTTTCTTCCTTTATCGTTTACTTAAATGTATTTTCTATTAAAGTTCAATCCTATTGAATTGTTTATAACAAAATGAATTATATGAATTCTTTTTACAGAATGGACAGAAGTTGGATGTATGAAACCGATCGTATCTCAAGCGATTTTCAAAACAATTTGGAGAGCTTTATAGATTTTTCATTTCACAATGCTTCAGATAGTGGTCGCATACACTTCCCATGTTCCAATTATGTTGGTAGACCTTGGTTGAGTCGTGAAGAAGTCAGCTACCACATAACCAAAAATGGTTTTCAAGCAAACTACTTTATGTGGTATCACAATGGGGAGAAAATGAAATCTCAAATTGGTGATGATCGAAATGAAAGGACTGGAATGGAGAATTTGTTAGATGACCGGTTTCTGTTTATTCGTCATCATGAAAAAGAAAGGATTTCGACTTAAGAAGACTTCGATATGAGGACAACTGATGCATCTAGTGAAAATGATGATATTGATAGAGTGAAAAAATTGAATGATGCTGCCACGACTCTAGTATATCGACAATGCGATAAAATGAAAAAGCTGGAATTTTTAATCCGATTGTTTCGTGGAAAAACTATGTATGGGATTTCTAATATAGTAATCGATTACATTCTTACCCTCTTGAAGGATTTACTTCCAGATGATGCAGATATTCCCTCAAACCACTATATGGCATGGAAGTTAGTTAAAGAACTTGGATTTTCCAGAAACAAAATTCATGCTTGCCCGAAAGATTGCAGTTTATTCTAGGAAGAAACCGCTGAATGAAATGAATGTATAAAATGTGGCACATCCCGCTGGAAGTCAAAATCTGATGGAACACCATCCCGCATTCCACAGAAAGTAATGTAGCACTTTCCATTGATCCCCAGACTCCAGAATCTTTTTATGTCTGATGACATATCAATAAAAATGAGATGGCATGATACCGAGAGAAAGAAGACTAATGATGAGTTGGTTCATCCTGCAGATGGATTTGCATGGCAGAGATTTGATGCTCGACATCCTGATTTTGCAGCTGACGTGCGTAATGTGAGGCTGGGTCTTTCATGCGACAGTTTTAATCCGTTTGGGCAGATGCTTACTTCGCACAGCACATGGCCAGTTTTTATACACATTTATAATCTTCCCCCATGGTTGTGTATGAAAAAATATTTCACTTTCATGAGTATACTCATATCTGGTCCTTCTGATCCTGGCATTGATATTGATGTATACATGAAACCTTTAATAAAAGAGTTGAAACTTCTTTGGGATGTGGGTGTGCGCACATACGATGCATGTTCGAAAGACATATTTCAGATGCGTGCTGCGCTTATGTGGACGATCAATGATTTTCCGGCTTATGCAATGATGTCTGGATGGAGCATGAAGGGAAAACTGTCATGTCCAGTTTGTATGAAGAATACACGATCCAGAAGACTGAAACATCATTGTAGTTTCAGTTTTATGGGACATCGATGTTTTTTTCCAAAGGATCATCCATATAGAATGAATCGTCGAAGATTTGATAATACTATAGAGACCGATGATCCACCTCAGCATATGTATGGAACTGATGTGCTTAATGAATTGAAAGATTTCAGTTTTTTGTTCGGGAAGGGTCAAATGAAATCTGGAAAGAGAAAGAATGTTTCCACAGAAACCTGTTACAATTGGAGGAAGAGGAGTATCTTTTTTGATTTGCCTTATTGGTCAACCAATTTGCTACGTCATTGCTTAGACGCAATTCATATTGAAAAGAATATATGTGAAATGTTGCTTTCAGTTCTTCTAAATGTCAAGGGGAAGACAAAAGATGATTTACGATCTCGACGTGACTTGGTGGATTGGGGCATCAGACCAGAATTGCATCCTGTGCGTATCAGTGAAAATAAATGGAAACTTCCATGTGCTTCTTATGTGATGACACCTACTGAAAAAAAAAACAATTTTTGGAAGTATTAGAGACTATTAGAGTTCCTGATGGCTATTCAAGAAACATATCTAAACAGGTCAACATAAGAGAGTTAAAGCTAAAATCTTTGAAGACTCATGATTATCACGTTCTACTGCATGAGTTGCTTCTAATAGCAATTCGTCATATTTTGTCCAATAATGTAAGGGTGGGTGTTATTCGGTTGTGCCATTTGTTTAGAGATCTTTGTGCTAAGAAGTTGTCCAAGTCTTTCTTGCAAAAAATGTTGACAGATGCCCCATTAATTTTTTGTGAGTTGGAGAAAATATTTCCCCCATCATTTTTCACATGCATGCTGCATCTGACTATCCATATTCCAACTGAAATACTTCTCGGAGGACCTGTTTCTTTTCGTTGGATGTATCCAACTGAAAGAAATATGTTCACATTAAAGTCTTATGTTCGAAACAAGAATCATCCCGAAGGTTCTATCGTGAACGGTTACTTAGCTCAAGAATGTATGGATTTCTGTTCGATGTATTTGTCTGATCTTACTACAAGAATGAACAGACCAATGAGAAATGAAGAAGAAAAATATGAGCAAATTGAACCCAGTTTTCCATCACTTCCTCAAACAGGAGGAATTCCTGGATCATATACATTGAAGACATTAAGCCATGAAGAGCGGGAGATGGCACATCGCACAGTTTTGTTCAACTGTGATTTGTTCGATGACTATATCAGGTAACAAAATTGAATATGTATATCTTACATATATATCTATTAAACTATTCATATTTTTTTATCTACAGGGAACATAAAACAATGATAAATAGGAAGCATCGTTCTTTATCTTTGAGAAGGAGAGAGACTTTGCATAGCAAAGAGTTTTCTGATTGGTTAAAATTGAAGGTAAAAATATTACTGTTTAAATTAATTATTTCAATATTTACTTAAGTTTAACTGTCATTTATATTGCAGGTATTGAGTTTGTCTGCTGACTCTGTCTCTGAGGAAATAAGAGCTTTGGATTTTGGTCCTAATACCGTGGTTCGTGACTGTAAATCAATTGTTATCAATGGGTACAGATTTATTGTCACTGAACGAGCCAAAAACATGAGAACACAACATGATGGTATTATGGTTACTGCCACAATAGATTGTTATGCCAGTGCATCAGATAGTAGACCGCGACTTGAAAATGTGGGTTATTATGGAGTCGTTGAGAAAATAATAATATTGGATTATTACTCTCATGGACGAGTCACAATGATGAAATGCCATTGGTTTGATTCGATGACGAGACATGGCACATTTATTGATGATTGTGGATTTCGAGTAATTAATATGACCCGCACTCTTGCTACCGAAGAACCATATGTGTTGGCATCAATGGCTAAACAAGTTTTTTATGTCAAAGATCAACTTCAACCTGAATTTGGTGTCATAGTTGAAGTAATTCCAAGACATATTTTTGATGATGCTGATGATGGAATTGACACTGTCCCTATTTCCATTGGAACCAATCCATTTATTTCTTTTGATGACTCCAATAGCTCAATTGTTAGAGTTGATTGTGAACCTGAAGTTGTGGTTGGAAATATATAGAATCATTCATCCATGTTCTCAATTCTTTTGGTTTACCTCGAGTTGGGTTGTTAAGGTTGGTAATATTCATATTTATTTAGTATTGATCACAAATATGTTTTAGCTGACTTGACCGTTATGTGAATTTTCAATGTTTATTGGTTGCTGTTTTATTTGAATTGCATTTTCTAATTTGGAATTGAACTGTATTCAAACCAAATCAAACAATATTTCTAACTTGGTGAACATTACAACTTGTATGTTTTATTAAATTCATTCAATCTCTTCTAAAACAATTGATAGCTAAATTACCAATGAATCCCCTCATTCCCTCATATATTTAGTTTTTTGGTTTACACATTAATTTTCTTTTTCTAATTAATTACATATTTGTTTTCAAATGCAGGAAATGCAGCCAATTGAAGAGAGACGAAGAAAAAAAATGGCGGAGAACAATCGTCGGATGGAGGAGATGGGCATTCCACCATTAGTGCCTACAGTGAGTACTTTATTTCAAATATATATATATATATATATATATATTTACAGAATATATAATGTCATGTGATTAATTTTTTTGTAAACTTTTTTGTAGGATCCACCGTTACGTCGAAAATTATTCGACGGGGAGCCTAGTACTGGTCCTAGTACTCAGGCCGGTGGTACGAGGAGGGTTTGTACCAGAGGTGGACGTAGAGCTGCGCGTGCCCGACTAGAACCTGCCCCTCCCACTGACATTTCAGCCTTCCCACATTCTGATCCCGGTGTGTCGTTAGGGAAACACGGGGTATTTAGGCCTCCCATGTTTTTTCTACCTTCTGCATCTTCTGCCCCATCATTTTCACATCCCATGATGATTCCCACTCCCCAGTCAGCATCAGGTCATACAACTGTTCCATCTTCTTTTCCTTCTACTTCTATCTCTCTGAGCTTTTATATTCCATCGTCTTCGACTCCTGTTCCACCAGAGGGTGTTCCATCAGGTTCTGTGGATCCGGCGCCACTCATTGATCAGACTAGCGCAGGTATATTTATAAAACCCTAACAAATTTTTATAGCAATATTTATTTTCATTATAACATGTTTTGATAAAATATTTGTTTTTCTTTCATGACAGATACATCTACTGACAGGAGGCGGGGGCGGGGCCGTACACGCATGCGTTCGGTGTGGAACCATCGCACACAGGTTATGGTGGAATATAATGAAGACAATCAGATGGTTGAGAAAACAGGGCAGCAATGTCGGAGTTTTCTGGCGACGCTTGCCAAATACTCCGACATCATTCCCGTCAGCCCGCTGTCGTGGAGACATTTTCCACATGCGGTCAAAGATAGAGCTTGGGCAGAGATATGGGTTAAAAAATCTGTTGTATTTAATTCCATGAATTATTTTTGTATTTATATGAATTAATATTTTGATTTCAGCTTCGATTTAATTTTCCTGATGGTGAGGGTGCACGAATGGAACGTCTAAAGGATTTAGGTGAGCTTTGGAGAGCCTACAAGCATGAGCTGTATATTGGCTGGCGTGCTAGAGTTGGCACTGAGTTAGAGGCGGTACCAGTCGTGGATTATTGTCCTATAGAGCAGTATCGTCAGATGATTACTCATTGGACGAGTACCCAGTTTAAGGTATGAATTACATTTGAGGTATTTAAATAATAACTTTCAAGTTTTTCATTAATATTATCCTTTTCATTATCGAATTTTATTTAGGAATCATCTGGAAAAAATAAAAAAAACATTGATGCAAAAAAATAACTCCATACACTAGGACGCAAGACGATGCCGGATCATGAGAGGCAGCAGGTATGACAATTGTTTATAAGTTTTCTTTACGACTTACATTTTCTTTTGTTTCCTAAATTATTTAATCATTTGATAAAGTTTTTATATAACTTTTGTTTTCAATGTCATTTTAGAGTCAAGTACAAAATATTGAAGGATGTGTACCTCGAGCAAAACTGTTTTGCTCGAGTAGACGAAAAAAGGATGGAAGTGCTGTCAACGAAGCGACTCAGCAGCAGATTATAAGTTTTAATCTATTGATTTTATATTTTAATATCTATTTTATAACTTAATAATATATTTATATTTGTAACAGGATGATTTAGAGGCCCTCGATGCCCAAGAAGCAGACAATTTTGGGCCATCTGATCACTTACATCAGGTGTTGGGAGACGATCATTCTGGCAGAGTACGCTGCCGACCTAGGATAGCCTCGACGAGGTATTGGCCTGCCTCAGGTACGAGTTGTAGTGCCACCGAGCTGTAGAAAGTTAGGGCACAGACAGAACAGGCTGAGAAAATGGCCACAGAGACGGAAGAACAGTCTGCTAGGGCAAACAGTGCATTTATGAAATTTATTGAAGTTCTATGTCCAACACTTCCAGCAGAGGCCACCTCAATCCGAGGCGCGGTGTGGCTGACACCACTCAAAGTGTCTCTATTTTGTTTAAAATGGACTTCATTTTTAGTGAAAACAAAAAATGACATACGGAAAACCAACCGAACAGATTCTGATTGTGTTGATACTTTAACACAATGATCCATGGGTCATATGTGACGTGTACGAGTCAACCCCCCCTCCTCCTTGGACCCCGGACATCCCCCCGAACACCCCCGAACACCCCCCGGACACTCCCCGGACAGCCCCCCGAACAGCCCCCCCACCCTCCTCCTTGGACCCCGGACAACCCCCCGAACACCCCCCGGACAGCCCCCCGAACAGCCCCCGAACAGCCCCCGGACAGCCCCTAGACAGCCCCCCGAACAGCCCCCCCCCTCCCTGGACCCCAGACAGCCCCCCGGACAGCCCCCCGAACAAACCCCCCACCCTCCTCCCTGGACCCCGGACAGCCCCCCGGACACTCCCCGGACAGCCACCCGAACAGCCCCCCCTTCTCCTTGGACCCCGGACACTCCCCGGACCCCCCTCACGCGCGTTTACGTAGCGCGCGCATCACTTAAAACACGAATATTGAGCCGTACCACGCACACCGCACGTCCGATTGACATGCCGTCTACGCGTACACATCACGAATAATAATTAGAATGTTGCACGGTGGTTTCAGCTCAATCCGAGGTCGTCCGCTATGAATTTGACCGTTGGACGCCCGTTTTGGCCGTTTATGACACCAGAACTGCGTTGTCGGTCACCGCAGGTACACGGCAAGTCCGATTGACGTGCCGTCTACTCGACCACTTCATAAATCACTCACCCGTATTTGTCGTCTGATTTCAGGCCATTCCGACTTCGTTCGGCCCGTTTGGACCCCCCTCACGCGCGTTTACGAAGCGCGCGCATCACTTAAAACACGAATATTGAGCCGTACCACGCAAACCGTACGTCCGATTGACGTTTCGTCTACGCGTACACGTCAAGAATAATAATTAGAATGTTTCACGGTGGTTTCAGCTCAATCCGAGGTCGTCCGCTATGAATTTGACCATTTGACGCCCGTTTTGGCCGTTTATGACACCAGAACTGCGTTGTCGGTCACCGCGGGCACAGGGCACGTCCGATTGACGTGCCGTCTACTCGACCACTTCATAAATCACACACCCGTATTTTTCGTCTGATTTCAGGCCATTCTGACTTCATTCGTCCGGTTTGGACCCCCTCACGCGCGTTTACGAAGCGCGCGCATCACTTAAAACACGAATATTGAGCCGTACCGCGCAAACCGCACGTCCGATTGACGTGCCGTCTGCGCGTACATGTCACAAATAATAATTATAATGTTCCACGGTGGTTTCAGCTCAATCCGAGGTCGTCCGCTATGAATTTGACCGTTTGACGCCCGTTTTGGCCGTTTATGACACCAGAACTACGTTGTCGGTCACCGCGGGCACACGGCATGTTCGATTGACATGCCGTCTACTCGACCACTTCATAAATCACTCACCCATATTTTTTGTCTGATTTCAGGCCATTCCGAAATCATTCGGCCCGTTTGGACCACCCTCACGCGCGTTTACGAAGCGCGCGCATCACTTAAAACACGAATATTGAGCCGTACCGCGCAAACAGCACGTCCGATTGACATGCCGTCTACGCGTACACATCACAAATAATAATTAGAATGTTTCACGGTGGTTTCAGCTCAATCCGAGGCCATTCGCTATGAATTTGACCGTTTGACGCCCGTTTTGGCCGTTTATGACACCAGAACTGCGTTGTCGGTCACCGCGGGCACATGGCACGTCTAATTGACGTGCCGTCTACTCGACCACTTCAGAAATCACTCACCCGTATTTTTCGTCTGATTTCAGGTCATTCCGACTTCGTTCGGCCCGTTTGGACCCCCCTCACGCGCGTTTACGAAGCACGTGCATCACTTAAAATACGAATATTGAACCGTACCGCGCAAATCGCACGTCCGATTGACGTGCCGTCTATGCGTACACATCACGAATAATAATTAGAATGTTTCACGGTGGTTTCAGCTCAATCTGAGGTCATCCGCTATGAATTTGACCGTTGGACGCCCGTTTTGGCCGTTTATGACACCAGAACTGCGTTGTCGGTCACCGTGGGCACACGACACGTCCGATTGACATGCCGTCTGCTCGACCACTTCATAAATCACTCACCCGTATTTTTAGTCTGATTTCAGGCCATTCTGACTTCGTTCGGCCCGTTTGGACCCCCCTCACGCGCGTTTACGAAGCGCACGCATCACTTAAAACACGAATATTGAGCCGTACCGCGCAAACCGCACGTCCGATTGACGTTCCGTCTGTGCGTACACATCACGAATAATAATTAGAATGTTGCACGGTGGTTTCAGCTCAATACGAGGTTGTTCTCTATGAATTTGACCGTTTGACGCCCGTTTTGGCCGTTTATGACACAAGAACTGCGTTGTCGGTCACCGCGGGCACACGACAAGTCCGATTGATGTGCCGTCTGCTCGAACACTTCATAAATCACTCACCCGTATTTTTCGTCTGATTTCAGGCCATTCTGACTTTGTTCGGCCCGTTTGGACCCCCCTCACGCGCGTTTACGAAGCGCGCGCATCACTTAAAACACGAATATTGAGCCGTACCGCGCAAACCGCACGTCCGATTGATGTTCCGTCTGCGCGTAAATGTCACGAATAATAATTAGAATGTTTCATGGTGGTTTCAGCTCAATCCGAGGTCGTCCTCTATGAATTTGACCGTTTGACGCCCGTTTTGGCCGTTTATGACACCAGAACTGCGTTGTCGGTCACCACGGGCACACGGCACGTCCGATTGACATGCCGTCTACTCGACCACTTCATAAATCACTCACCCGTATTTGTCGTCTGATTTCAGGCCATTCCGACTTTGTTCGGCCCGTTTGGACCCCTCTCACGCGCGTTTACGAAGCGCGTGCATCACTTAAAATACGAATATTGAGCCGTACCATGCAAACCGCACGTCCGATTGACGTTCCGTCTACACGTACATGTCAAGAATAATAATTAGAATGTTTCACAGTGGTTTCAGCTCAATCTGAGGTCGTCCGCTATGAATTTGACCGTTGGACGCCCGTTTTGGCCATTTATGACACAAGAACTGTGTTGTCGGTCACCGCGGGCACACGGAACGTCCGATTGGCGTGCTGTCTACTCGACCACTTCAGAAATCACTCTCCCGTGTTTGTCGTCTAATTTCAGGCCATTCTGACTTCGTTCGGCCCGTTTGGACCCCCCTCACGCGCGTTTACGAAGCGCGCGCATCACTTAAAACACGAATATTGAGCCGTACCGCGCAAACCACACGTCCGATTGACGTGCCGTCTACGTGTACACGTCACGAATAATAATTAGAATGTTTCACGGTGGTTTCAGGTCAATCCGAGGTTGTCCGCTATGAATTTGACCGTTTGACGCCCGTTTTGGCCGTTTATGACACCAGAACTGCATTGTCGGTCACCGCGGGCACACGGCACGTCCGATTGATGTGCCGTCTGCTCGACCACTTCATAAATCACTCACCCGTATTTTTCGTCTGATTTCAGGCCATTCCGAAATCGTTCGGCCCGTTTGGACCACCCTCACGCGCGTTTACAAAGCGCGCGCATCACTTAAAACACGAATATTGAGCCGTACCGCGCAAACCGCACGTCCGATTGACGTGCCGTCTGTGCGTACACGTCATGAAAAATAATTAGAATGTTTCACGGTGGTTTCAGCGCAATCCGAGGTCGTCCGCTATGAATTTGACCATTTGACGCCCGTTTTGGCCGTTTATGACACCAGAACTGCGTTGTCGGTCACCGCGGGCACAGGGCACGTCCAATTGACGTGCCGTCTACTCGACCACTTCAGAAATCACTCACCCGTATTTTTCGTCTGATTTCAGGCCATTCCGACTTCGTTCGGCCCGTTTGGACCCCCCCTCACGCGCGTTTACGAAGCGCGCACATCACTTAAAATACGAATATTGAGCCGTACCGCGCAAACCGCACGTCCGATTGACGTGTCGTCTACGCTTACACGTCACGAATAATAATTAGAATGTTTCATGGTGGTTTCAGCTCAATCTGAGGTCGTCCGCTATGAATTTGACCGTTGGACGCCCGTTTTGTCCGTTTATGACACCAGAACTGCGTTGTCGGTCACCGCGGGCACACGGCACGTCCGATTGACGTGATGTCTGCTCGACCACTTCAGAAATCACTCTATCGTATTTTTCGTCTGATTTCAGGCCATTCCGACTTCGTTCGGCCCATTTGGACCACCCTCACGCGCGTTTACGAAGCGCGCACATCACTTAAAACACGAATATTGAGCCGTACCGTGCACACCGCACGTCCGATTGACGTGCCGTCTACGCGTACACATCACGAATAATAATTAGAATGTTTCACGGTGGTTTCAGGTCAATCTGAGGTCATCCTCTATGAATTTGACCGTTTGACGCCCATTTTGGCCGTTTATGACACCAGAACTGCGTTGTCGGTCACCGCGGGCACAAGGCACGTCCGATTGACGTGCCGTCTGCTCGACCACTTCATAAATCACTCACCCATATTTTTCGTCTGATTTCAGGCCATTCCAAAATCGTTCGGCCTGTTTGGACCACCCTCACGCACGTTTACGAAGCGCGCGCATCACTTAGAACATGAATATTGAGTCGTACCGCGCAAACTGCACGTCCGATTGACGTGCCGTCTGTGTGTACACGTCACGAATAATAATTATAATGTTTCACGGTGGTTTCATCTCAATCCGAGGTCGTCCGCTATGAATTTGACCGTTTGACGCCCGTTTTGGCCGTTTATGACACCAGAACTGCGTTGTCAGTCACCGCGGGCACAGGGCACGTCTTATTGACGTGCCGTCTGCTCGACCACTTCAGAAATCACTCACCCGTATTTGTCCTCTTATTTTAGGCCATTCCGACTTCGTTCGGCCCATTTGGACCCCCCTCACGCGCGTTTACGAAGCGCGCGCATCACTTAAAATACGAATATTGAGCCGTACCGCGCAAACCGCACGTCCGATTGACGTGCCGTCTATGCGTACATGTCACTAATAATAATTATAATGTTGCACGGTGGTTTCAGCTCAATCTGAGGTCATCCGCTATGAATTTGACTGTTGGACGCTCGTTTTGGCCGTTTATGACACCAGAACTGCGTTGTCGGTCACCGCGGGCACACGACACGTCCGATTGATGTGCCGTCTGCTCGACCACTTCATAAATCACTCTCCCGTATTTTTCGTCTGATTTCAGGCCTTTCCGACTTCTTTCGGCCCGTTTGGACCCCCCTCACGCGCGTTTACGAAGCGCGCGCATCACTTAAAACACGAATATTGAGCCGTACCGCGCAAACCGCACGTCCGATTGACGTTCCGTCTGTGCGTACACGTCAAGAATAATAATTAGAATGTTGCACGATGGTTTAAGCTCAATCCGGAGACGTGGTGTGGCCGGAACCACTCAAAGTGTCCGTCTTTTGTTTCAAAAGGACGTCATTTTAAGTGAAAAGCATCAACTGACATACGGAAAACCGACCAAACGCATTCCGAATCTGTTGATAATTTATCCCAACAATCCATGGGTCATATGTGACGTGTATGAGCCAACCCGGGATGAATCCGAGTCGCGGTGTGGCCAGGATAAGTCTAAGTGGCTCTCTTTTGTTTAAAATGGACACCATTTTAAGTACATACGGAAAAACGACCAAACGGATTCGGTTTCCGTTGAAACTTTAGGAGAACGATCCATGGGTCATATGTGACGTGTACGAATCATCCCCGCCTCAATCCGACATGCGGTGCGGCTGAAACCACTCAAAGTGTCCGTCTTTTGTTTCAAAAGGACGTCATTTTAAGTGAAAGGCATCAACTGACATACGGAAGAACGACCAAACGCATTCGGATTCTATCGATACTTTAGCACAACGATCCATGAGTCATATGTGACGTGTAAAAGTCAACCCTGTCTTAATCCGAGATGCGGTGTGGCCGACACCGCTCTAACTCTGTCTCTTTTGTTTAAAATGGACATGATTATAAATGAAAAGAACAACTGGCATACGCAAAACCAACCAAACGCATTCGAAATCTTTTGATAATTTATCACAACGATCCATGGGTCATATGTGACATGTACGAGCCAACTCGGGATGAATCTGAGTCGCGGTGTGGCCAGGATTAGTCTAAGTGTCACTCTTTTGTTTAAAATGGACAACATTTTAAGTACATACGGAAAACCGACCAAACGCATTAGGTTTCCATTTAAACTTTAGGAGAACGATCCATGGGTCATATGTGACGTGTATGAATCAACCCCGCCTCAATTAGAGACTCGGTGTGGTCGGAACCACTCATAGTGTCCGTCTTTTGTTTCAAAAGGACGTCATTTTAAGTGAAAAACATCAACTGGCATACGAAAAACCGACCAAACGCATTCGGATTGAGTCGATACTTTATCAAAATGATCCATGGGTCAAATGTGACGTGTACGAGTCAACCCCGCCTCAATATGAGGTGCGGTGTGGCCGTTATCACTTCAGGTGTATGTATTTTGTTTAAAATGGACATCATTTGAGGTAAAAATATATGGTATAGAAAAAACCGATCAAATTATGAATTGAATTTCGGATTCCACATATAATTGTCATCTAAATTTTAAATTGAATTCTATATGAATTATGTACGTTTATAATTACGTTATGAATTCTAATTTAATTATGGATGTGTATAGTTTCAGGATCCATTATATGTTAAATGTGTATGAATTTGTTCGTAATTGTATATGTATGTTTTATTTTATTGCAGGTACAATAATTGGATTGAAAATGAGGTCAAAATGAGGCCTGATGGAGAGGGGCCTGATGGACAGGGGCTGTGCAAATTGCAGGCGCAACATAGGATATTCCAACGGTTTAAAACCGTTGGCATATAATCCTAAAGAAGTTTTTACCAACAGTTCATTGAACCGTTGGTAAATATCTCTTTTCCCAACGGTTCTAAACCATTGGGAAAGAGTTCATCCATGGGGATATCCCAACATTTTGGAGAGAACCGTTGAAAAAACTATCCCAAAACTGATATTTCCCAACGGTTCTCCCAAACCTTTGGAAAAAACTATCCCAACGGTTTGGCAGAACCGTTGGGATAGGGTGGCTTTTGTGAGCCTATACCAACGGTTTCCAGTAAACCGTTGGGAAAACCTTTTCCCAACGACTTACTTCCCCACGGTTATCAGAAACGTTGGTATATCATATACCAATGGTTAGAGGGGATTTCCCAACGGTTGTGAACCGTTGGGAAATATTATATTTTCAGTAGTGAAAATCTCTTACCACTTTGGTAACATCAGAATCAAAACCCCTTGGATGAATTAACATGAATTGTAAATTAAAATACCATTAAGTATAAATTATTAATGATACAATATTTAAAAGTGTTAGTATATACACTATATAAAATTAAATAGGTTCTGTAACACCCCAAGCTTCCACGGTACGTTTCCCTTCGAATAATGCAATAGCGTGTGTTGTATGCAACCTCGAGCTCTAACACACACCACAACTAATTAAACTAGCCGTTGTGAATAGTAATACCTAATTTTTGAAATTTTATAAATTTTATTTATCAAAATGGACTTCATTTTTGGATTCAGAATATCGAAATTAGCCTATGTTGAATTTTTGGTATTTTTCTGAGAACTTCTAATTTTTTATGAATAGTGAAAAATACTTAAAAACAAATTTTTAAATCAAAATAATTTATAGTGATAAATTATAATATTTAGTGGTTTTAAAGTATAATTAGAATATATTTTTACCATTTTATCCAATGGTGGTCATTAGAATTAATTTAACATTGAAATTGGACATAAACAATTGCCAATCTTTTGATATAAATTGTTTCTTAGAAACACGCTATTTTTTTGTAACAGCGGGAATTAATTATAAAATTAATTAATGCAACTTATATGTTTGGAATTTTTTAAAATAGACATCATTTTTCAATTCGGAATATCAATTATAGATTAGGGTGAAATTTTGGCATTGTTCTGAAAAACTTCAATTTTTGATGAATAGTGAAACCACTAAGTGGTAGTTAAATAACTGATTTTTCGTTTAAATGAAATATTACCACTTCTGTGTTTTGATTTTCAAAAATCCGACATACATGGTTGTCATTAAGAAGTAAAATGTGGTTCAATGAGATTAAAATAATTTTTTGGTGAATAGTAACTTTTAAGTTCTTAATCGCGATTAGAGGTAATTAGTGTAGTTTAAGGTACAAATAATGTTTTAATAATATGAGATGAGCATGACACTTGTCCTACTCCTATTGGATGAGTTGTGGCCGACCAAGAAAACCCATGGGTCAACTTGGGGACCCCATGGAGCCACTTTAGTTGGAAAATGACATTAATATATATTTATTTAATGTTAAAATTAAATTGACACAAACATGAGTTGTTTTACTAAAACAGTTTTTAAGTGGGGTTACACAAGTCCAAATTTTGACTATAAATATTCATTAGAAAGATAAAAAGATTTCATACATCATAGTATTTTTTTTATAATTTTTAGACATTAAATAAATTAAATTATTTATGACATCATTATGATGCAGCGATGACCTCATTATTTAACGATTTAAATAAAATGAGAAGATAATGCAAAATCCAAGGCTTACACTTGTCCAAAGCCTATTGGATGAGGATATTTATAACCCTTATCACCTTATACACGAATTATATAAGTGTGGGACCTTTAAAATCCGAAAAACATTGTATAATAATGTAACATTTCAATCTTTCCAAAAGAGCCCCTCCTCTCCTCTTATAAAAGGCCCCCACCTCTACCACCTTATTCAAACTTTCAAGCCCTTTGGTTCGGCCAACCTCTGCCCAAATACTCTCCCAACTTCTCTACCTTCATCCTAGAAGCTTTACTTTAGTCAGAAAGCCATCCTAAGGAGTCCTTTTGATCAAATCAAAAGAAGAACCCGAAGAAGAGGTAACATTTTCATCACCCTCTTTCAAGTTTCTTTCTTCTTCCACTCCCTCTTTGTTTATTATTTCAATTCTAAAATTATAACTCCAGTATCTTCTATATACTGTGATGTTATTATAAATATGTAACAACCATATTCAGTATTCTACCCATCATTTGAATGACATGTCACCATACGTGCATACGTACGGCTTACCGTCTCCACGTTGTGGTGTAATTGTTATTCAATATATTATTATTTAGATGGGTATAATAATGATATGTAATTCATGTAAATAATAAATATAACATGATAATGATTCTGTATATAATATATACTATCCAATTATATATTATTTTAATATCAAAATAATGATATTGTCGCTCGTGCGTACGTACGGACTACCGTCTCCACGAACGCGATGAGATTCATTCTCCGTCGTATCCATTCAAGTATAATTATCATTTTATGATTTAAAAATAATGTTTAAGGACATGATATCATTATGGATATGAATAAGATACAACCTATCCATGAAAAACACGACTTACGTAATAAAACATATAAAAGAAAACGAGTAAGTTAACACCCGAAACAACGATAAATCTAAGATATTGTTAACAAAGCTATGTTAAAAGATCATATATGATATCATATGAATGTATATGATTCTTGTATAATTTAATAACAATTATTTCACCATTATATAGGAGGTTAACCTACCCCAACCAAGGAAAAGTACAAGGTAAGGGTTTACTTCACAACCTCTTCATTATCCAAGGTTGTTATTACGTAAATATCCACTTGGACCTCGTTATCATCCACATCCATGTTACTTAAAAATGTCTTTCAAAACATTTTTACTATTAAATAGAAAATGGATTAAAGTCATTTATACCCTTATACGTTTTTGAAAGGAATCTTACCGTCGTTTTCCAAACAATGTACTTTTTGACCTTTTTGACAAATTTAAGGTAAGAATGTTTTTTTTAACTTATACGGCGGGTGAGGATATTTTCCGCCATTATAGCTTCGTCGAAGCTTCCCTTACAAGCTCATAAGAATATTTTCAAAGTAAATGTATTATTTTATAATTATGGGACTTTTAAATGATTTCAAAAAAGAGAGATATTTCTCTCAAATAGCTTTGATTTCATCCATGTCAACATCCTTTGATGGGTTTTAAGTTTAATTGAAATTGATTTATGATACAAAACTCCCATTGAGCATTTTGTGAAATATTTGACTGTGGATGTGTTATTTTTATACCATCCATAGTTTATGGAGAAATTGTTGACGTTTCGTATGCTAGTTTTAATACGAATATTTATGTTATGTTTAAACCTAATCATATGAGGAATGTATTGGACTTAATAAGTGACGGGTGGAGCCCGCTATAGCTCCTCGATGCATCGGTAGGTCTCATGAGACAACTAGACGTGGAATTGGCCGAGGCCCTTTCCCAATTTGATTTATGGTTTTGGCCGAGGCCTTAATCATTTTAGATGTCTTGGCCGAGGCCTTGAAAAAATGTTTCAGAATGTCTGGCATTATACATTCCCTCATTATGAAAGTGGTTATTGATATTGCATGTGATTATTCGACTAGTAGAATATCCATGTGAAGAAGTGAATGGCATTATCTCATTTTACTTTTGCCATATTATGTTGAAGTTCAAGTTTAAAAGGCTTTTGTTTTAGTTATACATTGCCTTAAATGTTAATGTTTATTTATGAAAGCTTCCGCTATATTGTTATCCTTACTGAGAATCTGAGCTCACCCCTTTCAATGTTTTAATATTTTCCAGGATGTGAAGAAGTATTTTATGAATGACCTACAGGGATTGTCAGAAGAGGATATGAGTGTGGTCTATGGAGACTTTGTTATTGTAGTTTTTCACTTTATGATGTAATGTAACGTTTACGAATGTATCTAGTGTTTCCAAGGCTACTAAACTAATCGGCCTTTCGAGACTTGATCTTTTGTGATCATGCCAATGTTACGAAGTAATGCACCGACTCTGGGTAGCTGGGGTCGGGGCGTTACAGTTGGTATCAGAGGCAGTTTAGTACTAACCTTGGAAGCTAGATTTAGACAAACTCTGATTAGAGCACGTAGACCTAAGATGAACTTTGAGGATTAGTATAGAAGAACTTCCTGAAAATTTTGGTATTGTAGAGATTTTGTGAGTTTTCCAAGCAATACATCCCTGTATGGATACGAGCAGGTAGAGGCGGCTCTGGCACAGATGTACCTAGGGGTAAAACCCGAAAACACCTCTTTGAGCTAGACTCGAACGGGAACTGGTGCACGACAACGGGCCTTGCTGCACTCTTGGTTACGACACTCCCGAGGGATATGCTTAGGATAATTCCCATTTTCTTTACAAACCACTATGAAGGGTTACGAGTATATACTTCCTAAAAGAAAACATTTTTATAATTATGGATTATATCCATAATTAGTTCAATTTATGTTAAGTGTTTTACAAGTATGGAATTATGTATTTTGATTCATAAACTAATCCAGTTTATGCCATTATTTAGAAATGGCGCCTAGTGGAAGGAATGGAAACCGTATCAATGCACGCACTCCGTGTAGGGATTTCCCTCCTGCTCAAGATAATTATTGTGGATCTGGAGATACAACTGGTGCTGATCGGCTTCTCACCGTACTGGGACAACTCACGCAGGTTATGAATAACAACCTTACTCGTATGGAGCACCCTGATCCGCAACGTGGAGGATCAATGCTAGACCGTTTCATGAGGCAACAACCACCAACCTTCAATGGGAGTACAAATCCTATAGTAGCTGAGCAATGGATAAATTCCTTAGAGAAAATATTCCAAGCCTTGGGGAGTAGTGAAAGGGAGAAAGTTGTCATGGCAGTTTACCGCCTCACTGGAGATGCCGATCAATGGTGGTCACTAATTCAAAACACAAAGGAAGATGATGAATTAACAAACATGGAGTGGTAGGAGTTCAAAGAGCTGTTCTTAGAAAAATACTTTCCTCGAGACCATCGAGCGGATATGGAAAGGCAATTTCTGAGTCTAAGGAAGAAGGAGGATGAGAATGTCGCAAAGTATGAGGCTAACTTTACAAGGTTAGCGAGGTATGCTGCAGATTACATACGTAACCCAAGAAGTAAGACTGATCGTTTCTTTGATGGGTTAAAACCATTTCTCCGTCGAGCTTTAGTATCACAAACCTTCTCTTCATACGAAGGTATCGTCTCGTGCGCTATCAAGACGGAAAAGGAATTCTCTAAGTCTTATGACTTTAAATCAAAGAAAGATAAGAAGAGATCCGCTAAAAACTCTGGGAAAGGAAATAAGGAAACAGGGAAGAAGGGTAGAAATGAATTTCCACTCTGTGATAATTGTGGTAGGAAGCACCCTGGTGCCTGTCTAAAAGGAAAAGGAGTATGTTACAAGTGTGGTGAAAAAGGCCACCAAGCTCATGAATGCAAGGGAAAGAAAGCGGCTGTCAACGTGGAATGCTATAATTGTAGAGAGAAGGGACATTATGAAAATGAATGTCCTAAGAATCAGGGGAACTTACCTCAGAAGAGGCCAAGGGATCAGAGCCAGGCTTATGCTATCACTACTGCTGAGGTGGAAGCTCCGAAAGACGTGGTGGCATGTAATTTAATGGTTTCCTCAAGTTTAGAAAATGCATTATTTGATTCTGGATCATCGCATTGTTTCATATCTTCCCAGTTTGCTAAGAAAATTAGATATTTCCAATTTGATTTAACAAGGGAGTTGTCGGTCAAAACCCCTAAGGGAAGTATTGTTGCAACAAAGTTTTGTCGATTAGTTCCCATTAGAGCACCTAAATGTTCTTTACCTGCTGATCTCATCGTCATACCCATGATTGAATTTGATATAATCCTCGGTATGGATTGGATTTCGGACCATGATGCAAAAATTTATTGTAAGAGGAAAGAGGTTACGATTCTTGATGATGATGATAAGGAACACCTTATCTTTAGAGCAAAATCGTCGCCACATAATTCTTATCTAGATCCACCCCCAGTAGCTCAACTAAATTCAATTATTGGGGAGGAAGAGAAGGAAATTACTGAGGGTGAGGAAAGGAATATTCAAATAGAGGATGTACCTATTGTGAGAGAATATGTTGATGTGTTTCTGGAAGATTTACCTGGACATCCTCCAGAACGAGAAGTTGAGTTTTCCATTGATTTAATTCCTGGATCAAGGCCCATATTGAAGACCCCTTATAGAATGGCCACTGTGGAATTAGTTGAACTAAAGAAACAACTAGAGGAATTGAGTAATAAGGGATTTATTCGCCCTAGTGTTTCTCCTTGGGGATCCCCTGTTCTTTTTGTTAAGAAGAAAGATGGATCTATGAGGTTGTGCATCGACTATAGGGAGATCAATGCTATAACAATAAAGAAGAAGTATCCCCTACCTCGCATTGATGATTTGTTTGACCAACTGCATGGAGCTCAATACTTTTCAAAGATTGACCTTCGGTCTGGATACCACCAGTTGTGTGTGAAGAAGGAAGACGTTCCAAAAACAGCATTCCGAACAAGGTACGGGCATTACGAGTTTACAGTAATGCCTTTTGGATTGACTAATGCACCCTCTGTTTTCATGGATCTAATGAATAGAGTTTTCAAGGAATATCTTGATGACTTTGTAGTGGTATTTATTTATGATATCTTGGTATACTCTAAAAGCCACGAAGATCATGAAAATCACTTACGCATTATCCTGAAGACTCTTAGAAGACATGAATTATATGGGAAATTTAGCAAGTGTGAATTCTGGCTTTAGGAGATTTCTTTTCTTGGCCATATTGTCTCTAAGGATGGAATTTCTGTTGATCCTTCTAAAACCAGGGCAATCCAAGAATGGCCAGCACCGACAAGTATAACTGAGGTACGCAGTTTTATTGGTTTAGCAGGTTATTATCGACGTTTCGTCCAGAATTTTTCCATATTGGCTAACCCATTGACAAAGCTCACACGTAAAGGGATTAAATTTGTCTGGAAAAAAGAGTGTGAAGAATGTTTTGAAGAACTAAAGAGAAGATTAGTCAATGCCCCTATATTGACTCTACCATCAGGGAATGATGGGTTTGTTATTTATAGTGATGCATCGAAGAAAGGACTTGGTTGTGTCCTTATGCAGAATGATAAGGTTATTGCCTATGCATCACGACAGCTAAAAATTCATGAGCAAAACTATCCTACTCATGATCTTGAGTTAGCAGCTGTGATCTTTGCTTTAAAGATATGGAGACATTACCTCTATGGTGAAAAATTTGAGATTTATACTGATCACAAGAGTTTGAAGTATATTTTCTCACAAAAAGAACTCAACATGAGGCAAAGGCGATGGCTTGAACTACTCAAGGATTATGATTGCACGATACATTACCACCCGGGGAAGGCAAACAAGGTGGCAGATTCTTTGAGTAGAAAAGACCATGGAGTTTTGAATGTGATGAGAATTGAAAGGGATCCAATTTTCATGGATCTAGTGAAGATGGACATGGGAATAACTAGGGTAGGTGAAACATCAATGCTTTTTCAAATGGTTGACAAACCATCATTACTAGAAAGGATTAAGAGTTCTCAGACCAATGATGAAGAATTTCAGAAGAAGATTAAAGATTTGAATGATGGAAGATTGAGGGACTTTGTGTATAAGGATGGAATTTTGAAATTCGGGAAGAGACTTTGTGTTCCCGATATACCTGATCTAAAAAGGGAATTGCTGGATGATGCTCATAGTTCCAATTTCTCTATACACCCTGGGAGCACCAAAATGTATAGAGATTTGAAAGAACATTTTTGGTGGGACAATATGAAGAGGGAGATTGCTGATTTTGTGTCGAGGTGTATGGTTTGTCAACAAGTGAAAGCTGGAAGACAACATCCTGGTGGAGTATTGCAACCTCTTCCCATACCTGAGTGGAAATGGGATAATATTACGATGGACTTTGTCATGGGACTACCAAAGACTCCTAGAAGAAATGATGCAATATGGGTCATTGTTGATCGTCTTACTAAGTCAGCACATTTTCTGGCTATACGGGAGGATCTACCACTTGAACGTCTAGCAAGATTATATATTAATGAAGTTGTAAGACTTCATGGAGTACCCCTATCGATTGTTTCTGATCGCGATCCTCGTTTTACTTCAAGATTTTGGAAAAGTATTCAAAAGGCCTTGGATACTGAACTTCGTTTGAGTACTGCCTATCACCCTCAAACAGATGGACAATCAGAACGGACTATTCAAACCTTAGAAGACATGTTGAGATCATGCTATCTTGACTTTCAGGGTATGTGGGATCAATATTTACCACTGGTAGAATTTTCCTATAACAATAGCTTCCATTCAAGCATTCAGATGGCACCTTATGAAGCGTTATACGGAAAGAGATGTCGTACACCAACCTGTTGGGATGACGTTGGTGAAAGAAAACTTGTGGGACCAGAACTGGTGGAAGAAACAATGGAAAAGGTGAAGATAATCCAAAACCACATCAAATCAGCTCAAAGTAGGCAGAAGAGCTATGCCGATAACAGAAGAAAGGTTTTGGAATTTCAGGTGGGAGATCATGTTTTCCTAAAAGTATCTCCATGGAAGAGAGTTATACGTTTTGGTAAGAAGGGTAAGTTGAGTCCCAGGTACATCGGACCTTTCGAAATTCTAGATCGTATTGGGGCTGTAGCTTATCGTTTGGCGATGCCGCCAAATCTCTCCAAAGTCCACGATGTTTTCCACATATCGCTATTGAGAAAATACATGCCCGACCCAACACATGTACTTACCTATGAGGAATTAGAACTGGAACCCGATCTATCTTATTGCGAAGAGCCCATCAGAATTCTTGATGTGAGGGAGCAGGTGCTGAGAAACCGGACGACTCGTCTGGTAAAGGTTTTGTGGAGAAATCATAAAATGGAAGAGGCAACGTGGGAACCTGAGGAACCTATGATGAAGAACCACCCGAGTCTTTTTATGCAGTAATACCCTAGAAATTGTGAGGACGCAATTATTTGAAGGAGGGGAGAATGTAACACCCCAAGCTTCCACGGTACGTTTCCCTTCGAATAATGCAATAGCGTGTGTTGTACGCAACCTCGAGCTCTAACACACACCACAACTAATTAAACTAGCCATTGTGAATAGTAATACCTACTTTTTGAAATTTTATAAATTTTATTTATCAAAATGGACTTCATTTTTGGATTCGTAATATCGAAATTAGCCTATGTTGAATTTTTGGTATTTTTCTGAGAACTTCTAATTTTTTATGAATAGTGAAAAATACTTAAAAACAACTTTTTAAATCAAAATAATTTATAGTGATAAATTATACTATTTAGTGGTTTTAAAGTATAATTATAATATATTTTTACCATTTTATCCAATGGTGGTCATTAGAATTAATTTAACATTGAAATTGGACATAAACAATTGCCAATCTTTTGATATAAATTGTTTCTTAGAAACACGCTATTTTTTTGTAACAGTGGGAATTAATTATAAAATTAATTAATGCAACTTATATGTTTGGAATTTTTTAAAATAGACATCATTTTTGAATTTGGAATATCAATTATAGCTTAGGGTGAAATTTTGGCATTGTTCTGAAAAACTTAAATTTTTGATGAATAGTGAAACCACTAAGTTGTAGTTAAATAACCGATTTTTCGTTTAAATGAAATATTACCACTTCTGTGTTTTGATTTTCAAAAATCCGACATACATGGTTGTCATTAAGAAGTAAAATGTGGTTCAATGAGATTAAAATAATTTTTTGGTGAATAGTAACTTTTAAGTTCTTAATCGCGATTAGAGGTAATTAGTGTAGTTTAAGGTACAAATAATGTTTTAATAATATGAGATGAGCATGAAACTTGTCCTACTCCTATTGAATGAGTCGTGGCCGACCAAGACAACCCATGGGTCAACTTGGGGACCCCATGGAGCCACTTTAGTTGGAAAATGACATTAATATATATTTATTTAATGTTAAAATTAAATTGACACAAACATGAGTTGTTTTACTAAAACAGTTTTTAAGTGGGGTTAAACAAGTCCAAATTTTGACTATAAATATTCATTAGAAAGATAAAAAGATTTCCTACATCATAGTATTTTTTTTATAATTTTTAGACATTAAATAAATTAAATTATTTATGACATCATTATGATGCAGCGATGACCTCATTATTTAACGATTTAAATAAAATGAGAAGATAATGAAAAATCCAAGGCTTACACTTGTCCAAAGCCTATTGGATGAGGATATTTCGAACCCTTATCACCTTATCCACTAATTATATAAGTGTGGGACCTTTAAAATCCGAAAATAATTGTATAATAATGTAACATTTAAATCTTTCCAAAAGAGCCCCTCCTCTCCTCTTATAAAAGGCCCCCACCTATACCACCTTATTCACACTTTCAAGCCCTTTGGTTCGGCCAAAATCTGCCCAAATACTCTCCCAACTTCTCTCCCTTAATCCTAGAAGCTTTACTTTAGTCAGAAAGCCATCCTAAGGAGTCCTTTTGATCAAATCAAAAGAAGAACCCGAAGAAGAGGTAACATTTTCATCACCCTCTTTCAAGTTTCTTTCTTCTTCCACTCCCTCTTTGTTTATTATTTCAATTCTAAAATTATAACTCCAATATATTCTATATACTGTGATGTTATTATAAATATGTAACAACCATATTCAGTATTCTACCCATCATTTGAATGACATGTCACCATACGTGCGTACGTACGGCTTACCGTCTCCACGTCGTGGTGTAATTGTTATTCAATATATTATTATTTAGATGGGTATAATAATGATATGTAATTCATGTAAATAATAAATATAACATGATAATGATTCTGTATATAAGATATAATATCCAATTATATATTATTTTAATATCAAAATAATGATATTGTCGCTCGTGCGTACGTACGGACTACCGTCTCCACGAACGCGATGAGATTCATTCTCCGTCGTATCCATTCAAGTATAATTATCATTTGATGATTTAAAAATAATGTTTAAGGACATGATATCATTATGGATATGAATAAGATACAACCTATCCATGAAAAACATGACTTACGTAACAAAACATATAAAAGAAAACGAGTAAGTTAACACCTGAAACAACGATAAATCTAAGATATTGTTAACAAAGCAATGTTAAAAGATCATATATGATATAATATGAATGTATATGATTCTTGTATAATTTAATAACAATTATTTCACCATTATACAGGAGGTTAACCTACCCCAACCAAGGAAAAGTACAAGGTAAGGGTTTACTTCACAACCTCTTCATTATCCAAGGTTGTTATTACGTAAATATCCACTTGGACCTCGTTATCATCCACATCCATGTTACTTAAAAATGTATTTCAAAACATTTTTACTATTAAATAGAAAATGGGTTAAAGTCATTTATACCCTTATACGTTTTTGAAAGGAATCTTACCTTCGTTTTCCAAACAATGTACTTTTTGACCTTTTTGACAAATTTAAGGTAAGAATGTTTTTTTTAACTTATACGGCGGGTGCGGCTATTTTCCGCCATTATAACTTCGTCGAAGCTTCCCTTACAAGCTCATAAGAATATTTTCAAAGTAAATGTATTATTTTATAATTATGGGACTTTTAAATGATTTCAAAAAAGAGATATATTTCTCTCAAATAGCTTTGATTTCATCCATGTCAACATCCTTTGATGGGTTTTAAGTTTAATTGAAATTGATTTATGATACAAAACTCCCATTGAACATTTTGTGAAATATTTGACTGTGGATGTGTTATTTTTATACCAGCCATAGTTTATGGAGAAATTTTTGACGTTTCGTATGCTAGTTTTAATACGAATATTTATGTTATGTTTAAACCTAATCATATGAGGAATGTATTGGACTTAATAAGTGATGGGTGGAGCCCACTATAGCTCCTCGATGCATCGGTAGGTCTCATGAGACAACTAGACGTGGAATTGGCCGAGGACCTTTCCCAATTTGATTTATGGTTTTGGCCGAGGCCTTAATCATTTTAGACGTCTTGGCCGAGGCCTTGACAAAATGTTTCAGAATGTCTGGCATTATACATTCCCTCATTATGAAAGTGGTTATTGATATTGCATGTGATTATTCGACCAGTAGAATATCCATGTGAAGAAGTGAATGGAATTATCTCATTTTACTTTTTCCATATTATGTTGAAGTTCAAGTTTAAAAGGCTTTTGTTTTAGTTATACATTGCCTTAAATGTTAATGTTTATTTATGAAAGCTTCCGCTATATTTTTATCCTTACTGAGCATCTGAGCTCACCCCTTTCAATGTTTTAATATTTTCCAGGATATGAAGAAGTATTTTATGAATGACCTGCAGGGATTTTCAGAAGAGGATATGAGTGTGGTCTATGGAGACTTTGTTATTGTAGTTTTTCACTTTATGATGTAATGTAACGTTTACGAATGTATCTAGTGTTTCCAAGGCTACTAAACTAATCGGTCTTTCGAGACTTGATCTTTTGTGATCATTCCAATGTTACGAAGTAATGCACCGACTCTGGGTAGCTGGGGTCGGGGCGTTACAGGTTCTTAATACCAAATATGTATCAATGAAGTGGAAATTGGGATGAAATCCCTTACCTCGAGCCCAAACTTTCCATGCATGTCCTTTAAATCATGTATAATAAAATTATATCAATTATTTTATATCTTAATAAAATTTTACAGGTTTTATCCCTTATTATTAAAACATTTATTTCATTTATTTTAATTACATATTTAATCACTTAATCAGTTAATTCCATGTTAGGTGTTTTGAGGATGTGCGGTTCATAACTTCAAAATGAATTTGGTATGTTGACAATGGTCGAATAGGTAATTGTTCCATCATATTTATAATAATAATTATGAAATAATTATAAATTTTAAACATTAATTATACTTTAAAAACCAAACATTAAATATGGTTATGAAAATTTAACTACGTTACATTCATGGAGATGGTAGGCCTTACTACGCATGAGTAGCATTTCCATTTTTCAATGAACATGATTGAAAAATGTTAAGTATTATTTTATATTTACATAATTATAATTATTATTATATTATAAATATAATATAATTTATTTAAATACACTTATATAGAGTATCCATGAGATCTGGTTATGAAAAACGAATAACATCGCATCGTGGAGGTGGTAATCCACACGTACGCTCGAACGATGTTATCATTTTTAAATGAATGGAAATGTAAGAAAATAGATATATTATATTTAAAGAATCATAAAAATGTCATTAATATCATACATATACAATAAATCTATCATTATAACAATCTGTGAGAGGTGGTGATGAAAAACGAATTACACCGGTTCATGAGGCGGTAGTCTGCTGTACACATGAACGATGTTTTCATTTCCAATTTGATAGAAGTGGAGATGGATATAGGTTATTCCATTAAAATAAAAACATATAAATATATGTAATATATTAGTTTTATTATTTCATCATGTTTGAACAATATTTTAAAGAGGTAAAAGAAGAAATAATATTAAAACATTTGGTTAAAAGTTATACCGCATGTTCGGACAACCTCCTTTGATTTATACCTTAGGCCCTCTAAGGTTGGTATTTTTCCGAAACTAAGGCCTATAAAACATGGGAATTAATATTAGAAAGTTATTTGGGTAGGTATTATCTAAACCAAATGGTTCTTTAAGTGTGAATAAAATAGAAGATGAAGTGCCCTTTTATTAGTGAGGGGAGGGGCACTCTTGGAATTACTTAAAGTATTAAATTAATATAAATTAATTTTCATGGGAAAATAGATCCCAAATGATATAATTAAAATATAGGATTAGTATGATTATAAATAATCTTGTCTAATAAAATTTGGATAAGTTTATATTTTTTTACCCTAATCTCTTTGTTTTAACCCCCGTTAACCCTTTTGATAAAAACCACGATAATACTGTTTTTATTATTATTTAGGGGGTCAATAAAGTTACTATAAAAGGAAAAGTGTCACATAAATTTACCATGTTAATATTTTAAATATTAACCCATTAAATTGGCCAAATATATGATTTTTATGAATTTAAAATCATTTAATAAAATTGTTTTTAAAATAAAATACTATTAATGTCATTTTAAGAACTATTCATATAATTTAACTTTGAAAAAAACAAGACAAAAATTAAATTAAAATTTAAACCTCTTAAAAATCTATAATATGTTATATTTATCTATATTTTT
Source organism: Viscum album (assembly GCA_963277665.1). NCBI lineage: Eukaryota > Viridiplantae > Streptophyta > Magnoliopsida > Santalales > Viscaceae > Viscum > Viscum album. The sequence continues at coordinate 47,519,871 of OY728138.1, read as the reverse complement.
CTTTTAAAATTATAACTCACCCAAAAAATATTACTTTTAAAGTTTTTAAAATCATTTATTTGATTCTTATATTGCTTACACAAGCACCGTGTCAGTGTTGTGTAAGCATTTAAGGTATTTATTTCATCACTAAGACTTATAAATAAATTTACATGATAAAAAAATCATTTATATTTAAAATAAACATTTATAACCAAACATAATTTGTTTTTATATCTACCACAAAATATTATAGATATTAAAAGCACCAGAGTGACATGTTTGACTTTATATTTACTTAAAATAATATAAATGTTATAATTAAAAGAAAGTGGAAATAAATTGCCACATTTTAAAAACTTGGATGGTAAAAGTGGGACCCCACTCATAAAATATATTTAAGTAAAATTTTAAGGTTATTTTAATCTTTATCATATTATTTTAACCTTAATCACTCGATCTACCCTTACTAAGGTGATAAATATTAACTGCAGTTGCTATTCATAATGAACAAAAATAAAAGGGAGCTATTAAAAAAATTATACCTATGGATTTTAAATATGGAATCAATTTTTCATGATTCAGTTTATAGAAGTGGTAGAAATTAATTTAAAATAAAAACAAAAATGCAACAAAAAAAGTTTTTAGAAGAATCAGTTTTTAAACCCAAAAATGAACTTATACCAAGATTAGTTATAATGACGATTCAAATGTAATTAATTAGATTATATTTAATTAAATAATACTTATGTTAATTTTATATCAAATTCAAATTACAATGTAACTTTTTAATGAGAATAAATGATAGTTTTATAAAAATCAATATTTTCACTATTTACTGAAAAATCAACCTTTTCAGAAAAATCCCAAAATTTCACCCTAATATAATTTTGATATGATAATTTTAATAATTATATAATTTTTATAAAATAACTTTTATAAAAGTGGTAGAAATTAATTATATTATCCATGCACAAAAAGAAATAAAAATCATTTTTGAAGAAAAAATATTTTTGAAGAATAATATGACTTTACTAACAATTTAGTGCTTATTTCCTAAGAATTTATAATTTCTTTTATTAGGGACTTTATATATATTTCACAATATGGTTAGTTGTATTTATACCTACCAATTTAACAACTAGGTTATAACTATAACATTTAAATAATAATATTTCATGGTTCGTTTAAGCTTAGTGTTGCATATTGTATACGCTATTGAACATAGTGTTTTTAAAGTATTAAGATATTACATGGATACCATTTAATATAAATAGAGTTAAGTATTCATAACATAAAAAGCGGGGCATGGAAAATTAAAGAATGATTTCAACAGTATAATGGGTATACAATGTGGTTTATGAAATGAGCTTAATGAGAGGGAATAAAAGTATCTCATTGAAAAAATAATAGCTAGACAGTAATGGAATGATCATAAGTGCATGTGAACATAATAAATTTGAAATTACAAGACTAACTACAAAATAAGTACTTGGATAAAAAGAACAGGAAAAGAATCCCATACCTTGAAAGATAGTTTCTTAAATCCCAAGGAGAGTTCCTTGGAACCATAAAAATTACTTAGAAAGGATCTAGAGAGGGAAAATGAGGGTAACTTCATGTTTATTGGTTTGGTAATTAATTAAATGAGGTGGATAGGTGAGAATTTATTGGAAATATGAGAGGATTGTTTATTAATTTTTAAATATTGTCCTTGGAAATCTTGGTTGTAGAAAATTGAAAACCATTGGATTAACCATGGTTTTGGATCATGGTTTATGACATTAAGAAGGTATTTTTTGACATATTTGAGTTTTATAACTGAAATTCAATATTTTATATAACTTTTTTCATAGGAAAATATTTTTGTCACAAAATAATGCTTTTAAAACATTAATTTCCATTTTAGACTAAGAAAGTTATTATAGGTCTGGAAATTCATTTTAATTCATTAAAATACAATATATTAATAAAATATCTTATTTTTTTCATTTATTATTTTTTATTAATTATTTTTCATTATTACATATTTATGAAGTTATAAAACATACCAAAACACTAAATTGTATTTTTACTATTCACTAAAAAATTAAGCATTTGAGAAAATTCTAAAAATTCACCCAAACCTAATTTTGATGTGATGATTTAAAATATAATGTTTATTATATCAAAATAATTTTCTAAATGTGAAATTTTTTACTTTTAAATATAAATACTTATTTATTAAAATATATAAGTTTCTATGACATAGTCAAGTTTCTAACCCTAATAAAAATTACCCGGGAAATTTTAAAATTATATTATCATTTATATTTAAAAAATAGTGTTTTTATAATAATATTTCATGAAATTAAATTTTATTTAAAATAACTTAATTTATTATAAAACTGTAGTTTAATTATATATTTTCTAAAAATTCAATTATGTTTTCTTTATATCCAAAAATTTATTTATCATATTAATCTTATATTAATGTGTATTTTATTAAATAAAATAATAATGAAAATAGAATTGAAGAAACCACTATTTAATTTCTAAAAATAAAATTACACCTTTATAATACTAAGGTCAAGATACATAACCCCTTATTACACCGACATTTTCCCTAAGGGTAAGGTATGTGATGGTGGTACTTTATTGGGGTGGATGAGATAACATTAACCTAGTGGCGATCTCTATTAACTTTAACTTCTCCCATAGTTGATTCTGTTTGAGCCTTACTTGTTTAATTTATAATGCCCTTACCCAAACCACTGTGTGTGAGATGGAGAGTCACATGACCTCATGCATGCCTCCTCTTATGCAAGATACTTCCACTAGTAAAAGGGGTCTAAGTCTTTTAGTTGGGAGTCTATACCCTCAGTATCATGTCCTTACAAAAAATAATAATATAACAAAATATAATAAAATATAAAGATCAGAGTAAACATGGAGAAACTATATAGATGGCATACCTATCATAAAAATAAGTAATCAATGCTTCTAGTGTGGCAAGAAAAACCCAAGTATAAATGAAAGCAGGTAAATAAATAAACTATATAATCCTCTAGAGTACATCATGGTACTTCTCCCAGATCTATGCTCCTTGGCTCATACATCTTCCATGTCCCTCTGCTTGAATCCATATACATGAAGTCTATACATGCATTGAAATTCCCATATAGAGTTTGAGTAATAGAACCTATTAGGACACCAACAATGTATCCTTAAGAAAAGTGCACATGTATAAAAAGTGTATTCCATGATAATAATAAATGCGCAAGTATGCACAACAATCATATATTGAGTACTCATGTTCTAACCAGGACACCATGATCCCTAACCATACCTACTTTAACTCCATTCCAAAAGGATGATTAAGATGTTGTAAAATAAAAAGAACTAACTACAAGGTTGTTGACATGTCACTTGGTGTCCACAAGGCATCGAGTCTCGGGTAGGTCCATAAGGCCAACTAGTGAGCACATACTCAGTATCCTCAAGGCATCAAGTTTTAACATTTCTACTTAGTATTTTCAAGGAATCGAGTTCCAGACGAGCCATAAGGATATCATTATCTTAACCTAGGTATGATTCCACCATCTTCATCACCATACATTGAGCACGCCCCCCTCTAAAGAGTAATCATACCATGATGGTCCACCTATTATGAACTCTGAAAATAATGCATCCAAATAAATGTTATACACATAATAGGATAAAGAATATAAGTGAGACATAACATATAATCATGATAAATATAGTATAAACAATAACACATGTAATCATAATCAAGAATAGTCAACAAGATACAATAAAACTCATATAATCAAATATCATAAATAAGTATCATGGGATACACACATACCCACATGTGATCACACTCAAGAATAGAAAACAAACAAGCCAACATAAGAATCACACCCTGTAAACAAGAGTATACAAGATACATAAAAGGAAAGGAACTTATTACCTTAAGGTTGTTGATGAAGAACTCTAAATTTTGTCAAGGATCAAAGAATGAAAACGTCACACACCCATAGAGAATGAATCACATGTCAAGGATGTCTATCACCCATTTTGGTTTAACAAGAAGAGATTTAAAACAAAGGATCAAGATAATTCCAAGTCAATTACATCATTCTAGAATCACATACCTTAAGGTTTCCTTCAATGGGATCAATTATGAGGCATGTCATGGAAGGAATACAAAAATAACTAAATCCATTGTCAATCGAAGAATGGATTGTTAATTCATTTTTGATTCTAGAATAGGGCCTTGGGTATATCCAATGATCACTGATACATCCACAACACATCAATGGAAAATTTATTCAAGATTATAATTAATAATAATAAGATCTCATGATGACTATTCTAAGGAATATTACCCGAAAAAATCACTGTTCTAGAAGAATTAAGCTCTGGTCAAGTGTGGTCATTATTGAAACATCGACGTTAGCACCAATCTACCATAAATTCATCAAAAAATTAAGGTTCTATTATTGATATATTTTCAAGAAGAGGTCTAGGATGATGAATCAATAACACTTTCCCACATGGTTCATTAATTTCACCCCTGGACTGGGTGCACCGGCTGGCTGGTGACTGGAAACTAATTAGACGGTGTTCCTAGTATAATATGAAGAACCCAAATGGTTTTTAGAAGAAAATATTTGTGTTGTAATTAATTTCAATACATTTTTTTGAAAAAGTAAATGTGACATTAATTAGAGACTGAGGTTCTGTCATCGAATCAGTATGGGGAATTATTAAATTGGTAAGGATGATTTGATTTGAATTGAAGAAGTTGCTTTAACTAAAGCAACAATATTAAGTGTGATGATTTTTGAGCTGGTTTGTAGTTATGAAATACATGTGTAATGTGTTTAGTGGAATTGAAACATACTATATTGATAATTATGAGTTTGGAAGTTGATTTTTTGAGTTGGTTGGATTTACATGGTTAGTTTTTTAATGGTCTTTATACAAAAAAGAGGACCTAGCTAGCTAGCCAACCAGGGAAGTAGAACGCACCACTAAATGGGTGGTTGAGATTTAAACATAGAAAGCCAATTAGTAGGAGGCTAACCATGGATTGTGGGTGTAGACATGCCTATGTGAGGCACAAAGAAGCGGCGGTAAATCACCGTGTGGGGTGGCACAACGACGACATAGAGTGGGCACAGAGCACGCTCACAGGAGAACAATGGTATGGGGCAGTACCAGACAGGGAGGGAGAGAAACAATTGAGACGGGGTTAGAGTACTGATTAATATAAGGAAGTGTCAATACTTAAGCCATTTCTATGTGAGATATGGTTTTTTAATACAAAATGAATCGGATCCATTGGATCAACCGATCTGAAATGCTGCATCTATTCGATTTATCCATCAGAGAGTTCAAACGTGTGATCTATTTTAAAAAACATAGAGAGTATTCAGGGCCATTTGATCATCCATGTAGCCTCATCTTCAACCTCGAGCTAACCCGAAGGGTACTGTGCACTGAGATCTCCAAACAACATTGACCGAAGATTGAAATCAAGATTTCAGTCTACATTTTAAGATCATGAGAATCTAAATATTATTGAAATATATTATGAAATTTAATTTTCATAATATTAAGGGGAATAAAATGAATATCTTCAATGTGAATAAGATTAAAAATATGAGAAGGTGATTCTCCTAGTCGCAGAATAGAGGCGGTGAATGAGTCTCAGTGATTCTAGAAGATTCAGAGGTATTTCTCAGCACCTATAAATATTGAGGTTGAGCTCATTTGTGAGTGTGTGAATCTCTCATCTGAGCTGAGTTTTTGATAGATAAAGAGTGTTGTGATCTTCTATGAATCATGAAGGAAGTTGCTACACTCATTTTGTTGGCGTGAAGGAGTAATAACACGACATAAATTACATGTGATAAGCACACTAGTTTAGCAACATGATGAAGATGGTTTCCACATAGCTTATTGGTTTTCATGAACTATTTGTACTATTTTGTGAAGAAGGGATTACGCAATAGAGGATGTGTTTGAGAACCCATTGTGATGTGAATTCTATACATATTTGTGAGTTGTGCACAGTGAGTGAATATATTGGATAGTGGACTTGGACACCTAAATAGATAATACCCATTCTGGTTTGTATATGAGTTTTTTTTATTGCAAAAAGAAGAAAGGTGTACTACATATTATTGAATGGAGGTGAATTATACAAAAGGAAGTTTCATTACATAGTGCACATTAAAATGCATGATACATAGACAATGTGTGTGCATAAAAGAAAACTAAGTGGACAATGTGTGTCTACAAAGTGATTAGTGTTTGTGAAAGAGTTGTACATATAAGACAGAAGACATACAAAGAGTGTGCAAGTTTTGAGTGTGTGAAAAAGTGAGTGAACAAGGAGGAAAGCGTGTGTTTGGATTGTAAGAGTGTGAAAAGTGAAAAAGTGTGTGTATTTGAGGATACATATTGAAGAACACTTACATGTATCAATACATGTTCACATGAACATGTGAAGAATTAAAGAATACATCCATGCATTTGTGTTTATGTATGAAGTTTGAAAAAGTGCATGTGAAATATTAATTTCATATTCAATGGGAAGTGTTTGAGACTGAATCTAGAGTAGTTGTTCTATCAGTGTTTCAGAAGAATTTATGCATCCGAGTTTTTAGTGTTCAGTGAGGTCGGGTCTTCAGCATAATAAGGAATAGATTGAGTAGTATTGTACTAAGGAAACTGATTATATTTAGTGATCAAAGATATTTGAACAAACTTAGCATCAGTACAAAGTTGAGAGTTAATCTAGAGCATTATATTAGAATTCAACTTGCTGAGCATTGAAATATCTTTAGTTGATCATTTTGATATAGCATTAATTTGAATTTGAAGTATTATCTTCTAAAATTTAGGAGAGTATACTGAACCAATTTTCATATAGTGTTTATCAGATTCAGTGGCAGTAGTAATGTTTTAGTTGTAGTGAGTAAGTGCAGAATTAGATTATACTAAGTGGCTCAAAGAGAAAGATCAAATTTTATATTGCAGTGAAATCTTGAATTTCTTGTGATCATTATCATTGTTTTTGTGTTTTGTTTCATGTGCACCGGTGGGATTCCAGTACAAAGAACACTGGTGGGATTCCAGTATAATTTGGGAAAAGGTTCATACCTACCCACCAAGGTTTCAAGGTGTTACCTGACTAACCCACTTGTAATTTATGATTGATTCATAGTGGATAATCCGTGTCTTGGATCATCTCAAACACATCAAGGACATAGTCACCTACATCGATGGAAAAACTTGTAAAAATACTGTGTTCTGTGCTTCATTTACTTTCTATCTTTCATGTGGTATAATTGTTTTTGTTAATAGGAAAGATCCATTCACTCTAACAAGTATAGAGGTTTGATTTAAAAAGGGGTTAGAGAAACGAAAAGAAAATTGTTAAAAACTTGTGTACACTAATTCACCCCCCTCTCAGTGTACCTACATGATCCACTGGCCACTTCAATTGGTATTAGAGGGTAGGTTACACCTCTAATTGGATCTATCCTATTGTCCCAGTTTTTTGTTTCATACTTATATAAAGTGAATATTTGATTTTGAATATGTAAAAGAGTTGACTCATATGGAAAGATCAGTTCCTTTCTCTGTTAATTCTAACAAGAAGGTTTGTACAAAAACCTTCAACAATAGATAGAATAAAGAGAAATTAAAGATGAAAAATAATTTGAAGAAGAAAGAGGATACATAAAAAATCATATGTATTCATAATGGAAATTTATCAGTGGCATCAGTTAAATCAGTTGATAAAGATCCTTTTGATGATCATTGCTCAAGCAGTCATGAAGAAGATTTTGTTTAATCAATCAATGATTTTTATTCAAAAATCAAAATTATCTGAAGAATGTTCCTATTAAAGTTGTCACTTATATATTTTATTTTATCAAGGGACTGTATGATGAAAAGTCACAGCTTAAAAAGGAAGCTAAGGATATGAAGCAATCCTTGTAAAAGAAGCTTCAAAGATGTAAACTTCTCTCACAAATCATTGATTCCAAATAGAAAACTATATCACTTTGCAATGAACATTTCTACTATATTGAAGAAAACTTTCAAAGAAATTTTTGTGAGAGAGAAGTTACTGAGAAGGTTATTATAGAGATGATTCTTACACTTAAAGAATATCATAAAGCTATCATAAATATTAAGGATTCTCAATCATAAGTCAAAGACAAGGATGGGATGTTAATTCAAACTAAAAAATAAAAATATAAGTCTATATTTTGTTGCAATGAAAAACTTACTTTGATTGAAGATGAATTACAAAGGACTCTTTGTGAGAAGTAAATAACCGAGATAGTTTATACAGAAGTGACTCGTACATTGAATAAAATACATAGAACTTATATGAATGTTAAAGATTCCCAAATAGAGGTTAAGACAAAGAGAATTAATGAGTTGAATAATTATTTACTGGAAGTAAGTCAAATGAATGATAATCAAGTTATAAAAATGAAGAGTCAATGGGAAGATAAACTAAAATCCGTTAAAAATGAGAAAAATTTCCTCAACATGAAATTTATTGAAATGGAAGTAAATTTGAAAGATTTGAAGGAATCACAATTAATGACTTCCCAAAAAGAATGTGAAGATATGGTGAAATAATGCGGAGATATGGTAAAATCACTTGAAGATCAGAATAATTCCCTGAATCTGAAATATCTTGAGTTGGAGGTCAAGCTTAGAAATCTTAAGAACATTCAGGCTGAATCTTTACAAAATACTAAGATTAGAAAATATTACAAGATTAATTATGAAAAGAGTCTTACTTCTAAAAAGAATCATTTAAGTGGAAAGAAGAGATTGAGATTATCTAAAGATAAATCTTATGCAAGCTCATTGAAATAGGTAACCCTTGATCCATAAGTTCTTATTTATACTAATGTTGTTACATCTTGAAGTATAGATTTTTAAAGGAATTATGGTCAAACATGGATAAATAATATAGATGATAAACCCATCATATCATCATAGGTGGATATAAAGAAGAATGTGAATCCTTATTCCCCACAAATATTTGAGATGAAGAATCATACCATTCAAAATTAGTAAGATGAAAAATCTAGCCAAGTGGTAGCATAAAAGAAGAAACCAAGATTTATTGTCTACTATTGGTGTTAATGGAAATTTGGGCATCAGGATATTAACTATTGGAATAATATTTCCATACATGACAATTATAGAAGGCCAGTGTTAAGGGGGAGCATATCGGATGTGAAGAGAAATCCTACATACTTGAAGCATAATTTATAGATAAAAAAGAATCTATTTATCAATAATAGATTTGATTGTCTTAAATACTTTTGTGATTATTGTAATAGAAGTGGTCATAGTTATGATTAGTGTTGTTATGTACAAACCATGCACTATCCATATGATTATATGGAGAAGATACCACATCAAATTCAGAGGCAAAGAACAAATTCAAATAAATCTTCCTTGGGATGTGAGAAGCAGAAGAAAGTTAAGAAAACTATGAAGCAAACTACACCCAAGAAGAATGATGATGTAAATGTCACACTAATAAAGATATGCTTCTACTTTGGAAGAAAATTTCATATTATAGAATTTTTCAAACATGTCATAAATTCCAATGCTAGTGGAAGAAAGATGAAGCAGAAAAAGAAATTAATCTCAGAATCTAATAATATGATTGATTTGGTGCATGATAATCAAGATGAAAAACATGAATTTCATGAGAGGTTGTCTAAAAAGGATATTCCTATGATTGCTGAAGATTTGTGTGGAAGGTGTAAAATGTCAGGGAATATTGCTGATAATTGCATGACATGGTTTCCTGAATAAATAGAACTAGTAAAGAACAAAGGAGTAACACTAATGGTTTCTTATGCTAAAAATGCTACTGTGAAGAATAAGTCTACACACAAGAAGAAGTCTAAGTATGTACCAAAATAATGTTTAGTCATATGTCTAGTGCAGTTGGAATTGGCTAGAAAGTTAGAATAGAAACATAAAAATTAAAGTGCACTACTTGTTAAATTGAAGAAGCCTATTCTATCTAAGTTGAATGTCGAAGAAATCAAGAAGACCATGTTTCCCTTAAATGATAAACTATGGAAAGTCAAATAAGAAGAAAGCATGATGGGTTTTTATGAATCTAGAGTAGAATTAAAAGGAGTTTATGGGTTGAGAGATAAATCTCATCCCACTTTCTCTAACTAAAAAAATCATTGAAGAACCACCTTATTCCCATGTATATTTTGTGTTTATTTATTTTACGTAGGGAATTGAAGGTGAGGCATATATTTAGGGGTATTATTGAAGATATGAGTACTGTGAAAATATTATATAGTATTATGGGTTCTAGCCATCATGGAGTTCCTTATTACAATTGTTATTACAATTATTCTTGAAGATCATTCTTAAAGAAAGTCAGTCATGATAAAGAACATAGATTAAGTTCATCCCTCTAAGGGGAGTAAAGATGGACAACTATTAGAGTTTAATATCTCAACTAGAATGAAATGACCATTTTCAATTCTAGTAAGGGGTTTATATGATATTTTTAAATCTTGGAAATTGAATATTGTCATTAAAAAATGCATGTTATGCTATTTCTTTATAAATAAAAATTCCAATTCAGAAGAAGAGAGACTGATAATTTGATAATAAGAGAAATAAGGTTTGATAAAGGGGAAGTGCATTCTTGAAAATGAATTCTTTTTAATCTGTTTGTCAAGAAGAATGTAGGAGTTTAGTTGGATATCTTTTGATCAACTTATGAAAGAATATTTCAATGATGGAATCATATTATGAAAAATTTATTGAAAAATTTGATGTCTATATTGATTTCTCCTATTTTCTACATTGGGTTTCCCACGTTGACTTGGAGATGATTAATTAATGACTCATTTCTATAAGAAATGTGATGCTTTACTTCTCTCAAAATGATCAATTTGAATTTCTAATAAGTGGAATATATTATGAAATGAAGATATTTAAACTGGAGTAGAGAAGAATTTTAGTTATTATATAACTAGATAAGTTTAATTTATTCCATTACTTATTTATTTAGTTTTATTTTCAAGTGAGGGGGAGAATAAAAAATTTATTTTGAAAGAAAAATGGGTATTGAAAACAAATCCAAAGGGGGAGATTGAAGAACCCAAATGGTTTTTAGAACAAAATATTTGTGTTGTAATTGTTGTCAATATATTTTTTTGAAAAAGTAAATGTGAAATTAATTTGAGACTAAGGTTCTATCATTGAATTTGTATGAGGAATTATTAAATTGGAAAGAATGATTTGATTTGAATTGAAGAAGTTGCTTTAACTAAAGAAAAAATATTAAGTGTGATGATTGTTGAGCTGGTTTCTAGTTATGAAATATACGTGTCATGTGTTTAGTGGAATTGACACATACTACATTGAGAATTATGAGTTTGGAAGTTGATTTTTTGAGTTGGTTGGCTTTACATGGTTAGCTTTTTAATGGTATTTATACAAAAAAGAGGACCTAGCTAGCCAACCAACCAGGGAAGTGGAACGCACCACTAAGTGGGTGGCTGAGCTTAACCCCATAAATCTAGCCAGTAGGAGGATGACCATGTCCCGTGGGTGTAGATGCGCCTATATGAGGCACAAGGAAGTAGTGGTACACCACCGTGTGGGGCGGCATGGCAGAGACATAGAGTGGGCGTAGAGTGCGCCCATAGGAGGACACTAGTACGAGGCGGTACTGGGTAGGGAGGAAGAGAAACAATTGAGATGGGGTTGTAATGCTGAGTAATATAAGGACACAATAAGACTTAAGCCATTTCGATGTGGCATATGGTTTTTTAATGCATAATGAATCAGAGTCATTGAATCAACTGATCTGAAATGTATTAGCTGTTCAATTGATCTAGCCAAGATTTCGACTGTGTGATCTATTTTAAAAAACACAGAGAGTATTCAGGGCTATTTGATCATCCATGCAGCCTCTTCTTCAACCTCAATCTCATCCAAAGGGTACTATGTACTGAGATCTCCAAGTGACGTTGACCAAAGATTTAACTCAAGATTTCAGTCTACATTTGAGGATCTTGAGAATCTAAGTATGGTCGAAATATATTATACAATTTAATTTTCATAATATTAAGGTGAATAAACCGAAGATCTTCAATGTGAAGAAGATTAAAAATACAATACGGTGATCCTCTTAGTCGCAGAACATAGGAAGTGAATGAGTCTCGGTGATTCTAGAAGATTCTAAGGTGTTTATAAATGCCTATAAATACTGTGGTTGAGCTCATTTGTGAGTGTGTGAATCTATCATCTGAGATGAGTTTTTGAGAGATAAATAGTTTCATGATCTTTGATAGATTTTGAAGTAAGTTTCCATGCTCATTATATTGTTGTAAATACGGATAAATACCATGGGATAAACTATACGTGTTAAGCACACTAGTTTAGCTACGCGATGAAAATATTTTCTGCATAGCTTACTGGTTTGCGTGAACTGTTTGTACTATTTTGTGAAGAAGGGATTTTCAATATAGGTTGTGTTTGAGAACCCGCTGTGATGTGCATGCTATACATACTTCTAAGTTATGCACATTGAGTTAATATATTGGACAATGGACTTGCACACTTAAATAGCCAATACCCATTCGGGTTTGTATATGAGTGTTTTTTTGTTGCACAAAGAAGAAAGGTGTATTGAATATTGTTACATGAAGGTAAAGTATACACAAGGAAGTTTCATTACATAGTGCACATGCACATGCATGATGCATAGATAGTGTGTGTGCAAAAGTAAAACTTAGTGGATAGTGTGTGTGTTCAAAGTGATCAGTGTTTGTGAAAGAGTTGTACACATAAGGCAGAAGACATACAAAGAGTGTGCAATTTTTGAGTGTGTGAAAAAGTGAGTTCACAAGGAGGATAGTGTGTGTATGGATTGTGAGAGTGTGAAAAGTGAACAAGTGTGTCTATTTGATGATACATATTGAATAACACTTACATGTATTAATACATGTTCACATGAACACGTGAATAATTAAAGAATAAATCCATGAATTTGTGTTTATGCATGAAGTTTGAAAAATTTCATGTGAAATATTAATTGAATATTCATTGTGTAGTGTTTGAGACTGAATCTGGATTAGTTGTTCTATCAGTGTTTCAGAAGAATTTGTGCATCTGAGTTTTCAATGTTCAGTGAGGTCGGGTCTTCAACAGAAGAAGGAACAACTCGAGCAGTGTTGTACTGAGGCAACTGATTATATTCAGTGATAAAAAATATTTGAAAAAACTCAACATCATTACAAAGTTTAGAGTTAATCCATAACATTATATTAAATGTAAATTTTTGAGAATTTAAATATCTTTATTTGATCATTCTAATATAGCGGTAAGTTTAATTTGAAGTATTATCTTCTAAAATTCAGGAGAGTATACTGAAGCGACTTTTATACAATGTTTTTTATCAGATTTAGTGGCAATCGTATTGTTTTAGTTGGAGCGAGAAAGTGAAAAATTATATTATACTAAGTGGATAAAAGAGGAAGATCAACTTTTATATTGCAGTGATAGATTGAATATCTTGTGATCTTTCTCATTGTGTTTGTGTTTTTTTGTTGTACACTGGTGGGATGCTAGTATAAAGAACACTGGTGGGATTCTAGTATAAAGAACACTGGTGGGATTCCAGTATAATTTGGGAAAATGTTCATACCTACCCACCATGGTTTCAGGGTTTTACCTGACCAACCCACTTGTAATTTTGATTAATTCATAGTGGAGAATCTATGTCTAGGATCATCCCAAACACAGCAAGGACATAATCACCCACATTGGGGGAGAACCTTGTAAAAATACTGTGTGCTATGATTTATTTACTTTCTGTCTTTCATGTGTTATAATTTTTCTTGTTAATAGGAAAGATCCATTAACTCTAACAAGTGCAGAGGTTCGATTTAAAAAGGGGTTCGAGAAAAGAAAATAAAATTGGTAAAAACTTGTGTACACAGATTCACCCCCCCTCTTAGTGTACCTGCATGATCCAATGACCACTTCAGAATACTGGATATTCTTCCTTGGTCACCAGATGTCTAGTGGGGTCTATTGTATCCATCCGAACCATTGGAAACCCATGAGCTGGCTGGTGGATTACACCAGCTAGTCAGTAACTGTTTTCCAACTACACCAACCTTATCCCTTCACTAAAACTCCAACCACCAATTCCCAGACTCTTATCCTATAAAATTAATCCTCTTAAACATCCATATCAAAGAAGGAAAAAAGGGAAATAAATTCTTATAAACTCAAAATATCTCATACATCAAAATAAAATAAGGATGTTATAATTCTACCCCTCTAATGACTTCTCATCCTCAAGAAATAACTTCAAAGGTTATGATGAAATAACTTGGGATAATAAGACCGAATATAAACCTATCTCTCCCAAGTATCCTCCTAGTTATATATATGATTCTAAAGAATCCAAACTAGTGGTATCATATTCCCTTGATAGACTTTCTTACTCTATTCCATGATCTGCACCGGGAACTCTACATACGACGTGTCAGGATCCAGCTTGAAATCCTCAAAATAAATTTCATGCATGAGATCAACCAAGTATCTATGGAGATATGACACATGGAAAAAATCATGAATACCTTGATAGTGTGATGGTAGATCCATATGATAAACCACTATCCCAATCTGCTCAGTGATCTCTAAGGGTCTAATATAACACGGTGCTAGTTTCCCTTACCATATTAAACTTAGATGGTATATATGAGGAGTCACTCTTAGAAATACCTGATCAACTACATTAAATTACAAAGGTATCATCATATGGTTGGATTATGAATTCTTCCATATTTGATATATGAAGAACCTCTTCTGAATCGATTTCACTCTCTCAGAGGTCTCTTATACCAAGTTGTGTCTCACAACTACTACCTCACCACCCTCATAATAATAGAGTAGCAAATGAAATGGTCTATCGTATAGAGCCTCATAAGGAACCATCTAACTTTAATCCTAATAACTATTTCTATATGTGAAATCAACCAAGGATAGGTGATTATCCCAAGATTTTCCAAAGTATAGGGCACAAGTTGAAAGCATATCCTATAATATGAAAATCATTCACTCGAACTATATGTTAGTGTGGGGATGATACACTATGCTCATCTTAGTTGAGTCCCTAAGGCATTTTACAATAATTACCAAATCCATGACATAAAATGTGCATCTACATAAGATATGATGTTCAAGGGAACTCCATGTAAGCATACTATCTCATGTAAATATAGCTTTCCCATCTTTTCGATTGAGAAAGTCCCATGGATCAACAAGAAATGTGAAACTTTCTTCAGCCGATCGAAAATTACCAAGATAATATCACATATTCTTAGAGTCATGGGAAACCCCATAATAAAATCCATCATGATTTCCTCCCATTTATACATGGGAACTATAAGTGGATAAAGCAAACCACCAGGACACTGGTGCTAAAAATTTACCCTATGATAGGTAAGGCATTAGGAAACGAATCCAGTAATATCCATCTTCACCCCTGACCACCAAAATTATCACCTAAATTCATGGTATATATTTGTCACTCTAGGATGTACCGCCTAATTAAAAGTATGGGTGTCTCTCATCATATCCTCCCTGATAGAAGAATGTAATAAAACTCTCCCATGCACAAGGATCACATCATCATCGCACAAAAACCACCTAGGTATCAGGTCACTTCTAGATAGCTATTCCTGTATCACAACACACTCTAGGTCAGATTCTTGACTAGCTTTCACCTAGACCACATGATAATATGTGATAACCAAAGGATCACATATCATTGATCCCTGGTCCTTAGAATCATCCACTCTCCAATTGACCAACAAGCTCATTCGACACTACTATTCTTTAAAATTCCACCCACCAAGCTCCTAAGATACTTGCTTATTATGGATACGAGTGTCTATAATGATGTTTCATTTCCTTGGTGCATAATCCATATGAAAGTCAAATGTCTACAGGTACTCTACCCAGTTCCTCTTACTTAAGTTTAGGTCCTAGTAAGTGAATATATAGTGGAGGATCATGTGGTCAGTGTAGAAAAAAAACCTCTTATTGAAGAGATAATGTCACCAACACTTAAAAGTGTGGACTATAACTACAAACTCTAAGTCATGAGTATGGTAGTTTCTCTCATGGGGTCATAGTTGATGTGACCCATAAGATACTACCTACTACCTCTACATTAACACTTTTTCCACACCAACACCTGATGCATCATAGTATACAACATATCCAACCCCTAACATAGGAAGTATCAACATTGGATCTATATTTAATCTCCACTTAATATCAAGAAAATCATTTCACATTGGTCCAACCATTGGAACTTCACTCCCTTCTTCATTATCACATTCATGGGTGTTAATAAACAAGAGAACTCCTGGATAAAATGTTGTTAATATCCAAATAAATCCATAAAGATACTAATATTGAACACGTTTTGGGGATGTGTCTAGGACATCACTACATCTACTTTCTTCAGGTCCATGGATATACCTATATCATAAACCATATTCCCCAAGAATTTCATTTCTTAAATCTAAAAGTTACAATTTTACATCTTAGCATAAAGTTGATGTACTCAAAGTATACTCAGAACTATCTTGAAATGTCTAGCATGATGCTTTGGGGTTGGTGAGTGGATGGGGATTTCTTCAACACACACCATGAAAAATGAGTAAAGATATGGGTGGAAGATCTAATTCATGAGATCCATAAACACTATTTGTGAATTCATTAGTCCAAAAGGTATCACTAAGTACTTTTACAACCCATACCTACTCTAAAACACCATATTTGGGATGTATTCCTCTCTAACCCACAATTGGTGATAGCCCAATCAAATATAAATCTTGGAGAACCATTGAGATCCCTATAACTGATCAAATAGATTTTCAATACCAAGAAAGAGATAATTTTTATTCATTATTACCTGATTTAGCTTTCGGTAATCTATGTAGAGATGAAGAGTATCATCTTCATTCTTGGAGAATAAGATAGGTACACCCCATGATGAAGTACTCGAACTGATAAATCCTTTATACTCCAAGTACTCAAGATATACCTTGATATCCTTCAACTCGGTAGATGCTATATGGTAAGGGGTATTGAAGTGGACTATACAACCAGTATGAGTTCTAACTCAAATTTGACTCCTCTATAAGTGGTAAGTTCTATGAATTCATCTAGAAAAATATCTCTATAGAGATCCTCAATTAGAGGAAAAGATAAGGGAGTTACCACTAATCCTACTGAAAGAGCCAAGCCTTACATCTATACTATGATCGTCCCTATTTGACTCAAGTCTGGACCAACTCTACCTACTCTCAATTCTTATTCCCCTATCATCACATACCTCTCTACCTTTATAAAAGTAAATGATACCCATCTCTGATAGAAAGCAATGTGATCTTGGAAGTTGGTTATCCAATACATAATGAGAATCACATCAAATCCTGTCATCTCTATAATCATGAAGTCCCATAGATGTTAATAACCATAAATAACCATAGGAAACTTTCGGAATTGCTGAAGATGATCTATTTTTATTTCCAATGGTGTATCGAGGGAAAGTAACTCATAAGGAAACTTGATCATTAAGTCAAATTCAATAGTAACTTATATATATATGACAGAATGGGAAGTACTGATATAAAAAAAGGTGGTAGATAGAGTAGAGTTGATCAAAACCATACCTATAATAGTAGATTGGTCCCTCACCACTATATACTAGAGTCTGGTACACTATATAAACACAACATTCCTTAGATCCATGACACTGTCTCTAAGATTCATGACCATTACAAGTTATCATAATTTGAGCCTACTACTGAGGAACCTGATAGAATCCCCATGTTATAGATCATGTGTGTCTACAAATCTTGTGAAACCTCGACCTCAAAGCCCTGGATAAAACTGCTATTGATACACTATCTTGTTTCACTAATGACACATGGTCTAATGTACTATATATAACTTTTAATAATGCTCTACCTTACCACATCTAAAGTGCTATGGAACTCCTCTAGAGGGGACTAAAGAAGCCATACTCTACTCAACCTACATACCACTACCCTATTGCACATTCTATATCTTCCTTTTCCTATTACCTGAGGTAACACTCATCATGATAGTAGGAGATCCACCAACCCGAGTAATGAAGGATGAAAAAATACTATCTATTTGATCCTTATCCAAACCATTCACTATGGTCAAGGCCTTTCATAGAACCTTCAAGTATGTCACTGGGTCAATGTTTTGAACCTTTCATCTGATGTTAGAGTAAAGGATGATCTTAAATTTATTTTCCTTATGTGCATTATTTCTAACTAAGATTATAGAAAAGTGGAGTATCTCCATGAAATGAGAGGAGTACACATATAATATCATGGACCCATGTTGTAGCTCCATAAAATCCTTCACATGATCAAGATTCAATGTTTTGAGAAATAATTCTCCAAAGAAAAGGTTTTTGAATGTCTCATAGGTGAGACCCTCACATTATCTAGCCTTTCCCATCATGTCCCAACATTACCTAGAAGGTCCCTACAACATTAACACTATCAACTTCACCTTATAATCTTCAAGTGACTCAATGAGTTCAAATACACCCTCAATGACATCTATCTAGTTCTCAACATCCTGTGGTCCACAAATTCCTTAAAAGGATAGTGGATACTGGAGCTAGAAGTACCTGACATAGTTAACCATAGACCTCAGTGCCCCTATACCATGGGAAAGAATAAGTGGAAAGACTCATGACTATAGTGAAATTATTTCATGTTCTATTAGAGAAGGTGTGGGAGAATGCTCTACCACACCCTCCTACACAACATATGGTGGAACAGGGGTTTTATCCTTAGCAAGAGTACCCTAACCCATGTTAACTGGAAGTACCATTAGTCTTCTATGAAGTAGAATCTTCTATAACACAAAGGAAAAAATTTATATAATTTAGGATAAACCCTAATAAGTCTAAGGGATCACATAATGGTTTCCCTAGGATTCTACCCATAACCTAAGGTACAAACCTCCCAGTACTAACCAAGGTCTCAATCCTTGAATTTTAGTGACAATAATATATATATAAACATTAAAATATGATTAGGTACTCCTAATTATTTCCAATATATATATATATCACAATAGTAAGACAAAACAGATATATCGCACAACAGAGTGTAAATATATCCCAAACAGACAACACAATTCAAGTTATTAAATTAAAAACATATATTCAACAAAAAAGTATATATATGAAATGTGAACCTATATGTATAATCATGATGCATGAATACACAAAAATCCTCATAAAAAAGTAACAAAAATCCCTCCAATGGTAACTGAAAGGTCCATTACACATGAGCTGACCAGTCATATGGAAACTCCCCAACCAAATTCCCACAAAACTATCTCCTTTATACCATGTCCTAGGTTAGTCCAAAAATAAAAAAATGAAACCATTCTTAGATTCCATTTTGTAATGCCCAGACCCGAACCATCAGGTCTAAGTTGGAGAGTCACATGAACTCATGCATGCCTCACCATACGTAAGAGGCTATCAACTACTAGTGGGGTATATATCTATCAATGGGGAAACTATACCCTCAATATCATGATCTTGAACAAAATAATAATATAAAATAATATAATAAAATATAAAAAATTATAGTAAACATGAAGAAACTATATAGATGGAATACTAGTCATACAAATAAGTAAACAAGGCTCTTGGTGTTACAAGCCAAACCAAAGTATAAATGAAAGTGAGTAAATAAATAAATAGTAGTATCCTCTAGAGTAAATTTTGGTACTACACCCAAATCTATGCTCCTTATATTAGTCATATTCCATAGGCCCCTTTCCCTTTCTTATATCCTTATACATGAAGTCTGTATGTGCATCAAAATTCCTATATAAGGTGTGAGAAATAAGACCTATTAGAACACCACCAATGAATCCTTAACAAAATTGGACATGTATAATAGGTGAATTCCATGATAATAATAAATTAACAAGCAAGCATAATAATCATATACCGAGTACTCTTGTGCTAACTAGGCCACCACGACCTAGACCATACCTACTTCGGCTCCATGTTAGATGGATGATCAAGATGCTGGAAAAGAATAAAAAATATCCACAAGGCATCAAAATATATCATAGTTTCCATAAGACATAAATTCTTGGGTCATGCCACAAGGCTGACCAGTTATCACATGCTCAATATCCTCAAGGCATCGAGTTTCAACATGTCTATTCAGTATCCTCAAGGCATCAAGCTTTGGTTGGAAAATAAGGTTATTATGATCCTACCATGGGTATGATTCCACCATCATCATCACCACATGTACAACGCACTCCCCCTCTAATGAATAATCATACCACTACGGTCCACTTGTTACAAAAAACAAGAATAATACCTCAAAATTCATGGTATACACATAAAATGATTAAGCATATAAGTGAGTTATAATATGTCATTATGATAAATACAGTAGAAAAAAACGCATGTAATCATAATCAAGCTTAGTAAAAAATCTACAAGAAAACTCATAGAATAAAACATCATAAACAAGTATCATGGGTCACACACACACACAAACCAACATGAGATAACAATCAATCATGGAAAACAAACAAGACAACACAAGAATCACACTATTAAAAAAAGTGTATACAAGATCCCCAAAAGGTAAGAAACTTCCTACCTCAATGTTATTGATGAATAACTCCAAAATTTATCAAGGATAAAATAATGAGCACATCACACACCCATGAAGAATTTCACACACATCAAGGATATCTATATATAGTTATAGTTCACTAAGAACAGATTTAGAATGGACTCTCAAGATAATTCTAAGTCAATAACTCATTCTAGAATCACATACCTTAAGTTGTCCATCAATGGGATTAATTATGAAGTATATCAAGGAAGGAATTACAAAAATCAATTAATCCTTCATCGATCAAAGAAAAAATTATGAATTCATTATCGATTCTAGAAGTGGGACTTGTTTCTCTCAAAGAATCACTAATCCATCCCCAATATATAAATGGAAAATATATTCAATATGAGAATCAAGTAGAAGAAGTTCTCATGATGATTTTTCTAAAGAAGCTTACTTGGAAACATCACCATTATTAAAGAATTAATATTTGGTCAAGGGAATCCGTCATTGAAACATTAATTTCACCACAAATATACCATGAATTCATGAATAAATTAATTTTCTATCATTGATCCACTATCAAGAAGAGGTTTATAATGATGATTCAATAACACTTACTTATTGAATGGTCATTTTCAAGGTATATCTCAGTTTGATCAAGAAACGATGTCAACTTGATGGATATGCCACTGATCTATGAATAAAGAAGAAATTAATCATTGGATAATCAAGTAAAACATGGATAATACATAGATCCCTACACATATCTCAAATAGGAATAATAATTTGGCATATATTTAGAGGAAAAAATCACCATTCTTGCTTCCCGAATTAGTCAAATGTTACAAAGACAAGAGGAGAAGTATTAGAATCTAAGGACCAAGGGGGATGTATCAAATTTGAAATTGATTTATGGGGTTCATATGTTGGAGTTAAATTAGGGTCAAAATATGTGGCATTAAAATATCATGGGGTGAATTAATTGCACCCCCAAACTGGGAGAACCAGCTGGCTGGTTGGTTCTACTGTAACCATTAGACCCATTGGAACCCCACCGACTAGTTGGTGGATGTTTTCCTACCATACAAAGTCCATGAACTTATCTAAAACTCCAACCACCAATTCTTGAACCCTGAGCCTCCAAAATCCATCCTCTCAATCGTACATATAAGATAATAAAAAAAGGAAAAGTAATTATTATAAACTCAAAATATCCCAAACATTGAAATAAAATGAAGATGTTATAGATGGTCTGCTTAGGATAGGTTAAGGGTGAACCCCAGTGGTGATACCTCCCTCCCAAGGTTTGATAAATGGACTTAAAAATACATTATTCTACTGATTGAGACAACTATTTATACCTTCTACATCAATTAAATTTTGTCATTATCTTTTATATACACTAATTATAATAGTGAAATTATTACCAATGGTCATAATTACCAATGGTCATATTAATCAATAGTCATATTGACCAATGGCTAGGTAACAGTCATATCTCAATGGCCACTTTTCCTTTTATACCTTATATATAATATAGCATTCTCATACCTAAACATTTATTACTTATCTTATAAAATTTATTTACTTAACTTGATAATTTCTATCATATTCCCAAATCTTCTATTTATTTTTACTATTTTTAAAGTAGGAGTGATCTTCATTGGATAATTAAAGCCTATATTGTTTTACTCAGTGCGTGCATTATTATTTTTCATTTATCTCTATATACTATTTATAGATTTTATATTCAATATTAATTCATGATATGTAATGTTATTATAAAATATAATAGTATTTCTATACGCTTCTATTATAAAACATAATAAAATAGTCATTATGATACATGATTTATTTCATTAATGAAAATTTTGGGCAATCAAATTCCCCCCTTAATAAAATTAATCGTCAAATTTTTTACCCTAACTCAAAACAAAAGGGGGTATTTCTCCTTCATCGCCCTTCATGATCCCATTTTTATTCTTTAAACTTATGATTTATCCACAAGGATTTCACGATCAGGGTTGTCTTATTCCTCAACACTTGTTCTATTTCATCAAGAATATGGATTAGTTTTTATTTATATGACATGAAAGGATATAATTCCATATCATTTATGTTTATTATATCTATTAGGTCTGATATGTACTTTCTTAACACGGACAAATGGAAGACTTCAAATACATTGGAAATATTTAGAGGTAGTGATACCTGATAGGCAACTACTCCAACATGATCTATAATTTCAAATGGTCCAATGTACCTTGGTCTCAATTTACCTTTATTTATAAACCTCATGACCACTTTCCATGGTTATATTTTTAGTAATACATGATCCATGACATGAAATTCTAAGTCCTTCCTTCGATTTTTAGCATAAATATTTAGACAAATATGAGAACCCTTAATATGTTTTTAGATCACTTGTATCTTCTCCGTAGTTTCTTTCACAATATCTGGACCCAATTGTTTTCTTCTCCAACTTTATCCCAACATGATGGAGTTAGACACGTCTTCCCATAGAGTGATTCATAAGGATACATTTGAATGATTGAGTGAAAACTATTATTATAAGAGAATTCAACAAGTGAAAGATGTTGGTCCCAACTCCCTTGAAAATAAAGTGAGCTATCCCATAACATTTCTTTCAATATTTGAATATTCCTCTTAGACTACCCATTGGTTTGAGGATGATAGGACACAATAAGGTTTACTTCAGTATTCATATCCTTTTAAAATCTCCTTCATAACTTAGAAGTAAATCTTGGATCATGTTCTGAAATAATCGAAAATGGTCCCCCATGAAGTCTCAACACTTCTTGAATATATAGTTGAACAAGAAACTCAAGGTATAAATCTTATATTATGGTGATGAAATGAGTAGAATTTTTTAATCTATCAATGATTACCCATATAGAATTATTTCTTTTGGATGTCTTAGGAAGGCCTACAACAAAGTCCATAGTGATGTTGTCCCACTTCCATATAGGTATGGGTAGTGGTTTTAACACTCTTTTGGGTAGTTTTAACTCCTCTTTTACTTATTAACATACCAAAAATCATGTAGTATAGTAAAAAATCTCCCTTTTATGTTATCCCACCAATAATGATCTTGCTGATCCCTATACATTTCTATGCTTCCAGCATGTATAGAGAATGTAGAGTTGTGAGATTCATCCATCAACTCTTCATTTAAATTTTTAATAGATGGGATACATAGCCTTGTAAATTACATCAATACTCCTTATTGATCAACATTTAACTCAGAAATATTCCCATTTTTTATAGCTTATATCTTATTTTATAGATTAGGATCATCGCTTTGTTCTTTCTTGATCTTCTCAAGTAACAATGGTTGGGAAATAATTTGGGATATGATTGATGATTTCCATTATCTTATGACTACCATGTCCATATTTACTATGTTTTTTGATCAATGGATCACCTTAAATCCTCATCATTGTAATAAATTTTGGGTATTTCCTACTCAACACATCAATGATTTTGTTTTCTTTTCCAGGGTGATAATGGATATAACAATCATAGTTATTAAGAAGTTTTAACTAACACTTTTGTCTCATTTTTATTTCCTTTTGTGTGAATATATACTTCAAACTCTAGCATTTGGTGTATATATCACACTTCTACCTATAAAGATAGTGTATCCATATATTTAATAAAAATATAACCATAACTAACTCCAAATCATGGGTAGGATAATTCTACTTAAGAGGCTGTAACTGTCACAATTCACAGGCAATCACTTTTTCATCCAAGTTCCTTTAAGGATGCATCCCTAAAATGATATATCCTATCCCATTAAAGTGTAAAGTTAGAACATGTTCACTAACCAATCTCTTCTTCAGTTCTTGGAAAGTTCCTTCACACTCATTTGTCTAGATAAACTTAATTCCTTTTGAGTTAACTTCATTAGTGGATTAGAAAGTCATGAAAAGTGTTTCAAAAACCTTCTATAGTATCCTTCTAGACCAAGGAAAATATGAATCTTTTTTACTATTATAGGATGTGGAAACTCCTCTATGACCTTTTTCTTTGTTGGATATACTAAAATTCCTTCACCAGTCATGATGTATCCTAATAATGTGACTTGTTGTAACCAGAACTCACATTTTTTAAATTTCCCAAAAATATTCTCTTTCCTCAGAGTTTGTAATATGACCCTTAGGTGGTCCTCATGCTTCTAACAAATTTTGGAATATATCAAAATATAATCAGTAAATACCACCAAAAATTTATCAATGTAGTCCTTAATTACATTAAATATATAAATATGTAAAAATAATTATTCAAGATAAAGGGCACAAAAAAACTCATAATGTTAATATCTTATTCAAAAGGTAGTATTTGGGAGATCTTATTTATTCACCCTCAACTGATGATCCCTAATCATAGGTCAATCATAGATAAAAATTAAGCCCCATAAATTTGGTTGAACAAATAATAAATCCTTGGAAAAGGGTATTTGTTCATCACTGTATTCCCATTAAGTTCTATATAATAAATTCATATCCGCATTGATCCATCCTTCACTTCACAAAGAGAACAGGTTCTCCCCATGGAGACACACTTGGTCAAATAAAACTCTTCTCTAAAATATCTTGAAATTTCTTCTTTAATTACTCAAACTCCACATATTCCATTCTATATGGGGTCTTCAGTATTGGATTAGATCTAGTTATTAGTTCAATTGATATATCTACCTATATTTCTAGGGGTGGTCTAGGTAACTATTTAATAAATACATTAATATATTCCCAAACACTGGGTATATCTCCCATATTTATACTTTATATTTCTTTTTATTCTCCACCCATCATTTTCATAAATAAGTAAACAAGAGGGGGTTCTTATCAAGACTCATATGAGGATATATATCCTTTGAAGATAATTATAGGTAGTTCCTTTAATATAATTAAATTTTACTTGCTTCTATAATTTATATTGGCATTATACTTTGACAACCATTCCATCTCAAGTATTATGATGAATTCTACCATTAGAACTACCACTAGGTTTTTAGAGAGACTGTACTCACTAAAGTTAATAGGATAATTCATATATATCTTTTATGCTTGAATAGTTTATCCAAGAGTTTTAACTAAAAAATATACCATTAGAAGTTCAGGCTTCAAATTTATATTCTTTGAAAACATGAATGAAATAAAAGAATGTGTAGAACCAGAATCAAATAATGTACTTTCTATATTTTAGTGTATGATAAATGTACTTTCTACAACATCATTTTGACCCTCTAATTCATCCATCATGATTGAAAAAGTACAACCTTTCTCAATTAGCCTCTATTGGGGTTTATGGTAGTTTCCCTTAATTATCTTATATGTTGGACATTTATTAGAGAAATGTCTATGATCCCCACACTTAAATAATTAAACAATAGTTTGTTCTTATACCATCTTCCATTTATCATTGAAATTAAAATATTTAGGCTTTACATCTCCACAATAATTTTAGTCCATATGGCCATCTATTCCACAATTTTATCCATTTCCACTTTCTTGTATACAATTCCCTGAATTATTTTCCCACAATTATTTCACATGTGTAGTTATTGTTTATTTCCTTATCTTATATGGTTGAAATTATTTCCAGAATTTGGCTTTATCCTCCTCCTCTTGTCATTATTTCTATGATACCACTGTGTATCTCCAAACTCTATTTCCACTTTGAGAGCACACCATATTATTTCTTTTTAACTCCCAAAGTCTCTAATTTCTAGATCTTTATGAAAATGTGATCATATCCCACCAAAGAACCGGTTAATATTCCCATCAAAATCAATAACAAATCATGAAGAGTATCATTATATACTTGTAAAGTTCATCTCAAAATTCCCCACTAATTTATTTTTCCTCTGTTTCAAATTGATGAATTACCTATCCATATTAGTTTAGAGGGTATGAGGAAATAAACTTATTGAAAAGTATTTTTTTAAATTCTTCCCATTCCATGGATTCCACCTCATCCTTTGGATTTGTGTTCCTAATTAGTGTCTACTACTGATTATCTTCTCTATCTAAGTGATATAATGATAACATAACTTTCACTTTCTCATAACAATTAAGTATAAAAAATATATTTTCTTTAGTGTTTATCCATTATTATGTGATCAGTGAATTAGAAGTTCCACTGAAAATATGTAGTGTTGACACATGAAGGATTCAATTGCTGGTTGTTACTTCCTTGGTGAATCTGAATTCTATACATGGTTTAAGTTTTTATTCATGACTTAAGTTATTTGATTCATTATCATAATTAATTTTTCAACTCCATTTTATATCATATTGGGAATACCATCGTTGCACTACCCATCACATCTGTTATTTACATGAGTCCTTTTATTTATCACCATTTTTACAGAAGAAGAAAACCTAAGTGAGAAATTTGTTACTATTGGGAATCTTATAATAATGATTCTAAATGGAATATTAATCCTAGTAATCTATAATATCATGTTTCTAATATGGTATATTCCAATATTTAAAAAAACTTTATATTATCTAAATATCCTTCATAATGTTTTTTAAAAAGCACATGATTAACCAAAACATATCCCCCATGAATGTAAAACCAAGTGTAAAACAATTACTATTTGTTATTCACCAAGTGATGAATGATTTAATATACAATACACCATTTTTAGTCTTATTAACCCTAGGTATAGTTGTGCTAGAGCCACACCCACTTGTATTATATAGACATGGATTTTATTTCTTGGAAACCATTCACCTTATACTTTACCAAAATTTCAAGATTTTTCCTATATTTGGACTTATCCCTAGGGTTTTTACTAATTTTTTATAGTTATAATTTTCACAAATAACTAATACTCACCTTTTATACCAACTATGGTGACCCACCTTTTGAATACATGATTTTTAACATAATTCCTCAACAAAATATTTCATTAATAACTTCAAATGACCTTTTGAGGTTTAGTTTATTAGAAAATAGGAAAATAATACATGAATTACATAAGAAAAACATAAACATAAAATTTATTTAATCCTCTTGAAACACTCATTTATTATTCCATCCTAGTTCACCTCACTATAAGTAATTTCCCAGGGACATACATCAATAGAAAAGGGTGATCATAAATCCCAGTAAGGGGTAAAAAAAGGAAATGGAACATAAGAAATCATCATGGATAAAATATGAGGCATAATATGAGAGAATAATCATAAATATATGATACATAACATTGTAATGTGGCTATAATATAAAATTATACATTCATAAGAAAATCATCGAGGTTCATCACAAAGTTTTCATAAAATAGATTACCAAGTTTATTCACTAGGGTATCATAAACTTGAAATATTTAGAGATTATTTATTTACCCAATTAATTAGAGTGATATTAGGGTGAACCCTTCATATGTATTAATTCATGTGTACCACATCAATCATAATAAATCATTTCATTGAAAACTCTTGGAGAATAAAGAACATATTTCATATAAAATTATTAAGAACATAAGTGTTTAACGACTTAAAATTTTCATCATTTTTAACCAGTGAGAAGGGGATATGGGTTTTTTACATGGAAATACCCAATTAAAGAATTATAATTACATATATATTAATAACCTTGAATATAAATAGATTTGGGTATTCACAACATAAAAAGTGAGGTATGGAAAATCAAAGAATGATTTCGATAACATAACGAGTATACAAAGTGGGTTATGGAATGAGATTAATGAGAGGGAATGGAAGTATATAATTGATATATTTTTTTTGAACAATAATGGAATTATAATAATTACATGTGAACATGATAAATTTGATGTTACAAGACTAACTACAAAGTAAGTACCTAGATAAAAAGGAGAGAAAGAGAATTCCTTACCTTATGAGATAACTTCTTTAACCTTAAGGAGAGTTCCTCAAAACCATAGAAACTTCTTGGAAACTTTATAGAGAGGTAAATTGAGGTGAAATTTATGTTTAATATTTTTGGAATGAATTAAATGGGGTGGATATGTGGGTATTTATAATAAAAATGGGAGGATTATTTATTAATTTTTAAATAAAGGCCTTGGAAATTGTGGTTGTGGAAAATGGAAAACCATTGGCCTACCCATGGGTTTGAATTATGTTTTATGACATTTATAAGTTGTATTTTGACATATTTGAGTTTCAGAACCAAAATTAAATATTTTATATTACTTTTTTCATGAGAAAATAAATTTTCAACAAAATGATGTTTTTAAAAATTTAATTTATATTTTAGACTTTTGGAAAGTTATTTATAGTTTTGGAAATTAATTTTAATTAATTAAAATACAATATATTAATAAAATAACTTATTTTTGGTCTTTGAATGAATTTTATTAATTATTTCATCATTATTAAATATTTATGATGCCATAAAACATATCAAAAACATAAAAATGTATTTTTTAGTATTCATTGAAAAATAAATTATTTCAGAAAATTATCAAAATTTTACCCTAACTTAATTTTGACATGCGCATTTCAAATATAATGTTTATTTTATCATTTTTTATAAATGTGATAATTTTAACTTTTAATTATAAATCTTTATTTATTTTAAAATAAAAGTTTTTATGACATAGTCAAATTTATGCCCCTGATGAAAATTACCCAGAACATTATAAAATTATATTATCATTTATATTTAAAAAATATCATTTTATAAGATTATTTCATGAAATTATCTATTATTTAAAATAAATTAATTTATTATAAAAGTGTAGTTTAATTATATATTTTCCAAAAAATACAATTATGTTTTCTTTTATATCTAAAAATATATTTATCATCTTCATCTTATATTCATTTTTATTTTATTAAATAAAATAATAATGAGAATAGAATTGAAGAAATCACTATTTAATTTCTAAAAATAAAATAACACCTTTATAATACTAAGGTCTAGACACATAACCTCTTATTATACCAGCGTACGCCCTAAGGTAAGGTGTGCAATGGTGGTACTTTTATGGAGTGACTCATCTAACATTGACATATTGATTAGCTCCACTAACTTGAACTTATCCCATTGTTTATTCTCTCGAGCCTTACTTGTTGAATATTTACTTGGGATTGGTCAAGGGTGAACCCCAATGACACTACCAACCTCTTAAGGTCTAATAAATGGGATTCAAAAGGCTAGGTCCTACTGGTTGAGGCCATCATTTATCTCTTATGTATCAATTATATTTTTTTATTACCCTTTACATACACTTATTATAATAGTAAAATTATTACCAACACTCATATTGACCAATGGTCAGATAACAGTCATATCCTAATAGTCATATTTCCTTTTATTCCCTACCCTAGAATTCTTATACCTTAACATTCATTACTTTTCTTAAAAATGTTCTTCACTTCCCTGGATAATTTATATAATATTCCTAACTCATATTTATTTTTATTGTTTTTATAGTAGGACTGATATTCATTGGATCATTTAATATTATAGTTAGCGTATGATCTCCCTATATTGTTTCTAGCTATAATAGTCAATATTAATTCATTATATAAATGTTCTTATTAAATTTTATTGTATTTATATGTGAATATATTGTAAAACATAATAAAATATTCATCATGAAACATGAGTTTTTTTATTAAGGAAAATTTTGGGCTGTTACATTCCCCCCTTAAGAAATTTCAACCTCAAAATTTATTTCCTACCATAAAAAAAATTAGGGTATTTCTCTTTCATCACTTCTTCTGGATCCTAGTTTTTATCTTCTAACTTGTGATTTCTCCACAAGAATTTCATGATTCAAGTTATCTTATTCCTAAAAACTCATTCCATTTTATTAATAATATAGAAATGTTATTCTTCATATGATATGTTAGGTTACAATTACATATAATTTGTGTCTAGTGTATGTGTTGGATTTGACATATAATTTCTTAATAGAGATAAATGAATGAGTTCACAAACATTGGAATGATTTGGAGGTAGTGATACCCAATAGGAAACTTCTCCAACACACTTTGAAATCTCAAATTATCCATTGTAACTTGGACTTAGTTTCCCCTTCTTTATTAAATTCACAAACCCTTTCCATAGTGATATTTTGAGTATTAAATGACCTCCTAAATGAAGGTTCATCAAGGGAGGGAGTCTTATTATACTGTGGTATGGATCGAACTTCCAGGTCTTCCACTCCTCTTCCACAATGTATCCCTCCTTACTGCCATTGGTAATTTCTTCGGGGCCTTCCTATGTATGGATGTACAAACCCTTTAGATGGAGGAGTTAGCAGTGGATCAGATATGTGTTTATATGTATATCTCTTAGGCCTTCCTGAAGCGGATCAGTCTCAATGTTCAGGATTACTTCTTCTAGAACCAAGCTCATATCTTCCTGTCTCCTCCTAGGTACTACTCTTTTTATCCCCTTCAAGGTCACTCCCTACATATTTTTAGGAGTCATCGATAGTTCGGGCATGATGTTTGGGGTCATTCTACTCCTCGCACCCCATTGGCCCCTCTTTCGGACTCCCCTATGCAATGGGATTCAGGTGGTCCAGTGGCTAGATCTATCTCTAGAGTTCCCTATGACTTTCCTCCCCATCAGATAAAGTCTGGTTCTTCTTCATCAAGTATCCTGGAGGAATATCCTTGCCTAGATGTGGTGCCTTAATCTATCCCAGCTTTTGTCCCTTCATAGGTCTCCATGGACTTCAAGGCTCCCCTTCTTAGGTTGACTTGTGGCAAGGAACCGATGTTCAGTACCTGGTCATAATGCATGTTTCCTTGTGATTCAGGTCCTTCTTCTTAGGGGTTTGATACTGGCACTCACAATAGTTTCTTAGTACTTTCCTAGAAGATGAGCTCTTTGGAGATGTGGTGAATTCTCTAGAGACCCTGTAATACCCTTATTCATCTTGAGATGTTATCTTTTCCCTTATTCACAGGGAAAAAGTATCTCCTTTTTTCAAAGAATTCCCAAGGTTCTCCTTACTTGAAGGGCCTTTTAAAGGGGTATAATAGTCTCCCTGATACTCTGAAGGCTTCAGTGATTAAAATACTTTCACCCACTTCCCTCTCCTAAAAATATTCTATTGGAGTATGGAATATATCTCATTTGAAGTCCTATGCCAATTCCAGATATTGAAAGTAATCTGAGGGCCATGAGTTTGGGGAAAACTCTAGGCACTTATTCTCTAAATGATTATCCTCTTTATTTAGAATTCCCATGGCTTGGGGTATTATGTTAAACTCATTTCCAATGAGTTTTTTCTCAGTTAGTTTCTCTTGTGGAAGTTTTGGAACCCAAACTGGAAGCTGAAAAAGTTAAGGATTTTGCACGACGCTTGAGATCCCATGGCTTCTTCAATGGTTCTCCCATGAATTCTCACATCTAGATTTTCTGGATAGCTATTTTTTCAGTTGATCTTATTTCTACTTAGGATCAACATATCAGTATCAAACTCTTATTGGGAGGTAATTAGATTCATTATTTCAGTTGTTTATACCAAATGTGATCCCCAAGCTAGAGAGATACTTTTGGATGACCTAAGTTCTCTTAATCATGGGGAGTCTCCATGGATTGTTGGAGGGTATTTTAATATTATGGCCAAACTGGAGGAGAAGAAAGGATGTGGACCCTTCCTAAGAATATCTAATCAAGACTTTGTGTCCTTTATGGCTAGTAATGGTCTCCTAGATACTAACTTCTCTGGATACCCCTATAATTGGTGCAATAATTAATGTGGTAGTTGATGTGCTTTGAGCCATATTGATCACTGCCTTGTGAATGAGATGGCTCTTTCCTCCCTCCCATATATCAAAGTTTCCAACCTAGTTGGCATTTAAGATGACTCTTGGGCCTGATTCTTTTCCATATTGCTTCTATAGGCTATTACGGGACATTGTGAAATGCAGTTTGATATGTGCGCTTCAAGACTTCTTTCATGGGGGTAATATTCCTCATGTGGCCTATGATACTAAATTTTTTCTTGTTCCTAAGGTTAAAGACCCTCATTATTCACATCATTATCAGACTATTATCTTATTCAATGTTACCTAAAAAGTTATAGCGGGAATTATCAACAAAAGGTTGTCTCCCTTCATCCCAAGGTGGGTGGCTGAAGAGTAGCATAGTTTTGTGAAGGGTATGTCTATTCAAGGGAACATTACCTTGGACCATGAAATTATTAGAGATATAAACTTGAATACCTTTTGTGGCAATATGGACATTAAATTAGACATGAGAAAGTATTATAACAGAGTTAAATGAAGTTTTCTCAATAGGGTCCTAGCCAGTATGGGGTTCTTAGTTTGGGTTATCGATCTTATCTTCCAGTGATTTAATTAACCTTGGATGGTAACTAATTTTATGGGTAAACAATTTGGTTTTTTCAAATTAGTAAGGGGTTTGAGATAGGGTGACCCCCTT
This sequence comes from Viscum album, assembly GCA_963277665.1. Lineage (NCBI taxonomy): Eukaryota > Viridiplantae > Streptophyta > Magnoliopsida > Santalales > Viscaceae > Viscum > Viscum album. The sequence goes on along the minus strand of OY728138.1, from coordinate 47,486,698 downwards.
TCTCCCTCCCTCTTCATCATTTCTCAAGATATGCTCAGTTTCTATTTTAACCACTACATTGATATTGGAAAGGTTAAGTCATTCTATAACAAGAATTAGGTAGGGGATATATCTCACCTCATGTTTACTGATGATACCATTTTATTTTTGAATGGAATTAGAAGATCCATACAGGGGGTTAATGAAGCTCTTGAGATTTATTATACTTGGAGTGGGAAGGTGTTAAACTGTGAGAAGATCTCTTTCTTTTTACCTAACAGATGCCCGAAGAGGCGAATAAGATACTTGGAATCAAATTTGGGCATGAGAAAAAGGTACTTACCTATGATCCATTTGGGTACCCCTGTGTCCCCCAACCCCGTTATTATCAAACACTTTGATATGGGTGTGGATAGAATCATGGGCCACATTCTCAATTGAAAAAATAGGTTCCTTTCATTTGGAGGGAGAATTACTTTGATCAAATCTGTTCTATCCACCTTACCCATGCATATTATTTCAACCTTGAAGGTTCCCAAGAAGGTTATTTCCAACATTGATCATACTCTAATCTCCTTCTTATGGGATGTAAATTTACAAGGTAAGGCTCACTGGTATTCTTGGTGTAAACTTACCAAACCCATTAATGAGGGTCCCTCAATCTTAAGAGTGTTTTAGGTTCCATGGATGAATTTAATTCCAAGATTTATTGGGAGATTATTAAGGGGAGAACCATGTAGGGAAAATATATGCAGATCACTTATGGTTTCGATGGGTATTCATCTAAGCTAAAACCCTCTAAAATTATGAATCTGATTCAGACTCATATCCCTTACCTTCAGCAACATACTAGATGGATTATTGGAAAAATGGAAATTATCTATTGGAATCATAACTAGTGTGGTACTCTTTTCAGACTCCCAAATTTCCCTACACATAACATCACCTTCAAGGAGACTATTGACCACCCAAACTTCATAATGGCCACCCCGGATGATGAACAGAGTGACCTCTTTGGAAGCATTGAGATGTCTAGTGACCTGGATAAATTTTTCTTCACTACCTATACTTATGGAAAATTTTCTATCCATGACTATTTTAAGATTCAACCTATTACATCTCCGCAGGACCAGTGGGGAGGAACCTTATAGTGTAAGGAACTTCCCTAAAAATTATTTTTTTGATATGGCGTATCATACACAATTCCATACATACTGAATAAAACATACAACGACATAGTTTATTTCTTTTGTTGAGATTTATATGCTATAGTGAGCCTCGATCTGAATCTACAAACCATATTTTTTACAACAACGATTGGGAAAAGGCTATTTGGGGTGCATTTGGATAGTTCACTAGATGGTCCGATCAAGTGCAATCAACAAATTCCTTCCTCCATTAGTGGTTCCATGGTGTGTAAAGACATGTTGTAGAGCGAAATCCCAGGGCACTTATTTTCACAGCAGGTTTCTGGATTCTATTGTAGTCTAGAAATGATAAAAGACATTTTTCTTCAACGAAATCCACCATAGGAATCATATTCAACACCGAAAATTTAATTATACACTTCTATAGGATGTGTGACGTTTAGGTGATGGTGCCCTTCCTCTCTCCTAATGTGACCTCAACTCATTTCATTCTAATTATACGATTAATCAGGGAAAATGGACCAGTTGGAAGCCTCCCCTCTCATGGTAAAAATTGAACACAGATGGATCTTTTTGTTTGGGGGATATGCGTAGGGGAGGAGTTATCAGAGACCCCAAATGGTTATTTATTATTTCCTTCTCCTTTGGTCTTAGTAACTCCCTCCAAGTGGAAGCTCTTTCCATGCTCATAGGGCTCCTACTCAGTAAATGGAGGAATATCTCTACCAGGGAGATCAATATAGACTTGCTTTTCATCTTCAATGAAATCTCAGGTAAAAGGCCTTATGGATAATCACATGTCTATACTTCATACTTGGCATGAGGGTAATATGGTGGCTGACTATATTACTTCTAGAGCTTCTCAAGATGATCATCTCCTCATTTCCTCTAACCTGGATTCATTTCCTCTAGAGAGTACTCATTTTATTTAGGCCAATGCTCTTAGTTTACATTATTTTAGACCACCTTAATTGTCTTCTTTGTAGTATTTTATTACTATTTTACTTATAATTAATAAAAAGCCTTTTTTTGTGGTGGTTTGAGTTATATACCTATTACCATAGAGTGCTTCATAATGATCCATTTGAATGATCGGGTGAAAAATGTTGTTATAGGAGAATTAAAAAAGTAGAAGATGTTGGTACTAAATCCCTTGAAAATAAAGTTATCTAGACCTTAACATGTCTTCCAATGTTTGAATAGTCCTCTTAGACTTCCCATTAGCTTGCGGATAATAGGATGTACTAAGGTTTACTTCAGTATTCAAAGCCTTTTAAAGGCTCCTTTAGAACTTAAAAGTAATTCTTGGATCACGGTCTAAAACAATTGACAATGGTGACCCATGCAGTCTTTAATATATATATGAACAAGGCACTCAAGGGATAAATCTTCTCTTATGGTGATAAAATGAGGATAATTTATTAATCTATCAATGATTACCCATATAGAATTATTTAACTTGTATGTCTTAGTAAGGCCAAAAATAAAGTCCATAATGATGTTGTCCAACTTCCATATAGTTATGGGTAGTGGTTTTAACACTCATTTGGTTAGTTTTTTATCTAAATTTACTTGTTGACACACCAAACATCTTTAAATTTAGTAAAAAATATCCCTTTTCATTTTATCCTACCAATAATGATCTCACTTATCCCTATACATTTTGGTTCTTCCAAGATGTATAGAGAATATAGAGTTGTAAGCTTCATCTATCCTATATTTATTTAACTTAATAATAGATTCTATACATACCCTTGTACTAAACCTAGGTACTCCTTCTTAATCAACATTGAAATCATAAAGATTCCTATTTTTCATAGTTTTTATCTTCTTCTGTATATTAGGATCATATCTTTATGCTTTCTTGGTCTTCTACAGTAATGATGGCTGAGAAATCATTTGAGATAGGATTGATGATTTACCTTCCCTTATGACTTCCATGTTTATATTTACTAATTCTTTGATCAATAGATCTCCTTCAAGCTTCATCATCGCAAGAAATCTGGAGTTTTCATACTCAATGAATCAATGAATTTATTTGATTTTCTAGGGTGATAATGGATAAACCAATCATTATCCTTAAATTTTTCTAACCATATCCTTTATCCCATGTATAGTTATTTTTTGTGTGAATATATACTTCAAAATATGATGGTTAGTGTATATATCATACTTCTTCCCATAAAGATAGTGTCTCCATATCTTTAATGAAAATATAACTATAGATAACTCTAAATCATAGGTAGGATAATTCTATTCATGAGGCTTTAACTATCATAATTCATAGGAAATCACTTCATTATTTTTCATGAGTAAATATCCAAGTCCCTTCAAGGATGAATTTCTATAAATTAAAAATCTTTCCCCACTGGAGGATAAAATTATCAAAGGTTCACTAACCAACCTATTATTTAGTTCTTGGAAAATTTCTTTAATCTCCTTTTTCTAGATAAAATTAAATACCTTTTGATTTAACTAGGTCAGTAAATTAGAATGTCATGAAAGTTTTTTACAAACTTTTATAGTATCCTGTTAGACCAAGGAAACTACAAATCTCCATTACTATTATAAGACATGGACACTCCTCTATGTACTTTATATTTTCTGGATCCACTAGGATTCCTTCACTGGTCATGATGTGTCCCAATAATGTGATTTTTGTAACCATATCTCACATTTTCTTAATTTAAAAAAAGGTCATCTTTCCTCATAGTCTGTAATATGAACCTTATATAGTCCTCATTCTCTTTACGACTTTTGAAATATATCAAAATATCATCAATAAATACCACTAAAAATTAATCAAGGTAGTACCTAAAGAATCTATTCATCAAATCCATAAATATTGTAGGGTCATTAGTTTATCCAAAGGGCATAAAAATAAACTCATAATGTTCATATATTATTCATAAGTTAATATTTTGGATATCTTAATTCTTTACCCTCAAATGATGATACCCTGATCGAAGGTCAATCTTGGAGAAGAATTGTTCCCCAGGAAGCTAGTTAAACAAATAATAAATCCTTAGAAGAGGGTATTTTTTATTAAATTTAATCCCATTAAGTTCTCTGTAATAAATCCACAACCACATTGATCCATACTTATTCTTAAGAAAGAGAACATGTGATCCCTAAGGAGACACACTTATTTGAATAAAACCCTTCTCCAAAATGTCTTGAAGTTTATTGTTTAATTACTCTAAAACCATATATTCTATTCTATTTGGGATCTTTGATATTGTATTGGGTCCAGGTATGTGTTCAATTGAGAACTCTACCTCTATTTCTAGAGTAAGTCTAGGAAAATCTTTAGGAAATAAATCAATGTATTCCCAAATAATGGGTACATCTCCCATTTTTATATGTTTTCTTTCTTCTTATTATTTACAAATCATTTCCATAAATAATTAAATATGAGGTGGTTCTTGGATGTCGTGTATATCTATCCTTTCAAGATAATTATAGGTTTTCCCCTCAATATAATTGAAATTTACTCACTTCTATAGTTGATCTTGGAATTATACTTTAATAACCAATCCATACCAAGTATTATGTTGAATTATACCATTAGAATGAATACTAGTTTTTCATAGAGATTTTACTCACAAAATTTAATAAAAGAATCCCTATATATCTTTGATGCTTTAATATTACCTCTAGGAGTTTTAATTAACAACTCTACCACTATAAGTATATGGTTTAACTTGATGTTTTTTTCAAACTTGAATGAAATAAAATAATACATAGAACAAGAATAAAAAATGTACTTTATAGAATTGAGTGTATAATGAGTGTACTACCATAACATCATTTGGAGCCTCAACATTATCCATCGTGATAGAAAAAAATGACCACGATCCCTTGGCATCTTCTAGGGTTTATGGTGGTTTCCCTCCATTATCTTTTTATTTTTAAATTTATTAGTTAAATTTTCATGATCCCTACACTTGAATCATTTCTTGGAAAGTTGTGTATATAACATATTACATTTATAATTGGAATTTAGATGCTAAGAATTTACATATCCATGATTTTTTTGAGTTATATGGTCATATCTTTCACACTTGTATAATTTTCCACTTTATTTCCCCAAATGATTCTTCCAAAAATTATTGTACATGGGTAGTTATTATTTATTTCCTTCTCTTACGTAGCTAAAATTATTTCTAAAATATGGTTCTATACTTCTCTTATTGTCATTATATCTATGAAACCACTGTGGAAATCCAAACTCTATTTCCATTTTGAGAGCACACTGTACTATATACTCATAACTCTAAAAATATCTAATTGCAAGAGCTTTTTGTATATGTATTATTAACCCAATAAAGAACCAGTCAATATTTCCACTAGAATCAATAAAAAATATTTAAGTTTATCATGAAATCCTTGAAAATTTCATCTCATAATTCCTTACTAATTCATTTTCCATTTATTTCAACTCTCAGAATTCCCACTCCATCTTGGTTTAGAGGGTATAAAGAAATTTTATTTATTGAAAAATAATTTTTTCAATTCTCCCCATTCTATGGATTCCAACTCATCCTTTGGATTTTTTTCTTGATTAGGGTCCACTACTGATCATCTTCTCCATCTAAGTGATATAATACTGATGAAACTTTCTCTTGATCAAAACAATTGAGTAGTGAACCTTGTAAATACTTGTGTTCCTATGGATGTGTGAATTTTTTGTTTTCAGTAAAGTGATATTTCTATAACAGGAGGTGATGGTTGTTACTTAAGAAAGTTGATATAAAAGAAAAAATTATCACTAATTCACCCTCCCCCTATTTTTAATACATTGATCATGGTTGGTCCTTTTCACTAATAATAAAATTATTTTCAAAATTTATAATTCCCATCATTCATATTGAGAAAATATCTTATTGAAAAACATTTATATTGACTAATGGTCATATTGACCAATGGTTAGGTAATAGTCAGATCCTAACAACCACTTTTCCTTTTATACCACATATATACTCTAGTTATCACATACCTCAACCTTTATTACTTCACTTACAAAGGTTATTAACTTACCTTGATAATTTCTATCATATTTATAACTCTTATATTACTTTTTAATATTTCTATAGAAGGATAAATCTTCATCGAATAATTCAATCCTATAGATTTTACCTCAGTGTGTGCAATATTCTTTTTATTTATCTCCTTTTATTGTTTCTAGTTATTACAATCAATATTAATTAATGATATAAAAAATTATTATGAAATGTAATAGTCTTTATATGTGATTCTATTGTAAAATTTAATTAAATAGTCATTATAAAACATGAGTTAATTTATTAAGGAAAATTTTGGGCTGTTACACTTGTGTAGTGCTCAGGGGAATTAGGCGAGGGTTAGAGTAGTGGCAGGACCAATGTCTTAATCAATATACCCACTAGGTGTACCCAATGAGACCCCTATAATCTAGGATCCCATAGAGGGCCACTAGGTACCCAATGGCCTCTAACCAAATATCCGATTCGTGCCTGAGTTCTTTTTTTTAACTAGGGGAGGACTTGTAATTTCTAGATAAATTCTATTTTCCCCTTTAGCTGAATGGCCATACGAGGGAGGAGTTTTGGCTGAGTTACCCCCCTTGGGAGGTCCATTTTTGTTCCATATTTTATTTTTTTTGATGAATGTTTCATTATCTTCATTTAATATAATAATATAAATGATAATAGATCTCAAACCACTTGATTTATTAACATGATAAATCATTAAGAATAACCACACACACTCATGACTTGCTTCATGAATTGTTAGAATCTTTGAATGATTTGATAATATATCAGTAATAGTGTGTTTTACCGATCTACATGAAATTAGTGTATTAATATATTTGAAAACATAACCTGTATGTGATCAAGATTTTTGTGTATTAGAAAGGAAACCTACATACACATATCCTAACAATTCTTATTTTATTCTTTTATAATAATACAATCCCATGTCACATGTTACACATAAATAATAAAAGATATGTTTTATTCCATTCTAATGCATTCGAGTCAATTTTGAACTGAACTGAGCTAATAGATTAACTTTAAATGTGATATTTGATCTGTAACAACCCAAATATTTATAGAATCATATTTATTAGTATTATTAAATTAAATCATTATATTCATTATGTTAATTAATTCATAAAATAAATAATTTATTATATGGTTATTTATTTAAAACATTAATTTTTTCAATTATACAATTATTTTGAAAAAATAATTTCACTTTTGAATTTACTATGTTGAAATTTTCTTAGAATGAATTTTTGAGAATTTTCTGAAAAAGTTTAATTTTTGGTGAATAGTAAAAATACAGTCTTTATATAAAATATGATATTTTTTATGACGTCATGAATACATAATTATGATATAAAATTTAATAAATTTATTATAATGTTCCGGACCTCTACGGTCCCTTCCTTTGCTGAAATCTAGTGTTTGTGGTGTTCTGGGAAGTTAAGGTGACTTATCTCCAACACTTTTCCAAATTTCCAGTTCTATGAACAGTGTTTCCAGTTATGTGAATAGTGTTATTGGTGAGACAGATGTGAATAGTGTCATCAGTGACACATATGTGAACACTGTCATCGGTGAGACAGATGTGAACAATGTCATTGGTGAGACATATGTGAACAATGTCATATGTGAGACAGATATGAACAGTGTTATCGGTGAAACATATGTGAATAGTGTTATCGGTGAGATAGATGTGAATAGTGTCATCGATGAGACATATGTGAATAGTTTCATCAGTGAGACAGATGTGAAAAATGTCATCAGTGATACATATGTAAAAATTTTCATTGGTGAGATAGATATGAATAGTTTCATTAGTGAGACAGATATGAACAGTTTCATTAGTGATTCATTTGTACCATCGACATCGGTGATTCATTTGTACTATCGGTGTCGGTGAGTCATTTGTATTATCAGCGTTGGTGAGTCATTTGTACTGTTGGATTCAGTGAGTCATTTGTACTGTCAGCATTGATGAGTCATTTGTACTGTCGGCATCGGTGAGTCATTTATATTTTCAGTATCAGTAGGTCTACAGTGTTTCCAGCCATTGGTAGGTGTACAATGTTTCCAGCCATCGGTAGGTTTATAGTGTTTCCAGCTTCCTATAGTTTTCCCCTTTGATGTTTTCTTTGATAAAAAATTCATTCAAGGCCTTATTTTAAGGGATTTAAGGTTGATTGAAAGACCATAACTCCTATATTAATTTTATTAAGGTTTGGGATGCCTTTACTTGGGCAAACCACATGGTTTAATGTGATCCTCTTTTAATGGAAAATCTAGCGTATGTTAAACCGCTGCTCTTTTAAATCTTCTAAAGGGATGAGATATCTCCCTCCCTTGTTCTACCTTCTTGTTCCCTGGTGTGAGACACTCAAATATTTCCTTCTTACCATAGTAGAGGTGTGATTGAACCTTAATCCTTGGATCGTTTCCCCTTGAAGTTTCTTCATACTTCATGCGCACCCCCTATTTTGGTGTAAACAACAAGTGTCGATCCATCATCAATAGAAGGTATGATCTACCTCTGTTCTTTTGTTTTATTTGATCCTTCTTCTCCCATTTCCAAGTTCCTAATGGAGTTTTCTTGGGTTTTGGTTGGTGTAGTTGTGCTGTAGCATCCTCGGGTGGATGCAATTTTCGCAAGGTAGGTGATTGTGATCCGTTGTGTGAATCATTCTCGTATAAAGAACGTCAAGAACCTTTTGAGGTAAGGGATTCATTGATTATATATTATTTTACATGCAACTATAGAGTTATCATGTTTTATCCCACTGAATCATAATGGAATTAACATAATAAATATTTAAACTTAACAAAAAAATTGGTATTGATCATATGTTATTGCCTCTTGTTTTCTAGATAGTGTGATATCTATTATTTCCTTGTTTAGCATGTCATTATTGACACAAATTGTTAAAGAACATAAACTGGGATTAATTGTAATTATTTTTTCAAAGATAAAGAGGCATTTAAATGAATCTAGTTATTTTTTTTGTAATTTGATTTTAATCAAACTGATGTAGTAAGCATGTTTAATTATTTATGAGAGCTTACTATTTAGGTTTCCCGTAGTTGGAACCTAAAAATAATAAATCGGTTAATTCCAAATGGATTAAAGAAACGATTATTTGATAAAAATACAATTCTTGGTAGGGTTATGAGTTGCCCTCTTGCTTGTAAGGCCAAGTGCCTTGTGCTTTGGATCCATGAGTGATCATTATGTTTGAAGGTTAGATGCCTTGTTTAAGGTCCAAGAGCCCAATTGATATGATGTTTGTTTGATGCTGCTTGTGTTGTGATGTGATCTTGGGTGGATGTTGTGATATGTGGGGGTAGGGAGGCCCATTGGTTGTGGTTGCAGTTAACACCTAAAGTGGCGATATGCATCGGTTTATACATGTGGGTGTCAGGGAGGACACTAGAGATGATGAAATGGGTTGGATGTGAATGTTGGATGCTTGCTAAATCTTGTTGGTTGTTTATCTTCTTTACACTCCCCACTACCCAAGGTAGCTAGTTTTTCTACCCTCCTTCCAAAAAGGTATGAAGATGCATAGGGTATGCCACGTCCTTTCCATGTTTAGCTTCTCAAGGGAGGATGAGTCTATGCTCCTACTATAGGTGGTAAAGACTTTATGGGTATTTCATCTACTCACCGTGTTATGCCCCTTGTGTTTGGTAGATTAGAATGTTTTTCTAGAATTCTTGGGAATGTGTGAAACTAATAATTCTATTAATAAATTATTGAATAAATGATGTTAAACCATGGGTTTGGAGCTTACTGGGATGCAATGCTGAGGTAAGAAGTTGTGGAATTGGTTTGGTTATGCCTAGAGGGAATGAAACTTTGGTGTGATGCTAATAAAATTTAATGTAGAATTTTTAACATTTAATTTATGTTTAAAGAATTAATTAACAAAAAGTGAAACTTATAAAAAGAGAATGAGGTAATGTAATAAATCTCTTTAAATGGTTGTGTTAGGATAACTAGTCTTAGCAGCGGTAGCTATGAGTCCGAGAGACGTTAGCTGTAGTTGAATCTAAGACTAGGTTATGCCCATAGTGTGGTTGTGTGATACAATATATTCTTTACTATTTGTGTTTCTATATAATACTCCACCCCATCAGTTAGGGAAACTGACACCCTGGGGATTCTGAGCCCTAGGGGGTTTTCCCCAACATTCTGGTGGGAGGATGGATGGATAACTACCCCCTTTGTCCCCACTCTCTTATCTTGGTAGTTACTTGTGCTGGTAGGAAAAAAAATTAGTTTTCTCCATATATGTGTGTATAGGGAGGTAATGTCTTGTGGTTATTCACACACATATATTCTGGATATAGTTTTCTATAGACTAATATAGGTGTAACGTGTATAGGTTATGATGGCTTGGGGATCCTTACTCAGTGTATGAGCTGTAATGTCTTGTGGTATAATACCCGACATATGATAGACATTATGCGAGCTATGGTGGATTCTGGAAACTACTTGGTAACTTTGGTTATGTGGACATAGTGGTTGTGTTGTATGAGGTGCATATTGTGGTTCTTTACCAAGGTGTTTGTGGCAAGCCTTTTTGGAGAGAGATGCTTAGGACGTGCAATGTTGGGGCAAAGTGGAAAACTAGTGGGGAAGTGGTAGCGGGGTACCCTTGATATTTTTTATTATATCATATACTCTTTTATGTGATACTTGGTGAGAGTATCCATGGTGAGGCTGGGAACTTAGTATACCTATTTAGGTGACGAGTTAGTTTCAGTTATTGTTCATTATGATTTAGCATGCTTTCTTTACTTTTTCACGGGAGGCTATGGGGAGGATCCTAATGAGTATACTATTATACTCACCCTATGTATATATAAACTATTTTTCAATTCACTTGGAGTAGGTTGGAGATCAGGCTGGTTACTACTAGATTGGGGTTGCAGGAGCTGTTCTGGCTTTGTGGTCACTGCTGTTTTTACTTTCCTTTGGTACTTATAGTTTTTCATTTCAGTTGTAGTAGTTTTTCATGGCATTACATATGTGTACTTGGGATTTATTTTATATTGAAGTCTGGGATGGAGTTGGTTGGTGTCTATCTTATCTATCTATTTCACATATGTTCTCTTAGAGGGTAATGCCCCCCATTTGTGTGTTTATTATACCCTCAAGGCTAGTCACCAACCCGGGGCCTACTGGAGGAGGGACTTGTGGGTCACTATCTCCCTTCTCATATTTCCAGCCTAGGAGGGGTAAAATTTGTGGGGCGGGGGTCATGAAAGAGTGGTATCAGAGGTCTGGTTGAGGGATATGATGGAATTTGGTGTTTGGCATAGGTGAGGTTTCATGGGTTGGTAGGGAAATGATGTCAGTTAAGTTTACCAAGTGATGTAAACACCAGAGACCGGCTGAGACATAGGCATTTAGGCCCCCCTATGATATGATGCAAGGACCTTTAAGTTTAGAGTGGCTACTAAATGAGTTGATACTAGTTGTATGGTAGAGACCTAAGAAATGATCTTGCATCATTTATCTTTGTGCCTGTGGTTGAATGGGTAGAACTTAGGATAAGTTAACCTAAAATGAACAAAAGAAAACAATTAATTAATTAATGTCAAGTCTTCCATATTCCAAGTTTAGGAGTTATAACTGTTTGTTATTTTGTAGGTATGGCTCCAGGTTGACGTCCTCATCAGGTTTTCACAGAATATGTCCAGTAGGATATTCTAGAAGATTGCCATAGGGTAGAGGTTGATGAGGATGACACTTATAGGAGGACACTCCAAGAGTTTCAGCACCAGATTCTGTAGAAGTACGAGGGATCTGTTTCAGATGCAATCACATAAGATTGGTTAGAGGAGGTTGAGATAGCCTTCAGTTTGATCTGTGCTCGGAAGGAGCACTGAGTGTCTTTGGTTGTGACGATTCTATATGGGGTAGTGAGGAAATGGTGGTTCTTGTTCCTTGGGGATTGTGAAGAGTTGGCGATCTCATGGGAAGAGTTTTGAGACAAGTTCAGAGCCAAGTTTCTTTCTTTGACTGTGAAGGCTTCCAGTCGTGAGGAGATACTTACCCTTCGATAGGGGATCTCCAGTGTGTGAGAGTTTGAATCTGTTTCAAGAACCTTTTACGATATGATTCATACCTTTTTCTAGATGAGGAGGCCAGGGTGAGGCATTTTGAGGAGGCTTTGAATCTAGAGATCCAGTGCCAGGTCACCCCGTTTATGCTAAAGACATATCTTGAGGTGATAGAAAGGGAAGAGGTTTTCATGAAGACATTTTCTAGAACCAGATCATCACAATATTAGAGTTATCATGATTCCTCACGAAGTAGATATGTGGTCTGAGGTTCTTGGTTTTCAGGGAAAAAGAGTTTCCGTTTGGCCGGGGGTAGGTCCCAACCCTCTGCATCGCGTTTATCTAGGGGAAGCAGCTCTCATGCCTATGCCAAGGAATCATACACTTTTTTTCTTGTGGAGGCTGGGGTCATCAGTAGCGAGTGTGCCTAGAATTTCAGAGCAGTCATCATGCACCAGTAGTTCCACTCCAGGTTCCTCCATTGAGGCACTTTCATCTGAGGAAATAATAGTAGGTTTCACCAGCTTTGGATCATTAGAGAGCAGTTGGGGTAGGCATAGGACAACTCCATGATGCTCCCCATCCTTAGAGAGAAGAGTGTGGCCATGGTGGTGGTTTCCATTAGGGTTAGAGAGGCCATGAAGGAGGTCATGGTCATCTTTATGATTTAGAGTTTCCAATTTCAGTTCCCTTGGCATTGACTATGCCACAACACCTACCATTTTCCATGCTTTGGGACTTGTAGTAGAGAGTCTTCTAGTGACCTTAGCATTGACTACGCTAGTTGGAGGTCAAGATGACTTGTTTGAAGTATGTACAGACTGTGAGTCAGTGCTGGGGAAACACCTCTCTTGGAGATATTTCCTATATTTATGGATATAACCATATGATGTCATACTCGTCATGGATTGGTTGTATTCGGTACAGGATATCGTGGTTTACTTCAGGAGGCAGGTGGTGTTCTTCTATGCTGATGGAGAGACAACCATGTTTGTTGGTGAGAAAGACCCTCAGATGGGCTAGAGGCATGTTGTTTCCTTTTCATTCTTGATAGCTGAGCTGATTCTAAGTTATTCATAGGTTCAATAGTTTGCATTTCCTAGGGTCGTAGAAGAGTACCCTAATGAATTTCCAGAAGAGGTTGTAGCATTACCCCCTAGAAGAGAGATTGAGTTTGGGATTAAGAAACCACCAGGAGGATATTCTATCTCTATGTATCCATATAGGATGAACCCTTCTAAGTTACAGGAAATGCATATACATCTCAATATTCTATTACAGTGCAGTTTTTTTCGGATGAGTGTGTCATTGTGGGGTGCACCAGTTTTGTTTGTGAAGAAGGATAAAGGAAGTTTGTGGTTGGTATCAATTATCATTGCTTAAACAAAGTGATAGTGAAGGATCACTATCCTCTTCCACGGTTTGATGATTTATTCAATCAATTTAAGGGTGAAAGTTGGTTCTCAAATATCAACTTGCAGTCAGGGTATCATCAGATGCGTGTGAAGGATGAAGATATCCTGAAGAATGCTTTCCATTGTCATCATGGGAATTATGAGTTCATTGTAATGCCGTTCGATGTGAAGAATGATCCAGCTATGTTCATGGGATTGATGAATTCTGTGCTCCATGAGTTCCTAGATAAGTTCATGGTGGTTTTAATTTATGATATCCTTGTGTACTCCATGTCTTCGAAGGAGCATGCATAGAATCTTCACACCATTTTGGGAGTTCTTTATCAATAAAAACTATTTGGGAAGTTGTAAAAGTGTGAGTTTTGGGCTCGATAAGTTAGTTTCTTAGGGAATGTGGTGTCCCAATAGGGAGTAGATGTGGATCCATCGAAGATAGAAGGGGTTGTGTCTTGGGAAGCCCCCAAGATAGTGGCAGAGGTGTGAAGTTTACTTGGTCTCACACGATACTACATGAGGTTTATAGCTGGTTTCTCTCCGGTTGTGACTCCTCTGGAAACATTGAACATGAAGGATCAAGCATTCGTATGGACTGATCAATGTTAGATATCTTTTGAGTATTCGAATGAGAAGTTGGTCAGTGCTCCGATTCTTTATTTTCTAGCAGAGGGAGTTCAGTTTGATGTTTTCTATAATGCTTCAAATCTGGGGTTAGGCTGTGTTCTGATGCAATAGAGATTGATTGTTTTTTATGGGTCTTGATAGTTTCATCTCCATGAATGTAACTATTCTACCCATGATATTGAGTTAGTGACAATGGTGTTTGCTCTGAAGTTGTGGATACATTACCTCATTGGTGAGTGCTTTGTGGTTTTTACCGATCACAATAGCTCGAGGTATGTTTTCTCCCAGCATGACTTGAACTTTCGGCAACGTCAATGGATGGAGTTCTTATAGGAATACAACTTTGACATAACATATACACCTACAAAGGGTAAATTTATAACTGATGCGCTGAGTAGGAAGTCACATAGTGATGCAGTGCATGAATCTGATGATTCCTAAAGAGTGATGGAAGAACTTTCAACATTACATCTTGATATGGGAGAAGTTTGGGGTAGAGGTTGTCTTTTTTAGATGACCGTTTAGTCATCTCTAGTGCAGCAGATGGAAGAGTCCTAGTTGGGGGATCTATAGGTGGTGGTCTAGAGAGACCTAGTTGTTTGTGGTGAGGCCCTTGATGGTTGGTCTGAGGATGAACAACACTGAGTGTTGCATCAGGGAAGGATTTTTGTTACTTTGGTGATGCATGATACAGTTCTCATAGGGTTACATAGTTCACCTTTAGTGGTACATCCTGGCGTGACAAAGATTTACTGAGCCTTGAGGGTTCAATTTTGGTGTCCTGGGATGAAGCGTATAGTTGTGGAGTTTGTGTCTAGATGTATGGTCTGCTAGAAGGTGAAGGTCGAGCACCGTATCCCTGGTGGTTTTCTCCAGCTGTTATATCTTCCTCAGTAGAAGTTAGAGGAAATCTCAATGGACTTTGTTACTGGTTAACCTCGAGCTTAGGGAGTCCATGACGATATTTGGGTGGTATCAGATCATTTAACAAAATCATACCACTTCATAGAAATCAAAGAGTCGAGATCAGTGTAAGTTTTTTCGAGGCAATATCTGAAGGAGGTGGTGAGAATCCACGGAGTCCTGAGGACAATCATTTCTGATCGAGATCATCGTTTTATCTCTAGGGTGTGAAGAGGTCTCTAACATTCTTTTGGTTCTCAGATATGCCTTATCACTACTTTTCATCCATATACGGATGGTCATACAGATCAGAAAATCCAGACTCTTGAAGACATGTTGTGCTCTTGTGTCGTGGATTTTGGAGGTTTGTGGATGAGGCACTTAACCTTGGTGGAGTTTTCTTACAATAATAGTTTCCACTCCACCATTAGTATGACGTTGTTTGAAGCCTTGTATGGTCTACCTTTCCATTCTCTATTGTGCTGGACTGGGGTTGGAGAGTCAGCAATTCTTGGATTAGAACTAGTGCATAATATGACAGAGATGGTTCAGATGATTCGTGAGAGGATGAAAGCAGTGCAGGATCATCAAAAATCATATACCAATCAAAGGAGGATACCTTTGGATTTTGATGTTGGGAATCACGTGTTTCTGAAGGTGACTCCCCATCATGGACAATGAAGGTTTGGTCATGGGAGTAAGCTGTCTCCCTAGTTTGTTGGGACTTTCGAGGTGTTGGATCGTGTTGGAGCCATGGCATATCAAGTAGCACTTCCCTTGTAGATGATCCAGATACATGATGTTTTTCATGTGTCATAGCTCCTTTTCTATCTTCATGATGACTCTCACATCATCGATAGGTGTGAGATCGACGTTGACGATGATGCAACCTATGAGGAGCAACCTATAGAGATACAGGACCGCAAGAAGAAGGTGTTGCATGGGCCTGTTATCCCCTTAGTTTGTGTCTTATGGAGACACAATGGTGTGGAGGAGAGTACATGGGAACGTGAGTCACATATACGTGCTCAGTTCTTCGAGTTTTTTGATGTTTAAATCTTTTCATGCAACGTTGTTTACTTTGTAGTTGTAGACCTTTCATGTTTATGAGATGGCTTTATTTTGTTACTTTTTTTTGGATTGCTCTATTTTGAGAGGTATCTCGATGGGTTGTTGTTCAGAATCCTTTTCTATTTCCTTTTAGGTTGGTTTTGAATTCTCAAGGATGATAATGTGTTGAGTGGTATCTGATGTAATGGACCAGACCTCTCCCGTCCATTCCTTTTTTGAAATCTGGTGTCTGAGGTGTTCTAGGAGGTCAAGGTGACTTATCCCCAACACTTTTCCAAATTTCCAGTTCTCTGAATAGTGTTTCCATTTATGTGAATAGTTTCATCAGTGAGACAAATGTGAACAGTGTCATCAGTGACACAGATGTGAATAGTGTCATCGGTGAGACAAATGTGAATAGTGTCATTGGTGAGATAGATGTCAATAGTGTAATCAGTGAGAAATATGTGAACAGTTTCATCAGTGAGATAGATGTGAATAGTGTCATCACTGAGACAGATGTGAATAGTGTCATCAGTGAGACAGATGTGAACAGTTTCATCAGTGAGACAGATGTGAATAGTGTAATCAGTGAGACAAATGTGAATAGTTTTATCGGTGAGTCATTTGTACTGTCGGAATCAGTGAGTCATTTGTACTATTGGCGTCAGTGATTCATTTATACTGTTGGTGTTAGTGAGTCATTTGTACTGTCGACATCGGTGAGTCATTTGTACTATCATCATCAGCAAGTAATTTGTACTGTCGGCATCGGTGAGTCATTTGTATTTTTGGTGTCAATAGGTGTATAGTGTTTCTAGCCATCAGTAGGTGTATAGTGTTTCCAGCCATTGGTAGGTGTACAGTGTTTCCAGCTTCCTACAGTTTCATCCCTTTGATGTTTTCTTTGAAAAAAAAATGCATTTCAGGCCTTATTTTAAGGGATTTAAGTCTGATTGAAAGCCCATAACTCCTATATTATTTTTTTAAGGCTCGGGATGCCTTTACTTGGTCAAATCATGTGGTTTAATGCGATCCTCTTTTAATGGAAAATCCAGCGTATCTTAAACCATTAATCTGTTAAATCTTCTAAAGGGATGTGATATCTTCCTCCCTTGTTCTACCTTATTGTTCCCTAGTGTGAGACACTCAAACCTTTACTTCTTCCCATAGGAGCGGTGTGATTTAACCTTAGTCCTTGGATCGTTTCTCCTTGAATTTTCTTCCTGCCACATGCATAACCCCTATTGTAGTGCAAGAAACAAGTGTCGATCCATCATCGATAGAAGGTATGATTTAACTCCGTTTTTTTGTTTTTATGATCATTTTTCTCCTATTTCTCCTTTCCATGTTATGGAATATGATCTCTATGTTCCTAATGGAGTTTTCTTGGGTTTTAGTTGGTGCGGTCGTGCTGCGGCGTCCTCAGGTAGATGCAGTTGTTGCAGGGTAGGCAATTGTGATCCATTGTGTGGATCGTTCTCATATAAAGAACGTCAAGAAATTTTTGAGGTAGGAAATTAATTTCTTCTCTATTATTTTACATAAAACTTTAGAGTTAGAATTTTTTATCCCACTAGATCAATGGAATTAACGTAATAAATATTTAAACCGAATAAATAAATTGGTATCGATCAGATGTTATTGCCTCTTGTTTTCTAAGTAATGTGATATATATTCTTTCCTTGTTTAGAATGTCATTATTGAAGAAAATTGGTAAATAATGTAAATTGGGATTAATTGTAATTAGTTTTTCAAAGATAAAGAGGCATGTAAATGAATCTGGTTGTTGTTGTTGTAATTTGATGTTAATCAAACTGATGCAGTAATCATGTTTAATTATTTATGAGAGCTTACTGTTTAGGTTTCCCATAGTTGGAACCTAAAAATAATAAATCGATTAATTCTAGATATATTAAAGAACCAACTGTTCGATAAAAAGATAATTTCTAGTAGGGTTATGAGTTACCCTCTTTCTTGTAAGGCCGAGTACCTTATGCTTTTGAGCCATGAGTGCTCATTATGCTTGAAGGATGGATGCCTTGTTTAAGGGCCAAGAGCCCAGTTGATATGGTGTTTGTTTTTTGCTTCTTGTGTTGTGTTGTGAGCTTGGGTGGATGTTGTGATATATGGGGGAAGGTAGGCCCATTGGTTGTGGTAGCAGTTGATTCCTAGAGTGGCGAGATGCATCAGTTTATGCATGTGGGTTTCAGGGGGGACACCAGAGATGATGAAACAAATTAGATGCGAATGTTGGATGCTTGCTGAATCTCATTGGTTGTTTATCTGCTTTACTTTCTCCACTGCCCAATGTAGGTAGTTTTACTACCCTACTTCCAAAAAGATACGATGATGTGTGGGGTATGCCACGTGATTTCTGTGTTTAGATTATCAAGGGAGGATGGGTCTACACTCCTTCTATAGGTGGAAAAAACTTGATGGGTAGTCCACCTACTCACCGTGTTGATCCCCTTGTGTTTGATAGCTTAAAATATTTTTCTAGAATGCTTGGGAATATGGGAAAGTAATAATAGTGTTAATAAATTATTGAATAAATGATGTTAACCCATGGGTTTGGAGCTTGCTAGGATGCAATGCTGAGGTAGTATTTCTGAGAAGTTGTGGACTTGGTTTGGTTATTCCTAGAGGGCATGAAACTTTGGTGTGATTCTAATGAAATATAATGTGGAATTGTTAATGGTTAATTAATGTTTAAATAATTAATTAACATAAAGTGAAACTGATAAAAAGGGAATGATGTAATTTTATAAATATCTTTAAATGGTTGTGTGCTTATAGGATACCTAGTCTTAGTAGTGGCATCCGTGATTCTGAGAGATGTTAACTGCTGTTGAGTATAAGACTAGGTTATTCCCATAGTGTGGTTGTGAGATATAGTATATTCTATAATTTTTGTGTTTCTATATGCTACTCCACCCTGTCAGTTAGGGTAACTGACACCCTGGGGATTCTGAGCCCTAGGGGGTGTTTTCCCCAACATTCTAGTGGGAGGATGGATGACTAACTACCCCCTTTGGCCCCTCTCTTCTCTTTTTAGTTACTTTTACTGGTAGGAACAATGGTTAGTTTTCACCATATATGTGTGTTGAGGGAAGTAATGGATTGTGGTTATTCACACACATATATTTTGGATATATTTTCCTATGGAATTCTATAGGTGGAACCTTTATAGGCTATGATGGCTTGAGGATACTTGGTGAATGAGATGTAATGGCTTGTGGCATAGTACCCGACGTATGATACACATTATGCAAGCTTTGGTGGATCCCAGAAACTACCTGGTTACTTTGGTTACGTGGATTTAGTGGTTATGTTTCATGAGGTGAATATTGTGGTGCTTCACCCAGGTGTCTGAGGGCAATCCTTTTTGGAGAGAGATTCTTAGGACACATGACATTGGGGCAAAGTGGAAAACCAATGGGGAAGTGGTAGCGGGGTACCCTTGATATTCTTTATTATATTATATAATCTTATATGAGATAATTGGTGAAAGTATCCATGGTGAGGTTGGGAACTTAGTATACCTATTTAGGTAATGAGTTAGTTTCACTTGTTTTTCTTTGTTCTTTATCATGATTTCTTTACTTTTGCACAAGAGGCTTCAGGTATGATCCTTCTGAGTATACTGTTATAATCACCCTATGTATATATAAATTTTTTTAGGTCACTTGGAGTAGGTTGGATATCAGGATGGTTATTACTAGCTTGGGGTTGTATGAGATCTTCAGGCTTCATGGTCACTGCTATTTTTACTTTCCTTTGGTACTTGTTGTTTTCCGTTTCTATTGTAGTAGTTTTGCATGACATTACATATGTGTACTTGGGTTTTCTTTTATATTTAAGTCTGAGTTGGAGTTGGTTGGTGTCTGTATTATCTCTATATTTTTCATGTGTTCTCTTAGAGGTTAATTCTTCCCATTTGTGTGTTTACTATACCCTCAGTGCTAGATTCCAACCCAGGGCCTACTAGAGGTGGGACTTGGTGGTCACTATCTCCCTTCTCACATTGCCGGCCCAGAAGGGGTACACTTTTTTGGGAGGGGGTCATGAAATTTTTTTAATAACTAAATTATGATTTTATAATATTAATATTGTATATAAATAATTCAGAACATGTATGTTATAATTTACTTCATGATAAGTATAAAAATTATTGTCAATGCCGATGCAGTGCCTGCGCAGCATTGACAATGTAAAATTTGGTTCCTTATAAATAATAATTGAGTGCTAAAAATTATTTGAAAGACTTTTTTATTAATTATTAAGTATAATTGATGTTTTTTTCTATTAATTTTAAATTTTAGAGTTATATTACAATAATCTTATCCAAATGCATGCGCAATACTTGCACAGGACAAGAAAAGACAAAATAACAAATTTAAGAAGTTTTTTTGACATTTATATGAGTAAATATATATAATGAATGAATATAAAACTTTATTTTTAATATAATTAATTTATTTTTATGATAGTATTTTATTTTTAATTTTTATATATGAAATAATTAACATTAATGCTTGTACAGTGCTGATGCAGTGCTTGTGCAAGAATAAGAAAAATAAATAAAATGTTTTTGATTAAAATTATAAAAATTATTAATCAACTCATATTTTGGATAAATATTTTTCTATAAGTAAGTTTCAAACATCATCTCTTTTTTATTTGACTTGGGGCCATTTTGGACCCAAAATAATCACATTAAGATCTTTATAATATTTTATTTAAAAGTAATTCAAGGTGTTTACACTATAAACTTTAGTTTGTATAACATTTTTATTTGTGGTTTTCCAAAAGTGGTTTCTGAAAATAAATATTTTTTGGAAATATAATAAAATTATCTTTTTTATAGAATTTTATTTTTATTTTTTATGTAATAAATAAATACAATAATATATTGAACAATAATGATACAGTAATTATTTAATTAATGAATAAATCAAATTAATGATATTAAAAATAATAAAATAAATATAATTTGATATTTTTAAGCTTATTAAAGAATTATATAGTTTAATATGATAAGTCTAAGATATAATAAAAAAAATTTATTCAAATTTGAATCCTTGTTTTGATGTTTTTAAAGTCAAAAGTTATGAATAGTGTTTAATTTGAAAAAATCATTTTTCATGAATATAATATTTAATTAAAGAATTGAAAAACTAAAAAATTATTGAACAAGGACAGACATAAAAATATTTAGTCAAAAATGTGATTTCCTATGCTTTTTATCCCTTTTGAAATTCATTAAACCAATATTAGACTTAATATACTTTAATATTATAAGTAATTCCTAAATTACCCCTTACCTCAATTATAAAAGAAGACTCAATCCTTCACAAATTTTCATCACCTTAAACCTTCTTTCTCGACTATCCTTTAAAAAATTATCTTTTCCATAAACACATTAGAAAGGTCTTATTTGAGGTAGAACACCTTATTTTGTGGTCTTAATGTGTTAATCAATGTGATTTTTCGAAGAAGAGGAAGATAAAGAAACGTATGTGATGAGTCAGACTCAAGGTAAGGGAATTGTTTTTAAAGTATTATCTTTTATTATAGAATATTATATTATCATGTAAAATATTTTATTTTCATTCATAATTATAGATATGTTCATCATCTATAATTATTAGTGATGCATCATGAACTTTTATGAAATCATCTATTTTAATGTTTATGTCTTCTTAAATGTAATTATTTCACCTTGAAAGGGTATATTTCTCCAAAATATATTGAGTTTTAAGAAAATTCATATTTATTCATGTTTATAAGTATTAAAATTATTTTATTCTATGAAAATAATTTATGTAATATTATGAAATGTTTTTAGTGGGCTATGAATGAGAAAGGAAGGTAGTCTAAAATGTTTTCTTAAAATTAGGAATTAGAGTATCTTATGAGATGATAAGGTGTAGGGAGTGAACCCATAAAATTAAGGGGGATATTTATTACAAGTGATACTCTTAGTGGCCAGATGGTTCTCATAAGACATGTTAAGTATCATTTAAATCTATAAAAGAGTTATTGTTTTTAAATGATTTTAAGGAGAAATCCAAGTGTTTTTCAAAGATGATTTTAAAATGGGTTTTAAAAATGAGAAGTATTTTAAAGGTTTTGAGAAGTGTTTTCTTATGAATTTTTATGAAAACCAAGTTTATAAATTATATTAAATGTTTTGTATATGATATTAAATGTTTTTCTAAAGTATTTTTCAAAGTATTTAAAAATGATTTTATCATTGTATTTAAAACCCCTTAATGGAAAAAATAATTGCTCACCTTATGTTTTAAAATTTATATTCCATAGGTTTAATATAAATTATCTCAATGGATTTTCTTCACTTATGTAGTTAGTGCTCCCAAAGTGTTTTAGTTGTTTTATTATATTTTTATTTTGATAATTTGTAATGAAATTGCCTATCCTTCAAAATCCAGATCAGAAAGGGTCCTCGATTGTATAATGTACTATGTATTTTTCAGTTATCTTTTATAAAAAAAAATACATAACATGTTTTACTATTGAATCTAGAAGTGTAGGTTCAGGGATTTACATGATCTTTTGGAATTCAAAAGATATAAACATGAAACTATGACACTAAGATATGACACTTCAAGGCTAAAATCCTTCCATTATTTTCACGAGCACAAAGATGATCCTTTAGAGGATCAAGAAACTAAACAACCATTGAAGAAATCAAAGGGTATGAGTAATCCATATAAAATCATATTAGATTTTTCCACATATTTATTTTTCTAAAAAAGAATTCCTTCATTCATCTGATCCACTTGAAAATAAAGACACAATTTTGTTTTACCTAGATATTTAATATCAATTTCTATAATAATATAATTTTTTATTATATAAATTTCATTTAAATTCCCAATTATATTAATTCTATAAACATATATCATGATTATGAAAAAACCAACAAACATTTTCTTAATGAAAACATATAGACAAATAAGATCATTTTTATATATTTACTATTTTAAATACATGATTAAATGATGATATCACATTCAATAATATTATTTAAGACATTATAAATATATTTTCAACTTAATAAAATACAAATCTAGTCAATTTGATTTATGAATCAGATATTTTAAATATGTTAAGTCCTTATGTTGTAGTTAAACTAATAAAAAATATTAAAGTAACAAAACCCATGATAGGAGAATAAATTTCACTATAATTAATCACTGGTGTCACGACCCGTCCTCGGGGCCCGTGCCGTGACTACCCCAAGCCCACCTTCCATAGGCCAGGGGCTGGCGACTAGCACCAAGGCGTAAATCCCGGTAAAAAGGTAAGGCATTGCCTTTGTAAAGTAAACAAACACCACAGAGAAAGCAAGTAGAAGAAGCAACCACTAAGTAAAAACTGAGTACAACAGTAGGTGCGGAAAAGTAAGTGGGCTAGAATACAAACCCAAACTGAAAGTAAAGTACAACTCGAAAGGGAAAAACAGCAACTGAAAAGTAAAGCCGCAACGCCGAGCTGTCCACTGGGAATCCCACCTGAAGGGTGGGTACAGATAGCCTCCACTGCTCCTCGGGACCAGCCGACCACTCCGAGTACGTCCCGCCTAGTGGTCCACCTCCAGGTACTGTCCTGCTCCGCATGCCTCAACCACGATCAGCACTGTCCGTCATCTGCAACCAAAAAAACGTAGTGCGGGCATAGCCCGTGCAGGGGTGAGTATAAGCTACTCAGTAGGGACCCCGAGACCCCCGAAGGTCTCCCAGTATCCACAAAGGAAAAATCAACAAAGGAAAGATACAATCACAAAGTAACATCTGACACTGCTTAGGTATATGCCCATACATATACCTAAGTCATCAATTCTCGCTCGACTCTAACATCCGTGATCAAGTAAAACCCAGTCCACACAGGAAAGCAAAACGTAAATCCACACAGGATAGCTCAACACAATCCACAAAGGAAAGCAAAACAGGATTTCAGCTCACACAGGTATACTTCTTTGAATGACGATAAAGATGACCAAATATATCCACTGATTCATCTAAGCCGTCGGACCCACAAAGGATCAATAGGTACTAACCCCCGCAATGACCCACAAAGGATCTGACCCACACAGGATCGATAGGTAACTAACCCCCGCAATGTCCCACAAAGGATCTGACCCACACATGATCGATAGGTAACTAACCCCCGCAAAGACCCACATAGGATCAGACCCACACAGGATCTGTAGGCGCTGGCCCACATAGGACCACTGAGTGCTGACCCACACAGTATCGGAACCACACATGATCGGTAGCACTGAACCACAAAGGATTGCTGAGTGTTGTAGTCGTCGCCGTCGAATCCACTGAGGATCTCTGCACAGTCGTCGCCGTCAGAGTAGCAGTCGCAGCCAGCTCTAGGGTTCCCGCACATAGCAAGATCGTTCGGGAGGATCCGCTCCATGAGCTGAGAGGCTGATACATCAACTGACACATAGTCCGGAGTTGATGTATCCAAAATTTCCGTATTGCCAACATGAACTCAACGCCGCAGACGGCACGTCAATCGGACACCCGGTCTGAGAGTTATTGGCTTTTTCGTCCCAGGGGCCCGATTGGTTTTTAAGGAAAAACCAACCCGACCATACTCCACCTGCATCCAAACCTCGGGTGGAGTATTCTAAAAGATCCGTCTCACTTAGAGGAATTCAACAAAGTTGACAACACGTCAATCGGACGTCCGAAGCTCAAGATATGAGCGTTTCTTCTCCGAGGGCCCGGTTGGTTTCGTGTACGAACCAACCCGGCCGAACCCAAAGTATTCCTAAACCTTGGGTGTGATATACCGAAATGACCGTCTCGATCCAAGGATCGCATCGCCGCTGACTTCGCGTCGTTCAGAGTCCCGTAGATCAAGTTATGAGCAAAAGACCGAAAAGGTCCGGAAACGGGGGGTCTGGGCCCGGACCGACCCGGCCCAACCCCCCTAGGTCGGCCCGAACCGGGTCGACCCGACCCAGGTCTGGGTCTAACCCGGATGGCGTGGCCCGGCCTGGCCAGGGTGGCCCGGCCTGGCCTGGGCGCGACCCGACCCGGCCGGTGCGGGCGCGGGCGCGGCCGCCGGGGTCGGCTCGGCCGGTTACGGCCGAGCGGCGCGTGGGGCGAGCTGTCCCCGCGTGAGAACACCGCGGCCCTGCGTGGGGCCACACTTGGTCAGCGGACGTGGCAGGGCCGCGTCCCGTGTCTCGCCGGACCCGCGCGGGCGCGGGTCTGTCGGCCGCCGCCTCCGCGGCTTTGTCCGGCGGCGCGCCGGGGCGCCGCCGCCTCCGGCCGCTGGTGGAGTCCGCGGGCCACCGGAGTTGCTCCGGTGGTCCGATTTCATTTCCGTCTGTGCTGTAGCTCATCCCGGGTCCCGTTCTTCACTGCGGAATCAACAAATCATCTCTGCGGCCTGTTTTGTCGTCGTCCTCCATTCCACACACCAAGAACAAAAGGGCGGTGGGTTCGGGTTTGTTCGTTGGTCCGTACCCACCGCGTTAGTGGCTTGAAACAACACCAAATTCCCAGCAATTGATAAACCTCGACCCGCAATAATAATCCGCGGACCAAATTGTTAATTGGTTGGTCCACGTTCTTGCCTTGGAGGAAAACAAACATGGTATTAATATTTTCAAAACGACCCCTACCTTGTAGTTGTCGTCGGATGAGAGTTTTTCGCAGAATTGACCGTCGCGGAAGAAGAGGATCGTCGCGTCGCGGAAGGGCGTCGCGTCGTCGCGGAAGGGCGTCGCGTTGTTGATCTCCAAGGTTTAAAGAAAACACACGTATTTAATTATAACAATTAAATCCATGTTGATGTTATAAACCACAAAGAATTAAAAAGACTGCAATCCCCTACCTCAAGATGCCGATCGAAGATTGTCGCGGGGATGGATCATCACGGAAGAAGCGTCGGCATCGCGTCGCGTTGATCTCTGGAGGTCTGGCGTTCTTCGTCGCCCTTCTTCGGAGGCCGGCGTTCTTCGTGTTCTTCGCGAAGGAGGATGAAGGACTTAAGGTTTCTGTCAAATCCTCTCAACGAAAAATCCTCAAGAAGACAAGCGTTGGTCTTATTTTATTAACATGCCAACAAAATAAAAAAAAACTAAGTAACGGCCCATTAATTCATAGAATTAATTTCAACGAATAAACCACCCAATTAATAGGAGCGTTTAAGAGTTTAGAAAACGCATCAGTTGACTTTCATTAAAAAGGGTTTTCGCGGGTGCGTTACTTAGTGGAAAAGAAACGGTGGGGCTCGTGCGGGACCCACATCACAAATATCCTACCAAGAGGGTAGGATATTTTGAATTCCACCCTATCCTCTTTAACTCAGCTTAAGCAGCTTTAAGTGGCTTTTAAGTGGCTTTAAGTGAAATAAAAATAAAGTTGTCGCACCACTTTATTTTATTTCTTAACTTAACCCCAAAAATTTAAAAACCATACCCGAGCAAACGCAACTCCGGAAGAGGCATTTCTAAGAAAATACCGGCGTTGCCATTCCATCGGTGCCCTTGGAATTTGATTCCGAGTACTGGTTCAAAAGTTAGAAAAATCCGCTCGTTCGTTCACTGAAAGTACCCGAGCCAAACTTCAGAAAATGATTCCGGGCACACCGGGCCTCAGAATCAGGTGCCGTCAGAAACTGCGTTCTTGTAAAATTCCAAAGAAAATTAAGAAAAAAATTTCCTTGAAATTTACAGGTCTTTACATCACTCCAACCTTAGGGATTTACGTCCCCGTAAAGATACATCATAAACTAGGGAAACAAATGTGGGTACTGAGCACGCATTTGAGCCTCCCGCTCCCAAGTGCTCTCCTGGAGGTTCCCGTGCTGCCATCTGATTCGCACAAGAGGAATAGACCGCCCACGTAGGACCCGCTCTTGTCGATCCTTGATCTCTACTGGGACCTCCGTAAAAGTTGCCCCATCATCAACGTATAGCTCCCCATGGTCAATGATGTGCGTCGGGTCGTGCTCGTATCTCCTCAGCTGGGATACGTGGAAGACGCCGTGCACCCGGCGCAACTGAGGTGGTAGAGCTAGGCAATAAGCCACCTTGCCAATCCTGCTGAGGACCTGGAAGGGTCCGATGAAGCGTGGAGACAACTTGCCGCCTCGGCCAAATCTCCGTAATCCACGTCGAGGTGAGACACACAAGAAGACGTGGTCACCATCCTCGAACTCTAGTGGCCTCCACCTCCTGTCATCATAAGACTTCTTCCGGCTCTGAGCTGTCATCATCCGCTCCTGGATGACCTGGACCTTCTCTGTCGTGGCCCGGACCATCTCTGGTCCCACAAGTCCTGACTCCCCAGGGTCTTTCCAGCACAAAGGAGATCTGCAAGGTCTGCTGTACAACGCCTCATATGGTGCCATCCCGATGGTGGAGTGGTAGATGTTGTTGTACGCAAACTCCACCAAGGGTAGGTGGTCCTCCCAGCTGTGACCAAAGTCGAGGAAACATGCGCGGAGCATGTCCTCGAGAGTCTGAATGGTCCTCTCCATCTGACCTTCCGTCTGAGGGTGAAAGGCGGAGCTCAGACGTAGCTGCATCCCGAACGCCTCCTGCAGCCCCTTCCAAAGCCGGGAAGTAAAGCGAGCATCTCGATCGGAGACGATAGATGATGGCACACCATGAAGCCGTACAATCTCTTGAACTTAGAGATGTCCCAAGATCTCCACTGAGCCCTACTCTCTAATGGGTAAGAAGTGAGCCGACTTGGTGAGTCGGTCGACAATCACCCAGATGGAGTCGTGACCTCTGGAAGTGCATGGAAGTCCAGTCATGAAGTCCATAGATATCCCGTCCCACTTCCACTCTGGGACCTCTAAGGGCTGTACCAAGCATGCTGGTACCTGATGCTCTGCCTTCACCTGCTGGCAGGTGAGGCATCGAGAAACTAACTCTACCACAACCTTCTTCATGCCCGACCACCAGTGCTGTCGTCTGAGGTACTAGTACATCTTCGCCACTCCAAGATGTATCGCCAAAGGAGAATTGTGAAACTCTCTCAGCACCTCCTCTCGTAAAGCGACTGGTACTAAGGTACGTCCTCTGAAAAGGATGTTGTGCTCTGCTCCAAAGGAGAAGCCATCAGGTGCCTGTCCTGAAGATATCTGTGCATGCCGCGTCTCACAGTCAGCATCCCCACGCTGTGCCTCTCTGACCCGCTGTAGTAGTGGAGGAGAGACTGTGAGTGACTGAAGGAAGGCTGCTCCATCTCTATCCACGAAGGATATCTGCAAAGCGGCTAGCTACTCTGTCGCCTCCTCGAGTAGCTGAATGCCCGTCCTCCTGCTGAGAGCATTGACTACTACATTCCCCTTCCCAGGAGTATAGAATATCTCAAAGTCATAGTCCTGGAGGAACTCGAGCCATCGCCGCTGTCTCAGGTTTAGGTCCTTCTGAGAGAAGATTCACCTGAGACTCTGATGGTCAGAAAAGACTGTAAAGCGCTCGCCCATCAGATAGTGTCGCCATGTCTTCAGAGCGAAGACCACTGCTGCTAACTCCAGGTCATGGGTAGCGTAGTTATGCTCATGCGGCTTCAACTGACGTGATCCATAGGCGATCACCACCCGCTCCTGCATCAGGACACATCCGAGTCCGATCCCTGATGCATCGCAGTAGATTACGTACCCTACTCTCTCCTCAGGCAACCTCAAGATAGGGGCATTGGTCAATCTCTGTCTCAGCTCCTGGAAGCTCTGCTGACATATGTCTGACCACACAAAGGGTTACCCCTTCTTCGTCAAATCTGAGAGTGGCACCGCAACTCTGAAGAAGTCCGGCACAAATCTCCGATAGTATCCAGCTAGTCCCAAGAAACTCCGCACCTCCGTCACGCTCCTGGGTGGCTCCCAAGCTCGTACTGCCTCAATCTTCGCAGGATCCACTGCAAATCCTGCCTCAGAGATGACGTGTCCCAAGAAGTGGACCTCACGTATCCAGAACTGACACTTTGAGAGCTTTCTATAAAGCTGGTGCTCTCGGAGTGTGTCTAGTACAACCCGTAAGTGGTAGGTGTGCTCCTCCTCAGTCGTCGAGTAAATCAAAATATCTTCGATGAAGACCATGACAAATCGATCAAAGTATGGCTGAAAGATCCTGTTCATGAGTCCCATGAACACTGCGGGAGCATTGGTTACGCCGAATGGCATAACCAAGAACTCATAGTGGCCATACCGACATCTGAAGGCCGTCTTCTGCACGTCCTCGTCCCGAACTCTGAGTTGATGATAGCCTGACCTGAGGTCTATCTTCGAGAACCACCGTGCTCCCTTGAGCTGATCGAAGAGGTCATAAATCCTCGGTAGCGGATACTTGTTCCTCACCGTCACCTGGTTCAGGCGACGATAGTCGATACAAAGTTTCAAACTCTCGTCCGCCTTCTTGGCGAACAATATCGGGGAAGCCCAGGGTGAAACACTGGGTCAGATGAATCCCTTGCCCTGCAAGTCCTCCAACTATACCCGTAGCTCTCGAAGCTCAGCGGGGGCCATCCAATACTATGAAGTCGATATCGGGGCTATCCCGCGGTACATGTCAATATAAAAGTCTACCTCTCTGCGAGGGGGTAGCCCTGGAACATCGTCGGGAAAGACGTCCGCATACTGATCCACCACTACAGGAAAACTAGGACTCTGCACGTCAACTGCTCCTAGGATAAGGCTAGCCAACTGATGAGTGATGGGCTGTCCTCTCCTCTGCGGAAGTCCATCCTGTGCTGCGAAGGCTCCCTTCTCGCCGGTGAAGGTGAACCTGCTCCCGTCGGTGCGTACACATCGCACCTTGCGCCTAATATTGTCGATCTGAGCATGACCTGTAGATAACCAATCCATGCCCAAGATGACGTCGTAAGGCCTCGACGCTGCTACAAGAAGATCCCAGCTGAAGCTCTCGCCTCCTAGAGTAAGCTCATACTGCCGGAACCAGTGCGTAATCGTTGAGTCTGCTCCCGTAGGAGTCTCTAGCCATAAGGATCGAGCCAACAGCTCTGTCGGAATCTCTGAGCTCCAAACAAGGGCAGCGACTATGAAAGAGTGACTCGCTCCTGTGTCTATAAGAACTGTAGCAAGGGTGGAATAGACACAGATCGTACCTCGAATCATCTTGGGTGCACCGTTGTTGTAGGCCTCTGCTACCTGGAGCTATGCCTGTCTCTGCCCACCAGCTCCCTGTGGCCGGGGTGGACCTCCTGGTGGTGGTGGTGGTAGAGCCTCAAAGCGTCGCCCACCACCTGCTGCTTGGCCATCTCCTCTGCCTCGTCCACCTCCTCCCTGCGGACCGCCACGATCGACCCTCTACCTCTTCCTGGGTGGCCCCTCAACTATCTACTGCTCCTCGGCACGGTGGGTCGGGCAGTCACGAGCCATGTGGCCCTGCCTGCCGCATGTGTAACACTACCTGCCTCTCGAAGGACTGGCTCCATGCTGTGTTCCCCGCACTGCTGAGCCAGTGTCCTGAGGTCGTCTGTGTGAGGGTCTGGTCTACTTGGACCCATGCGTCATCCGTTGGATGCCTACTGCGGAAGACTCTACTACCTGCCGCCCTGCAGTAGGTCTCACTGCTGATGAAGGCTCAGCAAGGAAGCTCTCGATCAAAAGGGCTCGCTCCAGTACTCCTGCCTGAGTCGGAATGCTGAGGGAGATCAGCGATGCCCTGATCTCATATCTCAATCCCTGCTCAAAGGTCCGGGCCCGGAATAATGGGTCCCGTACCATGTCGGTCGAGTAGCGTGAGAGATCGGTAAATCTAGCCGAGTACTGGGTGACCGTCAAGCTGCCCTGCCGCAGCTGAAGAAGCTCCTGGATGCGCACCGCACGGAGGGTGGCCGGGACGAACTCTAAGCGGAAGATACCCTCAAATTCTGTCCAGAGGAGAGATGCCTCATTGTGCACCTGGAGCATCAAGCTCCACCATCGGCCCGCTGCTACGTGTAGTAGGCTCGCTGCGAGGATCACTATGAGGTCTGCTGGTGTCCTCACTAGCCTGAAAACTTGAACAACTGCCTCCAGCCAGTCCTCGACTTCCTGGGGGTCCGTCTCCCCGCAGAACCTGGGCGGTCGCTAGCGCTGGAACTCATGCAGTGCACTAAGGCGACGTGCATCGTCAGTGGCTGGGGCTGGAAGCATCGGTGGCTCGGCAGGTAGAGGTACCGCCGGTGCCTCAGATGTCAAAGGGCCCTGTACCGAGGCCTCGTCGCTCGGCGGGCTGTCTTCACATATAACTCTTGGAACCCTAGATGGATGCCATCGTGGGGCCATCCTGAAAAGAAACAGGTGCGCCACGGTCAGAACAGTATACCTGGTGAGCTGACATAAAGTAATCACACAGAAAACTTGAAACACACATGCAATCAATGTTTTCGTGCATTAAGTCAGAAATCAGAAGTCAGGGTCCTGGTGTACGGATACGTCGACCGCCACACCAACACTGGGATCCCTGGACTGATAACCACACTCAATACGCTTAACACTATTGCTTCACATAGAAGAAAGATCAGAGTCTGCGGTAGAACCGAACTCCTCTGATACCAATTTGTCACGACCCGTCCTCAGGGCCCGTGCCGTGACTACCCCAAGCCCGCCTTCCATAGGCCAGGGGCTGGCGACTAGAACCAAGGCGTAAATCCCGGTAAAAAGGGAAGGCATTGCCTTTGTAAAGTAAACAACCACCACAGAGCAAGCAAACAGAAGAAGCAACCACTAAGTAAAAACTGAGTACAACAGTAGGTGCGAAAAAGTAAGTGGGCCAGAATATAAACCCAAACTGAAAGTAAAGTACAACTCGAAAGGGAAAAACAGCAACTAAAAAGTAAAGCCGCGACGCCGAGCTGTCCACTGGGAATCCCACCTAAAGGGGGGGTAAAGATAGCCTCCACTGCTCCTCGGGTCCAGCTGACCGCTCTAAGTACGTCCCGCCCAGTGGTCCACCTCCAGGTACCGTCTTGCTCCACACTCCTCAACCACGATCAGCGCTGTCCGTCGTCTGCAACCAACACAACGTAGTGCGGGCATAGCCCATTCAGGGGTGAGTATAAGCTACTCAGTAGGGACCCCGAGACCCCCGAAGGTCTCCCAGTATCCACAAAGTAAAAATCCACAAAGGAAAGATACAATCACGAAGTAAAATCCGACACTGCTTAGGTATATGCCCATACATATACCTAAGTCATCAATTCTCGCTTGGCTCTAACATCCGAGCTCACGTACAACCCAGTCCACACAGGAAAGCAAAACGTAAATCCACACAGGATAGCTCAACACAATCCACAAAGGAAAGAAAAACAGAATTTCAGCTCACACAGGTATACTTCTTTGAATGACGATAAAGATGACCAGATATATCCACTGATTCATCTAAGCCATCGGACCCACAAAGGATTTATATGTACTAACCCCTGCAATGACCCACAAAGGATCTGACCCACACAGGATCGATAGGTAACTAACCCCCGCAATGACCCACAAAGGATCTGACCCACACAGGATCGATAGGTAACTAACCCCCGCAAAGACCCAAACAGGATCAGACCCACACAGGATCTGTAGGCGCTGGCCCACACAGGACTGCTGAGCGCTGACCCACACAGGATCAGACCCACACAGGATCGGTAGAACTGACCCACAAAGGATCGCTGAGTGCTGTAGTCATCGCCGTCAAATCCACTGAGGAGCTCTGCACAGTCGTCGTCGTCACAGTAGCAGTCGCAGCCAGCTCTAGGGTTCCCGCACACAGTAAGCTCGTTCGGGAGGGTCCGCTCCATGATCCGAGAGGCTGATACATCAACTGACACATAGTCCAGAGTTTATGTATCCAAAAGTTCCGTATCGCCAACAGGAACTCAACGTCGCAGACGGCGCGTCAATCGGACGCCCGGTCTGAGAGTTATTGGCTTTTTTGTCCCAGGGGCCTGGTTGGTTTTTAAGGAAAAACCAACCCGACCGTACTCCACCTACGTCCAAACCTCGGGTGGAGTATTCACAAATATCTGTCTCACTTAGAGTAATTCAACAAAGTCGACGACACGTCAATCAGATGTCCGAATCTCAAGATATGAGCGTTTCCGCTCCGAGGGCCCGGTTGGTTTCGTGTACGAACCAACCCGGCCGAACCCAAAGTATTCCTAAACCTTGGGTGTGATACACCAAAACTACCGTCTCGATTCAAGGATTGCATCGCTGCTGACGGCGCGTTGTTCGGAGGCCTGTAGCTCAAGTTATGAGCAAAAGACCGAAAAGGTCCGGAAACGGGGGGTCTGGGCCCGGACCGACCCGGCCCAACCCCCCTGGGTCGGCCCGAACTGGGTTGACCCGACCCGGGTCCGGGTCCGACCTGGCCGGCGTGGGCGCGGCCCGACGGCTGGGGTCGGCTTGGCCGGTTACGGCCGAGCGGCGCGGGGGGCGAGCTACCCCCACGTGAGAACACCAAGGCCCCACGTGGGGCCGCCCTTGGTCAGCGGACGCGGCAAGGCCGCGTCCCGTGTCTCGCCGGACCCGCGCGGTCGCGGGTCTGTCGGCCGCCGCCGCCGCCGCCGCCTCCGG
Organism: Viscum album; assembly: GCA_963277665.1. Classification (NCBI taxonomy): domain Eukaryota; kingdom Viridiplantae; phylum Streptophyta; class Magnoliopsida; order Santalales; family Viscaceae; genus Viscum; species Viscum album. Next base: position 47,452,909 of record OY728138.1, on the reverse strand, counting down.
TGCCGCCGGTGGAGTCCACGGGCCACCGGAGTTGCTCCGGTGGTCCGATTTCATTTCCGTCTGCGCCGTAGCTCATCCCGGGTCCCGTTCTTCACTGCGGAATCAACAAATCGTCTCTGCGGCCCGTTTTGTCATCGTCAGCCGTTCCACACACCAAGAACAAAAGGGCGGTGGGTTCGGGATTGTTCGTTGGTCCATACCCACCGCGTTAGTGGTTTGAAACAACACCAAATTCCCAGCAATTGATAAACCTCGACCCGCAATAATAATCCGCCGACAAACTTGTTAATTGGTTGGTCTGCGTTCTTTCCTTGGAGGAAAAAAAACATGGTATTAATATTTTCAAAACGACCCCTACCTCGTAGCTGTCGTCGGACGAGAGTTCTTCGCGGAATTGACCATCGCGGAAGAAGAGGATCATCGCGTCGCAGAAGGGCGTCGCGTCGTTGCGGAAGGGCATCGCGTCGTCGATCTCCGAGGTTTAAAGAAAACACACAGATTTAATTATAACAATTAAATCCATGTTGATGTTATAAACCACAAAGAATTAAAAAGACCACAATCCCCTACCTCAAGATGCCGATCAAAGATTGTCGTGGGGATGGATCGTCACAGAAGAAGCGTCGGCGTCGCGTCACGTCGATCTCCAGGGGTCTGGCGTTATTCTTCGCCCTTCGTCGGAGGACGGCGTTCTTCGCGTTCTTCGCGTTCTTCGCATTCTTCGAATTCTTCTCAAAGGAGGATGAAGGAATTAAGGTTTCTGTCAAATACTCTCAACGAAAAATCCTCAAGAAGACAAGCGTTGGTCTTATTTTATTAACATGCCAACAAAATAAAAATAGACTAAGTAACGACCCATTAATTCATAGAATTAATTTCAACGAATAAACCGCCCAATTAATAGGAGCGTTTAAGAGGTTAGAAAACGCGTCAGTTGACTTTCATTAAAAAGGGTTTTCGCGGGTGCGTTACTTAGTGGAAAAGAAACGGTGGGGCTCGTGCGGGCCCCACATCACAAATATCCTACCAAGAGGGTAGGATATTTTAAATTCCACCCTATCCGATTTAACTCAGCTTAAGCAGCTTTAAGTGACTTTTAAGTGGCTTTAAGTGAAATAAAAATAAAGTTGTCGCACCACTTTATTTTATTTCTTAACTTAACCCCAAAAATTTTAAAACCATACCCGAGCAAACGCAACTCCGGAAGAGGCATTTCTAAGAAAATACCGACGTTGAGATTCCATCGGTGCCCTTGGAATTTGATTCCGGGCACCGATTCAAAAGTTAGAAAAACCCGCTCGTTCGTTCACTGAAAGTACCTGAGCCAAACTTCAGAAAATGATTCCGGGCACACCGGGCCTCAGAATCAGGTGCCGTCAGAAACTGCGTTCTTGTAAAATTCAAAGAAAATTAAGAAAAAAATATCCTTGAAATTTACAGGTCTTTACAACTGGTCTTTGTGAAAATCCTTATGCAACAATTCATGTTTTATATTTCACAATTTCATTGATATCATTCCCCTTTTTTACAAACACCCATTTATATCTAACGAGTTCAACATTCTCAGGTGTTGACACTACAGGTCCAAAAACATTATGTTTGGATAATGAATTTAACATAGCCAATATTAATTCTTCTATCATGTTTAATCACCATGATATATATATTATTACATAGTTTTAGGATCCAAATCATTATTATTGATAAATTTCTATGCAACCATATAATAAAAAATATTATCAAGAACAATAGTATCCAATTTAAATATATTTTTACATGTTAATTAGATCTCATTATTTTACAGTGCCGACACCACTTCTGAGGTGATTTTAGTTGAAAAATTAAAGTTTTTTTGTGATTCTAAAGTGTTCTGTATCTCTGTATGGGTATTGAATTTATGCATTGTTCTTTTCTTTCTTAGGAAAAATATATTTTTCACTGATAGGCCATCCATTATTCTATATTATATTATAGTTATCACCTACAGTTTTATTTTCATTTTTTTTCAAGAACATACAATTTTATGGGAATATTCCAAACTAGAATATGTGATTGAGTGATCCTATTAGTATTAGTAAAAACATTAGGTAACTGATTAGTTACATTATGAAAATTTATAATCCTTAGAACTTCATGTTCACATTTATTTCCATGCTAATCATGATAAGATAATGTTAGTGTATGCCAAATATTTTTTTTAATATTCTTATCATTTACCTTTCAGAGTACTAGGAAAATTAAATCACTGAAAAAATAATCTAAAAAATTTTCTTAAAAAATATCTCTTATTAATGGTTTAATACATCTAATTATGGAAGTTGAATAAAAAACAACATAGATTCCAAGATGTAATTGAGGTCCCATATTTATTATTTGTGGTGGATAAATAATTACATATATTACACATCCAAATATCTAGAAATGAGAAATATTTGGTTGAATATTAAAAAAAATTATAAAAGAGAAAAATGATAATATATGATTGATTTAGCTCTAACCAAATATTCTGCATGCATGATGGAATTTTCTCATGTAGAAGTAAGAAGTTTTGACTGTATATGCACTGGCCTTGATTTGAGTTGTAATCTTTTAATAAAGTATTCTATATGATCATTTTGTGTATACTTATGTGCAATGGGATGTTCAACATGAATTCCTATATACATACAAAAAGTATTAAATATATTTGAATAAAATTATTCCCTATTATCTAAATCAACTATTTTAATTGGGTAATCATGTTAACTCAATATCAACATCACCATTAGGGAAATAAGTTTATCGAAATCAAGATTTATAGTAGATAATAAACACACATGTGACCATATAGTTAATGCATTAATCATTACTATGAAATACCGAAAAGAACTACATGATGGATGGATAAAACCACAAATGTTATCATTAATTATTTTTAAAAATGTTGTAATCTCTAAAGATAATTAAAAAATAGATATATTTTTGATCAACATCCCTTGAGAGTAAAAGATATGAAAAATAATCATTTGGTAAATAAAGGTTTAAATCATTTAATGAATGGGCATGAGTATTTTTAATAATATGGAGCATCATAGTTGAACTAATATGACATGGATGATCATGTTAGAGAGAAAATATCTTAGAATCATAATAATTTTGGTGTAAATTTTTTGATTCAACAATATTTATACTTTTAAAATACAAACCATATGAGAGTCTCAAAAATTTCTCTTATTCAGTCTTTGAAACTAAAATTTGAGATGTAATAATTAGATATTCACTATCTATTTCATATTTTATCTCGACATGATATCCATTATGGTGTATATTTTTAAATTTAGTAAATTTATATAGGATATACTATAATAAAATGCATAATCATTTTTTATCTTTTTACTATTAGGAAACATTAGTTTTTCTCTTATGAAGACATCAATTTCATTTGTAGAACCAAATATGGTATTAATATCGATTTTAGGTAATTCTAGTTACATAAAATATTTATTACAATGAAGAATTGTATAATTAGTTCCACTATATAAAATAAATATATAATCCTTCATTTTATTAATTTTGTTTTACATAATCTATGAAGGAAGTAAATGAGGAAAAAATATCAATTTTTTTTTTATTTTAGTAGATAAAAAAACACATTTACAAAATACTAAAATCCCCTGTTACATAATCATTCCCACTATGTCATTTAAAGAAAATAGAGATATAAAAATCGATTCCCATGAAAGTTTCAATGTTTGGATCTATAGATTCTAGGGATTCTATCCCAAGATCTGATAGATTTATATCAGTATTTTTTTTCTTTTATCCATTCCATGTAAATATATACAATATTTTTTGGTGTACAAAATATATGAGACCAGTGACCTTTCGTTCCATAATGATAGAAAATACTATTGATACATTGATTTTTCCTTTGATCATATTGATTATTTACCCATTTTCTCTTCTCATTATTATAATTTTCAGGTTTAGGAGGATGATCAACACATGTCCATAAATTCTTCCTTTAATAACCCCTTACTCTACTATATCCTTAACCACAATTTTTTATAAAATTACATAGTCACTTTTGGGAATGGATTTGAACCACTTGGATGAGATTGATGTTTATTTATCAATAACTCATCATTTTTTTCAACCATAGGTAAACTTGAAATTAATTAGGAATATTTTTTTAAATTGATGCTCTCAATATTTCTTTTATAGGAGAATATTTGAGGAATTAAAGTTATAATGTGTTTTTTATAACATATCATCATTAATAAATTTTTCACCATATAATTTTATTTGATATCATTTTAAAAAGTGTTGAATTATATTCAATTACAAATTTAAAATATTTTAATAAAAATTATAGCTAATAATACTGATATTTTAGAAGAATCACTGTCTTTTTGTGTTCATACCTTTCATTCAAATTATTACAAAAGACTAACTGGTCTTTAATAGTGAGAGACTCTATTTTCGAATCTTCATAAATTTGATGTAAAAGTAGGATCATCATTTTATAATGATCCTTAATGGATGTTTGATTTCCTTCCTCAATTGTATCTCTAAGATTTATCACATTCAAGTGAATTTCAACATTGATTACCCATCATAGATAATTTATTCTATAAATTTCGAAGGTGAAGAACTCGAGTTTTATGATATTTTCCATCACAAGATTATTTTTTTAGTATGATGGGAATTATAAAATAACCAAGAGAAGAAAATTAATATTTATCTATTGAAATAAAATATATGAGAATAATAATTACCATGATATCCTTAATTTTTTGGCAGAGTCTTGGGTTGATAATTTATTATAAATAAGATAGAGGTAATGAAGGATAAAGTAGATACACATAAATAGGAGGATAAACACACAAAATTATCACAATAAACACCCACTAATAGCCAAAATTTTATTCCAAAATTACATCCTTATATAGACACACGAGAGAGGAGGTATAAAATTAAAAGGTGGATATGAAGAGATTGTGGTTATGAAACCTATGAGTTTCATTGAGAGTATAATTTATTATCTTTAATATCTTAAAATTCTAAATGTATTTGATTTTCATTGCATACAGAAAGTATAAAAAGGATATTCATATTTAATATGGAGTATAATTCGGTATTTAGCACCTTTGGTTTCTAGTACTATGACATTTTATTTTGTATTTTGAAGTTATATAACACTTGGGTTGAGTTTCAATAGTTTATGGATGGTTTTGGTGTGTTTTGGAAGGATTTTTAAAGGTGCATAGTGTGAAATTAGTTAAGGAAAATTGTGCGATTTTCTATATGAAATACTGCAATAGAATTATGGGGAGAGGGTATGCACGACTAGTGTAAGGTTTTTCAAAACCATGTGAGTTCCAGGAGAAACTGTATAAGTTAAGGTTGAGGAAAAATCACATTTAGTGCATGGTTTTTCAAACTGTGTGAAACAACCATATGAGGTGGGGGTTGGGAGACAGTATCATGCACATAATTAGTGCATGATTTACTAAACTGTGTAGATTAACCGTGCATTAAATAAAACAAAAATTAGAGTTTAACTCATTTTTACACCATAAAACCCTCATTTTTCACCTCCCCTCTTAGGATCTCGAACTCCACTCTTCTCCTAGGCATTATTGGTGGTTCCCTTTGATCCTGGAGTCATTTTTGATGGATTTAAGTGTGCTGGATCTCCAAAATCAATTTTCAGTCTCCATTTTCTCTCATTTTCTTTAGATATTCTTATATCCTCTCACATGGAATGTTAGATATGATCTATTATGGATAGATATATGATCTATGATGTGTTTTTATAAGATATTTATTAGATCTATTAAAGGAAATGATTTTTAAACCAAAATTTAGAGGTTTCATAGCGATTTTATCTATTTTTGTCACCTATTGAGAAGTAGGGGGTTTCCATATTTTATCCACATATTATAGAAATTTAAGGCTTAGATTTATTAGATAATTTTATTGTATTTTAAAATTAAATTTTAGAAATTTTTATAAAGGAAAAACCTCTTGGTTTATGGTTTAGAAATATAGTTTATTTGATTATTTTTTTTAGAAAATACCTTTGAAATTATGGTGTTAAATTATGGTTTTTAATTAAAGAATGTTGTTTTGATGAAATGTTTCAAAAGGAAAGATTTATTTATGTGTAATTAATTGATATAATAACTTGTCATACATGGTTGGAATGAGTTCATTTTCATTGGAAATAACCCTGAATAAGGAATGTAGTTCCTGAATAGAGTCACTTGGGGATTGTTCACCTAGTGATGACTTGGTTGATTGATGAGTAACCACTCATGAGTATGAGGCTGTCACCTAGAATACATGTGTGTGTGAGTGGATGGATGTTGTTTGGATATACCAAGTAGTATAAATGGATAAATTATTTTCCTTTTAACTTAAATTATTTCAAATTGGTAAACTATTTTGATGTTCTTATCTTTGTTATAAAATATCTTTTGAACTATGAGATAACATGTTCTTATCCTAGTAGTGTGAGTTGGGATGTAATTTGGGGAAAACCTATTTGGTATGATTACTCACCCCCTTCATATACACTTTGGTGCATATGTAGACATTATTATTCATGAAATAGGTAAATGAAATGTCTCATATTTCTATAGTGGATCATCATGATTCTACTTCCTTAGGTTGGTGTTTATATCTTAGAGTTATCTCTTAGAGTTTTTGGAGTGATTTTATATTGATGTTATGATGTCTTTTAGTTTTGTTTGGATGTTTTTTCTCTCTCTACTTCTACTATGATATTATTGTTTTATTGGTTTTCCATTTGAGTTGTATTTCTTATACTCATTCATTATATAGCCGGTTTGGTTGTATTTATTTTTTATTGACATGCTCTATTGTTTAAAATAGGAAAATCATATCCTAATGTCTAGGTAAGCCCTTGGAATTTATTTCTGGCCTTTGGTGTCTTGGGGATTTCACCTAAGGTCATTAGAACCTCTAACATGGTCCAAGATAATGGGTTGGGTGAGGATGTTATAAATGGTATCAGTCTTGGAGGGGTTGTTATCTTAGGGTGCTAGTAAGGAGATAGGGCATGTAAAAACTTTAAATTCATATATTAAAAATATATGTTTAATATATTAATGATAAACTTCAAGCTACCAAGGTGGTTTGTGTACAAAAAGTTTTCTAAGACACTTCTAGGTGTGTTGTCATCTCATTGTCATAGTCTAGTCAATGAGTGCATCATATCAAGAATTAGTAAAGAGACTTTCCACCATGACTACATTTTTCATATTAGGTTTGATGATTTCTAGAAAACTTTTATAATGATTATTGCTTATGATGATTTTGAATAATCTAATCATTCAGTTTGAAGTGAGTGATGACCACGTGGTACTTTTTTTCTAGTTATATAGAAATGGAACTAGTTAGATGAAGTAAAAAACTATAAGAAGAGGCCAAAAAAGCCTGGTTTCACCTAATCCACAGGCAACCCAACAAAATTTTTAGATCATTTTCAATATTTTCAATATATTAATAAGGTAAATAAAATAATGAACCAAATCAAACATATCATTTTGTAAAATTTTAGAAACAGAATCCAGCCATCTTTTAGGGTTATTCAAAACAAGAAAAGGTGGATGTATGGATTAATATAATGAACTTAATTTTTGATTTTCTTGGAACATCGATTGATATAAAGGTCAAGTTAGTTGTCTACTGCTAGAGGATCTTACATGCCAATGGTGGGATTTATATTTCCAAGATAAAGTCAATCAAGGCCTTATATGGGAGGTATTGAAGAATTATTCAACAAAAAATTCTACCCACACATCTTCAAGATATCTATTACAAGAGATTTATTCATCCTTAAGAAAGATAACCTTTCTGTGATGAAATATGTAGCTATGTTTATGATATTAGATCATTTTTATCTAGAATTAGCTACCATTTTATCCCTAAAGTCACACATATTTGAGTCTAGAATATGATTATAGATTCATTATAAGATAGTTGTGTTATATATTATAGATTAAACAGATGCGGTTAATAAATTTATAGAGGTGTAAAAGGGATATAAATGAGAATCTAACTGGAGGAAGTATGTTTTTTCCATGGGAATAGGTGGGAACTCTAATGCTGGTAATAAGTAGAAGAAAAACACCTACTTATATAGTGGAAAAGCATCTCAAAATCAAATAAATCAGTTAACTTTATTCCATGACATAAAAGAAATACTAAATGTTTCCAATGTGGTTCATTTAAACATATGAAGTGATATTGTACAACACAACCCAAAGCATGTCAGAACTATAATTAGATAGGGAATCTTCAATGTTATTGTTATAGTGCTAAAAGTCAGATTTTGGAAATAAATCTCATGTTTCTAATAAATATTATGATTCAACTAGATGAACACAACATAATTGTTTTCATCCTTATAACTGAGTGAGTCAAGGTGATTTTAAGAACAACCTGACTCCTCAGACAGTGTAACCACAATAGGGAATCAAAGAAAGAGGGGGAGTGAGTATACAATTGTATGGTTCTAAGCACATGATCACATAATATCAATTAGGACCTTCAAATATATGAGGTACCATTCTTCTTAAATCAAAAATAATGAAAGTTATATCTGATAATGGTGCATCTCACACTTTTATTTCGTTACATTTCATTGATCAAATGGGGTTACATATCAAGATGATACCACATGTGAAGAGTATCCAAACAACTCTTGAGTAGTGAGAGTGTAGAGGATTTAAATGTAAATATTGTTCTATAAAAATCTATGGATTTTAGTTTTATTGGGAGTTTTATATTTTGGATATTTATTTATTTTACCTGATCATGGGAATGGATTGGTTAGTTTCTTTCAAGGACCATATTAATTTTTATGCTCGATGTGTATAGTTTACATATTCTGATGGGATAATACATATTTTTAAATAAGGTTGGGATGAAAATCCTTGAATATCAAGACCTTTAACACTAATGTTTAGAACTATTTCTTTCTAATTATAAGTATTCACTTTAGGTATTAGTGAAATAATTGGTATTAGAAATTTTCTGACCATAGTGGATCAATATCCTGATGCATTTCCCAATAATTTCACCAGTTTTCCACTTGAATGGGAAGTGTGATTTTTATTGATCTTATTATAAGGAAAAATATTATTTCACTTCCATAATATATAATGGAACCAATGGTATTGAAGGATTTGTTGATATAATTGGAAGAATTAAAAAGTAAAGGGTTCATAAGATCGAGTATGTTTTCATGGGATGCTCCAATTATTTTTTTCAAGAAGTTAGATTGTTTGTTATGAATTTATTTTGATTATCATATGATGAATCAAGTTATGAAAAAGAAAATATATTCAATATCTCAGATTTATGACCTTTTTGATCAATTGAAGGGATCCAAATGGTTCTCTAAAATTGATCTACACACCGGGTATCACCAACTCTGGGTTAGGAAAGATGATATACCAAAGAAATATTTTAGGAGTTGTTATGGTAATTATGAATATGTGGTCATGGAATTTGGTTTTACTAATTAAATATTGGTTTTCATAGAATCGATGAATAATGTCTTTCATTGCTACCTAGACTATTTCGTTGTGGTATTTGTGGATGAAATTCTGGTGTATTCTCAAACTCAAAAATGACATAAAGAACATTTATAGATTTTTTTGATCATTTTTCCAGAGAACCAGTTATATGTAAAATGTGACGTCCCAGACTAGGATGCCACTTAACCCATGACCCAAGACCAATTGGCCACATGACCCATGGCGCATCTCCCCATATGCCAAGGGCTGCCGACTAGAAGCGAGGATGTATAAGGTAGTAAAATGGGGAGACTATACCCTCTTGTTAGAGTAACACAATAGATACAATAGATAGTAAATATTAGTGGAAACGTAATACATTAGATACATGTATTAAACAATAGAAGTATAAATAGATAATAATAGTAGACTACATAATTGAATATAATAACCAAAATCCACAATGGCAGCACCCGATACAACGATGCATGTAATGCTAATAATAAATAAATAAAAAAATAGGTACAGGCATGATATAAAATAATAAAAAAGAGAAAAAATAGATCCATGAGAATCTTGAGCCTAATCCCGATCCTATGCTCCTAAGCTCTAACTAAGAAGTACAAGTCAACAACCTGTAGAATAGCCTTTACCCTTTCTAGTACCTATAGATTCATAATCTTCTCAGGTGACAAGGGCGGTCTGAGTAGGGTGTGAGATAAAAATCTTAGTAAGACACCACCAATGGTGTATATGTGTAATATGAGTAGGTGATCATAAATAAACAGTGTGCTTGTTTAAGTAGTAAAGTAAAGCAATACGAAATATACAAATAACCTCCCACTCAAGTTCCTAAAGGAAACCTGGTGGTTCTGCTTGCTTCATCCCATGGCCGGTATGTCTGATCTTACCACTTTATATATATATATATATAGTATTAGTATATATATATATATATATATATTAATATAGATATATATTGGGGTGGATCAAGATGTAACCACCGCCATCCAATTCTTGGGGAAACTCTCATGGTCTATACCCTAACCCATTTCTAAGAGCCCTCAAAGTCTCTTAGCATGCACATATTGGTAGGGCCAGGATGTACCCACTTTAATCCATTACTAGGGGATCTCTCACATTTTATACCCTAACTCCAACTACTGGAAGGATTGGGATGTACCCAAAAGCATCCATCACTGGGGGATCCCTCACAGTCTATCCCCTAGCCCCAACTAGGAATTTCCCACAGTCTCCCCTCCCAAGGACACTCATGGTTCCTTGGATCCACATCATATATGGAATAATAATTTATCATACATATAATACATTAGTAATTAACCTCTCATGCATCTCATTATAATTTATAATCATGTTCACATTAAACAAGATGATTACAATGCATTATCTCTTGTGTCATGTCATCAAGACTTTCACAGTAAAACCAAGGCATGAATAATTATACCACATGAAATATGAGGAAAAACCTCTCAAGTGTTAATTTAACCATAATCAAATCATTCAAGGCATCCCATTTAGAACTTATCAATTTACACAAGGCATGGAAAAGGCATGGTTTCACCATCTATATAACAAGTTCATTTTAATAAAACAATAAATTTCATATGATGCCTTTTTAAAAAAACACGAACAAGGGAAAGGTCATTCCATCCCTTACAATCATTACATAAAAACCAATTAATTATAAATATTATAGTCATCTTACTCTATCCACCCAATACAATCCAATCCATCTAATTTTCCTAGACATGGAAAATTCCATTATAAAACACAAGGGTCAAAAGTAAGGCCAAGTAACAACTCAATTGATCATTTAGAAAATTCCAAATATAATGGATCCAGAAACCTTTTAGGAACCTCAAAATAAATTAATTACACACTATTCAAAGGATAATTCATTTAAAATTCACGTCGGAAGCTAAATTGGGTTTCATGCATTTTGATCCATTTGGCCAAAATAACCAATTTTAAGGAGGCACACCTATGGGTGTCCTTATAGAGTATGTGTGTTGTCTAAACCCATAAACAAGAACCAATTCACTAATATCAAGGCATTAGAGTAATTTATATATGAAGTAATAAACATAATATAGAATCTTGGAAAAGACTGGCTTATGTAATGACAGTAAAAATACGAAATGAACAAAACTAAAATGGAAAACTATGTGACCACCTACCTTAGGGCCATAAATGAAGCCTTTCTTAAAATAAAACTCATATTTGAAGCAGGTTTTAAGAGATATGAGTTACAATCCAATGACCTAAAAATAGGGAGAATGATCCTGTATCTAAATAGTGAAAAAGATGTCAAGATTGATTGAGGATAGATGGGTACATGGGGTTAGCCTTACCTTGGGCTATCCAAATATTCCTCATGATCGAAGATCAGTTTCTGGATGAAGAAGTTAGAAGATATCCAAGATTGAGGAGGGTTTGATCTCAACTTGAAGAAGAACCCACTACATAGTCACTAAAAAACAATGGAGAGAGGAGAAATAGGTTTAAAAATTAAGAGTGAAAAAATGGTCTTTTTACCCCAAAAAATTGGGGGCCGCATAGTTTGGAAACCATATGAAAACCTTGCAGTAAGGATTTATCCTAGAACTGTAGTAGGATACATAGCCATGTGCATGGTCCTGCATGGTTGTAGAAAAATCATGTGAACTTGCAGGTGCCCCTATCTATAGCCGCACATTTTTTGAAACCGTGCGACCTAGGTCACATGGTTTCCACTAACTGTGCAGCCCAGCTTATAACCCACTTTTTCAGAACTTTGGGCTCAGAACAAACCCCATATGCTCCTCATAACTCTCCTAGGCTACATTATATATTTACCAAGCTAAACTACAGATTCAAATTGAAAAATAACGATTTGTACCTTTGTCAAGAAGGCAAGTTGTTACATAAAATTCTCTAAATATTATTTTTTGATATAAGAAGTTCACTTATTTGGCCATGTAATTTCCAAGAAAGTCATACCAGTAGACCCTTAAAAAGATAAAAGCTGTTGTCTCTTAAAAACTACTGGATAATTTCTTGGAGATTCATAACTTTCTAGGATTACTAGGTTACTACCATCACTTTATCCGAGACTTATCATGAATCACATATCCTATAAAATCACTCATGAGAAAGGGTATTCCATTCCAGTAGAGAAATGATTGTCAAAAATAATTTCTAGATCTTAAATAAAGGCTCACTTCTTCACCAATTATTTTTTTATAGAACCTATGAAGGGTTATGTGGTTTATTGTGTTGCATATGGATCTATACTCGGTTGTGTTTCTATATAGGGAGACCAAGTAGTAGCTTATAGATCAAAAATAGTTTTGAATTCCTGAAAATAATTATCAGACCCATGACTTAGAATTTATTAAGGTGGTGTATGATTTTAAAACATGGCCTCATTATCCCTTTGGTGAGAAATTCAATGTGTTCACAAACCATAAAATTATGAAACATTTTTTCACAAATATATTTGAGCTTGAGCCATAAATTATAGATGGAATATCACCAGATATTTAAATTTGACTTGGTTTATACACTTGGAAAAGGGGATTTAGTGGAAAATGATTTAATATGAAATCCATACAATCAATTATCCAAATATGCCTATGATCACTGGAAATTGATGATTATGATTACAGATATGCATTTGGATTAATCTGATAAAAATGAAGTTGAGATTTCTAATTGGTGAATTTTAATCCTAATTTTGTTGAGAAATTTTAGGATTCTCAAAGATCAGATCATGATTATCTTACCATTATTTCAAAATTTAATGGTCATGAGAACATTGAAATATGGGAACAAGTTGGGAACACTATGTTTCTTTTTTAAGATCGAATGCTCATTCTACCATTTATTCAAGAACAATTTTTTTTTTCTGTTTATTACCATTCAAAATGGGTAGTTCACCCAAGCATCCAAAAGATGTACAAATATATAATAAACCATTTTTTATGGTAAGGAATGAAGTAAAATATGGTTTGTTTTTTTGAAATTTATAACTTTTTATAGATCAAGATAGAGAATCAATGAACAATTAAAATTATGTAATCTTTACCTATACCCATTTGGAAATGGTAGAAGATTGCTATGGTCTTTATCATGGGTTTACCAATAACTATTCAGAAGCATGATTTAATTTGGGTGATTATGAACTGACTCATAAAGTCATCCCACTTCATTCCAATTAATGAATCCAATATGGTAGATGACTTAACAAATCACTATATTTGGGAAGTTGTAAAGTTTCATGAAATAAAAAATTTGATTATCTCTAAATGAGATCTTCATTTCACCTCTCGAATTTGGAAACCACTTCAAGAAGCCTTGGGCACCCAATTGAACATAATTATGGTGCATCATCCTCAAACTAATTTGTAGTCAGAAATAATTATTCAAACACTACAAGACATACTGTGATATTGTCTTATGGATTTTGGTGGCTCATGGGAGGAACATTTTCCTTTAGTGGTGTTTTCATATAATAATAGTTATCTATCCATGATACAGATGGATCTGTTCAAGTAATTTTATGGACTTCTTTATCAAACTCTGTTTTTTTGGGTAGATATTTAAGTAACTAATTTTTTGGGACCAATACTTATTTAAGATACAACTAAAAAAATTTAGATGATCAATAAATTGATGGTTTCATCCCAAATCCATCAGAAATATTATACTAATAATCATCGTAACCCTTTATCCTTTATTATGAGAGATCAAATGTTCTTGAAAGTTTCACTAAGGATGTTACATCATCAATTAGTCATGTAAGGGAAGTTGTATCCTCGATATATTAGACCCTTTGTGATACTTGAAATAATTTTTGATCTTGTTTATTGGTTGGATTTACTACCATAATTTAGTATAGTGCATAATATTTTCCATATATTTTAACTAAGGAAGTACCAACCTGATTCTAACCTTGTGATTTAATGGGATAATGTTTATCTTGAACCATATGTTACTTTTTTTCATTCATTAATTTGTATATTAGATAAACAAGATAATATTTTGGATGAGAAATGTATTCTATTAGTTAAAGTCTTATGGAAACATAGAAAAATTTAGTAATAGAGTTGGGAATGTGAGAAATAAATTCTAGATCAATGGACCAAAATTTTCTAAAGCATTGAAAATATCCATTTTTTGAGGGATGGAAATCCTAATGGTGGGGAGAATGTAACCCCCCTAGTTTCTAGTAATCTACCATTTTATTATGAATTTTAAAGTTATATAATACTTGAGTTGAGTTTCAGGAGTTTCAGGATGGTTTTGGTGTATTTTGTAATGATTTTTAAGGGTGTACAATTTGAGAAAAATTAGGGGAAACTGAGAGAAAGGCTTAAGAGAAAAGGAGAGTATGCATGAATGATACACCATTTGTCCAAACCATGTGAGTTCTAGGAGAAACCGTGCAAGTTTAGGCAGAGGTAAAAGCATAATTGGCATAAAATTTGTCAAACTATGTGAACTATCCATGTGAGGTAGGGGTTGAGATATAGTATCATGTACACAGTTAGCACATAATTCACCAAACCGTACAAACTAACCATGTATCATGCATTAATGCTCCAAAAATTAGACTTTAACTTATTTTTACATGCCAAAACCCTCATTTTTTACCTCTCCCACTAGGCTCTCAAACTCCAATCCACTCCTAGGTGTTCTTGGTGATTACCTTTGATCTAGAATCTAATTTTGATGGATCTAGGTGCATTAGATCTCTAAAATCAATAGCGAGTCTCCATTCTATCTCTTTTTCTTTAAATATTCTTATATACTCTCACATGTAACATTAGATATAATATATTATAGATAAATATTTGATCTACGATGTTTTCTAATGAGATATTGATTAAATATGTTGAAGGAAATGAGTTTTGATCCCAGATCTACAGGTTTCATAGTGCTGTTCTCCGTTTTTGTCACACATTAAGAGATATGTGGCTTCTCTCTCTTCACCAATTATTCTAAAACTTCAAGGATTAAATTTATTTTATATTTTTATTGGATGTAAAAATGAAATATTGGAATATTTCATAAAGGAAAACCCTCTTAGTTTATAGTTTGGAAATATTGGTTATTTGATTAGTTTTTGGGACTCACCTTTGAAATTATGGTTTTGTTTTAATGAAAACAAGTTGTTTGATGAAATATTTTAAAAGGATTGATTTATATAGAATGAATTGATATAATAAATAGGTATTTATAGTTGTAATGAGTTATTTTACATTGGATGTGACCCTGAATAAGTGGCATGGTTCCATTTTGGAAACACATGGGGATTGGTAACTTAGTGATGAATTAATGGATCAGTGAGTAGCTTCCCATAAATATGGTACAATCAACTAGAATTGATTTGTGTGTGAGTTGATGGAGGTGTTTTGGGTATGATATGTTGTATTAATTAACAAATTGTTATGATTTTATTTTTTTAAAAAAATTGGTAAATTGTTTTGATGTTCTTCTCTTTTTTATAAACTATATTTTGAACTATGAACCAATATATTCTTGTCCTATTTGAGTGATTTGGAAAGTATTTTTGAGAAATCCTACTAAGTATGATCACTCAACCTATGTATATGAAATTTGGTGTGTATATAGACATTATTATTCATTACACATGTAAAGAAAAGGTATCATATTTCTATAGTGGATAATCATGATGCAAATTCCTTAGGCTAGTTTTTAGGACTTGGAGTTCTCTATTGGATTCATCAGAGTGATGCCACATCAGTGTTGCTATGTCTTGATGACTTTTATTTTTGGTCGTACATCATGTTTCACTTTATGTTGTTACTCTAATATTATTATTTTATGGGTTTTTGGTTTGATTTGTATTGTTTATACTCATGCATCATATAGTTGGTTTGGTTGTCTTTATTTTGTCTTGACAGGTTGTGTTGATTAAAAATGGAAAATAAACCCCTAATTTCAAGGTAATACCCTTGCATTAATGTCCAGCCTTTGGTTTCTTAGGGACACTACCTAAGGTCAATAAAACCTCTAACCCAAAAAGAATCAATGGTTTGGGTGGGGATGTTATACGGTAGGTACTCAATGCTACTTGAATAATGTTGATAAAAATGATAATGAATAGAAAAGTTATTAGATGATCATTATACTTAAATTCATACAATCTAAATATTGTTTATGAAACTTTTCTTACTGCAAGGGATTAATCAAAGTGTATCTGAAGAGATTTACATGGGTATAATGAAATTAATTCTCATATATTTTAAAGGAATACCAGATGAAAATTAGAAACTCATAACTTTTAGTGAATAAGGAAATATTTATTTAACATTAATGAAATATAATATATTATTTTTATACATGTCTGTACTAAATTACTTTGGATGAAACAATAAATTACCAATTTGGGTGAAAACATAGAGTTTCTTATTTTTATTTTATGTGATAATAATTATACCTTCAAAATTAATTTGAATCTATTATAGAATTCCAAAACAAAGAAAATATAAATCAAGTATCATTTCATCAAAAGAAAAGGCTAGGATAATATATTAAATTTAGAAAAACAAACATTAGACCTTGGTATTTCACCTCCTTGTATTTACTAATATTTTCATGATACTCTTTCACCCTCTTATATATATATATATATTTTATGTTTATCTACTGACCTATTTTTGTTTTGATTGTTCTTTGCAGGGGAAGTTTTTATAAGGTATTATGATTCATTGAGTGATTATGGATTTCTATGAACTCTTAATTAGGTTACCTTGTTTCTTACAGTGAGCATAACTCATGAAGGCTCAAATTTTGTTGGTTGGGATTCATAAATGAAAATATTTTACTTTGTTTTAAAATTGGATAGAGTTTGATATTGATGAAAAAATATAAATGAATTTTAGAATTCATCAAAAAATCCAAATGGGGATAATTTTGGATCTCTTTGGAGTTTCACTCATGTTGTTTGGATTTATTGGAAACTAGTGTAATGATGCTTGACATTGTTGGGTGTTGATGAGATGCATATATGTTGGTGATTACCAGATGAAGACTAGTTAAATAGATTTTGGTAATTCATATCTGGATAATTATTGTATAATATGACATAATTTTATTATATGAATAAAAAATCAAATATTTGTATCCCAAAACTTGATTACATAAGATGTTATTTGGGCATTTGTTTTTTCTTAATAAGGAACAAATATATTTACCACATTATTCATGGAAAACACTTCAACCATTTCATTGCTTGTGTTATGAGGAAGAGTTATATCGCATATGACATTAACAGGTTTCAAAATCCATCACACGAGTTATGAAAAATTATATGGATATATCGTAATAGGGATATGTACCTATGAAAAATTGATTCACTATAGGAGTTATAAAAAATAACGATAATGTAATATTACAATACATGTTATAATTTTTTTTTTCAGTGAATAGTAAATTTGGTATATTATATATTGTGATATGAGGTATCATAGGATGATAATAATAAGAGGTTGACTATCACATAGTGATAAAAATTATCTCAAGTGGTGATTGAGAAATATATGTTACTACTCACACTATTACAAGACAATGTTTTAAATGATGTTTTAACTTTGTGAATCTGAGAGACATGGGGGTTTTTTAGAGTTTCAAAGTGAGTTTATTGGGTTTAATTATTTAATTGAGTATGTATCAGTTAGGGTTTAGAGTTTTAGAGGTGATCTGTGAGATGTTTATGTGTTTAGGAGGTGGTGTTGCTACTAAGTAGAAACAAACATCACCAGGTACCTGATGGCGAGGAATTGGGTACCAAACATGAATCTATGGTTGGAAGAGCCCTTAAATGAGACACCAAATGGTTATTGGATCTATATTTGGTGTTTGGTAAGCTATCAATTACCCAAACCTAGTGGACTAGGTACTTGGTGGTGTTATGGGGGGTTTTTAAGTAGGATTGGACCTATATTTTTCAGGTTGTACCCCCATTATCTTTTGGATGAATGATAATTAATAATAGGAATTTAGTTGATCCTCTCCCCTTGTTTCCCCTAGCTAGATCCTTGATTATTCCCCTTTGTTTAGAGGCTGTTTAATAATGAAAGATTATGGTAAACCCTCCCTCTATCACTCTCATCTTTCCTTTTTTTATTCTTTCTTTGATTTTGGTGGTTTCATCTTGGGATTTAAGAATTATTCCAATAAAGTATAATGGATAAAGGGCATTGAAAGAAGAAAAAATCATCAGTAAACTTATCTTTATCCTAGAATGATGGGGTTTCTTGGTATAATGGAAAAAGGGTGTTGAAAGAGGAAGAAAACTGACCATTTCTCTCTATTGTTTGAGTATTGATTCATGATGATTTGTTAGAATTAGTGTTAGGGGTGTAGCGTAGAACTTCCACATTCCATTTTTTGTGGTCTTATTATAAAAAATGCTCTATGAGTTTTTAGTAATGAATCCACTTTGAATTAAATTGAGTAATTAATTATAAATCTTTATAATTAATTATTTATAGATTATGGTGTGACATAGGGGATTAAAATCTTAGTGAGGATTGATATGATATTAGATGAGGCTGTTGAGCACGGTTTAAGATAATCAACTCTAATATCAAGGTTGGTGGTCCATTTAATACTTAAATGTATGTGTGTGTGCATGTTCTTGAGTATTCATTATAGGGGTTTAGGTTTTGTGTGATAAGGTACTATAGCAACCTAAGCATTTCATATATTAATATTTCATTGTTTTAGATGGATATTCAATACATTTCCCAATAATACACACCTGAGGACCATAAACTTTTAATGTATTTTGAGGATAGATACCTAATCATATTATTTCTTGAAATATATTAAAATTTCCTACAAAGAGCTTCTCATATAGTACACATCTTAGACATACCCTACTTAAAACCTTTTTTCATACCTTGGGGAAAGGAAAAATTAGAAAGGGTGAGCTTAGATGATCAGTAAGGGTAAATATAAGAGATATTATTCAATGATCATAAGTGAGAATAATATTAGAATAAGGGTATGAGAACATGATCACAAATTATAATAATCATATCCAATTAATCCAAGATCTTTAATTATGAATCATGGCATAAGGTTTTTTCAATCAAAATAAAAAATACATTAGAGTACAGAATAATCAATAATAAATCATGATCCAATAACATATCATAAGCATAAGACATAATTTTTTGGAATACACATAATCATAGAAAATCACTTCCTTTAGTCAAGGTTCACTCCCAAGATAATCATTGTGAACAAAGTTACATAATAGAAATGCCTAGAAAGTCATTTAAAATATTCTATTAGGAGAAACTTCCATCTATTTAACTATGTCATCTCTTAGGATTTTATTAACTTCATTGTATCTTAATATATTATCAACTCCATCATAATCACCCAATGCATTGGAGGACTATATAATTCTAGATCCACCCATCATATAATTAAAACCATACATATGAATTCCATAAGATCACAAAACATTCATTATATCATCATATAATAACCCATGGAAATTAAACGGGTTTCATAAACATTTCGTAATTCCATCATAAAATAAACCATGGAAAAGAAACACCTTTCATAAAGGTTTCATAATAACTTAATGAACCAGAGGTACATAAATGGGTTTAATTGAATCATAATTAAATCATCATCATTATAATCCATCTATATAAAGAAATTGGATGGCATCATAAGATAATATCCCTAGTGAATCATAACAATACTTAAATTATGTTGAAATTGATGAAAAATTCCTTTAAAATAAATCTAAAAAATTTCTTTGAAAACATTAGAAAAATATCATTTTCTTTTGATAAAATTTTAACTAAAAATTTCCAAAATATTGAGAAAATTCTTTTCTTTTAAAATAACCATGGAAAATTTTAAAGAAATATTCAATTAAAATATCAATAACGATAATGGTAAAATCCATACATATCGTATATGTTAAAAGAGAACATTATTTTCACTTTTTTTCAAAAATTCAAAAACTAATTATTCATAAAACTTTTATAAAGATTCATTTTTATACCATTATAAATAAAGACAAAGGTAGTGAAAATGAAAATTTTAAAACATTTCAAGTAAATTTAGAACTTTCATAAAACAATTTTGAATATTATTTCCATGGAATAAAAAGTTCACTAACCAAATAGGAAATAAGGTCAACTTTTCTTTAAAACCATTTTCTTGATCATTTTAAGTACCAAATAGAAAAAAATGGTATTAATATATAAAAACTCCATAAATCAAAAAAGTAGAATAAAATATATGAGAGAGAAAATTATTTATATTTTTAAATAACTATAATTTTCAAGATAATGATCATAAAATACATTCATGGGTAGTATTTACACCACAAAAAATAAAATAAAAAAGTGGTGAATATGGCATATGTCTCACAAAAAAAAGTGAGACGAGAAACCCTTACCATAAGTCATATCTTGATTTGTACACATTCAAAACTCCTTTATATAAATATATATTAATTTTAAATATATTTAATAACCATATACATAAATATCATACAATATATTATTTATTTATAACATATTATCACCCGTTATTAATAATTGTTTATTAAAATCACCATTCCAGGTGATAACTATTTCATTTTTCTTGTATATTTCAGTTTGGAAGTTCTGATACTTGTAATTTGACCATGATTCTAGAATATGAAGAATTTTAATCATGTAATAAGTATAATATTTAAACATTATATGTAATTTTATAATTATTTTTATAAATTAGTGAAGAAAAATGAATTACATCACCTCATGGAGATTGTTTTCCTTACAAATGCACAAGTGATGTTTACACTTTTCGATGGATCGAACAAAAGAAAGGTAAAAAATAATAGTAATTTATATAATTTTTATTATATCAAAAATATTATTTATATTAATTAAATATATCCTCATTACCAACCATGTAAATCAGGAATAAAAAATGAATCATATCATTTCATGGAGGGGGTAGTCCACATGTACACATGAGTGACATTTTCATTTTCCAATAGATGGAAAGGTAAAAAGGTAGATAATATATAATAATTATATAATTATAATTATGTCATAAATATAATATATAAATATTAAATCCATAATAATAACCAACCATGAAATATAGTGATGGAAAATAGATCATATCGCTTTGTGGAGGTGGTAGTCCGCACATACGTACAAGCGATACTTTCATTTGCCACTTGATCAAAAAAAGATAGATAAAGGTCATGAAATCAACATAATAACATAATAGTATATGACAGATACTGATTTTATTATATTGTAATGGTTAGGATATAATTAAAGGAGGTAAAAGAAGAAGTAAAATAAAAGAGACTATTTATGACAATTACCTTCTCTATGAGAAATCTCCTTTGGATCTCTTCTCAAGGATCGTAGGGATGGTCTTTTGAGGATAAAAGAACCACAAAAATTTGCATAAGGATATCTAGAAAAGGTTTTTTCAGGGTTTTTTAGAGATAAGTTGCTCGGGGTGGTGTGAATAATAGAGGATAGGTGGTTTCCTTTTACAGTGAAGGAGATGACAGACTAAGAATTACATAAAAGATTTAAATATAATAAATTCATTTCTATATGAGTGGAAAAAAGTGGAAAAAATTTAGAATATAATATATTTTAAGGTTTAAATCCCTTTAACCAATAAAATTTTGATGGGTTTATGTGGTATTTTAAGACATATCTTTTAGTTTAACCCTTTTGTTGACTAATTTTAACCTTAACACTGGTGGAAATTGTTTCAATATTAAAGGGTTATAAATTTACTTATAAGGTAAAAATTGGATAAAAAATGATCATGGTATTAAATTTTACATCATATACCATCCCCCTTTTCCTATTTCAAGATTTTTATGTTTTTTTGGATTATTTAATAAAATATTATTTAACATAAAATACTATTAAAGTTATTTTAAGAACTATTCACATAGTTTGAATTTAAAGACAACAAGATAGAAATGGAATTTGAATAAAAAATTTAACACACAAATAATATGTTATATTTATCTAAAGAATTCATGGAACACAATAATTCATCCAAATTGAATTAATTTTATTATTTTTAAAATCATTTATTAAATTTTTATATCACTTGAGCAAGCACCCTATCGATACTGCGTAAGCATTTAAGACAATTGTTTAATCAATAAAAATTTAAAATAAATTACCTTGATAAAAAAATCATTCATATTTAAAACAACCATTTATAACTGAACATAAACTCTTTTTATCCCTATGAAAAAATATTAGAGATATTAAAAAAAAGAGAGTGACATTTTGTATTTATTCTTTACTTAAATAATATTATAGTTATTATCAAAGAAAAATGGAATAAAAATTCCATATATTAAAATTTAGGATTTATATGGTCTAATTAATCCCATAAAATAAAATAAATTCAAGTTTTGGGTTGAATTTAAGACATTATCTCATATTTTTAACCCCTTTATCCATTTAACCTTTCCCGTGGTGAAAATATTTACCACATTTTCTATTCATAACAAAAAAATAAAATAAAAGGTTAATATTTACCAAATTTGAACCTCCTAATTCAAAATATGGAATAAAGTTTTCAAGATTAAATTTCTACAATTTTAAGAAATAAATTTTAATATAAATGCTTAAAACGCAACGAAAAACGGTTTTTATAAAATCGTGTTTTTAAGCTAAAAAATGAACCTATACCGAAATCAAGTATAATATTGATTAATATTTAATTAATTATATTATTTATATTTAAAGTATTATTATTTTAATTTAATTTTAAATTCAAAAAATAATCATACTTTTAAATTACTTGATTTTAAAAAATAATAATTTAAAAAAAATCGATATTTTTCACTATTCACTAAAAAATAAAACTTTTTAGAAAATAAAAAAAATTTACCCTAGATAATTTTGACATGATGATTTAAAAAATAATATTAATTTACTAAAATAAAATTTCTAAAAATATAAAAATTAATTATATTGTCCATGTATAAAATGTAATAAAACCATTTTTGAAGAAAACATATTTTTAAAGCATAAAACGACTTTACTAGAAATTGAGTACTTATTTATTATAAATTAATAAATATATTTAAATTATTTAAAACCATTATATATATTTTTAATAATGTGGTTATTTCTATTCATATCATAAATTTAACAGCTAGGTTATAATGTATTGCTGTTCGTTTTAATCTTGGTGTTGCTTTTCAAGAAATCCATCCAACAATTATAATTTATTTGAAGAGAAATATATTATAAAATATCAGGGTGTTTAATTATAACCCCTTAAATAAATTATCTCATCACAATTTTAATTATCACTTACTATAATTATAGTATCATGACATAGTGATAAAATACGATGTAGATTCTATCATGATAAGTAATTTATATATCACTACAAGGAAACTTAGTATTTCCTAATTAAGTATTTCTAAGACCAGGTATGCATCATTATAAGACTCACAAGTTTCCAAAAGGATACCTTGATAGTTGAGCATTACTTTACATAGAATATTTTATAGATTTTTCTTCATCTTAATTGATTTGAGGAAATTATTTACCATCAAGGTAGAGAATATGAGATAATATACTTAATTGATTTCATTCCATTCCATAAGAATAATTTCACCCTTTGATTATGCTTTGAGTAGTTTTTATTCCATGATTAATCTCAAATTCCATATGACAAATAACCATGATGATTTTTTTCTTGTCTGAAGCACTAAAATTAATTTTTAACATATCATATGATCTAAAAAATAATTATAAGTCATTCATCCTATATATAGATATTTACCAAAACCAAAGTGGTTTGAAAAAGTGATATAATATGAATAAATCTCCATAAAAAATATCCAAAATCTCCATAATAACTCCTAATGTTAAACTAACCTTAAAAATCTTCAAAATACACTTGACTAAAATTTAAACCCAAAGATTATAATGATTTGATCACATATTCTTCCATGATTAACTTAACAATTATCTCTAAATAATATCAATCACTCATAAGGTCATATACCAAAAATTTATATACCATAATTATATACTCCCAAAAATATGATAATTATTTCCATAAATATCTTGAATCACTATAAATCCACAATAAAATCACATATGCTTTCAAAAATTAACTCCAAAAAAACTATCCTATTTAATTTATCAATATTAATCATCACTTTATCCCAACTAAAAATTATTATCTCAACATCAATCACATATTAAGGGTTATATGTCCCTTAATCATGTGTTTTCCAAAAAATATCACCTTACCACTAAATCAATTTTATAGGTTATCAGTAATATTCAAAATATACTTGAAAATACTTAAAAAACTACTATAGAACAATTCTCAGATGTTTCATGATTCTTATAACCATAATATTATTGATAAAACACTTATACAACATAATTATTTAATCCTAATATATAAACATTTTAATCATTCAAGTTAAACAATTTCTTAATAGTACCTTTCTTGGTCTAGGAGTTAGCCCTTATATTATAGAATTGACTTAGATAATACCCAAATACCCCATACATAATACATTGAACTATAAATGGTACCTCAGGATAAAATTCATTTCCCACTATAAAACTATTCATTTTTACTCAATAATCACTTGCTCTATTTCCATCTTTTAAACACATAAAACATATTATTGTTCCTTTGATACATTTACTTGGGTGCTTCTTCCCACATACATGACATGTAGGAAGATTAATCTTCTTCCATCCATGGTATTAGTCAACTGGACTCCCATAAAACTTCATTTTTCTCTTATTAAGTGTGTTAGGAAACTCACCCAAGTTGTGGTTGTTAATTATATATCAAGTAAGCTGGTTAAGAATAGTTATAAGGTTTCACCTTCCATAATCCATTTAATTTGGTTTATCATGAGTGAAATCATTCCATTGTATATTAAATTTAGTGTTAACATGAATAATCTTGGTTCCATCCATTGAATAAAACCCAAAATCATAGTGTGAGAAACAATAATCTTATTGATAAATAATATAATCATGAAAAATCATTCATATGTTTTCTAAATCATGACACATTATTTTTAATCTATGACACCTTAGGTTTAACCTAGTTCATCTATATTCATCATTTATTCATATATTTTATAATAGTTCATAAATAAAATATGAATTAACCTAAGCATATCCCCTAAGAGTGTCTAGATAGGTGTGCAGTCTAGGCCCACTCATCATATACTGGTGACGATCAAGTTAATACCCAATCCACCCATTTCAGAGTTGTTACTCTTAGGTGAATCTATTCCATATCCACATCCACTTGAAATTATCTATAAAGGAATGTATTTTTTAGGAAAACCAAACAATATCTACTTTAAAAAAGCTTCAGGATATTATCTTATACTTAGAATTATCCCTAGGATTTTCAACAAATTTCTCTAATCCTAATATCCAAAAATAACTAAAACCTTCTATAATACCAACTATAAAGACCAAGTATTTTATATATTAATATTGCATCATTTTAGATGAACATTCCATACATTCCACAATAATATATACCCAAGTACTGTAACGATTTAGTGTATGTGGATACTATATACATAATCATATTATTTATTGAAATATCTTTAACATCTATGATAAATATCTTTTCACATAGCACACTTCTTATACACACCCTATATAAAAACTTTTTTTATAACCTAGGGAAAGGAAACATAAGAAAGGGTGAGATCAGATGCTCAGTAAGGGTAAACATAGAAGATACCAGTCAATGATCATAAATGAGAATAAGATTAACATAAGGGTATGAGAACATGATCATAACTTAAAATAATGATACTTAATCAGTCAAAGATATTTAATCATGAATCATGGAATAAGGTTTTTTCAGTAAAAAGACAAAATACATAATATTATAGAATTATCAATAATCACTCACAAGCCATGAGAACATATCATAAGAACAAGACATAAGTTTGTGATATAAACAAAATCATAGAAAATCACATCCTTTATTCAAGGTTTACTCCCAAGACTATCATTATAGACAAAGTACTATAATCTAAATGCCTATAAAACAATTTCCAATATTCTATTAGGGGTAACGCCCATCTAGTTAAATCCATTACCTATTATAAGTTTATTAACTCTATTTTCTCTTAAGAGATTCTCAACTCTGTCATCATTACCCAATTCATTGGAGGACTATATAATTCTGATCCCACCCATAACATAATGAAATCCATACATATGTGTGCCGTAAGATCTCAAAACATTCACCATATCATCATATCATAACCCATATAAAGGAAACAAGTTACATAAACATTTAATCATTCCATCATAGCATAACCCATGGAAAAGAAACAGGTTTCATAAAGGTTTCATCATATCTTAATTAACTTGTGGTAGAGAAACAAGTTTTATAGAATCATCCATAAATCATCATCATAATAATACATATAGAGAAAGAAAGTGGATGATATCATAATATCATATCCCCAGTAAATAATAATAATCCTTATAAGATGTTGACATAGATGGAAAATACCTTTAAAATAACTCTCAAACCTTTCTTTGAAAACATGTTAAAAATATCATTTCATTTTGATAATATTTTCATAGAAAATTACTATAATATTTAGAAATTTTTTTATTTTAAAATAACCATGTAAACTTGTAAAGGTACTTCATATATTAAAAGGAAAAACACTTTTCAAACTTTTGAAAAAAGTAAAAAAAGATTTGATCAGAAAATTTTTATAAAGAATATTTTTTATAAATTTGTATATAAATTAAAAGGTAGTGAAAATTAAATTTTAAGAATATTTAAATTTTAAGTTTGAACTTTGATAAAACAATTTTTAGGATTATGGTCATGAAAGAAGAAGTTCATCCACCAAAGAGGAAATAAGATCGTTTTTTATTTTAAAACTTTTTATTGATTATTTTATGTACCAAATAGAGGAAAATTGTATATATATGTAAAAAATATTTGAATAACCAAAGTATAATAAAATATATTAGTTTTAAAGGATAATATCTCTAAAATTACCCTCAATGAAAATTTTATAAAGATAATCTTGAAAATAAATGAGATTGTAATATAAACCCTCACCACTTTGGTAATCTCTGATTCAAAACATCATGAAATAGGGAACCATAGATGGATTTTTAAATCCCCATAATTTTTCTAAGAATCATCATAAAATAAAATCATGGGCATTATTTACACCACATGAATGGAATAAGTTCTGAATATGGCATATGTCTCATAGAAACAAAAGTGAGATGAGAAACCCTTCCTCAAGTATTGTCTTGATTAATACATATTCAAACCTCCTGAATAATAAATATAGATTTATTATAAATTTATTAAATAAAAATATAAAAAAATATTATACCATGTATTATTTTCTTATAACATCTTATCACCCATTTATTAATAATTATTTATTAAAATCACTATTCTAGGAGATAATTGTTTCATTTTTCATGCATGTTTCGGTTTAGTAGTTCTGGTCCTTGTACTTTGATCATGGTTACATAATATCTAGAATTTCAATCATTTAATAAATATCATATTTAATTATTATATATAATTTTATATCCATTTATATAAAGCGGTGATGAAAAATGTGTTACATCACTTCGTGGAGACATTAGTCTGTATGTATGCACAAATAATGTTTACATTTTCCAATGAATGGAATGAAATAAAGGTAAATAATAATTCACTTTTAGAGAATAATTATTATATCATGAATATTATATATATTCATTAAATATATCCTTTTTACTATATATTGAAATAGGAAATGAAAAACGAATCATATAGCTTTGTGGAGGTGGTATTCCACATGTACACACGACCGACATTATCATTTTCCAACAGATATAAAGATAATAAGGTTGATAAGATATTATAATTATAGAAGCCTAATTATTTCATAAATATCATATATAAACATTAAATATATCATAATAATCAACCATGATAGACGGTGAAGTAAAATTGATCATATTACTTCGTGGTGGCGGTAGCCCGCACGTACGCACAAGTGATATATTAATTTTCCACTTGATAAAAAGGAGATACATAAATGTTATAAAATAAATATAAAAAATCCTAGTATATGGGGTATAATTATTTTATTATATTTTAATGTTTATGATATATTTTAACGAGATAAAATTAGAAGTAAAATGAAAGTGATCGGTTAAGACGATTACATTCTCTTTGAGAAACCTCCTTTGGATCTCTTCTCAAGGATCCTATGGATGATATTTTGAGTAGAAAAGAACCTATAAAACTTGGATAAGGATATTTTTAAGAGTTTTTGGTATGTTTAGGTTGATTTAAGTGGATCAAGGTGTTGTAAGAATAGAGGAGAGGTGGTGTCCTTTTATAGTAAAGGAAAAGACACTTGAAATTACTTACAAGATTTAAATATAATAATTTTTTTTCATGTGAAAGTGGAATAAATTGGACAAAATTTAGAATCTAAGATAGGATAAGGTTCAAATCACTTAAAATAATAAAATATTTATAGTTTTATTTGTCATTTTAAACCTTATCTTTTGGTTTAACCACTTTATTAACCAATTTTAACCATAACCATGGTTACAAATGTTTCAATATTAAAGGGTTATAAATTTACATATAATGTGTAAAATGGATAAAAAATGGTCAATAGATGAAATTTTAGATCATATTTCATCCAAATTGTCCTCTTGAAATATTTTTGTGCTTTTTAAATAATTTAATAAAATATTATTTGACATAGAATACTATTAAAGTCATTTTATGAACTATTCAAACTATTTGAATTTAAAGATAAATGATAGAAATGGAATTTTAATATATAACTTTTAAAATAAATAATATGTTATATTTATCTAAAAAATTCATGGAGCACAATAATTAATCCAAATATTATCACTTTTAATATTTTTAAAATCATTTTGTAAATTTTTCTATTGCTTGAACACGCATTATATCGACGTTGTGGTAGCATTTAAAGAAATTATTCCATCATTAAAAATTAAAAATAAATTAACATTATAATTTTTTTATTAATATTTAAAATAACCATTTATACCTTAACTTAACCTTTTTTATCTCTATGAAAAAATGATAGAGATATTAAAACAGAGTGTCATTTTGTATTGATTCTTCACTTAAAATAATATTAAGGTTGTTATCAAAGGAAAATAGAATAAAAATACTAAATATTATAATTTATGTTGTATACGGTAAACTTAATCCAATAAAATTAAATAAAATCAAGTTTTGGGTTGATTTTGAGACCTTATCTCATAGTTTTAACCCTATTTTACCAGTTTTACCCTTATTGATGTGACAAATATTTACCATAGTTACTATTCACAATGACAAAAAATAAAAGGGTCCTCTTTACCAAATTTGATAATACTAATTCAAATTATGGAATCATTTTTTAAATATTCAATTCATATAAGTGGAATAAATCAATTTTAATATAAATGTGTAAAATGCAATGAAAAACAATTTTTAGAAAAATATGTTTTTAAGCCCAAAAATGAACTTATACCAAAATATAGTATAATAACGATTCTTATGTAATTAATTATATTATTTATAATTAAAGGAGACTTATTTTACTTTAATATAAAATTTAAAACATAATTATACTTTTAAATTACATGATTTAAAAAAATATCAGTTTTACAAAAATCTATATTTTCCACTATTCATTAAAAAATATTTTTGGGAAAATCCTAAAAAATCACCATAATATAATATTGAAATTATTATTTAAAAAATGATATTAATTTCCTCAAATAAATTTTTTAAAATTGTAAAAAAAAATTATAATGCGCGCACACAAAATGCAATAAAATCATTTTTGAAGTAAATATATTTTTAAATCATAAAATAACTTTACAAAAAATTATGTACTTATTTATTATTAATTAATAAATAAATTTTAATTATTTAAAAAAATTATAAATATTTTTCATAATGTGGTTATTTCTATTCATACCTTCAATTTAACGATCAAGTTATAATATATTGCGGTTCATTTTAAGCTTGGCGCTTCTTTTCAATAAATCTATTGAACACTTTCAATTTATTTGGAGAGAAATATTTTATAAAATATCAGGGTGTTATAGGTATGTATTGAGAGTGTTCCTTGAGGTGATATGTGATTTCTTTTATTATAACATCACATGATAAATGTAATTAAATAAACCCTTTAAAATTTCAGATCTATCATCATCGAATCAATATGTAAATGAAGAACATAATTATAAACAAGTGTACCTAAAGTTGAGTGCGATCCATATAAATGGTTTATGCTTGAATAAGATCACTAATAAATAATACATAGTTTCCTGATTCCATAGGTAGTACAATGGACACTAGAATACACATACACAATGTGATGATCTCTCATTCTTCTAAAGTTGTGCATGAACCTTCTCCCTAGAGAGAAATGAAGAAAATGGAAGAAGAGTGTTTTGGAATAGATTAAAATTGGTCCAAACACACCAATGAGAAGAATAAAATCCTTTATATAAACTCTCTTTATTCAATTAAGAAGATCGAGCATTATAGTCCAATGTTTGACAACCACCATATGTTACTCATAATGTACACTTGTTTGGTGTTTATGATTATTTAATGTTTCAGAGATGATAATTATAATCTTCAATCCATTAATAATTCATCTTAATTAATTATAATCAAAGGTAATCATTTGGGAAAATATGGAAACACTCATGCACTTGATATCACATATTGGAGGCTAAATCATAAATCATACAATATAACATAAGAATCTCATGCCATAAGGGATATAATAATATCATTTTCTATGATATGAATCATATAAATATCACAGGTCATGAATTATGGTAAATAATAAAACAAATTTCACCTATTTTAGTTCATATCCTTCAATATCCCCTTACACTAAAATCTATAAGGATTTTTTTTGTAAAACTTCACAACTTTTTGTGAATCTATCCCAACACTTTTTGATGCATTTTATCAAAATATATTCATTTTGGATCAAACACTTTTTCCAAAATTTAATCCTTATTCTAAATACTAATTGTGTAACCCTATGAGCCTTTGAATCATTGAAAAAAATATGAATTCTTGAATTCTTAAATTTAAGAAAAGATAAACCTTTAAAAAAAATCATTACTACTCTTTCTATATAAGGGTTATAGTGTGATCTTGATTAAACTCTCTCATATCTTTATATAAACATATATGACATAATATGTATCATATAAATCATATATATACTTATAACATCCCTTTTTAATGACTTATAGTTACCACTATATGTGTATGATGGAAATATAATATAGGATAACTCATTAATTTTCAATTTTTTGAGTAGATTGATCATACAATCATGTTAATTGTAATAATAGATAAGAACATCACATGTAACTTATCTAATAATGAACATGAATTTCATCAATCACTCAATCAAAGTCCCAAATATATTTTCTTATCATACAAGTGAAAAAATACCATCATGGTTGAACTCAACAATGACATGATCAATAACATAACCAACCACCCCTTGATTAGATCAACCTCAAGGCTGGTGTACTAAAGGTAACAAAGTAATAAGGTTCACATTATAAGTATCTTATAAACCTTAAGAAATAATGATTCAATGATAATCATACACTTTTATGTATATCAATGACCATATGATATTCCATGTGATATACTTTCATGGGTCAGTCCAGATAATAAGTCCCAACTTATTATCTCATAAGTGTAATTTATATTATATATGATACTTATCCTCATGATAAACTTTACATATCATCACAACCCATTATACTCTATAATGATATTTAATTGAGGAAAAATAATATTCATACTTTGAGGGGTTTTTATCATTTCCCTATTAATGTTTAATAATTGCAACATACATGATTGAATGATAAATAGATATTTAATTTATTATAAAATCTTGACACATTTTACAACTATAACATAAAATCTTTCATGTATTTAATACACATAGATTCAACATGACCCTCATGTTTTTACCATGGTAATGATTTTTTTTTCAGTGGATCCACTACATTATACTAGTTATCCAACAAATATTTACATTACTCCTCTCAAAAATCTCTCAAATGAGATGGTATTTACAAAGGATTTGATTATTCCTTTAGTAAGGATGGAATTCATTGGCCCCAAAAATACATCCATTATTGTCACAGTAAATCTCAATTTCTACCTCTATTCTAAGAACCACCCAAGTTTAGTAAAAAAGTTATTGATCAAAATAGATTCTTTCATAGCATTTGATGAAAAAATGTACTTTGTCTATATTGTCGAATCCACCACTATAGCTTGTTTGGATCTCTTCCAACTAATATCTCCACCATTGAGAAAAAACATGAAACCAAATTGATATATAATATCATATTATAAACAAGAAAACTTTCATCAGTGCAATACAATAAAATGAGCTCATCCTCACCTCCAAAGACTAAAAACATATCCTTGCTTCTTCTTAAGTACTCAAGGATGTTCTTTATAAGAACACTGTGAATCTCACATGGATTGGATTGGTATCTACATATTATGATCAAAGTATAAGAGACATAAACTTGAGTAAATAAAATGAAATATATAATGGATTATATGGCATAAACATAAGGAGTATTATCCATACCTTAACTCCTTATAAGTTTCTTAGATATTCCTAATATCCATTCCTTATAAGACTGGTAAATATCCTCTCTTAGAGTTCTCCATGTGAAAGGTTTTTAAAAATTTACCATTATATGTGTTTTTACTCAATCTAACAAACATATTAAATATATCTTTATAGATCTTCATACCCACTATGTAGGTTGCTTCTGCCATGAATTTCATCGAGACGAATTTTCCCAATAACATCTTTTCTGACTAAAAAATAAATTTATATTCCAAAGAGAACAATAGAGAGATAAAAGTATCACAATGGTCTGAAGTGATTAAGGACTTACACATCCTCAAAAATGACAATATTTGTTGAAATTTTATATACAATACTTTAAATATCACAATAATCACACTAATCCACTTGTATACACAATAATTATCTTCATTTTTTTATGAAACCAAGCTCTTTGATTTTATCATCAAAATAAATGTTCCAACTCCAAGAAGATTTCATCAATCCATAAATAGACCGATGTGACTTGAAAACCATGAATGTTCCATTTGGAATGTTACAATTTTTGATCTATATCATATACACATATTAAACTAAATTCCTATTATGGTGGTTTTGATATCCATTTGATATATCTTATAACTATAATTAGATGATATTTTAAGGAATATCTTAATGGAATTTATCACCACCACTAAAGAAAATGTTTTTTCATCGAAAATACCATGAATATTTTCATAAAATTTTGCTACCAATTGAGATTTATAGGTAGAAACTATACCATTAATATTAGTTTTATTATAGAAAACCCATTTTCACTCTATGTGTCTCACCTCTTCAGGTGAATCTACCATGATAAAAACTTGGTTAGTGTACATGGATCCCATTTTAGATTTCATGGATCTCAATCATTTTTTAGAATAAAAATTCTTAATATCCTCTCGGTAGGAAGTAGGTTCATATTCCATTATAATTACTTCATCATTATTTTATACAATAAATT
Organism: Viscum album; assembly: GCA_963277665.1. Classification (NCBI taxonomy): domain Eukaryota; kingdom Viridiplantae; phylum Streptophyta; class Magnoliopsida; order Santalales; family Viscaceae; genus Viscum; species Viscum album. The sequence continues at coordinate 47,418,657 of OY728138.1, read as the reverse complement.
CATATATATTAGGATCCTAATAAATCTTACTAGACCTTATAGATTATTGTGTATCCTTAATTATTTCATAAACTACAATCTTTTATGGAACAATATCATCTTCTATCTCATAAAAAATTCCTTTTAATTGGTATTTCACTTCTATAAGTTCAAATATACTCCCATTGAATCCTTGAATGATGTGATAATTCTCAAGGAAAACAAAAAACCATTACAGAAACACTTTGTGTTTATTTGGATTGTAAAATTAATATCCCACAATATCTTTAGATTACCAATAAAAATACATTTATTTGATTTAGGTCTAAGTTTATCAAAATACAATCATCATACACATGATTTATAACCCCAATCCTCATAAAATACAAATTAGTATGCTTCCCATACCATATTAAATATGGTTCCTTTATGAACACCTTAGATGGAATGCAATTTAGTATACATTATATTGATTCCAAAGAAAATAACTAGAATGATAAAGGAAAGTAATACTAACTCATCATTAATAAAACCATGTCAAAAAATGTACGATTCCTTCTCTTATACACACCATTTAACCATGGTATTCTCATAGGATTGAGCTATAAAGCAGTTCTATAATCTATCAGATAACTACTGAATTAGTATCTTAAGTATTCACTACCTTGATCTGATCAGACTCTTTAGTAGTTGATTTTTCACTTTATTTTTAAACATCTTGAACATTTTAAAGATTTTAAACGTATTTCTCATCAGAAACATATAACCATATAGACTGAAATCATTAGTAATGGTTATGAAGTACCAACATCAAATACTTTATTGAGTACTTTTTAGTACATATACATCATTACATATTAGATTTTAATAGTTTATTATCCATTTCATATTTCATACTTAAATTTTATTTGGTCATTTTTTTAATAAATAAGTTTCACGATTATCAAATGATTCATAATAAAGTAATACATATCTATGGAGTATTTGGATGAATTTATAATTTATATGTATAAGGAGACAATACCAAAGATAAGTGGTGTTAGAATCAATCTTGACCTTATTATCCTGAATGTTATAGATATGATTATCCATATTTAGAATATATAAAACATTCACTGTATTCCCAATGCTATAAAACATCTCAGTCATATATATATATATATATATATATATAAACTCTTATTCTTAATAATTAATGAAAATAATTTCTTATCCAAACAAGATACATAAATAAAATTTCTATTTATAGAAGAAATATAGTAATAATTTTTCAATTCCAAAAATAATCCACTTGGTAGACTTATATTATAAGTGCTGACCTCCAATGTGATAAATCTTTCCCCATTTACAACATGTAAATCTACTTCACCTCTCATTAATTGCCTCTTATTCATGTTTTTGTGTTTATTATCCCTGAATTAATTATTAAATCGTGCATTCACTCTGGGGGGGGGGGGAATCAATGAGACCATTTTTAATGAATTCTTATCTCTTTTAATTCCCCCTTAATATCTGAACCTCAGCCTCAATTAAGATGTGTGGATATACTTATACACTCCTAAAACACATTACAACATAAAAATAAGTAATAAAGTAAGAGAAAAAATTATGTAGTATTTTTTAAAGGTTTCATCCCAATGTGGGAATATACTCCTTGCTGTGTTAGGGTCGAGTGTGAGACACAAATTGTCACTAATCAATTTCAGTGATTACATAAGCGTGATAAAGTATCATTCTATTCTCAAAACTTATAAGGTGTGATAAGGTATTATACTTAATCCATGGGAAGGTATCATCCTTATACCAAAGATATCTCATGATAGTATCCATCTTTAGACATACCTTTAGTCTCTCAAATTGTGTGGATATAATTATACTGGATCAATCCAATCTCTAATGGTTCTATTTATGATCTTATGTGAACAAGATCATTAGTGTTCTTTTGGATCTCTTTGTATCACAATATAAGATATTCCTCCTCAATTTCAGTTATTTGAATTCCATAATATAATAAAAAAATACATGAATTTATATCTTTTTCTCAAGATTTTAAAATGATAAATGTATGAATGAGTACATACAAGAACACACCATCTTCCTCCTCCTCAATAAAAATAAAAAACATGAAATATCAGATATCTCCTCAATAAAAAATCTTTAAAAATCTTATTATTATATCTTTTATTCAGAAAACACATGAATTTTATTTCCATAATTTGAATTTGGGAAAATTCCCTTAAATTATAACAGACTTATTCCCCATTTAAAACTTATCAAAGGACCTTCCTAATAAAAATCGATAGTTTTTAACTTTGATAAAGATTTCAAATATTCAATTGAAAATCCTAGAAATATTATGCAAAAATAATCTCATTTAATTATATACTAGTCTCATATTAAATCATGTATTGATCAATATCTTGTGATATTTTTGGCTTGAAGATTAGAAAATCATTGTATGATTTTATGTCACCAACAATATCTCAATTTTTTAACCAATGATCCTTATGTATCATTTTTAGGAAAATTATATATTATTTAGAAAAATAAAATGAATCTTATATATCAAATTGCTAAACTTTACGTATTCACTAGAAATTTGGATTTACTCTTATGTATCATAGTGTATCAGGGTAATTTTTGAAATTTTCCATTACAATGATATAAATAAAATTATATTAAATAATCATGATTTACCATTGACACTAAATAAAGCAAATATATGCACATAGAATTTGGATTTTCAAGTAGGGTAGATTTATTAACTTTCCAAAAAAACTAAAATAATGGACTCAATAAAAAATGTTAAAAATTTAAATTAAATAGATAAAATTTCACAAAATCTAGCCTTAAAATCATACTGGGACCACAAGATAACCTCATTAAATTCCCAAAACTCCACAACCCACTCTCTTATGCACTTGTCTACAAAAACAAATGACTTCTTACTTTTTTTAAAGTTTTTTCAATCTATAACTCATACTGATTATTATATATCAGTAAATAAATCTTACATATCACAGTGAGGTTTGGGTACTTTATTAAATCTCAGTCCACTAAGTACCTTTACGCATCCCTATGATGACCTTTACATATCAAACAACTTACTCTTACATATCACATGATGACTTATAACTTTTTTCCATTTTTCAGTCTATAAGGTTTGGAATAAATTTAAAAATTGATCATAATATCAAAGTTACTCTTACGTATTGTCTTGAATACCTTTACATATCATAGGGAGTACCAACACTTTTCCAATTCTTCTACTTCAGCTCAAAGGTACTCTTGTGTATCTAAGAAGGGTTTTTAATTTTCCAATTTGTTGTTTGTATGTTTTGAATAACCCTTAAATATCCTAAGTAAAATTAGAGTTGATTTTACATATCATCTTTAGTACTTTTTAATATTCTAGGGAGGTTCTTTCCTTTGATAATTTTCATCCCCAAATTATAAATAATTATTACATTTTAAATTACCTACTTTTACATATGAGATGGCGTTACAACTCTTTTATAGATTCTATTATGTGAGTTTTTTACTATCCTTACATATTGGTTAGAGTTTAAAATTCACTCTTATGTATTGAATATGATGAACCTTACCTATTTCCTATATCAAATTATCCAAATTATGAAACTACTAGAACCCAACTCCAGGGTTTTCAAATCAACTTCCAATATTCTCAAGGATTCTCCAATCACTCTAATTCACTTAAAAAAACTTAAATGAATTTGAGGATTTATTAAACATTATTAAAAATCTTCTTCATAATTCCAAAATCATATTAAAATATTTGAATACTATTCTTGAGTATTTCTAAGAACCTTCACAACCACAAAACTTATAAATTGAAACTAAGACTTATTTAGTCCATCATTCAAGAGACAAGAAACCATTACACTTGATTACACAAGGATAGTTACTAATTACCTTTATCAATATTTATTTCTATCTAACACAACCATCTCCTCATATTCACTAATAAACTATTGTATAAAATATTTCCTACAACCATCATCACTTGTTTTTGATTCTCATTGAGATTATATCTATAATCATTATATGTATAATTTACTTTAAAACACAAAATAAAATCTCAACTAAACACATTTTTTAATATAAGAATATATCACCATCAATATATACTATGTAATATGGCTTGAATACATATGATATATACAAAATACAAATTTTATATTATTTATTTCTACTTCTATATTCATTGGGATCTTTCTCTATCACCTAAAACATATTAACAATAAATATATTCATTAAAAACAAATAGAATCATCAAAATGGGGATATTCAATCACCTCCTTTGGATTTATTATTAATAACTTCAACTGCCTCACATAAATCACTTATTAATATTCATTTAACATCTCACCTTTTATATCCCCCTTATTGATAATAAATGAAAAGATTCAAGAGTAAGGGTTAACATCTTCTTATTCTCATTCTTTGCTAAAATCTCACCTTCCCCCCTTTAGTAAAATTTAATCCACCCGAGAGAAGGGTGGAACAACATTTCTATTAAAAAATGAAACATAAATTAATCAATTATAAGTTTATATGATCCAGATAGGTGTCTGAAATAATAGTGATTAACCTAGATGTAAACGTTATCGACAAATTATCTAACATGTGATGCCAATTTAGTTTTTCACTTTTCAAGGGTTGTTCAATAATTTTTTAGTAATTTTATGACTTGAACTCAACTCGAAAAACATATAAAATAAATCAAGTGAAAGTATGTTTACCCCCTTTAGAATATCTTCTATATTGACTATATAGACCCATTACTTTTACACATATTATTACATGATTTTTAAACATAAATATCTAATAAGTACAACACTAAAGATTGTGAGGCCTAATATATTTAGAAGACTTGGTTAATAATACATCTAAAGGAAACTAAAACATAAAATAATAATTTTATTCTCTATAATGAGCTCATAAATCCATTTGATCTCCTAAAAATACATAGGATAACCTAGGGAATACATAAAATAAATGGGTGAGCTAAAAATCCCAGTAAGGGAATAAACATGATAAGAAAACATAATGTGTGAGTCAAAGGTATAATATGATATCACAAAAGAGAAGGCTCATGATTAATAACATGGAATAATAACATAAAAACATGGTATAATAAGATCTTGGTAACATAGGAAATTTTTAATCAACACATAACTTGACATAAAAAATAGTCAAGGCTAACTACCTAAATAATATCACATGGTGGAAAAAGTCCAATAATGGATTAGGTTTACTCCATAAATTTCATACATGAAACCTCATGAGACTAAAGATTTACCCAATGAATTGGAAAACTATATGAGAATACCCTTCATAAGATGTTCATGATTTATGTGTTCTATATAAAGGATATCAATCATAAGGCATAACATAATAATTAACCATGGAAATAAAATATTTTTCATATTCTTTCCTCATACCATAATCAAATGAAATTTTATAATGAAGGAATTTAATAAATGAGAATAAGGAATGTATTAACTCATAAAAGAAAGGGATAATAAGTTAGAAATATATGTGAGATACATATATATAGAATTTAGAATAATTTAATAACATTAAATAGAGTGATAAATTAATTTATAGAGATAATGGTCATAACCCAGAGTAAAGGGTGGTTTAGAGAGATCCCTTTCCTCAAGCCTAGTTCATCACTTGTGTTCTTTATCTTCATGAATAATAAAAATTTGTTATTTATTTAATTTATTAATATTTTTTTGAGTTTATTATTAATTTTAATTTATTTATTATCATGTTATATTCAATTACTTAATCATTTAGTTTCAAGTTGAATGTTTTGACAATTTTCAGATGATATGTCCAAAATCACTTTGGAAAGTTGACTAATGTAAAATAGATTATTATTTAATAATATATAGAATAATAATCATGAAATAATAATCATTTGTATAAACAAATTATAATTTTTAAATCAATCATTAATTTTGGTTATGAAAAATGAACTATGCTACAATCATGGAGACAGTAGGCTATACGTACGCTTGGGTAACATTTCCATTTTTCAACGATCATGATAAAAAGAAGGTACATGTTATTTTATATTTAAAAAAATTATAATTATATCATAAATATCATATTATTTCTTTAAATACACTTATATATACCATCCATGTGATGCGGTAATTAAAAATGAACCACATCGCTTCATGGAGGTGGCAATCAACATGTACACACAAATGACATTATCATTTTTATATGAATGGAAATGTAAGAAAATATATGATATATAAATTTTAAAGAATTATAAATTTGTAATTAATATAATATATAAAAATTAAATCCATCATAATAAATATCCATGAGAGGTGATGATTGAAAAAAACTAGATTTATTCACGAGGCGGTGGTCTACTGCACACACAAATAATGGTGTTATTTCCCATTTGATGGTAGTGGAGATGGATTTAGGTTAATAAATTAACATAATAAAATATTATTATATGGGAGATAATTATTTTATTATATAATCATTATTTATTAATATTTTAAGGAGGTTTAAGAAGAAATAAAACAAATATTATCAGTTAAGAATGACACATCTTCTTAAGACCACCTCTTTAGGATTATACCTAAAGCCTTAATGTATTGGATTTATGATAAAAAAAGAACTCTAGGACGTGGGAAGGTAATTAATAAATGTATTTTGGTATGTATTTTCCAAAACATATGGATTTATAAGTGTGTAAAAGAGAGGATATGAGGTTTTCTTTTATAAGTGAGAGGGGGTGATATTTTTTTAAATACCCAAAATTATTCAATAATGGGAAGTCACTCTCAAGAAAAGTGACATGAAAATTGATAAATAATGTAGTTTATGGGTAATATGATCTAGAAACACCTCCAAAATTGAGAATAATTTTTTTAAACATGTTATTACATTTACCTCTATGGTTACTCTCTTTTACCATTTTAGTTTTTCACCAGTACAATTAGTTTTTTTAATGTTTTTACTATTCATCATGAAAAAAATTATGTTGAACTAGTTATATAATATTAATTATGATGATTAAAAATATGGAATTAATTTCATAAAATTAAAATCACATAATTGGTAGAATTAAATTTAAAATTAATCCTGCAAAACATGTTGAAAAATAGTTTTTCAAGAAATACATTTTTTAGGAAATATATGATCTTATATTAACTCAATGACTAAAAATAATCATTATGTTAATTTAAATTAATATAAATATATGTAAAATATATTAAATTAATTTAAATATTTCCTTAATAATTTTTATTTTAATTAATTAAAATGGATAAACTTTATGCATTTAAAAATAGTTTTTAGAAAACCACATTTTTAAGCATAAAAACAAACTTATATAAAAATCATGAAAATTTATAATTAAAATGAAATTAATTATATTATTATAAAAAAAATGCTTAATATTTAAATTTAACACCAAATAAAAAATATAAGAGAACTTTTAAATTACTTGATTTAATGAAAAGAAATGAGAGTACATGAAAAATCGGTAATTTTCACTATTCACTAAAAATCAGTCATTTCTGAAAAATCCCAAAATTTAACCATAAGTTAATTTTATATGATTATTAAAAAATTATTTTAATTTTATAAAATAAAATTTATAATTTTTTTATAAATTAATTATGATGTTTTATTTCAAAAAATTAATAAAAATCATTCTTGAGGGAAAATTATTTTTTTAAAGAATAGAATGTCTTTATTAAAAATAGAGTGATTATTTATTGAGTATTAATAAATATATTTATATCATTTAATACCTTTATATATGTTTAATAAAGTATTTAATACTATTCATACCTTCCGATTTAATAGCTACATTATAACATTAATAAATAATCATGGTTCATTTAAGATTAATGTTGCGTGTCACATACACTATCGAGAATAATATTTATTTTTAGAAACTCAGAGTGTTACATTATTCCTCAAATTAAAGAATTTATACCTAAAAATTTTATATTACATACTATGGTAAAAACATGTGAGGGTACATCTTCTTTATGTCTTCCTTCAGTTCCCAGGTTTTCTCTTTGTATTTATGGTTCCACTATAGCACTTTAACCAGGTGAGTTGTATTGTTGCATAGATATTTATATCTATGGTACAAGATCTTCAAAAACTGATCCTTATAAGAGATATTATTTTTTAATTATACCACCTATGAATTCAGTACATATGGGGTATCTGGTATTTACTTCCTCAAGAGGGATACATGGAATACATCATGTACTTAAGAAGGGTCAGTGAGAGTGCTAGTTAATAAGGCACAAATTCAATGTGATCAAGAATACAAAAGTGAACAATGTACATGGGGATTACCTTTACCTTATTCAAAAATCTCATGACTCTGTGTCATGGTGATATATGAAGAAACACTTTATCCCTGACCTCAAACTTTAGGTCTCATCGATGATTGTTAGTATAGATCTTTTATCAAATTTGAGTAGTCTTGATGTGTTATTGAATGGTCTTGAACTTTTCTACCATCTCCTCAACCATTTCATGTCCTAATAGATTACGTTCACTAACTTCATCCCAACACATAGGTTTTCTATATCTCTTCCTATAAAGGGCCTCATATGGAGCCATTTGGATGCATGAGTGGAAGTTATTATTGTATGAGAACTTGACCAAAGGGATATATTGATCCCATCCTACATAAAAGTATTTCAATAATTATATAAAAATTTATTTAAATGTTTTAATAGTACACTAATATTGATCATTATTTTGGTGGTGATAATCTATATTTAAGTTGATCTTAGTATTTATATAATGTTTGAGGCTCATATAGAACTTGGAGGTAAATCTAGGATTTCATTCAGATACAATTGATTGTAGCTTTCCATGTAACATCACCACCTCTATGATGTATATCCTTTCAAGTTGATCAAGTGATAAGTCCTATTGAATTAAAATGAAGTGATAAGTCTTTGTAAGATGATCCACCATAACCCAAATGTAATTTTTTCCTCTTGATGTCTTTAGAAGACTAGTGAAAAAGTACATAGTGATGTTTTCTCATTTATATGTAGGTATGGGAAATGGTATCATTATCCCTTTAGAATTTTGAATTTTAGACTTATCTTATTGACATAATAGACACTTTGATGTATATTTTATGATCTTCTTCTTTATATTGTCCCACCAATAGTGGTCTCAGAGATCTTGATACATATTTATACTCCCTAGGTGTATGGAGAAGTTTGAGCTATGTGTATCATTCAACAACCCTTTCTTCATATCTAGATTTGATGGTACAAATAGTCATCCCAAAAATCTTACAACACCTTATTCATAAATTTTTAACTCTTAAGATTTCTATTTTCTTATATCTTCCACCTACTTCTTAATTCCCACATCATCCCTTTAAGCATCCTTTAACTTATCTAGAAGATACAGTTGAACAATCATTTGAAAAAGGAATATGGATGTTTCTTCCTTCATGATTCCCATGTCTATCCTTTGAAAGTCTAAGAAGATTGGATCCTTATAAATTCTCATCATTGATAAAATTTTCAGATCCTTTATACATAGAGAATATTCTACTTTTTTAGCTTTCCCATGATGGTACTGGATTTAGAAATCATAGTCCTTGATTAGATCTAACCATCATCATCAGAGTATATTAAGATCCTTATATTTGAATATATGTTTTAGGCTTTTATAGTTTGTTTATATTTCACCCTTCTCCCCATAGAAATAGTGTCACCATATTTTTAATGTAAATATCACTGTATCCAACTCCAGATCATGTGTGAGATAGTTTTTCTCATGAAATTTTAACTTCTTTGAGGCATAAACTATCACTTTATCATTTTTCATTAGTATACAACCTAAAAAATTATTTGAATCATTGTTGTAAACCAAAAAGAGTTCCCTACTTGAGGGTAGATTAATTACTAGTGTAGTGATAAACCTATTTTTCAATTTTTTAAAGCTATCTTCATATTCATTGGTCTATAAAAAATTAACTTCCTTCCATGTTATCTTGATTAGTGTGTTTGAAAATCATGAGAAGTTCTCACAAATCATCAGCAATACCAAGATAGTCCAAGTAAATTACAGATCTCCATTATAGATTTTGGTCTAGGACAATCCTCAATTTCCTTTATCTTATAAGGGTCAATATATATCCCTTTGTTGGTGATAATATTCCCAAATACTGATACTTACTTCATCCATAACTCATATTTACTCTAATTTTCATAAGACTTCTCCTTTCACAAGGCCTTTAGCATATCACTCAAATTCTCCTCATGCTCCTCCTTGATTTTGGATTATTTCATTATATAATCCATAAGACTACCATAATTTTTTTGAGATAATATATAAATAACCTATTCATCAAGTCCATAAATATTTTTGGGGATTAGTGATTCTAAATGGAATCACTATGAACTCATACCTTATTCAAATGGTAGTTTTTGCAATATATTCCTTCTTCACCTTTACTTGGTAATATCTTGATCAATGTTTTACCTTAGAGAAATACTGGGCTCCATATAGTTTATTTAATAATTCATCTGTGTAAAGGTGTACTTTTTCTTTATTGTGATTTTTTTGAGTTCACAATAATCTATGTAGAGGCACATTAACCCATCATTCTTCTTGAAGAAGAGGATCAATGTACCCCATGGTGAATCAGTCTAACATATAAAACCCTTTTCCAGTTTCTCTTGTAATATATTTCCATTTCTTCTAACTCAATGGTGGATATTCTATAATGAATCTTTGATATAGGAAGAGATCCATGTATAACTTCAATTGAGAACTCAACCTCTTGGTCAGGAGGAAGACTAGGAAACTCTTCAGAGAATACATCAGCATAATCCATCATAATAGACATGTCTTCAAGCATGATTCTCTTATTTATTTCAACCATTTGGTCTAGATATGATTTCTCATAAGGTAATAATATCCAGGATTTAATAGAATATTCCAAAGGATATCCATCCTCCTCCTTACATTTATATAAAATTGAAGGATGACTTGGGATGTGGAGAGTGATCCACCTCTCTAAACAATTGATGTTATATTTATATAATGGTATTTAATACATTCCAAATATATAATAAAAGTTCATTAAATGAAGTAATATGAGTTTTTATGGAAGATTAAGTCCATAAACATTGATGAGAAGGATTTATAGTATCATACTCTCAAGTCATTCCACCGATGATGAGCCCGTAAGGGGATTCACCTCTTAGGTTTCCCCTGTTGTCGTCTCTCTTCCTTCCTAGGGCAATGATGGATCCTTCATCAGCACCATTGCGGGCTCATTCGTGTCCTTTGATCCTTGTTCGTGGAGGTGTCTCCTTGTGGTATTGATCCTCAGCAAATCCCATTGCTTGCCTTCTCTCACCCTAGCCATCGAATTGGCTATGGTTTCTCCTAGAGGCGGCACATTGTCTAGGCCAGGTTTCACATTTCTATGGATAGAGGGGAGACACCTTATTTCAAGGTTAGCTATAGGTGTAGTGGAAGGTTTGTTGGGATCTTCATGTGAAGATCTGAAGGAAGTGACAGGATTGAGGCTTGTGGTGAGGTTTCTTTGGGTGCGATCTAGTGATTTGGAGGTCTTCGTGATATAGGGGTTTCATACTTGAGATTTTTTTCTAAAATTTCAGATGATGTTTTAGGCAGCACCATCATCTTCAGTGTTCCTCAAACCCTCCTTGAATATTTCTTTCTCCTCCCATGGTTGGCATGATTGGAGTTTGGCATTACTGTTTCTGGGTTAGATCAGCTCAGTTCTATTCGTCGATGAAACATTTTCCATGGCGTGTGGTTAGAGGAGATCCTGTGGATGGCGATAGGGTTCTACCGATGGCTATTTTCTGGTTTTATATCACATTATAGGATCAATTGCGAAGGGTTGTTGGTGTTTTTGTTATGATTGATGTTGGATCTCATTTTGGACATTTTGATGCAAGTAGTGGGTGGTTGTTGGTCATGGTGACATTTCTGGATTACTGTCGATGCATTTTATCTGATCTCACACCAGGACCCCAATTCTCTTCTCCCAGTCGGATTTGAGTGATGGTTTCGATGGTGTTTTAGGATGCGTAGTTTGTGTAGTTTATGTAATTCTAGGAGGCATTGTTCGTGATGGTTTCGTCACTACCTCTGGTGTTGGTTTTTTGGTGTTGATGGATTCTAGTGACAGTGCTAAGGGTTTGGTTATTTAGCATACGAATATTGCTACTCAAGGAATGTCTGGTAGTTTTATATTTGTTTTGAATTTTGGTTCCAGACTCGACTAATGGTTCAGACCCCAAAGGAGGATTTGGAGCTGGTGGTTCATCTTTGCAGAGTTTTTTGGATTTGAATGTTTGAGAGGGTATGGCGTCAGCCATCAGATCAGGCCTGTGCTTTGACACATGACACTTGCTTTCCGATTAGCCTTGCAATGTTGGAAAGATTCATCACGATAAAATGCTGGGGAGGGAAGGCTCCATGTTGTTAGTCCTATATTTCACTCTAGACCTTTAGGTTGTGACTTTTCTTAGTCATAATGTCTGTTTGGGTTTTCCCCTTCTTCCATTAAAATGGGGTTTTTATTATAATAAAAAATTTGACGGCCTTCGGGCCATTGGAGGATTGACGAGGAGGATTTATATACTTGGGATGAAACCATTTCTCCATTTTCTATTCTCATAGAGATATTAACCCCTATGTTTTGAGGTGGTTATTGAATAGTTCCACTAAAAATGAAAAATATGAAAGAATGCATAGAACCAAAATCAAATAGCATGTTTATTATTCTTGAATTAACAATAGGTGTACCTGTCACTGCATCATTATAAGGATCCACCTAAGCAATAGTGATAACATATGATATTTATTGCTCTTTAGGCCTTGGAGGTTATTTTCATTGATTGTCTCTAACAACCCTTGGATTCAATAATGCCCATTTTATTTGCAATTAAAACATTGCACCATAGGCTGAGTGTTTACTAGAACCTTCTTTTCTTCTTCCACATTAGTGGGTTTCTTCATTTCCTTCTGGAACTGATTATCCTGATTCCCCTATTTTCCACATTTGAAACATCTCCTAATTCCCATCAGTCAGTTTTCAAGATACTTATTCCAACACTTTTAACAAGTGGGATGTTGGGTTTTCTTTCCTCCATGGGATTTATCTGTTGATACTCTTGAAGAAAACTCCATTTTACTTTTTTTGTCTCCAGTCCCACAAGATCGATGGGAATCACCAATCTTCATATCAACTTTGAGGGAATAATATAAAATACCTCTATAGTTACTGAATTTCTGAATATATAATGATTTTCATAGACTTAAATTTAACCCACTAAATTAATGGTCCACCTTAATTTTGGTGTTGATGAAAAATCCAAAGTCATATCATGAAATCTTTGAAAAGTTTTACACATACACCCCAATATAATAATCTTACTTTTTCTTCAGATTAAGGAACTCCATCTCCATTTTGAGATGAGGAGTTCATGGAAAATATTTGTTAAAAAATGTTGTCTTTAAATCTTCCCATTCCTTGGAATAAATATCCTCTTCAGACATTGGGTTCTTGATCAATTTCCACCAATGATCATCTTCTTCCTCAATGTGATAAATATCAAACACAAATTTCTATTACCATTTGTGTTGGAGTATTGGGAATATATTCTCAATATATTTAATCCATTATTGAATGATAGGGGGATAATAATATCCAATAAAGGTAGGGGTACTTTGTTGTATAAAAGGCTCGACTGAAACTTTCCCCTTCTTATGAGGTGGAGTGTGTTCTACCCAATTCAAGTTATTATTCATAACTTGAGTTAGTTGAGCTAGTACTAACATGAATTTATCATCTACTACTCTCATAAGGTTAGGTATATCATTGGGGAAATCATCACATTTCTGATCACATTGGTTGTTATCATAGATTCTTCTATTTCTATCCATTAACTAAAAAGAAAAAAAACAAGATGAGAATACATTTACATTCAAAAGGGAAACTTATAAAATTAGAAGGAATAACTTATAAATGATATGTATTCTTGGACTTATGAGTCTGTAGATTTCAATATAGTTTATCCATGGTAATGTTTCCTATTAGGTTTTTTAACCTGATAATTTTTCAAGTCCTTTATAATGATTCATAAATATTTTGTGAATTCCCAAAGAATATCTCCTAGGAGTGTCAAATTAGGTGTACAGTAAGGTACATTGTCATACACTAAGTGAAGATCGAGTCCATATCAATATTCCCTTTCATAGTTATTACCCCTAACTACAAATATACTAGAGACATATCCATTTATAGTATCTAAACAAGGATGTAATTTCTCAAAATACACTTTCTCTATCCTTCACCAATATTCCAAGGTATTTTCATATACTTGGAATTATCCTTAGAATTATCCCCAGGGTTTTCACTAAAGTTTTCTCAACCTAGTTTAAAAATTTTAACTAAAAATTTTCTATAATACCAACTATAGTGACCAATGCCTTTTACACAAATTATTACTTGATTTTTAAAAATAAATATATGAGAAGTACAACCCCAATGTTCACGAGTCCTAGTATCTTTGGAAGACTAGGTTTATAACACATCAAAAGGAAACTAAAACATGACATACTCATTTTATTCTCCATAACAAGATCATAAATAATTTTTATCCCCTAAAACTACATTGGATAACCTAGGGAATATATAAAAGAAAGGGGTGAGCTAAAAATCCCAATAAAGAATAAAAATGATTAAGAAACATAATGTGTGAATCAAAGTTATAACATGAGATCATAAGATATAAGGTTCATGAGTAATTACATGGAAGAATAACACAATGAAAATGGTATCATAAGATCATGGTAATATAGGAAATATTGTAGTAATACAAAACATGACATAAATATGAGTCAAGGATAACTACTAGGAAAATATCACATGGTGGAAAAATTCCCATAACGAATTAGGTTTACTCCATAATCCTATACATGACACCTCATGAGACTAAATCTTTACACAATGCATTGAAGAACTATATAGGTGAACCCATCCTAAAATTTTCATGATTTATGTGTTATACATAAAGTAAATCAATCATAAGGCATAACATAAGAATTAACCATGGAAAGAAAATGGATTGCATAATCTTTCCTCATACTATAATCAAAGTAAATTTCATAATGAAGGCATTTGAGAAATGAGAATAAGACATGTATTACCCCATAAAAAGAAGTGATAATAAGATATGAATATATGTGAGATATATATATGCATAATTTAGGAGTGTTTCATGACATTAAATAGTTAGATAAACTGAGTTAGAGATATAATGGTCATAACCCAAAGGAAAGGGTGGTTTAGAGAGATCCCTTACCTGGTTCGCCACATGCTTTTTTATAAAACTGAATAATAAATGTATGTTAATTATTTTCTTGCTTAAGAATTTTTTTAATTTATTATTCCTTTTATTTTATTTATTATCATATTATATTCAATTACTTAATCATTTAGGTTCAAGTTAGACGTTTTGACTATATTCAACTCATATGTCTAAAATCACATTGGAAAGTAGACTATGGTCAAAGTGATTATTATTTTATAATATCTATAATAATAATCTTGAAATAATTATCATTTTTATAAAACAACTGTACTTTTGAAATCAATCATTAAGTATTATTATGAAAAATGGACTGCATTACAATCATAGAGACAGTAGGTCATACGTATGCATGAGTAATGTTTCCATTTTTCAATGATCATGATGGAAAAAATGTAAGTGTTATTTTATATTTCAAAAATTATAATTATATCATAACTTTTATATTAATTATTTAAATAAACTTATATATACCATCCACATGATGCAATAATTAAAAACAAATTATATCACTTCATGGAGGTGGTAATCCACACATACACACAAATGAATTTATCATTTTTCTATGAATGGAAAGGTAAGACAATATATAGTATATTAATTTTATAGAATGATAAAGATTATATGAATATATTATATATATATATATAAATATTAAATATATCACCATAATCAACCATTAGAGGTGATTATGGAAAATGAATCACATTGGTTCGTATAGTTGTAGTCCACTGTACACACGAATGATGCTTTTGTTTCCCATTTCATGGAAGTGGAGATGAATTTAGGTTATGAAATTAACATAATAACATTTTATTATATGGGATATAATTATTTTATCACCCTCAGTTTGAGGTATGTAACTTTTTTTATGTCTATTTATGTAGGAAAAGTGATTGGGAAATGTTTGGGAGAGTTTGGAAAGGTTTTGGAAATGTTTGGAAGATTTTTAAAGGGTGTACGGTTTGAGCACGGTTAAGGGAAACTGTGCAACAAACCCAGGTAACCATGAGGTTTGGGATAGAGATCTTTTCATGGTTTTTCTAACAGTGTGGGTTAACCATGAAAGGCCCCCTTCAGATAGTAGTAGCCATATGATTAGTGCATAGTTTGTCTAATCGTGCAAGCTAATCAGGAGTGACAATTAAATGAGGGTTTTAAGAAAATGGGTCACTTGATATTTAACATAAAACACCCAAACTTCCTCCCACTCGCACCTCACTCAGGATTTCATGTTCTAAATGCTAAGGAGGCCTCTCCCACTCATTTCAAGAGTGATTTGAAGGGTTTTCAAGGTGAAATGAAAGCAGTTATTCTCTGGTAAGTATCCTCTCTTGGTTGATTATTAGTTTTACTTAGATTTAGTTCACCCTCTCTTAGTTTTCTAGTTATACATCCATCGCATGTATATCTAGGGTTTTTCCCTAAAATTATGAGATTTGGGATTTTTAATGTTAGGCAAAGAGATCTAAGGTGGTTTTGTGGAGTTTTCACCCAGATTTGTGGTGCAGTTGCTCACTGGCCTATTTGATCGAAACCCTAAGGTATGTGGATTCTCTATTAACTATATTTTCTAGAACTAGAAGCCTGTTCTTCAATTAGTTGGGTTTTATTAAATTTGGTTGTGATTATGATGTGAAAAGTTTGATGGAAATTCATTTTGTGATGATTTTTGGATTTTTAGGAAAATGGGGTATTGCGGTGAAATGTTCTTGATGTGGGATTTTAAATTATTGATTTTAAAATTGGTTTCTTGGGTTGATTCATGAAAATGGTTTTTGAAAATGGTTTTCAATAAGAGGTTTTTTTATTTGAAGGTAATTTTTCACGGATAATTTCCTAAGGGATTTTTTGGGTTGGAAATTGTTGTTTGCATAATGTTGGGGCCTTGGTGTGCTATATGCTTGTTGGTTGGTTAAGTATTTATACATGTGATTGAAATGGATGTGAAGTAGGAAGGGAGTACCAATATAAAAAGGGTATGGATAGTTTATATAAGGTCCACAATCAAGGATAAGTGGGTGGGAAGTACCAATAGATTGGGAAAGTAGTAAACAAGCTTATATGGGAAGTGCCACCGTGATTGTTACACCAGATTGAGTGCGTAAAAGTTTATAGTTATGTTTTGATTATGTGTGTGGCTAATAAAGATGAAATTTTTGTGCTAAAATGTTATGTTAAAATGGATTGTGGGTTCTTTGTTGGCTTTCCCTTGTATTGTGTGGATTTGGCTGAAAAATGGCTTGGAAAGTGTGTGTTCAGATTAATAGAAATTGTTACAATATTTGATGTTTTATATAAAATGATTTATATAAATGTGATAATGGTTATATCCTAGTGTCATGTGTTGGGAATTCATTTGGAAAAAACCTACTGAGTATTATTACTCACCCCCTACTTTTGAATTTGGGTGATTTTACAGATGTGGTATTCAGGGATACAGTAAAAGGTAAAACATCTAATTTTTTCTTGTGGTTCATCTTGATGCTTGGATGATATTGTGGTGCTTAGAGCATAGAGCTTGGTGTAGAGGTCTAGAGTGTGTCATGGTTTTATTTGGGTCTTGTTGATTATTCTTCCTCTTGGCACTCTGATTTTTGGATTTTTGTGATTTAATTGTATTGGTTTTTGAGAGTTGTTATGGAAGAGTTTGGTTTTTTGGTTATCTCTTGGTAATGTGGTATCATGGTTTACTATGTTGAAACGCATCATGTAGTTGTGGTTGGTTATTACTTGTTTGGATGTTTGGTTTTATTCTAAGGGAAAACCTTTCCCCAATTTTTCTTGAAGCCCTCAGTATTTATTTCCAGCCTTTGGTGCCTTTGGAACATCACCTAAGGCCAAGTAGAATCTCATCACCTTCTCAAGCTAATAAGGAAGGGGTGGGACATTACAAGTGGTATCAGTTGTTCAGTACTTTGGAATTGGTTCTCAGTCTTGGTCTTGAAGTTATTATTTATTCTCAAGTCATTCCTTGAGTTGGGATGGTAGCAAGGAGTAGGATTGTTGGAACTTGAAATGTATAGCATAAAAGGATATAGCTAACCCTTTTATGTTTAACTTCAATTTACCAGGGAGGTGGGGTGCATAAGTGTTTTGGAGACACTTATAGGCATTCTAAATCTCATTGTTGTGAGTGTATCCAATAAAATGAGCATGACATGCGTGGTAGAAATGAATTACCACTAGGATTCATATTTCATTGACATAATTATTTATGTTGTGGTATGGATATATGGACTTGTGAAAAATAAGAAAATTATTTTCAAATGTGCGGATTTGAAATGTGGATAGTTTTGGTATTTTGAAAATGGGTCAATTTTCAAAACATGGTGGATTTTTTTCAAAAAAGGAGCAACATGGGAAATTTGAACTTGTGGAATGCCTGGTTGTGGTAGTTGCAATGTAACTAAATTTGAAACTTTAATACTTTTCTTGTTAAGGGAGTGAGACTTATGGTTGTTTTTGTATTGATAGAAATTAAACAGGGTAGGCTTTGTAGAGACCAACCAGAGGAGGCTGATGAACATATAGTTTTACTTGAGCTCTAGGTGAACCATAAACCAGTAAAGAGTATAGTGAAAAGCTTTCCAAGATGTGAGAAGTGGGAATAAAGAGGATGATCCAAATCATATAGATCATGCAGTTCAGTTTCAAAAGTTGAATCCACCCATATTTAGGGGTCATTTAGAACGAAAAAAGGTGGAGGCATGGTTGAACATAATAATTAGAACATTTGAATTCATGAGAACACTAGAAAAGTTGAGAGTGAAGTTAGAAACATACATGTTGAAAGATCTTGCCTGTCAGTGGTGGGCGTTGGCGGTCCAAGCTGGAATGGACCAAGGTATGACATGGGAGGGTTTTAAGGATTTATTTAACAAAATATTCTACCCTCATACATTCAAAATTTATCAAATAATGAATTTATTTTGTTTAAATCAAGATAACCGCTCGATAATGGAATATGAAGTTAAGTTTATAACCTTAGTGTAGTTTTCACCCAAGGTGGAGAGTAGTACATATTTAAAAGCATATTTTTTTAAAGCTAGGTTAAGGTAGGAAATTCATTATAAAATAGCGATGTTATGTATAAATGATTACATAGAAATGTTTAATAGATAAACAATGGATGAATGTCATATTTGGGGAGCTATAGGTGGGGGAAGCATGTTGGTACCAATGGGAAATAGTGGTAACTCTAACACTGGGATCAAGTGGGAGAGGGAAACTTATTTATAGGTTGGGAGTATGGACCAGGATATGACAGTAGGATTGGTGAATCTTCCTCTGAAGCCTCAGAGTAAGATAGGAGGTTTTTAGTGTGGTTATATAGGCCACATAAAGCAGGATTGTATGACACAACCTCTAGCATGTCATAATTGTAAGAATATGGGGAATATTTAATGTTATTGTCATAATGCTCTGAGGTTGGGTGTTCGTGACACTCCTTAGGGGTCACATGAATCCTATGCCTTGACAGGATATGGAAAGCAATATACCCCTTATCAGTAGAGAAAAATTAGTCATGGTGATTCCAAGAATACCATAACCCTTAAAAGGGAAATAAAGATCAGAGTGTGGCAAGAAAGAAGCTATTTGGAGATGAGAAGGTTGTGATGGATGATCAGTTAGGACCATCCATGATGTGTGGTATAGTTATTTGAAATTCTACCTTGATGCAAGCATTTTTTTATATCAGTGCTTCATATGCTTTTATTTATTCTCATACTGTTAGTTTATTCGGTTTAAGTGTGGAAATGATTCCTTCAGTTTTAAAACTTCAAAATCCTCTAGGTCAAAGAGAGTGTTGAGATTTCTTGTGTAGATAATGTTGTATAGTTGTGCATGGGGTTGAGTTTAGGTGGGATTTCTCACAGATTGAGATGGATGCTTATGATATAATCCTAGTAATGGATTGGTTGGCAATGTTTAAGGGCCACATCAACTATTATGTGTGAAAAATTAGTTTCACAATGAATGATAGTGTAAAAAATCTCTTTATAGGAGATAATAATAAAAAGTTAGGTGAAATGGATTTTCTAGCACTAACTGTTGTCATGATCTCATATCAGTTAGTGGTGTTGTCATTATCATCAATGGAAGGATTTTAATAGATCATTTTTCCAGTGGGTTTTGATCAGTTTCTGGATGTTTTTCCTGAAGAATTATCAGGGTTCCCACATGTGAGAGAAGTCGAGTTTACGATTGATGTATTTCCTAGGACTAGCCCTATCTCACTTTTGTATTACCAGATAGAACCAATATAATTAAAGGAATTTAAAGTGAAATTGGAGGAGTTATAAAACAAAGGGTTAATCCAGACTGGCATGTCTCTTTGGGCATCACTAGTTTTGTTTGTTAAAAAACCCGATGGAACTTTGCAGGTGTGTGTTGATTATCACAGTCTTAACCAGGATAATATAAAGAATGGATATCCACTTCCAAGAATTGATGATTTGTTTTATTAGTTGAGGGGATCTTAGTGGTTCTTTAAGATTGAATTATGATCAGGATATAATCAATTATGGGTATGGAAGGTGGATATTCTAAAAACAGACTTTATAAGTAGATATGGAAATTATGTGTATGTGGTTATGCCCTTTGGTCTGACAAATTCCCCAACGGTTTTTATAGAATTGATGAATCAGATATTTCAGGAATATCTGGATTATTTTGTAGTGGTACTTGTTGATGATATATTGGTGTATTCCAAGACAAGGGTGGGGCATGAGAAGAACATGGTGATAGTGCTGGGGATATTTAGAGATCATCAATTATATTCCAAATTGTTTAAGTGTGATTTTGGATATAGGAGGTTTATTTTTCTGTCCATTTTATTTCTGAGAAAGGTGTTTTAGTTGATTTGGAAAAGATATAGGCTATTATCTCGTGGTAACCACTGAAGAATGTCTTTGAAATATAGAGTTTCCTTGGTCTAGTCAGGTTTTATCGGCCTTTTGTTCATGAATTATCATGATTAACCTCACTGATGATAGCTTTGACAAGGAATAATGGTCCATTTTAATGGAATGAGTAGTGTTAGAAATATTTTGAAGATCTTAAGAGTCACCTTAAATCAACACCAATCTTGATTCTTTTAGAACCAGGGAAAAGGTACATGGTGTATTATAACACATCAAGATTGGGGTTAGGATGTATTCTCATGAAATGGGATCATGTGGTTATGTTTAGATCATGGAAGTTGAGGTTTCATGAGAATAACTACCCAACACATGATTTGGAGTTGGCAGTAGTGATTCATGCCTTGAAAATGTGGCGTCATTTTCTATTTGGTGATAAATTCACAGTGTTTACTAATAATAAGAGTTTAAATCATATTTTATCACAAAGAGATTTAAACTTGAGGCCAAGGATATGGATAGAGTATCTCCAGATGTTTGAATTTGACTTAATGTACACACCGAGTAAGGGAAATTTGATAGAAGATGCATTATGTAGGAATTCATATTCCCAAGTGGTGAAACAAGCATCAAATCATTGGTAGTTGATGTCAGTCATAGTCAAAATGTGGTTGGAATGTGAGGAATGAGGTGATAAAGTAGTTTTATTTCTAGTATTTTTAGTTCCTGATTTGGTTGGCTTGGTTAAAGAGGTGAAGATCTCTGATTCCTAGTGTATGGTGATGAGGTCAAAACTCAATGGTGGGGTGACCATTGAGGCTTGGGAACTGAATGGGTATTCAGTTTTGTGTTTTTGGAATCATATGGTTGTACCAGTGGATTTTCAGGAGGAAGTTCTCAGGGCTTATCATCATTCTAGATGGGCTGTCCATCCTAGAATTTAGAAAATGTTTAAGTCATTGAAAGTGTAGTTTTGGTGTGCTGGTACGAAAAGGAAAGTGGCAGAGTTTTTTTTCTCAAGATTTTTGACTTGTTAATAAGTAAATAAAAACCATCAACAAATGGTAGGCATGTTGTAATATTAACCTATCCCTATCTAGAAGTGGTAACATATAGAAATGGATTTTGTTACAGGTCTCCCAGGAATGGTCAGAAAGCACAATTTCATATGGGTTATAGTGGATCAACTCACAAAGTTATCCCATTTCATCCCTATTCATGAATCTCATACAGTAGAGGATCTGTCCAAAATCTATATATATGAGGTGGTAAAGATGAATGGTGTTATAGTTTCTATTGTATCTGATAGAGACCTGAGGTTCACATCTTTTTTTTGGAAATCCTCACAACAAGATCTTGGGAAATAGTTGAAAATGAGTACAGCGTACCATCCTCAGATGGATGGGAAATCCGAGAGGACAATACAAACTTGGTAAGATATGTTACAGGCTTGTGTAATGGATTTTGGTGGCTCATAGGAGGATAACTTTCCATTGATGGAGTTCTTGTATAATAATAGTTATTAGGACTTGATACATATGGTTTTATTTGAATCACTATATAAGATTCTATGTTGTTCTCCACTTTGTTGGGTGGAAATGGGTGAGACATTGATGGTTGGACCAAGCCCTATCCAAGAGACTATGAAGAAGTTAAAGTTGATTGGGAAGAGAGTGGAGATAACTCAGAGTTATTAGAAATCATATTCAGACCATCTTTGATGGATGTTTTCATTCAAGGTGGTCGATCATGTGTTCTTGAGAATCTCTCCTAGGCTTGGACATCATTGGTTTGGAAAATAGGGTAAGTTATCTCCAAGTTATATTTTTCCTTTTGAGATACTTGAGTGGGTTGGAGAGGTGGATTATTTGTTGGATTTTACACCATGGTTTAGTGTAGTGCACAATGTGTTTCATGTTTCTTAGTTGAAGAAGTATTAGCCGGATCCTGACTATGTGATTTGATGGGATCATGTTGAGATAAAGCCAAATGCTTTATTGGTGCACATGACAGTGCAGATTGTGGATAGAAAATAGAAAGTCTTTCATGGTAAAAACATTGGTCTAGTTTAGGTTTTTGGGCAGTATGTTCAAATTTAAGAGGAGACTTGGGAGTGGGAGAAAGATATGGTCGAGCAATGGACTGAGCTCTTTTGACAAAGCGATGGTTCTCTACTTTTTGAGGACAAAAAGTCCAATGGTAGGGAGAATGTAGCACCCCCAGTTTGAGGTATGTAACCCTTTCTATGTATTTTCATGTAGGTAAAGTGGTTGGTCAATGTTTGTAAGAGTTTGTAAAGGTTTTAGAAAGGGTTGGAATCTTTTTAAAGGGTGCACGATTTTAGCACTGTTAAGGGAATCCATGAAACAAACCTAGGTAACCATGTGGTTTGGGATAGAGATCTCTGCACGGTATGCACACAGTTTTTATAACTATACGAGGTAACCATGTGAGGCCCCCTTCAGATAGTAGCAGGTTCATGGTTAGTGCACGATTTTTATAACCGTGTGAGCTAACCATGCACAGTAATTAAATGAGGGTTTTAAGAAAACATGTCACTCAAGATTTAACCTAAAACACCCAAACTTCCTCCCACCTGAACCTCACTTGGTATTTATTATTATGAAGGGTAATGAGGCCTCTCCCACTCATTTTTTGAGCGATTCAAAGGGTTTTCGAGGTGAGGTGAAGGTGGATCTTCTTCGGTAAGTCTCCTCTATTGGTTTCTTCTTGGGTTTCCTTATATCTAGTTCTCCCTCTCTCTTAATTTTCTAGATCTACATATGTTGCATGTATATCTAGGGTTTTTTGCCTAAAATTATGAGATTTGGGCCTTTTAATGTTATTCAAAGATATCTAAGGCAGTTTTGTGGAGTTTTCACTCAGATTTGTGGTGCAGTTTCTTATTGTCCGATTTCACCAAACCCTAAGACTTTTCTCTCGACTCCATTTTTCTAGAACTAGAATCCTCTTCTTAAATTACTTGGTTTTTCTTGAATTTAGTTGCGATTATGATGTAAAAATCTTGATGGAAATTCATTTTGTGATGATTTTTTGTATTTTTGATAAAATGGGGTATTGCGGTGAATTGTTCTTGATGTAGGATTTTAAAATATAGATTTTCAAATCGGTTTATTAGGCTGATTCATGAAAATGGTTTGTAAAAAATGGTTTCCAATAAGAGGGGTTGTTTTATTGGAAGGTAATGTGGCTTGGATAATGTCTTAAGGGATTGTTTGGGTTTGAAATGGTTGTTTGCATAATGTTGTGGCCTTGGTGTGCTATATGATTGTTGGTTGGTCAAGTATTTATGCATGTGATTTAAATGAATGTGAAGTGGGTGGGGAGTACCACTATAAATAGAATGTATAGTGTATGGAAGGGCCACTATCAAGGATAAGTGGGTGGGAAATACCACTAGATTGATAAAGTAGTAAATAAGCTTAGATGGGAAGTTCCACCGTGATTGTTACACTAGGTTGAGTGTGTGAAACTTTATGGATATGTTTTGATTATGAGGGTGGATAAGAAAGATGAAATTGTTGTGATAATATGTGATGGTAAAATGGATTAGGGATTGTTTGTTGTATTTTTATTGTATTGTGGGGATTTTGGTGAAAAATGGATTGGTAAGGGTGAGTTTTGATTGCTGGAAATTGTTTCACTATTTGATGTTTTATATAAACTGTTTTATATAAATTTTATAACACTTATATCCTAGTGAAATATGTAGGGAATTAATTTGGGGAAAACTTACTGAATATTATTACTCAACCCCTACTTCGGCACTTGGGTGCTTTTGTAGATGTGGTATTCTGGGATACAAGCAAAGGTAAAGAATTTCATTTTTCTAGTAGTTCATCGTGACGCTTGGGCAGTATTATGGTCCATGGAGCATGGATCTTGGTGTGGAGATATCGAGTGTGTCATGGTTTCCTTTGGGTCTTATTGACGAGTCTTCCTCTTTCTACTCTTATTTTGTGATTTTTGTGATTTAGTTGTATTGGTTTCTAGGAATTGTTATGGAATAGTTTGGTTGTTTGGTTGTCTATTGGTAATGTGTTATCATGGTTTAATATGTTGACATACATCATGTAGTTGTGGTTAGTTATTCCTTGTTTGGTTGGTTGGTTTTATTATAATGGAAATTAATTTTCTACTTATTCTTGAATCCCTCAACATTTATTTTCAGCCTTTGGCACCTTGGGAACGCCGCCTAAGTCTAAATAGAATCTCTCCACCTTCTCAAGTCAATGAGGAAGGGGTAGGATGTTACAATTATGTTATTATATCAACATTATTGAGTAATATTTTCAGTACATGGAAGAATAAATAAAATGAAGATACTCGGTTAAGAATTATACATCTTCTTTGGACCACCACTTTAGGATTATACCTAAAGCCTCCATAGATTAGATTTATGATAAAACTAAAGACTCTAGAACATGTTAAGGGAAGTAAGGAGGTTTTTTCAGGTATAGGTGAACTAATAGGATTTTTAATTGTGGAAAGGATAGGAGATTATGTTCCCTTTTATTAGTGATAGGGAGTGGCATTTTTGTAAATACTCAAAACTATTAAATAATGGGAAGTCACTCTCAATAAAAATGACTCCAAAATTGATAAATAATGAATTGGAGGGGTGACATGGTCCATGAAAACCTAAAAAATCAAAAAATAAACATGTTTTAAACATTTTATTCCATTTACCTCTAAGGTTACCAACTTTTAACATTTTAGTTTTTCACTGCAATAACAAGTTTTTTTCCTATTTTTTACTATTCATTATGAAAAAAAATTAATTTTACCATATTAAACAATATTAATTTTGATTATTAAAAATATTTATTCCATTTATCAAATTAAAATTACATAAGTGGTATAATTTAATTTAAAATTAAACCTGTAAAATGTGTCGAAAAATAGTTTTACAAGAAATGCATTTTTTAATTAATAGATGATCTTATATTAAATCTATGACTAAGAATAATAATTATATGAATTTAAATTAATATTAATAGATTTATAATATATTAATTTCATTTAAATATTTCCTTACAAAGTTTTATTTTAATTAATTAAAATGGATAAAATTTATGCATTTTGAAAATAGTTTGCAGAAAACCACGTTTTTAAGCATAAAAATAAACATATATAAAAACCATGAAAATTGATTATTAGAATGAAATTAATTAGATTATTATAAATAAAATGGTCAATATACAAATTTAATGTCAAATCAAAAATATAATATAACTTTTAAATTACTTGATGGAATGAAAAAAATGACAACACTTGAAAAATTGCTAATTTTCACTATTCATTGAAAAGTCAACAATTTCAAAAAAATCCCAAAATTTCACCCTAAGTTAATTTTAATATTCTGATTTAAAAAATTATTTTAATTTTATAAAATAAAATTTCTATTTTTTTCATAAATTAATTATAATATTTTCTTTCAAAAAGTAATAAAAATCATTCTTGAAGGAAACTTAATTTTTTGAAGAATAAAATGTCTTTATTAAAAATTGAGTGATTATTTCTTGAGAATTTATCAATAAATTTATATAGACTATGAACTTTAAATATATTTCATGAAGTATTTAACACTATTCATACACGCTAATTTAATGTATTGGTTATAATGGTCTTAAGTAATCATTGTATGTTTAGGCTTGGTGTTTCATGTCACATATACTATTGAGAATAGTTTTCCTTTTTAAAAACTTAAGGTGTTACATTGACATATAAACCCCCTTAATAATTAGATTTTATATAACCAAAATTAGAATAGGATAGAGTGATTTACATACCTTAACATTATTTTCCATTAAGTACTATCTAGATTTCTAGATTCTCACATGAAATAATAGATTTTTGTCAGCCCGCTCAATTTTCTTAGCTCTTCCTCAAGGGTTTCACTCCACCATTATTTATCATAGTTAGTCTTATTTATAATTTAATTCAATCATATCATTTATGATACAACCATGAATTTTTTTAAGGATACATCATGATATTGATCAAATCATTCAATGATGGATAACACTCCATGATTTATGACTTTCACAACATTTCTACAGTACTATTCTTATATTAATCATCTTTAATTACCTACATGAAAACAAAAAATAGTATATATTGGAATAATTTGGGTATAATTTTCTTTTTATTTAGATAAAAAATGATTATACTTTATTCTCAATCTAAAACCCCTTTATTTATAGATATAAAATTTTAAGAACTCCTTATGCTTGCTCCTCCTATAATTTTATAGATGTAGACCTCCTTGGGTAGCATTTAATCCTTGATTTCTTCATCTTTATTATCATATAGAAGTTAAGTTTTCACTTTTTCTAGTATGAAACTTTTATTTTCTTATGCTTACTCAATCTTCTTATCCCATTTCAACTATGTTATCCATATGGTCATGAATTCCTTACAAATATATCCAAATTGATTGATTTTTACACATAGATTCAATTATGTTTTTCATTTGCTTTCCATCAACTCTTTTTGGTATCTATTACATATATTTATTAAGATTGTGACCAAATCATTTTCAACTTCTACACATTCCCTATTAATATATTTCTTCCACAAAAAAATCCTATTATTTCTTTCTTAGATTTATTCTTTCCATTGTTCTAGATTTCCTCCTATAAATTTAATGTTCATAACCCATTTGAAATGGTCTATAATGTGGACATTTTCTACCATAGTAGAAGTATCTCTTATTTGGTGCGTCATACTTCTCATATTTCTTCATGATTGTTTCTTGTTTTTTATTACTATTCTTTTGCTTACTACCCAATATAGATTCACCTATTCTAATTACTTATTTATTTTTTTAAAATTTTGGAATTAACTTCTCAATAGAACATGAATCATTCTTGGTAGGATTGTACCATAATTCTTAATCAAAATTATCACTTCTATTATAGTTTTAATAGAAACTCTCCAAACATAAAAAATATATTGTTTATAGTTAGAATCACTCCCATTATCTTGTATGATTTTTTCCTTTTCTTAGCTTTGATATCCCTTAAAGTAATTCTTTTATAATCTCCATAATTTGAAAAATTATACCCAAATTCAGTGGACCTATGTACAAACTTCTAAAAACACTAAAAATGATTGATAAATCTTTTTCTCTTAATATTGGTTATAATCTAGAAAACTTTGACGCCTCACTACTTTTGAACCAAAACTTTATTTTAAGATTAGTTTAGTGAGTAAGAATTCATTATAGTGATCAAATCCACCCTTAATGATGTTGTGGGTTACTTAATACTTTAGTTTACCCATATTTTTCTAAATTTTGATTTATAACCTGTATTATTATATGAAGAATCATTATCACATAAAATATTTTTGGGAAAGGGGTTGTCTTTGGTTGAAATTATAGTATATAAATATTTAGATGATCTTAAACCCTTTTTTATTTTAATGTGTTTCCTTTTAGAAATAAGACTCTTATCATAAAATTTTATATAACACTTTTTTTCCAATAGGTTGGGAAGTCTCAACATGTGTTTCTTATAAATTTCTTATATGGACTTATAGTTCAAGAAACTTTATATTGAGGTTATTTTTCTAATCATTATTTGATATTAACTTTTCTTCCCATTATCTATTCATATTCTCAATATGATATTCATTCATATTATTCTCTTATTGTAATGAATTATCAATTAACTTCACCCTTTTGGACTTATTTTCTAATTGAGCATCTTTTAAACCAATGACTTCATTCAATGCATGTATATTATATTCAATGATTTTTCTAATATCATATTTCCCATCAATTTATTTTTTCAATTTTTCTTCAGTTAGGGGATATTTATCTTTAATAAACAACACAAGTTTCTACCGGACTTCCACATTTTTTATTATAGCTTTGTGATCTTATAATTTTTAGCAAATTATTTTTTCATAGATGTTTTATTTATTATTATCTATGTTGTTTCGTTATATAGTTATTTGATAAACTCAAATATATAACCAAAAACCTCAATATAAAGTTTATTTAAGTAATCCTTAACCTCAAAGAATTGGCCTTCAATTAATTTAACAGTCCCATCCTCTTCACTGTCTAAACCCGATTCTTCAAGAGAATAAAACTTAATAGATTTAACAGATGAACTACCACTTTGACCACCTTTAATTAATGGTGTAACCTATTTATTATTTGAACTCTTATTTAAACAATTTTCCTCTTTATTTTAATAATTCTTTAAGGTTTTGGATGAAACCTCCATATTGATATTAACAGGGATGTGAGTTTTATTTTCTATTTGTGTAAATTCTAAACCTTCCTCAAATATTTACTTCATATATATTTGATAAAAAAACTAAAAAAGAAAATAGATCTAATTAGAGGGAATCTAGATTAGATATTATACCACTTGAAGTGCCTAATAGATCATGAGGTCACTCTAAGATCAAGGGAGGGGTGTATCAGTGTAACCATTTTTACTAAATTTTCATCTCTTTTCAATTTCACTTATTAATATTGAAATATATATCTTAGTTAAGATGTATGGATCTAATTAAAAATTCTCAACATATGCTACCACATTAAAATCAATAAATAAATTAAGAGACAACAACATTGAGTATTTTTATGAGGTTTGACCCCAATGTGGGAATGTACTTCAACTTATATTCAGGTCAAGTACAAGACACATTTTATTACTATTCATTTGTAATGATTACAAAATAATGAGAAGATATTATCCTAAACTCAATACATACAAGGGGTATTAAGGTATCATTCTTAACCCATGGGAAGGTTTTATCCTTATCCCAATATTATATCACAATAGTAGCTATCTCTTGAGAACTATTCAATCTCCCAATTAGTATGGATATAATTATACTAGATCACTCTTATCTCTAATGGTTCTCCTTATTATATTATGTAAACAAGATATTAAGTGTTCTCTTGAATGTATTTGCATCACAATGTATTATATCCCCCCTCAATTATAGGTATTAAACTTACAAAATATAATCAATAGAACTATATTCATATTATCCTTCTTCTTAAGATATCAGAATGATGAATTTATGAATAAGAGAATGCAACCAGACATCATGTACTTCTTACAAAATAAAAATAATTCAAATGATAAACATTAAGTTATGATTGATTCAATGTATATGATGAAAATATGTAGAATTCTCATCAGTATCACTATCTCTTTATCTCTCTTTGATACACAAAATAAGAAACAACATGCAGTACCAAATCTATCCTTAATATACAATATTTCAATATATTATTATTTTCTATTTTATTTATAGAATCATGTGAATATTATTTCTATAATTTTAATATGAAAAAATCCCCTTAAATTTTAGCACCCTTATTCCCCATTTAAAACTAGTCAAAGGATCTTCCCAATTAAAAGATATAGTTTTTTTAAAATCCTAGAAATATTGTTCCAAGATACCCTCTTTTAATTCTACACTATCCTTAGATTGAATCATAGATTGACTACCAACGCATGATATTTGTTAATTGAAAATCAGAAAATAATATTCTGATTTTGTGTCATAGTGAGTCTTGGTTACTTAGTCAAATATCAGTCCACTAAGTTCCTTACACATCCTTGTGATGAAATTTACATATCAAGTAACTTAATCTTATGTATTACATTGCGACTCATGAATTTTTCAATTATCCATTCTATAAGTTTTGGAATAACTTTACACAGTGATCTAAATACCAAATATACTCTTATATATTGTATTGAAAATCATTACGTATCATAGGGAATACCAACACTTTTTCAATTATTCTAATTCAATACATAGGTACTCTCATGTATCATAATAAGGTTTTTCCTTTATCAAAATTTTAGTCCATATGTTATGGATGAACCTTACATATCCTAAGTAAAATCATAGTTAATTTTATATATAATATTGATTACTTTTATATATCACATGAAGGTTCTCACATTTTTCAATTTCCATCTCTAACTGAGAAAGAAACTCTTACATATTAAGTAACTTACTTTTATGTATCACATGGAGTTTCAACACTTTGATAGATTCCAATATGAAAGTTATGGGTTACCCTTATCTACTGGTTAGTGTTTTAGTGTTAGTCTTATATATTTACTATAATGAACCTTAAATATTTTCTTTTCCAAATTATCTAAAATCTATAACTTCCAAATATTAACTCTAGGATTATAAATTCAACTTCAAATCCTCTCAAGGATTCTCTAATAACTCTAATTCACTTAAAAAAACTTAAATTTATTTTTTAATTTATCAAACCTTATTAAACCTCTTCAAAAAAATTATCAAAGTATTTTTAGTATATAAATACTCTTCTTGATCATTTCCATAAACCTTCATTCCCTTAACACTTCTAGTTTAAACTTAGCCTTCTCTAGTACATCATCCATGAGATATTTATTAGTTATTATTAAAAACTTTATTCTTGATAAATCAAGGATGGTTACTCATTACCTTAATCTAGAGTGATTCCTCTTTAATACAATAATCTCTTCATATTCACGAAGAACTTGTCATAGAAAATGATTCCTACAACCATCATTAATTTTATATGATTATCATTAAGACAATATCTATAATAATTAGATGTATAGGATAATTTCAAAACACTGAGAATCATCTCAACCAAACACCTTTTACAACATAGGAATGAAACTCCATCAACATATATAATGATAGAAAACTTCAATACATATAATCCATAGAAAATCCAAGTTTTATCTTACTTATTTTAACTTTTAAATTTATTGGGAACTTACTCTATCACCCAAAACATATTTACAATCAACCTATTCATTAAATATATATATATATTCATAATAAGTCTTTCTAAGTAAAAATGTGTGATATGCACCTGGTATCCAATAATCGTGAGTTAGAATTAGAGAAATTAGTTTTTATATCATTCACATTCATATTCTCAAAATGATTCTCCTTGAAAAACATTCTCAACCTTGAATACCCATCTAAAATGTTATTATAGGTCATACATATAACATACCTCAAAATTATAATCATGGTATATGAAATAATCTATAAAAAATACATATCTATGGGTGAGTATTATGTTTTGTATCTTTTATTACCATTAATGATCCAAAATACATATTTCATCATGATTTATCCTTGCTGAGATCATAACATAATCCATGACTATATTCAATAGAAAATAATTTCAACCAAATAATATATGAATCTTGGCTATTTGAGTGGATAAATCCTTATCCTAATCCAATATATGGATTCAAATAAATCTATTCCTCTAGTACCCTAATGGTTAGGGTTTCCTGGTTAAGTGTAATACAAATATTACATTAGATATAGACGCCTAATGGTTAGGGTATCCTATAATATTCTTTCCCTAAACAAGATAATTCATGAACACCTAATAGATAAGGTCATCCATACCAAATGATTAAGGTCTTGAAAAGTGTTGAATTTAGAGGGAATATTACACTTAGTATTTGATGGGTTTTATTAGTTTCACCAATTTAATATACATCACACACACACACACACATATATATATTAAATTCATAACTATTTCATCTCATGAAATCTTTATTATCTATTTTTCCCTATATGTATGCATGATTATAATGATTTAGTTTTTGAATCCTTATTCTATACACCAAATTAATATATTCAAACCTTATTAATGTGTAACTCTTTATGGAACTTACAATTTATGTTACCCAAAAATAGAATAAAAGTATATTTACACAAATATAAATGCATCCCAATGTATAAGGTATATAAAAATCTTTCATTTAAAGGCTTGGAATCATATGAAATCAATAATCCCCATAAGATTAGGCATAAAGAGGTAGCTATCCAACCCCTAATTTTCATGAAAAGGAAAAATTATCTAGGCTAGTGAGAAGTTTGAACCAAAGTACCTCAACCCATGGTTCTTTACTCATAAAAGACTTTGATTCCATTATAACTCTAACACCTAATATGTATCATGTAAAAAAACCACCTGAGTCGACATGAACCATCACTTGAGATGATCCACCACAAGGATTGAAGGGTCTTATCAATCTCCATGGGCTAGAAACTAGTACCTGGGTATCAAGGATTCACTATTGGGAATGGTTTCACCCAATAAATGATATTAATAAATCAATAAAAACTAAATAATAATATGACATGATGCTTCCATACATTGGACATTCATGCAAATGAAATAGATAGTTACAAATAAATAAACAAGCCAAACGTGGTATAAACAGCAATAGACATCCAAATGAGATATAAATAATAATAATAACCCAATTAACTCTTAAATAGACAATGAGATCAATAAATCACACAACTAAAAATGAAAATTAAATAAAACCAACTGTAGTTGGCCAAATTAGTCGATACATAATCATCCAAAAAAAAAATAAACAACATGATCCATTTCTAAAGGATCTCCACATGACCCATGGTCACTCACCATACCCACAATATCTATAAAAAACTATACAGATGATATTTAAACTAATATCATCACTTAGGAACTTGTATAAAACATGAAGACTACACACACACATGAGTGTGTGTGCAAGGTGTAATAAAAATAGGCCCAGTATAATTTCACCAAAGAGTTTATGAAATAATTTTATTAAAAAATTTATAAATAATAGTTTTAACAAAATTTAGAAAATAAGTTTTCTAAATGTAAATTTTAAAGTAAAACAAGTATCATACATAATGATTTTTCTAAAACCATGGAAAATATGTTTTTAGAAAACTAAAAAATCTTTGGATTGAAAACCAATATTTCAAAACCAAGAAAATAAATAAAAATTTCCTCTAAAATATATTTCTTTAAAATACCCTTTTATCCCAAGGTGTGGAATCCATCATTTAAATGGGTGATCATTTTAAAAAATTTAAGAGGTTTGACTTAAAAATTTACATAATCAAAACTAAATCATTTTCATTTAAAAAAAATCATAAATTTTCCTTCTCAAAACATTTTTGATAGGTAAAATCAAACCCAATGAAATAAGGCATATAAATCAAGAAGGAACTATGACATCAATAAATTATAAATGAAGTATGAAAAATAATCAATTGTGTTACAAATCTAATAAGAGTACAAGGGGATACAAACAAAGTGTGTATTGGAAATCTCCAATATAATATCATCATCAAATAGGTAAGTGTCATGGAAAACTTACAAGGTCCTAATATGAGATGATATAACATATTCATGAGGAATCAACTATCAGGTTTACTTTTTCTTCCTAAAAATATGGACACACAAATAAATCTCATCAAGGGACTTCCCTCAACCATAACACAATCTGAATTAGGGAACTAGTCAAAGAATAATCTAAAATAACATGACACTCATAAATTATATATACTCAAATCACACTCATAAAGAGCCCTTCCTTTCTAAAGAATAATATAAAGCAGGGAACTAGCCATTGAACAATCTAAACTAATATGAGATATAATGGATCTCTAACTTAGTTACCCTGAGTTCCCATGACATATACAAAATAGTGGTGAAAAAACCAAATAATAAATGATCATAATATAAATTAATAATAAAAAATCAACAATAAACCTCATCTCACCTTCAATACTCTCTCAAGGAATAACCCCCCTTTTCCCAAAATATATAATATAAAATAATAATAATTAGAAAACATCCCCTGAAGGGCTTAAATCCTAAAAAATTCATAACACATGAGGTTCTCAATAATGGTGTATATTCACCAAGTAAAAATAAAAAATAAAAAAAATAAAAAAATTTATAAAAATACTTTAAAAACCAAAAAAGAATCAATAAATTAAAAATAGGTTTTACTCCCTTAAAATTCAGTCAAAAACCAAATCCCTCTTTAATTGAAAAAAACCATTAAAACATTGGTTAAATTATTTAATAATAAAAATAAGGCTAAAATAATTTATTTATCATGAAGAAAATTTCAAAAGATCCCCATTTTAATTTTTACAAACACTCTGCACGTACAAACATTTAATTCAAAGGAGGTATTTAAAATCCATAGAAAGAACCCTTTATACAAATCCTAGAATTCAAGAAAATAATTTGATAATATCACTATGGTTAACATACATAGATATAATTTTATAAGAAACAAATATATAAATCAAAAGAATCCAATGAATTGTTTATTTTTTATAGAATCACCTACCTCAATCAAGTGAAAATGACTCTTAATATACAGATAAAGGATAAATAATTAAGCTAACAAAATTTTAAAGTAATAAACATACAAATATGAAAATAAAATCCAACCCAAACCCTATATCCACCCCATTGGAATTAGGATTTATAGGAGAAAGTAAAACCAAGGGAAAGGGAGGGGTGGATAAGAGAAACCAAAGACAAATAGGGATTTACCTCAAAAATATTCTTGAAATTGAAGGTGAAGTGAATAAAATCAAGGATGAAGGGAGGGGAAAGATCCCTTATACTCACATCATGGTTGGATGAATGAGGGGGAATAGAGAGGCTAAATACCTTAAATCCAAATGGGGGTAGAATAAAAAAATCAAAAAAAAAATTAAAACAGAGTACAATCATGTTACAATAAAACCTACCCATCATGGCATGACCTACTTACTAGGTAGAACCATGGGATAACCACCCAAAGTTTAATTGAGTAATGAAATCCCATTATTATGGCATGACCACCTACATGCACCCCTTTTCATCATGGAACATCTCTATATCCCCTCCCTATAAAATGACCCCACTACCTAGGTTTGGTCATGACATGACCTCCACTGTCAGAACCTGACCCAACCCTTGCTCAAAAATAAACAAACACCCAACACCTATCATGACGTGACCAATATATGTCATGATGATACCTAATATAGATAGAATCAAATAAAAACCAAAACACCCACTGTGGATTAATTTCTATTGTCCATGGTATGACCCATTATAGTATTAAACTACAGGTCACCCAACATGCTCTTCACAATGAGACCCACCTGTGTCACTACACAAATCACTATAGATAGATCTATAGAATTGAAAAAACACCCAAAATACTCCCAAATCTTAAATATTCTAAAAAATTTGAAATTAACACTCAATTATATAATAATATAATATAATAGTGACATGGGGGTGGCACATATAAACTACACTTGACCTTTAAATTAAAGCCTATAACTTCATAACAATCCAAATTCACGATAGATAAAAATTAAATCTTATGTTTTAATATCTATCTTGTAATGAATGGTATGGAAATTTATAAGAACCAATTTGTTACATAAATTGAAGCATACACTTATATTTTTTATTAGAACATATCATACTCATAAATAGTGGAAGAAACTAATTAATTATCTAGATTTATCCTCATTTAATCAACATATAAATGAAGAATATAAATATAAACATTTACACATAAAGTAAAATGTGATCGATATTGATGGTTCATGCTTGATGAAAATCAATAAGTAAAAAAACTCAGTCACTTTCCTTCATAGGTAACACACTGGCCACTAGAATCCATATACACTATGTGAGGACCCCTCAGATTTCAAAGGTCTACTAGTGAATTTTACTCAAAGATAAATGAAGAACAAATAAGAATAGAGTTTTGGATTAGATTGAAAAAATCACCACACCCACTAATAGAAATATAAAAGACTTTATATTGTCTCTCTTCATTCAACAAAAAAGATATAAAATTGACTAATAATTTTCTAAAACCAAAATATGTTACTCATTACACATAATCATTTAGTGTTTATGATAATTGGATGTTTCAATTATCATATATAATTTTCAAGCCATAAATTAGTCATCTAAATTTTTTATTACTAATGATAAACCATTCTAGAAGATGTGGAAATTCTGATTCACCATATATCACATATCATGATCTATACTATAAACTATACTATACAACATTGGTATCTTATATATTTAAGGATATAACTATATAATTTCCTATGATATGAATTACATACATATTGTGGGTTATGATATGGATGAATCTTATAATTTAATTCATCCCCATTTTAGTGAATACATATCAATAACTAACTTCACTAAAATCCCATATTGAAATAATGAAAAAACATCACAGCTATCTGTGAATCCATCCAAAATTTTTTTGGATACAGTTTATCAAAATCTCTTTATTTTGGATCAAACACTTTGTAAAAAACTGTAATCCTTATTCTAAGTCCAAATTGTGTGACCCTATGATTCTTTATATCATTTAAAACAAATATGAAGCCCTGAATCCATAAATTTAATCAAAGAGTGGCATATATAAAAACATCATTGCTACTCAAAATACAATTGGTTTTATCATGATCTTAATAAAAATACTCATATCTTCATATGAACACTTACACCATAATATGTATCATGTAAATAATATGTATATTTATATAATAACTTTTTCCATGGTATTAATAGATTATTGGACATGGAATATTTCAATCTAGTACAGGACAACTCATACATTTTTTCCTCTAAGTAGATTGATCACACAAAATTATTACATCACATGTCAATCATCCTAGTATATAATCACATAACATGTCACTTATCTATAAATAGACATACTTTTTTCTAATCACTCAATTACAGTCCCATATGTATTTTCTTTTCATATAAGTGGATAAATCCCATCTTAGTATAGGATTAAAATATTAATGTAGATGCTCAATTAAAAGAGGTGGTGAATTTTAAGTTTAAAAACTTTCATTTTTAACCTTAAGTAAAACTATGTTTAACAAGGTTAAACAATGTAAATTCACAATACCTCTTTTAGTTCTACAAACTTTCTAGGTTCTGGAAATATGGTTCAAAAAATGAAACTTAAGCAATGTTTACAAGTAAAAAGATTCTAACTTAAAGCATATACAATCTTACTTGTCATAGTATACAAAAGAATAAGAAAGTATAATAAAGTTATACTTTCTTCCTTTATCAAAATATAGCAGAAATAAACTTGAAACAAAAATACGTAAGAAGTATGAAATATTTTAACCGAAAGAGAAGGGAATCCAACAACCTTGGATAAAGGTCCCTTGATTTATACTTTCAAGAAAGTCTATCTTACCCACAGTAGGATAATCCCTCGATAGGATTATCAGTATCTGTCTTTCTATCCTCGTAATCCCTCGAACTTTAAGGTAGTTGTAACCTCTATCTTCCTATCCACAAAAGTCCTTGAATTTTAAGGTAGTTGGCACTTCTGTCTTTCTATCCCTGAAAGTCCTTGATTGTACACATCAACAATCAGAGTCTCACGAATCAAGCTGAACAAGATGTTCAGCACGCACAAGGCCTGGGAGTCTCTCTCTAGAAATCACTTCAGTAGAATGTAATTTCTAGAGCGATGGATCAGTAATGAGATTGTTCAAATGAGATCCTATTTATAGGCATTTCTCCAGTGGTCATCTCCCTCCTCCAATGGTCATATTTTCCTTTAATTTAAGAGGGACCTATAAACATTTTACCCAAACAACGGTTAGTTAGAAACATAATGCATGACATCATTTCATAACTATAACAAGTGTAAGTAAAATAAGGTTGCTTAACTAAGTTTATTTTTCGGAGTCTAGGAAAAAATAAAAGTTCATATTCTAAGCAAATAATATTTTGGAGACTATAAATCATGGATACTCGGATTCTATTTTCCAAAGAATTCAGAACCTGAATTCTATAGACTTTGGAATCTGAATTTTAATGAATTCGGAATCTGAATTATTAGGAATTCGGAGTATGAATTCTGAGGAATTCAGAGTCTGAATTCAGAGTCCAAATTCTGAGGAATTCAGAGTCGAAATTTCAAAGAATTTGGAGTCTGAATTTTAGAGAATTTGGAATCTGAATTTCAGAGAATTCAGAGTTTGAATTTCAGAGAATTCAGAGTCTAAATTTCAGAGAATTGGGAGTATGATTTTCAGAATACTCTATAACCAAGAATTTATAGGATTCCGAGGTTTTAGATATAAAACCAAATTTTACCCTTTAGAAATAAAAAGAGTTAGATTTATAGAAACTATAAAATGAACAATGAAAACATAGGCAAGGAAAAAATTTCCTTGAGGAAGGAAAATTTTCCTTATTAAGATAAATCTTAGGGAAAATATAATTTTCCTTAAGATAGAGTGTTTTTGATTTTCAAAACATAGAGGAATGGAAAAATCATAAAGAAATCTTATTGACTCAACAATATCCCCCCTTTTGGAAAGCACAAACATCCTTACAAAAACGAATATAAAGACTTAGATTTTTTCTTTATGTACAAAAAATAAAACTTATATACCTTTACATATGAATCATAGTGAATACAACTAACCCCCCTTAGGTTTTTCAATCCCTAGGGATCATATTCTAAATTTCTTGAATGAGATTTTACATTTTCTTGCATACAAAAATCTTCGTTGATAAGAAATTCCCCTTAGATGAACTCCCCCTTAATTAGGGAAATCTCTAATTTACTTAGAATTATTTTTATCATTCCTTTCTCCCCCTTTGTGATTTTCTAAAAGGAATAAAAATAGTGGAAAAAAATATAGTACCTAAAAAATTGGTACTAAACAACCAAATATACGAAGAACAACCAAAATTCCATTAAGATTGAAAGAATTTGTACAAAGAAGAAAATACAACAAAATATCAGATTTGGGAGAATTATCCTTCTTTCTCCTTTGGCATAAACCTCTTCAAAATGGTTTTATACTTCTTATGATCCTTATGATATTTAAAAAAAATATTTAGCAGTTGATCCTGATTTTTTCTTTTCTTCTCCAATGATTTAATTTTTTCTTCCTATGCCCTAATATATTCTGCCCGAGCCTTCAAGATTTCTTCTTGCTTAACAAGAATTTCTTAAAAATCAATTCTGAGATCCCTTTTTCTCTTCCAATTCATAGCCACTAAATTAAGATTTCCATTCAAGTCCTTGACTTATTTCTTCTGAGTTGTTTGTTCAAGAGTTAGATTTTACTAAAAACTCTTAGTAAGATCATTAAGCTTTCCATCTTCGGTGTCAAAAGAATCTTTCACATTATCTTGAAATTCATCAAAGAATATGAGATCTTTGAATGTATTTCTTGACCAACTTGTAATCTTCTTTCATGATCTTTTATGATCTTTATAACTAATGAGAAAAGATTTTGAAATCTACCTCAAGTCTAAAAAATTTATCCATAAGAAATGAAACTGAATCTAATTTCTGATTGAATGAATGCTGAAGAAACTAGTATCTTGAATCTATTCTCGGGAATAAGGGAATGGTATCAACCAACTTTTTCAAAGACTGTACCATAAAATCATGTCTAAGAGAGGACAATTCTGAATCAGAGTGTTTAGTTGGTGATGATTGTTTTTCAATCACTTCAGCTTTCCTCTTTGACGAAGCACCAACTTCTTTCTTTTACACCAAAGATTTACTAGGTGTATCCACCAATACCTACTTTCCCTTATCAACTCTTGGAATGATTTCTTGTTCTTTGTGAGATTTATGCTCACTATATGATAGCTGAACAATCTTATCTTCCTCAAGATTTTCTTTCTCGTCACCTACCACAACATCCTCTGGATGAATAAAATCATGATTGCTTCTTTCTTCTTTAGATAGTTTATTCACTTATTCCTGACCTTGGTCTTCTTTTCCAGGTTTATAAAGTTTTGAAGACTCTTCTTCATAAGTTTTAATTGACAGTTTCTTAGAAGGACTCTCCTTTTCATGATAACTCTATACTTGCCTTATCATGTCATTAGTATCACCACTTCCTTCTTATTCTTCTTCCTCTTCTTCCACTTGTACAATTTCTTCTTCTTTATTTGGTTATAGAATCACTAACTTCTTTCTCAGAGTTATAGGAAGTGATTCTTGCAAAAATGATTCCAGAACCTAGAGTTGTTCAAAGGCTTTCTCAGTAGCCTTAAGAAGAGATTGAACAATCTCAGCCTATGACATATTTTTCCTCTGCTTATTTTTTTTATCTTACTTCTCAAGATCTTCAATAGCCTTTATCTTTAAAGATTTTTCCTCAGTAGGGTACAAGCCAAAATTAGGCTCCACTTACTTCCTATTCTTCTTATCCTCTCTCCACTTATCCACTACTTCATTAGGGAAAGAATTTTTCTTATTTGGTTTTGGGGGTGCAGATTGTATTTCCTTATCTACATAGGATTTTCCTTTCTCTTCTGGTTCCTTCACCTTCCTCTTACTTCCACCTTTCTTAGAAGTTTCAGCCACTTCTGGTTTCTTTGATAAATATTATACTTATTCTTCAAGTAGGTCATAAAATTCTTTAGATTCATTAGAGAAACCGGCCTTCATCCTTCTCAAGGTATCATCACTAAGCCACATAACCTTGTAGTTTCTTGGCTTAGAACTATAATAGATTTTGAAAGATTCTAAACAAAGAACTATAATTTTGGAGAGAATGGACGAATACATGATAATTTGTGACTTAAGATTTCCATTCTTGATATTATGAATCGTAATAAAGATATAATTTACTAAATTTATCTTCCTGAGGTTCACCAAGGAATCCAAAATTTAGATGTCACTTTTCTTCAGTATATCCTTGTCTCTTTTTCTTGGAATAATAAAACCTTGAACCCAAAATTCAAGAATCCAAAAATTTGTAGAGAAATGAACAATTTTCGGAGTATTCACATATTTCAAACCAAGGAAGTCTAAAGACTTTTCCTTCTCAAATGATTCTGATATATCTGGTAGCTTGTGAGTATAGAATTCTACTTCACCCTCATAAGGAATTCCAATAAAACTTGCTGCCTTGTTGTAGGAAAGGAAATAGGTCTTCCTATAGATCTAGAAGGAAAAATTATCCCTCCCTCCTTCATTGAATAAACTTGTTGAATCAAAAAATTCAATCAACAACTCCAGATAGACCGGATCCTGCGCCTTTGGTTTCGATATAAATAGTCTCTCCCATCCATTCAGCTTAATATTCTTTGAAATGATTGAGTCATAATTAGAATAGAATTTCGGATCGACCAACCTTTCTCTATAAATTTGACACTTGGATATTTCCTTTAATGAAGACATATCTTTCTGAGGAGAGGCTTCTGTAGACATTCAGAACTGAAGAATACCTGAAGATTCAAAACAGACTTAAGAACAGGGTTTGAGCTTCAATACACCAATGCTTAAAAATTGATGTGGGAAAAACATCGAGGGGTATTTATATAAGAGTTTTAGGTGAAGGTTCAACTTCCTTGATTGATCTAACGGTTGAAAAACTCTTGATCAGATCTAACGGTTGAGATGATAGCTGAAGAAGAGATTTGGTAGGTCCTAATCTTTTGAGGTTTTTAAGATAAACATATAGATTTAAGAGAAAGTGAATCTTAAAAATCTTCTTAAACAAGATAAAAATACCAACATGTAAAAAGATGATTATGAAAATTTAAGAAAAAATACGTACCTTTCGGATGATTAAGAAGATTATTCGTAATGAGGAAGATTCTTCTTGAAGAACTTTAGACTTCAAAAAAAAATTTAAAGAAGATTTTGATTATGAAAAAAAAATGATTACAAATTTTTTTGATTATGACAAAATTTCAATTACGAAATATTTTGATTATGAAAAATTTCAATTACGAAGAAAATTTTAATTACAAAAAATTTCAATTACGAAAAATTTCAATTACAAAAAAATTTGATTACAAAAAATTTCAATTACGAAAAAATTTGATTAACAAGAAAATGTACTCCCTCTATGAAAATAAGTTTCTTACTATAAGGAGATAGGTTTTAAACAATAAGTTAATATTAAATATTAACTTATGGTTATCATTCCTAACTTTTGTTTAATGTATTCAAATCTATCGAAGTGTAAATATTTTGTGAAAATATCAGCAAGTTGATCTTGCATTTCAATAAATTGAAGAATGATATCTTCTTTTTTATGTGTGATCCCTAAGAAAGTGATGTCTAATATCTATGTGTTGTGCACAAGAGTGATGTGCAGGGTTTTTACTTAAGGAAATGAAACTAGTATTATCACACAATATTTTTGTTTTGGTAAAACTCATACCATAGTCTGTGAGTGTGTGTTGCATCCACAATACTTGAACACAACAATTTCCAGCTGCTACATATTCAACTTCAGCAGTGGAAAGTGCTACTGAGTGTTTCTTTTTTCATGACCAAGAAACTAATGAATCTTCTAAGAAATGAAAAGTTCTAGATGTACTTTTCTTATCCATTCTATATCCATCAAAATCAAAATCTGAAAAACTTTTTGAAATCAAATAATTTCCAGAAGTATAAAAGAGTCCTAAATCCATAGTTCTTTTTAAGCAGTGAAAAATCCTTTTCACTGCCTTTAAATGAGATTCCTTAGGATTTGATTTATAACTTGAACATAAGCATACTAAAAACACTAATTATGGATGACTAGCTATCAAGTATAGTAAGTTTCCTATCATACCTCTAAATGATATTTGATCCACTGATTTCCTAGCTTCATCAAGATCAAGTGAATATGAGGTACCAATGAGAGTACTTATACTATTGGTGTTGTCATATACATACTTTTTAAGAATATCTTTAATATAATTATGTTGAGATATATAAATTCCTTCTGGTTTTTGAGAAATTTGAAAACCAAGGAAAAATGTTAACACACCCATCATACTCATTTCGAACTCACATTTCATTACATTCGCAAACGAATCAGTTAAAGATCGCTGATTTGAACCAAATATAATGTCATAAACATAAATTTGAACAATCAAAACATTTTTCTTATCTTTCTTTATAAAGAGGGTTGGATCAGTATTTCCCTTAATGTAATTGTTTTGTAACAAAAATCATGTAAGTCTATCATACCAGGCTCTAGGGACTTGTTTTAGTCTATATAAAGATTTTGTAAGTTTGAAAACATGTTTAGGATGTTTTTTATCGTCAAAACTAGGAGGCTGTTCAACAAAAACTTCCTCTTGAATATATCCTTTAAGGAAATCACATTTAACATCCATTTGAAAATGTTTAAAGTTAAAGAATGCTATAAAGGAAAGTAGAATACAGATAGATTCTAGTCTAGATACTGAAGCATAGGTTTATTCATAGTCTATTACTTATTGTTTATTATAGCATTTTGTAACTAATATAACTTTATTTCTTACTATGATTCCATTTTCATCACACTTGTTTCTAAAGACCCATTTTACTCTAATAACAGAAGTTTCCTTAGTTCTTTCAACCAAGGTCCAGAATTTATTTCTTTTGAATTCATTTAGCTCATCTTGCATGGATTTTATCCAATCATCATCACCTAAAGCTTCATCAGTGCTTTTTGGTTATAATTGTGAAAGGAATGCTAGATGTTATACTTCATTTCTTAAGGAACTTCTAGTCATTACAGGTTGATTGAAATCACCAATGATACTATCACTAAGATAATTCTTAAGAAACAACTGATTTGGGTTTTATAATACCTATTCATCAATATATGGTAGGAAA
The DNA here is from genome assembly GCA_963277665.1 of Viscum album. Taxonomy (NCBI): domain Eukaryota; kingdom Viridiplantae; phylum Streptophyta; class Magnoliopsida; order Santalales; family Viscaceae; genus Viscum; species Viscum album. Next base: position 47,373,906 of record OY728138.1, on the reverse strand, counting down.
TTTTTTGGGGTAAATGTCTCAGAGACATTTTATTGAACATTTTACTTATCATAAGGATATTCTATCAAGGGTTGATAATCATTTTTTGAAAACACATCCATAGATGTAGGTTGAGGGTGTTTAAAAACAAAATTATCAGTTTCATCAAATTTAACATGTACTGTTTCTTCAAAAGTACAAGTATTTTTATTAAAAAATTTATGAGCCTTAGAAATTGTGGAGTAGCCTAAGAAAATTCCTTCATTATATTTGGGTGCGAATTTATGTAAATTATCTTTAGTATTCATAATTAATACGTTGAATCCAAATACCTTGAAGTAGGAAAGTCTAGGGTTTCTACCATTACATAACTCATAGGGTGTTTTATTAAGAAAAGGTCTAATCAAAACTCAATTTATAGTATAACAAGTAATACTTATAGCTTCAGCCCAAAAATATTTGGCTATTGAAAATTCACTCAACATGGTTCTTGTTATCTCTTGAAGAATTAGATTTCTTCTTTCAATAAAACCATTTTTTTGAGGGGTTCTTAGTGCTAAGAAGTTATGAGTAATGCCTTTTCTACTAAAAAAGATTCAAAATTAGAATTTTGAAGTTCTCCATGATCACTATGAATAGTTATAAATAGAAGGTTTTTTTAATTTTTAACTTGGGCTCTAAAAATTTTGAAATAAGAAAACGCTTCGGATTTTTTTCTAGAAAATAGACCCATGTAAATCTAGTGTAATCATCAACCAGGAAAAATACATAATATTTTCCTCCAATGCTTCCATTTTTTGTTAGACCGAAAGGATCCATATGCACCAAATGTAATGCATTAGAAGTTGAGACTTCATCAATTTATTTAAAACCTGATTTATGTTTCTTTCCATATTGATAAGGATCACAAACTTTTGAAGAATCATATCTAAGCTCGAGTAGATCCTTAACAAGTATTTTCTTATAGAGTTTACATAAGTACCTAAGGTTACAATGTCCTAACCTTATATTCCATAACCAAGATTGGTCTACCATTGCACTAAGACAAAGTTGACCTTGGCTCTTAAGATCTTGTAAGTTTAGTGTGTATACATTCTCTTGCCTATGAAAAGAAAGAATAAACTATTCCTTGGAATTGTGTACTAAGCATTTATCATTCCGAAAATTCACAAGGTAACCTTCATCACATAATTAAATTATGATAATGAGGTTGTGATTAAGAACTTTAACAAATAAAACATTAGACATCAAAGTTTTTCCAAGAATAACAATGTTACCTATACCAATAACTTCTCTTTGAGCATTATCTCTGAAAGTTACTTTTCCTCCTTTCATCTTGATAATATTTTGAAATAAGATTTTGTTACTAGTCATGTAATGGAAACATCCAATATCCATGTACCTTGTATTTCTATTGGTACTATCTTTATTTTCTTAAAAATAAGAGTGTTAGACTTTTGGAACCCAAACTTTCTTGGATCTGGAACCTTCAGAAAGAAAAATTTTAGGTATCCACATTTTCTTAGAAAAATAGGATTTATAAAAACCTAAATAATGAGTTTTGTTTAAAGAATATTTTTTCCCAATTTCCACCACACTGACATTTAATGCATAATAGAGCACTTTGAGGAACAAAAATAATTATTACTAAAAACCGGTTTAGGATGAGTATAACCAAATCCAAAATTATTCCTCAGAGGTTGAATTTGAGAATACATCTTATCAAAGTTTACCTTACCTAAGGTAAAGTTTGAAACAAACTTCCTCAAAGAAATTTTTTCTAACTTTAGTTAAATAACTAAGTTTTTATCCTAAAAAACATTAGTTTTAGCACTAGAGTTAGTCTCTAAAATATTTTTCTTAGAAATTAAAATTTCAAGATCCTTAGAAATTACATTTTCAAGATCCTTAGAAAGTTTATCCTTCTCAGAATTAACTTTCTCAAGGTTTTTGGAAATAATTTAAAAATTATAAATTTTCTTATAAAGATATTTAGAAAGATATAATACTTATTTAGTAAGAATATAAATTCTAGAATTTTCCTTATTAATATTTTTCTTGAGTTTAGAATTTTCACTCTCAAGAAGTTTAGAAAACCTAAAAACTTATTTATAAGTTGGTAATGTATTATCTTTATCAGAAGAATATTATTCATCCAAAGATTCATAATATTTATTATCACTATAATTTTTATTTAAGCATACATTAGTTATGGATTCAGAATTGTGTACCATGGCCATTAGATAATGATTTTCAATAGGTAGCTTGGAAATTAGACCAAGATTCTTCTGAACAGAATATTCATACTCTGAGGATTCATCAGAAGAGTCTCCACCACTAACACTCTAGGTGTCATTGGCTTTAAAAACTTTCTTAGCTTTAGATTTGTAGTAATTCTTTATATTTCTCTCAGAATTATTTTCCTTTCTATCCTTTTTTTAAGAATAGGACAATCTGGCCTTATATGCCCTGCTCTTTTGCATTCATAACAAGTGACTTATGAGTATTTCTTGTCCTTTATTTCTTTCTTATTAAATCTATATTGAATGTATTTTTTCCCAACTATCTTGTTCATCCTTTGATCAAGATTAGCTAGCTCATTCTCAGAATGTTCACTTTCACTTGATTCAGATAAAAGAATGACTTTTTTTGACTTGGATCTAGTAACCCTTTCAGAAGTATTGGATTTTTTAGTAGTAAAGGCAACACTTCCATTACCATTATTCTTCTTATTCATATCAACACCTCTTTTAATTCTTGTCTTATGTTGAAGAAGAGTTCCAAAAATCTCATCAAGAGTAATTTCAGATACTTTCCTATTCTCATAAATAGCTGTTCTCTTAGATTTTCACTCATTAGGCATGATATCTATAATCTTGTCTACAAGTGCCTCATCATCTAAATCTTTTTCACCCATGGATTGTAAGTTGCTAAAAATAGTTATAAACCTTTTTTGTACCTTGCATAATATTTTTACATAAATAAATAGAAATCCATGATATTCTACTCTAAGAATAGATCTTCTAGTTTCTATAACCTTGGATGTACCAAAATGAGTAACCTCCAATTTCTTCCAAATATAGTTTGTAGCTTCACAAGAAAAAATCTGACTATATATATTCCTAGTCATGGAACACAACAAAGTATTGTGCACCTTGTAGTTTAGTTTATATTCTATCTTTTCTTGATTAGTAGAAGTTCTGACTTCCTTATCAGAAATCATGTAATCTCCAATAAGCATAACAAAATTTTCCACTCCAGTATTAATAACAAAAGTCTTCATATGATCTTTCCAATATTCATAATCATTCCAATAAAATATAGGTGGTCTATTAGGATTTATATTTTCAATCAAACCAATATTCATTCCTACCCTCTAAATGAAAATATATTTCCATAAAAACTTGTTAATAGTAAAATTTTGTAAACAAGGATAAACATACTAAGGAAAATATTTAGAATAATGAAAACTTGAACAAGAAAACTTATATGTGAATATAAGTATTTCAAATACCTCCTATGATACCAATTTTAGGATCAGAATATGAATGTAGATGCATAATTACAAGAGGGGGGTGATTTTAAGTTTAAAAACTTTAATTTTTAACCTTAAGGAAAACTATGTTTAACAAGGTTAAATAAGGTAAATTCACAAGACCTCTTTTAGTTCTACAAACTTGATAGGTTATGAAAATATGGTTCTAGAAATGAAACTTAAGGAATGTTTACAAGGAAAATGATTCGACATTAAAGCATATAGAATCTTACTTATCAGAGTATACAAAATAACAAGAAGGTATAAGAAAGTTATACTTTATTCCTTTATCAAAATACAGTAGAAATAAACTTAAAACAAAAACAAGTAACAAGTATGAAATCTTTTAACCCAAAGAGAAGGGTATAAAACAACCTTGGATAAAGGTCCCTTGATCTATACTTTCAGGAAAGTATGTCTTACCCACAATAGGGTAAGCCCTCGATAGGATTATTGGAATCTGTCTTGCTATCCCCGTAAGCCCTCAATCTTTAAGGTAGTCGGAACCTCTGTCTTCCTATCCATGGAAGTCATTTAACTTTAAGGTACTTAGTACCTCTGTATTCCTATCCCCGAAATTTCTCAATTTTACACAACAAAAATCGGAGTCACATGAAGCAAACTGAACAAGATGTTCAGTATACACAAGGCATGAGAGTCTCTATCTCTAGAAATCACTTCAATAACATGTAATTTCTAGAGTGATGGATCGATAATGAGCTCATTCAAATGAGCTCCTATTTATAGTCATTTCTCCAATGGTTGGATCCCCTCCTCCAAAAGTTATATTTTTCCTTAAATTTTGGAGGGACCTGTACACGTGTCACTCAAACAACGATTATTTAGAAACAAAATATACAAAATCATTTCATAACTATAAAAAGTGTAAGTAAAATAAGGTTTCTTAACTAAGTATATTTTTCAGAGTCTAGGAAAAAATAAAAGTTCGGAGTCTAAGAAAATAATAATTTGGAGACTATAAATCATGGATATTCAGATTCTATTTTCTATAGAATTCGGAACTTGAATTCAATAGACTTCAGAATCTGAATTCTAATGAATTTGTAATCTGAATTCTTAGGAATTCAGAGTCTGAATTATGAGGAATTCAGAGTCTGAAATATAAGGAATTCAGAGTCCGAATTCTGAGGAATTCAGAGTCTGAATTTTATAGAATTCAAAGTCTGAATTTTAGATAATTCAGAATCCGAATTTCAGAGAATTTGGAGTTTGAATTTCAGAGAATTCAGAGTCTAAATTTCAGAGAATTCAGGGTCTGATTTTCAAAATACTCTCTAACCAATAATTTATAGGATTCCTAGGTTTTATATATGAAAACTAATTTTATAATTTAGAAATAAAAAGTGTTAGATTTATAGAAACTATAAAATGAATAATGAGAATATAGGTAATGATAAAATTTCCTTGAGGAAGGAAAATTTTCCTTATTAAGATAAATATTAGGGAAAATATGATTTGACTTAAGATAGAGTGTTTTTGATTTTCCAAACATAGAGGAATGGAAAAGTCATAAGGAAATATTATAGACTCAACACTTAGTTGAACTAAATTGTTAACATGATCAATAACATACCCAAACAACCCCTAATTAGCTCACAATCAAGGATGGAATAATAAAAGGTATAAAATTATAGAGGTTCACATGAAAATAATCTTATCAAAATCAAGTTATAATGATTCAAAAATAATCATACACCCCTAAGTATATAAATTGTTGTATGGCATTACATGAAATATAATTTTTCAAATTAGTCAATAAAATAAGCCTCAACTTATTATCTCATGAGTCTAATCTATATAATATATGAGAATTATACTCATGATAATATTTATATTTTATCAAAACCCATAATTATCCATGTTGATCTTCAACTAGGGACAACCCAAAGTCAAAATTTCTTGGGATTTTATCATTTTACTATTCATGGTTTATAAATAGAATATAAATGAATGAATGATAAATAGTGAATGCCTTTATTATAAATTCATGTCACCTTTTACAACCATTATATTCATTATATCATGTACCCAATACCCAAATATTCAATAAGAACCCTGTGTTTTTTTGTGATAATAGTTTTGTTAATGGATCCACTATATTTTACCATATATCCACCCAATATATATTTACATCCCTCCTATCAATGATATTTCAAATGAGATGGTACTTTTGAAGGATGTGTTTGGTCCTTTGGTGAGACTAGGGTTTCTTGGCCTTGAAAATACCTTTATTTTTGTCATAGTAAATCTCAATTTCTCTTTATAAACTAATAACCACCCCAAGTCTAGTAATAAACTTCTTGATCAAAAAAAATTCCTTCATTGAATCTGAGGAAATGATGTACTATTCATCTATTTTCAAGTCTTTAATAGTGGTTAGTTTGGACCTCTTACAAATGATAACTCCAATATTGAGGTAAAACATGAAATCATATTAATATATCACATAATCTTTGTCAAATTGGAAACTAGCATCATTGTTACCCATTATAATGAGATCATCCTCATCTACAAAGACCAATAACAAATCCTTACTTAGTTTTAAGTATGTAAGGCTATTGTTCACAAAAACCCAATGAATCTCACATGGATTGAATTTGTATTTAATTTTTATGCTTAAATCATAAATAATATCAGGTTGAGTACATGACATTAAATACATGATGGATTTAATGGAACGTATACAAGGAATCCCATCCATCCTTTATAACTCTTTAAAAGGATTTTGGATCATCTAAAGATATGTATAATAAAACACCAATAATTATCTAGTCATGGATTTTTCTATGTTAAAACCCTTTAAAATTTTACCAATATATATTTTATAACTCATTTCAAGAAACCTTTTTGATCAATCTATATAGATATTCATACCCTATATATAGGCTACTTCACCCATGTATTTCATTGAGAAACATTTTACAAACCATATCTTTACAAAATTAATTCAGGAACTTATTTCTGATAAGTTTTTTCCACACACATACAACACTATATATAAAAAAATAGTCACACTAACTCATTTAAATACATAGGAATAATTTTCATTTTTAATGAAGCCAAACTCTTTTATTGCATCATCAAATTTAATGTTTCAAATATGAGAATCTTAATTTAATTTATAAAAAGGCAGTTACAAATTACAAACCATAACAATATCATTTGATACTTTAAAACCTTTGGGATATATCATATAAACAATATAATATTCTCTATATCTTCACTCTAGGGTTTTGCGCTAAAAAAATATTTACACATAAGATTCAATACCAGATGAGATAACCCAAGATAAACTTAAAAATATTTCACATCATTTTTATAACTTAAACATTTAATTTCATAAATAATCACACAACCATAAGGACTAAAATTTTAATGTATTTGGATATTATCTATAAAAATATTATTTCACATTATTTCTTTAACATCTCCCACAAAGAATCTCTATACAAGACTTCCTTTTAAATATATTTCTATATATAATTCCCTAGGGAAATGGGAAATATAAGAAGGTATGAGCTCAAATTCCTAGTAAGAGAAAAAATCATCAATGATTCATAAATGGTTAGAGCATAAAAATATGAGAAAACATGTGCATGGGAGAAATTTTAGATAAAATAAAAAATAGAAAAATAAGATTCATCTATAAGTCATGATAAAAGAACATATAATATCAAATTATCAAACATATAATATGACATAAGAGTGAGGAAATATTAGATAATAAACATGATCCATGTATCATAATATTGTCATAACAATGTGTAATTTCATTTAAACATGGAATGATAAGGAATTTTGGTGTAAACATAAGTATAATAAAACATAACATTATGAGAAAACCCAATGATTCCCATGCATTAATTTGTAGATAGATTATGATATACACACATTAATGTTGTGAAAAAAACCCATGATTTCTATACATTAATGTTGTGAAAAAACCAAATCATGCCCACACTTTATTGTCTCATGAGATATAAAACTTTAAATAATGCATTTAAGGGTGATATAGGGCCCCTACTATCACATAATAATCATCTATACATATGTGTCATATGAAACTAATCATTTATCATATCATAAAGAACCCATGGAAATAAAATGGGTTTTATAACATTATACATAGTATAAAAAATGAATTCAATAATTAGATTGATTGATACAAAAAATCAATAAAAAATGATTATTTCATAAAGTAATTTAGGGGTTATTCATAAAACATCACTTTATCAAAGATAAGAATTTTGGATGTAAAGAGATAAAAATGGAGGTGAAACATAAAAAAGTTTTTAGGAAAAATTTATTAACATAGTCACAAAGAGATAAAGTCATGAATCACTTTCAAGAAGATTATTTTTGAACAATTAAACTGAAGAATTTTTCAAACACTATTTATAAATAAATACCAATAATGGATCATTTAAAAAGAATAAAGTTTAATACAAAAAATGTGGAGTATAAGATAAAAGATATGACAACGAAAGGAAAACCCTTTTTAATATTAAAATACCTTTATTGAAACCAAGGTCATAAAAAGGGATAATAAAATTTAGTTTTGAAAATGGGTAAAGATAAATACAAAGGTCACATGAAATAATACATATTTGGGTTTCAGAATAAGACAAGGAAAACATTTATAGAAATAAGGAATGAAAACCTGGAGAAAAAACTATCATTAAAGAGGATAAGAATTATTCCTAACAAAGTTATACTTTTATGTGAAAGAAATTCATCAAGGAAGAATATTTTATTAAAAAAATTCATTTTTCATAAATAGATAATAGGGAATATTATATGAAATGGGAAATGTAATATTATAGGGAGCTTATAAAAATGGAGGTCCAAAAGAAATCTTATGACTCAAATAAAAGAAATTGAGTAGGTAAAGTACCTTACCCTTAATATTGACTTACATGAAAGTGATTTAACCTTGTGTATCATAAAAATAGAAATATTAATCACATATCTCATTAAATTATTCAAATATTTTACTTTTTATAGTCTTTAATTATAATCATTCATTAATTAGTTATTTTTTATTTTCATCACTAGATGTTAGTGATTTTGATTGTTTCAACACCCTTTGTAATGTCAATATTGATCCTCAATATTTGATACCAAGTTCATCATTAAAATATTATTTAAGTTAATAGAATATATATTATATAATTATTTATAAAGTTATAATTCTATTGTATTGTATTTTTAGTTATGATTCTTGAAGATGAAATTAGTGAGGATCTTCTTTAAGTAATTTTTAATGAACATAAGGTGGTATATTAATAACATTTTAGATATTAATAGAATGGCTAAATTATCTTTATAAAATATTAAAAACGTCATAAATATCATTTTTATTCATTAAATACATTATTAAAACTATCCATTCATGGTATTTATGAAAAAAATTAAATACATCATTAATGGAGGCGGTAGTCCGCACATAATACAAGTGGTGTTACCATTTTCAAATGGATGGGTGGAAGAAACATAATGTTTATTAAATAAATATAATAAAACTTTAATATAATAATTATATTTATTTTATTATATAACTATGTTTAGAATAGGTTTATATTAGAATGATAGAGAAGTAAAGGTTAGAGAGTGGATAATACTCACATTGAGGACTTGTATCTTCCCTTGCAAGACTTCTTGGAAATGGAGGACTTGGGAAACTTTATTGTAAATAGGGGATACAAAATGTATAAGTGGTATCTAGGTGTGATAAAATTAGTAAATTTTCAAACTAATTTAAATGGATAAGTTTAGTTTCAAGTGGGTGGATGTGATCTCCTTTTATTAGTGAAAAATTGGGACATTTCCTTGGAATCTTAAATTAGGTGAAGGGTAAGGATGAAATCACAGGGGAGTTAGGTGATTTAGGTGATAAAATGTTGGCGAGACATGTGGTATAAATTTACCACCTAAAAAAGGTCTTCTATAAGGTCTAAGTGTAATGTTTATTTAGTAAAATTTGATCCATGGTATATTTCATCCTTTTTATCCTTTTTATCATTTAACCATGATTAAATATTTACTACGATAATAATCCTTTTTACTAAAAATATAATATGATATATCTTAACAAATTTCAAATTTTTGATTCGGAATATTATTTCCAATCATTCTAATTCGATTACTGAATATAAGAAAATAAATTTTACAGTTAAAAAAATAAGATACGTAGAAAAAACTGTTATTATAGATTAATGAATTTTTAAATATTAAATGTTCTTATTCTTATTTAATATAAATTTAAAATTAAATGCATGTTAATATATTTTTTATATGTTTAAAAATAATATTAAATTCATAAAAAGTGATTAATTTATTTAGATAAAAATCATACAACTTTTATAAAAACAACTCTTTGAAAAATAATTTTTTCACCGTGGTAAATAATATTTACTTTGGTAACATATTTTTTGTACTGAAAATGAAAATAACCTTATGAATAAATTTGGATATTCTGATTAGAAATATGAAAACCATTTTATAAAACTCAATTTATAGTGTTGATAAAAAGTAATTTTAATATAAGTGCGCATAACATATAATTTTTTTTAGAAAAAATATATTTTTAAGCCTAAAATGATTTTTTTCTTACTACTTTCAAAGTAATAAATATTAGATTGATGTTAATTTATTTACTTGTATATATTATTATTAAATTTTATTAAAATAATTATTTATTAGCTATTAACTAAAAAAATAACATTTTAAAAAAATTATTCTTTGAAAAATATCACTTTTATATTAAATAATCTTCACCAAACACTATTAAAATTAATTATTTACATTCTAAAAATTTACTTTTATCAATCCATTGATATTAAAAATCTTTATTTTAATCTTATAAATGATTTATATATTGTTCCCTGTGGATGTGACTATCTTAATTATATTAATTTTAAGAAAATATTTCATTGCATACATTCCCAAGACCTTTTAGGTTTAGAGTTTTAAAAAATTCGAACAAACCATTAACTTACAAAGCCCATGATTTTTTCAACTAATGAAAATTTTTACCACTATATAAGAAACCGCTTAATCTATAATAATTATTCACCATCTACCATAAATTCTCCACAGAAGATACTCTTCTAGTCACATTATACATGTTACTTTTCTTCATAACCTAAGGATATGGAAACATAAGAAAGGGTTGAGCTCAAATGCTCAGTAAGGGTAAAAATAGGCAATAACAATCAAATATCATAAGTGAGCATGAGATGAGAATATGGTTATAATTAGGATATATAATAAAGTTATACCCAATAAATCATAGATCATAAATCTTGGAATAAGGAAAAATTCATGAATCAAAAGTGTGAAAACATTAATCAATAAAAATATTCCTTGAGAGCATAACATCAGGATAACAGAGAAATATAGCACAAACATTAGTATAGGGAACTTTACTTCCATGAGCCACACCATCGGTTCTCATGATTATGAGAAACCAAAACATACTTATGAATACTTATCTCTCGAGATATAAATATTTAACCAATACATTGGAGGGTGATATAAGACCCCACCCATTATCATCTATATATACAAGTGTTACATGAAAATAAATCATTAATCACATCATGCAGAACCCATGGGAATAAAAATGTGGTTCATACATTCCATTATAAAGAAACCATGAAAATATAGTTTTCTTGTCCTTTTAAAATGGATTTAATGTAAGGAAACCATTCATAATTCCATCAACAATCATAACATTATATACTTGTGGAAAATAAATGGGTATCCAAAGAAATTTTGTAACTTTCTAGACCCTTAAATAAATCTATTAAAGCATATAATATTTACAATATATAGAAAAGGGTATATGGATAAGTCAATAATTTCCACAATCAATCTATATATAACATCTATTTGAACACTCTTCAATCAAAGAAATGGAAAATAGAGTATTCACAAAGGAATTAGAAGAAAACTTATGCCCATTCACCAGGTATGGTTATGAAAAAAGAGAAAATGATAGATCAACTATTTGATATAAAATAACATTAAATAATCCATCAATATAAGGAAGTTTTATGGTATAATTTGACTAATATCCTATATTAATCATACAACATGTCAAAGGAAAATGAATTTAATGAAAACCCTTTTTAGAAGTTTTATAAAAATAACTTTGGAAATAAGAAATATCCTTGATATTTTGAAATCATTTTAAAATTAATATTTTTCAAAACTAGGATAAAATTAGTTTCTTTTACAAACCATGAAAAAATATAGAGAACGTTTCATATAAAATAAAAATGTTTGTAGAAATATATGTTCACATGTAAGAATTAAAATAAATTCTTTTTATCGAAAATGAACCATACAGAGAATGTTAAATTGATTTTCATTTAGAAAAATTTCAAAAAATTTCAAGGAGGATGAATATTGTTTTTAAATTTTTTGAAATAAATATAGGGATGTCTAAAAAATATGGAATCAAAGATAAAATTAAAGAATAAAAAAAATTCCATTTTTATATTTTTAAAATACTTTTATTGAAAACCACATAAATTTAAAATATTACAGAAATTTCAATTTAAATCAAGGTAGAGTGAAAACAATGAAAATAAAGGATAAAAAAATGGAATAAAATTATTATGAAATTTTATAGAGACTATAAAAATTCCCTAGATTATTTTTTCACATTTTAGAGATCTCGATTTTAAAATAAGTTCGGGAAAAGAAACCTTACAACATAAGTAACATTTAAATGAAAACCATTGAAGGAGAAATCTATTGAAAATGAAATCAAAATACCATGAATTAATGATAATTCTTGATATAATATAAAAAACATGCTTTATATACACTATATAAATTTAAATTGTGGCATAACAAGAATTATGTCTCAGGAAATAGGAATTGATACTAAGAAACACTTTCAAGTTACATAATCTTTGAGGTAAAAATAATTTGATAACGAGTTAATAAGTTATAATTATATAAACCTATAAAATAAAGATAAAATATAATAAAAACTATTCATTAGTTAGAATGAATTAATCTTGAAATAATATAGTTCAAAAAGAAAGTTTATAACTCAATAGAAAAAAATTGAATTAGCACAAACCCTTACGATGTTAGAAAATTTTGAATCAAAACCCATTTAAGTACGTGGTTTAAAATGAAACATTAAAATATGAATAATGGTAGGATAATGATACAAAATATTAAATATAAATTTGATACATCATTCTAAAGAAAACATGGTGTATAATAAAACTTTTTTCTCAAGGGATTTAAAATTGAGATAAGAAACCCTTACTGTGGTCCTGATTCACTATGTACATGCACCCCACTTCCTGAATAATAAAATTAAGTTTATTAGATACGCACTTAGGATCTAATTAATCTATAATTCATTTAAAAAACACAATTTATTATCATATATTATTTATTTTTTAAATAATTTTTTCTTATGTTTGTTATTTTGTGAGAAAATTGAATCAGTGTCAGCTTATTTGGATAATTTTAGTAATCAAGGATAATATTTTAATAAGTTAAATAATTAATATAAGCTTTATATAAATATAAAAAATTATAATTCTCTTATTAAATTATAATAATATTATTATTTATGTTCCCATAGTCATCCATGATAGAGTTTTATAACATTGTTCAAGTAGGTGTTTAGACCAACCCAAATATGAACATACCATAATTAATGGATGATTATGGTTATGAAAGTGATTTATTTTGGATTAATATCAATATTTAAGAATATATATGATATTTTTTATATATTTTTAATGTTTTTAATCATATTTTAATAGAGTTTAACAAATAATAAAAAAACTATATAAAAAATGAGATATGTTACTTCGTGGAGGTGATAGTTCTCACAACGGACTGTTAACATTGTCATTTTCCAATGAACGAGGGGAAATAGAGGTGAATTATAATTTGAATATTAATCATCAGAAATATATTTAAAATTTAAAATTTATTTTTCGATTCCATCCTTATAACCAATTAATAGATGCGGTGGTGAAAAATAGAAGATGTCTCTTTGTGGTGGCGGTAGTCTGAACAAAAAGATGATCAACATTCATTTGTTTTTATTAGTGGATAGGAAGGAATAAATAATGGTCATTAAATTAATATAATAATAGTTCATTTTAATAATTATAATTATTTCATTATATTACTATAGCGAGGATATGGTTTGAAGATAAAGGTTAAAAAGAAAAGGGTAAGGATTAAGTAATACTCACCCAGGACATTGAACTTTCTCTTGAATGTATCCTTGGAAATAGATAACTTATGGTGACCAGGGGATTTAGTAAATTAAAATTAAATATAAGAGGGAATATTAGGTGGGGTATCAAGGATATTTATAAGGGAAAGTGGAACATTGAAAGGGGTAAAATGATCCCCTTTTATAAGTGAAGAAAAAGCCACATTTGTGAATACTATTTACTTTTCAATGATATAATTACACTATTCAAAGGTCAATGAATCCAAAAGTTGGAAATAATTAATTTTTTTTGTGATCTTGGGTCTATTAAACCTTAACCAAGTATTTAAACACATGTTTTAAACATGTTTGAATTCATTTACTCTTATATTTTTATTTTTCTTGTTTTTACTGGGGTAACTAGTTTTTACTCAAGTAGATTATGTTTTACTAAACATATAAACTACCCCTATTAAAAAATTTGGTGTGGTGAACCTAAATTTAATCTCTATTTAATCTATTTTAAATTCTAAATAAGATAAAATTAAATTTTAAATATAAATATTTTATATATAGAAAAACCATTTTTGTAGAAAAATAACGTTTTAACCATTATGTGATCTTAATATTATTTACAAATTATTACTAATTAAATTTGAATTAAAATAATTATATATGTGTTTAAAAATAATATTATATTCATTATTTAAAATATATTAATTTAATTTATTACACAACATTAATAAATTAATTCATTGAAAATAACCTGTTCGTTATTATCATGGTCATCAAATTTAATATCTACAAGCTCATTTTTATGCTAAAAAATAAAATGGATTTTATCAAATTATATGGAAATTTTATTCTCAAACATGAATTAAAATTTTTTATATTTAATTTCTAAAATTAATAAAATCTAATTTTTATTGTATGCACATAAAAATAATTTTTAGTATGGAATATTACTTGAGTTTCCAAAATGTGAATCTTGTATTTTATAAATTAAAAATAAATTTTTTAAATGATTTATATTAACTAATAAATATATATATTTTATATAAAAATTTTTCATAAAATTTTAAGTCATTCTTACATTAAGAAAATGTCATAAAAGTGACAATTTTTTTTAAAATCTATATTTTAACTATTCACCTAAAAATCATTTATTTTTAAAAAATATAAGAAATTAACCTTAAGATAATTTTTAAAGTATGGATTAGAAAATAAAGTTAATTTTAAAAGATTAAAATTATAAAATTTATAAATTTATCTTTCACATGAAAATACAATCTATAAAGGAAAACTACTTTTTATTGAACGAACCCTTTTAAACATTAAGTATTCTTAATCCTATTTTGTATTCATTTATAATTTATTATAATATTTTTATTTACTATAGATTAGATTCTTGTTATAATTCTCTTATCTAATAAGTCTTGGACTTTTCAGTTTTTTGTTTTCTATGGAACAATCTATCAACATGGTGTTTATTTAAAGGGAAAAAATATTTAGTAAAATCTTGGGTTGTTACATTCTACCACCCTTAAATAAATTGTGACCTTTCAATTTTAATTTTTACTCACTGAAGAAATTATTTGAGGGTATTCTTAACATATTTATCATTTGGGATTTAACTTATCTTATTCCATCTATCTTACTCTCTTAGACTATATCAATTTAGTTATCTTTCTTCAAACATTTGTTTTATAAAATCATATACTCATGTATGTATATACCCTAATAATAAATTCTCTAAAAGATACCTTTCCCAAATACATTTGAATGCCCAAGTCATTAAACCACAATGAAATCATATATTCTTCCAAAAATTAACTCCATCTCTAACCCTAAAATGTATTAACCACTAGTTCATAATGTCACACACTAGACAATATATATCATAATCCAAAAAATGAGATTAAATTCACCAAAAATATCATATAACACATTTTCATTAAATCAATAAGGAATTCATGTCTATCAATACTATCTAACTCAATTTTCTCAAAATCAATAAACAATTTATTACCTCAACATCAAACATATATTAAACCTAAGAGTTATCCATCCCTCAATCATGTTTTCTCCAATAGTTATCTTAAAAAATATAACCTTTTCATAAGATCATTTTCAAGGTTATTAATACCATTTAATATATACTTCCAATCATTAAAAAAAAACTAATGATGAACATTCCTTAATTTCTTCACATAACCCTCATAAATTTTAGAATATTCTAGAATATCCCTAATGAATATCACTCACCAATGAAAATAGGTAAGAGTATCCTAATTTATTTTATATTAAGATATCAACCTCACTACCTTAGTTAAGACTAAGAAAATACCTTTCCCATCATAACATACATATAATAGAATTCTCAATCATTTAAGTATGTTTTCTTATTTGGTTATAAGGCATAAAAATTTCTAAATACATATATTTTTAGCTTCATTTTCATAATCCTATTTCAAAAAAATACTAAAAACAAAATATTTATGATAATATCCAAAATATGAATTTAAAAATATCAATCCAAAGATGTCTTCCCCTATGACACCTTCATTTTTAACATATGATACTTTTGGTTCAACTAATGACTCTCTTTGTTCAATCCTTGGTTATGCATGATCATTTATCTATTATTTTTTCTACCCAAATTAGTTATCATTATACTCAATTCCTTCATAATGGTTTATAAAGTGAATGTGATTAAACAAATAATATCCTTTGTGAGTGTCAAACTGGGTGTGCATTTAGGCCTCTTTATTGTGTACTTGGTGATGATCAGGTTAATACCCATCCCACCCTTTTTATGGTTATCACACTTAGGTTTGTTTTTTAGAGCCTTCATCAACTTATAGTATCAAGACAGATACCTAATTACTAGTTTAACAACACAAAATCTACTTTACCAAAACATCAGGATGATATCCTATACTTAGACACATCCATTAAATTTATCTATAGGTTTTTCACAAAATTTATCTTATCACAATACCTAAAATATTTAATATTACCTCAAATATCATAAAAGGCTATATATACCTTTTAAATCATGATGAAAATGAACTTATCAACCTCAAAATTATCCTTATCTAACATTCTAACCTCTATAGTTATCTAAACCTTTCTCTAATACCAACTATGACACCCCACATATATAGACATCTCAATTACATGAATTTAAAGAAAATATTTCCTTATATAAATTCCTAATACCTATTAGGTTTAGAGTTTTAGATAATTAAGATAAAAAATTACCTAACAAACCCATGCATTTTTTAACTAGTGTAATTTTTTTCCCACTATATAAGAAACTTATTAATCCATAATGTTGTTCGGAGTGAGTAATTAAAGAGTGAGTGAATTGAGTTCCCAATAATTATTTTTGTTAAAACAAGTTTAAATAAAATCCCCCAAATTAAAATAAAATCACCCAGTTAATCAAAATACTAGTTTAATATAATTTTGATAATTTAAAAGACTCATCAAAGCTTGATTAGTGATCAGTTAAAACATTATAGATATTATTTTAACTTTTGAAATCAATTTAATTGATTGAATATTTATATAAACACTAGTTAATATTAACTATAAAAGTACTAGTTTTGTTGATAGTTAAAAAAATATAGTTTAAATCTTTGAAATGAAACAAAACCAAACACATAGATGAATTAAAAACAGGGGGTTCAGTCTCAATCCTAGACTTAATCCCATCCACTTGGAAATAACCTACTATAAAGAAAATTATATAAATATAATCTTAAGCCACAACCTGGATCGGGTATACACAACAACTAACCTGCTTCCCAGAACATGCAGGGACCTCTTACATAATAATTGTGGTAAGAAAACAAACACAGGACACATAAGGACTTCTTATAAAAACCCATGGGTAAACACAATTAATGAGAGTAAGGGAGTATCAAGTATTCCACAGTTCCAGTGTAAGAAATAGTGTGTGTTGATAAACATGTCAAACAACCCACTGATCAAATGAAAAGGTAAAAACCACAAAGAGAAAGTATAAATATATAGAAAAATGGTATTGATTGGTTTGATGTGATTCAGAAGATTGAGGCTCCTTAGATGTATCTTGGATAGAATCATGATCCATTTCTATGAAAATCACAGTAAAATAGAGTGACCTATACTATCTTTGTTCTAACTGTATCAAATTATTTTTGTGATATGTGTACTCTAATATTTCATAGTTGAAATATAGGTAATAATTCTGCATATAAAACTCTTCAGTAAGTGGTGAAATTGATTATAAGCTTTAATTCATTTAAGCACTCATGGAATGATACTTCTAGTTTCCAACATGTATGAGTTTTCTCCTGATCAGCACACTTTCTCACACATTTGCATGAGGTATAATTATTTGAATATAAAGATCTGTATAATGGAGAGTATGTTTGAAGAACAATCACCATGATCCTCTGCATCCTCATACTGAGCTCTGATGTAGAATTTAATGTTTCCTTACAATAATTAAGAATAATTATTAAAATAATACTCTGTATTAAATTCAATAATATAGATGATAGAAGAATTTAATTTAAATGTACTAGAATAGTGATGGTGGGTTAACCTGATGATGAATCATGTTTGGTGGCGAGTCAGGATAGTGGTAGGTCATATGATAATTGGTTAGGTCTGTTAGTGACTCATGTTCAGTAGTGACTCATTTCAGCAATGACTTGTCTCAATGGTGACTCATCTGATGGTAGGTCATCTAAAGGTATGTCATATTTAGCGGAAACTCATCCTCAATGGTGAGTCATTCTCATTGGTGGCTTATTCTCAGTCGTGAGTCATTCTGTAAATGAATCAACTCCATTGGAAGGTCTTTTCTGATGGCGACTCATCTTCAATGATGAATCAAGTTTGGTGGTAGATCTTTTCAACAATTATCCAAATTTTCACAAAACTAACATATATTAAAAAATGTTATGATAAAATATAAAACCCATTTGAAACATAATTATCATGACATCGTGATCATTAAAACAAGGGTTCCAACAAATCCCCTTTTTAATGATCACAAATCATGGAATTTTTAAAATCATGTATAGAATAAACTTTGGCTTAAATAGATCTTCTTAACACTTTAAAAACCAATATAGGGGTTTAAACATAGATTTTAAAATTTTAACACGGAAGACAAAATTGAAGAAGGTATAAAAGATATTAAATAAAAATACTATAAAAGGTATGTCAAAGGTATGGTATGAGAGAATAACATAATCATAAAAGTAAATACCCACAATTAATAAATATGACATCAAAGGTATAGATTAAATACTCATGTTATCAAAGATATGGTATCAAGGAATTACGTAAATGAAAAATAAAAGGTTCATAATTAAGATTATCAAATAAATTCCACATAAATTCTCCCCATTTTGGGATTATCAAAAATTTAATAGAAGAGACAATAAATTTAAAGAGGTAAGAGATAAATAATAATATAATTTCCATTAAGGAAAAAATTAATTTAATTACATCCAAAAAGAGATACAAAAAAATAAAAAATCAAAGGAAAAAGTATAAACATAATCACTTAGCAGCCTAGGTAGATGGAACAATAGGTACCTTGACCTTATAAGAGGTAGAGGGAATAGTGGTAGAGGATAAGGGAGTTGAAGTAGTGGTTGAAGTGATAGTGTAATTAGCTATAGGGATAGAGGAATTAGCTGTAGGTATAATGGTAAAAGGAGGAATTTCCTTAATGACCACTTTTCAAAGTTTCCAAACTACTTCCATAAGAGGCAAACTAAGAAGATTAAAATAAGAAGGCATAATAGAATTTGAATTTTGAGTAATAGTAGCTCTGAAAAAATCAAGATCAGTGGTAGGAGCTGTGAGATGATAGGTAACTAGGATGGCCTCATGAGCTACCACTGTGGTCCTAGACACATGGAATAAGGGATTCATCAGATTGATGAAGTCCATAATGATATTACCTCCTTGCTCCATATCACTAAATAATTATGAATTTTTATCCATAAAAATATGACGCACAAGTGTCATCTCCTTCAACTGAAAGACATGTTCCTTAAAGTATATTATGAATGCTAGAAACCAAAGGTTCTTAATAAGATACTTGTAGTGAGAGTTCAACTCATTCTTAGTGTATATCCTCAAAATATAATACTTAATTTCCTTTTTGATGGTTTCTCTATCATTCAAAATATCATTCATACGTTTACTTACTATATTATACACATGATCAATATTATTCTTGATCTACCTCAAACTCCCATGAGGAGTAGTAGGAACATCAACTGAAACAGCCTAAAGTTCCTCTCTGACAACTGATCTGATCAACTCAATATCAACTGAGGGATATAGAGAACCAGAAGTGGAATCTACTGAATATAATGAATCCAACCTATCTAACAAAGCATCCATACTGGTATAAAAATAATTTCTCATCTCATATACTATAGACCTCAAGGTCTACATCTCATTAGAAAGCCACATACTCTCTATCTAAACCTCCTAAATATGGTGGAACATCATAGGATGAATGTGATGTGTCACAAGATCAAATAAATATCTAGTATCCCTCTCACTAAGAATTGTGACCAAAGGTGGTTGATTCTTAAAAATCCCATTAAATTAAGATTGAATCCTTTACCTAAAAGATTATAGATCTATTCTTCATACAATATCTATATATACAAGTGAAACAATAGGTAAATGTGTAGACACTCTCTCAATAGTAGTCTCTTATGGATCTAGTCTATTAAGAAAATCTAAAGAAAACCGCTAAAGCAATCCTGCAACATCTATCTGATCAACCATGGATCCCTTAGGATATATATCTTCTAAAACTAAGGAAGTAGGCCCACCATGCTTTGGTGGAATGACCACATCATCATCAGAATAAGAGTAATCTATAACAAGCCTCACAAAATATGGATATCTATCCCACTCATCAAGAGCTGATACACCCATCTTGGAAGAAGATACAACTGTAGGATCAACAGATTCACCATGAACATGCTCTATATATGTAGGATACACTCTATGGCTAAAAAACTAGGGACTTCCTCTCCCTCAAATGATGCTCTCAACTCATATATAACAGCTTCATATACATCGAAAACCAAGCTTGGTCTCTTCTTAGACCTAGAAGAATGAGATACAACTGTAGAAGAAACATGTACTTGAGGAATATCATGGTCATCAGAACTATCAGGGCTAGAAATACCATCACTACTATCTCCCTCATCATTAACCTCATCTTTTTTCTTACCATATTCCTCTTCTTTTCTTTATTCATTATCATCACCTTCACTTCCATCATCTTCTTCACTTTCATAATTTTATTCTTCTTATTCATCACCATCATTGTCTTCATCACCGTTTATTTTACCATTTCTATTACCTTTATCACTTCCATTTTCTTCTTCAAAGACATTTACAACTTCTTTAAGATATTTGGAAGAGTAAATTTTAAAATGTTCTTACTCTAAAGCTTCAGTTTCTTTTTTTTTCATTATGTTCCATTAAAAGAGTCTCTCTAACTAGTAGAGACCTAGGAGGACTAGCCAAACCAAAAGTGACTGATGAGATATTAGGAAGGTCAGTATCATTACCCTCCTCAACTAAGAATTATTCCTCTTCACTAGATTCTTCTTTATCTTCATTAGAATATACAATATCTTCATCTGGCTCTAAGACAAGATCAAAAAGGTCTTTCAGTATTGTAGGATGATCAATAAGATTAAACTTTTCATATAATTTATCAACATCATCAACCTATTTTCTCATCTATGGGTTTCTGTTTATATTCATACTTTTAGAAATGACTTTGGTCAAACAAAAAACTCTTCAGTTTACCTCATATTCTTTATCCTCAATAACTAGTCCCTTTTCCACATGCATGGATGAAATTAACTTAGGATAAATCAATAAATTTGACCTGGATGATGGTTTTCACATTTTCATCACATGAACTATAAAATATATACACAAGTTGATTTTCTCTTATTTTCATAATGTATTGTAGATATATATCTTGATATCTCATTGTGCTAAAATATCCTTTTATTGGTCACAAAATGTGTCGAATAAACTTAAATAAAAATCGGTACTCACCATCTAACTTGGTTGTAGTTGGTCTCCTTAATGTTCCATCTTCAGTCAGCTTAGCCAAGGAATTTTCATACACAAATAAATCAGTATCACTTGGAATAATCCCTTTATAATTATTTGAAACTCCTTCATGAGGAACATTAAGACATCTATCCCATTGATTTAAAGAGGAAAAAAATCTTTTTTTCCATCTATCCTTCCTCAAATACCATCTTTATCTTCCCCAAAACTAAACAAAACTTTATGATAAAACTAGTGAATTAACCTAAGATAGAACAACATCTATTTATTAGATAACCAATCTACCCATACCTAGTATTCCATAAATTTAAGAACCAATTATTTTCTTAACAAAAAACACTCATTGTTTACTTCCTTCATAGGTACCACTGTACATTTCACAAGATTTGGTTTTCACACCTTGATAATTGCTCATCTCGAATCTTCAATTTATGTCTTCTAAGGATGCTACTCACTGGGATATGATAGAGTAGATCACTTCACTATAACCATTGCAAACTGAGTGGAAGCTTTGGGTAAGGATGAGGGAAGGTGAAGGATCGGGAGAGAAAATGCCGTAGAGAAGTTCAAAGGAAAAGGTGTGAGAGAGTGAGTTGAATTTAGACAAGTCTTAAATTTACATCATTTAGGTATTTGAAAATAAGAAAATGAAATATAACATTTAAATAGAAAAGAAATCAAATAATTAACCCATAAATAAAATTACCAAAAATGACTTAATTATAACAGCGGGTTATTACCAATGGTGGGTCGTTCTAAAAGTGGGTAATTTATAATGGTGGGTGATTTCTAATGGTGGATAATTTCCAACAGTTTCTAATTTCCAATGGTGGGTAATTTTTAATAGTGGGTAATTTCCAATAATGGGTAATTTCTAATGGTTTATAATTTAAAATGGTGGATAATTTCCAACACTAGGTAATTTCCAATGGTGGGTAATTTCCAATGGTGGGTACCCAAAATATGACATATTCCATTGAATTAAAAATGATAAATTTTGTTTCTTACTACACAAAGATACTAGAGAATTTCCTAAAATATGACATATTCCAGAGGTTATTTTTATATATAATATGAAACCACCAAAATCATCATCTGAATAACTAACTAAGTTAATGGATTTTCTTCTAGGATAGAAAAATCCTAAATTGGTTATATATTTGAGGTATTTGAAAATCCTTTTAACAGAAAAAAAGAGTGAATCTTTTGGGTTTGCTTAAAAATGAGCACACATACACACACTAAACATAATATTAGGTCGACTAGTAGTTAAGTATAAAAGAATTCCAATCATACCTCTATAATTGGTTTGATCTACTAGTTTTCTAGCTTCATCAAGATTCAAATTATATGTGGTACTCATGGGTGTGTTACTACTCTTAGGGTTATCCAAACCAAAACGTTTTAACATGTCTTGAGTGTACTTACTTTGATTTTAAATAATTCATTCTTTATTTTAAAAAATCTGAAAACCAAGGAAGAATTTCAGTTCACCCATTAAACTCATTTCAAATTCATTTTGCATCATCTTTGAAAATTTTGTACACACATAATTTTTAGAAGATCCATAGATAATATCATCTACATAAATTTGAATGGCTAACACATCTTTTGAAATTATTTTTATCAAGAGAGTAAGATCAGATATAAAATTTTAAAATCCTTTTAAAATTAAAAAAGAGATGATCCTATCATACCAATCCCTAGGATATTTTTTAAACCATATAAAGAATTTCTTAATTTGAAAACATGATTTGGAAAAAGTGGGTTTTGAAAATTATGGGGTTGTAAATAAAAACATCCTCAACTATATAAAAATTTAAGAATGATCTTTTGACATCCATTTGATATAGTTTTAAATTTAAATTTTCTGCATAAGAAAGAAGTATTCTAATTAATTCAAGTCATGCTATAGGTGAAAAGTTTTCCACATAGTATATACCTTCTTCTTGACTATAACCATGTGCAACTAGTCTAGTCTTATTTCTCACTATGGTTACAGATTAATCAACCTTATTTATAAATATCCATTTAGTGCCAATGGAAAAGGTGTCTTTTGGTCTATTTTTAAGTTCCAAAAATATATTTATTTCAAATTGATTAATTTATTCTTACATATACATTATCCATAATTCATCATTAATTGCATCAGTGATGTTCTTAGGTTTAAGCTATGACAAGAAAGCTTGATGTTCAACCCAATTTCTAAGAGAATATATAGTCTATATAACTTTACCTAGTTATCTAACTACAAAATCTAAAGGATGGTATCCAATAGTATTAACAGTTCTTGGAAAAGAAGGGATGCTCATCTCATGCTCATCTATAAGTTTAGGTTTGGGTTCTGGAAGTTCCTCAATATTGGATGATTTTTATACTTATTTCATAGAAGTCCCATAAGGTTTGGCATTTATATCCATAGTTGAAAAATCATCCTTAAGGTTCTATAAAGAGGTTTTAGGATCATTTGGATATGTATCATCAAATTTCACATGAAAAAAAAATCTTCCACGGTCTTGGTTGTTTTATTAAACACTCTATATGACTTCTTTGATGTTGAATAACTAAGGAAAATTTATTCATCACTCTTAAAAGAAAACTTTTCAAGATTATCCTTTGTATTAAGAATAAAGACTTTGAAACTAGAAACTCTAAAGTAATTAACATTATGTTTTCTATTATTTTAAATCTCATAAGGGGTTTTCTTTAAAAGGGTTCTAATTAAAACTCTATTAATTATATAATAGGCTGTATTCATAAAATCTTCCTAAATTTAAACAGGAAGATCATATTCATTAATAGTTTTCCTAAAAATCTCTGGTAGAGTACTATTTATTATTTCTAAAAATTCATTCTATTGGGGGTCTTAGGAGAAGAAAATTTGTGATTATATCTATTTTGTGAGAAAAAGGATTTAAAGTCTTGATTTTCAAACTCACAACCATGATCACTTCTTAAAGTTTTAATCCTAGGTCCCCTTAGGATTTCTATAGATCTAGCATACTTGATAAAGTAATAATATCCTTCACTCTTGTGATCTAAAAAGAATACCCAAGTATACCTAGAAAATTTATTTACAAGGACATAGATATAGTGTATCCCATTTAAACTAGAAACTCTAGATAGTCTAACAATATATGTAAACCAACTCTAGGGTTTGAGAAGTTGAATCTTATTTATTTTATTTAAAATATATTTTATGTTTTTCCCTTTTTGACATGGGTTACAGACTTTATCATTTGGGAATTAAAATTTAGGTAGATATTTTACTAAACCTTTTTAGTTATTTTTCTATGTAAGTAAATGTTGTAGTGGCCTAATTTCCTATTCCAAATCTAATATTCCTTATAAAATACCCTAAAAAAAGAAATATTTTGACAAAGTAAAGAATATAGATTAACAACATAAACATTTTCATTTCTCAAATAGTTAAATACTATTTTTTTAGAATCAAAAAATTTATAAGCATTGTTTTAAAAATTCACATAAAAATAATAATCACATGGCTATGAGATGATAATAAGATTATATTTTAAACCATCAAAAAATAAAACATTATAAATTAAAACTGAGTTAGAGTTACCAATTTTTACAAGGAAAATTATTTTCACTTTATCGTTGTCATTAAAGGTGACATTTACATCGTAAAGATTTATAAATTTATTGAATTTTGAGTAATACTTACTCATATTTATACAATAAACACTGTCCAGGTACTATATAATTATATTGGAGCTCTTCATGTAAGCTTATTATAAAAAAATTTTATACCAAAAATAATTTTGGTACCCAAATCTTCTCGGGTATAGAAATGTAAATAATTAGATATTTAGGAACCCATATTAGCTTAATGGGTTTCCTATAATTATATTTTAACTATTTTAAATGAAAAATTTATTAGGTATAGTTGAATAAAAACTAGCAAGAGAATTTCATGAATTATATTTAGGAATAAAATATCTCTTGAAAATTCTTCTCTATCCAGGTTGGCAACCTAGACCAATAATATACTTAGGTGTTATTTGGTTTTCTCAATATTTGAGTGAAATTTTATTTACTATTAGTGAATCTCTCTAATTCATTTTTTCAATTTATCATTAGATAGTTTCAATTCAGTGTTTTCTTTCAACAATTGAGCATTTTTCTCTTTTTCTACAACAAAATAAGATTTAACACTAGTATATAAAGAATGTTGTTTATTTAGTATTTTATACTTATCTTTAATTTTATTAAATGTGTCTTCTAGAATATTACAATATTCAAACATTTCCTATGTTGACATATTTTTATCATCATGTTCATCTCCAGAATGATTTGAAATATTTATTGGAGAAGTAGGAAAAATGTTTGATACATCATATGTGTTTTTTGAAACACATGTATTTTCTATCATGATTTTTCTCATGAGTAGAGTCTGAGTCACATGTGCTATCCTCATAAGCACTTTGGGTTTCTTTTATTACTTTCCTGTATTTTCTATCTTTTTTAGCATACCTCATTTTATACTTCATCTTGGGATAGTCATCTTTAACATTCCCTTTTCTCTTAAATTCATAATAGATGATCTCATTTAAAGTGTCATCATTCTCATCATCCTTTTTCAACTTTACTATAGTATCATATCTTCCTTTTTAGCTTGGTTTCCTAAAGAATTTATTTTTATTATAATTTTTTAAAACCTCTTAGCTCGATGGGCCATTTCCTCATCACTATTAGCTGGTGATTCCTCATCACTAGATCTTCCAGCTTGAACTTTTTTACTTTTGTTTTAATATAATAGTATTGAATAATATAGATTTACTTTTAGCCTTATATTCCTTTTCTTGGTTAAATTTTAGCTCTTCCTCATACATCATCAACTTTCCTATCAACTCCTTAACATGTAGTTTACTAATGTCACTTGATTATCTAATTAAAACTAATGTTCCTCTCTATCTTTCTGGAAGAAAAACTCAATAGTCACATGATTTGATCTTTGTTTGAAACTATATTTCCCAAGGAGTTATTTATATTAACTATATCATTGAACCTGAGATATATATCAAAAATAAACTCACTAGGTTTCATTTGAAATATATCATATTTAATCATGTAAGTATTTAATCTGATTTCTTTTAAGTTAGTTTTTCCTTCATGGGAAATAGCTAATGTGTCTCAAATTTCATATGCTGTTTTATAAGTAGATATTATCTTAAAGTATTCATCTTTAATAGAATAATAAAGATAATTCATGTATTTATAATTATTTTTATTATAATTCTTAGTAACATCATCCCATATAACTCTAGAAGATGCAGGTAATTCATATTTATCTTATATAGCAGTCCATACTTCAAAGAATATGGTTTCAATGAGAATTTTCATCTCTATTTTATATTGAGAATAGTTATTCCAATGAAAGAAGTGTGATATGTTGGTTGTATAACATTATTTCCTAATATCCATTTAAAGAAATAAATTTTGAACTTACAAAAATTTAGGTTCCTTAAAACACAACTAAAATCATAGCTGAAAGGATTTTAAAAATCCTATGATACCAAATGTTGGTCAGTGTGAGTAACTCAAGAGGGGGGGGGTGAATTTAGTTCCCAATAATTTTTTTTGTTAAAATAAGTTTAAATAAAATCTCTAAATTAAAATAAAATCTCCTAGTTAATCAAAATAGTAGTTAATATAATTTTGATTTTTTAATAGAATCCTAAAATATTGATTAGTGATCAATTAACATAGTATGAAGATTATTTTAGATTTTGAAGTAAATTTACTTGATAAAAAACTTATATGGACACTTGTTAATATTAAATATCAAATTACGAGTTTTTTTTATAGTTTAAAACAAATATAGTTTAAAACATTGAAATGAAACAAAACAAAGCAAAACACACAGTGGAATTAAAAACAAGGGGTTTAGTTTCATGATGAGACAAAAAACTTTCCACTTGAAAATCATATGCTATCAATAATATTATATAAATATAATCCTAATCCACAACCTAGATTGAGTATACAAAATATCTAACCAACTATTGAGGCCACACAGGGAACTCTTCCATAATAACTGTGGGAATAAAACAAACACAGTCCACACAAGGACCTCTCTCATAAAAACATGGGTAAAAAAAGTAATGAGAGTAAGGGAATATCATGTAATCCCTAGTTTTAGCACTGGAGATATTACATGTTGATAAATATACTGAACAACACACTTCTTAAATTAAAAGTCAACAAGCAGAAATAGAAAGTATAAAGATAGAGAACAGATGGTGTTTCTCTGTCTAATGTGCTTCAAAAGCTCGAGACTACTTAGATGTATCTTGCAGAGAATCTTGAGCCATTTTTATGAAAATCATTGTAAAATAGAGCATCATAGGATCTCTTTTTTCATACTATATGAAAGGATTCATGTGATCTATGTACTCCACTCTTTCATAGTCGAAATGTAGGTAAGAATTCTATGTGTAAAACTATTCATTATGTGGTGCACTTGATCATAAGTTCACACTCGACCAATATATTAGGGAACGGTCCTTCTAGTTTTTAGTAAGTTATAGTTTTATTTTAATTAGTACACTTTCTCACACATTCTCATGAGGGATACTTCTTTGAATATAAATTACCACATAACAGAGAGTATGTTTGAAGACCAATCATCATGATCCTCTCCATCCTCATATCGAGCTCTGACATAAAATTTAATATTTATTTACAATAGTTAAGAATAATTATTAAAATAATGCTCTGAATTAAATTCAATAATATAGACATTGGAATAATTTAATTCAAATGTCCTTGAATAGAGATGATGGGTCATCCTAGCGATGACTCATGTCTAGTATTGAATCAAGACAATGATGAGTCGGGCTAGCGGTTGGTCATCTGATAGTAGGCCAGGTCTGGTGACGAATCATGTTCAACGATGAATCATTTTAGTAGAGACTCATCTCAATGGTGAATCATATTAATAGTGACTCATTTGGAGATAGGTCATCTTGTGGTAGGTTATCTTTAGTGGTAATTCATCCTCAATGGCGAGTCAGTCTTAATGGTGAGTTACTCTCGCAAGTGAGTCATTTTAGAAGTGACTAAACTACAATGGGAGTCTGGGTTCCTGCTCTTGGAGGCAATGAGCATCGCACCGATCCCTTCCCCCTCGATGTGGGAGGGACCTTCACCATCCATCGTTGGTGATAGAACCCATCTCTTCCCCCCTTCTCTTACCCAAACCTTATTCCTCCCTTCCCCAAGATTTCGGTTTGACCTAATGTCATTGATTTGTTTGAAGGATTACAAAAACTATAGATCTATTACTTAGAGTTAAAGGCTGCATCTTACCTACTAGATTTGATACTAATATCATTTTTCAGGCACTGACGTCCATCGGTGGACACTTTCAACCATCATATTTTCAAATCTGGGGGTTTACAAAACCAGGCTACGATGGGACTTCTTGATTCCAAGAACATCATTGTTAGGTTTTCATATGAGGAATACCTGATTATGGTATGGTCAAGTGCTCCCCATATCTAAAATAGTTCCAAATTATTCCTCTTAAAGTGGTCTTATGACATCCATATGAAATGTGATTCACTGACTATGACTATTTGGGTAATATTCCTAGAACCTCCTCTTCCATTTCAAAATCTTGTGATCCTTCAAATGTTGGGAAAAGGACTATAGCAATTTGTCAAAAAATTTCTCCACAAATTTGTGTTGAAGTCTATGTTTCAAAGGAACATACTAAGTCTATCTAGGTTTTAATAGGATATCAGTTTCGTTACAAACAACTCATTCAATTTGAATCCTATTTTTATTTCTATTATTCTTGTAAGAAAATGGGACATTCTTTGGAAGTGTGTAGGTGTAGGAGGCCAAATTTCTATCACACATCGGTGATGGGCTCTAGGAGCATTAATTAATGAATGGAAACTCATATGGATGGGAAGAAGGTTGGGACATAGCTTCTCTAAGGACACACTACTAATCAGCAAAACTCATATGGACTTGTTAAGAACGCCCCCACTCAGAAACAGATGGTCATTATTGACCCAAAATACTTATATATGAATGAAAAATCAAACCTCAACCAAGAGGGTGTGTGCGAACTTGGATCTAGGGAGGTTATTTTGGCTGTAGATGCTCGAGGGTGTAGGTATCCCCTTGGAGAAAAAATCAACAGTTCAACCTTTAAGACGATGGAAATATCTAGGGATCCAAGAGTCAAGAAAATATTTTCAAGGATGTATTATGATTTTGGGGACTTCCAAGTCAACAATTACAACCTTAGATGTTCCTTCATCCTTGAAAGATCCCTCCTTTACTGAGTTAGTAAAAATGGGTGAGCTGGTTAATGGTCAAGTGGATAAGCAGATGGATGATCACAATAAATAATGTATTCAATCTAAAGTAAGAGTGGTTATAGATAATCTTAACTCCCCTAATCTGAATGTGATAGTGTCTCTAGGTTAAGGAGTGATTGTACTATGTGAAGCATCAAAGTAATTTAAGTCCCAAAATTGTTTTTGTGCTTTGGATGGATTTGGAAAGGATAATATTGATCTTGAAGGATGGAAAACTATCATCCCAATATGGAAAATAGAATAGGGATGGTCTCGATCTCTAGAATCAAGTGATAGTGAGGTTGATTATCATCTAATAATGGATCATGAGAAATCTCATGGTCACACTTTGGTTGGAGCTAGTTCAAGAAAGGGGATAAAAGGAAATACTCTCCTTGGAGATTTAAGGATCCAAAAGGGGAAAAAAATTAAAGACCTCTAAAGGACTACTTGAATACCCCTAAAACAATCGTAACCAGATATTCAAGCTGGACAAAGAGTAATGATATTAAAACCAAATTTGGGGAAATAAAGAAGTGTGTGGCCACTCAAAATAAAAAGAAATAGGTTGAACAAATTGATTTTAATGAACCATAGAAACATCTCGGGCATATTATTCACTCAAATGAATAAATTCAGGTTAAGATCTTGGAGATCAAGGATTCATATAAGGAGATAGAGAAAATCTTAGAGAGGTAACTTTGTGTTAATTCCAATAAAGTTCAAACAACTTGGATCAAGAAACGAGGCCAAATCTTAGCTCACAACTTCAACAAAATGAAGATAAATGGAGATGTATATATCCAATATTGGGACAAGATCACCACTCATTTTGAGGATCTTATCAAAGATGATCTAGATTTAGAGGTTTGTGATCTTCAATGGGGATTATATCAGGTAAGTAATTACACCAATTTTAGCCTCATTTTCAATGACTATGTGACCTCCTTTTGTGTTTAAATACTTTCAACCTAAACATGTTTGGTTTCCCACTTGGAAATATTTAATATGGTTTGAATTTTTTTTATGGTTCAGACTTATCCATAAAAAGTGTTTTTAGAAAATATTAAACTATAACAGTGAGTCTTTTCTGGTGGTGACTCATATTCAATAGTGACTCAAGTTTGGTGGTAGATCTTTCCAACACTTAGCCAAATTTTCATCAAACTAACTTATATTTAAAAATTATATCATAAAACATAAAACCCATTAAAAGCATAATTATTATGACTTTTTTATCATTAGAAAATGGTTCCAACACATAAAAAGTCTTAAATATCTCCCAAAAATCATCCACACATGATAATAGTCTAGATACATCATACATATTACTTTTCATTATAACATATGGAAATATAAACATAAGAAAAGGGTGATCTCGGATGCCCAATAAGGGTAAACAAAGGAGACAACAATCAAATATCGTAAGTGAACATAATATGATAATATGGGTATAATCAAGATACATAAGAAAGTTATACACAAAAAAGCATAGATCATAAATCATGGAATAAGGGAAAAGTAATGAATTGAAAGAGTGTGGAAACATTAGTCAATAAACATGAGATATTGGAGCATAACATCATGATACCTTAGAAATGTGTCACAAACATTGGTACATGGAACATTAATTTATTAAGCCACACCATTATTTCCCACACTTACAAGTAACTGAAATGTTCTCTCCACTACTTATCTTATGAGATATAAAATTTTAATCAATGAATTAGAGGGTGATATAGGACCCCACTCATCATTATACACATATATGAGTTCCAATTGAAAATCAATCATTCATCACATCATACAGAACCCATAGGAATAAAAATTAGTTTCATTTATCACATCATAAATAACCCATTGAAATAAAATGGGTTTTATATCCTCTTGAATTGGATTTCATATAAGTAAATCTTTCATAATTCCATTAATAATCATAAATGATATACCCATGGGAAATAAATAGGTATCCAATGATATTCATTAACTTTATTGGTAAATACCATTCAATAAAACTAATAGAGAATATAATATTTACATCATATAAATAAAGGGTTTGTAGTTAAATCAATATTTTTTCCAATCAATTGATGTATGGAATCTAGGCGAACACCCTTCAATCAAAGATATAGAAACAAGGTATTCACTATGTAAAAACATTGTAAGAAAGGTTATTCCCATTCATAGGGGAATATTAAGCAAGAAAAATGTAGTGATGGATCATATCCTTAATACAAAATAACATTAAATAAGACATCCAAATAAATAAGGTGGATGGTATCATTTGAAGAATAACCTCAATCAAACATAAGATATGTAAAAGGAAAATGACTTATATGAAAAAAAATTAGTTGTTTTAGAAAAATCACTATGGAAATAAGAAATATCCTTGATAATTTGAAATAATATTAAAAGAAATATGTTATAAAACTAGGAGAAAAATAATTTCTTTTATAAAAAATGAAAATTAAGGGAGAAAGTTTAATATAAAACAAGAAATGCAGTGGAAATATATGTTCACATGGAAATGTTTAAAGATATTAATTTTATTTCTCAAAAGAGAACCATAGGGAAAATGTTTAATTTATTTTCATTTAAAACATTTTAAATTAATTTCTAGCAATTTGAAAATGTAATTTTTTAATTTTCTAAATAAATATAGGGATATACAAAAAAGGTAAAGTTGAAGATAAAATACAAGAATAAAAATAAATTCTATTTTTTATTTCTAAACACTTTTGTTAAAAGCCACATCACATTAAAAGATTATAAAACTTTTATTTTAAATAAAGTGAAATTGAAAAAAATACCATGAAGGATGACCAAAGGGAAGAAAATTATTGTTATATTGTAGATAAAGACTATACAAATTTCATATATGGGTTATCACCTTTGAGAGATATTGATTTTAAAATGAGTTTGGGAAAAGAAACCTTATGAATTGAGTAACATTTAAATAAAAACCCTTAAAGAATAAAGTTATTGAAACTAAACTTCAAATACCATGACTGAAAAATAATTAATGATATAATATAAAATTTAGGCATTATATACACCATATAAAAGTAAATTGGTGAATAATAATAAGTATGTCTAAAAAATAGTAATTGAGACCAAGAAACTGTTTCAAGTAACATAATATTTGAGGTAATAATCATTTGATAATGAGGTCATAAGGAATAAATATAAAACCTTGGGAAATAAATATGAAATAAAATAAAAATTATTCACTAGGTAGAATAAATAAAGCTTGAAATAATAGATTTTAATAAGAAAGTTTGTAACTCAATAGAAAAATTTGAGTTAGAACAAACCCATATGATGTTTGAAACTTTCAAATAAAAAACCCCTTAAAGGATGTGGTTTCAATTGAAATATTAAATAACATGAATAATAATAGGACCATGATAAAAAATATTAAAGGGGTGGTAGATAAATAATTTCAAAGAAAAAATGGTGTATTATAAAAAGTACGCCTCGAGGGACTGAAAATTGAGGCAATAAGCCCTTATTGCAGTCCATATTAGTTGTGTGCATGTACATAACTTCCTAAATAATCAAATTAAGTTTGTTATATAACTTATTAAGAACATTATTAATCTATAATTAATTTAATAATGAATTTTTATAATCATTTTCTATTGACTTATTATGTAACGTCCCAGATCGGGTGCCACTATAATCGGTGCCTTGAGTCAAAGCGGTATATAACCTTAAGCTCACATCCCCATATGCCAGAGGCTACTGATTAGAAGAGAGGGTCTAATGGATATTGTGGGTAGACTATACACTCTTTAATAGAGTAAACCAACAATGAAAATCAAAACAAACAATGTCATGATAGTCTAAAGTTTGAAAATTAAGTCAAAATAAAACACTGAAGACCATCCCCAAATAAAGTCCCGATGTAAAGTCTAGTCACATAATCTTTGATTTGTATCATATCCCACATAAACCATATAGAATAAGGCCTTTTCCCTTATCTTGACCTAAAAACATTAATTATTCTTATGTATCCAATAAAAAACCAAGAAGGGTGTGATTACAACTCAATAGGCCACCACCAACGGTGTCAAAAATAACATCTAGTCTAATCACAGTGTATGCAGAAGTATACATTAGAAAGGAAAGGAAGTAATTAATTTTTTTTCATCATTTAATAGTATTTAAATTAACCAATCATATTTTTATTTCCTAGTGTCACCCATACTCATTTAACCTACTTCAACCCAATGCTAGTCATCTAAACCATGTGTAAAAGGGGTCACAGGTTGGAAAATAAGGGGAATTAGTCCAAGTATTCAATTGGGATTCATAACTCCGTGTTCGACCATCCCAACCCTGATATGGAACTCCATGTCTATACCCTTAGAACTAGTAACATCAGTATTTTCTCAAAAACATAATATGTATAGGGGTTCTTGGAGCACCAATCTGGCCCACCTAAGGGAGAGGGGCATTAGTTTAACATCCTAACCAACCATTTGTTTACATTTTTGAAGGCTCTTCATTATTAACCTTTTTTTAAATAAATAAAACATAGGTGAACCATTTTATTTATCATAATTCCATGGTTCATTACATTCAACATATTCACATTTCCCATAGTTAGGCCATTTCACCCTTAAATTACCATTACAACCATTTATCACCCTTTCAATCCAATTAACCATACAGAAAAACACCTTTAACCATTTCTCGCATTACCCATTTACAATCTATAACTCATTTAATTTATTAAAATAAATCCAAACTCCCCTTTATTCCATTATAATGTGCTTACCACAATTACAATCAGTTTAATATCATATACCCATCAATTCATTATTTAATGACTCAATTATCATGTTCATGGAAGTGGAACACCCCATGGGTGACAAAAGGCCCAGTCTAACCAACCTCAATAAATACAACGGGGATCATGATAAGTTCAACACACCATTTACCCACCCATTTTTTCATTTCTTACCAAGGGTTAAAATGTACAACACAATGGAATGAAGGCACAACCACATACACATAAATTAAATGAATATATGATATAACCTGTAAACCACCTACCTCAAGTTCATAGATAGAATCTTGCTCAAAAATGACCCTTTATTCAATACCAAACAACCCTCAACACCCAAAATTATAATCTTCTGAAAAAACAAGGTTTTAGAGGATTCATAAGAAGAAGAAAAGTTATAAATGACCTCTTTTGGAAAATAGAAGAATGAGGAGTGGTAGAATCACCCATATCTTCAATTCACAACAAAAAATTCTTCAAATGACCCAAGATTGAGGGAGAATCACCCTTTAAGGAGGAGGGATAGATTGGTTTCTTAATATATCTCCTAGAGGTTGAAGGAGGAGAAAAATTGTGTAATAACTTATAAGTCCCAAGAATGGGAAATTCTCTCTTTTAATGAGTCGTATGGTTTGGCCACATGGTTGGCCCAATCATGTTCCAAACATGCATCACCCTCTATCCAAGAGGGGTCCTAGGTTGCACGGTCTCCTGGGAAGCTCACATGGTTTTCCAAACTTTGTAGAGGCTGAAAAATTGTCTTTATCCATAGTCTCATGGTTTTTAGGACCCCCTTTCAAAAATTTTCAACCATGTACCCTCCCCCTACAGGCTACATGGTTAAGGCTCATAGTTAGTACTAACCATGTTCCAACTATGAACCCTACACAATGTAGCCTTTTTATTCCTTTTTATGTACTCAACCCCTAGGACACCCACCCACTCCACTCATATTCTCAATAAATATTTCATTAATTACAAATTGAGTTAAATCAAAATTTAAATAAGGATATAACTACTTGAAAGGTTAGGATCTTACAACTTCACCACCTTATAACATCTCACCCTCGAGCTGCACTCACAAGAATCACTAAGCCTCTAAGGTAAAAATTTTAGGATTCTAGGGCCACATATCTATCTCCCTCTCCCAAGTATCCTCCAAGACTCGACCATGATACCAGAAAAATCAAAATAAAGGAACAATATTACCTTGAGAAACATTCTCACTACAATCGAAAACACAAACCAGATGCTTCTCAAAGGACACATCATCATCAAGATCAACATCATTAATATAGATCACATATTAAGGGTTAGGATGATACTGACAAAGCTATAACACATGAAAAACATAATTCATACCACTATAATATTTTGGAAGATCCAATCATTATTCCATCGGTCTAATCCTCTTCACAATCTCAAACAACATAATGTACTCAGGCACCAACTTTCTCTCTTACCAAATCTGATAGTGACCCAATCTTGGTGACACCTAAAAAAAAACTTGTTTAACCACGGTAAAATCAAGAGGCCAATGATTTTGATAAGCATAAGACTTTTATCTACTATGTTCCATAGACATATGATTCTGAATCAACTAAACCTATTTTGATTTCTTCTGCACGAGACTCGGTCCCAACAACTTTGATTCCCCTACTTCCATCCAACATAATAAAGATCTACATGTGCTACTATAGAGTTCCTCATATGGTTACATCTTATTAGTCAACCAATAGCTATTTTTATAGGTAAAATAAATGATTTATAAGTGTCTCTCCCAAGACCCCCTAAATTCTAAGATGAATTCCCTCAACATTTCCTCTAACACCTGGATAGTATGATTTGACTACCAGTCTATCTAAAGGTGGAAATATGTACTCAAAAACAACTTGGTACCAAGAACCTTCTATAACCCTTGCTATAAGCACGAATTAAAATGAGGATCATGATCTAAAATAACAATTTATGGTACACTGTGAAAAAATAACACCTCTTGTACATACAAGTCACCCAACTGATCAATAGTGAAAGTATCCAAAATCGGAAAGAAATGAGTTAACTTTGTTAACCGATCCATATTCACCCAAATAATATCATTCATTCAAGGAATCCTTGGAATAACTACTACAAAATCCAGGGTAACATCATCCCATTTCCATTTCAAAATGGGAAATGGCTGTAAAAGTCTAGAAGGTCACTGATGCTTGGCCTTCACCTACTTACAAGAGTAATGTCATGTCATGAAACCTATAATATCCTTTTTTATTCCTTGACACCAATACTATCTCTGAATATATCAGTACATATTGGTCAAACCAGGATGGACCACCCACTTTGAATCATTAAAATCATGCATCAACTCTTAACACATACAAGTAGGCACAACAACATGGACATGAACATGAATAATATCATCCTTATTAATAGTCCAATCAGAAGGTAGATCCCAAACTTCCAAACTATATCTCAAATACAGAAATTCTAAATACTTATACCTCTTTATCTTCACATGGTTAAAAAAAGAGAGATATTCAAATAAGGACATGAGTATCATCATCCCATGGTCCTCCTGAACACCTAGATGCATCTCAGAAAACAAAGCCACTATCTTCCACAAAGAACTAGACTCCCAAATTTCCCAAGTTTGTGTCTTTTTTCTCAAGGAATCTATAACAATGTTTCCCTTTCCTGGTGTATAAGATAACTCAAAGTCAAAAGACTGAATATAATCAATCCACATTCACTTACAAAGATTCAAATCACATTGGAAAAAAGATGTACTTAAGGATTTTATGGTCAGTATAAACAACAAAATTCTCACCCAAAAGGTAATGTCATCAGCAATTCAAGAAATAAAGCACTATGACCAATTTGAGATCATATGTAGGATAGTTATGCTCATGTGGCCTTAACTTCTGTGATCCATTATTCATGAATCGATCTCTCTACATCAACAATGCTCTAAGTCCAATCCCAGATGCATCACAAAACAAGGTATACTCCTTACCCAGATTGGGTAAGATCAAAATCAATCTGGTGGTCAAGCATTTCTTTAGCTCTTGAAAATTATTATCACATGATTCAAACCAATTAAACAATACACCCTTCTTAGTTAGGCCTGAAAGCAGTGCTTTCAAGCATGAAAAATATTTATTGAACCTTCTGCAGTAACTTGATGATATGGTTATTTTTTAATGCACTTTGCCACATCATTTTTTGTATTTTATTGCATTATTAATATAAATATAATGTATTTTAATTAACAATTATCAAATTTTGTTTTTTGTATTAAAATTTTTAAACAATTATTTTTTTGTGAAAATAAGTATTTTAATGATTATTTTAGTCATTTTGAATAATTTAAAATTAATTAATTATTTTTATTTTAACTATTTTTTTATTTTTTTGTTTAAAATATAATTTTTCATTTTTATTCTTTTCATTATTTCATGATTTCATTTTTTATGTTTTTCAAATTAATTATTTCATTTATTTAAATTTAGTCATTTATTTTTTAATTATTTATTGATTTATTTTTCAAATTAATAGTTTTCTTGTTTTTCTAAACATTATTTTTATTTAAATTATTCGTTTATTTTTAATGTTTATGTGATTAATTTATTTTCTAATGTTTTTCATTTTTTTTAATTAATTCATCAATTTAATTCATTTATTATTTTAGTTAGAAAATAAATAATTTCACTTTGTTTCATTTTAATTTTAATTTTTTTGTGTTCAATTATTTTTATAATGTTTAAATTAATTTATTTTGTATGTTATTTTTATTAGATGGATTCAGATGTCGATAGGAGTTACTACTGCCAGAGAAGCAACCACTAGTATTTGGCTCCACTAGAGTTATTGCCGCCAACAGGAGCTACCACTTCCCTATGCCAATTATAGAAACAAAGTCTTGCATAGTCACTGCCAAAAGTAGAGACCTGACCCACTGCCCAAATAGAGTATGATGACTCAAGTCACCACCACTTTCTAATTCCACCCACTGCCAGCAACACATACCATTCCATTACCAACTTAACTCACTGTCACCAAAGTCACTTCTAGAACCTAGCATTGGTTCCTCCAAACTTCCACTCACTTCCACTTCAACTCACCACCTGTGGGAGTCACTACCACTTCAACTCACTATAAAAATAAAACTCTTCCAATCCAACTTTTTCCACTTTTTATAACCCTTTGCGACACTGCACCCAACACCAAAGGTCATTGACCAAAACAGATGTAGAATGAACCAATCGACCCCCAAAAATTGAAAATGAAGAACCAAAAAAACAATCAGATTTGTTCAAGATATAAACATTTGGAACACACAAAACCAGAAATTGAACCCTCACCAGTTCTAAAAATAAGGAAAAAACATCAAAACACCATATCTAAACCAATGCCACCCCTCGATGGATCCCAAACCGCCATATGAATTACCACTATCCATTACCCCTCTTAAATATGGAACCACCTCAAGAGTTAGAATTCATCCCAACTGAACCACCACCTAGCCCCACCAAAACCTCCTCACTCACCGAACACCAGTTGAAGAACCATCACCCCACCATTGAGAAGGACCACCACTGTGATGTCCCCCTAGAATTGCTTCCCAAAACCTGATCCATGAGACCCCTCACCACCATATGCATTACCACTGTCCCTTACCCCGATTGAATATGGAACCACCTCTAGAGTTGGAATTCATCCCAACTGATCCACCACCTAGCCCTGCCAAAACCTCCTCACTCACCGAACACTAGTTAACGAAGAATCACCCCACCATTGAGAAATACAACCACTGTGATGTCCCCCTATAATTGCTTCCTAAAACCTGATCCATGAGACCCCTCCCTTTTCATTTCTACTGCTAAGCCAACCCCACTTCCCCCTCTCCTTAATCCTCCAAACACCCCCTCTTTTATTTTCTTATTATCTATATATAATTATATAAATAATATAATTATATAAATAATATAATTATATAAATAATATAATTAACATAATAATAATAATAACAATGTTAAAACATATTAATAATATATATAATACATATATTTAATTATATAATAATATGAGTAAATTAAGTAATAAATTTATAATAGTAAATATAAGTAAATAAATATAATAAGTATATATATATATATATATCTAATTATATTAGCAATAATTTTAATTGGTATATGTAAATATATATATTTTTATATTTAATTATATTTGTTTTTAAATATTTTTATACTTATATAATAATAATAATAATATATTTATATAATATTAGTAATTTTTTTAAATTTATGATGCATCCTTTTTCTTTTATTTAATAGTGATCATCAAAGATGATCATGGGAAAATTTTAGGGGATACACAAGTTATTATAAGAGGCCAATTTATTTCATTGGGTATTCATCAGAAGTGGGTGACAAGCATGTCAAAGGATGCCACATGGATTTACATCATGTTAGGTTTTCACTATTTTCACATTTTTCATTTTCCAAATAAGAGAAGACACTCCTCTTCTATTCTGTAACAAAAAAAGCATGGGAAATGTCTCGAAACCTGGATATGGGGGCCTCTTCCCTTCTTCCTATTTAAATTTTCACTGTTTTTGTCTTTTTTTATGTTTTTTAAATTTAATAATTCTATTTCTAATTTTTAATTAGAATTGTGATGTTTGTTTTTTCTTCATATTGTGATCTCAAATATCTATAAATGAGGAACTAATTTGTGGGGATAGATTTAAGAAGTGAATCTCGACACTTCCTAGAGATCTACACTTCATGAATATCATCACCTCCTCATAACTCTAAGGAGGTCTTTAAGGTGAATTGGGGTGTGAGAGAGTGAATTCTTGTACTGAATTGGTTTGTTTATCTTCTAACCTTGATCCTTTTCCCCTTATTCACTTAAATTTATTAATTGGGCTGTTATGTGAGGTTTTGTGATTTTTTATCCTTTTATGATTAATTCAGCCATGAAGAAATTCATGGCTGGTGTGATTTGATCAGGATATTTCTTCACTTCAGGAGAGTGCTTGTGTGTTTTAAGTGATTCTGCACATGAATGCTCAATGTTTTGGATGAGAGATGTGTGTACATCAATTCCTCAACCATGCACCAAGTGAGTTGAGATAAGTTGGGTTTATCCTTAATATATCTATGATAGGAAATTGAGGGTGGATCGACCTAGATCTGGACCTGTTCTTGATAACTTTATTTTCATTCATTTTGTTCTATTTACTATACTGGTCTTCAGTTTTATCACTGTTTCATCACTCATAATTGTGGTTTTTCACATTTTTTCATCCAGTTTTGGTTTTCTATTTAAAAATTAAAATTAAAATACAAAAAATATTTTCAAAAATACAACTAGGTAATTTGACACTACTTCCTTGAGAGAAACCCTGAGGTTAGCCACCATGTTTTATCTTAGTTTTTATAAATGTATATTTTTCCGTCCTCATAATAAGGAAGACATAAAATTTTGGTTCCATTTATTTGGAGGAAACATTTTCCTGAGTGGTTTTTCTAAAATTTCTTTTATTTAAAAACAAAAAAAAACTAAAAGAAACAATAGTGATGAACTCTTCTGATTCTGATTTATTATCACTATTTGATCCAGTTTAAAAACCTAAGGAGGCTATTGCTGCATTTCAATGTTGGTTGCAAGAAAGAAAATAAAGATAGATTACTGATTATGAAACCACTTATTCTCATGAAATCATGAAGATGATGTATCAAGATATGTATAAGATCAAATGAAACCAAGAAGATAAGGTAGTACTCCAACCAACCACCAAAGTACAACTTTTTGGAAAGAAAATGAGAAATTAAGAGAAAAGAAACATAAGAAAGATGAATTTGAAGCTACCTAATTTTGGTATGGATTTACCCCTAGAGTTAAGGATAGAAATTAAAAAAATCACCTTTTGGAGATTGTTTCAAGGAATGGTAGGAGATGAAATATGAAAAAATTCATGATGCTAGATACTTCTGTGATGATCATTATTTCTATGAATTTTCTATTAATGATTTTGATTATATTTAATTTTCTGATGATTTTTCAATGATTCAACAGGTGGATCCAACACATAACATCTTCTCATTTTACTTGTAAGATTCAAAAAAATGATAAATGTGTTTTGAAGAGAGTATGGAGGAGGTTGACTACCTCACATTTGCTCTAGACCTTCTACCAGGACCATTGTTCCATATTGAAGAAGAAAAAACTATACTATTATTGGGATTTGAAAATTTTATAGAAGAATCTATATTTTTATTTGACTTTGATTTTATTTAAGCTGACCTTGATTTTGTTGATCCCATTATAGGCATTGAGAATGTAGCCCATTTTTGTGATTTCTTGGAGACTCAAGAGGAAACGGAAGATGAATCTACTGAGGAACTGTTGTAAATTCTAATCTTTATTTAAAATTCAATGTTTAGAGAAGCTACTAATAAATAGGAGTATTGGAATCCTACATAGGTGTCATAGAGGATTTTGACACATTAATTATTTTTAAGGAATAATTTGTTTAATGTATTGAACCAGAGGACAATTCACATCCTAGAGTTGATATCCTATAACCTTTTCACTCCTAAAGTCAAGATGAATAAGTAGAGAAGTCACCCTATATTTTTTTACCCTCTAGTACTCCAAAAGTGGTCCACTACCAAGGAGAGGGAATTTCATGATACTGTACATGTGGTACTCCAAAAATGGAAATTCTATAAAGATGGAATGAATGAAACATGGTGGTTCCTTAACAAAAATACCCAATTGTCATTAGACTGGGGTTGTTCCATAGGCTATCCAGATTGGATAGTCAAAATATATCACCCATTGGGGGTTTATCCCAAGATTATCCTATTTCATTTCCTGATTTATTTTCACCTATAGGGACTTGAGAAAAAAAATCTAGATAAATCTTTTCAATGATAATAAGAAGGATTCATTTGGAAGAATTTAAAATTTTGAATCTTCTATACTCAGGGAAGTATTATTTTTAATTTTAAAAATGTTTAATATGTATATTCATTTTTCCCGATGTTGTGCATTATGTTTGGGAGAATACCCCCTAATCTTTTGAAAATATGAATTTGTTTCTTTCTTGGGTGTTAGATTACTATAATCTAGATAATTGAAAATTAAGTTGAGATGAATTGTGAAGCCCACTTTCACCCATTGATTTCACTTTGATTCAACTACTATTGTACAATTTTTATCATCATGCTTCTATTTGAACTAAATTTAAAAAAACATTTACCACTTATGCAATCTAATATAATTAACTTTTTTGAAAAAAAATCTGCATTGATTTGTCTGGTGGTTTCCGGTGGGGATCCTTTATTTCTATTTTTTTACTTATTTTCGATGTGGAAAACAAAAATTTGAACTTCCCTATCACCCCAAAAAACTGAATTTTATTGTGTTGAACTTAAAAATATATTTCAATCCATTTAATTGTTTCTACCACTCTGATATTCAATAATGATGGAATTATTGAGTTTTAAGTGGGGGGGGGGGGGTGAGGGGTCTTTCTGTGGTAAGATGTGATTCAAATTCTAGACACATAAAACCTCTCTTGTTTTTTTTTTCAAAAAAATTGGTCAAAGTTTTTCAAAATTTTCTCACAAACTTAGGGTCTTAAGCTATAAATGATCTTCCATTATGTCCTACCTAGTGGATGATAACATATTTGTTATTGAGGGTTGAATTGAATATATAATTATTGGGGATTTATGATTGATGAGTGGAGTTGCATACTATTTTTATGAATATTTTGTTTAGGAACTGAAAAAGGGAGTGATATAGGATATATATTTGTGAAATTATCATCATGAATTTAGGAAACTAGAAATTTTCAATGAAACCTAGGACCCTTATCTTTTTAAAAAGTAATCATCTTAGGGAGCCAACTCAAATGGTAGTCTTTTAAGTCCTTTGAAATCAGAGTAAAATGGGAAAATGAGATCCCATGATGAAAATTATAGAATCTTGGAACTGGGTGTGTTTGTAAGCCCTATGTACATATCAAATAAGTGTATTTACATAGTTATTTTCATAAGATTCATGGTTAGGTAAAATTAAAAAAGAAAAAAGAAAAAAAGTTCATAGTATTAAAAAACGAGTTCATCAAGGTGAGGGGAATTTTGAACCCATATGAAGAAGGAGTCAATTGACTTACATAAAAATCATTTTATTTGTTTCAATGAAGAGATTTTAAAAATAGAACTTTGATTTTTGGAACCTAGGGGAAAGTAAAAATTGAAGGTTCATTTTGTTAAGATTTTATTTCCACTTTATCTTACATGTCACCACTCTTAGAATTGGAACTTGAACTAGAATTCAAGTATGAAAATTAGTGACTTCATATAGGAGGCATGGCATTTTCAATGATGAATGATTC
Source organism: Viscum album (assembly GCA_963277665.1). Taxonomy (NCBI): domain Eukaryota; kingdom Viridiplantae; phylum Streptophyta; class Magnoliopsida; order Santalales; family Viscaceae; genus Viscum; species Viscum album. The sequence goes on along the minus strand of OY728138.1, from coordinate 47,329,494 downwards.
CATGATCCCTTTATTTTTAGTGTGTACTTTAATTTAGATAGGACCTTATGTGTATAATTTACTTGAAAATCCCGACCCACCTCTGGTGGTGTTCCTTAATAATTAAAAATATTGAAAATATTTATTTTGATATAATTTTAAAACAAGTTATGTTGTATGTTTTTCAAAGATTGAATAAGCATGAAATTGTTTTAAGACAAACAAATGTTTAAGTGTAGGGGAGTTTGATGTGGTGATTTTTTAATGCACTTTTCCACATCATTTTTTGAATTTTATTGTATTATTAATATCAAAATAATGTATTTTAGTAAATAATTATAAAATGTTTTCTTTTTTGTATTAATTTTTTAAAAGAATGATTTTTTGTAAAAATAATTATTTTATTTGTTATTTCAGTTATTTTGAATAATTTAAAAATAATTAATTATTTGTGTTTTAACTATTTAATTTTTTTATTTAAATTATAATTTTTCTTTTTTATTATTTTATTCTTTCATTCTTTCATTATTTAATTTTCTAAAATTAATTATTTAATTCATTTTAATTCAGTATTTTATTGTTTAATTCTTTATTGAATTCTTTTTCAAATTAATATATATATTTTATTTTTATGAACATTATTTTTTATTTAACTTATCTATTTATTTTTAATGTTTATGTAATTAATTAATTTTCTAATTTTTTCATTGTTTTCAATTAATTCATTAATTTAATTAATTCATTTTTTTAATTAGAAAATACATAATTTCACTCTATTTCATTTCAATATCAATTTTAATTTTTTTTGTGTTTAATTATTTTTATAATGTTTAAATTAATTTATTTAGTACATTTTTTTTCAGACGAATTCAGCTACCTCTAGGAGTTACTGCAGCTAGGAGTTGCTTCCGCTAGAGTTTCTTCCACTAATAGGAGCTACCACTTTCAAGAGTCACCGCCAGAAACAGAGTCCTGCGATGCCACCGCCTAAAGTAGGGACCTAAACCACCACTAGAATAGACAACAATGACTTAAGTCACTACCACTTTCCAATTCCACCCACAATTAGAAGCAAATCCCAACCCATGACCATCTCAACTCACCACCACCACCTGAGTCACCACCAGTACCCAATGGTGTTTTCACTGAACCTCCACTCACTGCCGGCAGGAGTCACTGCTAGTGGGACTCACCGTTAGTGGGAGTCACTGATAGCGGGATTCACTACCACATCGATTCACCACACAAATCATCATTTGAAAATAGACATTTCATCATTGTCTCTAACTCTATACCACACCATGCCCACCACCGAAGGCTATTGACCACAACAAATGTAGAAATAACCACTCGCCCACCATATATTGAAAATGAAGAATCACAAAAAAAGTCTGATTTGTTATATATATGAACATTAGAAACACACAAAATAAAAAATTAAACCCTCACCAGTCCTTGAAATTAGAAAAAAATACATCTGAACACTAGATTTGAACTAAAGCCACACCTCGACCGATCCTGAACCTCCATATGCGTCGTCACCGACCGTTTCTGCACTCGAAGTTGGAATCACCTCCAGAATTCTAATCCATCCCAAAACTAGCCACCACCTAGCCCTAATAGAACCTCCTCACTTTCCTGACACAGGTTTAAGAATCATCGCCTATCCACTGAAGTGACCATCTCCTGAGAAGGACCACGACTACACTTCCCCCTTGAGAAGCTTCCCAAATCTGAAGCTGTGAGACCCATCCCTTCTCTCTACCATGAAGCTGACCCCCTTTCCCCTCTCCTTAAGCTTCCAAACACCCCTCTCTTATTTCTTTATTATCAATATATAAATATATAAATTATATAAATAATATAATAATAACAATAAAACATATTAATAATAAATAAACACACACACAGATATATATAATACATATATTTACTTATATAATAATATGAGTAAATTAAGTAATAAATTAAGAATAGAAAAAATAAAAAAATATATACAATAATTATATATATATATATATCAAATTATATTAGAAATACTTTTAATAGGTATATGTAAATATATATATTTTTATATTTAAGTATATTTTCTTTTAAATATGTTTATACTTCTATGATAATAATAATAATAATATATTTATATAATATTTGTAACTTTTTTAGAACTGTCAGAAACCTCTTTTTTATTTTGTATTGAAGGGATCATGAAATATGATCATTATAAAATTTAACGGGATACATAGGTTGTTGCAAGAGTCCAATTACTTTCACTAGGACTTCATTGAAATCGAGTGACAAGAACATCAAAGAACGCCATGTGAATTTTATGCATATTAGATTGTCACTATTTTCTCTATTTTTTGTTTTCCAAATAATAGGATATACTCCACCTCTCTTGTTCTATAACAACCTAGAAATGGGAACTGTCTTAACACCTGGAGACATGGAACTCTTCTCTTCTTCCTCTCTGTATTTTCACTATTTTCATCTTTTTTTAATGTTTTGTAAATATCATAATTATATTTCTATTTTGTAATTAGAACTATGATTTAGTTCATTATTCATGTTGTGATATCAAATCTCCATAGACAAAGAACTAATTCATGGGGCCAGATTCAAGAATTGAATTTTGAAAATTCCTAGAGATCCACACTTCATGATGATTTTTACCTCTTCATCACTCTGAGGATATCATGAAGTTGAATTAGGGTGTGTAAGAGCACATTCTTGCACTATATTGGTCTATTTCTCTTTCCCCCTCGATAATTTTACCCTTCTTCACTTGACTTGCTTGATCGAGTGGTTGGGTGGGTTGTTTGATTTTTTATCCTTTGAAGATCACTTCAGTTATGAAGAAATTAATTTCTAGAGTGATTTGATCTGGATATTTCTTCACTTTAGGAGAGTACTCATGTGTTGGAAGATATTTTGAGAATGAATGATAAATGTTTTAGGTAAGAGAGGTGTGTGCATCGATCCATAAAACATGCATTGAGTGAGTTGAGATTTTTTGGTTTTATCCTTAGTTAATCTATAATAGGAAATTAATGGTGAATCAACCTAGATCTAGACTTGTTCTTGATATATTTCCTTTAATTTTTTTTCTATTTCCTATATTGGTATTCTGTTTTATCACTATTTCATCACTCATCACAGTGGTTTTCAAAATCTTTTCATCCTTTTTTACTTTTATTTTTAAATAAAATATTAAAAATACCAAATTATTTTTAGAAATACCCCTAGGGAATTAGACACTACTTCTATGAGAGAGACCTAAAGGTTATACACTATGATATATCTAGATTTTATAAATTTATATTTTATTTTTCTCATGATAAGGATGTCATCACCTGATAAGTGCAAAAATTTTAAAATATTAGAAACATTCTTGGGCCACTCCCAAGAAACCATTGCTTGAACCTTATCTGGGTCCACTAAAACACCTTTCTCTAAGATGATGTGACCCAATAAATATACCTTTTCAATCTAGAAGTGAAACTATGATAGCTTGACATATAAATAATTCCCTCTTAGTGGACTCAGGATGATATCAAAATGTTAAGAATGAACATCATGAGTCTGGGAGTACACTAAGAAATCATCCACAAAAAAATGAAATTATCCATGTATGGATGAAAGATTCAATTCATTAAATCCATGAACACATCAGGAGAGTTCGTCAACCTGAATGATATTATGATGAACTCATATAAACTAGTCCTACTTATAAAAGTATTCTATGATATATTAGATGGTATCAAACTCTAATGATGATACCTTGACCTCAAATATATCTTGAAGAACACACAAGCACCCTTTATCTAGTCAAAGGGATCATGAATACACTGAAGAGGATATTGGTTCTTAATTGTCATCTGATTCAACTTATGGTAGTCAACAAAAAATCACAATGTTCCACCATACTTATTAGAAAAAAAACTAGAGAGCCCCATGGTGATATACTTGGATGGATAAATCCCTTATCCAATAATTCCTCCATCTGATTTTTAAGTTCTTAAAGTTTTCTAGTGCCATTCTATAAGGTAGAATAGAAATGAGTTTAGATCTATGCATCAAATCAATCATGAACTCAACCTCTCCCTTAGGCGGTATCCTTGATAAGTCCTCCAAAAAAGCATCCTAGATTGAATCCACCATTTGAGGGAGGAAATTATGCTCCACTCCCTCATTATCTAGTAAAAGACTCACAAATTTGGTTGGGATCTCACCCATTTTCTAAAGAACTATCCCTGCACGGCCTACTGGGATATCCCATTACCCTAGGTGAATATAAGAGTCACCCTCAAGAGATGTGAAAATCACTCTCCTATGGTAAAAATAAATGTTTATTTGTATACTTTTAACTAATACATTCCTAATATCAAGTGAAACCCTATTATTCCAAGCATGTACAAGTCTCAAAGGAGACAATAACTACCAACCTTGAGGGAACACTCCCTACATTGTCAGATACTTTATACTCATACTCCTAATGGTGTGTTAATCAACATAACCCCACATATAAATTACACCTATAGATATAAAAAATTCACAAACAAAGTATATATAAAAGAATATGAGGCCCATTTATCAAATAAATAACTAGAAAGTACAGAATCTATAAGAATAATATATTGATAAGTCAATGGTCCAGCCTTGCCACTACCAGGTGTAGGATAAACTACATGGATCTAACCCACCCCTCTACCCTTTTTTCTAGTTTGAATTCCCAGTTCTTCACTACCTTGATGATATGGATTCTATTTTCTTAAAGTACCATGTCCCCCAACCCGACCAATATTGATGTGGAATTCCAACTGCATGATGGATATTGGTTAGAAGACCCCCTACTGGTGATCTTTACCTACCTAGATCCTCAGACACTTCCCACATATTATGAGTTCCTATAGAAACTATGTATAAGACCCATCCTTCCGTATGGTTGAAATTCCAATGGTGGTTGAGGACACTAACCTCACATGTGGTCTAATCTACCACACTGACATTAGAAGATTGAACTACCTCCCTGAGAGGCATTTCCTCTTCCTTGACCACTTTGTCCACCACTGCACTGGTGAAAATTATTATAATGAAACTTCCTACCATCTAAAGACATACCACCAACTCTTTTAATTGAAATGGTATATCCACCACTAGAATACTCTTTCAGGTTCTCTTAAAATATCATAGCTTAATAAACTACCTCATAAATCCTCTTCAAATGAAAGATATTTACCCAGGACTTAATCTCACATCTAAATTCATTAAGACAACATATGGATGCAAATGTCTCATATCCTATCAGTTTTAGAGAAAAATTATATAAGTCTATGAATTACCTAGAATAATCCATAAATTTTATACTTCCATAATTCAAGCACATAAAATCTTCATCTTTCCTTCACCTTAGGTTTTCAGGTTAAAAATTCCCTATAAAATTTTCCTAGAAGTCTTTACATTCCATTCCCTCTATCTTTTTTGTCATAATGGGTAATGGAAGTGGTCTAGAGGGGTGTGAATAGACTAGATTAAAAAATTTAAACAAACAAATTGATTAATTCAATTAATTATCAAAGTTAATTATTAAGGTTAATTAGTATTGAAAAAAGTAAAGAACACAAGGATGTTTTTTATAGTAGTTCTTTCCAATGTGGTCCTACTATACTCTTATACCTCTTTACTCAATGAGAGATATATGTTCACTAAAAATGATTTTTAAGGGGGAATAATAACCCAATTACATGATCCTTTTCTATTGGAGGGATAACCACGACACTGACTTTTGTATGGGGAGTAAAAACCCTTTAAAACTGAATTTAAATAAAGGGAGTCACAACCCAAATGGTCCTGACTTTAGGTACAGAGTTTTAGAACTCTTATATCCTATCTTTAGAATAAGATAGTCACAACTAAAGGAAATTGAATAAAAAATAATGATTTTGTGTGTAAAATCATAAACAGAAAAAATAGAGTGCGCCTGAGAGATTGGAAAAAGTGTTACATACTCAAAACGAGACGAAAGAAGATAAATAATGAAAGCACGAGCATTTTTTATTGATATTTTAATTGGCACATCTCTTCAAGGAAATTTTATTTGAAGAATAAATAATCCAACACTTTCAAGAACATCCGACTAATGGAATAAAGTGTTGCAGGATGTTTCAAATTGCACAACAAGTTCAAAGTTCATAAAACTTTCACTTTGAAAATACATAGCATCAAATATGTTATCCCATGTGCATCTCTATTATTATTTTTAACCTGCAAGAGAGAATAATATATATATATATATAGAATAAATATTCATCAGCTACAATAACTCCTCTTCCTTCATATATTCAAAATAAATTGATTCAAGAGCTATCATAAATGTCTCCATAAAATTCGCTGCACCGTTGCCTCTTTATTCCTATAGAATAAATCTCTAATAAAAGTATTAAAAATAATTTGAATAAGTAGTCCAATATTATCTCTTGAATAATAATAGCATTGAATGATTTAAAATTCTAATTTAAATTAATTTAAACTTAGTCAATACGGTTCCTAAAAACTACCAGCACAAGACAAATGTAAATTCAAATATTTGAAAATAAATAAACTTTATACCATTGAATTTATTGAAAAAAATATGTTGAAATAATTTTATTAATTTTTCTCTATAAAAAATGCCCCAAAAACAATAAAAACTCTTCAATCATAATCCTTAAATTTAATGAGAATTTTTACAGCAGAAAAACCTTTGAAAAATAATCTATATATATATGCAGTAGATAAATTCCCAGTTTAAATGCAAAAAGTGGTAGTAGGAAAGTAGGGTACAGAAAGTAGGGTATAAATTGTAACGTAGGGTATAAATTGTAATGTAGCTTATAGAATGAATAGTAATATAGGGTTTCCAAATCATATTTTGGGGAAATAAAAAGTAACGTAGCATAGGGAATGAACAGTAATATAGCATAGGTAATGAATAGTAATATAGGGTTGTCAAACCAAACTTTGTGAAAATGAACAGTAACATTGTGTAGGGAAGAACATTAATGTAGGGTTTCCAAAACATACTTTTTAGAAAATGAACAGTAATATAACATATGGAATGAATAGTAACATAGGGCTCCAAACCATACTTTGAAAAAATGAATAGTAACATAACATAGGTAATGAATAGTAATGTAGTGTAGAGAATGAATAGTAATTTAGGGTTTCCAAACCATACTTTTCACTATTGCAAAATTTGGGATGCCCATACTTTGTGAAAAACTAGACAACATAATTTTGAAAACTTCAACGAATATTTAAAGGCTCTAAACAGAAGACTCATACTTTGATCAAAAAGACTTATTTGTATAAAAAATTATTATATTTACAAAAAATCAAGAATCAAATAAATCTGACATTTACTACTCCAAATATAATAAAAAAATAGAAGAAACAACATTCTGTAAAAACTGTAGTTTAGAAAACTCAAAGTAGAACTTAAAAGAATTTATTCACCATCAAAATGACATTTTTATACTTCCATGTAAAATAATGAAATCAAGATAAACATGTCAGATTTATAAAAAAAAAGTTTCATGAGAATATGATATCTTTTGAGGTTTTATGAAAATAAATACATAATTTTTTTAAAACTATATACTGTAGAATCTATAAAACTATAGTATAAACTTCGTTGAATTTTTAGAGTACTAAAAAAGAATTTTTATACTTATCATAAACTAATTAAGTTTAGATAAATCTCTTATCTATCCAAAGTGATAATAATCATACAAATAAAAACACTATAGATTGAGACATCATCAAAATACAGAGTGAAAGTAATCAAATAAAATCATATGTAATCAAACAAAAGAAAAAAAATCCCACCTTTTTGTTTGATTAAAAAACCAAAACATTTAAACCAATTATTTTAAAAAAAAAATTAAAACCAATTTATTTCTCCTCAAAACCAATGTTTTAAAACAATTAAAACTAATTTATCTATCCCCAAAACTAATGTTTTAAAACTATTAAAACCAAGTTATTTCTCTCACTTTTTGTAAATAAACAAAAAGTGAAAACAAACTACCCTTAAAAATGATGTAAGAAAAAATTAAAATTCCAACATACCAAGTTCAAATTTAAATTTTTCAAATAGTGAAGAATCTAAAGGCATTGTAAAAATATCTACTAGCTGGTTTTTAGAAGGTATAAATTCTAAAAAAACATCACCCTTGTTAACATGATCTCTAATAAAATCAAATCTAAGATCAATATGATTTGTTCTAGAATGTTGCAAGGGAATTTTGGAAATAGAAATTATAGAAGTATTTTCAAAATAAATATGCAATTTATCAAGATAAGTACCAAAATCACATAAGGTTTTATTAATCCATAAACTTTGAGCATAACTAATGGTAGAAGAGATATACTCAGTTTATGCAGTACATAAAGCAACAAATTTTTTTTCTTAGATGACTAGGAAATTAAAAATTTTCCTAGAAAATGACACATACCTCATGTGTTTTTTTGGTCAATCCTATAGCCTCAAAAATCAGAATCAGAATAAGATATTAAATCAAAACAGTTATATTTTGGATAGAATAAACTAGAATCAATAGTTCCTTTAACATATCTAATTATTATTTTGATAGCTTCAATATGAATTTCTTTAGGATCATCTTGAAATCTATCACATAAACAAAAACTAAAAATTTTGTCGGGTCTAGATGTAGTTAAATATAGAAAGCTACCCATGATGCCTATATAAACTTTAAAATCAATTGATTTACCAAATGCATCAATATTTAATTTACAATTATTACCCTTAGGTGTTTTAAATGATTTATAAGAATAAAGACCAAATTTTTATCATACTTGAATTGATTAAGATAAATTCCATATTTTCTTTGAAAAATTTGAATTCTAATAAAGAACTTTAATTCTCTCATTAAACTCATTTCAAACTCAGAAGACATCAATGTATAAAATTCATTACAGATAATTTCACTAGATGATCCAAAAACTATTTCATCAACATAAATTTGAACAATTAAAATATAATTTTAAATTATTTTAATGAAAATATTTGGATCAACATTTCCTTTCTTAAAACCATTATTTAATTAAAAAAATAATATCTTCCACACCAAGCATGAGGTGCTTGTTTATGACCATAAAATGCTTAAATAGTTTAAAAACATTATTAGGAAAATTTTCACATTCAAAATTAGGGGGTTGAGAAACATAAACTTATTTAGTTATAAAAACATTTAAGAAATCACTTTTTACATCCATTTTATATAATTTTAAACCTTTAAAACAAGAAAAATCCAAAAAAATTATAATTTCCTCTAACCTAGAAACAAGTGTAAAAGAATATTCAAAGTTTGTACCTTCTTCTTGAGAGTATACTTAAGAAACAATCCTTGCTTTGTTTTTGAATATCTATCTAGATTAATCTAGCTTGTTTTTAAAGATCCACTTTGTTCTAATTACCTTATTATCCTCATAAAATTATACTAAAGTCCAAACATTATTTATAACGAACTTATTTAATTCAAATTGCATAGAAATAATCCAGTTTTTATCTTTCAAGACATAATTAACATTAAAGAGAACAAAATTAGAAATAAAAGTAGAATTGACACAAAAAATTAAAATATAATTTCTAGTTTTAACACCAGAATCAACGTTTCTAATTGCATTTTCAACCAGATTATATTTATGAATATTTTAAGATTTTGGATCAGGTTGAGAAGGATTATGCTACACCTTACTTTATTTAATCATATCTTCAGTAATTTATTCTCCAAAATTAAAATCTCTAAACTCATCATCAAAAACATTAGAATCAAAATTTAATTTAACATTATTTTCATCAAACACAACATTAACCGATTCTTTAACAATCATAGAACTTTTATTATAAACTCTATAAGCTTTACTATTATTAGAATAACCAAGAAAAATACCTTCATCACTCATAGAATCAAATTTATCTAAATTATTCTTTAAATTTAAAATAAAAACTTTACAATAAAAATCTCTAAAGTAACTAACTTTAGTCCTTTTATTTTTAAATAATTCATAAGGAATTTTCTTTAAAAAATATCTAATAATAATTATATTTGAAATATAACAAGCAGTAAAAAGAGCCTCAAACCAAAAATATAGAGGAAAATTATATTCACTTAACATAGTTTGAGCCATTCCAATAAGAGTTCTACTTTTTTGTTCTATAACACCATTTTTTGTGGTGTTCTTGGAGCAAATAAATTATAAAAATATCTATTATTTTCACAATTTTTTTAAAATATAAATTATGAAATTCACCTCCTTTATCACTAAAAATATAAATAATCACACAATTTTTTTTATTTTAAACTAATTTAAAAAAAGTATTAAATCTAGAAAATGTATCATTTTTATGAGGAAAAAATTATACCCAAGAAAATCTACTATAATCATCAACAAGAACTAAGGTATATTTCTTTCCATTAAGGCTAGAAATTAGAGTGGGTACAAATAAATCTAGATGCACTAACTATAAATACCTATTAGTAATTATCTAATTGATGAGTTTAAACAAAATTTTGTGTTGCTTCCCTTTCATTTAAGCGTCACAAACATGAAGATAATATTTCTTCAAGGAAGGCAGCTGTAACAAATTCTCATGTTTTGTGAGCTTATGCAACATTTTGAAATTAACATGACTTAAACATCGATTATAAAAGTTGTTTTCATTCTGTATAGAATTCAAAGATTTTACATGTTGAAGAATTAATTCATCAAAATCAATAATATAAATATTATATTTTTGATTAGCATTAAATAATGAAGAATCACCTTTTAAAACTAAAAATTTATAATTTTTAAAATTTAACTTCCATTATATCATCACATAGTTGTGATATACTAATTAAATTTTGTTTTAAACATTCAAAATATAAAACTTTAGAGATAAAAGTAGAGTTTGAAATACCAACTTTACCAAAACCTTTTACATTGCCTTTGGAATTGTCTCTAACAGTAACAGTGTCTCCATCACATGTGTTATAAGTGGTAAATTTTGATGGGTCTCTAGTCATATGCCTATAGAATCCACTGTACATGTACCATATGTCATTCTTGAGACATCCAAGACATTTTTCCTACAAAAATCAATAACTTGAAAATTTTGGTACCCAAGATACTTTTGGTGAAATGGGATTAGTTATTAAATTTTTAGGTACCCATACTTAATTTAAACATATTTTGTAATGTACTCTTGATAATAAGGATTTAGAAATATTAGTTTTTGTAAATCAAAAGGATTGTTTAAATAAAAGATAAAAATCATTTTCACAGTGACCTTTCATTCCACATTTAAAACATGTAATAGTTGAATTAAAACCATTTTTACTTTTACCCATATAAGTTTTATACATTTGGGGTAATCTTCTATCATAACCAAAACCATCTTTATTTTTACCAGTTTTAGTCAAATAAACCATCTTATGATATTTTTCACAACCTTGAATAAAATAAGATAAGTTATTTTAATAAATTCAACTTCCTTTTTCAAAATTTCATTCAAATCTTGAGGAAATTTTAAAATTTCATAAATTTTTTAATGAGAAGTAAAAGCAGTGTTACTTAGTTTTTCATTCTTATATAAAATTAATTTATTTTCAGAAATAAGTCTCTCATTATTTTCTTTAAGATTAATATATAAATCAGTATCCTTGAAAATATATTTTCTTAATATTTCAATTTATTTATTTAATTAAAAAACATTGGGGTTTTCGTAATCACATTCAAAATCAGAAAATTATGAATTATAACAAGAATTGCTGACCTTATCCAGTGATTCCATGAAGCACAAGTTAGCAGATTATTTTTCATTTCTAGATTTTTCATTGAAATTAGATTCTTCTATACAACTCCAATAGGTTGTCAATGCCTTTTTGTCTTTCTTTTTTTTATTTGTATTTATTCTTAAGTTTTGGAAAATTGAGATTGATATAACCTTTCTTTCTGCACTCATAATAGGTTACATCTGATGTATTGAAATTTTTACTACCTTTCTTATCTCCTATATTTTTTTTATTTTTGAGAGTTTCTCCTAAATTAATTCTTGAAGCCTTTATTTTTTATTATTTTTTATACTATAGTCACAATTTCAGCCATATATTCTTTTTCACTATCATGTAGACCAGAATCATAAGAGTTAATAGAAGAAACATTCATATATTTATAACCTACACCTTTTCTTTTTGTTGTTTCCTCAGTATCTATGTTATTCAGTTCCAATTCATACTAAAGGAGTGATCCAATGAATTCATCTAGGGTTTACTCTTTGAAATTCTTACTTTCGTCAATGGAAACCTTCTTTGCATGAAATTTATTTGGTATGGCTAAAATGAATATTTCAATAAATACTTGGTTTTCTAAAGTTTCACCATGTGAATTAATTCTATTTACAATTCTTGTGAATCTGTAGAGAATTTGGTTTACTATTTTATCTTCAACCGTCTTGAAGTCTTTGTACTCAACACAAATCATTCCATGTTTGATTCAGATCAATTTGTCTGAGATAAGGTGAGTAACTTGTAGAATATTCTAAATTTCATGAGTTGTCTTAAAAGCATACACATGACTAAAAACACTTTAGTTAATAGCACAATCTAAAAAAACTTTCTAATTTAAAACATATCTAGTAGTATCATTTTTGATAAGAGTATCTGGGTCATCTTTAGGCAGTGTGTACTATTTTGACATGATAGAACAATGCTCCATGCTCTAATGTTTGAGGTAAGCCTCCATTTGGGATCTTCAGTAGCCATAATCATTACCATTAAAGTGAGGTGAATTTTTAGGTATCCAAGCATCATTGTGGTTCAATCCTTCCATCTTATAAGATATTTATCCTTAGACTGTGAGGTTTAAGAATAGGCTAGAATAATTCAATATAAAATAAGACTCTCTAAAATGGTTGGCTAATTCCATAAGGAATAACCAATGATACCAATATTTGGTATCGATAAAGAGAATGAAATACATAAACTATTCTTAAGAAGGTTATCCTATGATACCAATTGTTAGGTATCATTAGGATAACAATAGAGCTAATCAATTCTAAAAGGATGAACCTCTGATACCAATTGTTGGGTATCAAGAGAGAGAATAATAGAGGTAAACTATTCTTAAGAAGGCATCCCTTTGATACCAATTGTTATGTCAGAATGGGTAATGATAGATGGTCTATAGGGGTGTGAATAGACCATATTAAAAAATTTAAACTAACAAATCAATTAATTAAATTAATTATTAGAGTTAATTATTAAAGTTAATTAGCAGTGAAAAAGTAAATAACTTAAGAATTTTTTTAAAGCAGTTTGGTACAAAGTGGTTCTACTCTACTATTATACCTCTCTACTTGGTGAGAGATACATGTGGTCTAAAAAATATTTTCAAGGGGGACTCATAACCCAATTACAAAATCATTTTCTAGTGGAGGTATAACCAGGATAGTGCCTTTTGTATGGGGAGTTACAACCCTTATAATCTGAATTTAAATAAAAGGAGTCATAACCCGAACAGTACTAGATTTAGTTATAATAAGTCACAACCCTTATATCCTAAATTTAGAATCCCGAAGTCACAACCTGGGGAAATAAAATAATAAATAACGCTTTTGTGTGTAAAATCATAAATAGAAAAAATTGGGTGTTTGTGAGAGATGGGAAAAAAGTTTCAAACTCAGAACCAGATGAAATAATAAATGAAATCATATATACCTTTTATTGATATTTGAATTATCACATATCATCAAGTCAATTTTAGTTGAATTAGAAATAACCTGGCACTTGTGAGAACATCTGGGTGATAAAACAGAGTGTCGCAGGACATTGAAAATTGCACAATAAATTCAAAATTTACAACACTTTCACTTTGAAAATAAAGAGTATCAAATATGTTAACCCATGTGAATATCTATTGTTAATTTTAACCTGTAAGAGAGAATGATATATATATATATATATAAAGAATAAATATTTAGTAGCTATAACATCTCCTCTTCCTTTAGATATTCAAAATAAATTGAGTCAATAGCTATCATTAATATCTCCATAAAATTCGCAGCATTGTTGCCTATTTATTCCTATAGAATAAATATATAATAAAATCATTCAAAATAATTTAAATAATTATTCCAATAAAATCTCCAGAATGATAATATTATCGAATGAATTAAAAGTCCAATTTAAATTTGTTTAAACTAAGTCAATACAATTCTTGAAAACTAGTAGCACAAGCCAAAGATAAATTCAAATATTTGAAATTAAATAAACTTGAAACCACCAAATTTATTATAAAAAGATGTTGAAATAATTTTATCATATTTCACTATAAATAATGCATCAAAAACTTTAAAAAATCTTCGATCATAATCCTTGTATTTAATGATAATTTTTCTAGTATAAAAAACATTGAAAAATAATCCATATATATATATAATAGATAAACTTTCAGCATAAATGCATAAAGAGACATCAGAAACATAGGGTATATAAAGTAGGGTATGAATAGTAACATAGGGTATGAATAGTAATGTAGCGTAGGGAATGAAGAGTAATGTAGGATTTCTAAACCACACTTTACAGAAATGAATAGTAATGTAGCATAGGGAATAAACAACATTGCAGCATAATGAATGAATAGTAATGTAGGGTTTCTAAACCATACTTTGCGGAAATGAATAGTAATGTAGCATATGGAATGAATAGTAGCATAGCGTAGAGAATAAATAGTAACATAGGGTTGTGAAACCATACTTTGTAGAAATGAACAATAATGTAGCGTAGGGAATGAACAGTAACACATGGTTTCCAAACTGTAATTTGTGGAAATGAACAGTAACATAGAATAGAGAATGAATAGTAATGTAGCATAGGGAATAAATAGTAACATAGGGTTTCCAAACCATATTTTCACTATTAAGAAATTAGGGTTTCCTATAATTTGTGAAAATCTGGACAACATACATTAAAAAAATTCAGTGATTTTTTAAAGGCTATAAACAAAAGATTTAGATTTTGGTAAAAAATATTTATTTAAAGAAAAACCTATTATCTTTCAAAGGAATGAAGAATCAAATAAATCTGAGATCTACTCCTCTAAATATGATCAAAAAACTAAAGCAAAAACATTCTGAAAAAATTTTATTTCTAAAAACTCAAATCATAACTTTAGAGAATTTATTCACCATCAAAAAGACATTTTTAGACTTCAATGTAAACTAATTAAATCAAGATAAACATGTTGGATTTATAAAAAATCAAGTTTCATGATAATATGATATCTTTGGAAGTTGCATTAAATTAAATACATAAATTTTTTAAAACTACAGAATTTAGAATTTGTAAAACTACAGCAAAAAATTCATTGAAATTTTTGAGACTAAAAAAGTATTTTTAGACTTCCTGTTGGGAAAAAATACCTCAAGGTAACATTGCAGCATTTTTGGGTTGGTTGTGTTTGTTGAAAAAGTGGGTTTTCATGGTTAATTTTTTAGTTCTAGAGATATTGTTGAACATCCATGTTGAAAGAGAACCATGATGAAGGAATGGAAGATCTAGGGGTGTTAGAAAACAACAGATACAAGGTGGCGTTGTTTTCTAGTGTTTTTCCAAATTTTTGGTGTCCAAGATTTGGAGTTTGGTGAGCATTACGAAAAGTATATTTCCTTGAAGATCTCATCAATATATGGAGAAATGCATGAATTTTACAAAGATGTGATTCATAAATTGGATTTCGCAAAGACATGAAGAAAGATGACGGTGATCTCTGCGATTATGATGAGCTTTGCAAATAGAAGAGATGAAGAGCATTGTAAGAGAACATTGTGGATACGAAAAGGTTCAGATGGAAGGCTCTGCATTTACAACGAGGATTTCAATGGTGGTGCAAAGGGATTTACGGAATGCTCTGTGATTACAATGAGATCTGTGATCTAAAAATTGTAGTGGTGCTTCATGAAATATCGAGAATTTCACATGAAATTTCAGAGCTCTGCGATTTGGGATTATGTGGAATTGATGGTTATAAAGTTAGTGGGAAATTCCTATAAATAGTCCTATGACTCCGAGAGAAGAGTAGAGAGACCCAATGAAAAATTTAAGGCTCTCGCATCACGAAGGAAGTTCGTAGAGAAAATGAGTTATGTGAAAGTAAGGGGAATTCATAGAGGCCCGTTGTGCTATATGAAAGGTAGGAACTCCACGAAGGATATTTCGACTTTACGGAAGAAGTTTTCTTAACAAAGGCTTCTTTGAGATTTGCGAAATTGCAAAGGAAGTTGTGCTCTGCGACGAATTAAGCTCTACGAAGTCTTGAGTTCTGCGAAGTAGTGTGCTTTGTGAAGGTGTGTGATTTGTGAAGAGGTAGGAACTTAGAAAAGGATTCTTTAAGATTTTCAAAATAGGTAGCTTTGAATAGTAGTGAGCTTTGAAAAAGTATTTCGAAGGTTATTACCCAGTGTTCAATGGAAAATGGGTATTCATCAGTGGATGGAAATTAGGCTTCAACAGAGTATCTACATATTGTGAAGGATGCATTCATTAGAGATAATGAAAGGAACTATAGGTCTTTAAAATATGATTGGATCTTCTGAAGAAGTAGTGAGAACACTTCAATTGAGAGAGCAGTGATCTTTCAAATTATGATTGGTTGTAATCCAGAAGGGACAATGAGTCCACTTCAAACTTGTAAACAACAGTAAACTTATAGTGGATTTGATACATCGGCACATCACCAATGTATGATCCTTGGACATACCCTAGTGAGGTGAAACAAGTAAAATTGCTATGTCCTATGTATTATTTAATATTTTTTTATACTCTTCAATGTGAAGAAGAGAGATGATAGTTTTGTTTAACAATGAAACAAGATCAAAAGGAAAAATTGTTTTAATATTTCATACCCTGATTCAACCCCTCCTTTTAGGGTATCTAGCCTAGTGGACCTAAAAATTGGTATTAGAGGGAAATGTTAATATCAATGTTTCCCTCTCAATAGTGGTCATCAATCACAAAGGGATTCTGATATTTGACAGGAATAATTTTTAGCTATAGAATAATTGGATGCAACACTACTTCTGATATTTGGGAATAGAAGTGTTTATAGCAACGATTCATGGTATTTTATCCAATATCAATAGTAGTGCTTTATCATAAGATAAAAAAGGGAACTGGATGAAAACGCCAAGGGAATTAATGCTTTAGAGGGAGCCCTATACAATGTAATCTATACGATGGTGATGTCATGAAAAACATCACATGCTATGTGGGAAAATCTATTGAATATTTATAAAGGATATTCAAAGTTCATAGAGGAAAAGATGAAAGTTATGTGGAACAAGTATGGAGATCTGAGAATGAACCCAAATGAGTCTGTTGATGCATTATTTTAAAGGGTAAATGTTGTAGTGAAAGACATGTGTGGTCTTGGGGAAGTCAATGAAGACATAAATATTGGAAAGCATATCTTGAGGAAACTTCCACCATGATTTAATCTGAAAGTTTCAGTATTGGAAGATAAGGACCTGAAAGAGCTCACACTGGATAACTTGCATAGTACCCTTATAGCATATAAAATGAGAAATGATGATAACTATGCTGTGGAAAAGGGGAAATCTAAGGAGGAATAATTCCAGGACATGAATAAGCTCACCATTGAAGATTCTTAGGAAGAATAAGAGAAAGATAAGGTGATGTCATTCTTTTCTTCAAATATACAAAGAGGAAAAGGAAAGTTCAAGGAGGAACTTCAACTAGTGTGTTTATAATGTGGAAAGGTTGGTAATCTTACGCAAGGTTCCCCAAAAATTTCTAAGGATATCATGAAAATAAAGTTGAAATCCCCATGAAGAAGTATTAATCCCATGTGAAAGGAAAGAAATAGTTCAAGGGGAAATTATTTAAGAAAAATAATCTTCTTTCATAATAATGTGACAGTTCAAATGAATCTGAGGTTGAAGAGGTTGAAGAGGTTGAAGAGATATAGAACTGCAAATATCGTGGAGAAAATGCTATGGTGGAAGTCATCGATAATACCCAGAAAAGGGAATAAAGTGAAAATAATGAAGAAGAAGTTCAAGGAAGAGTTTATTTAGAAGCTGAATTAGAATCCCCTCGTAAGAAGATTTATGTTTGGAGAGACAAGATGAAGAAAGCCAACAAAGTGGTTCATGACACCAAACTCTATATGCAACAATAGGATGCAGATAAGTTTGAGTTAATGAAAGAAATTGAGAATCTCAAGTCTTTATTACTAGCAGAATAAAAAATAGTTAGTGAGCATAAACTCAAGGCAGAATAACATAAAAGAGAGATCGATGATTTGAATAACACAGTGAAAGATCAAATAAAATGCATTGAAGAACTTGATGAAAAAGTCATAGGACTATGGAAAAAAGGTTAAGGACCAGAAAAAAATCTCGATTCCTGGTGTGACATTAAGAATCCATATCATTTAAAAGAAGAAAAATCTAGTAGTGGAGCTTAGTGGGTTAGTAGAATAGAAGAAACAATCAAATTTAAATGATAAAGCTGGTATGGGGCCTGATCAAAAATAGAAAACAGTCATGGTTGAAGTTAGACCGTAAGCACCTGCTCCAATATTGAAGTTTGATCTGGGTAAGAATTATAAGATTTAGAGAACCCAATGGACAACTAGTGGTGTTGAGGTGACACACAAGAATGTACCTCACATTAATTTCTATTGTTGTGGAAAGATGAGACACTCACAAAATATATGTTTCATAGATAAGAGATATAGAAGGGAACACGAACAATAGTGGTGGCCAAACATAGCTGAATAAAATAGAACATATTTTGAGGGACATTGTTTTTAGTGCAGAAGATTTGGGCACATGGATAGATACTATACATCAACCATGGAAAGGAATGTTCTAAAGTAGGATCAAAGTGGTCGTAAGCAACAAATCAAAGAAACAACAAGTGAGCTTAAAATTCAAAATCGATTTGCATCCCTTCATAATGAAGCTAGTCCATCATATTATGAAGAAGAAAAAAATTATCAATCTATTCAGAGTGTGAAGATGAAAACATGGATCAGAAAGAAAAGAGTTGAGAAGGAAGTGGTTGCAAAAATTTCCAGTAATGCATTAGATCATTTTGGTGTATGGATCCTTGATATCAGTTTCACATCCCATATGATAGGTAATAAGTATCTTTTTATAGACATAAAATATGCCAAATAAGGATTTTTAAAATTTGGAAACGATGAAGGTCTAAAGATAATTGGCTCAAGGAAGGCCAGGTTTGGGGGAAAATAAATGAGTCTTACTGATGTCTTGGTAGTGGAAGGTATTAGTCACAATTTACTTAGTGTTAGTCAACTATGTGACGCATGGAACTCTATAAGGTTCAATAAGAAGATGCATATTTTCAAAGGAAGAGATGGTGTAGTGGTTCTATGGGGAAAAGGACAAATGGAAATCTATACGTTGTAAGTGGTGAAGAAGATATGTGATTTTTAAACCAGAGAGGAAGAAAATAAGTTGTGGCATAAATGACTTGGTCATCTATGACAGCTATCCATGGAAGATCTGCTAAAGTGTGATGCAGTTAGAGACCTCCATAAACTATCATGTGATCATAATCATACGTGCAATGTATTCTAACAAGGAAAAATCATTAGAAATACGTACAATGCAAAGGAACAGAAGTCAAAAAGAGTGCTTGAATTAGTAAATGTTGATGTATTTGGACCTATCTCACCAAGAATCATTGAAGGGAAGATGTATTATTTTTTTTCATTGATGGATATAGAATAATTATAGGGGTATTTTTCATTTCTCATAAGTTTTATGTGTTTTGTTGTATAAAACAATATAGAAGGGAATCTGAAAGGATGCTTGGATAGAAAATTCTGAAGTTTTGTACTGATAATGGTACATAATTCAAAAACATTCAGGTGGAAGACTATATCAAGAAAAATGGGATAAGGCATAAAGTTTCTTTAGTGAGAACTCCCAAGTAGAATGGAGTGGTTGAGAGAATAAATCATATCATCAACAACATGGCCAAAATGATTCTTATTTAAAAGACCTACTAGAGAAATTTTAGAAGGAAGCAGTATTGACATTGATCTACATTTCTAACAGGGATCTATTGTATACGAAGGAAGGAAAAACTCTATATGAGATGTGGTATGTGAATAATACAATAGTGAAATACTTTTGAATATTTGGATCGAAGTTCTTTATTCTCAACAAAGAAAACCACAAAAAAATTGAGTCATGAGGAGATGAGGGGATATTCCTTGGCTACCCAAGAAAATTCAAAGCATATATATGATTTAATAAGAGGATGGAAAAAGTTGTTGAGGGAAATGATGTCACTATAGTGGATAATGAAGAGAATATTCAGCAACACAGTGAACAATTTGCCGATGAAAGCAATGAGGATTCAAGCAACACAGGGGGAGAAAAAGTTGAAGATGATGATTCAAAAGAAGATACTAATGATGAGCAACAAGACGTAAAATCCATATCTACAAAGAATCTAAATAATCAAGTAGAATTTTATAGGAAAAATATCATTGGTGATCAGACAACACCTATTAAAACAAGAAGAATGAAGTCATTACAACATGCCTCTTTCTTATCTCTGGTAGAGCTGAAATGTTTTGCTGATTCAACTAAAGATGAAAACTGGGTCCAAGCTACGAATGAAGAGCTAGACCAGATTGAGAAGAATTTGACATGGGAGATTGTTTCGAGGCCAACATATAAGAATGTCATTGAGACTAAATGGGTCTTTTGCAATAAGATGAATGAAGATGGAACAATGATTTGAAATAAAGCATGATTAGTGTGCAAAGGTTACTCCCAAATATAGGGCATCAAAGTTGATGAAACATTTGAATCCATTGAATGACTGGAGACAATCAGATTATTCTTGGCCATTTCAGTGCAACAGAAGTTCAAAGTGTTCTAGATGGATTTCAAATCTACAATTTTGAATGTGGTTCTAGAAGAATAAGTGTATATTGAGTATCCAGATGGTTTTTTCATTCATAAAGATGATAAAAAAAGCTTTTTAGTTGAAGAAAGAACTATATGGGATGAAAAAAGCATCGAAAGCATGATATTCGAGACTTGTTCTGTATTTGAAGAAGCTTTCCTTTCAGCGTGGTGGAGTTGAATACAATATCTATTTCAAAAAATAGTAATCAAAGGATGATGGTTCTAGTTTAAGTAGATGAAATAATATTTGGTGGATTAGATGAATCTCAGTGTAGAAAGTTTTTCGAATTCATGAAAAGTGAGTTTGTAATGTCAATAATTGGTGAGATGATGTTTTCCCTTAGTTTAAAGGCGACATAAGGAAGAAATTAAACTTTCATTTCTCAATCCAAATATTCTAAGGAGGTTTTTAGAATATTTGGAATGGAAAATTGCAAGGAGATGAAAACTATAGTTGCTACCCAGATGAAACTTTCAAAAGATGATGATGGAAAGACAATTAATGTCACAGAATACAGGAAAACCATTGGAAGATTACTGTACTTGATAGTTACAAGACCTGATGTTGTATTTTACATATTCCAAGAAATGAGGTATCAAAGTAATCCCAAGGAAATCCACATGGTTGTAGTAAAAATAATTCTTTGGTATATCAACGAAACAATGGACTTCGACTTGATGTATAATGAAAAATATTGTCTAGAGTTATTGGGATACATAGATGAAGATTGGGATGGTTCAGAAGATGATAGGAAATCAGTGTCAAGAGTTGATTTTTATCTTGGTGGATTGTGTATTTCTTGGCCGATCAAGAATCAGGATTGCATTTAATTGAGCGTCGCAGAAGCTGAGTATATTTACACCACTCAAACATGCACACAATTATTATGGATGAAGTAGCATATTGATGATATGGGAGTTGAAGTGCAGTATCCGATCAGAACCTAGCGTGATAATTAGAGTGCGATCAATCTTAGAAAAAATCTAGTTCATCACTCAAGGACAAATCACATTGAAATCAAATATCATTTTATCAAGGAGAAGGTAGAGCAAGAGCTTGTGAAGTTGGAGTATGTGCCTACAGAGCTACAAGTTTCATACATTATAATAAAGACCTTACCCAAAGAAGCATTTGAGAGGCATAGATTGGATCAGGGAGTTCAGTCGACTCCCCTCACTTAAAAACATGTGGATGTGAGACCCCTCCCCCTGAGTTATGGTGTGTTTCCCTAATGTACTGATATGTGTTATCTACTCTATTACAGACCACAAAGGAGTGACCTTTGGGTTCATTGACAAAGGGGGAGAAAGAGTGACTACTAAAGGGGGAGAAACTATGGCTAAACAAGGGATAAAATATATTAGTTAAAGAAATAGGGAAAAGCTGACAGGTGGAGTAGTGAGATAGGGGGAGAGCAATAAGATATAGGGATTAGGAGGTTTAAATCTAATGATGCTAGAAGTGATCAATCAAAGATTTGATGTCACAAAAACTGAGGTTTGGGATATAAGTGGAAGAGTGGTGTTGGAATTATATCACCAATTAGTGTTAGAAATAAAGTGATTAATTGAACTTTTCATACTACTCTTGTTTCTCACACGGAGCATTTCTCATGTGGACTTAGAGTATGTGGTGAATGAATATTTGGACACTATCTGAATCTCAAGAGAAAAATGATGGTATTTTATGGAAGGAGATTCATTGAGGTATCAAAGAGCAGATAATCATTATGAGAATAGTAGTCAACAAACCCAAAGGGGGAGATTGTTGGGGAAAAATATCTCAAGGCAACATTGCAGCATTTTTAGGTTGGTTGTGTTGGTTGAAAAAGAAGGTTTTAATGGTGAATTGTTGAGTTCTATAGATATTTTTGAAAATCCATGTTGAAAAAGAACCATGAAAATGGAATGGAAGATCTGGAGGTGGTATAAAAGAACATATACAAGGTGGCTCCATTTTCCAGTGTTTTCCAAATTTTGGGGGTCCAAAATTTAGAGTTTGGTGAGCACTGAGAAAAGTGGATTTGCTTGAAGATATCTTCAACATATGGAAAAGGCATTAATTTCATGAAGATAGACTTTATAAATTATATTTTTAAAATACACGACGAAAGATGATGGTGATCTCTATGATTATAACAAGCTTCAAAAATGACAAAGATGAAGAGCATTGCGAGGGAGCATTATGGCGGTGAAAAGGTTCTAATGGAAGGCTCTACGTTTTTGACAAGCATTATGGTAGTGGTGCAAATGGATTGAAAAAATTCTCTATAATTAGAAAGAGCTCTACGATCTGAAAATTTATGCAGTGATTCACGAAATAGAGAGAATTTTGGCTGAAATCTCAAAGCTCTGCAATTTGGGCTTATGTGGCACTGATGTGGAATGGAAGGTTCTGGAGTCAGTGGAAAATGCCTATAAATAGGCCTCCACTGACGAGAGAAGAGTAGATAGACCCCAAAAAAACTTAAGGCTATCGCATCATGAAGTAAGTTCACAGAGGAAGTGAGATCTGTGAAAGTAAGGGTAATTAGCAGAGGATATTTGTGCTCTATGAAAGGAAGGCTCGTCGCAATGGTTAGTTTATCTTTGTAGAAGAAGTGTGCTTTGCAAAGGCTTGTTTGATCTTTGAGAAATCGCAAAGGAAGTTTTGATGTGGTGGATTGAGCTTTGCGAAGGCTTAGGCTCTGTGAAGAAGTATGCTCTGCGAAGTAGTGTTCTATGTGAAGTAGTGTTCTCTATGAAGTAGAGTGATCTGCGAAGGCGTGTGCTTTTCGAAGAGGTAAGAACTTTATAATGTCTTGTTTGAGCTTTAAAAAATAGAGATCTTTACAAAGTAGTGAGATTTGAAAAATTATTTCAAAGGTTATTTCCCAGTGTTCATCTTCAAAGGGGAATTAATTAGTGGATAAAGATTGGACTTCAATAGAGTATCTACATATTGTGGAGGATGCATTCATTAGAGATAATAAAAAGAAATACATGTCTTTAAACTGTGAGTTGATCTCCTAAAGAATAAGTGAGCTCACTTTAGTTGAGAGATCATTGGGCTTTCAAATTGTGTTTTGTTGTAAACCAGGAGGGATAGTGAGTCCACTTAAAACATGTAAATAGAAGTACACTTATAGTGGATTTGGTATATTGGAACATCGCTGGTGTATGCTCCTTGGATATAGCCTAGTGATGGCGAACAAAGTAAAATTGATGTGTCTTGTGCATGCTTTAATATTTTTTCATACTCTACAATGGGAAAAAGAGAGAATAGAGTTTTTTTAGCAATGAAAAAATATCAAAAGGGACTATTTTTATAATCAGTCCTACCCTAATTCATCCCCCTCTCAGGGTATCTAGCCTAGTGGGACTAGCACTTCCTCATAAACTAATTATGTTTAGATAAATATCTTATATATCCAATGTGACCATAATCACACAAATACAAAAATTTTGTATTGAGATATCATCAAAATATAGAGGAAAAGTAATCAAAAAAAATCATATGTAATATAAAAAGAAAAAAAGCACAAGTAATAACACATCTGCCCATCCTAAGCCTGTATTCCCCAACATCGCTTCACTAGTTATCATAACATATAATTTTCTAGCTTAAATATTTTCTTGGTAGGGGTATCTATGGGATCCAGAATCATCTTAATTGATTCAATACAGAACTTGGCTACCTCATGTCCACCCTCTTTGGAAAACATCGGAGGGTGATGCAGCTGGAACTCTCTAGTTAGGTCATACATACTCGGTGCAGCCTTCCCTAGGTCTCTCTCCATAAATTGCATAAAATAGGTGAAGTTCTAATGGAACATATATATCTTCCCCCCTAATATCCTAAACTAATGGGGTTTGTTTCCCCACTAATGGAGGACCACTATCAGTGATGTCCTCCCATCACCCCATCAATAGGCATCATCATGGTGACATCTCTCTACAATAAAAAATGCACATCTCAAAACACATAATATAAGGTTCCCACAATTTTTAAAAAGATCGATCACATCTAGTAATAAAGAGTTAACCCGCATACACTATCCTAACTGGTACAAAAATTGCACTATCACTACCCTCAACCATTCTTTTCTTAGTACAAGGTCAACATGGGGTAAATCAAACTTACAGAATCACAAACCATTCATTAGACACCATTTTTAACCATTTCACTTTTAAAAACTTAAATATTTCTCATTTAGGAAGTATTTTATCATTCTAATTCAACAATTCACAATTAAAACCATTTAAAACTCTTTATTAGGAACTATTTTAGTCATTCCCATTTTAAAACGTTTCAAATTTAAACAGATGAACCATTTTCATTGGTCACCAATTCTTTAAAACCTCAATAGAGTTCAAATGTGTCTTTAAATCCCATAACCCAACCACAAACAACTTTATATGAGTTCCAAACATGATGTATGTCATATATATCCCTAACTACCTAAAATTATGCTTGAATAAAGAAACCTTATTTCATGTCAGTCCATGAATAAAACCTTATAAAATTATAAAATCACACAAAAAGTGAATAACCCTAGGTTAAATAACATCCAATGGTCATAGAAAAAATCAAGAACAACAATCCCACCCTATGTACTTGGGTTTTCCCTCATACATGGGTTAGTTACTCCCAAGCGTATCTCATTTTCAAGGCCTAAAACATCCTAATATCCTATTTACCATTCCCAAATAGTAAATCAGCATAAAAGAAAAATCCTTTGATACCACTTTGTAACATCCCAACCAAGGTGCCACTATAACTTGTGCCCTGAGCTAGAGTGGTATGCAACCTCAAGTGTGCCTCCCCATATGTCAGAGCCGACTGACTAGAAGTTAGGGTCTAATGGATCATATAGGGATATTGTACCCTCTTTACTATAGTAAACCAATAGTAGAAATAAAAATAAACATCATCATGAAATAATAATAAATACCAAAACATCACGTACCAAATTCTGAAACTGAGGAAGTACCCACATACTAATACATTAAATTATGGAATGTCATGATAGTCTAAAGTTATAGAAGTAAATCAAAATAAAACACTAAATACTACCCCTAAATCGAGTCTCGGCATAAATTCTGGTCCCCTCATCTATGATTTGTACCATATCCCACATCAACCATCTAGCATATGGCCTTTTCCCTTATCCTAACCTACAACCATGAAGTCTTATTGGGTACCCAATGGTAGCCTTAATAGGGTGTGAGTACAACTCAGTAGGCCACACAAACAATTTCTATAATAATATCTAGTCTAATCACAGTGTGTGCATAAGTACATATAAGAAAGGCAAGACAATAATTCAAATAATTTTATTATTTAATAGTATTTAAATTAACCACTCATTCTCTTAGTTCCCAGTGTCACCCATACTCATAAAACCTACTTTGAACCAATTTCGTCTCTCTGAAACATGTTTTAAAGGTGTCACAGGTTAGAAAACAAGGAGTATCATTCGATGTTTCCAACCATGATTCATAATGCCATGTCTGACCATCCCAACCATGATATAGAACTCCTTGCCCATACTATTAGAGTTAGGATCATTAGTCTTTTTTTTGAAACTTACTATGAATAGGGGAACCTAAAGTATTAGTTTGGACTACCCAAGAGAGATGAGCATTATTCCAACATCTCAACCAACCATTTCTTCAAATTTTCAAATATTCTTCATCATTAACCTTTTTATCAAATAAATAAAAAATAGGGGAACCATTTCATCTATCACAATTTCAAGGTTCATTAAATTTAAAACATTCAGAATTTTCTTAGTTAGGCTGTTTCACCCTTAAAGAACCATTATAACCATTTACCACCCCTTTTAATCTAATCAACCATATGGATAAACCCCATTAACCATTTCTCTCATTTACCCATTTACAATCTAGAACTCATTTAACATGTTCATGTCAAGTTAAATAACCCTTTATTCCATTCTAACATGATTACCACAATTACAATATGTTTAATATCACAAACCCTTCAATTCATCATTTAACAACTACATTCTCATGTTTATGGAAGTGACACACCCTATGTGTGACCAAAGTCCTAGTTTAATCAACCTTAACAAATCTAGTGTGGATTATTATGGGTTCAACACACCATTTACACACCCATTTTATAATTTATTACAAAGGGTTCAAATGCATAGAACAATGGTAGAAAGTCACAACCACATAAACATAAATTAAATTATTATGGGATATAACTTTTAGACCACCTACCTCAATTTTGTAGATAGATACCCGCTCAAACATGTCCCATGATTCAATCCCAAACAACCCTCAATGCCTAAAATTAAATCTTCTGAAAAAAATAATTTAGATGATTCATAAGAATAAGAACAATTTTACAAGGCCTATTATTGAAAATATAATAAAGAGGAGTGCTAGAATCACCTAGAGATTCTATTCTCAAACAACGATGTTTCAAGAAACCCAATATTGAGGGAGAATCACCCTTTAAAAATGAGGGAGCCCTTGGTTCTTCACTCTAGATATTAGTGGTGGAAGGATGGAAGAAATTGTGTAAGAACTCATAAATAATATGAGGGAAAAATGAGAAATTCCATATTTTAATGAGGTGAATGATTTTTTTATACAATTGGAAAAATTGTGTATCAACCATGCACCACACTCTATCAAATAGGTGGTCTTGGTTACATGATCTCCTCAGGAGCCCACACTATTTTCCAAACCATGTGGCGGCCACATGTTTAGCTCTGTAAAAAGTCACATGGTTTTCATGATCCCCTTGAATAATTTTTCAACTATCCATCCTCCCCCTACAGTCTGTATAGTTAGGGTGCATGGTTAGTACTAACCATGTGCCAACCATGCACCTGACACAATGTATCATATTTTATTCCTTTTTTGTGTCTCGAACCCTCGTGACACCCCTAAGTCCCCTCATATTCTCTTGAAAAATTTCATTAAACAATATAAATCAAAATATGAACATGTAAATACCTCCTTAAAAGGATATCATCTTACATATTATATAGTTTTTGCTTATTTTTTTATATTTCATTAAAATTTAATCAGCGCCGTTTTATTTTTGTAATTTTTAGCGATCAATGATGACATTTTAATAATAAGTTAAATACATAATATAACCTTTATAGAACTATAAAAAATAATTATTTTCTTATTAAATTATAATTATATTAGTATTTATGTTTCCATATTTATCCATGATAGATTTTTATAGACTTGTTCAAGTAGGTGGTTAGGCCAACCAAACAAGAACACACCATAATTGATGAATGATTATAGATATGAAAGTGGTTTATTTTAGAGTAATATCATTATTACAAAATAATAATGATAATATAAGGATATTTTTAATGTTTTTAATCATATTCTAATAATTATTAATGAATAATAAATAGACTAAATGAAAAATTGAGATACATTACTTTGTGGAGGTGGCAGTCTACACAACACACAGTTGACATTTTCATTTCCCATTGAATGAGTGGGAATAAAGGTAAATTATAATTTTACTATTAATAAAAATAAAAATAATTATATTATATATTTCACATTTATTCTTGAATTAAATTCTTTTAAATAGTGAATAGATTCAGTGGTGAAAAATGGAATACGTTGCTTTATTGAGGCAGTGGTCCGCACAAATGCATGATCAACGTTCATTGCTTTTTGTATGTGGGTAGGAAAAATAACAAAATGGTTTGTACATTAATATAATAACAATTTAGTATAATAATTACCCTTATTTCATTATATTATGATGGTTATGATGTTTTTTTAAAGAAAATACTAAGAAGAAAAGGATAAGGATTAAACAATACTCACTTTGGGACCTTGACATTTCTCTTGAATGTATCCTTTAAAATGAAGGGATTAGGTTAAATTATGGTGATCAAGGGATTTATAAAATTCAATGTAATTATATTAAAATAAAATTTATTAGGAGTTAAAAGATATTTCAAATTGAAATTGGTTAATTAATAGGGTGGAAGTGAGTGAAGAAAAGGCACTTTTGTGAATACCCTTTACTTTTAAATGATATCATTACACAATTCAAGAGTAAATGAATAAAAAAGTTATAAATAATGTATTTTTGTGTGATATTGGGATGATAAATCCTCAACCAATTATTTCCACACATTTTTTAAACATGTTTTAAGTCATTTACTCTCTTATTTTTACTTTTCTGTTTTTTTTGTTTTTACTAGGTTAACTAGTTTTTACCCAATTAACTTATGTTTTAATAGACATATAAAATAAATAATATAAACAAATTTATATTTTATTAACCTAAATTTGATATCAATTTAATCTAATTATAATTCTAAATAATATAAAATTAAATTTTAAATAAAAACAATTTATATATAGTAAAACCGTTTTTTGTAGAAAATGATATTTTAACCATTATATATTCTTGATCTTATTTATCATTTATTACCAATTAAATGTTTGTTAATACAATTATATATGTGTTTAAAAATCATATTAGATTAATTATTTAAAATATTTCAATTTAATTTATTACACAACATTAACAAAACAATTCTTTGAAAATAACTATTTCACTATTATCATAGTCATTAACTTTAATATTAGTAATCATATTTTTATGATCAAAAATGAAATTAAATTTATCAAATAATATGTAAATTTTTATATCAAATATGAATTCCATTTTTTTATATTTAATTCTTAAATTTATAAAATATAATTTTTAATGTAAGTATAAAAAAATGGCTTTTAGTGTTAAAATTACCTGAGTTTCTAAAATGTTAAACATGTGTTTTATAATTTCAACATAGCATTAATAAATTATTTATATTAATTATTATTATATATATATATTATATAATTTTTTATAGACTTTTATGTCATTATTGTGTTAAGATAGTGTTATAGAAGTGATAGTTTTTAACAAAATCGATATTTTCACTATTCACATAAAAATCAATTATTTTTAGGAAAATCTCAACAATTTACACTAAGATAATTTTGATATTATTAATTCAAAAATAATTTTATTATATAAATTTAAAATTTATAAAATTTATAAAATTATGTTTGAAGTGAAAATACAATATTTAAAGAAAATATTCTTTTGTTGAAAAACAACCTTGTAAAACATTAAGTTTTCTTAATCCTATTTTGTATGAATTTCTAATTGATTAAAATATTTTTTTCTACCATTGGTTTTATTCTTGTTATAATTTTATTATCTAATTTTTCTTGGATTATTTTATTTTTGTGTTGCGTGTGAAACAATTTATCAACATGATGTTTATTTGAATTAAAAAATTATTTAGTAAAATATTTGTTTATTACATCATATCATAATTTAATATTTATAATATATATCACATATGAATATTTTTATAAATAAATATTTTTTAAAATATTATAATTTTGTTTCATTCTTTATTATTTTTTAATTATATTATTCTAAATTTTTTTCTAACAATACACAAATTCAGTATACCAATCATGTACATATATATCCAATGAACATATTTCTAATGACCATATTTATAATGAACATATTTCTAATGATGATATTTATAATGTCCCTATATCCCTTTATAAAAACTATATTACCTCAATTAATGCTTATAAATTCATTCTATTCATACCTCTTATATTAAACTTCTCATTCCCTTAATTTTCATTTTAGATTTCATATCATTATTTATTATTTGATGTTGTTCTTTCTCATTGTAGGTTTAATTATACTAATAGTTACCCTCAAAGGATTTTCTATTTATAAAGATATTATTATTTCCTTTTTATTATCTCATTTTAATTTATGCACTCTTAATGGATGTAGCCATTCATGGTATGCAAACATCCATAGGATATTATAATTATTTTAATGTACTCTTTTTTCAATGTTCCGTTATGATTGATTAGAGTGTTATTATTTTGAATCATATCTTGTATAAATTATTTTCTAATCAAGTTTAATTCTTGTAATAGAATATAAATAAATTTAAAAATAAATACATGTATTTTATTGAAAGAAAATATTTTCTAAAACATGGGGTGTTACACTCCCCTAATTTAATAAATTTTATCCTCATAATTTTAATTTTTAACTTGATAATAAAAATATCTAAGGGTTTCTAAAATGTAGAAATGAATCAAGATAAAATTTATAATAAAATATAAAATTAATATCTTAGGTAAGACATGGAAACACATATTTTCCTTCATAGTAGGTATATCCCCAATATTGACTTTTTCTCTAATCATTTGAGCTAAATATCACTCATGATTGGGTATTAAAACCCAAATAATTGAGTTAATTTTCCTAGATAGTTCATAGTCATCTTTCCACTAAAAAATGATCATAGTTTGATTTGAAATATAAAATTTGATTTCCCTTTTTTGGTAATTAATATAGAGTCTACACAGAGATAACTAATCCATTTTCAAAAATCACATCAAATTTATCTAAACAAATAACATTCCCACAAACATAAAATTGGGTTACAATAATAATAAAACTATAAGTTTTCTCTGATAATTAAATATAAAGTCATTGGGGGTTGTTATTTAATTCTCTTAGAAAACCTCCTAGATATACTAGAGTGGACAGAACTATAATCCCATAATATATTCACAAATCTGGAGTTGAGGATAATGGTTCCTTAATTATCATGAAATACTTCAGTGGTAGTCATTATATAGGTTCTTCTTTGTTCCCTTAGTCTTTAAGGTTGATGAGTAATATTTTCCTTGTTATATCTTATATTATGACATCAATTTATATAATTCCTAAACTTCTTGAATTTAAAACTTTTAATTGTTAGTGGAACCTTAAGAAAAACATTATTTCCATAAATTATGTTAACAAAATTGTTTATTTTCACTTAGAAGTTGGATAATTGATGACCTCCTTCACCAAAAACAAAACATCTTCCAATTCCATTGAGATACTTATTTGGGTTCCTTTTTCCCACAATTTTGACACGTAGAATGTCAAATCTTCTTTCCTTTATGGTTTTTATCACATGGACTTCCATAAAAGTATATATTTCTTTTATTTGGTGTTTTTTAAATTAAAATAGTCTTAAGTTTCTATTAATAATGTGAGATAGATGTTAACAAATAACCCCAAGATTTTTCACTCTTAACTCTTATCTTGTTTGCTTGTTCATTGGGACAATCAACATATTGTCCATCACACCCATTATTAAGTCGGTTCCTCTAACCTCCATCCATTACTTTAAATAAATGATGTTTGTGGTGTAATAATAATTAAATTAATAAATGTATAAAAGGAAACTATAATACTATAACAAGTAACCCATAAATGATGTGCATAACGAAACTTATGAATCTTTAAGTTTCATTCTAGGTTATCCATGTTCATAATCCAATTTGGTTTTATAACTTAACTAGTTATATAACACTTCATTAAATTCCATTTAAATCCTTTATCATGGCCCATTAAGGGAATTTGAAACATCTAAAGAATATCCCTTGGGTGTGTCAAAATAGGTGTGTAGTTAGGCCCACATGTTGTTTACTAAGTGAAGATCGAGTTAATACCCATCCAAAACTTTTCAAGGATTATTACCCCTAGGTGAATCTATGAAAGGTTATATATACACTTATTTGTATCCAGAAAAGAATTTAATTTCTAGGAAGTCACATTCTATATAATTTACCATAATTTTAGGATCATTTTCCTTAATTTAGACTTATACTTAAGGTCATAAATAATTTTCTCTTATACTAATCCCTAAAAATAACTAAACTAATCCAAAATATAACTACAACCTAGTCTAATACCAACTAAGATTCTCCATACCCACACTCTTAAGTCTAATTATAAAAAAATTCATTACACATAGGCTTTGATACTGCATTATATAACCTATGATAAACTTACATATATTTTATATGATTTTCATAACTTAAACATTTCATCTCAGAAATAATCACACATCATTGAGAACCAAAAGTTTAGTGTATTTGAATATTATCTATATAAAAATATTATTTCACACTATTTCTTCAACATATCCTATAAAAAATATCTACACAGTACTTCATTATAAATATACTCCCAGATATAATTCCTTGGGAATTGGGAAACATAAGATAGGGTGATCTCAAATGAATAGTAAGTGAAAAACTTACCAATGAGTCAGAAAGGGTTAGAGAATGAGAATATGATAAAACATGATCATGATTGAAATATCAAACTAAAAATAATATGGAGTAATAATATTTATCCACAAGATATAATATAATAACATGTAATCTTAAATGATCAAACACATACCATGGAATAAGAGTGAGGAACCATAAGATAATAATCTTGATCTATAAAGAATAATATAGGCATAAAAATGTGGCATGTCTTGGAAATGTGACATAACAAGGAACCGTGGAATAATAATAATAATAGGAATACATAACATCATGATAAAACCCAATGTTTCTTATGAATTAAGTTTTGAACATACCCATTATGTCTACTCATTAAAGTTGTGAAGAAACCCATGATGTCCACACATGAAAGTTGTGAACAAATCTAATCATGTCCATGATTCGTTATCTCATGAGATTTAAAACTTTAACTACGAATAATGAAATAGAAACTCACTCATCATATAACAATTATCTATACATATTCATGCCACGTGAAATCAATAATTAATCATATCATAAAGAACACATAGAAAAAATGGGTTTTATAATATTTTCGCAGGGTATCAAATAAAATGACTTCAAAAAATAGATTAGTTGATACCAAAAATTCAATCACATAAAAAGATTAAATCATAAAGTAATTTAAGTAGTGATTAATAAATCATCACTCCATAGGAAATATATCTTTTGGAGATAAATAGAGAAAAATGGGGGTGAAAATTAAAAATATTTTTTAGGAAACATTTCTTAATTTTGTTATAAAGAGATGAAGTCATGAATGACTTTAAATAAGATCATTTTTTAACTATTGGAATGATTAATTTTTCCAAAACTATTTAGAAATAAATATCAATAATATTGTCTTGAAAATGAATGAATTTTTAGTCAAAAAATGCATAGTAGAGGATAAAATATATGATCGTGGAAGGAATAACCCTTTTTAATATTAAAATACCTTTATTTAAACCCAAGTCATTAAAAGGGATAATAAAATCGCCTTTTGAAAATAGGTAAAAATAAACACTAAGGTAACATGAAATAATACATATTTGGGGTTCAAAATAATAAATGGAAAACATTTTTGGAAAGAAAAAATTATAAATATGGAGAAAAAATAGTTATTAAAGAGGATGATAATTATTCCTAACAATGTTATTATTTTATGAGAAATAAATTCATCAATGAATAATATTTGGTTTAAAAATAAAAATTTAACTAGAGATAATAAGGAATATTATATGAAAAAGGAAATGAAATATTATGGTGATATTATAAAAAAAGATTTTAAGAAGAAACCTTATAACTCAATGAAAATAAATTGGTTTAGCAATGTCCCATACTTTTACTCTTGACTTAGATGAAAGTGATTTAACCTCCTGTATCATGAAAATAAACATCTTAATAACCTATTTAATAATATTAATAATATATATTAAATTATATAATATTTAATTATAATAATTTATCATAAATTTATTAGTTTTTTATTGTTTATTTTAGTTACAGGATGCTAGTGATTTTTATTATTTCAAACATGCTTTGTAATGTAAATATTGATCCTATTTATTCGTTACAAAGTTAAAAATTACTATATTATTTAGGGAAATATAATAAATTTTCAATAATTATTTATAAATTTATAATTTTATTCTAATAGTTTTTTAGTAACGTTCCATGAAGATGAAATCAACAACGTGATTGTTTTGGTTATTTTTAACAAACAGAAATTAATATATTAATAAAATGTTAGATATTAATAAAATTACTAAATTATATTTATATAATATTAAACATATCATAAATATAATTTTTATTCATTAAATACATTATTATAACCATCAATGCAGATAGTATTGGAAAATGAAATACGTCGTTCATGGAGGATGTAGTCCACAGATAACATGAGCGACGTTTCCATTTTCCAATGGAAGAGATGGAGATAGATAATTTTTATTCAATATATATAATTAAATTTTTGTATATTGATGAAACTGATTTCATTATATCATTATAGTTAGTATAGGTTTAGTGGAGGTTGGATGAGAAATATAGAGAATAAAAGGTTAGAGGGTAGATAATACTCACGTTGAGAACTTGAATCATCTCTTGAAATAATTTTTGGAAGTTCAGTACTTGAGAAACATTCCTATAACCATGTTCTAAAAAATGTGAAATTTCACTCAATAAGAGGTAAAATGGGTATATTTTGAATGTAATTTTGAAGGATAAGTGTTTATTTAAGTTGGTGTAAGTGAGATCATTTTATATTTGAAAAGAGGGACATTTCCTTGGATTTTTTTTGTGAATGGTAAATATGGAATCATAATGGGTGTTAGGTGAGGAAATTTTTATGATACCTATGGGTATGAATTTATTATAATGAACCAAACTTTTCTTACATAAATATTTCATATTTTTAGATTAATATTCAATTCATAACATTATGTTTCACACTAAAACCATAAAGGTTTAGTGTCTTTGGAGAATAGATACATAAAAATCTAATTTAGTTACATTATTTATCATCTATAATAATTATATTATGAATTTATACCCTTCTTTAAATACCCTACTTAAAACTTTTCTTCATAACCAGGGGAATGAAACATAAGAAAGGGTGAACTCAGATTCTCAATAAGGGTAAACTTGGGAGATATCAATCGATGATCATATAAAATCATAAGATAAACATAATGGTATAAGATAATGACCATAACCTATAAAGTTCATAAATAATATATCATAGATCATAAAGAATAGTCATGGTATAATACTTCATCATTTAAAAATTCAGGAATCATTGGAGCGAGAAATCATCATAAACTAATAATGAACCATAATTTCATATCATAATCATAAGAACAATTCATAAAAGTGTGAAATAATAATTTTCATAGAAACCATTTCATATGTTGAGGTAAAAAACAGAGACCATAAAATCATAGTGTATTATTCATCAAAACATGTTTCCCATATCATAATAGACCAGGAATCATCACCTATTTCCCAGAGTGGATCAGTGATCACCACTTATTTCCCATAGTGGATCAGGTTATCGACTTGCATCCCATAATTATATCATGTTTTATAAAACTTTACCAAATTAATTGGAGGGATATATAATTCTAAGACCACCCATTACATAATTAAAACTACATATGTGTGTATCAAAATGTCATAAAACATTCATCATATCATCGTAACATAACCCATGGAAAAGAAATTGGTTTTATAAACATTTCATAATTTCATCATATCATAACTCATAGAAAATAAACGGGTTTCAAAAAAATATCACCATCATAATCATAAAACATCTTGATAAAGAATAAGGATGGTATCATTAGATCATATCCAAAATAAATAATAAGCATCATCAAAGGATGTTATCATAGATGAAATATTTCTTTAAAATATAATTGAAATATTTCTTGAGGAAAATACCATTTTCATTTTGAAATAACTTATTTAAAATTCAAATATTTACAAAATATTAAGGAAAAATTTACTTTGAAAATCATAATATAAAACTGTAAAGGAATCCTCAAATAATTGAGCTATCATGATTTTAGGAAATTCCATTCATGTTGAGTACATTAAAAAAATATTCCTTTCATGTTTTTGGTAAAAAGTCCAAAGTACCTCATTCAGAAAATGATAAGAATATTGATTTGATTATTATTTATAAAAATTTAAACTTAGATAAAAATGAATTTAAAGAATCATAGGAG
Source organism: Viscum album (assembly GCA_963277665.1). Classification (NCBI taxonomy): domain Eukaryota; kingdom Viridiplantae; phylum Streptophyta; class Magnoliopsida; order Santalales; family Viscaceae; genus Viscum; species Viscum album. Next base: position 47,292,612 of record OY728138.1, on the reverse strand, counting down.
AATAATAAAAAATTCTTGAAAATATTTTTTTGGAAACATGGACAAGGAATAAAAAATTCCCAACCCAATAGAAAATAAAGTTTATTTTTCTTAAAAACATTTTCTTAATCATTTTAACTACTAAAGAGTGTAAAATTGTAATATTACTTGAAAATTACATGAATAAATAGATGGAAATAAAATTAAATGGATTTATTATATAATTATCATATAATTCCATTAGTGGAAATTAAATCATAAACAATCACAGATAAAATGGGATTGAGACATAAATCCCTCACATCAACTCTCGTATTTCTTCACACATGTTCTAACCTCCTGTATAATAAATATATATTTATTATAGATGTACCCTAGAACCATAATTACACATATAATAATATATATACGATTTAATTATAAAATCTTATCACCTATTTATTAATAAATTGTTATCAAAATTACTTTTTTGAGTAATAACTGCTTTATTTTTCATGTATGTTTTGGTTTGGCAGTCTCAATCATGGAGACAGTAGGTCGTATGTACACATGAACAATGTTTTTACTTTTTGATTGATGGAATGAAAGAACATTAAATAATAATTCAACTTTAAAAAATAATTATTATTTAATTTATATAATATATATTCATTAAATTTATCTTTATTACCATCCATTTAAAATGGAATTGAAAAATGAAACACATCGCTTCTTGGAAGTGGTAGTCCACACGTATGCATAAGAGACATTATCATTTTACATCAGATAGAAAGAAGGTGAATAATGGTTATTAAATCAGTATAATAACAATTTAATATATTTAAGAAACTTAATTCATTATTTTATAATTTATTACATAGATTTATAGGAGGTATAATAAAAAATAAAATTGAAAGTGCTTAGTTAAGATTTATAACTCTTCATTGAGAACCCTTCTTTGGTAACACCTTAAGTCTTGAAAGGATGGTATTTTGGAAAGAAAATAAGCTATAGGATGTGGTGAAGGAATATAAGATGATTTTAGTTTATGTATTGGTTTATATATAAGAATAAAACACTGTGAGTAATTAAGGATATGAGGAACCTTTTTATAAGTGAAGGGAGGAGCACTCTTAAAATCACTTAAAGTGTTAAATTACTTAAAAATGTTCCCATTAAAAAAAATTGACTCATAAATGGAACATTGTTAATATTTTAAAATATATACCATTAAATTAGATGAATATTTGATTTCTATAAATTTTAAATCATTTAATAAAATATTAATTATTATAAAATGTCATTGATGTTATTTTTGAAACTATTCATTTAATTTGACTTTGAGAACAAAATGAAAGAAAATGAATACGAATATAAAACTTGGAAACATACATAATATATTATATTTAACAAAAAAATTCATTGAATACAATATTTCATCCAAATTTTGTTACTTTTAATATTTTTATAATCATTTATTTTATTTATCTATTAATTTAATAAATACTGTGTCAACATTGTATAAGAATTTAAGATAATTATTCATGATCTAAAAATTTAAAATAAATTTCAATTAAAATAAAAATTAATTCATATTTTATATAAACATTTAGAACCAAACTTACCATATTTTTATCCTTATAAAAAATTTTAGAGATATTTAAGTCAAAAGAATGATATTTTTTATTTATTATTTTCTAAAATTAATATAAAGTTCATAATCAAAGAAAAATGGTACCAAGTGGATATATATTCAATAATTGGATAGAAATAAACCAAATTAAATTATAAAATAGGATAAATTCAAAAAATTTAATGAATTTTAAGCCTTATAACATTTGTTTTAACCACAATTAACATATTTTACCTTTACTATTGTAACAAAAATTTACTATGGTTAGTATTCATATTGACCAGAAATAAAAGGGTATTATTTACCAAATTTTGAATCCTGATTCCAAATTTTTCAATATTCAATTTATATAAGTGCTAAAAACTAATTTAGGACAAAAATGCAAAATGCAACGAAAAACAATTTTTCAAAAAAATGCATTTTAACTATAAAAATGGGTTTTTATGAAATTTAACCATAAAATTGATTAAAATAAACTTAATTGTATTATTACACATATAATAGAACTAATTTTACTTTCAAAACATATTAAAACAAAATTTAACTTTTTAAAATTGTTGAAACAAAAAATACAGTTTTCAATAAAAATCAGTATTTTTCACTATTCACAAGAAGATAAATCTCTCCATAAAAATAAAAAAACTTCTAACCAATATAATTTTGATATGTTTATTGAAAAAATTATTTCATTTTTATAAAATAAAATTTCTAAAAGTTACAAAAATTAATTATAATATTTGCTCAGAAATAGAAATAAAAACCATTTTTGAAGAAAAGTATTTTTGAAGAATTAAATGGATTTATTAAAAATTGAGTGGGTATTTCTTAATAATTAATTTGTACATTTATATTGATTAGGATATATATATATATATTTCATAATATGGTTAATACTATTCATACCCCCCAATTTAAGGGATTTTCAATAACTATGACAGTAGATAATAATATTTTTCTGATATAAAATGGTTCATTTAAACTTGATATTGGGTGTAAAATAAGTTATAAAATAAATAAAATTTATTTATAGATAGGTATATCATAAAATATTAGGGTTTTACATTCTACCCCCTTAAAATTAATTTCATCGTTGAAATTTTTTCACTTTGATACAAAGAAATGATGATATCTTTATTTCAACACATCCTTGGATTCCCAAATAACTTCCTATAATTTATAGTTTCACTAAAAAAAATTTAATAGGTGAGTGGTATTGTTTTTTATCACTTTATCCCTATGATCTAGAATATCCACTGGTTGTTCCTTATAAGAGAGATCTTACTCTAGTCGTATGAACTATGAGTTTAGTACATGTGGTGGACTAGGTATGTACTTCCCCAGGATAGATACATGAAAATCACCATGAACTTGAGAGAGATTTTTTTGAAGCACCAAATGATAAGATACCATCCCAATACGATCAAGAATTTCAAATGGTCTGATATATATAGGGCTCAACTATTACTTCCTTTTCTAAATCTCATAAACTTCTTCCAAGGATATATTCGAAGGAATAACTTTTAACCAAATTCAAACTCTAAATCTCAGTGAAGATTTATAGTATAAATTTTTTTATAAACTCTAAGCTACCCTTATATGATGCTGAATGGATCTAACTTTATTTTCCATCTCCTTAGCAAGGTCAATCCCCAATAGACTTCTTTCTCCAACTTCATCCTACCACATTTGAGTTTTAGACTTCCTACCATAGAGAGCATCATAAGGATCCATCTAAATGATCAGGTGAAAGATATCATTATAATAAAACTAAACTGTATAAAAATGTAGATCCCAAAAACCTTTGGAATCTATATATTAATATCTCAACATATCCTCCAGGGTTTGAATGGTTCTCTTAGAATGACCATCTATCTGGGGATGATAAGAAGTACTGAAACACAAATCAATGATAATATCCATAATAAATTAACACCATTTCAAGTAAAATTGGGGAGTGGATTAGATAATCATGATAAATATCTCAAAAATCATTGGTAATATCCATCCAACCTAATAAAATTATGAATCTCAGTAACTGTGGTTGGTTTGGGCCAATGTTTAATAACTTATTGATAGAGTAAATTTATGTGCATATTTTTAATCTAATAATGAATATTTATTGATTTTTTTCAATGATAATACCCTCATATTTAAATTTTTTATTAAAATAATGGGAAATTTGAATTATAGAATGAAAACGGGCTAGAATGTGAAAAGTATTTAATTCTGGAATTTTAACAGATTTTTATCACAAGGGTATTATGGGAATAACTTTTACAATATTTATCCATTTTGAGTGATTCTTTTTTATGAATACTTGATTTATTTTTATTAAAATTTTTCTTCAATAATAAGATATGATTCGAAGATATAAAGGCCTGATAAAATCATTGAAGTCGGAGAATATTTTGGGAGGACAACGTGGACCCCACCTCTATAATGGATGCATAAATCATCCTATGCACATCTAATGGAGATGATTTTAAATATATATGAATGAGGATAGATATAAAAACTTCCTAAATGAATTTCATAGAGAAATTAATCCATTTTGGTGGAAATTGAATGACATACATTGAAGGAAGCTTCATTGAAATCTCATCCAGAAAACATTACAACTAATAAAAAATTCATAACCCCAACATATGATGGTTAGTGAAGTTGAAATTTTAAGTGAAAATGAGTAGGATATTTTGAAACAAATTTTATGAATACATCATTCTATGATTCATCCATTAAAGTTGTCAAAAAATACCTAAACTTTTGGAGGAATAATTCTGAAGCCAAAATCCCTCCTCACCTATAAAAGGAGGCCCTCACCTCCTTCCCAAATCATTAGATCGACACCCACAACTAAGGAGGGATCCCTCCAGAGAATGGTCCATGATGAAACCTCTCTTTTACCCCTCATTTATTCTTCATTTTTTATTTTCATTTTAGTTTTTAAAATTTAATTTTAATTGTGATTTAAATTTTGATTATAAATAAATAAATTAATTCATCTTTTTTTTGTTTCACTACTTAATTTCTTCATCCTTAATAATAATAATAATAATAATTTTCAATTATTATTATTTTAAATATTATTTTTAATACCACCCTCTTATTTTAAAACTATTTTATTGTCCATCCCTCATTTTTTTCAAAAAATACTATTTTATTAATTATTATTATAATAATAATCATTATTATTATCATTATCATTATCATTATTTTAACATTCATTATAAATTATATATATATATATATCCTCATCCATCCACCATTGTGATCTCCTACTCTCAAAAACGAGAGGCTAACTCCAAGACTTGGATCGGGGGGAGGTCATGGTGTTCTTGAATTTTATTTAAAGTTTATTTTAAGTTTTTGGTAGATGGGAGTAGCATGTTTGGGTGAGGTGAATGTCCCCGATGTGGTGACGAACCCTATTGACATGCAACTTAAACTATTTATATTCTAGAAAATAATAGTGATTCAAACAAGAGATTTCATGTTTGGATTATCAAACTAAAATCAACATATAAAAGAGAATAATGATTGAACATAACGCTAAATCCCAAAACCAAGTTCTTTCTTCGTTAACTCATTCTGTTTTCATTTCATGATAGTTTAGATTTTTCATATAAAAGAAAATATTTTCATATATTTCATTTAAATACAAAACAACAAAAAGTGACAATTTAGGTGATATAGAAGAATTAAGGGAACCTCACTGAAAGGCTCCTCAAAAGAGATGACCTTGGGTAGCCACTGTGCTGCACTAGGGAAAATATAATTACTTTTTCCATGCTCCGCGATAGGCATACGTCAAAACTGGTGCTGTTTCTGGGGATCCAATCAACTATTCATTTAATTTTTCTATTTTCACATCCTAGATATATTTCATTTATTTCTGTCAAAATATAAAACTAAAAAAAATTCTTTCCATGTTGAATTCAAATTATTATTATTCTGTGTGGACGAATGAATAATATCTAGTGCAAGATCCATTATCTGAAGCCCCATGGTCTATATAAGATGGTGTTACATTATGGTCTAGATAAGTTAGGGGAGCACAAAGACAATTTTTTCAAGAGGAGGAATTCAAGGACCTCATCCAGGATCTCAAGGAGACCCTTGAGCAACCAGTTAGTGAAGGATTGACCAGAGAGATCACTGAATTCTGGGATTACTTCCTTGAATTATATCAAGAAGATTCCAATACACAAAAATAGAACTCCATGATTCCTCCCAACAATTTTAATGAAGTTTCACCATAATATTTCCTAAAGCAAGTCGAAAAACACAAACTCAAGTATGATATTAAAGAGAATGAGGAAAAGATTCAAGATCTCTAAGAAAATTATATTGGATAATTTCATACTTCCAAGAATCATCAGAAGAACCAGAACTAGAGTCTGAACCTGAACTAAATGATGAGCCACTTGTCTTACCTGAGGAGACCAAGAAGGTGGTGACATTATAATTTCCTTATTTTTCTATGGAAAGATAATAACATGAGGCCGAACTCAAGGTGGAGGAGCCCGACTACCTACCTTCACTCGCCACCATAAGACTCCAAGAGTCACTTACCACTGATACATTGAGTGAATCTAGACCAAGCCATGAGGTTGATGACTTCCCATACTCTATCTATTATGATTTTATTGAAAAAGAATTATAAATTACTACCTATTGTTTTGATTTTATAGATTTATACAATCTTTACTATGCCTTAAAGGAGGATGAAGAACCTGGACTTGCACCTATGGAGGAACACCTGTATCTCCCTAAAGACATTGATCATCTATTGGTGGAATCCCATGAAGAGATACCAGTGGATCATCTTGAAGAACCAGAGACACATACAACTTCACATCTCGAGTAACTATTGGAAGGAGATGAAGATGTTTCACATGTAACAATGAAAGAGGAGGAGGTTACATACATTATATTACCCCTCGATGAAAGCTATACTTAATTGTGAAGGGAGAGGATTTGGTGTACTCTATCCATGGAGTCCTCTTAAAAAAGAATAAAGAAGTGGATGCTGGGAAAATCCACATGTAGTGTTTTATGTTAAATAAGCCTCTACCACCATCAGACTTTGGATAACAACTGGTACTTCCCATCGGAGGTAATAAAAATTCAAGTCCCACTTGGGGGATCATGATAAGATTTATCTTTACATACTTTCTAGGAATTTATATTTCAATATCATTTAATAGGAAGTAGTTCAACATACATCCCCATCCCTCTATATTTTTGAGGTTAAAATACATAAACCTTATGCATAATTCTGTAATTATATTTTGTAAGTTCATGATGGCAGAAGGAATCCTCAAATAAATAAAGAAGAGGACTAATATTCATTTCAAAAGTGAGTTCAATTTTTATGATTATCCTTATATTTTTTGTCCAAAACATGTTTTAAGATTTAATGATAACAATTGCATGCACACACTTGAATTAATGCTTTACTTGACTTATCTAAGAGACATGAGTTTATTAGGAATCCGGTGATCCCATGTTTTAGATTTCAATGTTGATATGATTAAATATGTAAAATGGGAAATTGAATGTTTAAATTTAAGCATAGATATTTAAATGACGACTCATGATTTAAAGGAATTAATTGATTCATGTAAATTAAATTCCTTAAACATCATTCATGATTTGAATTTATAAAATTCATGTGAATCAATATATTATTTTTAATCATGCCTTGAGTGATTATCCCAAATCATATGTCCCATTCCTGAGTGGATTTCTAGATTAATTACTTCCTATTTATCTTGAGCATATTTCTTGAGTGATCTTGGGACATGTCACTTTACAGAACGTGTATTGAAACTTATCAAAGCCATAAATGTGCAAAAACACTTTTAAAATGATTTAGTAATATTTTGAAAAGACCTTATCCTTGAATACCACCTTTACATCAATCCTTATTTATCCTATAGAGACCATGAATGAACTTTATAGGTATGTGCCATTTTCAAGCCATTTTTATCTATTCATACCCTTCTCTTAGTATTTTTATGATATTTTAATGTTGAAGTGTGAGGGTAAGGGAAGTCATGGTAGAAGGGATGATATTAATTGTAAGGATAAAGTGTGGGGGTGATTTTTGTGGGAATAAATAAAGGCCATTGATGTATTCATTATTTTTCATTGTTTTTCCCTCTTGAATTAAAGAAATTAAAAAAATGACAAAAATAACAAAAAAAAAAATGAAAAATGGGTTGTGATTTGGGGAAAACCAAAAATCACTATTTTCCAGACTGACAATCTTCTAATCGCATGTGGTTAGGTGATGGTTGTGAGGTTTTATCTAATAATAACATTAGAAAAAAGAAAAAAAGTATAAAATTAAAAATATATATTCAAGAGGGTGAACAAATCATTCATTATGCTTACTTGATCATAACCTTTACTTTGAGCTTTGGGAAGTGTGTATTTCTACTTTGAAGTGGAGAATTTCAATACACTTTTACTTTTGATATCATGTATTGTAATTAAGATATTATCCTCCTCCTTAATCCTTAATTTTTAAAGCATAATATCCTACCCACCTTAAACCTTAGAGTCATTTAATCCTTCATTGTAAGTCCTCATGATTCTATGTGCCTTTTTGTCTTTATAAAGTGGATAAAGTAGTTCATTTACAAGCCTATGGATAAGAATAATGTTTTCATGATATGTGAATAACTATAATTTATTTTTACGATGAGATATGAGAGAAAAGATTCAAATGCAAGGCAAATTAGGATGTGGAATGTTTAATAATAATGAATTGATGAGCATTAATGAATGAAAGGAGTAGTCCCATCATTTTTCAAAGGGGAAAAGTAAAATACATGAATTAATTACTTCTTTTAAAAATGAGAAATTAAATTGATATTTTATATATATTTTTGAAAATTTTTATTTGACATTGATAATTGATTGATTATATTGCATTAGAATTTGAAAATTTGTAACATTGGTATCCTCTGATTTCAATGTTTAGATTTTATGCTTGAGGACAAACATGGTTTAAGTGCAGGGGTATCTGATATAGAAAATTTATGTGCATATTTTTAATATAATAATGAATATTTATTAATTTTTTTCAATGATAAAACCCATGTTTTTAAATTTTTTATTAAAATAATGGGAAAGTTGAATTATAGAATGAAAATGAGATATAATGCAAAAAGTGTTTAATTATGGAATTTTAGTAGATTTTTGTCATAAGGGTATTGTGGGAATAAATTTTACAATATTTATCCAATTTGAGTGATTTTTTATAAATACTTGATTTAATTTCTTAAACATTTTATTTAGGACTAAGATATTATTCTAAGAGATAAAGGCCTGAAAAAATCATTGAAGTTGGAGAATATTCCAGGGGGACAGCGTTGACCCCACCTCCGTAATGGATGTATAAAGAAGGATACACACCTCAAATGGATTTAATTAAAAATAGATATTAACGAGGACACATATACGCTCTTACTAAAATAATTTGATGGAGAAATTAATCCATTATGATGGAAATTGAACGATATACATTAAAAGAAGCTTCCTAGAAATCTCATCCAAAAATAGTTACAACTAATAAAAAATTCATAACTCCTACATATGATGTCCAATAGAGCTGAAATTTTATGTTAAAACAAATAAGAGATTTTGAAACAACTTTAATGAAGACATAATTCTAATATTCATCCATTAATGTTGTCAAAAATTCATAAAATTTCAAAGGAATAATTCTGAATCTCAAATTCCTCCTCCTCACCTATAAAAGAAGGCCCTCACCTCCTTCCCAAATCATTAGATCGACACCCACAACCAAGGAGGGATCCCACCAGAGCACGAGTCATGCTAAAAACTCTATTTCCCCCTTCCTTTCTTCTTCAGTTTTTTATTTTCATTTTATTTTTTTAATTTAAATTTTAATTGTAATTTTAATTATAATTATAAATAAACTAATGAATTCATATTTTTTTGTTTCAATTCTTAATTTATTTCTCCTTAATAATAATAATAATAATAATTGAAAATTATTATTATTATTATTTTAAATATTATTTTTAATATCACCCTCCTATTTTAAAACTATTTTATTTTCACTCTCTCATTTTTAAAAAAAAATATTTTATTCATTATAATAATAATAATAATATTATTATTAATATTTTAAAAATAATTATAAATTATTTATATATATATATCTCTCTCCTCATCCATCCACTATTGTTATCTCCTACTCTCAGAAATGAGAGGCTAACACCGAGACTTAGCTCAGGGGGAGGTCAATGTATTTTTTAATTTTGTTTAAAGTTTATTTTAAGTTTGTAGTAGATTTGAGTAGCATGCTTGGGTGAAGAAAATGTACCTGATGTGGTGATGAACCCAAATGACATGCAACTTAAAATATTCCTATTTTGGAAAATAACAGTGATCCAAACATGAGATTTCATGTTTGGATTATCAAACTGAAATCAACATATAAAAGAGAATAATGATTGAACCTAATACTAAACCCCAAAAACCAATATATTTATTTGTTAACTCGTTCTATTTTCATTTCATGATAGTTTTGTATTTTTCATATCAAAAACAAAAAAATATTTTCATCGCTTTCATTTAAATAAAAAACAAAAAAAAGTGATAGTTTAGGTGATATAGAAGAAGTAAGTGAACCACACTGAAAGGCTCCCCAAGAGAGATGAACTTGGTCATCCACTGTGATACATTAATAAAAATATAATTTCTTTTATCCATGCTCCATGATAGGAGTGTGTAACTTTTTTCTTTGAAGGATCCACCAATATACCTCTCTTGAGATTATATGACCCAATAATGAAACTTTTTGAAGAAAAAAATTCACACTTGGTAAATTTTTCATTTAATGTATCCTTCCTATGGGTCTTTATAACAATTCACATATGATTTCCATGCTCTTCATTATTCTTTTAATATATATGAATTTTATCTATAAAGACTACCAAAAACTGATCAATGTAATCATTAAAGAATATATTCCTTTAATCCATGAATATAGAAGGGGAATTAGTAATTCCAAATGGCATCATTATAAATTCATAATTACCATACCTTATATAGAAGGATGTATTGGTTATATACTCAATTTTAAACCTAAATTTATGATATAAAATATGAATTCCAATCTTGAAAAATTAATGATATCCACATAATTGATCAAAAAAATCATCGATACGGGGTGGTGGATACTTTTTCTTTATAGTGATCTTGTTAAGTTATCAATAATAAATGAAAATATGCATTGAACCTTATTTCTTCTTAACAAAAAATAGGTGCACCCCATGGTGAATTCATTGGTCATATGAATCCCTTATCAATTTTCTCTTAGAGTTGGTTCTTTAATTAATATAACTCAATTGAGGCTATTATATAAAGAGTATTTGAAATAGGTGTATCACTAGGTATAAGTTATATTGAAAAATCAACATCATGATTTGAAGTAATACTAGGAAAATATTTTGGAAATACATTAAAAAACTCCCATAAAATAGGCATATACTAAATTATGATTTTCTCCCCAACCATCTTAGCTATATACCCTTCATGGATAGAAATTAAGACCCACAGGATAGAATCAATTTCTATTGGAATTTCATATTCATCCCTACATTGATAATTGATAATAGGTTTATTTGGAATATGAAATGTGACTTACCTTACTTAGTAATTGATATGGGTCCTATATAAATAAATCCAATCCATGACTATAATCACATAAAATTCAACTAAAGGTAATATTATAGGATTTGTAGAAAACACATTCTAACAAACTTCAATTGGAGAGGAACTATAGACTTGATATAAAACCATTTTTCCATCAGGAGTTCTCAGTATTATCTCAACATCTAATCATTGAGGTAGTAATTAAATACCCTTTGTAAATTAATTATATAGAAAAAATTGGGTAACTCCAGAATCAAATAAGACCTTAGATATTATAGAGTAGATGATAAGTGTAAATTTCACCATATAATTCTCCTAACCCACTTAGGTAGTTGTGATAACATGAGATTTATATTTTTATTTGGGATTAAGAGGTTGTTGATTCCGATCATCATTATAAACCTTTAGATTCATGAAATAGTTGGCATAATTCCGATACTCCTTGTATTTAATGCATTGGAGCATGGGTGGTTCATTGGTTGATATCTTCTCTTATTCTATTGTATATACTATACTATTTATCACCTTTTGACATTTTATGGCTTTATAAATATCCTTTTCACATTTAACGCACCTCCTAGTTCCATTATAGAAATTCCCTTGATGTTTCTTCATACATTTTTGGCATATAGATAACTAAAAGTTCTTTCCACCATGTGTTTTATTTGAGTTTTCATTAGATTATATATTACATTTCTTATTAAATCCATGGGAATGATAGAAATATATAATTTCTATTTCTACCTTGAGAGCACACCAAATGATTTCTTAATAGCTAATAAATTCTCTTATAGATAAAATCTTTTGGAGACTTGGTTTTAAGCCACTAAATAATCAATCAATTTTTCTTTAGGGATGATGATTAAACTAGAATAATACCTTGAGTTTCATGTAAAGTTTTCCTCATAGGTACCAATGGATTCATACCCCTTATAATTAATATCAGAGACTTAATTATCCATTTTTTATATAGAATAAGATGGAAGTACTTACTGAAAAATATCCTCTAAAAACCATCCCAAACCATGGAGTCAATTTCGTCCTATTTCCTTATATTCTTAATAATATTCCACTATTGATCTACTTCACCTTACAAATGATAAAATACTAGGAAAAAGTTTTATAGTTTTAAGCAAAGGAGTAAAAAAAATATTCTCTCAATGGTGTTGATCCATCACCCAACCACTAGTGGATTAGAGGACCCATTAAAAGAAGGTGGGTGTCACCTAAGGAAAGACTCAATAGTACATTGTTCCCTCCTTTTATCATTTTGAATATCAATATGATTTATGGTTTGAAAAATTTTCATGAGCAAGAAAATAATATTTTTCATTCACTACTACAAAACTAGGTTTATCCAATACTATGGATATAACAACGCTAGCTAAAAATTCTGTTAAATACCCCCTTTATCAGTGCTAAAAGAGTGCTGTTAAAGGGGGTCTTTAACAATGCTTTTCTTCAGCACTTTTAAAGGGGGTATTTAACAACACTAAAAATAGAACTATTAAAAATACACCTTTATCAGTTCTTTTTTACAATCACTAATAATGGCCCACCCTATATTGGTGCTTTTAGTAAATTGTTAATAAATGAGGTCTTTTATCAGTGCTTGTAAAAAATCATTAATAAAGAGGGGATTTTATAAGTTTATTTTTAGAAGATATAATAAAAGTATACTTAAATAATTATTTTTCATTAAAAATAAAATATTAATATATAACTATGTTTATATTTATATAAATATAATATATATTTTTTAAAATATGTTTTAGGTAAGGTAAATAGGTATTTACGCTTAATATATAAGATATTTAGTGAAAATGGATTTTAAAATAACTAAAAAAATATTTTTAATTAATAATTTTCTTATTATTGCTGAGTAATAGTCATTTAATATCAATTCGAAGAAAAAAATCCAAAAATAAATAAAATATCTAAAATAAGTTGAAAATGTAACTTGAACTTCAAACGACCATAAATTTTCATCCGGGTGTCCGTTTGGGCTCTACCACCAATAATATCAAAGAATTTTATTATCCTTATGCCCTTAGTGACAGAGGTAAACCTCTGTCCAAATTTTTGGGGCAAAAAATGCCCCATAAGTCTTCCAAAATAGAGTTTTTAGTTAGGGTACCTTGATTTTTTTTACATTTGATGGATTTTCATCCCCATTTAAAGGATTCTTTTTCCCTTTATCAGTGGGGAAAAAAAATTATTTTTAATTCTTACATTCATATTGATATTATGGTTTTTAAATATTATCATTTTTCACAACATAATTTTATTTATAATTAAATATATGCATGTTTTCTTATATTTACTTATAATAAATCACTCATATAAATAAATATATCAACTTATTTATGTAAAAATGTATGCTATAATATATCTAAATAAATAAATATTCTAAAAATGTATTTAAAACCACATCTAACCATTATTTTCATTATACAAATATATTTATAATGTTTATATATACATATGTGTGTATATTAATAAATAGATATATATATATATTATAATCTAATATATGTAAATGAATATAATATATAATATATTTAAATAAATATAATATATATCGCACACACACATATTGTATAAATGTATTTAAATATAATTATATAAATATATGTAAATATATATATAAATAAACAAGAATATCATTAAATAGATAGTAAAACAACATGGTGTAGTGGAAAAGGTGTTCCATCTTTGAAGGAGAGGTACGGGGTTAAGATCCAGGCGGGCGTGCATGATGCTGGAAATTCACAGAGCACTGATAAAAGGGGTGGTGGGCTGAAATGCTCTAATAAAGGGGGCGTGGAGTGCTGTTAAAGGGGTCATGGAAGAACTGATAAAGGGGTCGAGCGCATAAGTCTCCAAATGTTTTTTACCCCCTTTAATACCATTGCCTTTATCAATGCTAAAAAAGTACTGTTAAAGGCACCCTTTATCAGTTCTAAAAAATTAGTGTTAAAAGCACCCTTTAATAGTGATAAAAAACACTGTTAAAGGACCCTTTTAATGATGATTTTTTAGCATTTTTAAAGGGTTCCTTTAACTGTGGTTCAATTATCAGTGTTTCTGGATTTTAACTATGCTCCGATTATCATCATTTTTAGCACTGTTAAAGGCCCTTTTTGTAGTAGTGATTCTGACTCCCATAGCATTTGGTTTCTTAGGTGGACAATCATCATATTGTCTATCATATTACTTGTTAGTATGATGTTTTCTATTTCTATCCAATGACTAAAAATAAAAATAAAAGTGCAAGTATGAAGATATAATAATCAAGGTGCGATATCATATAATCATGAAATATTATTGATAGGATGACTAAATCATGAAAGCTTTCTCACAATATATAGAACCTTAGGTTTAACCTAGGTTATCCATGGTCATTACCAAAAATTTTAGGATGTTATCCTATAATTAGACTTATCCCTAGGGTTTTCATCGAAGTTTTCTATCCCTATTAACTAAACCTAACTTTGATACCAACTATAATAACACAAACTTTTCATACATAAATATTACATCTTTTTAGATCAATATTCAATACACAAAATTATGATCCATTCTAGAACCATAAAATATTAGTGTATTTGGAGACTAGATATTTAAACATTTTATTTAGGTACACTCTTCATCATCTCTTTTATTGACCTTATAACTTTTTACCCTTCTTGAAATAACCTACTTAAAACCATTATTCATAATTGAGGGGAAGGAAACATAATAAAGGTTGAACCCAAATGCTCAATAAGGGTAAACATGGGAGATATAAATTGATGGGCATATAAAAGAATAATATAAGAATAAGTGTATTATATCTTGAACATAACGTAAAAATTTCATACCCAATTTGTCATAGATCATAAACAAGAGTTATGACATAAAACTTTATCATTGAAAAAGACTTGAATCATAAGAGTGAGGAATCATCATAAATCAATCACAAACCACACATTCTGATCATAATCATAATAACATTTCATAAAAAGTTTGGCACCATAATAGGTATAGAAACCATTTCATATGTCAAGGTTAACTTCCTAGACCATCAAATCATAGTGGATTTATGAAAACACATATCTTTAAACACTTTAATTCATGATTTATTACATAAAGTCATATATAATATCAACCTAGAAGATCATGAGGCCTAAAGTCTTTATGAAATTATGTATATGAAATAATAACTTAAAACATGAGTACAAAATCATTATTTAAAAACTCTAAAACATTCCCTTATATTCCTTGGATCTTCTAAACCTGCATGGGATAACTTGGGGACATACATAAGAAAGGGGTGAGCTATAAAGCCCAGTAAGGTAATAATAAAAGCATAACATGATGAAAGTAATACATTAAAGTCAATAAGAATATAATTGTGACATAAAAGGAATGAGGACCATAAACATGGACATCGAAACATGATATATGCTGATAACATGAAGGCAATATAAGAATGTGGCACAAAAATTACACAATGCATTGGATAGATATATAATTTTAGGCCCACCTGTCGTATTCATATCATGTACATGAATGAGTGTTCCATATAGATTATAAAACAAAAGGGTATTTTTAATCACTTTAAATAAAATGATTAAGGAGTGTGGTTTACATAAATGGAATTCCAAAATAAATGAAGGGAAGTTACATCTAGGTGAACATTGTTTAGTGTAAATGGGTAAGGGTTTTCACTACACAAATGTTTAGAATAGAAAATCAAAGGATATTTTTTGAAAAATAATGGGGGAATATAAAGATTTATGGAAGGGATAGATGATACTAAAATGGTTCCATCGTCACTTATAAATCATAAGGATAGTAATAGGTATGTTTAAAAACATATCCCAATATGAACAATTGTAAATAAAAAATCACAATATAAAGAAGGTTCGTGAATAAAGAGGAGGGGCAGATGCCTTACCTTGGGAGGGATCTTCTAAGGGCTTGGGAGGTGGTTCTTAAGAGATTTGGGGCACCTTGGGAGGGTTATAGTGAGGTAAATTCATATTAACTTCATTATACAAGGGTTTTTAGTGAATATTAATGGGATTTTGGTTGACTTTATAGAGAAAATTAGAGGGGAATTATTTATTAATTCCTAAACTTGGGTTTTCAAATTTATATAATAAATTAATCCAAATCACAAACCATACCATGATTTTTTCACATGGTTTCTACCAAATATGGGTGGATTTCATTATTTTATAAGTACAAGAACCGAAATAATTAAAATAATACCTTTGGTGACATGGAAGTGAGTCATGTTTATACAGAATTGATTTTAAAACATTAAAATATAATATAGGTTTTGGAGGATTCATTGAGGGTTTATAAAAATAATCGAATAACATAAAAAACACAATATTTTAAAGGTTATTTTTTTTCATGGATACTCTTTATAATATTTATTACATCACTTTTTTCTTTTATAATGTCATAATATATAATATATATTTATACCGTATTTAATTTTTACCAAAACATTTGACTGTCCTAAAAAACTATAAAAAATTTAACATTGTTTAATTTCAACACACTAATTTTAAAAATAATATTTATATTATAAAAATAATTCTATAAATTTTATAATTTATTCTTTTAATTCAAAGTCGTAATTTAAGGAAAATACCATTTTTTGACAATAACAATTTTATGACCCTTATAAAAATCATATTTGAATTCATAAAATTATATTATCATTTATAATAAAACAAATAATATTTAATTATAATATTTTATTAAATTAAAATTTATTTAAAAAATTATTGATTTCATCAAAAATATTTTCTTATTTAAAATATATATTTCCCAAAAATAAAATTGGTTTTTCATCACATCAAAATATAAGTTCTATCAAACTCATTATTTAATCATTTATAATGAAATAATAAAGAGTATAAATATAATAATTAATTTATTAAAAATAAAAATATAAAAATTCATAATGTTAAGGTCTGGATATATAACCCCTAATTAAACTATCATTTTCCCTAAGGTTAAGGTGTGTGATGGTGACACTTTCTTTGGGTGGTTTAGAGAACATGGTTTGGGATGTGATCTTGATAAGCTTGAACTTATCTCATAAATGATTTCAATATTACTTTAGTTTTTTAATCTCATCTTTTTCTTAGTAAAGGTAAAATCCCAGTGATTCCATATCCCTTAGAATCTCTGATAAATGTCCTTCACAAGGTATGATCCAACTGGTTTAGTCCATTGCTCCTTCCTTCTATATCAATTGGACTTTATCATAACCTGTAACATTCTAATCATAATGTTCACTATAAAAAAAACTATATTATCTATACTTATGATGCTTAATTGTCTTTTAAATATGAAAAACCATAAATGGTCCAAAAAAACCAAATTAGTGCATCTGTTTTCTATAAATACATTAATTAATAACGAATCTATTCAATCAAAAAGGGAATTTCATTTGTAAAAGTTTGTGTCGTTACATTCTACCAATTTATAAATTTATCCCTAGAAATTATCATTTTATAATATAAAATAGATTAGGGTACATTTATTTCATCACCTCTTCTAGTTCCTATGTTTCTTCCTCAAAATTTTAGTTTCACTATAACACTTTGACAAGGTGAGTTGTCCTATTTCAGAGAACTTTGTCTCTATGATGTATGATCTTCACCAGATTATCCTTGTATGAAAGATCATTTAAAAAAGGTACCATCTCTAGATTTATTACATATTAGGGGTTGTCTATGTACTTCTTTAAGAGGGATTCATGAAACACATAATGTACTTGTGGTAGGTTAGGTGGGATTTCTAGTCGATAGGTGACTGCTCCAATGCGATTAAGGATATCAAAGGGTATGATGTATTTAAGAACAAGATTTCCATTCTTCCTAAAACTCATTACATTATTCTATAGTGTCGTACAAAGGAACACTTTATCTTAGACCTCAAAATTCAGGTCTTGTCGATGATTGCCTACATAACTTTTATTTTAGCTTTTCATGGATTTCATATGACACTGAATGGTTTGAACCATCTTTGTGATCTCTTGGATAAGACCTGGTCCAATCCTATTTTTCTCTCCAACATCATCCCATCATGTCAAATTTTGAGACCTATTACCATAAAAATCCTCATAAGGTTCCATTTGAATGCTATAATGGATACTATTGTTATATGAGAACTCCACTATTGGAAGGTATTGATCCCCCCATCCTTGAAAATCCATTGAACATGATATCAGCATATCCCCTATAGTTTTAATGGTTCTCTTATAGTAACTATCCATTTGAGGGTGATAAGTTGTACTAAAACTCATCTCCATATTCAACACTTATTGAAGGATTCTACAGAACCTCAAGTTAATCCTTATATCCTGATATGATACAATGAAGATTGGAACTCCATGCAGTCTTACTATTTATCTTATGTATATCTTGGTGAGTTGGTCAAGAGATAATTCTTCCTCTATAGTAATGAAATGTGATATCTTGATAAGGTGATTGACTACCAACCAGATGGATTTATTGCATTTATGTGTCTCGGGGAGTCCTATGATGAAATCCATGGTTATTTTTTTCCATTTCTGTATTGTTATGATAAATGGTTACATCATAGCCTTAGACTTCTTTCATTCAACCTTTACTTATTGGAATACCAAGCATCGAGATAAAAATTATGTAATCTCCCTCTTCATGTTATCCCACTAGAATTTTGCTTCATATCTCTATACATCTTAGTGATTCCAAGATAAATAGAGAATGATGAGATATGCATATCATCTAGAAGTTTTATATTTAGTTATAGTTTTTATGGGACATATATCCAGTTTTCAAACCTAATAACTCCATATTTAGAAAATTTAAACTTCCAAGTATTCTCTACCTTTTTCTGTAGAACCTCTTAATCATTCTAGGCCTCCTTGATCCTCTCAATAATGGATGGTTGGGTAGTTATTTGAGTAAGGTAAGATGAATATCCTTATAGTATTCCCATAACCATCCTTTGTATGTCCAAGAATATTAGATCCCTTTCAATCCTCATTATAGATAAGGTTGTAAGAACCTTTTTACTAAGATCATCTTACACTTTTTTTTCTTCCTTGTATGGTAATGGATTGAACAATCACAATCCTTGATCTGCTCTAAGCACCTTCATTGGCACATAATAATCTTCTTTTGTGCGAATATATACTTGAGAATTTTACGGTCTATATTTATTTTAAGATTTTCTCTATAGATATAATTTTAGAAAATATTTAATGTGAAGATAACTGTAACAAATTCTAGATCATGATTTGGGTTGTTTTGGTCAGGGATCTTTAATTGACCCAAGGCATATGCTATCACGTTTTCATCTTTCACAAGTACACTACCCATACCATTTTTAGACACATTACTATAGATTATAAGTACTTCACCACTGGTGGGTAATGTGAGCATAGGTTCAATTATTAGCCTTTTATTGAACTCTTTAAATATTTCCTCATGTTTATCATTCCACACAAACTTGAATCCCTTATGAGTTATCTTGGTTAGTGGTATTAAAAATTGTGAAACATTTCTCCCAAATTGATGATAGTACCCAACTAATCTAATAAAAATATGGATTTTCTTCATAGATATTAGTTTGGTCCATCCTTCAATTGCATCTTTTTTTAAGGATCCACATATATCCCTTATTGGAAATAACATGCCTCAATAATGTTACTTTCTCCATCCAAAAATCACATTTACTATATTTTTCAAATAAATTTTCCTTCCATAAATTATTCTATGTAGAATTAAAATTCTCATCATGCTCCTCATTTATTTTAGAGTAGATAAGAATATCATCTATAAATAATACCAACAATTTGTTGAGGTAGTCCCTAAAGACTATATTCATTAAGTCTATGAATATAGTTAGAGAATTAGTGAGTCCAAATGGAATCACTATAAACTATTAGTGACCTTAACTTATATGAAAATTAGTCTTAGGGATATAATCTTTCTTCACATTTTCTTGATAATATACCTAAATGAAGATCCACTTTAGATAAATACTGGGATCCACACATTAGATCAAATAAGTAATCAGTGTGTGGAAGAATATACTTTTTCTTTATCTCAATATGCTTGGGATCATGATAATCAATATAGATGAACAATGACCCATCCTTCTTGATGAAGAGGACCAGTGAACCCCATGGTGAAGCACTTGGGCATATAAAACCTTTATCCATATTCTCCTATATGTGCTTATTTAACTTCTGAAGTTCAATAGTGGCCATTCTATATAGATTCTGGGATATTGGAAAATCTTCAGGTATAAAATTTATTGAAAATTCAACCACTCAACTAGGAGGAAGACCTATCAATTCTTATTGAAACACAATACTATATTCCATCATAATGGGAATGTATGAAGGGATGTTATTTTCCTTAGTTTTAATCATATGATAAATATATGATTGTTCATTGGGAAAAAATATCCATGATTTAGATGATGGTACCAAAGGAGATTCATTTTCCTCATTACACTTGTATAAAATTAGATGATGATTCATTATATGGAGAGTTATTTCTTTATCTTTTTAATTTATGTTATCTCTTTATAAGAAAGGTCATTACATAAATATATTTCACAAAATTAGTCTAAAGGGATTTTCATAAGGTTTGTTGGGAAGTTTTCCCTGAAAATATGTACAAGGGATGAGTTATATGCTTGGGATGAAATAATTAACCCATTCACCATATTCACTAATAACTCAACTTCTATGTTTTTATGTAGTGTATGAATAGTTCTACTAAACATGCCTAATATGAAATAATATATAAAACTATAATAAAAAAGTACATTTTATATTATTCAATAAATAACTAGAATACCTATCACCACTTAGTTTCTAGTTCCACCTTAGTAGTTATGATTTCATTAGATAACCCTTTCTCTCTAGGAATTAGAGGATGTTGTCATTAGTTATAATCGATAAACCTTTTTTTATTGCATTTATTTTTATAGTGTCCCTGTTCATTATAGTTGAAACATTAGAAAATAGGCTGAGGGTTGACTAGACCATTCATTTATTCTATCATATTAGTGGTTTTACCTCATAAATATTTGCTAGTAAGACCCCCTTCCTTCTTACACCTAAATCATTCCCTTATACCCTTTATTAAATCTATAATATTCTTCTTCCCACACTTTTGAAAAGTGGAGTATTGGAATTTCTTTCCACCGTGACTTTTCTCCATCATACAACCAATATTAAAATCCATTCTCTACATCTTATCTCTAGACCCGTGAGACTCTTGAGGTTTATTAAACTCTATTTTGACTTTGAGGGAATGTTGGAAAATTTCCTTACAGCTGTAAAAGTCCCAAATTGATAAGTATCTCCAAAGAACCATATTTATATCACCAAAGAATTAGTTAAATTTAATTTCTGGGGTAATGAAAAAACAAAATCATATCATGAAAGTATTTTTAATTTCCATGTATGGATAGATGGATTCATCATCATTTTTCTTGAGTATAGGGAATTACCTCTCTATTTTTGAGTTAGATAGTATGAGGAATGTATTTATTGAAAAATATTTTCTGCCATTATTTCCACTCTATTTCTTTGATATCTTTATCAAGATTTTTATTTTTAATTAATGACCACCATTGATTAGTTTTTACTTCCATACGATAAATAGCTAGCATGAACATATCTTTCTCATAATGTTCAAGGACGGAGAAGATATTTTCAATAGTATTGATCTATTATTCTATGAATAAGGGATTGTAATATCCACTTAATTTTAGAGGCGTTTATCACATAAGGTTCTCAATTGTAACTTGAAATTTCATAAGGGGATGTGGTTTTCCCCTTATTCAAGTTTATATTAAAAACATGAGTTAATTGAAAAGGTATTTTCATGAAGTTACTAATTCTTTCTCTCATTGGGTTGGGAATATCATTTGATAAGTCATCACATTTCCCCTCACATGGGATATTTACTTGGTTCCTCCTATTTCCATCCATTTACTAAAAATAAAGGGAAAATTAGGGATGATAATTTAAACCATTAACCACATAAAAGGAAAACTATGAAAATTAAATAGATAACTCATAATTAATATATACTCCTTAATATACAAATTTATAGGTTTTAATCTAAGTGGTCTATGTTCTATATCTGAAAATAAATATTTGTGATCATTATTATTATATTCATAATGGTTCATAAAAAGTTTTTGAATTTACCAAAGCATATCCCCCGATAGTGTCAAACCAATTGTGAAAAAGGCCTTTTTTCATGAACTAGGTAATGATCAAGTCCATCTTAATGAGCCCTTTTGGTGTTATTACCCTAGGAAAAACTATTCCATAGGCACATCCACTTA
Organism: Viscum album; assembly: GCA_963277665.1. Classification (NCBI taxonomy): domain Eukaryota; kingdom Viridiplantae; phylum Streptophyta; class Magnoliopsida; order Santalales; family Viscaceae; genus Viscum; species Viscum album. The sequence goes on along the minus strand of OY728138.1, from coordinate 47,269,955 downwards.
TAGTATATAGAAAATGATGTATTTTTTTGGAAACCAATTACTCTATAATTTAAAAAAAATAGGGATTCTTTGATATGTTTAGTCTTATACCTAAGGCTCTCAATATGGTTTTCTAATCATAATCCCAAAAATAACTAGACTTTCCTCTAATACCTACTATGAAAACCCACATCTTCAATATAATTTATTTCATGATTTATTAAATTAAGGTACATATAAGACAACCACATATGATCATGATGCCTAGTGTATTTTTTAAATTAGGTACATTACATAATAAATTAAAACATAGGTACAAAATTATTATCTAAAAACTCTGAAACATGTCCTTATATTCTTTGGATCTTTTAAAACTGCATGGGATAACATGGTGACATACATAATAAATGGGTGAGATATAAATCATAGTAAGGGAATAATCAAGCATAAAATGATGAAAGTAATACATGCAATCCAATAGGCATATTAATGATACATAGAATTGGTGATAACCATAAACTTGAATATCAAAGCATGATTTGCATTGATAACATGAAGGCAACAAACTGAAACATAAAATACACACAATTCAAGGATAACTACAAATGCAACACCACATGGTGGAAAGAGTACCATAATGTATTAGGTTGACTCCATAATCCTACACATAATGTCTCATAAGACAAAACATTACCCAATGCATTAGAAGGCTATATAATTTCGATCCCACCCATCATATTCATAACATGTAAATACATAAGTGTGCCACATATATCCAATAAAATAAGAGTGAATTTAATCAATATCAATCCCAAGATTAAGTAGTGTGGGTTAAATAAATGTAATAACCAAATAAATGAAGTATATGTATATCTTGGTGAATACCTTTGAGTAAAAATTGGGATAGGTATTCACTAAACAAATGTTTGGCATGGAAAATTGAAGAATAATTTTAGTAGAATAATGAGGATATATAAATATTTGTAGAAGGGTTAAATGAGAGTAAAATGGGTCTATTTTCATTTTTAAATCATAAGGATAGTAATAGGGATGTTTAAATACATATCCCAACATGAAAAATTATAAATCTAAAGGCATAATATAAAGAAGGTCCTTGAATAAAGAGGAGAAGGAGAGGATCCCTTACCTCGAGAGGATGATTCTAAAAGCATAAGAGGATATTATTAAGAGCTTAAGGCACCTTTAGAGGAATATATATATTAAAAGGTAAATTAATTTAGTGCTAACATGGTTTTAGTGAAGTTTAATGGGAGTTTGGGTGGATTTATATAGAAAAAGTTAGGTTAATTATTTATTAATTAATAAACATAGGTTTTGGACTCTATATAATAAACTTATCCAAACCACAAACCATACCATGGTTTTTTTTCCAATGGTTTATACAAAAAAACTAAAATAATTAAAATAATACCCTTGGTGATGTATAAGTGAGTCATGTTTATAAATAATTTTTTTTAAAACCATAAAATATAATATAGGTTTTGGAGGATTCATTAAGGGTTTATAAAATAAATAAAATAACTTAAAAAACTTATTTTAAGGGGGAAAAATAATTTTCATCCTGGATACACTTTATAGTATTTATTGAATCACTTTTAGGATTTTATGTTGTCATAATACATAATGTATATTTATACCATATTTAAATTTTTCCCAAAAATTCAACTATCTAAGAAAATTATGAAAGAATCACCATTAGATAATATCAATGCGATGATTTAAAAAATAATATTTATTTTATCAAAATAATTCTCTAAATTTTATCATTTACATTTTTAAATCAAGATCCTTGTTTATTGAAAAATACTAGTTTTCTTTGACAATAACAGTTTCTTGACTCCTATAAAAAGTTTATTTTAATTCAGAAAATTATACCATAATTTATATTTAAATTAATATTATTTATAAACAATATTTTAATAAAATAAAATTTATTTAAAAAATCATTGAATTCATAAAAAAAGTGTCTTCATTGAAATTATATATTTCCTAAAAATACAATTTGTTCTTCATCGCATCAAAATATAATTTTTAGCAAAATCATTATTTAATCATTTATATAGTAATAATAAAAATGATAAGTAAAATAATTATTTTATTAAAAATAAAAATATAAAAATTCATTTTGTCTGGGTCTAGATACATAACCCTTTATTACACCAGTGCATGCTCTAAAGGTAAGGTGTGCAATGGTGACTTTATCTTGGGGTGGTTTGACGAATATGGTTTGGGCTATGATCTTGACAAGATTGAAATTCCCCCATAAATAGATTCACTCATGATTTGGTTCTTCAATATCAGCTTGGGCATGGTGAAAAGAAAATACCAGTGATTCCATCTTCTTTAAAAGCTCCGATAAATGGGCTTTATAGAGTATAATACTACTTGTTGAGGCCATCGTTCCTTCCTTATGTGTCAATTTTAATTTATCGCAACCCTTAATATACTAATATTAATGCTCATTTTAAAATGGATATATTGTCAATGATTATAATGATTAACTATTTTTAAATATGATAAACCATATAACGATACAAAATAATCAAATTAGTGCATGCATTTTCTATAACTACATTACTTAATAATGAATATATTCATTAAAAAGGTAATTTCATTTATAAATGTTTGGATAGTTATAGGATCATGCATCAACAACTATTTCCCATATCATAATAGATCATGAATCATCACCTATTTCCTATATTTTATCAGGAATCACCACCTATTTCCCATAATGGATCAAGCACATTAGTTTGTTTCCCATATTTTATCTCATGAGATATACAATTTTACCCAATTAATTAGAGGGATATATAATTTTAGGTGCACCAATAAAATAATTAAAACAATACATATGTTTTCCACATAATCATAAAACATTTAACATAACATTATAATATAACCTATGAAAAAGAAACAAGTTTCATAAACATTTCATAATTTCATCATATCATAACCCATGGAAAATAAACAGGTTTCATAAAAATTTCATCACCATAAAGATAAAACATCTAGAGAAATAATAAGGAAGGAATCATTGGATGGAATCCCCAATAAATCATAAGAAACATCAATGGATTTTATGATATATGAAATATTCCTTTAAAATATCATTGGAATATTTCTTAAGGAAAATACTCTTTTCATTTTGAAATAACTTATTTAAAATCCAAATATTTCCAAAAAAATTTGGGAAAAAAATTATTTGAAAAGAACCATGGAAAATTTTAAATGATTCTTAAAAGCATTTATTGTTCACAATGATATAAACATTTTTCCATGTTGAGAATGTTAAAACAAAATTTCCTTTCATATTTTTGGTAAAAAGTCAACAGTACCTAAATCAGAAAATAAATAGAATATTCATTTTATTTTTTTAAAATTTAGAAATGGATAGAAATGACTTTAAATAATTATAGGATAACCATAAAACATTCTGGAAAACATTTTATAGGAAACATGGAGTTGGAAAAAAAATCCTAACTAGAGAGGAAATAAACTCTCTTTATTAAACACATTTAACCGATCATTGTAAGTAACAAAGACATGAAAATGGTACTATTATTTGAAAATTAAATTAACAACCCAAGGTGAATAAATTTAAAGGTATTTATTAGATATGTATAATATAATTTCCTTAATGGAAATTCAAGCATAAACCATCCTGAATAAAATGGGATTGAGATGTAAATCCCTTACCTCAAGTCTCATCTATCTTTATACACATTCAAGAATCTTATGAAATAAATACATATTTATTATAAATTTACTATATGACCATATTCATAATTATAATACCATATATGATTTACTTATAATATCTTATCACCTATTTGTTAACAATTTTGTATTAAAATCAATGTTTTGGGTGATAACTACATTTTTCATGCATTTTTTGGTTTGGAAGTCCCAATCCTTGTAATTTTATATTAGTTTCATAATATAAATTTTTTTAATCACAATTTAAATAGAATATATATTCATTATAAATGTATTTAGAGTTATCCATAAATGGTAGAGATAGATTTATTACACCATTCATGAAGATGTTATAGTGTATGTACGCATGGCCGCTGTTCTCAATTTCAAAAAAATGGAATGAAATAAATGTTACTAATAATTCAACTGTTTAAATAATAATTATTGTATCATAAATATCTTATATATTCATTAAATGTATCCTTATTTCCATACATGTAAAATGAAAGTGAAAAATGAATCAGATCACTTCATGGAGGTGGTAGTCCACACGTACCCATGAGCGATGTTATCATTTTCCAACACATGGGAAGAAGGTGGATAATGGTTGTTAAATAATCATAAAAACAATTAATTACATTGAAGACACTAAAATAATTATTTTATAATGGATACCATCAATTTATAAGATGTATAAAAAGAAATAAAATTTAAAATGCTTGGTTAAGAGTTATACCTATTAATTGGAAAACCTTATTTGGATTACACATTAAGCCTTGAAATGATAGTATTTTGGAAATATTATAAGATCTAGGATATATTTTCCACACCCTAGTTTTCTATCCCCTTGTTCTGGATTATTTTTTAATCCCGATCTTCCTCTCGAGTTCTGGGTTTGATGTGGCTTAACTATTGAGGGTTTATTTTGTTTAATTTTGATCCCATTTTTATTATCTTGGTTTTATTGGGTGTTTTTATAGAATATGGTGTTTTTTTATTGAAAACTTGAGGCACACAATTTTTCAAATCATGTTCCCTTTATTAGGACCCTGTGTGGCCTGGTGTCATTTTGGATAGTGGGTAATTGCATAGTTGGCACATGGTTTGTTAACCATGCGGGGTAACCATCTGGATTCTCCCACTTGGATAGTAAGGGGTAAAAATTTTCTAAATGGTTTGTAAAAACCATGTAGGAAAACTGCATGAATTGTCTTGGTCATTAAAAATTAGAGAATTCCATTTATGGCCTCTCAAGATTTAACCCTAAACCACCCCAATTATGCCCTATACATGATTTTCATCCATTGGAGCTCCCTAAAAGGTTCCTTGGACCCCTAAGGATCCCTTACTTTTGTGGTTTTGGTGTGTAAACTTCAAAGAATATTCAAGTAAGTGGTTTCTACCTTGATTCTTTCCTCTTTTTAGGGTTTCTCTCCCCCCTTTCTTGATTTCTTGTTTTCTAGTGGGGTGTTGAACCGAGTTAGGGTTTAATATTGTAAATTTGGGGGTGATATTGATGATGGTTATTTAATATTTTTTATATAGGGTCTTGTGGTGGTGTAGTTGTGGTTTCATAGTAATTTCTAGAAGTTTTTGAGTGTGAGGTAGGTGGTTCCATGCCAAAAAAATTTTAAATGATTTCCATAGGCTTGCTTGTTTTATAAATGTGTTCTATGAATTTATGTGTGGTTTAAAATGTGTATCAAAAGCATTTTGATATATATATATGATGGAAATTAATTTTATATAGGAAAATGGTTATGTTTTGAGTGTGATTTATTGTGTTTCTTCATGGAAATGTTTCATGGTTTGTTTGAAATTTGAAAAATGTGTTTCTAAGGGAATTTGAGGTTCAAATTTATTTGAAAGTAAGTTTTTTAAAAAAATGTATTTTTATAGCATGTTGTATTATTTTTCTTCCACCTTTAGTATGCAATATTAATTTTTTAAATGACAGAATCATGTTTTAAAGTGAATTGAGTTTATGTGTGGATTTTAAAGGGGGTGGCCCATGGAAATTACTGAATGGATTATGTTTTTACTTGAAATGTTTCCAAATGGGTTTCATGAAACGTGTAAGTGGTTTGAAAATTTATTTTCAAATGGTTTTGGTTTTTGTGAAATGGAAAGAAATTTTTTCATGGAAAATGGTGGCTTCCATGTGATGATGGTGAAAATAGTGATCTTCCAGTGTTTTTTATAATGCTTGGAATGTGTATGTGAAAGTGATGTTTTATGTGACATGTGGAATGGAAAGTGAGAAAAAACGGAATCCTAGGTGACTAGGTGGTCGGACTAGGACTAGTATGCTAGTTGGATAGGTGGGGGTGGGAACTAGTTCTTTTTTTCACGATTTATGATACAACACTAACTAAACAATGATGATTGGAAACCACTAGATTTTTGGATAGATTCCTATCTAGTGGATATTTCACAAGGATGATGATTCATGTGGTTTCTATACCAAATTTCACCGCGTTATGAGGTAACTATTGTTCCACTATAGCTAGTGCCTATATGTATTTCCTATGACATAGTGCTCTCTTGGAATATTGTACTTAATATCGACATATGTTGTGCTTTTTGTTTCATTTTAGAAGAAAATATTGTTCTTATATTAAAAGGCTCTTCCTTTGAAATGTTTTCCTTTAAAATTATTTCTATAAAAATGTTTCTAGCCCTTATAAAACTTGCATGTTAATTCATATTATAATGTTTTTGGCATGAAATCTTCTCTTTTTGGTGGAATCTTACTAGGATTTGGCTCACACCCTACATACACCTTTGGGTGTATGTATACTTTTCTATGTATGACCCAGGTAAAGGAAATATGCTTCATGGTTAGGAAGATGGATCTAGTTTCTAGTGTTCCACTTATTTCAGGTGTTGGTGGTGGTGGATTGTGGGTGATGCTGCTCGTGTTGCAAAGATATTTTTGGGATGTTTTGTGGTTTCCCATTTTATTATAGTACTTTTATGTTTTGTTTAAAGTTGTAAACCTTGAATATGAAAATTGTTATACCTCATTTGGATATGATTATTTAGTTATGTTTTGTTTATTTTTTTTGGTTTTTTTTATGATTATGTAAATGGGTGAAATCATTCCCAAATAAATTTTGATACCCAGACACTAGTTTCCAGCCTTTGGGGATATGGAATGCCCTTAGGGCCATGCCATAGACCAGGTTGGGTGTTGGGTTGGTTGACACTCTGTCTTGGTTCATGACAGTGGTAAAGAAATATATGATGGTTTTAGGGTTGCTTTTTTAGAGATATAAGACTAAAACATTGTGAATAATAAAGGGGAGGATGTACCCTTTTATAAGTGAGGGGAGGGGAAATCTTGAAGTTATAAAAAGTATTAAATTAATATAAATTAATTTTCAAGAAAAATGGCTCTAAATTGATATAATTAGAAGAAAATATGAGGGAGAGTTTGAATTCTCTCATAAAATTAATTTTTAACATTTTTGGGTTATGTTTTTACCCTTATCTCTTAGTTTTAACCCCTGTTAACCCTTTTTACAGTTACTAAAATATCAAAGTTTTCTACTCTTTAAGGGTTAAGAATGTTACCATAAAAAGAAAAGTGACTCATAAATAGACCATGATAAATATTTTAAACCATATCCCACTAAATTTTCCATATATATTATTTTTATGAATTTTTAAATCATTTAATAAATTATTATTTATTATATAATATCATTAATGCATTTTTTGGAAATATGCATTTAATTCGACTTTGAAAATAAAATTAAAGAAATTTAATTCAAATATAAACCTTGAAAACATCCCTAATATTTTATATTTTTATATCAAAATTTTGGAACACTAAAAATCATCCAAATTGAATTAATTTTATTGTTTCTAAAATCATTTATTTTATTTTTACATTAATTGAATAAATATTATGCTGGAATTGAGTAAGAAATTATGGTAATTATTCAATCGCTAAAAATTAAAAATAAATTACTATAAAAAAATTCATATTTCAAATAAATACTTAGAACTGAATTTATCTTCTTTCTATCCTTATGAGAAATTTTAGAGATATTTAAGTCAAAAGAGTGGCATTTTGTATTTAATATTTTCTTAAATTAATTTATATATCATAATCAATGAAACATGGAACCAAGTGGCCATAGTTTTGACACTTGGATTGAAATAGAAAAAACAAACTCCAAAAATAGGATAAAGTCTACTGTTTTAAGGAATTTTAAGCCTTATCACATTAGTTTTAACCAAAATTAACCCATTTTACCTTTACGATGGTAATAAAAATTTTCTTTGGTTACTATTCATGTTGAAAAAAATAAAATGGTATTATTTAACAATTTTAGAAACACTAATTCCAAATATAGAATATTTTTTTGAAGAATAAATTTCAATAGGTTTTAAAAATTAATTTAAGATAAAAATATAAAATGCAACGAAAAATAGTTTTTTTAAAAAACTACCGTTTTAAGTATAAAAATGTTTTTATCTAAAATTATACTATAAAATTGATTATAATAAACTTTATTGGATTATTAATAATATAGGAGAACTAATTTTACTTTTAAACCATTCTAAAACAAAATGGAAGTTTCGAATTAGTTGAAACAAAAATACAGCTTTCAATAAAAATTAGTATTTTTCACGATTTACTATAAAATCAACCTATTTAGAATAAATAACAAAAATTTCACCCAAAAATAATTTTCATAAGTTAATTTCATAAATTATATTTTTATATCAAATAAAATTTAAAAAATTTCTAGAAATTAATTATAATTTTCACTTACAAGTAATAATAAAGACCATTTTTGAGGGAAAAATATTTTCGAATAATATAAAAACTTTACTAATAATTGAGTTCCTATTTCTCAAGAATTAATTATTAAAATTTTTTATTATAAAATATATATATATATATATATATTCATAATGTGTTTAATACTATTCATACCCTCACATTCAATGGTTTGGTGATAATTTTCTCATTAAATAATAATATTTCAATAGTATAATGTGGTTTGTTTAAAATACATGTTGCATGTAAAGTAAAATATCAAAGAAATAAAATTTATATACAGGTAAATATATCATAAAATGTTAAGGTTTTACATTTCAAAACAATAAAAGGTCTTAAAAAGGTCTAAATTTCAATTTGATTTTGTAAAATTTGATCCATGGTAGATTGCAACCTTTTTACCCTTTAACCAAGGTTAAATATTTTCTATTGTAATTATCCTTTTTACTAAAAATCTAGCTGAACTATATTGTAAAATTTTGATGCGTTGATTAAGAATTTTTATCCCATTTAATATAATTCAGTTTCTAAATATGACAAAATTTACTTTTAAATTAAAACATATGATGTATAGATAAAACTATTTTTTATTGAAAAATGAATTTTTAAATATTAACGTTCTTATTCTCATTTACTATAAATAAATAATTAAATTAGTGTTAATATATTTTTTTATATATTTATACATAATATTAGATTCATAAAAAAGTAGTTAATTTATTCAGATAAAAATTACATAATGTTTATAAAAACAATTCTTTAAAAAACAAACTTTTTACCATGGCGACTAATATTTAGTTTAGTAAATTTATTTGTGTGTTAAAAATGAAAATGAATTTTAAAAAAAAATTGGATTTGTTGATTGAAAATATAATAACCATTTTATTAGATTCAATTTTATAGTTAACAAAAATTAATTTTAAAATAAGCCCGTATAACACATACTTTTTTTTTGGGAAAACATATTTTTAAGCATAAAATGAATTTATTATTATTAATTTTCTATTAATAACTATTTTATGAATGATATATTATTTTATTTTATATAATATCAATACATTTCCTTAAAACTATTATTAGAATAGATTAATGAAAAATACACAATGCTTTAAAAATGGTTCTTTAAAAAATATCACTTTTATAATAGATAATATTCGACAAATAATATAAAAATTATTTATTTATATTCTAAAAATTATATTCTATCAATCCATTGATATTAAAATATTTCTTTTAATCTTATAAATACATCATGTTATACTTTAATATTAATAATATATAACATGTAACAATATTTGTACAAATAAATATTTTAATTAAATATTATATTTTTTAATTCTTTATTATTTTTTACATTATATTATTTTAATTTTTTTTCTAAAAAAAATTCAGTATACCAGTCTGATAAATGTATATCCAATGAATATTTCAAATGAACATATTTCAAATGACCATATTTTCAATGACCATATTTTCCTTTATAATGACTATATTACCTCTATTACTATTTATAAATTCATTCTATTTACCTCATAAATCATACTTCTCGATACCTTAATTTTCAATTCATATTTCACAACCTGATTTATGCTTTTTTTTCTTTCTCATTATAGATTTAGTTTTTACCAATGGTGATACTTGAGGGTGAAGATCATCTATCAGATTTTCTAGACAGAAAGATATTATTCTTTTCTATTTATTATCCCATTTTAATCTATACACTCTTAATAGATGTAATCATCTAGGTAATTTATTTCCTATTTTCATGTAATGTTATTTTAATCTTATATTATGGTTGAATAATGTTTTTTTAGTTTTAATACTATCTTATATAAGTTATTTTATACCCAAGATTAATTCTATATAAATAATAGATAAAAAATTTAAGAATTAAAAACATGTAGTTTAATGAATGAAAATATTTCCTAAAACCTATGTTATTACACATATTCAAATAAATTCCCATTAATAAAAGGGGTTTTGACATTTATTTGATATATATCATAATCATAATGAGCTGTTATAGTAATTAATATCTAAATATAATTTACTATTTCTACTAGAGAAAAAAAATCTTCATAGTTAATACCATAAATTTGTTTATAACATTTAGCCACCAGATGATCCTAATTAGTTGACACTCTACCTTCCATGTTGGTTTTCTTATGTAAAACCTACACACACCCTATGTGTGTCCCTGATTTAAGTGTATCTACTAAGTTCCTATCTTGACTAGTATACATGGAGTCCATATTAGATTTTATAGCCCCTAACCATTTCTTATAATCATAACTCTCAATGGAATCTCAGCAAGTAGTAGGTTAAATATCTATAAACAATACCTCATTATTATTTTTCATAATAAATCCATATCTCTATAGTTCCCAATGAATCCTACCATACCTTTAAAGTGATTATATAACATGATTCAGTTCATATTCCACAACTCTTTGTGGAACCAGATATATTTCCATATCAAGAAACCTTTATGTTTTTAGTCTTAATTGTCCCCAAATTCAACTTTACTTCCCCTAAAAATACGATTTATATATTCCTTCCCAAGGAGTGTATCAAATTAATCCATAAAAAATTTGTACCCAGTAGGATTATTTAAATAATATCCCTTTATTCCCTTTAGATAATAAAAAATAATCATTTATCTTATTTAGTTTCATGTTTTTCATAAGCTAAACATCATACATATGCCTAAAAACAAAAAAAATCATTAAATACAATGTGGTATATTTACTAGTTTATATATCATATAAAATATTTATGATTTCTTTAGATGGAATAAATTTTTTTAAGAATGTAACAGTTTCCAGAGCGTATCCCCCAAAATATATTCACACCCCTGATCCAATAAAATGAATCTTAATAATTTTACCTTGTAGATTATGTAGTTCAATTTTTAACTCCTTAAACATTTCAAAGGTTTAAAAATTACATCTCATACGGAAAACATAACTAAACTAAATTAATTCATTAGTAAAGGTTACAAATCAATAATACTCATCACTTTCTTGAGTATTCATTGGTCCACATACATCACTATGTACAAGATATAATAGTCCACTAGCCCTATCAATTTTTATACTAAAAAGTTATTTTATCATTTTGTATAATAAATAATATTCATAATTATCTAATGATTTATAATTTAATGAGTTTAGAAATACTTATCTATATAGTCTTTGGGTTCATTTCTCATTCACATTCCCAATATGATAATACCAAAGGCAAGTGGTGTTAGAATAATTTTTAACCTTATTCTGAATGTTATAGATTAGATTTTCCATGTCTAAAGTGTATACACCATTAACTATATTAACAGTTCCACAAAAAATTTCATTCATAAATGTATAACACCTCTTGCTCTTAATAATGAATGAAAACTTCTTATTATCTAAAAAAGATAAAAAATCCAACTTTCTATTTATGGAAGGAACAAAATAGAATGTTTACAATTCTAGAACCAATCCACTTTATAGACTTAGATCACAAGTTCTGACCTCTAATAAATAAACCCTTTCCCCATTACCAATATATAGATATAATTCACTATTTATCAATTATTCTATATTTTTAGTCTATTTTTATCATCACAAATGTTTTATTTACACCAGATATCTAATACCCATAATCTAGAATTAAAGAAAATGATTTCTGTCACATTCACTTCCACATGCTCAGAATGATTCTCCATGATAAAAATTATGAACCTTAGATATAAATAAATAATTTTATTATAGGTAATACCTATAGGAAACCTCATAGTGATAATCATGATGTATTCCACAATCTAAAATAAAGATATATCTATGGTTAAGTATCATGTTTTATATTTTTCCATAAATGAATTCAAATAAAAGTTCTCCCACTAAAATAATGACCCAATACATCATTACATTTAGTGGTACAATATCCATATTTTACTAAGTAATTATCCCACTTTGGTGTTCCTATCATGACATAGCTATTTAGGTTTTCCATCATTCACATCAAATCACATATGACTCTTGGATAGTTTAGTAGATAACTCTTTTCCCAAATCCATTATATGGATAAAAATTAACTCTATTCCTATGGTATCTTATTTCATAGGGTTTCCTAGCTAAGTGTAACCCTAATCTCATATTAAGATTTAGTTATCTAACTCCTAGGTTTATCCATTTACACCATTATTTGTTAGAACCTACACATTTGAATGATTGAGGTCATGCAATGTATTTTCTTTTGAAGGAATCTCAAACAAAGTATTCGAGGGGTTTTATTGTTCTCTCAAATTTAATATGATTAAAATTCATATTAAATCGATAATAATTACATCTCATGAAATCTTTATTGTATTATATTTTATTCTGTATGCATGATTCTAATAATTTAGTTTTAGAATCCTTATTCCACCCTCCAAATTAATATTTCCAAACCATATTAATGTGAAAATATTCACACAATTCAAAGTTTGTGTTACTAACCCAAAATAGAATAAAATTATATTTACACATATCCAAACCCACTCCATGCATAAGGTGTATGAAAATATTACATATAAAGACTTAGAATTATTTGAAACCAAAAATCCCCAAAAAATTAATCATGGAGAGATAGGAAGCCAACCCAAACTTTTATATTCAATGAATAAGCCTCCAGGTCATTGAAAAGTTTAACCCAAAGTACATCTACCCATGTTTCTTTACTCAGGAGAGATCAAATTTTCATCATTAATCGAACACTTAATATGTAAAAAATATACTTAGCCTTTAAATTCAAGATCATAACATCATAATAAACTAAAGTCAAGGTAAATGAAAACAAAATCTTATGTTATCATATCTAACATGTAATGCATAACATAAATTTTTTTTAAGAATCAATTTATCAAAAAATTGAAGAATGCATAATATTCACATCATTTAAACATTATATATATATAAATATTTAAATAATAATAAATGAAAAAATATTTTATTTATTTTCCAAACATGATATATTAATATAAACATTTTGTATTCCATTATACATAAAAATTCCATTTATAATGCCTAAAATAGATCTTTTATGGAAAATTAATAAACTATAATAATTTGTGTATAAAATATTACTTTATGACATTTTTTACCAACATTATATTTTATGATAGATAATATCTATTAAAAACTATGATTTAATCAATGATTTCATTTATCACTATCACGGGTGGCCTATCATTTTTAAGTGTATCACCTATATTGTCTTTATCACACAACCCTCTATTTTTTGAAACCTAGATTATCAGTCATTTCTTATGATATACTATATCATAAACAAAAACTTAGCTATATAACAGATAACACTTAGCTATGTCATATCACACCTTACAGTGTGACATTTTACACATTATGAGATACATGTCATTTAAAAAAAAATACAAACTTATTGATTTTGTGAAGAATGTGTCTTTTTTACCACTGATGGGTTTTGATACAATATCTCATGCACATAATCAGTTGAATAAACTAACTAATTAGTTGAATCTACCATCATTGAATCAAAATATAAATGAAGAACATAAATATAAATATTAATACCTCAATTATATTGCGCATCATCATGATGGATTATACTAGAATAAGATCACTAAATAATAGAAATCAGGCTCTTGCCTCCACAGGTAGTACAACAATCACTAGAATCCACGTATGCTATATGAGAACCACTTATACTCAAATGGTATCCTAACTCATCATAAAAAATAATAAAATAGAGGATAAGGGATTCATATTGGATTAAAAAATCAGCACAACCACCAATGAGAAGGATCATATCCTTTATAGATACCCTCTTTATAAAAATAAGGAGATCAGGCATTGAATACCAACATTTGATAGCTTCTATACATTACTAGTAAGATATATCCATTTAGAGTTTATGATTTTTTAATGTTTTAATGATCAAAATATATTTTTAAATCCATAAATGAATCATCTCAATGATTTTTAATCAATGATAAACCAATTATAAAGACGTTGTATTTCATATACACCTGATATCATATATTGTAAGCCAAACCAAATGTCATTTTATATGACATAACATCCCTACATTTAATGATATAAACATGTCATTTTTATGATATAAATCATATAAATATCACGGGTTATGATATGAGTGAATCATATAATATTATTCATCCCATTTTAGTGAATACTTATCATAAATAATATCAACACCATATAAATCTTATATATATATATGAATATATAAATATTCATAAATAAATAAATAAATATTTTTTAACTTCTAAAAATGATATATTAATATAAATATTTTATATTCTATTTTGATATAAAAATATTCCATTTATAATGACTAAATATTATATTTTATAAACACTTTTTTCATTATAAGTATTTTTACATAAAATAATAATTTTTTCATATTTTTTACCTATATTTTATTTTGTGATAAATAATTTCTATTATAAGCTATGATAAAGTAATGATATACAATAGGAACTACCATTGATTGATGATTATTCTTTATGACATGCACTATCATATAACATGATTTAATATTTAAACCCAATCATAATCATTGATTTCACCCATATATTTGTTACGTTATGACTTCTTGTTTTAAGAAACTTGAATTATCAGGCATAGCCTATAATAATGGTTATTATTTCTTACCATGTAGTGTAAAATTATAGGATTTGATGAATTTTACATTATGATTCATCCAAATATACCCTATAACTATTCAAAATACTGAGTCATTCCTCACAATATATGATATCATAAATAATGGCATAATGATTCAACGATTAACACATATCCATGTCATATCGTACCTTATGATATCATATTTTACACCTTATGATACACATGTTATTTATTTATAAAATTAGTATGATTTTTTTTAATTAAATGATGAAGGTGTATTTGTTACCACATATGGGTTTTATTAGAACATCAAATGCTCAAAAAAGTTGAATAACCCATTAAAATTCTAGATTTATTATCACGAATCAACTAAAGACCACCCATAAACCAGGTGTGAGGGTCACCCCATAATGAAATGAAGGGAATTCACATTCCCCAAGGGTTATAAAAAGTTCCTAGGAATCCAAGAAATGCCACTTGGGAATGGTTTTCCCAAGAAATAAAAAATCATCATATAACTTGAATAATAAAGAAACCAAAAGTACGCATATCATTAGAACATGAATAAAGTTACCAACAGGGTAAGTTTACTAATATAAATAGAAGAAATAAAATCTTTGGAAGGTTTTCTACTAGGAAAATACAATATACATACAATCAATAAAAAAATACCCAAAAAGGGAAAAATTTACCACCACACATCTTTGTGTGACATGGGGCATCAACCCAAAACTATACCACCACTAAAACCCAAAAAAATTACTGAGGGATCTCACCACCACCTAGTGGTATCTTATTTCTCCCTACACCATAAAAAACAAGATCTACATACACCCAAAGGTATATGCAGGGTGTGAGAAAATTTTTCAGTATGACCCCCTAGAGTTCCATATCCAAACTATTTTATAATAATATAAATATTATATTTTGAACATAATAAATATATTAACCATGTACTATTTTAGTGAAAAAAGTAACAAGTTATATGATATTAAAGGAGATAAAGAAAACAAGTTAAACTTTAATGGAAAATTAAAAATTTCTCATAGGATGTCACCTGATGGTTACCAAGGTTAGTGTTACCTAGGTATTACTTCTCTAGAGACTAGTAAAAAAGAATAGTATCATATCATTGAACAATAGAAGGAATAACATACTTCACTAGCCATGACACTATAAGAGATCTCATCCCACCTAGGTTCTTCAACATAGTTTTTGAGTTTCACATGAGTTTTATTTCAAATACACTAATATGTCACCATGCCTTTTCATCAACCATTCACAATAAAAACCTCTTTTAAAAAATAAAACAAACACATTTCTTATGTATAAACTCAAGAGATACAACCATCATGAAATATCTATAAAATATTTTACCAAACATCATATAATTCCATAATAATTTATTAAAAATTCATTTTAGGAATGGAACGAATATTAATAATAACTAATAAAGGAATTCATATAGAACCACCTAACAAAATTAAACCAAACCTGAAGAAACCAATCACCTTTGATGGGAAAACACCTATAACACAAAAAAAAATCCCAGAGAAGGTAGAAAAACTCATAAACACCAAAACCCTTATCTTAAAAATTATCTACCAATATCCCTTGTCTACCAAGGAATTTTAGAAAAAGTGAAAACCATGAAATATGAGAGGATTTAACTAAAATAGAATAAAGTAGATGATTTTAGGGGTTTACATTAAAGATTTGGGATGATCTTAACCTGGAATCAATTTTAAAGGATAGGTAGAGAGCCTTGGGTGAAAGAGAGGTTCTAGAAGACAAGTAGGGTGAGTTAGAGAGAAAATAGGGTTAAAAAAAAGTAAGGATAAAAAGGTAAATTTACCATTTTTAATTCCTAGGTAGTCCCCATAGTTCTCCCATATGATTTCCCAAATTGTGAGCACACTATGCATGCCTTTATGATGTGGCCTGGGTAGTTGTATAGGTGGACCTCATGGTTAGGAAACCATGTTCCTACTATTAAAAATACTTATGTTAACTTCTTATATGTGTTCCATGGTTTTCCACACAGTTTGTACTAACTATGTGAAAACTTTTATTTTACCTAAATTTCACCATTTTCAAGAAAAATACCTGGAAATGAAGTCTAGAATTATAAAGGAATAAAATAACACATAAAACACCAAAGCAAAAAAAATGAGGATTTAGGTGTGATGATTCTCCCACTATCTCACTTTCCAACCCAATAAATTCAACCCAAGGCCTGATGTTGAAACAAAAAATTCCATTGCTCCCTCATATATTCTTCTCACTTCAAATTTTCATGTGAATTTGACTCATGTTTCCCCAACACATGAACTAATAATATGGATTTCCCATGAATAACCTTATCTTAGGAGTCAAAAATTTGAATGGTCCACTAAATAATAGAGACATCTGACACTAAGTAAAGATCTTCCTAATTAACATTATGGGATCGTCCAAGTTAATATTTCTTCAATTGAGAAACATGAAAAGCATTGTGGATTATCATTAACCAAGGAAAAAAATACAACTTTTATACCACCCATTCCACCTAATCGATGATCTCAAAAGGAAAAAATATATCTAGGGGTGATCTTTACTTCCCACCCTTAGATTTCCCAAATGGGGAGATACTCTCTAAAACACTCGGTCTCTCACCAAAAATTCCAAAGGGTGATGACGATGATCGATATGATACTTTGGTTACTCTGGGCTATCACTAGGCACTACTAAAACATTTGGATCTTGTTGGTTATCTCTTTTACTATGCTATGTCCCACTATATAGGTCTCACCCACCTCTATCAAACATAAAGTAGATTGCCATATTCACCCAAAGAGAGCCTTGAATGGGGAAATCCCAATTTAAGGCTAGTAGATGTTGTTGTAGGAAAACTCAATGAGACCTAGATTAGAGTCCAAAACCCACCAAAGTCAATGATATATGCTCAAATAATATTTTATAATATATAATTATCCTAATTTTTATTCCCATATATTTGGGGGTGGTAAGCTAAAATTAACTTCACTTGGGTACCCAATTACTTTTGGAGATCCTTCTAAAATATAGAATTAAATAATGGGTACCAATATAATATAATGGAGGAGGGAACACCATGGAGCCTCATGATCTCCTATACATAAAATTTTATAAGGTAATCCACCCTTTTCAATTCCTAAACTAGTATAAAGTGGTATTATTTCATCAACCGGTCGATCATGACTCAAATAGAAATCCATACTTGAGGGTACAAGGAAATTTGATAACATAATCCATGTAAACCTCATCCAAATTCCTAGTCTAAATGGGAAATAAATGAATTATTCTTAATAAGAATTGGTTTTTAGCCTTTTCTTGTTGACAAGTATAGCACTGAGATACTAAATAAACTATATCTCTTCTCATTCTTGGATACCAGAAATGATGCTTATATTATAGTACATATTGTTTGATCTGGGGTAGATAACCCACTAGGAACAATTACTGTCCTACATAAAAACCTTTCAAACTGAAGAGGGTATGAAAATACACCCTTTTAAGAAAAGGGGTTCTCTATGAGAAAGTGACCAGTCCCCAGATTTTCCCCCACTATATAAGGTTTCCCTAAAGCAATGACATTTTCTATCTTCTATATGTACATGGTAATAATTCATGATAAGGGATTAAGTCAACTAGATTCTATCCAAAAATAAGAAATTACCTCCTTCTATTACCTCCAAATGTATCACTTCTATAAGGATCATGACGTTTCAATCCTCGTTGTATTACCTAAAATTTTGAGATGGAATTTTTTTTGATCAAATCATTAGAAAAAACATTACATTTACCTAACATATATCAAATATCAAAGTATAAAGTATGATGATATTATACACAGTGCCTCTACCTGAGGCTTAGCTCCTTATGTGAGAAAATATATCCTAGAATGTTTTTGGTAAACACAGAAAATTTCTCAACCAATAAGTAATAATGTCAACATTTTAACACATTCATGATTGTGGCCAACTCTAGGTCATGAGTGGGATAGTTCCTCTCATGTTTCTGAGAGCCATAAGCCATAATTTGTTTTCCCTACATTAAGACATATCCCAAACCCACACCCAAAGCACCACAAAAAACCCAGTATCCCTAACTAGCTTTAGGAATTATCGATATTGGTGTTGAAGTTAGATAGTACATCAATTCGTCAAATTAATCTTGGCATTTATGAGTCTAGGAAAATATTTCACCCTTATAGGTGAGATCCATCAAGGGAGAAGTGATATTGGAAAAGTTTCTAATAAATTTAAATAGTAACGTATTAATCCTAGGAAGATATTAATATTAAAAACATTATTTGGATCCTCACAATATATAATGGCTTTCACCTTTTATAGATGAACCAAAATGCCTTTTGTAGATACTAAATTCCTTAAGAATTTCACTCCCTCAATCCATAAGTTAAATTTAGATAATTTGGAATAAATCTGGTGGTCCAAGAGAATTCCCAAAACAACTCTCACATACCTCCCATACTCTTATTTAGACATGGTATAAACTAGGATGTAATATATGAACACTACTACAAACTAGTCAAGATACTGGTAGAACACCCGATTTATATAATCAGTAAAGACCATCAGGGTTTTGGTCAGACCAACTAGTATCAGAAGATAGTCACATTGTCTATACCTACTTTATAAGTTTAGTTTAGGATTGTAAACTTCTCTTACACTGAGTAGGTGGTACCCCAACTGAAGGTTTATTTTAGAAAACCATTTTCTCCCTTTAAGTATTTAATAATACCTTCAATACAAGGTATGGGTAATTTATTTTTGATCATAACATTATTTAGACTTTTGTAATCAACACATTTTCAGTGTGTCCCATCATCCTTTTTGTCAAATAGTACTAAGGATTCCCAAGGAGACACACCTGGGCATATAAACCCCTTATATTTTAGATAATCCAAGTGAATTTTCATCTCTCTTAATGTTTCTAGAGCCATATGGTAATATGGAAGGGAAATATTCAGCTTTCTTGGAACCAGGTCAAAATAGAAATCAACATCATGCTCTGGTGAAAACTCTAAAAATTAATCTAGAAACACTTTTGGGAAATCAACATCTAAGGGAGGTAACACAATCACATTATTCCCCTCATTAATTCCCCATTATAAGGAATAAAATTGGAACAATATTCTACTCACTTCAAGAAGTGGAGGTCCTATTTAGATGGATCAAGGATCCAATTCTCTTTAGAAGCTAAAATTCCTCTTGGAAGGGGTGTAAAAGATACCATTATATAATAGAATTTTATATGAGCCTTAGAATCCATCAATCAATACATCTCCAAAATAATATCAAAAGGGATCCATTTATAATATAAGTAAACACCATGATATCTCAATCTTAGAGTGAGTTATGATGTTGGAGGGACACCACAAACCACACTCATTTTTCATTCCTAGAGGAGTTAAGGTTTCCATAAAATAATGTATAAATTATACTGGGAGGTTTATTATATCAATATTTCAAGTAGAAACAAATGTGTGAGAGGACTTAGTATTTAATAAACCCAATAATATATATTATGTTGTAAGAACCTATTGGACCCTTTGTGAGATAGTTGTTTTAATAATCACAAATCATGTCAATTTAAAAATCATGATAATTCACCAATTATGTTATAAATAATGTTAATCATATCGATGAATATTTATAAATGAATAAATTATGTCAGATGGTATAATACATTTCAATAAGTCAACAAATTATTGATATTTTTGTTTCAATATATTTATAAGTATATATTTACATGCAATTATGAATTTCACTTAATCTAGTACTGTTCCGTATAAGACATACACTTTTTAACTTTTTCAAAGACTCTGACACTGAATGGTTCAAAGGAGTCACCAATGGATTACTCACTGATGAGGAGTCACCAATCAATGAAGACACCAATGCAGGACTCACTGATAGAAAAAACAACACACCGATGGACGAGTCACCGATGACCAGTCACACAAATAGTTCAAGTGACTCACCGATGGGGACTCACTAATAAAATAAGACATTGATGCAAGAATCACTGATAGAACAAACAAAACACCGATGGTTGAGTCACCGATAGACGACACACCGATAGTTCAAAAATGGGTCACCGATGATGACTCACCGATGCCCAGACAGACCAATAGTACAAATGACTCACCGATGCCTAGAGTCACCTATACCGATGGGAAGGACTCACCAATACAGAGAGTCACTGATACTGATAGACTGATTCTAATGACTCACTGATACTTATGACTCACTGATAGTCATAAAAACTGTTTTTATTTTATTAATTCAACATTATATCTAATGGTCATATATAGAAAAATTAATGCTCCTGACATTAATTAATGTTGTTTATAGGATATTCAAAGGATAATACGTGGTACATGCATGTGGGAAGATCAATATTCCTGTTGGAACTTAAAGGATAAAAGGATAGAAAGCTGGATCATTTAGAAAGTGATAGAATAACAGTAATAAAAGAAAATGTGTAAAAGAGAAGAACTCTTGAAACTCTCAAGCATACTTAAAAAACCAAGAACTAAAAAAGAAGAACATACAGGGAGATCAAGAAATAGAGATAAAACTACTGAGTCGAACTAAATATATTTCGAACAAGAATTTGAACATCTCATACTCTTGAAAGCCAGAACACAGAGGCTTCAACACTCTATTTTGGGGTCAACTTTTAGAAGAGGAATCGAACTTCAATTCCACTACACCAAATGAGTACAGAGATGCACTGTATAACACACATAGCCTTATAAACCTAAATATATATCTTTAGCTCTATTTTTTCATTTATTTACATTTCTGAGCAATGTGTGTATCTGTTTGTTACACACACACACACACACACACACTGACTCCTGTTCATAACTGGACGATACTTGTTATCCTCAATATCAGACTTTATTTATCCTTCTATATCCCATGTAGAACTGTGGAAGAGGTTATGTGTGACCTTTTGGTTATTTCTCCCATAAAGAACTATGTTAGAGGTCAAGGGTGACCTGGATAGCCATGTATGCTATTGTGAAACCCGATCCAAGGTGTGGATCAAACTTTTTTATTAACTTAAACTTCTTGGTTGCAGGTGATCACAAATTGGAGAGGACAAAGTCTCATATTGATACTAAACCTATTATTTTAAATTCCATTGTTACTATTGATATTTTCATTTACTATGTTTTATAACAAATTTCATTCAAACAAAGTCAAAATATGATAGTTAGTTTATCAAGTGTTTATAATAGTTTTGAACTAGTAGGTTAGTTTCAAAAGTTATATTGATCTCTAGGTTAGTATATCTGAGAACTAATAAATCTCTTGAGAAATTAATTGAACATTCAGGTCTCTTAAAAATTCACTACAAACTAACATGGATTATATTTTTAATTTGGGGAAGTTTTCAAAGAACAAATCTTTAATAGAAATTATTATTAGGACTCAATTCACCCCTCTTGATTTTCCTTCCGGGACAATAGAACCATACCTCTCATTATGGATGAACCTAAATCAGACTTAGTGATATCCCTATCCACTATATAAAGCTACCAACTCTCTGCCCAAGTTTGAGTCTAACCACTAGTATGATATTTTTTCCTTAGCTAAATCTACCTATAATAAGTGATAGGTCAGAATAATACAAAGACACAAGAGGGGGTTAATCATTTCCTTTTAAAAATATTTGACAAAATCACACTTAATAGCTCTTTATTATTTTTATTTATCTGCATCATTGTTTTCTTTATATAAATTATGAAGAATAATAATAGATAATAAGAAAGAAATAAATTTTTATAATGTTTTGGGGAACAAATATCCCCTTGTCCACTCCACCAATACTCTATGAGTGAGTTTGATGATTTTCACTAAACACATCCTCTTATTCTAAGACCTCTAAAACCTAGTGTAGTTAGTTTAAACCATATAAAAAGTCAAGGTCTTTTATAGGGAACATTGATAACCACAACTTAATTGTATAAGCTGAAACTCTACCCTGACTAAGTATGAGAATTCGACCCTTTAGGAAAACAAGATGAGATAATAATTCTTAAAATATCTTTGGTATATAGTTGCAACATCAACAGATAGAATATGGATCTTATTATTAAGAGAATAAAATTTTTAGGAAAGAACAACTTCAAAGTGATCCTAGTTATAAATTATCTTCAAAGGAATATAGAAACAGGAGAATAAGATTTTAAGTATAGTAGACAAATCAATCAATATATGATAACCATGTATGTCTATAAAGTGAATCTCTAGTAGTCACTTCAATAAATTGAAGAAAATGATTGATAATGGATACATCAACAACAAAATGATGATAAAACAAAAAATTATCAAAAAATTTATGTTTCAAAAATATATCTATTAAGAGAACTAGAAACAAAATCCTTTTAGGAGATCAAACTCTTGGTATTTAACAAGAATATTGATTTACTTTAGGTAAAAAAGATCCATAAAATCTTCCTGATAAAAGACAATCATTTGAATTTAAACACCCAAGGAAAATCAAAACTTCCCTTAGAAATAGAAATGATTTAATCTATTGAACAAGGGTCTTTGAATCAGTCATAAAATATCTTTAAATGAGAAAAATAATCCAATACAACCATTAAAAAAATCATTGAAATAATCCATAATTCAAATCTCATAAATGACTAGGTCAAATTTAGGGTTGTACTGTGTAGAGATAATATCCAAAAGTATGGTTGACAATGTATGGTTGATTCAAAGTTGGGTTGATGAACCATATATTAAGTACACAAATTTAGGGAAGATAATAAAATTATTTTTATTAATCCTAACACTTAGAACAAACATAGAGTTCCAAAATTATCGATCATTACAAAAGTATGGTTCTTGATCCTTACATTCACTTCAAACATTGGCTATGAATAGTGATTCCAAACTACTTCAAAATTTATAAAATAATTAAGATAATTAAAATTAATCCTAATTTAAAAATAAATAACTTCTATAAAAAAATTATTATTCCAATAAAAATCATCTTTAAATTCACTTAAATATCTTCCTTAGTAATAAAAATGTGGGTTCTTATGAGCATAAAAATCAATAAGAAATTACTGATATTGTTAGATAAACACATGACCAACTATATCCCCCTTTTTTATGATCACAAAACATATATAAATGTAAACAAAAAAACATAGGTTTTAATTAAATGATTAAAAAACAAAAATTCAATAAAAATTGAGATTGTATTTATCCAGATTTCTCATAAATCAATTTTTTCTTAATTCTTCTGTTAAATTGTAAAAAACTAAAATACATAATAAATTTTAAAACAATATAGTATATAATGGAATATAAATTTTGTGTTTATCCATATTTTTCACATTTTGTGATATAAAAAATAAAGTAGATAAATAGCTTAAAACATGTTTAATGTAATACTAAATTATTAGTGAAGGTTTTATTAAGCCAAATATAAATGCTTTGTGAAAAAATAAAATAGGATTTGACATAAAAGGGGTATAAAAATAGTATAAAATAGAGGAAAAAGAATTTATTTCATTAAAGAGTCTTAATTACATGAAATATTTACCTTAAGGATGAAAAAAGGTTAAGATGATGGATAAGAAGAGGGTGAAGGTTTGGTTCAAATTTGATTTTGTGGTTCATGAATCACAAATAGTTTGGTGAACCACCTTGAGATATTCCATAAACATCTCAAAATTTGGATTCAATTAACTAACCCACTACTTTATAAAAATATTTGACTTTGTCCCATATTCATATCTTCAACCAAACCAACTTTCAAAAATTTATTAATAGGTTTAGCTAAATAAATACTTTCTCAATATGTCTCGCATATTGTTGACAAGATTTTGAATTGCTAGTTTTGAAGAAGATAACCTTGCAACTAGCTCATCTTGATTTTAAAAAAGAGTGTGAAGTGGAATGCTATCATAAGGAAGGCTATAAATTCTATCACTAATGATAGAGATAATTTTTATAAGAGATTAAAATATTATTATAAAATAAAGAGAAGTTTTTTAGTTTGATTTAAAATTCATCCCTTGTATTGAACTATCTCTACAAGATTCAAAGTGACTTCCTAAATAATTCTTCAGAAATCCAAAATAAAACTTGGTAATAGATTTAGTTTGATATTCCTGATCTAATATTCAATTTACTATTTAAACACATCAGAATATCTTTTTTAAATTGAATTTTCCTTTATAGTTTTTAACTAAACCTGGACTAATTCTAACAATATTCCTTGAATAAAGGAACTTCTTAAATCTTCAAAAGATTTTATAGAACTATCCAATTCCCCTTGAAATTAAATATTAACTTCCTTCTACTGAATGAATTTAGCAATTACATCCATGATAAGGGAATCAAGAGAATTAGAAGACTTCTTTTCTGGTCTCCTTAATGGCTCAACTTCTTCAACTAGTGGTAGAGGCTTTACTTATAATATTTCACTAGTTGAAGATAACAAATCTATGAGAACTTTAATATGTTCAGCTACCTCACTTATTGTATTCTCCAAAGACTCTTTAACTAGAGAAGCTTTATAATCTTCAATTAGCTCAGTTGAATCAACTAAGGGAGTGTGAACAATCTCATTATCTTGAGACTATTTTTGAACATGCTCCTCTCCACGAGACACCACCTACTTAATATGATCCACTTACTCATTCACATGATCCACACAGTCATCTAAATGATATTCAACTAATATTTCAATATATTCTTGATAACTATATTCTTATATTCTTTCTTAAAAAGTGGTTTGGTGTACCTCTCCAACCTAAGCATTTTCATCCAGATTTATAGGCCCTGCAAATATTTCTTCAACCATTTGAATGGGTTGATCAACTTTTTCAATAATAGGATGGAAAGCATGTTCACCAAGTTATTATCTTCTTCTATTTTTGAGAAAAAGGTTGGAACCACTATCCCATCAAAATATTCTTAAATTTTTTTAGGACTTAAGGAAATACCCGTCATATTATTGTATTACCCATATCCA
Organism: Viscum album; assembly: GCA_963277665.1. Taxonomy (NCBI): domain Eukaryota; kingdom Viridiplantae; phylum Streptophyta; class Magnoliopsida; order Santalales; family Viscaceae; genus Viscum; species Viscum album. The sequence goes on along the minus strand of OY728138.1, from coordinate 47,243,765 downwards.
CTCTTAACCTTATCCTTAGAGTGACAGAAATATCAGTTATAATTGATTTTATATTTTCAGTCACTTATACATCTCTTTCTGTCCTTGATTTTTAAATATTCTTGACATAAAATTTAATAGAACCAATATATTTTTGAATTTTTTGACCCCCTTGAGAACTATCTCTAGATGGGTCTTCCTACTCAGCTCTAACAAACATTAAATTCCCATTCATTATGCTCTAGAGAAATCCAAAATATTTGAGAATCTTAACTGAGATAATATTTTTGTGGTGATATTTTATTCTTTTCTAGATGTGACTGATCTTATATTTATTATAAAGAAAAAGAGAAACTATCCTTCCATAAAGATATAAGGACATCCTTAAATCCTTCTGATAAGAATGATCCATATATCTCAATATAAATCTATTGAAATTAAACTTGATGTCACTCAAAAACAATAACATCACATAAATATTGGGAAAAATAATCTTGTCTAGCTCTACTATCTTTAGTACTATAGTTGTTTGAACAAAATTAACAAAAATCATTTGATTTGCCTCTAGATCTTTCACAAATTTTTTTTATAACATTGGAATACCCAAAAATAAATGTCATTATGTTCACTAAACTGTAGACAATATCTCCCATCAAATGTAGACTAAATTGATACTCCCCTTCATGAGGCACTTGAAAATTTGTGTGAGATTGACTATTGAAATTGAAAACTCTTGAACATTAACCTTTAAAGAGAAAACATATTCAGAATCTATAAAGCTAAAATAAACATTTTAATAAAATTACTTCACTTATTTATTGAAAATATACTCAATATTTTCACTATTAAATTATAACTGTATGCGTTGAAATATTATGGATTACTTTATAATGATATTCGTCTGGTATAACCATTCAAGATCTAAAACTTTTCCATAATGAACTCTCCTTTATTCTTCTTTGATCTACCTAGACCAACTTCTTCAATTCTCTTGGTTTTGGCCACCTCATAGAATCATAAGGATGGGGGTTCAAATATTAGGGATGTAAGGGAGATGTAGGATTCAGAAGGATGAAAGGGCATAAGAACAAGGGTGAGAGAGATAGATATATATTATCTCAAAAAAAATGGGCATCATTTTGATTTCTGTAGCCAAAAAACTCAGTGTAATCATTTGGGATTTTAATTTTAAAAATATAATTTAGAAAGATTAAATTATGTAATTAATATTTTAAAATCTTAAATTGGATAAAAATTTAAAGGAAATTTAAAAAGAAAATCTAACATTTTAAAAAAATCTTAAAATATTAATTATAGAAAACTAAACACATTACTTAAAATTAAATAAACCTAACCCCATTAATAAAATCAAAAATAGGATTGTGAATTGGTTTAGTGAAAATATATATAATATAATATTCAATATTTAAAAATTCCAAAGATATATAACCTTTCAGGATGTGATCTCTTATAAAATGATGCCTTATATCAATATTCTTAGTACTAGAGTGACTCATGATTTTTTGAAATACTAATTTCACAAGTATTATCACATAAAATTTGAATATGATTAAATTTAAGTCTAAAGTACAAAAGAGTGTGTTTCATATACAACACTTATGCACAAAAATTTCTAGTAGAAATATATTCTACCTCAGCTATTTAAAATTCAAACTAATGTTACTTATTACTAGAACATGAAACATGTGAATTTACTAAAAAAATGATAGGTTCCTAAGGTTAATTTTATATCTAATCTACACCCTTAAAAATCAGTATTTCAATACAAAATTAAATTAAATTTATTATTTTTGGATAGGGTAAATATTGAAAAATAGTTCCTTTTAAATATCTAAAAATTATTTTAACAATAGTAAGATGAGATTATTTTAGGTTTTCTTAAAATGTTGCAAAAAGACTAACTAAAAACATAATATCTGGCCTACTAGACACAAGATATAGTAAACTACCAATCATCCCCCTATATAACTTTTTGTCCACTGGTTTTCTATCTTCATCTAAATCAAGTTTTTAATTAGTACACATGGGAGTTGCATAATTCTTACTATTTTAAAGTACAACCATTTTTAATAAATCAATAATATATTTAATTTTATTTAAAATATTTCCAAAATATTTTTGATAAATTTGGAAACCAAGAAAGAAATTTAATTCTCCTATCGTAATCATTTCAAATTAATTCTGTATAAATTTTGAGAAACCATTACAAATATTTTTATTAGTTGATCCAAAAATAGAATCAACTACATAGATTTTTATTAATAAAGTATATTTTTTCTTAAAAAATTGTAGGGCATGAAAATCCTACTAGAAAATAGTTTTTCAAAATTAAAGAATTTAATCTTTCATACTAATCCACTGTTGATTATTTATGGCCATAAATAGATTTAGTAAGTTTAAAAACTAAATTTAATAGCTGAGGATTTTCAAAACGTGGTTGTTTCTAAATATAAAATTACTCCATTAAATAACTATTTAAAAATTATATTTAATATAAAACTAATATAATTTTAATTATTATTGGACGTATATGCTAAAATGATCTTAGTTTCTTATAGTCTAGGTACCGGGAACAAGGTTTCCTCATAATATATCTCTTTTTCCTGGGTATATCCTTTAGAAACTACTATAACTATAATTATAGTAATTATTTCTTATTTATCTTTATTTTTTCTAGAGAAAAATTGGGTTCCTATTATTAGATAGCTTGAGGACCTATCGATTAATTCCTAGAATTAATTTATCTTAAAAATGGTTTAGTTCTTCCTACATGTCTATTATACAACTTTCAGCTTCTAAATATTCTTTTATAGTATTTGCTTCTAGATGGGATAGAATGCTAGATAATACCGCTAGGTTTACTAAATTACTCATAGTTCTAACTCTTGTATTTAGGTCTCCTATAATAGTCTTTATATAATGGTCCTTTAACGTTCTAGGATTTCTAGGTAAGACAATTTCAGGTTCTCCAGTTTCATGTTCTTCTGAACTAGATCGAATCTCATTATATTCGAATTTGTTTTCAAAAATATATTTAAAAGATTCAAGTCACAAATTATTTAAAGATTTAGTAACTTCATCTTCTTGACTTTTAATGTAATCAGAAGACCACTTTCATAAAACTTCATAAGAACTGATTCTTTAACTATCCTTGAATTTTTATTAAACACTCTATAAGATTTTTAAGTACCAAAATATCTTGGAAAGATTCCTTCATCACCTTTGGATCAAAATTACCAACATTTTCCTTAGTGTTCTAGATATACACCTTTAATACAAAAAACATTAGAGTATACAACTTTGGGATTTCTTTTATTCCATAATTAATAGGATTTATTTTTAAGAAATAACCTTATTAAAACTATATTCATGATATGCAGTGCTGTGAAAACTAAGTATACCCAAAAATTTGTAGTAAGACTATATTAATTTTACATAGTTATTGACATTTCTCGAATTTTTCTATTTATTATTTCAATAATTATATTTTGTTGAGGTTCTCTTAGAGTAGAAAAGGTATGCTTAATACTTTATTTTGAGTAAAAATAATTAAATTCCTGATTCTCAAACTTTCCTCCATGATCACTTCTTAATTAAATTATTTTTATTTTTTTTCATTTTGAAGAATTTTTCATAAAATTCGAAAAATAGAAAAGGTTTCAATTTTATGTTTTAATAAATAAATCTAGGTAAATATAGAAAAACCATCTACTAAAACAAAAACATAAATTTTCCAACCAAGTTTTATACTCTTGATGGTCCAAAAAAATCTATGGGGATAAGTTCTAATGTTTTAGATGTATCCACCTTGTTAAAAGAAATAAAACATGACTTATACTTCTTTCCTATTTTGCATGCATCACAAAGTCTTCTATCATCAAATTTAAGGTTGGTAAAATCAGAAACTAAATGTTTCTTAGATAAATTAGATTAAGAAAATACATTACAATTTCCAATTATCATGTTCCAAATATTAGATTCATTTATTTTAGTGGTTAAACAGGTCATTTTTTGTTCACATAAGTAACTAAGGTCCAAAGTTAAAAAATTTGTTGTTGGGGCTTTAAACATAAGTATTTTATCTTTTTATATAGAGAATGAATTGTTAGAAAAATAATCATAAAGACCATCATTAAAAAGTTGAGTGATAATTATTAGATTGTGATTCAATTATTGAATATATAGAACTTTTTTTATTAGGATCAATTTTGGATCTCCAACTGATCAAACTATAATTATTTTTCCTTTAGAATTATCTCTAAAAGTAACGAAATCTCCATCAACTTTTTACTGTGTATAAATTTTTTAAAAGTCTCCACTCTTATTCCTTGAGCACCCATTATCCATATACCATATTTCTCTTCTAGTACCACAAACTTTTACCAAAAAAATCATTCAATTTTTTTTTGGTATCTAGACATTATTGGGTCTATATGTGTTAATAAGTATGGATATAAGCAACCATATCAGCTTTATTTTACTAAAATTGATAGAAATAACTATTTACATTCTCTTAGAAATAAAGGTTTTATTTATAATATCGATTTTGGGGTTTTTCATGAATCAATTTTTATCATAATTACCATTAATTACCTAATAAAAAAGTAATTCTATAAATTTCATGTTTCTTAGAACTAGGAATGAATTAATTTTTATACAGTTTTAGCTTTTCACCATTTCTTCCAATACTATATTTTTATTTTTTGTTAACATTTTTTCCAAGAATAAAATTTAAATATTCTTTTACTTTAATAAGTATTCTAGAATAAATTTTAAATTATTATACTTTAACCGACATCTCTTTAATTTTATCTTTATGCATAGTTATTTTGATGTAGATTTGAAAAGTTTATATTTCAATTTTAGGTGTTGTTTTAATATGTCATCTTTTTCATATAGAATTGATTTATGAATATTACTTAATGATTTATTATTTTTTACCAAGAATTCATATTTTTATTCAAGAATAGAGAAATATTTAGCTAATTTATTATTTGAATAGATTTTAGAATCATATATAGAAGAGCAATAGGATTGTAACCCCTCTTCATTATCCATAAAGTACATGTTAGATTTTATATTTTATAGATTATTCTCAGAATCATATTTAGAAGAAATACTAGAGCATTAAAAGAAACTCTATATAGCCTTCATATCTTTCTTTAATTTACACTCATAATCAACTTTCATTTGGTACTTAGTTTCTTTCTTTTTTATTTTTTTCTCTTGTTTTAGCTGTGAACAATCAGTTCTGATGTGTCCCATATATTTTCATTCATAACATATAAATTATTTGACTCCATGACTATTTTTCTTAAAATAAGTGACGGATTTTTTTGAAGCATTTATTCTTATTATAAAGCTTAATAAATATTATGGTTAGATGATCTAGTTTCATTCCAAAATCTAAACATTTAGACTCATTTGGGGATTCATAATCCTCAGTTTTCTTTTCATTTTTTGTAGTAGTAACTTTGAGAGTAGCATTATATCTTTTTATCATTCTATGATTTTCTCTATCAACTTTCATTTGAACTTCATATATCACTAGAGTCCCACTAAATTCCTTCATCTATTTTTTTTATAGTAGTGGAATGTATGATTGTAGTAGATATTCCATTCCATTTTGAGGGTAAAACTAAAAAAAAAATTACCACTTGATTTGGTTCAGGAATTGATTCTCCCAAGGTAGTAACACCATTGACTATCTTAGTTAGTCTTCTATTCATTTGAGTGATTCTTTCACCATCATGCATCCTAAAGGTTCCAAACATAATCTTTATAGTGTTATATCTTAATTTATTTACATTTTTAGTTACTTCATAAGAAACTGTGATATTTTTCTACATGTCATAAGGAATAACACATTTTGATACATGATTGATGTCATCTAGACCAAGTCCACATATAATAGAATTCATGGATCTTGAATTATCATCATATTTAGCTTCCTTAGTAGCATCTGAGTTTTCTAGTTCACTACAAATTTGACAGGGTTTGAAAATATTTATATAAAATTTAAAAACAAGATTTATTAAATTGATAATAATTATTTTTTTACCATAACCATAATCTTATCCCTTGAAATATGGTTATATGATCATTGAAATACTTTATTTGGGTTTATTCATAGAAATATTTCTTTATATAGAATTTTGACTCAAGATTTAAAGAGATTAACAAAATTCTTTCAAAGAACACCCCTATGATACCAATTGTCATGTTAGAATAATATAAATACATAGAGGGGGGGGGGGGGTTAGTTGTTTCCATTTAAAAATATTTGACAAAATCAAATATTCATTACATTACATAAACACACACCTAAGGATTGTAAAGGTATAATGCCTTTAGAAACTTGGAAACATAAAAAACTAGTTCATAAGAGTTATAAATCATCTCCCACATAGTTCCTAATAACCTGAACTCTTATTAGAAACATCAAATTTAATACCTATCATCATAACCAGTGGGAAAAAATAATAAATGTTGAGCACATATTCCAAGTAAGACTAAAAAACGGGAATATGTAAACATAACATAAGCATAAGGGTATGAGATCATGCACATAACATTTAAAAACCATACCATACACATAAAAGATAAAAATATTGAGTCATGGTATAAATATTGTTAGTTCATAATATATAAATCATAAGGAAATAAAAAATGTGAGCCATGAGATCATAACATTGACATAAGACATAGAATTTTGGCATACATATAATCATATAAAATCATTTACTTTACAGTCAAGGATAATTTTAAAGGGTATCATAGTAGAATGAGTTCACTACCCAAACTATCATAGTAGTTAAGGTTCACACCCAAGATTACCATAGAGGACAAAGTCCCCTACTAAATGGATTCACTCCCTATTCCAATCCTGTTTATCTCATGAGATATCAATCTTTATGCAATGAATTGGAGGGAGATTTAAGTCCCACCCATATTAGTTATAGCAAAACCACCATCCTTGGTTATTGTGTTTCCACTATCCTTGGTTATAACATAACCAACATCACATAATTAAAATCATACATATGTTTGCCACAAGATCATATAAAATAACCATATTAGAACCTATGAAAAGAAATGGGTTTCATAAACATTTCATCATAACATAACCTATGGAAAATAAACGAGTTTTATAATCATTTCATCATTTCATCAAAGAATAACTTTTGTAAAAAGAAGTGGGTTTCATAAATATTTTTTCATAGTATAACCTGTGGAATAGAAATAGGTTTAATAAATAACTTTTTATCATAAACATAAACCATTCATAAAAATAATAATAATGGTATTGTAAGGTACTATATTTCTCTGTAAGATATGTTCTTGTTTATGTTTCAGTTTAAGTTCCCGTTTGTGGTAAATTATGTGTTTTCTCAAATCCTTGAGATGGCTCGAGGGTGTTCCAAGGGTTCAGAACATGAAAAAGGGGAAAAGGGGATTTCTGGGAAATCTGCATGGTTTGTGAATAGTTTGGAAAACCATGCAAGGGGAGACCATGTAGGTAATAGAAATATGCATGGTTTGTGCATGGTTTGGAAAACCGTGTGAGATAAGGACATGCAGGCAGTAGCCTTTGTGCATTTTGCACACGGTTTGGCAAACCGTGTGGATAAACACTGCAGCTTGGAAACTTTTAAAAATTTACAAAGATTCCATTATAGTATTTTAAGTTTAACTCAGTATTTTCCTCCTTTCTTCTCCCTTGAACCCTGGTGATGCCCCAGAAGCTTCATGATCTTCCATAGACCAATCTCCCTCTTATCAAGGCCACTTGGAGTGCCGTTGGTTGCAAATTGAAGATCCAAGTAAGGCTAATCCCACTCTTTATTCTCTTTTTGGTTTAGAGTTTGTATCCATTCTTTATCTCCATCCAAAGCACTCAAACCCCTCTTTTTAAGTAAGATTTAGGCTGAGTCTTAAAGGGTGTATTGAATCAGGATCTAAGTATTTGGTTGAGAGTACGTTCACAAATGGATTCAAGGTAGGTGGTCTACAAGTTATATCCCTTGTTTTTTGTGTATATTTGTGCATGTAGGGTTTTTATTATTGACTTAATTTGATGATTTCTTAGTTACTTTGACCTGATGTGATGTATTAGGTGTCTAAAAAACCTAATGAATCCCTCATGATCTCCATGGGATGCATAGAGAATGATGTGACCAATTTTTGGGCCACCCATGGGGTGTGTTGAACTTCCCGAATGGCTAACGGAAATATACGGTGTGAAATAGATTCATGTTGATATAGAGCCTTAATGAATGTGTTAATTGGTTTATATAATGGGTTGGAAGGGTTTTGGATAGTTGGGTATAATGTGTTTAAAGGCTAAGGTATTGTTTGGTTGGAATTAAAATGGGTTAAAAGGGAATAATGGGAATATGATAAGGAATTATGTTTTCACATGAATATACTTAGTGAGTTAGGCATGGGAAATAGGAAATGGGGATAAATGGGTAAGAAAAATAAATTATTAATGTGTTAATGGATTGAGGAAAAATGTTAATTTCCTATTTAATGATATTATTATGATGTTTTAAATGAGATTGGCTATGCTTTTTGGGATATGGTTAATTATGGTGAATGATAAATAAGCATGTGAACATGGCTTGGTTGAGTGGGGTATTGACTTGAGGTTCTAAACCAATGGGTCAAGTTGGAATTAGGATATATCTCCACCTCTAAATACATTGGTTAGGGAAGGGGACAAAGTTCTATTCTCCTAATGGTTTCATTCCACCAAGACTGATGCTTCGTTGTGAGGATTATGAGGATGTTATAATGTGATGCCTAGTGGGATAGTACTTGACATTTATTCCCATATTCTTGAGAATATTGAACATGAATAATCCATTGAACACATGAAAAAGGGTAGATTGAATCATGAAGCGCCTAAATAGTGAAACCGAACTCAATGGTAATATAGTTGAAGGAACATAGTCTAGAACGACCTATTGAGCTGTTTATCTTTAATTTCCATTATTTATCACTTGATTGCACTATCTAATTATTCTGGATATTTTTTTGTCTCTGTTGGTGGTGTCCTACTGAGTTATACTCACACCTTGCTGGAGCCGCTTTTGGGTACCTGAGCAGATTTCATGCTTGCGGGTCAGGAAAAGGGAAAGGGCCCTATGCTAGGGAGTTGAGTTGGACATGGGACTTGTATGGATGAGGTTCAAGACTTGGAGTATAGAACATTTTTTGGATTCTTCTATTTTATTTATTTTGGGTTTTGTTCACTTGTAACTATAGTATAACAAGACATATTTATGGTTGTATAAGGTTGTAACCAGTTTTGGGAATTGGTTATTTATGCATGTTATCAATTGTTACATATTGTTTCCAGTATTTTAATTATCATATGTTGTGGATTACTTTTTTAATGAGGGTATAGTCTCCCAACATGACCTATTATACCCTCACTGTTAGTCAAACACCTCTGGCATATGAGGAGGCGCACTTTAGGTCATGTAGCAACCCGGTTCGGGGCACCAGATTAGTGGCTCCCGGGTCGGGGATGTTACAAAGTGGTACCAGAGGAGTTATTTTCTATTTATTACTATTTTGAGGATGGTGTACATGAGGTTAGGATGGTGTTGGTCCTTGTTAATGTGCTCATTATTGTGAGAATCTAACTCATGTATGGGGGAAAACCCAAGTCACCCTGTGAGGGGATTGTTGTTCTTGTTGTGTGTTGTTACATTTGATGATATTTCACCATTGGGTGATGCACTTATTGTGTGATTTTAGGTTTTGTTATATTTCTCTCATGGCTGGAAGGGTACGAGGTTGTGCATTCATGAATCATTCTAGGCACCTATGTAGGTAAGCGAAATAAATCATGATAGGCAACACACGGGATGGGTGTTTGGGATATAAAGGTTAGGATGCATATGTTTTCTTAAAAGTAATGAAATTGTGCCTAATGGGATAGTATGAATGGGTTAAAAGGAATGTCAAAAGGGTAATTAGTAATTAGAAAATGGTGTTTATTAATGAATTAAAAGTGGATTAACATGTGGTAAGAGTAAATTGGAATAGGGAAACTATTTTGAATCGAGTAAAAGATAAGGCCTGTGACCAGGTGAATTAGTTATCGTGTTGGCCATGGAATTAGGAGAGATGGACAAAGGTAGTGATCCGATTGTGAGTGGGATCATTTGGGTAGTGTATGTGAACTGATTGGTTTGTGGAGAGTGATGAGCCTACCAATATCTTTTCCCTTTTGTAAGAGTGTTATGGTTACATTCTAAAGCTCAAGTTTGGCATTCTAGTGAAATGCCACCTCGAAGATGTGTATCGGTTGGGTGACATGAGGATGTTGCTGAGAATGATCCTATAGTAGTGGAGAAGGTGAACTTGGTAATCCAGAAAACTAGGGAAGATCATTTCTGTGAGAACTTCACTCATTTTATACAGATGATGGAACAAGAACTAGGATGGGTTGCAGCAAGTATGTTTGAGTTGACCAGGGAGTTTTAGCTACAACACCCTCTGACCTTTACTTGAGAGGGTGGGCCAAAAGTAGAGGAGTTTTGGATAGATTCCATCCAAAATATTTTTGACCATCTAGAGACTCCTCTCAAGAAGTGAGTCAAGTTAGTGGACTATATACTGAGAGGTCTAGCAAAGCATTGGTGGGACATCATGGTTTAGATGGACTAGGCTGAAAGAATGATGTGGAAATATTTACAAGAGAAGTTTCTCAAGAACTTCTAGCCAGAAACCTTAAGGAAGGATAAGGTTTCAAATTTTATGATTTTGACTCAGACGATAATGTCGGTGATCGACTATGCTAGTCATTTCACCAATTTGAGGTGCTTCATTCCGATGTTGACAAGAGACGAGGTAGCTATGGAGAAATGATTCCTAGATGGGCTGAGACATGAGATCAGATCTCAATTGAATATACTCCATCTAAAAAAGTTTTCTAAAGTGGTGGATCAAGACCTTATCTCATAGGGGAACCTGAAGGAAGATTTAGGTAGTGAACTTGTGTCACTATTTGGGTGAGCAAGTGGGGCAACTTCTAATAGTATGAAGAACTATTTTCGAATAATTCTACAAGGAGGAAGCGAATAGTGAAGTTAGAAGAGGGGGTCAACTTCTCATGGTGGTGACTAGGTTTTCTGTTATCTGTGTGTTAGGATGGGGCACAAGCGTGAACAGTTTCCCCACCCATCGGTCGAGTGTCGAGCATGTGGCAGGTTAGGCCATGTGCAAAGGTTCTGCAAGAACCCGCGACATTTAGGGAATTATGGGGGTCAAAGGAAGATGTCGACTGTAGGTAAGGGGTCAGTTACCCCATATCAAGCAGGCAGTTGGAGTTCCATGGTTCGTACTGGAAGGGGTGATGTACGTGGAACTCTAGGGTGATATCATCCTTACCAATAGAGTAGTGCAGTATAGGGTACTCAGGCCAGAGCCTATGGTAAAAGGGAAGATCATCTCCATGCAGTTATGGATACACCTAAAGGTGGTGAGGTAAGAACATCAACTATTTGAGGTACGATTCTTATAGCTTCCACGCTTTCTAGTGCTTTATTTGATGTAGGTACTACACATTCCTTTATTTCTTCTCTGTTCGTAGTTGTGTTGGGATTAACTATAGAAATTGAATGTGGGGTAATGTTGCTTGATACTCCTCTAGGGTTATAAGTTGAGGAAATCAAGTAGTGTAAGGGTTTTTCTCTAGAGGTTAGTGGGTATCATTTTCTATGGGATCTGTTTGTCCTAGAGATTTCAAGTTTTGACCTAATCTTGGGGATGGATTGGTTGGTATTTTATCAAGACCATATCGACTGTTACCGACATTAGGTAACGTTCACATCTCTTTATAGGAGCACTTATGTCCATCGTGGTGAGTGGGTTACTTGAGCGGGCCGCACAGGTCAGCTACACCAGTAGTTAGAGGAACTCAAATCCCAAGTGGCATACCTTATACTGGATGATAGAGAGAAAGGACAGCTAGTCTTCCCTTTGTTCTGGACCAGTTTCAGGATGTGTTTGATGAGGATTTCTCGAGGTTACCACCCAAGAGAGATGTTGAGTTTACAATCGAATTACTACCAAGAGTAAAGCCAGTTTCCATTACACCCTACCAAATGGCACAAAAATATCTCCAAGAACTAAAGGTTTAGTTAGAGTAATTGGTGTGTAAGGGGTTTATACACCAAGTACATCACCTTGGGGTTCTCTGGTGTTGTTTTCTAAGAAGGCTGATGGATCACTAAGGCTATGTGTCAATTATAGGAAGCTGAACCAGATGACAGTTAATAACTGATACCCTCTTCCTAGAACTGATGACCCTTTTGATCAGCTCAGAGGTGCCTCATTGTTTTCTAAGATCAATTTGAGATCGGGATACCATCAGTTGAGGGTGAGACCTTATGAAATACCCCTGCCAGCTTTCCAAATAAGGTAAGAGTTATATGAATTTCTGGTGATTCCATTTGGATTGACCAACGCATTGACTATGTTCATGGCCTTAATGAACCGAATATTCCATCCATATCTGAATCAGTTTGTAGTTGTCTTTGTTGATGAAATCTTGGTGTAATCTATAACTCATGTTGATCATTCCAAACCTCTTGAAATCACCTTGAGTACAATAATAAAGCATAGGATTTATGCCAAGCAATCAAAATGTCAGTTTTGGATTGATGAGGTGCACTTTCTGGGACACATCTTTTTAGAGTCATGTGAGTCAGTGGATCTAGAAAAGGTGCAAGTTGTGGTGTCTTGAGAGTAGGACAAGAACCTCACTGATATTCAGAGTTTTATGGGTTTTTCTGGTTATTACCTAAGGTTTATTAGAGATTTATCTCATTTGGCAGTGCCACTCACATTCCTAACCAAGAAGGGAATTAAGTTTGTTCGGTCATAGGATTGTGAGAAAGATTTTTAGAAGCTGATGAAGCAGTTGATCACCACACCGATTTTGATATTACCTGAACCAGGTAAGAGGTATACCTTGTTCTATGATGCGTTCGGTGTTAGGCTTGGGGAAGTATTTATATAGGATGATTGGGTTGTAGCTTATGGGTTGAGACAGTTGAGGCCACAAGAAAGGAATTATCCAACTCATGAACTTGATCTTGCTGCTGTGGTTCATGTCTTAAATTGTTGGAGGTATTACTTATTAGGAGAACCTTTCAAGGTGTTCACTGACCATAAAAGTCTTAGGTATATATTCTCTTAGAGAGATTTGAATCTTCTTCAGCGATGGTGGTTCGAGTACCTGCAGTATTTTGATTTCAAGTTGGTGTAAACACCAGGGAAATGAAATAATGTTTCTAATTCCCTAAGCTGGAAGACTTAGAATCAATTAGTTCATGAATCATCTTCATATTGGAGATTGATTTCTTTGTTTGCTGAGATACATATGGAGGTACAATATGGGAATGGGAAGATGAACCTTGAATCTATGGTTAATGTCTAACTGATAAATAATTTAGAAAGGATTTTTAAGTATGATCTTTGGACTATGAGATATACCTCAAAGGGGTTTCAAATATGGTAAATGATATATTGGAACATAATTATCCTATATAGATTAGTGTATGTGTATAGTTAGGTTAATTAGAGTGGATTGTGGGTGTGACCACTCATCATTAGTGTTCCAAATGGAACTATATAGAAAAGTTAGGAATATAGTTTCCCTAATTGTTTCACTCATGCACTCACTATCTCCCTACATCTATCTATATCTCTCTAGAATGGAGTTGGGATATATTTGACAAGGTCCTTTATTATGAAACTTTATGTTGCTTGGTTAGTATCTAGATGTATTTTAATGGTTTGATTTATCATAATACCCCACTTAGTGTTTTATCAAGGCTTAGAGGTGCTGTGATGGATTTTTTAGGTGTTTTATAGGTGGGAACATGAGTTTTAGATTTTTAGAGGTTTACTTTTCTATGGTAGTAGATGTGTTTATGGATGTGGTGAGGCCTATTTTGAGGTTATGGCTATGGGAGCTTGCTATTGAGGTTTTTGGTGAACCAGGGGACTAGAAAACCCATTGTGAAGGGTGTTGTGGCTAGAGAACTTTGATGTGTAACATTGAGAAGAATCTCATGCCTATAGCGGAGGGATTTTTGTCACAATGAGTTAGTAGGGTTTTCTTCTTCAATGTGTGGATAACCACACTTATAGGGAAACCATTTTGGTGGGTGTAGAACTTATAATGTTTCCTTATAGCAAATGAGGAAAAATAAAAAAACCATATTTGATAGGCCAAGTGTTGAGTCAAGGAAAGGTTGAACTGAGTGAGAAGGAGTTAAAACAATGAGAATGGTCTCACCATTCCATAGCCTTAGTCACATTGAGTTGAAATAGTAGGAATATTTCCTCCACACTGTGGTGAGAATTCATGGTGGTCATCTAGGGATTGAAACTATTTCTATCAAAATGTGGTGCATACCATGGTGCTAGTAAAACTTATTTAAGGTAGTTTTAGAGGGGTATAATATTAAAGGGGGTATAGAAATTTCAAATTACTATAGACTCAGATCAAATTTTGACTTGAGGAAGTATGATCATGTTTTAAGTCACAATGTTGTGGTGGAGGTCTGTTGGCCTTTCTCTATAAATAATGGGCCATGCTGTATTGGTTTATCTTTTATTTCCTCCCTTTTAACTCCATCCAACCATAGAACCTATTAGTAATCCTAAATTATTTCTCTTGAGGGTTTAAACTTTTAGGTTTTCAAGATTAAACTCTGTTAATTTAAAGTTTTTAGGTGGTCCCTTTTGAGTATGGAGGTGGTTGATTCCCTATTCTTCCATTCTTATACAATGATTCCTAGAAGCATTGTATCAGGATAAGGGATTCAAAACTTTTCCTTATTTAATGTGTTGATGTGGGATTATCATGACTAATTTTATTTTATTAAGAAGTTAAATAATCCTAATAAAGATAAAAATTAGTAAATTTTGAAAGAAATAAATATGAAAGGGGTGCTAAGATTCACATGAGGTTATGTTGTGTTTTATTGATGCTTCAAGATATTTTCTAAATAGTGTGAAACTTGATTACTGTGATGGATATCAGTTTTACCATACATGTATTTGTGAGCTATATTATATTGTGGTTATAACATAGACATTTATTTAAGTGGTAATAATTATGGTTACTACATGTGTACTTTCATGGGTTGTAGTGGCCTGAGGTATAGCTCATGATACACAAGATGTGATGGATTCTAGACTTACTACTTAGTTATGGATGTGATGAGATATAAATGTGGATGTGGATGGAATATATGAATATGAGTTATAAGATGAGATGATGATCTGGTTTTGATATGGTTTCCTAGATGGGTAGGATGACTTATGGAATGGACAAGAGCATTAGGACATAATACATTGGGGTGAGGGTGACTAGTTCAATGGGAAAGTATATGTGACTTACTTTTTTTATGTATACACTTTTGATATGGAATTTATTACTTCTATTTGTTATTATATGAATAAGACTTAGTGAGGATGGTATATAGGAGATTCTTAGTTATTGAGTTGGATATTACTAGATCGTAGTGGTTTTTCTGGATCCACTAGAGTTCGTGGTCACTGAATAAGTGTTGTTCATGTTTTGTTTCTTTTTTGTTTTTTAATTTGATGACATTTCATGTTTCATGGTTGTGTAGTTAGAACAT
This sequence comes from Viscum album, assembly GCA_963277665.1. Classification (NCBI taxonomy): domain Eukaryota; kingdom Viridiplantae; phylum Streptophyta; class Magnoliopsida; order Santalales; family Viscaceae; genus Viscum; species Viscum album. Next base: position 47,228,088 of record OY728138.1, on the reverse strand, counting down.
AATAACCTAGTGTGATTGATTAAATTTCATATATTACATCTTTATTTATTTTCTATATATACATAGATAGATATTATGGTGTATATAAGGGTCATTGTTGGGGTTCCTTACCAAGTTTTATGCTCATTACTTATATGGGAGCTTAGTGAATGTGTAGACCCTTATGTATGTAATTTAGGTAATATATTGTATGTGAGATCAATTTGGAGTAGATTTATGGATGTTAATATATGATACCAAGGAGATAATTAGGCTATTATAGTTATATCTCTTTTTACCTATTTAATTTCATGATTGAATGGTTGGGTGGAAATCATTGATGTATGTATGGATGTTCAACATGGGTAAATATTGGTATAGCAAGTTGATGTTTATCTATTATTGAATGTTATACCTTAGATATAATTCTATACTCTTCCTTTGATGTTATGTATTATTTCTTGTTTTTTTTTTATTTTTTATGATAAATAGAGTATAGTCTCCCCATGTTATTATTGGACTCTCACTTCTAGTTGACAACCTATTACATATTAAAAGTTTCACCTGAGGTCCTGTGATGAGACCTTATTGATATCCATTTGTATGAGCCTAATCAAGATCATTACAAAATGGTATTAGAGAATTGTTTTGGCTATATATTTTTTTTTTGTAATTTCTAGGTAATGGTTAGAACATAAAATTTACACCGACCTTGTGCATTGCGAACACCTATATGATAGAAGAGTAAGTTACAAGGGGGTGATATTGTTGATTATTCTTTTCACATATATGATTGATATGTTTATTTAAAAAATGATATTATGGATTATGATTTTTATTTATTGATTTAATCTTGGACCAAGGGGGAAAGAGAATGTGAGTTTATGCATCAAGCTTGGAACATAGGAATATTTTTGACATCTTCATAACTACTTGTGAAGGAGTAATAGTTTTTGAAAAGGAAAATGGTTTTTAGGAATGAAATGTTTTGTAATAGTTTTGGATATAGGTTTCAATTAATCAAAACATGAACAATTAGTTATTTAGTGTTTTATAATATAACCTATTAGTGTCACATTTTATAATTTAAATGATGGTTATGGAATCTGAATGTTTTTTCATGGATTCATTTTGTACCAGTCATTATCAAGATATATTAATGACTTATAATGGGTAGTGGATTCCTTGGTATGTTTGGAATAAGAAATGTGTACTTGGGAGGTGGATTGTTTAGGAGTGATACGTTGTGGTTGACCAGAGACTATAAGAGGGCAAAATTTGTATGTGGTGTTTCCTAGAGATGATGATGTATGGATTCACATGGTGTAAATAATAATTATAATAGAGGTAAGGTTTGTGGTTATAGTTGTTAATAAATTGGTTATTTACTGATAGGTTGTGGGTTAGATGATCCTTGTTTTCCATGGAGGTAAGTGATCAGGCATTTCTTGTTATACATGGTCCATGGGATGTTGTATCTATTATAAAAATTTATAATATACCACTATGGTCTTTAACCACTGAGGTATTCCTAAACTAAGGGAGTTTCCACTAGATCTCAAGTGAACCTCCCCATATTCTAGAGGTTTTTGACCAGTAGCGGGGGTCTTAGGTTATACCACGATGAGAATATACCCCATATCAGAGTTCACAATAATGGGAAAAAATAAACTAACATCATGAAAAAATAATAATTAGATCATAGAGAAGTAAATAAATAACCAATAATAATAAGTAAGGAATGAAGAAGCATATAGTCATATATCAAGACCAATCACCCACCAGAACAATCACATATACAAAATGAAATAAAAGAATAATATTAATATAAAGAAGGATTTGCTAGATCCCCTCACCTCACATAATCCCAATATCTAGAATAATCTGAGGTATTTTAATTGATCTAGTTACTCCAAACCTCTACCCTCCCCAAACCTATAAATAGTGAGGTCTATCTATGTACCCAAGTTCTATGGCCGCCCAAGAAGCGTATGAGTACAAATCAGTAGGGAACCACCAAAATAGTCCCATTCATAACTAGTAAATTTAATTTATACCTATGATATAATTATAAAATAAATATTGTACCACAGATGCATAAATAAATAATCATTGTTGATCCTTGGGTCTTGTGTAACACCCAAGATTGATCAAAATCTACTTTGTCTTATGTTGACGTGTCTCTGAGTACACCACATAACCATGCCAACTAAAACTAAGCCCACTCCCACATATTAGTAGGAATAAACAATGTATACTAGGTAGTATCGCATGGTATCTTCATTGTATCAGGCATAATTAATATATTAAAGAAGTATGTCTAAGTTATCCAATAATAACAGGTTGCAAGACAAACCCCATATGGTAAGACTAGGTGATCAATAATCATCAGGAATCATTACAGAACCTTATGAGGTAATTCTGAGCATTAAATAGTCATTTGGAATCACCACTAAACACTATAATATAATCATGGACATTTCATAGTAGTAGAAAAAAAGGCTATATCCAAGGATAATAGTCAAGGTATTCCATGTATGTAAGTACTTCTCATAGGGAAGGCCATTCCTGCCATAACATCTCATATATGCATCTCATCAAGGATAAGTATCTTCCCATGATCATCACGTATAACCAAGTTGGTAATCATAGGCACATGATCTGTAATAGTCACAACCATAATAGGACCAAATTATTGATTAGGGTTTTAAGGTTACCCTTGTAATAATCACTACTGAGTTCATATGAATACCCTCTCACTAGGGTTAAGATATCACCAGGGCACCCATTGGGTTCCACTAGGTCTTATCATAGTCAGGATACCATTCATATGACCTCTTATTCCAAACAAATCTATCAGGTCAACACCTGTCACTTAGAGGGCATAACATCCCTTGACATCATTAAACTCTCATCAAAGACTCTCTAGTCTCCTAGGAAAATCTCACTAGAGAGATAGATTAATACCTTCTAAATTCCCAAGTCATTTCAAGGTTGGTCTAGGCACCTGACCTGTCATCAAACTACCCGAGGTCTACCCACCACGATAATCACCTATCAGTGGTGGAGGAACACTCACATCATGTTCATCTCACTAGATATATAACTCTAAGGCATCTCAAATGTCTACTAATGCCTACTAGGGCTACTTATCCTCATATTTTCTCATCCCTATACCTAGAGTCTAATAAAGAGCCTATAATAAGGCTCACTACGCTTACATAAACCAATTACACATCTTAAGGGAGTCCATGTATCTAAGAGAAAACATATATAATAAAGGCCTTGACCATTGGTGACTTAGGAAAACTAGCCAGTGTATAAGGGTAAAATGTAGTCCTATGAGCCTTTTTTAATTCATTCGTAATAATTTCATTTTTATTATACAATAAATTTAATTTCAATGGTCAGTTACCCTCAGTGGTGAGTCCATACAACAAATTCCAAGCATAAATAGAAAAATAAAAATACCATAGGGGCATTTACTAGCGATAACCTACACTAATTTGGACTTATTTCCCATTGAATCACCTCATGGAAGCTCTAACTAGGATCATCTAGATCCAACAACCGTCATCCAAACACATAGGACCCTAACTCAATCAAAAAAAAATAACTTTAATTAATTATAATAAAATTATAATTAATTAATAAATCAATTCATATTAATTTTTTTTAATTAATTTTTGAAATTTAATTTAATTAGGAATAATGCCAAAAATCTCACCAGATAACCTCATTGCAGTAAAACCTAACCAACAGAATGCCAAAACACTGTGTCATGTTCCTAATACATCCCCATGGAAAATTATTAACAATCGAAACCAACTTAATATGAATTTTAATTTAATTTAAGCCAAAACCCTTGAAAAATTCAAGCGGTGATATTTCCCAACTAAAACGTCCTGAGATGATGTGCATATACTATCCTGAGACATCCTCTATGCATTTTAAGAAACAACCCCATTATAAATTGAATATTTAACTATGATCTAGTGTAATCATAACCAAACCCTAATTTAGAGAAAAAAATCAAGATAAAAGCAAGGTAAATCAAGAACAAAGGCTATAATATGAGGAATATCACCTTAAATTATGAATAATCACACACAAAATTTCCAAAATACAAGGGTATTTGAGGGAGGAAGTATGGGTAAGGGAGGTTGAAACATGCTCCTATGAGGGAGAAGTAAAAAAGGGTCTAAGGAATAAAATCATATAGGGAAATAATAATAAATCCCATTCTTTAATGAGAATCATGGTTTTCCTAACCATGTGCTAACTGTGAAAAATACATTTTCTAAGTATACCCCTCTTGCATAGTTGGATTGTATGATTTATCAAACCATGTACCAATCATGAAAATTGGATATACAACTAAACTGAAACATTTTTCAAGGTTTTATACAATTGTGCACCATACTGGAGGTCCAAAACACCTCATAAAGTTTTCTATAAAAATCACGTGGTTAACCCTTAACCATTACAACCATCCTTGCACTATAAAATTTTAATTAAAATGTGCCTCACACTCAGATTGTTGTATGGTTTACCCTAAACTATGAACACTAAACTATTAAACTTGGGTATAATCTTAAAAAACTATACAAAAATTTAACTGTAGAACTTTAGACTAGCCAGAGTACCTAAGGTAGCTACTGGGACTTAAACTATATCTAAAAACATCATCTTGGGATGCTTGGACACTCAGATTATCGATCTGAATCCTGATTCTTAAAACAAAGAAACCACCAAATCAAAAATTTAAATTCCCATATAATTACATAACTCTAAAAAGGTTTGGGGTTTTAAAACCACCCCACCTTAATACATCTCATCCCAAAGAAGTCTTTTAAATCATTCCACCATATATCATGACCTACTAAGGTCATCAATTCATCACCAACTCCAAAAGATCCATCTTATAATTCCAAACATGCTTCCACTACAAAATTCTAAACAATATGGGAACTATTCATTAAAACCCAATCCACTACTCATCTTAATCACTAAAACAACTATACAATTATTTAGGACACCTGTCAACCCTAACACACTACTGTGTCACCAATAAATTCATCTCACTAACTCCTTATCTCTAACTCCATATTGAATCAAATGAGCCTCCTTTGTCTAAAAAGAAGGATCACACAATGCATTTCCTCAAAAATCCCAACTGATTCTATAAATACATCCTCCATACCCAATGTGATGTGGCTGATGTAGTTTCCAACCTCAAACATAATATCACATAAAAACAATGATCAAACCTCCTATGCATAAACATTCCCAAGAATGGTCGGCCGCACCGGCCAACACGCTGTCTCATTTTCCTGATCATGATGCCAAAATCCTTTAAGTAATCTTGAGGTCATTTAAATCACACACACCGAGGCCTTAACCCTGCTTTCAGTGAAATACCATGGTTGGGTCCTTGAGCAACCAAATTAGCTACAATACTCTCACCTAAACATCGATGCACCTCAAATCCACCTCATACTTGGACCCTACCAAATTCATCCCAATAACGATGCCAATATGTGGACTCTATCTAAAATTAAATCTTAATCTCAAATCTAGTATTGGAAATTGGGGCCAGATAAATTCAATTCATAGATCACAAATATCCAAATTTTATATTGACCATCCTATTACCATTCCCATTGCACAAATAACCCTAACCATGTGAGGTTTATTCCTCCATGGCTCATGCTTTATCAATTACCATAAATAATGATTGGATGTGACCGTACCACTCATACTCAAGTTTCATCACAAAATATCAATCTCCGTAAATTCCTAGCTCATAGGAAGGTCACCCTCGGTATCTGTTGGATTCCATATGTAACAAGGGTCACACCATCCATGAACAATGGTGCAATCCCCATCATATATATCGACTTATAACTCCTTGATCACAACCTTAGTAGGTTCCTTCATCAAACACATGTTCCTCCTCCCGATCCATGCTCACCTATCCTATCAGTATCTCTCTAGGATCAATTCATGGATTGATTATTCCATTGAACCTAATCCAATTCCAGTGTTTCCCCTACCATGAAGTTACATTTCCCATTTCATTAAGCCCTCGATAAAAAAATACCATTAGAAATCCATTAATTTCAACTATCCTTGACTCATACACTTATCACCGATTGAAAGTTCAACAGTGCTGTATATATCTATAATGTGTTACCTCGATCTCATCCATAAGTAATGGGTTTACAATGACACACGACCTATTCATACAACCTAACTCATGATACCATCAGTCACATCTCATTATAAATTGGACCTCATGCCTAAAAAATAACCATGCTCCATGACATGTCAATCTCATTTAACCAGAAGCACCCTAGTCACTCCTCTTAAAAAACATGCTTCTAACCTATACCATAGTCTATATCATGATCACCCACTATATAATATTTGTTTAAAAACAATAAGAATTAATTTATGATCTAACCACACCATTTTAAGTGTATCCAAAATCAATAGGGTCAGGTACTCTACCAATCCTACCCTCAAAAACTGAACTTAGATATAAAAATCACCCATACGTAAAGTGATTTATCTCAAAATCCCAAGGAATATATTTTCCTATAACACATGCTTAATAGAACCTCATATTCACTTATACCAAAGGAAGTAACCTACCCATGACTTTAATGTTTACAATATCTAATGCATCACCATACAGATATCTCATATCTGGTAGAACCTCACATGCACTAATATCAAAACGCGATGCATCAACCCATGCCTCCTATATCTAGGGAACTCATGATCTTTGGATAACCCCTCAATTGGGACAACCTCATATATATATATATATATCACCTCTCATCCCATCAACATCATTTGACTCACTAAAATCTTGATCCATATCTTAAGGCACTAGGATATCCCACCTAACCCATATAAAAAAATATCATATAATTCATAACTCATAAGTAACACCTCCCTATTTTCATATCAAATTTCACCTGATGATTCACAAACCCAACTATCCACTCTAGGGTCTCATATATGCATACCATACATCACATTCCAAGTCATACTCCTACTAGGGAAATTATTATCATCAAGAATCCATACATAGAACTACCCCTATAGAATAAAAAATCTTAGGTTGATCCTCACTGAGCCTCTGTATACTAGAGTCACCACCTTGAGGAACACGATGTCATTTGTCATCACACACACACACAGATATATATAATTACATCAACCTAGATGATCTGTGTTGGGAAACCATAGTTATATGGTATGATTAAGTAGACTTCCACCATGAATCTATATAGGAAAACCATATATAGTTTGTTGTTGAAACTTTAAATAACCAAACATTTTTTATTTTTAAACCTATATAAAAACCACCCACACCATGTCCATATTTAATTAATAAAATTCCTACACCAACATACTAGGTTCACTGCACAAACCTTACACCAAGGGAGTATATAGTTATCATCAAGTATCATCTCACTGTTTATCCACATGACCTATCATCAAAAAGATATATACTATGTTCTAGTTAATTAGAGTTACATTCTAAGTAATATAGTAAGACATAATATATAATTGTTACTGAAAATTGAAATAAATGGACCTTTTCATTAGTATTATAAATCAAAACAACACAAATATGTTATGTGAATCCTACATGATGAATATGATGAATGTACATTGGTTTTTTTAACTAGGATAAGAGACGAAAATCCATTAACATGCCTCTTTCTAATGGTACAAAAGCCAAAAATAAAACCACTCATTAATCATATTCTCAAAACTCATGTACATCACACTAGGTGAAAATCAAACAAACATAACACCAAAAACTAGGAGAAAAAAATCCCATATCCCTATAAAATTAGACTTCATATCAAAAAATGTGTTTGATATACACCTTTTTGATATCCATCACAAGCTCAAAAACATTCCTATGTCACCAATCTACTATCTTACTTAGTTTTAATAAAACATAAAGCTCTGATACACTTTATGATATCAATCACATATGATTTGATACCAATTTGTAACATCTTGTTTCAATCCATGACCATTGAGTAGTTTCGGAACTGAGGGAGTTACCACTAGACCTCAGGTGCACCTCCCTCTATGCCATAGGATACCAATTAGAAATGGGAATCTAAGGTTGTACCATGCGGATATTATACCCCCATATCAGAGTGTACAATAATGGACAAAAATAAAGAACCATAATCCAAAAATAATAATAATAGTATATAGAACCAAATAGATAGCCAATAATAATATGTAATAAATGCAAAATAATACAATCATACATCAAGATCGATCACCAACCTAACCAATAAAATATAAAAAAAAATCTAAGATTAAAATAAATATACTGGAGTCTCTATGATATCCCCTCACCTCACCTCATCCCAATCTATAGACTCATCTAAGTTATCATGCTCAATCAAGATACTTCAGTCCTCCACCCATCTTGAATATCTAAATAGTAAGTTTAGAATGGGTAAATAAGTGACATGGACACCCAAGTAGGGTGTGTGTATAAATAAGTTGGGAACCACCAATACAGTCTTGTATACAACTAGTAAATGTAGTGTATACCATTGATATGCTCAAAAAATTAATATAGTACCACATAAGTGTAAATATATAAAAAATATCAATCCATAGGTTTGATATAACCCCCGAGATTGACCCATACCCACTCCATCCATCGTAAATGGGTCTCTAATCACATAACAAAATCATTCCAACCAAAATCAGGCCCATGACCACATAGTAACAGGTGTAAAAATTAGATCTTAGGAAGTATCCTAGGGCACCAACATAGTATTAGGAATGACTTTTAGATACATAGAGCATATCCAAGGTATCATATAGTAGGAGGATTCAAGATGATCAATTGGTGGTCATACTAGGTAATCAATAACCACCAAACATTATCATTGAACCCTAGGAGGTAATACTGAGTGTTACATAGTCATCAGGTGTCATCATCGAACCTCAATAGATAATCCTAGGTGTTCTATTATAGTAGGTATGAAGGAATAATCCAAATATAACCTATAAGTAATCCCATGTATATAAATACATCTTGGTGGTTAGTAAATTCCTCTCATAACATGTCATGTATGCATCTCATCAAGGTTGTCCATCTACCCAAGCCCATATCACATAATGAGTGTTTTCCTCTCAGGTGCATGTCCAATAATCATCACAACCACAATAGGCTCAAATAATCTATTCAGGTTCTATGGTGTCACCCACAATCATCACTACCCATTTACCTTGTACACACTCTCACTAGGGTAAACCTATCACTAGGGAACCCATTGGGGTCTCTTATATCTCATCATGTCTAGGACACCATTTGTGGGTCCTCTTATCCCAAACACATTTCTCAAGTCAATACTAGTCACTCGGAGGGAATAACATCCCTAAAAATCATCAAAGTATCATCACCGCCTCACTGGCTATCTAGGAAAATCTCACTAGAAAGATAGATCATGCCCTTTATTAATACCCAAGTTATCCGATGGTTGTTCTGAGCGCCCAATCTATTTTTAAGCTACACAAGGTACACCCTCCTAGGTAATTACCTCTCAATGGGGGTGGAATTCTCTCCCCATAGTTATCTCACTATCTAAATGGATTTAAGGCTTCTCAAGTGTATACTAATTCCTAGTAGGGACACTCATCCTCATTCTATATCATCCCTCTACTCAGAGGTTAATAGAGAGCCTATACTTCTGACCAATATTCATACATAATATAACTACAATGATCAATGGTATCTATGCATCTCAGGGAAAAAATATATAATCAAGGCCTCAATCATCACTGCTCGAGTAAAACCAGTCATTGAACAAGGGTCCAACATGGCCCTAGGCCCCTTTTACAATTCATTTATAAGAAAATCCATATAATTTTGAAGGTTAAATGTCCTCTATAGAGAGACTAAACATCACTTTCCATGCATAAATAAACAAATTTAAATACCATAGGGGCATGTACAAGGGACCACCTACCTCAATTTAGAGTTATTTCTCATTGAATCACCACTCGGTAGCCCTATCCAGGCTCTTCTAAATCCAAAAACCATCATTTAAACACCTGATGAACTAACTCATTCCAAAACATCCACTTTAATTAATTATAATCAAATTATAATTAATTAAACAATTATAATTTATCTTAAATAATTTTAATTTTTTTGAATTTAATTCAGTTAGATACAATGCTTGAGATCTCATATGATGCCCTAATTGCATTAAAATCACAACCAACAACATACCGATACCCCATGAAATTCTCTAAATACATCCCTAATCCTAATACCTAATAATAAAAACCAACTCATTGTGAAATTGTATTTAATTTAAGTCAAAAACCTTGGAAAATTCAAGTGAGATGTTCCTCAACTGAAACATCATGTGACGATGTGAAAATACCATCCTAAGAAAACCTCTACATATGTTGAAAAAACTACCATCATAAATAACTGATTCCACCATGATCTAGTGGAATCAAAACAAAACCCTAATCCATAGAAATGAAATCAAGAAGAAACCAAGGGAAATAATGAACAATGGCTAACATAGGAGAAATCTCACAATAAATATTGACGAATTAAACCCAAAATCACAAAAATTGGATGGGATTTAAAGGAAAAAGGTATGAGAAATGAGGTAATCCCATACATTCCTAAGGGACAAGGAAAAATTGGGGTTGAGTCTTGAAATCAAATTGGTAAAGAATTATAAATTCCCACTTTTAATGATCCACATGGTTTAGAAGCATGTTTTTCCAAATAATGAATCAATTTTGTGGAAATAAATATACAAGAACATACCTCTCACATAGTTATTCCACATGGTTTATCAAAAAATGTTTTAACCCTAAAAATTGTATCTATAATCTATTTTAAACATTCCACAAGGTTTGTCGGCAATCGTGGCCCAACCAGGTTCCATGCCCTAGGTACAAGCCACCTCACATAGTTTTCTCTAAAACCCACATGGTTAAACCTTAACTATGATATAACCATTCTAAAAAATTATGCACTATATAATTTGAATTAGAAAGTGTCATATGATTAGGGTGATTCATGGTTTCAAATAAACTGTGTACATCAAACCATGCACTCAGGGAAAATCCTCTGAAATATGTAAAAAATTTACCTAAAGCGCTCGAGACTAGATTTATCACCCGTAGAACCTATAAGGCCTTAAAAATATCTAGAAACATCATCATGGGTTGATTAAACTCTCAGATTATTGATCCAATCCTAGTTCCCAAAATGAACCATCCATTAAATCAAAAAATTCAAATTCCATCAGAATTTCATAACTGCAAAAAGGTATGGGGTTTAATAAAGTTGGTGACCAAACCAAAATTTGGTAGTAATTTTCAATTAATATATAATTTATATATATTTATGCATTATTTATTCTTACTATTATAGTGTTATGACTTCTGTGTACTCTATTTTCATGGTAATGTCCTTGGATTATTTCCATATAAATTTTTTGTAGAAGTTCCGTGCAATACTGAGAACCTTGAGATATATAATAGTAATCTTATACATTTTTCCTATGACATAGATACATTATAATTTTAGGAAATAGATTATGTGTGACTATCAATTTTTAGGGGATCATTAGAATTGAGTCTTCTTCAAATGAAGTATGCACTTAGTGATTTTATGTAGAGGAGATCATGAGGATTGACCCACCAATATGATCACTACATGTTTTGGGTGTCATTGGGTATTCATATCTATAATCTTATGTATTATTATCTTGAATTGTGATAATTATCAGTATTTAAAAACAATGAAATTTATGATTATGGTGAGGTATCTTGAATTGGGTTCTTCATTGGTGGTCTGAAATTGATTGAATTATGAGGATAAGATTTTTTGTTTATGCATTAGAAGAATATATCTTGGTCACTTTTCTAGGATGGTACTTCCTTGAATAAATCCATGGAAATGGTAGAAAAATGAAATTATATCCAATAAAATCAAAAAATATAAATAAATTATTCAAAGGTTATGACATGATGTTTTCATCCTTCTTTATAAGATATCATGACACAAATAGATTATATTACCCAATGTGTGTTGATAGGTGGTCGTTGTAGCTATGGATTATCCTTATCTATTTTGGAGCAATGATATGTTTCTAGATACCTTGTTTGTTCTAGGAATATGATCCACTACTACCAATATAATGGCCTATAGGGACTCACACAAAGTGTATCCAAAATTTCCACTAATTTTGATGAATTTGAGTTTTTGACTAAGTGGGTCCTACAAATAGATTTTGGTGAACACCTCAGCATGAAAAATCACATTTAAATTAAGTCAATTAATTATTCATGTCTAAAAAATAATAATTGAATTTATTTCTCAAGGCATTTAGAAGTTATTTGATTATAAAAGTCAATATAAGAAAGTATTATTTTTTGAATGAATGTTTCATGTTTAAGGTTTGTTAAATGATTAAATGAGGAACGAGTTGATTTAGTGGCTTATATTTCATCATGTAAAATTTAATAATGTCATAATTCATGAGTTAAATATTCATAACATTCATGACATGTTTACTTTTCCATTCATGTTGTTTTATGTCAATTTAAGAAGTTTCACTTATCTAATGGATTAAGTGTAATTTTGGAAAGTAAAACCTAACTATTTAAGCTCATTTTTTCACCATGAATAGGGGGAATCATTTTCTAGGAACTTTTATCTCTACAGTGTTCTATAAAAAGTTTAATAGTGAGAATGTTATGCGATAAGAAATATGGATTGATTCTTCTTCATGAATTGGTTAGCTGATCATCACATGATCTAAAGAACACTATAAAACACTTCAATGTACCACACTAGCACCTGAGAATTGGAGAAAAAAAATTTATGGGTTATAGTGTATTTTTGGGAAATCTAGTGGGATCCTCTCTTAGATCCTTTGAGCTATGACATGTCACTTATGATAGGACCACATCAGAATTTTATGAATGAATGACATATAGTTTCATTTATGATCTTCTTGATTAAATTAAATTTCACACAAATTGTGCAAAAATCCAGGTGCTAGTATCCTAGATCTAGTGTTACGACGTAGATATGGGAAAAAATTATAAAATAACACATTTTACACATTCTTAAAGGCTTAAGTTTCTTTAATTTATATGAGAGTGGGAATGTAAAAAATTTAAAAATAAAATTTCAATTATATTTTCTGTAATTCAAATAGAGGTCTTTGATATGGTCCTGACACCACTAACAGTTCATTGAACCGAGTTTTAATGAATAAGTAATAGTCATTTGATGATTTAAAAATTATCAGGTTCATATTATTAATGTTTTTTTAATTAAAAAAAATTATATTTAAATTAATGAGTTTGTGAGTGAACAAGAGTCATACATGGATTTAATTTCTTCTAGTTATTATGAATATGAAAAAAAAATTGTGGTGGGGAAATAATGTGTTGAATCACATTAATAAAAAAATAAACCTCTATTTATCAGGGGGTGTAAAAAAGATTGGAACTTTCAACTTGAGGGTACTTTGTTTCATGAATTTCTTTAAAGTGGTTTGACTACTTTCATACTAGATGACTGGTTGTTGGCACAAAAAGAAGAAAAGTGGCGTGTGTTTCTACCTCTATGCATATGACCTAACACCCACCTAGTTTACATGACCTGAGTGAGGCTAGACTTGACCTTCCTAGCCTAAACATGACCATTAAGATCCTAATAAACTTCCAAGGGCCAATTTTTGACCCGAATGAATCCATTTTTTTAAATCAAAATTATATTTTACTATTGGATTTTTTTAAAAAAAAATTCATGTGTCATGGGATATATCATTAATTAATTATTTTTTTTAATTCCACTTTAATGAATAAAACCCCCCTCAAGTTTAATTTTATCATCTTTAAATTTTACTGTGAAATATTAATTCATTTTGATTGATCATGATATTATAATGACTCACATATGTTTAAGTATTTATTTATTTTATTTAATTATTTCATTTAAATTTTAAAATTTAATAATTATTTATTAATTATAATTTTAGATGTTTTGTGAATAATCCTTCTACCTTTAAACGTATAAAAGAATGTGTGTCCACATTTTGAGTGATAAAAATATTATCTCTCATCCTGAGTTCCCCATACCCATGTTTGAGTATACATTATAAAGAATGAAGGAGTTTATAATGACACAATTTGAGTATTGGAATGCGCATGGAACAAAATAATAAAGTTCATGGGAGTCTAATGGGTGCTATAATTAATGTTATAAAATAACTCATGGAATCCCACTAGCGTCTTAGTTGATCTATCATATACATAATGGATCAACCAATATAAAATAATATCTTGTTCACATCATTGATTTTTTATTTTGGTATGCATGGTTAATTATTTGTGAATGTGTGGATGATACACGATCAAATAGTATAGTTAATTAGAATGCATATATAAAACTAAATAATCATGCATGATGAATGGTTTCTATTTATTCATGTTTAAATTTATATGTGTGATCACATTGTAATAAGTATGCTAGATAGAATGACATTTCAATTGTGAAGAAAAATAAAAGATCTTTAGAACCCTAAAGTAAAATATTAAGTTATAAATTTCTTCCACCACATAATTAGAATGAAACCATAGTTTGAGGAGCTCATTAGTCACCATTTAAACAATCTACTGTTGGTGAGGAGTACTAACAAAATCGGTGGGTTGACTTAACTAAAATTTAAATAAAATAAATAACCATATAAATATTGGTGAAATTTTAGAGGCAAGTGTAAAGAAAATTCTAGTTTATAATTCATAGGATATGAGAATCCACTCAAAAAAGTCAAGGCACCATTATTTAATGTGACTTTCCAGAAAAAATAATACCTTAAACTCTCTGAGTAATGGTGATTCAAAAACTCATACTATGATGATAGATTTAAGGATCCTTTCCCACTAGAATACTCAAGTAACGAATTACTTAAAATATAACTGTTGAGGTCCACTAGGATTTTAATAATATTGTGGGGTTATATTTAAGATTAATAAATCTATAATGTCTAAATAGGTAGTCAAGATAAAAATATTAATTTTCTAAAATTCATTTTATAGAAAAAAATGTAAAGTAATACCACAAATTTACTATGATCAATATTGGATAATAAAAAATTATTAAATAGCACAAATCTTTAATAATGTTACAAGAACATGTCTATAGTAATTTGATATTAATATAAATTTTATGTGATGGATTCCCCACTACCTGATACGCCACCTTAGGAAGTGAGGGTGAAAAATATTATTATAGGAGACTAATTGATGAAACATTTTATGTTTATAGCATAATTTCATAATCATTTTCCAATGTATTTAGAAAGATAAATTTAGGCATAGATGTTTATAACATGTTGTCACATCTCTGAGTTGTTTACCAAGAGAAAGCGAAGAATGAAATTAATGATATTATCATTAAACAAATATTTGTAAGTTGAAAGGTGGAATATAGGATAGTCCTCAGACACTAAAGATAATAAAGTACATTGATCAATTGGTAGATTTGGGATTTTAGATTAATAATTTTTTAAGACACTTTATCTTCTCATCATCATCGCCTAATTACTCAAATTTCATTGAGAATTATAAAATCAATAGTATCAAGAAACCACTTCAATACATTTTGTGTTTATTTTTTTAAGTTGTTCAGAAATTAAGGAAATAAAATCATTTAGTTATTATAGAAAACAAGAATAAATACAAGATTAAAATGAAAGTGCAAGGTATGATGTTAATGGAACCTTCAGAACACCCTTCTAAGAAACCGAGAATAAAGAGGGAGTGCATTGAATATGAGGTTAGTTTCTTTTCATATGGAAAGACATGTAAGTATAAGATAATATACAATTAATTTAATAATAATTATGAAATATATTCTAATTTATGTATATTAATTAGTAAATTTAATATTTCTATTTTACTTCTTGGGTATTATATAAAATATGTGACTTACATATTTGTATCCAAATATAGGAACCAATGAAGATCATAATGACTACTAGAGTGAAGTAAATAATCAAGTTACTAATGGTGCTTGACTCCTATGTTATCAAGAGAATATCACATCCTCACATTCCTTGTGGATAGATTATTTTATTTGATAATTATTATTATGTAACATGTGTTATGAAAAATATTATCATAATGTTGAGTTGAGACACAATGAGCTTTTATTTCAATTTATAAATAAAATTTTTATAGTATACCAAACTTAATTAAATGTTTAATTATAGATGAATAAAAAATATCCTATTTCAACACTTAATGATGAATATAAAATATAAGACTCAAATCATACCCATTTTTTGTAAGATAACTATTTGTTAAGTAAAACTAGAAGCGAGTGTAAAGTATATAACAAGTATGATGTGTAGAATCCTTTGATATAAGACTCTTATATATATGAAATGATTTATATATAGTATAATGACCAAGAAAATTTTTGGTATTAAATATGATCAATCCATAATTTTTCTATATTTATTTATGCAAGCTATGTGTGAACAATTTCAAGTATAAGTTGGACGTAAATTTTCATACATCATGAGATTCCATTAATAAATTAAAGGAATATAAAAGTGAAGTAATGAATATAATTGATAAGAATATAATATATTCTTTAGGTGATTGAGATGAATAATATCTTAATGAAGCATTCATTGATCATTAAAATTTATAATAGAGTAATTCCTAAACTCACATTTTCATATACACATTAAAACCATGGTGTTAGTAAAATAAGGATTGATGAAGAGTATTAAAAGTCTTTCAAGTCTTCCATGATCCCTTTTGAGATATGATTCACAAAATAATTGTTTTAACCCTTCCATATAATAAATATAATGAAAATAAATATCATATAAGTTATACCAGACAACTCTAGCCAGAAGCAAAGATTTTGACCATTTATTAAAAAGAAAGAAAAAGTTACATAAGAGCGGCAGGTGGGGTCAGACAAACAAAAATTCCCTCATCCACCAGAAAAACAGGTCTAGAGATCATAAGACGACATATCATTTCCATAATCTGTGTCACTAGTTGTCTTCAACTCTGAATGAGACTTATACCGATTTAAGATTTTCAAAATATTTGTATCCATCTTCCTTGACACCTTAGATGATGATCTGTTAGACACGTTTCTAGGAACATTAGAATAATCCTTGCATGGTCTTAGATTTACGGGAACAGAGGTGAAACCCTTACTAGCATAACCCTTCATATTTCCACTTAAAACTGCATCCTTGTAAGAGGTGTGACCGCCACTACCTGAGACCCTAATCAGGGTACCCACATTCTCATGTTCACCCTCAGAAACGTACCCCCATTTGTCAGGTAATTCAGAAACTTGGAAAAGCTTTTGGATTTCCTGTTGGCAATCAACATGTTTTTGTGCATCATTCTTCTTGGAGACATCAACCTGGAGGGTAGTAGGGTCCACAACTGGAGTAACCTCTTTGACCAAAGCAAACAGAGTCGTAGAGGGGCCACTATGGGCCTTTATCGGAGAAAAATCAATTAACAATCCTTTTCCAGCATCGAGCCCATCAGGAACATTGGGAACGAGATCTCTAAGTGAATCACCATCATGAGTAGTAGATTTTGGAAACATCGAATCCTTCCCCTTTGACTTCCTACAATAGAGAGCTGTTGAATGTCCTCTCACCCCACATTGCACACAAGAAACATTCCTCTGACATAACTCCATCATATAAGTTATAGTGTAAATAAAATCCATTATGTCACAAATATATGTTTTTAGATGCAATTTTTTTGTTGAAGATAAGTCAAGAAATAAGCTTGCATCAAGAAAAATATAAATTGTATCACAATTAATTATCTAAAAGGTTTATAAGGATATAAAATAAATCCAAAATATATAAAAAATATAGTCAGGTGAATTAATATATTTCTATAAAAGGGTGTACATATATATTTGAGATAATGGGAGAAAGATACAAATGGATAATGTCAAGGTTTGAGATGTATAATTAGTTAGTATTGGAAAAATTTCCATAAGATCTCATGGAAAAGTAATGTTCTAGAGACATAAACTGCATGGAAATGATGAAACCAAAGATAATTGGTTTTATATAACTAGTTTCGTGATATATTATTCATTGAGAATAATAAATAATTATCTTATTAGAAATAAGTATGTGCTAAATAAGCTAAAAACACAGATCGTTATGAATTCAATAATGGATTCTATATACCAAATTTAAGTCTATATTTTATTAATTCCTCTAGTTAATTTAAATCCCATAAGGCTAGAATGTGTATTCAATGAAGAGATTAACATGGATGATAAGGTGATTATATATAAACAAATATTGGTTATTTAAGTCTTAAGATCAGTCATAGTGTTGACTGTGTTGAAACTCTTTCACTAATAGAGATACTGAAACCCATTTTAATTCTTAATTACACAATAAATACAATGATTATTATATAAATAATGAAATGATTTGTTTAGGGATAAAATCATACATTAAATCATGGAATGATTATATTTTCATATGTCTATAAAAGGTTAGTGGGAGAACCATATGTTTCTATGTTATATATATTGATAACATATAGAAAATAGATATTAGTCTTACCATTAGTTACGACTAAAGTTGAAAATATTTCTACAAAGATTAAATTAAAGTTGTAACCCAAGTTATAGGAACAAAATATTCTAAGATAGATCTATGTTTTTCTTGAACTAATTCAAAGTATAGATATTGAAATGGTATTCAACAAACCAAATGGACCATTTTTAGAGATAATTGTTGCTAATGTCATGTGGCATAAATCTCTCAAAGAAGACATATATAAAACATAATAGGGTATTAAAATGGTGAGTGGAAATATATTCACATTAGTGATGGATCTGTTATATATGAAATATTTTTCACTATATGTGACATTATTTACACATACATTATGGTAGGAAAATAAAAAATAATTTATATAACTATACAAGTAGATGTTAGAACTATCCAATAGTACTTAAGAAAGTAAAAGGGGTATGTACCTAGTAATTGGAGAGGAATGAATTCTAGTTATCATGGGGACATAAAACTAGTCTTACTATAGATAAATTTGATCTTGTATCATAGTTAGGATAAGGTAATAAGAAATAAAAGATCATTAATGCTAGTGGTATCTATATCTACAAATACCGATTATGCTTTGGTTTCTAGGGAAGCTAAAGAATTAGTTAAAATACACAATAATTTGTTCTAGTTCTTGGAGTTGTACTGAATTGTGATGTATTATCATAGTTTTCATTGAGATAGTATTATAATAAGGGTACTAACCATGATTTCAAGGTTATGATAGAGGAAAAAAAGTTATATTGTCATGGATATCATCTCTTGAGCAATAATAATCAAGGAGGTTAGGTCACATATAATAGAGTATCCATAGAAGAAAAGTTGGTAGTCCCAATGACTAAATCCATAACTTAGTAGATGAATAATCTTATCATATGAGATTTATCAATATTTTTCTTATTAATTTGTCTCTAGCACAAGTGGGAGTGTTGTAGAGGTGGGTTCCCTAGACCTAACTACAATTTATTTTTTTTATTACCATATCACATATATAGAGAGTTATTCATGATGCATTATTACCATGATATTTACATTACTTATACAAACTCTATTTACATGGTAATGTACATAGATTATTTTCCATATAAAAAGTTTATAGCTCTTCCCAACTATAATTAGAATCTCAATATACTATAACAATAATCTTAAATCTATTTCCTATAGTCAAGATAAATCATACTTGAAGGACATGTATAATGTTTGACTATCAGGTTTTGTGGGAACATAAACATTGAGACTTCTTCTCATGAATTTCTCACCTAGTGATATCAAGAATATGAGACCATGAGGACTCACCCACCAATAGAAACACCACATGTTTTGGGTTTTATTAGATATCCCTATCCACTAGACAACATATTTGTCTCTCAACTTGAGATAATTATCAATGTATATAATTTTATTTATCACATTGAAGCAAGATGAAAAGAATGATATTTATATTTGTGGTGAAGTATCTTGTACCAATTAAATCATTGGTGTCATGAAATTGATTGAATGATCAATAATTTTTTTTCTTTTGTACAGGATGAAGATATATTTGGGAACTTGAATGGGATGTTAGTGCCTTAAATAAATCCATGGATATGGTATAACAAGTAAAGTCTATAAAAAACTATAAATAATGATAAATAATGTATAAAAGTATTATGATAAGTAGTATTCATCCTTATTTGTGAGATATCATGAGAAAAATATATTATATTACACATTGTATTTTCATAGGAGGTTGTCATAGATTTGAATTATCCTTATCTCTTTAGGGACCATGCTATGATTCTATGTACCATTATTGTTATTTGAATATGATTCACTACTATCAAGATAAGGTCTTAGAGGGTCACAAATAAAGTGTATCCATATGTTCCAATAATTCCAATGAATTAAATATTATGATGAAGTGGAACTCAAGTGAGGAGGCTGGTGAATATCTGAGTGTGAAAGATCAAAATTAAATTAATTATTAAAGTTTATGATAATAATAATTGAGTTTATTTCTCAAGGAATTAAAATTTTATTTAATTATAAAATTTATTATGATAAAATATTATTTTTAAAACAAACATTACATATTTATGTTTTATTAAATGATTACATGAGTAACAATCTAGGTTAAGGGATCGTATTTCATCACATGGAATTAAATAATATAAAAATTCAGTGGATAAATATTTATGACATTTATGAAATTTTTACCTAGTCATCCTTATTATTTTGGGCCAGTTTAATAAGTTTAACTTTTCTAGGAAATTAATTAAAATTTTGGAATGTAAAACCTAACAGTTTGAGATCCAATTTGAGCCATGAATAGGGGGAGATTTTTCATGATTTTTCCTCTCTCCAAATTTCTCTCTCAATTTTTGCAATTATAATGTAAAGGAGGTACATTTCTTGATCGATTTCACTTCATGAATCGGAAACTCCTTCTTTATGTGATGGAAGGAACACTATAAATCACTTTAATCTTATATAATTACACTCAAGAATTAAATAAAGGAATTTAATGGGATATGATTCATGTGTAGATGATCTAGATAAATCCTTTCTTGGTTCCTTTGAGATAAAACATGCCTATGATAAGTATATCATATCGATATTTGATAAACTAATAAGATAAAATTTAATTTATGTTCTTCATACTTAAATTTAATTGCACATGATCTTTAGGAGAATCTAAATATAATAATTCTAGATCTAGTTCAATAACATGGATTCATTCCAAAAAATTTAATTACCACTTTTTATATGATCAAAAAATGTCTTGGTTATTTCATTTTCATTGATTAATATGAGCATGGGATGATTATTTGGATGTTGGAACAATAATTTATTTATGTGAGGTTGATTGTTTAGTCTTAATTAGGAGTTTACTCGATTGCGTGGGAAACGTAAGTACCAAATATTTGTAAGTGGTGTGTTAGAATTATGTGGATGAGTAAAATGAAATTTTTTTCTTGTGGTTTTATTTTAGAAACTAGAGTCGAGCCTTGTAATTGGATGAGGCCTATTATTATGGCTCAAAATTTTGAAATTCATATGATTAATGGTGGTCTTGAAGAGTAGAATGATGTGATGTGCGAGTGAAGAACATTTTGTATGACATTGATTTTTGTGCTGTAAGGGATTGAGGAACAATGAGTACATGGATAGAAAATTGGGTTATGACTATGATGTGATTATCTTGAAATGAGTGAGTAATGATTGATAGAAAATTTTATAGGGATCTCATGCAATCTGTTGTTCCCTATTTAAACTACCCTAAGAGTGGGTGTTTTGAAAAATTTCATAGGTTTTGGTAGAGTATTTGTGAATGGGAGATATTGAAGTTGTATTGGTTAGGTTTTTGATGGAAATGATACCACATCCTTGGAATATTGTGAGACAATCATAGAGGATCAATATTCTTAATCTATGATTGAGAATATTGGTTTTTTATTAAAATGATAGTTGTATTGGCTAGTTATAGAGGGAGGTGTTTTGGGTGTATCTTTGTAGGATTTTATGAGGAGTTTTAGAGTGAGAAGTGGGTATTAAATGGGATGCATAAAATGGTGACTAAGGGTCATCAAGATAAGGTTGTTGGGTCAGTAGATAGATTATAACATTTATATAATGGATTGAGTATATTAATGGTCAGTGGTGATGAATAAGGGTTTGTAAGAGTATGTGGGATGATGGTTGGAATGATTTAGAATCATGGGACTTGTGATCAAGGAACATTGGTTAATATTGATGGGTTTTAATTATCAATGATTGTGTGTGGTAACCCTTGATGAAGGTTGGTTTTTAAGTGAGATTTTATTAGTAAGATGATGATATTGGAAATCATATGGTGGGTATCACCCAATCACATATTCCAAGTATGTATTGGGTGATGTGTTGACCAAAGTTTTGGATGATTATGGTTAAAGGATAGTGATTGTGTTTTTTAGTTTGCAATGTTGCTCAGGGAACTATATTTTTTAAAGAGTTTCGAAGTTTTTTTGGTCATAATTTAATGGATGTATTCATGAAGTCACCAACATAGATAAATTATGAATTAATAAGAATAATCTGATCCATTGGCTTGTGGGTCATGAATATTATAGAGGGAGACAGAGTGACGGAGGACCAATTGGTGATTTTGTGTGTGATTAAAATTTTTGAGGTGGTTATGATGATGGATAAGTTGTTTGAGAGATGAATGGTTAATGTAATTGTCAAGTAAGAGTTTTTTTGAACAGTGGGTTAGATGGATCAGGTTATAAGACCATTTGATGGAATGTAGTTTGGATTTGTGAATGAGAAGTGGTATCAGATTCTAATAGTTGAGTTAGAAGTCTAGAATAATTTTTGGGTACTTCTTAAGGATGATAATCCGTATGATGGTGAGTTTTAAATAATTTGTGTCTTAACAGGTCATTATTTTCAAATTGAGTTTAAATTTTATAGATCTATTATCAATGGTAGTTTTTTTAATTTTTGAAGTGAGTTTCAAGGGTTTGAGTGAAATTTCTTCATTTTTATAATAGTTTAAACACTATTTTGGTTTTAATTTATAAGTGATTTGAATAAAAATTAAATTATTTTTAATTTAATTTTTACCCTTACACATGGTACAGGGTCTGTATAAGGGTAAGTGTCTCCTAAATTTACATAGGGTGGTTTTTAAGAGTTCCATAAGGGTAACTCCCTAACTATATGTGTTTTGTAAGGGTAGATATGAGTTTTCTCGAGTCTCATAAGGGTCGATTGGAATCTATATATACCGCATATGGGTATATCCATTTTTATATAAGTTATTAAAGGGTAGATATGTAATTAATAAGGGTAATACTAACACTGGTTAAGGGTAATCCCCTATGTATATGCACTTTGTAAGGCTAAACCTAGCTCTACATAAATGTAATCAGTCTTTTATAAAGTTCATGGAAGGGTAAAAATTCACTACATAAGTCTAGCCTTAATATTTCAAGGCTGTATAAGGGTAATTATTTTATTTCATAATGGTAGTCCAAGTAATTAACTGATCATGTAAGAGAAGTTCCTTGGTTATATAAAGGTAGATCGTGATCCCTATGAGTTATGTAAGGGCATCCCAAGGTTTTCCCTACTTTAAAAAGGGTAAGTCATAGATGTTTAAGGGTTATATTATAGATCCTTCTCATGAATTAGGGTAGAGTGGACTATATAAGGGTAATCTAGTACTCTTAATAAATACTTAAGAGATTCATGAGGGTAAACCAGGTTCCCCTTAAGCATCAATCTTTCTAGAAGAAAAATAATAAAACCTCGTTTTTATATTCTCCTTCCTCCAACTCAACTTGAAATTCCTTTTAATCTTTTTTAAATGATGAAAAGAAGGTAAATAAAATATTTAACCCATTTTAATGTTGTAAATCCTTTTTTTAAAATTTTAACCCACTTCAATTAATATTTAATTAAATTAGAAAATTAAATGTTGGCTTTAATTTTGTGTTTTAATTATGCAAACCTGAACAACTATCGTGTATTTTTAAAATACCCAAACTTATGATACTTTGATTTTTGATATACTTTTGAGGAGTTTTGGGTGTCCAGATACTGAGTGATCAATAGGAGTGTGTTAGAGGTGGTTTTACTTGTTCAATGTGTGTGGACTTCCTCTTATTTCTATTATGGATCCCTCATTAGGTGTTATGAAATTATTTTATTAAGGTTGGTGTTTCTATATAGTTCCTTCATCCTATAATTCATTATTTCTTGAGAATTCATATAAATGAATTTATTATTTTTCTAATACATTGTTTTTTAATGTTGACTATGAAATATCCCATGAAAAATTCTTTGATCCTCTTCTATATGAATTGAAAATTGTATGGATAGAATTGATCATGATCTTGATTCCTCGCATTGATTTATAAATTGATTAATTCCATGTTAGTTGTGATTTATATTTATATATATTTTAAATTCTTTTTTTTGGAAAGTTAGGTATTAGTCGTAGTTTTGATTTATAAAATGGAATTCCTTGATTTAAATAAATGGGGTTGATTTATAAAATGTTTTCCACATGGTTTTAGATGTCTTGATTTGGTAAATTACCAAGATCATTTTTGAAATGATTCTTCACCTTGTTTATGAAATGATATTTCTTGGGTGATTTGAAATGAATGATTTGTTCATGTGTAAAAGGGTTTTGACCCACGTTTTGAAATTTCTTCAAAACTTTTAAATTCTAAAACTTCATTTGAGTTCTGTAGGGATTTTTTTGAAAGAAATTATTCGTTTAAAGGCCTGTTTGAAATTTAAATGATGTTTTATAAAAGTAAGAGGGTATAGATACATTTTTGAATGTTGATATGGAGAAAATATTTGAAATTTATATTTATTATTCTTGATGGCCTGGTTTTAACTTTTTTGTGGTCTTCCTTTTGTCATAATCCCTAGTTGTAAATCACTTGATTATTATTCTTCCCACTGATGGGTATTGAAAAATGTTTTTATCAATTTGAGGGTGTTTTAACTCTTCTTGAATAGTTATGGAAACCTGGGTGGTTAGAAGAGGTGACTTATATTTATAATTTTTTAGTAGACTCATACCCTGACTAGTGGATCTGTGGAGAACATGATAGGATCAGACAATATTCATGCAACCAAGAATGCAATTGTGTGTGGACATGGTTCACTTGAGACCCATTTAGACTTGATGTATGCCTTGATATTAGACATAAAATATTTACCTACTATAATATGGTAAAATAAATATCATATCTAGGTTGTACCCATGATATCCTTAAACTTGATAATATATACATGAAAACGTTCATTATCACTACTTGGCACTAGATTTTCCATGATTAATTGATTACAATTCTTGATTGATCTACATAATGAGATGGTTTACCTTAACTCGATTTTATTGACTATTATATAGTTTTTATATCTAGGGAATGTGCTTAACTTACCTTTATTTATTTAAATTTATATTGTGAAATGGTTTTTAAATATTTTCATGAAGTGGTTTGGGTTTTCAATGATGAAATGGAATGTACATAGCTTTAGTTTCATAGGTGATTCTAAAATAAATGAGGTTTTAGTTTTAAAACCCAATCTTATTGTAATATAATCTTGATGGATTTAGTTGAATATTCTAAAAAGTAAAAAAATTCTCTTCTATTGTACTCCCTTTTAGAACTGTTGATTTATCTTTTAAAGTAACTATATAGACTCTTTGGTGAAATACTACTGGGATCTATAGATCAAAACCTTCTTATACCATGTAGTGTTTTTATATTTTATGTTATTATAATATGTGATTATGTTCTATTCATATTCCATTTTGGAATCATGCTTTTTAGCCCAAGGGTAGGTGAATTGGATCATGGTGTGTGGATGTAGATCACTAGGATATGGGTTTTCATAGTTTTTTTTTCAAATATTAGTTTTTGTATTATTTCTATATACCATGATATAATTGTATTGATTTATTTATTTTATGATGTTTTAGTTGTGTACTCTGACTTTATTGAATTATATTGTGGATGAAATTACTCCCAAAGGGTGTTTATCAATATTTAGGTTCTTGTTGCCAGCCTGTGAATATTAGGAATTATCTTTGGGTCAATGGTGAATTGGCTCAAATACCGGTTTCAATAGTACTCATGGTTGGTTCTTTGTAAATGGTATCAGAGTAGGTATCTCCTAAAAAGAAAATAATTTTCATTGAAATCCCTTATTTTATTTGGTGTGATTTATAGAAGAAAATAGATAAATAAAATGTTGGGACTCAATAGGTATTTCATGAGAAGGTTCTTGATCACTACCTCTCCACAATGAGACTTGAGTTACCAAGGAAAGTGGGGACTTATGTATTTATATTGAGTTATTTTTTTCAAGTTGTTAAATGAGATTTATGATCCTAAGGTGATTATATTTGATTTTTGGAATCTATTATAAGTTTTGGGTTGGAAAAAAATATGGCTAGAAATAAACGGTTTCTTCACAGTCTAGTAAACCATGGTTAATCAGTGTGACTGGACTGGATGTCAATCCAGGGAATGTTGTGGATTTTTTTGGTGTATTATATTTCATGATCTTGTTTTTTCTACTTTAATATATTTTTTATGATTCTAAATCCTTTTTAAAATCCAAAAGTTATGACTGAAAAAAAATTTTAATTGAGTTCTTTATAAAGTGTTTTTAATTACTAAAAAGTGTGTTTTATGAAATTTTTGGTTTAGAAAACTAATTTACAATGAATATTTTGGGATTCACTAGAGAAATGTTTGAGAAATAAATTTTGGGTTTTTAGTGGGATTAAAAGGAAATTAGTTTTGAAATTTGAAAATGTGATTAATGTTTTGAAATCATGGAAAATTTTCCAAGATATGGTAAAATATTTTAAGGTTTTGATTAACTTATATCATGATTTCATGTTTTAAAATAAGAGTGTATTGTTTTATTAATGGGGAAATATTATGTTCTTTGAAACCAATTATGCTTTTATAGAAGTTATTTGTGTCTTTTTTGAAATCTTTTTTTTCTGGTTTCTATTTTTTTATGGGTTTTTTGTTGATTTTTGGGTTGATGATCTCAAGTTTTGTGATTTCCAGAAATGTCTCATGAAAATTCCTTCAAGAAAGAAATAATGTTTTCTCATTGGTCCATTATTTGAAGTAGTCCTTCATGTTTCTCAAAAGTGACATCTCTAGTTGATGACTCTACCCAGACATTTAATTGAGTAGAGGATCCAAACAATTTCTAGACTTTAGACCCCATACAGGTTTTTTTGGATCATCAAACACCTTCTTATAGGTGTTATTAGTGTTCTCCTAAAGTAGTGAAGTTACATAAATAAGATAAAAGGATATTTGATTCTATAAAGATTCCTGATTCTTAAAAGGTCAATTATATCAAATCCTTGTTCAAGGGACTTGGTCGAGAGTGGTAGGAAGTCACAATTCACTCTTCCCTATATGAATGAATATATTACAAATTCTTAAAGTCTGTCTTCATTTAATGGAAGTATCCTAAGGAAGTGAATAAGGATAAAGTTTCCAATCCCTTGTGTTTTTTTCAATGTGTGAAATCATATGCAGACTATGATGAGAAATTTTCATGTTTGGTGAGTTTATTATATGATCTTATTAGTGACAACTCACTTACAACTCAATGTTTTAGAAGGTGTATTCACCCAAACCACATAACCATCATACTAGTAGTCTATAGTACCTCTTATTTGATGGTGTTATAAAGGTATTATTAAAATTAAATGAATCTAACAGAGGGAAATGAAGTATATAACACCTCCTTTATAGTTGGATTAGGAGAATATGTCCCATATGGTAGACTGTGGGAGTTGGTTGAGAAGGAAAAATATTCTCAGGGAAGGAAGAGGCATCTCAGATGATTTTAGTGTATATCACCTGGACCCTCTAATAATTCTTATTCAAAATCTAAAAAATATTGTCAATAGTTTGGCCACTTGGGTCACCTAAATAGGTACTGTATATTGGGATATAGAAAGGGGAAGTTTTATTCAGGTATAATCAACTAATAACTATAGAGAAGTGAATTATTTAAGATAACATGGATCAATCCATAGTCCTTAGAGTGAATATTTTCATGTAGTGGAGGAGCCTCCAATTGAATTTGGTGTCGGTCCAACTTGTTTTTCCAATGTTGGAGTAGAAATCGTTTGAGTCTCTCTTATTATGGTTCATCTAATCTTGGAATTTTTTTTTGTTTTTCAGATATTTGTGTCTTATTTTTTGATATTTTTAGATGATATGTTATGGACCTTAGTTGTTATCATGATTATGGTTCTATTTTCTTGATATATCAGTTTTTGTGCATTGTGGATGTGCACTTCTAAATGGTTAGCCTTCATCTTAAACGATTTTAGTCACTTGGTGGTTTTTAAGATCTTGGGAATAATATGGAATCTTGTACTAAGAGAATTTAGATTATTGGGATTTTTTTTCTTAAAATACCTCAGGTTTATTCCTTCCATGGGTGTCTCCCTATGGTCAATGGTGGATACTGTTTAGGTTACTTGTTATTCCTTAGTATCCACTTGTTTTTTTCCTTGATAGTTATATCTCAAATATTGACATGATGAATGAGCTCCCTCATGAGAGTGAAATTCCATATTTATAAATAGGACTTTTTGTTTTGATATATTTCTAGTTGTACTTGGATATAACTTGGTGTTGTACTTAGGTAACTAGGAAGATGTGGATTCTTGATGGACCAGGCACCTAGAGGTTCTGGTGTTTCATTTAAAGAGCTCAGCGATGGGAGAGGCTTGGTGTTTAAAATCCTAGGTTACATATGAGTACTTGACTAAGGTAAAAAATACATGTTATTTCTATGAATTTCTTGTGTATGGTTGGATAATTGATGGATATTTAGAGAATTGTATCTTTTGGGAATTGTTGAGGTGTTTTGGATGTTCCATTACTTGAGTTTTTAGTATCATATTTTGATCAAAGTCTATTCTTTGAGTTGAAGAGATATGTTTTGTTGTATGTTTTTCCTCATGTTCCACCACTTTGGTGAATCTTTAAATTGTGGGGAGACCTATGATAGGTCTATGATTCTTTTTGGTTGCATTTATGTTCCTCTAAGTGTGGATAGGTTTTTTTGATGTGTTTGTTGAACTTGGAGTTGTATTAGGTGGCTTCTTTTGGGTAAGTCTTCTTCTGTTTTATGGACTCTCCAACTCATGGGTTATGTTTGGGAGTTATTTTAGTCTCATATTTTTCAATATTTTGGACTTTAATATTTCTAAGGGAATAAATCCTTATATTAAGGAGAATTTTAACATCCACATTTTTATAATAGTTTTAACCCCCATTTTGGTTTTAATTTATAATTCCTTTGAATAAAGATGAAATAATTTTTTATTTAATTTCTACCCTTACACATGGTTTGGGGTTGGTATAAGGTTAAGTGTCTCTGACCTTTACATAGGGTGGTTTTTAAGAGTTATTTAAGGGTAAATCCTTAATTATATGAGTTTCATAAGGGTAGAGATGATTTTTCTTGAGTTTGATAAGGGTAGATTGCCACCTCTATACACTTTGTAAGGGTATATCCCTTTTTATATAAGCTATGTAAGGGTATATATGAAATATTTAAGGGTTATAATAGCATTGTGTAAGTGTAATATCCTATTTATATGCACTATTTAAGGACATCCTTGAACTTTATAAGGGTAACCCTAGATCTATGTAAAGGTTACTTGGTTTCTCTAAAGGTTGCGTAAGGGTAAAACTTCACTGTGTAGGGGTAGCCTTAGGTTATCAAAGGCTATGTAAGGGTACTTATTAATTTTTGTAAAGGTATTATGAGAAATTCACTACTCGTGTAAGGGTAGTTCTTTGGTTAGGTAAGGGTATATTTCAATCCATAAAGGTTATATAAGAGTTACCCAATGTTTTCCTTACTCATGTAAAGTTAAGTCAGAGCAATGTAAGGGTCAACTCATGGATCCTTCTGATATGTAAGGGTTGAATGAAATATGTATGGATAACCTAGAACCCTTACATTAAACTTTGATCTATGTAAGGGTAAAGCATGTTACCCTTACCCATCAATCTTTTTGAGGAAAAATAAATAAAAACTATTTTTTTTCATTCTTCTTCCTCCATCTCAACCTGAAACACATTTAAAGGCATTTTAAATACTAAAAATAATGGAAATTAATTATTTAACCTATTTTAAGGCTATAAATCTTGTTTTAAATTTTTTTAAACCATTTTAATTTTATATTCAATTAAATTGAAAAATTAAATGGTAGATTTTGTTTTTGGTTTTAATTATACAAACCCAAATTCATTCTATGTATTTTTAAAATACCTGAACCTATGATGATTTGATTTTAAATATCCTTTAAGAGATTTTTAGGTGTCCTTTTACTAGGTTATCAATGAGAGTGTATTAGATTTTTTTTCCTTGTTCACTATGTAGGGATATTATCCTATTGATGTTATAGATCCTTCATTAGGTGTTTTACAATTATTTTATTGATGTAGGCGTTTCTATATAGTTCTTTCATCCTATATTTAATTTTTTTCTGGAGAATTCATAAAAAAGTGTTTCTAAATTTTCTAATACATTTTCTATGAATGTTTACATTGAAATATCCTATTAAAGCTTCTTTGACCCTCTTATCTATGAATTAAATATGGAATAGACATAATTGATCATGATCTTGATTCATCTAACTGATTTATAAATTGATGAATTACATGTTACTTGTGATTTATATTAAAATATATTTCAAATTCTATTTGTAGAAAGTTAGGTCTTAGGCCTAGTTATTATTTCTAAATTTCAATTCCTTGATTTAAATGAAATGGGTTCATTTATGAAATTCTTTCCACATGGTTTTGGATGTATTAATTTGTGAAATGATGAAGAAACTTTTTGAAATGATTCTTCTCCTTGTTTATGAAATGATCATTCTAGGGTGGTTTCAAATTAATGATTTTTTCATGTGGTAAGGGGTGTTGACCCATGTTTTAAAATGTATTCAAACCTTTTAAATAGTAAAATATCCTTATAATTTCTTATAGATTTTTTAAAAAATTAATGCTTGGTAAAAAGGTCCATTTGGAATTTTGATGATGTTTTGTAAAAGAAAGTGAGTATGGTTACCCTTTTGAATGTTGATTTAAAGAAAAAAAAATTAAATTTTAAATTAAATATTCCTAATGAAAAATTTGGAACGTTGTTATATTTTTCTCTCCTATGATAATCTCAAGTTATAAATCACTTGATTACTGTTCTTCCCATTGATGGGTATTGAAAAAGCGTTTTATCACTATGAGGGACTTTGAAATTTATTTACTAGTCATGGGAAAATGGGTGGTTGGATGAGATGAAATAGATTTATGATTTTATATTGGTATTACACTCTATCTAGTGTATTTTTAGAGAATATGATAGGTTCTGTCTACAAACATGTGAATGGGAAAGAGGGCTTGTGTGGACTTGGTTTTCTTAAGATCTATTTAAACTTGATGTATGCCTATTGATTACTCATAACATATTTATCAACTATCTTATAGTGTAATCACTACATATCTAGGTTTCACCCATGAAATAATTATACTTGAAACTAGAAACATGATAGCATTCATTGTCACTACTTGGAACTAGAGTTTCCTTGATTGATAGATTACAATTTCTAATTTATTTACTTACTGAGATGGTTTTTCTTAACTTGATTATATTGAATATTATAAAAAAATTATATTTGGTCTATGTTATTAACTTAACTTGATTTATTTGAATTTATCTCGTGAAATTGATTTGAAATATTTTCATGAAAAGGTTTTATTTTTAAATGATGAATTGGAATGTTCTCAACTTTGGTTTTATAAATTATTTTAAAATGATTATGGTTCTATTTTTAAAACACTATCTTGTTGTATTATGATCTTGATGGATTTAATTTCCTTTTTTTAAAATTTAAATCCTTATTCTCTCTTATTTTGACCTCTTTTCAAAATTTTGAATTGTATTATGAAGTAACTATATAGACACCTTGGTGAAATCCTACTGGTTTTTTTAGATCACACCATTCTTGTACCATTTAGTGTTTACAATATTTAGGTTCTTATATAAGGTTCTCGTGTTCTCATCATATTCCATAGTAGGCTCATTCTTGGTCATCTGAGGGAAGGTTAATTAGATCTTGGTTGTTGGTCATGGACCACTGGGAGATGAGTTTTGGTAGTTTGTTTCTTCTTTTAGTTTTCATACCATCTCCTTATACCCCAATATAGTTATTTGATTTATCTTATCTAAAGATGTTTATGTGGTGTAATTTGACATTATTGACATAGATTATGGTTGAAATTGTTCCAAAATTTTATTTATCGATGTCCATGTACTTTTTGACAACCTGTGGATATCAGAAATTCTATTCAGGTTAGTGGAGAATCAACTCGAATACTGGTTTAGATGGTACTCTAGGTTGGTTCATTATATTGAGTATTGAATTGAGGATGATTAAATAAAGTTTCGGAGTTTTAAAAGTGGTTAGTTATATATTTAAGTGTTTGGGATGTTTTGTTTCTACCAATTAGTAGTAGACACCATCAAGTACTAGTTGGTGAGCACTTGTTACCTGATATGAATCTAGGGGAGTCTAATCCCCTATACGAGCCATTGGATGACTAATGGATTTGTACTGGGTGGTCAGTAGGCCATCAGGTACCCAAACCTAGTGCACTAAGTAATCGATGGTTTAATGGATTTTTTTCAGTATATGTAGACCTATATTTTCAAATATATCCTCTATTATCTATATATATGTTCCACTAGGGAGAGAAAATCAGGTCTAACCTCTTCCCCTTTCCTCCCTTAGATCCCCATGTCTCACCCTTTCTTTTTGGTTTGATTAAAGGTTGTTTATTCATTCCAGATCGAGGTAAACCCTCCATATATTCCTCTTATGTTCCCTTTCTTCTTCTTCCTCTATTTTTTTGGTTCCACCTATGGATTTATGATATAATCATATAAAAATTATTTGGATTCTTGGTATAAAGATAAAATTTGGTGAAAGGAGAATAATATCTCATGATAATGTTTGTTACTATAAGGGAAAGTTTCCAAGCTATTTTTTGTGATATTTAACACAATTAATTTAAAATTTGGAATTGTTTGACAATTTATTCTTCGATATTTATTAGTAGGATAGATGGGGTTATGGTGTGGAACTTACACACATCATTTTTCACATTTTCAGAATTAAAATGATTCTCGATGAATTTTTGGAGATGATCCCTCTTTAGATTAAATTTTATAATTGATTATAAATGTTTATAACTAATTGGTTATAGGTTATGGAATGAAATAGTGGATCAGAATCTTGGAAAGGCTTGGTATGGGCTTTGGTGAGGTTGAAAAGCATGAATTAGAAGTGATAACTCTGATATCAAGGTAGTTGTTACATGAAATACTTAACCATATGAATGTATGTATGTGAGTACATATTCATGGTGTAAGTTTAGGTTTGGTGTGACTAGTTAGATACCTAGAGTGTTCCTTTGGATTAGAAGGGCTAGGGGAGAGTGACATGGATGTGAAATGGGTATTCTAGGTTTGGTTTGAGAACTCAATAGATTCTTGATGACTAGGTCTCCAAGAGGCATCAATTCTAGTTATGATTGAATAACCCTTAGAAGTTATTGGTTCACATGTTGAACTATGAGTGTTTTAAGATGATCCTAGGTGGAATGGGTAAGGGACAAAAAAGTGGGTAAGTACTTGATTAGTCTGTGATTAGAGGCTAATTTGTAAATCATTTGGAAGGTATTTGTGAGTATGACCTTGGGGGAACAAATTTAATTACCTACAATTCTACCAATGGAATTTACCTTTTGATTATATGAATGTTTCACATTATGTAAAGCACATAAACCACGTGATAAAACCAAAAAAATTATTATATTAATTTAATCATCACATTTAGGGAATAAATATGGACTTAATAATCGAAAGTATTTCAATATAATAAAAAATTGAAAATAAGATAACAATAATAGGAAAATTTGGATATGCTTGATCCCCCAAAATAATCACACTCTTGAACAATGTCGTAGAAATGAAACATAATATTAGTAATGTAATATGAATTTTGAAAATGAAAATATATTTAATTTTGGGAGAAAATAGAATTGAATAAATAATGAATAAAATATGAGTAATTTATAGGTAGTATGGATCCCATATGACCATAAAAAATCTTATTTTTGGAATAGTAATCTGACCATTAGAATAGTAGCCTGACCGTTGGAATATTAATCCCACCATTAGAATAGTAAACTAACTGTTAGAAAAATAATATGGCCATTAGGAATAGTAAACTAACCGTTAAAATAGTATCTTAACTTATGGAAGTGTAAAATAATATTTAGGTGTCTTATAAAATGAAAGTATGAGATATTTATAAAAAGGGAACAAGTAAATAAATTTTTTAAAAATAATAAAATAAGAAGTCATATTTTTTGTAAAATATAAAATTTTTAATTAAAATTTTATAATAAAAAATTATTTAAAATAAATATTATTTTTATAAAATGTATTTATTAAATAATATTAAGTTTTATTATAATGATAAGATAAATTTATGAGACCATAATTAATTTTTTAAAGTGCTAGAAAATTCATTATAATATTAAAATTCATATTTTTTGAATAAATGAGTATTTTCTTTAAGAATTAAAGTCAAAATATTAGAAAATTATTTTCATAAAATGGATTTAATTTTTTGAATAAAAAAATTAAGAAATGGTTAGGGTGAATGTTTGGTATTTTTTAAAATATTTTATTTTTTTATGAATAGTGAAATACAGTAAAATACAGTATTTGACATTATAAGATAAATATATGATTTTTTTGAGTCATGTATAATGTAAGTGACCATTAGTTAATAATCACTTGTGATATTTTCTGTATATATTCAAAAAATCAATATTATTGATATTCTTGATCCAAAATAATATTATAATGATTATAATATTTAACACTTCTCTCCACCCTTGATAAATACCACTCCTCACAGCCCATTCTCCTTTCACATTATAAGCCTTATAGATTAAAAAAATTATAGCCAATTCTCTTCCTCACATCCTAGTTCTGCTAGTATAATCAAAATACCAATCTAATGTACCCTTAAGGATTATTTCAAGGAGGCGGCATTTAAGTGTTAATAATCTCAATTTACTTACGTTAAATTCATTTATTCTTCTACCTTATCCCCTAATCCCCCATCCAACATGACATAACGACTCTAGTATCATAAATAAACATTAATTTTTTTGTGTGAAGGGAATAACAATCTTCTACCCTCCTTTATTTATATTCTTAATTGAAAACCAAGTTTACAATATAGTTGGTTCACCACCTCCATGAACAACGCACTTCGTTTTTATCCATGCCTTCAAGGATGGAAATAATAATATTATTATGTTTAAATAAGTTGATAATAAGAATAATAAAACTTATTTCAAGTTATTTAATGTTTTAATGACCATTTAGTTAAATAAAATGAATTTATTTCATGATGGTCAGTAAATCTGCCTAAATGAACTAACCGAATAATGTTAACAATTTTACTAAAATAATCATCCCTATATAGAATGAAAAAATTATATTTTCGACTATTTTTATTTATATAAGTATATGAATACTATTTAATTTCACTTCTGGTGTTTTCATTCCATTTGAAAATAACATAAATAATTATCCACAAGTAACCAGACCTTGATTCCATTAAAGGAACGCCTCATAACAACAAAATTAAACATTATATCTCACTTTAATAGTTATAAAGGAACATAATAAAATTATAGTAAATCAAATATATATGGAAAATGATTTTTAATTAAGTATTTAATTAATCTAATTTTATTATCCAAGATTTTATGTTCATGTACATAATGATTCTAGAATATAAGGTAAGGGATCTCTCCAAACCACCATTTTTATTTGGGTTATGACCTTTCTCTCTCTAACTCACTTTATCATTATCTTTGATGATATAAAATAATTAAAAATTTTGTATATATTTCCCTTAAATATATAACTAGATTATTCTCTCTTTCATTGACATGGTAATACATGACTTAAGCTCATTTCTCAAATGTCGTATGATTATTCCTTATGATTGATTCCTTTTCGTAGGACACATAAGCATGAAAATTTTATGATGAGAACATCTAGATAGCACTACAATGAATTAGGTAATGTTTTTTTCTCATGAGACATTATGTATGGGATTAGGGAGTGAGACTAATGAATTATGGGAGTCTATCCACCATGTGATGCTATCTTGTTGGTTAGCCTTGACTCATGTTTATGTCATGTTATATGTTCCTACCATTTTATATTATTTATAGAATATTATGATACCAAGTTCTTTATGCTATGATCCCATGTGATTATTTATGAGCCTTATCTTTTATGTTTTAATGTTATTCCATTTGAGTCACATGTTATGCCTCATTACCATATTTATTCCCTTACTGGGATTTATAACCCATCCATTTCTTTTAAATATTCCCCTAGTTATCCTAAACATTTTAAGGATCTAAAAAGGATTTTGGAGCTCATTATAGAAAATAAAATAGTGATGTTATGTTTTAGTTTATTTTTGATCTACTATGAACCTATTCTTATAAACACACTATGAATCAAGATCTTTGGGTTGTATTTATTGGATATTTACATTAAAAATCATGTAACGTAAAAGGCATGAGTCATTATAGTTGGAATCTGAGAAAGGTATAGTTATTTTTGGGGATTATTACTTAAATTGTTTAGTGAGAATCCTAGAGATAAGTCAATGTATTGGATAATATCTTATAATTTTAGTGAAGTATAGAGTGAGTGATTTCTGATAAATTACATCCATTTATGGAAACTATTAGTGGATACAGATCTGGTACAGTTTTACCTAGGGGTAATAACCCAAAAAGGTCACATTGGGTATTAACTTGATAATCACCTGGTGCACAACAAAGAGGCATTTCTATGGTGCTAGTTTGACACTCCCAGAGGATATGCTTTGGAAAATTCATACTCTTTATGAACGATTAAAAATGACTTGAATAGATAGTTATATTAGAAAACTTATTAGGAAAATTACCTAGAATAACCTAGTTTGAAACCTAGATAATCCTAAGTTAGGAAATACTTTTCACTTGTATGTTATTCCTTCTAAGTTCAAAGTTCACCTTTTTATATGATTATTATTTTAAGTATTATCTTCCCTATGTATATTTTGGATATAATAAATGAATAGAACCATAATAAATTCATGAACTTAAAATATCCTATATGATTGTAGTTATACACTTTATTTCATATTGTGAAAGTTTAGTAGAACTATTCAAACACCACCTCAAAACATGGGGGTTGAGCCATATGTGAGAATAGAAAATGGGGAAATTATTATATCCCAAGTATATAACTCCTCCCAAGTCAATTTCTATGGATTTAACCTTCCAGAAAATCTTATGCTAATTCCTTTAGTGGAGTTTGATACTATATTGGGAATGTATTTTCTATCCTTATATAAATCCACTATCAACTTTCAAGAGAGGGAGATCACCCTTCACATCCTTAGTCACCCTCTAATTTTATACAAGTGTAAGGAGGAGGATGAATCTTCTATGGAATAATCTTCTAAATCATGGATATTATTTACTTATGTGAAATAATATCTATTTGAAAGGATTAAGGAAAAGGAAAGAATAATTTTTGAAGACATACCCATTGTGAGGGATTATACTGAAGCTTTCACTGAATAGTTACCTGGTCTTCCTCCTAACTGAGAGGCTGAGTTCTCAATTGTTGTTATACCCAGATCTCTAACCATATCAAATTATCCTTATATAATGGACACCATCAAGTTATAATAACCAAAAAAGAAGTTATAAGAGAATCAGGACAAGGGGTTTATACACCTGAGTGCTTCACCACATGGTGCACTAATCCTCTTCATCAAGAAGAAATATGGGTCGATACACCACTGTATTGATTATTGTGAACACACAAAAATAAAATAAAAAACAAGTACATATTTCTATAGATAGATGAATTTTTGATCAACTACATGGGGACCAGTATTTATCTAAGCTGAACATTTAGTTGGGATATCACCAATTAAAGGTGAAGAAGGAAGATATTCCCAAGGATTCCTTTCGAACAAGGTATGGACACTATGAGTTCATAGTGGTTCCTTTATGACTCAGAGATTCTCGAAAAATATTTATAGACTTTATTAATAGATTATTTAGATATTAATTATATAACTTTTTGGTATTTTTTATAAATGATATTCTTATATAATCTATAAGAAAGGAGGAAAATGATGAGAATTTGAATATTGTACTAAGGAATTTATGAAAAAGAAGCCATATTCAAAGTACAATAAATGTAGATGAAGGATAAAAGGAATATATTTAGATATTCCTAACACTTTAATGGGGTTAATCCATGTTGGGGAATTTTTAATCCAATTCAACTTTTTTATCCCTTTAGCTATTTGACCTATTAGGATATTGATTCTCTTATTCTATTTTACCTTTTGCTTGAAATAATATTAAAGGAGTAAATAATATCACATGATGTTTTGACAAGGTTCACTACTCAATAATAGTAGCTAGTCCTTGGCATGGTCTAGAAATGATCCTGAAGATACAACCACTAAAAAGTAATACTTTGAATGTTGTTACAATAAGCAGAAAATACCCTTTGAGTTGAAATTCACTATAGTTAATTAAAAGTGCATGTTTTACAACACTTGGATAGATCTTTATACAACCTATGAAAACATTCCTATCCATGTCAAGGTTTACTTGTAACATTAATAAAATCTTACACCTATTGAGATTGTCGTTGGATGTCACAGTTCTACTTTGTTCATCAAAAAAATCTTCTTCACCCGGCTACTTGCAAAACATTAGGCAAGAAACATTCCTCTTATTTAAAACAACACACAAAAATATATACTTATAATTATTTTGAATTCATTCAAAACAGTATGAATATGGTGTGGAATGATAATCACTGAATTATTATGTGACCCAAATGAGGACTGGATGATATTAATTTTGTCACCAACTCTTCTCCTCGTTTTCTCCCTTTATTCTTCAGTGAAAATCCGACTTCACTAAATCACCTTCTTCCAATCTTGTTAGAATCACAAAACTGCTTTGAAATTAATGAATCAGTGAAAATTAACTCATATTTTCATTATCACAATTATTCTGCACCGAATAATAAACAATATTTTGTTGCGGACACTCAATTATTCTTGGACACACAATAATATGTAATTGAGTAACAATGTCTTGATCTCTTTTCTTCGATACACAATATCAAAAATTGAATATATTGGTTATTCTTATTGAAATTGATTATTTTGGAAACACTAATTAAATAGAATTGAACTTCTTAGAATTATCAACCTGATTAGATCATGTGAACTTCATGCATGGAATGCATGAAGCCTAAAAAGTGGAACCCTTTCACATTTATCAATATATTATTTTTTGATTTGAAATATTCAATCCTATTTTGGGTATATCAAATGAATAATAATTTATTTTTGCATGATTATTCACATATTCATGAAATCATGCATGAAATATTCACCATCTCCTTATCTCTTTGTGTACACAAATATATATGATCACTTCTTATATTTTGTGTTCACTGTCTCTTGTGAACTCCAAATTCATCAATCTTTTCACAAGTACACTATTT
Organism: Viscum album; assembly: GCA_963277665.1. Lineage (NCBI taxonomy): Eukaryota > Viridiplantae > Streptophyta > Magnoliopsida > Santalales > Viscaceae > Viscum > Viscum album. The sequence goes on along the minus strand of OY728138.1, from coordinate 47,188,171 downwards.
ATATTTGTTTTACACTTATGATCCTATTATATTAAACCATTTAAATGCATGAGTTTAATAGTATTTTAGTTCACATGCACATGACATTCACACAAGTGTAATGTGGCTTACTGATGCACTCTTCTTCTTCACACAAACCACAAAAAACATGTGTGTTTCATTATCATGATAATAGGACCTCATTATCTCATGTACTCTTTATGTAGTTCCTTATTATTCATGAAATATTGAAAGTATTATCATAAAAAGTTCTAGGATAATCCATCTAAGTGTGTATAACACGAATTCTAAGGCATGAAGTGATTATTATTCTTCACACAGTGTGATGTTCTTCTCTCTTCCCAAAACACTTGAGCGCATGAGTTGCATATCAAGTGGTAGTGGGTATTCTTTATGAAATAAAAATCTTCATGTAACTTATTCTTATAAAAAAGTGCATAAGACTCACTTATTCGCAAATCCTTGAATACTTGTAGAACCTTTCCTTATCACGCAAAAAAACATGAAGATGCTCTGTTTTTTAGAAAAAATGAGCTCTCAAAATAATGCGAGCAGTAGAAAACTTCTTGGGTTCAGTGTAGCTCCATTTGTAGGAAATCGATAATATACTTGGATAGACTTTAATCATTGACTGAATCCCCCAAAATATACTTTATAAATCATTCTTTGAATAGAAGAAGATATTTTCATTGAATTCTTCAAACCCAAGTTAAAAGAGATGATGTAAATCATGATGTTCTTGCTTCGTGATGGGATCCTATTTTGTGGTTTACATATCACATGAATTAATTCCTAAACACGTGAAACTTATCTTTTCAAAACCAAAAAGTCCATCCATGGAACTTAACTTCTTTAATGGCCTCCTGCAACTGCGTTTGTAATTTAGCCAAACTACCATCAACTAAATCATGCAAACAAAGTTTCATGATATTTGTGGTAAGGTTCTATTCATTATTTCAACCTCTTAATTATCATGGTAGCCTCTTACTTGATTGAATGTTCTTAATTATCTTTCATGGTTTTTATTCAATAGATAAATATTTCATGACCTCCTTGAAATTCCCTTCCTCTATTATTTTTTGAATATAAATTCCAAAGAACTTCATAATCAAAAACCACTTTATTTTTTTTTCTATAAACAATGTTTCACATTTGATACAATTCTTTTACATGATGATCAGTTCAAAAATCATTAGAGTTACTTGGATAATTATTCCATCATGAAATCCAATGTCATTTAATCATTCTATAAAAATTCTTCATACATCATAATGAAACTTAAATTCTTCAATAGATGATTCTTGAAATATCAAGACATGCAAACTTCATCCAAGATCCATTAAAATTATAAATTCTTCATCATATTGAAATTAATGAAATTTTATTACATCATTGATCACAATTTTCAACCAATGACATTCACTGATAAAAAATACAACTCATACACAATGTGAGCTCTTCAATATCCCCCTTTGTATTTGTTGGAAATACCTTTATTTTTTTTCAAATGAATGTGTCAATATGTGGATCATTATCTTCTATCTCCCATTTAATTTTCTAAATTTTCATTTCACTTCACTACTACAAATAGTTCTTTAAAAATCATTAGAAACTGCTTTTAACAGTGCTAGAAAATTGTTGTTAATCATAGTGAAGATAAATGGGGTCCTTTATCCGTACTAAAAAACACTGACAAATCCCCCCTTTATTAGCGCTCGAAATAGAGCTGATAAGGGGGAATTTTATTATCACTCTAAATAGCACTAATAAATTCCTAGATGTCTGTGATGTTCTATTTATATAATATCACACCCATTATCACTTGCACAACACACACACCACATACACAAAATAGTACATGCACAACGCACACAAGAACAAAGCAACACACACAACAACGCACCCAAGAACAAACCAGAGCACATTAGGTTTTGAGAAACAATGCTATATACATTTCAAACAATGTTTTATATAATTAAATTTACAATAATCCAACAAAAAGTTAAAAAGATTAATGTTTCATCCTTTGACATTTGTGATCCCCTCACTAAAATGTCCACCCATGGTATTATTTTCCGACAAAATCATCCCAACTCAAGAAAAAGGTTCCACCTATATAAGAAAACAAATATCATGTTAGTAATACTATAAAGAAATAAATTAAACATTAATATGAATGAATACATTAATAAAATGTCAATTTTTAATAAAAAAGACACATTTTGAGTTATATAGGTCACATCGTGCATCATATTGTGGTCAGGATGATTCTTACATGTCACAAATGAGTTATGGGTCATTGTTCTAAAACATAAAAACAATACGAATGAGTTTGTTTGGTTTTGAGTATTTACTTTGTTTTTTTAATAAAATTAATATCAAATTTAAATGAAACATTTGGATTTATATTGGTCACATCATTAATTGGATTGAAATGTGGCTGATTCCTATATGTAACAAATGACTCACGGATCATTTTATAAAGTATCAAAACAATCCGAATGCATTTTCTCGGTTTTCAGTTTTTCAGTTGTGTTTTTTACTAAAATATCATTTCAAAACGGAAACATGAATTTTGAGTCATACCGATTATATCGTATGTCAGTTTGAGGTGAGACTTCTACATACCTATCACAAAGGACATATATATTTCTCTCCTAAATTATTAAGATAATCGGAAGGTGTTTTCTTGGTTTTTAGTGAGTGAAACATTTTGAGCTAAAATGTCAATTTTAAATTGTTAACGGACAATTTTAGTCATACTGTTCACTCCATGCATAGAATTGAGGTGTGTTTGATTACAACACATCAAAAATGACTCGTGGATAATTGTATTAAAGTATCAAAACAATAAAAATGAATTTATCTTAGTTTTCAGAATGTCACTTGTTCTTTTTTACTTAAATTAATGTCAATTTTAAATAAAAACACATTTGGATTTATAAGGGTCACATCATTCGTTAGATTGAGGTTTGGTTTATTCCTAAACATCACAAATGAATCATGGATCATTGTTCTAAATTATCATAACAATCTAAATGCGTATGCCCGGTTTTTAGTATGTCAGTTGTGTTTTGTTACAAAAATATCATTTTAAACTGGACACATGCTTTTTAAGTCATACCAGTCACATCGTGCATAAGTTTGATGTGAGACTACTTCATACATGTCACAAAGGACATACAAATCATTGTATAAAATTATAAAGATAATCAGAAATTATTTTCTTAGTTTCTAGTGAGTGACATGTTTTTAGCTAAAATGTAGATTTTAAACTAATAAACAAAACTTTTAGTCATATCAGTCACACTATGTATCAAATTGAAGTACGATTGATTCATAAACATAAAAAATGACTCATGGATCATTTTATTAAATCATCAAAACAATCTGGATGCATTTTCTTAGTTTTTAGTATATCACTTGTTCTTTTATACTTAAAGTAATGTAAATTTTATATGAAAAGACTCATTTTGATTTATACCAGTCACATAATGAATTGTATTGAGGTAAGATTGATTCATACACATCACAAATGACTCATGGATCATTTTCTTAAATTATCAAAAAAATATGAGTGTGTTTTCTTGGTTTTTAGTATGCCAACTGTGTTTTTGTTTACTAAAATTAATGTCAAATTTAAATAAAAAGAGACACTTTGAGTTATACTAGTCACACCATGCGTCAGATTGAGGTGAGGTTTATTTCTCCATGTCACTGATGAATTATATATCATTTTTATGAAGTATAAAAACAATCATAATGTGTTTTCTTAGTTTTTAGTATTTTTGTTGTGTTTGTTTTGCTAAAGTATCATTTCAAAATGTAAACACACATTTTGAGTCATATTGGTTGCATCGTGCGTCAGTTTGACATGAGACTACTTTGTACACATCAAAAATAACTTATGAATCATTTCCCTAAATTATGAATACAATTATAGATAGTTATGTTAGTTTTTAGTGAGTTACACATTTTGAGATAAAATTTCAATTTTAAACAGATAACAAACACTTTTAGTCATATCGGTCACACCATTCATCATATTGAGGCGTGGTTGATTCCTACACATAAAGAATGACTGAAAAATCATTTTCCTAAAGTATCAAAACAATCTGAATGTGTTTTATTGGTTTTTATATAGTCACTTGTTCTTTTTTCTCAATTTATTTTTAATTTAATATAAAAATACATACTTAAAGTGATAACTTTCACACTATGCATCGGATTTAGGTGAGGTTTATTCCTACACATTAAAAATTACCTATGGATCATTTTACTAAAGTATAAAATCAATTATAATTTATTTTCTTAGTTTTCTGTATGTCACTTATTTTTTTACTAAAAATAATTTCATTTTTTAAAAAAAAATAGACACTTAAAGTCATACTGGTCACATCTCTATGCTATTTGTGTACATTATTCCATCAGGTATGTTGCCTATTCATTTCTAAAAAATCTGTATCATCTTTTGAATATGAGTTTTCTTGATAATCATGGTAGCACTAAAAAAATATAAATATAAAAAGGATTAATAAATATTTTAAATTAAATATTAATTTTTTTTTTGAAAATACCTCTTTAGGGATACTGCTTTTTTCATGGAATACAATATCATTCCTAAATTTACAAACATAATAACCACATTCTTTTCCATTTGTTTGTTTTGGATACAATAGAGACGTTGAGAAAAATAATTATTTTTTTATATGTGTTTTTATAGTGAAATATTATTATATATACCCTGATATTTATCATGTCATAGTACTTGTGATGTTTCTTTTCCTTTTCCCTTGGCCTCATTCCATGATGTAGACGATATTCACACCCCACCCTATAATATATGAATCGTAATTAAAAGATAATATTAATTATATAACTATATGTTTAGTTCTAAAATGTTGGATATAGTGTATTAAAAATTGAGAAACTCCATCATGTGTGGTCTGTTTGTTGGATATCCATGCATTGAATCTAGAAAAAAATCTTTGGAGTATCCAAATTGATGGCAATGAGCATCCAATACTGACTAAGAACACAAAAAAGAATAAGTAATGAAATAAATTCAAATATATTTGATATGATTAAATTGTATAGTTTTACCCCTACATCGATTGTATTAAGAATATTTTGTTATCCATAATTTTTATATTAAACTATTTGAGCAGGCGTACCACTATTTCACCCTCTTTATTGGATTCTATTTTTTTGTTCTATAGAGGTGATGTTAGGACTAATGAGTCCAAATGTTTGTACATGGGGAAATCACTTTAATTATTTTCCATATATACTCCTGTGAAAAATATGAGATGTATTTAGTCATAATTATCATAGTATATCTGCTTTTGTAAAATCAAATCATGAGAACATACCTCATGTATACATTTACAACTGAGCCGCCTAACTAATCATACTTTAGGATTTTACTTACATTGTCAAAACTAATGAAATATGGATCTTCCCCTCTATACATATTTTCATCAAAAAAAATTGTGTGAGTACCACCCTCTTTCAACATCATATTCACATGAGCCTGTAATGATAATAAATGTGGATATAGAATCAGTAGGTTTAAGGTGCTTTTGTTAGATCATTTCGATCAGTTGGTTGATCCTTAAGATGGTTTTGAGCTGTTATTTCTTTTCATACCCTTCTATGTGTCTATATCTAATAAAATTCATCACTTAAAACCTTTTTTATTAAATGGTAAAAATTTTATCTTGAAAAATAAATTGTAAATGAATACCTCCCTACCGACATGTTTTTTACAAGACGTGATGGTCATGCGATTAATATTCCAAGAGCTTGTTCAAACTTATGAATATATTCATCATCAATTGGAATAGGTAGCATGACACTTTGATCATGGGCTATGTTAATCAACACTTTGACATGACATGTTGGAAGTGGTCATTTGTATAGAATGGCGTTCTGGAAATTAAACACTGTAACCTTTGGTTCAAGGTAATGGGTGGGTGTTGATAGATATAAATCACAATCATTTTCACCCTATAGAATATCAGTATAGGAAAGTTATCAGTTTTTAACTGATTCACAATTCACAAAAAAAAATTATTATAAAATTGATTACCTCAGCTAAGACAGGTTTTTGAGGGGAATGACTCACCTCAATACAGGTGGGGGTGGGGCGGGATCTTCATGCACTGGTTATTCTTGAGTTGATTCTTCTCTTTGCCCCCCACCATAAAATTTGTTATGATCTCTCTCTACTATTGAATTTATTATTCAAGGATAGATATTCTTTCTATCATCATTTTTATTTATTCACTTTGATCCTCCTCTAGTTTTTTCTCCAAAAATGATCGGGGTGTCACCCCAAAACCCACACCTCTGACGTGACCATACTTTTCTAGATTCTTCAAGGCCACTAAAAGTATGTCTACATCCAGTTTCAATATTTCTTATTTCTATTAAAATTTTAGATTGAAAATATTGGAAAATAAGTAATCATTGTTATGTAATAATTATTTAAATCAAAACAAATATTTATTATTCCATACTCACACATGTTTCGTGCAATTTGTTTTTGTGCTTTCATATATTAGTATCCTATATTTATTTAGACCCGCCTCCTTCCATAGCACATGGCATGGGATTCACGTGACCTTAGATTTAGATTCATCAATCTAAATATAAATAGAGGAACATAGTTATGGTATTTTTATGTCACATAAAATTATTACGGTAGATTTAAAATATGTACCATTTTTTAAGTGATGCGTACCCCATCCTTTCTTTATGGTAGGGGTGTGATGGTTTTTCTGCTTGTTCCTTATTCTTAGAACCCAATTGTTGTTTCATAAATAAAAAAATGTCAATCAAAGTGATGAATACATGTATCGTCAAACAACATATTGCCAAACCCAATGTACCTGAAAAGACTACTATGCATGATGGCTAGTAAATGCATCTCATGCTCCTTCTGTTATCAGATGTGCATAAAGAGGAGGTGGGTGGTTTATTTTCACCTCAAAATATTTAAGATAATCTCTCATTAATGGGATTTTTGAGGTGATCCCCTATTGTGTTTCAAACCAAGACAATGATGGGCTGAGCTCTATTCCGGGTGAAAAGGGGATTTATAATGCCATGATGAGTCTTCACCTAGATAGTGCCCCAGGGCCGGAAGATTTTCCAGGCTCTTTCTATAGAGAAACATGGGATGTGGTTAAGGGGGATCTCATTATGGTTATCCAGGACTTCTTCAGGGGCGGTAGTTTTCTGCAGATTGCATGTGCCACCACTATGATTATCATTCCCAAGAATAGAAATCCCTCTTCTATCTTGCATTATATACCAGTGTCTATGGGTAACTTCCCTTATAAAGTGCTTGTAAGTGTTATCGATGCCAGTCTTTCCACACATCTTCCAAGGTGGATATCTTTGGAACAGCATGGTTTTGTGAGGGGTAGGTCTAACCACAACACTCTAGCTCTTTCCTAAGAAATGATTAGAGATTTGAACTTCAAAACCCGTGGGTCAAATGTGGCTCTCAAGCTAGACATGAAAAAAGCATACAATCGAGTGGAATGGGGTTTCATCATTAAGGTAATGGAATGTATGGGTTTATCTTCCTAGACTATTGACCTTGTTTTCATATGTTTCAGCTCCCCATGGATGGCAATCTCATTATTGGGGAAGTCCTTCGGTTTCTTCAAAACCATTCATGGACTAAGGTAGGGTGATCCTTTGTCCCCAAGTATTTTCATCATAACACAAGAGGTGGTCATCTGGCTCATTCATAGGAGCATTAGTAAAGGACAGATTCTTCCCTATAGGACGAGCATGAGGGCTACGACCATCTCTCACTTAATGTTCACAGATGACATTCTTGTCTTTATCAATGGGTGTAAGAAATCTATCTGAGGCCTGAACAACATTTTGGAAGGTTACTGCAACTGGAGTGGTCAGCTTATCAATAAGGAGAATAGTCTCTTCTTCATCCCTAACTACTGTTCCCCCAGAAGGTCCTTTGATATTCAGCTCACTCTTGCCCTGAAACGGGGGTTCCTTCCCGTGCAATACCTTGGAGCTCCCATCACCCCTGGTGGATTGTGGATTCGGGACTTCTACTTTCTCTCCAGCAAGATTGCGGATCGAATTCACAACTGGAAAAACAGGTTTTTGTCCTTCGGAGGATGCATTGCTCTTATTAATAGTGTTCTTATGGACACTCCAATCCATACTCTTTCTGCTGTCAGGGTTCTGAAGGGTGTCATTTCTAGTATTGAGAAACTCTTAGACAGATTTCTCTTAGATCCTCTGGTGGAATGGAAGAAGTATTGGGATTCTTGGGGTAAGGTTGTGAAGCCTGCTTGGGAGGGTGGAACTAATGTCCATAGCTTGAGCGGTACTCTTAGTTGTATGCATGCACGACTGGCTTGGGAGGCGCTGGAACAGAGTACGCTGTGGGGGAAAATTATGCATCCCCTATTGAGTATTCATCCCCCGTTCAAAGGACGAGTTTCCTCCTTACTTACCACTATTTATAACCTATTTTTGGAGATCCTTTTTCACTCTCAGTGGATCATCGAAAGGGGGGATCTTTCTTTCTGGAAACTTAACTGGGCTGGGACTGTGCTCGGCTTCCCAGGGTGCCCCTCCCCCACCATTTATTTTAGGGAGGCCAGTTTGCACCCAGAATTCATTAAATCTATTCTGGATGAGGATCAACAAGAGGTTTTCAATCTCATTTCTTTGTTATAGGAACCTGACCATTGTGTCTTCACCCCTTCTTTCTCGGGGGCTTTCTCCAATCGGGATTATCGACAGTCTCGGGCCTCTGCAGAGGAGAAAGATAGATGGAATGAAACTCTTTGGCCCAAGGTGATCCCATCCAAATATTATTTTCTGTTATGGAGGATAAGGTATCGGGCGATACTCACAGATGAAAATATAAAATGCTATGGCATCCCTCTGGCGTCTTGGGGTTCCTGTTGTATAGTTTTCAGGGAAGAAAGTGATGATCACCTTTTTTTCTGAGGAGGTTGGGTGTGGAATGTGTTACGTGCCTTTGGGGAGTTCACTGGCTTTCAGGACTCTAAGCTCGAAGATATTCCATTCTTGGATAGGTGGTTCCATGGGTCGGGTGATAAAGTACCAGAGAAGACGGAGCGTATGGTGATTCTTGTGGCGGGGTGCTGGTCTATCTGGAAAGCCAGAAATAAAACCAGACAGGAAGGGGTTTATCCCACCATCAAGTCTATAATCTTTTAGACCAAGAACACCCTCCTTGATTTGGGTTGTCTTTTTGGAAACTGGAGGGATTCACCCTCCTTGCAGTGGATGATCCCTGCTTCAGACTTTGCACAGGCTCCTGACATCAGCTCTTGTGGCCTCTGGGTGAGATGGAATCCTCCCTCTAGGGGCCTTAAACTCAACACTGATGGTTACTATAGGACAAGAGTCTTGAGAGGGGTGGGGATGTCCGTGACTCCAGGGGTTCGGTCCTCTTGGAATTCTCCTCTTACTTGGGATATGGTTCCTATCTCCAGGATAAAGCCAAATCTATGCTCATTGGTACCAATCTTTGTCACCATCATGGTCTTATCTTATCTAAAGTGAAAAAAGATTCAAATATTCTCCATGATTACCTGAATGATTTTTTCCCTCCTCTGTGGTTGATCATCTATATCATCAGAAAGTGTAAAGGCATGATAAAAAACACATCAAAGTGCTTCATTCTTGGCATGAAGGTAACAAAGTGGCAGATTACCTGGAATCTTTGGAATTTGTTGGACACTACCTTATCTGTCTCCATGATATTTTCTCTTTGAAACCTGATAGGGTCAATTTGATTAGAGGGGATGCCCTTGGACTTCACCATTTCATACCCCTTAGACTTCTTGGATTTTGTGGTTTTCTCTTTTTTCTTGTTTTGGATTTTATGATTCCTTATAATAAAAAAAATTAATGATGATGATATCATAATTTTACCATAATATCTCCCCACATCAGTGTCTTAAGCCCAGTGACAACATATTTACACAACAATAAATCAATCGACATGCATTGTCGATTGATGATTCCAATGTAACTAGTGAACGTGGCCTTGTTGTGGTTAACATGATGGCCCCACTTATTCCATCTGACCTCGTATTTTATGCATTTATCTTTTTCCTTAAAGATTTTTTCTAACACCATCAAACTATGATGCTTCTATTTTTTATGTGTCTCAAGTGTTTAATTGCCTACCATTTCCTTTTTTTCAACATCATCAATATGTTCTTCTAGAGTGATAGCATCATCATGTGTATATGGTGGTTATACCTTTGCATTGGGAGAAACAGTAGGGGGTTGAGAAACCTATAGGTCCTCCAAACTATAGGAAATAGTAGGTTGAGAGACCTGTTCTTCCTCTACACTACGAGTGAAAGCAAGTTGAGAGACATGTTGTTCCTCTACACTTCGAGCAGCAGCAAGTTGAGGCACCTGTTGTGCCTTGGGATTGGGAGCATCATCATGTGAAGAAGTTTTTATCTACATAAGTGGGTTAACATTTAATTTATATTACATAAAATCAGCAACAAACAGATAATAACATAAGTTAACATGATGTATATTACAAAAAATATAACCTGATTATTAAACTCTCATTTTTTAAAGGATGAAGAGATTTGAATCCTCTATCAACTACTCAAATACCTTCATTATGGAAAACCTTTGTTTTATTTTCATCTGACCCTTCAGGGATTTTGGTTGATAACAGAACAATTCACTAGTTTTGGTTTGTGGGATATGGAAGATAAAATACTTGTACTACCTATGATGCCATTATAAATTGTTCATCTTTGTACCCTTCCTTACTGAAATCAACTTTCATGAATCCCAACTCATCTATTTTAATAGCACTCCTATTTTCAACTCACTTGCATTGAAAAATCAGCACTTGGAATTCCATATAATCCAACTCCCATATTTGTTTGATGATTCCAAATTATAACATATTTGCATAAATTGGATTTCCGTCCTTAGTATCAGAAACATGCATCTCTTTAGCCACAAGTGTAACTCCACTATTCTACATGATACTATCTTCATCATGTTCATCATTATATAATGTATAATCATTAATTACATAACCATTATAAGATAATACTTACACACTTGGTCCTCCAGCTAGCCCTTGAAGTCGTTCTGAAATTGAGTCTGGATTTTCATCTGACTCCTTTAATATATGGTCCCGAAACCATCTTATAAACTATCGATTGTGTTTATTTGATATCTATTTTCATCCCTTGATGCATTCAAATGAATAAGAATTTATTTGTGGATTTAGACATATGGGTTAACCTCAAAAATGTTATAAAAAACATTAAGGTGTCCCTACTCCCTATCTGTAATATTGATTATGAAAACCTCTCTTATAGAAATTACTTCACTCAAAAGCCACCAATTGTGACGAGAATTCGGTAGACCAATGCTTTCCACACCGGATAGTTATTCAGTATAGAATTCAACAACTTCCTCAAGAATATATCTCTCTACAATACAACCCTCTAGCTTACATCAATTTTTGAAATACCCTTTCAAAATATTCATATAATGTTCAATGGGGTACATCTATCTATAGTGTATGAGACCACATATTCAAATATCTATCACCAATTGAACCATCATATCAAGGAATGTTGACAGGAAGAACATTTATAATTTACATAATATGACAACAATTTCTCTTTCCATACTTGGCAATTTTTGCGGGGTTTATAACTTTACTACATAAATATTTGAAGAAGAAACAAAGATTTGTTAATTTATAACAGAGTTTCTTTGGAAAAATTCTATTCAAAGCTATATGAATTAGATCTTGCATCAAAACATGGAAGTCATGTGATTTTAAACCCTTTAACTTTAAAGAAGTCATTGACATGATGTTGTTGATATTTGATGAATACACCTATGGAACCTTTGTGTCATTCAAAAAGTTTCAAAACTGATATGTATCCTTACTGAAAAGTTTATAAGTAGTTGGAGAGAGAAAATTTCATTTTTCACCCTTCACTTCCGCCAACTCTTCTTTTATTCCCATGTCAACCATGTCCAACCTTGCCTTAATTCCATCCTTTGTTCTGCTGGGTACATTTTGCAATGTGTTGATGACATTATCACATAAATTTTTTTTAACATGAATAACATCAAGAAAGTGTTTTATGTACAAAAAATTCTAGTATGGTAATTCAAAAAAAAATGATCACTTATTTCAAATGGTTTTCATAAGGTATTTCAAAAACATTTTACCAAAAATAGTGTCCACATCTTTTACATTCTCAAACAGTTGATCACCTGTTAGTGGAGACGGTGTTGTACATTCTTCTAAACATCCATCGAATTATGTCATCCAATATAGGTACTTATTTCATTGGGGTAGAAATATGTGATGTCCTAGAAACACAGTTTTTAATGAATGTTTCAACCTAATTGACTGTGTACCTTGTTCACAGATGGGACACCCATGATTTCATTTAGTGCTATATCCTTAAAAATTTCCATAAGAATGAATTTCATTTATCATCCCATACAACATGTATCACAATGTGAAATCTTCATTTCTGTAAGAATCATACAATATAATACCTAAATCCCACAATAATTTAAAATACTTGATCAATGGAGCCAAATAAACATCAATATAATTACTTGATTGTTTTGGTCCTGATATAAGAATAAATTGCATGATGTGTTTTCATTTCATGCATAACTGAAGTGGAAATTTATAATTTATCAACATAACTATCCATGTATTATAAAAACAAAAAGGATTCACTCCATCTATAGATAACATAAGAAGAAGGTTTCTCTGGTCGTTTTCAAAATCAGGATACTCATGATCGATTCTCTTCCATTGAGGAGAGTCTGCTAGGTGACATAGTTTCCCATCTTTATTTCTTCTTTCTATGTGCCATGTCAATTTCCCTACAGTCTCCTCACTTACATATAGGCACCTAAACCTTGGAATTATTAGAAAGTACTATACAACTTTCACAGGACCAGATTCATCTTTCTTATATCAAGAAGCACCACATTTTGGGTATTCTCTAAGTGATTTTTGGTCCTTGAGAAATAGTATACAATCATTCGGTTAGGCCTGTATTCTTTAAGAGATCCTACCCATCGAGTGTAATATTTGTTTGGAATCGTATGTTCATCTCGAGAGCTCATTATCTTATGGGATCATGTCATTAAAGAGAGAAATTAATTCTATAAAATTGGCATCACTTCATCTGTTTCCTACTTTCAAATTATACAGCTTTAGTTTGGATGATAATGCTGTATATTTAGTGCAACCACCATACAAAGGCGTCTATGCACAACTCTTTAACTGCTCAAACAATTTTGGTCAATCACAAAGTTCATCTTCCACTGTCTTTGTCATTTCCTCAATACGATCTTCATCATCATTCACATCTGTAATTACATCCTTGAAACAATATTCTTCATTTTCCACACTTGTAGTCATATCAGATGATCCATAAAAGAACTGTTATCCTTACCACCAGCTACATTCTCTTTTTCCTCATGTTCGTTTCAACATTTATAACTTCAATCTATTCCATGACTGATGAAGTGTTCTTCCAACTCTTATGGACTAACTTATCTTGAATAACAACAGTGTAAACACGAACAAAGGATTTAAGAAGGTTCATATGCATGATATTTTGAAAACTTGATGAAATCTTTCACTCTATCTCTATACACTTTTGTCAAACGATTGGCATCCACCCATTCTTTATTCATATTCATCCTATTTTATTCGGTGATATTATTATTTAACAAAATAAATCACAAAATATTAATATAATGTAATGGTTTTACTAATTCTATAAAAATATAAACTTAAAAAATTATGGAAAAACTAAAGTTCAAATGTCCTTTAAAAACTATTTAAAAAATCACACTTGATATCACATTAAAAAATCAATAATTTACCCAAATTACTATTTAAAATAACACACCATTTTTAAAATAAATCAATCAGTTCCAAACACTCTTTCACAAATCCAAAATTCCTTTTATAAACATTCAAGGCAACTTCATGACCCAACAATCTTAACCAGTTAAAATGAGTGACAACCATCTAAGAAACATTTCAAAACATTTTAATAATTTTAAAATATTCACTTAAGCATTTTCCCAAATACATAGATCCCAAGAGAGGCACTTTTTAAAAGATACATAGAAAACACCTCGATTCATCTCAAATCAATTAATATTGTATGATTCCATAACATTATTAAAAATTTTGGTGTAATAATAAAAATATCCATAAGTATTTGATATTGTACTCCCCAACATTGGATATCCCTTATCCATGATTCCATTATCTAATTATTTCAATTATCCTTCACCACAACACCAAATTCCCTATGGATATGTTCCATCATTAGTGAAAACACTCAACCATGAAACACTCATGTTCCAGTTTACTACAAACACTTAATTATCCCAATGATCATTGTCACACATCAAATTAGTTGATTTTACACCCCCAAGAACAATGTATATGTCTCTCACATGAAGTACTTTTAGTTCTCTCCTTTATAAATACACCTAAGAAAATCTATAATCATGAACCCAACAACTAGATTGGGAGCACTCCCAACAATCCACTTCTCAAGTAAAATTCATCCACATGCCTACCCACAAAGGAGTATTTTTATATAATTATCTCTCGAGGATAGAATACCCCTACAGGCCTAATGAATTGGAAGATCAGCCACACCCATCCAAGCCCCTAACAAATAGTACTCTCCACAGATCCCAATATAAGACCCGATAGATAACACCTATTAGGAATTTCCCCTTCTCCCCTATGGGGGTTTGGAACACCTTACCCAAAACTTGAACCATGAAGAGTGTCAAAAAAACCTATCATAGTGCTGAAAATTGGGAATGATATTAGAAGATATAAGCTAAAAGAAGCATAAAGTGGGAAGAGGTAACATTTGAGAAATAAAGGTAAGAAGATCAATGAAGAATGAAAAAGAAATAGAAGATTAGTGGTTGGTTAGTGAGTAATAACCACTAAAATACCAACCACCACTACCCTTTCAATATAGTGAAAGGACATGAGAGTAGAATGAAAAATGAGAGAATTTTTTAGAGTTGATTAAGAAATAATAAATTAACACAACATTTGTTGAGGCTATATTTAGAATGTATACCAATTCAAAATTTATGAATGAAATGGTTTATTAAAAGATAAATAAAATATAATTGGGTACCATAACATTAATGGGGTGTTGTTCTATTATTTTATAAATAATCCCATTGAAGAAGTAATGTGATATCGTTAACTTTTCCATTCTAATTAATATTGGGTTTAATGAGTTTGGCCAAGATTTGAGTTGATTATGAGTTAGCATGAATGTAATGTATTACTTTATATTTTATATCTAGGGATTGAGAGAGATTAATCCAACTCAATTTATGATTTAACTTATAAATACTACATTCTGGCATCCATTGGGTTTTTTTGAGGATTTTATTTTCAAGGTGGAAAATTTTAAATTCCCAATAGACTTTCTTTTGATATACATGGAAAAAGAGAAGGTTCTTAAAAACTTGTGAGGATTATACCCATAATTGGAAGGTAATTGATATAAGTTCAAAGTGTGGAGTTATTCTTTAGAGTTAGTGGAGTAGAGGTGACGTTCAATATCCACCAAACAATAAAAAATTTGGATAATAAAGTATTTGAGTAGGGAGAATATAGATTACAAGTACTTAAGGATGATATTGTCCTTGGAAAATTATTTTATACAGGACATTAATTAATAAATAAGTTGGTGAAAAAGATGTATAGAGCTAAAAAAATATGTTGTAGATACTTCATAAAACTAAGCCATCATTTTCAGTGAAATCACACATATGTCATATTAATCCTACATGCCTATAATGATGTATGGGCATGGGGCTCTTACCAATAATCCAAGATCCAGAACCCTTAAATCAGAATATTCAAACTCAAGTGTATCACCCAAGGTGAAATCATACAACAGTTAAAATGGAAACAATGAGCAACAATCCCATCACCCTAGTAACTCAAACTTCCCATAAATTTTTTTTCTTGGCGCGCTAGTATGGGGTATGTCATATGTTGTGACATATCCCTAATCCTCATATCTAATAAATCCTAAATCATAAAAAAGATAGTCATTGATACCATTTATTCATGAACCAGAATGGGTTTACCTAACCTATCAACCGATCTAGCATGAGACAAAACCTCTAGAAACCCTCATCGTATGTCAGAGGCTACCAACTAGTCGTCATGGCATAAAAAGAATATGGTGGAGAGAATATTTCATTGGATTTGAGTGTAGTAATAATGGAAATCAGGATAAATAACATGAAATTCATTTAGTGCACAAATAAAAACCATGAACGACCATGATTTTTAGCAGGGTGTTTATCCCATACAATTCACGACATCAACATTAATATCAAACTATAAAAACATGAGAAAAAGATGAAAAATAGGATAAAATCACTATGGATATGTGGTTCAGTGCATGGAGAAGGTGCATTTGCAGCGGAAGAGAGGTGTGCGGTGGAGGAGTCCTCCGGCGGAGGAGAGGCACGAAACAAAGGAGTCCTCCGGCGGAGGAGAGGCGGACGATGGAGGATAGGAATGTGAGGAAGCTGGGTTCATGGAAAATAGAATTGCTGAGGTGGAGGATTCAACGGTAGAGGAGAGGCGTGCAGTAGTGGAGAGGTTCGCGATAGAGGAGAGGTTCATGACAGAGGAGAGGCACGCAGGGAAAGTGGGTTCCCAAGGGAGGAATCAGCAGGAGAGGAGGAGGAGGAGGAGGTGTCAATATCGATTGTCTTCCATGAGAGCTTGAGGGGTGTGAGGAAGGAGGAGAAAGTTAGAGTTTCTTTATAAAACCTGGTGAACCTTTTATCAACACTAGCTAAAAAGCATTGGTAAAGGTATGTTTTATCAGTGCTAAAATAGATAGTGCAGATAAAACATGCATTTATCATCACTTTTTTAGTAGTGATAAAGACACATTTTATAAACACTTTTTTAGCGCTGATAAAGATAGACCTTTAATAGTGTTAAATAGGCACAGATAAAGATATAATGTTAATAATTTATTTATATTCTTATATATATTTATAAAATTATATAATGATAAATATATATTTATATTTATAAAATTATAATTTTTATAATTATAAAATTAAATTAAATATTCTTATTATATTTATAATCTTAGAAATATATATAATAAATATATAAATTATTTATATTTACTAGATTATATATGTATATAACTATATTTATTCTAATTTTATGATTATATATACGAATATATATATATATAATAATTATAAATATATATATATTTATTTAAATAATTATGCAATTATAAAAAATAAATATTTATAATTTTTCTAAATTTATTTATATATATTTTATATATTTATTATAATTTTATAATTATTTAAATATATCTGTATTTATTTATAACTATAACTATAACTATTTATATTTATTTCTCAATTTTTCTATATATTTGTAAAAATATTTAGAAATATATTTACTTAATTATATATAACATTATATATGAAATAATAAATATATTTTTTATGAATTAATAATTATTTAAATAATTAAATATTTATTTATATTTATAACTAATATATATATATATATTTATAATGAAAAATTATAATAAATAAATTATTTATAGTTGTAATTATATATATATATATAATTATAAAACTATAAAAAATATATTTATAATTTTATAAATATATATAACTAATATATTTATTATTATTTTTTAATTATTTAAACATATCTACAATTTTTTAGAATTATATTTATATATATTTGTATTTATTTATAGATATTTGTATATAAATATATATAATTAATATATTTATTATAATTTGTTAATTATTCAAATATATATATGTTTATTTAAAAAAAATATTTTTAAATATTTGTATATATTTATTTAATTATATATTTTTAACTTTATAAGTAGTATAATAAATATATTTATTATAATTTTATAATTATTTACATATATTTATATATAGTTATAATTATAACTATAAAAAAATATGTTTATAAATATTTGTATATAATTATGGGTAACATGGGTAACATGCATGAATTAATCATATATACCTAGTAAAATATACATAATAAAAAATGAGTCATCAATGGACAACATGGATAATAAGAAGAGTGTAATGTATAAATGACCATTCATGATGATACATAACATATATACATGCATGATCAATTTATTAATTGACCAAAATCATTAGAAAACATATATATTTAATTATAATCTTATAAATACTTTTTTAATAAATTATATATATATATATATTTGAATTATTAAAATATATATATTAATGATAAACATGCTTTTTCATTTAATTTATAAAAAAAATTATTTCTGAATTTAAATATAATAATTGTATATAATTTTTTATTAAAAACTTTTATCAGTGCTAAAAATAGCGCTGATAAATGTATCCTTTATCATCGCTAACAAAAGGGGTGATAAATGTGTATCCTTTATCAATGCTTTTTTAGCACCGAAAAAGGACACATTTATCAACTATTTAGCTAGTTTTGGTAAAGCCCCTATCAGTGCTTTCTACTTAGCGCTGATAAAACGAGGCGCTTACCTTTCCCTGTTTTGTGGTAATTCTTTCTCTCTACCTTATTGAAAATAAATACAAAGTTCATAGAAAAAGGGTATCAGTCCATACTTAAGAAATTGTTCATCCATCATCTCACTCTAAGACTGTTTGAGCTTTTCTCGGTGTAGAAAACAAAAAGATTTGATTTAGAGAACAAAGTTTTCCCTTACAAACTGATCTTGATACCTATGAAGTGATATACATGTCTTCAAAGATTATTCAATTTCATTACAGGATGAAACTACTAAATATAAGAGGAATATTTTTAAGAACAATCAACCTAAAACTCATTCACTCACTTAAACAAATAGATCAAAAATATTCATGTTCAGTAGACAGGATAAGTGACCTTGGAGAACATCCATTATTATTATGTCACTAATTAATTCAATTAACCCCCCTTTGTAAAATGATCTTTATTTTGAATAACTGAGGATGAGAGATTAAGAGAGACATACCTTTGACAATAACTTGATCATTAAGAAAATTCAAGAATAATCAAGTTTGATACCAATTGAAATAATGATTCTGGAAGCTTCTTAATTTTTCTTCCCTTAAGGTAAACACTTCTCATCATCATCATAATGGTATATTTCATCAAGAATAGATTTCCAGAAATTAAAGTATGGAGAATACACCAGAGCAGATCTTCAACTTGTGGTAGTCAAGATTGGACAACCTTCACAACTTTACCAAGGATGATCTTCTAGAACACTTGTTCTTGAGGATACCAAAAATAAGATCAAGACAAGATGGTGTCTTCTTTATATTGGCTATCCAAAATAGGACATCACATTATTCAACTTCATCAAAGATGATCCTCCTTTAAATTTGTATTTAAATATCAAATTTTGGAATTAATCAAGGATGATGACTTCTTCAGCTTGGATATAAATAATTAACGACCATCACTACTTCTCAGGCTATCACCTTAAGAACTTGATTCACCTTCAATTCCCTGAATTATATGAACAAATAAAATACACAAAGATCAAAGGAACAAGTTGAATCCTCCTTTATTTATCAATATGAACAACAATGTTGAGATGATCTTCTCAACCAAGTTCTCGATTTTCTCCAGTATTTATGCTTTCACATCTGTTCTGATTTGTATTGCGGTAGCATGGATCTCTTCACGTCCTCTTTTTCTTTGTATGGATAATTTTTATTCTTAAAAACCTTTATGGATGATAAATTCATACTCTTTTTAAGGAATGATTCTTGTTTTTATAGAAGGGTTAAACATCCTTTTGCAATGTGACCGGCTGTTTTGCATATCTGACATAGAACTTATTTAACACAAGTGTTTCCATTTGTTAGTGAAATTTCAAGCACTTTGTCTTCAACATACGGGTCTTTCCTTTACATTTTTCACTAGCCTTGTCTTGTGCATCCTCCATTTTCCTCATTCTTTCCAAATCTTCTAGCCAGATAACTAACATTCCATTAGGAACTGTGGTATCATGTTTGGATCTTCCACATGGGTTCTTCTAATTTCCATCCATCATTGTAGTTATTTTTTTATGGTGCACTTTTCTTCAACTTATTGGATTTAGAATCTAAGGTCTTCTTAGATTTACTTCTTGGAATCTTTCTAGGATAATTTCTATTCATACCATTTTTCTAATTTCTTCCCAAGGTAGCTTATTCATTATTATCCCAAATTTGTGGTCTTCTTTACTTATCAACCATGGTTACATGTTGTGATGTACATGTACCAGCCTTGTGACCACTTCCATTTCACACATCACATATATTATCAATCTTTCCAAATATGTTTTCATCATATAGATTATTATGGACCTATGTATGTTGCTTATATTTATATGGATTTCCCCCCTTGACATAGGCTTCCATTATTCTTTTACATTTTGAGGATAGTATAAACAATTTAATGTACAGTTCCTAAATATATTACCACACCAACATGGACCCACAAATCTTGATTTCTTGATATCTTTTTTATAAGGTTATTGGGTCTTCTTTATGATTAGTTATGCTCTCTATGGGAAACCTGATTCCACACTTTCTTTCTTATCCACCCTAGTCACTATGGTAGGTTTTGTATCACTTTTTTTATCCATAATTATTTGGAATCTATTTTCAAACCTACTATATTTTTGGAAATAGATTTACAAATATTAGTACAAGATGGTTTGGATGATACATTTTTCTTCACAGCTGCTTGAGATAGATCATGAAAAGATTTCATAATATTCATATCATATGTTAGAGTTCTTTTTTACTATAGAATACTCTAGTGAGTATTGATTAGTAACACAAACTATTTCCTTATTTTTTGATGTCTCAATATGTGTCTTCTCAATATTATCCAACTAAAATTTCAAATCTAGACATTTCATTTTAAGTATGATTTTCTAATCTTAAATCATAACCATATTCTCTTCCCAATCCTTCTTCATTCTATCAATTTCATCTTCATGTATCTTGAAATTGTTCTAGATCAAAGAGTCATGTTCCTTGATATTCTTGGATATTTCTTCAAATTTTAAACCCTTGACATTAGTGTTATTTTTTTTAATTTCTCTTCAAGCACATGGATATTTTATTCTAGAGTATTTTTGACTTCCACTTTCTCTTCAACTTATTTGAGGTATTTTGAGGAACTTATTTCAAGTTACCACTTTCTTCAAAGGATCCAACCTATCTAGAGATCTTTAAATATAATAATTTTTTGTTATAATCTTTTCTCTAATACATCATCTTCTCCTACCAGCTAGGTGATCTCTTCCTACATACATTAAATGAATCCATAAACAAGGGATTACATTCATTCTGGAATACGAAGAAAAAAACACATAATGTATCAACTGATAATTCTTAAGAAGTTATATATTGATCTTCATCACCACATATGATAGAATATTTATCTTGAGGATAGTTTTAAAATGTACTAACACATACCTCCTAATTACTATTGGTATGAAGGCTATCTATATTCTTGGTGGAAATTTCATCCACCTACTCATTACTTTTCAATCATGATATGTCTGCATTTTCATTAAGGAATGAAGAAAATGGTACTTCCTCCTTTTTAGATAAGTGGGACTTTTTCTTTAACTTTTTATACTCTTTATTTTTTCCTTTCCATCATGGTCTTGGTAGATATAGACTTATGATCAAAGATAATCAAATATTCACCAAAACTGTACTTCATTGTTAACTAATGAAAGAAACTCAAATCTTCAAAACAGAATATATTCACTGTAGAGAATCCAATAGAGGTGAACCAACCATCTGATACCACTTGAAAGGACCAGATAATGATATTACTAATATTGAGAGGGGGGTTGAATTAGTGTTTGGGACTTTTTAATCTAATTCAACTTTTTATGCCTTTAACTCTTTGACTTTTTAGGATCTATACTCTCTTATTCTCTTTTACCTATCACATTTAATAATATTAAA
Source organism: Viscum album (assembly GCA_963277665.1). Taxonomy (NCBI): domain Eukaryota; kingdom Viridiplantae; phylum Streptophyta; class Magnoliopsida; order Santalales; family Viscaceae; genus Viscum; species Viscum album. The sequence goes on along the minus strand of OY728138.1, from coordinate 47,166,046 downwards.
TAAGTAAATAATAACAAACAATGTCTTTACAAGGTTTGATACTCAATAAGAGTAGTTATTTCTTGGAATGGTCTATAAATGATCCTAACCACACAAACACTAGAAGGTAATCCTTTTAATGTGGTTACAATAAGTAAGAAATACCCATTCAATTGAAATAAATTGTAGTCAATTTATAGTTCATGTTTTAAAAAACATGGATGGATCTTTATACTACCTATAATGAAAATATTATCCTTGTTAAGGTTTCTTTGTATCACTAATAAATCCTTATATCTATTGATATTGTTTTTGGAAATCATAATGCAGCTTTTTTTCTTCCACAAAATCTTCTTCACTTTTCTACTTGGAAAGCAGCAAGTAAGAAAACTTCCTCTTAGTCCTAACAACACACTAAAAGATGCATATCTACTTATTCTAAATTTAGTCACAATAATATAAATATGGTTTGGAAGGATAATCATGGAATTTTTGTGTGACCCAAATGATGATTGAATGATATTAATTTGGTCACAAAATCTTATTATCTTTCTCTCTCTTTCTTCTTTAGTGCAAAATTGATTTCACTGAACCACCTTATTCCAATATTTCTAGAATCACAAAACTCTTTTGTGATTACTGATCCAATAAAGTTCAGATCAACTTGGCATCATCACAATTATTCTACCCTGAATAATAATCAATATTTAGTTGGGAACACTCTATTCTTCTTGGACACACAGTAATATTCAATTGAGTAATAGTGTCTTGATCTCTTTTCTTCGATACACAATATCAAAAATTAAATGTATCAATTATTCTTAGTGTAACTGAGTATTTTGGTAACACTAATTACACTGCATTGAAGTTATTATAATTATCAACTTGATTAGATCATGTGAACATCATGCATGTATTGAGAGATTCATAACAAGTGGAACACTTTCTCATTTATCAATGTATTATTATTAGATGTGCAATTTCAATACTATTTTGGGTATCTATAATACATAACCATTTATGTGTGAATGATTCTTCACATATTCATGAAATCATGCATGCAGTATTCACTTTATCCTTGTCTCTTTATACCCACAAGTATATATGAACTATTCTAGTATTTTTTGTTCACTGCCTCTTATAAACTCCAACTTCTGCCAGTTTTTATAAAGTAAAATTTTTATCTTATTTTAACACTTATGATCATGTTATATTAAACTGTGGAAAGGCATGGATCTCATACTATTTTAGTTCACATGCATATTACCTTCAAACAAGTGTAATGAATCTGCCTCATGTACTCTTCTTATTTAAACAAACCATAACAAACATCTGTGGTTTGTTATCATGAAAAATGAGCTTGTTATCTATTTTACTCTTTATATAGTTCTTTATTATTTAAAAGATCTTGAAATTATTCATGTAAAAATTTCTTGTAAAAGCTATCCTAGTGTGTATAACACACATTGATGGAATACAATTCTTGTTCTTCTTTGCACAATGTGTCGTTCTTATCTCTTTGTGAAACACTTGAGTGCATGAGTCACATATCAAGTGGAAGAAAATCTTATTTGTGAAAGTAAAAACATCATAAAAATTCTTCATGAAAACAAAGGTGAATGAGACTCATCTCTTCATGAAGACTTGAAGGCTCATGAAACCTTGCCTTATTGTTTAAAAGAAAAACAGAGAGGCTCTATTTTTTAGAAAATTGGAGCTCTAAAAATAATGAGAGCGGTAGAAAACATCTTAGGCTCAGTGAAGCTCCATTTATAAGAAAGGGATCACAACTATGAACTTCCTTTAATCACTAATTCAATCGTACAAAATATTCTATGTAAATTTTTCTTTTAATGTCTAAATATATCGGTTTTAATTCTTCAAACATGGGTTAAAAGAGATGATGGAAATCATGGTATTCTTGCTTCATGATGGAATCCTCCTTTTTAGTTTACATATCATGATCCTAAATTCCTAAATGCAGGAAAATAATCTTACCTAATGCACAATGTCCATCCATGGAACTCAACAACTCGAATGGCCTCCTACTACTGTGTTTGTATTTTGTCCAAACCATCATCCTCTTAATCATACAAATGAAGTTTCATGATATTTTCGATCATATTCAGTTCATTATTTTGACCTCATAATTATCATGATATACTATCCATTGATCGATGGTGGTCTGATATCTTCTTCAATGAACCAATGGAGTCGTTGAGTGGTGGGATGAGGAAGACGACACCACATATTTAAACATATGCACACGAGAGATCAGACAGTGCCGATTTAAACAAGCGGGCACATGATTTAATGGATGGTGCAGATTAATATGATTGTATGATCGCTGTTTTGTTCATCATTTAAGAGGGTGGACATTAAACTTTAAAATACATTGCAAATCAAAATATCATAGCGGTTTCTATCCTATTTATAAGAAAAGTGTTGTCCATTACTGCTTCATGTTTACACCAAGGTTGGAACCTAGATGACACTTCACACACCCTTCCCACACAAGCCACAACATAAATGGTTCAATGCCTTTCCTTTGGGATTATAGCCCAAGCTATGCATGTCCTTGTCCATGCACACCATGATCCTTACACATAGATTAACCTGCCTCTTATGGGCACTATGATCTTTTGCCTCCATGCTTGGTGTCTTAAGCTAGCCTCCCATGGATGTGGTTGACTCTTGGGTACCACATACACCTTGGTTGAGGTTGGCATGACTACTAATTTTGGTTGTCCAATTTTTTATAAAGATAAAAAAATATTACATAGTCAAAGACTAATTATAGAATGGAATTCAATATTTTATCCACCTTTATTCTTAGGTATTTAAGTATAGAATTATTAAATCCCTCAAACTTCACTTCATGAATTCTTCAAATAATCTATCTTGTACCAATAATAATATTGAATAGTTCTACTTAACTTATATATTGAAAATCATCATTTTAATGTTCTTAAAGATATTTTATGGTTCTCATAAAATATAAAAATATTGTATGAACTCCTTAAAATGAACTTAATCAATTCTTTTTGGAATATAAATTCCAAATAACTTCATCATCAAAACCACTTTTTTCTTTATTGTAAATAATTTATCACATTTGATACAAGTATTTGACATGAGGATCAGTTTAACAATCATCAAAGTTACTAAGATAATTATTCAAGAATGAAATTCAATGCAATTTAATTATTACATAACAATTCTATAAGAATCATCATGAAACTCAAAGTCTTTAATAGATATTTATTGAAATATCATGACTTGAGGACTTCATCCAAGCTCCATTAAATTTGGAACTTCTTCATCATATTGACATTAATGAAATCTTCCTATTTCATTGATCACCATTTTCAAAAAATTACAATCATTAAAAGAAATAGAACTCATACAAAGAGTGGGATATTCCGAGGAAGTATCATTCTTGGAGAATTTTAACACTAGAAAAGGGATATTTGTAGACCTATATAAGATAAAGGTGATTGAGGAGTGGACCAAAACCACATCTGTAATAGAGATTCATAGTTTCTTTGGTCTAGCTAGGCATTACTAATGATTTTTGAGAAACGTCTTACTATTATCAAACATGTTAACAAAGATGAATAGAAAGTAGTTTAGTTTATCTAGATCGATGAATATTAAGACAACTTCAAGAATGTGAAAATGAGGCTTATCACTACAATAGTCCTAATGCTACCCATAAGAGGTGGATTTTTTTGGTATACAATGATGCCTCAAACAAGTTATTAGGATTTTTACTAATACAAAATGAAAAGGTATAGCCTCTTACTTAAGGGAGTTGAAGCTTCATTAATAGAACTATCCAATGCATGATCTAGAGCTTGTTGTAGTGATATTCATGTTAAAAATATAGAGGCATTATCTCTATAGGGAAAAGTTTGAAATATTTACGAATCATAAGAGTCTAAAATATATATTCACATAGAAGGAGATTAATATGTGTCAATGAAGAAGGTTAGAGAAAATCAAGGACTATGACTGCTCAATCAGTTACCATCATAGGAAATTAAACAAAGTGGTCGATTCTATTAGTAGAAAGGATCCTACAACCTTATCAATGATGATAATTAAGAAGGATACAATATTATTAGACTTATAAAGGATGGAAATGGGGATGATAATGGAAGGTGAATCATCATTACTTTCCCAAATAATTTTTCAAAAATCCTTCTAGAGAAGATAAAGGATTATAAAATAGAATATAGGGAAATACAAAATAAGGTGGAATCTATTTTAAAGTAAAATCATCTGAGTTCAAAATTAATGAAGATGGAGTTTTAAGATTTGTGTCACAACTATGTGTACCATGAAATAATAATATAAAGAAGAATATATTGAATGATGTACATAGATCGACCCTCTCTATCCACCCAGAGAGTATGGAGATGTATCGAGATCTATGAGAGCACTATTAGTGGGAGAATATAAATTAGTAAATCATGAAGTAGACATTAAAGTGCCCAGTATTACCAAAAGTGAAGGTTAAATGAAAAAATTAGAAGGGTATAATACAAACATTACCCATACTTACAAATAAATGAGAAAACATCATCATAGACTTTGTCACTGGGCTTCCAAATAAATACATAGGAAATAATTCTAATGGGTTGTGGTGGATCATGTTAAAAAGTCTTCTCACTTCATTGAAATTCGATAGGAATTAGTACTCAATCAACATACAATGATATAGAATATAGATTTTGTGAGGCAGTATGGAACACCACTATCAATTGAATCTGATGAAGACCCATGATTTAACTTTATGTTTTATAAGAGTCTTTAATATTCTCTAAAAATTGAGTTGAAATTTATTATGGCTTATCATCCACACACTAATGGAAAATCTGAGTAGAATTTCCAAACATTGAAATACATGTTGAGAACATTCTTGATGGACTTAAAAGGAGGATGGGATCAACATATTCCTATGGATGAGTTCTCACACAATAAAATATTCCACTAAATAATTTAAATGAAACTATATGAATCTATTTATGGGAAGACATGCATAAAACTTGCATGATGGGATGAATTTGGTGAACACAAGATATTTGGTCCTGAAATGGTTGAGAAAATGGTAGAAAAGGTCAAGACCATTCAACAACACATCAGGGATACTCAAAGTCGATAGAATAGCTATTTTGATAATCATTGACAAGATCTAGAGTTTGAGGATGGAGATACGGTGTTCCTACACATTTCTCCATGGAAGAGAGTCATGATATTTGGGAAGAAGGGTAAGCTAAGTCCTAGGTACATTGACACCTTTGATATTCTTGATCACAACAAAGTTGTGGCCTATCGACTAGTACACCTTACATCCCTTTATCAAGTACACTACATGTTCCACATATACATCCTAAGGAATTTCATACCTAATCCCTCACATGTACTAAATTAAGAGGTTGTATAGATGAAAAATGATATCACGTATGAGGAGTAGCTAGTGATGATAATAGAATGTAGAGATAATGTTCTATGTAACAAGACAACTCAAATAGTAAAAGTACTATAACAAAACCATAAGTATGAGGAAGAGATGTAAGAACCAGAGGAATTCATGAAGTAGAAGTACCCTCACCATTTTTCACCTTTGTATGTAAAATTACATTTCGAGCATATAATTTCTTAAGGGGGGAAGAATGTAATGAATTAGATTTATATCAATGTAATTTCCATTATAATTATTTAGATGTGTCATATTGAGAAAAGTGTGTACACCACATGATAAAATCAACAATATTTTATTATATTAATTTAAACATTACATTTAGAGAATAAATATGACCATAAAAGTTGAATGTATTAAAATGGAAAAAATAAAATATAAGATAAAAAATAATAGGAAAATTTGGATATTCTTGATCCCATAGTATAATCACACTCACGAACAACACTGTAGAAATGAATCAAAATATTTATAATGCAATATAATTTTTTTAAATAAAAAAATATATAACTTTAAGAGAAAATGGAAGTGATTGAATAAATAATGAAATATGATGTATTTATCAGAAATAGAGATCCCATATTACTATTAAAAATTTGATTGTTTGGATAGTAATATGACTATTGGAAAATTAACATGCATGTTGTAATAGTAATCTGATTGTTGGAATAGTAACATGCTTATTGGAATAGTAATCAGAACATTAGGAATCGTAACCTGAACATAATAATAGTATACTTACCTATGGAAGTGTAAAAAAATATTTAGGGATCTTATAAAATGAAAATATTATATATTTATACCATGATACAAGTAAATAAATGTTTTAAAAATGATAAATTAATTGTTCATATTTTTTTGTAAAACATAGATGTTTTAATTATGATTTTATAATAAATATAAGGATTTAAAAGAAAGTTTATTTTCATAAAATGGATTTATTAATTAATATTAATATTTATTATTTTAATAACCTGATATTTTAAAAATAAATACTATTTTCGATGGTGTACAAGATACACAAGGCTGAGTTTAAGGAACCATGAAATATTATTATTTAAATATGGCTCTTATAACCCAACCATTGAATTGGAAGGTATGAATAGAATTAAATAAAATTTTAAAAATATATAAAGGTCATAATAAATAGAAATTTATTGATTAATTCATAGTGAATGATCCCCCAATTTTTATTAAAGTCAGTTTATTCATCAAAAATACATTTTCTTAAAAAATGTTTTCTTTGATTTTTCTGGGAAAATACTGTAGTTAATTTATATAAATTTTATAAATTTTATTTTATAAAAAGGATACCATTTTTTAAATCATCATAATATATATATATATATGATGGGGAAAGTTTGAGAATTTTTGGAAAATCTTTATTTTTCTATGAGTTGTGAAAAATACCAATTTTTATATAAAACTGCATTTTCTTCTAAAGTATTTACAAAGTAGAATTATATTTTGGATTAGTTTTAAAATTTAATTATTTAATTTTGATTAAAATAATCCAATTATAGTCACTGTAATTATTTTTATACTTTATTCTCATATAAAATTATTTTTATACTAAAAAAGTCATTTTTTGAAAAATTGTTTTTCATCACGTTTTGGGGGTATAATTTTAAATTAAAAATATGAAACTTAAGTGAATTAAATATTGAATAATTGAATATATATTTGGAATCATGTGGTTCAAATTTGGTTTATAAGTCCCTTTTATTTTTTGAAATTATGAATAGTTACCTCAGGAAGTTTTTTGTCACCTCAATAAGGGTAAATTAGTTGATTAATGTTAAAAAATAATATTATAATGACTAAAAAGAAACCATAACACTTGAATTAATTTTATTAAATGATTATATCTCATTTTTAATAATAAAAAAGTCTAATATATTACCTTTTTACATTTTTTCATGATTTTTATCCTTATAATACTTTAAGAAATGTAAAGCAAATAATGTTACACTCTTGATTTTAATAAATATATATATTTTGACATTGGTATAAATAGATGTTATGTTTAGTTATAAATGATAATTTAAAATAAGAATTATTTAATATAATCTTAATTTATTTCTAATTTTTATAGATGTAATAATTACCTTAAAATCTTTTTCAATGCTGATAGAGTAATTATTTAATTAATAGAAAAATAAAATAAATGATATCAATTTTTTTAAGTAATATAATTTAAAATAATTTATGTCATAACTGAATTTTGTGGATAAATGTAACATTTTAGGTAAGTTTTAATTTATTATATTTGAATTCCATTTTTATGTAGTTTTTAAAGTCAATGTAAATTAATAGTTCTAAAATTGACATTAATGATATTTTATAATAAATAATAATTTAGTAAATGATTTAAAATTACTAAAAATACTATCATCAAAAAATTTATTTTGATAAGGTTAAATATATTAACTATAGTCCATTTATGGTCCAATTTTTCTTTTATATTAAGTATATTGACCCCAAAAAATTAAAAACATTACCATTATGATAAACATTAAAATGGGATAACACATGTTAAAACAAAACGATAAGGGTAAAAAACTTATCTAATTTTTTTAAAATTTTATCTTATGAGATTATTTAGACTCATTCAAATCTTATCTTAAAATATTATCAATTTTGATCTATTTTAATAGGAAAATTAACTTATATTAATTTAATATTTTATGAAATTACAAAAGTACCCCTCTCGTCTCTCATAAAAAGACATCTTATCTCCTCTTCTCTTCTTGATTGGAAAACCTTTTTTCTTGGCCAATACCTACACTAATTCCTTCCTAAAATCACAACCCAAATTATATAGTTCTTAGTTTAGTTATACTACTAAACTTATAGGTCATATGTTTTTAATAAAAATAGGATGTTCGAAGAAGGGGTATAGTTCTTCACCGGGTGTTTTTGAATTATGTATTTTTCCACCTCCTATAAATCTTCTTCAACTATTCTGACATAATAAAATAATAATATTACATATAATGGGATGTTATTTTGTTATTATCATAACCTATATCCATCTCAAACATCTATCAAATGGGAAAGGAGTTCATCGTTCATGTGTATGGTGGACTACCGCCTCACGAACTGATGTAATTATTTTTCTATGCTAGTTATAATTATGGATTTAATGTGTATATATATATATTATTAATTAAAAATATATAATTTTTTAGAATTAATAAAGCATCTATTTTCTTAACTTTCCATGCATTGAAAAAATGATAATGTTGTTTGTGTGTACGTGTGGATTACCATCTCCACGCAGTGAAGTGATTTGTTTCTTATGACCACATCACATGGATAATATTTATAAGTTTATTTTAAGAAATAATATTATATTTATGATATTATTATCATTATGGAAATATAAGATAATACTTATTTACTTTCCACAATTATCATTGAAAAATGAAAACGTTACTTCTGCATACGTACAACCTACCATCTTTAGGATTGTAACATAGTTCATTTTTCATAATAATATTTCAGAATTGGTTTTAAAAGTATAATTGATTTATAAAATTATAATTATTTAATGATTATTATTCTGTAGATGATCGAATAATAATCCCTTTGACCACAGTTAACACACTGAATTTTCTTTGAAATTATAGTCCGAAAATTCTCAAAGTACCAGACGTGGAATCAACTAACTAAGTAATTAAATATTTAATTAAAATAAATGAAATAAATGGTTCAAGGATAAATTATTAAGCCAATAAAATGTTGTAAAGAAATAAAATAATTGGAATGATTTTATTATACAGGATTTAAAGGACATATATGGAAAGTCTGGACAGTTAGTCATATTTTAATGTTATGAATCTAATTTATTTTATATGGTGCATATTTTCCCCATTTACATGTTATATCATGAATCCTTCAAAATTCATGGTATTTTAATTTTATGTTTTAATTATTTCTTTCAAGTGGATTTGACTTGATGGTTACTATGTGGTAAAGGGTTTCTTAACTCAATTTTCTTTTATTGGGTTATAACTCTTTTCCACTGAATTTATTATGGAATAATTTTGTGTTAATTGATCTCTAAATTGTTTTATTCTATATTTACACTTTTTTTTATAGATTTAAATTTTTTTACACATAATCGATCTGTTGATTAATTCTCAATTCAATGAAATGATCTTTGTAAGGGTTATTCATCTCAAATTATATTTATTTAAGACATACATTTATGATAAACATCTATATTATTTTATAAAGTGTATATACTTCCTCGTTGACACATTATATCATGAATATCCTTATATTAATGATATTTAAAGATTCATTTGAAGTTACTCTTTCATGGGGATTACAATAGAAATGTTACTCACATAGAAAATATTTTCAATTATTTTACTTTTAATTCCAATCTTTTTAATCCCACAAATGTGTTATTTTAAGGGAAATTTTCATATTTTATGCTCTTATAAGTATTTTGAGATTAATTATAAAAAGGGAATAATTTTAGATTTTAATTAATTTAATTTATCTCTGTATTTTGGCCATAAATTTTTCTAAAATGATTGAAATTCTGAAATTCTATTTTTTAGGCTTCCATAATTTTTTGGGGATCATTTTATTATTTTTGACCGAAAGATTAATCCACCATTTGAAGGCCAAATCTATCTCACAAGTTAAGCATCAAATATATGAATAGATATGGAAAATTTTTAGGATGAGACCATATCTCATAAATGGATGGTCCAAATGAGTTTAAATTAGGCATAGAAAAAGATTAAATCTCTAGGAACAAATTTTATTACTTTGTAAACATGCGATTAATTATTTTTTAAGGTCACAATGGAATGGGAACTCAATTCATTTGAATATGAACAGTCTTAAAAGATAGAATTATGGAGTAAATTATCCATACAACATTAATCAATTATCCAATAAAGATTAAATTTCATGGATTCATAGAGGATATATATGGAAACAACTTTTCAGAATACATCATTTCCCAATTAGTCAATTTAATTTTTATATCATGCACAAACTTCTAGTGGATAGAATTAAATCAAAAAAATTTCATCATCTCTCCCTATAAAAATGTATCCCATATTTGTTTGAAAGGGTTTGAAACTTTAAGTTTCTATTGTAATTAGTTTTTTATTTATTTTATTATGTAATAGTGTGATAAATTTTTCATTTATATTATTATTCTTCCTCTCATTCATTAATTTATTATCTTTTTTGTTTCCACCCCATTATTATCTACTGTGAACTCATATACACATGATCATGAGTAACTAAACAGAGGAAGTTCCTAGGGGGAGGAATCCAATGTTGAACCCAAGTCATTGTACATTCATTTATATTTTTTCTTATTTTCTTATAGATATTATTAGGGAGATATTAGTGAAAATGTGCCTTTGTGTCTCCACTTTCCACCTGAGGCCTAACTTTCTCTTCTTCAATATTCACCCCTGATCAAGGGGTGGATGTCTGGTCTCTCAGTGATCATTGAGTTCATTCTATATTTACAACATGGGTAGGATAAGATGTTAATGAATACAATGGATCATATTTATTTAGTTGATTTGAAACTAATAAAGAGACGATGAAGTTTCACTCTGGGTATTCTCCTGAGAGGATCTCCATGCTATCTAACATCAATCATTTGGTCTATATTATACATGGAAAGTTTAATTTTATTTATCCTGCATTAATTTAATTTTATATACAAAATTTTAAACCACCAAAATTATATTATTTACTTTTATATTAGTTATGATATTACTAGTGACTAGAATTTTAGTGTTGTGTAGCTGCCTCCTTGAGACCGACCTTAGGCATGCACTATATTGCATGCTTAGGTAATTAAAATATTGAATGGGGATCTGAAAAAATCCCCATCCATCAATTTTTCATTATTTCTGTGGAGTAAAAATACTTACACAAACCATTTTTTATAGAAAAAACAAAAAATTCATAAATTTTAAAAAATATAAAATATTTTTTGTTTATGGTGTATTTTTATTAAAATTATTATGCATGGAATGAACAATATCAGGAACAATAAGAAGTTCAAAGTGATATTGAATCATGATTGGAAAAGATTAGTGATGAAATAAAAAACTAGAGTGAAAAATAGAGTGGATAACTGAATATGTACATGCATGTCAAGAGAATCCAAAACCTAAACCTAAACCTGAACTAAAACAAGTGGTGAAAGAAATTTCACAAATCCTTTTTTATGTTAAAGAACCTAAGGTTTTTGTGAAGGATCTACTAAAAGAATTAATAATATCATCCCACACTCAACCATTTCTCTAGGAGGTCCCTAAAGAACACATATATGATGATGCACTTATGAGAGATCAATATTTTTTTGGAAGAATCTTAGAAACCCTTTGTCAAAGATAATCTAAAAATTTATCTTCAAATACTTAATAATGAAAAATCAGAACCAATATACCTATCTCTTGATTTTTAAGATGACGATGATGATTTAACTATTGAGATTGATTTTCCAATATACCTTCCATAAGAGATAAATTTCCAAGATGACTTACTTGAAAGGGAAATTTTATTTATTGATTCGTCATGTTTATATATTATTTAAGGTGAATTATATTCAAACTTCTTATTTTTTGAATTTTTTGATACAGAAAAAATGGATCATGACTTTAATTTTAAGGAAATTTTTAAGGATCATTTGGTGATGTGACATAGTCTTCTATATAAACTTGTATACTATATAGAGGAAAACACCACAAAAGTCAACTAGAAGCACCCCTATTTTATTTTCTCTCCCACTCTGGACAAAAAATTATCAATTTTTTATTTTTTGAGGGTTAGGAATTTTATTATATTAATTTTGGTTACCCAATATCATTTTCTACTCATGGAAATTGGGAATGTTCACATAAATAAACCACATCCACAATCTGATTGGGGTTAATCCACTGCAACTACATGACTAGGGGAAATAAAAATCTAACACCCATTTGGGGGGTCTAAACCAAGTGTTATCTATTTTATTTCCCCTTTATATTTATTTTTATTTATTTTTCTTATGATTTTTTCTTTATTTTTTTATTTTTAAAGTGGTATCACTTAGGATATTTACTCAAGGCTTCTAATGAAAAAATAAATCAGGTTGTGTCTTTATTTTTATTTATTTTGTTTCCATCCCATTTGAAATTATATATGAAAATATTTATTGATCTAATTTGTACTAAAAATAGGTTAGTAAATGGAATAAGTGTTAGGGAGGAATTACAATCTATTTTTAAGAATTTTGTTTGTGATTATTATTTATTTTTCATTTATTTTTTAGAAATTTTCATGTTTTCATTTTGTGGGTGTGTTTTTAGGATTCTTGAGCTCAATCGAATAATTTGGAAAATTTAAACCACATCAATGTTTATAGAAAATTTATTTATTTGAATATTTAAGGATTTTAATGATTTTTAAATGTATTTTGTTTCTTTATTTCCAATTTTTCATTTGATCAAGTTTGATTGATTATGAAACTCATGTGCACTAATGCTATTCAAATTGAAAATCTTTCCAAACCCAAGAGGTTTCAAAACCTTTTTGACATATTCATTCCTTTTATCTTATTATTGAGAGTCTTGATTCATGATTTTTATTCTATGACTTTCTATTTTTTTATTTTTAAAATCTTTTAGAGTTTATGGAATGTGTTAAGTATGGTTAATTCCCCACTTTGAAAGACCATTTCTACATTAAACTTTAATTTTGGAATAATTTTACATATGAACTTTATTAATACCCTAGTATCCATGAAATAACTTGTTAGGAAGCTAATTTATAGCCCATTTATCCCTTTACAACATGATTTAGAAGTTATATTCATGATTATAATTGAACTCAAGTGTGGGGGAGGGGGAATATGGGTTGTATTTTTCTAATTTTAAGAAATTGTTTGAGATGAATTGAATATGTTCCCATGTTTATTACTACTTTGGTGGAAGAAATTTCATGAAGGAAATATGTATAGGAGGTAAAAATATCATTAAAAATATGGTTAGGTTCTTCACTAATATTTTAATATCAAAATATGTCTATCTTTTCCTAAAAAATATAATTATAAATATAAATATAGATTTAAATTCAAGATGAAATAATGTTAAAAATGTGGAAAAGAGGAAATAAATTTATCATTGATGCTAAAAATTACAAGTGTGAAATTCAAAATAATATCAATAGGTGTTTAAAGGTGATTTATTTTCTTTCTGATTTAAGGGAACACCATTCTTGAGTAAAACTATTTCCATGCTTTTACTTCACTTTAGAGTTTAACCCTCCTCATCCAGCATCAGATGCTTTCACATTTAAAACCTTCCAACCCTTAGCATTATAACAACCCATGAAAAATACCCCATTATTGAAACATTTTTGACTATTTTAAGTGGATATACTCTGAGGATAGAAATACTATCTAGATCACACAAGTTCTTGAGAATGAGAAAAACTTCACAAAAATAATACTTAAGTGAAGAGAGAAATATTTTTATAAGGAGGTAGGTACAACATAAACATGAGGATTAATATTAAATTGAATTTATTTTTACGATTTTTGAGGATTTAATGAATTTTTATCCATGTAGTAGGAATGATATTTCCCCTGATATGATAATCAAGTTGTATTTTTATTTATACTTTGGGAATCTTGTTTTGACATTGGTATTATATGATTATATAGGAGTGAAATGTTTTAGTGTGTGGATATTTATAGAGAAAATATTTTCGATTATTTTAATTTTAATTTCAATTTTTTAATCCCACCAATGTGTTATTTTAAGGGAAATGTTCATATTTTTTGGTTTTTGAAGTATTTTGACCTTAATTGCAAAAATGGTCTACTTTTTAATTTTAATTGTTTTAATTTATTTTTTTATCTCAGCCATAAATTTTTCTAAATTTATTGAAATTATAAAAATAATTTTTTTAGGCTTACATACATGTTGGTATTCATTTCATTATTCTAGACCCACTGCTCAATCCATCATTTCAAGGCCCCAAACCAGCTCACAAGTTGGGCCTCAAAATATGTTCACAGATCTAGATACTTTTGATAATGGGACAATATCTCATAAATGGATTGTATAAATGTTCTGAAATTCTACATAGATAAATATAAAATTTTTATAAACAATTTTTATTACTTTATACATTCACGATTACTTCATTTTCAATGTCACAATGTCATGGGAACTCAGTTCATTGTAATACAAACATTATTCTAGGATAAAATAAATGTCCTGAGTAAATAGTCCATAACTCATTAATTACATGGATGATAAAGCTCAAATTTAGTTGTTCTATAGAGGATAAATAGGTGAAAAACTTTACAGAAGATAATATTTTCCAAATCGGCTATTAATTATGTCCATAACATGAAAACTTCTAGTATAAAGAATTTGATCAGAATTTTTCACCCCATATCTCAGTAAAAATGTATCCCATATACTTTCCCAAGGGTTGGAAACTTCAGATGGAATTTTTCCTTATTTTTTTAGTTTATTTTTTTTCTATAATATTATACAATTTTTCTAATATTTGTCTTCTTACTTTTATTCATTCAGTTTTTATCTTTTGTGTTTCAACCACATTCTTATCCACTATAAACTCTTATACTCATGATCATATGTAAATAAAATGAGTAAGTTCCCAAGGGAGATATATAGCATCGAACCTAATAAATTTCACATTCATTCATATTTTTTTATTGTCTTAGAGTTATGCGGAGGAAGTTCTTAGTGAGAAAGGATCCTTTATGTCTCCACTTTCCACCTGAGGATTAGATTTCCCTTTTCCAATATTCTCTCTTGATCAATGAGGTGGATGTGTGGTCTCTCAATGGTCATTTAGAGTAACTTATATCCATAACACGGGAAAGGTAAGATTTCCATGCATAATATGGATAAATTTCATTAAGTTTATTTGAAACTAATAAAGAGGTGATGATGGTTCACTCTATGTGTTCTCCTCTGAGGATATCATTTCAGTCTAACATCAATCATTTCATCTGAATTCTGTTTTGCATTTTTACTTTTCTTTATATTTCATTGATTTAATTTTCATTCCAAAATTTCAAACTAACAACATTATATTATTATATGTATATTAGTTTTAATACAACTAGTGACAATATAATTCTGGAGTTGTGTGAGCTTCTTCCTCAAGACTGACCCTAGGTGTTCACTATTGTAGAGGCACTATTTTTTCGCATAAGACTTTAATTTTTATATATATATATATATATTCATACCCAGGTGCTAAGACGATTTTTGTTTTCAAGGAACGGTGTGCCCAAAATTAATTTTATAAAGATATTAACTATATTTTATATCATGCTAGTATGATTTCTTAAAGAAAATGGGATATCTATTAAACATATTCTTGAATAAAAAACTTAATAAAATGGTTGATCTAAATCACATTTTTTACCATAGTCATGACCTAAAGTTGGTTGGTGTGGGATGTTCCGATAAAACTAGTGTTGGTGGGTGTTCCTAATTAAAATAAATAGTTAAATTTATTTATTTTGGTAAATAACCTTCACAGAATTCCTATATAAATTCACCATTATGGTGGTTCACTAGGGTTATCCATATAACCCTGGGATCATTTTGAGGATTTTCTACCACCTATCGTTAGTGGATTAAAATCAAACAATAAGGAGAATTTAGATCCAGGAGAATTGAGGTGTAGTGAACACAATGAATTCTTTCATTTGTTGGTGAGAACATTATTCATTGAAGAATGATCCAAATTAAGGTAGGGCTCGTAATTTTTTTGATTATATACCAATTGATTAAATAGATGTATCATGATCGAATATATCTATTTATCTGTGTTAAATCAAGCCTTTACATAGACCTTTGTAACAAATTTCAATTGACTATTAAACTAATCCTTGATATACCATGTTTCTCACCCAATATTCCCCAATTTGTATTCTTTATCCAAGAATGTCTGGCCAATGATTGTTTCACATTTGTTTCTTTTTCTTATCCCACTCCGTTCTCCACATTCTTCCTCGATCGGTTTACAAGGTCTCGATTTGACATTGTCGGGTGGGATCGAGCTCAATTATACTTCCATATTCATGATAGATTCCTAAATGATGAATTATTTGATGAATTAGGGATGTATTTAGATGTGTTTGAGGATGTTGGTAATTCTAATGGGGATCAAAATACTGATGAGGTGATGAGAGACGGATAAATGCACGATGGTGAGAAGAAACATCATGCGGGCTTCATACTGATAAATAAAAATATCATATTCTAGCTAACATATAAACAAAAACAATGAGTGAAAGATTACCCATCTATTTCAGGCATCTTGGAGGTGAGATTCGATATGGTGGGCATGGATCTGGAGTGTGCGGTGTA
This sequence comes from Viscum album, assembly GCA_963277665.1. Taxonomy (NCBI): domain Eukaryota; kingdom Viridiplantae; phylum Streptophyta; class Magnoliopsida; order Santalales; family Viscaceae; genus Viscum; species Viscum album. The sequence goes on along the minus strand of OY728138.1, from coordinate 47,149,186 downwards.
GATTTTACTTTTTGTGAAAATCCCAACTACAGAGAATGTTCTTTGATGAACACATGGCATGTAGTCTAGTTTATATGGTGCATAGGGTTTCATTTGGAGTTAAATATTACATGTTGTGTAACCCTGTATGACCGACATGGAGTGTACAGAGGGTACACACCTAGGAGCCCGTGTGGTCCCACACATTGTGTATGGCTGGAGGAACATCATGTACTTCAGAGAGTACACATGATTATATAGGTGGAACATGATAAATGCTATTTTGGACCTGAAATGTCGTATAGGGTGTGGAACAAGCCATGTAACATAGTACATTGGCATGATCAAATTTACACCGATAGGGCTAGGAGCACGGGTAGGACCCCAGGTGGTTGAGACATTCCATCTAGTCATATTACATGTTGTATAGGGATATACAGTCAGTGATCCATGTACCTATAGGGAAACATCCAGATAGAAAAGTAGGACCACTCACTTCGTGGGCCCCCTTACATGTCGTGTTCCCTTTCCTTCTTTTTTAGGAAACTTTTACCTCTCATATCTCCTTCGTTTGGACTCATATTTTGGCCCGTGAGTAGCCTATCATGAGTGTTATTCCACATATAATTTTATGGTGGACTTAATAGTGGCTTTTGAGATATGATTCTAGATTTTATGAGTGTGATACTTCCTTAGATTGTACTCGACGATGGAAGTGATCAGGAAGGATCAACAGAGACATTATAGTAGCACCCTCTTTCTGGGTAGGGCATGGGTCCTCTATCGACCATTAGAAAGGAACCCTCCCACTGGGAAGAGCATGGATATTATATCTATTATCTAAGTGAAACCCTACTGCTAGTTTGGTCATGGGTCCTCAACCCCTAGAGTGGAACCTACTTTCTATTCAGGGAATGGGTCCTATACCGATTACAAGAGTGGTAACATATTGCTGGGTAGGGAATCAATACCCTATTGACTATTGAGTGCCACCCTCCAATGGATCTAGGGCATGGGTTCTCGATCATCAGAGTGGCACCATCCTGCTAAGATAGGGTATGGTTCCTCTAACTATCTATTTAGTGGAACCCTTCTACTAAGTCATGGAAAGTGTCCTCGACAATTAGAGTGGCACTCTTCTACTGGGTAGGGAATTAGTCCTCTATTAACTACTAGAGTGAAATCCTCCTATGGTGTTTGGGTATGAGTCCTCTATCTACTGAGTGGCACCCCCTATTGTAGTTGGATATGGGTCCCCTATATAAAGATTATGCCCCTCGACAATGTGGCATAGTGGAAAGGTGTGTCTTGACTTGAACTTTTCTTCTGAAAAATACACGAGATGATAGGCATCATTTATGGAAATCTTGGAACTAATTTCATTATTTACTGGGATGGGATGTGAGATAGAGATCCCCCTTTTACTGTTTATGCTTACTTTTTTGAGAATATATATATATATATATATATATTTGTATCCATGTCATTGGATTTCATTACTCTCTTGCTTTATGTTGGGCTACCTATTTTCTATCTTGTCTCCTACTGCTCCCTCTTTAGCTTTTAGGCCATCCTACTACGTATGTATATACTCACCCATGTATGATTTTTATCTGCATGTGTCGTTTCTTATGCAGAAAATGGATAGGTTGATGTAAATTTTAGAGAAACATAGGGATACTATGGTGCACTAGACCACGTATGGTGGTTGGAGCATAAAAATATAAAGCCAGTCCCTCTTAGAACTTTACTTTCTAGTTATTTTCAAGTTGAGGAAAATTTCTAGTTGGACATGTATTTTCCCTCTTTACTTTTCAATTGACACTGTCATAATATTATACATCTTATAAGTTTTATATGCATGGTTTACTCTCTACATGTTGCATCTTTTATTATTATTCCTCTGTACTTCTTCATGGAGATGGTTGGGTGTGTGTGTGTATAGGTTCTTAGGAAAAGGAATCCCATATTATTTATGCCTTTTGACACTTTTAACCACCCCTAGCCTATGGATGTGGGCTTGGGGTAATTGTGGCTTGAGCCCCATTGGTTTGGGTCATGAAAAATTTGAATTAGACGAGTTCATTCCTTGGTAAGGTGTTTGGAGTAGTCCCCTTATGAGGATTTGGTTTGGATTTAGGGAAACAATGTCAAACTATCTTAAGTGTGGCTTTCAGGCCAAGGAACCCAATGATGATGTGGGTGGCCAACATATCCATTCACCAGGACACTGACTTGTTTCTTGTCGACTGGGAATACCGAGCCATTAGTTATAGGGATCAATAGTACATGCATCATATAGGATTAATTATTCAATTTTCCTTCTTTATTAAGCTCCCTATATGTGTATATATATATATATTCTCATTTGTCCAAGGTATGTATTGATTAAATTTTCAGGATGCCTCCACGATGCCATCCATCCAAATTACTGATTCTAGATTGTGACTATGATTCGATGAGTGATGATAACTCAATTTAGGGGACATCCTATAAGATTCTTCCTCTAGGTGGATAGGTAGAATCATCCCCACCTATTGAGTAGTAGATCATACCAGTAGTTCCTGTTGAGGATACATGTAGGCTTAGAGCACACTATGAGTTCCAATGCCAGAGGTCAATGTGGTTCCGTAGTGATCCAGATCCCCAAGCGGTGAAGGATTGGCTAGAGTCGGCGGTCCATGTTTTTAAGATTATTCATAAACCAACTGATCAGGTGGTTGTGATGACATGAACTCTTTTCCATGGAGTAACAAGGTGCTGGTGGAGCCTAGTTATAAAGATGAATTATAAGTCTATACTCTCATAGACCAACTTCCAATAGCTATTACATGAAGAGTAATACCCAGACTTCTTGTGCTCTGTTCAGATTCAAGAGCTTCTGGAGCTTGAGGAGGGAGGGATGATAGTGTCTGAGTATACTTTTAGGTTTATAGAAATTACATGGTACTCCGTTGACATGATTCATGATGGCTACTTCTGGGCCCAAAATTTTGAGCATGGTTGCCATAGAGACATTCGTGCGAGTGTAGTACCCTTATGAATTCCCACCTATGTCAGGGTGTTGAGTAGGCACTGGTGATAGATAGATTCATCTCATAGGGATGCCATATAGTTGGAGCTATCATTTTTCATTATAGGTATAAGTCATATACAACATCTATCATGCACCAGTTGATAGGATCTCAACATAGGAGAGCTTCCCAGGATCAGACTTGGGCACATGCTAAGGGATAACAAAGAGGACCATGGAAGATTGGATAAGGGTAGTGTTATGCATGTGACAGGAAAGGTCTCACGATGTTTTATTTCCTGACATGACGTACTGATGGGCACAACCAGATAGTATATGGACCACCATGATAGAGGTAGTGTCATGATCATGAATCTCTTAGGAGAGGGAAGGGTGGCCCTCGAGGAGGTGGAGATGGCTGAGGAGTAGGTGGGGTTTAAAGAGGAGGGGATATGAGTGGTGGATGATGCTATGATATCTTTCCACCACTACCACTAGAAGGCCCACATCAAGATTAGTGATCTGGAGGTTGTGGCTGCATACAGCTGCATGATTTGGAGGCGTATGACTAAGTAGTACACCAGATGATTAAAGGAATGATCTATGTTTATTATACTCTTTCGTCAGTATTAGTATACATAGGTGTGAGTCATTCCTTCATCTCTTTACTCACAGTGTGAGAGATGAATCTCCTAGTTGAGGATTTATAATGACATCTTTTTCTATTTGTTCCTATGAGGAATAATACTTCTATATCTTTTATCAGCTAGTAGTGCGATCTATCTCTTAGGGGAGATAGGTTCTCGTTGGACCTTTTGGTAATCATGATGGAACCCAATGATTTCATCCTGTATGTGTATTTTCTTTCTATGTTCCATGACTATATTGATTGTCACCACTGACGAGTTAGATTCCTTCACCCTAATGGGATAATATTCACCTTTGTGGGTGAGAGAGATCACATGGCGGGATGAGTGGATTTTTTGAGAAGGAGGATAAAACCCATTACCCATCAGTTTTCAAGTGTATCCCTTGGTGTAGTAGGCCCTTCATGCATCTTTATTATATTATTCATTGAGGATTTTATAGATGTCTTCCCTGAGGATGTTCTGGGATGACCTCTGAGTTGGTAGATAGAGTTTTTCATTAACTTTCATAAAGGGAAAACTCCAATATCTTATGTAGAATATCATATGGACCCTACCATGATTCAATAGATGAGGGTTTAGTTGGATTGACCATATAGATAAGGGTTTTAATAGACCCATTATATCCCCATGGGCAGCTCCAATGTTGTTCATGAGAAAGGGGTACTAGATTTGGTGCCTTGCATGGATTATTATCACCTGAATCAGGATATGATAAAGAACAAGTACCCATTTATGAGGTTTAAGACCTATTTGATTAGTTGTGAGTCATGATACGGTTCTCAAAGATCAATCTCTGGTCCATCTACCACTAATTGAGAGTTCATGAGATTAAAATATTTCAAAGCTATAATTATGATGTTGCTACTGACACTATGAGTTCCTGGTGATGCCCTTTAGTGTAAAGAATTCCCCTGTTGTGTTCATTGATTTAATGAACCATATTTTTCAACTGTACTTGGAATTATTTGTAGTTTTCTTCTTTGATGACATACTCGTATACCCTACTTCAGAGGATGATATTGTAGAGAACTTGAGGATATTCCTAGATTTACTTCCGGAGAACCATCTTTATGGTAATCTCCCAAAGTTATAGTTATATATTCACAAGGTTCACTTCTAGGGGAATGCCATTTCTAGTAATGGATTAGATTTGTACCTAGTAAAGATTTATGGAGTGCTTTATTGGGATCCACCCAAGAGAAAGTTAGAGGTGTAGAGTTTTCTTCACTTGACAGGGTAATATAGGAGGTTTGTGGAATAATTCTCTAGGATTGTATCCCCTTTGACCATCCTAACATGGAAATGGTATCTGTTTACCTGGATTGAACTAGGGGTCCTTTAGAGAGTTAGTATGAGGCTGAAATGTTCTCCAATTTTGAGATTACCAGAGTAGGGAGTGGAGTTTTTAATTTATTGTGATTCCTCAAGAGTTGGGCATGACTGTGTGTTTATGAAGAGGTAGGTAGTTATCACATAAGGGGAAAGGTAGTTGAGACCCTATGAGAAGAACAACATAACTCACGACCTAGAGTTGGAAGTGGTAGTCTTCTTTATGAGGATGTGGATGAAATATCTTTTGAGAGAGCACATTGTTGTTTACTTTGAGCATTAGAGTCTCGACTATGTCTTCATGCAGATAGATTTGAACCTGAGATAGAGGATTTAATTAGAATTCTTTTAGGACTATGAATTTGAGATAATATATTCTCTGGGGAAGGGAAACATGGTAGAATATTTTCTTATTATAGATTCCTATTCTTGTTTGGTGGATGATGCATTTAAGCAGTTTTCTTCCTTGCATCTAACCCTCATTGAGTAGAAGGGTTCAACTTTTCTTTAGTTCATGTTGATGAATCCTCCACTCTTGTAGCATATGAGAGATTATCCATTTTGAGACATCAATTGTGATGTTTTCCATGGCTAGATATCCTTAAGATATGAACCATATAGATTTTATGAAGGAGGTAATCATGTCATCCTTTTCTAGGGACAAACGGTGGTCCCATTCATGATGTGAGAGAAGGTGATGAGAGATTTTCACATATCCCCTTTGGATGTACATCCCAATGTGGGGAAGATGTATATATACCTTCAAAATTAGTTTTGGTGGGCCTCCATGAGGTAGAGCATGGATGAGTTCATCTCACAGTGCCTAACATATCTGTAGGTGAAGGCTAAGAACCAGGTTTCGGTAGGTTTGTTGCATCCCCTTAAGATATTGGAGTAGAAATGGGATGGAATATCTATAGACTTTGTGACATGGATTTTGTGGAAAATGAGTGACATAACACTATATGGGTGATAGTTTACTGATTCAAAAATTCACCCCACTTCCTTACTATCATGGAGAAGAGTTCGGTGGAGAATTTGGGGAAGTTTTATATGTGGGATATTGTTCTCCTTCATTTTCTTCCCTTGTCTATTGTCTCTAGCTGTGATGTGTGTTTTAATTCCTGGTTGTGAGAAGCCTGAAAGAATCATCCCTAGAATAGATGATGAAGAGTACAACCTTTCAACCCTAGATAGATTTGGGGATCGAATGCACTATCCAAATGTTTGATGATATGCTAAGGGATTGTATGTTAGAATTTGGTTAGAGCTAGGAGGATTACTCTCTCTTGATAGAGTTTTCATACAATAATAGCTACCACTCTACTATTAACATTGAACCTTTTGAGGCCCTATATGAGAGACCCTACAGGTCACCCTTATGATGGAAAAAGGCTAATGAGGCATCTCTTATTGGACCATAGATAGTGGAGGATATGATAGAGAAGGTCTATGTCATATGTGATCAGATCAAAATAGCTCAGAGCAGAAAAAATCATACACATATTGACATCATACGCCCTTGGAGTTTGAGTAGGGAGACCATATTTTCCTGATATTCTCACCATGATGAGGATTGCAGAGATTTTAATGAGTAGGAAAGATATCCTCAAGGTTCATCATGATATTATATATATTTTAGAGGGTTGCAGAGGTTTCTTACCACCTCACCCTACCCCCATAGTTGGGTCTGATGCACGACATATTCTATGTGTCACTACTAAGGAGATACATGCATAACCCCATTCACATTATTGACTGGGCTAAGATAGACATCTAGGATGGATTCACTTTTGGGGATCACCTAGTGGTGAACAAGGATCAAGAAGAGAGGACCCTTCACTGTTAGATCATCCCCTTGGTTCATGTGTTATGGAAGTATGGGGGCATGCATGAGTGCTCCTGGGAGTGGGAGAGACAGATGTGGGATCAGTATCCGAAGCTTTTTTTTAGTTTTTTATTTTCCAGGATGAAAATATTAAATGAGGGAATAATATAGAGACCTTGTTTTTCCCTTATAATACCTTGAAATATATCTAGAAGTGTTTTTGGATCCTGGAACTGAGACGACGTGCGATTATGAGGCCCAGTGTTCTTAGAATTAATTTTTTAAAAATATTAAAAATATTTTATACCACGCGCACATGATTTATTAAATAAAATGATATATCTCTTAAACAGATTCTCATATTGAAATTAAAAGACCATGGTTAATTTCAAAACATGAGTTTTAATCAAGGCATGACCTAAAGTTGGTTGGAGTGTGGTTTTTGGATAAAAAAACATTGCAAGGTGTGTTTAATTAAAATAAATAATTAAATTTATTTATTTTATTAAATGAACTAAAAGAATTAATATATAAATTAAACTTTAGAGAGGATTGTTAGGGTTATCCGCATAAACTAGGGATTATTCAGAGTAGTTTCTACCACCACTCATTGGTGGATCAAAATAAGATGACAATAAGACTCTGTATCCAAGAAAATTGAGGTGCAACGAATGAAATGAATTCTCTTATTTGTTCGAAAGTCTGTTATTCATCAAAAAATGATCCAAACTGTGGTAGGACTCATCAATTTTTGGATTCTTCCAAATTGATTTAATAAATTTTTCATGATTGAATATATCTCTTGATCTACATTAAATTATTCCATTTCATGCTCTTATGTAACAGTTTTCAGTTGATTATTAAACTAATCCCTAATATTCCATGTTTCTCACCCAATATTCCCCAATTTATATTATTTGGGAAAGAAATATTGTCCAATGATTATAGCACATTTTTTTCTCGTACTCCCCCTCTTTTATTCACATTCTTAATTTATTGGCCTATAGGGTCTCAGTTTTTCAATTTGGGGTGAGATTGAGCTTGATCGAACCCCCAGATCCATGAAATATTTGTGTGAAAAAATGGTTTGAAAAACTAGGGATGTATTTAGAGGATTTGATGGATGTGGGAGATTACACCAAAGATCAAAAATACCAGTGAATTGATGGGAGACGCTCAGAGGTACAACGACGTGAATCGAACTCATGTGGGATTCATACGGATCAATGAAAATCCCATTTTTTACCCACCGAATGGTCAAAAAATATGAGAAGAGGCTTCTAATTATATTTCGAGTAGCTTGTAGGTAAGATATGTTATTAAAGGTGTTGATCAGGAAGCTGTGGTGTGGATATAACTTTATTTAAAAGTCCCAACTACACGACGTGTACTACGAGGAGTACACTATATATAGTTCATTTTCTACAATGGATTGAGTTTATCTTAGAGTTAAATATGATATGATATGTAGATATACCACATTCTATTTAACCCTATATGACTGGCTTGGCGTGTAGAATGGGTACAAGACTAGGAGTCCATGTGGTCCCATGTATCATGTATGGATAGAGGCACACCATGTACTTTAGAGAGTACATGGTCCTGTGAAGGTGACACATGATGAGTACCGGACTATCCCTAACATACCATGTAGGTTTTGGAAAACACAATGTAATATAGTACATGGGAACATGAATGTTTACATGGACACCGACATGAGAATGGGTAGGACCCCAAGTGGCTGAGGCATGTTGTGTAGTCCCATTGCACACCTTATAGGAATACACAGTCAGTGAGTCGTGTACAAGTTGGGAAATTACTAGGTAGTAGAGTGGGGTCACATTTCATTTGGGTCCCCTTACACATTGTGTACCCCTACTTATCTTTTTAAGAATCTTCTACCTCTCGTATCTCCTTCATTTGGAGTAAGATTTTGGCCTACGAGTAGCTTGTATGAAGTGTTTTTCTGAGTATAATGTGATAGTAGCCTTTATATTGGATTTTTAGATACAATATGAGATTTTATGAGTGTTATTTTTTCATTATGTAGAAATAAAATATGGTAGTGATCAGGAAATATCATTAGAGACGTTAGAGTGACACTCTCCTGCTCGGTAGGGAATGGGTCATCTATCGACCATTGTAGTGGCACCCTCCTACTAGGAAGGGTATGAGTCCTCTATCTATTATCTGAGTGGAACCCTCATACTAGTAAGGTAATGGTTCCTTGACCACTAGACTGTAACCCTCTTATTGGGAAGGTAATGAGTCTTATACCGATTACTAGAGTGGAACCCTCCAATCAGGCTAGGCATGGGTCTTCTATCAACTATTTAGTGGCACCCTCTAATGGAACCAGAGCATGGGTCCTCGAACATCAGTGTAAAGATCCTACTGGGGACATGGAATGGGTTCTAGCTATCTATTGTGTGAAACCCTCTAGCAGAGTTAGGGCATCGGTCCTTAACCATCAGAGTGGGCCCTCCTACTAGGCTGAGCATGGTTACTCTACCGACTACATGAGTGGAACCTTCATATAGAGTCAGGGTATGGGTCCCTGATCTACTAATTTTTACCCTCCTATTATACTAATGAATGGTTCATCTACCTAAATATTGTGCCCCTCTATAGTGAGATATAATGGAGAGGTGTGTCTTGAGTTGGATGTTTCTTCGGACGGATACATTAGATGTTAGGCATCATTGATGGTCCTCTTGTAACTGATGGAACTCTTTCATGGGTTGTTCTGTGATATAGAGATCCTGCTTCTCTCTCATTTGAGATTTTTTTGAGAATGTATGTACGTATGTATGTATCAATTTATTTATGTATGTATGTATGTATCCTTGTCGTTGGATTTCATTACTATCTTTCTTTGGGTTGATCTATATATTTCATATTGTGTCTCTTTCTCTCACCCTTCATCTTTTAGGGAATCCTACTGGGTATGTATATACTCACCCATGCATGGTATTTTCCCACATGTGTCATGTATTATGCATATGAAAAATAGGTTAGTGGTGGTTATAGAGGAGCAAAGGGATACCCTGGTGTAATAGACCACGTATGGTAGTTGGATATTAGAGATTTAGAGTTAGTATCTCTTAGGAATTTAATTTCTATTTATTTTCAAGTTGGGTCATCATTATGGTTGGGCATTTATATTTCCTCTTTACTTTTCAGTTTACACTATTGTACTCTTGTACTCCCTAGAGGTTTTACATGCATGGTTTATTCTCTATATTTTGCATATTTTATTATTATTCCTATTCATTTTTTATAGATATGGTTGGTATTGTGCATATAGGTACTTAGTAAAAGGCCTCCCATATTAGTTATGACCTTTCACACTTGTCTTCACCCTTGTTCTGTGAAGGCGGGATTAGGGTAGTTGGAGATTGAGCCCTGTTGGGCTGGGTTGGGACAACTATATTGCATTCTTATGAAATTAAAATATTGATCAGGGATCTATGAAAAATCACTACACATCAATTTGGAACTGATTTTGGGTATCCATGAAAAATACCTTTTATTCTCATTTGGTTAAAAATGTGGTAAATTTTTAATTACCACTTCCTTCATTATTGATAAAAGTAACATCAAGAATGTTGTTTGTGAGTGATATTGTTCTTATATCTTCTTTTAGACCAGGAATGTTTCTCTTCCATATACATGTTTTCTAAAATGTTTAAAAAAATGTTATTTTATAAACATAAATTATTTCCTAAATTTATTTCACATGATCTTTGAATTTAATTTAAAATATTTTAAAAGGAAATTTCTTAACATCTTCCAAATGGGTCATTTTTGACTCCCTTTAAAAAAATGTTTTAAAAGAATCTTTATTTTTATCATTTACAATATGAATGAATTTTCTTGAAATCATTTCCATTATTTTATTTTAATAGTCCTTTATAATTTTCTATGGTTATTTTCAACTAAAATGGATTTCATAATAGGTTGATATTTTTTAGTTTTTAAAAGTTATTTTCAAAGTGAAAAGTTTGTTTTCTCATATAATGATTTTAATGATCTTTTAATGGTATTTAAATTCATTAATTTCAATAAAACTTGATATAACTTATGCTCTACTTGGGATATTTTATATTAATACAATATTCATTATTTATATGGATGGATTATGATTGTTTCAAAGAGCTTTTCGTGGTAACCGTTTCTTTTCCATAGGTTAACCAAGTTTTGGAAGGAATAATGGATATTTCTTTGAGTTTTATAATGAAATGAAAGATACATTTACATTATTTATGTTATGTCTCTTGAGAATTATTTATTATGATGGGTGGTCACATTATAAATCAAGGACTATTGGTTCTATTATAAACCAAGGATGGGTAGTTAAGTTATAAACCATAGATGGGTGGGTCTGAAATAGCTTTCCAATGCATTGGAAAATTATATAGGAAGTCAACCATATATTTATTACAATTTTTAAGGGTTCTGTAAGAGTTCTATTAAGATAATTTCCCAAGATAAAAACACACTTTCTTTATGATTTTTATGGGTTTTAATGAATCCTTGGATCGATATCGACATCACATAACTCAGGATTATTGATTACAATGACTCTTTCCCTTTTAAATGACTTATGATATGTTTCATGATTTATGATATAGGTATTGATGGCCATGAATTATATTATTTTATTCTCATATAATTTTATTATGTCATCATACCCTTAGGGTCATCATATTCTCATTTATGTCATCCAATTGTTAATGTTTATATTTACCATTATTGAGTTTTTGAGATCACCCATTTTTTTGTTTCATATTCCCCAGGTTATAAAGAATATTGTTAAATTATTTTTGTCTATAAAAGTTTCATATTTGAAGAATTTTACGGGTGATTTCAAAGAATTAATATGGAATATGAATGCTTTGTATAGTGGGAAAAATATTCTCTTGAATTAATGTGTGTTTTTTATGTAAGAGTTTGTCCCAATTATATAAAACTCTAAGAAAAGAAGTTCATTGGGTATTTATGTGATCTAATATTTCCTTTAGATGTTATAAGTTTTGGATGGAAAAAATTGGTCATGTTTATTTGTATCAAAGATAAAAATGTAATGTTTTTATTTTTAATAATGGATCCAAGAGTGCGGGTTCAGGGTTGTTATAGTTGGTATTAGAGGAAAGGTTTAGATAACTTTTGAGATTGTGTTTTTTTCATTAACTTAAGAATTATAGATACTATAAAAGGTTTATAAGTTTAAGGTTGATCAAAAGTTTAGCAGTTAAAAAACCCCCTTTGATATAATTTGATGGTGACTAATGATATTTTGGGAGACGTTCTATTTGGTTGAGGTATATATAACCCTTAGGGTTAATAGGATGTATTATTTTGAGGAGTAAAGTTGAATTATCTTTTAGAAGCATATATGAGACAAACATATATTTATGGTGATTTAGTTTATTTAAGGAAATGATTATCATATTATGGAGATTATATGATCAGGGAATATACATTTTTGGATATATAACTTTATGAGAGACTAATGTTATTTTGGAGATAAATGTGAATTTTTTATTGGAAAAATTTGTTATCAAATACTTTTTATTTTTGAGTTTAATATTTGTTTGGGAACATTTTAAAAAAAATTACAGATAGTTAGTTATGGAATGATTTAGTTGAACATTAATTATTACTGTTTAATTTTAGAGATTAATGTATTATTTCTTCATATGAAGGTTTATTCATTTTGGGAATTATCTTATATTATGCTATCCATTTTAGTTTTGGTTAATTTTCAAAGATAAGAGTAATAAATTTTTATCATTTTTTGGAATTACATGATCCATTATAAGTTTATTATGGTGCTTCGGGCATGAAGAAATCAACCTGAATACTCATCATTTGGGAAAAGAGATTAGATTATGGTGGAAATTGATTAAAGGATAAAATTCTACTTGTCAAGTAAGTATAATTCTTTAAGTTATTAGTCTAGATGTTAAATGAATTCCTAAAATCTAGAAAAAAGGTCTTTAAATAAAAATATTATTTGATTACCTTCATTTTTTATGAATTAGTTATCTTTTTAGATCTCTTTAGTTTGTGATTTTTTGGTCATTAAATTTCTCATGATCATTCACTTTTTGGGATCAATGATCTTGGTCACTATCCATCATTATTTGGATATTATGATTTTTAATGTCTATATTTTTAATTATTAATAATTTTATCCAATTCAGAAACATATTTTTTGGGTAATTTCAAATGATATTCAAATTCTCCTTTACTTTTTTTTTAAAATGAAATTTTATTAACCATTTTTACGATGTGGGTTTCCACAAAGTATTTTTCAAATTTCAAATAATTTTTATTGATAATACGTTCAAATTGTGAGGAAAAAATTTATTAGGGGGGAGGAATTTAATATCATAATATTTTAATAATAAATACTATTTCTGATGATATATAAGATATGCAACACCAAGCATAAATGAACCACAAAATATTTTTATTTAATATGATCATTATAACCTGGACATTGAATTATAAATTATGAATAATACTAAGTTAATTTTGAAAAATAAATAAACGTTCAAATCAATAAAAATTTATTTATTAATTCTTAGTGAATGGTTACTCAAGTTTTAGTAAAGTCATTTTATTCATAAAAAATTTGTTTTCTTAAAAAAATGGTTTTTATTGATTTTTGTGAAAAAAAACTATAATTAATTTATATACATTTTAAATTTTTTATTTTATAAAAATTATATCATTTTTTAAATTATCATATCAAAATTATTTATGGTTTATATTTTGACAATTTTCTAAAATGTTTGTTTTTTAAGTGAATAGTGAAAACAATGATTTATATTGAAAATTTTATTTTATTTTAAAGTATTTACAATAAGAATTATATTTGGGATTAGTTTTAAAATTTAATTAGTGAATTATGATTTAAAATAATTCAATTATAGTCCTTGTAATGAGTTTTATACTTTATTTTGGTACAAAAACATTTTTATACTAAAAAATGATTTTTTGTGAAAAATTGATTTTCATTGTGTTTTGTAGGAATAATTTTAAATTAAAATTATTTCACTTATGTTAATTGATTATTAAAAAAAGTAATCTATATTTTTAATCAGGAGGTCCAAATTTTTTAAATAGTTCCCTTATATTTTTGGATATTATAAATACTAACCTTAGTAAAGCAAATCACTTCGGTAAGGGTAAATCTGGTTATCCAAGATAAAAAATAAAATGATAAGGACTGTAAAGTTGAACACTTTAATTAATTTTATTATATGAGTATATATAATCCATAATAATCCAAAATTTTAATATATGACATTTTTCCCATTTGTACTTGATTGTTACCTTTATAATACTTTATGAAAAGCAAAGCAAAAAAATGTCATACTCTTACTTCAAATAACTATAATATTTTTGACATTGGGATAAATTGAGGTTATATTCAGTTATAAATAGTAATTCTAAATATTAATAATTTTTTATCATAGAAATTTATTTATAATTTTTTGATATGAAATAATTACTTTAAATTCTTATGCAATGTTGGCAGTGTAATTATTTAATTAATAGAGAAATAAAATGAATCGTATTAGAAATATTGAAGGTAATATAATTAGAAATAATAATTGTGATAAATGATTTTTTTTATAAATATAACATTTTAGGGTTGTTTTAATTTATTAGATTTTAATTCCATTACTTGGTTGTTTTTTTAAATTCAAAGCATATGAATAGTATTAAAATTTACTTTAATAATATTTTATTAAATGATTTAAATTCATAAAAATACTATTATTGTAAAATTTATTGGGATAAGGTTAAAAATATCAACCATGTTCTATTTATGGGAAAATTATCCTTTAATAGTAATTATATTGAACCCTAAAGTGTAAAAACATTATTATCATGGTAATCATCAAAAAGGGTTAACATAGGTTAAAACAAAATGATAAGGGATATAAAATTTAATAATCTACTAAAAATTTTATTATATGAGAGGATTTAGTAACATCCACATATTATAATCTAATATTATCAATTTTGATCCATTTGAACATAAAATTTAAATTATATTAATTTAATATTTTAAGAAATTATAAAAGTGCCCCTACCCTCACTTATAAAAGGGAACCTCATCTCTTCTTATCTTTACACTTCAAAAAACTTTTTTACCATACAATAAATAACCAAATAACTTCCTAAAATTAATCTGAATCTTGTATAGGTCTTATTTTGGGAATAATACTAACCTTATTGGTCTTAAGGTTTAAGTAAAAGGAGGATCTCCAAAAGAAGAGTTATAGTTCATAATTATGAGTTTTCGAATTATTTCTTCTTCCAAATCATTAAAATATTCTTTAAAAATATTTTGATAATAAAATAATTATATTATATGTAATTTTATTTTATTGTGTTTGTCTCATATCCTATATCCATCTCCGACCACCATAAAATGGGAAAAGAATTCATCATTCGTGTGTATGACAGACTACCGCCTGACTGGCCGATGTAATTCGTTTTCCATCACCACTTATAAAAAATTGTTATAATAATGGATTTAATGTATATATATATATATAATATTAATTAAATATTTATCATTATAGATAGGTAATATATAATCTATTTTATTACCTTTACATTCACTAAAAAATGATAACGTTGTTAGTGTGTACATGTGGACTGCCACCTCCATGAAGTGATGTGATTAATTTTTCATGACCACATCACATGGATGATATATATTCATGTATTTAAAGGAATACTATGATATTTATAATATTATTATAATTATTTAAAGATAAAATAATACTTACCTTCTTTTTATAATGATTGTTGAAAAATGGAAATGTTACTCATTCGTACAAACAATATACCGTCTCCATGATTGTAACATATTTCATTTTTCAAAACCATATTTCATGATTGTTTTTAAAAGTATAATTGATGTATAAAAATTATAATTATTTCATTATTATTATTTTGGATATGATTTCATAATAAATCCTTTGACCATGGTCAACATACTAAAGCTGTTTTGAAATTATGGTTCGAATGTTCTCAAAGTACCTGATGTGGAATTAACTAATTATGTAATTAAAAATTATATTAAAATAAATTAAATAAATGGTTTAAGGATAAGAGACTAAAATTTTTAAATTTTCTTAAGAAATTAAATAATTTATATTATTTTATTATACAGGATTTAAAGGACATATATGGAATTTATGGACTTGAGGTAAGGGATTTTGTCTCAATTTCCCTTCATTGAGACATATTTTAATGTTATACACCAAACTTTTTTATGGTATATATGTTTCTCCTTTTACATGTTATATCAAAAATCCTTCATTATTCATGGGTTTTTAAGTTTAAATTTGAATTATTTCATCCAAGGGTATTTGACTTGAAAGTTATAATGTAGTAGGGGGTTTCTTAATTGAATTTCCATTCATTGGGTTATAACCCTTTTTAAATAAATTTTTTATTCCATTATTATCTGTGAATTTATCTATAAATTGTTTTATTATGTATTTAAACTTTTTTTTGGATTTATATTTTTTTATATAATCTCTCCATTGATTAATTTTAAATTCAATAATATGATCTTTGTAAGGATTTTTTGTCACGAACCGCCTTCACCAAAAGGAGGTAAGGGTCAGCAGATTGACAGGCCCTTCCTTCTTTAAGTAAAAGGAGAGATAATGACCCCCGAGGCCCGCCTTCAATAGGTACCAGAGTGGCAAATAGCACCAGGGGTATAGAAATTACACATAAATGGAAGGAATTACCCCTTTTTGTTTTATGATATCGGGAGATAAGATGATGAAACCCAACAACACCAAAACTGAAGAAAAATAAACCCAAAAAAATAAACCATTCCCACATGCATGTTTAAAAAAGTAAAAGCCACAAAGTACAAAAGTGACTACAAAGGTAAGTACCAAAGAAGAAAAACAGCAACTGCAACTGCCCCAAAGGTCCGAGCTAGTATCGTCCTGCACGATCCCCGAAGTCCTCCTAGAAACTTGAAAGTAGTTTTATATACGTAGGGTGAGCATACAAGCACACTCGTAAGGAAAACCAAAGACTCTCGTGCACAAGTGGGGGAACGTACTAAAGTCCCATGAGAAGAGGAGTAAACCAAACACTTCTCAAGGTACACTATCCACCCAAGCCTCACCAAGTCACACTCCCCAAATAACGCAAGTCAAGTAATAAGAGCACATCGATGTTTGGGTACCCCACACCACTTTCCCACTGGTTATTGAGACATCCTACACATTGAACCAATCCCGTCATTCTGTCACTGCAGTCCCACTGCCACACCCGCCCGCACACACCTGGTTAATTCAATAAATAATTAATTAAAACATTTATGGGTGTTATCCGGCTTTTAGACACGCTTAAAAGAGGCAAAATAGGGTTTAAAACCCAATTTGTGCAAAAAAAAAGGAGCGCTACTGGAAGGAACCCGTGAGGGTAGGCCAGAGCCACCAGTAGCTGAGAGCTACTGGTGGGTGAAAACTACCGGTAACTGAACTACCGGTGGCTATCAGTGACCGGTAGCCGAGCTACCGGTAGGCTATAGCTAACGGTAGACCGAGCTACCAGTAGGCTGCAGCTACCGGTAGGATGCAGCTACCGGTAGACCGAGCTACCCGTAGAAAGAGCTACTGGTAGGCTGCGGCTACCGGTAGACTAAGCTACTG
This sequence comes from Viscum album, assembly GCA_963277665.1. NCBI lineage: Eukaryota > Viridiplantae > Streptophyta > Magnoliopsida > Santalales > Viscaceae > Viscum > Viscum album. The sequence continues at coordinate 47,131,672 of OY728138.1, read as the reverse complement.
GTAGGTTGCGGCTACCAGTAGATCGAGCTAGCAGTAGGTTGCAGCTACCGGTAGACCGAGCTACTGGTAGACAGAGCTACCGGTAGGCTACAGCTACCGGTAGACCGAGCTATCGGTAGGCTGCGGCTACCGGTAGACCGAGCTACGGGTAGGCTGTGGCTACCGGTAGATCAAGTTACCGGTAGGCTGTAGCTACCGGTAGTCAGAGCTACTAGTAGGCTACATCTACCGGTAGACCGAGCTATCGGTAGGCTGGAGCTACTGGTAGACCGAGCTACCGGTACACAGAGCTACCGGTAGGCTGCGGCTACCGGTAGACCGAGCTACCGGTAGGCGGAAGCTACCGGTAGACCGAGCTACCAGTAGATAGATCTACCGGTAGGCTGCGGCTACAGGTAGACTGAGCTACCGGTAGGGCTGCTACCGGTAGGCTAAGGATATCGGTAGGCCTACCGTTACTCCAAACATCACCGAGATTCCCAGACCAGAAAACCCACACACGAGATTTTCACAAAGTAATGGACCCCAAAAACCCAGGCCATTACATCAAATACCTCTTAAACGATTCTCGTCCCTGAGAATCAAAAGAAACTAGAAGGAAATAGAGGGTCTGAACAACCACCTCGAAAGATACCTCTTAGGAGTGAACCGATGCTAACTAAAAACACTTTCCTGTCAAGAACCAAGCAACATACCATGCCAAACTACCCAGGTATGTGGGTTGGGGAGTCTCCTCCCCCATGTCAAGATATTATCCGCTTTGGGCAGCACTGACTTGCCCGCACGGGTTTAATTGCATCCACCCTAATGCGTCTTGATTAGGGGTCAGGTTCTCTCCTCCCCTATAGACAGGGCTTTTCACACACATTCAGAGTAAGGTAACCAGTACATTTCATATCCCAAAAGAAAAATTGTTCTACCACAATAGGTACAACAAAGAACAAAACTCAAAACAAATCTGGGTACTGGGTACGCATCTGTGCTTCCCTCTCCCACGTACTCTCCTCAAGCCCACCGTGTCTCCACAACACACGAACCAAGGGAATGGTTCGTCCACAAAGAACCTTCTCCTTGCGATCCTCGATCATCAATGGTATCTCCACACAATTCACGTCATCCTCGATGTCCAGATTACCCCAATCAAGGATGTGTGAATCATCGTTCAGATACCGATGAAGCTGGGACACATAGAAGACATCATGTATCCTCAGTAGCGGTGGTGGTAACTCTAGCTGATAAGCCACTTCACCGACCAGCCGCAACACTTCGAAGGGTCCGATGAACCTAGGAGAAAGCTTACTCCCCTTCCCGAACCTCTGATGCCCACGCCGAGGGGAGACCTTAAAGAACGCATGGTCTCCAACATCAAAATCCAAGGGCCTCCTCCTAGTATCAGCATACGACTTCTGTCGGTCTTGGTCCACCTTCATCCTTTCCCGTATGAGCTGAACCTTCTCTGTTGTGCTCTGCACCACTTCTGTGCCAAGGATGCCTGCCTCTCCTACTTCGGTCAACCACATAGGTGAACGGCATGGCCTCCCATACAAAGCTTCAAACGGGGCCATACCGGTGGTAGAGTGGTAGTTATTATTGTAGGTAAACTCTACCAGGGGAAACTATCGCACCCATGATCCCCCTGAGTCTAGAACACATACCCGCAGCAAATCCTCCAAAGTTTGGATGGTGCGCTATGTCTGTCCATCTGTCTGGGGAAGGAATGTAGTGCTAAGATGCAGTTGGGTGCCAAAAGCATGCTAGAATCCTCTCCAGACTCGCGAGGTAAACTGTACATCCCTATCCGAGACTATAGACCTCAGAATCACATGCAACCGTACCACCTCATCCATGTACCTTCGTTCCAAATAATCCACTGCACTCGACTCCCTGATCGCCAGGAAGTGGTCCAATTTTGTCAACCTGTCCACTACCACCAAGATGGCGTCGTATCCCCCTTGGACCTTATGTAGTCCCATGATGAAATCCAACGAGATGTCATCCCACTTCCACTCGGGGAAATCTAGAGGCTGCAGTAGTCCTCTTGGAACTCAGTGTTCAGCCTTCACTTGCTGACACACTAAGAACTTGGCCACAAACTCTGCCACCGCTCGCTTAACTCCGGGACACCAAAACTGCCTCTTCAGTCCCTGGTACATCTTGGAAACTCCTGGGTGTACCTCTAGGGTTGATTTGTGGAACTCACTGAGAACCTTTCCGCGCATCGCCTCTGAAACAAACAACCTTCCCTGGAAAAGCATCCGATTCTGACCATCCTCTGTCCATCCTTCTAGAGCATTGACCTGGTCAACTCGGTCACGCATCACTTCACACTCCGGGTCTCCCCACTAAGACTCCTACACTTTCTGAAACAGAGATGAATGCACTATCATCTGATATAGGCAACCTCTACCACTATCCATCTTCACATCCAGGTGTAAGGCAGCCAACTCCTCCATCGCCTTCCAGGCATTCGCCGAATCTCAAACCGCATCCTTCTGCTTCCTCCTGCTCAAGGGATCGGCCACTACATTGCCCTTTCCCAAAGTATAAGAGACCTAGAAGTCTTAATCTTGGAGGAACTCCACCCATATCCATTGTCGCAAGTTTAGGTCTTGCTGGGAGAAGATATAACTCAAGATTTTGTTATCTGTGAAGACCAAAAAGTGATCCCCGATGAGGTAGTGCCACCATAACTTTAGCACAAAAACGACCGCTGCAAGCTCCAGGTCGTGGGTGGCGTAATTACGCTCATGAGGGTGTAGCTATCTGGACCCATAAGAGATCACCCCTTATCGCTGCATCAACACACATCCCAGGCCCTGTCCTGAAGCATCACAGAATACCTCATAGGCCACCCCTTCTTCTGGTAATCTCAGCATTGGGGCACTAACCAACTTCTCCTTCAGATAGCTGAAGGCTGACTCGCGTTGCTCACTCCACACGAAAACCTGGTCTTTCTTGGTTAGGGCTGTCAAAGGGGCTGCTACTCTAGAGAATTTGGGTATGAACCTCCGATTGTAACCTTCCAGCCCGAGGAAAATACGGACCTCTGCCACATTCTTGGGTGCTTCCCAAGAAACAACTACCTCAACCTTTGACGGGTCCACTGCTACTCCCTGCTCAGACACCACGTGCCCGAGGAAGTGCACTTCTCGTGTCTAGAATTTGCATTTTGACAACTTCCCATAGAGATGATGATGCCATAGGACCTCCAAATCTATCCTCAGGTGCTCTTCATGGTCCTCTCCCAACCTCGAATAGATCAGGATATCATCATTGAACACAACCACGAACCGATCCAAGTACTCCCGAAATATGGAGTTCATAAGCCCCATGAACACAGCTGGGGAGCTCGTAATGCCGAAAGGGCATAACCACAAACTCGAAGTGTCTATATCTACATCTAAATTCCGTTTTTGGGATGTCTCCCTCCTTCACTCTCAGCTGGTGATACCCAGACCGCTAGTCGATCTTTGAGAACCATCCTACCCCTTTTAGCTGGTCGAAAAGATCGTCTATCCTTGGAAGAGGGTAGTGATTCTTGATCTTCACCTGATTCAGCCTCCTGTAGTCTATGCACAACCCGAGACTACCATCTGCCTTCTTTACGAACAAGACTGGAGCACCCCACGGTGACGCACTCGGTCGAACATAACCCCTCTTCATAAGATCGTCAATTTGGATCCGCAACTCCTGTAGCTCTGAAGGTGCCATCCGGTAAGGAACTATTGAGATCGGACGAGCGTCAGGCTAAGGTCTATCCCGAACTCGATATCATGTTGAGGGGGTAGAGTCGTTACCTCCTCAGGGAAGACGTCCATAAACTCACGGACGATCTCTGGCACTTCCACCATTTCAGCATCTACTATCCCTACTAACAGCTCAGCTAATAGGGAGAGGAGGGGTTCCTCTCGCCTGTCGCCCTTCTGACTGCTCTGCTCACCAGTGAAAACAACACGCCGACCGCCCAAGTCTGAGAATACGACCCTTCTTCAGAAGCAGTCGATGATGACACACACATAGAATAGCCAGTCGATGCCTAGGATGACATCGTATGGCTGTATCTGTAGCAGAAGAAGAACCCCAACTGACTGATGTCGCCCTATCATCAGTATGCATCCCTGATAAACAAACAAAAATTCGGTCTGACCCCCAACTGGTGTGCTCAACACCAGGGGAACTCGGAGTCTCTCGGCATCTAGACCCAAAGAACATGCTATAATGGGTGCAACAAAGGAGTGCGAAGCTCTGGTATCGAACAAGGCATAAGAAAGGGTACTAAACAAATTGGTCGTACCTCGAACAACCTCCAGCCCTGCTGGAACTGATGCCTCTGCAGCATGTAACTGTCCATGCCCAGCTCCCATGCCCCTCGGATATCGGCCACCTCCTCGACCACGCCCCGGTCTAGGTCCCTGAGGAGAGCCCTGAGGTCGACCTCCTCCTCCTACGTCTTCCCTTGGAGGAGCGGGAGCTCGCTATCCCTGCTTCTGCTGCTAGAAAGGCCTAGCTGGAAGCTGCTGCTAGGGTGGGTGGTGGGGATGTCCACCACCGCCGTACTATACCCGGTCCGGGAACTGACTCCGGAGATGTACAGGGCTCTCACAGACGAAGCACCGCGGTTCTGGACCCGAAGGAAAAGGGCGAGGACCAGGGGATCAAAACTGAAACTGTTGCGGCCTGCTCCCTGCCTGTCGGAACCTGGAGGGTCCTGATGCTGGAGTCCTGGTGCTGATGTCCTTCCCCTTCGATGGTCCAAGCTGGATCCCCTCTCGTGACACTCCTCCTAGAGCATGCATCCTCTCGACCACTTCGGCCTTCTTCTAGACCTCCAAGTATGTAGGAAGGGTAAAGGGGGTAACAACATACTGGAGGGAGGGTCAGAGTGCCTCCTCCAAACGTCTTGCCCGAGACTCCTCATCGGGAAAGAGGTCCGGAGAAAAATGTAGGAGGTCCTTGAACTTGATCCCTAGCTCCCTCACAGACATACTCCCCTATTGGAGGGAGAGCAGCTCCTGTCTCTTTTCTGCCTTCATCGTCGAAGAGAGGAATTCTGTCCGGAACTCCCTCTCAAAATCAGCCCATGCCACCTCAACCTCTCTCCTCTCCCCCAGGTAAAGTATCCACCACTGACGCGCTGCTCCCCGTATCTGGTTGACAGCCAGAGGAACCCAGTACTCGGTCAGGAACCGAATCAGGCCGAAAGTTATCACTAACTCCTCTAGCCAGCCCTCCGTCTTCATGTCCGAGGTGCTTCCCTCATACCTCTCGAGGGTCTGTCGCTGGAAGGCCTGGAGAGTCCTCTGCCACTGGCCATCCTCCTCTTCTCGGTCAGCTCTCTGCCAATCGGCCAAGGTAGTCTGTGGGGCCTCGATCGACTGTACCACACGTGGTCTCCTTCCAAGTGCCATAACTGCAAGGTAAAAAAAAGAATGCCTAAGCCCAAGTAGTGCAGAATATTGTCTTTAAAACTTCTTAAACTATTCATTTATTCTTAATCCCCAAAACATCCCAGAAACACGAGAACACAAGTCATTATGATGCATGTACCTTTCCTAGGGTCTCTACCTTGAAATCAGCGTGGCATCACTTGGTCGTTTGGTAGGTCCAGAGTCCTTGCGTTGGATCACATGGGGCCCTAAAATCTCGTGTCCTAGACGGTCTTCCTTGGCCTAATTCACGCACCGAGGTCACCCAACATTGTTGCCCTACCATCCCATGCAATCCTCATTGTGCCTAACTCCAGACTCCATATTATCTCTCAACCTCCCTCTGATACCATTCTATCACGACCCGCCTTCACCAACCGTACCACCTCATCCACGTACCTTCATGCAAAAGCATCCACTGCACTCGACTCCCTGATTGCCAGGAAGTGGGCCGATTTCATCAACCTGTCCACTACCACCCAGATGGCATCGTATCCCCCTTGGACCTTAGGTATTCCCATGACAAAATCCATCGATATGCCATCCCACTTCCACTCGGGGACATCTAGAGGTTGCAGTAGGCCACCTTGAACTCGGTGTTCAGCCTTCACTTGCTGACACACTAAGCACTTGGCCACAAACTCTACCACCGCTCGCTTAACTTCAGGCCACCAAAACTGCCTCTTCAGTCCCTGATACATCTTGGAAACTATTGGGTGTACCACCAGGGCTGAGTTGTGGAACTCACTGAGAACCTTGCCGCGCATCACCTCCGGAACAAAAAACCTTCCCTGGAAAAGAATCCAGTTCTAACCATCCTCTATCCATCCTTCCGGAGCATTGCCCTGGTCAACTCGGTCATGCATCACTTTTCACTCCAGGTCTCCCCATTGAGACTCCTCCACTTTATGAAATAGAGATGACTGCACTATCATCTGATATAGGTAACCTCTACTTCTATTCATCTTCACATCCAGGTGTAAGGCAGCCAACTCATCCATCGCCTTCCAGGCGTCCGCCGAATCTTGGACCGCATCCTTCCGCATCCTCCTACTCAAGGCATCAGCCACTACATTTCACTTTCCCTCAGTATAAGAGACCTCGAAGTCGTAATCCTGGAGGAACTCCACCCATCTCCGTTGTCGCAAGTTTAGGTTCTGCTGGGAGAAGATATACCTCAATATTTTTTGATCTATGAAGACCACAAAGCGCTCCCCAATGAGGTAGTGCCGCCATAACTTTAGCACAAAAACGACGACTGTAAGCTCCAGGTCGTGGGTGGTGTAATTACACTCATGAGGGCGTAGCTTTCTGGACCCATAAGAGATAACCCCTTGTTGCTGCATCAACACACATCCCATGCCCTGTCCTAAAGCATCACAAAACACCTCATAGGCCGCCCCTTCTTCTGGTAATCTCAGAACTAGGGCACTAACCAACTTATCCTTCAGATAGCTGAAGGCTGACTCGCACTGTTCACTCCACACAAAAACCTGGTCTTTCTTGGTCAGGGGTATCAATTGGGATGCTACTCTGGAGAAGTTGGGTATGAACCTCTGATAGTAAACTGCCAGCTTGAGGAAACTATGGACCTCTACAACATTATTGGGTGCTACCCAAGAAACAACTGCCTCAACCTTTGACGGGTCCAATACTACTCCCTGATCGGACACCACGTGCCCGAGGAAGTGCACTTCTCGTGTCCAGAATTTGCATTTCGACAACTTCCCATAGAGCTGATGATGCCATAGGACCTCCAAAACTGTCCTCAGGTGCTCTTCATGGTTCTCTTCTGACCTCGAATAGATTAGGATATCGTCGATGAACACAACCACGAACCGATCCATGTACTCTCGGAAGATGGAGTTCATAAGCCCCATGAACACAGATGGGGAGTTCGTAATGCTGAAGGGAATAACCACGAACTCAAAGTGTCCATATCTACATATGAATGTCGTTTTCGGGATGTCGCCCTCTTTCACTCTCAGCTGGTGATACCCAGACCGCAGGTCGATCTTCGAGAACCATCTTGCCCCTTTTAGTTGGTCGAAAAGATCATCTATCCTCGGAAGAGGGTAGCGATTCTTGATCATCACCTGATTCAGCCTCCTGTAGTCTATGCACAACCTGAGACCACCATCTGCCTTCTTTGAGAACAAGACTGGAGCACCCCATGGTGACGCACTCGGCCAAACATAACCCCTCTTCATCAAATCGTCAATTTGGATCCGCAACTCCCGTAGCTCTGAAGGTGCCATCCGGTAAGGTGCCATCGAGATAAGACGAGCGTCGGGCTGCAGGTCTATCCCGAACTCGATATCACGTCGAGGGGGTAGAGTCGTCACCTCCTCAGGGAAGACGTCCATAAACTTACGGACGATCTCTGGCACTTCCACCATTTCAGCATCTACTGTCCCTACTGACAGCTCACCTAACAGGGAGAGGAGGGGTTCCTCTCGCCTGTCACCCTTTTGACTGCTCCGCTCGCCGGTGAAAAAAACACGCCGACCACCCAAGTCTGAGAACATGACCCTTCTTCGGAAGCAGTCAATGATGGCACACACAGAGAATAGCCAGTCAATGCCTAGGATGACATCGTATGGCTGTATCTGTAGCAGAAGAAGATCCCTAACTGACTGATGTGGCCCTATCATTAGTCTGCATCCCCGACAAACAAACAACAAGTCGGCCTGACCCCCAACTGATGTGTTCAACACCAGGGGCACTGGGAGTCTCTCGGCATCTAGACCCAAAGCACGGGCTAGACTGGGTGCAACAAAGGAGTGCGAAGCTCCGGTATCGAACAAGCCATAAGCAAGGGTACTAAACAAACTGATCGTACCTCGAACAACCTCCGGCCCTGCTGGAAATTCTACCTATGCGACGTGTAACTGTCCACACCCAGCTCCCCTTACCCTCGTCTTTCGTCCACCTCCCTGACCACGCCCCAGTTGAGGTCCATGAGGAGCGCCCTGAGGTCAGCCTCCTCCTCCTACGTCTGCCCTCGGAGGAGCGGGAGCTCACTGTCCCTGCTGCTGCTGCTGGAAAGGTCTGGCTAGAAGCTGCTACTGGGGAGGGTGGTGGGTCTGTCCACCACCGCCATACTGTACCCAGTCCAGGCACTGACTCCGGAGATGTCTAGGGCTCCCACAGACAAAGCACCGTGGTCCCGGGCCTGAAGGAAAAGGGTGAGGACCAGGGGATCGAAACTGAAACTGCTGCGGCCTGCTCCCTGCCGGTCGGAACCTGGAGGGTCCTGACGCTAGAGGCCTGGTGCTGAAGGCCTTTCCATTCGATGGTCCCAGCTGGATCCCCTCTCGTGACACTACTCCTAGAGCATGCATCCTCTCCACCACTTTGGCCTTCTTCTGGACCTCCAAGTACGTCATAAGGGTAAAGGGGGTAACAACATACTGGAGAGAGGGTTGGAGCACCTCCTCCAAATGTCTTGCCCGAGACTCCTTGTCAGGAAAGTGGTACAGAGAAAAACGTAGGAGGTCCTTGAACTTGATCCCTAGCTCCCTCACGGACATACTCCCATGTTGGAGGGAGAGTAGCTCCTGTCACATTTCTGCTTTCATCGTCAAAGAGAGGAATTCCGCCCGGAACTCCCTCTCGAAATCAGCCCATGCCACCTTAGCCTCTCTCCTCTCTCCCAGGTAAAGCGTCCACCACTGACGTGCCGCTCCCCGCATCTGGATGATGGTTAGAGGAACCCAGTACTCAGTCGGGGCCTAAATCAGGCCGAAAGATATCACTAGCTCCTATAGCCAGCCCTCCGTCTTCATGTCAGAGGTGCTGCCCTCATAGCTCTCGAGGGTCTGTCGCTGGAAGGCCCGGAGAGTCCTCTGCCACTGGTCGTCCTCCTCTTCTCGGTCAGCTCTCTACCGATCGGCCAAGGTAGTCTGCGGGGCCTCGATCACCCGTACCACACGCGGTCGCCTTCCAGATGCCATAGTTGCAAGGTAAATAAGGAATGCCTAAGCCCATATAGTGAAGAATATTGTATTTAAAAATTCTTAAATTTTCATTTATTCTTAATCCCCAAAACATCCCAGAAACGCGAGAACACAAGTCATTATGATGCATGTACTTTTCCAAGGGTCTCTACCCTGCAATCAGCGTGGCATCACTTGGTTGTTCAGTAGGTCCAGAGTCCTTGCATCGGATCACAGGGGTCCCTAAAATCCTGTGTCCTAGCCAGTCTTCCCTGGCCTAATTCACGCACCGAGGTCACCCAACACTGTTTCCCTACCATCCCATGCAATCCTCACTGTGCCTAACTCCAGACTCCATCTTATCTATCAACCTCGCTCTGATACCATTCTGTCATGACCCACCTTCACCAAAAGGAGGGAAGGGTCAACAGATTGCCAGGCCCTTCCTTCTTTAAGTTTAAGGAGAGATAATGACCCCTGAGGTCCACATTTAATAGGTCCCGGAGTGGAGACTAGCACCAGGGGTATAGAAATTACACACAAATGGAAGGCATTACCCCTTTTTGTTTTATGAGATCGGGAGATAATATGATGAAACCCAACAACACCAAAACTGAAGAAAAGTAAAGCCAAAAAAAATAAACCATTGCCACATGGATGTTCCAAAAAGTAAAAACCATTAAGTAAAAAAGTGACTACAAAGGTAAGTACCAAAGGAAGAAAACCAGCAACTGCAACTGCCCCAAAGGTCCGAGCTAGTATGGTCCTGCGCGATCCCCGAAGTCCTCCTGGAAACCTGAAAGAATTTTTATATACATAGGGTGAGCATACAAGCACACTCAGAAGGGAAAACCAAAGACTCTCATGCACAAGTGGGGGAACGTACTAAAGTCTCATGAGAAGAGGAGTAAGCCAAACACTTATCAAGATACACTATCCACCCAAGCCTCAACAAGTCACACTCCCCAAATAATGCAAGTCAAGTAATAAGAGCACATCGATGTTTGGGTACCCCGTGCCACTTTCCTAGTGGTTATTGAGACATCCTACGCATCGAACCAATCTCGACATTCTGTCACCGCAGTCCCACTGCCACACTTGCCCACACACACCTGGTTAATTCATTAAATAATTAATTAAAACATTTATGTGCATTATCTGGCATTAAAACACACTTAAAAAAAAGGCAAAATAGGGTTTAAAACCCAATTTGTGCAAAAAAATGAGCGCTACTAGAAAGAACCCGTGAGGGTAGGCCAGAGCCACCGGTAGCCGAGCTACTGGTAGGCTACAGCGACCGGTAGACCGAGCTACCAGTAGGCTGCAGGCACCGGTAGACCGAGTTACCAGTAGGCTGCGGCTACCGGTAGACCAAGCTACCGGTAGATAGAGCTACAGGTAGGTTGCAGCTACAGATAGACCGAGCTACCGGTAGGCTACAGCTACTGGTATACCGAGCTACCCGTAGGCTGCACCTACCGGTAGACCGAGCTACCGGTAGACAGATCTACCAGTAGGCTGTGGCTACCGGTAGACCGAGCTACCGATTGGCTGCAGCTACCGGTAGACCGAGCTACCGGTAGACAGAGCTACCAGTAGGCTGCGGCTACCCGTACACTAAGCTACCGGTAGACCGAGCTACCAGTAAGCCTGCTACCGGTAGGATAAGGCTATCGGTAGGCCTACCGTTATTCCAAACTCCACCGAGATTCCCAGACCAGAAAACTCAACATGATATTTTCACAAAGTAATGGACCCCAAAAACCAGGGCCATTACATTTTTCATCTCAAATTATTTTTATTTGGGATATATGTTTATGATGTGAACCTATATTATTTTATGAGGTGTATAAAATTACCCTTAACCATGATATATCATGAATCTTGTTATGTTAATTATATATAAGTATTAATTTTAAGTTACTCTTTTATGGGGATGATGATTAAAATGTTACCAAAGCGGTAAGCATTTTTTGTTACAATCTCTTTTTTTTTTGTGATTGTTTATGTTCAAGGTTACTTGAGGGGAAATAATATGATCTTATTTTATAGAACCAAATATATTTTATTCTCCTATGGTTATGAATGTGTTACAGGTTTAATTTCCATTTCCTCCCTTATTTATTGATGAAACATTAATAAAGTTTTTTTGTAAGTGATATCGATCTTGTATCTTATTTTAGACTAGGAATGATTCTCTTATATATCCATGTTTAAAAAAAATTATTTTGTAAACATAAATGATTTAAAAAATCTATTTAATGTGATATTAGACCTTATTTTAGAAAAAATTATAAGGATGTTTTCTAAAATTTACCAGATGGGTCACTTTTGACACCCTTTACAATATGTTTGAATAAAATGTTTATTTTTAACATTTAAAACATGAATGGATTTTCCCACTTTCATAGAAATTATTTTATTTGAAAATTAATTTATAAATTTACAATGTTATTTTAAAATAAAAGCATTTTAAAAATAGTTTTTGAAATTTTTGTTTTTAAAAGTAATTTTCAAAATAAAAAAGTTATTTTATTCAAGAATAATTTTAATGATATTTCAATGGTATTTTTATTCATCAACATAAAAAACACTAGATGTTAATTATGATGTAATATGGATATTTTTTATTGATACCATCCTCAATATTTCTCTAGATGGATTCTTATTTTTTCAAAGAGACTTTCAATGAACCCATTGTTAGTGTTGGTGTCCTAGGACCAACTAATTGTACTTTGATTACATGTATATTCAATGTATTGTATATTAATTTAATGTTTTATTACATATTGTTAATGGTTTCTACATGGATTTAATGTAATAATGTCCAAGATTATTTTTTACAATGAAAAGGTCATAACAGATCCCTTCTCTAAAGATAACCTTGAAGTTCTATGATAGTATTCCTAATATAGTTTCGATGTTGGATAACATACTATGATGGGATACATAGTATTTAGACCATTAGGTGCGAGTGCTCATTAGTGGATGAGGATTATTCTAATGAATTTTTCACTTGGTAATCACCAAGATAGAAGATTATGAGAATAGACCCACCAAAAGGAATTCGACATGTTTTGGTTTCATCATATATTCCTATCTGTGAGTGTGTAATGGTCCTTAGACTTTAATATTATCATTAGTTTATTTCATGACTTGTGAAATTAGATTTATTGACCAAAATTATCATACCATAACTTGGTGGGAAGTAGTGTATGTTTTGTGTGTCATGATTTACATGGAAATAATGGATACATCATGGAAGTATTTTCCCTTTCCATATTTATGGAAGTAGATATCTCAGCCCTTTTATTGGAAAACAAATGTCACATTAAATTCCATGGACATGGTGTGATGATGAGTTTATTTCAGATAGTCAAAGAAATACATATCGAGTAAATAGGTTGATGTCACTGTCTCATAAATTTCATGATAAGATATTGTGACAAAGAGATTATATTAAAAAGTGATCATTGTTATATGGTTATTGACATTATGACATTATGTTATTTCTCTTGGGTACCTTGACCCATTGTTAGAGAGAAATCAAGGACTTTAGGAAAGCCCGCCTAATGCCAATAAGAAAAAATCATAAAGGGTCACACACTAAGTGTTTCCATTTAACTTGATTAAATTTTATTTTTTTAATTAATGGATTAAATTTTATTCTAAAGTCTGAGGAATAATTTTATTCACGTTTTATTGACCACAAAAATTAAATAAATATTTATTTTCTGGTATGTGAATAAAAATATATTTATTTATTTTATTTAATATTTAAAAAATATTTTTTCACTCGTATGTGAATGAAATATTTATTTGTTAATAAATTTTTTATTTTGGAGTTCAATAAATTCAAGTTGAGTTCAAATGGACTAAGACCCTGTCAGGTGACAAATATTAATTAACAAACCGATTATATAATATTTTTCCAAATAATAATAATAATAATAATATGTGGAATGATGGTTATTAAAGTTAATAAATGTTATTTAATTTCCAAAATATAATTAAATAATATCTTAACCTAAATCAAAATTGATAAATAGATGGATATGCCTATTGTGTAGTGCATCCAAAAATTGATAATAGGGAATTATTGCGCACAACAAATTCTCTCTTGACTCCGCCTTCTCTCTCCCTCTCAAGAACAAGATGTAACAACCCAAAATTTTATCAATGAAAATTTCATTCTTATAATTATTTTATATGGTATAAACCTCATGAAATCACATAGATTATACAATACAAACTTTACAAATGAATAATTAATGATATAAGAAGTATTTCTATAAATTTAGGAACTTATACAAATGGATTAGTAACTTCACATTTGGAATAATAATGCAACCCTTAAGAATAGTAAATAATAAAATATAATTTTATCCTCACCCATGAAAGTATAAATAAAATTTAAGTATCTTATAAATTAAAACATGATATAATTATATCATAGTATAAATAAATATATGTTTTATAAATTATTATTTAAGTGTTGATATTTTTATAAAACAAAAATGTTTAATTTAAATTTTATAATTAATATAATGACTTAAAAGAAAATTTATTTTCATATAATTTATTTGTAATTCAATATTTTGTTGTCTTATGATTATAAGATAAGTTTATAAGACATTGATTAATTTTTCAAAGAGTTATAAAATTAGTTATAATTTTAAAATTAGTATTTTCCAAATAAATGATTATTTTAATTAAAATTTAAAATTGTCATATTTATGAAATTATTTTCATAAAATGGAGTCTATTTTTGAATTATACACATCGAAAAAATGGTTATGGTGAATTTTTGGGATTTTTCTAAGATGGTTGGATTTTTTGTGAATAGTGAAATACGATAATTTACGGTATATATACATTATAAGTTAAATACACTATTCCTTTTCATCACTAATGTAAGAACCATAATATCTCTATTATATTAATTATTTTAATGTATTTATCTATAATTCTAAAAATGTTCATAGTTTTGATCCAAAATAATTAACTAATGAATAAAATAATGAGAAAGCATCCCTCTCCTCCACTATAAATACCACCCCTCCCCTCCTCTTCTCCTCACACCTTTTATTATTTTATACTTATCCACGTTCTGCCAAATAATCTTCCCAATACCTTAAACCATTTGTAGATATATTTATCTCATCAAAAGACCAAAACCTTTTCCCTAATGAGGTTCTCAAAGAAAATAATTCAAGAGGTAAAATCCACTTTCTTTTTCTTTTATTTTCTTTTAATTTATTTTATTTTCTTATTCTCTCTTCACCTCCCTTCATCCAAGTGGGATTAAAACTATAGTATCTTTTATATATGGTAATTTTATTATGTTAATGTAATATCCTTCATCAAATCCCTTCTCATATTCTTTTCATTGTAAAAATGAAAATGTCGTATGTGAGGTGTTAATTTATCACCTTCAAAGATGAAAAATTTTCATTTTCCTCAACCGCCTTAAAGTATGGTATTAAAACCATTATAATGGTTGAAAAATATTTTAAAATTCATTTTATAACTTTTCTATTTTCTAGAACTGACATATAAACACAATATTAAATAATAAAACAAAACGAGTTCATTGTGAGTGAAAACCACCCAAAATAATCCAAATGATTACCACTAACATTTTATCTAAAGATTTATCCTAACCCCGAATAAAAAAAAATAATTATATAAACATTTTATATTATGGGTTTTCATGAATAACATATAACTTCAATTCTTCATATATATTCCCATTTTACATGAACTTCCATACTCTTATATAAGCAAACCGATCTTGAAAACCAAGAAAATGAACACTCCCGAACGATGAAATTGAACACTATAAACCATAAAAAGGATATAATTTAACTTAATAAACTTTAATAAATCATTTAAATGTATAATTGTTTCTGATATTATTAATTAATGAATCTCATTTTATTATTCATAACATTATGTACAAGTGGAGAACTGTTTCAGACATAAGGTAAGGGATTCTTTCAAAACCTCAATTTTTTCCTTCAGGTTACTCATTATCTCACTTTAACCCAATGTAATTATTATTTATTTTTATGTAATTATTATATATTTATGTATATTTTCCAAAAATCATTTATCTAGATTATATAATCCTTCTTTCATGGGGAAATACATGTTTTAAAAAGGTTCTATTCTCAATTCTTCATGATAAGAAAAACTAATTTAAGGAAACTTCCCGAATTATTACCCATTTTCAAATGATCTACAAAATATAATTTAATTCACCAATAGTTTTCTAAAATCACTCATTTCTTCATGAAAAACTATCTTGGTTCATTTTAAGTTTTATACAAACAATTAATTCTTATCTGTTATAAAGAATCTTTAATATTTTTCTTAAACTTCACTAAAATGTTTTATTTATAAAGTTTCAACACTAATTTTATATGTATTAATTTCATTTTTTACTTCAATTATCATTATATATGAATATTTTTCCTTGTTAATTTCCATGTATGATTTAAACCCATTATTTCATGGATTCTATTATGATATTCCATTATGTTATTCCTTTTGAAATGATTATGATACCCAATTATTTCCATGGGTAACCCTTATGTTTATGTTTGATTATTTTTGTATGATTCTTCATGTGACACACATATTCATCAACAGTTTATGATGGTTTTTCCCAGATATAACTCTATTTCATTGGGTAATGTTTAGTCTCATGAGAAGTCATGTTGGGACAAGGAGTGAACCTGATTCCTTTATGGTATTTTGTCCACCATTTCTTGGAATATAGCCTTAACTCATGTTTATGTCATGTTATATATTATTTCCAAATTCCTATAATTTCATGGTAATAAGTTACAATGTTATACATTTTATTCTTCCTCATTTTATTCATGTTCCATTCCTTGTATATCATCATGTTATGTTTTCTAGCCCTTGTGCTATATTTATTCCTATTCTTATTCCCTTATTGGTATTTTTATATCATCCATTTTGTTTATGTATTCCCCAGGTTTTCTTATGTAGATATAAGGGATCAAAAGGAGTTAGGATATAATTATGAATAATAAATAAAATATGTTTTTATTTTGGTTTCATTATGTTTAATTATGTACCTAATATTCCAAAGACACTAGAATTTATGATCCTTGGTTGTATTTGATGGTTAATTATGATTAAAATCATGTAATAATAATATGTGAAAAATGATAGGGTTGTTATAGTTGGAATTAGAGCAAGGTCTCGTTATTTTTTAATATTATGACTAGAGAAAATTATAAAGAACCCTAGGTTTAATTCTATCACCATGGATAACCTAGATTGAAACTTAGGGTATCAAAAGCTAGGTTATACTTTTCATTTACAAGTTTATCCGTTTATGTTCAATGTTTTATTTTTATATGCTTATTAGATAAGTATTAAAGACCCCTAATTGTACTTTATTTTTATTGGTTAATGTCTATAGATACAATAAACCATGCCAAAAATCAATGTGATAGGAAATGTGATGATTTCTCTAATGATATGCCAAATATGATGGGAATGGGTGCTCAAAACATCATGAAAGTACTTTCTCAATTGGATCAAGTTATGAATAATAACACAAATCATGTGGAACACCCTCTTTCACCTGAGAAATAGAATGTTGTTTTCAGATCATCCATGTGATAAAGGCCTCCCATATTTAATGGATCTTTTTATACCCTCCTCATAGAATAATTTATTGACTACATTGAGAAGATATTCTCTATCCTCTAGTGCTAAGAAGAAGAGAAAGTTGTGTTGGTGACCTATTGTTTTGATGGGGAAGCTGA
Source organism: Viscum album (assembly GCA_963277665.1). Taxonomy (NCBI): domain Eukaryota; kingdom Viridiplantae; phylum Streptophyta; class Magnoliopsida; order Santalales; family Viscaceae; genus Viscum; species Viscum album. Next base: position 47,114,500 of record OY728138.1, on the reverse strand, counting down.
TTAGTGGTGGAAACTGATTAAGAACACAAACTCCAAAGAGGAAATTGATTCCATTGAATGATAGGATTTCAAGATAATATTTTTCAATGACTATTTCCCCCAAACCCCCTGTCTTAATATGTAAAGGGAGTTCCTTATACCAAAGAAAAATGAATAAAGATATATTTGGGTGTATAAGGAAAAATTTACAAGGATTACAATATACGTCTCTAGCTTTTTCATGAATACCTAAAGTTAGGTAGATCACTTCTTTAGTGGTTTAAAGTCGAGTCTATGAAAAGCATTGGCGATTATAGACTTTTAAAATTATGAAGATATTGTATGTTGTGACCTAAAGGTTGAAATAGATATTGGATACACTCAGTGGTCTCATGGGCCTGATGAAAAAAATGAGGAAAATGGAGTTTAATATGGGTGGATCAGTAGATAAATCCCTTGATGGAAAGGATACCCAACATCCCAAGTGTCAAAAGTATGGGAATAAGTATCCCAAAAACATCTTAAATAGAACCAAAAGATGTTTCAAATGTAGGAGATAAGGGAATATGGATAATAACTACAAAATGTATATGAATAATCCGAATAATGCAGAATAAGAAAAGAAGGATCAGATCAAAACTCATCTTGTAGTGTAGTGTTTCAACTATATGGAATATGGGAATTATGTGATCCATTACCCTAATACAAGGGTTATTGGAGGAAATCAACAACAACAACTCCAAGGAAGAAAATAATGGCATATGCTATCACTAATTATGAGGTGGGGACCGACAATGATGTGGTGACACATGTGTTGGTTATTCAATCAATAATAACAAATTCATTATTTTATTCTGGTTCAATTCATTATTTTATATCTTGAAGGTTTAGTATAACTATTCAAAAACCACCTCAGAATATAGTGGATTAGATATCTATGAGAAAGAAATGGGGAAATTATTACATCCAAAGCTTATAAATCCTCCCCAGTTAATGTCTGTGGATTGAACCTCCTAGTAAATCTTTTCTTACTTACTTTAGTAAAGTTTGATTCTATATTGGTCTTGGATTGTCTATCTTTATATAAAGCCAACATAGACTACCAGTAAAGGGAGATCACTCTTAACATCCTGAGGAATCCTCAAATTCTTTACAAGTGTAAGGAGGAAGATGAATCTTCTTCAGAATAATCATCTCAATTGTGGGTATTTTTGCCTTATGAGAAATCATATCTTTCTTAAATGATTAAGACAAAGGATAGAATCATTATTGATGACATTCCCATTGCGGGGGGATTATGCTAATGTATTCCCAAAAAAAATTTCTGGTCTTCCTCCTAAATTAGGGGTTGAGTTTTCAATTGAAGTTATTCCTGGATCTCTACATATATCAAATACACATTATAGAATGGCCACTATTGAGCTGGAAGAATTGAATAAGTAGTTACAAAAGAATATGGAAAGAGTTTTTTATGCCTAAGTACTTCACTATAGGGTGTGATGGTCCTCTTCATAAAAATAAGTATGGATCAATGTGTATATACATTGATTATCGTGATCTCAATAAGATCATAATAATGAACATGTACCCCCTATCACATATAGATGACTTGTTTGATCAGCTATGTGGGGTCGATCATTTATCTAAGGTGGACCTTCTGTCAGAATATCACCAATTAAAGGTATGGAAGGAAGATATTACCAAGATTGAATTTTGAATGAGGTATGAACACTATGAGTTCATAGTGATTCCCTTTAGACTCACTAATGCACCAATAATTTTTATGGAATTAATGGATAAAGTCTTTATAGATTACCTTAAAAAATCTGTGGTGATCTTTATTGAGGATATTTCAGTATACTCCAAGAAAAAGGTGGAACATGAAGAGTATTTGAATAATATGCTAAAAACATTGAGAAGTAAAAAAATATTTGAAATGTATAGAAAACATGTGTTCTAGATAGAGGAAGTATCATTCTTGGGGAATGTAATCACCAAGAAAGGGATATTTGTGGGTCATTCCAAGACAAAGGCAATCAAAAAGTTTCCCATTCTAACATCTATAATAGTGATATGTAGTTTCAATGGTCTAGTTGGGTATTACCTTTGATTTGTGAAAAACTTATCATTATTTTCAAATACACTAACCAAGTTGACTTTGAAGTGAGTAAAGTTTATCTCGACTAGTGAATGTGAATATTGCTTCAAAGAGTTGAAGAAGAGGATTGTCACTGCACTAGTACTCACACTTTCAAAAAGTGAGGAAAACGTTTTAGTATACCTTAATTCTTTGAAAAAGGGCTTAGGCTTTGTACTGATGAAAAATGATTATGTAATAACCTACACCTTAAGGCAGTTGAAAATTCATGATCAAAACTTTCTTATGCATAATCTGGAGTTGGCGTTTGTGATCTTCACATTGAAAATATGGTGACATTATATCTATAGGGAGAAGTGTGAAATATATATTGATCATAAGAGTCTCAAATATATACGCAGACATAAAGAGATTAATATGCACCAATGAAGATTGTTATAGCTCATCAAGGATTATGACTTCTCAATCCACTACCATTCTGTAAAGGCAAATAAGGTAGAGGATGATCTAAGTAGAAAGGATCCTACATCTTTATAAATAATGAGAATTAATAAGGATCCAATCTTCTTATATCTTCAAAGGATGGACATGGGAATTGTTAAATAATTAACATTGTCAATCCTTTCTCAAATGACTGTTCAACCGTCCCTTGTGGACAAAATAATGGATGCTCAAAGAAATGATGACGAAATTAAAAAAATGGTAGAAGCTATCATAAATGGGAAATCCTTAGTGTTCAAAATGGATGATGAAGGATTCAAGATATTTGGGTCATGACAATGTGCACCATCCAATATTGAGATAAAGAAAGAGATTTTGGGTGATACGCATAACTAAACCTTATCTATTCACCCATGGACCACAAAGATGTATTGATATCTCTATGAGAACTATTGGTGGGGCAATTTGAAAAAGGATATCTTTAAATATAAATCAAAGTTTTTAGTATATCAATAAGTGAATGGTGAATATAAAATGTCTAAGGGGATGATGCAACCATTACCCACTCCAATATGGAAATGGGAAAACATAACCATGGACTTTTTCATTGGAATTCCAAATACATATAGAGGAAACAATGCTATATAGGTTGTTGCGGATCATCTTATAATGAAATCTCACTTTATCACAATTCTAGAGGACATATCACTGGATCAACTTGCACAGATATACATCAAAGAAGTGGTGAGGCTGCATAGAGTACCACTATCAATTGTATTCGATCGAGATATGAAATTTTCCTCCAAGTTATAGAAATATCTCCAACATACTCTAAACACTAAGCTGGAATTCAGTATGAAATATCATCCTCAAACTGATGTCCAATTTGAACAAACTATTTAGATATTGTAGGACAAGTTAAGAGAATGTTCTATGGATTTCATGGGAGGATTCGACCAATATTTAAATTTGGTTGAGTTCTCCTACCATAATTGTTTCAACTCGAGCATCCAAATGGATCCATATGAATCCATTCATGGGAAAATATGTAGAACAACAATACGTTGGGATGAATTCAGTGAACATAAGCTGAAAGGACCTAAAATGGTCAAAGAAATAGTATAAAAGATGAATACCATTAAACAACATATAAATGCATCAAAAAGTTGATAAAAGAGCTATGTGGACAATAATTGAAAAGACCTGGAGTTTAAGGTTGGATACATGGTATTCCTTCACATATCTCAATGGAATAGGATCATGATATTTGGGAAGAATGGGCAGCTAAGTCCTAGGTACATCGGTCCCTTTGAGATTCTTGATTGTGTTCAAGTTGTGACCTATCGACTAGCACTTTCACCAACCATGTCTCAAATACATGATATGTTCCACGTATCCCTCTTGAGGAAGTACATACTAGATTCCTCACATGTAATGGATTCAGATTTGGTACAGTTGGAAAGTGATCTCAATTATGAGGAAAATCCAGTAAGATCTTGGACCATAGAGATAAAGTTCTGCACAATAAGACTTTTCACTTGGTCAAAGCATTACAGCAGAACCATAAGTATGAATAGGAAACATGGGAACCAAATAAAGTAGTGAAATAGAAGTACCCTCACTAATTTAGTCTGTAAAATTAAATTTCGACGGAAAAATTTCATAAGGGAGAAGAATGTAATGACCCAAAATTTTATCAATGAAAATTCTTTTTTTATAAATGTGTTATATATTATAAACCTCATGAAATCACATATATAAAAAAATAAAAATGAATAATTAATGAAATAAGATGTATTTCTATAAATTAAGGAACCTATACCAATGGAATAGTAACTTGACCTTTGGAATAGTAATGTGACCCTTAAGAACAGTAAATCATCCAATAGAATAGTATCCTCACCCATAAAAGTATAAATAAAATTTCAGTATCATATAAATTAAAATATAATATAATTATATCATAGTATAAGTACATAAATGTTTTAGAAATTATTATTTAAGTGTTGATATTTTTATAAAACAAAAATGTTTATTTTCAATTTTATAATTAATATAATGATTTAAAAAAAAATTATTTTAATAAAATATATTCATAAATAAATATTTTGTTGTCTTATGATTATAATATAATTTCATAAAACCTTGAATAATTTTTCAAAGTGTAATAAAATCCGTTATAATTTTAAAATTGGTATTTTCCAAATAAAAGTTGATTTTAATTAAAAATTAATTTTCACATATTTAGAAAATTATTTTTCTAAAAAGGAGTCCATTTTTTAAATCTACATTTCAAAAAATATTTTGGGTGATATTTTGGGATTTTTCTAAAACGATTGAATTTTTAGTGAATAGTGAAATATGGTAATTTATAGTATGTATTTATTATAAGTTAAAGACACTATTCCTTCATAAATAATTGATTTAAGAACCATAATCTAAAACTACCCCTTAGTTATTTTAATATAGTTATTTATAATTCTCAAACTATTCATAGTCTTGAACCAAAATAATAAACTAATGAATAAAATAATGGGAAAACGCCTTTCTACTCCACTATAAATACCACCCCTCACCGCCTCTTATACTGAAACCTTTCAAGATTTGATCCTTGTCCAAGTTATAAAAAATACTCTTAAGAATATCTTTCCCCATGTCTAGGAGCTCTTGGTCTCATCAATAGGCAAAAACCTTTTCCCTAAATAGGTTCTCAAGGAAGAGAATTCAAGAGGTAAAATCCTCTTTCTTTTTCTTTTATTTTCCTTCAATTTCTTTTCTTTTCTTGTTATCTACTCACATAATTTTATACAAGTGGAATTATAACTCTACTATAATATATATACTTTAATTATATACTTTTATTTTAATATCCTTCATCAAATCTCTTATCCTATCTATTTTATTTTGAAAATGAAAACGTTGTCTTTGAGGTGTTAATTTATCGCCTTTATGGATGAAAAAATTTCATTTTTCTTTACTAGATTCAAGGATGATCTTAAAACCATTATAATGGTTGAAAAATATTTTAATATTAATTTTATATATTTTTATGTTCTGTAACTAACATATACACATAATATTAAATAATAAAACAAAATAAGTTCGTCGTGAGCAAAAACCGCCCAAAACAATCTAAATGATTAGCACTAACGTTTTATCTAATGATTCATCCTCACCAAAATAATAAAATGATTTATATAAAAATTTAATCTTATATATGTTCATTAATAATATATAACTTCAATTCTTCATATCTATTTCCATTTTACATGAACTTCCAAACTCTTATACAAGCGAACCGATCATGAAAACCAAGAAAATAAACACTTCTGAATGATGAAATTGAACTCTATAACCCATCAAAAAGGAAATAAATGAACTTAATAAACTTTAATAAATTTAGTAAATGTAGAATATGTTCTTTAATTATTAATTAATTAATCTAATTTTATTCTTCAGGACATTAAGTACAAGTGCAGAACCGTTTCAGACATAAGGTAAGAGATTTTTTCCAAACCACTATTTTTTCCTTCAAGTTACTATTTATCTCTCTTTAAACTAATGTATTTATTATTTATTTTTATTAAAATATTATAAATTATGTTTAAATGTTCCAAAATCATGTATCTAGATCATATCATCCTTATTTTATGTGGAAATACAAGTTTTAAAAAGGTTCCCTTCTCAGTTCTTCCCGATATGCAAACCCGATTCAAGGGAACTTCCTAATTTCTTTACCACTTTTAAGTGATCTTCATAATATAATTTAAAACACCAATAATTTTATAAAATCAGTAATTTAATCATTAAAATCTATCTTAGGTCATTTTTTATTTTATTCAAATAATTATGCATTTTATGTTTTAAAGAATCTTTAATATTTTCCTTAAATCACACTAAGATATTTTATTTCTAAAGTTTCTTAAACACTAATTTTACATGTATTCACTTCATTTTAACAGAAATTATCATTATCTATAACTATTTTCCCTTATTAATGTCCATGTATTATTTAACCCCTTTATTTTATGGAAAAAATTATGATATTCCCTTATTTTATGCCTTTTAACTTGATTGTGATACCCAATTCTTTCCATGGGTAACCCTTTTGTTTATGTTGGATTACTTATGTATTATTATTCATATGGAACAAATATTCCTGAACATTTTATTATGGGTGTTCCCATATATGTCTCTAATGAATTGGGTAATGTTTAGTCTCATGATATTTCATGTTGAGATAGGGAGTGAACCTGATTCCTTTATGGGACTTTGTCCACCATGTCTTGGCAGCTAGACTTGACTCATGTTTATGTCATGATATATGTTTTTACCACATTCTTATGATTTCATGGTTATATGTTCCCATGTAATACATGTTATTATTACTTATGTTTATTCACATTTCTTTCCTTTTATTGCATCATGTTATGTCTTCTAACCCATGTGTTGTGTGTATTCCTATTCTTATTCCCTTACTAGGATTTTTAGCTCATCCATTTTATTAACATATTCCTCAGGTTATACTATGAATATATAAGGTCTCAAAGGGAGTTATTATATCATTATGAAGATTAAATAAAATATGTTTTTATTTTGGTTTCAGGAGTTTTAATTATGTACCTAATCTTCCAAAGACAATATACTTTATGATCATTGGTGGTATTGTATGGTTAATTATGCTTAAAATCTTGTAATGATAATATGTGTAAGAGTCTAGGGTCACTATAAAAAAAGTGAAAGATGGTTTTATTCAATACTAAAGAACACACGATAAAAAACAAACAGTGAAAGACATTCGAATCACTGCGCTAGCACCCAAATGTTGAGTGGTGTTTCTTGGAGATCATAAGAGCATATGTGTATCACTATTAGAGATCTTTTACCCTTGGGTCCTTTCGTCACAGGGAGGGTAATCCAAAAGGGTATTTTTGGATGATCAACATTCACTAACAAAGAAGGTTCCAAAGACTAGGTATCTATTTCTTCATATATTAAATAAATTAATTATAAATTTGACATGCAAGATCCCCACTCTTGGTTTTAGGAAATGATTATTTAAATAAATTCTAATATATCAGCCACCACTATATGCTTCCACTATTATTGGAACCAATAAGTGGTATTGTAGTGGTTAGATTTAAATTTATAATTATTTATTTGATTATTTATCTATTTGCAATGTGGATAGAAATTAATTTCATGTTATTCATTATTTAATATGATTTGAATTAATATGTTATTAATATATTAATGTTGATAATTTAGTGGTTCATTTTCTTAAAGATATAAGAACAGATAATAAAATACTTCAGATGCTATTGGAAAGTGCCAATTTTTTGGATCAAGAAAGAAGGTTACACGGAGTGTAGCCAGAGTATGTGTTGTGTACCCATCTGAACTACACCTGGATCTAGTGAGTAGTTAATTAAACATAGTGAATTTATTTCACACTGTGTATTGACCAAGCCAACTGAAATATAGGATGTTGGATTACACAATGTGTATCTGGAATACCCGCTATGTAGTCTACATGGGTTAGCGGTGTAAATCAAACAATATGTGTGGTCATTATAAATGGCCAAACCAAACACGACTAATGACTTGTAGAATTTATTATATACACGATTTGTATACGGTGTACATGAACTTTAGTTAATTAAATATCATGTCTAAAGAAAATTATGAACTTATTGATGAGAAAACATACACATGGAATAAAGGATACATGGTGTGTAGGTAGAATATACATGTTGTGTGATCATACAGAGATGCACACTGAAGACCTAGGTGAGAATCTCGAGCACACAAAAAGCTAATACACAACATGTAGCTGGAATGTACACATAATGTAGTCTGGTCGAGTTAACACGCTAAAGCCCCATGCATGAAACCTGGATACATGACAACTGAGATATATGGTATATAGCTAGAATACATGTCATGTCGTATCACAATTAATCAAAGAATTAAATTACATTGAAATTGAATATTTTAGCACTAAAACCTTATTTTATTTATTGAAACCATTTATTTTTGATAATTTAATAATGGTTTAGAATAATTTTAAATGATAAACCAATTTATTTTAATAAATCTTTATAAATTGGTTATTATGTTTATTTTCCTTGAATTCCATAAATGATGGGTATCCCAAATTAAGGTCGGATGATCATTAAGGTGAAAGGTAATTAATTAATTAATTCAAGTGTGTTCATATTAATAATAAATAATGAACAAATAAATTAATAATAGCTAGTTACTTTTTTATATTAGTTGCATGTATAAACGATCATGATCTTGAACAATACCTATGTATGTGTTTACATTTAGTTAATTTAATTTATTACATGGGTTTTAAATTATTTAATATTAAATTAAATTATGGCCTATGTGTCATCACTCCCTCCATTATTATGTAGGAACTACATTTCCAAGGATATTAATTTAATCCCCTTTAACCAATTCTTTGGTTCCCCTTACCTTTGCCTGAGTAATAAATACTTGTAACTAATTGGGGATCTCAAGATGTGTGGAGGCAGTTCCAGATGAAACCATTTTGATTCCAAATTAGCAGATACACATGTGGACTTGTGGAATACTATTACTCATGCGAAGACCATAAAATGGGTTTATTCCACTATATCATTCATTTATTTTATATCCTTTCATTTAATCAACTGTTAGACAAGATAATGGCTGGTTCATTTACATTATTTATTTATTTCATTCAATACAATTATTTATTTTATGTATGCAAGGCCAAAATCACATAAATAAATGAATTAATGTGCAAAAATGGAAATTAAATAAATTAATTGTGCATAAATATGTTATCTAACATGGTTAATTAATTAATTAGAATTCACATAATATTAAAAAGAAATTTAAAGGATAAAAAATATAAAATTTATGAATAATAAATTAAAATCCATCAATTAAATATTAAGTCACACTTGACCTTACATTATTTGATTAGGAATAAGTCTTAATAAAACTAATTATTTGACCAACCCTTATTGGGAAACTTACTTTTATTCGGTGAGTTATTAAGAAATTATTGGGTAGTCTTAAACAATTTACATTAAGAGGAGTATCCCCTGCTAGACTTGGTGTAATTTGGAGGAAAGTATTTAGGAAATCTAAGTCATGATTTTAGGATAAGGGAGTCCAGTCAACTAATCAAGGAGCTAAAATACCACAGTTGGAAAAGAACTCTCTACCTAAATACCTTCATGTAGCTTGACCAACCCTTGTTGGGGTTATGTGAAGGGGAATATAGATACTTTCCACTAAAATTTTCTAGAAATTATACATTCTGAGTTCAATAGTGGGGGAAATTGAAACTTGATAAATAATATGATATTTAATAAAGTTTAATTAATTAATTATTTTTCACATAATTTGTAATCAATAAAATTACTAATTATCTTCAATTTCAAATTGTAGAATAAAATGGATGGTTCATCATCCACACTATCAATATAATCTATATTAGAAAAAGACAACCTCCTAATTGACAGTAACTTCCAAGAGAGGTTTAGACATTGTTAGGTTATTCTATTCCATGAATGGAAATATTACATGATAGAATCCTCAATTCTTGATCCACCTACTCAATAGGTGAGTAATGAAGAGTTCCAATCTAGGAGAAAAATATGAACAACATGGTCTATGTTCAATGTTTTATGCTTTTGTCTATGTCTAGTGAACTCATGAAGTCTCCCAAAAACAAAGATGCATACAAAATACTTGAGAATCTATGTGGTATTTACCAAGAGAAAGATATAAATGATCAATTTGATATTTCCAAAGAACTCTTTCGGAGTAATATTATAGAAGGTTCCCCAACTGGACCTCTTATTTTCAATCTCGTTTGTTACATTGAGAACCTAGTGGTTCTAGGGTTTCAAATACCTTAATAATTGGGAACTGAACTGATTATAACATCACTCCCTTAGATCTTTTATAGTTTTGTTGTGAATTTTAATATAAACAACACTGAGAAATATTTTCAAGATGATCTCACTATTCTTCCCCAAGTAAATAAGTATATGGAGCATGAAAAAACTTCTGTCCTTATAGTGAACAAATTGAAATTGCAAGTGGAGAGATTTAAATCCAAATATTCTTCATAGACCTACAAGAATAAGAATATCAAGGAGAAATAAAGGGAACCTTATGTTGTATTTTTCTCATGTGGAAAGAAGAGACACCAAAAAAAATTGCACCCATCTAAAGAAACAAGGGTAAGATTCAGGTGCATTTATTATCGAGTGTAATTTGTCTATTTAGAAAAATTAGGCATTAAATACATATTGTGGTTATCACATATGTATCAAAATACATGAAACAATTATATTAAAAAATATTTAATGAGGGGAGGTAGATCTATGAGCATCCAATGGATCTAAACTCGTTGTTATAGTTATTGGGTTCTACCACATCATGTTTCCAATTGGAATGATCTTGGTTTTTAAAGATTGTTATTATGTGCCATATTTTACCAAAAACCTTATATATGTAACTCGAATTGATTTAGAGACATTTTTTTCAAATATAAAAATAAATGTTGATTCATTTATAAATATATAATTTTTTATGGTAAGGAACATTTAAATTACAGTGTTTATGTGTTGGATTACCTGAACCAAGTAATGTAAATCAATAGTGAAATTAATTCCCATGATTCATACCACAACCAACTTTGGAATCACTGGTTAACTCATGTAAATGTATAAATATTGATTAAATTACATCAAGATGGATATTTAGATTATTTTTAACTAAAACCACTTGGGGTATGTCACACATGTTTACAAGAAAAAAAATACCAAATCTCCATTTAGTGGGAAATGTGAAAGGGATAAAGATATTTTTTAATTACTTCATATCAATGTGTGTAGATCATTTTCTATAGAAGAATGGGGTGCATAATCATAATTCATAATATTTACTGATTACTTTAGTAGATATGGATATGTATAATTATTATGGTATAAGTCATTTTTTTTATAAATTCAAGGAAAAAAAGAATGAATTTGAGAAATAGCTTGGTAAGAAGATTAAAAAACTCCACTCAGACCATGGTGGAGAATATCTTAATCAAGACTTCATTGATTACTTCTGGGAGTTTGGGAACATTTCCCAACTCACTACTCTTTATATGACTTAGTGTAATGGCATAAAAAAAGAGGAAATATACCTTTTTGGACATGGTGATATCAATGACGAGTTATAAATGTCAAAAACAACAGTACATATACTAAACCATGTACTAAATAAATTGATAAATGGAATTCTATATAAATTTTTGAGTGGAATAAAAATCATGTTATCAAATTTATATGTGTGGGGAAGCGAAGCATTTATTAAGAACTATTTAGGTAAAAAAATCACCATGAATCAAAAAGTGTACCTTTATAGGATACCCCAAGGAAACAAGGGGATATTACCTATATAACCCCTTAGAAAAAGAGTTTATAGTGGAAATACACACCATATTCCTAGAAAGGGAGAGCATCTCTAAAAGAGATAGTGGGAGCCAGATAGATTTAAATGAAGTTGAGGCTCAAGGTACACAAGAGTTGGTATAGGAATAGATTCCACAAAGCCATGTTTAAGATGAAACTATTTTGGAGACACAAGTACTGCGTAAAAGTTCAAGAGAGGTTAGAGAAACAATAAATTCAAAAATGGATTCCATGTACCAAAACTAAGTCCAGATTTTTGTAGATCCTATAATAGATGTAAATTCCATTGGTTGAAAATGGGTATTCAAGAAGAAATTATACATGTAAGGATAATTTAGTACCTAAAAGGCATGAATGGTTTTAATAGGTTTCAAACAACATCAAGGTATTGACTATGATGAAACCTTTTAACTAGTTACAATATTAAAATCTATCAGAATTATACTTTCCATTATTACTTACCCTAAATATGAGATTTACATAATGGATTTAAAAATAACATTTCTTAGTGGGATCCTTCAAGAACATGTCTACATGACACAATCTAAAGAGTTTGTGACTCTAAAGGATTATAATAAGATATTAAAATTACAAAAATCCATTTACACATTAATGAAAGAATCACTATCATGGAACATTTTTATTTTGATAAATCCATAATGGGATTTGGTTTCATAAATAATGGGTTGGGACCTTGTTTCTATAAATGGTTTAGTTGGAGTGTGGTTGTTTTCTTAATAGCTTATTTTGATGACATATTAATCATATGAAATGAAATACCTATCTTATAGTCTATTAATACATGATTGAATAAATGCTTCTCCATGAAGGACTTGGGAAAAGTAGCATATATTCTTGGGATCAATATCTATCATTATAGATCCAAGAGGTAGCCCAAACTAATTCAAAGTACATACATTGATAAGATATTGAAGATACTCATTATATAAAAATCCAAGAAGAGATTATTTCCAGTGTCACATGACATTCATCTTTCTTGGAAAATGTGTCATTAGAAACATGAGGAAAGAAATAAAATGGAAATGATTTTATACACATCAGTGATTGGGTTAGTCATGTATGCTATGGTATGTACAAGTATATACATTGATTGTGCATTGAGTGTGGTAGTAAGATTAAATCTAATCCATGTGACCTTTATTGTATAGAAGTAAAGATTGTTCATAAGTATTTGAGGTGTACTGAGGATATTTTCTTGTTCAATGGAGAAGATAGGGAACTAGTCATCAAAGGATATACATATGTTATTTTCAAGACAGATAAATATGACATGATGTCACAAATGTGATACATCTTCACTTTTAATAGAGGTGTTGTGAGCTGGAAGAGCTCAAATCAGGTTGTGGTTTCAGATTCTATAGAAGAGTTTGAGTATATTGTGGTTTTTTAGGAATCTAAGGAATAAGTATGGATTCAAAACTTCATCCATGATCTTGAAATGGTACAGAGAAGTAAAGATCATATCATATTGTATTAATTTATCATGCAAAAGATCCAAGGTCACATCAACATACAAATCACATACTTCATAAGTATCATATGTTAATGTATTTTTCTCAAAGAGGTGTGGTTTCAGAGAGAATTATTTCCATGGAACATAATGTGGTGGACCCCTTGACTCAGTAGAAACATGATTATCATGTGAGGTCTAGTGAACTAAAATTCATATGTGATTGGGTCTTGTAAAATTGGTAGTTTGTTAGACATGGTGTCCCAATACCAACTAATTTTACTATTATTACATTTATATTAAATTTATTGAATATTAATTTAATATATTATTACATATTGTACATTGTTTTTGCATGGTTTTAATGTAATAATTTCCCAGTGTATTTTTCGCACTGATAAGGTCATAGCAGTTCCCCTCTATAATAAGAACCTTGAAGTGCTATGGAAATATTATTAATGTAGTTCCATGGGTGGATAACATACTATTATGGGAAACTTAGTTTTTAGACCGTCAAGTGTGAGTTCTCTTAAGTGGATAAGGATTCTTCTCAAGAATTTCTCACTTGGTAATCTCCAAGATGGGAGATTATAGGAATAAACCTACCAGTATGAACTTTTCATGTTTTGGTATCATTATATATTTCTATTTTTGAGCATATGTAATGGTCCTTAGACTATAATATTATCATAAATATATTTCATGCCTCATGCAATTTTATTTACAGACCAAAAACTTCATGCCATATGTTTGTGGGAAGTAGGGTATGTTGGGTGTGTCATGATTGACATGTTAATAATGAATAAGTTGATGATGGATTTTTCCTTACATGTTTATGGAAGATGATATCTCAACCCTTTCATTGGAATAGAACCATTACATTAAATTCCTTTTCTAGGGTGTAACTACATGTTTATTTTAGATATTCAAATATAGATGTATCAAGTAAATAGGGTGATGACACTGTTATGAAACCTGTTTGATGAGATATTGTGATAAAGAGATTATATTACATAGTGAGCATTCCTATATTGTTGTTGATATTGTGACATCAAGTTCTTTCTTTTAGGTAACTTATCCCAATATAAGACAATAATCTTGGACTTTAGGCAAGCCTGCCTAATGCTAATGAGAAATAATCCAATAGGGTGTCACACTAAGTGTGTTTGTTGATCTAAATTAAAATCTATTTTAGTTTAATTAATGGAATATATATTATTCTCAAGTTATATTGATCACATAAATTAAATAAATATTTATTCTCCATCATGTGAATGAAAATATATTTATTTATTTTATTTAATATTTAATAAATATTTATTCATTGGTATTTGAATGAAATATTTATTTATGAATAAAATTTTTATTTTGGTGTTCAGTAAATGAAAGTAGAATTTGAATGGACTAAGACCGTTTTCTGTGAAAAAATATTAATTAACAAGCCGATTAAATAATATTTGTTATTTCTCTAATTGATGCATGCCACAAAATAATAATAATAATAATAATAATATTATGTGGAATGTGTTTTATTAAAGGTAAATAATTTTATTTAATGTTTGGCATGAAGTTAAATAATATTTTAACTTAAGTCCTAACTCTATAAATAGATGGCTATATCTATTGTGTAGTGCATCAGAAAATTTAGAATAAAGAATTATCATGCACAATGATTTCTCTCTCGACTCCTCCTTCTCTCTCCCTCTCAATAATGAGAAGTAAAAGAGATATTTATTCAATACCAAATAATGAACTATCAAAAAAACAATGTAAGATATTAGACTCATCGCACTTGCACCTGGAGATCAATTGGTTTTTCTCAAATATCATAGGATCACACGTGGATCTCTAATAGTAGGATTCTATCTTTGGATCCTCATGGTGAAATGAAGGTAATTTAAAAGGGTATTTTTGGATGATCAACATTCACCAGTAAAGAGAGTTCCTTATATCAGGTATTTATTTATTCAAATATTAAATAAATTAATTATAAATTTGATGTTCAAGATCTTCACTCTTTGTTTCAAGAAATAGTTATTAAAAGAAATTTTAATATATCACTCACCACAACATGTTCCCACTACACATAGAAACAACACCCATTTATTTTACATGGGTTAATAAAGTTATAAAAGAAATAATAGATGTTTCTATTTGTTTTATGATAAAATAAAAGATCTATATACTTTATTTATGTTATGGTTCATGGGCATTATATATGATTATGGGTGGCTCTATTATAAACCAAGGAAATATGGTTCCATTATAAACCAAGTATGAGTGGTTATATTATAAACCAAATATGTGTGGGTCTATGATAGTCATCCAATGCATTGGGTAATTATATTGGAAGTTGACCGTATGGTTATTCAAAATTTTAAGGGTTATATAAGGGTTATATAAAGATAATGTTCCAAGAAATAAATACATTTTATTTATTCTTGTTATGGGTTTTAATGATTTATTAGATCAAGATTGACATCACATGACTAATTATTATTGATTCCAATTACTCTTAACATTTTTAATGATTTATGAGATGTTTCATGATTAATGATCCATGTATTGATAGGTATGAATTCTCTAATTCTATGATCATTCACTTTGATTATTTCATCATCACCTTATGCGCATATTATTATCACTGATAATATTCAACTGCTAATGATTATGTTTATACTTATTGATCATTTTAGCATTCCCTTATTTTGTTTCATATTTACTAGGTTATGAATAATGATGTTAAATAATTTGTTTCTAGAAAGGTTTCAGATGTGAAGAATTTTATGGGAGATGTTGAAGTCATAATATGGAGTATTAAAATCTATGTATAGTGGTAAAAATACTCTATTAAAGTCATGGGTGTTTTTATGTAAGATTTTGTCGTAATTATTTAAAACTCTAAAACAAAAAGGTCCTCGGGTATGTATGTGATCCAATATTTCTTTTTTATATTGTATGTTTTGGATGAAAAAAATTAAGTCACATTTATCACCATTAAATCTAGAAATGTATTTTTTTTATTTTATCATTGTATTCGAGAGTATGGGTCCATAGTTATTACAATTATAATGATAATATAAATTAATAATACCACAAGTACATTTTTATAAGGTTAAAAAATTGATCATAATATTAAAATTGATAATTTTGGAATAAATGCGGATTTCATTTTAATATTAAATTTCTCATATTTATAAAATTATTTTTATAATATGGATTTAATTTTTGGAATCTATAGGTAAAAAAATGGTTATGGTGATATTTTAGTATTTTCCTAAAATACTTGAATTTTTGGTGAATAATGAGGTCCAGTAAAATACGGTATTTAACATTATAACCTAAATATATGATTTTTTGAGTCATGGATAATTTAATAACCCATTAGTTAGAACTTAGATTCACTATTTACTATATATTTTACAAATAATAAATACTATTGATAGTCATGATCCAAAATAATAAATTAATGATTATAACAGCAAAAACACCCCTCATCCCCCTTATAAATACCACCCCTCACAACCCCTTCTCCTCACTCCTTATAAGCCATGAATATTAGAATAATTATACCCAATTTTCTTCCCAATACTCTCCCCCATGTCCTAGTTCTTATTTACTCATCATAAGGCCAATTCATGTTTCCTTTAATGAGTATTTCAATTAGATGGCATTTACGAGGTAATAATATTAATTCACCTCTTTTAAATTCATTTCTTCTTCTACATTGTAATTTCATCCCTCATACAACATGACATAATTACTCCAATATCATAAATATACTGGAATGTTATTATGTTAATTTAATATCCATCTTCCATCCTACCTTCTTTATATTCTTAAATGAAAACGTTGTTTACAACATGGTTGGTCCACCTTCTCCAAGAACAACTCACTTTGTTTTTATCCATTGCCTTCAAGAATGTTCAAAAAAAATATTATGGTTAAATAAGATGAAAATTATTATAATAAAAATAATTTCAAGTTCTTGAATTTTTTAATGATCATTTAATTAAATAAATAAAATTTAATTCATGATGGTTGGTAAATCATCCGTAGTTAACTAACAGAATAACGCTAAATTTTTTTACAAAAGAATCATCTATATGTTTGAACACAAAAAGATATTTAATACCATTTAAATTTTTGGATATATAAGAATAATATTTCATTTCACTTATATATTTTTAGTCCCATTTTAAAAGAACTCCAATAATTACCCACAAGTAATCTTATCTTGAATCCATGAAACAAATACCCTCAAAACAACAAAAATAAACATTATATATCAATTTAATTATTATAAATTAACATTATAAATTATATTAAATAAAATATATATTGTAAAATTTCTAAATTATGTAGTTAATGAAACTAATTTGACTATCAAGGATGTTAAGTGTAATAGCAGAATGATTCTGGAATATAAATAATGGGATTGCTCCGAACCACCCTTTTTCTTTGTGTTATGAGTTTTATCTTTCTAAATAACATTATATCTATACTTGGTGTTATATAATTATTCTAAATTATGTATATAGGTACCTTACATATATACCAAGCTTATTATCCCTTCCTTCAATGAGGTAATACATGAATTATGTTTATTTCTCAAATTGTTTATGATTGATTCCCTTTTACAGCACACATTAGAATTTACATGTTATGATGGGTGTGCCCAAATATCCCTCCAATGAACTGGGTAATGTTTTTGTCTCATGAGACATTAGGTATTGGATTAAAGTGTGTGTCTAATCCTTTATGAGATTCTTTCCACCACAGGACGTTGTCTCAATAGTTAGCCTTGACTCATGTTTATTTCATGTTATATGTTCCTACCACTTTCTTATATTCCTAGGACTATGTGATAACATGTTCTTTATGTTATAATACCATGTGATTATTCATGACCCTTCACTTTTATAATATCATGTTATTATGTTTTAATCACATGTTATGCATCATTACCATGTTTATTCTTTTAATAGGATTTTTAGGTCACCCCCACCTTTAATGTATTCCATAGGTTATCCTATGTATATTTAGAAGTTTGAAGAGATTTATGGGACAATTATGGATAATAAAATGAAGATGTTATATTTTAGTTTCTATTTGATGTATTTTGAAGATATTTTTCCAAATACACTAGTAATCATGATCTTTGTGTTGTATTTATTTGATATTTATGTTAAAAATCATGTAACAATATGTGTAAAAGGCTTGGATTTATATAATGAGATCTCACTAAAAAGGGATTGATTGATGGTAAAGGATGTAATATACTATTATTAACCTATATAAATAGGTCTATTTGGATGGTAGGGTTGATTATAGTGGGTTGAGGGTGTGACCACTCATCATCGATATGATGTCAAGAACTATGTGAAAATGGTAGGGATACCATTTCCATTGGTGTTGTAATATATTTCCCAAGAGGAGTGGTGATATATTTTTCATCATAATTTATCATGAAGGCTTGTGTGGCTTAGATATTATGGATATATGCACTACCTCTATGTTGGTTAAGTTTTTTTATGGATGATTCTCTTACATGCCTCATGTAGGGTTGTGTGGGAGAGATATTCCAAGTATAAGTATTATTAAGGAATGGTTGGTTTGAGCATAGAAACTGGAGGTGAAGAATATATAGGTTTCCTTAAAGATTAAAAATCATTATAGGTATGAAACTTTTTTTGTTGGTAGATTTTATTTAGTATGAATGACATTTTAGTGTTGATAGAATAGTTTTGGATTAATGACCTTGATATTTTCAAATGATATGGGATTATCCATGATATACACTAACATGAATAATATTATTGAGATGATTTCAGGTTTATGTGGTAGATAATAACATTTAGTAGAGATATAGGTAAGGATGTGTTGTTAGTTGAGAGCTAGGTTGTGGAAATGTATTTTCTATTCTTGTTTATTCATCCTGAAAATATTGATTTGAGTGTGTTTGAGGGAAATAAGACTGATGTGAAGGTGACTTGGTGGGTTGGGGTTCACAATTTCAAGCCACACTTCCAAGATGTTTGTTTATATTGGCCTTTATATAACTCCTTGATATTTTAATATAAGAATATTACATTTTATAGCATATACGACATGCAACATTGAGCCTAAATAAACCATGAAATGTTATTATTATTTAAATAAGACCTTTATAACCTAGTAGTCAAATTGGCATGTATAAATTGGATAAAATAATTTTGAAATATATATAAATGTCTTACTGAATATAAATTTATTTATAAATTCTTATTAAATAATCACTCAATTTTAAGAAAAGTCATTTTATTCATAGAAAATAAGTTTTCTTCAAAAAATGATTTTTACTCCTTTTTGAGAGAAAATAATATATTTTTTTATTAAAATTTTAGAAAATTTATTTGATAAAATTTAATTTATTTTAAAAATAATCATTTAAATATTAAATTATGGTGGAATTTTGGGATTTTTTAGAAAATTTTAATTTATCAGTGAATAGTGAAAAATAAAGATTTCTATAAAATTGTCATTTTTTAATAAATTAAGACCTGTTGTTATTTTAATTTAAATTCAAATTAATATAAGTATTACTTAGTTATATTAAATATTATTAATTACATTTAAATCTTATTTATCCAGGATTTTACTATAAGTTTATTCTTAGGTGCAAAAACACATTTTTCTGAAAACTATTTTAAAGTACAAAATGTTTCTCTATTTTGTTAACTAAAATAACCCTTAATGAGTAATAATTTAATTTAAATTTAGAGATTATATATCAATAAATATTATTTTGAATTCATTTAATTATGATTACTTTTTATATAGTTATTATAGGATCACCTTATGCTTGAAAAATGCATTTCTTGAAAAAAAAAAAATTCGACACATTTGTGGGTTTAATTTTAAATTTAATTTTTAAAATTATGAGATTTTAATATAAAAAAATGGGATACATATTTATAATAATAATAATTTATATTATATAATATGGTTAACTTAATTTTTTATCATAATGAATAGTGAAAATAATAAAAATTAATTACAATAATTAAGGTAAAATTGGTTCATTGGGGGGTTAGACTAAAAGGATAAGGGTTAAATATGACCCAAAACTAGTATAATTAAAATATTTTAGTCCTATATAGACCATATGTATTATAAGGTCCTATAATGGTCCCTTTTTTATTATTTTTTCTTGTTAAAAATGTGGTTTTTTCTTGTAAAAAAGGTGGTTGTAATTATTTATCTTAAAAAATTCTAAAGGTGTCCTCTTCCGCACTTACTAAAGGCCACCCATCTCATATAATTTAAACACATAAAAACCAATTGTTTTAACCAATACCTAAAAAATAAATTTCTTAAATCCATAGACTCATCCTATAGTCCTTTTTTATCCTAAATCTGACCTATGAAGGATTTTGGTGAAAACAAAAAATGTTATCTGAAGAAAATGTGTCTTCTTAACTGCGAATTTTGATTTATTTCATCTTAAAAATCCTTCAAATATTATTAAAACATGATTATATAAAAACTTTATTATCTTACATATACTTATAGGTTTTTATTTTAGTTAAATTACCTACATCTATATCATTCTCCATCAAATGGTAAATGAAATCGTTTGTCATTTTTATGATGAATTTCCACATGACGAACTGACGTAAATTGTTTTCCATAACCGCTTCTCACATATGTACAAAATTATGTATATAATTTTTATATATGATAATTTTTATATAATTATAATTTTCTAAATTATAATATCACATATACCTCTTATATTCCATTCTTTAGAGAATACAATAATGTCGTTCGTGTGTACGATGGAGTACCACATTGCGAAGTGATGCGATTATTTTTTCACATATGATAACAAATTATGGTAACAAGGTTTAATTTTTTATATATATTATATTCATGAAATATTAATCATTCCTTAAATTAAATATATTACATAATTTCTTACATTTTCATCCATTGAATAAATGATAACATCATTTGTGTGTACTACGAACTATTGCATCGTGAAGCAATGTGATTAATTTTTATTCGAACATCCAATGGATGGTATATATAAGTTTATTTTAAGTAATAATATGATATTTATGATATAATTATCATTATATAAATGTAATATAAAAATTAGATTCTTTACATCATGATCTTTGAAAATTGGAAATGTTACGCATGCTTATGTACGCCTTACTGTCTCCATGATTATAACATAGTTTGTTTTTCATAACCAAAAAAATGATTGGTTTTAGAAGTATAATTTATCTATAAAAATAATAATTATTTTTTTATTATTATTCTAAAAATTATTAAATTTTAATCTCTTTGAATTTATTCAACTTACTAAAGTGATTTTGGACATATGATCGGAACATCAACAAAACGTATGACTTAAACTTAAACAATTAAGTAATTGAACATAGTACGATAAAAAATAAAATATAAGGAGTAATAAACTTTTACATGGTTATTAATAAATTAAATAAATAAAATAATTTTATTATTTATGAATATAAGTAACTCACATCATGATTCAGGATTGAGGAAAGGGGTTGGTCTCAAAACTTCTTTCTTCGAGACACAAATTCTTTTATGAAACTAGTTTTCTTTATATGGTATATATACTTATCCATTGAAAATTATATCATGAAAAATTAATAATTCATGCTATTTTTAGTCATAATTCATTTCCTTCAATCTTGGAAGCTATGTTTCAAAAATTAATAATACGGTAAGGGTTTATTTCACAATCTCATTTTTATCAGGGTTGTTTATGTTTAAATTTCCATTAAAGGAAATTATTGGAATATTTTATAATAAAAAAACTTATTTTTATTCTAAACTATTAATTAATGAAAATTTTAATTAATTAAATAGTGTTCCTCTCTTTGGTACTTAAAATTATTGATAAATTTTTAATAAAATCTAATTTATTCATCTCTTTGTTCAAAAACCCTTTCTCTTCCATGTACATGTTTTCATTAAAATGTTTTCAATTTTTTATTAATATTATTCTATGATTTTTTAAATACATTTCTCCCCGTGTTTTTCCTTTTTAATTTTTTTTGAAATGAATCTTCTTGTTATGTTCCAAACAACACACTTTTTGACTTTTTACCCAAGTGTGAAAGGAATATTTTTTAACTTATATGACATGTATGAAATTACCCACCATCATGAACATTATTTTATTTGAATATTTTATTATAATTTTCTAGGGTTATTTTTCATTGTAATGGATTTCCACAATTTTTTTTAACTTATTTTCAAAGTTGAAACGTTATTTTCCTCAAAAATGTTTTTACATATTTTTATCGTATTTCTATTCATCAATGAAAACAACCTTTGATGTTATGGATTTATTATATATTTTGTACATACATGTCTCATATATATTCCTTGATTATTTTTTCCATTAATGGGTTAATACATGACTTTTGTTCATTTATAAAATTCCTCTTTTATAAAATTCTTTTTATTAGGATATTTTGACAAGATTATGAAACCCATTTCCTTTCTGTGGGTAATTCTTATGTTACGACTTATGATTGAGTTCATTTTTAAGACACACATAAGTCATGATAATATTATTATGGGTGTGTCTAAATAGTGTTAAAATGTATTAGATAATGTTATATTCTCAAGAGACGTCATTTATGGGATGATGGAGTAAACCTAATACATTATGGGACTTTGTCTTTCATTAGATATTATCTAGGTAGTTATCCTTGACTAATGTTTATGTATTTTTATATACTACATCTACATTTCCTATATTACCATGATCTTATGATACCATGTTATTTATATTATGATTCTATGTGATTACTCTTTATACTTCTCTTTTATGATATCATGTTATATCTATGACTCATATTTTATGTTTCCTTATCATGTTTATTCACTTAATGGGATTTTTAGCTCACCCCTCTCTTCTAGGAATTCCTCAGTTTATGATATTTAGTTTTAGGAGATCACAATTGAAAAGAAAAAAAATAAGGATTTCATGATTTAGTTTCCTTTGATGTATTATAATCCTAGTCTTCCAAATACACTAGGCCTCATGATCTTTGGTTTGTAATTAACTACAACAAAACCGTTGTTTAGCGACGATTGTTTAGTTGCGGTTCTAGGAACAGTCGCTAAACCTTTTTTAAAAAAGGTTTCACGGTGGTTTATAATAAACAGTCGTGAAACATTGTTTTTTTAACAGCCCGACCCTTCCCCCCACCCTGACCCTCCTCACCCAGATTCCCCCGGCCCCCCACTTCCCCCGCGACCCCGACCCCCCGCAACCCCGGTGACCCCGCGACCCCGATGACCCCGCGACCCTGGTGACCCCACGATCCCGGTGACCTCGCGACCCCACGACCCCACGACCTCAGCGACCCCAACCCCCCACGACCCAGGAGACCCCGCGACCCCGACGACCTTGCTTCCCTGGTGACCTATACGAAACACTAAGGTTTGAAATTCTTATATAGCACATTATGCCTTAATAGGGTTTCAAATAACCAATTCTATCTTATGGTAAAACATAGGATAAGTCAATCCTCTAATGATACCATAGTCTCCAACACAAGATGCATTTTTGACATATTTTAATCATCATTTTGATGTTCTATTTCATGGGAATTTCTAATTACATAGTGATATAATATGAAGCATTTTTTATCATCAAAATAGTCTGAAGATTTAATGTCAAGATATATAAATAACCCAGTTAAACATCACATTTTTTTGTAAAACTATGTCAACCAACCAATGTAGTCTCAATCCCATTCATGATATTAAAATTTTACTTTGATGTATCCTCATCAGCCACTATAAGAATACATTACCAAGGAAATTCTATCACATCATTCAAGAATATAAAATATTCCATGATTAATATTAAATGTAGGAGGTGTTTTAATTCATCATGGCCATAAATTAAGAATGAAACCACATGAAATACATTCTTGTACTTAGGGGAACACCAAATATTCCCCATACCTATTGTCTAACAAAATCGAGTAAATAATCAATAAGGAGTCCACATAGAATTAATTTACAGGGAATGAATATTTTATATCATAAAAATTTATTCCTTTGTTCATTAGACTTATCTAGTAAGAAAGTGGGATAGAGTGTGTAGATATATTGGGATACCCATTGTGTAATAAGTTCCCCAATAGGGTATTAACATAGAAAATAAGTTAACTATAATTTTTCATTTATGTTTATTATATATATTTTAAATTTTTTTATCATGATCTATTAACTCTATAATTATTGAGAAATAAATTATGGAATTGATCTCAGGGGAGGAAAGGGTGTCCCAATATTTGTTATTCATTTCCATGTTTTAATTTAATTTCATGTTGAGAT
This sequence comes from Viscum album, assembly GCA_963277665.1. Lineage (NCBI taxonomy): Eukaryota > Viridiplantae > Streptophyta > Magnoliopsida > Santalales > Viscaceae > Viscum > Viscum album. The sequence goes on along the minus strand of OY728138.1, from coordinate 47,089,659 downwards.
AGTGGGATGAGAGGAGTCTTATTTGGTGATCCTCAATATTATCTACATTTATTTCCCTCATTTATTAATCTATAAAATCTATTTTACATTCCTTTTATTAGTTTCCATAATGTAATATGGGATTGGTGGAGATTGGGGATGGAAAAAATATGTTGAAGTTAGGTGTTAAAGTAGTGTTAAATCTTTGATTGTTGTTTTCCATTCATTATTCACCATAGGGGATATGGAATAAGGTGTTCCAAGAAGATATTTAAGGAACATGGTATTTTTATTAATACATGTAAAGGAAGATAGATGAAAAAATGATATTTATTTATTCATTATGTAATGATATACAACATTATGTGTGGTAATTTTTAGTGGAAATGTTAATTTTCAACTCTGGAGAAGTGTTTTTTTGGAGAAATAGGATTCATATTGTAATTATAAGAGTTATCTTATCTCAAGGAGATGTTTTTGGATATTTATTAAGGCCTCTTAAGAGCATCATGTTATTGGGTGGATGTTGGAGTAGGTTTAGGGTGAACCTATTGCTGAATTTTAGTTATGGTGTTAGTCAAAATGTGACACTAAAGTAATGTTATGATGTTATCTAGGTAGGGGGATAACCCATTTTACGATGGGAGGTCTTAGATAAAATCTTAAGTAACCCTATAATCGTGTTTAGGTAGTTTAATGTCTTAGCTACCAAGATGATGACATGTCATGACCAATAACTTCATGGTACAATGAGTATGTAGATTTTTGGAAAAAGGGAAGAAACCTATGAAATTGATGCACTACGATGGGGGGTAGTCACATAATGGGAATTAACAATAAAAATTATTTGTGTGAACATTATAAACATTTTCACGCCATAAGGAAAATATTTCATCATAATGTAGATAATCAGGGGTGTTGAGCCCACTACTTGGGGGGATGGTCATGATGTTACCATCATGGTCACATCATGAATGTGATAAATTACTTTTTTTTAAAGGAGGGGAAGAACCATAATTTCAGGGTTATACCCTTGGATTATTGGTTAAACAAACCAAATGGGGGAGGCCATTTTGGCTCGTCATCCTTATACTCATCCCTCCTACGACTCCCCTTGATCTAGGATGTTCTGGGTGGAATTTTGTGTATAGAGATTCTAGGTTGTATCCCTCATCTTCTTCATTCCATTTGGTTTAACTTTCATTTATATATGATTATGGTATTTTTATTAGGTTTATTGAGAATATTACACATGAGTATGGTGGAATCATCACAATATAATGGTGCTTTTGTTCGATATGGCTAAAATCGCCTTGATATGATGTAAGCAAGCCATTACTCATCATTTTAATGAACATAAATTATCCAAATAATTTTTATAGGGTTTTTATTAAATTAAATTGGACATCAAATTGGTGTTAATTTATTCTCCGAAGCCTTTAATATTGGGAAATGGCTTTGTTTTTTGTGAATAAATATTAGGGAACCCTTCACCTTTGTAAAGATTACTGAAAGATGAATCGAGTCATAGTAAAGAACAAGTTTCTATTGCCTTAGACTGGTGATATGTTTGATTAGTTGAAAGTGAATAACTGGTTCTCAAATATTTATCTCCATTCTAGTTTTCACTAGCTAAGAATAATAGAGTTTGATATATTGGATATTTTCTTCCAGAGTAGGTATGGACATTAAAAGTATATTTCTATGCCTTTTGGTCTAACAAATGATCCCATAATTTTTATAGTGTTGAACAACATTATATTCCATTATTATCCTGATTCATTTTAGTGGTATTTGAGTATGAAATATTGGTTTAATATTAAACCAAGGAGAATCATGTGAGTCATTTGAGTCTAGTTTTGGAAATTTTTAGAGATCACTCTTTTATCCCCCTATTATACTGTTTCATATACATTTTCTCAGGTTTCAAAAATGTATTCATGGTTTGCACCTAGACACTTATCCCACAAAGCCAAAGCATTTGCATCACAATTTATCCCCCTATTATCCTGTTTCAACTCCTCTCCAATCTATATTTTACAAATGAGGTTCACACTTATTGGAGGTGGTATTTCATAATTACTTATAAAAAATGGTGGTTTAAAACGAAAAATAATTTTGGTTTCATTAGTGTGTTACTTGTTTAATTTATATATTTTTTATTTTATTCTTACTTTCATATAGAATGATTAGGCTTTATTTTGAGTATTTAATTGATATAGTTCTTTTAGATGTTATTGTTGTCCACTGTAATTTTCAAAAAGGATTCTTTAGTTCTTATTCCGACCTAGAATATGTGTTGATTTGTTGATGTTAAATCATTTTCAATCTCAGACACCATCATAGGATTCCTGATTCACTATCTTCCTTCATTAAGTGTTTTTCAAGGGTCAGTGGAAGTAGTTAGGTAGTTGTAACAAATTGAGGTGATCCTCAATTATCTTAGGAAACCTGATACTTTGTGGGTGAGAATTTTTTATAATTGGATTTATAGTTTTAGTAGAGTCTTGTGGGAGTCAGGGGTACCTTCTTAACTTCATGAATGTATGAATTGGAATCTCATCAAGATTGGTTTTTTAATGGTTATTTCCTAAGGGAATGAATGTAGAGAAATAGACTGAGCTCATGAGACTTTTTATTGGTTACATATCAGTATGAGAGTATGCCAATAACCATTCATGGTTTGGTATATATTCTTTAAAGACAGGGGTCATCAATTATGAGAAAGATCATTTCTTTGGTGATGGTCTTCACCCAGACCTTGGTACATCTCTACTTTTTTTGGGCATAACATCCATTTTGGAGGTTGTCACTAGGGACATGTGAATGTAAGCAAACTATTCTTGTAAATATATGGTTGTTCATTCCTTAGTTTTATCAGGTATGCAACAAATTAATAGTGGGAATGAAGAGAATCCAATGTGCAAGGAGTAGAGCCAGGATGAACCATAACATGATGAAAATGACCATTCTTATAGAAAGAGTTCATCCACTTTGTGCTTCTAGTTTAGGAACTTTGAGGAATTCTGAGACCCATTTCTTGATATATCCTTCAATTTTTCTCTATTATGGAAATTTTGTTCATCATTTTTTTTTTGATGATGGTGTTATAGAAGATGTCTCATGTTTGATAATTTTTTGGAGGTGTGGTTTTGGGACCATTTATTGTTGAAATTATTTTTGTATTTTCGGTAGTTTTCATTTAGATTTTTTAATGATTACTTTTTTGAATATATTTATTGATTTTTTTAATGCTATTTTATGAAATTCCTTGTTTTTTGTGTAAGCACATTGTGATATACATGGATAAAATCTGGATCACATTACCGAGGAACACACCTCAGTATGTTAAGGGTTTGAATGAGTTTTTAGATTTTGCAATTTCTAATCGATCCGTTGAAGGGAGAATAAAATGTCCATGTCCTAAATGTAAATTTAGAACATGGTTGAAGAGAGATGAGGTTTATGAACATTTAATACTGAAGCAATTCCCTACTCAATATTTGTGTAGGATTTGGCGTGGAGAATCGAATGTTACAGAAAGATTGAGCACTGATGTTAATCCGCAGAATGAGGTCCCAAGTTCGTCAACAATGGAAAATGAAATGAAAAACCTAATAAATGATGCATTTGGCAATGCAAGACACCACTATCAACATCAAAACATATCAGAACAACCAGCAGAGGGTGTTACAAATTTCAACGTGACAAATGATGTTTTTGAGACTGTAACACAGGCAGATCAAGATTGTCACACATCATTGGATCCTCCTCTTGATTTTGTGGATCCAAATGTAAAAGAAAACTTCACTGAGGAAAATGCATTTCTTGATTTAGTTGATGATGAAAATCAAGAGTTGTATAGTGGGTGTTTGGAATATTCAATGCTTTCATTTCTGTTGAAGTTGTACCATATCAAATGTCTATGTGGAATTATAAATAAGGCAATGTCCATGATATTGGAATTGATTCGTGATGCATTTCCTGAAGCAAAAATCTCATAATATTTTTATGATATGAAAAAAGTTGTTAACAAGATTGGTCTGAATTATACAAAAATACATGTGTGTCCCAATGATTGTATGCTTTATTGGGGAGAGGATTCAAGTAGGCAGAATTGTAAGAAATGTTCTTCTTCTATATGGCAGGCAAAGGGTGATGTTGGAAGTCTGAATGAACATAATTTCATGGAGAGGAAGAAAATGAGCACACCTACAAAGGTTTTGCGTTACTTTCCTTTGAAGCCTTGATTGCAAAGATTATTCATGTCATCAAAAACCGTCGAACACATAAAGTGTCATTCTGTAGATAATAACAATGATGGGTTAATGAGAAATCCACGAGATTCCCAATCATGGAAGACATTTTATTCATTACATCTCGATTTCTCAGCCGATCCTAGGAATTTTCAATTGGGATTGGCTGCCGATGGATTCAACCCATTTGGGACTTTGAGTACCAATTATAGCATTTGGCCAGTTGTTTTGATCCCTTATAATCTGCCTCTGTGGATGTGTATGCAACAAACATCTTTTATTATTTCGATGATTATTCCTGGAAAACAAATGCCTGGAAATGATATTGATGTATATTTGTAGCCTTTGATTGATGAATTGCAGGAGTTATGGAGCAACGGTGTTGAGACATTTGATGCTTCTTCTAAAACAATGTTCAAAATGCATGCTGCTTTAATGTGGACCATTAGTGACTTCCCTGGGCTTGGGAATTTATCTGGTTGGAACACATACACAGGTTTGGCTTGTCCTGTTTGTAACTTTGATTTTGAACCCAAACAGCTACCTCACAGTAGAAAATGGTGCTTCTTGTGTCATTGAAGATTTCTCGATGCATCTCATAGATTTATGCTGAATAGATCAAACATTAATGGTTCCATTGATCGTAGACCACCTCCAAAGTTATTAAATGGTTTTGAAATATTGACACAGCTTGAAAATATTGAAACAGAATTTGGTAAGGTTCATCATTTGAATGATAGTGGAAAACGGTTCTGAAGTGCATCGTCAAGAAACACCGGAACGCAACAATGGAAGAAAAAAAGTATATTGTTCAAACTTCCGTATTGGGAATTTAATTTGTTGCAGCATAATCTTTATGTGATGCATATTGAGAAGAATGTCTGTGAAAATTTTATTTTCACATTGCTTAATGAGCATGGAAAGTCGAAGGATCATCTCAATGCTCGCAAAGACTTACAAGAAATGAACATAAAATGCAATCTCTGGCCAGATGAGAATGAAAAGTATCCTCCGACAATTTTTTCAATGAAAAATAGGGATAAAGATACATTCCTTAGAATGTTAAATAATGTTATGGTATCTGATGGGTATTCAAGTAACATCTCGAGGTGTGTTGACTTGAAGAATCGTAAGTTACATGGATTGAAAATCCACAATTCACATATTTTGTTAAAATAGTTACTACCATTGGCAATGCATACATTATTACCTGAAAAAATTACTGCTGTTGTACTCCAGTTCTACACATTTTTCAGAAAACTATGTGAGAAATCTCTACATCCATTTCAGCTTGACAACCTCCAGGAGAGGTTTGTATTGACCCTTTGCGCAATGGAGATGATCTTTCCTCCGTCCTTTTTTACTGTAATGATGCATTTAACTGTGCATTTGGTTGAGGAAGCTAAATTAGGAGGCCCCGTTCATTATCGATGGACGTATCCAATTGATAGGTACTTTATTTATATGTTTTCCAGTTAAGTAAACAATTTTTGGTACTTAATTAAATGCATAATTATGTTTATTTTATTTCACAGATATCTTGGGCATTTGAAATCATACGTGAGAAATAAAGCTAAAACATAAGCCTCAATTGCTGAAGGCTATGTGGCTGAGGAGTGTCTTACATTTTTTTCTCGATACTTGGATGATATTGAGACAAGATTTAATCGAGTTGGACATGTTGATGACACATCGAATCAATCTCAAATACATTAGAAATCCAAAATATTTCCTGTTATTGGCCGATCAGTTGGGAGGACCTCAAATGTGACACTGACTGAATTGGAATTATTACATGCACATAGATATGTACTGCTGAATAGTGAAATTGAAGATCCATTTATTGAAGAGTTGAGGATACAAACAAAGAGACGAATGAGAGGCTGAACACGAAATGAGAAAGATATAACGAAAGCTATTAATAAAGAGCCTGTATAGTGGTTTGCACGACGTGTAAATTCATAAATATTGCAATAAATACATATATTAGTTTGACACATATATTTTGTAAATCTAATAAAGTATATTTCCTTTTTCAGATCATGAATACTAATACTCGAGTAGAGGTGTCAGAAGATTTGAAGTTTCTTGCTAGATGTCCTCTAAAAGAAGTTAGAAAATTTGATGCTTATAATGTGAATGGCTTTAGATTTCGTACAGTCGATTGAGAAGTGGGTTTTAGAACACAGAATAGTGGTATATTTACATTTACTGAAGTGGAATACTATGGAAAGTTGTATGATATTATTGAATTAAACTACCAAATACATTTTTAGGTTGTTTTATTCAAATGCAAATGGGTAGATATTATCAGAGGTGTTAAAAGAGATTCCTTGCAATTTACTTCTGTGAACTTCTCTCGCTTGATGGATGTTGGTGATCGTGAACTGCATGATCCATATATCTTAGTATCACAAGAAAAAATGGTATATTATGTGAATGATGTTGCCGATGAATGGTGGAGTGTAGTTGATCACGTAATACAAAGATTTTTGTATGATATGGGTGATGAAGTGGAAAATTTGACCTCTGAAATTGAATTTAATCAACAATAGGAAGAAGAATTATTTGTCCATCATGATATTGAAAATATTAGTCTAGAAAGGATGAATGAAGTGGATGAAGAAATGGAGCAGAAAACCGACATGATTTAAGGGGAAAATGATTGTATGTACAATTATTTATTTATTCAGCAACCACTTGTTTCATTTCTGCAGTCATTCATTATCATTATTATATATATTTTGTCTGTTAGTACTCCATATATTATCATTTTTACTTTTTTTTCTGCATAATTTTTTTGAAATATATATTCTGAACTTAATTTTATTTGATTAAATGATAGTAATGCCAAGGAAGAAGTGGTACATTATTTCATCTAGTTCTGGAACAGATGACGCTCCATCTGGCTCCCTCCCCATGACATCTGAGGCACCAGCTGCCGATACCCCTGCACCATCTCCCCCTACACCATCTCTCACACCATCTGTGGATGTCCTAGTAGAGGCTGAGTTGTCGAATCCCCCTTCAGGAGCCTCAGCAGTGGGGAAGCGACGCGCCCCTTCCAGTTCATCCCGGATATACTGGAGTGTCACTGTCATAGGTTCAAATTTTAATTAACTAAATTTATTTCATTTTAATTATACTAATTTTTTGCTCATTGAAGAAGACAAAATTTCAACCGTGGAGAAAAACATAAAAAGTTCAGATGTTTGGAATCTGAATGGCAAGAAGATTGTTGTGCCATTTTATTCTTACGGGGTCCCTATGGATGATGCTGCATGGTTACTTGGCCAGATTCTAGGCCAGCTAGCATCAGAGCCCATTTCCCTTCCCATTTCATATGATGATTGGAGTCATATGCCTCCAAGATGTAAAAATGAAGTTTTTGATTCTCAAATCAAGGTAAATTTATTACATTATGGTTTAATTTAATGTCATGTTACTAATATGTTCAAAATGAATTTCTGTATACAGATGTTCTTCCACTTTACTGTTGCTGATGTGATAGCACGGAATTGGACGTTGAAAAATCTAGGTAAGAAGTGGAAAGATTTTAAATGGAGATTGTGGTGTGATGTCAACAATGCTTCGTTGGCCGCACTGCAAATGTATGAGAAGGTACCCAGTGGGGTACCGATAGAGCAGTGGAAAGTGTTTGTTGACAGGCATCGGGATCAGAAGCGGATGGTATTGGAATATATATATTATTATATTATCCTCATTTTACATTTATACATGTATATGAAAAGTACATGACATTCAATACATTAGTATTAAATTGCATTTTATTTATTTCAGGATCTCTCAAGACAGAATGCGTTAAAACGAGCAAAGTAAGTCATCCTGCACACTACAGGCTCAAAAAGTTTTTCTAGAAGTCAAATGACATTGGTAATCTTTTAATTAGTTTAAATATTTATAAGACAATATTACCTATTTAATATATTGAATTTTTGATTTATCATTGTTTAATACAGTCACAGAGTTTAAGCCATGAAGCATCCAGAACTGAACTGTGGTTGGATGTTCACAAGAAATCAGATGGATGTTTTGTTAATGAGCCTGCTAAAGAAGTTGGGGTATGATGTCAATTTTTTATCATAATAACTTATTATCAGTTTTTACTATGTTAATATATATTTATATTTGATTTATAAGTCAAAATTAAAGAACTATGAGATGCCAGTCCTGTGCATTCCTACTATGTCTCCCAGGATGACCCGGTTGCTAAAGTCCTTGGGAAGGAGTATGCTGGGAGAGTGCGCGAGATGGGTTTGGGACCCGTGCCATCTGAGGTTTTTAGCAGGCCACCGGGGATAGATGCTGCATCTACTCCTGACTTTAGTCAGCCCATACCTTGAGATGCTAAGAAAGAGATTGTTTCTTTACGAAACACAGTTCACCAGCATGGGGATCAGATATTTTCATTGCAGAAAGAGTTGACTGAAATACGTCATCAGATGAGCAGATATGCCCCCCGTGGGAGTGCATCGAGTGGTGGTATACAGGTGAATCACAGAAAATAAAAATCATTTAGTTTTCTAACATTCATTGGTTTTATGTTTTAATATAAATATGCAACTATATTTAATTTTCAATATAATGTTCTTACAGGTGACAGCAAAAAGTGGAAATGAAGGTGGAGAGGGTGACGATGCATCATCGGACCCTAAGTAGTTGTATTGTTGATGTGTTGAAAAAAATGGAAACAATTGATTTGTATATGTAACATTTGTGGCACATAGTTTCCACCACACATTTTCATGTCCTAAAATTTCCTTGATTTCTCATGTTTCTTTTTATGCATTTTATTGATTTTTGATGTTTCTTTTTATGTCTTCATTTCTCGAGTGTGGTATACATCATTCCATTTAGGTCTGTGTTTTAATTGGTAGTCACGATTTTGGATGACTAGGAGTTAAACCCATTGTTGATGTGTTGAACAAATTGGGTCATTTCATAGTGATCAATGGGATAGTGTTGTGGACACTTTGGTGAGACCCATTGTTGATGTGTTGAACAAATTGGGTCATTTCTTGTAAAATATGAAATTATAAATAGTAATGAAAGAGGTGATGTGGTATAGAGTTAGATTTGAAATTCAAGTGGTGTAAAATCCTTATATAAAGTATTCAATGCTATCAATAAAAATATAGTGATAAAAAGGGACATTAGAACATATAAAGTGGTATCCAATTGAGGATATGGAAGAAGATAGCTTGATGGATACCACTGGAGTTATTAACTTAAGTTCTTGTTTCTTATATTAAGTTCTAGATCATTAGGTTTAAAGGATTTATTTATAATTAATTTACAAGTTGTAAATTCACTCACTAAAAATATATAATAAAATGAAGCTATATGTGAAAGAGGTTTTGAGATTAAAAGAAAATTTAGATTTTTTAAGACAAGTGATATCAATCATGGAGATATAACGAGGAGTAAAGGATGTGGTAAACTAATGTTAAACAAAGATAAAAGTTTAGTGATAAAATGAAAACTTAGTAGCTGAATACAACCCTTAAGTGGTGAATAGAGTCGAGAGGTTTGGAGGATAATTTACATGCAGTTGTAAGAGATAAAAGGTTCTAAAATAAAATCAACAAGAGGATGAAGTTTTATGTAGAGTTCCTTCATAGAGTGGTACTTTCTTGATATGACATGGTGTTCAAAGGATGAATTTAGAGTTCTTCTAGTTGGTTATTTATGGTGTGTCTGACTCTATCATGACACAAGGACCTAGAGGTCAATTTATAATGGTTCTTACTTAAGTGACATTATGCTGTAGTTTTTTTTTCATATTGCGACCTTCCTCAATGATATTGATTTAAAGATTTTTAACCATGTATCAGAGGGGTTGTACAGTGGATTGGATTTGGTTTTTATGGGAAATAAAGAGGACTCTCATGGATCGTATTTGGCATGTAGGATTCACATCATATATATTTTCTAGTGTGTGATTTTACTAACAAAGGATTCCGTTGAGCCTTCATAAATAGATAATTAACTTTCATGGAAGGTTATGTGGGTCTATGTTGAAACATTGTTTTTGTGAGGCTGATGACTTTATCCTCCTACACAAGAGGTGTAGTGACCTGGTTGGTCTATATGATATGTGATTCCTTCTTATTGATCCCCATGTTGGGTGTTGTTTCTCAGGTTGTTCTCAGTTGGTTTATATTTCTGGTTTTATTTGTTTTTCAGGGAAGTGGTGCAGTAGAAGGAAAGAATTATTATTTTTATTCTGGCAGCTTTTCGCGGCGGTTTTAACCTCCGCGAAATGTATATTGGTGGTAGTTTAAACCACCACTAAATGGTGAAAACCACCGATAAATGTAAACTAAAAATTACGTTTAGCGGCGGTTATAACCGCCGCTAAATAGAAGCATCGTGGATGCCTCATTCTGCGGCGGTTCCCGTGGCTTTAGCGGTGGTTTTACGGTCGCTGGAATTTGAGTTTATGCACGACAATTATAACTGTCGCAAATAATGTGATATATAGGGCCCATAAAACCACTGCTAAATTCAGGAAAACCGCCGCGAAATGAGGCAGCTACGATGCTTTCCTGAAACCTCCGCTAAACGCAAATGACCGCCGATAATAGATTGGAGATGCCCTATTAGGTGGTGGTTTCTGTAAACCGCCGCCAAACAATGTAGCGGCAGTTTAAATCGCTACTAAATGCAAAAAAAACCACCGCTAAACCGCGATTCTATTGTAGTGATTAATGGATTTTTATGTTAAAAATTTTGTAATGAAATATGTATAAGGAATGGGTTGCTATAGTTGGTATCAGATATAATTGTTATTTAATCTTTGGAAACATGGATGAGAAAAATTAACTAAGAACCATAAGGATAATTATTAAGACATGAATAAGTATAAAATAATATCCTAAAATCATGTTAAAGTATAAAGAGAGTGGTTTCCAAGAAATTACATCCCTATTTGATTAATAAAAGTATTTGTGGTTATGGAATAAATTTACCTTGGGTGAGTAAATCTAAAAAAGGCATGGCAGTTTGACTAGAAAGTTACCCAGTACATGAAAATGGGTCTTACTGCACACCTGGTTTGACACTCCTAGGGGATATGTGTGGTAAATTCACAAAATCTTTACAAATAATTATGAAGGACTTGAGAAAATGTTTATTTCAGAAAACCTAATAGTAATCAATACCATGGATAATGCATATTGAAACATAAAGTCCCATCTTGTTAATGAATTTTAATCACATAAATTCACATAGTTTCCCTCTACAATGTTAATGTATTATCATCTTGTTTCTTTTAATATTTTTAATCAATGGTAGTAAATATAAGAATGAATGATGATAACCAATGTGATGGGAAATGTAATTATTTCATTAATTAGATTCCAAATATAGGGAATAATAGTTAGTTATCTTTTGTTCATTCCAAATGATCTATCTCAAATTATGATCAACAACTGGAACATAGTTGAATTTCCAAATACATAAAATAAGAGAAGGATGTCATACCATGGATGTTCAAGTGTTAAATATTATAATGTAAAGAAGATTCGACATCCTATATGTCAAGAATTTGGGAATAATATCCTAGAAGAATACATCAAATTGAGGGGAATATATTTTTTCTATGTAAATAAAGGTCATAAAGTAATAATTTTCTAAGTAATTCAATTTTTTATTTGTGGGTCACTTGAGAATTATCTGATCTAATGACCTAAATGAAGGGTTAGCCCCCCAAAAACAAGGAACTATGTTATACCAATCAATGAGGTGAAGTATTTACATATGGTTATCCTTGAAATGTTATATAAAAGTATTTTTATCAGTGATATTATGGATATAAGAATCCTGAAACTTATAAGTTTAATTATTAGTAGTTTTTATTTATGGATTTACTTGAATATATTAAATGATAATAGTGACCTAGAAAGGTGATATTTTGTGGAAAAGAATAAATAATATATAAAAACTTAGTGTCTAAAAATTTATTTGATGATTAATTTTATTTTTAGGGTATTCATCATATCTTTGGGAATGTTATAGGAATTATATTAATTTATTCTTTGAAAAACGATAACATGCATGTTAGGACACAATTTATCACATCTAGAAAGGCCATAGGTCTTTAACCCATAACTAATGATATATAAGGGTGTAACACCTACCATTGGCCTATGTGATGTACTAGTTAGTATAACATTGTTTTTACTTAAATTATTTAGTAGATAAATATTATGTTTATTTTGGTAATCATATTATAATATCAAATCATTTTTATTTATTAATATTTTGAGGTGATTAATGGTATTTTTTTGGAAATGTTTTATTAGGTTTATATATATATCCTCTATATTTAATGTAAAGTATTATTTTAGAATAATTATTTTATGTTTTTGGATATGTAAGTTGAAGGGTTTAAGGATAGACACCTATAGAATTGATTAAGTTTAACTTTGGGAGTAAATATTGTGGTATTAGATATTACTGTTTTATATGGGAAAAATTCTGCTAAGAATTTTGATTTTAGTAATGAAAATATGAATATATTTATATTCTTTTGGGGATAATGGGATCTATTAGATGTTTATTTTAGCAATCCATCCATAAAAAACCACCTTGAATTATCACCATTTAGAAAAAAGATGAGATTATGGTGGAATTGATTAAACGGATGAAATTGTACTTGTGAAGTAAGTATAATTTCATATTTTAATATTTTAGATGATAAAGGGATCCCTTAAATATTGGGAAAGGATCTTTAAATAAAAAAAATATATCTTATTACCTTTATATCAGATGAATCAATGACCTTTAAATCCATCACATATTTATGGTTTTGTGGTTTCTGATATTCCCATGACCATTCAATTTCTTATGATCAATGATCTCCATCACTCTTGGTAATTATTCAATATTTTATTTTATTTAAATATATTCAATATTCAATAATTTTATCCTATGTGGAAACCTGGTTATGTGATGACCTTTATGTTCCCTTTTCCTCTTTTTAAGAGTAAGTTTTATTAACCCTTTTTACGATGTGGGTTTTCCAAAAAGGAATTTTTATATTTCAAAACCTTAATTATGGAAAATAATATTAAATTTTGTTTATTAAATTTATTTAAGGGGATAATAATGCAATTCCTTATGATTTTAAAAAAATAACATTACATTCGATAGCATATACACATGAAATAGGGAGCCTAAACAAACCCTAAAATATTATTATTTAAATAAAACCATTAAAACCTAGAAATTAAATTGGTGGGTATAAATTGGATTTAATAATTTATAAAATGAATATAAAGGTCTTACCCAATATAAATTTATTTATAAATTACTATTTTCTAATCACTCAATTTTAAGCAAAGTCATTTTATTTATCAAAAATGCATTTTCTTTAAAAAATGATTAATATTGCTTTCTATGGGAAAATGATATAATTATTTTTTAAAAAAATTTATAAAATATATTTGAGAAAACTAATATACTTTTATATATCAGTATATCAATATTAATTAGGGTGAAATTTTGGGATTTTTCATAAAATATTAATTTTTCAGTGAAGAGTAAAAAATATACATTTTTATAAAATTATCATTTATTTTCTATAAATTAAGTCCCAATATTATTTAAATTTTATTTAAAATTTTAAAAAAAGTATTATTATTTTTTATATTAAATCCAATTAATTAAATTTAAATTATATTTATATTTTATTTTAGTATAAGTTTTTTCTTATACTTAAAAATGTATTTTTTTTGAAAACTCTTTTTAAAGTGCCTATTTTTCGCCATTTTAACAAATTAGAATAACCCCAAATAGTGATTTAAATGAAATATATAGATTATATATATAAATATTAATATAAATTAATTTAATTATTATTAATTTTGATATATTTATTATAATATCATCTTATGATTGATAAATGCATTTCTTGAAAAATCATTTTTTCGACACATCTCCGTATTTGATTTTAAATAGAATTATTCCACTTATTAGAGAATAATTTAGAAAAATGGATTCCATATTTATAATAATAATATTGTATATTATCTAATATTGTTAAATTGATTTTTTAACATAATTAATAGTGAACATAGTAAAAATTAATTATCATGGTTAAGGTTAAAATGGGTTTACTAGTGGTAAACTAAAATGATAAGGGTTAAAAATGGCCCAATACTTGTCTAATTACACTTTTATGGTCCTATTGTGACATTATATATTCTAAGGTTCTAAAATTATCCATTTTGGAGTCTTTTTTAATTTGAAAAACAAGGTTTTAATTCTTTTTTTTCAAAAATTCCAAATGTATCCTCTCCACCGCTTATAAAAGGTCAACCACTATAATCTTATTTTAAAACTTATAAAAACCATTGTTTTAGAAAATTACTAACAAAATAATTTTATTAATTTAATCCCCTCATCGTAGAGTTATTGGTTTGATCAGAAATACAAATTAGGAAGACTTTTGGTTCAAACCTAAAAAAGATGTCCCAAGATGAGATAACGTTCTTAACCGAACATTTTGTTTTATTTCTTCTTCAAAATTTGTAAAATATTATTAAACTATGATTATTTCATAACCTCATTATATTACATATAATGATACTGTTTTATATTAAGTTGATTAACTACATCCATATCCTCCTCCCTCAAATGGGAAATGAAACCATTGATCGTGTGTACGATGGACTCCCGCCTTGCAAACCAATGTAAACCGTTTTCCATACCTTCTTCTTAAATATATATTTAATGATGTATATAATAATTAAAGAAAATATTTATGATATAATTATAATTATATAATTATAATATCACATATACATTCTTACTCCTTATTCCATATAGAATACGATAATGTCACTCGTGTGTATAGAGGACTACCACCACGCTTTGTGATGTGATTCATTTTCACTTATTCATTAAATGGAAAGTAATAAGGATTAATTTGATGTTAATATATTATATTTATTAAATATTAATAATTCTGAAAAATAAATATTTCATATAATTTATTACCATACCATCCATTTAATAATTGATATATTCATTCATGTGTATGGAGGACTACCACGTTGTTAAGTGATGTGATTCATTTTTATGACCACATAAAATAGATGGTATATTTAAGGGTATTTTAATAAATAATATTATATTCATGATAAAATTATAATCCTATAATGGTAAAATAATTATCAAATTATTTCTTGCACGATCACTAAAAAATATAATTGTTACTCGTGCATATGTATGGCGTACCGTCTCTATGGTTGTAACATAGTTTATTTTTCATAACTGTTCTTCATAATTGGTTTAAAAAGTATAATTAATGTATAAAAATTACAATTATTTAATTATTATTATTCTATAAATAATTAATTTATATCAATTTTCACTTTATTTAACTTACCAAAGTGATTTTGGACATATCAGCCAAACATCATCAAAACATCTGAATTGAACTTAAATGATTAAGTAATTGAACATAGAATAATAATAAATAAAATAAAATCAATAATAGACTTTAAAAAGTTTATTAATCAAGAAAATATTTAACATAAGTTTATTATTCCTGAATATAAGGAACACATGTGAGGATTCAGGCTCAAGGTAAGTGTTTCATCTCAAAACTTCCTTCTTCAACACACATGTTCTTTTGTGCATCTAGTTTTTTTTATATTGTGTATATAATACCCCTTTTAAATAATCTATAATTAATCTTTAATGGTTCATGATATTTTAATTTATAATTTATTCCCTTCATTCATGGGGGTTATGATTCAAAAATTACAAATGTGGTAATGGTTTATTTCACAATATCATTTTAATCAGGACTATTTTTTCTGAATTTCCATTGAAGGAAATTATTTGATCATTTTCTAATAAACCATTTTAATTTTATTCTCCTATGGTTAGTAATGAAATTTTTAAGTAATAATACCATTTTAATAACTTTTTTACATAAAACTATTGAGGAAATGTTTTTAAAAAGATCAAATTTATATCTATATTTGATCAAAAACCCTTTCTCTTCCATGTACATGTTTTCTTTAAAATGTTTTAATATTATTAAATTATTTTTTAAATTCAATTTTACATTTTTTAACTTTTTAAAAAAAAATTAAAATTAATCTTTTTTTATTTTCTAAATAAGGCACTGTTTGACTTTTAACCCAAGTGTGAAAGGATTTTTTTAATTTATACTACATGTATGCAATTACCCAACGCCATGGCCATTATTTTCATTGAAGTTTTATTTATAAGTTTCTTGGGTTATTTTGAAAGAAAATCATTTCCACAATAATTTTTGATTTTTTAGTTTTTCAAAATAATATTTTCAAAGAGGAAAGGTATTTTTTCCTCAAGAATGTTTTTAATATTTTTATAGTATTTATATTCATTAATTCAACTAACCTTTAATTTTATAGATTTATTATAAATTATGTATATATGTATTTCACATATATACCAAGAATCTTATATCTTTCTTTTTTGGGGTAATACATACCTTAATTTGATCTCTAAAATTCCTTCACTATGAAATTATTTTGATTATGATATGTGATATGATTATGTATCCCATTTTATTTTCTATGGGTAATTATGATGTTATTTTTATGGATAATTTCCTTCTTTTGGAACACATAAAATATGAACATGTTAAGATGGGTGTGCCCGGATACCAATCCAATACATTGGGAAATGTTATAGTCTTAGGAGATATCATGTCTGGGATTAGGGATTAAACATAATACATTATTGAACTTTGTTCACCATGTGGTATTTTCTAAGAAGTTATACTTGACTCATTTTTATGTCATGTTATATATTAATTCCACATTTCTTATGTTACTATTATATTATGATACCATGTTCTTTGTGATATGCTTCCATATGATTACTCATGTGCCTTATC
Organism: Viscum album; assembly: GCA_963277665.1. Lineage (NCBI taxonomy): Eukaryota > Viridiplantae > Streptophyta > Magnoliopsida > Santalales > Viscaceae > Viscum > Viscum album. The sequence continues at coordinate 47,072,502 of OY728138.1, read as the reverse complement.
TTTTATGATATCATGATATATCTATGACTCACACATTATGTTTACTTTTCATGTTTATTCCTTACTAGTATATCTATCTCACCTCTTTCTTTTATGTATTCCACAGGTTATTCTATGTAGTTTTAGGAGTTCAAATATATTTAGAAGATCACTATAGAAAAGAAAAAAATAAGGATGAAATGTTTTAGTTTACTTTGAGGTATTATGATCCTAGTCTTCTAAAGACACTAGTCCTCGTGATCTTTAAGATGTAATTAATGGATATTTATGTTAAAAATCTCAAAATAATATGGTTAAAAGGAATGTGCCACTATAAATTCTATGAAATAAATTTTCCTAATTCATTTCATTTTTAGGGCCCATTATCAAACTAATCGAGAGTTTTGGATGCATTTTATTATTTAGAATCCATCATTGGGATCTAAGAGAGTACAAAATACCATCTAACATTTAGTTCCCATGGTCATAATGATAAAGAGTCCATGATTCTATATGGTATTTAGAATGATTGATTATATTGAAGGACAGATTGGGATTCCTTCCAAAATTTACCACCCATGCTCAGAATAGTTGATATATCATGATTTCATCTAGAATTTAGTACCCATGATCAAATAGCTAGTGTCCGGGATGCCTTTTGTAATCTATTATCCATGGTCAAACAGATAAAAATATTGGGATTCCGTCTAAAATTTATCACCCATTATTAGACTATCATTGAGTCTAGGATACCATCTAGTATTTCATTAGCATAGATAGTCAGACCAACCATGTTATTTGAATGTCATGTGGTTTAAACTATCCCATCAAAGAATGACAAAGTTGATTTTCTATTCTACATTTTTTTCTTGTTATTTTATATCACTTGACATGTATAACTACATGAAGGTAGTGGGTCATTCTTGTGTTGTCTTTGATTGAGAGACAATATATTAAAAAAAATTCACTTATAATATTTTAATTATAATATTTATTTTTATATTCAATAATGAGTTAAATATAACTTGGACATAGCCTACATTGGATGAGTAAAGTAAAAAATGTCATCTTATGTTTATTTGTTTTCATTCACCAAAATCATTTCCTTAAGTGAAGTTCAATATTTCTTAGCAGATAGAAAAGATCCATCATTTAAATTTAGTGTTACTAGAAAAGGGTGATTAAAATTTTGAAAACCAAATTCACCCCTTTGTACCACTATCATGGTTATTGTAAAACAAACATTTTAATGTATTGTTTTTTAAACCATAATACATATTCAATGTTTTCAATATTTCTTATAAAGTTTTGATTATTTTAAAATGAAACATCCTAAACCTATATGAACACTAAACCTAACCCTGAGTTGAATCAAAATGTTACTCAGCCCATGTTTCCATCCTTTAACTACCAAATACTTAATAATAAAATAAAACTTCCACCACATATTTCATGATGATTGACATACTAAACCAAAAAACCACCATCCTCATAGATATACATATGATATGTGATAAAACTAAAAGATTCACATGTATATGAATTTTTTAAAGAAAAATACAAATAAACTTCTTGATATAGATACACCCATCATTTAAATAATCCAATATACAACTTAAGAAAAAACCTCCACAGGTCACTATTTTCTGACATCCATCACTCTATCTAATATAATGATGTGATTCCCTTATAAACCAACAACTCTATCGAAAAATCATCTTTATGTTCTCTAAAATATACATATAAGGGGTAAGTATAAAAACTCAAAAATATTTTATTTAGTTACTTTACATGCACCCAAATAATTTGAAAACCAAGTACCTTATATGTATTTTATGAAAACATGCACATTCCATGATAATTAATAAAATCACATCAATATTTTTCCCATGAAAAATGACTATGTTGTTATAAGAGAACATTCTTCAATATTCATCATTCCTTTCCATTCCCATCAAAATTATCCCACACCATTTTTAACGTATTAAATAGATTTATAATAATATAAAATTATTAACTTATAACACGTTTAGTGGATCCTTCTTTCTTTGATGATATGTTTTAAATTTTTTAAAAAATAACATTTCTTTATTTATGAATGGTTTTCTACATTATTCATTATTTTAAGTATGATTCATGTTGATTATATCATATGTTTATTTTCTTTGCTTAACTTTATAATTCATGCTTAGATTGATGATAACATGTTCAACATGTCCCATGAAGATTTACTAAAGTTATACTGTCATTTTGTGACCAAAAACAACTTTTTAGTGATTTAGGAATGCTCTCAATATATCTAGTGTCCACCCTGAAGTTGTTTTAGGATGTACCATGTGATGGTTCAAACTTCAGTTCATTGGATTAGGTTATATATTTTTAGATTTCATTTTCCACTAAATTATACCCATATCAATAGCTACATGACTCAAAATTGTGTGATTTCTGTTGTATTAGAAAACTGAGTTTATCAATATTTTCTTCAAGTAAGAGAAAACCTGACTGAATATATCATTTATATGTTCAAAAATCATCATGAAATAACTTCTATATTTCTATATTATTTTTTTATATTTAGGTTTATAATGTGTTATAATGATAACATGATCTAAAAATTTCATATTTAGGTGATATTTGTGGAGTCAAAATGATTAAGAAATCATATACACATTATTCAACTAAACTGAAAGTTGATTATATTTTTTAAATTCTAAGACAGCTACAAAAATCTTCTATTGCCTTGATGCAATATAACATTAACATTTTTTATAAGACAATGTTAGAAGTGATGTAAGCTCAGTGTATTAATTATCTCGATGCCCCAATTTTTTATCCATTTACATTCAAAATCATTTAATGATCAGTTATTATGATATCATTGACTTGAATGGTCCTAAGGACGTATTTTTATCTATTTTTGGATAATCCCCTTTTAAGGGTTGAAGGGTACCGCTTATATGACCCGTAGGCCCAAGGAATGAGGCCCATACACAACCCAATACATGACCTTAAAGGCTTAAGAACTGACACACATAAAACAAACCCTCCCCAGCTTCTGCATCTTGAATGTACCTAACTCCCCACCTCACATGGCTGATTGGATATCATTTCCCAAGACCCGACATCTTAATTTTCTTACAAAATTGATTAACCCTCTTGTAATGTTCAGGTGAAATAATTTTAGTTTTTAAGTTTTTTATGATTAAATTGAATAAAAAATTGAATAAGAATAATTTTATTGTAGAACATAAATGAGAACACTACATTCATGGGAAGTTAGGAAATTTTCATTGATTTGAAATTTTATAAAGTATGTGAGCTGATTCCATAATAAATTATCCATATAAGGATACAAGAAAAATAACAGGAAAACCCATATTATATAAATAGTTCATTTCACAAGGCATTAAGATGAATTCATTGTATGAGAAGTGGATGCAGGTAGTGATCTATATCTAATGAAATATTGTTTTCCTAATGTGCACAACATTGGTAAGCTAACTCACTACTACAAAGAAACATAAACTATGTTGGAGGTTTACTTGTATAAAGTGATATCGTTCACTATGATCAAGTGAAGTCTCCACATACATTCATAATGAAAACTGTGATCATATGAGTTCACTATTCCAAGAAAAAATATTATGGTAACATTGATTAAACAAATTATATTAAAATATGTTAAAAATAATTTCCATATTTATATTATTTATAATTATTATGTAATAGGCTCTTTATTTCAAAGGAAATCACAATCAGCATTCAAACCATGTGAAGTGATAATAATAATAATAATAATAACGATAATAAGAATAATAATAATAAATAAAGGTAGTTAGGGATGAAATATTTATGAATAAATAAAATAGAAAAGTCAAAATTACAAAAATTATAGTGGTTGGATTCTAATATTTATTACGGTTTAATGGATTAAAAACTATAAGAACACACACACCCTTGCTACATAAGTGAATCATGGCTCATCTTTCCTCACTAGTATTGAAATGAACCCAAGATGAACATACATATTAATGACCTATAGTCTTAGTATCTTATAAGAGAAATATTTATGTGGTCCAAGGGATCCACAAGAGATGGACCAAAGGCCCTAATTCACCTAAGGCCTTGAAATGTTGAAAGAAAAGTAGTTCAGTTGTATTTAATGAATAATACTCCCTATACTCCAGTGACCCCGTGATAGGAAAATCCTATTTTACAAGTATCCTATCCCTTGCTCCCAAATCATGCACTCCCTTTCTTGACATCCTATACCCCTTGTTTCCATGAGATCCTTTATCCCATACTGCCCTCATGCCACCTACATCATCACCACCTACATGATTTGTGTGTGGGAAATAAACACTACCCCCATAAAATAGTGGTCAAAATAGTGTGTATTCTAGGATTTGAATCCCTATCACAAGGATTCCAAAGGCATTCACTGAACCTCTCAAATGAAATAATAATGATAATGATAATTAAAATCATAATAATGATTGTGATGATATCATTTCTACAACTAATGATGGTGATAATGATAAAAATAATGATAATTATGATATTGATGATGATTATGATTTATTATATGGTTTGAGGGATTAAAAATAATATTAAAAACACATATGCACCCAAGAGATAGCTAATCTAGACCATGAACCTCCCCTAAAGTACTATTAAACCACCATGTTATCCCATTATTTTAGTTTGGAAAGGATTATATGCCCATTTGTGATGTATTAGCCCAATGGACTAATTTTCAATGAGACTAAAACATCATGTGTCCCATAGGCCCTTGAATAACAAAAATTAAAACACAAATTACAATGACAATGACAATGATAATGATACATTTAATGATTTTGGTGATTTTGGAACCAACAATGATGAAAATGATACTTTTTATAGAATAATCCCCTTCACTAAACCTATATCTCTTCCATTATTTCAAGATATTTAATTATGCCGTAAATTCCACAATTTATTCAATGGTGATTCTTTTCTACTAGTATCTCCATCAGAGTTATTATAAGAATTTTACTTTATAGAATACTCACTGACATAAAGATTCATACACCAACCACATTTTGAATCTTTTTGATAGGGATTTCAATAAAACTTGTGGTTCATAAAAGCATGCAGTGGTAGGACTACTTGATTGTTAGATTTTTTTAATTCATTTATCTAATGAGGATGAAATGATTTATATGTGGTTTGGAGATCCTAATTTCTTCAAATAAGTTCACTTCTATATTCCTTGATGGAGATTCAAATTCCATATAAATCATGTTTCTACCTCCATGAAAATATGGGTAAGGCTTCATGATCCACAAATACCCTTATAAAACCCATCCATACTCAAAATGATCAAAAATATAGTTCTTCATTATCTTTTCTCATATCGAAGGAATCAATTAGTGGGTTATCCAGTCACCCCGCACATATGTATAGAGGTTGATGTTTTGAATCCCCCCATGAATTATTTTTGGACTGAAATATAATATTAGTATAGGTATAAATAAGAGGTATGATATGGATCTTGTTTTGGGTTCTATATAAATTATATGCAAACATATAGGTATCATCTAAGTGGGTGTGATATTCCTATATGAACCTCTTATACAATGGATTAATTGGACAAGAATAGTTCTTTTCAAGAAGGATATACTAATAGAAAAATTTCTATAATAAATTTTAGATTCTAGATCCTTCACAATGGGAGGTAGATACTCCAATGGCAAGGATTAAGGAAGGGGAATTTTCATAATAAGTGATTCTAATTTTTTGTCAACTGAGAATACTGAAGAATCCTTGGGGAAATCATGGGTTGCAATCTATATCCACTAGGATGTTGGATATTCTAAAAGTGGAATTTCTTATGGGGTTATTGATAAAGATACTACACTAAAATTAGAGTAGTAAAACTCATATGGTGATAAATTTAATAAAGAAACCCCTCTTATTGGTGTCAACGGGTTAAAAGAGAATCTACACACACCTCAAGAAGTCCCTATAAAGCCTGGTAATGGTGATGATAGCGCCTAAAAGTGTCTGGTCATTATATAGAATAATTTTTCTACTAAATTTTTGTAAAAATACCTTGAAAAGGACTATTATGGGTTCTCAATACCATTATTTGTTGATGAACAAGTGACTAGTATATAGGAAGAAAATTCAAAAGTCACCAATAAAATGGTCTACCATGTATCTGAGTCGGATACCTCATCTGGAGTTAAGATACAAAATCATTTTAATAATTTGACTGATGATGCTATGGTAAAAAATGAAAATGAGGGGTGAAAATTAGTAGTGATCAGGAGGAATAGAATAAAGTCTTGGTTATTACCTCAAAGGTTTGCCTTGTGGAGGGCTGGCAAAGTGTAACAGGACTCGATTTCTCAATTGATAAAGACAATTGAGCTGATAATCCATCTAAGGTTTCTTTAGATTACAATTTGGAAATATAGGATAAAGAATATTTCTATTTAGGAATGAAAAACGGGAAGAAATATGGATTTTATTAAGGGGAGTATTCAGTAAATAAAGGGAAGATAACTTGGAATTAAAATGACTATTCTAACTTAACTAAACCAATGATGAAAAGATAACAAGGAAAGGAATTTGATTCCCAGGAACATTATAATTCCTATATAAAGGGGTAATAAGAGACAAATTAGTCCAATCATGGTTTTAAGTTAGGTCAATAGAATCATTCAAAACAAGATGTTGATGACCCAAGCTCTATAGTGATGGGTGAGACCATGAAAGGATATGGAAATGAGTATTTATTACCGACATTAACCTATAAGATGATGTAAGAGAACTTTTACAGTTTTAGAAATGCATCAAACACAAGGCCTAAATGAAGACCTTATGGAATGATCAAAATCTCATTTGAATGTTATTATTTTGGATTTGGATTTTTAATTTTTTCTCAATTATAGATACGTTGTACTAAAAAAATTTATATCATACATTATCAAGGACCACCATCATCTTTAACATGACCTAAAAATCATATACATGACCTCAAAATACCGACATGACACTTCTGACTAAAAAATTAGTGAAAATGACTATACTTTAATGATTTCGGTTGTGTTATTTGGATTTATTGATGCATATTATTTGTGTTTCAAATATAGTTATTAGATATATTTGAGTTCTTTTAATCAAGGTGAATGATCTATTTGTAAGGGTTCTCTCTAAAACCAAAAAGTGACTTTTTCAATAATTAAAAAACTATTGATATAATCATGAAAATGATGACGATGACGATGACGATGATAATAATAATAATAATGAAAATGATGGTAATAAAGTATATTAATTGGGACTAAAAATCAAATATTAATGATAAGTATAATAATGATAATGATAATGATAATGATAACAATGATACTGATGCAGATGATAATAATAATAATTATTATAATGATAATAATGATATTGATAATGAAAATAATTATAACAAAATAATAAACTTTATCTTTATTGATAATGATAATTGTGAAAAATATAATAATAATGATAATGATATTGGTAATGGTAACTATAATGATAATGGTAACGATAATAATGAAAATTTTAATGATAATGATAATGATGATGATGATGATGATGATGATGATGATGATGATGATGATGATGATTCTTATGATGATGATGATAAAAATGATGATAATGATAATGATAACAAAAATGATGATTTTGACAAGGAAGATGATGATGATAATGCAAATTATAATGATAATAGTGATGACGGTTATAATGATGATAATGATAATAGTGATTATGATTGTGATAATAATGATAATGGTAATGGTAATAAAAATAATGATAATGGTAATGGTAATGATAATGATAATGGTCATGATGATGATGATAATGATAAAAATAATGATAATGATGAAGATGATGATGATAAAAACAAGAACAATAATAATAATGATGATGATGATGATGATGATTATGATGATGATGATGATGATATTGATTATTTGGTCTTGGAGGGTTATAATAAAGAATATACCACACACCCAAAGGCTCAACTAGGACAAGGCACTTCCTAAGTGGTTTAACCCACTTCTCAGTTGGCCAATTATATTTTTTTTGAATATCCTAAAGTCCCAATAATTTTATCCTAAAAGTCCCTTTATAGAATATTATTTCCATAGTACCCCTTCTTCTATAGTATATGTGCTACTATAGTCCTTACTGAAATACAACCTTTGTTACAGTCTTTTCTACAATATGATCATAGCTATAATAACTCCTCTAATAATAATGATGATGATGAAGATTATGATGATGATGATGATAATGATGATGATAAAGATAGTAATGAGATGATGATCATAGAAGGTCAACATAGAATCAGAGCTACGAATATTTTATTAAAAGAAATGAAACATTATAGAGAAGGATGGAAGGGGTTAGATATATAAACCTATCCTCAACCAAGTGAAAGATAGAATCAAAGTAATTAATACATAAAATCACTACCATAATCATCTTTATTATCCATCTACCTCACGGGATGTGATTTTCCTTAGAAAATGATAATAATGATAATAATAATAATAATGACAATGAAAATGATGAAAATGATAAGGAGAATGAGAATTATAATGATAATCATAAATCAGTTGAACCATGGATTTCTAAGACCAAACCCATGGTCCAAAGAAATTTTATTAAAAACACACACATAACACATGTTTGAGGATTGAAAAGTATAAAATTTTCCATGTTAAAAATAAAAAATAGAATGACTATGTAACTATAAAAACATATATAAACAATAAAACCAAGATAAAAATTCCATGATATTCATAATACATTTTTTACCATCTCTTTTCTTACCCATTGAACACAATATTTAATAGTAATTAATCCTTCCATTGTACTTTTAATTTCTTGAGATAGATTATACCCCACCAATAAATTAGTGAAACTCCATTATTCACTTCCGTCAGACACTAATGCATGATGACCAATCTAACCAAAATTTCATCAATAAAACCATCCTAGTGGGTATACACTGACATGCAATAAATCTATATTAATTTTCAAGATTTTTTTTTGATTAATCAACATCAATTATAGGTCCATAGAACATGAATTCCATAATATGTATCATCTTTATAATACGTCTTCTATAATAAATAAAATGAACATAAAAACATATAATATATTCTTGATTGATCTAGATTCAACATGGATCCCCCATCTTAGAGATAATACCCCACAATACCAAAACAATTTTATCATCCAAATACATCACTAATAATAGTAAATATAAACTAAAAACAAGATGAATCAAAAAAGGAATCTAGACATAAATTCATACATCCACCTTTTGTAGGTTTTAATCTAACACCTATATCACTCAATCCAACAAATAATTGAAAAACATAACTTATTCCCATGTTAGATATTTTTTTATCCAAATTAGGATTAATTTTTTCATCATTATCAATTTTATAAATCTTATGATTCCTAATTTTTTATAGTAATTTATACTAATTAGTCCATACTTATATTTTTTAAAGTATCCATGTATCTTTTCTCAATCCATTAAACAATTCTTCATTAAGGTTAGCATAAAACTGTAATTCTTCTTTTATCTTTTTAGATTTTTCTTTGATAAATATCCTTGGATATAATATTGATCCTGCACTATAGGATCTTTTTAGAATTATTGTATTTAGATTATAGTAATCCCTATATTAAACTTATTTTTTTATTTAAAAATATTATCATCCTTCTGTATATAAAACCTTATTTTTTTCCTATTATGGAACTTAAGAGGAGGAAATAATCCACATTTTAATTATAGTATTCTTTAATACCTTTAGGGGACTCAACATTAGAGGTAAAAAAGATCATACTAATTCTCATTCATTAGGGTATCTATATAAACCTTGTGGATTAATATTATATTATCTTTTACTTGATGAGACTACCTATTGATATTTTCTATATTGTAATGAAATAAATAAATACAACTCATTAAGAGAAGCTTGCTTATGTGAACCCTTCCTTTTAACATAATGTGATTGTTTTCCAACATTAAAAGGAAATTCCATTTCATCCATCAATGTTTCATCATTTTGGAGTAAATCCATTTATAATTTTGTTGTATTTTTTTTGTCGAAAATTTCATGTGAAGGTTGTTTGAAGAATTTTGTAAGCTATTGGAGAGTATTATGTCTGCAAGACAGAATCTATGCCGCATCACCACAGGATACACTATGGTATTTAATTGATAAAACTTTGTCTCTATAATTTATAATATCCATGAAATAAAACCTAAGGATACACAATAATAATGGTTTATAAGGTATTTGTATGAATTATAAATTCTTATGAAATTACCTTCCAGACTACATCAATGTTGGTTACACCATAGAGTTTTTTGGTTCAAAAGAGAAATTAACCAACCATTAGCTAGGGCCATCCGTGTATACAACCATTATTGAGGAAGCTAACAAAACTCAAAGATAACCCTATATTATGTGTTATATAGGAGAGGTGTTACATAGTTTTATCATGGCTTAACACTAGGGAGAAGACTAAAATGCAGGGAGACACCATGGAGAGTATTGCACGGGGCAACATAGTGACCTCTCTTGACAAGAATGGAATGAAGGTATTTCATTTGTGGTATTTGGAACATATTTGTTGATATAGAGGTGTCATTTAAGAATGAAGTATAATATGGGACAATAATAATTTTGGAACACATCGTAATTCCACAGGCTACACCATTGAGTTTAAAACAAGAAATTCACGTGGAATGGGTGTGGATCTCACTATAGCACAATAGAAATTTCACAGAGGTGATCAATATATGTTTGGTTTCATTGGTGTTTTTAGGACCCCTTTAACCTGTATAAGGGTTGAGTCATAGTTATTGTGAAAATAGTGATGTCTACACTACCTAAATGGGTTACGTCATGGAGGGTTTAATTCTAGAATGGTGAAGGAAAGTTATTATTGATTTGTTAATAGTAGATTATACAATAGAGGAATGGTCTATGACAATGAATGTTTAATATCAAAAGAGTTTTAAGAGATCATTCTGAGATCATGGTTATTTAAATTAGGAGAGTATTTTATAGATTTAGATAGTATGAGGCTACGACACAAAGAATTTATCTATACTGAAAGCCCATATGTTGTACTAAGAATATTCCATAGAGGATAAATAAATTCCATAGCGACTCTATAGATAATGATATTTACATCGTAAAAGAAGAGATCATGTTTTGTTTAATCCATTTTAGACAACCTATATGTTTCAATTATAAATTTAAAAGGTAGTTATGGATCAATGTATAAGTGAATTTATGTGACATAAAAAGAACTTAAAAACCACATTAAATTTATCATTTCCATATGTTTTATTATTTCAATTTTTGTCAAAGGTCAAGTAAACGATACAATTTATAAGTTAAGATAGGGTCTTGGGTGAATAATTAAGTATCCACTCATGAAATAGGAATTAGCACCATGAGGAATAAGTGGAAAATAATAAGACCAAAGGTCATTTGAATAATTGGTCAGACAGATTCCCTAGATACTGAAGTAGAATCCTTGTGAGGAGAACCAATCATGTTGGTTGGTGAAATTAGTGTTCATTACTCCTAGATGAAGGATTAAGGTGAATATATATGGTTCAAGATTGATTTGACATGATCAACACCTGAGATGTTAGATATATTCACTGAAATAATCTAACTTGATTATCCTATATACTATTACACCTTTAAGATAAGTATGAAGGAGTTTGTAATTATTTTAATAATTATAATAATCATTTGAAGAAGATTTGAGATGATTTTGAGGATTTTAGAAAATCCCTAGAGTAATTAAAAGTAGTTATGAATATATCTATAGAAGTATACATTTTGGAGTTCATGAAAAATGGATAATTCCTTAGCGTAAATCTTTTCATACCATGAATGTAAGACTTTGATTCTAAATTTAACACTTCAAGTACTAAACATAAATATTTGAGGATATTATAAGGTTTTCAGATCCACCATATGAATCTACCAATAATAAGTTTATGTTGAATGTATGAATTTACTATAAATATTTAGAGTATGTAGAAATAGATAATGGCATGGCATTGAGACTTAAGACATAACATAAGTCTTGACCATAACGCTTCACAATATGTCTTTGGGCCCATTGTATAACATTAATGAACTGGAAATTAGAAAAAAAGTGGTGAGCAAAAATATTCTACCATTGAGTGTGAGTATTTTAAGTCCCAAACATAAATCTCTAGCTGATCCTTAGCCTTCAAAACTTAATAAAATTTCAAAGTTGTTGTTGGATAAAAAATCGAGTTTCTAAATTTTGAATATGATGAAGATGAACTTTGGGAGGATGAAAGATTTGTTCATTCATAGTATAAACATCATAAATACCTAAGTTGTTGTGTGATCCATCCATAAGAATAAATATAAACTAATATTCATCCATGGAATGGGAATATCAAAGAATAAAGAAAAATGGAGTTTTGATAATTTTCTAATTATAAGGGGGGAAATTAAGATTCTTATGTTGTGATTTTGTTTTTAAAACATCATGAAGCTTATTCAACCCATGATCTAATCTATTTTAAAGGATATTAAAGGATTAGTTCAATTTAATGCATTCTTTGATTAACAAAGTGGAATCATTAATGTTTTAGGAATAATGGAGATGAAGTTCCACTAAAACTTGGGTTGAAATTTATCATATCCAACATCATGTTGATATGAGGCTATTTGGGTATCTAAGAAGAGTTGATATAAGATTATGGGTATTTTACCAAGACTAAGTTTGAGAATGAATAATGAGTTCTACGCCGTATATGCAATGATTTTTTTGTACTTTTTATATAGAGTGGGGATATGCAAAGTGAATATTTTATGGAATCTTTTGAAAAGATTAAGCTGCTCTTGGAAAAGAATAAAATAAAAATTTTATTCATTCATGTTTCAAATATGAGAATAATTTTTAGGGGTATTCTTGGAATACTTCTGAAGAGGAAAAATCAGTGCATAATAATTCATTGGAACCTCAACTAGTTATAATATTATGGAAATTTTTTACTGGTATCCATTTTGAATTCTCAATATACAATTTACTATATTTTAAAATGAAATAATTAATTTAATGTATCCACTTGTTCATGTGAGTTTGAGGATATCAACAATAGAAGAAAATAATAAGTATCCACTAATTGGGTCGATAAACATAGATGATATCGAAGTATTCAAGATAAATGAAGTGATATCAAAGAAGAATAAGACCTCGCTACATTTGATTGTGAATAATATAAGATTATAAAAAGTAGTACAACCTATTGGGCCACAAATAATAGGATAATGAATTGACTTTCCATCTATAGATTATATAAATAACTTGAATTTTTGGAGTTTTAGAGACTGAGTTTCATGAGTTGTGATTGAAGATATACTATAAGTTATAGACACAATGATTTTAGGAAGTTAATTGGCATTGTGGGTTCAACAACATACTTATATAGATTGTGACCTAATTCATAAATAGGAAGGAATAAGAGAACCGGTGGGAGATGAAGACTTTGGAACATAGTATAAAGACCCCTTACATGCGTCATATAGTAGAGGTTAATTACCTATTTAATATAATATCCTTACCTGTTTAATATGGTAGAAAATGTTTCAAGATGATCCCTATCCACCCATTTTAATTGTAGATTCAATTATAGTAGATAATATTTGATTTAATATAATTTTACATGATAAAGAGCAGTTTACCCACACTACGGATGAACCTTGGAAAGATTACTATGTTATTTTTACTTTTAGCATCTACACTATATGTTTTTTTTAAGGTTAAAATAAGAGCATATTTATTTATATCCTAATTGGTGATAGTGTTTAAATTTTTTTAAAGATAAAAATTAGAATTATTTTTTGGTAAAAATTGGTCCACACCTAATTCAACCCCCTCCCAAGTGTGTCTTCATGGTCCACACCTAATTCAACCCCCTCCCAAGTGTGTCTGCATGGTCCACTAGGATATAAAATGAGGTTTCAAAGTAAAATTTCCCTTTGATTGGATCTTTTTCATTATAAAAACTGAATTATAGGAATAAAATCCCTCTAATAATTTCAAAAAAAAATTCCCAGTTGTCATATCTGATATACATGATGTTTTGATTTTAAATGTTTGTAGAATTTCCTCAGATGGATGAATCTACATCCAATCCTACCAAAACATATTTAGAGGTCTCAATAAAGACTTTTAGAGATAGGAAAAATATATTGGATAGGAAGAAATGAAATAGAATAAGGAATCATGAATAATAACCATTAGTTGGGTATTTTGAGTGGTAAATTTCATGATAATTCTATTAATGAATATTCCTCTAGTTTTATAAGATCAACTTGTAAAGAATATGAATTTGATATGTCACTTAATGAATTTTATTCTGAATTTAATGATTACTAGAAAATTTTTCCTAAATAATTTATTTCATATATGTTCTTATATATCAAGGAACTAATTAATGAAAATTCATAACTACAAGAAGAGGATGATGAAACGTAGAATACCTTCGAAAAGTAAATAAGATTCTATAATGCCCTAAATAGCATGTGAAAGACAAAGATGAAACTCCATCACATTTAAATGAAGCATTATTTCCAACTGATAAATAATTTAAAATTTTTCTTTGTGAGAATTATATATTTGAGAGGGTTTTCAAGGAGGAATTACATGCATTTGAGAAGCTACCTCAAACATCTATGAATATCAAAGATACATAGATGAAAGTTAAAGGAAAAAAGAGTGAGGAATCTTAACAGTTAATTAAATGAATCAAGTAAGATGTATAAGAATCATTCCAAGTGGTTAAAGATTAATTGGGAGGATAAACTAAAATCAATTTTGACTATGAAGAATACACTCAGTTTAAAGTGTCTAGAGTTCGAGATAAAACTACAGAATCTTGAAGTGACACAACCTGAATCCTCCCTGGATGTTTAGAAAAGAAATGTTACCATGAAAAATTACATGTTGAGACTTATATAAATGATGTATCTCATTAGTGTATCAAATATATTGGGATAATATCAAGAATATTTCATATCGAGTTTTTGGAAAAAGGTAACCCACTATGCAGTTAAATCTACTCACATTAAAACTATTTCTTCTAAAAGTTTAGGAGAGAAAAAAAAATTTATAAAAATGTTGAAGTATAAAATTATTGGATGACCACAAATAAGTAAAAAACATAGGATAACATGAAAAAAATAACTTTTCTCTAATGGGATCCCAAATGTTTGGGGTTCTAGCCCAAAATTGGAAAATGAACAAATCTAGATAGATTTCACATACAAGAAAAAATACATGATTAATTGGAAGACGTTGGTTATGCTAGAGATTCATAAAAAGGGATATTGATTTTTTAACAATATTTCAGTATTTACAAGTTATATATTTCTTAAATTAAGGGGGATAAAGGTTTAATAAAGGATATAACTGGTTGTATTAAAGAATACAACACAACTACAAAAAACTCTTTCTCTCAAAAGAAGATTTTATATCTTTGATAACTTTTGTGATTTCAAAAATATTAGTGTTCATTTTCATGTTGGATGATGGTACAACCCTTACATGTAACAAAAATGGACTTATGATAATATTGAACCTAAACATGCTATAAATAAGGTAATGAAACAACAAAACTCAACTTTTAGAGATAAAACAATGATGAATGTTGTTAAACAAGACACTCATAATGAGATCATGAAAAAGGCTAATAAGGATGTCATAAAAACAGAGAATAAGTGCTTATATTTTGGAAATAGATTCAACACTATGGACCCATACAATATTAACATGAATGATAGGAATGAAGAAAGAAATATGAAGACTAGAAGAGATTCCATCAAAGTGAGAGATGGATAGATTGGACTAGTGGTTGAAACTTCGTGTTAATAATTATAAATTATAACCGATAAGAGAAAATTAAAACTAATATAGAGGTGTTTGAGAGGTGAAACCAAGAAGGAAACATGGTTGTCAAATGTATGAATGTTTTTCCTAGATAGATGAAATGGAAATAGAATACACTTATGAGGCTATGTTTAAAAACTACTAACAAAAATAATAAAACCACACACAAAGGAATATATATCAATGATCCTACTAATATAAAAATAATAAGTTTGGATCCATTATAGTTAGATCAAAATATAAACTAAGATTAAAATAAAGAAAGTTCTCTATTTACTAAATTCAAAAATCCAATTCCATCTATAAAGGAAGACAATACCATACCCCCCAAAGATGAATAATGATAGAAGGTGATGGTTGGAGTAATAATGAATATTTATATACTTTTCAAACCAATAAATAATGGATTTTATAGGTAGGAAAATTTATATCAACCTTATTTCTCAAATTAAGGAGTTACTGGAAGATCCATCATCACCCCAAATTTTTTTATGGTCTTTCAATGATAGTAAGAAAATGTGATAAAGTATAGAGTGTATAACTTTGAGGGGGAGCTCTAAAAATTCATGAAACTAAGAAAAATTTAAAAATATACTAAATATAGAAATATAGACATCCCCTTCAAAATTTGAATGATTTGTTATTATTTTATTGTCCTATATATATTTTAACATGTATATTTTTTTATCAAGATAGAGTGATTATCTAACTAAATGAGGAATACCTGACACATAAAATATTTTTATATATTGGTTCAAGTGGGTGTAGGTTCTTGAAATTTTCTAAATATATGTATGTACTTCCCCAAAAATGTAAAAGTAAGAACATATATCACATGTGAAAATGTTGACAACCTCGTTTTATACACTTTTCACTCTTTTTTTATGAAGGGCTAGCCCATGTTTTTTTAGAGATGAATTTTCAATGGAACATTACTAAGAAAAATGAAATGCCAAGTTAATATTATATGATGTTCATCTATTATATAGTTCTCACAATCACTTGCAGCCCTCAAGCAGTGATTATTACTAAAATAATTCTCTCAATTGCTAGTTGATTGGATCTCTCAAAGGGGGATGAAAATTATTTGGATAAAAAATTTGATGGTTAAATCATCATTGTTGGAGAACACAAGAGGGACAATAATTTGGTAGAAACTTCCCTTAAACAGCAATTCACATCTTAATTGGTATCTTATTTCACTGGTATCATATCTATAACCATTATCAAATATTGATTTAAAATATAAAATTAATGCATGACCCTACTATTTCAAAAAAGGGGGAGAGTGCCTTACACTTTTAATTTATAGTCAAAAAGGGGAGAGTATGTTATCTTTTAAACTTATTGTGAAAAAGAGGGAGAAAATATCATTGAATTTGACACGATATATATTTTAGAAACAACAAAAATTGGGAGATTGTTATGGAAAAATATTGTATTGTTTCATTTGTTATCAAAGATAAATTCAATGATATGTGTTGTAAGGGAAGATGAAGTATCTTGTGAATAAGAAACTATCAACCTATGAAATATGAATTTTTTCCATAAGGAATAAATGAAAAAGAAGAAGAACAAAGGTCCTTGGAATAACAAGCTTGATAGAGTCCCTAGATCCTGAAGGATCACCCATTCAAGGAGAATATATCATGTTGGTTTCTGTAATCAGTTTTCTATACTCGTGGATGAATGTTGTAGGTGAATATATATGTTGGGTTTAATTTTACTAGATTCAAACATGCTTTTTTAGTTATATTCACCAAAATAATATAACTTGAGTATCCTATATGTTGAAAGACCTCAAAGCTGAGTATAGAGGAGTCTAAAATTATTATAATAATTCTAATAATCATTTGAATAATTGATGAGCTTATTTGGAGGAGTTTGGTGTATCTTTGGAGAAATCAAACTTAGTTCTAAAGATATTTATATAAGTATTAAACTTAGAGTTCATGAAAAATTGATAAGTCCTAAGCATAATGATATTCCTAATATGAAGTTAATACTTTGATGTAGAACATAAGACTCAGGTGTTGAATGTAAAGTTTTTAGGTGATCATCAGGCTTTGTGATCTATCATAGGACACTACTGATCCTAAATTCATGTTAACAATTTGACTTCACCATCATGCTTTGGAGTTTTCTGAAATTTGCAGTGGCATGATTATAAGAGTTTATCCAAAACATAAATCATAATCATAAGGCTTCTCTATAAGTTTTTAATCCCATTACAAAACTTTACTAAACTAGAAAATTGAAAAAGGCAGCGAGAATAAGTATTCTACCACTGAGCATAACTCATGGAAGTCCCCAATCTAAAGCTTTGGTTGAGCATAAGTATTTAAAATAGAATAAAATTTTGAAGTTGATGATGGTCGAAAAAAGTATCCATATTTTGAATCTAATGAAGATGAAATTTTTTATTATGAAAGATATGTTCCTTCATGGTATATACATCATAAAAACCTAGATTGGTGTGTGATCGTATAATATGAATAAAGATAATATGATCTTCATCCGATGAATAGGATTATCAAAGAATAAAGAAGAATGGAGTCTTTAGAAATTTTTTACTCTGAGGAAATAAAAATATGATGATTCTTGTGCTTTGATTTTGTGTTAAAACATCATGAATCTTATTCAATCCATTATATAAGCTATTTTGGATAATATTAAAGGGGGAGTTACATTGTATGTATTATTTGATGAAGATAATATAATCACTATATTTTCAAAAATAATGAAAATAAAGAACCATCAAATAACTAGGTGATATTTATAATATCCTACATCTTGTTGATATTTTTTTGTTTGAGTGTTTTAGATGAGTTGATATGGAATTTTGAGAATATTCCTAAAACCAAGAGTTTGAGAAATAATAATGAGTTCCATGCCACATGTGAAATGATTTGTTGTGTACTTATTATACCACTACATAGATATGAGAAGTGCATATTTTGTTAAATATATTGAGAAGATAAAACCTATCATGTAAAATTATAAAAGAAATATTTTATTCATATATTATATAAATATGAGAATCATTTATTAGTGATTTTCTAGGAATACTCCTTGAGGGGAAAATGAAGTGCACAAGAATTCATCAAAACCTAAAATGAGTATTATATTATGGTTATTTTTTACTATTGGATATTTTTTCTTCTTAATATACCATTTATGGAATTTGAAAAAGAAATAATCGATTTAATTTAGCCACTTGTGCTTGTGAGTTTGAGGAGATTGAGAAGATAAGAAAATTAGAAGTAGTAGTTGTGGGTTACGTGGCCAAATAGATGTGAGATCAGAGTATCTGAGAGAACTAAAGTATTATATAAGAAGAAAAATATAAATCCAATGAAACTTGTAGATAATAAGATAATATAATTAAATTCTATGTAACATATTGGGTCTCTAAGAAGAAGAAATAATTTTGAGTTACTAGCTACAAATTCTGTGAATAACTATATGTTATGTATTTTCAAATACTAAGTTGCAAGAGATATATTTCAAGATATAGCAGTAGTTAAGTCTCTCTATGTTGATAAAATTTATCATCTTCATGGTTGTAGTGAAATCCTAAACATATTGGTATCTACTTTATAAGGGGTAAGGAAGAAGATAACTAGTTAGAGTTGAAGACTATGGAAAGTAGTATAAGGACCCCTCCACATGCATCATATACTAGATGTTTGTTACCCAGGTTATATGGTAACCCCACATGTGTAATATGGTGGAAGAAATTTTAGTATGATCCCTGAATACTCATTATAATTTTCGATTTGATTATATTAGAGAATTAATGACTCAAAATGAGTTGAATTATATAGTAGTAGGTTACCCACAATGGGGTCAAACATTGTAAAAATACACACGTTATTTTTTACTTTTAGGGTCTACACTACATATATGTGTTTGGAAGGGAAAAAAATAATGAGATTCATTTAAATCCAAATAGGTGATATATATTAAAAACCAAATGGGGCATAAATATAAAATTACAATCGGTTATTGGTGAAAATCATTCTACAACTGATTCACCCCCCCTCTTAGGTGTGTTTTCACGGTCCATTTTGTTATAAAAAATTATGTATGATACCTGTAATGTTTTGATAATGAGATAATATTAATAACTGATCTCAAAACTTGGATAAAATGTGGTCAGTGGGTTTACATTAAAATCTACACAAAAAGTTTTTGAAAAAAATATACAGGATTGTGGAACTCTATGAATTCCGTAAAGTTGAAGAGGATGATGTATGAGGACATTTAAGGGATTCTATATCATAGGAATGTTTTCAGTCTTTTGAAAAGTGATACACCAATTATGGTGTTATTTTTCATCATATATTTGTGGAGAAGAATAAAATCGTATAAGTAGTAGTGAGAACCTATTTATTAAGAAGAGTAGTGAAATTTTAAATGTTTTTATGGATAGAGAATCTAGAGGTTCAGTGTGACCACTCTATTGGGTATCCATTTCAAGTAGTGGATCTAGATTATCAGGTTCATAGGAACATTTCTATGAATTCTCTTTAGATTATACCATTTGGGTGAACCAAGTAAAAATTTCTTTTCTCATCATTTACTACATTATTCTCTGAAGAGAGATCAGTGAGGGAGAGAAAGATGTGTTCCTTAGAAAGAAAAAATAATATTATGACTAAGGAATGAAATTTAATAAACTAAAATACCTTGATTCATCTCATATCAGGTTATATTCCTTGATCGAGACCAACAAGTGGTATCAAATTGAGGTTTTGGGTAAATTGTTATTATATCTCAAAGAATGGTAGAAGTGGAAGCTGTCAATTACAAAAAAATAACCATTTTCAATGGAATTATTTTTCAGTTGTGGAAAATAATAATAAAACTTTTCCATATTTCATTGGGAATAGATATTTTCATAGTGGATATTCTAGGAATCATCGTGAGTATGGATAGCAGAGCGCTATTATAAAAATATCATAAGGAGTTGGATAATAATTCCATGGAAATTAATGCACTAGGTGGAGGTTTTTAAAACCCTATATATACCAAGAAAATTTCATAAAAAACCTCTAATACTATGTGAAAAACTTCTAAATACCCATGAATTCAATTCTAGAGTTCAAGAGGTGAAGTTTCAAATATTTTTTTAATAAATATGAAGATATGAGGATGAGCCCAAATGAAACATTCTATTCATTTTTTGATCGACTAAACATTATCATTAAAGATATGAACAGTCATAGAGAGAACAATAATGATTTCAAAATTTTTAAAAGAATCTTAAGAATACTACCTCCATGTTTCAATGCAAATATATCAGTTCTAAAAGATAAAGACCCAAAGGAGGTAAAATTGGATATTCACTATAATGCTCTTGTTTCATATGAGATATGGAACAATGAAAATCATTATATTCCAAAGGAGAATACTCAATATGTACCTTTAAAATATATAAAGAAAATCTAAATGAAATAAGATCCAGATAACGAAATGGTTGACATGGTAAAAACCTTTCTTTCATATATCCTTATGTGAGAAAAATTAAAATTAAAAGGAAAGTTTCGAATTTCTTTTTCTCAGTGATTTAAAGTTTTTAATCTTACTTCCAGGTGTTTTAATAAATATAATGATGATGAGGATAGGGAATAATCTATTTTGAAACCTTTCAAGGTTAAAAAAGGAGAATAAAACCACCGTAGAAATCCTTCAAGAAGAAAAAACTTATTAAATCATATAGCTGAAAGCTTAGATGAGTAAGAATTGTAGGATTTCTTGGATTGAAGATAACATAGTGTGGAAGTTATGATGGTTGGTGTATAAAAACTAAAATATAAAAATAGAAATTAAATAGATACTAAAATTGATAGAGAGTTAATATAGAGGCTACAATTGAGAAATCACTTGTAGTTTTGAAAACTTTAGGGATAAAAAACAATTCTAAAAGATTTATTCATAAATGCATGATCTATATACCATGATAAAAAGAATAAAAGTACAAATTAAAATTAAATATTGAAAAAACAAAGTACCTAAATTTAAGTAATTTTGAGAAGGAAGTTGAGTTTAAGATAAAAATCAAAGAACATGCCTAAATCATTGATGAGTAAACCATGAAAGTGAATGAAAGTGTCAAGAGAATATAATATCTTGAAGGATAATTCATGGTTTTGTGATAGTAGTGTGAGGATCAAGAATTTTTACTGCAATCTTGGAAATTGGTAGTTCAAAGACACCCATCCAAATTCATGAAAAATAATTCCTTACAGAGTCTACTAAAGAGAATATTATTATCCCTTAATTTTAGCACTTAAAAAACAAAGGAATGACTATTATAGATCATGATCATAAGAATAAGACACCCTTGATTGATGATAAACCTATAACTTTAACACATAATATGAATGTGTATTTTTATGGTATTGAAAAATAATATAATGATGGAATATAGTTTGAGAAGACATCACCAAAGATCATGTGTTCCTATTAGGGAGAATTGGGTCATACACAATATGTGTACTCTATTACTAAAATAAATCTCATAGATAAATAATTCCAAAAAATAAGCAAACATAAATTTTCCCTTTTCTTACAAATTTAATTGATACTATTATTACGTTGAAGGATTTGAGCATAAGGTAGATTATTGTGACTCTAGATTCC
Source organism: Viscum album (assembly GCA_963277665.1). NCBI lineage: Eukaryota > Viridiplantae > Streptophyta > Magnoliopsida > Santalales > Viscaceae > Viscum > Viscum album. Next base: position 47,049,870 of record OY728138.1, on the reverse strand, counting down.
AGAAGAAGGTGTTAAAAGAGACCTAAAAGGGGAAGAAAAAAGATGGAAACTTTGTTAAAGAATGTGAAAATTGAATATGGAGTCTTATATTTTTAAGAGGAATTGAAATATGTTGAATTAGTAGAGTCATAGGATTATTAATCATCAAGTAAATTTCCCTAACAATCATGGATAAAGATAAGGAAGGCAGAGAAGGCCAATATTACTGAAATTCCTTTCAAGGAAATATATATATCTAGAACCTAGATTCTAGATAGTGAGTTTACTTATCATATGTTTGGGAATGAAAACTTCATCATATTCATCAAATATGATAATGATGTAGTTCTATATTTTTTTAATGATGAGGGACTCAAAATTTTTATTTCTAGGAAGGATAAAGTTAGTGGAAAATAATTGAGATGGACTAATATTCTTTTAGTTGAAGGCCTTAGTCACAATCTACAAATCATAATCCAATTGTCTAACTTAGAAAATATGATGAAATTAAATAATAATTCATGCATAATAAAGATTATAAATGGTTTTATTGTCTTTAATGTTGGAAAAATCAAAGGGAATCTTCACATCATTGGTTAAGAGAACAAATTCTTATTGTCCAAAATAATGGAATATAAACTATGAAACACGTGTCTTGTCCATTTAAGGGAAATCTATTTGGAGAATTTGGTAAAAATGAAGTAGATTTAGATTTTCCCCATATTATATATGATCGTACCCACTTGTGTGATTATTTTCAATAGGGAATCATTTTGAGGAAGTCCTTCAAACTAAAGAATATAAAGTCATTGATTTTTCTTGAGCTAGTTCATGTGGATGTGTGTTGGCCAATGGAACCCAAAGCCTTAGATGAAACATGTTATTTTGCACCATTTATTGATGACTACATTATAATGATTTAGATTATAATGATTGATCACATATATGAGGTTTTAAATTCAATTAGTCGATATCGAAGGCTAGCTAAAAATATGTTAAGATTAAAAGTTCAAAAATTAAAAACCAATTATAGATTTAAATTCACCAACAACCAATTGGAAGAATATATGGGAAATCATGGGATATAAAATTACATTTTTGTGGTGAGGTCACCTAAACAAAAAAGAGACATTGAGGGGAGTAATTGTATCATTAATAATATGAATCAAACTATTATTATTGAGATGAATCAATTAGAGACATATTGTAAAGAAGTAATGATAACCTTGATTATTATTTCAAATTGTGATTTTTCCATAATGACTAAAATACTCTATATGAAATTTGGTATGGTGAGCATCCATTAATAATTTACTTCATGGTGTTCAGGAGTAAATTTTATATCTTGAATAAGTAGAACATAAAGTATTAAGCTTATGGAAGTGGAGTATTTTTACTTTGATATTCAACCAATTGAAAATATTATATGTGATTCAATAAAATAATTAGAAAATCATTGAATGAAATAATGATACGATGTTTGAAAATGAGTAGTTTTTCAAAATAGGTAAGAAAAATTTAGAATTTGATGAGTGTTTTTTTCTAAAACTACATTATTTTTGAGGAGGAAATTGATGAACAAGTCAGTGGGTCATGGGGAGTTAAAAGGTTTCTAGAGGACTCAGATAAAGACTCTAAAAATGAAGAAATAACAGTCGCAATAATATCTCTTAATATAAAATATAGGAAGGTAGAACTCTCCAATAACAATATCATTGGTGACTAGACATCTCTGATTCAAATAAGAAGAATGATGACTCAACAAAAAGCATCCTATTTATCTTATATAAAAAACCTTGAAGAGTCTACTTAGGATGATCCTTAGATCTAGGATATGAATGAATATCTAGACCAAATAGTGAAAAATTAGAAATGGAAATTTTTTTAAGGTCAAAAAATAAAAATGTGATTAGAAACAAGTGAGTCTTCATAAAAATACTCAATGAAGATGAAGGGAAGGTTCTACTATAATCGGGCTTTATATGGACCACAATAATAATCAATGGAATAATACACATGGACTTCCCAACATTTTAAGAAACATATATTTTATATAGGAGGGGTTGATCACAAACTCTACATCAAGAATGTGAAGAGTAGTGGATGTTATTTCCTATATATATTGATGAAATATTCTTTAGGGGCTCAGATAATATCTAATGCACACATTTATTTTGAACTCATATAGGTGTGAATTTGAGATGTCTATGATTGGTGAATTATAATTTTATTTCCTTTTCAGTTTACTCAAAGATAATATTGGATGTTTATTTTAAAATAAAAATATGCTAAGTAGGTTCTAAAAAGGTTCCACATAGATGAACCGAGGCCAATAACAACTATGGAGGCCACCTGAGTGAAATTATCAAATAATAAAGAGGTAAAATTGGTTAATGTGACTTTTTATAGGCCAATTATTAGAAGTTTTATATACTTGAAAACCACTTAATTAGATGTCATACTTTCTACATGTCAAGATGATTGTTATCAAAGTTTTTCTTAAGAATGTCATATATAATCAATGAGATGAATCCTTTGATACATCAATCATATAATAGAATTTGGGCAGTTTTATTAAGAAAACCAAAATAAAAAATTATGGGACTCACTAAAGAAGATTAGGATAGTTCAGTGGGTGGGAAAAAAATATACTTTAAGGGGTGATTTCTATCTGGTAAGCTACCATATTTCTTCTATAATCAAGAAATATTGTATTTGATTGTGCATGGTGGAGTCTGAATATACAACATGCACTCAAGAATTTACCCCATCGATATGGATGATACAAAAAAATTGAAGACATTAGGTTAGAAGTAGAATATCTTATTACAATCAAGTGATTCAACTATATTACTATAAATCTCAATAAAAATCCCATTCATAATTCTAAGAACAATAACATTGAAATTAATTATCATTTCTTGAAGGAAAATGTTGTTCTATAGGTCGTGAGATTAGGGTATGTGTATATTAAAGATCAAGTGGCTAAAATTATGACCAAGGTACTATCCAAGGTGGATTTTGAATGAAAAAACTTGTCTCTTGGTGTCCAATAAAATATATCTATTAGATGGTTTGGAGCCTTGAACCCCAAGTACATCCTGAGAATGATTTTTAAGCAAAGTATGTTTTCTCTTCTAAATTCAATGCTTGAATTTACAACTCTCTTCTCTGAAACTTCAAGTAAATTTTATTTTGGTTCATTTAAAAAGAGGGAGAATGTATTCATGTTCAAGGGAGAATATAATGGTGTATATTTTCTATTGACAAAGGGGGAGCACCGTATAAGGAAAGAGTGTTTTCTTTATTAATATGTGGGATAATTTTTTAGAATCATAGTTTTAAATATGATGTTAAAAGAAGTATTATCATAAGGATTATTTCATATAAATCCTATTTATTACCCCAAACCTATCTCACATGATCCTAGAGTTTGTGATTGGTGAATCATAGATACGCTCCTAAAAGGAAGAATATTCATAAAAGTGGCACAAATAATATTTTATTTGTTATATAATTTCACATGGAAATAAGTATTGAAGAATTTTTGGAATTATCAACAAACCCAAAGGGGGATATTTATGCTAAAAATCACTATGGATGTTTGGATGGAATTTTCTTGCTGAAAATTTATTGGGAAGTTATTTTGAGGAAGGATAGAATCTATTTGAAAGTAGTCAATCTGTAGGATAGACACCACCCTACATCACCACAGGCTACACAGTGGTATTTAATTAATAGAAATATATCTCTATAATTCAGGGTGTCCACATAACATCACCCAATACTGAACAATTATAATGGTTCATGAGGTATAAATAAGACTTATAAATACTTTTAAAATTACCCTCCATACCGAAACAACATTGGTTTCACTGCAGAGTTGTTTTGGTATAAAAAAATTATCTACATCCTGGATAAGGGAATCCAAGAAACCCACCACTGTGGTGGTAGCTGATTATGCTCAAAGAAATCCCCAACTTAGGCAGCATATAGAAGAGGTGTTGTATAATCTGAGTGGGGTTCAATGTTAGGTAGAAGACCATGAAGCATGGTGATATCGGGGAGAGTATTGTATCTTTTATGGAATCATGGTGGCCCATCAGGACTAATAGGGACTTGAACGATTTGACTAGTGCTCTTTGAAATATCCATGTTGATATAGTAGTGAAATTTTAAAAGAAATCATGATGTAAAATAACAATAGGTTCATATCATGCTTCAATGTCAGATGCTATGACATCAAATGTCAAACATTAAATTCATGTATTATGGGTGTGACACTCATTGTATCACAAAGAACAACAACGTGGGGGTGAATTGATGAATTTTTATTTCCCTGATGTTTTGAGGACTCTTGTGGAATGGAAAATGGTTTAACTATAGGCATGTTGAGACTAGATATGTTCATAGTGCATAAAGGGGTAGAATTATAGAGGGTGTAATTTTGGAAGAGAAAATTAAAGTGAGGTTTTATTTTTCTATAGGATATTACACCATAGAGGAAAAGTCAATGCCCTATCCAAATCAGTTTTGAAGAAATTTGTGGAGATCATATTAAGATCCCATATATTTAAATTTAGAGCATATTTTTTAGATATGATAAATAGTAGGACACACCATAGTGAATTTCTCTACTCCTAAAGCACATATGGTGTACTTAGATTAGGATGTAGAGGAGAAATTCATGTCATAGTGAATCCATAGAGAAATAATCTTATTCTATAGAAGTAGAAACTACACTGTGGTTAAAAAATTTTATACATCCTGGTAGTTTTGACTGTAAATATTAATGGGAGTTATAAAAAGGAATTTAAGGGAATTTATGAAACTTAAAAAAGGTATTTAAAAACAATGTTAAATCATTGATGATACGTGACATGATATGAGAAATAGATAATAAAAATAATTGATCTCAACCATTTGATTAGATGAGGTTGGTGGATTTATCTTAAAAACCACACACAATGTTTCATGAAAAAAAGAGACATACGTGAGTGAATTCATGGAATTATGGAATGTTAAAGGAGATAATTTGGGAGGAAATTCAATGGGTTCCATATCATTATAAATTTATCAGAATTATACAAAAGTGATACACTAATTATGGAGTGATTTCTCATTATACATTTGTATAGAAGAATAAAATCATAGAAGGTGTAGTGAAAGCCAATATATGGAGATGATAAATGAGATTTTCAAATTGGTTATGTATTTTGAACCCATAAGGTTAGTGTAACCACTATATTGTGTATCCATTTCAAGTAGTACACATAGAATCTTAGGTACATATGCACATTTTCATGCATACTTCTTGGATTATCCTATTTGGGTGAACCAAGTAAAAACATATGTGATCATATTTTACTACTTTATTAACTGAAGGGAGATAAGTGAGGGAGATAAATAAGGGTTCCTTAGATAGAGATAACAAGATCAAGATCAAGGAAGAAAATTTTATAAAATTCAATACCCCCATGTAATTAGGGTATATTCTTTGATTAATACTAACATGTCACCTCACATGATTTCATCATGGGTCTTGATTGTGTCACTATGATCCTAAATCAAATGAATATTACATTCATTAGCAATAACCTATTTGTGGGGTTATTATTCATTTAAAACATAACTATTTTGTTATATATGAGAAATTAGAGGAACTTGTAGTTTTGAAACATCACCACTGGAGGGTCCAATATCAAATATTTTGTCATTATTATTTCCATTATATTTCCTCTATTAATGAATAAAAGAATCATCAGATTAAAAAACATATTATACTTCTTAATTTTGAAATTCATTTTCTTCCAACAATCAACCATCCTATGACCATAAATCATAGAATAAGAGCATGTAATATTTGTTCCATTCCATCAAAATAATTGAAAGAGTGTTCAATAGTTTATCATTCAATAAAAAATATTGGGGGTTTTCTTATTCCCCCTTGAAACTAAATTTATCATCAGTGGTAGATAAGAAACTTGATTAACCAGTATTTTTGGGAGATCAAATTGAAATAATATCTATATAAAATGTACAATTCTATCATTTTTAGTTTCCTTATAAATTTTAATTGGAACTCATATGAATGAAGCAAAATCCTTAATAATAGTAGGATTCTAGTAAATATAACATAGAATAAAAATTATAACACATTCCTAGGAAAGATAATTTTGGTTTCAAAAGTATTGAATGATGAATCCCACTCCAAAATTTTGATAGTTATTATTTTCATCAACAGTGATCCTAAACACCACACACGCTTCTTTAAATCATTATATGGAAAGATGAAGTGGAAAAATTTATGAACCATTAAGGTCATCATTAAATCTATAAATACCCAACATGTAGACGTTTTCATAGAAAATTCATCAAAATTACATGGCTTCACACCCCATAATAAGAAAACCCATGAAATAATTGAATTCATGAAAGACTCAATTTATTGAGAAACATATTCTCGATTTTCAAGTACTTGCACAAGGATAAAATTATTGATGTTATTTTGGGAAATCACATTTATAAAATATAAAAATGATCTACCATTACTAAGAGTCCTTCTGATTTCATTCTATAAATATTTCCCAGATCTGAAATATGTTTAGAATATCTTGTTGTGACAAAAAAAATCAAAAAATTTACTTCATGTGGTATTGGGAAGTCTAGGGTTTTGATTGTTCCCACAAACGCCTTTGGGATATACCCTCGATCGATCCACCATATGATAATGATAATTATAATGATAATGATGATGATGATGATGATGATAATAATAATAATAATAATAATAATAATCCAAGATTTTGTGAACCATGGGTTAAAATTCCATGGTCCCATAAACATTATTAAGAAAAGTAAATTTGAGGACATTGAGATGCAACAAAAAATGAAAACAAGTGCACCAAAAAACTCAGAGTAAAAGTAATTCAAAAAAAAACATACGAAATAAAAAGAAATATTAAATCCTATTAAAAACATTCCATGAACCATGAACCTAAGGATTAAGTCCCCTCGTCCATTTGGGAGTAACCCAAGGGATGCCTCGATCATCCAGAATTTTAATGGTTCCATCCTTAGATAATATTACCACTTGATTCATGCCTACTTCCAAATCAGTGTACTTTGAATCATTACCTGAAGAAACCAAATTTCCAAAATACACACACAAAAAAAGCCACAAGATACTTCTAAGGTGCATACATGTCCACCACATCATGTAGATATTTTAGTTGCACCTCAAGTTCAATGCCACTTGTCACTTGAATAGATGAATATTTAGGCTCCCATGTATGATCCTTCCTAGGACCTTGTCCAGAGAAATAAATTGCAGTAGGGGGAATAACCTATTCAATATTAAATCTAAGATCAATATAATGCACCCCCTACATATCCATAGTAGCTTTGGATATAACAGAACTACCTACAACAGACCTTTTATTGCACACATTGGAAACAATCCAATCTATCAAGATAAAGTTGATCAAATTCAGTATTATTTATCAACTCAATCATTTAAAATACAAATGGGTTCCACTAGTTTTTAAGGTGTGAACTTACTTTCCAAGTTCATATATTCTATCCTATTATTTTTATTATTTACAGGTGAAGTTTGTGGATCAACTGCCACAGTTGCAGAAGCATTACAGGATGGCCTATCTACCACTTCAGGCTGCACAACTGTCACTTCAGCTGTAGAAAATGGATATTCTATCCTTAATACATAATAAATTTCCATCCCCTATAATCCAGTCAAAATGACCTCCTATCTTTGAAGAGGCACAAAATTAGAAGTGGAGCAAGACATCCCCATACCATTAGCAACAACATAATTCACCATAATAGCATAAATTTTATGTACCTTATAAGTCATATGAGATCCCATGCATTATTTATTATAAACATTTCTATTCTTATCATTAAATAATTCATCTCTAATAGCATCATTGAAGGCAATCCCATCCTCAGAATCAGAAGACATATTCACTTGATGTGAGGCCTGAGGTATCTGGCCACTAGTCCCTAGATTAGTATCACCCAACATTTGGGTGTCAGTAGCATCAACATTCAAAATACTAGTAGATACACTCAAATCCAGATAGAACCCATTATCATGTTTCTCAATATCAATACCTTTAATATAAAAAACAATAGCATCAGAAGAAACTAAAATAACACTGATATAATTGTTACGAGTGAATACTTCATTAAACTTTACTAAGACTTGAACTAGAAGAGACATGATCCCACTCAAGGCTTGTAAGACCTAATTAAAATTTAAATGGGTAGAGGGGTGGTATTATCCTTTCCCCATACTTTATCATGGACATAAAACTTCCCAACCATGGGTGTTATCTAACTTCCAACTAACAATTTATTCCCATTATCAATGGGTACCTTGAATGTAAAACTATATTTCTTATAGTTAAAATATCTGAAACCCCTTTGGAAAAAATACCTTACATGACCAATGCATAAGAAATTTAAAAAAAATTAAGAACATGTTCATACTCAATTGAAATATAAAACTTAAAATCACCAACAACAACATACACTATTTCAACAAGAGTTGAACTAAGATCAAATTCAATGAAAATTCGGGCATAATGACCATACTTGGCCATCTCAGTCTCCTTATAAAACATGATTAGTGTTACAATATCCAAGGAAACATCTCAAAGAATATCAGGATTCCAAAAAAATAAATTCAATCCTTTAACCCTAATCCATGATTGTGTAATCGAATTCCTTTCATGAGGGAGATCAAACCAAGAATCCATGTCCAAAAAAACTAAGCACCCCTGGATTCAAATTGAAAAATCCAAATCTCTACACCTTCAATTTCATATCTTTAGAAGAGAATTTAATATTCAAATAGCCCATACCAAGTGACACCACATGAAAACTGTCAAATCCACATAGGTAGAGAAACCTCTTATTAAAATCTTCATGTTTCCAACTACCACTATTTAATTGTGAGGTAATCTACACAATAATAGAGTGCTTAGAAGCCCCAATATTCTCCTTGAAGAACCTAGTATTTTCTTCAATGAAGGGAAGGGCACCGTTACTCAAGATTCAGCTGTGAGCAACTGAATAATCACTTTGAAGACCATGAAAGAAATAATCATTGAAAACAACAAATACCCATGAGGCATTCAATACCTTCAGAACATCATTATTTCCAAACTAATATGTTCAGAAAAGATAAAAATAGTATTAACCCTATTTGAGTCCTAATCTGCACCAAATATGAAGAAATGATCACTTCCCAGACCATAATTAGAATCAAACTTCTTTGAAAGACCAATAAAAACATCCATCGGATTTAAAAAAGCATTTGAATTTAGAATATTGGGAAGAAGATACCTTAACGACCAAGGCTTTATAGAGAAAAGTTCCTAAACCCAATCATCGTATCCCCTAATAGTAATGTAATAATAATAATAAAACAATGATGATGATAATTATGATAATAATGATAATGATAATGATAATAATGATAATAATAATAATGTGGATGAAAATAATGATAATGATAATAATAATAACTCTAAGGATAATAATGACAATAATAATAATGATTGTAATATTGATGATAATAATAATGATGATGATGATGATAATAATACTAATAGCAATAATAATAGTAATAATAATTATAATAATTATAATAATTATAATAATTATAATAATAATATTAACAATAATAGTAATAATGATAGTAATAAAGATAATAATAAGGATAATAATAATGATAGTAATAATGATATTAATAATGATAGTAATAATTATTGTAATAATGATAGTAGTAACGATTTTTATAATAATAGTAATAGTAATGAGGGAATGTGGTTTTATCATGATGAGGATATGGTTTATTCACACCCTGAGATTGGAACCAGCCACTCCTTCAATCTCTTCAAGGATACCATCATTGGAGGTCTTTGAAGAATGGAAAGTGTTGCACCTATGAAAATAGATCCTGTCGTGATATCAAGATGCAATTAGATTGGTAAGAATTCCTTGATTTCAAATTTTATTTTTCCATAGGGTGTCATACCATAGAGAATCATCAACATAGAAGTAAACCTTTCAGAAATCTTTGGTTTCAAGAATTGGAAATTTGTTTATTTATGGTGCAGTTTTTTTCATTTACTTTTTCCATATGAAGAATTTAAGATGAAATAATGGGGTTTCTGTTTGGTTTTCTTCAAGCCATGTGTTCTTCACATTCAAGAATGGGATCAAAACTTTAGTCCACTGGAGGTTTTCAATTATTCTGCTCATGTGTGGGTCAAGGTGCATGAATTAAATTGGATTCTATGGAACCCATGAATCTTGCATGATATAGTATGAGCCATTAGCATCCCGATTAAAATGGATAAAAGAAACAGATTTTTCTAGATTTGGGCATTATGTATGTTTATTGGTTGATGTGTATTTAACCTCCAATCTTTTTGATAAAGTGATTTTATTAACTATTTATGAGGATTTTGAGTTGTAGATTGAGTATAAGAAAACTACTCAATTTTGTATGCATTACAGAGTGATTGGTCATTAAAAATATAATAATAAAAGATCTATGAATTGTTTCTTTTTCTTTACTAGGGGAAATGATGATAGAAATTGTTTAAAAACACATAAATTTGAAATAATTTAGTGATGATGAACAAGGTGAGATACAAAAAGGTGGAGTTACTTTCCTTATGGAACCAGTTTTAGTTGCTGCTATATCGGTTTCTTGATAGTAGGATAAGGATTTTTACTATAGTATAGAGATGGATATTCGGGAACCTTTGGTGATCAGAAACTATTCTAATCATACTACTGATTCAAATGGGGTGAAATGAGCTAACAAATATAAGAAGTCATGGGAGGGAATAAAAGCTGAAGCTGATAAATCAACTGATGTTGGATCCTTAAAAGGGAAGAAGTGGCCTGAGCTGGATTCAAATTTTAGGAGTCCTGAAAAATTATTAGATAATTATAATGCACGTTTATCTAGTCTTGTAGGACATACTAAATTTCAGGATGATATGTTGTAGGGTATAGAGTTGGTATCCACATTGAAGAAGGGTTCATCCTCTGTGGATGCTTTGATCCTTACTCCCACATCAAGGGAGGACATTGAAGCTAAGGCCCAAATAACCCAACAAGAAGTGGATGTTGGTTCTGATGAGGAATCAATGGATGATGAATCCATTAATGAAGCTCTAGTGCAATAACTAGATGATCAACAATTATAACATGAATAGATGATTTCAGAAAGGTCTCACAGAAGTAAAAAAATAGTTGTAGTAACTTCTATGAATACTAAAAACAAAAAGGCAAAACTTTTGATTCAGTTTGATACTAGTTTTTCTAGGGATGCATTTGAGGGTCTGCTCACTACTGGTTCTATACTTCCTAATAATAAAGAATCATCAAATAGTATTTTGTATTATTCCAAAGTAATAAAATTGTATGTTGATTCTAATGTTGAGGATAATGATTATCTTAAAACTTTAGAACCATGTCAGTTGTACGGTTGTGATGTTTCAACTCATTAAAATGATGGGACCTAAGGAGATAATATTACAATTGAGAGAACATTCTAAGTTTCCTATTGTTAAACTTCTCAGGTGGAATTTAAAAGTAATGATATGTCTCATGCGACCCATGTTGGTGATATGGATAATCTTCCCCTACTGGGTGGCTCTAAAATTCGTACACTGATGACTCTTATGCTGACTGCCGTCCTGAAAAAGTCTTTAGTGCCCATCTCCAATACCTTTGGGGTGCTTGATTTGGATAAGGATGTTTCTTCGGATGTAGTGCTCATTATTCCTTAGGTAATGGAAGATGCTGCCAGTGGGGGGAGTAAAATCTTATTTTGGGCTATGAATCTTAGATCTGATAACCAAGATATGGGTGGAATGGAAATCGATATATCATATTCAGTTGACGAACATGAAACTTAGCAGACCGAGAAGACCTAGAATCATGGAAGACATTTGAAGGGAATACCCCATCATAGGAGGGGTTGACAGGGCTTGAACCTTGTTTATGTTGTTGATTTTCCTAACTTTTAGTGCCTTTTTGGTCTTTTTTATGTGGGTTGTCCTTCCATGTCTGATCTCCTTCTCCACTTTATACTTTCTTATTTTAATAAAATGGATTGGTCCTTGGCGCCTTATCCCAAACCCTTTTCAAAAAATAATAGTAATAATGATATTAATAATGATATTAATAATAATAGTAATGATAATAGTAATGTTAATAGTAATACTAATAGTAATATTAATAGTAAAAGTAATAGTAATAGTAACTATAATAGTAGTACTAATAATAATAGTAATTATAATAGTAATAATAGTAATAGTAATAATAGTAATAATAACAGTACTAATAGTAGTAGTAATAATAGTACTAATAATTATAGTGATAATAGTAATAATAAAAAGAGGTTGCAACCGCAATTTTTTTTTAAAATAGTACTAAAAATAGTAGTAATGATAGTAATAATAATATAAGCAGTAGAAAACTATTAGTAATAACACTACCATAGATCAACGCATATGAGGCGCCTACTTTTATCACCACTAAATAGAAAGTGAAGATAAAAGGTTCAACTTTATTAGTGCAAGCTAAAAGTGCTGATAATGGTAGCTTTTATCAGCGCTAAAAGAAGTACTGATAAAGGTGGACCCTTTATCAACACTATTATTAGCACTGATAAAACATTTTAATAAAAATACTATTAATATATTTGTAATTATCATATTGGTATTAAAAAATGTTTATTTATATACATTAATAAAAAACCCATGTTCATAATTAATATAAATATGATATATTAATATATTTTTTTTACTAATTCAAATATATATATATATATAATGTTTAAAAAAAGTATTAATAAAATTATAAATAAATAATTATATTTAAATAATTATAAAATTATAATAAACAAGTTTAAATAATAAATATTTTAATATATATATATATATATATGATAATAAATAAATAAATAAATAGTTAAATAATTATATATAATTATATACATATATATAATTATATAATTATATAATTATATATATATATTTATATACAAATATTTACTAATATATTTATTTACAATTATAATTATGTATATATATATATGTATTTAAATAAGGATGGCTAGGGTTTGGGGGCTGTGTTCTGATAGCGATTACGACATTCTTACATTTTAGCTTTAATCAAACATGGTCATTCCTCATTTTCATGGATCCATTGTTCTGGCTAGAGGCAAGGGTTGTGAAGGAGATCATCTGATGACAGTTTTCAATAGTGGAGCTCACTGAGATGGTTCTAAGGTGGTCAAGGTAGCCGAGATGATTACTTACCGACCTGCAATGGCTGGCTCGGATCTGATCGAAGCTCTAACGAATGTGGTGATGTATTGTAGAGCAGATGGAATGCATTGATTAATGGTGATGACAGCTGATTGTTTGGTAGCGATGGTGACCGATGTGGATGACGTGCATCAATCTATGGTGGTCATGGATAATAATACTAGATTGGTGGTGACTGGAGTGGGTGACGAGCGTCGATCTATGGCGGTGATACCAAATTCTATTACAGCGTTTGTGACTAGAGTGGACGGTGCGCGTCGATCTGCAGTGGTGATGGAAAATCGTATAACAGTGGTGGAGGCCAAAGTGCAAGGTGTTTGTCAGACTGTGGAGGTGGTAAATTCGAATGGAGTTTATCAATCTCAGTCGACTGAGATGAACCATCTTTGTTCTGCTTTGGTGGATGAGGCGAGCAGGTTGGATGGTGCATGAAATTCTTCAACATTGGCAGAAGTGATGGTTGTACATTGTCAATCTGAAGCGATGGGGGTGAATATAACCCATCAATATCCTGTGATGGTGGCTGATTTGAATGGTGCTTTTTAATCCATCGTGCCTCTAGTGGTGGTAGACATGCCTTGTCATCCTGGTGCAGTTCTCAAGGAGGAGGTAGCGAGGAGACCTTGTTCTTCCACAGAACTAAATAAATCTATTAATCTGGAAAATCTAGTGATATCCCCATATGGTTTTGCAGTAATTGAATGAGACTCCAATAGAAGGCATTTTTTAACTTCCAAAAATGTTGTTCCAAAACGAATTGTGTAGAAAGGTGACACTGCCTTGGTGATTTCAAATAAGGGAGCTATACTTGACTTGTTTAAGACTTGTGAGCATTACATTATTGTGATGCTTGTTCTACCCTCTAGTGTAAGGATTTGTAAAATTGAGGACTTTTAATGGAAGCTTAATTATGTATGGGGTTTCTTCTAATTTGAAATTCATACCAATGGGTCATTGTTTTTTTCATATTATTTTTTTAATTATGTATTGGGTTTCTTCTAATTCAAATAACCGGTCATAAAAATGAAATTTGTTATAAAGTTTTGATTTTCTATTTTTGTTCATTAAAATGAAATCCCAATTCTTCTTGTAGGAAGAAATTGAGGAGGCAGACGGTAAAAAAAATGTGGTTTCTGTTGGCGCCGAGCAATCACCTCTTGATAGGGGAAAGGGTAAGAGACCAATTATGGAATTAGATTGTAAGAGCAGTGGAATTAGAAATCCTATCAATGTTGTCTATATTGGACCCTCCTATTCTAATTAAATGCAAGGGGAAACAGATGGTGCTTATACCGGTGTTTAATTGAATCAGCATGGAACTGCATATGAAACTATTCAATAGGTTGGTAGCACCAATTTAATTTTCATGTAAAGAAATGGAAAATATAGGAAGAACACTTTTGAGGTGGGACTACATTTTGATGAGGCTGTTGATGTTGTTCTAGGGTATCTTTCATCGAAAACTGATGAGAAAGGTTGTATTGTGCAGCCACTATCTGCAGAATTTTTAGGACATGTCCCACAAGATGATGGGTCTTGGCATTCAGATGTCTAGTAGAGTGTGGTTTATCTTCAAGAGATTCATAATGACTTCAATTCTTCAGGTGTGTCTAGTAAATGGGGTAATGTATCATATGATGGAAGTGATAAGGAGCAACAGATGGTCCTATTGGATGCCACTCATCTCTGATCCATGGGCAGTGATGACCCTCTTTCCTTTAAGGATGTTGTACTAAATAATAAGGGAAAGGTTGTTAGCAGTGAAGGCTTTCCTCCGATTTCTTCAAAAATAATTTCGTGAAAGGATTACTCCAACATTCCCATGCATGTATCTACTAAGTCATCATCTAAGGAATCAAAGATCCAACTCACTTAATAGTAGGAAAGGTCCAAAGAGAGGATCCTTGGGATCCTCAATCATGGTAATTCATACTTATGGTGGGATACTGCTGATGATGCTAATGATTCTGATTATGATTATTGAAATGATACTTTTTTTTCTCTAGCTGGCCTTTCTAGATGAGGGCATGTCCTTATATATGATCATGTCCACTCTCTTGATTGTTTGTTATTTTTTCTTTTGCCTTTAATAAATGGTCAGGAGTTTTCACTTTCTGATAGACCTTTTTTGTATATATTTAAATATTTATTAAATTATAATAAATATATTTAAATAATATAATTTTTTTATAATTTATAATTATATATAATTATATCTTAATAAATATATATATATAATTATATATATAATTATATAAATATATAAAAATATTTATAATTTTATACAAATATTTATAAATTAATTTATTTATAATTGTAATTATATATATATATATATATTTAAATATAATTTATATTACAATAATTATATACAAAGATAATAAAGTAATATATAAATATGAATTATATAACTTTTAATAAGAAATGAATCTTATTTTCCTAATTTAATATATAAAAAATAATCAAATTTATATTTGTCAAAATGCTTAATAGTTTATTTATATATATTAATTACAAAATTAGTATATAATTAAAATAAATATAATTTTTTAATATTTTATTTAGAGAATTGTATAATATATAAATGAATATACTTATTTAGATATATATTAATATTTATATTAAATAATTTAAAATTTATGTATGTGTATAACTATATGTATGTAACTGTTTGTGTGCATGTATACATGTGTATTTGTATATGCGTGTGTGTAGATGTGTATGTGTACATATGTTTATTTGTAATTCACATAAATGTTACGAATTCACTTTTTAATATTTTACAAATTATTTAATTTAATCTATTCATTTATTATTATATATTAATTAATAATGTTAGAAATATATTGAATCAGACCCAAGTGGTAATGGCTCCCTATAATTCTGCATCATACCTGGGTTCAAATCCAGGTGGGTGTAGGTATGATTACAGTACTATACGGGCGGTGATGCAGATGATGACATAGACAAGTGGTGACACATGCATGATGTAGGCAAGCAGTGACGCATGCATGATGTATGCCAGATGATGCAGGTAGGATGATGCAGGTGTGGTGTTGCACTGGGCTTTCGGGGCATGTTATGGGATTCTTGCTCACTAGGGCTATGGTCCATGTACAAATAAATAAGGCTTGATATGTGGGATTTCCCCTTAAGGGGGCATGGCTTGCATTTCCAGCCTATGTGTGTGAGGTATCTGTGTTTGAATGTAATTATACCCTCAAACACCTAATATATATATATTTACTATACATGTAATATTTTCAATATGATTGTAGTTTATATGAATAATATTTATTCATTTTAATTATTAAGTTTTAACATTTAAAATATGTTTGAACTTTATATAATTAATATATTTATATGATTTTATAATAATTTTTTAATTTAAATATTTAATTATACAATTATAAATATATATATTTTTAAATTTTTTTTGTGAACTTATAAATAAATATACATATAAATATATTTAAATAATTATAGAATTATAATAAATATTTTTAAATAATAAATATATTTAGTATATTTATAATTATATATTAATAAATATGTATTAATAAATATGTATATATATAAATATATTTATAATTATATAAAAATATTTATTTAAAAATATTTATAATTATATATAAATAATTATTTAAATATATTTATTTATAATTATGAATATAAATAAATAAATACATATTTAAATAATAATAAAATTATAATAAATATAATTAAATAATAAATATATTTATCATATTTGTAATTATAAATGTATAATTATATATAAATACCTTTTAAATATATTTAATTATAATTATAATTATAATTATAATTATATATATTTAAATATTTATAAAATTATTATAAATATATTTAAATAATAAATATAGTAACTATATTTATAATCATATATATTTATATATCGATATAAATATACCAAAGCAGTGCGGACCCTGATGTATAATTATATAGAAATAACATTAAATATATTTATTTATAATTATAATTAGAAATATATATATATATATATATATATTTAGAATTGTAAAATTACAAATAAATATATTCATTATAATTTTATAAATATATATATTTAGGTATTATTTTTCTAAATAGGCTGGGGTCAAGTCCCTTTTATTGAAAATTGAAAACACTGAACAAGAATAGAAAGGATGGGGTAAGACAACCAACTTCCCTCCTCAAGGAAGCAAAAAAGAAGAAGAGAAAAGTCACAAACCAGCTGTGAAAAGTCATCATGTGAACATCTAGCCAAATTAAATCACATGGTTCCTCAACTAGAAAAGCCTTTCAAATCACATGAGAGCGAGTGCTCATACTGCGATATGAAACTTGACCACCCCGACCACGAGGATGGAGACCACATATCAATAACTTAACTCACTGCCATGGTCCAACACCATCATGTACAGATTCATCATTAGAAAAAACATTCATTTCTTTAGATTTATAAGTATCAGTACATTTTTTTACATCATCCCTACTACTATTAGAGGCAAGAAGATCAAAGGAATTATGTGTGTGAACATTACCTCTAATCTAACTGAGCACTTCCTTGAAAGGTCTTGTAACATTAGAAGGTGTACCAACATCCCGACCCTTTTTAATGTCCTGAGAGCTATTTTCTGCCAGTCTAACCAAGGAGCTGGCCAGCTTAATTCAAGTGGTGGTAACCAATAGAGTCTCTAGATGGGAGGCCTAAGGGATTTGAGTCACCACATCCCATTTCCCCACTTCCACATGGTTATTTTCAACACAACCCCTCCCATATTGCACATATATTTATAGTATATTCATTCAAAGGTTGAGACAACACACACTCATAGAGTTTACCAACATCATGTCCCTTTACGAGGCCCTAAGGCCTTCATGCAGGTTGCCAACTTAATTCTAGTGGTGGTAACCAATAGTGGCTTCTTCTGTGAGACCTGAGGTGTTGGAGTCACTACATCCCCTTTCTCCACTTACATAGGGTGATTTTCAACACAAACCCCCTCCCCTACTGCACATATATTTGCAGTAGGTTCATCCATAGGTCGAGACACCACATATACACTCCTAGATACTCCCTTGATAGAATACACAATTCCATAACAAGAATATTCCATTCTTTTATCCTTTCTATTATGATTGATATGAGTTAATAAGAAAAATTTAGGATACTGATCAAAATAAGAATTAGATTTAGAAGAAATGGATTACTTCATGTGCGTGGAAATGATTCCATTAGATACATCCTTAAATTGATCATTAAGAGACCCTAAGGTTTCATCTTCCTATGCCACCGGTGAAGAAAAAACCAAAACATTATCCTACCCTACATTCTTCAAAAGGAAAAAGTGCCAGGATTAAGGTGATGAGAGATAGGACCAGATCTGTCCTTGAGATTCATTGATAGCATTGTCATATGCATCTTTAGTTTACCTTCTCAGATCCTTGAAGAAACTAATTTCTGTTCATGCTATTATTGGATGTCCACACCTTGTTGTGATTCAAACTCATGATCAGTCTGTCCATCCTCATCCTCACCAGGTCTATCCCTGATAACTTCATTAGAGATGTCCTTCTCCGACACTAAGTCATCCCATGACCT
Source organism: Viscum album (assembly GCA_963277665.1). Taxonomy (NCBI): domain Eukaryota; kingdom Viridiplantae; phylum Streptophyta; class Magnoliopsida; order Santalales; family Viscaceae; genus Viscum; species Viscum album. Next base: position 47,030,910 of record OY728138.1, on the reverse strand, counting down.
AAAAATTATAATCAAATAATGATTCACATTCTCTTCCTCACTGTTATCCAAGGTGCATTGTTCTGGAGGAATACAAATCTCCTTAGCTTGAAGGTCATCTATAGTCCCAACCACAGACTACAAGATCGGGAAATATTTGGAAGAGACCCGTCATAGTCATGTTATAGGAAAATCATACACAAAGGGAGTATAGGGGTGCCCCTTCAAGCCTTATCCCTTCCCATTAGCCAGTACTGATTCAAATTCCATTAAACTCTACCCCTTGGTATTTCACTGATAGTCTTCGGATGAGTGTCCATTTAAATTAAAGATGCCACAAAATATGCTCTTGTGATAGAATTCTTTGGACTGACCAACCACATTACAATCCACACCTTAAAGGGGAAACTTCTCAAACTCGATGCCCAGATGCATATCATCAGTAGGAGTGGAAAGGATTACCTTCTCGATGAGTGTCGAACTGAGGTCCACCTCAACTAGAATTCTCTCAAAATAACCAAATCGAACATATTCCATCTTTTTGTCAAGTCTAGTTGGAACTCTAATTATCACATTGATGTTGTAAAGTATCTTTAGTTTCCACAGAATCTAGTTGATCCTGTGAATCTTGATTTAGGCCTAAAAAGTGTTTCTAGAATTTTACAAGCTCAAATCCAGACTCCATTTGTGAAAACGAATAGTACCACACATAACTCCAAGTGCACTACCTTAGTTCATCTAAGGGAAAAAATGGAAGAACCCACGACCGATTGAAACACACCTCCATTCTGAAAACCCCCAAATTTTACAAACCTAATGGACTAAACCATCAATCCACCATGGTTTCTCTTCTTTAGGGAGATAAAACATCACAATAATCAAGTTTTTACCCATATCTATCCTTTTTGAGATGGCTTCCAAGCTAGCCTTAACAAGAGACAAAGAACCCTTTATGAAAATCCGATATGTTGATGATTCCCTAAAAGAGGCGAGTAGACACACCCTTGAGTCCACCACAGGTACCCAATATTGACTAGAAATCCCATCCGTAGCAGTGACATGGTCCATGGAAACAACTTTTCAATTCTCAGAACGATTACCTCTAAAAAAACACCATTGTCACCAAATGATTCAGAGTCGAACCCCTTCCTCCATTCCTATATATATATATATAATTATATGAATATATATTAATATATAAATGCATAAATATAATTATAATTATAATTATATAAAAATATTTATAAAAATATTTATTATATTTATAATTTTATAAATATGTATAATAATATAAATATATGTAATTATATAAATATATTTATAAATATATACAAATATTTATAAATATATACAAATATTTATAAATATATTTATTTATAATTATAATTGTATATATATATTTAAATAATTATAAAATTATAATTAAAAAATTAAATAATAAATATATTAAACAAATTTATAATTTTATAAATATATATAATAATATAAATTCACACATGCACACATATATAGGTGTTGAGGGGTAAAATTTCATCAAGCACTCACTCACAGAAAACCCAGACACCAAGGTCAAACCCACTCCATAGCCCCCCCTAGGGATTGAACAAAAATCCCATCAAATTTTATATATATATATATATATATATAATACTATAACGCCCACCATCAGGAAGAACAATTACTTTTTTCTAGCCACGTAGACTGTGACCCATCTTCAATAATCTGCCATTGGGCGTCTCGTCACGTAACACCAACAGAGAAATCCCCTTGGTCCACTTATAACACCACCTGTGCAATGGGCCAAGGAATAGAACGGTGATGATAATTGATGCCGGGTGAGATCACACTCTCCCACCATTGGGTGGGGGAACTGCCTGCCATCCAAACAGAATCTATCACAAACTAATTAAAATTCAATGACCCCACTGCAGTCGGGGCCCCTACTTGCTACACACCACCTATTGCTAACCCTAAATTCGTCATCAGTCACCATCCCGAACCCTGATCATCCTGGTTCCCTCTCCACCATCAGTCTCCATGCTAAACATGCATAACCTGCTTTAAATCAGAGGTAGCCTAGTCAGTCACCAACAATAGGCACTACTGGTCGACATCAACCCACCCCCCACCATTAGTGGGGGTCACCTGAATTGTGCCTGTGATTTTATCATTGGCCAAAAGTGATGGTAGCATCATTAGATTCCATCCCATAGCTACCACAAAATGAATTGGGGAAAATTTTTCTACCATTGGTGTTTGAACCCCAATCATCCCATAAGTTAGTAGAATTACGGGGTGCCTCTACCACTAAGGAACACCCAAACTACTAATAATATAAATATAAATAATAATATAAAAATATTTATATATTTGTAGAAATATTTTCAAATATATTTATTTATAATTATATTTATAAATAAAAATAATATTATTAAGATCAGATATTTATCAGTGCTAAAAAAGTACCGATAAAACCACTCTTTATCAGTGTTATAATTTTAGAGCTGAAAATTAATAGTTTTATCAACATTTTTTAGTGTTGATAAAGGGGTATCTTTATGAGCACTAAAAAATAGCTGATAAAGAGTAGTTTTATCGGCGCTTTTCTATTTTAGCAATGATAAAGGTACACTTTATCAGTGATTTTTTAAAACTACTAATAAAATCCTTATAGGTTCTTATAAAATGAACCCTAACAAAGTCACCATATCTTCACACTTTCAAGTTCTCAAAAAATCTTTCTACTGCCACCACCGCTCTTCCGGTCATCGCTCCCTACCGTCATTTGTATCCCAGTCGTTGCCACTCTACTATCCCTACTGTTGCCACTCTCCCTCTTTTCACTGCTCTCCTTACCCTCGCAGAACCAAACTCTCTCCACTCTTCATCAATCAATCGATTCTTCTCAAGATCCAGGGTATGTAATTATTTCTTCTCAAATTTAATAACTTATTAAGTGTTTGTGTTCAACTGTTTCAATATTATTAAGTGATATTGAAATACTTTTGAAAAAAAATTAGCATGAAGAAAATTATATAAGTGATAAGTGGTATAAATAATTGATATCAAATAATTCCAAGAAACACTACCCACTAAAAATGACATTAATGTCTTTGGTTACATTTTATAACTCTTAAAATAGTTAATACCTCTCATTACACTTGATGAAGTTATTTGAAAAAAGAATTTATGGTTTTCTTGTTTTTGAAAATAAAATCTTTCATTTATTTTTTTAAAAAAATAAATAAGTGATATAAAATCATTCTTTTTCAATAAAAATTTAGAAATAATAAATGGGTAAAAATAAATTTAATTAGTATTTTAAAATGAAACTTTATCCTATGATTGATGCAATTACACAACATTAATTACTTATAATATTTTTAATTAAAAAAATTGATAATTTTTTTTATTTTATGTAACATTTATAATTAAATTCATGAATAAAATAATTCAAAGTATACCATTTTTTATATTTATTGACTTCTGTAATTGTTATTTTAAGATGAAATAAATTATTGATTATGATTTAACCAAACATGTTTCATCATTTAAAACATAGTTTAGTTTTTGTGAAGATTTTCACAACCACTTTGTTTAAGATTTTTCAACAATAAAAACATCTTTTATAGATAAAATCACATTTTTGAAATTCTTGTTTCTTTTTTCATTGAAAAAAAAATTTAGAAAAAATAATTTTATAATTTTCAAGAATTTATGTTCACTATCTTTTTCCCCAAAAAAATATTATTATCTTTCTAAAACTAATTTTCCAATTAAAACTATAGTGGTTTTTTATAATTTAAACACAAAATATTTTTTTTCCATTTCCTCGATCTTTTTTAAACTATCCTAAAGTTATTTATGTTTTTAAAATTGAAACAAGTTAGTTTCATGAATAAAATTACTTTAGTAGTAAGAAAAAAGTTTCTTTTATTTTATAATAATTACATAACACTTATGCACTAACCAACTATAGAAATGATGACAAATAAAATTGTGATGAACAAGTCTCTATGACCATTTTGTTTGGATTCTCTTACCTAAATAATGTACGACATATGATAAAATTTTATCAACAATCTATAACCAAACACTCACATCCAATATTAATAATAATTTAAAATATTAGGCCAAGAAACCATTCCACTTGAATAATGTTGAAAATCTATTTATAGAGATGAATACCAAGATACACAACTCAAGATAAAAAAATTAAACTAAAGCTAAAATATATACGACAAATATATTCAAATATATCGATCTTAGATAGATCTATACGCTAATTAATTAATAATTCTATAACTATATTTTGAACTGGATCATACTCTACGTCATTTCACTAATTTAAAAAAATGGAACTTATGATGATAAAATTCCTTCAAATATAATTTTACCGACACATAAAAACATATAATATAGATTATTCCAAAAAATTTGTAATAGATGTTCATATTTTAGTTATATGGATCTGATGGTCTTTTCAAGGCATGAAAAAGATGTCAAAATTGGTTTAAAAATGGTTATCTTGAATGTGATTTATGGAAAAGAACATCTAGAAAGAATAGACCCAAAAAAACTATTCTTCAATAAGGTCAAAAACATCTTTATAAAAATGGATAATGAGATACAATACTCAAGATAGATAAAACATTAAGAATTTAAACTAATAAAAAAGTGATATGATTTACCTATTAAAAAACTATAATAGATAGATCACTATCATAATTATTTATACACCCTAATATATTGGTCAAACACACTCCTTATGAAATTCAACATAAACATTTCACATTAAATTAACCAAGATTAACCCCACTATATTGTAAACTTTATTGGTGTAAATGTTAAACTACCCTCCCACACACTAAAACATAAACATTCTATGAGGCTGAATCGAACTCCCTCAAGCTTCCTATTTTGACACTCGACATTTTTTAAAATTATTTTTAGTATTGAATAATATATATCCAAATTTAGTTTGAATGATTATATCAAATTTAAAATGAAAACTGCTTATATTATAATTTATAATTCAATTTTTTTAGAAGAATCATTTTTATTATTATGTTTTCTAGTTTTGAATAATTTATAATCATTTTTCTTGGTGACTTTGACACTTCTTTTTTTGATTCATTAATGAATATTATTTTATTGTTCATGTTTATTGGAACCATTTATCTAATTTTATTCATTATAGTTATTTTTAGTGAGAAAGTATTCTAAAAAATATAATAATTTGTTTTATTTATGAAACGATTATTATATTCTGTAGTCATATTTTCTGTTATGAAAATGGTTTTCAAATAATATAGTTTTTATTTTTTTTATTTCCATGTAAATATATATATTTAAATTGATATAAATATCATACTATATGATAGGTGAGTTAAGCTTCTTATAGGGGTTGGATGATTTTTTTATCTTTAAATAGCAAACCAAGAGATGTTGTCTGGTTCTTCCACAACTCCCTAGCCTGGGAACATTTAGATTTAAGTAGACAACTTTCATCCTTGTTAGGTTCATCTCCCAAATAGTTATTATTACATTTTCTGTCCTAAGACTCGTCCCCTATCTATTCTGTACACGCACCTATTTTTCTTGAACTACCCCGAGTAGTAGTCATCTAATACCAGGTACTAGTGATCATTGTGGATAATTTTAGAGGATAACACCTACCACTAGTGTATTAATTATCTTCTTAAATTCAATTAACCATTTCCTTTAAATCATGATGAATTTTTTGAAAACATTCTAATGTTGGCTTACCCTTATTTGAAAGGCCCATTTTTGTGTATTTATTAATTTTGTAAAATATTAATATTACCAAATCAAATAGGATAGATATGAATCTAAAATGGATGGATGCTAAACTTATGAAAGAATAGTATGAATATGGTGTGAAATAGTTCATCTTGTTTGTAAAATATCATGAATATGGCCTTTCTCAAATAATTTTTCCATGTTTCAACTATTTTTATTCCAGAATAATTAATCGATAGGAGTTTTAAGAACACTTGATCTTTCACGAGAAAGATAGAAGTTATATATGATGGAATAAAAATGGGAAAAAAGTAAATGAATATAGTGACCCAGGATTAACATATAAGAATATTACAACATTTTAGATAAATATTCAATACATTATAAAAATACATGCCTGAGGACTATAATAGTTTGGTGTCTTTAGAAACTTAGAAAAAAAATCTTCTATCATGGTGAAAGATCTTCAAAATCTCTCACATATATCTCTACCTTTAGTACTTCTACCTAAAACTTTTTTTCATAACCTAGGGAAAAGAAATATAAGAAATGGGTGAGCTCAGATGCTCAGTAAGGGTAAATAAACAAAATGCATAAGCATAGTATGAACAAAAGGGTATAGAACTTGAGTATAACATTTAAAGATCATACCGTACATATTAGATATCATAATATAGATTGGAAGTTCATAAGTCATAGATCATAATAGAATTAAAATCATAAGACATGAAAGCATAACATTGGAATAAGACATAGAATTTGTGGCATGCATATTGGTATATAATGTTGTGAACTTGTATAAGTAGAAACAGGTTCACTCATTAAGTTAAGGACATGAAATTAGGCCCCCATATCAACTTATGGACATGAAACCAAGTCCATGAATAACATTGTGAACATGTAATCAGGTTCACACATAACCTTATAGACATGAAACCAGATCCTTGCATAATGTTGTGAACATGTAATCAAGTTCACGCATAACATTGTGAACATGTAATCAGGTTCATGAATAAATTTATGGACATGAAACTAGGTCCATGAATAAGACTGTGAATACGTAATAAGGTTCACTCATAACATTGTGAACATGTAATTAGGTTCATGCATAAACTTATGGACATGAATCTAGTTCCATGCATAACATTATGAACATGTAATTAGGTTCCTGAATAACATTGTGAACATGAATTCGGGTTCAAACATAACATATATACTTATTATTCCTCTATTTTTATCTAATGTATTGGAGTGAGATATAGGTTCCACCCATCTCATAACAACATCAATCATACATGTGGCACAAAATAAAACTTTCATCATGTCATGAACTATAAAAAGTCAGAGGTTTTATAAACATAAAATCAAAACCCATAAAATTAAATGAGTATTATAAACATGTAATCATATAATAACCTATAAAAAATAAATTTTTCATAATCATTTCATCATAAACATAACCCATGAAAAGAATCGGGTCATAAAAGCATATAACATGTGAAAGAGAAAAAGGCTTCATAATGATCATGATATAAAATCCTAAACCATTCATAGAAATAATATGAATGGAACATTTCAATCATTTCCTATAAAGTAATGAGTAAATTCAATTGATGTCATCTTAGATAGAAAATAATTTTGAAATATCTATTGGAAATATTTATTCAGGAAAATATCATTTCTTCTTTAAAAAATTTACTTTTTAAAATATAAAACCTTTTAAAAGTCATTTCCTTTAAAATAAACATTAATAAGTATAAATAAACATTGTAAATAATTTTGGAAACCGTTTTATTTGAAAACTTATAAATAATTCTTGAAAATGTTTAAAACATTTCTTAAACATAAAATATTCTTGAAAACCATTTTCTTCGAAAATAACTTTGAAATATTTTAAAGTAATATTTAAAAACAATAAAAAAATTAAAATAATTTTTACATTAAAATGGTCTTAAAGTATTATTTAATGAAAATTTAAAACATTTTAAAAAACTTGGTTTTTGAAATAAAATAGATCTCCAACTGAAGAGAGAAATATGATCAAATTTTCTTAAATATATTTTCTTAATTATATTAAGTACAGAAGAGTGAAAAAATGGTACCAATACATGGATATATCTTGGGTAAATATAGTATATGTAAACTAAAGAGTTTTCTTGAGATATGGATTATAATATTTCATCAACTAAGCATAATCATTAACAATCTCAAAAAAATGATGAGATTGTTTCAATAAAATCTTATCACTTTGTAACTTAGGATCATACTCTCTATATAAGAAAATTAAATTACATGAAAATTAAACTATCATGAAAATAAAATTATTCATTATATAACATGTAAAACAGAAGTATATACACCTCAAAAAATAATTTAGGTGCATAACAAAACATGAATCAAAAAAGAAGGAAAATTGAGACAAAACTATTTTAAAGATTTGGTAACTTTTGAAACATAAAACCCATGAAATAAAAATCACAAAATGGATATGTAAAGGAGCATAAATTTAATTATAATAATCATATAATACATACATGGGAAGTATACACTCCACACAAAAGGAATGGGTGGTGAATAAATCATGTATCTCACATAAATAAAAATTTAGATTAAATCCACGTACCATGTGTCTTGACTCTCTTCGTACACATACAAAATTTTTATATAATAAATGTAGGTTTATTATAATTTTATTTATAATAATATTCTTATATATAACACCATATATGGTTTTATTATGACCTTATATTACCCTCTTATCAACAATCCTATGTTAAGGTTTCACTTCGGGTAATATTCGTTTTGTTCTTTGCACGTGTCTTAATTTGTTATATCACATGTCCTTATTGTTATATATTAATTCGAAAATGTAAAACATGATTTAAATATTATTTTTATTAAGTATACTTTTATTTTAATATTCTATATAATATATAATTTTGAAATGGAATACACTGTTCATGGAGACGGTAAGCAGTACGTACGCATGAATGTTGTTTCCATTTTTATTACGTATTGAAAGAAATAAATAAAGTAAAATATATGTATATATGTATATAATATCATTAAATTATCATTATAATGTTATATATATCATATAATTCCACTAAAATCATCCTTAATACATTCTATGTAGTATGTGAACAAATCACATCGCTTTGAGTGGGCAATAGTGTACACATCCTCAAATGAAATTATTATATTTACATGAAATGGAGTGTAAAAAAGATTTGTGTTTAAAAAAGAATAAAGAATATTAAATAAATAACAAATATAATATATTACATATAAAAATATATTTTCCATCATAATGTCTTCCATTATAGGTGGTAAAGGAAAAATGAACAATCATCGTTTAGTGAGGCGGTAGTTCGTCGTGCACATAAACAATATGTTCGTTACCCATTAGATGGAGGTGTGTGTAAGTATAGTTATAAACCTTATCATACAAACATACTAGTATATTTTGGATAATTTTTTTGTTATAAAATCATGGAATAAATATATTTTATTGGTGGAGAAAGAAAATAAAAGAAAGGAGTTTGAGAGAAGACGTTACCTCTTTTTCGGGTACCTTTTTTTGGTTTATGCCAAAAGGGTTTTTTGGGTTTATTTCTATGAAAGGGGAGGATTATAAAAGTAATTTATGTATTTGGGGAGATTATTTGAGTATATTTTGGTTGATACAAGTGTATTTATAGGTGTGAGTAAGTGGTAGGAGGGGAGGCCTTTTTATAATGGAGGAGGAGTGACACTCTTGTAAATATTTGAAGAGAGAATTCCACCCACGTTTTTCATGTAGAAAGTGGATCCAATAATGGATACAAGTATATAAAATGGAGTATAGGGTTTAAATATGGCCATAAAATGGATCTTTTACATGTTTATAGGATCTTTTGAGTCTTAAATTTAAGGTATAATCCTTAGTTAACCTTAATTTTACCTTAATCGATGTAATTAATTTTAATTACTTTCACTAATATTATTGGTAAAAAAACTATGTTGAAATTATTAAACAGTACAAAATATTATTATTCCAAATATTTAATCCATTTTTACAAATTCTAATCACATGAGTGGAAGAAATTAATTTAAAATTAATCACGCTGATGGGACAACACTGTAGGGTTTTAAAGTAAAAATGATCAAAATTTTGCTATGCTTTTATATCCAATTTCAATGTGAAATTAGTTTAAATGACCTAAATTTGATTAATTGATAAAAATATTGTGTAATTGAACTTTTTACATAATTTAAAACATAATTTAACCTTATAAGTAAATTAGATGAAAAAACAGTTTTTAATTAAAATCCAGTATTTTTAACTATTCATTAAAAAATGAAACCTTTTAGAAAAATACCAACAATTTATCCTCACGTATTTTTTATGTTTCAAATACAAATATAAGGTTTATTTTTTACATATTAAATCTATAAAAGTTTAAAAAATTGGATTTAAAATGGGTTCCCTATTAAAAGGCGGTAAAAATGACTTAATAAAAATATAGGTTTTTAAGTAAAAAATTGGGTTTGTGCATATATTATGTCTATAAAATCTAATGAATAGTTGTAAAAAATATTTGACTGAATAATATATATATATATATATATTTTACATTAATACAACAAACTAAATGTATTTAATTCAATTTATTAAGGTAAAACAGCTTTGTGACCATAAAAATAATAAAATTTCCTTTTATATTAAATCATATTTCATATTAATTTATAATTAATTTGAAACCTATGAATTCATCTAATATTTGTGAAAACCATATATTTTCATAAATTAGTTAATACTATTGATAACCACTAATTTATCGGCTAGGTTATATCTTATTATTTTAAATAGTAACATTTTAATGATATACTATTGTTCAGTAAAAATTGGTTGTGTGTTTTATGAAAGTCATTGTGGAAAGTCATTATTGAATGTAATGAAAGATAACATCGGTGTTCCATGTATAGAAAACTAATATTTATATTATGTTTTGTTCACACTTAACTTGGTTTTGTGTATAATACAATCTAAACATATTGCTTTAATATAAAATAAACTATTTTCAGTGTTGCGTGAAATGAAAAATATTAAAAAGGTTAAATTAATTAGAAAAAAATAATTCACAAAATCTTATGTTGTTATAATTTAGTTTGTGACTGAGATAAAATTGTGTTTTATAGATAATCTGATATTGTTACAAGTGTGTAAAATGAAGAAAATTGTATCGAGGATGTGATTATAGGTGTAAATGATGATGAAGATTGTATTGAGAAAATGATAATGACAATTGAAGTTGAACTTTATTATTGTCCAAAATTGTTTTAGAAGTTAAATAGTTAAGAAAAGATGCCACTGTTTGATTGTTTTACTTAATATACAACATTGTCATCCATATTGAAGATATATAATTTAAAATTTGGAAATAGATGGAGTGCTGCCAATTTTACTGTACAACTTACTCTCTTGAATGATATACTCCTAGAAGATAATGAGCTTCCTAGCCGAACTTATAATACTAAAAAATGATTCGTTCAATGGTTTTGGTCTATGAAAGAATACATGTCCATCCAAATGATAGTATACTATTTCACAGGGACCAAAAATCACTTAATTAATGCCTAAAGTGTGGTGCTTCTTGATACAATAAATATGAACTGGGTATTAAGAAATTTGTATGGTACTTTCCAATCATTCCAATGATTAGATACCTATATGGAAGTGAGGAGACTATAATAAAATAAACATGGAACACAAATACATGAATAAATATTGGAAAATTCTTCACTCAACAAAATCACTTCATTGAAAGTGAATTGATCATGAGTATCTTGAATTTGAAAATGATCCAATAAACCTTCATCATGTGTTATATATAGATGGAGTGAATCCTTTTTATTTTCAAATAACCACTAACAGTAAATGGATGATTATGTTAGAAAATTATAATATGCCACTATGGTTATGCATGAAATTAAAATAAATTATTTTATATATTCTTATATCAGGGCAAAACAAAACTGGGCAATGATATTTATGATTATTTAGATCCACCGATCTATGATTTGAAATTATTATGGGATTTAGGTGTTACATTGCATGATACATACAGAAATGGAGATTTCACATTGAGATACATGTTGTATGGGATGATAAATTAATTTCATACTTATGGAAAAATTTTAGGTTATAGAATTAAAGGAACTAAATGGTTTCCCATTTGTGAACAAGGTACACAATTAATTAGGATGAAATATTCATTGAAGACTACGTTTATAAGAAATAATCGATTTCCACCTTGGTGAAATGTTATTCCCCTTGGAATTATTTGGTATGATGGTTCAATTTATGGTTCACTTGGTAAAAGAGATTCAACTATGTGGTTAGGTATATCATAGATGGATATACCCCATTGAATGTTATATGATGATTTTCAAGGGTATGTCAAAAATCAAAGTCACCCCGAGGGTTGTATTGAAGAGTGATATATTATTTAAAAAGCCATTGAATTCTATACTAACTACCTGTCTGATGTGGAATGAATTGGTCTACCAAAATCTTGTCACACTAGATCGATTGTGGTTGAAGGAATTTATGGAATATATGTTGTAATAATCACTATTATAGATCAAGATCAAGCCCGTATTTATTTTTTTCATAATATTTATAGGTTTCCCCGTATGTTAAAACCCACAAATAAATACTTAGGGATTTTAATCCATTAAGGTATGAAAGGTGGATATAAAATACATAGAACAAACAGTTAAATGGATGGTTTTGAGACTCTATTTTTAAATAGTTAGAATAAATTACATATTCAATTTCAGAAATTCTTTAATAGCTATCCAGAGGACCAAGTGTGCATATATTTTCTTATAATGGTTATGTAATTAATTGTTACAAGTTCTATACAAATGAACACGATACAGGAAGTACCATGAAAAATAGAGGAGTTACACATGTGGATTAAGTGATGCATGCATCTAATACTAATTAAAAAATATCCAACTTATGATAATATTTCATACTTTGGAATCATCAAGAAAATATGGTAGTTGGATTATACAACATTCCAAGTGCTAATTTTTAAATGAAAGTGGGTTAATAATAGAAGTGTTGTTAAAAAAATTAATTAGGATTCATTAAAGTGGATTTTAGTAAGGAAGGGTACAAAGAAAAATCATTTATAATAGAATCATACGCAGTACAACTATTTTATGTTCTAGATCCCATAAATCAAAATTGGTTAATTATTCTGTCAGCAACCAAAACCACTAAAGGTTCAAATGAAAATTCAACTGAGTATTAAACTTTAATTGGGATGTCATTATAATTTCACATTGGTCACAATGTAGACATGGTCTTGTATACCATAGGAGACTAAAATTAAGTAATTTAGATACACGATAGATGGGTCAAATCACTTCAACCTTAAAAAAGTGAGTTTAATAATCAGATTATATATTTTTTGTAATATACACTGTGTTACCTCATGTTATTATCTATTGACTACTAAATTTATATAATATAAATTTAATGTTGAACCAATTCTATATAAAATGACTTATACACATGATTATGCTCCCAATCTTAAGGAACAACAAATTAATCAACCTAATGGTGTTCCAAATGCATAGGAACACCAATATTATGCTCATACTGATGTTACCAATCTAGAGAAACAACATATTGATGATGTTGAACCTGAGAAAATGGTATATGGTTAAAAAGTGATGTCCCTAAAAAATAGACGTGTCATAATGTGATGGTGTTAGAATAAAATTATTATGTCGAGAAACAATGGAATCAAATTCAAGGTCAAATAAATTTCACACAAGCAGCCTATTAACCCCAACAAGGTCATTTTCGGTAGTTTCATTGGGCCCATCACTCATCAGTTCATGCCAATTGATATAGATTCATGAAACCATGTTATTCTTATGATTAAGACACTGATTTGGAAGATATTAGGGTAAAATTATGATATCCTTTAATTATTTTACTAAAAAAATGAATCATTAACTTGCTCTTAATTATCCCTTACAGTGTGAATTTATAATAGATGACTCATGAATTAAATTTTTATTAGTGCTTACTGGAAATGCTCAAAGTGGTTTTCATAAAATTCTAACAAATTTTAATCTCAAATATAATTAATGGAAAATAAACATGCACCCATCATATATGTATGCACACCTGATAATCCAAGAAGTATGATATTGGTTTACTGGTCATCATGAGGAGACATCTTTTCAGGTACATTGTGGTTAATATTACATTTTTTGAAAATATGTATATCAATCAATTTGATTAAGAATTTTTAATTTATTAAACATAAAATATGTGCGAAAAATAATCAATATGCATCAAAACCAACGTACCCCTACCATAAATCAAGGATGGGGTGCGCTTTAACTGAAAAAAATTGGTATGCATTTTAAATATATTATAATACTTTCATGTAACATGAAACAAAAACATAATTATTTTCCTCTTTTTATATTAATATTGGTGAATCCAAATCCAAATCCATATCTATCCAATGTTATGTGCTATGGAAGGAGGCATGTGTAAATAAAGATGAGATAATAATTGATGAAAACACACAAAAAGTATAGGAAGCATGTGTAAGTATAACATAATACAAAATTTAATTTTCATTAAATCGCTGTTACATAATTACTTATTTTATTATATTTTTTTATCCAAATTAGGGATAATAATAATCATCCACTATACCAAATGAATAGCTACTATTAACGGCCTTGAAGTGGACATAATATTATGACCGTGTTAGTGGTGTGGGTTTTGGGGTGAAACCCGAAACATATTATGAAAAAATAAAATAATAGGGGAGATAAAGATAAATAAATGGAAGAGATTCAAGAAAGATTAGCTTCTATTGAATAAAAATTTAATTAGAATTTTGAGTTGTTAGAAAATGTTATGTGGGGAACAAAAGAGAACAAACAACTCAAGAACAACCATTGTGTGATGACCCCCCCCCCCCACCTGCTTTGAGGCAAACCATTCCCCTCAAAGAGCTATCTTAGATGATGCAATCAATAATCCCCTAATTTTTTCTGGGAAATGTGAATCAAGAATAGGTTGATAAAATTACTATAATGATGTTCAATTGGGTGAAAATTAATATTATTTATATTTAGAATAACCCACCCATCACATCGTTATGATAGCTACTGTGCACAATATCCAAGAATAAACTCTTCACAAAATAAAACTTCTAACAAGTCATGTGAGAGTAGGGATTAGCGTAGCTCATGACCCAACCACTGAGCTACTTGTTCTACTTGATGACATAGATATTAAAACATTCAAGAAATCTATTTTAACATTCATATAATATTTTATAGATATTGTACAAAAACATGTCGATAATGAGGTATTCATTTCCATTTTTCTTCTTGGTAAATATTTTACAATTAATGTAAAAAAGGTCTGAACTGTTGAATGTTATTAAAAATGGACAATGGGATGGTGTGAAATTAAAGTTCAAAGCAAAATTATCTAAAGGATCAACCGAAAATTTGAAAATATCTTCATAAATCACCTTTAACCCACCTATTCAATATCCACATTAACTAACATTGAAGGTTCATGAAGATAAATGTTTATAAAGTGGTAGTAATAACATAGTTAATTTTGAAGAAAAAATTCACTAAGAGGCCATTATAGACTTTATTTCTCTAAAGACTGTAAAATAAATCCTCAAATATGAATGGATAGGAGTCTTAGTTGTAATTGTATACATGAGGTGTGCTTTTATGATTTATTTTTCCATTAGATGATCTATTATGTTTATTTTGAATAAAAAAACTCATTTTTTCATGTGTCTATATCAGTACTAGGGGAAAATCTATGAAAATAAATTTGGACCCATTGGTAATCACATAACTTCTACAGACCAAGAAAAAATGGAATCAACAAAAATTGATTAAATATTGGCCAAAATGGCCATAGAGTTTGAAAGAAAACAAACATATGATAGACTCTTCTAACTACCAATGATGTAGGGGTAATAATCTATAATTTAATCATATGAAATATATTTTCATTCCTTTCATTACTTATTACTTTTGGTTTTTTAGGAATCATTGATTACTCATTACAGTCAATTTGGATACCCTGAAAATTCATTTCCTAGATTCACTGCATGGATACCCAATAAACAGACCACATGTCATGGTATTTGCCAATTTGTAATAAACTACATCCAAAATTTTATAACTAAAATTCAAGATATATATCTTATATTATGTTTTAATGAGAATCCAATTATGATAGGGTGATGTTTAAATATTTTGAAAATCATGGCATGAAGACAATCCATGCGTACAAGGATCCTATTTACTTATACAAGTGGATAAGTATTAGGGTATATATAATAAAATTTTGATATAAAATCACATATAAAAAATAAAATATTTTTATAAAATTTTATACACTTTCCAAAACAAACCAATGGAAAATATTTTGGTTATTTTTTTTTCAAATTTATGAGAGATAATATACAACATCAGCAAACTAGAATCCTTAAAGAGGTATTTTCGAAGATAATTACTTTTCATTTAAAATATTTTTTAATACTTTATGTATTTAAGAAATGAATGAGAAACATACTTGATGTTATAATATACATGAAGGTGTGACTTCCTACAACTAATATAGTTGATTTTATCATCATTTTATCTACTTATTTTATTAAATTTACTCCTCATTTTATCTAATAATTATTTTGTTAATTTTCATAGAGATCATAAATAAATGACTTCATCAACAAGGATGATTCAATCTTGTACTATGATCATGCACTGTAAGATAAAGACATGGTGGAATCAACCATACCTCAATATGAGACATAGTGTACTCAGTATGACTCAAATTGTGTGGGTTCGGTTTAAAATTGACATTTTATTAATGTATTGTTTCATATTTATGTTTTATTTATTTCTTTATAGTATTACTAACATATGATATGTTTTATTATACAATTATATTCTTTTTGGAAGTCATATTTTTCTTTCAACTATATGAAACAAGCTAAAAAAAAGAGAACATGTTGCTTTTGGATGAGGTGTTTTAGGCAATGTGGGTTTTCTTTTCCAACCAAATGGAATAGTTATTTATTTTCTAGTTTAGATCATGAATTTAAAATAAAAATACACATCACAAACTCAATTAGCCGAACCTCTATCTGATACATAATGTACTCGATATGACAACTGTATGTTTTAGGTTTATAATATAAATTTCAGTTTAAAACACACATCACGTTCTCAAAATAGATAAAAATCATTCATATTGTTTTGATACTATAGTATAATGATCCATAGATAATTTGAGACATGTAGGAATAATCCTGAACTCAATAAGATATAATGTGTGACCGTTATGACTACAAGTGTGTCTTTTTATTTAAAATTGGCATTAGTTTTAATAAAAAACACAAGTGGAAAACTCAAAACTAAGAAAAAAGGTTTAGATTATTTTCCTACATTATGAAATAATCCATAAGTCATTTTTTACATGTAGTAATAATTAGAACCTCAATATGATGTACGATGTGACCAGTATGACTCCAAGTGTGTCTTTTTATTTAAAATTGACATCAATTTTAGTAAAAAGAACAAGTGACATACTCAAAACTAGGAAATCACATTCATATTGTTTTTATGATTTATGAAAATGGTCCATAAGTCATATGTGATGTGTAAGAATCAACTGCACACCAATATGATGCATGGTGTGATTGATATGACTCCATGTGTGTCTTTTTATTTTAAATTGACATTAATTTTAGTAAAAGGGACAAGTGACATACTAAAAAACAATAAAAAAACATTCGGATTATTTTTATACTTTATAAAAATAGTTCATAAGTCATTTTTGATGTGTAAGAATAACCCAAACCACAATCTACTGTATGGTATGACCGATATGACTCCAAGTTTATATTTATTTAAAATTGAAATTAATTTTAGTAAAATAGGAAAGTGAAATACTTAAGGTTGATAAAAATCATTCATATTGTTTTTAAACTTTAAAAAAAATATCCATAAGTAATTTTTCATATGTATTAATTAGCCTCACCTCAATTTGATGCATCTTATTCCTGGTATGACTCAAACTATCTGTTATCAATTTAAAATCGACATTTTAGTTAAAAAAGTGTGTCACTCACTAAAAAAAGAAAATGTTCACTAATTGTATTGATAATTTATAAACATGATTCATAAGACATTTTTTTATGATTAGGAATCAATGTCACATCAAACCAACACATGGTGTGATCATTATAACCCAAAGTGTATGATTTCAGTTTTAAATGAAATTTTAGTAAAAAAGAATAAGTAACATACTCAAAACTGATAAAACACATTAATATTGTTTTCATACTTCATAAAATAAATACATAATCCATTTAGGACATGTAGGAATCAACTTCACCTCAATTTGATGCATAGTGTGACCGATATGACTAAAAGTATTTGGTATCTGTTTAAAATTGATATTTTAGTTCAAAAAGAATGTCAATCACTAAAAACCAAGAAAAATCACTCTAATAGTCTTGATAATTTTTGAAAATGATAAATAAGTAATTTGGGATGTGTAGGAAGAAGTCTCACATCAAAGAAACACACGATGTGACTTTTATGACTCAAAATGCATGTTTCCAATTTCAAATGATATTATAGTAAAAAAAGTGACACACTAAAAACTGAGAAAATGAATTGAGATTGTTTTGATACTTTAAGAAAAGGATCCATAAGTCATTTTTGACATGTAGGAATCAACCACACTATAATACAACACATTTTGGTGCCTATATGACTCCAAGGGTGTCTTATTATTTAAAATTGACATTAATTTTAGTAAAAAGAACAAGTGATACACTCAAAACTGAGAAATAAATTTTTTATTACTTTAATGGTTTAGGAAAATGATCTATAAGTCCTTTTTTATTTGAATGAATTAACCACACCTCAATCTAACACATGGTGAGACTGATATGACTCAAAGTGTCAGTTATTAGTTTAAAATTGACATTTTATTTTAAAAAAGTGTTCCACTCACGAAAAACCATGAAAACATGATCATATTGTCTTGATAATTTATGAAAATGATTCATAAGTCATTTCTGATGTGCAGGAAGTAGTTTCACATCAAAATGACACATGATGTGATCAGTATGACTCAAATTGCATTTTTCCAGTTTGAAATGTCATTTTAGTAAAAGACACAAGTGATATAATAAAAACTAAGAAAATGAATTCATATTGTATTAATACTTTATGAAAATGGTCCATACACAATTTTTGATGTGTAGGAATCATAAGAACAAAAATATGATATATAGTGTGACTGATATGACTCCAAATGTGTCTATTTATTTAAAGTTGACATTAATTTTAGTAAAAATAATAAGTGACACACTCAAAATCAGGAAAAAAACGTTTAGATTGTTTTGATACTATATAAAACCGATGCATAAGTCATTTTTTATGTTTAATAATCTAACTCACCTCAATTTGGAACACAATATAACAAATATGACTGTAAGTGTGTATTTTTATTTAAAATAGACATTAATTTTAGTAAAAATAACAAGTGACATACTCAAAATTTATAAAACACATTCGTATTGTTTTGATACTTTAAGAAAATGATAAATAAGTCAATTTTACATGTAGGAATCAACCACACCTTAATCTCATGCACGGTGTGATAGGTATGGATCAAAGTGTGTCTTTTTATTTAAAATTGACATTAATTTTAGTAAAACATAAAATTGACATACTCAAGACCAATAAAATGAATTTATATTGTTTTATACTTTATGAAAATAATCCATTAGCCATTTTTTATATTTAAGAACTGGTCGTACCTTAAGCTGATACATTGTGTGACCGATATGACTCAAAGTGTCTGTTATCAGTTCAAAATTGGCATTTTAGTTCAAAATGTGCATCAATCACTGAAAAGAAATAATTTTTTATCTTAATATCTTAATAAATTTGGAAAATTATTCAAAATTCATTTTTATGTGTAGGAATCATTCTCATGTCAAACCAACACATGATGTGATCAGTATAACCCAAAGTGCAAGTTTTTAGTTTAAAATGACATTTTATTAAAAAGAGAAAGTGACATAAAAAAACAAGAAAAAACATTTGGCTTGTTTTTAAACTTTATAAAAATGATCCATAAGTTATTTTTGACATGTAAGAGTCAACCACACCTCAATCTAATGCATTGTGTGACCGGTATGACTCCAAGTGTGTCCTTTAATTTAAAATTGACATTTTTTTTGTAAAAAACCCATGTTATATACTCAAAACTAAGAAAACACATTCATATTATCTTGATACTTAAAAAATGATCCATAAGTCATTTTTAACATGTATAAATATTATAAAACCCAATCTAATACATAATGTTCCAGGTATGACTCAAAGTGTTCGTTATGAGTCTAAAATTTACATTTTAGTTCAAAACACATGTAACTCATTAATAACTGAGTAAATGTGCTCTGATTGTCTTGATACTTTAGGAAAATGAATCATAAGTCATTTTTTATGTGTCAAAATAAATCTCATGTCAACCCAAAACATGATGTGACCAGTATGACTCAAAGTGTGTGTTTAGAGTTTAAAATGACATTTTAGTAAAAAAGACTACCAACATCCTTAAAACTGAGCAAGCAAATTTATATTGTTTTGATACTTTGGGAAAATGATCCATAAGTCATTTGTAATGTGTAGGAATCTATCTAACCTCAATCTAACACACAGTGTGATTGGTATGACTCTATGTGTGTCATTTTATTTAAAATTAAATCTTTTTAATGTATTCTTTTAAATTTATGTTTAATTTGTTTCTTTATAGTATTACTAACATAAGATTTGTTTTCATATATAGGTGGATTATTTTTCTCAGGTTGGGGTGGTTTATTCGGTAACTGATACCATGGTTAGGTTTTTTTTGAGAGGGGGTCGTGGGTGCCAAAGATGGTGAAATATTGTTGGTTTTAAATGTTTATGGATAGTAATTGCAAATGTAATATACAAAACAATGTTTGAAATTTATATAGTAGTGTTTTTTAGTATTTTTCATGTGAAATTTATTTTGATTAAATTAATTATTTGCATATAGGTGTATACAAGTATATTTTATATAGTGTGTTGCTATTCAAATATAACATTGTAGTAGTAATTCCTTTATCAGTGTTATTTCTATCACTAATAAAGGCCGACATTTATTAGCACTAATGAAAGTGCTGATAAATTCCCCCTTTAATGAAACTGGGGACCAAAAAAGGTTTTCAATACTGTTTAATCCCTTTTTTGTGAAATGTAAATGGGATGAAATATGGTAGGGAATAATAATAATAGTAGTAATAATAATAGTAATAATAATATTAATAATAATAGTAATAATAATACTAATAATAATAATATATATTTGTTTCTTGGGGTTACAATTATATCAAAATGCACACACAAACACACCTCAAATACACAGGTCTATAGGAAGGTCATAACCCTCCCAAGGGATAACCCCCCATCCGAAATATATATATATATATATATATATATTTATTGCAGAGTCCTGCAGACTCTTACACACATCATCCTGAAGACCCCTTAAAATTTTTCCCCAAAAGGCCCATTATAACAACCCATAGGCCCCAGACCACCATATCCCATAAGAATATTAGTAAGAATAATAATAAGAATAACAATAATAATAAAAACAACAACAAAAACAACAACAACAACAACAACAAAAACAACAACAAAAAAAATAACAATAACAACAATAACCAAGATGACTCAGTCATGGATTTGGAAACCAAACCCATGACCCCAAATTTATTAATAAAAATAAAATGTAAAAGAAAGGGGATGGGTCATACAAGGCCTAAAGTAACCAAATCAGAAGAAAATAATTCAAACATAATAATTCAACTCTTGAAATTCCCTCTAGATCCCAAATTTCTAGGGTATCTTCCTCTACCATTTGTATATCGGCCTCTCTTCTATGTATTGAAATTTTTTAGGACACATCTTCTTTATCATATAATGATCCATAGACTTCCCTGAGTTGAAAAAAAATCAGGAATTTCCAACATAAATCATGAAATTCCATTTCTAGATTAGATCATAATCCATCTTCAATGTTTAATTATGACATCCTTTGGATTGTTGAATAACCATTGAAGCCGAATACATCATGCTCCATCAGAGAATAAATGAATTCAAGTTGCGAAAAAAACCAAACATTTGTTTCCTTACTAGGACCTTAAGTTGGGATTTCACCTTCATAGTCCTCTATTGGTATGACACTATCATTTATTTCCCATGAATTATCCCATTCCTCATTTGTTTCCTCGCCAAAATAGGCATATTCATTTCTCATTAGATCAGTAAAGTGAGTTAGGTAAGACCACTCTACATTCTCATTAATGTTTGGATATTCAACTTACATGAGTGGAACTTGAAAAGAATTTCTACATGAAAGGTCAAGTGATTTGGATTTTTGAGGGATGAACAATTGTAATCCCTCTTCATCCACTAAAATTTTCTTACCTTTATGTGTCCTTGACACAATCATATTATCCCATTGTTGTGGTTGATTAGATAATTATTGAACAATATCCTCATCAATGGATTGTATATCCATCAATTCCTCACCAGGTTTACTATTTAAAGATTGGTGTTCACCCAATTGCCCTTTTTCCATGCCCCTCAGAGAATTTACCATTACATTTATTGATGTAGTGATTGCAGCAACATAGTTGATCATCATTAGTAACAAATAATTCATGTAAGCATCTAATCTGATTTGTGAAATGGGACCAATACCATTCACCATCATTCTTCCAGGATGGGAAAGATTAGAATATTCATAATTTTTCTTTCCAAGAAAATCTGTAGGTGCATAGTAAGATCCAGAATGTGAAAAAATTATATCCCCATATGGGGGAAGTTCCTTCTTACTCCGTAGTTATTTTAGGAGATTATCAAAAGAATATAAATTATTAATATCATTATACAAGAAGGTATGTCCCTATTATGAAACATCATCCCATGTTATTCCCATATTTTGTACACCTGGTATACCACGGAAGGAAAAACAGTAGTAGATATCACTCTTTTATCCTTATTCTTAGAGGCCAGATTCTTGATTCCATCAACCTTCTCCCTTTTGTTTCAAATATCACTAGAAATAGGGGCATACGAAGCCTCCCTACCAATAGCCTTGCTGGAAATTTGATTACTTTACCTATAGCTAGTTTCCTCACGACCATTTAGATTAGAATTATAATAACATATTTATTTGAATAATTTCTCTTTAGCATGCTCAATGGATTGAAAATAGTGAAAATAGGGGTAACTATTCATACCTTATGGTTAGATCAAAACTGAAATCTGTTGTGGATATAGTCACATATTCAATGGGTAGTAAGATGAGATCCACCTCCACCAATAATTGCAAAAAATAGCCAAAGCGCTCCTCCTCTGTTTCACAATAATGCTTGATCAGGGTATCAATTGATTAGTAAATGTAAAATAAAATCCATGGATTCCATAATATCTAATTCCAAACATAAATGTGAACCCAAACCTGAGTAATTATGTTTCCAACTACAAACAGATAGAAGTGAGGATCATAATCCTGGATGCACATCATCCCTGGCTTGAGAGAAACATGCCAAACCCCTAAGCCTTTTATTTTATCCCATCTAATGGGAAAATGATTTGGAAATAAACCCTAATAATGGGGATACATTTATAGTCATGGAATACCCATAATATGTCTAATATTCGTTCCAAATAATTGGTTTTCCATGTTTTTTTTCTGAAGTAAAAAACCACTCTTGTGATAACTGAGTATTCACAAATCTGAAACTTGTCAATAATAAAATCTTAGTTGACAAAAATATGATCCAAATTATCTAATAAAAAGATTCTTTCTTTAACCCCATATTTATCAAGTTAAATCTTCATTTTTCATATTTAGATCTAACTCTTGGAGGATAAAAGGAAGACACCATTAGATCATCTGATTTTGGCTTCACCATGGAATTAATAACCCCCGACCAAAAGATCAACTTTGATATCCTGTGGAAATTCCATTGAACTCTAAAATCCAAGAGCACCATCGAGGTTACCACAGAGATTCTCCCCCAAACTCATCTCCTCGCTTATTATAATAATAATAAGAAGAATAAGAAAAATTATGATAAGAATAAGAATATGATAATATGAATAATGATAATGATGATGACGATAAAGATGATGATAATTATAATAATGAAAATTATATTAATAATAATAATAATAATAATACTAAGATGGTGTGAAACATGGGTTAAGAAAATTTAAAGTACAAGATAATGATATGAAACAAAAAGGACAAACAAGCATATAATCAATCATAGAGAAAGATTCCTTCCATATAACACTTCTATAAGACAAAGAAAGTTTAATGCCTATTACCAACGTTTTATGTATTTAAATCATCCTGAGGATGACATCCCCTATTCCATTTGGGCATAACCCAAGCTCCACCTCAATCATCCAATAGTTTGATGGACCCTTCCTTAGACCCACTTGCCTCTTGATCCATGTTTGCTTCCATGTTAGAGGAATATACATGTTTACCAAAGGAATCCATTTTTAAAAAATATACATTAACATAGGACAAATAATGATATTGATATGCATTTATATCTGCCACATCATGAAGATATGATAGCCACACCTCAACTTCATTTCCTTTTCCCTCTTGAATAACCGAATAACCATCCCCACCTTCATGAACCTTCCTAGGGCCTTGTTTAGAGCTGTCAAATGCACCACTGAGAATACCCTCTTCAAAATTAAAGTTGGGATCAATAGAATCCCCCCCCTTCACAAGTACAGGGGATTTGGCTATAATATAATTTCTTATAAAGACCATTTTATTTCACAGACCAGAACTCTCCAAGACATAAAAGTAAATTTGATCAAATTCCACATTATTAATCGAATCAAACATCGTATAGAAGTTACCTTTACCAAAAGGGGTTCCACAATTGGGTAAAGTTTACAATTCATTTTCAAGATTAGATATTTCACCTTTTTCATTTTTCTTATCCGTAGATGAAATCTACATATCAACATCCATAGGGACATGAGGTGTTCTAAATAGGTTTAATATACTTATCAAGATGAACAATTGTATCTATGGATACATGAATAGGATCTTTTGTCCTTGAAAACTAA
The DNA here is from genome assembly GCA_963277665.1 of Viscum album. NCBI lineage: Eukaryota > Viridiplantae > Streptophyta > Magnoliopsida > Santalales > Viscaceae > Viscum > Viscum album. The sequence goes on along the minus strand of OY728138.1, from coordinate 47,005,878 downwards.
CCAATTTATATCCCCTATAATGAAGTGTAAGTAACCTTCTTACTCTAAATAGGAATGAAAACATGGGAAGGGGAGTAAGACTTCCCCATAACACTTGAAACAACTGAATTCACCATATTAGGAGAACCTTTAAGCACCTTATAAATCTTATGAGGTATAATCACTAAGGTATTATTACCCTTTATATTCCCAAAATTCATTAAGTAATACCCAATATCATTAGAAAAATCTATCCCATCCTCATAACTAGATGACACATTCACATGATGTGCGACATGAGGTATCTGTCCACTAGTACCCAAATCGGCATCCCCCCAACATTTTGCTGTCAGAAACATTAGCCTTCAACATGAAAATAAAGCCAATAAAATCTATATTATATCCCTTATCATGGTTCTCAATATACAAAATTTTAATAGAAAATTCATTTTCATTAGAAGAAACTAAAATTACACAAGTACAATTATTAGTAGTGTCTACTTCAATAAATGCAACTGAGGCTTGGAATAGAAGATCCATGCTCTCACTCATAGGCCTGTAATACTTGGTATCATTATTAAATAGAAGAAAATAATCTTTTTTCATGCCATTTAATATATCATGGACATCCAAATTTCATGTTATGGGTGTTATATGCCTTCCAACTAACGATTTCTTCCCATTATCTCTTGACACCTTGAACAAACAACTGTCAACACAATGTTCATATTATTAAAGTTAGAGAATATAAAACCCCTATATAAAGAGTCCCTTATATTACCAATTCTCAAAAAATTTAAACAAAATTTAAGAACATATTCATACTCAATTGAAATATCAAACTTAAAATCACCAGCAACCACATACACTGTTTCAATAAGAGTTAAACTAAGATAAAATTGAATAGAAAATCATGCATAATGCTCATACCTGGTCATGTCAGTCTCCTTTTCAAACCTAATCTCGGCACCAATATCCAAGGAAAAATCCCAAAGAATACTGGGGTGAAAAAAATTAAGGTGTTTAACCCAAATCCAATATTGTGTAATTTGATTCTTGGCATGAAATAGATCAAACCAAGGGTCCAATTCCTAAAATCTAAGCACCCCTGATTTCAAATTAACAAGACCATAGCTCCATTAATTCAATTTCAAATATTGAGAAGAAAAATAAATATGGAAATATCCTTATTCAATCGACATAATGTCCCACCTATCAAATCCCCATACACAGAGCTTCCTCTTCTTCAGATCTTAATGTTTCCAACTATTACTATTCAATTATGGGGTAATCCATGAAAAAATGGAGTGCTTAAAAGTCTCAATACACTCCTAAAAATACATATTATTTAATTTAATAAAGTACAGGGCACCATTCTTTGAGATTTGACTATGAGAGACTGAGGAGTCATTCCAAGGATTGGGAAAGAAACGATCACCGGTAACAAAACCTACCCCAAGGAATTCGCAACATTCGAAACATCACAATTCACCAGATCCATAGGTTCCAAAAAGGGAGAAATTGGGTTAACCCTAATTGAATTTTGATCTACTCTAGAGAGGGTAAAATGAGGACTACCTAGACCAGATTCAACATCGACCTTCTATGAAGGACCCAAAAAAATGTCCAATGGATTCAAGAATGCATCTGAAGTTAATATATATCTTGGGAATAATAATAATAATAATAATAATAATAATAATAAATAAAAAAAATACTAATAATTATAATAATAATAAGGCTCATCATCCTAAAGGTTGCGTCCAAGGGCATGGACGTACTAGTTGGGTTGCTAAACAAGTGTAAATGAAATCAGAGGTTGATTTTAACTCAGAGGGCGCTGAAATTGAATGTCTCATCCATCAAGTGTAAATCTTGAGAGATAATTATTCCATGGGACATTTCCATGGGAATTGTTGAGTAATAAATGATTAGAATGTCTTGTGGGATGAGGAACACAAGATAAGGATAAGGATTTAGAGAAAACTTGGTCTTTGACTATTTTTAATGAGGGAAATTATGCCTTGTATGACCCTATATTATCTTTTCCTTGTTTTTTTTTATTTTTTTATTTTTAATATTGAATTTTTCCATAAAATTTTAAAAAATAAGAAGAAGAAGAATAATAATAATAATAAGAGTAATTAGAATAAGAATTATAAATGGAGACTCTATGATATTAGGAAGATCCTATTGTTTCTCTATGGATTTGATAATTGGAATCTCACCTCATTATGGAGTGGTTTTTTGAAATTTTCTTCCCCTCTATAGACGTGTAATCAAAATCATGGGGCTAGGGTTTTTTTATTTTGAAGCCCATATTCTTGAAAATTCAGGGCTAGGATCCATCCTTTACTCTTTTAAATATTAAGAACACAATCACCCAAGTATGGATCTGCATTTTGGGATTGAGTTGGTTTCCTTGGTACCCAAAATCCTTTAGGAAATTTCATTAGAAGTCGAGGTTAAAATCAATATGGACAAAGAGATATAAAGGCATATATATACTCACTTTTCAATAATTCTTGTTTTAAGTTGACCTTATCTATGCTTTAATCAAAACAATTGTACTATTAGATATTGATTTTTAGATTGACCTCATTGTTTATTATGAGAAAACTACTGATTTTTAAGGGATGAAATAATATTGGACATAACTTTGAAGTGTGTCATTGGAGACTGACCTTATCTTCCTAAATAATGAGAGGTTATAGTGTTGAGCATTGAAAAAAAGTGCATGTTCTCACAATAGTGGATGAAAGCATGTTAGCAATGGATGGCTGGACTAACCCCCTGGGTGGGGGTACTGATGGGAATGTTGTTTTATAAGATGAAAGAACTAGAATAGATTCGTGGGATGATATGGATATGTTGGTGTAGTATCATGAAGGAGGAGACCTAAAGGCTCACAATTCGGAAAATTCTAACATGGGCAGAACCCAAAAGATTCTTTAGGATGGGTCTTCCTCTTCAATTGATATGGTGACAAGAAAATGTTCTCATCATTATGAGAATTAAATTACAAATTTTGAGGTAAATCATCCTTCAACCTTAAATAGTATGGTGAATGATTAATTTTCTCATGAGGAAGGGTTTTCTTTAGATGATCTTGATCTGGATGTAGCTATATTATTAGGGAATGCCTATTGAAATGCTGGTGGAACTAAAGGGAAAAAGGGAGAGATTGTGGTGAACCCTTCTCTATAGATGAGAAGTCTAAAAAGGGAGTTATGATCGTAACTACTTTTAAATAGGTGTTGTTGGGACTATTTTCTAAAAATTATAATGAGGAGATATATGAAATGCCAGGGGTGAAATCAGGTGATATCGTGGCTACATCCATCAGAAAAGATTTTGAACCCCACAACATGAAATTACATCTAGTGGCATGAATTATCTCATGGTTAAATACCCTTCCGAAAATTATTTGGAATCCATAGAGAAGATTCCTAAGAACTAAAACACCCCTACTAGTTTTGAGAATTCCATATTTGTTAGGACACTTTCTACACCCAAACAGGTTGCACCAAGTACACCGTCGATAATTTTTTTAGTATTCTTGATCATCTTAATGCCACTTCTAGTATATAATCATACCTTTATGATGTTGATAAATCCATGGAGTTATACAATAATCCTTAAGTATATATGGTTTCCTTAACCACATCTAGTAATGAGGAGAACTAAGGAGTGATGAGAATCAGTCTTAACATAAACTAATTACTGATCAAAATAATCATGAGGAAGCTAAAAAGTTGCCTACATCAACTGATAAGAATGATTATTGATAAAAAGGGTGGTGGAAAGAGTTTACAATTGACATTAATGATTTATACATTGACTCATAAGAGACACCAAATGAACAGATGATTGGAAGAAGGATGATGGCTAAAAAACCATGGATTACTTCAGAATGAAGGATAGGTCGAAACCCTTGAGGATGGGTGGGGGATAAGATTATTTTTTTTCTGGTTTTATGATTTTTTTCAAATTAACTCTCCATCATCATAATTATTGTCCTTTAACTTTTTAATAAATTTTTAGGGACCAAGGGGTAGGTCACATGTGGTGGTAAGGGAAACCTTAGCTTGGTGCTGGGGATGGTGGTGATCATAGATCCATTGAGATGGGGAAAGTCATGGTGTGTGGCGTCAGATGATCTATAGTCATGGAGAACTTAGGTTCCAAGAAAATAAATATTGTGTGTAGTGGAAGATTGAGATTAATGATTTATGTGGAATGATCCTCACCTAATTGAAGGGTATTTGGTGATATCTAAGTTAAAATCTCACCATCCCGTCAATAGGAGTAAAACACAGATAGTGTTGTCTCCCCACTTGATGAGAAGGATGATGGTTGTTTTAATATTAATGGTAAAGATGGGTTTCCTACAGTTAATAAAGACCCTCATTGGAAGTAGGGAATTCTCCTGGTGACTGGATCTATCTGGATCTTTGTAGATATGGGTACACTAGTCCTAGAGAAAGCACAAAGGTGATAACATGTACTAGGTGATGCTTTTTTATTTGGTGAGCGGTGCTGGAGTGGGTTCATTGGTCGGTGATTATTTTTTGACTCTTCAAATCACTGTCTGTCCATCCCCTCTCCTATTTCATCTTGATGATGTAAAGATATAAATCGATGGTGGAGACAATGGGGGTCAGGGATATATGTGATAAATGAAGGTGAGATTCTAGTTGTAAAATAAATATGTATGGTGGTGATGATAGAGGATGACGGTTAAGGTTATTGGATGATAAAGAGCTTCCCCTTACACTGATTGATGGAGTGGGAAATCAGTGATGACCTTTGGCCATTGTTGTTGTCACAAGATGAGGAACTCGAGGCATGGGATAACCTCAAGCAGCATGATTTGTTAGTGCGAGTCATGATCAAGGAAGATTTCAACATGGGTTGACCTTGGCAGGAGGGCTCCCAAGATTTAAGATGGTGACCTCAAGTGGTGGTTTCTATCAGCCCTGGTATCAAACATGAATAATGCGGGTTGATACTGACATGGGGGTTTTCTTATAACACCATGACCCCATAATCCCAGAGTCAGTGCATTATTACGTATCATTGGCATAATCACAAAAGACCAAGTCTCGAAAGACCGATTAGTTTAGTATCCTTAGAAGTACTAGATACATTCATAAGGTTTACATTACACAGTAAAATGGAAAACTAAAACAACATAGTTTCCATAGAAAACACTAAAATCCCATATAATATCCCTTTAGGTTAGTCATAATATAATTATTCACATATTGGGAAAAATAAAACATAGAAAGGGGTGAGCTCAGATGCTCAGTAAGGATAAAAATATAGTGGAAACTTTCATAAATAAGAACAAACATTTAAGGCAATGTATAAGACTAAAAAAAAGCCTTTTAAACTTGAACTTCAACATAATATGGAAAAGATAAAATCAAATAATTCCATTTAATAATTAATATGGATATTCTACTAGTCGAATAATCACATGCAATATCAATGGATACTTTCATAATGATGGAATGCATAATGCTAGACTTTCATAACCACATAGTCAAGGCCTTGTGCCAAGACTACAAATAAGATTTTTTCAAGGCCTTATGCCAAGACACTAGTTTGTCTCATGAGACCTACCAATGCATCGAGGAGCTATAGAGGGCTCCACCCGTCACCTACTAAGTCCAATGCATTCCTCATATGAAAAGGTTTAAACATATCATAAAAATTCATATTAAAACCAACATATGAAATGTAAATACATTATCCATAAACCATGAAAGGTATAAAATAACACATCCACAATCAAACATATCACAAAACCTTCAATACAATATAGAAGTTTTGTATCATAACAAATCAACTTCAAATAAGCTTAAAATCCATTAAAGGATGTTGATATAGATGAAATCAAAACCTTTTTTAGAGAAATATATATTTCTATTTTGAAATCTTTTAAAATTTATAAAATTATAAAATAAAACATTTATTTTGGAAATATTCTTATAATCTTGTAAGGGAAGCTTTGATGATGTTATAATGACAGAAAATAGCCGCACCCTCCGTATAAGTTAAAAAAATATTCTTACCTTAATTTTATCGAAAAGGTCATAATGTACCATGTTTAGAAAAGGACAGAAAGATTACTTTCAAAACATATAAGGTCAAATAAGGGAATAAATGACTTTAACCCATTGTCTAGTAAATATTAAAAATGTTTTTAAATACATCTTTAAGAACCATGGATGTCGATGATAAAGAGGTCCTAGTAGATAATTACGTATAAACAACCACAGATAATGAAGAGATTGTGAAATTAACCCGTACCTTGTAATTTTCCTTGTTTGAGGGTATGTTAACCTACTTTATAATGGTGAAATAATTTTTATTAAATTATTAAATAATCATATACATTAATATGATATCATATATGATCTTTTAGCATTGCTTTGTTAATAATATCTTAATATTATTGTCATTTCGGGTGTTAACTGATTCATTTTCCTTTATATGCTTTGTTACATAAGTAATGTTTTTTATAGATAGGATGTATTTTATTCATATTCAGAATTATATTAAGTCTTTAAACATTATTTTTAATCATCTAATGAAAATTAGTCTTGAATGGATATGATGGGCAATGAATCTCATCGCGTTCGTGGAGACAGTAATCCGTACGTACGCACAAGCGACAATATCATTAGTTTGATATTAAAATAATATATAATTAGATGGTATATAATATATACAGAACAATTATCATGTTATATTTATTATTTACATCAATTATACATCATTATTATACTCATCCAAATAATAATGTATTGAATAACAATTACTCCACGACATGGAGACGGTAAGCCGTACGTACGCATGTATGGTGACATGTAATTCAATGGATGGATAGAATAATAAATATGGTTATACCATATTTATAATAACATCACAGTATATATAAGATACTGGAGTTATTATTTTAGAATGGAAACAACAAATAAAGAGGAAGTGGAAGAAGAAAGGAACTTGAAAGAGGTGATGAACTATTTACCTCTTCTTCGAGTTCTTCCTTTTGATTTGATCAAAATGGGTCCATAGGTTGGATTTATGACTAAAGGAAGACCTCTAGTATGAAGGGAGGACAGTTGATAGTGTATTTGGGTAGGTTTTGGACAAGAAAAATGTCTTTGAAGGTGTGAATTAGAGAGAAGGGGGAGTGCTCTTTTATAAGAGGGGTGAGGGGCACCTTAGGAAAAGGTAGAAATATTATTTTATAATAAAATCATTTTCTGTTTCTAATGACCCCAAAATGAATTATTTAAAGTATAAGGTGGGTATGGGTAGAAAAACACTCAAACAATAGGTTTTAGACAGGTTTGGGTCACTATATTAACCTTGTCTGTTAGATTTAACTCTTAGTTAAATAGTTTGACATTTACCATGTCTCTTTGTATTTTTATATAATATGGTTAATAAACATACTATATACTTCCAAGTGAACCCTAAGTGGTTCATTAATGATAAAACTATCATTATATAAGTCTTTTGACCGAACCTTATATTTTTAGGAATAGAATATAAATTAATAATATAATATATTTTTTTTAAAAATCTTTTATGTCAATTTTGACACTATTTGGTATTTTGTTTTTTCTAAATTCATAACTGCATTATTACATCGGAACAAATTAATCTAAACAACCCTTATATGTCATATTAACCTATAAAGTTAGTTTAATTCATAAAAAGTCTCAAATTACATTTATTTGGATATTTATAATATCAATTATGTTTATCTTTCATTAATTTGGTAATTACTACATCATCATTATGTCATAAATAAATTTAATTATTTAATGTCAAAAAAATATAAATAAAATACCATTATGTAGGAAATATTTTTTTTCTTTATAATGAATATTTATAGTCTAATTTATCTTATGTTTAGGAATATATTAAAAATGGTTTATTTATTAAACTTTGAATTTAATACTTTTAACTCGTCTTTGAATTAAATAATAGTAAATGACATAATCTAATCCAAGTGGACCTAAAGGATCATATTTTATTCCTAGGGTTTTTTTGATCGAATTACACTTATCCAATAGAATTAGGACATGTGTTAGAGTAATAATAATATCATTTTTACCCTTAATTACCCTATTTACTTTTAACCGTGGTAAATAAAAGTAAAAAGTTACTATTCACCAAAAATTGTTTTCATCTTATTGAGTCACATTTTACTTACTGATATCAATTGTGTCTCTCATATTTTTGAAATTAAACTCTCATAAGTGGTAAAATTATGTTTTTTGTAAATTTACAAGTGCTCCTAGGAGGTGCGTAAAAGACGGTAAAAAGTTCAATAAAATTTTTATATATCTAAAATTATTATAAGATAAATCCAATGAATTACATTGAACTTATATAGGTATTATGTATCTATTTTGACCTAAAACAAATTTAAATAAAATAAATAATTATTTAAATAAGAATTATATTTTAAACTACAACTCAGTGTTTTTCACCATTCATCAAAAATTGAAACTTTTTATAAAAATACCAAAAATTCACACTAAGATAATTTTGATACTCAAAATCCAAAAATTAAGTCCATTTTGAAAGATAAAATTTATAAAATTTCAAAAAGTTGGTATTACTATTCATAACGGCTAGTTTGATTGGTTGTGGTTTATTAGAACTCAAAGTTGCTACAACAGACACTATTTTATTATTCAAAGAGAAGTGTACCGTGGAAGCTTGGGGTGTTATATTATCCCCTCCTTAAAATAATTTTGTCCTCAAAATTTCTAGAATATTACTGCATAAAAAGACTCATGTGGTTCTTCATCATAAGTTCCTCGGGTTCCCACGTTGCCTCTTCCATATTATGGTTTCTCCATAGAACTTTTACCAGACGAGTCGTCCGGTTTCTCAGCACTTGTTCTCTTGTATAAAGAACCTTGAAAGGCTCTTCAAAATAAGAAAGATCGGGTTCCATTTCTAATTCCTCATAGGTGAGTTCATGCGTTAAGTCAGGCATGTATTTTCTTAACAGTGATACGTTGAATACATTTTGAACTTTGGAAAGACTTAGTGGCATTGCCAAACGGTAAACTACACCCTCAATTCGTTCTAGAATTTTGAAAGGTCCGATGTACTTGGGACTTAATTTTCCCTTCTTACTGAAACATACAACAGTCTTCCATGGAGATACCTTCAAGAAAACATAATCTCCTACATAAAATTCCAAATTCTTCCTTCGGTTATTAGCATATCTCTTTTTCCTACTTTGAGCTGCATTGATGTGGTTTTGGATTACCTTCACCTTTTCCATCATTTCATCCACTAGTTATAGGCCTATGAGTTTTCTTTCACCAACATCATCCCAATAGGTTGCTGTGCGACATATCTTTCCATATAACGCTTCATATAGTGCCATCTGAATACTTGAATAGAAGCTATTATTATTGGAAAATTCTACCAGAGGTAAATATTGATCCCACATACCTTGAAAGTCAAGTGTGCATGATCTCAAAATGTATTATAAGGTTCTAATAGTTCGTTCTGATTGTCCATCAGTTTGGGGGTGGTAGGCAGTTGATGGTACCACGATTCACTGTTTTATTCCACCCTTACACCGCTGTTTTAAACAAGTTTTGTAATGAACATTACAAATATAATAATAAATTTCACTTTATGTTTGAATAAATTAATTAATGTTAATCAATATTAGAATGGGAAATGTTACTTGTTTTTATTATTTCAATGTAGGTGGAGGTGATTTGGAGGGCCCTTGATGAAGTGGAAGAAAAATGGGCCAAAATTGCATGAATCCATGGACATCCGTCCATTGTTTTAAATAGTACGCAAAATACGTGCATCCAAATGGGCTTATATTTTGTGGGATAGTCCAAAATTTAATAGGTTACATTTAATATTATGTAACCCAATCATGATTAGGCTTCTATGGGGACCATCTGAACTGATCTGTCCAAGCCACCGAATATTTACGAAGTCAAACGTGTTGTTCTGTATTTTATCAATATCTCGAGCTGTATTTGTACAAATGGTGCCAAAAATTCGGTGGGGACAGACAAGAGGTGGTTAGAAAGCTTTTCTATTTTCTACAAAGCGAGATAAACTGTCTAAAGGGCGAAACGCGTGTTACAAGTGGATTGAAGAAATATGTGTTCCTAAAAAAACCTTCCAATTTTCCTATAAAATGGCACCTTGGGCTCCCCATTTGAAAGTTCGGCCAAGAGGCAAGGTGATGTCATTTTAGAGTCCCCAAGGAGTCTTCTCAACATCCCTATCAGTTCTGGAGGCTATGGGAAGTTCTACCCCAACATATTTCTCTTCTTCCTCCCTCATGAGTTTCTAAACCCTTGTGATCACCCGGGTAGGAATGTGATGAAAATCCCAAGCTTCATGTTTGTAATATTTGAATGATCTTTTGAATTCCAGGTTTTTGTGTTGTTTTTCATCATACTCTATTCTTATTTTATTGAGTTATGTACTGGTATGTCATGCTCAACTCATATGATCATGTTTGGGGGTACCCATTCATGTGATGTTTCACACACCGTTCACCACTTTCTTTTCCCCTTTCAATTGCGGTGTTTGTGTGGTTTATATTGGTCAATTGAACTCAAAAAAGCACTGTCAAGGCCATGTACATTTATTTCATGGTATCAAAAAGAAATAACATACAAACTTGGATAGCGCATTGAGTTTTTCATGTGTTGTATTGGTGAGTTTCATTTATGAAGTCAAACACAATTCACCCAATCATCGGCGGTGTCCGGTGAATCATTGTGTGTTTTCGACTGAACCCTAGGAGGTAACCTAGTATAAAATCAGTAACATTCTGGTTCTAGGTGTTACAAATTAGGGATTAAAAGATCATAACCCTATATCATGAAGCGATTAAGGATAAACATCATGAGAGTACCCCGGGTTGATCACGCTTAATTAATTCTGTTAATCTCTACATTGTTTTAACACTTTCATTTTCAATTTTCATCTTTAATCATCAAACCCCCAAGTTTTAAAAAACCTCACTCACCTTATAATTTCATAATCAAAACCCTCTTTTTAAATTAATGATCTAAAGCTCCATCGAGAGATGACCTAGGGTTGCTGCTATACTGCAGAAATTCTAGTCAAAATTAAACAATTAATTTGACGTGCTCGACAACGCGATCAAATTTTGGAACCGTTTCCGGGAATCCAAGATCATTTTTTTATTTATTTCTTTTTATTTAGTTATTTTACTTCTTAATTAGTACTCCTTTAAATACCCCACCCCCATTTGATTGTTTTTGTTTTGGGTTTTGTCTTTATTTTTGGTTGTTTTTAGTGTGTTCTTTCTCTCTCTCTCTCTCTATCTTCTTCTCCATCTCCCTCTATAATTCTATAGTATAACATTATATTATTATTTAACCCTTCTTAAGTTTTTTATTTTTTTATCTGTCTCAAATAAAAAAAACGCAACAAAAAAATCAATCAATCAAACTGGACATCATTGTTGCATGATAAGATCTGGTAAAGAAACACTACTTGAATTTGACCCTAAAATTGAAAAGTCACTTCACACAAAAATCAAGGCATCTAGAGAAGGTCAATTAAGTAACATTGAAGAATCCCTTTTGTAACCTCAAGTGGTTCTAAACCAATATAAAATTGAACCCAATCAAACCCAAGAAAACATGGCTACAAATAATCGAACTTTAAAAGAACTGAGCACCCCTGATGTGGAGTACCAACCTGCGTACATCCAATATCCTGATGAAGTAGCCAACTTTGAGCTAAGATATGGTCTCATCCACCTTCTTCCGAAATTCCATGGTCTTCCTGGTGAGGACCCTCATAAACATCTAATGGAGTTTCACATAGTGTGCTCCACCATGAAACCCAAAAATGTGTCTAAGGACCTTATTAAGTTTAGGGCCTTCCCTTTCTCCATTGATGGTGTAGCCAAATAATGGATATACTATCTACCTACCACAATTGGGGGCTGGAATGACCTTAAACGACTCTTTCTAGAGAAGTTTTTTCCTACCTCCCGAACTGCATAAATTAGGAAAGAAATTTGTGGCATTTGGCAGTTACAAGGAGAGACCCTTCATGAATACTGGGAGAGATTCAAAAGACTTTGCTCAAGTTGCCCCCACCACCAGATTAGTGAACAACTACTAATCTATTACTTCTATGAGGGACTTATTCCTATGGATCATGGAATGATTGATGCTGCAGCTGGTGGTGCCCTAGTTGACAAAACTCCTTCTGCCGCTCGTGACTTAATAGCCAACATGGATCAAAATGCCCAAAAATTTGGTACACGAGCAATTTCACCAACCCAAGGAGTTCATAAGGTAAGTCATTCAGCCCTAGAACAAAAGTTAGATACTAAACATGATGAGATACATACCCTTCTAAGTCAATTAGCTCAAGTACAAGGTAACTCACACTCTACCTCTATTCCATTACATTGTGGTATTTGTTCTGATAACACCAATATTTCTGACCAATGCCCACAACTTCAAGATTCATCTGAGTCTTGTGTAGCAGTGTTCCCAGGGCGTCCATTCCAACAAGAACCTCACTTCAAGCAAGAAAAATTCAAGCCAAATCAAAATACAGGGTGGCAAGCACAACCCCAATACCGACAAGTAGGAAACTCAAGCTACCCCAAGCAGAATTGGTATCAACAAGGCCAAGGTATGAAACCTTCTTATCCATCATAATATCAAAACAATCCTCCTCCTCCCAAATCTGAAACAAGCCTCGAGGATATGGTGAAGAAAATGGAAACCCAGAACCTTCAGTTCTAATAGAACACACAATCGGCAATTCAAGACCTATGAACTCAAGTGGGACAATTGGAAAACACCATCGGTGAGCTTAAGATGAAAGGGTCTGGACAACTTCCATCCCAACCCATTGCAAATCTGAATAACAAAGGTAATGTATGTGAAATTAAACTTCGTAGTGGTAAAGAAGCTTCTCCTTCTACTGATTCGATGAAACAGGTATGTCCCCCTCTTGAAAACACTCTTTCCCAACCCTCATAAATTCCATGTAATGAAAAACAAAATAAAAAGGGCAATCAAATTATCGTTGATGATTCAAATGAACAATCCATTCCTCTTCCTTTTCCACAAAGACTCTCTAAATCTAAGAATTTTTTTGATAATGATATCGATAATGAGATAATGGATACATTTAAAAAAGTTCATGTTAATATTCCTTTATTGGATGCAGACAAGAAAATTCCCCGTTATGCCAAATTTCTTAAAGAACTTTGCACCCATAGACGAAGGTTGAAGGGGAATGAGAGAGTAAACTTGGGTAGGAATGTCTCAGCCTTGATTCAACCATCAATGCCAACCAAATGCAAGGATCCGGGAACATTCACGATATAGTGTACCATAGGGGAGGCTTTCTTTTCTAATGATATGCTAGATTTAGGTGCTTCCATTAATGTAATGCCTCACTCTATGTATACTTCTCTACAGGTTGGAGAGCTTCAACCAACCGGAATTTTCGTGCAACTTGCCAACCGGAGTACAACGTATCCAACATGAGTGATTGATGATTTCCTTGTATGAGTGAAGAATCTCATCTTCCCTGCTGATTTTTACATTCTTGAGATGGAAGATACCAGAAACCAAGGACATGCCCCTCTCATACTTGGGAGGCCATTCTTCAAAACAGCAAAGACGATCATTAAAATTTACAATGGTATGTTTCCCATGGAGTTTGGTGGAGAAAAAGTATGTTTTAACATCCTTGAGGCTATGAAACACCCCATTGAAGAGCACTCCAGTCTTCCTATCTATTCGATGGAAGTGCTCTCTAATGACAAAAACACACAAAATTCTATCCTCGATCCATCCTCTGATTTATTTTCCTCTTATTCACCCATGGATGATTTGATTTTTGGTTCTTCTTTTGAATGTTGTGTGGGTTCATAAAAATGTAAATTTTGCACTTTAATTGAGAAATGTGTTTATTCTGAGGTACCCATGACTATCGATGATTCTGCAAATCTCATTTCAATAGATTCTATTTCCTTTGAGAATAAACACGAGAAGATAGATAGTTTCATGGACCTCACTCCCTCTAAATCCACTCCCTCAATCCAAAAACAACCAGTGTTGGAACTTAAAAAACTTCCTTCTAATTTAAAATATGCATATCTTGAGGGTATTGACCAATTGCCCGTTATTATTTCCAATAACCTCTCTCCACAATAGGAATCGAAACTTCTCAAACTTTTGAGATAGTGTAAAAAGGAAATTGGATGGACATTGGATGATATTCTCGGGATTAGCCCATCTATTTGTATGCACCATGTACTTTTTGATTATGAGGCTAAACCCGTAAGACAATCTCAACGCTGGTTGAATCCCACTCTCCTTGAAGTGGTAAAATTGAAAGTCAGTAAATTACTTGCTGCAGGGATCATTTATCCTATATCTAATAGTAAATGGGTTAGCCCAGTGAAAATTGTGCCTAAAAAAATATGAATAACAGTTGTGTCAAATGAAAGGAATGAATTGGTTCCAACACATGTGCAAAACAGTTGGCGAGTCTGTATTGACTACCGTCGACTGAATCAAGCCACGCAGAAGGACCACTTTCCATTACCTTTCATTGACCAAATGTTAGAAAGACTGGCTGGTAAGTCCCATTATTGTTTCCTTGATGTCTATTAGGGTTATTTGCAAATCCATATAGCCCCTAAGGACCAAGAAAAGACAACATTTACCTGTCCATTCGGCACATTTTCATACAGAAGGATTCCATTCAGTCTATGTAATGCTCTTGGTACTTTTCAGCGATGTATGTTGAGTATTTTTTCTGAGTACCTTGAGAGTTGTATGGATGTATTTATGGATGACTTCACAGTTTATGGTTCTTCTTTTGATGATTGTTTGGAAAACCTAGGTTCTATCCTCCGTCGCTGCATTGAAAAAGACCTTGTTTTAAATTATGAAAAATGTCATTTCATGGTTGAGAGGGGGATAGTTCTTGGGAATATCATTTAAAATAAGGGAATTCAGGTTGATAAATATAAAATTGAATTAATTTCATCCCTTCTATATCCAAAATTTGTTCGTGAGGTGCGGTCTTTATTGGGTCATGCTGGTTTTTACCTCCGATTCATTAAAGACTTTAGTAAGATCGCACTTCCCTTATCTCGGTTATTACAAAAGGATTCTGAATTTTTTTTTTGATAAAAATTGTGAGGATGCTTTAAATTCACTAAAAATGAGTCTCACATCACCTCCCATCATCCAACCACCAAGGTGGGATTTTCCCTTCGAACTTCTGTGTGATGCCTCTAACTTTGCAGTTGGGGAAGTTTTATCACAAAGGGTTGAGAAGTCCCCTCATGTCATTGCATATGCCTCACATACCCTTGACCCTGCCCCGGTAAACTAAACAACCACAGAAAAGGAACTCCTTTCTATTGTGTTTGCCTTGGAAAAAATTACGTTCTTATCTTCTTGGGTCAAAAGTGATTGTGTTTTCTGACCATGATGCCCTTCGATTTCTCTTAAAGAAACCTGAATCCGAACCCCGTCTCATATGGTGGATGCTCCTCCTCCAAGATTTTGACCTTGAGATTAGAGATAAGAGGGGGTGGAGAATGTGGTAGATGACCACATTAGTAGGATTTCCCCACTATTGTACCATCATGTTGAATCACCCCTACCCATTGTAGAATTCTTCCCTCATGAGAACCTTTGTGATGTTCTGGACTTTACCCCCTGGTATGCAGACATTGTGAATTTTCTAGCAAAATCTAGGGTCCCCACTAATTTCAGTATTTCACAATCCCAGAGACTTAAGCAAGATGCTCTTTGGTACATTTGGTATGAACCATACTTGTGGAGAATTTGTAGTGACCAAGTAGTTCACCGGTGTGTCCCTAACCATGAGTTCACCTCTTTTTTGACCTTCTGCCACACTTTGGCCTATGGGCGCCACTTTGGCTCTCAACGTACTGCTCGAAAGGTCCTTGACTCAGGATTATATTGGCCAACATTTTATAGATATTCCCATAGGTTTTGTAAATCATGTACTCGTTGTCAATTCATATGGAATATCTCCAAGAGGAATGAAATGCCCCAACATCCCATGTTATTTTGTGAGATCTTCGATGCATGGGGCATTGACTTCATGGAGCCTTTTACAAATTCATTTGGATTTGTGTACATCTTATTGGCTGTTGACTATGTATCTAAATGGGTGGAAGCAAAGGCCACCAGGACCGATGACTCTCGAGCGGTTGTTGATTTTGTGAGGTCCCAGATTTTCAGTAAGTTTGGTCTACCAAGATTCATCATTAGTGATCAGGGTTCACATTTTTGCAATCGTAACATGAAAAACTTGCTTTGTAAGTCTGGGGTTGATCATAAAGTCTCTAATGCATATCACCCCCAAACTAATGGACAAGAAGAAATATCAAATCAGGAAGTTAAACGAATCTTGGAAAAAATGGTACAACCCAATAGGAAAGATTGGAGTTTACGCTTGGATGATGCACTTTGGGTGTACCGTACTGCTTTTAAAACCCCAATCGGAATGTCACCATACAGAATTGTGTTTGGAAAGGCTTATCACCTCCCAGTTGAGGTAGAACACCATGCATATTGGGCTATTAAACAATGTAATATGAACCTTTCAGATGTAGGTGAGCAAAGAAAGCTGCAGATTTAAGAGTTGGAAGAAATTCAACGTGATGCATATGAGAACTCCTAGATCTATAAAGAGAAGACAAAGGCTATTCATGATAGCATGATTTACCAACGAAAGTTCTATATTGATGAGAAGGTACTCATGTACAATTCCAGGCTTAAGATGCACCCAGGTAAGCTTCGTTCCTGATGGCTCGGTCCTTATACTGTTACTAATGTTTACCCTTTCAGTGCAATACAGATTTTGCATGAGTAGAGTGGACGAAGTCTTACCATCAATGGGAAGTGACTTAAACACTTCTATGAGGATTTTACAAAGAATCCGGTGGAGGAAATCCACCTTCTCTATGCATTATACCAATAAAATACACCAGGTTTTATCCTTCCTTCTCACATTCTCAATTATTTCAGTGAGGACACTGCACATTCTAGGTGTGGGGGGGGGGGTGGATACATTCCTGGGTTAGTTAGGAATTTTCATCATTTTTTTCTCTTTTTGTCCTTCTTTATGGTATTTTCATTTTTCCCCATCAACAATTTCTAAGTTCCATTATTTGGCGACCATAAAGGGGGGAAAGTAAAATTACCATAACGAAGGCTAAAAAGAATATTTGTATGAATTTAATATCAGCGAGTGATTTTTTTAGTGAAATGGTTTTCTGTCAATGATATAAATGGTCGTATCTATGTGGAACCTTTGAGATGATTGATGCCCCTTGTGTGAGTATTTTTTGGGAAAACTGTGTCACTAATATCTCCAACATTTTTTGCACCAAACAGCAAAGTGTGATTATTTCTTACTTAATATAAGGTAAATATATGTTGGGTTAATATTTTTCAGCTTTAAATGATATTTCTATACATTTGTTCCTTATCCGATCTGTTTCATTACTGTACCAGATTGACCTATGCGTGTGTACCTGATGTCTGAATGTTGTACACCCTCAAAAAAATTGTTGTGTCTTGGTCAGGTCAAAAACCACTCCTCCTCAACCTTTGATCTTGCTATAACTATTTCAATTAGTGTCTTGAGGAGATCAAACAAGGGTTGAGAGATGAGTGTGAGATTTGTTCCAAATGCAACTTCAAAAAAAATCAATAAATGAGGGGAGTGATGAAATGTGAAACATATGGGGATATCTAGGTCTGGATCTTATGGGTTGACTTCTGGGAATGCTTAAGTGAGTGGGTCTTGAAATATTATTGCAAAGGATATAGGGTAGGTTCGGTGGACAAAATCATTTAAGCTGAAAAATTTTAAAATAACCTATATTTATTGGATAACAAGTGGAAAGAATAACATGGAATGGTTTTCACACACACACATGGAGAGTTAGTTTCATGGTTGAATTTTGAATTGCTTTCTCAATTTGGTATCATGAATCTTTTTGAATTTCACTATGATAAGATTTATGAGACATCTTTTTCTATTTTCACTAGGAAGAACTCCTTGGTGTGGTTCGTGCATTGATCACATTACTTTGGTGAATTAAAATTTCCTCAAATGTTAAATCTTCATGATGTTGGAAATATATATATATATGAATCATTTTATTCAGATATTTGACTTTTCTCAGGAGTGGAAGTGTTTAGGTGTGGGGGAGTGATCGTACCACGATTCACTGTTTTATTCCACCCTTACACCTCTGTTTTAAACTAGATTTGTAATGAATATTAAAAATATAATAATAAATTTAACTTTATGTTTGAAAAAATTAATTAATTTTAATCAACATTAGAATGGGTAATGTTACTTTTTATTATTATTTCAATGTAGGTGGAGGTGATTTGGAGGGCCCTTGAAGAAGTGGAAGAAAAATGGGCCAAAATTTCATGGATCCATGGACACCTGTACACTGTTTTGAATATTACAGAATACCTGTGTATCCAAATGGGCTGAAATTTTTTCAGCCGGTCAAAAATTTAATAGGTTACATTTCATATTAAGGAACCCAAACATGATTCGGCTTCTATGAGGCCCATCCGAACTGATCTGTCCAAGCCACTGAATATGCACAAAGTCAAAAGTGGCGTTCTGTATTTTATCAATATCTCAAGCTGTATTTGTCCAAATTGTGCCAAACTTGGGCTCCCCGTTTGGAATTTAGGCCAAGAGCCAAGGTGCTGCCATTTTGGAGTCCCCAAGGAGTATTCTCAATATCCCTAGAAGTTCTAGAGGCTATGGGAAGTTCTACCCCAACATCTTTCTCTTCTTACTCCCTCATGGGTTTCTAAACCTCTTGTGATCACCCAGGGAGGAACGTGATGTAAATCCCAAGCTTCATGTTTGTAATATTTGAATGATCTTTTGAATTCCAGGTTTTTGTGTTGTTTTTAATCATACTCTATTCATATTTTATTGAGTTATGTACTGTTATGTCATGCTTAACTCATATGATCATGTTTGGGGGCACCCATTCATGTGATGTTTCACACACCATTCACCACTTTCTTTTCCCCCTTTCAATTGCAGTGTTTGTGTGGCTTATATTGGTCAATTGAACTCACACAAGAACTGTCAAGGCCATGTAAATTTATTTCATGGTATCACAAATAAATAACATACAAACCTGGAAAGCACATTGAGTTTTTTGTGTGTTGCCTTGGTGAGTTTCGGTTATGAAGTAAAACACAATTCACCCAATCATCGGCGGTGTCCGGTGAATCATTGTGTGTTTTCGACTGAACCCTAGGAGGTATCCTCGTATAAACTCAGTAACATCCTGGTCCTAGGTGTTACAAACTAGGGATTATAAGATCATAACCCTATATCATGAAGCGATGAAGGATAAACATCATGAGAGTACCCTGGGTTGATCACGCTTAATTAATTCTGTTAATCTCTACATTGTTTTAACACTTTCATTTTCTATTTTCATCTTTAATCATCAAACCACCAAGTTTTACAAAACCTCATTCACCTTATAATTTCATAATCAAAAGCCTCTTTTTAAATTAATGATCTAAATCTCTATCGAGAGATGACCTAGGGTTGCTGCTATACTGTAGAAATTCTAGTCAAAATTAAACAATTAATTTGACGCGCTCGACAACGCGATCAGCAGTGCTCAAACGAAGTTCACTATCCTGGGATTTCTGAATACTTTTCAAGAATCTTGATGTAAAACATGGATCATGATAAAAAACAATCGATAGTGGTACTCCATGAAGTCTTACAACTTCTTTAATATATAGTCTTTCTAGACGTTCAAGTGGTAAATCTTCTCTTATATCAAGAAAATGTGCTGACTTCGTAAGACGATCAACAATGACCTATATTGTATCGTACCTTCTAGGAGTCTTTCATAGTCCCATGACAAATTCTATCATAATATTATCCCATTTCCACTCAGGTATGGGAAGAGGTTGCAAGACTCCTCTAGGCTATTGCCTTCCAGCTTTCACTTGTTGAAAAACCGTACATCTTGACACAAGATCATAAATCTACCTCTTCATGTTGTCCCACCAAAAATATTCCTTAAAATATCTATAAATTTTGGTGCTCCCAGGGTGTATAGTGAAATTGGAACTATGAGCATAATCCAAAAATTCTCTTTTTTGATCAAGTATATTAGGAGCACAAAGTCTCTTCCAAAATTTCAAAATTACATCTTCATATACAAAGTCACTAAGTCTCCCATCAATCATAGCTTTAATCTTCTTTTGAAACTCCTCATCATCAACCTGATAACTTTTTATCCTTTCTAGTAAAGATGGTTTGACAACAATTTGTAAAGGAATTAATGTTTCACCTTCCATGGTTATTCCCATATCCATCTTTACTAAATCCATGAAAATAGGATCCCTTTCAACTGTAATCTTGTTCAATACTCCATGATCTTTTCTTCTCAAAGCATATTCCACCTTATTTGACTTCCCTGGGAGGTAGTGTATCGTGCAATCATAATACTTGAGTACTTCAAGCCATCTCATTTGCCTCATGTTGAGTTCTTTCTGTGAGAAAATATACTTCAAACTCTTTTTATGAGTATAAATATCACATTTTCACCATAGAGATAGTGTCTCAAAATATTCAAAGAAAAGATTACAACTGCTAACTCAAGATCATGAGTAAGATAGTTTTTCTCATGAATTTTTAGCTATCGTGATTCATAGGCAATAACCCTATCATTCTGTATAAGGACACAACCAAGTTGTTTCTTTGAAGCATCACTATAAATAACAAACCCATCATTCTCCGATGGTAGAGTCAATATATGAGAATTGACTAATATTCTCTTAAATTATTCAAAACATTATTCACATTTTTTTGTCCAAACAAATTTGACCCCTTTACATGTGATCTTGGTTAATGGGTTAGCCAATCAGGCAAAATTCTGGATGAAACGCTGATAATAACCTGATAAACCAATAAAACTGTGCACCTCAAATATACTAATTGGTGCTGGCCATTATTATATTTCCTTGGTCTTTGAAGGATCAACAATTATTCCATACTTAGAGATGATATGGCCAAGAAAAAAAATCTTATGAATCCAGAATTCAGACTTGCTAAACTTCCCATATAATTCATGTTTTCTAAGAGTCTTCAGGATAATACGCAAGTGATTTTCATGATCTTTGTAGATTTTTGAGTATACCAATATATCATTAATAAATACCACTACAAAGTCATTAAGATATTCCTTGACAACTTTATTCATTAGATCCATGAAGATAGTGGGTGCATTAGTCAATCCAAAAGGCATTAATATAAACTCATAATGCCCATACCTGGTTCGAAATGTTGTTTTGAAAATGTATTCCTTCTTCACACACAACTGATGATATCCAGATCAAAGGTAAATCTTTGAAAATTATTGAACTCCATGAATTTGGTCAAATAAATAATCAATGAGAGGTAGGTGATACATGTTCTTTATTGTTATATCATTGATCTCCCTGTAGTCAATGCACAACCTCATAGATCCATCTTTCTTCTTAACAAAAAGGACATGGAATCCCCATGGAGAAACACTAGGGAAAATAAATCCCTTATTACTCAATTCCTCTAATTGTTTCTTTAGTTCCACTAATTCCACAATGTCCATTCTATAAGGGGTATTCGATATGGGCATTGAACCATGAATTAAATCAATGGAAAACTCAATTTCTGGTTCTGGAGGATGTAAAGGTAAATCTTCTGGAAACACATCAACATATTATTTCACAATAGGTACATCCTCTATTTGAACATTCCTTTCCTCACCCATAGATATTTCATTATCTTCCTACGAAATAATTTAATTTATTTGAGCTACTGGAGGTGGATCTAGGTAAGAATTAAGTGGTGATGATTCTACTTTTAAGATAAGTTGTTCTTTATCATCGTCATCAAAAATAGTAACCTCCTTCTTCTTATAATAAATTTTTTCATCATGGTCCAAAAACCAATCCATACCGAGGATTATATCAAATTAAATCATGGGTATGGTGATGAGATCAGCAGATAATGAACATTTATATTCCCTAATGGGGATTGATTCACAACTTTGTTGCAATGATACTTCCCTTAGAAGTTTTGAATAAAAAATACCTTGTTAAATAAAATTGGAAATATCTAATTTTATTAGAAAATTGGGAAAAAATTAAACAATGCGATGATCCAGAATCAAATAAAACATTTTCTAAACTTGAGGAAACCATTAAATTACCTGCTACTACATCTTTCGGAGCATCAAACTCAGCAGTAGTGATATCATAAGCTTGGCCTTGATCCCTTTTCCTTTTCTGAGGTAAGTTTCCCTGAAGCTTAGGACATTCATTCTCTTAATTCCCCCTTTCTATACAATTTTCGCATTCAACATCGACAACCTCTTTCTTCCCCTTGCAATCACGAGCGTAGTGGTCTTTTTCACCACACTTGTAACATACTACCATTCCCTTCAGGCAAGTACCAGGGTGTTTCTTCCCACATTTTCTACAGGATGGATATTAAAATTTTCCCTTCTTTCCCTTATTTCCATTTCCAAAGTGTTCACCAGATCTCTTCTTCTCTTTCTTTTCATTAAAGTCGTAAGACTTAGAGAATTATCTTTCTGTCTTGATAGCACATGAGACAATATCTTCATATAATTAGAAGGATTGTGAGAATAATGATCGATAGAGAAAAGGTTTTATCCCATCAAAGAAATGATCAATATTACTTCATGGGTTACGCATATAATCTGCAGCATGCCTTGCTAACCTTGTAAAGTTAGCTTCATACTTTGCGACATTATCCTCCTCCTTTTTCCTAAGACTCAGAAATTTCCTTTCCATATCTGCTCGATGGTCATGAGGAAAGTATTTTTCTAAGAAAATATCTTTAAACTCCCTCCATTATATATTTGATACTTCATCATCTTCCTTTGTGTTTTGAATCAATGACCACCATTAATCAGAATCTCCAGTGAGGTGGTAAACTGCCATTAAAACTTTTTCCCTTTCACTACAACCCAAGGCGTGGAATATTTTCTCTAAGGAATTTATCCATTGCTCAGCTACTAGTGGATTTATACCCTAATTGAATGTTGGGGTCGTTGCCTCATAAAGAGATCTAACATTGATCCTCCACATTGTGGATCAGGGTGTTCTATACGGGTAAGGTTATTATTCATAGTCTGAGTGAGTTGTCCCAGTATGGTGATAAGCTGATCATCACCAGTTGCATCACCAGTTCCACTAAAATTATCTTGAGTAGGATGTAAATCCCTACATGGAGTGTGTGTATTGATATGATTTCCATTTCATCTACTGGGCACCATTTCTAAACAATGGCATAAACTAGATTAGTTTATGAATCGAAATAGATAATTCCAAACTTATAAAACACTTAACATAAATTGAACAGTTTAAGGATATAATCCATAATCATAAAAAATGTTTTATTTGAGGAAGTATATACTCATAAACCCTTCATAATGGTTTGTAAAGAAAATGAGAATTGTCCTAAGCATATCCCCAGGGAGTGTCGTTACCAAGAGTGCAGCAAGGCCCATGGTCGTGCACCAGTTCCCATTCGAGTCTAGCTCAAAGCGGTGTTGTCAGGTTTTACCCCTAGGTACGTTTGTACCAGAGCCTCCTCTACCTGCTCTTATCTAAATAGGGATGTATTTCTTGGAAAACTCACAAAATGTCTATAATAAAAAAATTCTAGGAAGTTATTCTATACTAATCCTCAAAGTCTATCTTAGGGTAATGTTCTCTAATCAGAGTTTACCTAAATCACGATTCCAAGGTTTGTACTAAACATTCTCTGATACCAACAATAATGACCCAACCCTAGAAGACCATATTTGGTGCATTATTATGTATCATTGGCATGATCACAAAATATCAAGTCTCAAAAGACAGAATAGTTTAGTAGCCTTGGAAGTACTAGATACATTCATAAGGTTTACATTACACCATAAAATGGAAGACTACAACAAAATTGTTTCCATAGACAACACTGAGATCCCATAGACTATCCTTGTAGGTTAGTCATAATATAATTCTTCACATCTTGGAAAAAATAAAACATAGAAAGGGGTGAGATCAGATGCTCAATAAGGATAACAATGTAGCTAGAACTTTCATAAATAAGTATAAACATTTAAGGCAATGTATAAGACTAAAGAAAAAGCCTTTTAAACTTGAACTTCAGCATAATATGGAAAAGATAAAATAAAATAATTCCATTTACTAATTCACATGGATATTCTACCAGTTCAATAATCACATACAATATCAATAACCACTTTCATAATGATGGAATGCATAATGCCATACTTTCATAACCACATAGTCAAGGTCTTGTGTCAAGACTACAAATAAGATTTTGTCAAGCCATTGTGCCAAGACACTAGTTTGTCTCAGGTGACCTACCAATGCATCGAGGAGCTATAGCAGGATCCACCCCTCACATACTAAGTCCAATGCATTCATTATATGAAAAGATTTAAACATATCATAAACATCCATATTAAAACTAGCATACGAAATTTCAATACTTTATCTATAAACCATGAATGGTATAAAAATCATACATCCACAGTCAAACATATCACAAAACCCTCAATACAATATGGAAGTTTTGTATCATAATAAATCAACTTCAAATAAGCTTAAAATCCATCAAAGGATGTTGACATAGATGAAATCAAAACATTTTTTAGAGAAATATATCTTTCTATTTTGAAATCATTTAAAATTTATATAATTATAAATGAAAACATTTATTTTGGAAATATACTTATAATCTTGTAAGGGAATCTTTGATGATGTTATAATGGCTGAAAATAGGCACACCCGCCGTATAAGTTAAAAAAAACATTCTTACCTTATTTTTGTCAAAAAGGTAATAAAGTACCTTGTTTGGAAAATGACAGAAAGATTCCTTTCAAAACATAAAAGGTCAAATAAGGGTATAAATTAATTTAACCCATTGTTTAGGAAATAGTAAAAATGTTTTGAAATAAATTTTTAAGAAGCATGGATGTGGATGATAAAGAGGTCCCAGTAGATAATTACGTATAAACAACCTCAGACAATGAAGAGATTGTGAAATTAACCCCTACCTTGTACTTTTACTTGGTAGAGGGTAGGTTAACCTCCTGTATAATGGTGAAATAATTGTTATTAAATTATACAGGAATCATATACATTAATATGATATCATATATTATCTTTTAACATTGTTGTGTTAACAATATCTTAGTATTATCGTCATTTTGGGTGTTAAATGATTCATTTTCCTTTATATGTTTTGTAATGTAAGTAATGTTTTTTACGGATATGATGTATCTTATTCATATTAATAATGATATTAAGTCTTTAAACATTATTTTTAATCATATAGTGAAAATTATTCTTTAATGGAAATGATGGGGAATGAATCTATTCGCGTTCATGGAGACGGTAATCCTTACATACGCACGAGTGACAATATCATTCTTTTGGTTTTAAAATAATATATAATTGGATGGTATATAATATATATAGAATAATTATCATGTTATATTTATTATTTAAATAAATTACACATTATTATTACACCCATCCAAATAATAATGTATTGAATAATAATTACACCATGACGTGGAGACGGTAAGCCGTACATACGCATGTATGGTAACATGTCATTAAAATGATGGATAGAATAATGAATATGGTTGTAACATATTTATAATAACATCAAAATATATAGAATATACTGGAGTTATTATTTTATAATGGAAACAACAAATAAATAGGAAATGGAAGAAGAAAGGAACTTGAAAGAGGTGATGAAATATTTACCTCTTCTTCGGGTTCTTCCTTTTGATTTAATCAAAATGGGTCCCTATATTGGATTTATGACTAAAGTAATGACTCTAGGATAAAGGGAGGATAGTTTATAGGGTATTTGGTCAGGTTTTGACCGATACAAATTACTTTGAAGGTGTTAATTAGAAATAAGGGGCAGTGTCCTTTTATAAGAGGGATGATGTGCACCTTAGGAAAAGGTAGAAATGTTATTTTATAATAAAATAATTTTCGATTTATAATGGCTAAAAAATGAATTATTTAAAGGATAAGGTTGGTATGGTTCTAAAACCACTCAACTAATAGGTTTTAGATAGGTTTTCGTCACTATATTAACCTTATCTTTTAGATTTAACTCTTAGTTAAATAGTTTGACATTTACCATGTCTCTTTGTATTTTTATATTATATGGTTAATAAACTTACTATATACTTCCCAGATAACCCCAAGTGGTTCATTAATTATAAAAATATCATTATATAAGTCTTTTTTCCGAGCCTTAGATATTTAGGAATAGAATATCAATTAATAAAATAATATTTTTTTAAAAACTCTTTTATGTCAATTTTGATACTATTTGGTATTTTGTTTTTTTCTAAATTCATAACAACATTACTACTTCGAAGAAAATTCATCTAACCAACCCTAATATGTCATAGTATCCTATAAAATTATTTTAATTCATAAAAAGTCTCAAATTACATTTATTTTAATATTTATAATATCAATTATTTTAATCATTCATTAATACGGTAATTATTGTATCATCACTGTGTCATAAATAAATTTAATTATTTAATGTCTAAAAATATAAATTAAATACCATTATGTAGGAAATATTTTTATATTTCCAATGAATATTTATGGTCGAATTTATCTAATGTTTAACCCTATATTAAAAATGGTTTAGTTATTAAATTTGGAATTTAACACTTTTAACTCTTCTTTGAATTAAATAATAATAAATGTCCTAATATAATCCAAGTGGACCTAAAGGATCATATTTTATTCCAAAGGTTGTTTTTGATCGAATTGCACTTATCCAATAGAGTTAGGACATGTATTTGGGTAATAATAATATCATTTTTACCCTTAATTACCCTATTTACTTTTAACCGTGGTAAATAAAAGTAAAAAGTTACTATTAATAAAAAATATATTTTCATCTTATTGAACCACATTTTACTTACTAATATCAACCGTGTCTCTTGGATTTTTGAAATTCAAGTCACAGAAGCAGTAAAATTAAGATTTATGTAAATTTGCAAATGCTCCTACGAGGTGAGTAAAAGACGGTAAAAAGTTCAATAAAATTTATATATATATAAAATTCTTATAAACCGACTCCAATGAATTAAATTGAAATTATATAGGCATTATGTATCTATTTTGACCTAAAAAAAATTTAAATAAAATAAATAATTATTTAAATAAGAATTCTGTTTTAAAATATAAGTCGATGTTTTTCACTTTTCATCAAAAAAATGTAAGTATTCAGAAAAATACAAAAACATCACCCTAAGATAATTTTGATACTCTGAATCCAAAAATGAAGTCCATTTTGAAAGATAAAATTTATAAAATTTCAAAAAGTGGGTATTAATATTCATAACAGCTAGTTTGATTGGTTGTGGTGTGTTAGAACTCGAAGTTGCGTACAACACACGCTATTGTATTATTCAAAGAGAAGCATATCATGGAATCTTGTGGTGTTACATTTATAAACAAGTGGGTTTTGGGATTTTTTACTAGGATACATCTTGTACCTTTGGGTATTGTTTTTTTAGGGATTTTATTCCATGTTATGGGTTCCCATCCAAGTCAAGGTGGTAAATAATTGGGTGTATTTTCGTTACAGTTTCTTTATTTTACCCACATAAAAAATTATTTTAGAGTGTGGTGGTGAAAGAAAAAGAATAATAATAATAATAATAATAATAATAATTTCACGAACCAACTCGGATTCCCCAGTACTCTAATACTTGACCAGATAGTAACATAACCTGACAGGTATACTGAATCCCCATGGGTTGGTGACTTACACCTGACATCATTCAAGATTAAAGATGGAACAAATTTTCCACAAAATAATGGAAGATAAAGATACATGTTAGTATGCTCAACACTCCAAAGGGATAAAGTAACAGAAACTAAATAGGTATATAAAAAAACCAAAATAGTACATCATCAAAGTATAAAACAACTATAAATATAAAACATGAACTCCCCAAAGGAATCATCACTCCAAGCCCAAAAGATCAGGACCATCCACATCCTTTAAGAGGCACTTTCCCTTTTCTCAGACTTGGCAGAATGAAATATAAAAATTCTTAAAGGAAAAGGTAGGGTGTGATCTATAAGGCTCAGTAGAATCTCACCAAGTGTTCCACAATAAGATTCCATAATAATAAACAAAATCATGATTTAAATTTTAAATAAAAAGGGAATGGATATATAATATAATATTTAAAATAAATCATGATTTCATTTCATAATGATGAAAAATATTTAAAAAATGGATTAAATAAACCTTTAATATAAATAAGTTTATATAAATCAGTATTCATGAGTAAAATAGTTTCATATAAAGTGGCATATATATCAAAATAATCAGAATGAGAACATGATCATCTGTTTTTGCGGTAACATAGTTCTTGGTTATTGGGTCCTCACACATCTCATATCAGACTGACTGAAAATTCATTTTTTTTATTTTTAGAAACACTTCTTTGGCTATGTGAGAACCGAACAAGAAAAACAAGGCGTGGCAGTGTATCCAAGGGGATCCACCATTGAAGACACTAGCTAGAAAAAACCAAACAAACATAAACAAAAAATACAAAATAGTCAGAAGATGAAAATCATTGGAGCCTTCGATAGAGGATGACCGATGGTGAGGGATTCATCGATAGAACTCTGAAAATAGGGACCATGAGACGACTGAGTTACCATGGACAATGCAATCAAACAGAAGCACCTGAAGAGTTCTGCCTTCAAAGCCACCAACACCATCCAAAACATCATGAAATCCGTCGAAAATGACCAAATTGGAGTCATGCGCGAAGGAGCATGAAAAAATGGCAGAGGAAACCAAAAACATACAAAACAATCTAGGCGTAGGAACCATGACAACTGCCGGAACCACAAACAGATCCATGGAAAACAACCGTTGTCCATGAATGCATCTGCGAACGATCAACAACGCACAATCCCATGAAACAAAGGTATCGATCCTATGAAACAGAGGGTTCCAAAGCATGCCACAATGAGGGTGAAAAAATACCTCAGAGAGAGAGATGGAGGTGTCCGGTAGGGCATCACCGGCAGAGAGTGAGAGGCTGCGAGGACGCTTCCTTCTGGTGACTATGAGCAATCCGTCGACGTCAGTGGACTCGCAGAGAATAGAGCCAGGGGGAGACGTCAATTGTCTAGTCCCATGGACAAAAGAGACACAGAGACGTCAGAATAAAAGGCGACTCATGCGGCGGGGATTGGGAGGACGATGCGGCGTCGGACCAGAGAGGCCAAATCGCGGCGATGGGATCCAGGACGTCGTCAGAAATCGGAGGGGCGCCTCATGGTTGTGGGATCATAGAGGGCGATAAAGCTTCAGACCTGGGAGGGCGACACGTGGCGGAAGGGAGTCACGTGGCGTCAGATCCGGAAGCTCGATGACAGTTTCATGGACTGTAGGCACAGGGTCGGAGAAGAGCAGGGATTGGAGGCGGTGATGGGAAAGGCAGTGCTGGGGCGGCGAAAACCCTAGGTCACTACTCCCAAGTGCTACAATTCTTCCCCATCTCATATCAGTGATCAAGGAAAAATGGTACACACATCCCTTAGGATTGGGCTGAATATGACTCATCAACATCCTATCAGGGATAAGATCTTCCTTACTAGGTTTTTGTTAGTGTTTTAATACTCAATCAATTGATAGGGAATTATCATCCCAGTGTTCTTATCAAAAATAACCCACTAACAACCCAGGCTCATATTTTCTCAATATATCAATTAATAATAGAAAAATCATCTCATTTCAAATAAAATCATTATTTAAATTAAAATTTCCCTATTTTTTATTTCAATATTCCATATCAATTTAAAAAAACATGTGATTTTTGTCATTTCAAGCATTTTCAAATCAAAACCAATAATAGATTTTCATTAATTCAATTCAATCCATTTTCCAAAATCAATTCTTAAATTATATCATAAATTCCATCAATTTCAAAAAAAACTCCCCAAATTATATTTACATTGGAATTGGGGGTTTTTACTAAAAATCCACACAATAAAAAATTCCAAATCCAATTTGAATCAATCTATTTTTCCCAAATAATTTGAAAGATATTTTAAACAACAAAAAAATAAAGGTATAATCAAATGGACAATATTGAATGGAAACACCTACCTTTTTCATGAATATCACAATGCACAACACCCACAACATGATATTCGAATAAAGAATGAGAGAAACAGAAATCTAGAAATCAAACCTAGAATCAAGATTAAATTAAACAGAGTTTATATCCATCAAATATATGGTGATCTATCAAACTCAAAGTATGAAAGAAGGAGAGATTGGTAGAAAATAAGAAGAGGATATTCACATACCTGTAAGAGATCGAACGAGATATTTTTTTATTTGATATGATAAAGAATGGGTTGGGAGAATCCAAAATTGGTTCTTTAGAGCCTCAAAATCCTTGGAAATAAATTTAACTCGAGTTAGGGTTAAGTGGGTTTCAATTTTTTTTTATAAAATTTACAAATAAAAATGTATCATGTGCATGATTAGTTGGGCATGGCCACACGGTTAGACAAACCATGCACCCTAACTGTGCACTCCTACACTGGGGTTTATGGTTTCTATTAGGTGTGTGCATGGTTTGTAAAACTATGTTCCAACTTTGAAAAATACCATTGTCCTGGGTTGCAGAGTTTTTAGTAGGAGGGCGCATGGTTTGGGAAAATCATGCGCTAATTTTCCACAGCCCAGAAACCTTCCAAAAATTTCTAACATTCCACCCAAAGTACCCCGAAACAAGATACAACTAAAATGGAAATAGAAAAGGGTCTAGGAATACATAAAATAAAGTAAAATTATGTCATTAAATCCCTACCATAAGAACTTTCTATCCCCAGAAATCATGTCACAAAGTTTTTATATCAAAAATATTAGGTCACTGCTCTCTCATCGGTGCTTCACTCTCCCAAGTATCATGAATATCAAAACCGTGCTTCCATAGCACATGGACCTAAGTTTTAATACTCCAAAAAAGCACTATTATCTTAGAATCAACTATCCTGACTAGATTCTCAATCATAAATAAATCATGATCAGCATCAGTATCCTCCCAACTAAAGACATGAGATGGGCTAAAAAGATATTTCGGTCGGTGATATACATGGAACAAGTTATGTATTGACAAAAACTATGTTGGAAGTGATAAATGGTAAGACAATTTCCCCACTTTTCCAATGAACTCAAAAGGTACCAAAAAATAAGGAGAAAGATTCCCGTTCCTCCCCATCCACCAGTGACCTAAAGGAGGTGAAACTTTCATGAGCACCTGGCCAGAAAATGAAAACTCCAATGGTCTATGATGATGGTCAACATAATATTTATATCATCTTTTGTTCTGTCAATATTCTCTAGAGAATCAAATGAATCCTTTCCATAATCTCTTGGACCAAACTCAGTCTAACCAAATGACTTTCTCCAATCTCTCACTAGTACAATGGACATTTACATGGATTTCCATACAAGGCCATAAAATGTGACATTCTGATGGTGGAATGCTAACTATTGTTGTAAGAAAACTCCCCCATCCCAAAATTCCCTTTCCAACCCCCATTAAAGTTGAGAACACAAGCACATATCATATCATCAAGAATCTTTATAGCTCTCTCTTTCTTTCCATCTATGTGTGGTTGGTATTCCCCACTCAAACGAATATGATATCTCCTAAACTCTAGAAGTCCTATCAAAAAGTGAGAAGAAAAATTGGGATATCTATCAGAGACTATAGTGGATGGAACTCCATAAAAATGAAAAATATATTTCAAAAATATATTTTCAATCTCTTTAACATTGGTTTTATCACAAATGGGAATAAAGTGATCTGATATGGTTATCCTATCAATCAAATCCCATATCACATTATTCTTTTGAGGGGTACATGGAATCCCATACACCAAGTCGATATACATCCCATCCCACATCTAAGTCAGAATTGGAAGTGGCTATAGTAAACCCGAATGTCTCTAGTGGTTGATCTTGACCTGTTGAAAAGTATTGCAATGTAGAACAAAGACCACGATGTCCTGCCTCATTCCTATCCCCCAGAATCAACACTAAACATCATAAAACATCTTTATGGTTACTCAATACACATACCACTAAGAATTATGGAAATCACCCATAGTAACATTTCTCACTATAAAAGGTACAATGTATTGGTTTCGAAAACATAAGAAACCCTCCAGGGAGAATTAACACTCAACAACGGTCACCCCACTATTAAAAGACTTCCTAATTCTATGGAATTCATCATCAAGTTGCTACTCTAGAAGAATAATTTTGATAAGAGAAGAGGTAAACTGAACACTAGCCAAGAAAACCTTAGATCCTATTTGCTAAACTATTATATGAAACTATTCAAAAAGATCCATCAAGTCTCAATCTTTCAATGATTCTTTCACAACCTGGGTTATAATTTTTCTGCTCAAGGAATCAATGATGACATTCCATTTCCCTAGGGTATAGGTGATGTAAATATCAAAATATTATAGGTACTGAACCCAATGAATCTGAACAAGATTAAAATATTTTTTAGGGAAGATATAACTCAAAATATTATGGTTAGAAAACATGGTTAGACTTTCTTTAAAAAGTCAATGTCACCAACTCTTGAGTGCATGCATCACAACTATGAGTTCAAGGTCGTGGGTCAGATAATTCTTATCATGTGTCCTATGATGTGAGAGACATAGGTTACCATATGATCACTCTACAAAATAATACTACCCAAACCCAAAAATAATGCATCACTAAAGACCACATAGAATTACCCGACCACTAGAAGAGTAAAAACCTATACAAAAGTCAGAATATGTTTCAGATCAACAAAATAACTCTGAAACCTCTCATCCCCAAAAAACTTTAACCCCTTCTAAGTGAGAGTGTTCATCAACTAATAAAACTTTGAGAAATACTTTACAAACTTGTGATAATATCTTACTAAATCGAAGAAGCTCTGAATCATGAAAAAATTAAATGGTTACTCCCATGTCAAATAGATTTCAACTTCTTAGAATTAATTGAGGTACCATGTTCTGATACCATGTGTCCAAAGAACATCACATCCCAAATCCAGAAATCGCATTTTGATTTTTTATTATAAAGTTAGTGATTTCTCAACAATTATAGAATTTATCTTAGATGTCACAAATATCCTCCTCAGACTTAGAGAAAACTAGGACTTCATCCACAGATACCACCATGAATGTATCAAGATAATCATATAATATCTAGTTCATTAAAGCTATAAATATTATAGGAGTATTTATTAGACCAAATGGATTGAAAATATACTCATAATAGACATACCTTTTTTGAATGTGGTTTTCTGAATGCCATATTCTTTTATTCTCAAATGGTGGAAACCATATCAAAGTTCAATCTTCAAGAAAAAATTTACCCCTTTAAACATGTTAAAAATATAATCAATCCACCGAAACATATACATATTCTTTATTATAACTCAATTTATTTTTTGATAATCAACAAATAAGAAAAGTGTTCCATCAAATTTTTTAGAAAAGAGCATAGGCAATGCCCAAGGTGACACACTTCGGTGCATGAAGCTTTTCTCCAAATGATCATCCAAATAAGTCTTGAAATATTTCATTTTAGTTAGTTCTATATGGTTAGAAGTTATAAATATCATATGAGTATTGGGTGTTAAATCAATAGAGAACTATACCTCTATTACAAGTAGAAAACCAGATAAATCAGAATGAAACACTACAAGAAAATCAATGAAAACTGGTGTGAGATCATCATTTAAAGATTCCTTATCCATATCAAAAGAAAAAATTGATATTACTTTCACATACTATAGATTAAAAGGTCTGACTCTACTTGACCCTAGGTCCCATTCTCCTTGACATATACAACACACCCCATCGAGTATAGTAAAGGAAACCTGTTGAACATAAAAATAAATTTAGGACATATTATTAATGATCTAATCCATCCCAAGAATGACATAAATAGGTTTCATGATGGGAACCAAAAAATCACAAGTTAGATCAATCTCTGATAAAGAGAAAACACAAGAAAGACAATGAATACCCTTCTATATTTTTGTTTAGAGAGATGTAGTAATATCCATCACATAATATTAAAGCTCCATATATAGATTTTTTACGTTTGTAATACGAGTCGATATAATAAAATGAGATTAACTGGTATCAAATAAAGAAGTCAAAAGATATGAAGCTATAGTTATGTTACCTCTCACAGTCATTGGACCTTTATAAGCTTCCTCTGGAGACTCTTCCACTGCATGAAGAAGCTTTATTAAGGATGCATTTGGCTATAACCCCTTATATCATGAATCATATTATTTCACCATAGTACTTTTAGGTGTTTAGGATACCATTCCTCTACATGGATAAGAGAATATAAAACAGAACTTTTTCAAGTGATTTGGGCTTCTATAAGGGCTAAAAATCTTAGGCGCCTCAGTGAAAACCCATTTCTAATGCTTAGGATTTCTATACTAGAAGAAAGTCAAAGGTCTTATTATAGGAACTACCAAAGGTCTATAAAAACCCTACTATCAAGAACCACTATGAAACTCATCACACTTACTCTTTTCATTGAAGTAACTCACAAAAATTCCATCATGAGAGAAAATAGATCCCTTCAACCCTGAATAACCAGCCATGTCAAGCTCCACCATAAATTCCCTATCATACGCATCATCATAATAGTAGATCATTGACAATAAGACTTTATAATGAATATCAGATTGAAGGCCCATCTCGAACCATTGTGTCTTCATCTTGTCATTCGTAACAATATCAGGTGTAAAATGCATAATCTCAGCAAAGTTGTTTTCATATTCTATCATGGTCATGTCATCCTGCTCGAGTTTGAAAAACTCTATAGCATTATCCAGCACCATAGAATCTATATAGAACTGATCAATTGAAAGAAAATTAAAGTCCTTCCACTTCAAACCATCATGATTCTTCTCTGTAACCATTGAATCCCACTATCTTCTGCTTGGTCCCTCCAACTTAAAGGTTGCACACACTAAATTAATAGCGTTGGATGTTTCTAAGAAATAAAAAAGAATCTCTATATTTCTCAACCAGTCTTCAACCTCTGGAGGATTATTAGAGCCTTGGAAATTATGTGGTTTTTGGAAAAGGAACTCCTGAGAATGATTCTGGGATTCATCCCTATCCATAATTGGGTACATACCTACTTTATAATGGTTGGTGGTCAATTTAGGTTTTAGACCCAATGACACTGAAGAAATCACATTGGTCAAGAGGATATGGGTTTAGTATCATCACACCCATTTTTGAGGAATTGTTGCCTACTTCAGAACACTCTTATAGATTTAAGATATATTTGTGAATATTTCCAAATCATGATACAGAAGTTGTTACCCAATAAAAATGACAATAGGTTTCATGAATCTCTTCATAAAATTGATATGAAACCAGTTATCTTAACAAAAAAATGAACATTGGTTGGACCCTCTTATATATGAAGGGGAATATTATAGTGATTCTATCTGTATGTATTTGAGGTAATCCATATATTTCCCCTGATGTGTAGATTCTTTTTTGTTGAAACTATATAGCTAGGTACTTCATAATTTTCTACCATGTAGGGGGAATTTAATACATTGAGGATGAGATTGAGTCATTATGAGGCATCCTATGTATACATTTTATAGCATGAATTAAAACCCATGTAGTTTGTTAAACCTGTATAGATTAACATCATACAGAAAGGGAATATGTGTGGGCACTTAGAAACTAGGATCTATGATCAATACTTAGGGAGACTTCCTATGTATTCTAGTTATGGAAGGAATCAGAGTCATCATAGTTTGATCACTCCTTTGGGACTGACCCCAAGGTGGATACCCTTTATGGGGTAGTCATTTCATGCCACTAATTGGGGATACACATTGGGGTTTCCCTGACCGGTAGAGATTCATAATACAAGTTATATGATCATTTTAACTCCCTAATCCCACATGATCCATGATCAGTGTGAGTAATAGGGAATTACATGTAATTAGTCTCACTGTATAAGGATGTGAGACTTATGTACTCAGACAACACTTTAGATGTTTGGTATGGATCTTGGGACATAGGAAGGAATCATACATATCTGGGTTATGGAAATAATCGTAGTAATCATAATTTAGTTGAATTCTCAACCCACTGATATATGTGGTAGAAAGATCATCCCATGGGAATTATTGGGTCCCAATGGTTGAAATATTGGGGAAATGGGGGTACTTACACTAAAGTGGATGCCTATTTGAGTTTGGTCTTTAGGAAGGAATCATAAATATCCTATTTATTATGGTAATCAGAGTTCTCACACTTCAGTTGACTTCTCATCCCACTGATGGATGAGGTTAAATGATCACCCCATGGAAATTATTGGGCCCTGATGATTATAATGTTGAGTAAATGGGGAGAATCATATCGAAGAGGATGCCTATTTGAGCTTAGTAAATAAGAAGATGTCCTATATATTATGCTTATTGTAGGAATCAATGTTATAATAGATCATTTGACTTCTTATCCCATTGATGGATGAGGTAGAATGATCATCCCATGCGAATTATTGGGTCTCTATGGTTGAAATGTCATGAAAATGGGGGACTTACATCGAAGTGTATGCATATTTGATCTCAGGCCTTAGGAATGCATCTTAGGTTTCTTAGTTATCGTGGGATTCAGAGTTCTCATAGTTTAGTTGATCGGGGCTTACACACTGAGGTTTCCCTAACATGCGGGACATAACATATTATTCTGATGAATGGGGATTACACACTGAGGTTTCCTGGGTATAGAGGTTGGACAAGGTTTTCATGTTTGGAGACACCTGCTTGACCCAAGTTGGTTGTCTAACTAACCTTCTTGTTTATTTTTTTTAACATTTCTTGACTGTATGGATGGATTTTTGGAGGATATTTGGACATGTCTGGTTGTATTGTGGACATGTACAAAGATAATCACATGATCTAGATGGCTTGCCTGAGGTACGTCACATAATCTGGATGGCCTGTCTCAAGGATATCACATGACCAAGGATGACTTGTTTGGAGGACATTGAAAGAGTAGGAAGAATTTTCCAGGAAACCATCACATGATCTTGACTAACATTCTTGTAGGACATTGCATGATCTTGGATGACATGTCTAGAGGGTGTCATGTGACCTGGATGACTTTTTCGTAGGACGTCGTGAATTCTAGTTGGCATGCCATGGTGTCATCGCGAGACTCAACTAACATGTATTTGTTCCATCGTATGATGTGGGTGACATGTCTAGAGGACGTAACAAGTTTAGGATGGTGAACCTAGAGGGTTTCATGAGATGTGGGTGGCATGAATGTGGGGAACCATGTGACTTTATCTAACATGTCCAGGGGACTTCTCATGATCCAAATAGTATGCCAAGGGAATATTGTGTGATTTGGATGACATGGCCTAGTGCTATCACATGACCTTGGTGGTTCATACGTAGCTCATGAGGATCAAAATATATGTTCTTCACATAATTTTCCAATGTTTTTAGTCTTTGTTCTATCCTTTTATTGCATACCAGCCTTAGATTTTTTTAGTGTTAGCTTATTTAAGTCTTGTGTGATTAAGAAGATATATGATATGTCCTTCGAATAACCTAGAAAATGTTCCAAAAGTATTTTTTCATGATATCCAATGATCACATGAAGTTCCTATTAATGTATCATGGTCACTTAGGTTGTTACCTAGATTTTACTTGATAGAAAACTTTTGCGATCACGAGATCCATCACTCTGGGAAATATGCTCTGATGCATGGGTGTTCCGGTGCAAGGATCTAAATATTGTATTTTTCATACTCAGGTGGGTGATTTATAAGACTTTCCACCCTAATTATAATCCAATTTACATGGGTCATATTGAAAAATTCTAGGATGGAGTCGATGGAGGTATTTGGTGTCACATGTTTTCACTTTGTCTCGTCATAGGTCATTCCGAGGGTGTAGCATGATTTTCACCAACCGTGAGACTATCCTATGAATGCCTCATTTATTATATTTTGGAAAATTAATGGGGTCTTTCCTAATCATGCATACATGAAAAGTGTCTTTCATAATGTTAGGATTCCATGTATGGGGACCTTCATGAGATTAGGATGCTTGTTGAAAGGATTTCACATGATCTGAGGCGACATGTCTGTGGTCTTCCGCAAGATAAACGTGGCTTGCCAAGGGCTCTTCATGAGATCAAGATGAATTGTTGGGGGGGGGGGTTTCTCGTATGATTAATGATGATTAATCAGGTCATATTACTTTATACACATATGATTAGTGTATCTTCCCCTCGAAAGAAGCTTCCACCATTTTTTCTTTTATTTCCTTGTTTTATTTCAGAAAGTATGGGGATCTCATGAGTTTTCATGAGTGTTGTCAAAGAAAATCACTTTTACCATCAGTGATTCACTGCATAACTAAAAAATATTCATGTGGTGATTCAAGATCATTAACATAGATAACCCTTCTATTTTCCTTTGGAGCCATAGGGGGAGCGCAAGACTGCCTGGACATGATCGAAACCCTTCACGTGGAAAGGGTGACATGTGAATGTGTTCTTGTGTGAAGAGGAAGGCATATCATCGAGGGTTATGTGGTTTCTTTATAATGACATGGGTGCATCATGAGAAGGTTTACAACCATAAGAGGATCCAATCTATTGGATAATTTCCTCTTTATTTTAGAAGGATTTTTTATCGTTGTTAGGCGTGCATCGCCTAACCAGTTGTGTTACTCAGGGGTGCTCATCTGATAGCTTCCTAATGATCAATGAGTGTCTTAGCCGCCTTCAAGAGAGAAAAAGGACTCATCAAATGGGATCTATTAGATTTACCATAGGTTATTCATTTTACATGAGCTTCTGCATGATCTTTCGAATGTCATGCAATTTCATGTCTTTTGGAGGTTCACGTGATCCGTGTGATGTTGGAAACCTTTTCTTCCTTTGTTTTATGTGGAAAAAATTCCCATATTTTGGCACTTCTTCCCTTCTTGATTTTCTGATGCGCATCTACTGAGCATCAATAATATATATATATACATATATATATTAATATATTAAATATGTATTTAAAAATATATTTATAATTGTTCGTTATTATTATTTATAAATTATGTTGAATAGAATATTTATTTACACATAATAAAAATTATTTTGATGCACATATTTATCTATAATAAAAATTATTTATACACACATAATAAAAATTACTTATATAAACATAATAAATATTATTAATTCATGGTAATAAATATTATTTATAAATTATTTATTTAATTTATTAATTAAAAATAGTTAATTCAAGATAATAAAAATTATTAATTCAAAATAATTATTAATTCAAAATGATTAACTCAAAATAAATATTAATTAAAAAATATTTATAAATTATTTATATCAATTATTAATTAAATATAATCAAAATTATCTATAATAAAAATTATTTATAATTATTTATATAAAAATAAACAAAATTATTAATAAATTTTTTATTATTATTTCTTAATCATGTTAAAGATATAAAAATTTATTTAAAAATTATGTTTAACAAAATATTTATATTTCCATGAAAATACTATTTGTTATTATTAATAATCACATAGATGATAATTTATATAAATATTAATTCAAGAAAAAATTGAATAAAATATGAAAAGGGGGTATTGTGGAAAATTTCAAAAAATGGCCTAGGCTCATTGGGGTTCCTTCCAAATCACTTTGATTTTGGGGTGATTGGAAATTTGTAGTGGGGAGATGATGATAAGTATGAAATCCCAAACAACATGAACCTCCATCATCCAAAAAAACACAAGAAAGATATCAACCAACAAAAAACAATGTAAAATATTGAAGCAAAGAAAAGATAATGATGGGTTGAGACATCGGTGGGTATTTCAGAATGATCTTGGGGTGCCTCCAAGAATGATAACATCAGGTTTGGGTAAATGAATAGCATTTCAATGGTAGAAGCTAAGTGTTTTCAGAGGGTTCGACCAACATAGGATTGATTAGATATTTTTCATGTGATGATATATGGTGGGATATGAATCATATTAGGTGTATATCTTGGAATGTGATGGGCTTGTTTTTAACATTAACCATGAATTTTTAGGGAAAAGTTAGTGTACTCATGTTGTGATGGGAGTAGGGTGGTGTCATGCAGCGCGCAGTGGATCTTTAAGTGCTAAACAAATATCGTCACATACCTTATATTTTTAGAGGATCGATTCATCATGAGCATTGATTAAGAGTGGAGACAATGATTCAATTCTATGAGAGCTTGAACGGTGTGAGGTTGGACACTATTATGGTGCTATTTAAAGACCGATTAAGGATTTTATTTGCACTTTCAAAAGAGCATCGTCTTGGTATAAATCATTTTTTTAAAAACTTTTTTATATAATTTTAAATATATATATATATATATATATTAGATATTAGAGTTAATATTACAATTAAAAACACTCACCACACACCAATGAGAAAAAATGGTAGGTCATAGACCCCACTAAGGGATAACACACCAATCAAGATCTTTATTTATTCATATATTATATAGGACCATAGACCCCTTAGGGGATGACTCATAGGCCCAATTAATTCTTAATTGGTCTGAATACCCACAAAAATATGCCCTAAGGTTCATAAAGACCGGTTGGAAAAGATATCCCACCTCACCACCTCGTGCATCATGAGCCCCACCATCAAGGACTCCACACAAATCACCCTACTAGAGGTTCATCTTTGATGAAGAACTGATAGATATTGGTATGTCTACAACGTCATTCACTTGATACTATCACAATTCCCACCCTCAGCATCACTACTTACATGATCAAATTTGTCCCCGATGACCATTGTCAGAGATTCCAGAATCCACATTCCATCATTCAGGAGCTATCACCATTCACATCCCATACCACTAACAACTGTAATTCCCTTAGGTATTGCACATACTGATTCTCATACTCCCAGTGGTTTCTTCCATTGAATATCATCACCCCCTATAGCACTTTCCAACTTTGTCTCCATTAAATACAACCTCATTACTATTCCCTCACCAGAATTCACACCCTATATCGTCCTACGTCATGTGTCCCAAAAATGACACCGTTTTTCCACACTGTACAACCGTATCTTGCACCATTAGACACTGTTCTACTAGACACCCACCATTAATTTCAATTAGAGGGTTCTCATCTCACACATATGTGTGTGCGACCCTCCATCATGCTGGAGTTACCAACCATCCTACATAAATAACCACAACATGGGTCAATAATCCACAACCTGGGAATTTAACCACAAACCTTCTAGATGTGGTACCATAGTTGAGTACCACTCAACTATGTCCTTGTCCACTTATATATCAGGTGTGGTGTGAATAGTGGGTTAAAAGAATGGTCCCATAAAATTAATTAATAGAAAAAAGTTAACAATCAAACGGAAGGAGTGATTAAATTGATAAAAAGTGTCATAAATAACACCCCTAAATTAAAAATCACTGATCACATTATTTTATGTCTATCGTCCCTTCCTCGGGAGCCACCTTGAACTCTCAGATGTTTGTATATCTTTCACTACTTTGGATCCTTCCAAGAATTATCCTAATCATCCATGTTTGATTATTCATCTTCCTCATCATGATGCTCAATGTTTTGACCGCTAATATAGTCATTTTTTGATATCAGAACCAGAATCCTTTTCTAGACATCCTCAATGTAAGAATATTTTCCTTTAGCTCGAAGAGATCCATGAGTGAAACCCAATTACTCATAGAAATTTTCCTTAATTTTTTATCTATTTAATATGTCATGAAAATTAAAAGGCTTCCCCTATGCCTTCAAGTTTCCATTCACATCCAAAGAGTCCATTTGAATGAAACTTCTCTCCCTAGAAGCCAAGTGATCCACCCCATATGTAGGCTCCTGTCTAAGTTTTTTTTTGGGGGGGGTTAGGATTTCCATTCTTGATGAAACCATACCCTCTCATGAAATCACCCCTTAATTACCACCAATTTTCCCAGTCTCACGAGTAGGTAAGGTGGGCTATCTTGAACCTCCATTTTTGTGTTTTTCCATCTATAGAGAAGA
Organism: Viscum album; assembly: GCA_963277665.1. Taxonomy (NCBI): domain Eukaryota; kingdom Viridiplantae; phylum Streptophyta; class Magnoliopsida; order Santalales; family Viscaceae; genus Viscum; species Viscum album. Next base: position 46,963,493 of record OY728138.1, on the reverse strand, counting down.
AATCATCTGAGTAGCTCCCTTTTCCCTTTACTCCCACCCTAATATAAGTAGGAATCCCCTAAAAAATTAGTTGCATCCAGGGAAATATTATAAAAGGACTACCTATAGTGTAATATAGCCACAAGGGAGTCCTCTTTGGAAGTCTCAGGAACCTGTGTATTTGGTTCAAGAGATATACCACCTACCACATGAACCGGTCCTCATTGCAAGTAGTTTCTTCCTTGTTTAAGAAATTTCCTTTAGGATGCAGTATGTTCCCTTCCATCTACCACATCTACCCATCTATTAAATATATTTATATAATTATATATATATATATATTAATATATATAGTTATAAATATAATAAATATATTTTTTATAATTTTATAATTATTTAAATAAATATATTTATTTATAAATATAATTAAAGATAAATATATTTATAAAATTATGTACTCTAAAAGGTCCGAGTATGATTTGGAAAGCCAACACACACCCACCAAATTTATTATAAAAAAAGTAAAGTATAACAAAGAAAGGAAAGAGAGGTTCAAAAAAATTAGAAACACCAAAAAATAGAAAACAAGAGATCAAATCCTACCACTCCCTTTGGAACACAAAAATTTTAGGATATCGACCTCTGGTCTTTTGGTGTTTCCCTCTCTACCTTAATCTAGCCCATTGAGGTAACTTGATATTATCACTTGATGATGAATCTGAGGTGGCCTCTGGAACAATATTGATATTTTATTTCCATTAAAGATCCTAAAAATTAAGCATCAAATTATGTTGACATCCATCTTCAATGTCTTTATAACAATTTTTGGATTATAAGATAATCCCTATATTAGAAAACATCTACTTCCATTTCATAAAAGGTAACTTCAAGCTATAAATCAAACCATTTTCTCATTTCATTTGTAAGGCCATAGGGTTACCTCTCACCCTCATAATCTTCTTGAGAATCATTGAATTTTTTTCCATTTCATATTCATATTTCATGGCTGAATACTTTCAAAAAAAAAAAATAAGTATACTTAATAAGATCATAAAATGGAGGTGGGTAAGACTATACAACATTTTTATCCAAGTTCATCCATCTACCTCCCCTTCCTCCATCCCTAGAAATAACAGATGCAGAGGCATCCTGACCAGGTAGACCAAAATTTTCATGTTGAGAACTAGATATAGTGTTCATGATACTATAATACTTAAAAAACCTTTGAATCAGAAGATATTACCTTAAAAATTATTAGAGGTTGAAACATTAAAAAAGAACGAACAAACTGCATGGTATCATCCTCACTAGCACAAGTAACAGGGAAAGATGCATTGCAAGACCTGAGTTTTCTGGGTAGGATCATTTTTAGCCCTCATCATCCACAACTTTCTTGACTTTTTCTAGAGTATCCACTGAATGACACTGCTTTTCTACCACCATAGCATCCACAATCCCATGAGGATTGAACACTGAAATATGTAGAGTAACATATGAAAAAAATTACATGAGAGTTAGGGTTGATGTATCAACAAAACTCATCAAAGAAAGATCCAAAGATAGTGATATATCACGACCAGCCCTATCCCCCTACCAGCACAATCTGTCATAGTTATATAAAACTGGAGTCACCTTTAATAGGGTGAGAATCCATCTCCACCATTCCGTGAGTTTTAGTTACAGAGGTTGTAGAAATATCATCCTTATTATTCCTATTAGAAAGAGATTCATATTGAACAATGTATTTTAAGGAATACCATTCTTTGATCATTGGTGAACCCTTTCTCAGTGAGTCACCTCAAAGATCATCAAATTTTTTAGGGCCCTTCACATTGATGGGTTTTTTAAATAGCATTTTCCAATAACATGACCATGCTTATTTTACTTTTGGAACACATCTTATTTTAGAGACATCTATCATCTAAGTTCCAAATGAATTTTAAAAGACAAAACAATCAGGTTCTTTTTCAACCTACATAGATAATTAAATTTTCTTACCACCATCCACAATGATTAAAATATCAACATGTGGAGAACAAAATTAAATTTCAACCAAAACTTGGGAAAAATGGCCAAATTGAGACCGTTAAGTCTCTATATAAATTTTTATAGTGATTAATACAATAGAATAAATATCCCACAGTATTTTTGGATGATATAAAAACCAACTTAAACCCTTAATCTAAATCTAGACTTGAAAATTTGAGCTCCTGACCAGATCAAGATTGAAAATGGGGTCCCAGTCCTATAATCAAATAAATATTGGCTACAGTGCTATAAATCCCAATACAAAGGACTTAAATTTGATATCATGTTTAGGGAAGACAAAATGAAAAAAACATGAAAAGAGAGGTGATATTTGAACCAACGAACCCCCATAATTAGGCTAAATTAGATTTCAGATCCTTCAATTTCTAGGGGTTTTCTTTTTGTAGATGCATCAAATGGGAAATTATAGACAAATTACATTCTTCAAGATGCTCAGAAATACTTCTTTGATCACTTTCTACAAATGATAGGGTTCCATTCTTCCTGATAATCATAGATGGAATATCAATACCCCCTAATATCCAATAAAAATCTTCTAGATGTGTTTGTAGTGCACTTCCTGTCTATGACAGAGAAAAGGTGGGGATGACCTTATACCCCAATGGGTTTGCCACTGGGATTTTCCATGATGGGTTCAAAATATGGAACTTTTCCTTCTCCTATAGCTACATCCATACTTGTACCTCCTTCTCTATTTAGGCCACATGGATAGTGGCACAAAGGAATATTCACCACAAAGACTCCCCTGATGATGTTAATCGATTTACCAAGCGCAACAACAATATCAGTGGTAGAAGGTTTACCCTTTAATTCAGAGGAGTGGCACCCCTTACCCAAACCATCCAAATCCTTTGCAATACTATCTCTTTCAAAGGTAGGAGCCTCACTAACACACCTTGTTGGACTGATGAAAACCTCATCCAGAGTAAAAAAATAAATTAAGGCCAAGTGCCATGAAATCAGAGCCATGATATCTATTTTTTATGGTAAGTTTGATTTTGAGAATGATTTTCAGGGAAAAGTGGATCCATATTTGCTTCATGAGTGATAATTAATTAAAGTAAAGAGCAAGATGGAGGTTGATATCTCTAGAAAATCCATGGAGACTAGATATAATATGCTAGTAGTGGAAAAGTTAGTCACTAAAGGTAACAAGGGAAAGAATGTAATCATTGATGATGATGGTGTTCAAATGGTTACTCAAAGTAAAGATACCTTTTCTGGCCTTAAATCTAGCCAGGCATAGGATGAAGTGGAGAAGGCTCCCTTGACACCATTGGACTTAGGAAAAAATTGATTTAGTTTGGTTGACATATTGAACAGATCTAATAATAATAAGTTCTTACAGGACGAGTTTGGGAATTCTCATACTAATGAGACAGTTTTAAGGAGTAACCTTGAGAAGGTATCCTCATAGGATGTGGATGGAAAACATGATATGTTCCTTGAGGAGTCAATCCCACTGGATGACTCTCATATGGATGGAAAGATGTGGCAGCAACCTAAACTGGGAAATGGGGATGTCATCTGAAGAGTATAGGTGGTGGTCACTCCCATAGATGATTTACTATTTCACTTTTTGGTAGTTTATGTCATTGGACCTTTGATCTCATTCTCTCTGTTGTACTTTGTTATTTTTCATTTAATAAATTTCAGGACCATGTGCTAAAACCCATGGTTTGCATTGTCTTGTTAATTATATATAATTATATAATTATATATGTATTCATTAGTATATAAATATTTATAATAATAATATAATAAATATATTCATTAATTTAACATATTTATTATAATTTTATACTTATTTAAATATATATATTTATAATTATAATTATAAATAAATATATTTAAAAATATTTGTTTATAATTATAAATATATTTATATTATTATATAAATTTACATATATTTATATAGTTATATATATTTATTAATATATAAATATATATTAAGTTATTGGGGGTACAATTACATTGAACACATGCACACCACACACACAGGTAAGAAAGGCAATCCATAGCCACCCCTAAAGGGATAGCCCACCCATCAAGCCTTATTTATTCAATACATGGCCCGTAGGTGCAGTTGGCGTGAAGCTCATTACATGGCCTTGAAGGCCCATATTTATGACCCAAAGGCCCTTCGATGAATAGTGTTGCTACAGTAACCGGACTACTACGGTGCTTTTGTCGCTACAGTGCCATCGGTCAACAGTTTCACCACTACTACAACATGATACAATACTGCTATAGTACCTGCGCCCTATGAGTTTTTGAACCCCCATTTTTGATGTAGTATTACGTGGTGCTTACCACTATGCCATGCGCCAACTACAAATAATATATAAATATAAATAATAATAAAAATAATCGTTATATTTATTATTTAAATATATTAATTATAAATTTACAACTATTTAAATAAATTAATAAATATAATTTTATAATTATAATTATAAATAAATATTTTTTACATGTATTTACTTATAATTATAAATATATTTAAATAATTTTATATATTTATATATATGTAAATAAATAAATAAATAAATATATATGTATATATATTTATTAATATATAAATATATATAATTATAAATATAATAAATATATTTATTAATTAAATATATTTATTATAATTTTATAATTTTTTAAATATATATGTATTTATTTATAATTATAATTATAAATAAATATATTTTAAAATATTTGTATAAAATTATATATATATTAATATTTAAATATATATAATTATAAATATAATAAATATATTTATTATTTATGTATATGTATTATAATTTATATAATTATATATATATATATATAATTTTATAAATACTTTTTTTAAAATTATATATAGTTAAAATTTATAAATAACTATTTAAATAAAAAATTACAAAAAAAATCACTAAAACAGATTAATTATATAAATTTTAAACATATTTTAAATGTTAAAACCTGACAAAAAAGGAATAAATATTATTTTTAATGGCCCGGACCCCACGGGTCCATTCTTTTGTTGAAATCGATATGGTCAACACGACGCGCGTTATAATGATAATTTTTAATACTGGTGATAACGTAAAAATATGTTAAATAATAATGATGATGACATAAATTGTGTGATTAATTAAACTAAAAAGAGAATAATCATGATAAAATGATTTAATGGGTGTTATTATTATTAATGATATGAAGTGGGAAGGAGTGTGACCCATTAGACATTGATAAATGAAACATGTGGTTTATTATTAACTGAGTAATTGTTGAAATTAAATTTGAATAATAATAATGGGTGTTTTGTTATTAATATTATTCATAATATTAATAATAATGAGAAATTAAGGAAACGAGTCCTGGTATTTATTGAAAACAAATAAATAAAGATGCACAGTGGAAGCATGGTGGTGCATTAATAAAATTAAAGGTGAGTTCGTTATTATTATTATGTTAAATAATAATAATAATGGTGGAGTAAAAATATGTTGTGTTTATTAAATTGAATGGTTTTAATTTAATAAAAGTTGTTTCAAATTAATCATTGTGAAATAAAAATATATAGAATTAAATAATAAAATTGACGAATGTTATCCAACATTGATGTGGCATGGTCAGATTCAGATATCCAATGGGGTGGTTTAACGTGGTCAATGCGATGAGCGTAAATATTATCATTATTAAAAAAAATAATGGCGATGAGTTAATAAAATCAGCTGATGAATTGTTATTATTATTGAAAAACAATAAATAACAATGATGGCGTAAAACTATGTGCGAGAGGTTAATGAAATTAAATGTATTAAAAAGGGGTTGAATATGTAAGTTATATTTATTTTGTTTTGTCATTTAATTTAATTAAATGGAATGGTTTTAATTTAATATGATAATAACCATGATAAACTAATTTAATGGGATTAAATTAGAACATTAATGATGGATGTTATTAATATTAATTTTATTAATAATGACATTGAAGTGAGAATGGAGGTTTGGGGTGTGCCACATGGTGTAATGGAAAGGGGAGGCGCCACTTTTGGTGGAGTGGGAGAGAATAATGGAAGAAAGAGTTAGATTGGAGAGAGAAAATGTTTAAAAGAAACAAATTAAATTTTAAACTAATAAAAAAAGAGAGAGAATCCCATGAATGGGGTGATGCACACCAAATTAGAGTGATTTGTGCGTGAATCTCAAATGAGATTGGAGAGAGAAATTTTCAATGAAATGAAATAATAATAATATAATATTATTATTATTATTTATGGTTGTCAAAACCATAATTCGTCCGTAACTTATTCATGCGACCTATTTTTTACGAACCGTCAGTGGCAGTGCGACCCTGACTTTGAGATGGAAATTATGAGTCCAATATTGGATGTCTTTTTTGGGTTTTTGGACCAGGTACCTGAAACGCTTCTGAATTAATAGATTTAATATTTTTATTAAACCTTCAACCCGTCATAACTCCCGCGTGCGACATCCGATTGAATTGTCATCAGTGGCGATGTGATCCTGTCATTAATACAGTCAATTCAAGTCTAATGTTGGATATTAAGTTATGGTTTGTGACTTGGTTCCACGAGACTCCCAATAATAATAATATCATTATTATTAAGGGATCTTGTATCCAACGTATCTCCATCATACAGTATCAGATTGACGAACCATCAGTGGAAGAGTAACCTTGAAATTATGACGGTCATTTTAAGACCAATGATGCATACCATTTTATGACTCATGTCTTGGGTCAATAAAACACCTATTATGAATTGAAGTTATTATTATCATTAAATGCATGGAAATTGTGTGACGTGTCTGGTGTTGACCAGTCAAACAACGTAACAGTTCTACGGTCATGTTGTGTATTCATTAATACATATTGCGTACCGTTTTACCTTTTTATTGACTATATAAGAGATAGTCACGTGTTATTTATAGACCACTCTTCTTCTCCGCACGATGACGCTCCCGGGTGACCTAGAAGCCTTCCTCCGAACTTCTTCATCTGGACTCCAATCGTCGATCCGTCAGTGACTACAGGATGATGTCAGCAAGGAGAACATCATACACCCAGTTCTGTTTCCTCTTTTTTGACTTCCCCTCCATAGTTTTTAACCAAGGAGACTGCTGATAATTGACAGGAATGATTGTCTTTGACAAATGACTCTAAAAATGTGTGTTAAACCTCTGTTCTTGTATTCTCTTTCCAATCCTAATTATCCCATTTTCTTTCCAAGCTATGACATGTGATCTCTGTGTTGAGGGAGTTTCTTGTGTTGTTGATTCGGTGGTGCCGTGACGTCCTTGGTGGGTGCAGTAATTCTGGGAGAAGCCTTGTGATCGTGGTGGTCGTGTTCGTAGAGGGACATCGAAACTTGTTGAGGTAGGGATCTTACCTTCGTCTCTCTAAATTGTGCATCATGTGGGGTGTGTGTCCTATTGTTTATGTGAAACACATTTGAATCGGTTTAATAAAGATAATAACTGGAATATATAACGGGGATGAGAAGTTTGTGAATGAAGTTACATTTTTTTATATCCTGTGATATTATGTTGTGAATTGAATGGGATTATGCCTACTGAAAATCATGGTCGTTGGGGGCCTTTGCTTACGGAATTAAATGTTGCCCTCTCCTTCTGAATTTTCGTATGGATATAAATTTTATTGAATGTGGAAATTGGTTAATCATGTAAATTTGGATGATTAAATACTTGTAACCCTTGTGTGATCACCCCGGTTGAACAAACTGAAATAATAAACATGTGGGTGCTGGTTAGGGTTTATTTATGTGAAGGGGGTTTTTTGTTGGTTGTTGTGGATCAGGTGAGCAGCAGGGCTGTGGTTGGCTTGGTTGTGGGTTGGTGTGAATTCTATGTTGGTGATGGGCAACGGGGCTGCGATAAATAGTATCAAAGGGATGATGATGTATGGGTTTCGGTGTGATTGTGGTTATTGTGGTTGGAAGCAGGGCTGTTGGGATGGGTTTGAATGTGAACGAACTATGGGTTGTGAATAATAAATAAAAGTAGAAGAGTTAATGAATGGTGGGGCATGGTAATGGAACGGGAATAATAATCAATGGGGTTGGTTGGATAATAATAAGGGACTTGTTTGTGTTGCTTGTGTTTTCCTAACTTGATTTGTGGATGGTAGGGATATGTTTTATGAACGCTTGATCCAATTTAGTTGTTGATAGTTTCATGGTAGTTAAGAAACTGATAACTAAATCTGTTGAAACATGAAAAAATTAATTGGGGTTTTGGGGTTGATTGTTGTGTGCATACTCTCGAAGTAGCAGTGCCAAGGCACATGCTCAGATCTTTGTGTAGAAGCCTTAAGATGGGCTGAGTGGTTGTTATACTTATATAAATCTGTATGTTTTATGTTTCTTTATGCACCCCAACCATGTCGAGCACTACGTGTCGAACACCCATGGGATGGGGGGTGAGATTCACAAGCATCCAAAGGATGTACGGTTACTGTTCTTCCCTGTGCTCCCTCTTCCAGGTTCTATAGCCCAAGTTCCTTCAGATTGGTTATGACAGATGTTTCCCAAGAATCTTCAGGATGAGGTGTGATATGTTCCCAGGTGTCTTCGGGATGAGATGTGTTTATGGCCGAGTATTGTGTGCCAGTGGGATGTGATTCGAGATGGCCGAGGATTGTGTGCCGGTAGGTTACTATGAGCTTCGTATGGCCAGGTTGTGGCACTAGCTCAAGCTTCGTATGGCCAAGTTGCGGCACTAGCTCAGGAAGAGGGGGAAGCATCAGAGCGTTAGGCGTGAGGGCTTGAGCAATATCCAGTGGGAAGGTGGTGCGGGGTACCCATACTTTGATAACATTACTACTATACTCTATTGACTTATGTTACTTGGTGAGTGTGACTGGTGAGGTTGGGTGGATAGATTCCTTACTAGGTTTTGGTTCTTCTGTTTTCTCATGGGGCATTAGGATGTTTCCCCACTTGTGCACGAGAGCTTTAGGTTTTTCTACTGAGTATACTTGTATGATCCCCCTAAATTTTCTTTCAGGTTTTCAAGAGGACTACAGGGACTGTGCGGTACCTTATTAGTGAGGCAGGGGGAGTTGCTGCTATTTTCTGTTGTTGTTTTCCTTTAATTTTTGGTACAGTACTTTGGAACTTTTCTATACTTGTACTTTTGTTTTAGTATTGTATAAAACATGCATATAAGTTTGGTTTTGGGTTTATTTTCACTTGTTTTTTTTCCTTTTTGTGTTTGACTCATCCTATTTCCCGATCTTAAATAATAAAAAGGGTAATGCCTCCCATATTTGTGAAAACTCATACCCTTGGTGCTAATCGCCACTACAGGGCCTACTGGAGGCGGGACTCGGGGGTCATTATCTCCCTTTCACCATTGACAGCTCAGGAGGGGCATCTTTGGTGGGAGGGGGTCGTGACATTATTTATATAAATTAAAAATATGATAAAATTATTACATATATAGTAAATAAATATATTTATAAATAAATATTGCAAAATTATTAAATATATTTTAACATTATTAATGAATATATAATAATAAATGAAAAAATAAAATTAAATAAATTATAGAAATATTAAAAAGTGAGTTCATAACATTTACATGAATTGCAGACACATAAAAAATGAAGAAAAATGAATAAATAGATGATATTAATTATATAAATAACAAAATTTTTAGAAATGAAATATATTAGCTGTAAAAAAAGATTAATAATTAAATTAAATTGAATTACATTAAATCAAATTAAATTAAATCACACACACATATATATTCATGAAGAATAGATTAACATAAATTTACATTAAAAATGACAAATACAGAAAATATTAAAAATTGAGAGATATTAAATAATAATAAATAATGTTAAATCAATACACAGACTTGCACACACACACACACAGACATACACATACATACATACAATTATACATATGTACATATATTTTAAATTTTTTAATATCAATATAAATATCTATATAAACAAATATATTCATTTATATATTATATAATAGTATTAATAAAATATTAATATATTATATTTATGCTAATTATAAACACAATTTTTAATTAATGTACATAAATAAACTATTAAACTTTTTGAATAATATAAATTTGATAATTTCTTATATATAAAATTATTAAAATAAGATTCATTTTTTATTACAAGTTATATAAATCATATTTATATTATATATATATATTTATTGTAATATAAATCATATTTAGAAATATATAAATTTATATATATAAATTAATATATATAAATTAAATTATTCACTATGACCTTTATCAGCACTAAAAAAAGCGCTAATAAAGGTTTCACTTTTACAAGTGCTACAAAAAGAATTGATAAATAGTGGACCTTTACAGTGCTAGAAAAAGTTCTAACAAAGGGTAAAATTTAATCATTTTTTTTTGTTAGTGATGGTAAAAAGTAACTCTATCAGTACTTTTTTGTGAGCACTAATAAAATTTCCCCCCTTTATCATAACTTTTTTCTAGTACTTTTAAAGGTAAATGCTTGATAAATCATGATGTGTGGTGGTGTATCTTTGGTTACTTTACCTTGGTCTTAGTGGAAGTTGATTCTAGTTAAATTCTAACTAGGAAGGTGGTTTTTCAACACATAATGATGAGTTTAGTATACATGTTTTTTATGAGAACCTGCCTCACATATTCTTTTCTTTCAAGGATGTTATCCATAATAGGAGTTCATGTAGGAATGCTTAACATGCTCAGCATATCTTAATAGTTTTTTTTATTACTCTATATGTAAGAAATGATTGGATAATTAGGATAAAAATATTGATAGTGGTACTGAGCCTGGTCACAATAGGAATGTTTTTAATTCCTCTACTAGTGATAGGAATGAAAAGGTATCTAGAAAAAGCCTATTTTTGTCATTGATTCTCATTTGTCTTTTCTTTAGCAAGGACTATCTGGTTCAGTATATGTTCTCAAAAAGAATTCCCCTTATTCAACGAAGATGTAAGATGAGGCTGAGTGTTCAAGGTCTATTTAACCTTAGGGCTATGCTACTTTTCATAAGGATGGTCTTGCTAGATATGAGTAGATAGATTCCTCATCTCATGTATCTGACCATATTTTGGGGAATACTATCCCCAAAGAAGTGGAATCCCAAAAAGGCTAGTCAGTGGAGAAGGGACTGACTTTGTTAGTACCTATAGTTTCTGGTGAGGGTAGCCTTCAGCAAGGGCCTCAAATAGTGGTAGCTAGGGAGGATACCCGACCTCTGGTTCTTTCTTCATAGAATCAAAGTGAGGGTAATTCGAAGGGATATACAAGGAAAATTTGATCACTAATGACGAGCCTATTGGGTTTGATTTAACTATTGTGTATGAGAAACAAAAAATTTGTTTCTAGTAGGTGATTAAGGAGGTTTACAATTCCTCAGGAATCACAGGAAAATGAGGTGACATTGACTAAGAAAAATATGACAAGATCATGGGATCAAGCATACTTATAAAGAAAATGTGATCTATGTAAGGAAGATGGATGAAAAATAAATATCCCAACTTCTGGGAAGAAGATTAAGATTAGAAGGGACTATTACAATCTCAGGATAAAGACGAAAACCCATAACACTCCTTTGAAAATTAAGAATGTGGGGCAGTCCAACTTGTTCAGCCCATTGAGTGTGGCTGGGATCTCTCACCTCTTGATAATATCCCAGCTTTGACTCATTTAATGAGGGTGATTTTCATGCTTCTCAACGAATGATGCTTTTCGGGTCTAACCTTCATTGGGTGGTCGTTAGGGGATTTTTGTAGGGCAGATCCATCGTCTTCTGGTATGGATCATCTAGATCCAATAATATGGCATGTATTTATTCCAGATCTATATAGTCTTATGCTCTTTAGAGGGTTTCTCACAAATCCAGCGTTGGTGGGATTTTTGGAAGCTATCGTCTGGATTGAACATCTTCAAGCACCTATGGCCCCCATATCGGGTCAAGCTCGCAGTTGGAATTTATTTGGGGGCCAAGTGTGGTGGGGATGTGGTGAGTTTGATAGTGATGGATGGAGGATAGAGTGGATGATGGTTGTTGGACTGCAGGACTGGTGGTCTTCTGATCAGTGAAAGTGTTGTTCTTATGGTTTTTGGATCTCATTGTAGGTGTGGTATTGTTGAATTAAAGCTATTTTTAGTTGAGTCTCTTTGTCTTATTGAGTGACATAGGTTTTTTTTATCATCAATTTTTGTCTCATCGCATTTGGTTGGTGGTGCAGCTTCTTGTAGATATCATTGGGTGGGAATCCTAGAAATAGGTATGGGTGTGTTGACACCCATCATCATCCATTTTTCCTTGTCTCTAGATGTATAGATGGGAACTCTAAATAAATTTTCAAAGTGTTTTGGTCTGTTTTTTATTGAATTAGGTTGGCAGTTCTGTGATTTCCTCACAAGCATTTTCGGGTGGGTGGATTTAAAGATAGATAGGTGTGCTAGCATCTTTCATATAGTCCTATATTCACATGTTTGTTTGAGTGGGAAGAGTGCTCTACCATGTTACGTTGGACCAGCATGGTGTAACTTCTTGGCAGGGTGTGACACATTTACATTGACTATTTTTACAACTGCATTTTATCACGGAGGTGGGATGAGACTTTTCTATTTATTTTCTTGATGTCTGATCCTAGTTGGTCACTCGATATTATTTTTTTGAGCTTCAGTTATTATCCTTCTAATGCTTTTATGACTCTTTCATGTAATATGTTTTCTCTTCACCTAGTCCACAAAAGAGGATTTCTTTTCTTATGTTCAATAAAGGGGGTTTGACCCTCACCTTTTCAAAAGACAAAAAATATTCAACCCATTGAATGATGACTCTGACTGGTTTGAATATAGTGATTATTATAATAATGATTATGAATTCTAGTGTTTATTTTTGTTGATTTTTTGTCAGCCTTTGACTTTAGGTTGAGGGTAGAAATGATATGTTTGAAACCCTCCATCCTCATGCTCCATGTCTTTCTCTTTTGTTTTACTTTACTATAAGGGGATTTCATCCCAAAATGTTCAGTGTAGTTAAATATTTGTTACTAATTAATATAAATTACTAATAAATAGTAATTAAATAACATGATTTAGTATTTAAAAATATTAATTTCTAATAAATACTAATTTCTAATACATTTTTAAAATTATTATTTCATAACTAATTATTAAAAATAATAATATAATAATATAATTATTAGTTATTACTTAATTAGTAATTATACAATATTTAATTAATTACTAATAATATTAAGAAATAATTAACTAAATAATTATTTTTGTATTTAATAATTATTTTTATTATTATTATACAATTACTAATAAATTTTTAAAATGTTATTATTTACTGAAAATTATTAATAATGATTAAATTATAAATACTAATAATTAAATAATTATTATTAAATAATAATAATTTAATTAAATAATGTTTTTAATTAATATTAATTACTAATAAATATTTAAAATTATTCTTTTGTTTTAAATTATTATTAAGAATAATTTTATATATGTTTTTTTATTTAGTTATTATTTAGTTATTATTTATATTATTTAATATTAATTATACATTAATTAAATTATAATTAAATAAAACCAATTAATTATTAATAATTAATTATTAATTAATCAGTTTGTTATTAATATTATTAATTAACAATTCATATTTAAAAGTAATTAATATTATTAATTATTTTTTAAAAATATTTTTAATATTAATTGTTTAATTATTAATAATTAATAGTAAATGTTAATAGTTATCAGGAAGGTTCAGGTACAAATCGTACTTGACCCTGAAAATTATTAATGGAAGTTTAAATGAATAAAGGCTACCATGAAAACATGTGGCATAAAAATGAACCACACAACCCAGAAATTGGCAAAACACCACCACATAAAAGCATAAAAAATTGTTCTGAAGACCCACTTAAAATGGATCATAGACCCATTTTTAAGACAAAAATCCCACATAAGAAAATCTAAAGGCTCATAGACACCCACACTGATTGATTCAACCATGATACCAGCTGAAAACTTCCAACCCTGAAGACTTCATGAACCAGACCACGTTAGTGAGGCAGGCTGACAACACTCCACCCGAGGTCATCATCATGGACAAGATGTTCACCCAAGGACATCTCCATGACCTTTAATGTCATTGCTCATGAAATCATGGTCATCCCTGATGTTCGTCATCAGAGGTTTCAGTATTCATGTCATTAAAGGGAGTTGATCATTGTTGGCATCTCATACCACTGAATTCCTGTGGTGCCCAAGGACGTTGCACGTATAAGCATCCCATACCACCTTAGATCATATTACATATGCCAATGTCACTATCATTGCACCATCGAACCATGTGAAATCGACATAAAGGACCAAAAGGAAAAAATATGAAAGGACCAACTCCCCTCCCGTAGTCCAAATCCACAAACAACACCATCTGACTTTATCACTATACATGCACCTAAAAGAAAAAAAAACAACAATATCATATTGCCATCCTATCCCTATTGTCACTCCGGAGGTCACCCCACCTAGCTTTCCAAGGTTAACACCCCAACCACATACTGAGTTCATGAGGTTATTTCCATAACCCTTTCAATAGTATTCTATCTCTTAGTCTCCCACTTCAAGGACTTTTCTGTCCATCTTTCACACCCTGAAATGATCACCCTACCCTTAAATCTTACCACTTTCCAAATTCCATCCCCACCGTTAGGTGAAGCACATTTAGAGAAATCACTGACACCATCTCATATTCCAGGGTGACCCCATTTATAAAAGGTTTCCATGGGAGAGGGTTTTCATCATAATTTTAGTCCACTTTAATGGAAAATATGATGAATATTAATTAGAAATTAAATTCTATTGATATATATATATAAACAATTTTTTTTAAATATAAAAACATATATATTTAAAATAAGTGTTTTTTTTCATTCTGGAAAAGGAATTAAAGGCCATAATTTCTTTGCCTAAACTTTTTAGAAAAGGAGGCAAGTTACTTCATGACTTTAGGCTGAGAGAAAACAGGACAAAGGTAGCAAGGGTATTTTTAACTTTCCATCATATTTTTAAAAATATTTTAAACCTAGAATCATTTAAATATTTTTTTAAAAACATATATTTAAAAAATACTCTCAAATTATCAAAGAATCAAAAAATATATAAATTTTCTATTTAAATCAGTCTCTCCCATGTTTAAATGGAATAAGTGGACTTGTTATATTTATAATTATTTTTCAAAAACCAAATTTCTACTAAGAAGGATTTATAAGTTGTGAGTATAGAGGAATAGATTGAATATACATTGTAACACCCCAACACCAGTTACCCAGAGTCGGTGCATTATTACATAACATTGGCATGATCACAAGATATCATGTCACGAAAGACCGATTAGTTTAGTGGCCTTATAAGTAATAGATACATACATAAGTTTTACATTACATCATATAATAAAAAAACATTATTTCCCCTTTGATCACACTTTTATCCCTTATCTTGTTCCTGCAGGTTAATCGTAATACAGTTCTTCACATCCTCAGAAAAATAAAACATAAGAAAGGTGGAGCTCAAATGCTTAGTAAGGATAACAATATAATAGAAACTATCATAAATAAGAATAAACATTTAAGGAAATGTATAAGACTAAAATACAGTACTTTCATACATAAACTTCAGCATAATATGGCAAAGATAAATCAAATAATTCCATTTACTTATTCACATGGATATTCTATTAGTCGAATAATCACATATAATATCAATAGCCAATTTCATAATGATAGAATGCTTAATTCCAGACATCATAACCACATATTAAAGGCCTTGTGTCAAGAATGCAAATAAGATTTTTTCAAGGCCTTATGCCAAGACACTAGTTTGTCTCATGAGACCTACCGATGCATCGAGGAGCTATAGCGGGCTCCACCAATCACTTACTAAGTCAAATGATTTCCTCACATGAAAAGGTTGAAACATAACACAAAAATTGTATTAAAACTAGCATAAGAAATGTTAATACATTAACCATAAACCATTAATGGTATAAAAATAAAACATCCATAGTCAAACATATCAAAAAAACTTCAATACAATATCGAATATTGTATCATAATAAATCAACTTCAAACAAGTGTAAAATCCATCAAAGGATCTTGACATATATGAAATCAAAACTATTTGAGACAAATATCTCTTTCTTTTTTTAATTATTTAAAAGTTATGTAATTATAAAATAAATTTTTTTTTTGAAAATATACTTATAAGCTTGTAAGAGAAGCTTTGATGGTGTTATAACGGTGAAAAAAAAGCCACACCCACCGTATAAGTTAAAAAAATATTCTTACCTTAATTTGTCGAAAAGGTCATAGAGTACCCTATTTGGAAAACGACAGAAAGATTCATTTCAAAACATTTTATAAAAAGTCCAAAAAGGGTATAAATGACTTTAACCCATATTCTAGTAAATATTAAAATTTTATTGAAATACATTTTTAAGAAACACAGATGTGGATGATTAAGAAGTCCGAATAGATACTTATGTATAACAAACCTTGGATAAATAAAGGGATTGTAAAATTAACCCTAACATTGTACTTTTCCTTGGTCGAGGGTACGTTAACCTCCTATATAATAGTTAAATAATTTTTATTAAATTATACAAGAACCGTATACAAAAATATGATATCATATATTATCTTCTAATATTTATTTGTTAATAATATTTAAGTAGTATCATTGTTTCGGGTTTTAACCGATTCATTTTCCTTTATATGGTTTATTATGTTAGTAATGTTTTTTATAGATAGGATGTATTTGATTCATATCTATAATGATATTATGTTCTTAAAAATTATTTTTAAATCATAAAATAAAAATTATTCTTGAATGGTTTTGATGGGGAATGAATCTCATCGCGTTCGTGGAGACAATAATCCGTACACACGCACGAGAAACGATATCATTATTTTGATGGTAAAATCATATGTAATTGGATGGTATATCATATATAACAAATCATTAAAATGTTATATTTATTATTTTCATCAATTATACTCATTATTATACCCATACAAATAATGAAGTGTTGAATAACGGACTACACGACGACGTGGAGACGATAAGACGTACATACGCACGTATAGTGACTTTGTCATTCAGAGGATGGATATAATAATGAATATAGTTGTACCATATTATAATAAAATAACATTATATAGAATTTTCTATAGTTATTATTTTGGTGTGGAAACAACAAAGAAATAGGACGTTGAAAAAGAAAATAACTTTGAAAGAGGTGATGAAATTATTACCTCTTCTTCGGGTGCTTCCATTTGATTTGATCAAAAGGTATCCTTAGGTTGGATTTCTGATCAAATTAAGACCTATAGTTTGAATTAAGGATAGTTTTTAGGATATTTGAGTAGGGGTTGACCAGGCCAAATGGCTTTGTAGGTGTGAAATTAAGATAAGGGGATGTACATTTTTATAAGAGAGGTGAGTGTCACTTTAGAAAAAGCTTGAAATATTAATTTTTTATACAATCATATTAGGTTTAAAATGGATCCAAATGAATTTATTTCTAGGATAAGGTTGGTATGGGTCGTAAACCTCTCAACCAATAGATTTTAGATAAGTTTCGGTCACCATATTAACCTTATATTTTATATTTATCTCTTAGTTAAATAGTTTAACTTTTTCCATGTATTCTTGTATTATTATAATAAATGGTTAATAAACATACAATTAAAAGAAAATATAACCCCAAGTGGTTCATTATTGAAATATATAACATTATATAAGTCCTTTTTCCAAAAATTATAGTTTTAGGAATATTATATCATTTAATGAAATAGTATTTGTTTTAAAAACTCATTTATGTCAACGTTGACACTATTTAGTATTTTGTTTTTGTGAAAGTCATAACAACATTATCAAATTGAAAAAAAATTATTTAATAAACCCTAAAATGTCATATTAACCTATAAAATTAGTGTAATTCATCAAAAGTATCAATTTACATTTTATTAATATTTATAATTTCAATTATTTTAATATTTCATTAATAAGCTAATTACTGCATCATCATTGTGTCATAAATAAATTTAATTATTTAATGTCTAAAAATTATAAATAAAATATCATGATTTTGGAAATATTTTTATCTTTCTAATGAATATTTATAGTTGAATTTATCTTATATATAACCCTATATTAAAAATGGTTTAGTTATTAAACTTTTAATTTTACACTTTTAACTCTTCTTTAAATAAAATAATAATAAGTGTCCTAATCCAATCCAAGTAGATCAAAAAGGATAATATTTTATTCCTAAGGTTTATTTTGGTCGAAATAAATATATCTAATAGAATTAGGACATGTGTTAGGGTAATTATAATACCATTTTTACCTTTAATTACCCTATTTACTTTTAACCGTGGTGAATAAAATTCAAAAGTTACTATTCACCATGAATTATTTTCATCCTATTGAACAACATTTTACTTAATTATTTCAACCGAGTGTCTCATATTTTTTAAATTCAATTCAAAGAAGCGGTAAAATTATGTTTTATGCAAATTTGAAAATGTGCCTAGAAGGGGGGTAATAGATGGTAAAAAGTTCAATAAAATTTTATATATCTAATATTATTATAAAATGAATTAAATGAATTACATCGGACTAATATAGGTATTATGTATCTATTTTTAATTTAAAAGAATTTAAATAAAAATAATAATTATTTATGTAAATGTCTATTTTAAACAATAACGCAGTGTTTATTACTATTTATAAAAAAATGATTGTTTTTAGACAAATACACCAAATTCACCCTAAGATGTTTTTGACATTATGAATCCAAAAATAAAATCCATTTTGAAAAATAATATTTATAAAATTTCAAAAAGTGGGTCTTACTATTCATAACTACTATTTAAATGCCTAGTTTTATTGGCCATGGTGTGCTAGAAATCAAATTTGTGTACAACATAAACTATTGTATTATTCAAAGAGAAGCATACCATGGATGTTTGGGGTGTTAGATTCTTCTGTTCTTCAAATAATTTTATCCTTGAAATTTCTAGAATATTACTGTATAAAAATATTTGGGTGGTTATTCATCATAAGTTCCTCAGGTTCTCACGTTGCCTCTTCCATTTTATGGTTTCTCTAAAGAACTTTTACCAAGCGAGTCGTTCAGTTTCTCAACACTAGTTCTCTAGTATCAATAATTCTGATAGGATCTTCACAATAAGATAGATCAAGTTCAAATTCTATTTTTCATAGGGGAGTACATGTGTTGGGTCAGACATGTATTTTCTCAACAGTGATACGTGGAACACATCATGAACTTTTGAGAGACTTGGCGACATTGCTAAATGTTAAGCTACAACTCCAATTTGTTCTAAAATTTTGAAAGGTCCGATGTACCTGGGACTTAATTTACCCTTCTTACCGAATTGTATAAAACCCTTCCATGGAGATACCTTCAAGAAAACATGATCTCCTACTTGAAATTCAAAATCCTTCCTTCGGCTATCGGCATAGCCCTTTTGTATACATTGAGATGCTTTGATGTGGGTTTGCATAATCTTTACCTTTTCCATTGTTTCCTCAAAACATTATAGGCCTAAGAGTTTTCTTTCACCAACCGCATCCCAAAAAGTTAGTGTGTGACATCTCTTTCCATATAACACTTCAAATAGTGCCATCTGAATACTTGAATGGAAGCTATTATTATAGGAAAAAATTTCCAGAGGTAAATATTGATCCCACATACCTTGAAAGTCAAGTGAGCAAGATATCAACATGTCTTCTAAGGTTTGAATAGTACTTTTGGATTTTCCATCAGTTTGAGGGTGGTATGAAGTGCTTAAAAGAAGTTCAGTATCCACGGACTTCTGAAGACTTTTGTAGAATTTTGATGTAAAATGGAGATCATGATAAAAAACAATCGATAAGGGTACTCCATGAAGTCTTATAACTTCATTAATATATAGTCTTGCTAAACTCTCAAGTGTTAAATCATCTCTTATAGAAAGAAAATGTGTTGACTTGGTAAGAAGATCAACAATGACCTATATTGCATCATTCCTTCTAGGAGTCTTTGGTAGTCCCATGACAAAGTCCATCATAATATCATCTCATTTCCACTCAGGTATGGGAAGAGGTTTCATGACTCCTCTAGGATGTTGTCTTCCATCCTTCACCTATTGAAAACCCATATATCTTGAAAAATAATCATCAATATCACTCATCATGTTATCCCACCAAAAATGTTCCTTAAAATCTCTATACTTCTTAGTACTACCGGGGTGTATAGAGAAATTGGAGCAGTAAGAGCCATCCAACAATTCCCTTTTTAGATCAGGTATGCCAGGAACACAGAGTCTCTTCCCATATTTTAAAATTCCATCTTCATATACAAATTCAATCAATCTCATATCATTCATAGCTTTAATTTTCTTTTGAAACTTGTCCTCATCAGTCTAAGAACTTTTTATCATTTCTAGAAAAGATGGTTTGGAAACCATTTGAAAATCTATTGAGGTTTAACCTTCCATAAATATTCCCATATCCTTGTTTACTAGTTCCATGAATATAGGATCCCTTTCAACTCTCATCTTATTCAGAAGTCCATGATCCTTTCTGCTCAAAGCATCAACCACTTTATTTTCCTTTCCTGGGTGGTAGTGTATAGTGAAATCATAATCCTTTAGTAGTTCATGTCATCATATTTGTCTCATGTTGAGTTATTTTTATGAGAAAATATACTTCAAACTCTTGTGATCAGTATATATCTCACATTTTTCACCATAGAGATAGTGTCTCAATATCTTTAGATAAAATATTACAGCTGGTAACTCAAGATCATGAGTGGGATAGTATTGTTCATGAATTTTTAGCTACCATGATGCAAAGGTAAAAACTCTATCATTATGCATAAGGACATAAGCAAGTCATTTCTTTAAATCATCAATATAAATAACAAACCCATCATTCCCCGACGGTAGAGTCAAGATAGAATCATGGACTAATATTTTCTTAAGTTCTTCAAAACATTCTTCACACTCTTTTCTCCAAAAAAATTTAACCCCTTTACATGCGAGCTTGGTTAATGGGTTAGCCAATTGAGAAAAATTTTGGACGAAATGCTGATAATAACCTGCTAAACCAATAAAACTGTGTACTTCAGTTGTACTCATCAGTACTAGTCATTCTTGGATTTCCTTTGTCTCTAAAGGTTCAATAGAGATTCCATCCTTAGAGACAATATGGGCAAGAAAATAAATCTCATGAATCCAAAATTCACACTTTCTAAACTTCCCATATAACTCATTTCTTATAACAGTCTTTAGAATAGTGCGTAAGTGATTTTCATGATCTTTGTAGAGTTTGGATTATACCAAGATATCATCAATAAATACCACTAAAAATTTATCAATATATTCCTTGAAAACTATATTCATTAGATCCTTGAAAATAGAGGGTGCATTAGTTACTCTGAAAGGCTTTACTATAAACTCATAATGCTTATACCTGGTATGAAGTGCTGTCTTCAGAATGTATTACTTATTCACACACAACTGATGATATCCATATTGAAGGTCAATCTTTGAAAAATATTTAGGTACAAGAAGTTGATTGAATAAATCACCAATGTTAGGGAGGGGATACTTGTTATTTATTGTTATAGCATTTATCTCCCCATAGTCAATGAACAACCTCATAGATCCATCTTTCTTATTGACCAAAAGAATCGGGGATCCCCTTGGATAAAAACTACGGTGAATAAATCCCTTATTACTCAATTTCTCTAGTTGTTTCTTTAGTTCCACTAATTCCATTGTGTCCATTCTATAAGGGGTCTTTGATATGGGCCTTGAACTAGGAATTAAGTCAATAGAAATATCAATTTCTTGTTCTGGTGGATGTCCAGGTAAATCCTCTGGAAACACATCAACATATTCTTACACAACAAGTACATCTACTATTTTAACATTATTTTCCTCACATTTAGTTATTTCATTCCCTTCCTCCATAATAATTGAATTTATTAGAGCTACGGGGGGTGGATTTAGATAAGAATCAGATGGTGAAATTTCTACTATAAATATAAGTTATTCCTTATCATCATCAAAAATTGTAACCTCCTTATTCTTACAATAAATTTTCATATCATGTTCCGAAAGACAATCCATACTGAGGATTGGGTCAAATTAAATCATGGGTTTGACAACAAGATCATCTGATAAAGCACGTTTATATTCCATAATGGTAACTGATTGAAAATAATTTGTTGCAATGATACATCCCATAAGAGTTTTGACTGACAACTCCCTTATTAAATCAAATGGAAAATATCTAATTTTCTTAGAAAACTAGGAAGATATGTAACAATACGATGATCCATTATCAAATAAATCATTGGATAAATTTGAGGAAACCATTAAATTACCCACCACCATGTCATTCAGAGCTTTAACCTCAATAGTAGTGATCACATAAGATTGGCCTTTCTCCCTTTGCCTTTTTTGAGGTATATTTATTTAGTTCTTTAGAAATTAATTTTCATAATTCCCCATTTCTCTAAAATTGTAGCATTCCACATTGAAAGCCTCTTTCTTCCCCTTGCAGTCACATGCTTGGTGGCCTTTTTCACCACACTTGTAACAAACTCCCATTCCCTTTAGTCAAGTACTCGAGTGTTTCTTCCCATACTTACTACAGGACAGAAATTTAACTTTTCCCTTCTTTCCATTATTTCCATTTCTAGAGTGTCCAAAAGATATCTTCTTCTCTTTCTTTTCTTTAAAGTATTAAGACTTATAGAATTCTTTTTGTATCATGATAGCACATGAGACTATATCTTCGTATGATAAGAAGGATTGTGAGACAAATGATCGATGGAGAAATGGTTTTAACCCATAAAATAATTGATCAATCTTACTCCTTGGGTTACGTATATAATCTACATAATTCTGTGCTAACCTTGTAAAGTTATCCTCATACTTTACGAAATTATTATCCTCCTTTTACCTCAGACTTAGAAATTGTCTTTCCATATCTGCTCGATGGTCACGAGGAAAGTATTTTTCTATGAAAAGGTCTTTAAACAAACTCAATTTCATATTTGATACTTTTTCATCCCCCTTTGTGTTTTGAATTAATTACCACCATTTATCTGCATCTCCTATGAGGCAATAAACTACCATCACAACCTTTTCCCTTTCCCTACTCCCCAAAGAAAGAAATATTTTCTATAAGGAACTTATCCATTGTTTAGATACAAATGGATTTGTAGTCCATTTGAATTTTGTTGGTTGTTTCCTCATGAAGTGGTCTAACATTGATCCTCCATGTTGTGGATCAGGGTAATCCATACGGTTAAGGTTATTATTCATAACCTGAGTGAGATTTCCCAGTATGGTTATAAGCTATTCAACACCAGTTTCATCACCATTCCCACTATAATTATCTTGAGTAAGTGGGAAATCCCTACCAAGATTAAG
The DNA here is from genome assembly GCA_963277665.1 of Viscum album. Lineage (NCBI taxonomy): Eukaryota > Viridiplantae > Streptophyta > Magnoliopsida > Santalales > Viscaceae > Viscum > Viscum album. The sequence goes on along the minus strand of OY728138.1, from coordinate 46,939,920 downwards.
TGCATTTATACGGTTTCCATTCCTTCCACTAGGCACCATTTCTAAATAATGACACATAATAGTGTCAGTTTATGAATCAGAATTCATAATTCCAAACATGTAAAACACTTAACATAACTTTAATAGTTTATGCATATGATCCATAATCATAAAAAAAATTCTTTGAGGAAGTATTTAATCATAAATCCTTCATAATGTTTTGTAAAGAAAATGTAAATTATCCTAAGAATACCCCCCAGGAGTGTCTTAACCCAGAGTGCAGAAAGGCCCGTTGTTGTGTACCAGGATACCCCAAGTCAAGCCTAAAAATCCTTGTTTGATTTTTCACTCCTAGGTACATTTGTTCCAGAGTTGGCTCTTCCTGATCATATCTAGATAAGGATGTATTTCTTGGAAAATTCATAAAATCTCTATATTACCAAAATTCTAGGAAGTTATTCTATATTAATCCTCAAAGTCTATCTTAGAGGAATGTTCTCTAATCAGAGATTTTCTGAATCTAGTTTCTAAGGTTTATACTAAAATTCCTATGATACCAACTGTAATGCCCCGACCATAGTTACCTGGAGTTAGTGCATTATTATATAACATTAGAATGGTTACAAGAGATCAAGTCTTGAAAGACTGATTAATTTAGTAGCCATGTAAGTACTAGATACATGCATAAGTTTTACATTACATCAGGAAATAAAAAAACAACATTGTGTCACATTTAAACACACTAATATCCCTTATCCTATTCTTGTAGGTTAATCTTAATATAATTCTTCGCATCCTGGTAAAAATAAAACATAAGAAAGGGGAGAGCTCAGATGCTTAGTAAGGATAATAATATACCGAAAACTATTATAAATAATCATAAACATTTCAGGAAATGTATATGACTAAAACACAAGTGTTTTAAACTTAAAATTATGTATAATATGGAAAATATAAATCAAATAATTCCATTTACTTATTCACATGGATATTCTACTAGTCTAATAATCACATGTAATATCAATATACAATTTCATAATGACGGAATGAATAATGTTGGACATCATAACCACATAGTGAAGGCCTTGTTCCAAGAGAACAAATAATATTTTTCCAAGGACTTATGCCAAGAAACTATTTTTTCTCATGAGACCTATCAATGCATCGAGGAGCTATTGAGGGAACCACCCATCACTTACTAAGTCCAATGCATTCCTCATATGAAAAGGTTGAAAACTAACATAATCATTTGTATTAAAACTAGCATAAAAAATGTTAGTACTTTAACCATAAACCATTAATAGTATAAAAATAACACATCCACAGTCAAACATATCACAAAACCTTCAATACAATATAGAGGATTGTATCACAATAAATCAACTTCAAACAAGTGTAAAATCCATCAAAAGATGTTGAAAATGATGAAATCAAAACTATTTGAGATAAATATATATTTCTTTTTTGAAATCATTTAAAAGTAACATAATTATAAAAGAACACATTTATTTTGGAAATAGTCTTATAATCTTTTAATTTAAGCTTTGAAGGTGTTATAACGGCGGAAAATATCCACACCCGCCGTATAAGTTAAAAAATATTCTTACCTTAATTTGTCAAAAAGGTCATAAAGTACCCTGTTTGGAAAACGACGGAAAGATTACTTTCAAAACATTTTATAAAAAAGTAAAACATGGGTGTAAATGAATTTAAATCATACTCTGTTAAATATAATTTTTTTTTAAATACATTTTTAAGATTCATGGATGTGAATGATAAAGAAGTCTCAGTAAATACTTACGTATAAACAACCTCAGATAAATAAAGAGATTGTAAAATTTACCCTTACCTTGTAATTTTCCTTGGTCGATGATACGTTAATCTCATGTATAAAAGTTAAATCATTGTTATTAAATTATAAAATAACCACATACATAAATATTATATCATATATGATCTTCTAATATTGCTTTGTTAATAATATTTCTATAATATCATTGTTTTGGTTGTTAACTAATTTGTTTTCCTTTATATGTTTTGTTACATAAGTCATGTTTGTTTGGGATAGGATGTATTTGATTCATATACAAAATTATATTTTGTTCTTAAACTTTATTTTTAAATCATCAAATGAAAATTATTCTTTAATGGTTACGATGAGGAATGAATCTCATCACGTTCATGGAATGGTAATCCGTATGTACGTATGAGTGAAAATGTCATTCTATTGATGATAAAATCATATGTAATTGGATGGTATATCATATATATAGAATAATGAATTTTTTATATTTATTATTTACATCAATTATACTCATTATTATACCCATCCAAATAATGAAGTGTTGAATAACGAACTACACCACGACATGGAGATTGTAAGCCATACGTACACACGTATCGTGAGTTTTTCATTAATAGGATGGATTGAATAATGAATATGTTGTACCATATTTATAATAACATCAAAATATTTAGAAGCTACTGGATTTATTGTTTTTTTATGGAAATAACAAAGAAAGTGGAAGTGGAAGAAGAAAATAACTTTGAAAGAGGCGATAAAATTATTACCTCTTTTTCGAGTTCTTCCTTTTGATTTGATCAAAAGGGATCCTTAGGTTGGATTTATGGAAAAAGTAAGGACTCTAGGTTGAAGTGAGGGTAGTTGGGAGGATATTTGAGCAGGGGTTGGCTGATCCAAATAGCTTCAGAGGTGTGAAATTAAGAGAATGGGAAGTACCCTTTTATAAGGGAGGTGAGGGTCACTTTAGGAAAAGCTTGAAATATTAATTTATTATAAAATTATATTCGGTTTTTAATGTCTCCAAATGGATTTATTTTGAGTATAAGGTGGTTATGGGTATACAACTGCTCAACCAATAGGTTTTAGACAAGTTTAGGTCACCATATTAACCTTATCTTTTAGATTTACCTCTTAGTTAAATAGTTTAACTTTTACCATGTCTTCTTGTATTAATATAATAAGTTGTTCAATATCTTACAATAAAATCCAAGAGAACCCCAAGTGGTTCATTATTGACATATCTAACCTTTTCTATGTCCTTTTACCAAAACATAGTTTTTTAGGAATATTATATCATTTAATAAAATAGTATTTTTTTTAAAACTCATTTATGTCAATTTTGACACAATTTCATTTTTTGGTTTTTGTGAAAGTCATAAAAACTTTATCACTTCAAAAAAATTTATTTAATCAACCCTAACATGTAATATTAACCTATAAAAACAGTGTAATTCATCCAAATTATCAATTTACATTTATTTTAATATTTATAATATCAATTATTTTGATCGTTCATTAATAAGGTAATTACTACATCATCATTGTGTCATAAATAAATTTAATTATTTAATGTATAAAAAGTGTAAATAAAATACCATGATTTAAGTAATATTCTTATATTTCTAATGAATATTTATAGTCAAATTTATCTTATTTATAAACCTATATAAAAAATGGTTTAGTTATTAAACATTAAATTTTACACTTTTAACTCTTCTTTAAATAAAATAATAATAAATGTCCTAATCTAATACAAGTGGATAAAAAAGGATCATATTTTATTCCTAAGGTTTATTTTCATTGAAATAAACTTATCCAATTGAATTAGGACATGTGTTAGGGTAATTATAATACCATTTTTACCTTTAATTACACTATTTACTTTTAACTGTGGTAAATAAAATTCAAAAGTTACTATTCACTAAAAATTATTTTCATCCTATTGAACCCAATTTTACTTACTGATGTCAATTGTGTCTCTCAGATTTTTTAAATTCAATACACAAATGAGGTAAAATTACATTTTATGCAAATTTGAAAATGTGCCTAGAAGGTGGGTAAAGGATGGTAAAAAGTTCAATAAAATTTAATATATCGAATCTAATTATAAAATGAATTAAATTGAACTAATATAGGTATTATGTATATATTTTGACATTAAAATAAATTTAAATAAAAATAATAATTATTTAAATAAAAGTCGATTTTAAACAATAACGCATTGTTTTTCACTATTCATCGAAAATTGAAAGTTTTCAGAAAAATATCAAAAATTCATCCTAAGATAATTTTGATATTCCCAATCCAAAAATGAAGTCCATTTTTCAAAATAAAATTTATCAAATTTCAAAAAGTGTGTATTACTATTCATAACTGCTTTTTAAACGCCTAGTTTGATTGGTCGTGGTGTGCTAGAACTCAAAGTTCCATACAACACAAGCTATTGTATTATTCAAAGAGAAGCATACCATGGAAGTTTGGGGTGTAACATAAATGGGATGGGGGTGGAGACAAATAATTTAATTTCCTACCACATAGATAATTTTCGATGCTTAAAATATTTTATCATCACTGCAATAATCGTTCTTCGATGCCGCTGTAGAAATGTTCTTGATCCTTGATCCCTTGTCTCTATAAAGATTCGGCTTTTACACCATATTATCCCTAGCGGTGTAATCAAATGAAAAAAGTAGCTAACCTAAGAGTTATTTTATAACTAGGATTAAATAAAATAATTTTATAAGTCAAATTATTAATTAAATGAATTTATTAATTTCTCAATTTATTCCTCTAACACCTCCATGATTGAGAACTATCACATGACTCGATGTGATTGAAACTGACATCAATATTAAGATAAAACCCCATTATGGATTCAACCATGATAAAAAAATTATTCAACTGAGGTCCCATTTATTAGATATATGCATTTAATCAAAAAACGCTCATGGAAGAACTAAAAATAATATAATATTTTTAGTATATCATTATCGAGGATCTGTAATGCTTGAAACACCACACCAACTCAACCTGAGGGTAAAATTCATATCCCAGAATCATTGAAAAAGTAATTAATTTTTTTCAAGGTAATATATTAGGGTAAAATTACCATTTTTACACCAATGGAAGGTCTGAAGACTCTGAAATTCAATAACAGGGAAATGTCTGGATCCCTATAATCACATGGGGAATGATTCTTGCGGTAATATTAAGAATGAAATAGTATAATGAGTTGTAATTATGAACTGTGATGTATAGTATTTAGGAAAAATATAGACTTATGTCTAGTAGGTTGTATGGTTTTTGTGGTAGTGATTTCCTCTTAGTTGATATTTAACCCTGATTAACCCAAATTTTTATTGGGTGGTGAGGTAATGTGTAACTTACCAACTCGGGTAAACATAAAATTTCACCATTTTTGGGACACCATAAGGCCCAAGGAACATTCCCAATCACTTAGGGGTAGTAAGTAGCACCTGAGTACCAATGTTGATTAAGTTGCAAATGCACCCTTTAAAATCTGGCATGATCCATGTAGAGGTTGGATGTCCACACCATCAAATAAAATTCAATGATCAATATAAATAATTTATAATAAAGAATAATTATAAATAACATAATAAACATCAAAATATAACTAAAACTTGAATTCTAGATATGACATCCGAAAAATGGTCATCATAAAACATCCCAGACCCAAGTAGCTATTACATAAAAAATACCAAAATACCAAAATGAAAAGGATCACAGGATGCCATGCAGAGATAACTTCATATGGCCCATGTTCATTACCAACCAAAATCCCTGAATATTACATGAGCATCAAGATACCTTTTTGTGATATGAAACTCATTTTACTTCCCTTATGTTAGACATAACCAAGTCTTCACACTCCCAGTGGCATGTACAAGGCATGAGTAAAAGGCTAGTAGGATACCACTATGAATCAAGATACCGATTTTCACAATGAAAACCATATAATTCATGTTTCAAAACCATTTTTTTGAAAATTATTTCATAAATCTACTAGTTTTGAAAACAATCCCAAATATAATAGATGGAAATTAGCAATAATCAATGTGATTGTAATAACTCAATATATAGGAATCACATAAAAGTAATCCATTACTAACATGGAGAACATGGAAAACATGGGGGAGATCTGACCCATGGAATCTTAGTGTTGATGACTTAATAATGGAAAAATATGCTAGAATACATGAAGCATAAAAAAATATCACAATCTAGGCCCCTTGAGGACTCCAATAACGAACCCTAGCTTGACCATTCCTAATACTAGGGAAAGACCAATCATAATATACACACAAAAATGCTCACCCATATTCACCCATAATTACTTTTATAACATAAAACATTCCCATAGATAATAAATGTTGTTTTTATTAACATAATCTTTTAAATTCTCATGGAAATATAGTTTAAAAATGTGATTTCTCACAAAATAATAATGAGTTTTGAAATTGAAGACCAAGAAAATAACTATTTTGTAGATATGATCCAATAAAAACCATAAAAAATAATATTAGCAATCAAAAATCAAACCAAACATGGTAAATAAATAAATACCAAAGGAAAATTAAAGAACCAAGGTAAGAAAAATGAAAAATATGGGTTTGTAGAGATACCTACCTCGAAATAGAAAGAATGTCATAGAATTAAAATTAAACTATTATAAAAGGGAAGTAAGGCTACTCAAGATAATTAAATAAAAATAAGTTTCATAAAAACCCCATTTATATCCCTAGGTAAGGCTTCTTGGGCTCTAGTGTTTCTAAAACCTCATGAAAATTAAAGAATAAGGTGAGGGAGGGGGACCACAAGAACTCAAGACTTACCTCAATGAAATCGTCCAAGGATGAAGGATAGATCCAATAGAGAATAATTTAAAGCTTCCTTGGAATGGATGAGGTATATAAGTGTGAGTGGTATAATAAAGGGGAGGAAAAGGGTGAAAATTTGTAAGGGAAACTTGGTAAAAAATCAAATTTTAATAATTTTTTGCAAGCCACATTGTTCGACTGAAAGGATTTCCAAATTGTGCATTAATCTTGTGGGTCACCTCTAAACACTACCTTAAGTCACATGATTTTTGGAAGGTATTGAATGGTTTTATAAACCATGTGGAGACCATGTAAAATGGAACTGTATACCCACAACCCCATTTACAAGAATACCCCTTATTGTGTGCTAACCATGAACACAACTTGTTTTCCTTGAAATTTTAAATATTAAATATAAAACCACCCAAAACACCAAAAATTAATTAAATATAATGTAAATATATAAATAATACATACTAGTAACCCATAGGGTGTCACAATTCTACCCATCATTCCAGTTTATTCCCCTTGAAAGTATTCAAGATTCGGTTTATGTAAAAATGAGAGTCCATTTATCACTTACCAAGGCCTCAAACTCCCATGTCTCACAGTTTTATCAACTATGATTCCATATAGAATATAATAATGGGATAAATTTACCCCATAACATTTTGGAATGGTGATCCAAAATATGCATTAGATGCTCAATGATGAAAGTGTCAGGTTCAAAATCCAAACCCCCCATCCCACAGTGAGAGATGGGTCTAATAGTATTTCTTTATCTAGGAAACATGAAACATGTTATGAACTATGTTAATTTGATCTAGAAAGGCTAACTAGTATGACAAATTCTTGGGATACTCCATGATCTCAAAAGAATCAATGTAATACGATGCCATCTTACACTATTTTCCAAAAAAATAATGTCCCAACTGAGGATAGATTTTCCAAAACACTTAGTCAACTTTATCTAAAAATACCAGGATAGAAGAATAGCTAGCATAGGATTTATAGAGGCTTTGATCTATTTATAACCTTTTTTTAATCAACTGAATCTTTCTCGTCATATCCTAGACAATAATTGATCCAAAAAAATTAGTGGTTTCACAGTTCAGACCAGTACAAAGAAGAAAAACACATTCATCTATTTAAATCATTGAATGATTTTATCTTTACTAAGTCCTGTTAGAAATTAATATAAGATAAATCTATAAAAAAGTTATTCTCATAGGATCCACTAAAATCAAGGACATAATCACAGAGAATATCCTCTAGAATTTGGATAGCCCACTCAATCTAACCTTTGGTCTATAGATGTTAGGTCATACTCAATTTCAATTGAGATCCAAAAGCATCCAAAAGTCCCTTATATAAATGATATGTGAAGAATGGGGATTATTCCGAAATTATCACATACAACACACCATATAGATGAACTACTTCTTAGATATATAGGCACCCAAGGTCTTCTTCATTTTTTGATTCTCTGGTGGGGATGAAATGAGATCATTCCATAAATTAGTCAATGAATACCCAAATGGATTACTTACCCCTAGGGGACCATGTTAACCCAAAAATGGGATCCATGGATATATATTATCATTTCCACATTGGGATCACAAGAGGATGTAATAATAATATTGCCTTCTGGTGATCAATTTTAATTTTCTAAATGTGAGACATTGGTAAATGAATTACACCACTACTTGTATCATCCTGAGACACCAATAACATCATTTAAGATCTTAGAACATCTTGGTACCTCTGATATAAACAAAAAAAATAGAGATGTGACCACTACTCATTATTCCCTATATCAAATTCAAATAGACTACCCGCTTCTTTCAGAAATATAGATTACCATCAAGAGAGCGAGACAGTTCACCTATGTTCTCCCCACCATTAAAATCATTTTTTATCCAATAACAATCAAAAGGATCATCCTACTCGATCTGAATTTATTCATCTAGGTATAAACTTACCTATGTATTGGTCAATACTACCTGCTCATGACCTTATTCCACTTCTAAATGAATCATAATAAACAATCTCATCATACTCTATTCTTTATCAGAATCATTTAATTACTACATCAGTAATTTCTTGGTCAATGTACCGACCACCACATTTAATTTTCTTGAAAAGTATATCACATAAAAATTAATGGTCTCAACGTACTATACCCACCATCACTATCTAATATTTATATCAAGTTGTAAAAAATATACTTTTGGATTTTATAATATGTGTATATGTTAAATTTCTCTTAAAAAATTAAGTGTCTCTAGGTTTTAAGAGGATAAATCACCACCGCTAATTTGAGATCATGAGTAGGGTAATTATTTTCATGAGGGAACAACTAACGCGATCCATAGGCTAACAAATTTCCTTATTATATCAAAACACACACCAACCCCATAACTATGCATCACAATATACAACAAAACCTATACCTAGTTCTAGGAGAATCAGAGCATTAGATAAAGTTAGTATCATGTTTATCTCTTCATAAAACACATGAAATTTCTCACTATAGTAAAATTTCATGTTGTTTTGGGTCAAAGCTATCATATGAGATGACAAACTAAATAAGTGACCCCAAAAAACCTATATTATCCTTCCAGATCTAAAACGATCTAGATCATGAACATGTTCCTAGGTCTCTCCCATGATATCTTAACATGAATCATCTTTATGTCTACTAAAATGACATGTTTGGATACAAAGTGACTTTGTAATCTTAGTTCATGAATACATAACATTAATTTGAATATCGTTTCATAAAAATTGTGGCCCCTTATGGTTTTTAAAAAAATATCTAAATAGACATCGTGCTCCACCTTCATCTTAGAGTAAACCAAAATACCATTATTAAATACTACCACGATAGAGTTAAGGTACCTGTGAAAAATAAAATTCATCAAATCCACATGTACAAAAAGAGAATTACTGTGATCAAATAGAATATCTAGTTAATCAAAAAAACCATATCAGTTCTAGAATGAATTCTTGTATATATTTCCCTCCCTCACCCTCAACCCATCGTACTCTAATTGCAGGCAAATCTTTGAAAAACACTAGGCACCCATGAGTTGATCAAATAGGTCATCAATTTGAGGCAAAAAATACCTATTTTTGAACACCAAAGTGTTTATATTCTAGTTGAAAATAAAAATATAAAGATTTTCATTTTTATTTCTTAAAATAGACCTAGTCCATAGATATGCACTCAAGCATTTGAACGCTTTTCTCTCAAGGTCCCCCAATTGAAATTTCAACTCCATTAATTTTGTTTGGGCCATTAAATAAGATGAAAAAAATATTAAGACCATCCTAAGGAGTAATTTTTCAATTTTCTATACTTCCCAAAGAGTAAATAACCATGAAAATTCCCTAGGTAAGACCTTGGGGTACCTGTCCACCACCCGCAAGAGTTGGTAACTTTACCCCAATTTAACAATATCAAGAAATGGATTTGAAAAATAACATGAGCGTGAACCCACCACAGGTACAATTAGACCCTCTCTACCCAATATAGAGTCCCACTCACCTTGGATTACATGAGTGTCTTGAGTAGGAGAGGGTAATGTAACATTCAAGTGGTAAAAATCAATCTATTATTTAGTTCACACTACCCAATCCATGACAATGATAAGGTCAAAGATTTCTATGTGTAGAATGAGGAAATTAAAATCAACCATAGCTTCAGAAATTATAACACAAAACATAGAGAAATTGAACCCTAACTCTCTCCACATTCCCAATGGTATGGAGAGATCCATAACATATGAAATCAACTCAAATCATATTCTAAAGGAATCAATCATCTTATGAGAGATGAATCAATGGGATGAAACTTTGTGAAACAAAGATAGATCCATAAATGATTCAATGAATACCATACCACTAATAGTAATTGGACTATACTTTAACACCTTTGGCTCATGATTCACCATGTATTATCACCCATATTCAGGACCAATCTAATTTCCCACTATTGAAGAAGAATTTCCTTTCACACTGGAATGAGACCCTAACCCTTTATATTCATCCAACTACACATGGGAACCATTGGTGCAAGTTGATATCACTTTACTTACCTAGGGTAAGTACCTACAAGAATAATTAATGTGTACCAAATTTCCACACATGTGACAATATTTTAGAGATTCTTAGAAATGAAGCCTGAAATTACTTTCCTTTACACATTTAAATAAGGAAATCTTCCTTTTCCCCAATGGAGAATCTGAAATAGGATCTAATGGACACTGCACACTCCCACTCCTACCCCATTGGGAATTTTCAGGATTTCTATTTTTTATAGTGGATAATATTTGTATTCAACCTATGGACATAGGAGTATGAATCATACTAGTGATTCTATTCATATCCACCTCTTACATAGTTTCCTTATCAACTACATCATTGTAGGTTGGTAGGAACAATAGAATAATCATGGACCTGATATTTGAATTCATTTCCCTTTAAAATTGGAACACCTTCAAGTATTCATTCTCAAAGAGCTCAAATGAAAGGTGAAACAATATAGAAATTTAATTAGAATAATCCTTGACTAATCGGTTACCCTAATCTTATTTCACACACTCTTTATCCTTCTCCAGTCATAGGGTTTCTGAGTAGAATTACTATTTAAAAATAAACTTGAATCGGATCTAGGAAAAACCCTCATGAATCTTGGAAAGCATTACCGAGTCTCCCCACATTTTGTTTTTCCACTCCCGCACAAAGGTAGACAATCTAACTTTAATGTCTTGGGGGTTTGGATAAATAATAAGATTCACTCTTCTTATTCTTGTGGATCCAGATCACCCTAAAAAGTTGGTATGTTTTGATTTATGAACTCCTAATAATGATTCATTAGGAAAAATTAGCTTGGTTTTTTACCCTATTTGAGGGAATAAAGAGTCTTCATTATGGATTCAACTAGACAGAAACCCACAAGAGGATTTTCCTATTGAGAATTATTTATGCATTCCTCCCTCTGATTCCTAGAGGTCCTTCTAGGAGGCTTGTTCTAAAATCCTAAAATAAAGAAAATGAAATCAATACATAACTCATTTCAAGTTAATAACAAATAAATAACTCTATAAATAATTCCAAAATATGAAAAAATGTAATCCATTTGAAAACTCATCAAATTACTCATAATGAAAATTGGCCAACACAAAATCATAACTATCATAATAACTCAAGGTCTGAAATGGGGAAGAGATAGACAGACAATCCCCTACACCCTCACTCAATCCTTGAAAATCCTAATATATGCTACCACACAACCACAATAAAAAACTTCTTTGATACAATTTTTTAATGAACCAACTTGTTTCAACCTACCGAGTCACCTTAGTCATCCTGCCACAAGGTGCAATGCTCATTAACGATTTCCTAAGGATGGCCACTAGTGTCTGGGTACAAATGCTAACTATGCAGGAATAGATTCACCCTCCAAAATATGGCATGACCCATCCATATGTTGAATTTCCATGCAATGAAATAAACAGTGATGATCAATATAAATCATAACAAATGAAGCATAAGTATCAACAACACAATAAGAATAAAAATATGACTAAAATTGGAAGTCCATATATCACATACATAAACATGGTCATCATAAAACAACCAATGCTCAAGTGGCCATTATGTAACCCAAATATTAGAAATTCCATAAATCAAAGGATCCCAAGATACCAAGCCAAGATAACTTCACGTGACCCTTATTCACCACCAACTCAAATCCCTGAAGATTACATGGAATCAAGATACCCTGTTATGAGATTCAACTCCTTTGTTTTTTCCTGCATAAGACATAACCAAGTCTGAAAATTCCCAATGGAATGTGCAGGGTTTGAGGAAAATCCTAGTATAATACCACCATGAATCTACACATCACTTTTGATAATGAAAACTATATATTTCTAGTTCAAAAACGATATATTGAAAATAATTTTTTTTTGAAAAAAAATCATAAATCTATTGGTTACGAAAACTATCACAATATAATGAAGGTTGATAAAAAATGCATAATGTGCTCAAGATAAATAAATACAAGATAATAACATAAAATTATGTCATAACTAATTATAATAATATGCACAACACATGGGATCTCTGATATATAGAATCTTTGTGTTTAGGACTCACTAATGGATCACTAGGACATCCTACATGAACCATAACCAAATATCACAATATAGACCTCTCAAGGACACTTACAACAAAACCTATATAGCTTATACATAATACAAGGTTAGAAATAATCCAAATCAGTACATATCCAAGGTCACCCATGTGCATTGACAATCAATTTTATAACATACAATATATCCATTAAAAAAATAAAGTTTTTATTAATGTCAATTTTGAAATTCTCTTTGAAATCCCGTATAAAAATGAGAGTTTTCATAAAATAATTTTTCCAAACATTTTGTAATTATAATTAGTTTCTAATAGGATAACTATCAAAATCACTATTTTGTAGACATGATCCAATAAAATACATAACACATGTATAGTATCCTTACACAATCAAACCAAGCATGGTAAATAAATAAAAATTAAAGGAACACCTGTTAACCAAGTTAAACTAGAGGAAGAGTCCATGTATATAAAGACACCAACCTTAAAAGGGATGAAACATTTCATCCCTTGTCAAAATCCATTGAAAATGGGAAGTGAGGGTCCTCAAGATCCTAAACCATAATGATGATTCATAAAAGACTCAATCATAACTAGAGGTTCTACCCCTTGGGATCTTGGGTTTCTAAAAACTCATGTAAATGTAAGAATAATGTGAGATGGGGGGAATATCAGATAAAATGAAATAAATAAAATTTTTATAAAAACCTAATTTTTAACAATTATAGGTAAGAATCAAAGTTTAATTTCCCATTTTCCAAACCGTACACCAACCATGTGGGTCACCTTTGACCATGAAATTGAGTCACATGGTTCATATAAGGTCCCATATGATTTGAAAAACCATACGAAGATTGTGAGAAATTGAACTATCTCCCCATAAACCCATTTTCATGGCTAGGCACACAGTTACCCCTAACCATGTATACAACTTGTTTTCCTAATAATTTTCCATTTTCGATCATGAATACTTGAAAAGTCCAAAAAATATTAAATATATATAAAATAGAAAAATAAAGCATATCAGGGACTTAAAGAATGTCACATCATGACTATATATTATTATTTCACTACATTTATTGTTATAGTTGCATGATATTGACTTTTTTATTCATCCTTGTGGGTGAAATAATGATTATGTGAACATAATCACCCCCATTTTTTACATAAAAGTTTACAACAATGAGTTGGTGTAAAATTTAGTAAAAAATGGCTCATTTTTATAGGTCATTCACTAGATTTTAGAGGTAGAAACTATTACCATATACTATTGAGGTATACTAAGATTATAGGATTTTACTATATCTTTAGAGTTAGCGGTTGTATTTCCATAGGTAGTTTTATTGTGTTTTTTATATTTTATGACATTCATAAATTTATTATATTGATCATTATTGATTGAGGTTATTCTATTTTTCAATTCTTATTTATTTCATTTTCTTTTATAGACTTCCATTGTGTTCCTTATAGGGTAATGTATTCTATTTGAGTATTGAAAACCCTCAAAGATAATGTTCAACCCATGGCCTATTAAGGATGATTTTGGGTTGGAATTCTCATTATCATCACGGATATTAGGAGGGGTATTGATGAAGATGGGTCATTTCATTACCAATGTGGTTGGGTATGTTACATATTCTCAAACATGAAAATATTCATCTATGTAAGATAAAATAAAATCATGAAAAAATATATAAATAACTTATAAATATTTAAACAATAAAAAAATGGTTAAAAATATAATAAAAAATATAAATATATAGACAAGAATTAATTGATGATAAAATTAAACGGTATCTCTTTCATTGATCTATATAACCCACTGGATATCTTCCTCATATAGTATTTTTTCAAGATATTTCTTAGAAAATGTGTTATTATTTAACTTTTCACATTCATTTAGAAGAATTCCCACCTTCAAATTTGAATTGTATCTTTTTAGTTGGGATTTAATGGGAAGCTTAAAATATAAACCTGTTTAACTTGTAATGCCAATATGAGTAGTTAATTACATACTCATTCATATTAATATAACATATTTTAACTTTCACCATAGTAAACTATAAGTTTTCAATTTTAGTTCAACAAAATGGATTTATCTAAACACACTTTGAAAATATAAAATTGTACTTATAAGTGTATATAAATGTAATTGTTACTTTCAATTGGTAAAATTTAACAATTAAGAAAATGTGTTATTTCTTTTACTTGTGAGTGTACATAAATTGTAAAGAACAAGTTCATAAATAATATATTAAACCTTTTATTTAGTTAAAAATTGATTTATTATTAATGATATATTTTCTATATTTTATAACCCAACTTGAATAACATTTTCTACCCTAACTTATCCATTCATATTTTCAATTTGATGAGTTATAAAAAATATAAATATCAACATGAAGATTTTTCTTTATAAATTAATAATAGTTGTTTAGAAACACATTCATGGAATTTTATGTAGAATATAAGTGTTCATTTAACCTGTGGATATTTTAATAATGTCATGGATATGGAATATTCAAGAAGGTAGTGAATTGAAGTTTAAACAAACATATAATTTTTTTTCACTCTTTAGAAATAATCAGAATCACCTAAAGTAAAATTAGTGATTCTGATAAGTAATAATAACATCAATACACAAGAAAAAATTGATAATCTATGAGATAAGAATTCTTATATAAATAAATTAAATGAAACTAGAAAAAACATAGAATACAAAAATATGATGAAGCAACAGTTAAAAAGTTGTAAAATCCTTTTAAAGATAATATTAAAGGATATAAGTAGTTCCAATAAGTGGAACTCTTTTTCATTTAATCTAAATTGGTAAAATAATAAATGCCCATATCCAAAGTATAAAATAGTTTTTATAAATGTAAACATATTTGATTATATTATTATAATTAACATATTTTATACTTGATCCTCTTCGAAATATTTCAGTATTAGAAAGATATATCCCCCAACTCCACTTTAATCTAAATTATTGATATAAATTCCTTATACTTAGGACTTATTCAAACAAGAAGTTTTGAAGTAGAAATTCTTATCACTAGAACTCTTTGATCACAACCAATTATAAATAAAAAATTATAATTGAAAATCTAATAGATTTTATAATAAATTCCCCATAATAAAAATTTATAAGAACACAGTGAAACAAAAACAATCAAATAGAAGCATTCAAATGCCAATGTAGTGAAAAAATCTCAAATGAAGATGTCTCAAAAAAATTTCATCTTGAACAACTTAAGAAACATTTTCTCCATGAATCATTAGTCTTCTATTTATAGGAATTGGGTGTAACATTATCATAATGATAAATTTAGAGATCTTAATGTTCAACTATCACATGTAACAAACATGGAAGATCCAACTCAATATTCTACTTAAAGTATTTTAGTTGTCTTCACAAAGTTCTAGAAATTCATGATTTAGAGTCAACCGTCTAGAAAAAGGTTTTTTAGAATTAAAAACATCACAAAAAATATTAAAAAAAGAACTTCCAGTTAACACATGTGTACTATGAAGTGTATTTTGATTTTCAAAACAAAGGATACAAAAAATAAAAATTTATAAAATGACTCAATAATCTCCCCCGTTTTAAAAATCATTGAACGCATAAGAAAATGAAAGTTTCTCTAAAAAACTACCTAAAAATTCAAAAAATCTCCCAAAATTATGATCTAGGAGGAGAAATTTCTCCCCATTAGAACAACACCTCTCCTACTTCACATGATAGAAAACTTTATGAAAATTCAATTTATCCCGCTTTGTGATTTTATAATAGAACATATGGGGTGTTAAAAAATATTTATCATGGAATTTAAATAAGAATAAATTTTATTAAAACACAACCTAAATTAAAGATGCATATTAATTTTGAATTTATTATTTTGTTTGATATTTTGACCAACTCTCCAAGAATGTTTTTCCTCTTATCTTGATTTTTTTATCTAGTCTTGACTCTTCAATATATAGATTTAGCAATTCAAAATTTTCATGAGTTTATTTGATTCCTCTTTAAAAATTCAGTCTCCTACTCATGTTTCCATAAGTAAAAATATTATTCCTTTATATATTTCATCATCGTTATAATGTTCTAAAACTATTGAGGACATTTATCTTTGAGACTAAATAGATTTGTCTTTATCTTCACCAAATGATCTGAAATCTACTTTTGTGACCATAAAATATAAAAATACATTCTTAAATATCCCAAGATACTAATCTTGGAGTTAATATCTAGTAGTTTAGATATATCTTTAGAAATTTTATCCATGTGAACTAATAGAAACAACAACTGAGCTTCAATGTGATCAATCCTTAAAAATTATTTAAGATTTAAACTTTCCTATGAAACTTTTTATATATTAAATTCAACACCCTCATATTATAATATAACATTCTGACAGGTTTTATTCTTGTTGGAATCACCAAACCACTATTCCACTAGAATGTTTCCTCCATAAGAATCAATATAGTGGAATAAAAACACAAAAATGTACATGATTGAAAGACTTCTACCGGCTTGATATACTGGAACACAGTAAGTCCATGCACCCCAAATCATCTCACCAAGTCAACACTCACAAAAATATTAATAAAAAATAAAATATAATTAAGTGAAAAACAAAATAAACAAATTTAAACTTTGTATTTATGTAGTTCATACCTGAGTCTTATATCCATGGGAGAAAACTGCTTCCATTTTTCAATAATAAGAAGTTACAATGATTCAGAATCATAACTAGTAAATATTGTCAATATTAGATCTCCTTATTTATATGATTCATAGAACTAATGTACAAGTGGTCCCACCAAACTTTTATAGTGGGTCTAAACCATTCAATTGATTCCGCTACCTTTAAATAAACATAATGTTTCCATTTTTTTCATGGGCACGTTCAATTTCTAGTAAGTGCCTCTGAAGTGAAATTCTATTTTATATAAAGATAACATATTAATTTTTATTTTTATTTAAAGTCTCGTACATGTCAACCCTTTGTAGTAAAAAATATGAGAGGTAACATTTATGTAACCTTTATAAGGACTTCAATGTACTACTGTAATTTCTATTCAGCCCATCTACATGAGACATGGGAACTATACACCCATATGAAGATACCATCTTCAGATGAAACCCATCTTAACTATAGTACACTATTGATCATTTAAACCAGTTTAATTAACATTTAGATTTTCAACTCCTATCATTCTATTAAGATATTTAAAATCATAATTCACCATTCCTAAAAATCTTACACTTGAATTATGCTTCAATGGAATAATTGTAAATCACCAACACTTTGACATTCTATATAATAAAATGTCTAATCAACCTTATGGTTACCAAATTTCCAATAAGGTAGAATGTTTCCTTATATATTCCTGGAATAAAACCTTAGTGAACATGTCACCCATATTTTTTTCTTTTGGATATCATACAAAACTATAGTAATTAATTCTCCACCATGTTTTAGATGAAATTATATTTATAGTCAATGTTATTTCCCATCATTGAGACACTAAATTTTAATCTTGATGTATTTTACTATGAAAATCATAGAAAAACACCCAATTATCCTATATTATTACAATTTCATTTATAAAACACTTCAAGTATATCATTTCCTTCCCTTATTTTATTGATGTCGTTATCCCATTTTATGTTGTGGACAATGTAACAACTGGTTGCAACCTTATCATCCAGTTAACTATCATTCATTCTAATGTGAATACAAAACATTTGGTTCTTTTCCACATGTTTTTATCACCACAAAATTCAGAATCCAAAAAACCCAACAATGTATCATATATTTTGATGCATATAGGTGTATCTCAGGATCCTTTGTGATACTGAAGTATATAATTCAAAAATATTCATTGACCTTTCCTTGGATTTTACATGAAATGACTCACAAATCCAACTTAAAAGGTAATTTATATTCTTGTATATATCATGGGTATATATCATGGAATCCATTTGGATTCCTACCATTGATATAAAAGGAACTCTCTTTATGTACTTGACCTAATATTCTATTTTAATTGATTTTTCCTAAGATAATTTAAAGTGTTTGGACAATAGAGTAAAGACCGGATTACATTCCTAAATCTTGAATTTCTTGACAATATTTCAAATTTATTCCCTATGATATAGAACAAAAATACCAACATCCCTATCTCCTTAAATTCTCACCCCTAATACATTCTTAGCATAATTGAGAAATTTATTCTATATTGTTTCACAAAAATAAATAATTGTACTCTAAATCATTTTAATTTCTAGATCCGCCAGAAGCATATAATATAAATAAAAGAGAAGGACGATGCTTCCCTCATCCTCAAACTCATTATGGTATAAATAGTGATATGCATTGATTTGAGTGAAACCATTCTAAACCATGAAAGAATCAATTTTATGATTCCACTAACTTGGAACTTAGTTCAATCCATACAGACCCCTCTTTAGCATAGACACCAAATCCATGTTCTAATTTTCCTAACAAAAATCTAGTTGATTAATTTATATTTCTTTATCATGATCACCATAAAGGAATGTAGTCTTTACATATATTTTCTCTAGGTGAAAATAATCAGAAGAAACCATGCTGAAAATTTCATAGATGGTTGTATGTTTTACTTCCATTGAGAATATTTGAGAGAAAGAAATGCATCCCTTCTACTGAAATCTATTGACAGAAATCCATGAATTGTACCTTATTCAATCATTATCATATTCCTTTAGATGGAAGATCAATTTTCTCTATATATCTTTCTTCCCCTATGGTAAATCAGTTAGAACCCATGGTCCATTATATTCAAACAAATACATTTTTTTCTCCCACACCTATCATATACTTCCCAGAGTCACTATGATTAGCCACTTATTTTAGAATGTTTCGATCTACACAATCTATTAGAAGCTATAAATTCATGATAGCCTCAACCCATTTAAATGGTCTCTTGTCATTGGTAGGTCATAATAAATCAACTAGTGGTTATACTCTTTTTAGTACTGCAACATGCATTACAATATCGTCTAAAGTCCCAATTTCAAAACTCTAAACTGAGCTTTAGTAGTCATAGAGAATTCCAGTAAATCTTATACATTTCTATTTTTTATAATTCTTATGCCAACATATGAACTTTTTGGAACTCATGTTCTTCAATAATTCTTTATTAGTTCAACTTGTAATTAGATATTTTTTTTCAACTTCCACTAAGTTATAATCTTTCCATAAGACCTTATCATTGAAGAAAACATCATCTTGGATCCAAAATACAATGTTTAAATTGCAATATACCATAAAAAACATGTTAGGGACTTATCTTTGAGTGTTTTTCTAATAATTAGCATTTAAATGGACATAGATGGGACTTCTCCCTTCCCCTATATTCACTGCCATTTTCGGGCCTTAGGAATTCAAAATTCCATCTAGTTTCCCTTTCCATCATTTCCTTCCATTAAAAAAAAATACTATAACCGCATTAGACTTGTGTTTTAGGATGTATACCCATAAATTCCTCATTGAATCGTCAATCAATGTCATAAAGTATAGTGACCCACCATGAGAGTTTACTGGGGTGGCCCCCAAACATTTGAGTGAATAATTACTAACTTATGAGATATAGGATTCCTTTCATTCAAGTTGAACAATACTCGTATCTAATTACCAAGTACACATGTTTCTTAACATTCAAATTCATTTTGTTCAAGATTCAACATACCATTTTTTTATTAAAAATTCATGTTCTTCTCACTAAGGTTTCTAATATGACAATTCTATGAATCCAAAATGAAAAAATTTATAACTCTGATAATTAATGATCCATATATTATTCCAATTAAATACTAAGCTCCATCCATTACAAAGTAGGACACTACCATTGATCCACGCATAATCTTATGCATTCTATTGGTAAATCATATTCTGAAACCCACTAATTCTAGTCAAACTATAAAAATTAGGTTCATCAATAAACCTATGAAATTTCAATCTTATTTCAAATTTAATTGTATCTCATTAAATATATTGATATTTCCATCACCCTTCCCCATGAAATCAAGAGCCTCATCATTGGACAAGTGAACCTTTCCAAATATTTCAAATACATAATTCACTATGCACTCTTTCTATACAATAGAATGAAATGATGATCCTAAATCAGTCACCCATGATTCCACTAGAAAATTAACACTCATAAACACATTATTTTTTTTCATAAAATAAATTCAAAGAACTTCAAATTACTATATAATACTTTCTATAATTTTTCTTATGATCTCTGAAATCCTTCTTAAGATGTCCTCTCTTTGTAAGATTCCAACATACTGGGATATAGTCACCCAATTTACATTAACACATTTATCTCAACTTATATTCTAATTTCCTAAAAACTCTTAGCTATGGGAAATTCACTCTTCCTTACATATTTAGAGTAATTCCATAAGGTTCAGGGACTTCTATCAATTTGAGATTTTATATTTAGAGTCATTTTTTGATACACTCAAACACAAAGTCAGTATTTTAATAATAATTACTCATATAATTTAACGTCACATTCCAAATTTCTTATTTTGGTGATAATAGAAGAAATTTTTTTAAAAAAACACATGAGATTTACTATAATGGATTTTAGTTGACTTTGAATCATGTTAAAGTCATTCACCTCGTCTGTATAGGTCTACCTTATGATATTCACATACCGTACAATCTATGAATCATGAATACCTTATCCAAAGTTATTATCTTTTTATAAATGTATTTTAAAGCTTTCATGATCTATACTATGGTCACTGCCTCCAAACATTTTAATGAAATATTTTGAGCCAATGATTTCTTAATAACCTCAAAATAATTTCTATCCATAATTTCTATTTCTATTTTCGTATCTAATCCATCTTGAATCTATTCAATTGAAATTATATGTCACGAACCAACATGGATTGACCATAAACTAGTCACCTAAGCCGGTCCGTGGCATGGCCCGAGGGGCATTCCTGATCCCCATGGGATGGAAACTAGTGTCGGGCATCAAAATATAACCATTGGGAATGATTTGGACCATGAAAAATGGTAAACAAATAAATAGAAATTGTTGATAAAAAGAAAACTAGCAGTAGAAAAAGAAATAAACAGAACAAATCAACATACCTCCACGTGACCCTCTAGGTCAACACCCATCCAAAGGCTGATCTTGCTCCAATAATGAGAAACTCATCAAAGAGAACCTGAGCAAATGGGAACCTATAACTGAAATTATAAAATAGGCATGAGCATTAAAATGAACAGTAGGTTTTCCAAGATAAACCATAGAATCCAACGTCTCCTTTTCCGAAACAATCAATTAACACAAGTTCGGAAATACACATATAAAGTGAGGTTTTCATATTTTAAATATAAAAAACATGTTTTTTTCCATTTAAAAGAAAATCTCACATACACTAACTACCATTTCCAACACCATTTTTCATTTTATAAGATAAACACAAAACAAATGATATCAAAGATGGGCTAAAGTAAAAAAAGTATACAGTGAAATATGGGAATAAACTCGTACAATGGAAATTTTATAAATAATGAAAATAATTAAGTAACCATGGGTGATCTTAAACATCCCTAGAAGACCCCTGGACGTCCTCAGTTTAGGAACCACCTATTGGCATATGGTGAGGATCCTAGGCCTTTAACCAATTGGCCTCCATAAAACTGACCAATCTAGGGGAAAAGACCGCCTGGCCTAACAACTAATCTAGGGGGTACCAACCCATTTAATCAGGGTTGATCAGATACCGTCACTCAATCATCTAAAGGAATTACAAGAATCCATGGTGGTTATAATGATACTATGTAAGTAGGAGACCCTCACACACATGACTCATCTCACTACACATGCCAACCCCACACACATACTCTTCCTATTCATTCACCCATAAAGGTTTACCCAAGAAACGATCACCCCATATACATATTAAATCATTTCATATTTAACAAAGTGCCAACTGATCCTTTGAAACATCTGAACATTTAAAACATTTCACAAAAGAATAAGGTTTTCAAGTGGGTACACAGTTATCAAAACACCATCCTTTCAAAGAATCAACACTAATATTACACTATAGCTGAAAGTAACAAACAATCCCTTAACTTTTCATGTCTAAAAGTACCACCCAAAACATCACACAAACACCAATTTTGATTTTACAAATCCAAATAGGCATATTCTCAAAGATTTCATTCCAAACCATTCTAGAAACCACACATAGAACCCAACATCATTTAAAAAGCAAGGATCATTTTTAAAAAATAACCATTACCTTTCAAACGAAACCCAAAATCACATTGAATCACTCTGCACCCACGATTCACATTCCCAACATCATTTAATAAATCATTTTCCTATTTAGTTCAACATTTCAAAAAGACCAAAAAAATAATTACATCATGATAATGCCAATTTCACATGCAAATCCATTTTAAAATCAAATTCATACCCAAACGCTTAAGAAAACCACTTTCAAAAATTTTCAAAAACTAACTAGCACCACTTGAACAACCAGAGAACCATTTTCATAACTAAATAAATAACATTAATCGTTAAATAAACCACTATGAAAATTTATTAAACAATTTTAAGAAGAAACTCATGTTATAAAACACTAAAACTTACTAAAATTATTTTTTATGACTAAATGCACATCGATGCCCCACCAAAATACAGTTTGCAGTCCTTTCATAGTTAAATGCACTAATTACACAATTCATAAAAACACTAGTAGAGGACACACTATGGGTTTTCACAAAATAATGCACTCTATATCACATAACATTCTACAAGGATAAATCACGCATATTAAACTTCCCTGAAAACTAAGTTCTCTCTGGATAAATTAACTAGAGAACAGGTTAAATTAATTAGATAGGAAAAATAATTTATCAATATTTTTTATACACAAAAATACCTACAAAAAATGAGATAATTCTTTCAAAAGATATTTTTAACAATTTTAACTAATATAAAAACACTACAATAGATTATTTACAATACTTATAGAGGTGAGAATGCTATTAAACAAATTAATTTGAAACACAAAAGTTTCATGGATCCTGTAGGAGGGGAAGAATTTGGAAAATGCCTACCTCAAAGGCATGCATAGGTGATGTGCTTCTGTGAAAATTAGGACTGATCCTCGCGGTCCCTTCAGACACCTTAAGAAAACAAGAAAAACATGCCAAACAAAACCGGATGTTAAGGTTTTTCTATGTTGATGGAAAACCCCTAAAAATTAATAGGCAAACCAAAGTGGAGGAGTGTATGCACCGGAGAGGGATATGGCCGGAGAGGAGAGGCTAGCACAATGGAAAGCAGGGGGTCGATGGGTTAGGGTGCAATGCTGGATGAAGAGGTGAGAGAAGGTCGAAGAGTGGAAGGGGCACAGCTGGCCGACACAAGGTAGAAAAGAGGTTGAAGCTCTAGCGAGGAGGAGAAGAGGCAGCTGGCCGAAGAGGCATGGTGAACAGGTGAAGGCTGGAGTGGATGGATGTTGTTTGGCAGTCGGGTGCTGATGGTAGAGGTCAGCTAGAGTGCGAAGGTGTGAAGCGAATCGAGAGTGAGGCTAGGGTGTGGGAGGGAGCCTGTGGTTGAGGCTGTGGTGGGGTCGACTGCAAGGGTGAAGGGGAAGCACAACACGGGGTCCTGGAGGGCGAGAAGTGTGAGAGGAGAAAGGGAGGGGCGGCCACTATTGCAGGAGCGTAGGGTGAGTGAACCAAGGAGGGGGGATCAGAGCACGACACACAGCAGGAAGGGGGGCCCTATGGTTTTTTATATATTTTTTTCCATTTTATTATTATAATAATAAAATAATAATAATACAAATAATAATAGTAATAATGATAATAATAATAATAATAATAATGATAATAATAATAATAATAATAAGAGTAATGAAACTAAAAAAAATTATGACAACAAAAATAAAAAGAATCAAAAATAATAATTTTAGTCATTTCATTTAAATAATAGATTTAATTAAAAAAAATTATGTATATATAATTTTATTCGTTTTAAACATTAGGAAATTTCACGATACCTGAACCAACTGCGCGACTACCATCAACTGGGCGGTGACCGCACATGGGTCTGAAACCCAGTAAAATTATTAAACATCAAAAAATTTAAACCTGAACCCTACCCGAACCTTGGCATGAGTAACCAAATCCAAGAAATAATAAAATAAAAATAAATTAAAAAATTCGGGGTGTGACAATTCTCCCCACCACAGAAACTTTCTGTCCCCAGAAAGTCACCCAGCCGAACAGCAAACAAAACAAGAATCCATGTCTGATTGAAACCAAAAGAAACCACAACACAAGGGAATGGGATAACCTGAGAGGGTTCTTTTCATCACAAGAACTCAACTAGAACAGAATATTAAAATCCAAACACATCACCTTGAAATGGGGGGCCGATGCGGGAACTCCCGACAGATCCAAACTAACTTCTATAGCACGAACGGACAACACCTCCGCTAAACATGGAACTCTAGACCCAAACCAAAACCCCGAAAAATAGAGAAAAACCTCTGAAAAGAACGTAATCCCAACAGTAAACCTTAGCATAACTATAATCCATGACTCCTCCACAGGTACTTACATCTCTAAATAGACACCGCTAAACTAATATCAACCCATACAAAGGCCAAACACACTTTTAAGAAAAATGCACGATTCAGAAAAACATAACAAGACAAACAAACCCGTTTGGATTAAATAGAACATGTATGTCATAACTCAATGATGAAACAATGAACTTACCATGACATCAAAACTTTAACAACATAAAAACAAGAATTAAAAGACTTTAAATGTTCCATTGCCAACACGGAACACAAAACCTGAACCGAGGCTTCACACCTCCAACAAATCCTGACTATGAGCAAGCATCAACCCAAGGCCTATGGCTGGGGCTCAAATGGATGAAGCATCTCTTGACTCACCGTCAGGGACTAGTATCTTTCAGTCACATCATCTTCTTCAGGTGAATCTTCTTGCAGAAATTCTCTAGATGACTTAGACACCCAAAATAATGACACATATTTAGAAGGATGTGACATGACGACTTTACGTGCCCGAACCGGCCACACTGGCGGCACACCACTAAATAGTCCGATGAACTAGAAGACAGAACCACTAAAGAGGACTCTTTAGAAAGAGGTCCCTCTATCACACCCTACTTTCCAGATGGGGAACCTTCATGAGAAACTAGATACACTGGATTTCCAACCATCTATGCTCTGGAGACCAACTCAGCTAAGAACTCCTCATCCACCAGTTTCTTGAAACGATGGTCCTTATAAGGGAGGACCCACTCCTTGATCTCTAGATGAAGACCCCCGATGAAGAGATAATTATTCATCAAATTATGTGATGCAACATCCAAATAAAAGGAAACAATTTCTTTTAAATTCGCAATATATGTCTTCACTTTCCGTTGGCCTTATTGAATTCAAAAGATGTCTTCCATTTTCTTCATCTTTACCTCTTCAGGCATGAAACATCAGATAATGAAAAATTTAAATACATCCTACATCATCCCAACTTGTAGTGATGGCAGGGCAAAAAGATCCCATTCGTCCAAAGTTGGACCTTCGAACAGACCTAAAATAACACGCACTCTGATAGCTTTAGGAGTTCCCAATACCTTGAAAATGTGCTCAACCTCTTCAATCCACTCTATTGTCTTTAGCAAACCTCAATCACCATGAAGTATAAGTAATGTATTCAAAGAACCCAAAACAGGTCATGATTTTTTAGAAACCTTGGGGTCCTTTCTGGGAGGCATTTTCTAAACAACATATAAAACAAAGAGCCAAAACCAATATCCAACCGATGCCACATCAATGAAAGTACCTTCATCCAAAAACAACCATCTCAAAAACCATACAAGTACAAACACAACCCAAAATTTCCTTTTTTAAATCCCCTTTTTATTTTAGATTTCAAAACCACCTTCTTTCAAGACCAGTATCCAAATACCAAACCCACATTTCATACAAAATTTAATTCCAACAATCATTTCCCCCTTTTAAGATCACTTTAGAAAAACAAGTTCAAGACTTTAATTACAAGTACACACACCAGTAATACCATGAACCGGTGAACATGTCTTCATCCTCTTTCATTCATATGCACCAAAACACACTTCCCATGCATTCTCCCACACGTTCAAATGTTCATAAAGAGTACATGAGGTTGCACCCAAACCATTTATCTACCAATTCCAAGAAAATTCTAGATTTTTTGACCAAGTTATTTCAGTTTTAAAACCCATTTCATGAATTTAAATCTATTTAAAAGAAATAATTCTTGTATCAAAACCTCTTCCATTTTCAAAAGAGTACTTATACCAACCAGAACCAAGATGGCAATCAACTTACATCAAACTACCGGAGTCACGGACTAGTGGTCATTCTTAACCTAGAGACATGGTAGTGGGTCATGCTCCAAGTAAGCGTCAACAACTAGGAGGAACTTAAACCATGTACTCAGACTCCACATGGGTCTCTACTCCATGTAAAATCATGACATAGTGTTTTCTTTCCTCTGTTTTCATCCCTCAATCTAAAACAAAACAAAACAAGACAAGGACCCAATTTCCGGACTACCCCAGGCGAATTGAGGTTCCACTAAAAAATATTTCACTTTTTCCAATGGGACAATATCTGTTGGTAAAAGTACATTATATGTTGGTAAAACATTTTACCAACATATATATCCCTATCACTAAACTATCGGTAAAAACACTACCGCTAAATTTGTTTTCGACAGATAAAATCATTCTGTTACAATTATAATAATACCTACAGATAAAATATATGATGGTTAAACTATTTAAAAACAAGTTATAATGACAAATTTTTATGTTGGAAATAATATTACCAACATATAATGTCTATTTATAAATTATATTTGAATAAAAATTATAAATTCTAATTTATAGTAAACTTTCATATTGTATTTATTAATTTATCACATATGATATTTTCACACATGATCAACATTTGAAAAAAAGTAATTATATTAATAATGAAATTTAATACAAATGAATCAATTCACAATACAAAATCCATCCACCTAAAGGATCCATCACACACCCCACCAACCCACAACAGCTCCCCCCCCCCAATGCCAGAGATCCAGTAGTCTACCCATCCGTGCCACACCAAGAACCAGCGAGTACCATGGGACCAGCGAGCGAACAACAACCCATCCATTCCCCAGGACAAGAAAGTCAACTCCAGCTCAACCATGCCACCCTAGGGAAAAGAAAGCACCAGCAACTCATTCATGCCTTGGGACAAGCGAGCCAACTCCAACTCAAATTAGTGAAAATATCTACATGAACCATGGTTGTTCCAAAGTTAACAAACCCAAAAATTAGTAGGCAATGTTTGGCATAATAATTACTTTTCAATAGAAATGGAAAAGACAAACAATAGTCTTTTAAATAGTTTATTTGAAATAAAAGGAAAATGTGTGATGAAATATGTTATTTGAGAGACATCAAAAACACATCAAAAAACACACATTGCAAGAGACTTGTCTGAAATGGCCGGAATTCTTCTTAAAAGTCACCAAAATTAAAAATGATAGCGTCTCCATGTGGAATAAAACCGCTCGCAAGCATGGACCTGCCGCCACCCATAGTCATGTCACCTAGAAAGAAGAATTGCATCCTCCAGCATGTAAAGAACATCCAGAAGAAAAACATTGTGGAAACACCCCAAGTATAAGATTTCAATGTGCTAAGACTCAATAATAACGTCAAAATGAAAAAAACATGCAAAGGAGGTTCACATCAGCACAGATCTCATCAGCTCCATTCATTGAACCGTCTTAGTCTGGTTGAAACATTGGTGTTTCCTCAGAACCTCTAAAGAAAAAGATCACAAAATAAGACTGATTAGGGAACCCTACAACAGATAAGACAAAACTTTTCAGTTTACTAAAGATCATGTGAATAGATGTTGTTGCAGTGACTGAAACAGAGCAAACCAGATCTTCGAGGCAACAGACAATCCAATGGGATCATAACAAGTGTATAATTAACATCAGACTCTCCAGATAAAAGAGAAAAAAACAACCCTTCAAGTACATCAAATGAAGTGAACAAGCAGTACACATTCTACAAAAAATAACAATTTGAGCCCCAATTTTCCATGAACCATCCAGAACCAGAGTCGAGCAACAAATTCTATTCAATCCTCAAGGAAAGTTGTGGGAATCATAAAAAAATCCAAAGAGGATACCTGGTAAAAACCAAGTGCCTAATACCTAAATAAAATAGAAAGAAATGTATTCCTCTCTAGAACTGTATAGTTACATCTGCTCCTTTGGATAGTAAATAACTCCCAACATACCTGAAATAGAAACCATGACAGCCACCCATCATAGCTTCAAGGAACAAATAGCCTCAAATATAAGGCCCATACAAATATCATCATCATCCCAAGTCCTCTCCGCAAAGTATCAAAAATAAAAATCCTTCAAAGGAGTCCACTCTTCAACAATTGAGGATCCAAGCACTAATTGCCCAACCAATGTCCAATGTAATCCATTGAGACCAATATAAAAATTGACTAACTACAAGGTGATCATAAAGTATAACAATTTCAAGGTGAAGTCATCCATCATTGAAACCTTATGATTTGAAGAATAAAATTAACCCTTTGAGTGTTTCTCAACTAGTTAGTGTTGAGATGATAGACCAAAATAACTCAAAAAGCACCTATAATTTACCAACCATATTTCATATAAATCTAATCCATGATTTGACAAAATTTATAGTGGTTTCCAAGTGACTAAAAACATAATGTTTAGGTCATGAAATAGACATGGAAATACCAATGCCATGTAAATTTTAAAGTAATAAACCCAAATACCATGGAAAATCATAATTTAACAATTCCTTGCGGACTCATGAGAACAGACAACTAAATGGACAGAGATGAAAAGACCAGACCACAATGAAATTTGGTCTTGATAAGCAAATAACAATGATAGTTTGTTCATTTTTCATGTGTGGATTTAATGATCAAACTCATAGAGTGAAAAAATATTAAATAACCAATTCACTTTTTCATGTGATTGTTAGTGCATTGTTTATTTTTGGATTTAATGATCCCTGTAATAAAAAAATATTTTCTCCGTAACATCAACCCATTTTATAAAGGTCTCTATAAGAAACATATATAACATGTATATTTGCTAAAATCATAAATATAATACTCATATAAGCATAGAGTTTAACTTTGGCCGTTTTTTAAACATACATTACATGTTTATGTCCAAAAATCATAAGCAAAAAAACCCACAAAAGATGGATACCCACCTTCACATATTATTCTGTAACACCTTCTAAAAAGTATAATCAATTAAACACAACTACTTAAAAATTTACTTAAAACACACCTAATTAAAAAACATAAAATTAATTTTAAAACTACATATAAAAAATAACAAATAATTAGCAAAACATAGAAATACATTACATCTCTAGGAAGTACGCTCAATGATGAAGTGAAATAATAACTTGAGGAACCTTCATATGTCATATCAAAGTCCCTGAAACAAAAAACCAAAGATAATATTAATAATCATTCATAAATAAGTAACATGATAGAATAATATCATTTTAATAAGGCATGTGAAACAAAAACTAAAAAAAATAAAACAACAAATGAGAGTATTTTGTCTTGGCATGAATTTCCAATCCAAATTAGTACAAATTTCAAACAATAGTACTTCGTGGTATTTGCAGACTTTTATGTAGGATTAATAACTATCCTAGAATCAAATAAGAATAATAATAAACTAAAATAATATATATTTGACATCATCGAACAAGTATAAAATAAAACACTTACTAGACCCCCTATAAACTCATGTCGTTGATGGGTCCTATGTTTGGAACTGACATTTAAAATTCTTACTATATAATTATAAAAAAATGTGCCCTCAAAATAAAATATTTACAATAATATAAACTTGAAATATCAAATTTTATATTCCTTAAATAAGTCAATTGAGTAAAAAAATCGATTTTCTAGTTGCATTACCCAAAGTTTTTTCATCTTCATCATCACTGACACCATTATCATGAGAGAAATGATCACACCAATATGATATCTATGGAATTCCAACCTAACTAAAACCACACCATGAACACATTAACACCCAAACCATTGGGACTAGATCACTGACAATTTGAAGCTCTAGAAAGAAATACAATATCACCACCATATTTAAAAATCAGAGACATCCACCAATATAGTACATAAACCAAAAAAACTAGAAATTGATGTGGAAGAAACACCCAGAAAAAAAACATCCATGATATGTAAAAGAACCAAAAGAACAAAACCTGGAACCAAACCTAACCAGAAGCACAACTCACCTTCTATTTTCCTCTAAGCTCCACCGTGTTCAGCATTTGATTTATAAGCTAGTGCCATCAAGATAGATTTGATACCTTGCTAGAGAATAACCTTTGAATAAACTTGGTTGAAAACTACCCTAAATTTAGTTTGTAAAACAATTTCCAATTATCTGAGAAAAATATGTTATAGAATTAAAAATAGCCACAACATCTAGATCTTGGCTAAGAACCAATATGAAAATGGGAAGAGGATATCATAGAAGAAAACCAACCGCCTATGAAAACATACTACTATTTCGTTTTGCAAGAACTAATTGCATCACTAAAATAGTGTTTGGAAGTGAATTGTCATTCAAGCAGAGTGTTCCACTACCATTGATTCAAGGACCTAAAATAATGATTCAATTCCACAAACAGATTCATCGTAACAAAATAATAGATACAGAAGAACTGTTGGTGAAAAATGGAACCTGCAACTTCGAATTAAAATCCACCGAACAAGTCGTCAATCCAACACCATGGATGACACGTCGATCGAAGACCCCCAGCAGCACTGTTGCCACTGAGTGCCGCAGAATGACGTCGAGAACTATAGCCCAAACCAGGATCAAATGTTGCCGGACCAGCTTCATCGCCACTTGGAGTCACCCCAAATCCAACTGAAAATCATGGATTTCTCACGAGGAAGCCGGTCAGAAACATGGAGGGGGTTCGCGCGATGATGTCCATGGGTGATGTTGTCCAGGAATAGTGAAGGGGTTCTTCCGAGGTCCGTGAGGGACACCATTTGGGGGGAAAACCATCCATGAGGAATGCTGGGTGTGGGGAACTCTGGGCGTGGGGAACGTCGTCCATAGGAAACGATGGCCATGGGGATTACCGACAGCAGGGAACACTGGCCGTAGGGAATAGATAGGTAGGGTTGGGGGAGGGAGGTCATGAGGATCGACAGAGGGTGGGGGTGGGGCGGTGGGACGGGGTGGGGTGTCCTTTTGGGAAATATTAGGGTTTTTTTTCATATTTCATAATTTATTTATTTATATATAAATAATGAAAAAAGTTTGGAATTTATATAAAATTTATATTGTATTAGGATTATATATGTATGTATCAATATATACGAATAAATATTACTATATTATGGATATTTTAATTAATTATTTTTTTATTATCAAAATGATATGCTCGTAATGTGTAATATATATATCTATATATTCAATTTGTGGTTAAATATTTGATGTTATTGAATAATTTAGTGGTAATGTATTTTTTTAATGGAAAAAAATTTATTGGTAATAATAACCAATAACAACAGATTCAGTTATCAGAAAATCAATTGTTGATATTATTATGATAAGACAACATATTTAAATGTTGGTAAAAGATTTTTTGGTATTGAACAACTAATATAAACAGATATTTCTATTGCTAAAAATAATTTTTGGTATCTATAACCAATATCAACATGATTTAATATCTGTTGGAATTAATCATATTTACCAACATATATATTATCTGTCAGACTTTTTTTTGTTGGTAAATGTTACTTTTTTGTAGTGTTCGGAATGAGTGATGGTTTATGATGTCCTTCCCGTACCTACCTCCCAAGTCTTGACAGTCCTAATCTATATCTACCAAACACCCTAAATAACAAGGGCTTGATCTGATACAATTTTTTCATGAACCAACCCAGGTTGACCCTGATCCGGTCACCCTAACCAGTTTGTGGCATGGCACGGGGGGCATTCCCGATCCCAATGGGCTGGAAAACAATGTCGGGCATCAAAATATAATTGTTAGGAATGATTTTGCTCATGAAAAAGTGATAAAAAAATAATAAAAAATTGTCACTAACAATAAAACAAGAAGTGGAAAAAGAAATAAACATAACAAATCAACATACCTCCACGTGACCATCTAGGTCACCACCCAACCAAAGGCCAACCTTGCTCCAATAATGAGAAACTCAGCCAAGAGAACCTAAGAAAAGGGTAAACTACAACTAAAATGATAAAATAGGTGTGAGAATTAAAATGCCCAGTAGGGTTTCCAAGATAAACCACTGAATCCAACGTATCTTTTTTCCAAAATAATCCATTTAAACAAGATTGAGAATACACATATAAAGTGAGGTTTTCACATTTTAAATATAATAAAAATGTTTTTCTCATTGAAAATAAAATCCCACATACACTACGTACCATTTCCCACACCGTTTTTCATTTTATAAACAAAACCCAAAACAAATGATATCAAAGTTGGGCTCAAGTAAAACAGGTATACAATGAAAGATGGGAATAAACTAGTACAACAGAAAGTAAACAAACAATGAAAATAATGAAGTCACCGTGGGTGATACTAAACATACCTATAAGACCCCTGTAGGTACTCGGTTTCATAACCACCATCCAGCATATCGTGGATCTCCTAAGTCTATAACCAACTGGCCACCTTAAAATTGACCAATCCAGTGGCAAAGGCCATTTGGCCAAACAACCAATCTAGGGGGTACCAACCTGTTTAGTCGAGGTTGATCAGAAATTGTCACACGATTATCTAAAAGATTCCTAGGAACCCATGGTGGTTATAATGATACTATGTAATTAGAATACCCTCCCACACATGACTCATCTCACCGCACTTTCTTACCCCAATCATGGACACTTCTTATGCATTAAACCATAAAGGGTTACCATAGACAGTAGTGCCCTATATATATATTCAATCATTTCACATTAAACAAAGTTCCAACTGGGCCTTTGCAACATCTAAACATTTATAACATTTCACAAAACAATGAGGTTTTCATGCGGGTACACATTAATCAAAACACCATCCTTTCAAAGAATAAACACAAATATTAATCTACATTTGAATGATCCAAACATGCCCTTAACTTGTCAAGTCTAAAAGTACCACTCAAAACATCACATAAACACAAATTTTTCTTTTACAAATCCAAAAGGGCATATCAATACTACAAATAAGGCTTTTATTAGTGCTAGAAATCGCTTTTAAGAGTGCTAGAAAAGCGTTGTTAATCACAGCGAAGATAATGGGGGGGGGGGGGGTCCCCTTTAATAGTGCTAAAAAAACTATGATAAAGGGGGACCTTTATTTGTGCTAAAAAAGTAATGTTAAAGGTTTCCCCCTTTATCAGCACTGATAAAGTCCCAATTTATCAGCGCTTAATTAGCACTGAAAAAATGGGCCTTTATTAGCACTCAAAATAGGGCTGATAAAGGCCGACTTATATGTGATGTGTTGTTTATTTAATAGAACACCCAGTACTTGCACCTACACACCTGCACACAAACAACACCTACACACAAAACAAGACCTGCACACAAAGCATAGAAGAACGAAATAGCACACACAAGAGTTTCAAAAATAATGTTATATACATTTACTTGACATCCTGAATACAAAAAAAAACACACTGTTATATACATTTCAAACAATGTATTATATGTTTACAATTACAATTATCCAACACATAGTTAAAAACCTTAATGTTTCATCCCCTTTTCATCTGTAATCCCCTCTCAAAAATTGTCGTCCATGGTATTAGTTCCTGAATAAAGCATCCGGACTCAAGAACAAAACACCACCTATATATGAAAAAAATATTTTGTTAGTAAGACAATAATGAAATAAATTAAACATTTATTTGAAATAGTACATTAATAAAATGTCAATTATTAATAAAAAAGACACATTTTGAGGATAAATAGTGTTTCTACCTTAGGTGGAACACTTGGGTGTGATATTTAGCTATTATTTGGATTTTGACTCTTGGCCCTGTATGGAATGGGAGGTCTGATTACCCATCATGATAGGCACTTAGGCTCATATGATGTATTCTTTCTTATGATTTTCATTGGGAACTTGGAATGAGCTAAGAGGGGTTGGACTGTTAAAAGTGTTAGCAAAAATGCTAAATAGTGTTTTCTTTCATAGCCTCTTTTGGTGGCATTCTACTCAGCCAACCCAAACATGTGGTTCCAATGACATTTGTATGTGACTTTATATACATCTGATATATGGTCCTGACCCTGTTAAGGGTAGACATAGATGATGATTTGGGGTGAGTTGTTTAAAGTGTCAACAAAGAAACTAAATAGTTATTTTGCTATATATCCTCTTCAGTGAAATTATACTCATCTAACCCTAATTGATTCATGAGATTTGATGTCTATCCTTTTCATGGTTATGAAAGGTTCCATGAGGCCAGATTATATGCGATTCCTGACTCTAATGTGGATAGGTAGGGGCCATAAGACTAGATGATACTTAATACCTAGCCTTGATATGGGTAGGTAAGCGGTCTTGAGACCAGATGTTGTGTGACATTGTGTGGTAAAGGAGTGTAAGGGTGGTGAGTTGTGTTACATGTTATATCCATTTCTATTATTAATATTTGGGTATATACAATGATATGTATATTTGACCATCATGATTGGTATTCAGTTGGATTCCACCTAGATAGGATTCGTTGGAGTGTTAGGAGGGTGAGGCTGGTGACATACATGCTCATAGGAAAGAAATAATGTTTGTGGGATGTATATGTATAGGCGGGTAGACACAAGGGACTGTCTCAGAAGGATTTTGTGCCCATATTATTCGATCACTTCATCCAGAGGCCCTGATGGTAGGCAGATCTTATGAGTTCATGGACCTCTAGCATGGGGATACTTTTGTAATGGGATATACACTGAATTTCACTAACATGTCATGATTTTCACCTATTATGGTGGGAGATGACATCAATAGGGTGAAACATTTTAAGGATGGATTGTAACATACAATCAGGGTGCAGGCTAACATCATCAGATTAACACCCTTCTCAGAGGTTGTGAGGAGTCTCAGTAGGGAAGTCATGCCAGAGACTCAGGAATACTTTCGAGGTGTGGGTTTATAATAATGTTCTTTTATTGTAGGAATCTAGGGCATGTTCAGACCTAATGTTATAAGGTTTTGAAGTAGTGTCATGCGTGCGACCAGATGATACATTTGGAGAGGTTCTGTAGGATTCCTTATCAGACAGGTGGGATCCAGGGAATAGGGTAGACTCAGGGATCTAAGGTCAGACTGAGAGAAGTACCAGGAGTGGGTAGTTGGGATTTAGGTACATGTGGAGGTCTTTTAAAAGATAGAAAGACCTAGTAGTGGGATCAGTGGCTAGTGGCTGGTGGAGCTCCACAGGGAGGATATAACTCAAGTAGTCGGGCATCATTCCAGAAGCACACTATCAAGTTATTAGGGTAAGAGTAGGAAAGTGATCTAATGATTGTTAGTGGTACATCGTTGGTGTGACCACACTTTTATTTATTTTTGGATTTGGCCAGTTTTGGTGCATGAGGTGCACAAGTATTGTTTTTTTTACTAACTAGGAATTGGTTACTATGTTTCCATCAATTATGATGTGATATGTTTATACATACATGAGGTGTGTTGGCATCGAGATTTATGTGGTAATAGAAGCGATGCATATTTATATATGAGGTGTGTATGAATCTGGACATTGATGTGAAGTAGGTTCTATATGAGGTGTGTAAGAACCCTTATTTTGATTGGAAAGCATATGTATATATGATGTGGGTTTATTTGAGTAATTATTGAGATACAATATCTATAGAAATCTGATAAGATGTGGGATTTTATGAGTGTTGTGTATGGAACAAGTATATATGGGCATCTGATGAGATACAAGACTTGATGGGTGTTAAATATGACATGGGTATTATTTGAGCACATAATGAGGTGCAAGAATTATGATGCATTTTGGGAGGACTTTTGAGTCCAAGGATGGTTGGTGGACTATCGAGACATTTGAGTATTGGGCCAAGAAGTGACAAGGCAGGTAACTACTAAGGTGGGGAGTGCCTTGAGGGGAATTGGCATATGACTTAATGACTGGGGTAGACCAGGTTGATTTTGATGAGATGAGTATATGTGGTACCATATATGGGTAAATATTGATAGCTTGAAGATCAGCTATGTTAAGGTGGGGAGATCGTAATGTTTGGGTTTTTGATCTGGTCGAAAAATCCTCAACCTATTTGAATTTTTCGTGTTTGGTGAGCGGTCCATAATTTTTTTGATATTTGGAACCTAATTCCTAGATTTTTATTAATCCATGTCCTTATTTTCATATGGTTTTTAAGGCTCAAATATTTCCTTGGGGTTTTGGGTGCAGTGAGGCCTAAGAACTCTATTTCAATAAAGTAGAGAAAGAGGCACACAGTTTAAAAAAACCATGTGGTCTCCTAGAAAAAACAATGCGGGACACCATAGAATCTTGACACAGTTTGGAAAACTATGTAGGTGGGGGTGAACGGACATGTGAAACATCGTCATTTTTTACTACAGGTGATTCACATAGGTTTCTCATAGTTTGGAAAATCGTGTGCCTAACTGTGCGTAGTGTGGTGCTTAGATAGTGGGCACCATACGGTTGGCACACGGTTATCCAAACTGTGCATCCAAACCATATAACCCATAAAAAAGTGGAAAATTTTCCCTCATTCACTATTTTCTTCTTTCTCCTCCCTTTCCTCCCATTTACAATGCACAACAGAGGGATCTCCTCCATCTTCCTTCTCCATAGGCTTTGAGGGTACTCTATCATCCAGACTTTGATATTTGATCTGTTAGTGGATACAGATTCATCTCAATAATACCTTCAATTTTATAGATTCTATTTTCTATTTATCTATCCATATGGAGTGATAAATCAATGTGATCCATTTTTTCTTATTTTCATGTCATTCATCTAAAACGCCATTTTCTTCCGATTCAGATCGATTTTGACCACGATATCCAATTAGTGAGCGCATAATAGTACAACGTAGGTGGTTCCTAGATATCTCTTTGATTTTTTTAGTGTTTGGGGTGTGTTCATATATATTGTGTGGGTTGTTTGAGTGAGAAACTAATTAATTAAACACATACGTATTAAATTAATCTAATGATTA
This sequence comes from Viscum album, assembly GCA_963277665.1. Lineage (NCBI taxonomy): Eukaryota > Viridiplantae > Streptophyta > Magnoliopsida > Santalales > Viscaceae > Viscum > Viscum album. The sequence continues at coordinate 46,901,713 of OY728138.1, read as the reverse complement.
TATGAGATGCCTATGGGAATTCTCTTTCTCCACTACAATTGGTTAAGACGGGAAAGAGGTTTGGACTAACTTGGAAAGTTTAGGCCTAGTGTAAATTTGAATTAAATTTAATTGTTATATTGGTTACTTGATTCCATGGGAATGTAAAGGGCTTGGACTTAGGATTTAGGTGGGTGTTGATCATCTAGATTGAGGCAATGCGGTTCATTAGGTGGGGCTTGTCTCAGATACTTGGAGTGACGATGATCACCAGGTTGAGGCGACTTGGTCATCAGGATTTGAGGTGACGAAGTTGTTAGGACAAGGTCATGGCTCTCGAGACTTTAGATGGTGTTGACCATCATGATTTTAGGGACATGGTCATAGGGGGAAAAGGTGTCGGATGATGTGGATTAGTTTGTTTGGTGATTTTAGCTCATCATTTGTCATTCGATGCGCTGTTGGATTCATGTTCACATAGACATGACTTAGACAAGGTGGTGTTTACCAGTCATTGTGGGTGGAGGCCCCCATAGACTATGTAGTTAAGTGATGGTGTTTATCATCATTATGTCACTTGTGTTTTTTTTATTCTAAAATTAATATCAATTTTAAATAAAAAAAGACACTTTGAGTCATACCAGTCGCATTTGGCATTGAATTGAAGTTTGGTCAATTCCTACAAGTCACAGATGACTTATAGTTTGTTTCCCTAAAGTATAAAAACAATCGTAATGTGTTTTACCAGTTTTCAATATGTCACTTGTTCTTTTTACTAAAAAGAATGTCAATTTCAAATAAAAAGAGACACTTTGAGTCATACAGGTCGCTTCGTGTGTCATATTAAGGTGGGGTTGATTCCTACACATTTCAAATGACTTATGGATAATCTCTCAAACGTATCAAAACAACTGAATGTGTTTTCTCAATTCTAAATAGGCCAGTTACTCTAATACCAACTATAATGACCTAAACATTTCATACTTAATATCACATATGAGTAGATTAACATTATTTACATAAAATAAATAAATTAAATATAAATACAAATCAATACATTAATTCTATAAAAAATGATTTTACTATGAAAACATCAATATTAACTTTTTGATTAAGCAAACACAACATCATTTCTCTTCCTAAAAAGGTATGTCACATGGATAAAAATCGTCTAAAATAAATGAACCCCGTAAGGAATAATGAAAATAAAATCAACGTTTTATATTTTTTTGTTAAAATAGAGATATTATATCATAACATTAACTTTATAGCTTTCCAGATGGTTTTTTTAGTCCAGATATAATCTCATAAAAAAACTAATGATTTTTTGGTCACTTTACTGCTGTTGGTTAACTATGAATTAGCATAGAATCTGATATAAACTTCTGATTTTGCATCCCCGTGATGCTCTCATCCGTCACCATCTCTATGATTTCATCATTCAACATTGAATTTTCCTTCTCTTTCTGCACCCATTTACCTAGTAAAATGGTGTATGAAGAGAAGGAAAAGTGAATGTTGAATGATGATATCATAGAGATGGTGTCATATGATAGAATCAAGGGGACACCCGATCGGAAGTTCAGATCAGATGATATGCTAAGTGGTAGTTAACCAACAGTAGTAAAGAATCCTTAGTTTTGTTATTAAATTTGTGAGTTATGCACAACCAATTTTCTTTCAACACACTACATCAATAGAAACAACAGTATAACTGACCTAAATACAGAATATAAATGATCCATGACATAATAGTTTAGTTCTAGAGCTTTTGGAAACATGGAAACATAAATAACTAGTTCATAAGAGTCTCTCATTAGGTTATTCTTTACTAGAAAGACAAATCATTTATAAAACCATTCTTCATAACCTAATGATATGAAACATAACAAAGGGTGATCATAGATGCTCAATAAGTGTAAAAAAGGGAGATATCAATGATCATATAAGGATAACATAAGTAGTAGGAATTCATCTTCATCCTATTTGTGTATAATCTTCTATCTGGCATGTTTCCCATTCATTTCTAAAGACATCTATATCATCTTGTGAATATGAGTTTTTGTGACATTCATGGTAGTACTGAAAAAATATAAATACACAAAGGATTAATAAATATTTTAAATAAAATAGTAATTATATTCAAAAATTCCTCTTCAGGGATGCTATTTTGTTGATGAAATATGATCTCTTTCATCAATTTAAAAACATAATATCCATAGTCCTTTCCATTTTTTTGTTTTAGACACTGTAGAAACATTGATAAAAATATGTAATTTGTTTTGATATGTGTTTGGATAGTGAAATCTTATTATATATACTAGGATACTTTTCTTATTGTAGATATCATGGGAATTCTTTTCCTTAGGCCTTAGATTCATTCCATGAAGTAGACGATATTAATACACCATCCTATCATAACATAATCCTTAATAAAATATAATATAAATTATATAACTTGATTTTTAGTTCTAAAATATTGAATATTGTATATTAAAAATTGACAAACGCTATCATATATGGTTGATTTGTGGGATATCCAAGCATTGAATCTAGAAAACAAATCTTTGGAGTATCCAAATTGATCACAATAAGAATCCAATGCTGCCTAAAAACACAAAAATAAATAAGTAATGAAAGAAATGAAAATATAGTTGATATAATTAAACTTTATAGTTTTACCCCTGTATAGTTGGTATTAAAAAGAGTCTTCCATCCATAATTTTGTTTTCAAATGATTTGAGAAGGGATGAAATTATTTCAACATCTTCATTGTCATTTATTTCTTCTTTTGAAGAGGTGATGTGAGGACTAACGAGTCCAATTTTTTGTTCATGGGTAAATGCCTTCAATTGTTTTCATATAAATGCCTGAGAAAAATATGAAATGTATTTAGTCATAATTATCATAGTATATCTGCTTTTGAAAAATCAAATCATGAAAACATACCTTATGTATACATTTACAACTGAGGTACCTAGCCATTCACACTTGAGGATTTCATCTACATTGTCAACACTAATGTAATATGATTCTTCCACTCCATAAATATTTTTTTTTCAAAATGAATTGCGTGAGTATTGTCATCTATCAAATTTGTATCCATATAAGCCTGGAATGATATTAAATGTGGATATATAATGAGTGGGTTGAAGGTGCTCTCAGTAGATCATTTTTATCGGTTGGTTGATCCTTGAGATAGTTTTGAACTGATCTTTCATTTCACCCCTTCCCTTTTTCGTTCTGTAATAATATTCATCGGTTTAGACCTTTTTTTCATTAAATGTGAAAGGTTCATCTTAAAAAATAAATTGGAAATTAATAACTCCTTGTCGACTTGTTTTTTTTACTAGAATTGATGGCCATATGATGAATGTTTCAATAGCTTGTTCAACCATATGAATGTCGTCTTCATCATTTGGAATAGGGAGCTCAGTGCTCGGTTCATTAGCTTTGTTAATCTACGCTCCGACATGACCTGTTGAAAGTGGTCAATTGTGTAGCATGTCATTCTGTATATTTAACATCATATCCCTCGCTACAAGGTGATATATGGGAGTTGATAGACATAAATCACAATCATTTTCACCCTATAGAATATCAATATAGGAAAGGTATCAGTGTCTATGTGATTAACATTTCATAGAAAAAATTATTAGAACATTTATTGCCTTAGCTAAGTTAGGTTTTTATGGGGAATAACTCACCTCAAAGCTGGTGGGGGGTGGGGTGGAATCTTCACGCACAAGTTGTTGTTGAGTTGTTTCTTCTCTATGCCTCCCCCTCAAACCTTCTATCATATCTCTCTCAAATTTTAATTCTTCTTGAAACATAACTATTGTTTCTATCATATTTTTTATTTCCTCAATTTTATCATCTCTTATTTTTCTTTCTAAATATATGTTTGGGGTATCACCCCAAAACCCGCACCTCTGACGCTTCCATACTGTTCTGGCTGCTTCAAGACCACTAAAAGTATTTCTTCATCTGGTGCGGGTGTTGTTGCTTTTTATGACTATGTTAGATAGAAAATATATGAAAATAAGTTGATATTATTATGTAATATTAATTTAAATCAAATAATTTTATTTATTATTTCATACTTACACATGTTTCCCACACTTTTAGTGTGTTTTCGTCTATTAATATCCCCTCTTTATTTACACAATACTCATTCTATAGCACATGGAGTGGGATGGAAGTGTATTTCTATTTCGATTCATGAATCTGCATATAAACTAAGGAACATGGGTATAGTGCTATTTTATATCACATCAAATAATTACGGTAGATTTAAAATATATACCAATTTTTTCTCAAGTGAAGCATACCTCATCCTTGCTTTACGTTAGGGGTAAACTGGTTTTGCTACCTATTATTTATTTTCAGCCCTTAGTTACTATTTCATAAATAAAAAAGTATCAATCAAAGTGATGAATAAAAGCAACGTAAAACAATGTATTATCAAACAAAATGTACCTGAACATTCTGCTTCATATGATGACTACTAAACACATCCCACACTCCTTGGGATATCAAGTGTGCATAAAGAGGAGGTGGGTGTGTCTTGATTTTACCTTCAACATTTTTAAGATTATTTTTCATTAAAATTGTGTGGAAGACTCTATGAATCCTTCCTACAAATCTTAATACATATTTCTTATATGAGGTATCTACTATAAATGAACTCCATAAGGGATTATGAAGATAAATTCAATGTTTTAGTATTTTATTTTATTTTAATAAATTAAATAAATGATATCATAATGTTACCATAATCTCTTCCAAAATTAGTGTCTTAAGCCCGATAAAAACATATTTCTATGACTGTACATCAATCGACACACATTTATGAGTGATGATTCCAATGTAGCTAATAAACATGGACTTGTTGGGGTTAAAATGTTGGCCTCTCTTATTCTATCCCAGCTCAAATTTGATGCCTTTTTCTTTTGCCTTAAGGATTTTGGCTAACACTGTCAAACTACAGTGCTCTTGTTTTTTTGCATCGTCAGGGTTTCATTTCCTACCATTTCCTTAGTTTCACCAACATCATTATGTTCCTACGAAGTTCTATAATTGACACTGGGACTAGCAGTAATAGGTTGAGAAACCTGTATTACCTTAGCACTGGAACCAGCAACAACAGTTTGAGAAACCAATTGTTTCTCTACACTGGGACCAACAGAAGAAGGTTGAGAGGCATGTGGTATATCGGGATTGGGCTAATCATTTGGTGCAGAAGTCATTATCTACAAAAGCGGTTTATCATTTAACTTAGATTACATAAAATCAGTAGTGAACAGATAATAACATAACATAACACAATTTATATTACAATAAAATATAACCTGATTATTGAACTCTTTTTTTTAAAAGCTGAAGAGATTTGACCCCTCTACCGACTATATAAATCCTTTCATTGTGGTCTCCTCTAACATAAAAAACTCTATCTACATTGGGATCAATGCAAAATTATTATGAAGTACCAATGAAAGGATCATCCCCTATTGAACTTTTATCTGACCCTTTAGTTGTTTTGGTCGATAACAGAACAATTGATCAGTTTTGGTTTGTGGGATCTGGAACAAAAAATACTTGTACTTCCTGTGATGCCATTACAAACAGTTTTTCTTCTTCTCCTTCCTTACTGAAATCAACTTTAACAAATCCCTATTCATCTATTTTAATATAACTCCTGTTATCAACCCAATTGAATTAAAAAATAAGCACTTGGAATTTCATATAATCAAACTCCCATATTTGTTTGATGATTCCAAAGTATGACATATTCGCATAAATTGGATTTCTATCCTTAGCACTGGAAACATGAATTGCTTTATCCATAAGTGTAACCCCACTATTATGCATGATACTGTATTCATCATGTTAATTAGTATAGCATGTGTAACCATTAACTACATAATCATTGTATGATGATACATACACACTTGGTCCTTCGGTTATCCATCAAAGTCGTTTTGAAATTGAGTCTGGATTTTCATCTAACTTCTTAAAAATATAGTCCTGAAATCATCCTATAAACTGTCTATTATATGTAACTAATATCCATTTTTCAAACCTAGATGGATTCAAATACCTAATATTTTCTTTGTGGGTTTGAACATATGGGTCAACGTCAAAAATTTCATAAAAAATGAAAAAGTGGGACTACTCCTGATCTATAATATTGATTGTGACAACCTCTATTCTAGAATTTCCTTCACCCTCAATCCACCCAATGAGACAAGATTTTGGTTGGCCAATTTTTCCCACACCAGACAGGTATTCGATACACAATTCAATGGCTTCCTCAACAATATATTTCTCCACAATACAAACCTTTGGATGACTTCGATTTTTGACACACCCTTTCAAAATATTCATATACCGTTCAATGGGGTAAATCCTTATATAATGTAGAGGACCATAGAGTCGAATATCCCTCATCAAATTAATCATAAACTGAACCATCATAACAAGGAATTTCAGTAGGAAGAACATTTCCAATTCACATAATATGACAACAATTTCACTTTCCATAGTTGGGAATTTCTCTTGTCTATAACTTTGTTGCATATAGCCTTGAAGAATAAACAGATCTTTGTTAATGTATGGTAGACATTCTTGGGAAAAATTCAATGTAATGCTATAGGAATTAGATTTTTCATCAAAACATGGAAGTCATGTGATTTCAGACCCTTTAACATTAAATCTCTCATTGACATGATGTTCTTGATATTTAATGAATACCCCTCTGGGACCTTTATGTCATTCAAGAAGTTGAAAAAATGATACCTATCCTGCCTAGAAAGAGTGTAAGTAGCAGGAGGAAGAAATATTCATTTTTAACCCTTTAATGGTGCCATCTCTTCTCGTATTCCCATCTCTGCCATGTCTAACCAACCCTTAATTCCATCCTTTGTTTTGCCGGGTGCATTTAGTAACGTATCGATGACACTATCACATACAGTTTTTCAACATTAATAACATCAAGAAAATGTCTGACATATAGACAATTATAGTATGGTAATTCAAAAAAAATGATCTATTTTTTCAATCAATTTATATATGGTTTTTCAAAAAGATTTTACCAAAAGTAGTGTCCTTATATTTTACTTTCTCAAACAATTGATCACCTGTTAGTGGAGACAGTGTTGTACATTATTCTAAACATCCATTGAATGATATCATCTAAGATTGGTACTTATGTCATCAGGGTAGAAATCTATGATGTCCTTGAAACATGGTTTTTGATGAATGTTTCAAACTAATTGATTATGTACCTTCTTCGAAAACAGGACACCCTTGAGTTACTTTAATGTTATATCCTAAAAAATTTACATAAGTTGGAAATTTATTTATCATCCCATAAAACATGGATCTCAAAGTGAAATCTTCATTTTTAAGCATTATACAATGTTACACCTGAATCCCACAATAATTTCAAATCCCTGATCAATTAAGACAAAGAAACATCAATATCATTACCCAATTGTTTTGGTCTTGATATAAGCATATATCACATGATGTATTTTCATTTCATGCATAACCACTGTGGTAAGTTATAATTTACCAACATAACCAGCCATGTATTGTGACTGTTTCTTTGAAAACCAAAAGGATTCATTTCATCTGTAGATAACACAAGATGAAGGTATCTTGGCTCGTTTCCAAATTAATGATACTCAAGATCAATTATCGTCCACTAAGGAGAGTTTGTCGGGTGAAGTAGTTTCCCATCTTTAATTCTTCTATCTGCATGCCATGTCAATTTTCCTACAGTCTCCTCACTTCCATATAGGTTCTTAAACATTGGAATGATTGGAAAGTATCATACGACATTCATAGGACTGGATTCATCTTTCTTGCGTCGAGAATCACCGTACTTTGGGCATTATTTAAGTGATTTGTTGTCCTTGAGAAATAGTATACAATCATTCAGGAAAGCATGTATTCTTTCAGATATCATACCCATCAGGCATAGAATTCTTTTGGTGTTGTATGTTTAGCTCGAGAGCTCATTATCTTTTGGGAGCATGTCATTTAGGAGAGCAAGTAGTTTTGTAAAACCGACATCACTCCACCCATTTTTTGATTTCAACTTATATGGATCCAGTATGGATGACAATGTTGTATATTTAATGAAACCAACATACAATGGCATCTTTCCACAACTCTTTAACTTCTCAAACAATTTTGGGAAATCACGAATTTCATCTTCAATTGTCCTTGTCATTTCCTAAATAATATTTTCATCATCATTCACAACTGTAATCACATCCTCCATATGATTGTATTCATTGTTCATGATTATAATCATATCAAATGATCCATAAAACGTAGTTCTATCCTATCCACTACCTACATGCATTTTTCCCTGTGTTTATTCCAACATGTATAATTTCGATCTTTTCCGTGATAGATAAGGTGTTCTTACAACTCCTCTAGACTAATTTTTCTGAAATAAAAATAACATAAACATAGAAAAAGGATTTGAGAAGGGTCATATGCATGATCTTTTGCAAACTCGATAAACTCTTTCAGCCATCTTCATACACTTTTTTAAACTTATTAGAATTCATCCATTCTTTATTCATATTCATTATATTTGATTTAGTAATATTAATATTTAACAAAATAATTACACAAAAGATGTTCAACTAGGGTCATAATCCAACTATAATCAGTGGAACTAGCTATGGTAAACAATAACCTTACCTCTCCAAGCATTACTTAGGACCAAATTAGATCACACCCATTTTCTCAAAAACCTAATCAATGGAACTAGCTATGAGAAGACCTTGGAATAGAATGTTTTAGTATCCCACATGTGATCTATATGCATTGTTGTAAACCAGTTTTTAGTGTTTATATAGAAACATAATGTCTCAAGTCAATATTTATGGTACTTAACTAATAAATGGTATGATTTTCAGTAGATTTATTTTGGGTGGAAGGATTCATTACATGTGTTGTTATGTTTATTTTACCAGGGTGTCCATAAAGTGTCCCATAGAGTCCTCTAGTGAAGTGGTTTTCTAAGAATCATTAGAATTTAACTAGTAACAAAGTGGCAGTGACATTAAAATGGGTAAGGTTTGTATTGATATTAAATGGTGGAGAAACTTCAACATGGAAAACAAATGGCATACCAATCATTCCAACAACCTCAAAATCACACAAACACACAATCGTGTTTATAATCACAACACCATAAAAACCAAACAAACACAATTTTAGATTTTACAAAGAATCCCTTATTCAAATTCATTTGTTAATTCAAGGGTTATCACAGAAGTTTTATCATCCTAGGGTATTCATTCATTAGCTAAGTATATGTAAATTACCAATTTTTATATTCAAATGTTCAACAGGAACCAACCAATATGCAATTCATTTAGTGTGCAAATATAGACCACCAACAGCTACAATTTTTAGTGGGGTGTTTAGCCCATACATTTAACAACATAACCATCAATATCAAACTGTAATAACATGAGAACAAGAGGAAACAAATGAGTAAGAGGAGAAAACTCATTGTGAAGGTGCCATTCAGCACGCGGCAGAGGTGTGTTCATGGCAGAGGAGAGGCACGTAATAGAGGAGATTTCCAACTGAAAAGAAAACATAAAATGAGAACTCTTATGTTATACCTATCAAAAATAGGTCCAATAAGATTTAGTAATGGGACATGTCTGGTTAAATAATTTTGTTGGTCAATAGTGGGATTTTATTTTACATCTATGATATCTGATTCCTATTTATTTATTTTTTGTGTATCTACTATTTTCCTAGATGTTCTACTTTTGAATGGGACATGTATGATTTTCAGGAGAAAGATCATTTTAAATTTACTCTAATTTAGGTGTAAAATATTCCACATTAATTGTATCTTTTTTCCAGGGGATCGTTACTATCTAGTAGGTATCATGACCACCTCTTAGGTTAGTGGAAAGTCAGGTCAATTGTTGGTTATGATATCAGCCTGGGTCGTATCATTACATTTCCAATTATAACTCACCCATGTCCATTTAAATATATGGTTTGGGAGGGGGGGAAGACACTAATATATTCTCAACTCCACTGAAGTTCCTATGGGGGTGGGTCCGGATAGTATCAAATCTGATAAATCTTTTATAGATTGGACATTAGTGTAGTCACTACTAAGGTTTGTCCATATGGTTTTCAAAATTATGTGCAAACTATACAGTCTTCAATGTCTAGGACACACTATTTCACATGGTTAATGGGCATGGTTTATAAAATAGTGTTAAAACCATGAAAAATTCCTTTAAAATTAATTTATTTATTTTTTATGGTTTCTAAGGCCCCTCAAATGATTTAAACAAACTACATTCCTATGAAAAACAATCTTTTCTATTGTGGTGCATGGTTATCACTAATCATGTGCACACTATGCTCCCTAAGATGCTACACCAAAACCAAAACTTCAAATCCTAAAGCATCTGTGACTTGTTTAAGAACCTAATACACATCTTGAGCCTCAAAATATATAAAAAACTCCTTTAAGATGTCCCTACTTCCAGGTTCTATATCCAAACCTCATTTTTAAAAATGGTTTTTCCACTAATTGAAAACAATTACATCCCCTATTGAAAATTAAAATGCCAATATGAATGAGGTATTAAAAAATTTCCACCATTGTGCTTATCATACTCGATATGTCCTAGTGGTAATACTATTGAATCACTACTATTAGTTATCTATTTGGAGTCAAACAAATGAATTCTATTCCTAAACTCCCAACATACTTTAAAATCATAGCACCCAACAGAAGACACACTACCACATGATCCTAATACAAATCTCATAACCATCACTGAGATGATGCGATGGTACTTACTTAATAATTCCCATATTGAGAGAAGATCATGTCAATGTTTAGTCAATCACCCGGTCTAAGACACTCCCCACTGTAATACTTAACTCATGAAAGCCAATTTTGATCCATGGTGCCTCCCAACTAAAACATTTCTTACCAAAATCAATTTTCAAGTTTTTAATGACACACATAGTTCCACTGAAAAAGAAACATATCCAAACACATATGATAATTATAGTACCATTTTGGTCTTCTCCTTCATTCCCAAATTTCTGAACTCCACAGACGCACCTCCACCATCCATGTACAACCTAAACACTAATATTTTACTTGTGAATCCTTAGATAACTCTAAAAACTCATCAAAAACAATATTAAATAATCAATGCATGTGTCAAATCATTACATATAACATCACATGATAGCATAAGTTGAACATCCACCACCTAAACTACCTCAAAAGGTTTGGCATCCACTACCATGTTATCTCACTTTTTAATCTAAATTACAAACTCTGAAGGAATACAAAATCCTACCAAGAATAAATATCATAGTCTAAACCAAACATCTTATGTCATTTTACAATTAAAATCCTAGATAACCAAACTAACTAATTCTTGACTTCCACCACTATTATTCCATTCAGTACTAGAGCATGATTCTTTGCTCATTGGGGTAATCTCATGCTTATCTTAATGTATCATGGTCTAATCAAACCCCTGAAGTGATTCCACAGTCAAACACAGAACCAATTGAACTATTAATTATGTCATCACCTAAGAACTAGCGTGAAACCAATAGAATCCTTCCTATACCACATAATCTATCTCTAGCTCAAAATATCCTCTCAGAATCTAATCATCACCAAACAAAAACAACCTATGTGATTCCAAATGGCATCCAAATTTCATAAAAAACACATGCACACCAGTATCCAGTGCTTTCACAGTGACCCAAAGACTTGCTTTTCATACCAACTGCCTTAAGAATTTAGAAGAGTAAAAATTCCTTACATAAGAGACTCACTAGGGGGAATCCATGTGCTATAGAGTAGGATACTAGGATAGTTGTCAGATGAGGAGGTCACACAAAAGTAGGTCACATGGACAAGGGGACTGCACAATGAAGAGGAGGAGAAGGAGGCATAGGAGGAGGAGGAGGAGGAGGAAGCAGTGGTAGAGGAAAATGAGTCGATGGCCAGAGGAGGAGGAGGCAGTGGCGGAAGAGGGGGAGGAGGAGAAGGGTCATGGAGGAGGAGGAGGAGAAGGCAACAACAGAGGGGGAGGAGAACGAGGGTTGTGGTGGAGGAGGAGGACAAGGCAGCGGTGATGGAGGAGGAGGAGGGGTCACAAAAGAGGTGGGTTCGACGACATAGGGTTCATCTTCCATGAAAGCTTGAAAGGTTGTGACAGAGGAGGAGCTTGGTAGGGTTCTTTTAGAAAACCCACTGGAACCTTTATCAGCACTAGTTAAAAGTGGTTATAAAGGTATGTTTTATCATCACTAAAATAAAAAGTGCAGATAAATCTTACCTTTATTAGTGTTTTATTAGCGCTGATAATGATATTACTTTATCAGTGCTAAAAAGTGTTGATAAAATACCTATTTATGAGCACTAAAAATAATGCACTGATAAAGACTTATTTTATCAGTGCTTTTTTAGCACTGATAAATATAGGCCTTTATCATTGGTAAAAAAGCACTAATAAAGGCATAATTTTAATAAATTATTTATATTCTTATATATTTATTTAAAATGATATATAGGATAAATATATATATTTATATATTTATTAATAATTATCACCATAAATAGTATATATTTATAAATATTTTTATATAATTGTTAATATATATATATATAATTATAATTACAAATGTATTTGAAAAGTATTTATAAATATCATTAAAAATATAATAAAATATATTTATTATTTAAATATATTTAATGTAATTTTATAGTCACATTTTTCAGAACATATATAGTTCATATGTGTAACAATATGAATTAATTAATATACCACATCAATGGACAACGAGATTTAATGTATAAATAAATATTCAAGCATATGATACATAACATATATGCATGATCAATATATTTGTTAACAAAATTCATTAGAAAACACATATATATTCAATAATTTTAATTATAAATATATATATTAAAATGTATTATATATTTTTAAATAAAATAAATATATTAAATATAACAAATATAATAAATGCAATTAATTAATCCAATAAATCTAATAAATCTCATAAATATCTAATAAATATAATAAATATATTTATTATTTAATGTAATTTATTATAATATCATAATTATTTAATTATATATATATATATATATAATTATAATCTTAGAAATAATTTTTTCAATTATAACATTATATATATATTTGAATTATTAAAAAAATATATTAATTATAGACATTTGTTTTTTATTTAATTTATAAAAATAAAAATTATTTTTGAATATAAATATAACAATTTTATATAAATTAATAATAAAAACTTTTATGAGCGTGAAGAAAAGTGCTGATAAAGGCTACACCTTTATCAATGTTTGTTTTAGCACTGATAAAGGGAACATTTATCAGCCCTTTTAGCTAGTGCTGATAAAGGTCCACCCCTTTATCAGTGATTTCTTCTTAGCACTGATAAAAGGTAGTGCTTCCCTTTCTCTATTTTGTGGTAGTGTATGCTAAAAGATTTCATTCCGAACCATTTTAGAGACCACACAAAGAACCCAATGTCACTTTGAAAGCAAGGATAATTTTCACAAAATCACAAAACGCACACCGAAACACTTTACTCTCATGATTCACATTCCAAACATCATTTAATAAATTATTTTCTCATTTATTTAAAAATTTCAAAAGGACCAAACAAATACTTACATCATTATCTCACCAAGTTCACTTGCGAACACTATTTTAAAACCAAATTCATACCCAAATGCTTAAGAAAACTAATTTCGCATCAAAAAGTAACTCGCACCACTTTCACAGCCAAAGAACCATTTTTAAAATTAAAGAAGTCACTTTCGCCATTAAATAAACCACTATGAAAAATTATTATTCAATTTTAAGAAGCAACTCATAGACTAAAACAAAACAAATTACTCAAATATTCTGTTGTGGCTAAATTCACATTGATGCCCCACCAAAAATTGTTTTCAGTCTTGCACAGTTAAATACACTAATTACACAATTCATAAAAACACTAGTATATGACACACTATGGGGATTCACAAAATAATTCAATTTGTATCCCATAACATGCTACAAGGATAAATCGCACATATTAAACTTCCCTGAAAACTATGTTCGCACCAAATAAATTAACTAAAGAACAAGTTAAATTAAGCAGATAGGAAAAATCATTTATCGATAATGTTTTAACACAAAACTACCTACAAAAAATGAGACAATTCTTTCAAAATCTATTTTTAAAAATTTTAGCTAATATAAAAACACTACAATGAATTATCTATAATACTTATGGAGGTGTGAATGGTATTACAAAAAATTAATTTGAAACACACAGGTGACCTGGATCATGTGGGAATTGAAGAATTTGGAAAATTCCTACCACAAAGGCATGAAAACATGATGCACTTCTGTGGAATGTAGGACAGATCATTGCGGTCCCTACGCATACCTTAGGACAATGAGAAAAACGTGTGAAACAAAACCCAAGTGTTAATTTTTTTTCAAAATCGAAGGAAACCCCCTATAAATCAATAGGCAAACCTACTTGGATAAGTGTACCCATAGGAGAGGGAGACAACTAGAGAGGTAAGGCCATCACAATAGAAAGAAGGGAGTCGTTGGGTTCGGGTGAACCATTGGACGGAGAGGCAAGAGCAGGTAAGAGCACGGAAGGGGTGTGACTGGCCAGTTCAAGGCGGAGGCAAGGTCAAAGCTTCGGAGGGGAGGTGAAGCAGCAGCTAGCTGGAGAGGCCTCGTGTGCTGGGTGAATGTTGGAGTGGATGGAGGTTGGTCGGCAGTCAGTTGCTGAGGGCGGCAGTCAGCTGAAGCGTGGAGGTGCAAAGCGAAGAGAGAGCGGGGCCGGGGCGTGGGCTCGGGCGTGGGCGGGAGCTAGGGGTGAGGCAGAGGTGGGGTCGACTATAAGGGTGAAGGGGGAGCACGGTGTGGGGTCCTAGAGGACGAGCTGCATGAGAGGGTACAGGCAGGGAGGGGATTTCACTATTGTAGGAGCGAAGGGCGAGTGAACCACGGGAGGGGAGATCAGAGTGCGACACACAACCGGAAGGGGGGACCTTAGGGTTTTCTATGTTTTTTCATTTTATTATAATAATAATACAATAATAATAATAGTAATAATAATATAAAGAATAATAATAATAATAATGTAAACAATAATAATAAAAATAATAATGATAATAATAATAATATAAACAATAATAAGAATAATAATAATAATAATAATGACAATAAAAATAATAATGATAATAAAAATAATAAAAATGAAAAATCATAATTTTACTCATTTATTTTAAATAATAAGATTAATTTAAACATTTAGAAAATTTTATTTACATAGAATTTTATTTATTTTAAAAGATATAAAATTAATTGACACTTGAGCTGACTGCACGACTACCACTAACTGCGTGGTGACCGTGCACGGGTCTGAAACCTAGTAATATTATTTAAGGTCAAAAATTTTAAACATGGACCCAACTCAAAACTTGCTGCGAGTAACCAAAGACAAAAATAATAAAATAAAAATCAATTGAAAAAGTGGGTGTGTGACATTATAGGTCCTTTTTAATTATACATTCCTCCATGTTTATCCTCCAGAAGCCAAAATATATTCAATTAAACTAGTCTAACTAAACCATATGACCTGCAGACATAATACCTATTGATGATTGTAAACTACCGATAAATCAAAACTAAAATTAAGGAAAGATAATGAAATCTACCTTATTCTAATTCCAAGTATTCTATTGATCAAGTTGAAACTATAATATCTGATACTAATTTTTAGTATAACCAAATTATTTATCCACTATAATTTGACCTCGAGAAGCTTCAACAAATTAAAACAAATCCATTTGGGATCCCTCAACCAGAAGAACCCCAAGAGATCAATGTACCAGAACTAAGAAATTCCCTACACCGAAAATCACCACACTAAGTAAACACTCACACACAAAAAAGAAAAACTCATGAAAAACATTCATTAAAAAAACTAATGAATGAAATTTACACTTTTTTGTTTACATGGTTCATGCCTGAGTCTTACATTCATGGGACAAAACTTCTTTCATTTTTCATTTATAAGAAGTTATAATGACTTATAATAAAAATTGATAATTATCACTGATATTATATCACCTTCTCTATCTAATTCAGAATATCTATGTACAAGTGGTCCCACCCCACTTAGTGGGTAACAGTCTTTTAATTGGTTGACCCACCTTTCGATAAACATGGAGGTCCCAATATTTTCCCTGGTTACTTTTAACTACAAGTAAAGTGCCTCTACCTTGACCATCTTTTTTCCATTGAAAATAAAAAGTTACTTTTATGTTTATTTTAAAGGATCTTACATATAACCCAGTTACTGCAAAAACAT
This sequence comes from Viscum album, assembly GCA_963277665.1. Classification (NCBI taxonomy): domain Eukaryota; kingdom Viridiplantae; phylum Streptophyta; class Magnoliopsida; order Santalales; family Viscaceae; genus Viscum; species Viscum album. The sequence goes on along the minus strand of OY728138.1, from coordinate 46,885,276 downwards.
TGTTAGATAACCATTATGTAACCTTTATATGGACTTACATGTACTTATGTTCCTTCAAAAAAACCCATTTATCATAAAAATGACATATTCCCACCCATAATAATATATAATCTTCCAATGAACCCTACCTATACTAGATTCCACGACCAATCATTTGATCAGGATAAAGTAACTTATAGATCATCTTCAGCTAGTATTCAGATTCAAATCTTGAAAATTAGGATTTTCTATTCCAAACACTTCTCTTGTGTAATATTTTCAATATTAAAATTATTATCAAATTATACTTCTTCAACTTCATTCCAGCCTTTATCTATCATATAATTATATTTCTTGGATCTTGATTGTTTTACTAACTTCAAATTACTAGAGGATTCTTTCAATTTAAAAATATTCCACATCTCCACTTCATCTAAATTTGATCTGGTCTCTGGGTCCATTATTTCAATGAAATTTCTAACTTAGTTGATTCTATAGTTGAAGTATATTTAGAAGTTAGTAATATTGAAACCTTATTTGGGGAATACTTCTTATAATTAAATCTTTTGAAAATTATTTTGGTATTGAAACTCCAAATCCTTTTTCATAAGGGGTGGTGAAAAATATTTAGATGATGATTGAAAATTAATTTATGTAGCTTTTTCCCTTTACCAATCATTACATTGGATAAATCCATCTTCTCTCCCATTGTTTACTAAATACCTTGACCATTATCTCTTATAGTCACTGGAGGTAAAGGAATCTTGCATTTATTCATTTTTAATGATAAATTATTTTTTATTCATCCCACTTTTATTTATCTTATTATTCCCATAATGAATTGGCTTTTAATTTTGTTAATCTAAAAGATAATTTCTTAATATTTAATTTTGAAATATTTTTCATGATCTATTTAGATCTCATTTATAATCATTCTCTAATCATCTTTGATAACCTTATAGATTTCTCATCTAGTGTTTTTAACTTTTCCCTTCTTCTACTTTAGGTATTTTTATGTATTAAGTTCCTCATACACCTTTCATTTCTTGAATTTATTACATTTCTTGGATTTATTCATAGATGTTGGATGTTTAACTTCCATTAATTTTTTAATATATATCTTCTCTATATAATTATTAATAAGCTTCATTCCAATAAAGTTATCCTAATTTAGTGTAACCACCTTCGACCTTTTAGGTGTTACAAAGTCCTTTAGTTAAACCTTCTTTAATGAAATCAGTAAAATATGATTTTCAATTATATAATATTGTAAGATATTTAATTTAACTAAGCTAGTGAAAATTTATTTGATATTGTCCCAAATAGTCTTTATGATATTGAACTTCCTCATTATAAATAAACATATACAGAACATCAACCTCCTCAATTTTCATTGTGTCTCTGGCACATTGTTTTGGAAGATAAAATTCATGGATCCATTAAAACATGATCCTTGATTCTAGATTAAAATGTTTCATATTATATACCTTTTATTTCACCAGAAAAAATATATCAATAGATCATTCATTTTTGAATACTCTATAAATTTTAATAAGTTTATGTGATATAAAAAAGGAGCCACCATCAAGTTGTAAACCAACCAATACCAAAAATTTATTTATAGACCTAAAAAACTCATGTCCTTGAATTGTAATGTTTTATTTCCTTTCACCACCAACTTCATCAAATGAAGTCATATAATAAAACCATATAACTATAAAAAACTAAATAATTTAAAATTTCATACTTAGTAAAGTGATCTCCACCCATCCTCAAAAGTGAATAGATCTATTTATAAATTATTTACAATTATTTTACCAAATAGAATCAATAAAAATTATGTACATAGTATCAATGGATGCAATATATCTAGAAGTTAACATGATTATTTTTAGAATGAACAATGATTCAAAACTTCTTACTCAAAATTAGTTATTCCTTATCAAAAATGACCAAAAATAAAACAAGGATCCACAATTAATTATATATTCAAGTACGATATTACTCATCCATTGTTCACAAAGCTAATAAAAAATAAAATTTTATTCCTCCCAAAAAACATTGATACCAAATTTCATTGAAATTATAACTTTTAAAATTTTATAAAAAAAAGGTGGTTATCTCAAATTCTAAAAAAAATAAATACATAAATCATATTGAAAATAGTTATTTGATTTTAAACATTTTTCAAGATAATTATAATGAGAATTTTTTTCAAATGTTTTATTACTACACACATTGAATTATATTCTTATAAATAATATATGTCTAAAACATTATTAAAAAATGGATCTCATATTCTATATAAACTCTTAGAAAATACATAATCTTGCTGTGTAATGTTTATAAAAAACAACCCCCCTCTCAAGGAGTAAAAAATATATAGAAAATCTTACATAGAATATGGAAAAATAAAATTATTTTGACACAAAATATTTAAAAATATATTCAATCTTATATTGAAATTTATAATTAATAAAACATAGATAAGTAATATTTATTTCAACTTCATGTACTCAGTTTTCCTTCTTGAAATAGAAATTATGAATTTGGTACCCAAACCATTTTGGGACTGGGAATGTTAGTGGATAAGTATTTAAAAAAACATCATACCAACTCTCCAATATTCAATAACTATTAATTATTTGAAAATAAATTCATTAAAGGTTATGAATTAATTAACTATAAATAGAGAATAATGATTCTTCTAGTGACATCCCCTTTTAAATTTTATTAAGAATGGTAAAATATTTGGAACAAGATATTTATTTTGGAACTGTGGCTTAATAGAAGATATAAATTTCACCCAAGAAAATATCCAATATGGTTTCCACTATTTAAAAATATTATCAAAATTCTCCCCTCCAAAAGTAAAATTGGATAAAAACTTCTTAAGACTTTAAACATTGTACATATGTTTTATAAATTTTTTACAATCAATAAAAGTTGAAATTGAAATAAATTTCACAATAAAATCTAAATTATTCTTATAAATACAACTTTTTTTAGAAATATTTGTTTATACTTGGTGTATTTTTTAAAATATTTTGATAATAACCTTTCAATTTTGTTGGGTTATGATTGATCATAGTGGTGGATGTCTTTTTCACTCACGGTGATGATGATATTCATGTGAAATTTCTTAATATTTTTATTAAAGATTGATGATGATTCTTTCTTGACCTAATTATCCCTGGTCATGGAAACATTTCATCTAGATTAGTAGCATTAACTTAAGTATTTGGTTTGTGAATTTTCATAAGGAAAGAAAAAGAATCATAAAACCTAAATATTGTTAGAGATTCAAGGATTACGAAAATAAAAGGAGTCAACTTTGGAGAGTCTCTTCATTGAGTAGATATTTCAAAGGATGGTTTTCCCAAATCACAAATTTTTAAAATACTGGAGGTTCGAATATTCTCTATTATAGAAGAGTAAGAGGAATTAAAAGAAAGACATAATCTATGAGAATTCTATTTTCTTGAGCATGTCACTTATTCTAAGAAAGATAAACCATGGTGTTACTCTATTTTTAAATTATAGATTTCACATTTTTTGGGGAGGTAATGACTAGAAGATGATACCATTAGGAAGGAGATTATTTCATCTCATAATGAGGATCCCACTCAATCTGGTTTGTGTATGGAAAATTTGAAATGTCCTTATGAAGCCTATAATATTTCAGATTTTTGAATGAGAAATCATTTTCAATCCCTTAATTCAAAAAAATTCAATCGATCAAGTTTGAGTTAGGCTATATGTCCTTAATCGAGTGTTTTGGAATCCCAAAATTTTCAACGATATTTCTTCTTACATTGGTGTTCCATTGAAAATTGACCAACATACTCTTAATGGCTAGTTGGGTATGCATGCATGGATTTTGGTTGATTACAATTTTGATTCAAATCTCCCAAATGTAATAAATTTCATTATAAATTATCATAAAACGAAGGTAAGGATTGAGTATGAATATGTTCCACTATTTTGTGATGTATTTAGGATTTTTGGACATGTTTTTTCCAATTGAAGTGTCTTAAAAAAATTCAAAATCCCTCTTGATGCCAAGAATGGATAGAGATCAATCAAAAAAAGAAAGGAAAAGTTATTTCCAATGGTAAAGTTGACCCTAGAAGGATATTTTATCATGGTAAATGGGTGAAAATGAAACCAAATGCATTGAATTAAAAAGCACATGTTGAAAGAACCAGGATAATCTTATAGATGAATAGGAATGATAGAATTAATTTTTTAGACTCCCTCAAATAAATATAAATCTATTGATCCAAATGAAGGTAGTTTGATAGGTAATGAGATCATTAATAATGAGGATAAATCCATTTTTGAAATTACTCAATATATAAAGTAGATCATTGAATATTTGAAATATAATCAACATAAAAGAGTCTCTGATAAGTAGAATGATACTATTACCTTTCATGCTAAAACATTTTAGAAGAATCGACCCATAAATGAGGATAGGAACATCCCTGACACTAATTCTATGGAACCAAATAATTGTGCAAGAAGAGACTTGAAAGATTATTAGGTTATCAAAAATCATGGATATAATTCACAACAACTAGATTCCCATAATGATGGTTACTCTTTTCCTGACAGTTCTACACTTTATACACATACTGTCAGAATTCTGGATGGTAGTAAATAACACCCTCTAAACCCTATTAGTGGAAGTATCTCCATTAAGTTAATTACTCATGGGATCCATATACAAGATATGGTTAGGACTGATCCTTCTCAATATTATAATGATCCAAACTAGGATTATAATTTTATAAAAATTCATTCCCCTGTTGAAAGTGACAAAAACATATAAACTTTAAATTATGTTAAGCCATGAAGAACTACTATGGTTGAGTAAAATATAGATTTTTATGCTAAGACCATTCCAATTAGCCTTTTACCTACCCCTTCATACCACATTAAACCTCTAGGATTTTATAATTCAGAAAATCCATGAAGAGACCAAGGTTAATGTTTGAACAATGATGGGGAGAAGGATATTTCAATAAAAAACCTACTTAGAACAAGTTTTATAGTAGTAATAAAAAGGGGATATAATCCCAAACTAAAGTTTAAACGAGAATTATGTTTTGGAACTATCAATGGATAACCAACCCTAAAACATATAATTATCTTTTTATATTTTTCAGAAATCACAAGACTAGTCTTCTTGGTCTCTTGGATCAAAACATTATTTTCTTCTAAGAAGTTTTCCCCTCTTGACAAGCTAGATTATAAAATATTTTTCACTAAGTAGTCTAGAAATTACATCAAATGGCTTTGAATTTTTTCTCATTTGATATTAGATGGAATATGAATAATTATTTCTATTGAGCATATGGTAACTCTCTGTTTTAATTGTTTGGTAATGGATCATTTTTTTATTTCATCTTTGATTACAATTGGTATCAAGAGAGAAGGGATCATTAGATTAATATTCAGGATTTATGTATCACATTGCACATTCCTTGGATTCTTCTTAGATAATTTAAATCCTTTCTCAATCTAGATTATAGGTTAAGCATGGTTAACTCTTGTACCTCAACTAGAGATATCAAGGCATGTATTGAGAATAATAGTCTACACGAAGTCAAACTGGTTGGTATAAAATAAACTTTGTACAAAAAGAAACATAATAAAGTTGTAGATAATAGATTGGATATGACTTTCATTAATGATTTGGAACTTGATTTTTGGGACTCTATTTCATGTTCCAATATTATAATAATTAATTATGATCATTACACTATTTTGACAAATCATGTCACTAGAGGGACTAATCCTTCTTTTCCAATTAGATTCAAAAATTTCCTAGACTTTACAAACTGAATGTAAAAAATTGGTTCAATACACATGGAAATATTTTAACTACAAGAATAATTCATTGTCTTATGTTCTAAAACTCAAAGTGATTAAGAGATGATTAAAAATGTGGAGTCATGAACACTTTATCCACATAGAGGAAAATATTATGCACATTGAGTCTCATTTTTCATTCCATTCAAGTGAGTGATGATTTTCTACTAGTTTGGATGAGGAAAATGAGGTTATGCATGATATGAATTCTATTTAAATATTAAATAATGTATGAAAAGATTCCATTTTTTTGTGATTTCATGTGATTATATGACATAATTATAAAGAGGAGATTTCCATTTAAAACTTTGGGTCATTACATTATCCCCCTCTTATGAAATTCTTCCATCAAAATTTCATTTTACATTCTAAGACATAAACAGGTGAGGGTATTCTCGACACTGACACCAAGGTATCCCACACCTTGAAAGTGGGTAATAGGAAATTGTATTACCTAGATGCATGCGACTTAAATGACTCCGAGTGCTTATTTTTAGTTACTTTTATAGTATACCCTTAGTGGGTAATATTATCATTAAGGAAGACGCCCTTGGTCTTCACCACTTTAGACCCCCGTAGTCTTGTTCGTCCTGGCCTACTCCTTTAGGACTTGCATGTACTTTCTTTACCCCCTTTGAGTAAATTTTTTTCATGATGATGATAAACATGTGTGGGTACTTTTACTAATTTCCTCCTTGAGATTCCGTGTTTCCTCTTCATACTTGTGGTTCCACCACAGTACTTTGACCATGTGAGTAGTCTTATTACATAGAACTTCATCTCTATGATCCAAGATCTTCATTAGATGATCCTCATAAGCATGATCATTCTCCAACTGTACCACCTTGAAAGAGAGTACATGTGAAGGATCAGGTATGTACTTACTTAAGAGGGATACATGGAAGACATTGTGTACTTTGGCCATGGTAGGAGGAAGTTCTAGTCGATAGGCCACAACCCTGATACGATCAATAATATCGAAGGGGCCGATGTACCTAGGGCTTAAATTTTCTTTCTTTCCAAACATCATGACCTTCTTCTATAGAGATATGTGTAGAAATACCATGTCTCCAACAAGGTCTTGTCGACGATAGTCTACATAACTCTTCTATCAACTTTGGAATGCCTTGATATTCTTCTGAATGATTTTCACCTTCTCCATCATTTCATTAACCATTTTAGGTCCTAGAAGCTTACACTCACCGACATCATCCCAACATGATGGTGTTCTACACCTTTTTTCATAACGGGCTTCATATGGTGCCATTTAGATGCTCGAGTGGAAACTGTTGTTGTTGGAGAATTCAACTAGTAGAAGATATTGGTCCCATCCTCCTTTTAAGTCCATATAAAATTCTATCAACATTTATTTTAGTGTCTATATAGTCCTCATAGATTGTCTATCAGTTTGAGGGTGATAGGCTATACTGAAGTTCATCTCTATGCTTAGAGCATGTTAGAGACTTTTCCAGAACTTCGAGGTTAATCTCAGATCATTATTGGATATAACAGATAATGTTACTCAATGAAACCTTACTAATTCATTGATGTAAATATATCAAAGTTGATCTAATTATAATTCCTCTTGAATTATGATAAAGTGAGATGTCTTTATAAGACGATCCACAAAGACCCATATAGCATTGTTTCCTCTGGATGTCCTTGGAAGTTTAGTGAGAAAATCCATGGTAATGTTCTACCACTTCCATGTTGGTATGGGTAGTGGTTGCATCATCCCCTTATAATTTTTCATCTCAGCCTTCACTTGCAGAAATACCAGGAACAATGATGTATATTCTACAACCTCTCTTTTCATATTTTCCGACCAAATTATCTCTCGGAGATCTTGATACATCTTTGTGCTCCTTGGGTGAACAGAGAATTTTGATCTATGTGCGCCATTCAAAAAATACTTCTTTATCTCTAGATAAAATGGTACACATAATTGTGATCCAAATCATACAAATCCATCCTTGTCAATTTTGAAATCAGAGGATTTCCCATTTCTGATAGCTTCCACCCTTTTCTAAATTTCCACATATTTTCTTTGAGAATCATTTATTTATACCTTTAGGTATGGTTGAACAATTATTTGAGAAAGGATTTTTGATGTTCCTCCCTTAATGATTCCCATTTCAATCCTATGCAAATCTAAGAAGATCAGATCCTTTTCAATTCTCATCATTGATAAATATATAGGACCCTTTCTACTTAGATCACCCTCTACCTTGTTTGCCTTACTGGGATGGTAGTGGATTGAGAGGTCATAATCCTTGATGATATCTATTCATCTTTACTAGTTAATATTAATCTCTTTTTGTGTGAATATATATTTGACACTATTGTGTTCAGTATATATCTCGCACTTCTACCCATAGAGATAATGTCACCAGATTTTTAATGCAAATATCACTGTCTCCAACTCCGTATCATGTGTAGGATAGTTTTGCATGTGGATATTCAGTTACCTTAAGATTTAGGATATCACTTTATCATTTTACATCAGCACATATCCTAATCCCTTCTTTGAAACATCATTGTACACCACAAAGAGTTCTCCACTTGTTGAGAGTGTGAGTACTGGTGTAGTGAAAAGCCTCTTTTTCAACTCATTAAAATAGTCTTCACATTCCGGATTCCATACAAACTTTACTCCCTTCCATGTCATCTTGGTCATTGGGTTTGAAAATCGTGAAAATTTCTTCAATTTTTTTTGATAATACCCAACTTGACCCAAAAATCTGCGAATATCCGTTATAAATGTTGGTCGGGGCCACTCTTCAATTGTCTTTGTCTTGGAAGGGTCCACAAATATCCCTTTTCTGGTGATAACATGCCCCATGAATGATACTTCCTCCATCTTGAACCAACATTTACTATATTTTTCATATAACTTCTCCCTTTGCAAAGTCTTTAACACATTATTAAAATGGTCATCATGTTCCTCCTTTCTCTTGGAGTAAATCAGAATATCATCGATAAAGACTACCACAAATTTGTCGAGGTAATCTCAAAAGACACTATTCATTACATCCATGAAAATTTCTAAAGCATTAGTGAGTCCAAATGGAATCACTATGAAATCATAGTGTCCATACCTTGTTCTAAAGGCAGTCTTGGGAATATCTTCCTTCGCCACCTTTAATTGGTGATATCCTAATCAAAGGTCCACATTAGATAAATAAATATCCTCACGAAGCTAATCAAGAAATTCATATATCCATGGTAGATTATACTTGTTCTTTATCATGATTTTATTATGATCACGATAATCAATGAAGAGGCACATTGATACATCCTTATTTTTTATAAAGAGGACCAGCACACCCCATGGTGAATCACTCGGGCATATAAAAGCCTTCTATAGATTCCCATATAATTGCTTCTTTAGCTCTTCTAGATCTATAGTAGCCACTCTTTAAGGTGTCTTTGATATAGGAAGAGATACAAGAATAAGTTCAATTGAGAAATCAACCTCTCAGTCAGGAGGAAGTCCAGAAAACTCTTTAGAGAATACATCAATGTAATCCCTCACAATGAGAATTTCCTCAAGCATGATTCTTTCCTTGGTCTCAATCATTTGAGATATATATGCTTGATCATAAGGAATTAATATCGACACATGAAACAATAAATCTAAAGGAGGCTCATATTCCTCCTTACACTTGTAAAGAATTGGAGGATGCTTTAGGATGTGAAGAGTGATCTCCCTTTCCCGATAGTTGATGTTGGATTTGTATAAAGATAGCTAATCCCTAACCAAGATAACATCAAACTACACTAAAGGAATTATGATGAGATTTTTTTGGGTGTTTCAGTCCACAAAAGTTAACCGGGGAGGAGTTAAAAACCATGGACACAATAATTGTCCCATTCTCTATTGTCACAGATAACATATCCTTCAAATGTTGATGTGAAATTTGAATAGTTTTACTAAACATGAAAGATATTAAAGAATGCGTAGAACCAGAATCAAATAGTACTATCGCTATTATTGAATTAATAAATAGAATACCCATGACCACATCATTGTTTAGATCCACCTCATTAGTAGTGATAGCATAATCCCTTCCTTGTAATCTTGGAGTTTGTTGTTGATTTCCAACGACAACCATTGTCTTAGGGAAATTGTTCGCATAATGATCATGCTCCTTGTAGTTGTAACACTGCACTTCATGCTGAGTATTGTTCTGAACCTTCCTTTCTTCTTCCACATTATAGTATTCTTCATATCTCGTCAGCAGTTTTTAGCCAAATGTACCAACTTGCCACATTTGAAGCAATTCTTGGTTCCCTTTAGATAGTTCATAGGATGGTCCTTACCGCAACTTTTTCAAGTGGGATATTTGGGATTCTTTCCAGAATGAGATTTTTTTGTTGAACCACCAATGTTTTTCTCCATTTTTCACTTATCGTCACCAGGCCCACAAGACCACTATGAGTCTCCAATATACATTTCAACCTTCAGGAAAAAACAAACAATATCCTTATAACTTTCAAAGTCTCAAATAACCAGTTATTTTCATGGTATCAGCTTTAGTATGCAAAATAAGTGATTCACCTTGATTTCAGTGTTCATGAAAAATCCAAAGGTGTACCCTGAAAGCCTTATAAAGTTTTCTTCATACACCCCAATGGACTCATCTTCTTTCATCTTGAGTCTGAGGAACTCTCTTTATATCATGATATAGAGGGTTCAAGGAAAATATTTATTTTTAAAACATCCTCTTGATTCACTACCAATACATGGAATCAATTTTCTCTTAGGCTTTGTATTCTTGATAAGTGTTGACCACTAATCAGCTTCCCCATCAATACGATAGACCTCCAATACAAATTTCTCTTATTCTGAGCATTGGAGGATGGAGAATATCTTTTCAATGGAGTTAATCCAATATTCTCCAAGGAGGGGATCAGAAGATCCACTAAACATGGGAGGCCTTTTCAACTTGAATGATTCTATGACAACGTTCTCTTTCCTTGGAGGAGGAGGGAGTTCCACATGATTCAAGTTATTATTCATAACTTAATCCATCTGATCAAGTACTGTCATGATGTCTTGAGCACTCGTCCCCATAACATCACACATATAATTAGTGAAATATTCACATTTCCTATCACATTGGTTGTTGAAACATGTTATTATATTTCTCTCCATTAACTAACAAAAATAACATACAATTAGATAGATTGAATACTTAGTTATTGAACATAAAAAGTAAACTTTTTAACATAAAAGAATAAACTTATAAGGAATAAGTATATCCTAACTTCTGATTCCTTAGGTTTAAATCTAGGTTATCCTTGATCTATTTCTTAACTTATATTGTTATGGAATTTTTTTTATTACCTTAATAATGGTTTGTACTAAGCTCATGAATTTACCAAAACATATCCCTCGAGAGTGTCAAACCAGGAGTGCAGCAATGCTCATTGTCATGTACAAGGATACCCCGAGTTAGGCCCAAAACACCTTTTCAATGTTTTCACTCCTAGGTAAATCTGTCCCAGAGTTGTCTCTACTTTTTTTGTATCCAAATAGAGATGTATTTTCTTGATAAACCACTTACTATATACTTACCAAAATTTAGGGATGTTTTATTATACTTTGTCTCATACTTAAGGTTCCCACTAAGGTGCTCTATTCTTAATCTCCTAAAATAACTAGACCATCCTATAATACCAACTATAGCGACCCAATAATTTAACACATAACATTACATGAATTTAAGCATAATTATACATCATAATACCTGCCAAATATTGTTAATTCTAATGTCTTATAAGACTAGGTACATAATCAAACATTATAAAAACAATTTTTTATTTAAACTCCATAATGAGATCCTATCTTCCATTATGCTCATACATATGCATAAGATAACCTGGGGATAACATGAACAAAGGGATGAGCTTAAATCATACTAAGGGAATAACCATAAGAACAAAGCATTAGCACATGGGATAGAAGGCATGGCATGATGATATAAAAAAATTGCATGTAATATATGGAATCATAACATTTAGACATAGAATCATATAAAAATGGAGTCATAGTAATGTAAAAAAACATGAATTTAGTATGAATCAAGGATAACTTCCAAGAACATTTCCCATAGTAGCACAAGCCAAGGATAACCGCCAAGACCGTTACACAGAGTAGCACAAGCCAAGGCTAACCACCAAGACCATCATATATAACATCTCATGAGACTAATATTTACCCAATGCATTGGATTTATACCTGAGAATACCTATATCAACTTTCCATGAATATTTTTTCCACATAATAAATCATATGTAATCAATCATATATAAACATAATGGTTACCCATGTAATGGATTGGGTACCACAATCATGATATAAAGCATAAAAATGGGCATATCATAAAAGTGTCAATGAACGAAATGAATTAGAACATACATGGATTTTCATAAGGTAAAATAGGAATATATCAAGGTAAGTTATTTTAAATAGAATTTAAAACATGTAAGATATATATTTGAGAAATTTTAACATTAAATCATTTTTCTGCGGTTTTAAAGAAAATACTACATATATTTTAAAATAGAAAAGGGAAAAATATTTTATATAAAATTGAAGTGAACCAAGAAGGTTTTCATAATAAAAATAAAAATTTTATAGAGACAATTCTAGATTAAAATAGAGGATAGAGTGCACTTGAAATCGACTATGAATTTGGGAAGTTCCCTTAAAATAAGACTTCTTATTGGGAAGTACTAAGGAGGGAATGACATAAAAACATGTATATCCCCGAAAGAGAATTATGAAAGGGTATTTATGAATGAATTTGGTAAATGTAAAAATCATTTAGAATATGCACATAAAAAGATAAGATAACTTCATTTTGGTAATAAGAAATATGAGGCAACCCAATGGAGCAAAGGCGGTTTGGGTAGAATTCCTTACGGATTATCAACATGGTATTGGGTGTACCTAAGATGGATTATTAAGAGAGAGAATCAGTTTCTAGTAACTTATAAATCATGGGGAAATTATGTGGGAGGTGTAAAATAATACCTCAACATTAGGAATTACACATAAAAGGAAATAACATAGAGGACATTCTTAAAATTGAAATAGTAAGGATCCCTTACCTTATATCTGATGGTGTTCTCCACTTGTTATTAATGAAATGAATAAAAAAATTAGGTTAATAAATTAATAATTCCAAAAACTATTTTATATTTAATTGATTTATTACAACATTTTTAATCTCATTCAAGATTTTGATTGGTTATAAGGTTCAATTTCTTTGTTCGGGTCTATTTGATTCCATGGTTTTAATGACCAATTTACTTATTTTCATGGATAGATAAACATGTAATATGGTAGTGGTTTTCCAGAATTAAAGTTATATTTTGTTATTAAACATTCATAAGGTTACATGATTTAAAATTTAATTTTGTTTCTCGGAGTTAGGTTGAATCATTATATAAAACTTTAGTGACAACCTTTTGGGTTAATTGGCGGTTTTTAACCACAAGAAAGACGTTTTATTTTATAAAACAAAACCATGTGTACAAAAGGATTACATAACCATAGGTGAGTAATAACACATGTATTATTTTCTATTTCAACCATGAAAATGGTTTCATGACCATATTTTAATATGTTAATGGAAATTGAAAATCCACCGCCCTTGAATTGGTAAATTAACACATCTCGGATGGTGTCCTTACTACTAAAATAAATGAAGAATAAAGGAGAGATGATAATAAATTATTCCATTATCATAAAAAAATTATAGTGATTGTATGTTACTAGAGTTTTCATAACATTTTGATGGGTATAGGTAAGGATAGAAAAGAAAACAAATGAAATTGAAAAAAAAAGAATTTACCTCTTGACTCAATCTTCCTTGAGATCCTATTAAGGGGAAAGGATTTGGTATTTTGAGGAGAAAAAGGGATGTTGGATGTGGGGTAGGATCATGGGGAGTGATTTCGGAAGAATATTGGCAAGGAACAAGTCTTGAGAGGAGTGAAGATGAGAGGTAAGGATGAGTGGTATTTATAGTGGAGGAGAGGAGGGTTTTCATAATATTATAATCATTAGTTTATTAGTTTTTCCATAAGACAAGAAATATTGATAATTCCAAGACCAAGAATAGTAATAAATTCATGTGAGTTCGATATTTGTGTTCTTACTATAACGACCCAAAGTTTCATTAATGGAAATCCCTATTGATCTTATTCAATGTCTCTTTATATGAATTTTTTTATAAAATGTCAACTTATTTGGTTTTATGATAAGAGTTGTGACCGTTACTTTTATAGTCGTTGAACAGTGATCACATGATTAGTATAAATATAAGGCTTTAACGAACCCAATTTTACTCAGACAAAGGAAGCAAAGGCCTCATCCAGTAGAATTTCCCCATACGAAGCCCATTTGTCGGAGCTCAGAAAAGAGGTGGCGTCTTTGGGCTTCTCCATTGACCAAGCCCAAGCTGAGCTTCATCTTGTCAAGCTCGAACGTGACCATCTACAGGAAAAGTGAAAGTTGATTGAAATTACCACTCGAGCGATGTTATCCGAGCCACCCAAGAGTCTGTCACCATCGCACAGCTTACCCTTAGGTCTTATGTGGCTTTTTTAAGGGGTTATGTAACAAATAAGTAGTACTATGTTCATGTACATTATTTTTGTATATAATAATGAATATAATTTCTAGTCATTTTTGATAAATTATAAATAGTTTTTTAAAGTACAAATGGTGTTTTTAGTTATTATTTAATTAAGAAATCTATTTTATTAAATTAAGGGATTTTTTAATTAAATAGTATTTTAATAAAATAATAATATTATTATTAAATTATTTTTTATTAAATATAAATGATCTTATAATTTTATTAATTCAATTAAAATTTTTATTAATGGTTAAAATCCATTTCTGTCAAAACCCGTGAATTTTCGATAAATGTCAGTTTTTATTTTAAAAGAAAAATTCACATTTTTAGAAAATTATTTTGATAAAATAAATGTTATTTTTGGAATTAGGATGTCTAAATTATCCAATGGTGAATTTTTCATAATTTTCTGAGACAGTCAAATTTTTGGGTAAAAATTAAATTCCATTTAAATATATAATGTGTTTTATGACATCATAATGACCCAATAGTGATGTAATAAAATACCATAATCCTTATGTTCGGCCAATATATTTTCTATCATTAAAATAATGAGGTTTTGGGTTTGTTTGACTTACTTTTCAAAGCATTAATGAACCCCTCAAGACATATTCAACACTTTGCCTTTTTAAATTAATTTCCATGGGAGTGTGACTCACCTCCACATAAGCAACCCTAATATTTTAATAAGTTCGGACCTTGGCCTTATAAAATATTTTTTTCCTCTTCCCTTTTCCAAAAACCATGGGCAAAAACCATGGGATGGTTTGTGGTTTGGATTAATTTAATGTAAGGGGACCCAAACCTAAATAATAAAGAATTCCCTCACCTTTCCTATATAAACCCACCCAAGATCCCACTTCATCCTCACTAAAATACCTTGGAGCTCGTCCAACCTCTTCCCTACTCTCTCTAGAACGCCCCTAATTTTCCCCAAGCTCCCAAGAATCCTCTCACAAGCCTCTCTCTAGCTTTTGGAAGCACACTTCCAAGTAAGGGTTTTTTCTTCCTTTCTCATTTTTGTCAATTTTAATTAAGCTGTATTGCCATTTTAATTTCAATTATGAATGTTGGGGTATGATTTCAAACCTCTCCCATACTGCCCTCTTATTGTTTGAATGATGGGAGACCCATTTCTCTCTCATTAAATGCCTCCCATGTACACCGGTTACTATGCCGAAATTCCGAAAGGAACTTCTCTCTCCTCTTTTATATTCAAGCAATACTTTTGTATCATGAATCTAAATTCCATTACAATTGCTGGGACATGTATCTATATGACCTCCTTACTTTCCATTACATGTAAATATGATGAGGAACCCCTTTCTCTCTCATCAACCTTTTTTATGAATTCTTATGTCATGCCGTTACGCTGCCGAAATCGCACCAATTTTCTAAGCCAATGTCATTGTGTAGTGAATACCATGCCCATTTCTCCATCAAGGGTATTCAACTTTATGCACATTTACTTATTGATTGTAAATTTTCATGTATGAATTTCACATTCCTTTATCATGGAATAAATTATTATGTTTTATGAATCCATGTTTTATGATCCATGTGGCGCACTTATGCATACAATGAAATGTTTAAGAAGGGTGAACCCTTATAGCACTCCAATGCATTGGGTAAAGTATAGTATCATGATACATCATGTGCAATGAGTGTTGAATCATGCTAATTCAAGTGCAACAAGGGTTTACTCATGCTTCACGTGCAATGAGGGTTTACTCATGCTTTATGTGCAATGAGCCTTGGATCATGCTAAATCCATGTTAAGTGTTGTTGCCACATTTCCATGTTATGATTATCATGATTTATCATGCCTTTATGTTCATGTTTCTATTATGCTCTATTGACATGCCTATTTCCTAACATGTATTGTACTCCTCATGTTATTCCATGTGTACTCCTTTACTGGGCTTTATAGCTCACCCTTTTCTTATTCATGTCCTCAGTTTATCCCATGAAATGCTAAGTAAGAGTGAATATAGTGGTCATATAAAGGAAGTTTTCAATAAAGATGTTGTATTTCATGTTTTAAGTTCTTATGTAATTATCCTAATCCCCAAATACACTAAACCTCTCGATATTCTTTGTTGTATCAAGTGAAGTTTTATGTAATAAAGCATGTTTAAGTTGTAATAAAAAGTAGGATTGTCATAGTTTGTATCAGAGGATAGGTTTAGTTATTTTTGGGATTAGGAAACCCTATTAAAGCCTTAGATACAAGACTAAGTATAATAAAAACAACCCTAAGTTTTGGTAAATACAAATTAAGTGGTTTATCAAACAAATACTTCCCTGTCCGGATACGAGCAGGTAGAGGCGGCTCTGGCACAGATGTATCCTAGGGGTAAAACTCGAAAACACCGCTTTGAGCTAGAATCGAACAGGAAATGGTGCACGACAACGGGCCTTTCTGCACTCTTGGTTACGAAACTCCCAGAGGATATGTTTTGATAAATTCACAATCTTAGTATGAACCCTTATTAAGGGAAAAATTCCCCTAAGAATATATGTTAGAAAGTAGATCATGAAAATCCTAGATTGAATCCTATAGACTCATGAGTTAAAGAAATTAAAGTTTATTTATAAGTCATCAAATTTTGTCTTTGGATTACCCTTTATGTGTTACCCCTAACTTTACTTTCATTCCAGCCAATGGCCAGTAATAGGAGGACTCGGGCTAACAACTGTTGTGAAGATTAGTGTAATGATTGTACTAATGAGATTCCCAATCCAATGGGAGCGGGAATCGTGAACTTTGTCATGATTCTATCTCAGCTAACTCATGTTTTGAATAGAAACATGGGTCAAGAGGAACGTTTAACCCCCCCCCCCCCCCAAGAAAAAACAAGTCGCTATCGAGAGCTTTATGAGACAAAGGCCTCCTAATTTTAGTGGATCATCCGAACCCACAATCGCTGAACAATGGATCAACTCCATTGAAAAGATATTCTCCATCCTCCAATGTTCTAAACAAGAGAAGGTTCTCCTGGGTTCTTATCATATGGAGGGTGAAGCTGATCAATGGTGGATGATGATAAAAAATACGAATCCTGAGGAGGAGATCGAGGCTTTTGAATGGAAGGAATTCCAGAAGATGTTTTTCGATAAATATTTTCCGCACACCCTCCGGCATAAGATGGAAAGGGACTTTCTTTTCCTCAAGCAAAAAGATGAAGAATCTGTGGGAGCGTACAAGGCAAACATCACAAGGCTTGAATGATACGCTTCCAGCTTTGTCGTTACCCCCGAATGCAAGGTTGATCGCTTCTTTGGTGGGCTGAAGCCTAGCTTGCAGAAAGCATTAGCGATCCGTGACTTTGACAGCTATGAGAAAATTGTCCGATGTGCCCTCAAGGTTGAAATGGAGATTGGAGAATCACAGGGGTATCATGGGGACAAGAAGCGTAAGGTGGACTTCAATGCTGGTGGTCCGATGGATAAATCCAACGGCGCTAAGAAGTTCCAGCACCCCACTTTCCAAAAGTGCGAAAAGAGGAACCCTGGAAATTACCTTAAGGGGACAAGAAAATGCTTCAGGTTTGGAAGAGAAGGGAACCTAGCTATTAACTGTTGGCAAGAAGGACCCGCGGCTGTGACAGAGGAGTGGAATGCTCCGTTCGAACCTCAACGCATTGTTCAATGCTACAAATGCAAAGAACTGGGTCATTTTGAAAATCATTTCCCCAATCCAAGGGTTATCGAAGGCAACCAACAATCTCCAAGACAGCAATGAAGAGATTTTTCCATCACTTATACCGAAAAGAACCCCAACAACAAAGTGGTGACAGGTACGCTAGTTATTCATTCAAGAATAGAGAACATACTTTTTGATTCAGGTTCTACAAATTCTTTTATATCTCGAAAGTTTAGTAGAACAATCCCAGCACCACCACAAATCATGGAAGTAAATATGTCGGTGAGTACGGAAAATGGGGAAATCATTGTATCCCATGAATATAAGTCCTCCCCTGTTATAATATGTGGATTGAATTTCCCGGCGAACCTCATCATAATCCCTTTGGTGGAATTTGATGCAATTCTTGGCATGGATTGGCTTTCCTTATATAGAGCCAACATAAATTGTCGGGAGAGGGAAATCACACTCCATATGGAGAATCGACCCTCGATTCTTTACAAGTGTCAGGAGGAAGATGAATCTCCTTTAGCACCATCATCTCAAGAATGGATATTACTACCCTATGAGCACGTGTATCTGGCTCAGATGATTGAGTCCAAAGAAGAAACCATCCTTGAAGAAATGCCTATTGTGAGGGAATTCGCGGAAGTGTTTCTCGAGGAATTTCCTTGTCTTCCTCCAAGAAGAGATGTTGAGTTCTCAATTGAACTTATACCTGGGGTGCTACCAATATCCAGGACTCCATATAGAATGGCTGTTGTCGAGCTTGAAGAGCTAAAGAAACAACTACAGGAGAATCTGGATAAAGGGTTTATACGCCCAGGTGCTTCACCATGGGGTGCACCAGTCCTCTTCATCAAGAAGAAGGATGGTTCAATGCAGCTTTGCATCGATTATCATGAACTTAACAAAATCACGATAAAGAACAAGTATCCACTCCCACGAATTGGTGACTTGTTCGATCAGTTGCGTGGAGCATAATACTTCTCCATGGTGGACTTGCGGTCGGGATATTATCAAGTAAGGGTGAAGAAGGAAGATATCCCCAAGACTGCTTTTCATACAAGGTACGGACACTATGAATTCATAGTAATGACTTTCGGACTCACCAATGCTCCAGAAATATTCATGGACTTGATGAATAGAGTCTTTAGAGATTACCTTGACATGTTTGTGGTAGTCTTTATAGATGATATTCTAATATACACCAAAACCAAGGAGGACCATGAGGAGCATTTAAGAACTATACTAGAGACTTTGCGCAAGGATAAGCTCTATGAAAAGTATAGCAAGAGTGAGTTATGGTTGATGGAGGTCTCATTCTTGGGCCATATCATCACGAGCAATGGGATATCTATGTATCCCTCTAAAACAGATGTAATTGAGGGATGGTCGAGGCCAACATCGGTAACGGATATCCGTAGCTTCTTGGGGTTAGTTGGATATTATCGACGATTTGTGAGAAATTTCTCACGATTGTCCAACCCTATTACCAAGCTCACTCGAAAGGAGTAAAGTTTTCTTGGAGTGATAAATGCGAAGAAAGATTCAAGGAGTTGAAAAGAAGGCTTATCACTGCGCCCATGCTCACTTTACCCACAAGTGGGGAGATTTTTGTGGTATTCAGTGATGCTTCAAAGAAGGGCTTAGGCTGTGTGCTGATGCAGAATGATAAAGTGATATCCTATGCCTCAAGGTAGTTAAAAATCCATGAGAGAAAGTATCCAACGCATGATCTGGAGTTGGCGGCTGTGATCTTTGCCTTGAAAATCTGGCGGCATTATCTCTATGGAGAGAAATGTTAGTTATATACTGATCACGAGAGTCTTAAATATATATTCACATAGAAAGAGCTTAATATGCGCTATAGAAGATGGATAGAGCTCATCAAGGATTATGATTGTTCAATATATTACCACCCTGGGAAAGCGAACAAGGTGGCAGATACCCTAAGTAGAAAGGATCCAGCGATTCTATCAATGATGAGAATTGAGAAGGATACAATCTTCTTAGACTTGATGAAGATGGATGTGGGAATCATAAACAAGGGAACATCATCAATCCTTTCACAAATGATTGCTCAACCATCTCTTTTGGAAAGGTTAATGGATGCTGAAAAGGATGATGTGGGAATTGAAGAAAAAGTGGAAGCTATCAAAAAGGGGAAATCCTCGGAGTTTAATGTTAATGAAGAAGGAATTGTGTAGTTTGGGAAAAGACTATGTGTTCCATCAAGTCTGGAGCTGAAGAAGGAACTTTTGGATGATGCACATAGTTGAAATTTCTCTATTCACCCAGGGAGCACACAGATGTATCAAGATCTCCGAGAAAACTTTTGGTGGGATAATATGAAGAAGGAGATCGCTGAATATACATCAAAGTGCATGGTGTGTTAGCAAGTGAAGGCAGAGAGGCAGAAGTCTAATGGGATGATGCAACCATTGCCCATAACAGAATGGAAATGGGAGAACATCACCATGGACTTTGTCATCGGACTTCCAAGGACATCCAAAGGCAACAATGCAATCTGGGTTGTTGTGGATCATCTTACAAAGACTGCACACTTCATTTCTATTCGAGAGGATTTCTCATTGGATCAACTGGCACAGATATATATTAGGGAAGTGGTAAGGTTGCGTGGAGTACCACTATCTATTGTGTCCAACTGAGATCCAAGATTCACCTCTATGTTTTGTAAGACTCTTCAACATGCTCTGAATACTGAACTGAACTTCAGTACGGCCTATCATCCTCAAACTGATGGCCAATCTGAGCGGACTATCCAAACACTTGAGGATATATTGAGAGCATGCTCAATGGACTTTAAAGGAGGATGGGATCAACATCTTTCTCTGGTTGAGTTCTCTTATAATAGCAGTTTCCACTCGAGCATCCAAATGGCACCATATGAAGCCCTTTATGGGAAATGGTGCAGAACACCGGCATGTTGGGATGAGGTTGGTGAACATAAGCTGCTTGGACCAGAAATGGACGAGGAAATGGTGGAGAAGGTGAAAACCATTCAACAATATATCAAGGCAGCCCAGAGTCGACAGAAGAGTTATGAAAATAATCGTCAACGAGACATTGAGTTTAATGTTGGAGAAATGGTGTTTTTACGCATATCTCTATGGAAGAAGGTCATGAGGTTTGGAAAGAAAGGGAAGTTAAGTCCAAGGTACATCGTCCCCTTCGAGATTATTGATCATGTTGGGGCTGTGGCCCATCGACTAGCACTTCCACCTACCATCGCCAAGGTGAATGATGTCTTTCATGTATCCCTCTTAAGGAAGTACATACCAGACCCTTCACATGTACTCTCTTCTAAGGTGGTACAATTGGAAGATGATTTTTCTTATGAGGAGAAACCAGTGAAGATCTTAGATCGTAGAGAAAATGTTCTACGAAATAAGACAATGCCCCTCATCAAGGTGTCGTGTAGAAACCACAAGTTTGAAGAAGAAACTTGGGAATCAGAGGATATGATAAAGCTGACTTACCCACATTTGTTTTAGTGTGGGAAAAGGAAAATTTCGAGGGTGAAATTTATTAAGGGGGGAATATTGTAACGACCCAAAGTTTCATTAATGGAAATCCCTCTTGATCTTATTAAATGTATCTTTATATGAAATGTTTTATAAAATGTCAACTTATTTGGTTTTATGATAAGAGTTGTGACCATTACTTTTATAGCCGTTGAATAGTGATCACATGATTAGTATAAATATAAGGCTTTAACGAACCCAATTTTACTCAGACAAAAGAAGCAATGGCCTCATCCAGTAGAATTTCCCCATACGAAGCCCATTTTTCGGAGCTCGGAAAATAGTTGGTGTCTTTGGGCTTCGCCCTTGACCAAGCCCAATATGAGCTTCATCTTGTCAAGCTCGAACGTGACCGTCTACGGGAAAAGTGGAAGTTGATTGAAATTACCCCTTGAGCGATGTTATCCGAGACAACCCAAGAGTCTGTCACCATAGAACAACTTAACCTTAGGTCTTATGCGGCTGTTTTAAGGGGTTATGTAACAAATAAGTAGTACTGTGTTCATGTACATTATTTTTTTATATAATAATGAATATAATTTCTAGTCATTTTTGATAAATTATAAATAGTTTTTTTAAAGTACAAATGGTGTTTTTAGTTATTATTTAATTAAGAAATATATTTTATTAAATTAAGGTATTTTTGAATTAAATAGTATTTTAATAAAATAATAATATTATTATTAAATTAATTTTTATTAAATATAAATGATCTTATAATTTTATGAATTCAATTAAAATTTTTATTAAGGTTTGAAAGCCATTTCTCTCAAAACCCATGAATTTTCGATAAATGTCGGTTTTTATTTTAAAAGTGAAAATTAAAATATTTAGAAAATTATTTAGATAAAATAAATGTTATTTTTGGATTCAGGACGTCGAAATTATCCAACAGTGAATTTTTCATAATTTTCTGAGACAGTCAAATTTTTGGGTAAAAATTAAATTCCATTTAAATATATAATGTGTTTTATGACATCATAATGACCCAATGGTGATGTAATAAAATACCATAATCCTTATGTTCGGCCAATATATGTTTTATCATTAAAATAATGAGGTTTTGGGTTTGTTTGACTTACTTTTCAAAGCATTAATGAACCCCTCAAGACATATTCAACACTTTTCCTTTTTAAATTAATTTCCATGGGAGTGTGACTCACCTCCACATAAGCAACCCTAATATTTTAATAAGTTCGGACCTTGGCCTTATAAAATATTGTTTTCCTCTTCCCTTTTCTGAAAACCAAGGGCAAAAACCATGAGATGGTTTGTGGTTTGGATTAATTTAATGTAAGGGGACCCAAACCTAAATAATAAAGAATTCCCTCACCTTTCCTATATAAACCCACCCAAGCTCCCACTTCCTCCTCACTAAAATCTCTTGGAGTTCATCAAAACTCTGTCCTACTCTCTCTAGAATCATCCCAAGGTGCCCCAAGATCCCAAGAATCCTCTCACAATCCTCTCTCTAGCTTTTGGAAGCACACTTCCAAGTAAGGGTTTTTTCTTCCTTTCTCATTTTTTTCAATTTTCTTTAAGTTGTATTGCCCTTTTAATTTCAATTATGAATGTTGGGGTGTGGTTTATCACCTCCCACATACTGACCTATTATTGTTTGAATTATGGGATACCCCTTTCTCTCTCATTAAATGCCTCCCATGTACACCCGTTACTATGCCAAAATTCCGAAAGGAACTTCTCTCTCCTGTTTTATATTCAAGCAATACTTTTGTATCATGAATCTAAATTACATTACAATTTTTGGGAAATGTATATATATGACCTCCTTACTGTCCATTACATGAAAATATGATGAGGAACCCCTTTCTCTCTCATCAACATTTTTTATGAATTCTTATGTCACGCTGTTACGCTGCCGAAATCGCACCAATTTTCTAAGCCAACGTCATTGTGTAGTGAATACCATGCCCATTTCTCCATCAAGGGTATTCAACTATATGCACATTTACTTATTGATTGTAAATTTTCATGTATTAATTCCACATTCCTTTATCGTGGAATAAATGATTATGTTTTATGAATCCATGTTTTATGATCCATGTGGCACACTTATGCATGAAATGAAATGTTTAAGAAGGGTGCACCCTTATAGCGCTCCAATGCATTGGGTAAAGTATAGTATCATGATACATCATGTGCAATAAGTGTTGACTCATGCTAATTCAAGTGCAATGAGGGTTTACTCGTGCTTCATGTGAAATGAGGGTTTACTCATGCTTTATGTGCAATGAGCCTTGGCTCATGCTAAATCCATGTTAAGTGTTGTTTCCACATTTCCATGTTATGATTATCATGATTTATCATGCCTTTATGTTCATGTTTCTCTTATTCTCTATTGACATGCTTATTGCCTAACATGTATTGTACTCCTCATGTTATTCCTTGTGTACTCCCTTACTGGGCTTCATAGCTCACCCTTTTCTTATTCATGTCCTCATGTTATCCCATGAAATGCTAAGTAAGAGGGAATATAGTGGTCATGTAAAGGAAGTTTTCAATAAAGATGTTGTATTTAATGTTTTATGTTCTTATGTAATGATCCTAAGCCCCAAAGACACTAAACCTCTCAATCTTCTTTGTTGTATCAAGTGAAGTTTTATGTAATAAAGCATGTTTAAGTTGTAATAAAAAAGCAGAGTTGTCATACTTACATCACTTATGATGCAAGGAATAGTAGATTTAAATTACAATGTATTTATATGGTAAATTAATGTATTTTACTATTCCGCAAAAATTCATGTATTTCAGAAAAATCCCAAAAATTCACCCTAACAATTTTTCGATGTGTATAATACAAAAATGAAATAAATTTTCCAAAAATAATTTTCTAAATATGGCTAATTTTATATTTAATTAAAGTCATAATTTACTCTAAAAACTACAATTTTAAACCATTTATTTCCTTATTCCCAGATATCAGTATATCGCACTTCTACATGAATGTTATTTATATAATATCTTAGGTAAGGCTACTATTCATTAGGGTATAGAACTATTAATAAGGTTAAAATTAATATTCGTAAGGGTATGTTACTATTTACCAAAAATTAAGTTGGTTATATTAGACTCCAAATAACTTACTGATCGCAATCGTGTATGTCAGATTTTTAAAATTCACATCATAGAACGGACAAAATTATATTTAAAGATCACATAATACTTAGTAGTTAATTGTGTAGTGATTTCATGTGATTATATGACATAATTATAAGAAATAAATTTTCATTGAAAACTTTGGTTTGTTATATTGGGGATTCCAATTATGGTTTGGTATGGTAAGGTTGGAAGTTTGGCCTTAAACCAGGATTTTTTAATAGATTTTGCATGCAAACTATTGTGCTACCTCTTTAATTTTTTTATAAAATATTTTAAAGGTTTATTAAATTTTATTGATAGTTCAGAACATGTTTTTGTACAGTTTGGTTTGTCGTTTTTTGATGAGAAAATGATATTTTAGAACATGTGGAGCTTGATTAAGCATAAAGAGAAAAGACCGAGTATCTAGGTGGGCAGACTAGGACTAGTATGCTAGTGATTCAAAAGTGGAATTGTTTTATTTTCACTTAGAAAGTTTGATGATAATATCAATAAATAAATAATGATGATTCATTGGATACCAATAGGCCATTGGGGTTTCTCATCATAGTGGCTCGTGCATGAGAAAAAATTGGTTGTGGATTTTGGTTACTTTTACACCGAGATACGATTCACCTAAGGCATCACTATTATCTAGTACCTAGGCGTATTCCCGGTGACTAGTTCTCATTAATTATATTTTAATTATCATCATCTTATGGGTTGTTTAGATGGTAATTTTAGTAGCATCTATGTTTTCTCTAAAATTTTCCATTCTTTGATGTTTCCCTCTTGAAAACTATTTTCATTTAAAGTTGCATCTATTAGAAATTGTTACTAGCATTTCTTATTTATGAAAACATGCAATGTTTTTGTCTTAAAATGTTTATCACATGGAATATTTTTGGGTGGAATCCTATTGGGCTTATCCTCACACCCAACTTACACCTTTGGGTGTAAGTGGACTTGGTAATGTTTGACACAAGTAAAGAAAATGTCCTTGGAGATAGCAGTTTGGGTTGTTAGCTTCCTTCCTTGGTGTAGTGTTTTTGAGATAGCTTGAGGGTGATGTCCCCTTGCCATGTGGGGAGTTTTAACTAGTAATTTATACTCCTTTTTAGTTATGAACATCTTGGTATTTATTTAAAACTAAGTAATTCAATTATGAATTTTTGTTAAGACTTGTTTGGTGCAATTTTTCAGACTTGGTTTATTTATTATTGTTGGTTGTTTTATATTTCTAAACATGGGTAAATCATTCCCAAACCTTTATTTGTGATACCTAGGAACTTGTACCATCCCATGGGGATAAGTAACTCCCTTCAGGACTTTCCTTGGACCGGGTTGGGTGCTAGTTTTCTTGATGACTAGATTTGGTTTGTGAAAAAATGGTATCAGAGCATGGTTAAGCTCGTTGGGACATATTATTTGGGATGAGTTTGGTTAGACATGAGCTAGGACTATCAAGGCCAGGAATCTTATATGTTATTAGGATATCTAGACCACACCTCTCATGACAGACCTCGAGTCTCCATGGGATGTTGGGATTTTTGATTGACTTTGCTTATATGTGGGACATGTAGGCTGTAGAGTGCACATGTACATTGGTTGGGGGTGAAGTAGTTTTTAATTTCATTATTGTGATGATTTTGATTAATTTATATTTTATGTTATTTCTAAAAATTTTGAGAACTATGGTAATAATTTTTTCTCTTGTGACTATTGCCTTTTTGTATAAACATGCCTCCCTGGAATGATCCCATTCACCCACAAGACAATGTCAGAGAGAGTTCTCCCTCAACGCAAGATCAGAGGTTGTTTGAAGGTATGGTTCAGGCTATACAGGCTCTAGGGTAGGGAATACATCCTTATCCTATTCCATTTAGAGAAGATGAACCTAGTATTAGGAAGGAGAAATCTTAGAAGTTTTTGAAGAACAAACCTCATACTTTCCGAGGAAGCATGAAGCCTTAGGAAGAAAAAGAGTGGATTTAGAAGATCGAATGCATGTTTGAGATCCTTGAAACACCTAAAGAGATCAAGATGAAATGTGAGTCATTTATGATATAAGGTCCTAGTAATAGGTGGTGGGAATCATTTATTAAAGATGGGAAGCATGAGTAGATGATCTGGAAGGAATTCTAGGTTATATTCAATGACCGATACTGACCTGAAGTCATGGATTATACCAGAACCCTAGAGTTTATGGATCTCATTCCAGGGGACCAGTTAATGATGGAGTATTCCAACCATTATTTTGAGCTAGTCTGATATGCCCCCGAGATATTCTCTAATGAATAGATGAAGGCTTAGAGATTTGAAAAGGGATTGCGGCTAGAGATCTATTCTCAAGTATTCCTATTTTGGTTTAATACCTATGTTGAGGTGGTTGATCGAGCATGTATGGTTGAGATTGATCGACATGGGAGGATTGGTTCTTTTGGGATAATATCAATGATTTGAAGTGTCAGTTCATCTGAGAAGAAAAGGAAAAGAGAGGAGCATGAGAGGAAGGGAGGTGGTTGTTCCGACCATCCTCCCAGGCTATTTTCATCCGTGGCTTCTACTACAAGGTCCATTGTGTGACCCGTGTTTGGGAGGGAAGGGAACACCAAACCTACATGTATATATACTTTGAGGCCTTGTTATCAGTTTGGAGTTATAGGGCACTTGAAATGATTTTGTAAGGTGACGCATCCCCTCTAGAGTGTGGTAGGATTTGTGGCTCCTGGGGGAGTGTTAGTGAATTCAAATCCATTTAGGATGGTGGGATCTAGGTTTGGTGGCCATGAAGGCAAGGCTAGATCTTTTTTTGGGAAATCTAGTTTAGGGCAGATCCATAGAAAAGTGGACATTCTCAGGTAGAGACTAGGCATCTTCTTATTGTGGATCAGGAACTAGCGGGGTCAGATGTTAGACCATCAAAAATTCAATGTACCGTTTAGATTTCATCTTCTATAGTTGTTGTTTTATTTGATACTAGTGCTTCTGTTTATTTTATATCTACCTATATTTTGAATATACTGAATTTTCCAACTGATTTTATGTCTTTCAAGATGGATTTGGTAACTCTGTTGGGTAAGAAGAAGGAGTAAGGTCTCAGGTTCACATCATGTATGCTTTCTGTGTTTGGGGTGGAGATGGAATGGGACATCATAGTCTTGTATATAAACCTTTTTGATTTAATCCTAGAAATGGATTGGATAGTTCACTTCCAAGTGAATATCGATTGTTATAAGAGGTTAGTGAGTTTCATGGAACTTGATGAGATTCCTCCAGTTTTTCTTGGTGAACGGGATCCTCGATCGGGTCATGCGGGACCTCCACTCTTATAATTGGGAAAATTGTCTCCCAGTTATCATCGCTCTTGCTAGAGGACGATGGTTGTGCTCTTGATGGTGGATATCCTCATGTAGTGTATGAGTTCCCAAAGGTATTTCCAAATTATTTTCAAGTTTTCCCCTGGTGCAAGATGTGGAGTTATCGATTGATTTAGTGCCAGAAACTCATCTGATATCTCTTCCATCATATCATTTACCCCTATAGATTTTAGGTAATTAAATATACAACTTTATTATTTGGAATACAAAGTATTGATTCACTCGAGCATCTCCCCTTGGGCCACTCCTATCCTTTTTACAAAGAAGGATGACATATCCCTCCATTTGTGCATTGATTACCGAAAGATGAATAATGTAACCATCGAGAATAAATATCCTTTTCCCCAAATAGATGACTTATTTGATCAGTTTAATGGGAAAAATTGGTTTTCCATGATAGAATTGTGTTCGGGTTACCACCAAGTCAGGGTGGGAGAGGTGAATATCCCAAAGACAACTTTTCGAAGAAGGCACGACCACTTTCAGTACCTTTTCATGCCTTTTGGATTGAAAAATGACTCGGTGGTTTTATGGAACTTATGAATAGGGTGTTCCACCAATATGTAGATTCCTTTGTAGTGGTATTTGTGGATACCATCTTGGCTTACTTGAGATTTGAGGAGAAGCAAGAGAATCATCTTAGGATAGTGTTGGGCACTCTATAGGATCATTACCTTTATGAAATGTTATCCAAATGCATTTTCTTGATTAGGGAAGTGAAGTTTCTAGGTCATGTCATCTTAGAGAAGGGGGTTTTGGTGGACCCTGAGAAGATCAATGTAGTTATGTCATGGGAGAAGCTGAAGAATGTGTTTGAGATAAAGAGTTTTTTCGACCAGGTAGGTTACTATAGTTAGTTTATTCGGGGATTCTACCGACGTGCTTCGCCCATGACTACACTCACCTAGAAAGGGGTGAAGTTTGAGTGGGACCCAGAATGTTAGGCATCCTTCAAGGAGTTAAAGCATTGGTTGAATAATACCTCTATGATGATCTTTCCATAATCTATAAAGTACTATGTGGTGTATTGTGACGCTTCAGGTTTGGATCTCAGGTGTGTGATTTTGCAGGGTGATCACGTGGTAGCGTATGGCTCTCACTAACTTCAACCACATGAAATGAATTACCCGACCCATGACTTAGAGTTAAAAGTGGTGATGCATTATTTGAATATTTGGAGTCACTAACTCTTTAGGAAGAAGTTTTTGGTCTTCTCTAATCGTAAGAGATTAGCCACCATCTTCTCATAAAAGGATCTTAATCTGAGGCAACACCATTGGATTGAGTATTTACAGGGTTTTGACTTTGATATCATCTATAACCTAGGCAAGGGTAATGTGGTGGATGATTCATTGAAAAGAAAAGTACTTGTGTAGGCTTTGAGGAAGTCTAGTGATGAGTGGACTCTGATGGGGCACCTTTCTTAGATGCACGTGGAGACCAAGGAGCACAGAAAAAGTGCGTTCTTGGTGAGTGTTTTTCTGACTCCTTCTATTTTAGTTTTGATTCAGTAGGAGTAGCCCAATGATGAGATATTTCAAAATTAAATGGTTTTTCTTCATGGAGAAGAGATGTATTCTGACTGGTCTTCATCTCTCAATGGAATCTTGTACTTCAAGGGTCGTTTGGTTGTTTTATTGTCTCCGAGGAAGGTGGTGATGCCTAATACCCACCAATATGAGTGGGATATCCATCCTAGATCTACCAAAATGTATTATGATGTTTGTTGGTAGTTTTGGTGGCTAGGTATGAGACAATCCATAGCTGATTTCATGTCGAGATGCTATACATGTTAGCAGGTAAAAACAGAGCAACAAAGGCCCTCTGGTTTGCTTCAGCGATTACCCATTCCTATCGGGAAGTGGGATGAGGTCACAATGGATTTAATTATTATATTACCTCATACTCATTGGGGTAAGAATTCTATTTGGGTAGTGATTGATAGTTTGACCAAATAATCCCATTTCATTCCGATCAGAGATATTGTTAGGGGGGATTAGTGGGCTGATTTTATATTTAGGAGGTGGTAAGGCTTCATGGTGTGTCGTCACCAGTTGTCTTAGATAGAGACCCCCCGTTTTACCTCTCTGTTTTGGGAAGACCCTTATAAGGCATTGGGTTTGTAGATTGAGATGATCACGACATACCATCCTCAAATGGATGGTCAGACAGAGTGGGAAAATCATATTCTGGAGGACATTCTTCAGGCATGCGTTTTGGATTTTGGAGGATCTTGGTATAGAAATTTGGGAAATGTTAAATTTTCTTATAATAACAGTTATCAATCCCCTATTCAAATGACTCCTTTTTAGGCACTCTATGGTCAGCCTTGTTGGTCCCCCTGTGTTGGGTTGAGGTAGGTGAGACCTCATTATTGGGGATGATCCTTGTGCAAGATACATCTTAGAAGGTCAAGTTGATCAGACATTGGTTATTGATAGCTCAGCGTCACCACAAATCGTATGTTAATAGGAGGCATCAAGATCTTGAGTTATTTGTCGGTGATCAAGTATTCTTAAAGGTGGACCCTCGTTTGGGTCATCATCATTTGGGAAAGTAGGGAAAGATAACGCCAAGGTATGGTGTCCCTTTTGAGATCACAAAGAGGATTAGAAAGGTGTCATATAGGTTACATTTTCCTTATCATTTGACATGAATTCAAGAAGTATTCAATGTTTCTCAATTTAATAAGTAAAATCCAGATTTTTCCCATGTGTTGAATTGGGAGGAGTTGGATATAGAGCCCAATTTATTAGTGTTTGAGTGACCAGTGAAAATAGTGGATTCCTAAGAGAAGGTGCTTCATAGAAAGTATATTCCCTTAGTTAGAGTCTTTTGGTAGCATGGGAGTGATGTTCATGAGACATGGGAATGGAATTCATGGGTTGAGAAAGAGTACCCATTCTTGTTTTCTGATCAAACATCAGTTTGAGTTTCTGAGGAAGAAAGTCTTCATAGTGGGGAGAATTGTCACATCCATATCCTTATTTTTTAGGTATCGTTTCTCTTATATTATTTTCTTATATTTCCCTATTGGTCCTCCTAGGTTCCCCCATTAATTTAGGAAGAAAATTATGGTTTTTGGGTGGCCAGAACATGCCGATTGGTTTGGATACACAATTTACTAAACCATGAATACACACCATGAACAATGTCTAAGTGTTAATAAAAAATGTATTTTGACCGTTTTTACCTTCCAAAAATAAACCTAATGCACGCCATTCTTCCCCCATTCTACCCTAGCATCCATAGAAGGCTTCCAAGCTCCCCCAAGCTCCCTTGGAACCCATTTTTGAAGTGGTTTTTGGTGGGGATACTTCAAGATTCTTTAAGTAAGTGAATTACTTCCTTCTCCTTAGGATTTCTTCCCTCCTTAAGGAGGTTATAAATTTAAAAAAGCTAGGGTTTCTTCCCAAGGGTCTAATATTGAGTTTCTTGGTTCAATATTATTGGTTAGGGTTCATTTTCACTCACTTGTGGGGCGGTTGATGTTTTGCACAAGGATTTGGAGTTTTTGATATTCCAGGTTGGTGGTTCTATGTGTAAACAATATTTTATGAATTTATCTTGATTTATTAACCTATTCATCATGTTTTCCATCTATTGTGTGTGGTGAGAAATCCTTTTTTGGAAGAATTTATAGGGTGTTTAATTTAAAAGTTCCATTTTGACATGAAAATGGGTGTTTTTCATGTGTATTCCATATAGTATCATTTTGGGTTATTTTTGGATTTATGAAATTATTTTATTCAATGGTGTTGGGGATTCCAATTTTGTTTCAGTGTGTCATGGTTGGGAGTTTGGCCTTAAAAAATGATTTTTAATGGATTTTGTGTGCAAACCCTTGTGTTACCACTTGAAATTGTTTTATAAAATCTTTAAAGGGTTTATTAAATTATATTGAGGGTCCAGAACATGTGTATGTACTATTTGGTGTATATATTATTTATAAATAGTTTTTATGTGAAAATGATACTTTAGAACATGTAGAATTTTATTGAGCACAAAGAGGGAAGCACATGTATCTTGGTGGGTGGACTAGGACTAGTATGCTAGTGATTCAGAAGTGGTCTTGTCCCAGTTTCACTTAAAAAGTTTGAAAATGATAACACTAAATAAATAAGGATTATTTGCTAGAGACCACTAGGACATTGGGGTGTCCCATACTAGTGGCTCATGCATGAGGACGAAATTGGTTGTGGTTTTTGGTTACTTTTACACCGAGATACAATGTACCTAGGGCCCCACTTTTAGCTAGTACCTAGGGGTATTTACTGTGACTAATGATCATTGATTATATTGTACTTACCATAGTAATACTATGTGTTTGGATGAGAATTTTAGCATCATGTGTGTTTTATTTAAAAATTTTCGTTTCTTAAAGTTTCCCTCTTGAAAACAGTTTTTATTTAAAGTTGCATCTCTTAGAAATTGTTACAAGCATTTGCTGTTTATGAAAACTTGTAAGATTTTTATCTTAAAATGTTTATCACATGGAATATTTTTTTGGAATCCTATTGGGATTATTATCACACCATACTTACACCATTGGGTGTATGTAGACTTGGTAATGCTTGACACTTGTAAGGGCACGATCCTTAGTGATGACAGTTCAAGTTGTTAGATTCCTTGGTGCGGTGATGTGGAGATGGCTTAGGGGTGATGTCCCCTTTCCATCTGGGGTTTTTTTGAGTAGGTCATTCTTCTTCTTTTTATTTGGGGCCCTCTTGGCTTTGATTTAAAACTATGTAATTCAATTCTGATTTTTTGTTAAGACTTGTTTAGTGAAATTTTTTAGATTCATTTTATTTATTATCTTTGGTTGTTTTGTGTTTCTAAACATAGGTAAATCATTCCCAAACCTTTATTTATGATACAGAACCACCTTTCCCCACCCATGGGGATAGGGAATGCCCTTCGGGCCTTACCATGTATCGGGTCGGGCATTGGTTTGGTTGACAACTAAATCTAGTTCGTAATAATTTCCATTCCCACTACCCTTACTTTTTGTTCAAGATATCCCATAAAAGAACAATATTCAAAACCATATAGAATATCTAGTCTAGTAATACACCTGTAAAATTTACCCATTAATTTCAAGGGAATTTGAAAATCACTAAGAACCCGAAAATATTTTCTCTATTTTATCCATCCAGTTTAAAACCTATGAGATATATAAGTGTTAATATTTCCAGGACATGATAGAAACACACATAAATTTCATGAATAATAAACTTTTAGAATAATGTGGGATCCTAATCTCACATATATAACATTACAATAGAATCCGTTTCTAAAACAACACTCAATATATTATGTCTTAACTTTACAAATATAGAATCCTATTTATTCTAAAAACTCTCTCCATATCTGTAATATAAAATGATTATAAAATTAACTAAATCGGTAGTAGATAAACTACCTATCCATAAACTCTATAAAATAAAAAAAGTATAAACCTAATAGGAAACCATCTCTTCATAATGTATCCAAAATTATGACACTATGTATTCTTCTAACTAATACAAAAAAATCTATTTCCTCTTTCAAATGTTATATTTTGTAAGGAATATGATATCTTTACAAAATTTACAAATTAAATAACCACAATTAATGTAACTAATTTGTTTTTGACATTGCAAAAACATTGAGAAAAAATTAATTTGATTTGATATATGTTTTAATAGTGAAATATTATATTATATACCAAAATAAGTTTAAGGTTATAGAAATAAAAACACTCTATGTACATAATTTCCATCCTCATATTGTGGGTTTAATGATAAATAAACACTACCCTATCATGATAAATAACTGTTAAATTTCTATACAAAACATATAATTTTATGATTATGTTTCATGTTTTTAATGAAGTGTATTTATGATTCATAATAAACATCATGTGCGATATAGTTTTTGGATATCTAGTCACTGGATCCAAAAAATATGTCTTCATAGTATCTAAATTTATCCAAATAGTTTTATAGGGGCTCCCAAGAAAACAAAAAGGAATAAATAATTGAAAAAATGAAAATACATTTTATATAATTAGAGTATATATTTTTACACTTACATTGTATATGTTGTGAAGAGTCAATCATATATTATTTTCATTTTTTTATACTTAGCATGCTCTTACTAACACTTCACCTAAATCCATTGAGGTATTTTATATATTAACATGAGGACTAATGAAAAAAAATTCTTGGTGGGGTATTCCCTTTACATTTGAGTGATATATACACATATATAAAACATGAATAGTATTAATCTATAATAAGTAAAAAAGTAGATCAATTATTATAAAAAAAAAGGAAAATTTACTTGATGTATATATTCATAACTGAGTGTCTCATCCATTCATGCTTGAGAATTTCATTTAAATTATAATGACCAATCATATTAGTAATGAACTCTTTGTATATTTTTTTCTTCATAATAAATGTATTTTATATTTTTATCTTGGAATGTTATAACTATATAAACTTGTAATGTTAATAAATTTAAAAAGTAAAATTGGTGGGGTAATGTTACTATTGTAAGGTCCTTTTGATCTATTAGTTAAACTTTAGGTTTTCTTATCTCAACAATCTACTTCCCCATATGTTTCTCCTAATTTGATAATATATATCGTCACATAATTTTTTCATTAATTATTAATTTATTTTAAAAATAAATTATAATGTAAATTTATTATTATCATTACATATCTTTATAAAATTTATCAGCCATGCTATGAGTGCTCCAATAGAATGTTCGGCCACATGAACATCATGATCATTTAGGGGAATAGTTATCTCAATGCTTAGATCACAAGCTATATGAATCCATAGACTCATGTGATCTTTTAGAAGTTATTTATTATACTAAATATCACCTTAGATACTTTAAATTGTACATCTCACCACAAAGTGATGAGTGGGTGCTAATAGATATAAATCCCAGTCATTTTTACCTTAAATAATTTTAGTACAATAAAGGTATCAGAAGTTTTTTGATTCATGTTTAGCATAAACTATAGAGAATAAATAGAACACCTTGAGTAATGATGGTATTTGAGGAGAGTTACTATCCTCAATATGGGGGCAGAGGGGGGGGGTTGTCTTTTTGTTATGGTTGTTAAGGTGTTTATTCTTATCATTTACCCCTTAAAAGAAACAAGTTTATCACTCAACCTATTAACTAATGTTTTCTATTTGGGAATATATCTATGAATTTACCCTTTAATTTCACCATCTATATTCCCATGTGTCTTAGATTTATCAAATTACTCTTTGGGTGACCCTCTAAAACCTACAAGTCTAACATGACCATACCATTATAGATTATTTGAATCTACTAAAAGTTGTGATTTATATACTATATTATATGATGATTATTGTGTCTGAATTAGATAAACAATATTTGAAAATAATTATTCATTGTTATGTAATAATATTTTAAACCATAAAACATATATTATTTCATTCTTAAACTCGATTACTATACATTCTATGTGTTTTCATCAACAATTTTCCAATTTTTATTTATATGTTCATACTTCTCTAACACGTGACATGGGATGGAAGTGTGTTATTATACTGATTCATTAAAATATATATAAACAAATGAATATAATTATGTTATTGGTGTATATCAGATAATAGTTTTATTGTAGATTTAAATTACATTCCATTTTTTATACAAGTAAAGAATACCCCACCCTTTATTTATGGAAGGGGTATATTAGCTTAGCTACATGTTATTTTGTTTCCATCACCACTTTTTTATTCCATAAATTAATGATTATGAATAATAGTTATTAAGATATGTAATTTCTAATAAAACAATACCAATTACAATAGACCTTAAATTATTTCTCCTACCAACTCACACTGATTGTATCCAAGGTTATTTGGTTTATGATGGGTACATATATAATTGGATGGTGAGGTTTTTATTTTCCATCGATATCTCTAATATGATTCTTTATAATAAGTCTTTAAAATGATCTACGAGTCTTTCTAGTGACCATTTAAATTAATTTCATCCAATAATGTTGTAATATAAATGTACTCTACAATGGTAATTGATGAGTAAATCAATATTTAAATATTTTATTTTTTATTAAATTATAGAAAATATATCATAATGTTACCCAAATGTATTCAAAAATAGTGTCTCATAATACAAACATAATATTGTTCCACATGTCTATATCAATAGGAACATGTATTCACGTTTCAACCCTAATGTAACTAATGGAAATGGAATTGTTCGTGTTAATAGGTTGACCACATGCATTATATCTAACCTTAATTTTTTGACATTAACTTCTCCCTTTAATTTGTTTTACTAACGCTATCATGCTAGATCTCTCCTATCGGTTTTGAAACATTTTCATACTTTCTCACTTTATTTAATTTCTCACCTATAGAATGTTATTAACCTTTTAACATTTGATCATGTTCAACATCACCAATATAGTATTCTTCAAGATTTGTAGAATCAGTAGGTGTATAATCCATTATCTACAAAAGTTATTAAACTTTTAATGTGTATGATGTAAATACATTGGTGAACACATTATTTTATAATGAAACACATTGCATATAAAAAATAATCAAAGAAATTTCATTTTTTCATTGATTTTTTATTTAATGGTTGAATGGATTTAGAACATCTATCATGTATCCAAATCCCATCTTTATGGTTCAATATGACATATAGGACATTATTTACATTGGGATAATCATGAAATGATTATGACTTTCTAATGGAAGGATCATCCTTAATGAAATTTTCCTTCAATAAAATTCTTATTTATGTCAAAAATAGAACAATTGACCAATTTGTTTTTTTAGGAACCAAGGTATAAAATACTTACACTACTTAAATTGTCGTTATTAATGGTTCATCCTTATTCCATTCTTTACTAAAATTCAGTTTCATGAATTCAAATTCAAAAAAATTTATCTTCACTCCTATTATCAATCCATTTTCATAGAAAAATTGGAACTTAGAATATTTTATAATTAAACTCTCTTATTTTCATGATAATACCAAATTATGGAATATATGGGTAAATTAGATTTCTATAATTAGCACTAGATACACAAATTTATTATAATATAAGAGTAAATTCACCATTTTTTATCATACTATTCTTATCTTGTTCCTATATATATATATAATGCATAAATATTTTTTGGAGTAGGCTGGGGTTAATAACCCCTTTTTTAAAGAAAATAATTCCATATTTTCAATTGTGTTGAGAGAAAAGACTCCCATGAAATGAAGGCTTGGTGGCATGAAGAACCATAAAATTTGATGGCCTGAATTCCTTATGGACTGAGAGCTAAAGTTTCTAACCCTAAGGCCCAAGTTGAGTAGCCAAACATCATATCATGATCCCATTATTCTCGTTGCAACACCCCCTTACCAGCAATAGTTTCATTGAACTTACCCATTATTATGTCATGGAAAAGAACCACTCTTTAACACATGTCAGGGAGTAGGCCTGTGTGATATGTTTCAGCACACCCATTACTCATTTGATCTACCCACCTAGATAAGAATGCATGTCTCCATGACATGTTGTCTTCCAATATCCATTATTTCACTAATCAACTCATCACAATTCAGATGATGCGTCTCCCCCTATGCTAATAATCATCATGTTCTGATTCCCTTTTCAATGATATAGAATATAAACCCTATGTCCCAATTGAATAAAGGGCCGGTTAATAGGTTCCATCTCCCCTATCACTCTTCTGAGCTTCCAACCCGACAATGTTGCATGAGGCCAAGATGCACTACCTACTAGATGAATTGAACCAATCAACTGGTCACTCTGCATCACAAGATGATTTGTGGTGTCCTAAATCCCCTCTGACATAAATTTATATAGTGTACCTAAGGCCATGTTCCCTAAAGTCCCAAATATGTGGACCATAAGCCTAATTTGGTTGAATAGTTCTTCTTCAATATCAACTTCTGCAGTAAATACTTCAACAACCGCTATAGTAAATACAAAATCCACCCCTCCAAGTTTTGGTCCTCTGGCTAGCCATAGGATTTATTCTAAAATTGAATTAAGATTTATAGATAACTCCTTAATATATTCTCTCTAAACCATCGTATAAACTATTAATTAGATGTATTTGATATCGATCTTGCATCCCTTGTTCAAATACATAATAATTGGTTTGTAACTTTAAACATATGTCAAAAATTATATACTATTATATAAAATGTAAAGGTGAGCAGACACCTTTCCTTTATTAGAAATCATCACAATATCTATTTTCAAAATTCCATCATTCACAATGCACCCATTGTGATGATATTTTGGGAGACCAATGATTTCCACATTGGATATGTAGTTAGTAAAAATTTGAATGGATAAATCAATAATATATCACTCTACAGTACTACCTTATGGATGAATTTTATGTTTAATGTATCCTTTCAAAATATTCATCTACATTCAATGAGATCCATCAATCTGAAATATAAAGGACAATTATCTAACCAAATTAACCATCAATTGAACCGTTATATCATAATAATAAAAGTGGGAGGAACATATCAAATTCAAATAGTATGATAGAAATATTATTTTACATAGTTTGAATCTTCATCAGGTCTATAAATTTACATTATATTTCTCTGAAAAATAAGAAAATCCTGATAAATTTGTGTTGGGTATTTTTATATACAATTAAATATAAATCCACATAAACTAAATATTGTATAAAAATATTAATATCATGTTATTTTAATCATTTTTACCTTAAATCAGTCACCAATATGATATTATTGATATTTAATAAATACACCATTATATTATTTAAACCATTAGAAAATTTGAAAAGTAACACATCTCTTAACTAAAAAGAGTGTAAGCTGATAGAGGAAAAAAATTATATCTTTCACCCTTTACTGGAAAAAACACTTCCCTTATCCCCATATAAACCATGTTCAACATAGCCTTAATTATATTTTTTAGAGATAGATTTAGTAAATTCCAATGATACTATCACATAAATTTTATTCTATGTTCTTGAAATCAAGAAAAAGTATGAGTACAAACCATTCCACAATGGTAATTAAAACAAATAACCTCATTTTCCAACCAGTTGTCATAAAATTATTCTAAAAGGTTTTACCAAAAATTGTGATAATTTCATTTACTTTGTTAAACTATTAATCACTAGTTAATAAGCATGATGTTATACCTTCTTATGAATTACCATCAAATGATGTTTCCCAAGATTTATATTTATATCTTCATGGAAAAAAATTAATGATGACTTATAAACCCTATCATCAAGGAATGTGTCAACAATGGGGGTTATTAGGGATTATAATTTTAAATTGAAACCAAAATTTCTGTCATGATTATTCAACATATTCTATTAAACACTCATATTAATACAAAAAATAAATAAAACTAACATTTTTTTAATGAGGTTTATTGATAGAAAGGATGATTACATCCCTAGTGTGTTATGGTTTTTATCTCAAGCATACAAAACTCATCTCTTATTATAAAAAAGTAAATAAAGATATGGGAATAAACTTAAACATATTATAAATTCTAGCTTCAATCAGTTACAATATAGAATCAATAAAACATAATGATTATATTTAAATAAGGATCAATGATGTTGGCTTGAGCCTTCACATGAGAAAAATAGACATTTGGCTTCTGAATTTTTATATTATTATTCCTTATAAAAGATTGTTTTTAGATATTATAAACTCAAAAAATTTCCTCTATAATGTTATAATAATTTTTATTGAATGAATTCTTCATACTTACCTATCTCTTTTATATTAATTATATCACAAGAAAAAATTATTTCCAAAAAATTGACACTTTTAATTCTACTTCATTTTTAGTCTTCAATTTCCATTCAAAATCAATCACAATTATTATTAATTGAAGTACTCCTGAATAATTGTAATTTAACTCTGTATGATATCTATAAATATCAGGTATCTCTCTGTTTCTCCTCTTCAAATCTCCATAAAACTTTCATTCAATAAAAACTTTGTAATTTCATGAAGATAGACTGCGAAACAATTGAATCTTGATACATCCAGAGAGGGTGGCGAATCAAGGTATCAATATATTTATACCTTTAATTTTTCTCTTGTTCATTTTAAGATCATGTTATCATGTTAGTAGGAACACTTTTTAAACCTAGTTTCTCAAATGTATCTATATCCCACATCATGCACATGAATAGATAATATAAAATGTAAGGACACTAGGATTTATTTGGGTATAATCCAAGGAGAAAAAATAATTGATGTTTGAATGTGATAGATATATAATACTACACAATAAAATTATTTTAAATGGTTTTGGAAAGGTGCAGTATTGATCCATGGGGCCCTCCCTATTATACTCATCCATACACTACTTTAGTGAATTCTTGATAAGTTTACAAATTATGGGTCTATTCATGATAAACATGGTCAGTACAAACAATTTGTATCATTAAATCTAGATTAATACATATTTGATCTCTTTGTATGCTTCCTCTTCTTTCTTTAAAGTGAGATAAAACCAACTCCTCACTGTGATGGTTATTCCTTTATCTTATTTATTATAGAAGAAACACCTATATATTAGAATATTTTTGTACTAGAATTATTTTGTCGCATTCTTCAATTTCCAAGTATGGTTCTCATATTATTATTTTTCTTCAAACTCCATCCTTTAGAAGAATCAAACATGAACACTAGAATTCTTCAATTGATCACTCTTATTATTATTTACAAAAAAAACCAGATCTATGAATCGTGTATTCTCCTCTCTCCACATTTATCCAAATATGTTAATATGATACACTCTTTATTTTATCCTTATTCTAAAATGAATGTATAATTTATGGGCACTAACATCTATTTCATTTATTCAGAATCAAAATTTTCCATTCTGTGCAACCTTTTTTTTTCTTCTAAAAGATATCTACATGTCACATGTGTTTCCTCATTTTTCTAGAACTATTTCATGTAGTATTTATAAAAATTCACACTTGACTCCATATATTGTAACATATAGTGTACGTCATTCCATAATTGTTTTATAAATTATAATATTATCAGGAATGAGATACGAAAAACCTATTAATATTCAAATAAGTCCTCTAAATGTATCTCCATGTTTCTTTCATTCAAAATCAATCATCTTTTGAAAATATGTTTCAAATTTCAGTTCTATATGTTCTTGTTGTGGTATCAGAAGATCAAAGCCATGAAAATGAAAA
The DNA here is from genome assembly GCA_963277665.1 of Viscum album. Taxonomy (NCBI): domain Eukaryota; kingdom Viridiplantae; phylum Streptophyta; class Magnoliopsida; order Santalales; family Viscaceae; genus Viscum; species Viscum album. The sequence goes on along the minus strand of OY728138.1, from coordinate 46,843,831 downwards.
AAAAATAGAAGGAGAAAGGATGGACCCAAAGGATTTAAATTGGTTTGGTAGTGTTCCTACATCCAAAGGAGAAGGGGGAGGGGGTTATTCTACTATTTCTCTCTCCGGATCATGCATCAATAGATCACAATAATTATAGGATTAAAATTTAATGGTATTTGATTCTGGTTTATATATAATGGATTAAAAGATGACTAGAGTTGTTTTTCCAACACTTGAATTCTTCCACCTACACATTATATGAATCCAATGTGTTGGATTCCATCCAAGGAAGAAGCTTCCTGCTATAATTTCTACCAATTAAAGAAAACCAACCTACATACAAATGATTCCCACGAAACTCATCTTCAGTAATTGACTCCCCTAATTGTGTGTGACCACAAAAAATATCCCCCTTATGACCAATTTAAAGTAAAATTTAGTCCTATCATCTTCTTTTAGGCGTCCATATTATCTTTCAGTAGAAACATTTTCATCATATCAGCCCCATTTTCATTAGTTTGTATTTTCTCAATTTTCAACAATATTTCTTAAAACACATTTCAGATCTAGTGGTATCATACAAAGATGTGTTTATACTTAGAAATAAATGTAGTGTTATTTCTGAGGATTATTTATCTAAGACTATCACAACTGAGAATATAATTGTCCTGACTTTGTCTGAACTCTTATAAAAAATTCTTCATAACATCTCTTTGCAACCATCAGTGACTGTGATATACTCTGATTTTGTGGCAGAAAAGAAAACACACTTCTAAAGTCCTTATTTCCAAAAAAAATTTCCCTTAAAATGATATCATATACCCAGATGTGGTTTTCCTCATTTCTATATCTTTATCCATATCTACATCTGTGTATACTTCTAGAACGGTTTTATCACTTAAAAACATAAAAAATGACTAGGTATACCTCAAAGATACCTCAATATCCATTTGACCATCATTAAATTTCCCATTCCTAGATTTTATAAGAATCTACTCACAACACCAAAAGTGTGAGAAATATTTTGCTGTATGCACACCATGGAATGCATAATACTTCCAACTGCTAATTGATAAGTAAAATTTATAATCTCTACAATCTTCTCCTTAGTTGATGGAATCTGACATATATTGATCCTGAAATGAATCTAAGTGAAGTACTAATTGGTTTCTCCTTTCTCATGTTAAATATTTCATAATCCTTCTTAAATATACCACTCATGAGATAGAAAAATATTTTGATTGATGCACTACTACAAACATGGGCATTAACAGCGCTAAAAATGGGCTTTAATAGCGCTAAAAAAGAACTGTAAAGATCGGTGCTGATAAAGGGGGTACCCCTTTATCAGCGTTAGTAAGCACTGATAAAGGGTCACTTTTTCAGGGCTAAAAAAGCGCTGATAAAACAACCCTCTATCAGGGCTAAACAAGCGCTTCTTTAGCGCTGATAAATGATTGTTTTATTAGCTCTCCTTTAGTACTAATAAACTTATCTTTTATCAGCGCTTCTTTAGTGCTGATAAAGGTGTAGTTTATCAGCGCTTTTTTAGCGCAGATAAAAGCACGATTTATCAGTGCTAAAAGAGCGCTGATAAAAGCACAATTTATCAGCGCTAAAAGAGCACTGATAAATGCCCTCTCTACTGCTATGATAAATCTACAACCGGACACCCGAACACCTGAAAAAAAAACATCTCAATAAGCCAATTAAAGCAAGTATACGCATACAAAATTAACTCATAAATCATAAGCAAATTAGACCAAGTATACCCATACAATAATTATACCCGTACACCATTAACACATAATTTATAAGTTAATCAAGTACTTAAAGAAATCAATTCCAAATTCATGGGGTTTGGGGGCTGTTCAAGGGTTTGGGGTGGTTATTCAAGGGTTTGGGGTGGTTCTCCAAGGGGGGGGGGGGGTAGGGGGTGTCTGGGGGGCTTTCCAGTTCAATCCTAGGGCTCCACATGGGTGTGTTTTATCAATACATAAATCTTTGGACTTTTCTCTATCCACTATGCATCATGTTCTATACCTAAAAGAAGTTATAAGGTTTGTACACACACTGAGGTGTACATACTTGGGGGGGATGAATCTCATTAATAAACCCCCAATATTAAACCTGAAATAGGATATTGTAAGTGAATGATCAGGCAATATGCACAACCTAGTTGAGAAAGATCTGGAATAAAACTAATAAAAAAATCATCATTGATCCTCAAATCCATGACCATGATTGAACCCAAATTAATTTTCCAAGTGCTGAACTTTTACCAAGCATTTCACAAGTATCGTGTCGACATTATAAAAATATAGTTTGACCAAGTCCTACCCCATATATATCAAGACACATTGATTCTCAAGTATTAAATCTTGATCAACCATACCTACTTCATCCAATGTTAGGGTTTCTCTGAGTACATCATAGGAACCACACAAAACATATAATATACCATGGTCTCCCCACTATATACATAATTATCATTGACCTCCAATATGTGAGTTTTATTTATACTCCATCATGGAAATCCACTTATGGGAGTTTTCTCATCCAGAGAATACCCTCAACAATATCTCAGACTACCCATATGTGTTCTTCCATTTCCGAGGCATAAGACCTACAAGGATCTCATCCCTATACTATGGGAGTACCATTATTTAGGGAATAATACTAAGAATCATATATTATTTACCATATGGGAGTATTATCATCCAAATAATAATCCCTAGAAGCATATCAACCATCCAGTATGGGTGTATTCCCATTTGAGGCATAATCTATATAATCATCTCAGCCCTCCCCTATGGGATTATTTTCATTTAGTGAATATTCCTGATAAGAATCTCATCCCACTACTATGGTTGTATTCTCATTTGGGGAATAATACCTATATACATCTCATCCCTCCCTTATGAGAGTATTCTCATTTAAGGAATAAGACTCATAAGCATATCCACCCTCCCAAATGGGAGTATTTACAACCAGATATAAGCCCATAAGTATCATAGACCCAAACACATGACCACCCTTGTATACCAGGCCAACCATGACTTTATATATATGAGGCCCCTGATAGATCACATACCATGACCCCCCATTTAAAATATCAATGCAATCCGAATGCGTTTGTTCGGATTTTCGTAGGTCAGTTGTTGTTTTCACTTAAAATCTTGTCCATTTTAAACAAAATAGAGACCCTTTGAGTGCTAGCGGCTACACCGTAGTATCTAACATCTAAATAAATGGCCTCTTTTCCCATCAAGCTCCACGAACCCCGATCACCATCGGGGTTCGGGGAGCTTCAAGGGAAAAATGCCATTTCTCTAACATATTCACACACAAAATCACCCTTCGACATATCCTCCAATGTCTGCAGACCCCACCCTTTCCCATCGGCTATCAAAAAAACCTAAAAGACAATGAATAGAAATGATCATTAAAAAATTCATTTACACTGAAACCCTCCAGAAAAAAATAAAGTAAAATACCTGCAAGCTGTAACTTAGGCCGTGTTGCACAAGCCGATTACCACATTATTTGTAGCAACCACATTTTCTCCAACAGTCTAATGATCTTCATTGCTTCATGTCTCTTATAATATTCTAGAAACTCTTCTCTAAGAAGTTCAAATATTGTACACGTCACCAAGGACCCTTGGATTGTTCTTATAAAAGATCAATGCAATCCGAATGCGTTTGGTCGGATTTCCGTAGGTCAGTTGTTGTTTTCACTTAAAATCTTGTCCACTTTAAACAAAATAGAGACCCTTTGAGTGATAGCGGCCACACCGTGCCTCCTATTGAGGAAAGTTTGACTCATACACATCACCAAGGACCCTTGGATCATTTTTATAAAAGATCAATGCAATCCGAATGTGTTTGGTCGGATTTTCATAGGTCAGTTGTTGTTTTCACTTAAAATCTTGTCCATTTTAAACAAAATAGAGACCCTTTGAGTGGTAGCAGCCACACCATGCCTCGGATTTAGGCGGGGTTGACTCGTACATGTCACCAAGGACCCTTGGATAGTTCTTATAAAATATCAATGCAATCCTAATGTGTTTGGTCAGATTTCCATAGTTCAGATGTTGTTTTTACTTAAAATCTTGTCCATTTTAAAGAAAATAGATACCCTTTGAGTGATAGCAGCCACACTGTGCCTCAGATTAAGGCAGTGTTGACTCATACACGTCACCAAGGACCCTTGGATCGTTCTTATAAAATATCAATGTAATCTGAATGAGTTTGGTCAAATTTTCCTAGGTCAGTTGTTGTTTTCAATTAAAATTGTGTCCACTTTAAACAAAATAGAGACCCTTTGAGTGATAACCGCCACACCGTGCCTCGGATTGAGGCGGGGTTGACTCTTACACATCACCAAGGACCGCTGGATCGTTTTTATAAAAGATCAATGCAATCCGAATGCGTTTGGTTGGATTTCTGTAGGTCAGTTGTTGTTTTCACTTAAAATCTTGTCGACTTTAAACAAAATAGAGACCCTTTGAGTGGTAGCGGCCACACCGTGGCTCGGATTGAGGTGAGGTTGACTCGTACATGTCACCAAGGACTCTTTTATCCTTTGTATAAAATATCAATGCAATCCGAATGTGTTTGGTCAGATTTTCATAGGTTAGTTGTTCTTTTCAATTAAAATCGTGTCCACTTTAAACAAAATAGAGACCCTTTGAGTGATAGCAGCCACAATGTGCCTCAGATTGAGGCAGGGTTGACTTTTACACATCACCAAGGACCCTTGAATCTTTCTTATAAAAGATCAATGCAATCGGAATGTGTTTGGTTGGATTTATGTAGGTCCTTTGTTGTTTTCACTTAAAATCTTGTCCATTTTAAACAAAATAGAGACCCTTTGAGTGCTAGCAGCCACACTGTGCCTCGGATTGAGGAGGGGTTGACTCGTACACGTCACCAAGGACCCTTGGATCATTCTTATAAAATATCAATGCAATCCTAATGCGTTTGGTCAGATTTATTTAGGTTAGTTGTTGTTTTCAGTTAAAATCTTGTCCATTTTAAACAAAATAGAAACCCTTTGAGTGATAGAGGCCACACCGTGCCTCAAATTGAGGCGGGGTTGACTTGTAAATGTCACCAAGGACCCTTGGATCGTCCTTATAAAATATCAATGCAATCTGAATTCATTTGGTCAGATTTCTGTAGGTCAGCTGTTGTTTTCAATTAAACTCGTGTCCACTTTAAACAAAATAGAGACCCTTTGAGTGATAGCGGCCACACCGTGCCTCGGATTGAGGCGAGGTTGACTCGTACACATCAAAAAGGACCCTTGGATCATTCTTATAAAATATCAATGAAATTAGAATGTGTTTGGTCATATTTTCGTAAGTCAGTTGTTGTTTTCACTTAAAATCTTGTCCATTTTAAACAAAATAGAAACCCTTTGAGTGATAGAGGCCACAACATGCCTCAGATTGAGGCAGGGTTGACTCTTACATGTCACCAAGGATCCTTGGATCTTTCTTATAAAAGATAAATGCAATATTAATGCATTTGGTCAGATTTCCGTAGGTCAGTTGTTGTTTTCACTTAAAATCTTGTCCATTTTAAACAAAATAGAGACCCTTTGAGTAGTAGCGGCCACACCGTGCCTCGGATTGAGGCGGGGTTGACTCGTACACGTCACCAAGGACCCTTGGATCGTTCTTATAAAAGGTCAATTCAATCTGAATGTGATCTACTAATTATTCATTATGCAAAACATAATGGTACCATTAAATACTTACATTTCCCCAAACACCCATAACACAACCCAACCAAAACCTTCATCTCAATGTACTGAACCAATCTAAACACCAAGATGGATTTTACCCAATAATATCTAATTCAAAACTCTGATCATGTCATCAATCGACCACTTAATTTCTATGGTGCTCCCCACTACATGCTTTAGCTCACAAACACCACCATCTGATGTTTAACACCTCCATCATCGAGAAAGAACCACTAGAACCCCAACTAAAACTCCACAATATACCCAACATGTTTTCTAACATACCGTGCTTAGACATCCATGAGAACACCAACCAATGTTATCATCCATCCTTTCCATCAAAACCACATAGAATGGATGTGAATCCATCATCCATACATGAATCAAGGACAATTCAACTTTTCCTCAAAGATTGAACCCATTTTCAAAACATAATTAACATTTCAAAAAGTCAAATAGATGTGGCTTAAAACTCACCACATTTGTTCCTTTTTCCTGGAGGAATTTGAAACATGAACCACATAGGTTGTAAAAGCAGTAGAGGATAGATCTCTTTGATCATACAAAGACATGAACCCAAGTTTATCCTTGAGGAAACAGATGAGTGATGTTTGTGAAAGCTTTTTGGAACTAGGAACTGACTCGCCTGATGAAACACATGAAATATCTTTAAATGTAGCCTCACTTTCTGAATGATTGGAATAATTTCCTATATTGGATACTCTTAATGTCAGATTTAGAATCCCATCTTGTTCATAAAATGGATTGGTCAACTTCCAATCTATCATGGAGGCTGCCACACCACCTTTACACGCAACTAATGATCAGAGGAAGCTTGATTAGAAAAACAATACAGAGCGAAATATACATGAAAGATCATGCGGTGCCATAGTTGCTCAGAAACCTCAATTTACCCCATATGATATAATGCTATTGCATGATGTCCAAGACATAGCGAGAGGAGAAGAGAAGATGAAAGTCTCGTAGATGAACAACATCAACAATGAACATCCACCACCCTTTCACTATATACATCAAAATCATATCTTTAAGAATGTCCATGTGAATTTCTATCTTACTTCCATCGAGGATGATGCATGTTGGTCAACTTGTTTTAGAAATTTTTTATCTTCATCCTTGCCTTGTACTTGCACCCATGAATTTGATGGTGAGTATGCATACAAGATACTTTACCTTCATAGAGAATATTTTCTGGAAGAGTATAAGAGACATGAAGCAATGAAGATCATTAGAGTGTTGGAGCAAATGTGGTTGCTAAAAACAATGTGGCAATCGACTTGTGCAATACAGCCAAAGTTACAACTTGCAGGTATTGTACTTTATTTTTTTCTAGAGCGTTTCAGTGTAAATTCATTTTGGAATGATCATTTCTATTCATTGTCTTTTATGTTTTTTTGACAGCCGAGGGGAAAGGGTGGGGTCTGCAGACATTGGAGGATATGTCTAAGGGTGACTTTATGGGAAATTACATCCTATATTTTTGCAACATTTCCATAGTATCTAACATCTAAATAAATGGCCTCTTTTCCCATCAAGCTCCACGAACCCCGATCACCATCGGGGTTCAGGGAGCTTAAAGGGAAAAAAGGCCATTTCTCTAACATATTCACACACAAAATCACCCTTCGACATATCCTCCAATGTCTGCAGACCCCACCCTTTCCCATCGGCTATCAAAAATACCTAAAAGACAATGAATAGAAATGATCATTCCAAAATTCATTTACACTGAAACCCTCCAGAAAAAAATAAAGTAAAATACCTGCAAGCTGTAACTTAGGCCATGTTGCACAAGCTGATTACCACATTATTTGTAGCAACCACATTTTCTCCAACAGTCTAATGATCTTCATTGCTTCATGTATCTTATAATATTCTAGAAACTCTTCTATAAGAAGTTCAACTATTGTACACGTCACCAAGGACCCTTGGATTGTTCTTATAAAAGATCAATGCAATCCGAATGCGTTTGGTCAGATTTCCGTAGGTCAGTTGTTGTTTTCACTTAAAATCTTGTCCACTTTAAACAAAATAGAGACCCTTTGAGTGATAGCGGCCACACCGTGCCTCCGATTGAGGAAAGGTTGACTCATACACATCACCAAGGACCCTTGGATCATTTTTATAAAAGATCAATGCAATCCGAATGTGTTTGGTCAGATTTTCATAGGTCAGTTGTTGTTTTCACTTAAAATCTTGTCCATTTTAAACAAAATAGAGACCCTTTGAGTGGTAGCGATCACACCGTGCCTTGGATTGAGCCAAGGTTGACTCGTACACGTCACCTAGGACCCTTGTATTGTTCTTATAAAAGATCAATGCAATCCAAATGCGTTTGGTCATATTTCCATAGGTCAGTTGTTGTTTTCACTTAAAATCTTGTCCATTTTAAACAAAATAGAGACCCTTTGAGCTCTAGCGGCCACATAGTGCCTCGGATTGAGGCAGGGCTGACTCGTACACATCACCAAGGACCCTTGGATCGATCTTATAAAAGATAAATGCAATCCAAATGTGTTTGGTCGGATTTCCGTAGGTCATTTGTTGTTTTCAATTAAAATCGTTTCCACTTTAAACAAGAGAGACCCTTTGAGTCGTTCAGCATTCTTGCATGTTGTTGGTGCATATCATCTGTTAAAATGGGAAAATAACTCATTGGAGAAAGGATTTTTTATTTAATAACAATTACAATTTTCCTACTAACATTTACATACAACAATGTTTCATCTTTTGATCCCCTTAACCCCTCTCAAAAATGACCACAAATTGTACATGTCCCCAAGTCAGATCTTCATTGTATTTGTGTACAATCTTCCATCAGGTATGCGTCCCACTTGTTTTTGAAAACATCTATATCAGTTTGTGAGTATGAGGCTTTTCGGCTGTCAGAGTAGTACTGCAAAATAAAAAAAATAAAGAATTAATAAATAAATTAAACGAACTAGTAGTTGTTTTTAAAAATAGCTCTTTAGGGATGCTAGTTTGCTGATGAAAAAAAATATCTTTCATAAATTTACAAACATAATAACTAAAATCATTATCATTTGTTTGTTTTGGACACTGCAAAAAAATTGATCATTAGGAGAATAAGTAACTTGTGTTGAGATGTGTTTGGATAGGGAGATATTATTATATGTACCCTGATATTTATCCAGACGTATTACTTTCTCGCTTCCTTATGCTTAGCCCCTGTCCTCATTCCTTTTTTTAGACGATAATAATACACCTCCCTATCATAACATAATCCTATGTAAAAGATAATATAAATTATATTACTTGATTTTTAGACCTAAAACGTAAGATGTAGTGTCTTACAGATTCACAAACTCCATCATGTGTGGTCTGTTTGATGGATATCCTTGCTTTGAATCCAGAAAATAAATCTTCGGAGTATCCAAGTTCCCCGCAATTAGCAACCATTGTTTCCTAAAAAGACAAAAAGGAATAAGTAATAAAATAAGTGAAAATATAATTGATATGCTTTAATCGTAGAGTATTACCCCTACATGGTTGGTATTAGGAAAAGTCTATCATTTGTAATCTTGCGTTGAAATGTTTTCAGAAAGCCATTCACTATTGCATCCCTTTTTGATGGCTCTATTTTTATTAGGTGTGTTGATGTGATATGAGAACTAAGTAGTCCAAATCTTGGCTCATGGGAAAATTCCTTCAATTGTTTTTCATAAATGCATATGTCAACAATATAGAATGCATTTAGTCATAATTTTCACATTAGATCAGCTTTTTGAAAATCAATTCATGGAAACATACCTTATATATACATTTACAACTGTGATGCCTAGCCAACCGCTTTCAAGGATTTCATTTACATTTTCAGCAGCAACGAAATATTCACTTTCCTCTCTGTATATATTCTCTTCGAAAACCACTATATAACAATTACCATCTTTTAGCTTCGTATCCACATGAGTCTTCAATGCTAGTAAATGTGGATAGAGAACATGTGGCGTTATTGTGCTTTCAATAGCAACTTGGGATCGGTTGGTCGATCCTTTAGATGGTTTTGAGTCGACGTTTGTCACCCCCTTCCCTTTCTCTGTCTATAACAACAATCATTGGTTCAGACCATTTTTTCATTAGTTGTTAAGTGTTTAGATTGAAAAGAAAAGGAAATAAATACCTCCTTGTCCGCATGTACTCTTACAAGTTGTGACATCCATGAAAAGATTGTCCCAATATCCTTTTCGACCGTATGAATATCATCATCATCAAGTGGAATAGGTATCTCTGCCTTTGTCTCAGGAGCTATAGTAATTGTCACTTTCAGATGATCTTTTGGAAGTGGTCTATTATGCTGTGTGGCATATGGGATGCTGAACATTGTAGCCCTCACTACAAGGTGATAAGTGTTTGTTGAGAGATATAAATCACAATCATTATCACCCTGTAGAAGATGAGTATAGAAAAATTATTGGTGTTTGTCTGATTCATATTTCATGGGAACAATTATTAGAATATTGATTACCACGGCTAAGACAGTTCTTTGAGGCGAATGGCTCGCTTCAAAGCTGGTGGGGGGGGGGGAGGGATGTTCATGCGGTGGTTGTTCTTGAGTTGTGGCTTCCCTTTGCTTCCCACCCACAAAAGTTGTTAGAAACTCTCCCTACCATTTCAATTGTTCTTCAAGGGTTGCTATTTTTTCACTCATTTGTTCTAATTTTTCATCTGTATCATCCATTTTTTTATTCTTCCCAAAATATACCTGGGGTGTCACCCCAAGGCCTTCACCTCTGACACGACCATATTTTTATGGCTGCTTCAAAGCCGTCGATAATAGGTCTGTATCAGCTACAGGATTATCTGATTCCTGTGACTGTCGGATATAGGAAAATAACTAATTATTTTTATGTAATAGAAATTTTAAACAAACTATTTTATCGCCGTGTCATACTTAAACATATTTCCCACACTTTCTGTGTGTTCTCATCTACTAACTTCCTATCTTTGTTCACACATGCCTCATTCCATAGAACATGACATGGGATGGAAGTGCATTTGGTTTTAGACTCATCAATCTACATATAAACATAGAAAAAATAATTATGATGTTGTTTATTGGCACCTAACAATATTATTATAAATTTAAAATACATACCATTTTCTTTTCTAATGAAGCGTACCCCATCATTGCTTTACGATAGGGGTATGTTGGTTTTGAAGCACGTTCCTTATTTTCAGTACAAATTTTCTGTTTCATAAATGAAATATTGACAATCAAAGTGATGAATACAGGTATCCTCAAACAATGTATTATCACTCACAATGTACCTGAAACTTCTCATCCCCATGACAGCCAATAAATGCATCCCATGCTTCTTGGGATATCAGGTGAGAGTAGACAATGGGTGGGTGCGGGTTTATTTTACCTTTAGAATCTTTGAGGTGACATCTTGTTAAAATAGTGCGAAAACCTCAATGAATCTTTCTTGCAAGCCTTAGTACATAATCCTTGTGTGAATCATCTACTATAAATGTACTCTGCAAGAGATTGAGAAGAGTAATACATTGTTTCATTATTTTATTTGCTAGTAAATTAAAGAAATAAATTCATAATGTTACCGTAATTTCTTCCCAGTTCACAACCTTTAGCCCGAACACAACATGGTGCCATGAATCTATGTCAATCGACACACGTTGCCGAGTGACAACTCCAATGTAGCTGCTAAAGATAGCCTTGTTTGGATTCACATGTTGGCCTCATGCATTCCATCAGACTTCAAATTTGATGCCTTTTCTTTTCGCCTTAAGAATTTTGGCTAACACTGTCAAACTACGACGCACCTGTGATTTCTGCGATGCTAGTCCTTCATTCCCGACCATTTCATCGATATCAAAATCATCTATATGTTCATCTATAATGGTATCAACGACATATGTTGATGGTTGTCGGACCTTAAAACTAAGGGCAGCAGGAGCCGCCGCAGCAGGAGTAGCAGGAGGAGCAGCATGAGGAGCAGCAGCAGCATGAGCCACAGTAGGAGCAACCGGAGCCGCAGTAGGAGAAACAGTAGCAGCAGCATGAACTGCAGGAGCATCAGGAGCAGCAGCAAGAGCAACAGCAGTAGCAGCAGCAGCCGCATCAGTAGCTGCTTGAGAGACTTGTTCAGCCGCAAGGTTAGGAGCATCAGAATGTGCAGAAGTCATTATCTGCAAAAGTGGTTGAACAATTAATTCAGATTCCATAAATTCAGTAATGATAAGATAATAACATGAGACAACAAGATCTATATTACAAACAAAATATAAACTTTTTACTGAACTCTCTTTCTTTTTTTCAAAGGTTGAAGGGATTTGACACCTCTATCGACTATCCAAATCCCTTCATTGTGGTCTCCTCTAACATACAAAACATCATCTGCATTGGGACCGCTCTGAAACGATTGTGACGTACCACTAAAAGGATCGTCCTCAACTGAATTTTCATCGGAAACTTCAGTAGTTTTGGATGATAAGAGAACAATCTACCACTTTCAATTTGTAGGATCTGGAACATAATAAACTTGTACCGCTTGTGATGCCATTATAAACTGTTCGTCTTTGTACCCTTCTTTACTAAAATAAACTTTCACAAATCCCCATTCATCTATTTTAACAACACTATTGTTATCAATCCATTTGCATTGAAAAATCGGCAATTGGAATGCTGTATAATCCAACTCCCATATTAGTTTGATAATGCCAGAGTATGACATATTTGCATAAATTGGATTTATTTCCTTACTACCAGAAACATGCATCACTTCAGCCACTAGTGTAACACCACTATTTTTCATGGTACTATCTTCATAATGTTTTTATTTATAGAATGTATAACCATTAATTACATAGCCCCTGTAAGATAATACATAAACACTTGGTCCAGCGTCTAGCCATTGAAGACGTTCTGAAATTGAATTCGGATTTTCATCCAACTGCTTATAAATATGGTCCTAAAACCATTATATAAACTGGTGATTATGTGTATCTGATAACCATTTTTCAGCCCTCGATGTATTCAACTACCTAAGAATTTCTTTGTGAGTTTTAACATATGAAGCAACCTCCCAACTGTTATGCAAAACATAAAGATGAGCCTGCTCCCGATCTGTAATACTGATTGTCACAACTTCTCTTCCAGGAATTCCCTCACCCTCAATGCGTCCAGTGTGACGAGATTTCGGGAGACCAATGCTTTCCACATCAAATAGTTATTCAGTACAAAATTCATTGGATTCCTCAATAATATATCGCTCCACTATAAAACCCTCTGGCCGACTTCGGTTTTTGAGAAATATAATGAAAATTAGTAAACACATGTGAATCATCCCCTTTACATCATTTCCATCAAGTATGGTCCATTTTCATCAATCGGTCAATCCATAATAATCACCCATAGAATAAAAAAACATGTTAAAAAATGATATACAAATGGGAGAGGAGAACAATATTGAAAAAAGATTATGAAAACATGCCTTAAAGGAGGTCCTGCAAACCAAAGCTTGAAAGCGTTGCGGGCGGCGGACGTCCGAAAAACTGAAGCTTGAGGGCGGCGGAGGTCTGGCAATGCGAACTCAGCAGGCGGCAGGGGTCCGACAATGAGTAGAGAGGGCGGTGGAGGTCTGGCAATGTGATCTCAGCGGGTGGTAGAGGGGAGTCGCAGAGTTCCAGTACCGCAAGAGCTTTAGGTCGCGATAAAACGAGGGCACTGTGCGACCGAATTTATAAAAAAATGCACTAAGGTTTTATCAGTGCTAAGAAAGTGCTGATAAAGACTACCTTTATCAGCACTAACATTTTAGCGCTCATAAAGGTGTCCTTTATCAGCGCTAAAATTTTACTGCTGATATAGGGAGTCTTTATCAGCGGCTTTCTAGTGCTGATAAAGGATCTTTTTATCAGCGCTAAAATTTTTGCGCTGATAAAAGAGTTATTTATCAGCGCTTTTCTAGCACTGATATATGGTCTCTTTATCAGCGCTAGAAAAGCACTGATAAAGACTCCCTGTATCAGTGCTAAAATTGTAGCGCTGATACATGGTTTTTTATCAGCACTTTTCTAGCACTGATAAAGAGGGCATATATCAGCGCTAGAAAAGCACTGATAAAGAACTCCTTTATCAGCGCTAAAATTTTAGCACTGATACAGGGTAACCTTTATCAGTGGTTTTTCTTAGCGTTGATATAAGTGGGCGCTTCCCTTTCCCGTTTTTGTAGTAGTGCTACTATCATGGGAAATTGTCATACCAAGAATCTGAGTAACATCTCCCAAGACTTACATTTCAAAATACCTATTAAACTCTTTTTTTAACCCACAAATCTTGGTGAAATATCTATGAATAATCCACATATCATTAACTTAAAGAAAAAATATAATTAAATCAAAATGATAAATATGTTTAATAAAAACGCAGTGATCAAAAATCATCCTCTTGTACTCATTTTCTCCATGAATGATCGAATTTCATGTACCATTTTCTCGATGCCTATTTCAAACCATATAAACTTTTCCTTTGTTTTCATAAAAAATTATATTTACCTTTCACCTGAAATCCATATGGATTCTCTTTGTATATCTCCTCATCAGATCACTATATAAGAATGTTCTCTTTACATTCAGTTGTGGATCCCCCAAGTTCAAACTAGCTTCTAATCCAAGAATAACTCTGATATAAGATATTTTTACCACAGGATAAAGTTTATCATCAAATTAAATACCTTTATTCTTACTAAATCCCTTCACATCCATTCTATCTCTATATCATAGCTTTGAGATACCATCTTCTCCATTGATTTTTACACCCACTTTTTCTTGAGATCCTTATTTCGTTATGGTAACTGCTCTAAATGAAATGTAAAATTCTTGTGTAATGATATCATATTCTCTTTCATGGACTTCTTACATTCCATAATCCACTAATTCCTATTTTAATCATCCCAACTATCTATCTCTCCCCCATTAGTGAGAATCGCATACTCATGTGGTGAGTATCTATGACCCAGGTTTTCGTCTATAGTGGATCTCCTCAACTGCATTTCGAGGGGAATATGTTTTAGAATAAAATATGAAGAAGTCATATTTACAAATAGATAAATATTAACTAGTTGTGATGTATCATCAATTTCATGTCTCTCTCTCACAATATCTATAACTTATAGTAGATTGACTGTAATTTCCTCAGATTTTAACTTCTCTACATTTTATATATTCTCAAAATTTTCAATCTTTTGATCCTTAAGAAACAACACATCTCTAATTTTTATGGTCCTCCTTATAATATGATCCAAAATTTGGTATCAAAACTCCATGTGATCATATCCCAAAAAGATACACTAATTTCCTTTCCATCAAGATTCACATGATCATATTTCTGGATATGAATAAATTCCATGTAGGTAATTACTCCAATTTTTTTTAAAGAAAATATATAGCTATTCGTATCCTTTTTGGAATAACTTATTTCAGTAGAAGTGATAGAGACAGGATAATAAGATCAATTTCGGTCCTCATTTTATCCCCCAATGGTTTTTGGAATATTTTCATTTGAGAGAATACAATTGACTCTCATAAATTTTCCTATTAATCCTCTCAGAAACACCATTATGTAGAGGTGTAATTGGTATTTATTTTTATATTATGATGCTGAAACTCCTATAATACTCCTCAAATGGACCATGGTACTCTCCTCTTTTATCTTCTTGCACACATTTTAACCATATTCATGTTTCTCTTTCCACCTTCACATGAAACTTCTTGAAAAAAATCCAACACTTAATCTTTAGTTTTCAAATAAAATGACCAAAATTCTGTAGAATGCTCACCTATGAAGGTAAAAAAATAAATTGCACCTCCCATCAACTTAGTTCTCATCATTCAAAAATCAATGTGAATAAAATCTAAAAAATATTCTTTTCAAGATGGTAAATAAACAAAAAAATGATTCTATGTGTTGTTTTCCCATGATAAAATCAACACAAGTATCCAAATTTGTACCTTGTAGTCCTGAAAAAAGATCCATCCTAGAGAGCATTCTGATTCCTCTTCCTGTTATGTGACCAAGCCACATATGCAAAACTTTTGTAGGAATATATTTTCTTGATTAATTGACTTCTCCTCCACATTTTTTTGGCATCTATGAGATAAAGAGAAGTATATTTATTTTCTTTATAAATTACCATGTTACCTTTGGTATGGTTCCATTTCCCATTACCTAAAGAACTGACATATCCATCATCATTAATAATTACATTCGATATCAGATTGAGATGAATATTAAGAACATCCATCACATCATTCAATGGTAACATGCTTCCAATATTATTCTCCTAAAAAATATTAATAATACCATTTATTTTTTATGAATATTAATTTTCCATCCCCACTTTAACAAAAATCCCTAAACTAGATGATGAGAAAAAATCTATTCTAGTAGTGACATGGTAGGAGGATCCCCAATTGATCCCCCATGTCGAGTCTTGGATTTCAAGACCGACCTACTTATATTCTTGAATGATAATGACACCTTCATTGACCATTGTAGCATCATTATATTGGGTCATACCCTACTAATTTATTTCTTATACCTTCCAATTCCTATACTACCACAAGTTGTTTTTGTGATTTCCTTGGTGGTAGAACTTCATGTCATATCATGATAAAGATTTAGACCTCTTCTTACTTTGTGAAAATTGTTCATTAAGTTATTTTCCTATAATTATTCCTTACCAATTCTATTTCCTATGCCTTTTAGTTCAAAGATTTTCTAATTAAGGTTTTAATCCCTCATCCTTCCTTTAGGACTCTACATTTATCATTCTGTCTTTTACTATCTCCATGGTGAGAATTCCACCTGGAGTTGAATTACTAACCTACCCAACTAGTGTGTACCACATTTTCGGTAAGTATATTAACATTAATAGCGCCTTCAACTCATCATCAATCATCATTTTCATAGAATTCAATAGATAAATAGTACCTTGGAAGTCACACCTGTGCTTTGATACATTGTTCATATCTTCGTAGTTCAAGTTAATAAGTCATCATATCAAGTTTTCTTTGTTCTATGCAGTTTTCTTTACATACATATTTTCTAATTTTTACCATAGAATTAAATCATCATGTACATTGGAAAAATTATTCAAGATACTCTTATCAATCCATTATCTAATTTGTGAAGTGCACTTCCTATTGAGCACAACCAAATCCAAATTAACTAGTGGGGTACTAGTTGATATCTTCTCATTGAATTGACCACTTGTTGATGAATCCTACACTTTTACTGAAATAGGCTCAGTAGTATCCACTATTTGATTCTATAAATCTTTAATATATAAAGATCCTTCATTTTGGTTTCCATATAAAATAATTAAAAGTGGTGATTTTAATCATATTATTGATATTTTATTCCATCAATATAGTGATAATATTAAAACCATAACATTACTAATGCATTTAAAATGGTTGAAATAGTAAAAAAACACTCATGGATTGATGAAAATGAACTCTGATTGGCCATGATACAGCAAAAAAATTTCAACAGTCTAGATCAACTGAGGATCTGGCAATGATGTGGCTCATAAAAACAGTCGTTGTAAAACTCGTTAGAAATTCACTGCCAGTGTGAACAGTTCTGTATTCTCTAGAAAGGGGGTTTTGTAGGACCATTTAGTTGAAAAAAACTTTTACCGCGTCTACTGATGTCATTTTAGCTCTTTTTTGACACTATTTACATAGTTGAAATCATTTTGGTGAGATATTCATAAATCTGGGCTCAAAAAATCCCAAACACCATAAAATTTAAGGCCACTAGAATACTCTTGTATACCTTCATTGTTTCTACTACAGTGCCTCTGGTTGCACTTTTTTGCGGTAGTGGAAGATCCAAGCAATGAAAATTAACAAAAAAAAGGAAGATAAAGGATAAACACAAAGGATTTAACATGGTTAGGCAGTCTACCTAAATCCATGCGAGAGGGGGTGGGGGGTCATTTTATTATTTATATCTCCAAATTAAGTGTCTAATGATCAAAATGATTATAAGATTACAATTTCATGGGATTTTATCTTGTTTTATAGAGAATGGATTCAATAATGTATTGGATTTTTCCTTCAACCCTTTAATTCTTGTACCTTTACCTATTGCATGTCATTGGCTACCAACCAAGGAAGAAGTCAACAAATATAGTTGTCTCTAACCAAATAAAACCATCATGCCAACAAAATATTCCCATTAAACTTGTCCTTTGTAATTGTATCTCTTAATTAAGAGTGTCCCCACACGATATAATGGTAGTCAAAAAATTTAACCATTTAATCCATGAGTATTTCCATTTAAACATTCCATTTTAACTTCTCAAATTATCATATCATAATAAATCTATTAAAAACCTTCTTTAAACCCCCTGAATATCGTGGAATTATATTTCCATTTCAAACCTATGAATAATGTGATAATAATACCTCCAAAAATAAACATAGTGTGGGGACACCACTTTCAAGCTTTAACCTTCCATGAGCTAACCTTTTGAGCTGTATCTTCAAATATGCACCTTTAATGTGATTATCTTTTTGAATTGTGCTAAAACTTCTGAGATAATATTTTTACCATTAGTATTTACTTTTACTTATGAACTTATCATCTATACTTATGAAGTTATAAGTTCATGATGGTATATGTATTTTATCTTATTCACTTCCTCCCTCTATCTAAATAGAATACATAGGCCTATTTTATCATTATTTAGGTGGTGGGATAAATTTTTTTGACAAATTATTTTCATGTTACTTTCACCATATTTTTCAGTGGAATTCATCTTCACATCAAGACTTCAAGGTTTCCAAGATAAGAGAAATACCATATTATAATTTAATATTGAAATTAAAATTACATTTAAATCAAAAGATTAAAAAAAATAAAAACATTATAATTTTCTCATCTATCATTTATAAGTAACTCACACCCAACCCATTTCTATATTTATTTTGGCATACTTCCTTACACGTTCTATTAAGTGAGTTTCACCAATTGAAAATTAAGTTTCAACAAAAGCTCTAAGTTTACTAAGACATAATTTGGTATATGAAACACGTGTCTTCATTAGCAACATCAATAATATCCTTATCACTCAAGGTTTCATAAAAAACAATTTATTCTTAAAAAAATTATGATATTAAGAATATTTGCAACAAACTACCAATTTATATTCATTAATGAATAATGGTGTGTGATATACCATTTATTAGAACAATTGAAACCACTTTTTAATACAAAAAAGTGACACCATAAGAAATCTATGATCCTTTATTTTTATATGGGATATTTTATTCCAAATGAGACTTTATTAGACTTCATATAGTATTTATAGACTCCCCTAAAAAATTTCACCATATTTTTAGATGAATATCAGTTTAGAGAACCACTTTCTAGTAACATTTTGTTGATGATGATATTTTCTTCTAGAATATTCTATATATGTAGAAAAAAGAAACTAATACCATTTTTTTAGTTAAAATAGATAAAACAATTATTCCTTAATGAATATTTATTTCTTAGTATTCAAGATAACAATCTCATAATTAGTGAAACCCATTGTTAAATAAAGGCTTAAAACCACTTCAGATTCTTCCATAAATCACATGGTACCATTGTTAAATCTAAAATTGTACTTTTAAACCAATTCCATTACAAATAAAGAAATATTCCCACTACACCTAATTAATATAACATAAAAACACATATTCAATGTGATATATCTATTATCACTTTTTAGATACATTTTGTAATAGTTCATATATTTCCAATCTATTATTTTGTGTGATTTTGGTGTTTGCGGTGTTGAGAGGGAGTTTAGGGTCATTTAAGAGGTGGGAGTTGGGTTTTTTACCATCTAGAGTTCAACAATACCATGGTGGTAAGAATATGGTGGTTATTTTTCAATTTTAGGTGTGGTTATTTGGATTTTTGGAATTTTGGCTATGGAAGCTCATATGTTTGGGTGTCTTGGGACACCATGGGGTATGAAATTCTTATAATATAGGATCCATTACCTAGAAAATTTCTATGTCTAAAATGAGTAAGTGCATTATGTCATGGTGGAAGAAGTGGAGTAGCTGGAAGTCTTGGGATTATCTAATGAGTTAGATAAAGGCCACCACTCCATACAGATGGTCATGCTGACAAGTGTGGAAATTAGGGAATTTCACCTGTGTAAAACAGGGACAAATAAAATGGTAAGAAGGTTTCCATGATGGTGTTATGAAGTTAGTGGAGTTTTTTTACATAGGTATGTATAAAATGATGGGGGATATTGTCTCATTTTGTGGTTGAATAAAATGGATACTAAAATTTATCCATACCATGGATGTTTTAGTGGTGGTCATGAAACCCATTTTAAATGGGAAAACCTACTATCATGGAAGGGGGAGACTCATATATTTAAATCATATAATATCTAGGATCTCTTTTTGAATGAGGTCAACATGGACATAGAGAAATCCTCCACACCATGGGGTTGGTTAGCTGGATTTCCTTTTAAAGTGGGCTTCCTAATCATCTTGGTTTAACCATGGTATCATTCTTTTGAACCATGACTAATTCCAAGGCTATTCTTTGGAGAATATTACCTTCCCTTTTGGATTGTAACCCTCTCATTTTTTATAATTTATTATACTTTGATATGAGGTTGGTGGAAGGTATTTCTGAGTCTTGGGTGCCTATATTATTTTTGTTGTCTTGGTATTACTCAGATTTATTAAAATAGAGGATTTACGAGCTTATATTCTTCCTCTAAAATTTAATATTACTTGACATTCATTGGATTTATATCAGTTACCTTATTTGACATCGAATACTTAATCTTTTACTCCCTTGAAATGAATGACTAGAACTAATGTCATTCTTCTTTGACTGTTACCCCATTCCCATTAATTCATAGAGTCTCCAACATTAATTTGACTAAAAATAATCCATTTAACCCCATTACCTAATTTCTTACACTACAAAAACCTTTGTTTACCACCCATACCTATGTTTCCTACAAAGAAAAAAATTTATCACTCTTCACACATGATCGATAGTGAGGATATAGTTTGCGGGGAGGGTTTTCTATTTACCTTATAAATTTCATTTTAGACCCTTTATCTCGGAACTGATGTTGTGGGATTCAGTCTAATATAAGGGTATGTTGTATGTTTTAGTTGGAGTATATGGTAAGAGTGGGGGTGGGTGGGGGGGGGTACATTTTAAATTCTTATTCAAAAGTAAAATGTAAATTCAAATAATTTAAAGAGATTGATAAGATAATGTGATAATGTGATATGTTGATAAATTTGATTTGTTTTAAAATTTTAATTTCAATATTAATTTAGTGATTAAGAATAAAAAAATAAAAATATTGAATTTATGAAATAATGTTTATTGAGTTTTAATGTTATTAATCATACATTTAAATAGATATCAAACATGGTTTGATAAAGCTATTTAGAAATAGAATAGTTTGATCCCTTATGTTTCCTACCAAAGGGTTGATAGGAATATTTTATTAATACCATGATCCTAGTAGTGATCAAGAAATTTATCCCTCACAATTATGGTTTTTGAGAACCCTCTTGAACTTTATAAACAACCAGGGAACTCTTCCACCACTTTTATAGTAATGAGAACCCATTATAGAGAGAGGTGAGAAGAAAATATATTTTTTTGGTGAAAACCCATTACAATGAAAATACCTAAACATATTTTATATATTTATGAAAATTTAGATGACTAATTTAGAGAATATGAAATAAAGATATACAGTGATATTGATGGATAATTGGAGTAATCTCTTTAAATAAATACATTGATATTTCAAGAGATTTAGTGTTAGGATGTCATTTCTTTCAATCAAAAACTTTGTTCAAATGCACCATTGAGTCTTTAATACTAAATGGTCTATCTTTTATAGCCTCTAAAACAAATTTAAATGTTCTATAATTCATAAGTTACACTAAAGTTGAATAATACAAAAATAATAACATTTTGATCAATAATAAATGCTCCCTAGGATAGCTAACTCAATGCCCTCAGTTTCCTGATACATATCATCGGTTGATGGTGGGTTACTTAAAACACACAAGTTTTAGAATATCCTTTCTAATTATCCACTACTATCTAGAATCTTGATGGTTTCATATAATATAATGTCTCAAGTCGATATATTTAACCATTTGGATTGTGGAATTTAGTAACATGAGGTGGTTTTGTCCACTTCTATCCATCAAAACTTTTTCTTAAAATAGTTCCACCCTTTCTTCTTTCCATGTCCTTTGATTTATGTTATAACCTCATTCCATGATTAGTAAAACATGACTAAAGATTGGTCCAGGCCATTAATACGATGATCACGTTTCATTTTAATAACTTCATTAATTCAATCAATGAAATGACTAAAAGGGAAAGTGATGACACTAAAATTCACTTAAATGAAATCGTTGGAAACAAAAATGAGTGTCTTTTATCATAAAAACTTTATTAGAGAGTGATAAAACAATACACAATTTTTTTAATGATAAAAAATTTAACATAAAAATATATAATAATGGTAAATCAAGAGTGAATGAAATAGAAATATATTCAAGATACTAATTTATACAAGATATTAAATATGATCAAGAGGTAAGTAAAATAAACATTCCATATATCAAACAAGATTAAAACATATATGTATACCTTTGTGAAACCAATAACCAATAACACATAACAAAAAAATTCAATTAATTTCCCCCTTTTTAATTTCAAATTAAAATAAAAATATTCCCCTTTAAAGTCCAAAATTTCTATATTAAATTTTCCATCTTTGTGGTTATAAGAAAACAAGGAGAGGGAAGAAAGACATAAAAGGTAAATTTTGATGAAAAAAATGAAGATATATTTTAAAATATTTTTAAAAAATCAAGTTCTATATAAAAATATGATTTTGAAAAAGGGATGTCAAATAAAATGATATTTTTTTTGAAAATATTTCTTATCTAAAAAACCCCTTTAATAGTTAAATTTTAGAGAGAGAGAAATAAGAAAGTTTAAAAGAAATTTTTAATCAATATAAAAATAGATTAATAAGATATGAGGAAAAATTAAATAAATGAGAAAAATAAAGAAATATATAATAAGAAAGGTAAAGATGAAAAATAATAAAAATATAAAATAAAGAGAAAATGGAGTTGAATAAATTTGATACATACCTTTTCCAAAACAATACTTCTCTTATATAATGGGATTACCTCCACTGATTGATTTATTCATTGGAAAATCATGATGGAGTTATTTTGAATGTGAAAAAATACTTTGAAAGCATCCTCCCATTTCATTTTGTCAAATATAACTAATTTGTTTTGTTATTGATAAGTATATATAACATTTTTACTCATCATCAATCATCCTTTAATATGGATAAAAATAAACATTTAAATATATTATATCATTTACATAATTTCTCATATATGTTTTTAAAAAATAGTTTATAAAATAGTATTATTATTATAAAATATTTTTTTAATATGAATTAAATGATTGAAAATAAGAGATAATATTTTTCCAATTTACAATGTAATTAAAAAAGATGTCACTCTAAAATAAAATTTTAGAAATTAAGAGATAAGGATCAACTAAAATTAATACACAAGTGAGATATAAGGATCATATCCAAGAGAGAAAATAGAAAAAAAAATCAATAGAAAACATAAATTAATATGTTCATGATTATAGAAGAAAAATAAATATCAAGATAAATAGATTTTAAAAAGATAATACTCGTTAGTCAAGTTAAAATATAAAGTGTCACAAGTGGACCATTACTAAATAACCTTTAATTTAATCAAAATGATCAAATAATAAAGGTTTTGTGAAAATATTTTCAATTTGATATTATATCATAATAAATTCTAATAAGATATCATGTTTTTGGAAGTGATATCTTAAGAAATAGTGCCAAAGTTCAATGTTTTTAGTGTGAGAGTGTTGAATAATATTGTTAAAAATATTAATTACACTAGTATTATCGCATGTAATATAGAAATGGTCATATATAATATTGTATCCTAATATTTTTTGTCTCATCGATATTATTTGTGTGAAAAAAATTGTAAAACTATATATTCCACTTCAGTTATAAAAATTGAAACAATGTTTTAATTTTTTTACTACTTCATGAGATGAGTGATTTTCTAACTAGGTAGAATTTAGGGATTACAGTAGCAGTAATGTAGTAGGTAATGTAGTAGGTACTTTTCGATACTATAACAGATAGATCTATTCACTATATTTGGGCCTTCCGGCCACTAGATTGGGCCTAAAGGTCTCCAGGGATTTGGGTTATCAAAGGCCTTTGGGCCACAAAGAACATAGAGTAGCCCAGTTCACATAGAGCAGGCCCCAGAAGAGGATCAGCGCAGAGTAAAAATCACCAGAGTAGAGCTAACCGAATTGGAAGAATGAGAGGGTATGGAAACCACCATCAGGGCCAGACACTATGCATATTTTTATGGGGAAATGCTAGATAATCATCAATGTAAGGTGTAGATCTAGGAAATCAATGGTGTAGAAGCTGGATAGGTGTACTTAAAGTGGGTTGGGCCTATGAGTCATGTAATGGGCAAAGTATGACTCTAGGACTTTAGGTCATTTAATTGGCCTTCAGGTCATGTTGGGCCTTGTTCCTATGAGTCATGTAAGGGTTCCCCTTTAACCCTTACAATGGTTTTATTCATAATGAAAATAAACATAAGGCCTTCTGGCCATTCGGGTTAGAAAGTCCCACTTGTACTTTTCTTATATAGTTTCCATCCACCATAATCAGTGTAAAAAAACTAGTTAATTAAAAATAATCTCCTTTTGGATAAAACAAAATAAGATTTCTAGTTCTTATTAAATAAAAAACTAATATATTTGAGATGAAAATCATTTGTATTTTATTTAAAAGGATAAAAAATACAAACAATGAACATTATATCAGGCCCGATCACAGTAAGATAATGTATACTACTAATCATACTTATATAAATCAAGTTGTTGATTGGCTTACCAGTTTTATACAATTTTATCCTATATTTTGTACTCATGGGTGTAGAATTTAATTATCTCGATCCCTACCAAATAATTTTGATAGATCATTAGTGTATTTTTCTTGGTTTAGAAAAATGTCATTATATTTTTGAGAAATTTGGAAACTGAGAAATAATTTGAGTTCACCCATTAATCTCATTTAAAATTAATTTTACATTAAATCTAAAAATAGCATGCAAATAAATTCATTGGTCGATCTAAAAATAACATCATCCATAAAAATTTATAAAATTAAAAAATCATTTGATATCTACTTTGGAAAATGAGTTGAACTGGATTTTCCCATTTTAAAACAATTTTATAAAATAAAAAATTTTAAATATTCAAAAAAATATTGAGGGACTTGTTTTAAACCATAAATATATATTTTTTAATTTAAAAACATAATTTAGAAAAATAGAATTTTCGAAACTAGGTTCTTGTTCCATAAAATATTTTTCATTAATTAAACCATTTGAAAAGATATTGTTTAACATACATTTAAATATATTGAAATTAAAGAGACATGAGAATTCCAAAAAGATTCTAATGGATTCTAACATAGTGAAGAATGAAAATATTTGACTATAGTTTATCACTTCTTCTTGGTTATAACCTTTAATTGCTAGACAAACTTTATATTTAGTGATATTACTAAAATCATCTAACTTATTATTAAAAACCCATTTAGAGTATATGAATGAAAAATCATTAGGTATTTCTAGGAGATTCCATACATAATTTCTAGTGAATTGATTTAATTTATCCTCCATGTAAATAATCCAATTTCCATATTTATGTAAATTGTTACCATTTTGGCATTCTGAGTGAGAGGAAAAAGAAATATGTTCAACCTTATTTCGAAATGATCTTATAATATGATTTCCTTCTTGAAAAGTTTTGAGGAAATTTTAAAGGGGGTAGTATTTATATTTTTAGAAATATTTAGGTAAAGAATATTAAGGTGATTCTTGTTCAACATTAATATCTTTAGATTGAATAGGTTTATTATAAGTTAAAACATAATTTTTCAAAAAAATTGGGAAAGTGATTTTGGAAATTTTTAATAAACACAATATGAATTTATTATTATAATGTTTTTTCCATTTGTTAAAGAATAAATATGCCTTGATTGAGTTAGAGTACCCAATAAGGATACCTTCATCAAATTTTGATTCAAAGTTTCCAAGATTTATTTGTTTTTGAGAATAAAACATTCACAACCAGAATCTTTAAAAATAAAACTTTTGATTTTTTTATTGTTCCAAAGTTTAAAAGGGATCTTTTTGAGAAAAGTTTTTATGATAACATTATTAATGATAAATAAAATGGTATTTATTTCCTCATATAAAAAATAACTTGGTAAATTAAATTAATTTTGAATATTTTCATTTATTTATGGGATGGTTTAATTTTACCTATCCTCTACCACGTTTTAGGGGTATAAGGAGAAGAAAAACAATTATTATAGCTTTTAGAAGAGTATAAATCATCAAATTCATTGTTTTCAAATTATCTACCATGAACACTTTTAATTAGAATAATTTTAAAAAAAAAATTCATTGTAATTTTTTATAAAAATTTATAATAGATTTATAAGGTTAACTATTATGAGATAAGAATACATCCCATGTGAATCTTGTAAATTAATCAATAGTAAAAAAATTATTTTATTTACCTTGGAGACATTTGATTTGTGATGGTTTGAATAAATCAGGATGAATTAATTTAAGATCTTCAGAAGAATAAATTATATTTTTAAATTTAAAATAATATTTTTGTTTCCTAACATATTGTATTCCTTCATAAACCATGTCATCTTTAAAATTTAGTTTGGATAAATCTCATAGTAGTTAATAATATTTGAGTTTGAAAAGTAAGTGTGTGCCATAGATTCCTAGGAGTATAATCTAAATCCATGAATCACTAACTTATTCAGTTAATATTTTTATGTTTTGGCTCAAAATAGATTTTATATTTATTGTAAAATCATTTTTAAAATGATAAGTGGTATATAAATTTTTTTTCTTTTGAGTTGAAAACATTGAAAAAAACATTTTTGAAATAAGTTTTAAAATATTTATCACACAATTTTCTAATGATTAGAAAATTCGGTTTCAAGAATTTAACAAATAAAATAGTTTAAATAAGTTTTGATTTAGGAAAAAAATTATATCATTCACTAGTTATCTTTCCCTTAGAGTTATCACAAAATATATCAGGGCCCCTATCTAGTTTATTGACTGATTTATTTTGAAGAAGTCACCACACATGTGTCTTCAAAAACCATTATCTAGGTATTATAGTGAATTTTGGGTTTTTATTAGATGAAATGTTTCCTTTATGACTTATCCAACATGAGCCACAATTCCCTTAACACATGAGTCACTTGGAGATTTTGAGGAAGTTGAGTTTATAGAGTCATCACTTGGAATCAAGGTTGTAACATTAAGAGCCTTCTTACCTTGTTTATTTTCATTGATCTTCTTTTTATATACAGGTCATTCTGACATGATGTGATCTTATTTTATTTTATTTATATGATTTCATTTCTAGTTCTACATTTTTAGTTAAATTAGCAGATTTATTTTCCATTATATACATTTTTGGATTCATTGGTCTCCTTCCCACCTTGTGTCTTCACAATAATTTTTAATGTCATTTGGGATCCGATAAGTTCTTCGACTACTATTTTATTTACATACATCACTATATGTATAATAGTGACCATATGTTCCCTTTTACTTGGAAATACCTAATTTTTCTTTTTTACTAATTTTTCTATAGAAAAATCATCACCCACAGACATTGGACAATTGATAATTTTAGTAAACAACATAAAATTAACTAGTAATGGATTCATTTAGATGCATATAAAATATTTCAAAATATTTTCATTAAAAGTATAATGTATTATTTTTAACTTTTTTTATTAATTTATGAGTGATTTATAGTAATTTTCATACTTCATTGGTATTTTTACATGTATAAACATGATTAAATTCATTTTGGTCAAGACTATAGAGAATAGAGTTCATGGTTTTGGAAATAAGCTCAAAGGATATGATTTTATTGGTTTTCTACTTATTATGTGGTTATTTAGTAGGACTATATTCATATATAACCATTTTTAAAAAAGGGTAACTTATGAATCTAATAAATTATTACATGTGTTTTTTCTAAGAGGAGTAATTTGCGCCACAAAAAAAGGATCATGCTAGTAAGGGTTTGATTCCATCATAGAAAGATCAAAAATTGAAAATTATTAAGATTAATTTTTTTAAAAAAATATCTAAAAATAACTTTAAAAACAATAATATAAAATAGAAATAAAACATTGATTCCAATTTTATGTCAGAGTAGATGAAAATAGGGGGAATTCCAAATTTTAATTTTAAAAAATAAAGCAAACAAAGAAGGTAAATTCAAATAATTTGAAGAGTTTATATGATAAGTGATAAATTTATAAATTAAATAATGCAATAAAATAATAAATTTGATATTTATTAAAAAGTTAATTTCAATCTTAATTGAGTGTTTAATCACATCAAAAAATGAACATATCATATTTATGAAATTATGAATATCGAGATTAAATGATGGAAAGAGTAAGTTGAAAGAGAGAACAAAAATAGTTTGAAAATGGAGTTCAAAAATAGTTTAGTGTGTGCCCCTACATATCTGACCATTAGGTTAAGTGGTTTATATTATTACTCCCTTGATCTTGGTAGTGATTAAGAAACATATCCCATATAATTATTGATTGTGACCACCCTCTTAAACATCATTAATAGCCACAAAATTGGTCCCTCGATTTTATGTTATTGAGAACACATTGTAAAAGGAGAGGAGAAGAATATATGTTTTATTATCACACATAATTTTCAATTATTTTCCCAAAATGTATCATGTGGAAGTAAAAAAATGTTTATGAGAGATTGAAACAATATGAAGGAATGATGTTCCATGGAGATTGATAGAGAATTAATGTTTTCTATTTGAAGTAAGGCTTTGATATTGCTAGAGATTCAGTATGATGTAATCATTGATTTTGATAAAAATAATTATTTAAATACATTGTTGAGACTTTAAGACTTTGATTTTATAATTTTATAGTCTCCAAAAGAGATAGTAAGGCTCTATAATTTTACAGATCCATTAAAATGGAAGAATACTAAAATAATGGAATTTTGACCATTATTAAATTCTCCCTCTGATGAGATGACTTAACACCACCATCTTTTCAAAACCCATCACCTACTATCTGATGGGTCACCAATAACACAATGTTTCAAGAAAATAATATCTAGATAGTCATTACTAGCCAGTGATTAGAAACTTTCTTTCTTGAATAATTCAGTAAGTCTTGACTTTTCACTTGTTGGACTATGTAATTCAATAGAATTAGAAAGTTTTTTTTCACTTTCATGGGATGACCGATTCCCTAAACCATCTATCTAGTGCAACATTCCATCCTCCATCTTCAACAAGTTCCACCATCTCATTCTTTTTAGGCCTTCGATTGATGTTCCAAATTCATTCATGAACTTTAAACATGATAAAAGTCTGTTCAAATACATTAACAATATGATTATGTTTCCATTTAGAAAATTTATCATTTCCATCATTGAAATGAATAAAAGACCATGTAATGAGAGTAAGATTTAGTTAAATGAAATTGTTCGATGCATAGATGAGTGTTTACGATCATGAAAACACTATGAGAAATAGATAGAGGTACAATAGTATGTTTTCTTTTTATATATTTTTTAATTTATTATTCCCTTACTTTTCATTATTTTTTTTCATTATTGCATTAATTTCTTTCTAGTATTTTATATTTTGTGTTTACATATGTGTTTTTATTATGAAATCTATTTGATAGATTTATGAACTAGTTTATGAATTGGAAGTGTTAATGTGATTTGGTTTGTAAGACCCCTCTTTATACATGGTGAAATATGAT
This sequence comes from Viscum album, assembly GCA_963277665.1. Lineage (NCBI taxonomy): Eukaryota > Viridiplantae > Streptophyta > Magnoliopsida > Santalales > Viscaceae > Viscum > Viscum album. The sequence continues at coordinate 46,814,033 of OY728138.1, read as the reverse complement.
TATTAAGTCCTATTATAAATATTTATACATTTTAGGATATTTTTTATATGTAGATATGATTGTGAATATAAATCTAGAATTAAATTTAAAAAGATAAAAGTTTCATGGAAGCATAATTTTAAATAGGTAGGTAACATAAAACTGATATAAAATAATTTTTAATTAATATTATTCACTACCTTTAATGTTGCGGTGTTTCCAAGGTTGATTGGGTACTTTTCTAATTATGTGCTAATATTTTTTAGTATATTTAGGAGTTATTTTTTATTATATGTTAGTTATTCCATTCTGGTTTGGATGGGTTGATCAGGTTATAACATATTAATAGGTTGGGGAGTGTTGTTGCTAGTTTCCATTAGTGTGATTACTATCTAGTGATTCTTCCCTTTCAACAGAATTATTCTTGAGCCTTTAGTGGTACAATGAGGATATAAGGAACAATTTTAATATGTAATTTAGGTTCCATCAATTTATGTGCTACTAGTTATAGATAGAATATATCTTTAGTGGGATTTCAAATTTAAAGAGAGGTGTGTAGAGGGGATTTTAGGAGAGTTGGGTGACATTAAAAGTTGGAATTAAAATTTATATTGGTAAATATTGGGATGGGGTTATTCTTAATGTTATATAAGATATATGGTTTGGAACATTGTGTTGTTATATATTTGGTTGAGGATTTTCTGTAAATGTTATGTCGGATTGTAATTCATAGTCATATGATATTTTTTAACATTGGAATTAATATTATGGTATTATAAATGTAATACCCCCCATGAATATAGAAATACATTAATAACATGATTTAACAACTTAATTTTTTTCAAAGAGAATAAATAAAAAAATCTGGTAATCCCATATATATGGTTTATTTATAAATTTATAATTGATGAAACTAAAATATGGGGAAGATATTAGTATAAGTTAAATAATGAATTGAATGTACATGAAATGAAGATTTTAATTTTTTTTGAAAGTAATGGGTGTTGAAATTATAAATATTAGATGTGTATATTTATGAGATATTTAAATAATTACATAATGCATTTTTTGAGTAAGTGATGATTAAAGTGGTAAGTAGAGGACTCCCAAATTAGTGATGGTGTGGCTGAAATGAGATATTGATTTATGTTTAATTCTTACTTGATCGTCACCTTATTTGATTATATAATGATTATTGTTAATGGATGTGGTATTGTGTAATGTATTTATGCTTGATGTGATATATCATTTGGATCATGTTTCCTAGTTTGGTATAGAAATGGTTTGTGATAGACTCAATTCTAGAAAATGTGGTGATGATATGGTTGTGATCGAAGGATAGGTGCATAGTGAGTTGTGGTTGTGATAGATGCATGAGGTGAAAGATGTGATGGATAGATGGGATTATGTGGTTATCATTGTTGTTTAATTCTTATGTACCTAGTAATTTTTTAAGTGATTTACTATAATCTAGTTATCAGTTTATGTTAGAGGTGACCATAGACTAGTAGGTTGGAGCTAAGGTGAATTGTTTGGGCCATTTGTCCTCTTCACATTTATCATATTACTAATGATATTTTGATTATTTTTGAGGTCTTTGATTATTGAATTTAAAGGATAATTTACAGGGATTTTTTCTTTTATTACTACATTAGAATATCTATGTTAAATGTTGGTTTGAGGTGATGAGATAGTAAGAAGTTATTGTTTTTACTTTTGGATATGGTTGATTAAACCTTTTCATATTATATCTTTTCATGAATAAGTTTCTTTCAAACATATCTATCCTAAATTTTTTTTCTCACATGGATGTTGATTGTCATTAATGTATTATCCTGTTCATTACTCCCAAGTTCTCACCCCTCTACAATTAATCTTGAGTTTTTTTAAGATAACATAGGTGAGAATGGGGATGATGTTGTTTGGGTAGCTGGAGTGGATATTTGAAGTTTATTCATGCATTATTTTAGTTGTATTTCATTTTTTTCATGTATCCATAGTTAGGATTGATAAATGTTAATTCTTAAACTTAATTTATTTATAGTTTATTGGTGTAATTTTTTTTATTTATCCTAGGAACTAATATGTTCATGAATTTTATATTCATGATTTATACCCATAATGTTAGTCTCCAACCAAAGACCTGTTGGAGGAAGGTTGTGAGTGTCACTCTTATCTCGAATTCTAACCCCAAAGGGGTCTCTGGGTGGGGGGGGGGGGGGTCATGATAGAATGTTAATAGAGCTATAAAAAAGATAAGTTTAGGTTAATATATTAGATATAATTTTAATTTAGGAACAAGTGATGATTTTATGGTTCTTTTAGGTAAATATTGTATTCTAAACCAAACACGTGAAGTAAGAAACGTATACTGACATGAAAACAGTTACTTAGGCCCCCCCTATGATCTGTAACAAGGGCTTTGTCAGCCTAAAAATCATGTCTAGTAAGGAATTCACTTATTTTGGTGTAGAAAATTTTGTAAGGGTGAATAAACCGTTCTTGAAGACTGTGTTAAATTTCAGAATTTGATTCTTGATTATAATTATTTGTTTATTTAGCCTAACTTATGCTATTGTGATGTAGTATTTATAGTTATGCTGAATAAGTCGATTCATTTTTTCATAAAACAATATCTATTATTAATGTTTGAGTCTTCATCCCACATAGGACTTGTAGTTTTATGTGGTCTTTATTATTTGTTATAAAAGAACCTCAAGGAATCCTTTAGAGAGAACTTTAGGGATTAGGTCACACCTATTTTATCATTATACATGGTATTAGAGGGAAATTAATCCTGCACCCTCCCTCCCATTTTATTTTCCACAGTCTAGGGTTTCCAATCATTTCTCACTCATCAGGGGCGGTGACCTCCATGGTCATCGAACCATAGGTATCTCCTCTTTCCCCCCTGTCGGCCCCTCCTACAGCTGACCTCCGCCCTTGCGAGACAAACCTCCCCTCCCCTATGATGGTCCTCAACGTAGCCTTAGTCGCTCACGATCCTCCCGTGGATACGTCCCTATGTGGACTTCCAACCCACCTCCCTCCCTCGGACGTGTCTCCCCGATGGTTCTTCCCTCCTGACACAACTTCCCCGCTCAAGATCCCCGGTCATGAATCCTCGCGCGCGATGACTGGCGCCTTCTATGTCACACCTCTGAATTCTCTGTATTTTCTGGCCTCCCGATTGACATGACCTACCAAGCACCGCTTCTCCCAGACCTATACCTTTGATGTGATACCGTACCGGGACTCCAGATGCTTCTCGTCATGCCTCCTATTGTCGCCATCTCTTGGCGCACCTCCCACACATGGATCCTCCTTGCTTGGTGGTTCTCCCCAAAAACACTCCACCTTTCTTCGGGACTTATTCCCACAGTGACACCTCTCCTGCATGCAGCTCTCCAACGACACCTATGTCCCAGGTTTCTCCTACACACGACCCTCCAGTAGCACCCACCCCATTTGAGGATCTCCCTCCAATCCACCTCCAGCAGCCTCACCTCCTGCTACACATGCGCCTCCCCAAACACTGCTCCCTCCATGTCTCCCCTCGTTCTACGCTATTCTCCCAACATCTGGCCCCTTTTCATGGAAAAACCATTTTTTCTCTCTTTCAAGATCTAGAAGGATATCTCCCTTGTCCATCGGCACACCCTCATGCTTCCTCCTCCATGGAACAACACCTCGACCACCTTGGATATGGGCCATTTGGCACCACCAGATCCCCCAATGAATCTACAGAATCACCACCTCATATTGTCAGCCCAACAAGTGAGGCTTTCCTGTTCTAGTGTGGCTTTCCCAGCATATAATTGACTAGCCTCACTAGTGTGTATTTCCTGGCGCTCCTTCAACTGGGCTGGTCTATGTGGTTCCTCTAATGCACCCATGACATCTTATTTCATCCATCATCCTGAGGGGAACTTGTAATCTTGATGGAGATCTATGATCATCAATTGTTTATTTTAATTTTTTCCTTATTTTGTAATCAAGATGGGTATTTCCAACATTAGGGGGAGTGTTTTCATTCTGTTGATTACTTTTTTTTCTTTATGTGTTAAAGCTAGGTACACCAAGCTTTATGGGGAGTGTTGGAGTCTGTTTTTCACATCAGACTTGTGGTCTGATGGGGTCTTTATTATTTTTTATAAATTAACCTCAATCCATTTTTTAAATATCAATTTGGGGATTGGGTATCACCTATTTTATCATTCTAAAATTATCTTATTACATGATATGATACTTGCGTTCCCTAGAAAGTCATGTTTAGTTATATCTAAGGAGTCAATTCATGTTAATTAAGGAACCTATAGAAGTATAGTAGGAGTTAAATATAGGTTTCACCCAATAGTAAATTTAAATAAAAAACATTCTATAATTTTAAAATTATTACTATATGATTTAGTTATATTTTTGTACACATGATTTTTAAACTATTTTTTGGGAAATAATTAATAAATAATGATTAAATTGAGAAGTAATGGATTATTATGGACAACATGTCTAAACATTGTAAATTTCATTAGTTATTTTTTATGTAACCATGATGTGATCTATGAAATATTGATTATTTTTTATTCCATGTTTGTGATTTAGTTTTCAAGTTATTTTTTAGACTTAGGTATGTATCTTATTAAGTATACTTTGTTAAAATTAAAAAATGAGATATAAAATAAAGTCATTTTTTTAAATTCAATAAATGGTAACAAATAATGTTAAATGTTATAAAAGAGTTCATAAGATGATTTTATTATGCTTCCCCTTTAATATATATGTGTAATATGACATGTATTCCATATATAATTCTATTTTATTTATGGTAGAGCTTGAATAATGGATTTCTCATCATTATTTTGGTTAGTTATGTGTTGATAGTGTGTTTCATTATGTTTCATTCCTGGATAATTAATTGATTGATTAATTGTTCTTTGATAACCTTTCCTAGAATAAATTATTATGATATTTTTTTATATCCATGTATTCTCTATATATGATAACATATGGTGGAATTGGTGATGGTGTGATGAAATGTTTGACATGGAAAGGTATTAAGGTTAACACTAAGATGGTTTGATGGTTAATAATTTTATTTTCATGTGTACCCTACTTATGATGATGGGAAGTGATTGAACAATTGTAATTTTTATCTAGTGGATTTTCTAGTGGTGTACATGCTTAATTTATTTGATATGATTATATAAAATCTTCTTTAGGATTTGAAGGATGTATGCTAACTTGATTATTTAATGTTGATCTAAAAAAAATTCATAAAAAATTATCAAGATGTTTCATGAGGGAGGGATAAATATTAATATTGGGGTGAATCTATACTAAATTTTTATCAGTATGAAGTACTTAAGTCTAATAGTGGAATTTCTAGCCATGAGGTTGACAAATGGATTGAACAGGTTTGAATAACCACTGAGTCGCTATGAACTCTAGATAATTTCTAAGTTATTCTAGCGGTTGGCATATTATAGAAGGATGATCAAAGATGGTGGATGATGATCCATGGAAACCTAGATGGAATTCCTTGGACATATTATCTTTAAATAATCATGATATATTTTATTTCATGTATGAAGATGAATATTATTATAAAGGATCATAGAAAAATATATTAAGGAAATGATAACATACATGGATTTGGAAATCGGTATATATACATGGTTGGTTTATTTATATATTTCCTAAACAATGATGTTGATTAGGAATAACATTTTGAGTCTCTCTTGATATTAGATATTTAGTTATCTTTTATGCCTTTTCAGTTAAAGTCTTTGGAAGTAGTAAGATGTTGTGATAATTTCATTATGAGAATCCTTTCCATGAGAGAAGGTCTCAATGAAGTCCCTTCTCAGGTTTCTAGGTAGGTTTAATGGAATATGTCGAGTTTAAGATATTTATATTCATGGAAAAAATATAATTATGGGGCCTTATAGAGTTATATTGTCTCTTTGATCCATGGGTTTGAGCATCCCAATGAGTTTTATGCTTGGTAGGTTGATCTATTTCATTATTTATGGGGAATCATCAATATGATATCACTGAGGGATATCATGATTCTCAGTCTTCAGTGGGTAGTAATATGTGGTTTTGGGAGATGGATAATTTTTATGGTAGTATTTAGAGTGAATTTTTCATTATTGAGAGGTATCTCCCCATAACTATTATGCTTCAATATTTTCTATCTAACTTCTATTTGAGTTCTTATAATGTAGATAACTTTAGTTGAATATATTATGATGGGTTGAGTTCCTTAATTTATTTTTTGGAACAAATTCCTTTCTATGGTTTTTTTAAGAAACTTGATTATGAGTGTCATTTGAGAGGCATATAATATAATGGTCAAGACCTTTTTGGTCAGTTATTATATGTTATTTTGGCGTTGGAGGTGTCTAGATAGAGTTTGGTGGCATTTCAAGGGTGAGGGTTAGATTTTTAACTATTTAGAGTTCCAAAATGCCATGTTGGTCGGCACTATAGTGAATGTTTTGTAGTTGAAGGAATGTTTTCAAGGTTTTTTGGATGTTTAGGCACGAAAGATCAAATTTTTAGATGTTTTAATGAACCATAAGTTTTGAAACATCCATGGTAGAGGGATTTTTTCATGAAAAGTTTCCCTATGTGAAATATTGAAGTTCATTATGCCATGGTGGAAGGTGTAGAGAAACCAGAGATCTTTGGAGTTTACAATGAACATAATGAAGGCCACTATTACATGTAGATAGTTGTGGTGATGAGTGTGGAACCTGAGTTGTTTTGTAACGTCCCGGTTCTGGAAGCCTCCCAGAGGTACCCCGTACTCGGTTAGTCACATGGCCTCAAGAGCATTTCCCTGAACGCCAGAGGCTTCCGACTAGCAGCGTGGTCCTTGGGTGTGATAGTGGGGAAACTATGCTTTCATTGGTAAAGTAACACAGTGGAAGTAAGAAAAAAGACAACAGCAGAAGTAGTAATAATCCATGAAAAAGTAAACAGTAGAATACAGGAAAATAATAAACTAGAGCACACATACATATGAATGATGCATGATACATATGTCTAGGAAAATATCCAAACAAATCACAATACTGGAATACAAAACAGTACCAAACCAAAGTACAAAAGAAAATAGATAAACAACTCCTCAGCATCCCATGCCTAAGCTTGGTCCCATGCTCTCCAGCACCACAACAATCAAGTACCTGAAGTAGAAGGGCACTTTCCCTGATCTATACTGGAAACAATATAATCTATTTGGGTGCAAAGGAATGGCCCAAATAGGGTGTGAGACTAAATCCCAGTAGACAACCACCACAAGATTTGTACCTAACTGTCAGTGAATATATGGAAGGTAATAAGTAAAAGGAAGCTATAACATGGAATTACTCAGTAGTAAAAAATCCATAGTTTTAATGCAATTAGTTTCGTATATCAAACAATATCTAATCAAATCAGGAAACCCTCTGGGTAGTAATCTCAGCCTAACCCCTCTGGTTCAACAAAAACAATGATAGATATTTCCAAGACTCTCTGATTAAGCACTCACTGTCAATTCCCCCTATAGTCATGTGTGATTCAAAGACTCCCTGAGGAAGCTCTGACCGTCAATTCCCCCTATAGTCTTTCAGTGGTAACTAATGGTGCAATAAGAAAGCACACAATGAAAATTCCTCATGTGGCCTCGTAACGTATCTATAGACCCTCTGAGGGAGCACTCAACCTCAATCCCCCCTATGGTCTCACAACGTGATAATTATAACAGACACTCTCGGAAAGCCATCAACGTCAATTTCCCCTATGGTCCCACTACAATAGGTTCATGCAACCCCCTGTAAATAAAAAATGCACAAACTATGAAAAACATACAAAGTAAACCCCTAGGAATACTTGGTTAACAATCTATAACATATTATCATGTCAGATAAGATAAAAAACTCTATCCTACAATATTAGGCATGGAAAAGAAACAACAGCCTAAAAGGAAAAACTAGACCAAATTGTCAAAATGAGTTACAAGGGAAAAAAATCTATGGCATAGAAATTAACCCCATTCAAATGAAATCAATCTCTACTCAAGAATAAAAGAAAAGCAGTCAATTAACAAGGCTAAGACCATAAATTCACAAAACCCCGTTCAAGATTTTTGGACAATTTTTCACTTAAAACTCAAAGACTATCTATTTAAAGGCACAAACCACTTACCTCGGTTTTGGGAGATCTCTATACGTGAACCTCAAGCCTTGATTATCCCAGGAATACAATAGACCTACAAAAACACCTAAAAAGTCCAATAAAGGATAACTTGATAATGATGAGGAATCAATAAACAATGCTCAAGCAGAAGGAAGAGATTACCGTTGTGGTCCCAACACAATCGACAGTAGTTGATTCGAAGTACAAGTCCTTGATCAGGGGATCGAGGAAAGATTATCATTGTACGAGTTATCTCGGACATAACAGAACTAGAAGAAGGAGGTTCTATCCATCAGACGTGACCCTGGTACGTTTAATGAAAAGAAAATAATGAACACGGTGTGTACTTTTGAAGTACATGGTGTGTACTTACCATTACCAAGCCCCTTTTTAGGCGGCCTCTAGGTCACCCACATGGCCATGTTCAGGACTGCTACATGGCCAACACACATCTACCTGTGGTAACCGAGTACATGACATGTACTCATAAAGTACACGGTGTGTACTTAAAAAATTTCCAGAAACTCCTCTTTTTTTAAAAAATGACCAGAAAAGGAAAACATAACTGAAAATAATATCCGGGTTCTTAAAAAATTCCCCCCTTAAAGAAATTCATCTCCGAATTTTCCTAGCAAGGTAGCGTATTATAAGAAATTCCAAAAATCTTTGGCCACTGTGATTGCACATCGACCTCCCTCTCCCAAGTCTTGTCCTGCACTCGCCCGTGATGCCCTAACACTCGTACCAGAGGAACAGACTGGCCACAAAGAACCTTCATACTTCAATTAACAATATTGATAGGATGATCCATGAATGAGGCATCCACCTCTAACTCAACCTTCTCGGGTCGGAAAACATGAGATGTGTCTGAGAAGTAACATTGAAGCTGAGAAACATGGAAGATGTCATGCATATCCCTATACATATGAGGTAACTATAACTGATAAGAAGCTGGTCCAACTCTATCTAATACCTCAAATGGCCCGACATACCTCAGCAAAAGCTTTCCCTATCTCTTAATCCTTCTGTGTCCCAACCTCGGTGTGACATATAGGAAAATATGATCCCCGACCTCGAACTCCAGAGGTCATCTTCGCTGATTAGCATAAGACTTTTGTCGAGACTATGTAGTACCCATCATCTTCCGAATCAACTCTATCTACTCTGTGGTCTCCTGGACAAGACGGGGTGCCAACATAGCTTCCTCTCCTGCCTCCATCCAACATAAGGTTTATCGTCATGGCCTACCGTACAAAGCCTCATAAGGTGCCATCTAAATAGTTTCTTTAAAACAATTATTGTAGGAAAACTCCACAAGAGGTACGTGCTTCTCCCAAGAACCTCCAATATTTAGGATTCATGCTCGAAGCATGTCCTCAAGCACTTGAATCATATGATCAGACTGACAATATGTCTAGGGATAGTAAGCTTTACTCAAAAGTACCTGTGTACCCAAAGCCTTTTGAAGCCCCTACCAGACCTGAGAAGTAAAACGTGCATCCTTGACTGAAACAATGGACTGAATAACTCCATGTAGACGTACAATCTCACAGATGTACAACCGACTTAGCTCATCAACACCGAAGGTCTACTTGATCAACAAGAAGTGATAAACCTTTGTGATTATGTCAATGACAACCCATACTGCATCATTTCCTCAAGGCGACCTCGACAAACCTGTCACAAAGTTCATCGCGACATCATTCCACTTCCACTCGGGAATGGGTAACTACTGCAAAAGCCCTGATGGTTTTTGATGCTCCGCCTTCACCTGCTGACAGGTGGAACACCTCATGAAAAAAACCATAAACATCTCTCTTCATACTTGGCCACCAATATTGACAATGTAGACCATGATACATCTTGGTGACACCAGGATGAACTGCCCAAACTGAGGAATGAAAGTCCCACATCAGCTCCTTGTGTATGTCTATTGGCACCCATACGCACCCCTGGAAATGAAAGATCTCATCCTCTCCTATTGTCCAACTAGGAATAGGGTCCTCTTCTGATACACCATCCTATATGACTAGGCCTTCTGAATCTGATAGCTTCCTCATTCGCACTCGATTAAGAAGAGTAGAGGTAACAACTATATAAGAAAGAAACGTTTTCCCCTATCTGTCGTGAATCTCAAAATGCATCTCAAAGAATTGAGCCATAATCTACCACTCACTGTTGGCCTTCTGAACTGCTTGTATATGAGTCCTCCTACTTAGTGCATCAGCCACAATGTTTCCCTTCCCAAGCATGTAGGCAAGCTCAAAATCAAAGGACTAAAGGTACTCAACCCACCTCCGCTGGTTTAAATTCAGATCGTGTTGAGTGAAGATATATCTGAGACTTTTATGGCTAGTGAAAACCACAAAATTCTCACCCAAAAGGTAGTGTCTCCAATAGTGTAAGGCATGAACAACTACATCCAACTTGAGATCATGCATCAAGTAGTTCCTCTCATGTGTCCTCAACTATCGAGACCCGTAAGCAACGACTCCTTCTCCCTGAATAATAAAATCCCCCAGCCTGATACCTGAAGCATCATAGTAAACTATATAACTCTTTATCAGCTCCAGAAAAACTAGTATCGGTGCTAAAGTCAACCTCCCTTTCATCTCCTGAAAGGCCGACTCATAAGAATCTGACCACAAGAACTTTTCACCCTTCTTAGTCAGACCCATCAATGGTGCTGTTAAGCATGAAAAGTCCTGTATGAAGCATATGTAGTATCCATCCAGCCCTAGAAAAATCTGTACCTCAAATACATTCTTCAACTGCACCCATGAAGCTACTACTCTCACTTTCTCTGGGTCGACTGATACTCTTGTCTCTGAGATAACATAACCCGAGAAGTGAATCTGGTCCATCCAAAAGTAGCATTTTCAGAGCTTATCAAATAACTGATGGTCTCTCAGTGTACTCAGAATGATCTCAATATGAGTATCATGGTCATGTTGAGTGTGAGAGTACATCAATATATTGTCCACAAAGACCACCATGAAAGAATCCAAGTATGGATAGAACACTCGGTTTATCAGTTCTATGAAAACTATAGGTGCATTCATGAGACCGAACGACATAACCACATACTCATATAGACCATACCTACTCTGGAAGGCTGTGAGAGGTATATCAGATGGTCTAACTTGAAGTTCTCAATCAGTATCCAAGTATCACTGAGAGGGGGAGGGGGTGAATTAGTGATATATTTTTCTTTTTAAGTTTCCCCTTTTTAAAACAACCTTCGCCTCCTGTTAAAGAGTTTCTTCCCTGTTGAACACACACATCCACAGGAACACAAGATTTACAAGGTTCACTACTCAACAAGAGTAACTACATCCTTGGTATGGTACGGAAACAATCTAGTACCACACAATCCACTAGAAAACAATCCTTTGATGTGTAATACAATGATTAGGATATACCCTTACACTCGTACATCACTTTGAAAACAATCCAATAGTGCGTGTCCTCCCTCTTAGCACAAATAGGGTAACATAATGTTTCAATGCTTCTTTATAATTGAACAAATGTATTCTCTAAAGTACAAATATTCACTTTCTTACCCAGAAGCCGGTAAGAACTCTCTTACGCACTACTAAATAAGTGCGAAGACCACAAAAATTTCGCACAGCCTTTAGGGTGCCTTGCGCACAATTCAAATGGCTTGCGTGTAAAAATTCCCTTTTGGCACGGAAATCATTTTCGCACAGCTTCCCTTTTTCACGCAAAGTTTCACTTTTCGCGCAGCTTCCCAATTTTTCGCGCAACTTTCTATATTTCGTGAAAACCTCTTTCTTCTCGCGCAACTCACTTAGCGTAAGATTTTACGTGCACCAGAGCTCAGAATTTATTCTATGTGTCGAGCATTAACAAATGAGAAGGGTTAGCCTCATATTTATATGAATTTTTGACCCCACGTGTCAAACACTAATCCGCGCGTAAAACCTCCATCATGCACGTAGAAACTCTTTTATGAAACTTCATATTTCGCGGCATGCTTTAATATTTCATGCACCTCATGCCTTTTCCATTTTTCATCCTTCTAAGCATGAAGCACCAATTGTGTGCAAAATTCCGCACCGAATTTCATATTGCGTGCAAATTCATCCTTTCACGCGACATCGTATTTCGCGCAATGATCCAATTTTTCGCGCAGCTCATGCCTTTTAAAATTTTTGAGCTTTTGATCTCAAAACATATTTTGCGCAAAAAACATAATTCCTCTATCTCGTGAATCCCGCAGATATTTCACACAACCCGCTACTATTTCGCGCACCACTTTATTTTTTCACGCAACATGCCTAAATTTCCGCGCACTCCATGCCTTTGTCATTTTTTGATGTTCTGACCTTGAATCATGCCTTGCATGAAAAAATCTAAACCATATTCAATCTTGCATGCTCCATCCACTCCCAAACACATTTCTTCATCTCCTGATTTTCAGGCCCTACAATTTGGAAAACACTGGAAAACGGTGCTACCTTAAACTGTGCTTTTCTGCCACCCCCAGACTATCCATTTCTTTTTTATTTTCTCTCTTCATTGCTTCTCATAACCATTCTTCTGCTCTTATCACGAATCCCACTATCGTGATATTTATCCTTTGATAGATCAGCTTTAGCATCGTCAGAGTTGCAATGGGAAGTGAAACTTCCCTATCCTCTAGCAGCATCATTCCATCCAATCAAAACGTTATATGAATGGCATCATCATTTCTCCCTCTTTCATTAATAAGGCTTGCATCACAAGTTCTCCTAACTCATGATATGTGTGAAATACATACTAGTAATGCATTGTCTCATTTGTGATCCTTCTACAAAGTGAATTAATTTATCTTATTTGACAACAAAATACAACACTCTGCAAAGGAAAACTCTTCAAACTTCCTTCTCCATTAAACTTGGTCCCAACATAACTCACAAGTGATGATAACCGAATCTCAAGTCAATCTTCGAGAACACCCGAGCTCCTCGAAGCTGATCAAATAGATCATCAATCCCCGGTAAGGGATATCAGTTCCTGACCATCAACTGGTTAAGCTTCTGATAATATACACAAAGACTAAGGGTACCATCTGCCTTCTTCAAAAACAGAACAGGTGAACCCCATGGAGAAGTACTGGGTCGAATGAAACCCATTTCCTGAATCTCCTCCAACTGCTTCTTGAGCCCCTGTAACTCTGGTGTTTCCATCCTATAAGGAGGAATGGACATCGGTGCTACTCCTAGCACAAGCTTAATAGAAAATTATACCTCTCACTCCAGAGGAAAACCTGAAAAGTCCTCAGGAAAGATGACCCTGAAATGATCCACCACTGGAGGAAAGTCTAACTTGGAAGTCCCCTGGTCATCTAGATATAGACTAGCAATTTGGGCTATAACTCCTCCCAACCCATGATGCTCAAGTCCTGATCTGCTCACCTGGACATCTGATTCACCCTTATGAATAAATGATCGACCTTATGGTGATGTGAAACACACCCTATGGAGATAAAAGTTAACGAATTCCTGGAAGGGAACTAACCAGTCCATTCCAAGAATAACATCATAGCCTTTCAACTATTGGACATAAAGGTCCCATAAGAAGTGACACCCACCAACTTCTAGAGGTAACTCCTTGCACTATCACAACTAGCCATTCTAGTCCACAATAGAGTTTCTAGAATCAACATATCAACAGAAGAAAATATGAAGAGCCTAAGGCTATCCATAATAGCAACAGATATAAAGCTATGGGAAGGCCCATTATCGAAAAGAGCAGAAGCTAAAACTGAGGCAAATAAGATCGTACCTCGAACTGTAGGAACTTTTATGTATATTATGCAATATCATTCTTTATATTTATCCACTAATTGTGATCTTGGTTATATCTATACATATTTATGTTTCTTTAGTGTATATAAAATTTAATGTTATGATAATCACTTAGCAGTTCCATCATTATCTCCAAATCTGATGAAACGCAAAGTTATTTCTCAAATATCATAACTCTTTCATCATCAATGTTGTTCTTTGATGATTTTAATTTTCTTAGATAATTTACCTTCTCCTATATTTCTACCTCATTCCTTTAATATTTATTAATTTTATCTAGAAGGTATCTTTGAGAAATCAATTGAGAATGGTATCATGTTGTCTGCTTCTTTATGAATGTCATGTATTAGATGATTGGATCCTCTTAAATACTTTTAATAAAAAAAGGTTTTAGGATATTTTATGCTCAATATATCTACCAATTTATTCTCATTCCCAAGATGGTAGTGCACTGAGTAGTCATAATCCTTTATTATCTCTCACTATATTCTTTGGTTCATATTGAACCTGTTCAATGTGAATATTAATTTTAGGATTTTATAGTTCATATATATTTTACACTTCATCCTATAGAAATAATGCCTCTATATATTAAATTAAAATATTATTACAAAAAACTCTAGATCATTTTTCAGATAATTATTCTCATACAACTTCAGCTTTCTTGAGCTGTAGTCTATCACTTTTTCATTCAATATGAGTACATAACCTAAACCCTTTTTTGAAGCATCAATATAAAAAAAATTCTTACCCACATGTTGTCAGTGTTACCATAGGTGTATAAATTATCCTCTTCATTATCTCTATAAATTTATATTTATATTCATCGGTATAGACATACTTTACTCCCTTCAGACTCAGTTTTCTTAGTGGGTTTAAAAATCTTGAGAATTTTCCCATAAATCACCGATAATACCCATCTAATCTAAGAAAAATATGGATTTCCATATTATATTTTGTTTTAGGACACTCATTAATCACTTTGGTCATTTAAGGGTGCACATATATCCCCTTTATTATGATAAATTCACCCAAAAATGATACTTTACCCATTCATAACTCACATTTACTATATTATATATATATATATATTACCTCCCTCAAAGTATTTGGCATAGTATTCAAAATAATCCTCATATTCCTTCTCTATTTTAGAGTATATAAGTGTATCATATATAAATACTACCACTTATTTTTTAATTTAAACAATAGATACTCTATTAATTAAGTCTATGAAGATCATTGGGGCATTCATGTGTCCAAATTTCATGACTATGAACACATAGTACTAGTACCTCCTATCAAAGGTGGTCTTAAAAATATCCACATTTTACCCTTTAACTGATGATATCCCGATCGAAGGCCTATGTTCAAGAAGAATTGAGCTCCATGTAATTGATTGATAAGTTCATCAATCCATGGTAGGGAATACCTTTTCTTTATCATGATCCTTTTGAGTTCATGGTAATCAAAACATAGATGCATAAAACCCTCAGTATTCTTGAAAAATAGAATCGGTGCACCCAATGGTGAAACACTTGGGTGAATAAAACCATTGTATAGATTATCTAGTAGTTTATTATTTAGTTCTTACAGTCTATTGGGGTTCATTCTATAAGGATTCTTGGATATCAATAGGAATCTTGGTATAAGGTCAATTGGGAACTCAACCTATCAATCCATAGGAAGGAGAGAAAACTCTTCGAGAAATACATCCATATATTCCTTTATATAGGCATTCCTTCCAGAGTGGTTCTCGACTTTTTTTGATTACTTGGTCTAGATATTATTACATACAAGGTAATAATATTAATGTTTCTAATGCACATTCCAATGAATATTCATACTTTCCCTTACACATGTATATAATCAAAGGATGATTCATGATATAGAAAGGGATCTGTTCTCCTATAAGTTGATGTGGGCTTTATATAAAGATATCTAGTCCATTCCTCGTATATCATCGAATTATACTATAGGGAGTTTGATATTTGTTTTCTGGTAGATTCATCCACTATAGATTTACCAAGGAATATTTTTATACTTGATATTTAATTATTTCACCATTTTTCATATTTACTACTAATTCAACAGCTATGATTTTCGGCAGTGTTTGAATACATATAATAAACATGAAATATATGAAAGAATTTATAGAATAATAATTATATAGGACATTTGAAGTTCATGAATGGATAATGAGTGCCCCTTTCACTATTTAATTATTTTTCTAGTCATTAAATATATCCAAAATAAAATTAGGGATGATAATTCTAAAAATAATAAGAATATAAATTTGAAACTGTGATCTTAGAAGGAATAACTCATAAATTACAAGCATATAATAACTTATGAGTGTCTAGGTTTCAATCTAGCTTATCCATGGTAAATTCCATATAGTGTTCTCTAAACTAACAATATATTCAATTCCTTAATAATGGAAAATAATGTTCTTATGAATTTAGCAAAGAATATGCCAAGAGAGTTTCAAAACAAGTTAATAGTTAGGAAACTATTTTTGTGAACTTGTTAAAGATCCAATTAGTAACCAATTTTCCATTTTTTAGGTTATTACTCCTAGGTACATCTATGCCAAATCCTAAACCCACTTGTAGAATCCATAATTGGATGTAATTTCTAGGGAATTACATACTTAAAACATTACCAAAACATTAAGATGTTGTCCAATACTTAGGCTTATCCCTTATCTTCTCCATAGGATTTTCAAAAATTGTTATCTCAACCTAATCACTAAAAATAACTAAACCTTTATTTGAAACCAACTATAGAGTCCCAATCCTTAAACATAGTTTATTTCATAATTCTCACTTGGATTTTCAATATTTACAATCCAAGTATGTAGAGGTCTAGTGTCCTTGTAAGATTATACACATAAATAAATCTTATTAAAAGTAAAAAAATCAACTTAATTTAAAACTTTATATAGTAATACTAAATCACATAGATCTTTTAAAACATTGTAGGATACGTTGGAGAAAATACATAGGGAAATGGGTAAGCTAGAAATCCTAGTAAATAAATAAACCTGGAAATAATGAAAAACTTGACAGTCAATAGGTATTACATGATATCACAAAGAGAATTATAATAAGAATGGAAACATGGTATAATGAAATGAAATAATAAGATCATTGAATCCTAGAATATGTGGGAAAAAAATGAAATGAAATAATAAAAATGATTTAGGGGTCACTTCCATGGACATCATTATAAAGTAGAAAAAGTCCCATGGTGGATTAGGTTCACTCCCCATTCCCATAAACATAGTATACAAAGTACTATAGTGGATTAGGTTCACTCCCTAATATCATACATAACAATTCATGTGATATAATTATTTAGATATTGTAATATAAGGCTATATAATTTTGAGTCCACCCATCACATAACATAGAGTTCCTAAGCTAATCGCACGTGCACCAAACATGGTATCCCTTGAGATAAAAAATTAACCAATGCATTGGAGGGATATATAATTATGGTACCACCTATCACATAATGAAAATCATAATATTTACATGCTTAGATATTCAATATGAGTAAAATAAACCATAAATAAATCATAATCATAATAAAACCCATGATAATGATTTGGGTTTCCTAAGTATAATTGAAGGTATAACTAAAGGATAAATCCTAAGGGTTATCAAAAAAAGAAGGAATTTAATTTTTTTGGACATTCATCATTTACATAGGGAAATAATCCTTGAACATATAGTTTAATTATAGAATATTCATGATAAATATCTCTATAATAATGATTAAAAATAAACCACTAGGGGGAATATTTTATGAAATAACTAAAGGAAATTTTAAAGAAGGCATGGACTTATTATTTTTATATAAAACTAGAATTTATCGAAGAGTTTTATATATAAAATAATTTGAGTTTTTATAATCTCTTAATGGTATAAAATCATTTTATGGAGGTGATTCTTAATATGAGATAAGAAATATGATAGTTCCTTTAAATCAGTTTTACATTAAAGTGATAATTTTGAAGGGCACTAAAAACATGTATAAACCTTGAAATAAAAAGAATTTTTAATGAGGTAAATAGGAAAGGGATATAAATATATATAATTTCATGAGAATATGGTTGTTTAAAATGGATAAAATAAAGAGAATGTGTAATCGACATGTAACAAGGGTGGTATATAAGATCCCCTACCTCGTGTACGAATGCACTCAGAACTTGTACTTAATATCAAAAATAATTATATTATGTTCATTAAACAAATACCAAATAAATGTATTCATATGTATTTAATTTTCCAAGGTCTGTTTATTATATTTAATTATTTATTTTTGATACTGTTTTCCCTTATATCAGTTACTCAAGGGTCGTTGGGTTAATTTCTTAATAACACATTAGGTTTGTAGAATATGTTCAATGGAGTTATAAAATAACTTAATTATCAACAGAATGTTGTAGTCTTATATAATTTATTATTATAATATAACAATACTTATAATGTTTTTAAGGATATCCCAAAATAGACCCAAATTAATAAAGGTTCCTTGATAAGTCCATTTAAGGTGGTTAAATGTGGTATGATCATTTCTTGTTAATCAAGCGTATTGAATTACCAATATTAATATAACATAATATTAATGGTATAAAATTATAATTTTTATATAATAAATACAATTTTAAATTCCTCCATGTTAATTGGTCATGGAAAACAATACATGTCATTCATGGAGGCAGTATTCCACACACACGCATGATGACATTTTTGTTTTTATCAATGATTTTTGAAGAATGTATAAAATGGATATTATATTAGTATTATAAAACATCATAATTTTTATAGTTGTATTGTTATCATACCTTAATGGATAGATGGAGATTGAGGGGTGAAAAATAAGAAAAGAATATAGAGAATTTGTGTTGAGAGTATTACCTTTCCCTTGGAATTTCTCCCTTGGATAACTCCTTAAGGTTATTTTGATTAGTTTTTTGGTGAGACGAAGGATTAAAGAGATTGAGAAATGTCTTCAGGAGAATATATATCATATTTTTTTTAGGATAATATTTTTAATGGTTGGAGAAATGGGGAGGATATGATATTCTTTTATAAGTAAAGAGAGATAAAATTTATAAAATCTATTTTCTTTACAACAATGTCACTTCATTATTCATGGAAAAGGGATCCAATAATTTTGAATAATTATGTTTGGAAAGATATAATGTCTATCCTCCATCCAAATTCCAATATAATACATGTTTTTCTTTATGTTTTATCTTTTTTCAGTATGTTAAACCACTTTCATCCTAATTTACCCTTACTGTAGTAACTCCACTTTCACCCTTGACAACTAATTTTAATGGCCATAATTAAATTTTATAATATTTAATAATTTGAAAATGTTGATTTTATATATTTAAATTATTTTATAAAATAAACTTTATATGATTTAGATAAACTAATTTTAGTATTAGTGCACATAACTTGTAAAAACTATTTTCTTAGGAAAAATATTATTTTATGTTTAAAATTGAACTGTGGGATAATATTATCATTGTTTTTTTGTTTTAAAGACATAAATTAGTTTACTAAATAATAAATAAATTTTATTTGGCTTAAAAATATATCCAAAACATAATTTTTCCAAAATAATTTTTTAATTATATGAAAAGAACAAGATCCATTTTTCATTAGAATTAAAATAATACTTTTGTTTTATAAGGTTAAACGTAGTTTTTATTAATATTTGTAAATATATTAAACAAGCATAAAATTATCCTTTAAATAAATATTTGATAAATTAAAAGTTTTTATAAAATATTATGTATCTCTTATATAATTATAAATTAGTAAAATTCATTATTTTGGAAAATCATTTATTTTATCTAAAAAATAAGTTATTTTAGAAAATTTAAAAAAAATTAATAATTAGATATATTTAACATGATTAATCCAAAAATGAACCTAATTTTATTTCACTAAAATAATATAAGTGATAAAAATTATTTTTATATATTAGTGCATAAAACTCAATGAAAACATTTTTTAAAATATATTTTAATGCACGAAAAATACTTATAAACATATTATGTTCCAAATTCATTATAAGGTGACATTAGTTTGTATCATATATATTACCAAATTTTAAATATTAATATATGAATAATGAAAATTTATTTATATAATGTCTGGATCATTGCATTAGATATAAAATAAATTACAGGGGGATTAGAGTACCTCCAACATCCTCAAGTTGAAGAGTGTGATTGACCATAGCAAGCCAACCCTTTAATCTAAGACATTATAGTGATGTAATTTTGAATCAAAACACTTGAAAAAACATTTTTCAAATTATTTATTTGGAATCCATCTTCTACTTTATCTTGGTCTTCTCCTCTAGAGTGATACTCATCTGACTAGTACAGATTTCTTCAATTGGAGCACCATTTTTCATCTTCTTCAAGATCACTTATTTCTCCATGTATGTAAAACACCACTAGATTTAGGTTATAGATTTTTTTAGTATTAATGAACTCACTCACGTATTGCTATTTATTTTATTCCTTTAATTCCATGATAGCCACTTCTTAAATATTATTTATCTATATATGTTTTTTATTATCTTTCTCGGTTGGTTATTGAGTGCACACTCCCTTTGGTGCCTGAAATGTAATGCCCTGAAAATATAACGTAAAAACATTGTATTTGATAAATAGTATGACACGCAACACCAAGAATGTTAGGAAATATAATATCCCATGAATTTATTATATATTTGATATTTTTAAAAAATTAAATATTATTTATAGCTTGCAATGAATGTGAAACTGAGTTAGTCTACATCATACACAAAAATGAGTTTCTACAATGTCTTGCGTTACATGCAAGGTTGATTTTTACTAAACAAGAATATATTATTTAATTGTTATTATTTAATATAATGAGATATAACCTACCTGTAAAATTACAGGTTATGAATAAAATTAACTAACGTATAAAAATATGTGGTTCACACAAAATATAAATTTAATTTATTGGTTAGAAATTAATTAGAAATTAATATAAAAACCAATTTAATATAAAGGGATTGTTTTTATAGAAAAGTATTTTTATCTTCACAAAGCTGTTTTATCCTAATAAATTACATTTTTTATAGTTAGTGAGTGAAGTTAATGTAATATATATATATATATATATATATATATTATTAACTAAATTATTTTTTATATTCAGATAATATATTTGATAGCCATTAGATATAAATAAACCAAATATTACACATAAAAACCTATATTTTTATTAAGGCAATTTCACTACCTTTTAATGAAGAACCAATTTTAAATCCAATGTTTGGAAATTTTATAAATCTTATATATTAAAATATATTTAGTCATCTAAATAATAAAATAAAAAATATTCTAGGGTTAATTGTTGGATTTGTTTTGGGAAGTTTCATTTTTAAATTAATAATAAAAAATACCGAATTTTAATTCAAAACAACTTTTTATTATAATTTATTTATAAGAGTAAATAATATTTTAATTTTGTTTTAAAGCATAATAATATCAATTTTTTATTATTTAATCTAATTTATGTCATTGGAGTCAATTTTACTTTGGAATTGGATATAAAAACTTGTCATGATTTTGGATGTTTTAACTTTAAAACCCCGCATTGTCGTACTGTCTGTGGGATTAAATTTAAATTAATTTTTTACACTTATGTGAGGAAAATTTGAAAAAATGTATTACATATATGTAATAATAATGATTTATAATTTATAATAAGTAAAAATTAGTTTTTTAACAAAACTATTAGTGAAATAAATTAAAATTAATTACAACGATTAAGGTGAAATTATGCTTAATAGGGGACTAAATGTTACACATAAAATGACCTAGAAATTTTTCAAAAATACATTGTATGGTAATACTTCTACCCTATAATACCTTTTATATAAATTTTACCATTATTATGTCCACATTTTTTGGAAAAAACATGGGTTCAATTCCCTTCCCAAAATTTACAAAAGTGCTACTCTTCGTCCACTATAAAAGGCACTAAAGCTTCCTACTTACTCACACATCTCAAGACACTTTGTATCAAACATGATATGACTAAATAGATCCTAAAAACACCTTAGATAAACCTAGAATCCGAACCTTGTTCTGTGATACATCCAAGGAACCCCATTTTTAAAACCAAAAGGAGTTACCTGATTAAGAGGTAACATCCTTCCTCAAGATCTTTAGTTTTATTTCATTATCCACTCTTTAATTTATTCTTATTCTATGATAATATAATAAAAAATATCATAAATATATTTATATTTTTTTCTATTAAGTTTTTTACCTACATGAACACACACCTCTATATAATGGATAACGGACTTACTGTGTATGTGTAGGGTGGACTACCATCTCACGAAATGAAGTTGTTTGTTTTGACTTTACCATCTCACAAGGTTCGTAATTATGATTAAAAATATCTTCATATATTTTTTATATTATATTTATAAATAATTTATAATAATTTATTTATTTTATAACACATACCTTTATCATTTCTATTTTTTATAAATACGATAACATCATTTGTAGAAGTGTGGACTACCACCCCCTCAAAGCGATCTCACTCATTCACACAATACATGGGACACATAAAGGAAGGATTTAATAAACCATTGTAATATATATGAAATATATATAATACTATAATTATAATATATATGTATATATATATATCATTTAATTTTCATTCTTTTAATATGACAGTGAAATGAAAGTAGCATTCATGCATACGCACGACGTACCACCTACATGAACGGTGCATTCCATTTATTATCTCCAAATATTATGGATTATTATAAATAAATATATACTGAATATATATTATATTTTAATTTTGGTTTACATTTTTATTTGATTAAACCATTATAGGAACAACAGGTAACTAGATAAAACATACTTGACAAACTAGGCAATTAACACCCTAAATACTGAAACTAATGAAAGATCGTTATCCAACACGTAAAACGATATTATAAAAAGATATTTTATTATATTATAAACATGAATATGGTTATGTAATAAGTTATTAACACTATTAAAACCCTTATAAATTAATTTAAATTTAATTCACCTAAAATGAAACCAAGTTGAGGGATTTTGTCTCAATTTACATTCCATTGAGACATATTTGTTGTTATGCACCTAGTTTCTTTTATATGGTGTTTATACTACCATTTAAATGTTATTCCATGAATATATTTACTATCACAATATTATAAGCTTCATTTAATGTTATTTATTAATGGTTATTATTCTTCAACTATTGTGAAGTGGTATATGACACATTTGAATGTTTGAAGATTATTCTCCTTGAAAACATTTTTAATGATTATCTTTTCAATCTCAATTCCTTTTGGAAT
Organism: Viscum album; assembly: GCA_963277665.1. Taxonomy (NCBI): domain Eukaryota; kingdom Viridiplantae; phylum Streptophyta; class Magnoliopsida; order Santalales; family Viscaceae; genus Viscum; species Viscum album. The sequence goes on along the minus strand of OY728138.1, from coordinate 46,790,634 downwards.
TGTTAACATTTTATTGAAAAAATATCATTATTTTTTACAACTAAGTTTTTATATATTGTGTAAATACTTAAAATATAGCATATAATAACAGGAATCATTCATTATTCTAGATATCTTGACTTTCAATTTGAATTATTTCATCTAAGAGGGTTTGAGTTAAAAGTTATCAAGTAGAAAATAATTTCATTTCCAAATTTATTTTCATTTGGTTATACTAATACCTAATTTTCATTAATATTATATAATTATTTTAATAATTAATTTTACTATATATTGATGTATTTCCACTTCCTTATGTAGATTTATAGTAGATACTTATAATATACTAATTTATTGACTATCACTTTTATGTTATAATATTTTTAAGGGATTACCTCATAATCTCATTTTATTAAATATTTTTTGTAATTGAATTTCCATTAGAGGAAATTATTTTGATATTGTTAAATAAACCCATTAATTTTATTCTCCTTTGGTTATTCATGACCATTTTTATGTTATAGTACTATTTTACACTCTTTGGTACGTAAAATGTTTTAGAAAATGTTTTCTTGAAATTCTGACTTCATTTCTCTCTTTAGCCAGAGAAACTATTTTCAACTAAAAACCATATTTTTTAAAAAGGTTTTCAAATTTTTTAACATATAAAAAATTACTTTTAAATAATTTTTTTAACTTTTTTCTATTACTAATGTTTTCTAAGGAATTTTTTTGTCTCTCTCCAAACAAGAAATTTTTATAACCTTTTTACCATGAAAAAGGAAAGTTATTTTTACCTCATTCAACATGTATAAATTTAAATTTATTAATTTATTAAAATATTACTTTGCAAGTTTAAAATGATAATTTTTAAAATTAAATTTTTTAAAGTTTATTTTCAAATAAAAGTATTTTCACAATGTTTTCAAAATAAAATTATTTTTAATCAAAAATGTTTTTAAAATATTTTTATATAATTTCTATTCATCAATGAGAATAAACCATTATTTCTACTCCACTTGGGATATATTGTATTGATATTATACTTATTCTTCCTCTAAATGGTTTAGTATTGATTTGGCCAAGGATAGTATTTACATCACTTCCTTGATTCATTTATTAGTCCTCTTGAAATATTGAATTTGTTTTGATCATTAAACATTAAATTTTCCATAATTATCCTTAACATTTATCATGGATATTTTTATTTCCTAAACCATATATAATTTTTACATATGGTTTTTACTTTGATAGTTATTTGATTAACTGGGGAAATATTTATAAATCTGTATTATTTATTCAATAAGGGCACTTAATAAGTATTATTATTTATTTTCATTATTTGATATGAGGAATTATTTTGAATGGTAATGATGGGTGGGGCCCAAACATTGTATATCCCCTCGATGAATCAACTAGTTCTCATGAGAAAAAATAGTTTCACAAATTAAATAGGTTTTTACCTTTATTTTTAAAATATCTTGTGAAAGGTCTTGGCGGTATATTTTTTCATTTTCTTGAGACATAGAGTCCAATAATTAATAAATTCCATAATTTAGATTCCATTATTATTCATCCATTAGATTTTCACTATGACAATGTCTATAGATGTATTTAATTCTCAGTTTATTAATTATATGGAATGTGTTTTTAGTTTCTTACCTTAAAATATTAATGTTTCCTTATCTGGATATTTGAATGGATTTTGTTTTCAGTTTTTTACCTTTTCAAATTATTTTACCACTTCCTTCTCTTTTATTTATTATGTGTCATGTGTTCATAGTTATTGAACTTTCCATATTGATGATTTTAATTGATTCATTATTGCTTCTATTATACTTACCCTTACTAATCATTTGAGATCTCCCTTATTATGTTTCATTTCCACCAGGAGTCTAATAAGTGTACTAAGAAATATATAAAAGGATACGCAAGAAGGAATAAATTTATTATCGTCAAAATAAAATAAATAATGTTGTAATTAGTGTATTTATTTGTAATACAAGACCCATGTATGTATCTAGTTTACAATGACTACTAAACTATTTCATCCTTAAAGATTTGATTACTTATAATAATTCCAATGTAATGGTAGTAGACACCGGCTCTAGGTTTTTGGGATCGGGTCACTATAGTCTATATTAGAGGTAGTTTAGAAGAAAACGTGAGAACTAGATTTAGGAAAACCAATATTAGAGAACCTAACCCCAAGGTAGAATATATGGTTATGTATGTAAGAACATTCTAGAATTTTGGTAAGGTATAGATTATATGGGATTCCTAGAAATATATCCCTTTATTGATACTAAAAGTGGAGGTGGTTCTATCATAGATGTACCTTGGGGTATCAACTCTGATAAGGTTAATTGGGCCTTACTCGGTGTAACTTGGTACACAACAACTAGCCTTACTGTTCACATGGTTTGACACTCCTGAGGGATAAACTTAGGATAATTAATATTTTCATTACAAACCATTATTAAGTATTTGAATATATAATGACAATGAATGACCTAGGTTAAACCTGAGGTGTCACTGATTGAAAATAATGTGTCAATATTTTGATATCCAAAAAATGATTATATAATTTTTTCAATATGATAATTTATTTTCACACTATGTTTTTTGGTTTTACTAAATACCCTATTCTAAAGAATAAAATCTATACTGAGGAAGTACCAATGAGAAATTAAATGGATGAAATATTTATATATTGGGGTTGTATTGAAAAACTTAGTTAAAATTATATTTAATGATTAAATTTCAAGGATTTACATCATATTTATTTCGGAAATTATATTAATATTTCTTTATAAAAGGAAAACCAATATTCTGGGTGACAACCTATCGAAATTGGAAAGACTGTGGGACTTGAACTCATAACCAAAAAAAAGAGTTTCATGCCAACCACTGACCTACACAATGTCCTGGTTAATATGTCCTTGTTTTTAGTTAAAAAATTTGATGAATAAATATTAATAATGATCTAATAGTTTATATTTTTAGATTTCAAGATTATGTATTAACCATATAGGATTTGGAGAAAAGTTACAGAAAAATGTAAAGACTTTTCACTCTTTTATGTGTCTTATGATCCATTAAATGTTAATTTTAGTGCTTCCAGGATCAAAGTTCATTTTTGGATACCCATTTTATGGAGTAAGGAATGAATTAGAATTTGATCGAATCACGACCAAAAGATAAAATTTTTCCTATGAAATTAAAAAAAATTAGGTAAGTAATTTTACTAAAATTATTATGTAGTGAATTAATTTCTCAGCATGAGGAAAATGAACTTAAAAAATGTTATCCTAATATCTTAATTTTTGCAGAACCGATGGTTTTATAAATTATCAAACATTTATGGATTTGTGGCCCTCAAAATTCCATTTATCATTCACTTTTTTATGGATGATGACCTCAATCACTCTTAATAAATATTTACACTTTTCTTTCAAGTATCTATCTTTACATGACACTAATGTTCTCCAACATAGTGACCTAGTTATATGTTATTCCTTGCAACCTTTGTAAATACCATTCCCTCTTTTATAGAGGATTTATTATAAACCATTTTCATGATGTAGGATTTAAAACATAAGCAATATCAAACAATCTATCACCAAGATTGAGTTTAAATTTTGAAGATGAAATTTAATTAAGGTGGGGATAATGTAACACCCCTGGAATCTAAATTAGGAACACTATACTCGATAGCGTGTATGGCACACAACACTAAGTGAATACGAATATATAATATGTCATGAATTTAGAATATATTTTCTATTTTAAATAAATTCAATATAAGTTTTATCTTGAAATGAATGAAACGATGAGTAAGCATACATCACACGCAACAATGAGTTTCTTCAATGACTTTCATTATATGAAATATTGAGTTTTACCTAACAATAATATATCATTAAAATATTATTATTTAAAATAATAAGATATAACTTAGCCATTAAAATTGTGGGTATGAATAGTATTAAGTAACTTATTAAAATATATGGTTTACAAAACATATAAAATGATTTTTTTGGTTACTAATTAATTAGAAATAAATATAAGAAGCAATTGAATATAAAGGGAATGTTTTTATAGAATTTGTTTTCTCAAAAAAATGTTTCATACTGAAAAATTTATTTATTTAAAATTAGTGAGTGATAATAATTATATATATATATTAAATAAAATATTTTTTATATTCATCAAATATATTTTATAGGTATGAGATAAGAACAAACCCAATATAATACATAAAAATCTATATTTTTATTAAATCATTTTTACCTCCATTTAATAAAGAACATACTTTAAATCCATTTATTATAAATTTTATGAATATTATGTTCTAAATAAAATTTCTCTTTGAAATTGGAACATAAAAATTAGGCTAGGACGATTTTTTTGTATTTTTCTATGAAGTTTCATTTTTTAATGAATTGTGAAAAACACTGATTATTTTTTCAAAACTCATATTTGTTATAATTTATTAAAAAGGTTTAATAATATCTTAATTTGGTTTTAAATTTTAAAAATATCAATTTTTATTAATTAATATAATTAATGTCATTGGTGTCAATTTCACATTGAAATTGGATATAAAAACATAGTAAAATTTTGGACGTTTTTTACTTTAAAAACTCGCACTGTCGTCCCGTCTGTTGGAATTAATTTAAATTAATTTTGAAACGTTATGTGATTTAAATTTGGTAAAATATATTACATATTTATAATTAGAATAATTTATAATTTCAAATAAGTTGAACTTTGTTTTTTTACCAAAAATATTATTTAATGTAATTAAAATTAATTACAATGATGAAGGTGAAATTAAGTTTAACAAGAAACTAAAACTTTAACTAAATGGACAAAATAACCTATAAACTCATCCTAAATCCATTTTTGGTTCATATTTAGTCACTATAATTCCTTGGATATAATTTTTACTATCATTGGTGCCAATTTCAATGGGAAAACGCGCGTGGAATTCCCTTTTCCAAAATTTAGAAATGTGTAACTCCTCCGCTATAAAATGGGACTAAAGACTCACACTTCCCCACACCTCTCGAAAAAATTTGGATCAAACAAGATCTAAAATAATAGCTCCTAAAAATACCTTCCCAAAAACTATAAGTATCACATTGGTCACAAATCCATCCAAGGAATCCTTTTGGTTCAAACCAAAAGGAGTTACCTGATTAAGAGGTAACATCCTTCCTCTATCTCTATACTATTATATTATTTTCTACACTTTAGATTATAATTATTCCATTATTATATAAAAAAATATCCTAAATATAAAAATATATTTTTATGTTATGGGTTCTACCTACACTTACACATAATTCCATCTAATGGGTAAAGAACTTATTGTGTATGTGTACGATGAACCACCGCCACATGAAACGAAGTGGTTCATTTTTCCTTTACAACCTCGCATAATTGGGAATTATAATGGAAAATATCTTTAAATATTTTTATATATGATATTTATAATTTCATTAAACTTTTAATTATACTATAACACATAACATTATGAATTCCATTTTGTGTAAATACGATAACATCGTTTGTGGAAGTGTACTCTACTGCCCCTTAAATCGATGTGACTCATTCACACTACTCATGAAACCATATAAAGGATGATTTTAATAAACATATATAATATATATGACATATATATAATAATGTAATTATATAATATATATATATATCTTTTAATTTTCATTTTTTAATATGACAATGAAATGAAAATAGTGTTCATGCGTACGCATGACCTACCGTCTCTATGAACATTTCATTCCATTTATTATCTCCAAATATTATTGATTATTATAAAGAAATATATACTAAATATATATTATATTTACATCATCATTTACATTATGAATATGATTAAATAATTATAGGAACAAAAGGTTATAATTTAAATCATACTCAACAAACAAGGCAATTAACACCAGAAATAGCGAAAATAATGAAATATTATTATCAAAAGGGTAATAAGATATTATTATAAGATTATGTATGATATTATAGACACGAATATGGTTCTTTAATAATTCATTAACACTATTAAAACCCTTTTACAAAAGTTTTAATTATTTTCACCCGAAAGGAAATACAAGGTAAGTGATTTCTTCTCAAATTATATTACATCAACACTTATTTATTGTTATACACATATTTTCTTTTATATGGTGTATATACTACCCTTTGACATGTTATATGATGAATATTTTTATTCTCATGGTATTATAAGTTTAATTTAAAATTATATCGTTACAAATATTATTTTTCCAGTTTTTCAATGTGGCATGGGATAGTTCGGAATATCTGGTGATTATTCTCGTCAAGAACATTTTTAATGATTATATTTTCAATATCACTTCCTTTTATGATTATAAAATTTAACTTGAAACAATAGGTTTTTTCACCTAATTTCATATATATGATGTACATAATGCCACTTTGTTATGTAATATCATTATTAATTCATTCTTTAAGATATTTTCAGTTTCAATTTTAATTAGTTTAGCTAAAGGGATTTTATTTAAAAGTTTCCAAGTGGAAAAATAATTTCAGGGCCAGTTTCTTTTCATTGTGTTATACAAAAAACTTGTTGTTTTGAATATTCTATTATTTTTTTTATAATAAATCCTACTATCTAATGATGTATTTCCACTCCTTTATGTGGATTTATATTTGATACACATAATCTACTCATTGATTGACTATCACTTCAATGTTATAATAATTTCAAGGGTTTACCTCACAATATCATTTTATTCAATATTGTTTGCACTTGAATTTACATTAGAGTAAAATATTTTCACATTTTTAAATAAACCCTTTAATTTTCTTCTCCTATAGTTATTTATGACCCTTTTCATTTAATAGTACCAGTTTCTCACTCTTTGGAACTCAAAATGTTTTCAAGAAAACATTACTTCATTTCTCTCTTTAGTTGGAGAACTTGTTTTCTTCAAAAAACCCTATTTTCTAAAAAGGTTTTCAAAAATGTGTATAACTTTTCCAAAAATATTTATTAATTAAAATTTTACCCTTTTTATCTTTTATGATTGTTTTCTATGAAATATTCTTATCACTTTGCAAACAAGGAATTTTTCTAACATTTTTTACTATGGAAACGGATTGTTCATTAAACCTTATAAAACATGTAAAAATTTAACCATAATCATTTATTCTAAGCATCCTTTTTAAGTTTAAAAAGGATAAATTTTAAAAAAAATGTTTCTAAAATTAATTTTAAAAGAAAAGGATTTTTAGAATGTTTTTTCAAAAGAAAAGTATATTTTCCTAAATAATATTTTCAAAATATCTTTTTATAATATTTATATTCATGAAATACAAAGACCATTTATTTATTCTCCCCCTAGGATATATTGTATTGATAACATCCTTATCCTTCCTTTAGATTGTTTATGATTGATTTGGCCTATAACAGTATTCACATTCACTTCCTTGATTCCTTTGTTAGTCCCCTTGAAATATTCAATCTTTTATGATTATTAGACATTTAATTTACCCTAATTATCCATATCATTTATAATGAATATGTTTATTTCCTAAATTGTATATCATTGTTTCATAAGGAGTTTACTTGGAAGGATATTTTATTATTTTTATAAATATTGATGAATATGTATTCTTTATTCTATATAGATATTTTTTTAGTAATATTATTTATTTCCATTATTTGATATAAGGAAGTCTTTGGATGGGTGAGAGTGCTAACCCTAGGCTTATGTTATCCACCTCTCATCAGTGATGACGAAGGCAATATAGCCGGTCCCTCCTCCCTCAGTGGAGGGGAGAACTCCGACATCTAAGAAGAGATAATGACCTGCTTTTCCACCCCTTATCTAACCCCGGCTATCTTCTTCCCTTCCTGAAAGATTTTCTAAGTCCCAAGGTTGAATATCTCATAGATGGTCTCCCTAATCTTCAGATTTTATCTTTAGAGTTCGTGGATACCACTACGCTCTTGAACCTCACCCTGGTGGCTCATTTTATACATAGGATACCTTTGGTTGATTCATTCAATAGGTTCGTATTGGACTCTTGGGATCTTAATGAGAGGGTGATATTGGGTTTTCTTGACAATCATCATATAATGATTCAATTTTCTTCAGAGGAGGACCTTATCAGAGCATGGTTGAGCACCCCATGTAATATTGAGGGTTCTCGATTCTTCTTATTTCATTGGTCTTTCAAATTCCACATGAAGAGGGATCCCCCATCCACTGTGGTTTGGGTAAATTTTTCCAATATTCCTTTGTCATTTTAAAACCCATCCATTATTAGAATGATTGGTAATCTAGTTGGTATATATCTATGTTACGATAGTCGTACTGAGTTAGTTTTTCCCCCTATCAATCCAATTATTTGTATGGAACTGAACCCATCCCGAATTCCTTTTGAGTATGTCTAGATTTAAATTGGAGAAGAGTATAGTTGTAAGTAGTGCGTGATTTTTGAAAACTGGACTTATTTTTGTTCTTCCTCCAAGTTTTTGGGGCACTCTTCAGATGTTTGCTATTAGGGGTTTGTAACATGGAGGGAAAGTGGAATTGTAATTGAATACTACTCGGTGTGCAAGCGATCAGGCCACTCGATGAAGGTTTGTCACTGGGGATTCCAGCCTAGGGAAAGGATGGAAGACGGTGGAAGGTGTAAGGTTCTAGAGGAATATGAGGAGGATGGCCTGGGTCAATCGACAATGAGTATAGATAGGGGAGGTTGGGGACCTTAGTTGTTATGAACAGGGGAGGAGGAGCAACTCGAAAGTACTTTAGTGGAATGAAATGTGTCTCTTGAGGGGATTTATGGCACGGATCTGGTGAAAAAGGCCTTGGTATCTCAGGTTAACCCACATGTGTCTGAGGTGTTCCATAGGTAGAAGCTAGATCTGGCTGGACCTTCCATTCGTGATCTAAATAATGATGGCCTGGTCCTGTATGAGGCTGGTCAAAAGGAAAACTAGTTGAATGGGAGTACTACAGTTATGGTGAAGTTGGTTAGAAGGGAGGAGTTTACCTCTATATCTCCCTACTCCAAAGTGGTATGGTGGGGCAGTGGCGAGGTGTATAAGAGGAGGTAGGAGGCTATTGTTGATGTAGTTAATTATATTAAAACTGGGAATCCAGGGGGTTTAGATTATTCGATTCAGACTCTTATCCACTTGAGTAACAAATTTTAAGGCCTTTCTGAGGCTGGTTTGAGTCCAGATCCATCTATCCTATTTCATGATGATGGCGTCACCACAAAGGATACCACTAAAAGTGAACCCGAGCTCTCAGAAAATATATCTTTAAGTCCTAAGAGTAATAAGAGTCTTAAAAGGAGGAAGGGGAGGAAGGATTACTCCTCCTTACCACCTTCTTTGGAGACTCGGTCTGTGAAAAAGACAAATGACAAGAAGATTTCCATTGTGACTTTGAGAAATTAGAGACAATGGGACCTTGGAATTCAACCGTTGGAATTACTTTTAAGCTTATATGAAGAAGTGATTGAACTAGTCCTACTTCTCAATGAAACTGAAGAGGAGGCTGCTAAAATGATGGGGAGGTTACTAAGGGAGACTCTTAATGAGGACCAATACTCATGGATTGAAAAATGTGATCTAATTCTGGTGGGGGTTTCAATAAATGGAAGATTAACATAGAAGAGTACATTTAGTCTTGGGATCTGCTAACTTTGGATTTTCAAAAGCGAATGATGGAGGTTGCAAGTACCCATGTTTCTTCTTTATCCAATAATTTTTTAGGGAAATAGATTATAGTAATCTCAAGTTTCTTTTTAATATATTTGTTTAAGTTGATGTTTTTGTGGGTTGTTTTGAGAGGTTTTCTGGTTAAGGCTATCAGCTCATGGTCCTTTTTCTATTAGTTTTTGTGGTGGTTTTTGGAGCTGCTTCAGACAGGGCTCACATCATAAAGTCTTCATCGGTGCATTTCATTCAGATTGGGTTGATTAAGAGGGTATAACTATGCCATCGGTTCTATGCTTGTGCTCTTGTACACGAGACAACTAGACAAATGACATGATTTGGTGAAGGATTATTGTCACAGTGCAATTGCTGGGAGGGGAAGTTCCAGTTTTCAGGTTTTTTCTGTTATGGTTGTTTTTTGGTAGTAATATTAGACCAAGTGGTCTAACACTTTCCCTTAAAAGTGTTTTGATAATAAAAAATTAATTTTCTGTCAGAATGATTTGGATGAGAAATGATGTTTGGGGTCAAAAATTTATATATCCCCTCGATGTATCGATAGGTTATCATGAGACAAACTTGTTACACAGGTTAAAAACGTTTCAATCTATAGTTTTAAAATGTCTTGTGAATGTTATTAACGGTACATATTATCATGTTCTTGAGATATGACATTAAATAATAAATAAATGACTTCATTTAGATACCTTTATTATTTATCCATGATATTTTCAATATGAAAACGTCCATGGATGCATTTCATTATCAGTTTATTAATTAAATGGAATGTGTTTTCAGTTTCTTAAAATTCCATATTAATTTTTCCTTATCAAGATATTTGAATGGCATGTGTTTTGAGTTATTTACTTTTATATATTATTTACTCACTTACTTATGAGTTATTGATTACATAGAATCTGTTATCAATCATTTACCTTGCCATATTTATTATTATTGATTCATTATTTCTTCTATTATACTTACCCTTATAGAGTATTTGAGTTGAAAATTATTTTGTTTCCTTTCCACCAAGAATCCAAGAAGTGTACTAAGAAATATATGCAAGTATATTCTATAATGAATAAAGTTATTAACCTAAAAATAAAAATATTTATAATTTGTGTATTTGTTTGTAATAAAAGACTCATATATGTATTTGGTTTACCTATACTACTAAACACTTTAGTCTTTCGAGATTTTATTCCTTGTAATCATGTCATTTTATTGATAGTAGAAATTGGCTTAAGATTTCTAGGGTTGGGTCACTACATGAAACACTCTGTATTGTATATATTTAGTCTAATTTACTAAGAATGTAAAACTATTATTCATTATAATATATTGATACATGATTTTTGTTCCTCTTCCCTTTACCACACTATTCATTCATTCATTCTAGAATGGATAATGTGAATTGGCCATTAGAGACACAACTTTAATCCTCTTTTTTTCAATATTCTTCATTATCCAACACATGAAATCTTGTTTCAAGTGAACTATATTTTATATATTTTTATACTTGAAACCATTTTTTTATAATAGTGAAGGATCTCATATTGATATCTTTATTTTTTCTTTTGGTGTAGTACCTTTCAACATAACCAGGGTAAGAATAGAAGCGAAATTTTATAATGAAATCGTACCTTGAAATATTTTTTCTTTATTAGATTAGAATTTTTTTCCAAGGAGAACTCCTTATTTTTTTATACTTCTTTCCTCCATACCCACACTCATAGTGTGCCCACATTTACTACAAAAATTTCACTATATATCCATAATTCATTGAGAATGGTTTACATCAGCTCTGATAGATTTATACTACCTTTTTGATTAATCTATATTGAAAAAAAACTTTCTTCTAGTTTACCCCCCCCCCCCGTGACATTATTTAGTTTTTGAATTATTCTTTATTATTTTAACATGCAATAAATCCTCTAAATCCCTTCTTCTTTATCCTTTATTTGGACTTAAAAATTATAAAATTGAGAAGTCCTTTAAAATTATTTAGGATTAACCTTTTATTCACACTACTTCCTATGATAAGACATTGATTCTTCCTAAATTTTAATCATTTATATAATATATGTTAATTATTGAACTATATATTCAATAAAATAATATTTCTATATTATTTTCTTGTCCATTTTTTAATGGTTTCTTCCAAATATTTTATGAGATCATAACAACTTCATTATTTATTTTTCATAACATAAATATCATTTTTAAAGTCCTGAATCTCATATTTTAGAGAAACAAAAAAAATTAGATTTACCACATGATGTGGTTACTTTATTTTCAAAATAACTAAGTGAAATTACATTTTCAACTCCAAATTTATAACAAACATATATATATGAGTTAGATTGATAAAAACATAGGCAATCTGTTTTTTTACTTTCCTCGTCACATTTGATGTCTTGGATTCCTTCTTCATATTACTTTTAGAGAAATATAATTCTTATTCAAGATACATAAAAAATAAATCAGAAAAATATTAATATATATAATTAATGGAAAAAAACATAGTTTCTCTCCTTTAAAATAGATTCTTCACCATATCAATATTACAAAAAATGATTTCTTTTAGTTTTTACACATAGATAATTGATCCTATGAAATATTGAATACTACATTGTTGATAATATTTCTTAAACAATTTTTAACAACTTCAAAAATATGATTGTTCAGGTTGAGTAATCACATAATATTTAAGCCTTTATTTTGGCATGTTTTTTATTTTGGATGGTTCTTCCCCCTATTTATCAAAGGGGGAAGGTAGTGATAGATGTGGTTTGTGGAAAACCCCAAAATATCCAACAAAGTATATTATCTAGAAGGTCAATAGTTAGGTTATATAAATGGATCTCTCCCAGCGGTTATAGCATCATCTCATAACCATCAAATACCAACAACTCCCACTTGAGTTTTCTTATATGTGTGGGGTTTTGTGTGAAGGATTCACAACATACTCAAGAGAGATATTTATAAGGGGGTTTCCTTGAAATAGTAACGGAGTGTGTATCCACATTTAAATATACAAATTCTTCTACTTTCCCTTGGCTTTTACACCTTTCATTCAGGGGGGTTCCAAGTTAGATATTATTTCATTTATTTCCATATTTTTTACACTTTATTTTACCTCATAATTATCACTATATTAGTGGGTTAATCATTTTTAGTCCAAAAAAGTGGTACGAGAGAAAGGTTATATACTATTGTTGTTTAAATTTTTGTGTATTATTAATTCTCATTAATTTTAATATGCTTTGTGACTGCAGCTATGATTGATCATCCAAATCTGAAAAAATATATTGAAAATATAAATCTCCCATTATAAAATGATTAAGGTTTTTAATTATGACATGTACTGATGGTGGTGAATTTAAATATTGAGAAATTCAATTGGAATAATTATTTGTTGGGTAAAATGATGATGAAGTTAGTGTTGTATAAGGATAATTTCAGACGGCCAGTTGAAAAAAGACGGGTAGATGTGATGATGGAGAACAATCCCAATAGAAGTCAGAATCATGAAATTTATTAAAATGTAGTGATTACCAGTGGGGATGGATATATACTATTCAATGAATCAAAACAACTTTTTGAATCAAAAACCACCTCAACAGTGCGTGGATAATCTACTTGGGAGAAACATGACACATGATGTTTTGATGGAAATTGTTTAATCAATATAAAACTATACTGAAATGATATGTGTTAATGAATAATGATCAAAATTTTAATATAATTTTAGTCAGTACCATCAAACTAAATATTTAGGAAGGTATTTTTTGGAACCATCCAAGGAGTATACCATTTGAAGGCCTTAAATAATAACATATTGTGTTTGGGAAAATTTTATGATATTATATGCAAGACTCACAACAAGAATGGAGTGGTGAGAATTTTGAAGGATGTGCTTATAGTGATGAAGAAAAAGTAGATCTCAAATAACCTATATGTTCATATGGGTAAAATATACAAGGAGGTAAAGATAGTTGTCACATCAACTACCTCAATAAAATCATTTACGATGTTTTGACATCAGAAGATTGGTCATATGTCTGAATGAGGCTTGAAGATTCTTATTGATCAAAAGATTATTCTTATTTTTACAAAGTTACTCTTACAATTTTTTTGAGAATTGTGTTTTGAGTAAGAAACAATGGTTTGAGTTCATGATTTAAAAAACAAGAAGCAAAGAGATCTTATAGTTGATTCAATATGACATTTTGTGATCATTGGTTACATCGCTAGAAGTAGCAAGGTACTTTGTATTATTTATTGATGATTATTCTAGGATATTTTTGGTGTATCCAATCAAGAGTAAATTGGATATTTTTTAAGTATGTAGAACACTAAATGTGTGGGAGGAACATAAGTCTAGAAATAAGATAATGTTTTTTAGAACCGAAAATGGTTGAGAATATACAATAAAGGAGTTTGATACTTTTTTTAATGAGAAGGAATAAAGACAAATTTAATGGTGGTGTACACTCCTCAATAGAATGAAGTTGCAGAGTAGATTAAAAGAACCTTTTCAAATAAAAAATGGTGATGTGGAAGAATATTGGAATTTCCAAAACATTATGGGCATAAGAAGTGAATACCTCTTGGTATGTGATCAAATGATATACTTTATTAGAGATTGATCTAAAGAAACTAACAGAGATGTGGACAAGTAAACCCCCTAAAAATTATTGGTTACATAATTTTGGAATTATTTAACATGGTTTTTTTAATGACCAGAAAACATCAAAATTGGATTCATGATCAAATTTTTTTATCTTATTTGGATACGGTGATGGTGTGAATGCGTATCATTTTTGGGCTCCCACTACCTAAAAACTAATCATTGAAAAATATTTCATTTATCCAAAAAAATTTAAATGAAAATTGATGGATACATAGAAAAATATAATATAGAAACTAAAATAGTCAAGGTGGAGGAAAAATACAAGGAAGAACCAATTTCCTTTGAGGTGTTACAGGAGCACAATGATAATGTACTGATTGATTCTGGACCTCAAAAGTTAACATGAGAGGAAAGAGCACTGGTAAGACACTCAAATAATTTCATTGAGAGAAATATCTAATTCTTATTTTTAAGGGATTATTGAGATCCATATTCTTTCATAGAGGTGACCCAGAGTCTAGATGTATCCTCATGGATGGTAACAATGCAGGGAGAACTTGAAGCCCTACTCAAGAAGAAGACTTGGGATCTTGTTCCATTACCTCATTGAAGGAAGGACCAATACATCATAGAAGGAAGGATATCAATTTTTTTTAAGATCATGAATGATGGAAAGGACCAAGTGGAAATATATCATTCCAGAATTTTGGTCAGAGGGTATGATCAGAAGGACGGTTTTGATTTCAATGAAATATTTTATCATGTTGTTAGACTGAAAATTATTCAAATAGTTCTGGCGATGTGTTCTACATACAGTTTAAATCTAGAGTAGTATGATGTGAAGAATTATTTTTCCTAATTGTGATCTTGTTGGAGAATCTATATTCTATAACCAAATGGTTTTATAAAATAATGTAAAGAGAGCATGGTATACTGTTTGAACAAACATCTGTATGGTATCAAATAGGTGTTGAGGTGTTGGCACAATAGATTTGATTCCCATATCATGAAACTTGGAAAAAATAATAATTCATTAATATATTTCTATATATTTTGGGGTTTGGTATGGTAATGATTTAATAATTTTTTATTGTATGTGGATGACATATTGGTTATTGGAACTAACAATGATCACATCTAGGAGATGAAGGAAACATTACATGGGATGTTTGGTATGAATGAATTGGGACCAACAAACATGATTATTGGGGTTTAGATATACCAAGATTGAAATAATGTGAATAATTGGATATCATATAAGAATTAATTTCATAAAGTATTTAAATGATTGAATATACAATAATGTAAGATAATCTATACCCCTATTTCCATTAATTTCATTTTATCCTCTATGTTGAGTCCTCACAGGGAATTAAATATGATGTTGATGTATCGAGTACCATATGCATTAGAAATTGGGAGTCTGATGTTTTATATGGTTTTTACTAGACCATACATTTCACATGCAGTGGGAGAAGTTAGTCGGCACAAGGAGAATCCAAGATAGGATCATTGGAACACATTGAAGAGGATCATGAGATACATAAAGGAGACATTATATGCTTCATTATGTTATATAGGATCATATTTCACTATCAAAGGCTATGTATATTCAAATTCTATAGGTGATTCTTACAAGAGTAAATCCACTATTGGTTATGTGTTTAATCTTGCAGGAAGAGCTGTGAGATGGATTTAAAATTAATGTTATTTGTGGATTTATCCATGATGAAGGTATATTATATGGTATCTACAATGTCTTGATAAGAGTTAATATAGAAGAATAGGTTTTTGGAAAATCATGGAAAAATATAGGGGTAGAGTCTATTATTTCATGATAGTGATAATGCCTTGAAGATCTCAAGTAATCCATATTTCCATTATTGGATATAGTACATTGGGGTACAATATCACTTTTTCCAAGATTCGGTGGAGGAAGGAAGTGTGAATATGTATAAAATTTACACTAAATAAAATCTAGTATATTTTCTAATGGAGTTGATTGACTATGATAAGTTCAGATTGTGTGGATCCTCAATTGGCCTTACAGAAACATGATTAGCATGGATTAATAGAAACAAAGGATGTGTGTACATGTGATTAGTTCTCAATCAAATATCCAAGTGGGGGATATGTTAAAAGAATTTTTTATTTTCAATGGTACCACCCCACAATTTTTCAAAGGAGGATGGTAGTGACAGATGTGGTGGGTGACCAAACCCCACCAAATACACTAATAGAGACAACTAGGAAGGGGTGGAGTACTCCTATATAAATTGATCCCTCCTAGTGGTTTCAGTATCATATCATCACCAACAAACACCAGAATCTCCCATTTGAATGTTCTTATATGTGTAGTATTTTTCGAGGTATAATAACGATATATTTAAGAGAGATAATTATAAGGGTTTCTCTTTATGATAGTGAGTGAGTGTGCACCAACATTTTCCCATACAAATCCTTCTATTTTCCCATGTTTTATACCCATTTCATTTTGGTATTTTTTCACATTACACCTGATGTCATTTATTTCTTAAATTTTAACACCTTATTTTATCTCAAAAATATCATTACACCAGTGGGTCAATCATTTTCGACCTCAACACTTGATACTACTTTTGGGTACCTGAGACACCCATAAGGGGGAGGGGTGAATCTCTGTGTTAATAGATTTAGTCTTTTTCTTTTCCCTTTTTTTCATTTAAGATATTGGTCCCATGTTAATAAGTACACTTACTAAAAAAATTCATGAATATATCTACATCATACATCATGAAAATGAATAGAGAATATAAAAAATGTTTTCTAGGATTTACTTGGTTCTCCACTAAGGAATATTCCAAGTATCACACACCAATGATATTTCTATGCACCATAGATTAAATATGACTCAATGTAGTTATTTAAAATTATTTAGAAAATTAGGACTACTAATCCAAGGGTCACTCCCTCTATTTATCCTCCCCAATTTTATTTAGTCAAGTATTGATAAATTTATAGATGTGAGGGTCTCTTCATAATCAACGTGGTATGTAAAAATTAATTGTATCATTTACTTTAGATTAATGCTTTATAGACCTATTTATTTCCACCTCTTCCTTCTTTAAAGATATATTAAACCAACCACCCAATGTGATGGATGTTACCTTATCTTATTTATTATAATATAAAACCCTCCTCCAAATAATAATATTTTCACTGTAGATTTTCTTTTCAATATCCAGGTATGGTGGTGGTACTCTCTTTTTTTGTCAAACCTTTCTCCTTTAGGAGCACTATATATGAACACTGGAATTATTCCTTGGATTCTTTATTCTTTCCGCACAAAAGAATGATCTATGAATTTAGTATGTTCACCTCTCCTTATTCTTTTTCTTGATATGTTATTTTGATTCACTCTATCCTATCTCTTTCATGTTTTACAGCAAATGCATATTTTAAGTGAAATATCTTCTATTTATCTAATTTATAATTATATTATCAAATAAAGTGAAATATTTAATTTCTTCTAAATAATTTCTCAATTTCATGAAGGTATCCTCCTTTTTATATAACTTCTTTGAGTAGTATTTAAAAAAATTAATCCTTCAACCCATTCACTATAATGTTTTGGGTGGATCACACCATACATCTTCTACACTTTACTATATTTCCAGATATTCTATAAGGATAACCTTGTAATATTAAAATAAATCCTTCAATTATGACTCTACGATTTTCATATTCATTATTAAATATATTTTTATAATCTTCTTAAAATTATTGTTCTACAAGAACAATATCTTTTAATCCATTGAATTTATAAGTATTTTCATTTAAACATTCCATCTAATCCTATAAAATTATTACGATATAAAAAAATTATTTAAACATTTGAAATCTTGAGGCATTAAATTTTCATTTCAATCATTTGAATACTATTATAAAATATCTAAAAATAATAATCCTAGTGTAAGGGAAATATCTTTCTATTTTTTCCAAAGGAAATTAACATTCTATGATTTATCATTATGATCGTTAACCTTCTATGATCTAGCCTTCCAATATATATCTTCCAAAACATACCTTTAATGGGATTAACCTTCTTTGTTTTACCTTCCATAATTCCCTTAACCTTGTGATATAAAAAGTTAAAATTCTATTTTCCTTTTTCTTTTGAACTTAAAATCCATCCTTACATAGTTTGAAGGCCATACTTATATAAATGAACACTCATATTTTGAATTATATTATTTACATTTGGTTCAAGTAAACAAACCTTTAAAAATTACTTGTAATATATGATAACATCTTACTATAACATATAATAATCCATTTTGTCTTACAATTCTCACTTCATCCTTTATTATTATATACTACCTATGTGTCATAAGCATGTATTTTTTGAACAACTTCTATCAGCTCTACATTCATAATAGATCTTCACACACCTCAATATTCAAACCAATAATGATAAAATTCATAGATAAATGATATGAAGATACTATTTCATATGATGTTCCTCTATATTTTGAAGCCATTCACTATCTCTTATAAATTTTCTCAAACCATCAATAAACCAAATAAATATGTTAATGGAATTATAAAAATAATTACACCGTGTTCAGTGGATTCATAGTGAAACTCATTAATTTTTGGTGAGTATTCTGTAATCACCATGCATAAACATATATTCATACACACTGTTCATTTGATCAATTATGTATTAAGCTGATCAGATCATCAAAAAATCATGTATCAATAAAATTACTTCATCTAGATAATTAATGGAACAATGTCATATCAATATTTCTACCTGTATTTTTAAAATATGAACAATACTATCATTTTTACAATCTCGCATTGAAATATACTTGATAATTGTGAAATTGGGATTTTTTTTTGTATTGACATTTCCTTTCATATTGTTATACCATTTCAAAGTGTTTAAACTACATTCATGAATTATTCTAGTTTTATAATTATTTTATATTGATCAATTTATTTGTGCTATATTTTTCTCTTTATACATAGGCCTTGACCTTAATCCAGACTATTTGGTGGACATGTACATGTGGCCTATGATTCTTTACATTACCACCATTTTTATCCACCATATCTTGTTTCTATCCATGATATCTGTTTCCACCCATTGTATCCCTATCATCTACTTATGTGATCCAATTGATTGTACCATTTTATTTCTATTTTAGAAAGGGATCATGGAGGCTTCTGGTTGGTTATCATTCTTTGAGGAAAATTCGATGTTATGGGGGGGGGGGGATTGATCAAACCCTTCAACCCTCTTCTCTAGTGTTTATTCATTCACTCTAGATGTCATTGGTTTTTTTAGTTACTCCGATGGGAAAACCCCAAAAATTTGTGAATCTTCATTCCGCAACGATGGAACTCAACTCCTTCCATTCTCTAAGAATACAATACTACTGTACCATATCTAGTATAGATTTTTATGATGGAATCCTTTGATACTAAGGAAATGTGGATGATAACCCAATCATGGATTGCTTCATACCAAGATATCATTTTTTTACAGTGTAAGAAAAATATTTGCAGTGACATACAGTGGGTAGCTTGAATAGAACAAGACTATTGGACCTGTGCATATGGAGTTTTATGTCTTTCAACGCTACTTCTAATATTTTTAGTTTTAGTTCTCTAAAAATCCATTTAATTTTATACTTTTCATTTAGCCTTGTATATTTTAAATCTATTTTCATTGAAAATTAATGATATGTGTGAGTCTAGTTGGTGTTCATTCCTTAGGGTTCATGTGTTCTGGAAAATTCCATTGCACCGTTACCCCTTAAAAATTCATATCAGATCTATATTGGATCTCTTTTGTTTTCAGCATTTTTTCTTTATTTCAATATAATTTTCTGTTATAATTTCTTCATTTTAATTTTTTTTTCAATTTTCCCTTTTTATCTTCTATTTTTTATTAAAGGATTTGTAAAATATACAATTACTCTTTATTTAAAATCAAGTTGAATAAACATGTATACCCAGTGATATCATCCAGTTGGTTGGGGAATACACATAAAATTTTCCATAAGAACTTGATATCAAATCCTTTTGGTAAACCTGTCAATAATTGTGTATGAAATTGACAAATTTGATGGAGATAATGACTTTAATATATAGATAATTATGATGAGGGCCTTAGTAGTTCAGCAAGGACTCATTAATACCCTCCACAAGCCTAAGAAAACTATTTTAACTCTATCTGAAGCTAGGTATACATATACTAAATATCAATATGTTCCCCTGATGTATTAGTTAAGGCACACAATTCATTTATACTTTCTTTAGGATATAATTTTGTCAGGGACGTTTCCTATGAATCTATTACTACTGGTATATGTCATAATCTAGAAAAGTTATACATGACAACTTATTTAGTTAGAATGGTTTATAAGAAACACTGAATGTTCACATTATAAATGAAACACGGTAGTTCAAATCCCAATTAGATTAATTTAACAAAATAATGTTAGATATGTAAAAAAATAATTTTAACCATTGATGATCAAGATCAAGTAATGATTCTTCATATCTTTTTAGATAATTCCTAAAACACCTTAGTAAAAACCATGATGTATATCCATGACTCCTTAAATCATTAATAGTTTATTTTTTCTCTTCACTCCAAATAATTAAATTCTAAGACTAAAATAAAAGGAGTGGCATATTTTTTTTACAAGGGGTAGAAAATAGTATTATGGGTAGAAAGAAAGAGTTTAAAAAGGATAATGTAAAGAAGAATAAGAAATCCAAACCAAGGTATAATTATAGGGATAGAAAATTTAATGATTTCATTATGGTAGACCAGCTAAACCCAATTATATAAGGCTTTAATAAGAAACTGAGAATAAATATTCCATTGAACAGTCCCTTATAAATGATTCTAGAAATGAAACAGGTTATGTTTTGAGTGTTCCCAACAATTACATAAATTATGTGTGGGTTCATGATTTGAACTACTCATTCCACAAGTGTATTTTTAGGGAGTCATTCCTAGAATTGGTATAAAGAGTAGAAGGATATGTACTCTTGGGGAATAATAATTGTTTTAAGATAAACGGAAGAGTTTCTATTTCAATAGAACATGATGACCACTCCATCATCATATTTCCTGATTTTAGGTGGGTTCCGAACTTCCACAGGAAACTAACTTCTTTAAGGATTCTAAAACAAAATTTGCTCACATTTAGTTCTGAATTAATTCTTTTGGGTAATATGTATACCACTAATACTGATAATATTATGTAATGAAATTGAAAATTGGGGCATGTAATCTCCATGTGTCTATAAGAACTCAATAAACAGGGGTTGTGAGTGGCATCACACCAAGTAACCTTCTATTTTATGAATGTTGTGTGATGGGTAAGGATAAGAGAGTCACCTTTTTTATGTATAGTTTTAAAGCTACCTACCCCATATATTATATTCATTATGACATATTGGGGCCAACTAAGATTACTTCCTATGGAGAAGGTTCTTATTTTTTTCCCTTTATAGATGAATTCTCAAGAATGGTGGGGATTTATATTCTGTAAAATAAGTCTGATGTTTTTTCATACCTTTAAAAACTGGAAATTCATTGTTGAAAATAAAGTTGGAAAAATTATTAAAACTATGACAAAAAATAATATCTTAGAGTACCTATCCACTGAATTATATTATTTCTATAAATATTAGGGTATTAAAAGAAATAAGACTATTAGGAAAAACTCCCAATAGAGTGGTACTGCTAAAAGAATAAATAGAAACATTTTAGGAAGAGTCTAAAGAATTGTTAAATGCTCAGAGATACTGAAATATTTCTAGGAAGAGGCTTCCACTATGTTAGTGTATCTCATAAAAAAATTTCATTCCTCTAAAAATAGATTTAAAACCACGGATGAAAGTTGGAATTGTAATCCACCCTCTTATAGATACTTAAGAATCATTAGTTTCACTTCTAATACCTATGTTAAAATAGAAAAACTCAATCTGTGAGAGCTTAAATGTATTTTAGTTGGATAACTCGGGGGTGTGAAAGGATTTAAGATTTGGGTTGATAAACCTAGTTACCAAATATACATCATTAGTATGGTTGTGGTGTTCCATGAGTCATGTTCTCCTAAGTCTAAATCTATTACACCTGATAATAGGGATCCATCCATAGATGAGGTTGAAGAAACTTAACCTCCATCCCATTTTGAGGCTTCTATGAAGCCTCCTCTACTCGAACTACAACCCTTGAACTCGAATGTTTCTTCATCCAATTATGATTCAGATTTAGAATCTAAACCTTCTTCAAATAATACAGATTATCAGTTAACCTAAAATAGGGTTAGAAGGGTTCCTAGACCTCATTTTAGGTTTATCCAATATGACATGGAATCTTAAGCCTTCTATGTTTCCCAAGATCTTATTAATGATGATTCTAAAACCAATAAACAATACCTTAATGAAAAAGACTCAAAACGTGGGTTTTTCAATGGATTAATAAGTGGATTACTTAAGAAAGAATCACACTTGGTATATTATAAATAAAGCACCTAATGATAATGTAATTGAATATAAGTGGATTTATAAAATTAAGGAAGATAAAAATACTGGAAATAAAATTATGTTTAGAGCAAGTATAGTTTCAAAAGGATTTGTTAAAAGAAATGAATAGACTTTTCTAAATTTTATTCCATGGTTGTTAGGAATTATTCAATTAGGATTCTACCTTCCAATTATACCTATAGAAACCTTCATATTTAAAAACATTATTTTAAAACTACCATTCTTCATGGTGATTTAAATGAGAAAATATAGATGAATTCTATATATGTTTACTCTATATAATTCAAATCTAACCAAGTTTACCTTTAAAAAAAATATGTACATGGTTTAAAAAAATCATCAAGTAAATGGTGCACAAAATTTTCTTCTTTTATTCTTGATATCCAGTTCACTAGGATCCAATATGATGCTTTTGTATATTTTAATTCAATTAAAATAGTATGATTTATTTACTACTTCATGTTGATAATATGGTTATAAATTGTAGTATGATGAGACTCATTACTACTCTAAAATCTCAATTAAAAGGAATATTTGAAATGAAGTACTCAGACGTAGTTAAGTATATTTTAGGTGTTGAAATAATTATTTATATGCCTAATAAACTTCTATATTCTTCATGGCATACTTATGTTTTAATTATTTTAAAAAGATACCTATTTGAATCTCTCAAAACTGTTCGTATACCTTTTGGAAAACACTTTAATCTGTCATTAATCGGAGAACTTATTGTTACTGATGATATTTAATTTATGTATAAGATCCCCTATACAAATATAGTTGGTAGCATCATGTATAGTATGATCTATAATAGGCCTAACATTCCCTTTAAAATTTTCACCCTTATAAGATTTATGGAAACTCTAGGGAAGACAAATTGGCATGCACTAAAATGGATACTTCAGTATTGGTCTTGTAGTTCTAATTTTTTTTATGTTAGGGTAAAAATGTGGATACTTTTTAATTAATAATTGGATATGTAGAGAATTACTATTCATGGAATATTTATACTAGAAAATCATTGAATAATTTTGTTTTTACAACTTTTGGAGGTTCCATTTCATGGAAATGTAACATGAAGTTCGTAGTTTCCCCTTCAACCATAGAATCTGATTACATAGACTTGATTGATTCTATTAATTAATCCCTATGGATTAAATTCTAGTCTATTAACCATAATATTTTTAATTATTTTTTTAATGATTAATGTGATAGTCAACTTTCCAACTTTTATCCAATAATTCAGTATCACATGGTAAATATAAATATAAATACATTATAATACATTTTATTAGAGTGATTATAGAATCTAGAAATATGTGTGTCAACAAGATACACACTAATGATAACCTAAATGATAGTTTGGCTGAAGAGGCGGTATTTTCTAAATTCAAAAATTTCATAGATAAAATGAATTTGGTTCCAATTCTATAACCTTAAGGTTATAAACTCTCTAATTCCAGTTGAAAAAGGTAGATATTTACGAAATTTGGATTTCTTTTTTTTTCATATTGAAATTTTATATCTTATTATTCTAAGAATTTAATTTGTTTCAACTACATTAATATAGTATTATGGTTTGAGAATTATTTTATATTTCTTAATTTATTTGTGATAGGTTTTGGTTATTTCTTCATGGATCTTAGCCTTCGGCTAGCATGTTTGGTGGGACTATTTGTATGGCATGTTCTTCGTTACATTATCATCATAGTGATCCACTATTTATTTTTCCTAGTCGATGATCTTTATTGTCTCTCATTGTATTCTTGTCATCAACCTATATTCCCCACTTGATTATGCCACTCCATTTCTATTTAGACAAGGGATTTGGAATACTCTGATTGGTTGGTTATCTTTAGAGGATAGTTGGAGTAAGGAGGAATTGATCACCACATGCTCCCCTCATCACTTGTGTTCATTCAGTTTCTCAGAATCTCTTGGATTTTTTGTCCTGTTGCTTTGATGGAAAATAAACCTAGCATTGGTGACTCTTCATTACTACAAGATGAAACTCCATTCCTATCATCCTCCAAGCATACATTGATATTTTAGTGCTTTTATTGGAGCTCTTGATGATTAAATTATTCAATCCTAAAGACTTATAGCTGAGTACCTAAAAGAATATTTATTTAGACCATTCAATCAACATTTATAGTGTGAGAAAAATATTTACAGTGACATATGATGAGCATCTTAAAAATAATAGTAATGTTCGATCAATGCATGCAGTGTTGTATGTATTTTGACCCTGCTTCTTAGATTTTTAGTTTCTATTCATTAAAAATCCTTTTGTTGAATTATTTTTCATTTAACCTTGTACACTTTGATTATTTTTTCTTTGATAAATAATAAAACAAATGGTTTTTGGTGGTGTTACTACTTTGCACGTAGGCCCCAAAGGGATAAATGCTTGTAAATCCTTGTGTTCTTTTAAAACTTATTTTTTATATCATCTTGTATGTCTAATTTATTTTGCATTTGACTTCGGTAAAAAAATCCCTAGTTTGGTCCTCAGGTTTCATGGGTTCTTTATACTACCAATGCATCATTACCTCTCATAGTACTACTACATGTTTTGTGAATTGAGAAGTGATAAAAACACACTAACTAAAAATCTTAGGTACTCCCTACCCAATAGATCAATATGACACTATACACGATGGTCATTCTCCTAAACAATCCACAAACATACTCACAGTGCCGCCTCAAAATAGATTCATGCTCCATCAATACTTCAAACCATAGTTTGTTTCATCTTTAAACACAACCACTATTGGGATGACCCTTCCCTTTAGGTATAAATGTAATGTCCCGGATTTTTCCATGTTTTATTTTAATATTATATGGGAATTTATTTGAGAACAGGCTCTAAGACGGCATGCAGTTTCAAGGCCTGGTGAGCCCGGAACAAATGTTTGAATTTAATTTAATAATTAAATAACGTGCACGTGCGGTTTTCTTGAACGAGTGTAATAACTCCTGAACGGGTGCTTGGATCAGAAATCTGAGGGCACTATTGCGTTCGAAACATCAATTGTACCTTAGGCGAGGCCTAACATCGCCCGACGTAGGTCGGTTGTGAAATATAGTTTTTTGGACGCAATCGTAATAAAATATTTTATTAAAATATTTTATTTAAACCCTTGTTACAGTGAAATATCTTATCTTTTAAATGAATATTTTTCAGGAGATCAGGGTTACAATTTCCATAACCCTGAATTCCCCTGAAGGATCTAGAGGCTCTGGAGAAAACCTCCCAACGCGGCGATGGTGTTCTTGACGAGCTTCGCCGGCAATGATGACACGGTGACCAGATCTTCACCAACGAACGCCGCGGATCCAGGTAGGATGTTTGTTTGATGATTTCTTCCCAGTTTTTGATTTCCAGGATGAATGCGGACTAATACACAAATAGATTAGCCTGCAGATCATTCATTCCTACGGGATGGGATTTTGCGGGAATCATGGGGATTTGATTCTTGAAATTATTTTGGTTTCTTCCAACCTTATAATAGTGACGGACCAAGATCAACATGAACATCGATTGAGTTTCGTCCCTCTCGATTTGTTGTGTTCTTCTTCCCCAAATTCTCACGTTCTTCATTGTGTTCTACGCGTTCTTAGCGGGGATATGAACGACGGATCGTTGCACACCCGTTGTGCAATGTAATGATTCAAAATTGAAGATCTGGCGTCGGTACAACCCTATGGAGGTGCGGCTGCGGTGGTGACAGACAGATCGAATTGTATTGGAAGATATCATTCTTCGAATGATTTCTGCACGGGTGATAGGAATCGGATTTTGAAGCCGATCGAAGGCCCGAAACACACGGATTCGGCATCATGATGACGAAGAGACCCATGATCTTGAGGTTCGTGGAAAATAGACCAGAGAAACGTGATCCGAAGAATCGGTCGAGGCGTGAGGAGGAAGACGACACTTCTGGAAATTTCCCGACTACACGTCGTGTAGTATGGGCTACACGGCATGTGTTCATCGGCAGACCACATGGCGTGTACTCCGGGTGTACATAGGAACGGGTTGGGTACACGGCCAAGGACATGGCGTGTATACCCCTCCCTGGCCAGATACACGGGATACCCCATGTACTGGTAGACGGGCTGGCGACACGGACACGGACAAAGGCCGTGTACGGGTACATGGCAAGCGTACACAAAGCGAGCCTCAGGTTCTCGGACACGGCGTGTGATTCTTCTACATGTCATGTAGTTACTTTCTAACCGATAAGATGAGTGACACGGGCCATTTACACGGGTAGTACCCAGAGTCTGGAACATGGTGTGTACTTTTCTACACGCCGTGTAGTTGAGTTTTACACAGCTTGAACAGATGACATGAGCCGTTTACATGGGCAATACTCGGGGTCAAGGAACATGGCGTGTAACCATACTACACATCATGTAACCAATATTACATGGCTTGAGCCACTTGTATTTTGTGACTTGGACTAGTTTTCTTAGGTTTCGTACCCCTGGTCTTTTCCCTGAATGTTTTGGTATCATTTCCTTTATACAGGAGTATGATCCCTTCAGCAAGACTTCCTGAATAGAGTTGTTGGAATCCCCTATATAAGACTTAGAGCCAGATCCTCTATTCATTCCTAGAAACCTATGTAGAGTTCTTGGTATCGACGTGACCAAGCTTACCCGGGCGCCGATCCTTGTCTTAGTGGATTAGATTAGATTGAGTTGTCGAAATCACCCCATGACTTGGTTGTGATCCTCATCTGGGCATCATGTTCTCAAAGTACTTGTGGAGTGTGTTCTCCTAGAACGAGTACTTTGTATCTCTCTCTTCAGACTTAGGAGTGTGTTCTCCTTGTTACGTGCTTAGTGGAATCTTCAAGCTGGATCCTAGGGGTGGTATCATGGTAATCGATCGTGTATGATTATATCTGGATATTCTTGTTATATGTTCTATAGACATATACTATGTGGAGATGACTGTATCTTTACTTTGTGGTATTTTACCTTGTTGTGGTTCCTTTTTGGTTTTGGGGTGTCATATTGGGTATTGTTATACTCACTCCTTCATGGGCTTTTCCCGCATGTGCCGTGTCTTGTGCAGATGAGCGAGCCTTTGACAGGATTCTAGGCATACCAGGACCGACCGAACGGTGCCCAGTGAGATCAGACAGGCCGAGGTGTGTTCCTATGGATACCAACCGCAGTCCCAACACTTTTCTTTACAGGTTGGACATTGTTATAGAATTTCTTTTGGTGGGATTTTACTTTTGGTCCACGGTTTTACTTTCTTGTACTTTACTTTCCTGTCGTACTCTGTTGGTTGGGTTTTAGTGTATGCATGCATCTATTCCTTTTTGTAGTTCTACTTTTCAGCTTTGTAGGCTTAAAGATGTGTGTGCATGTGTACAGGATTATAGGAAATGCCTCCCATATTAGTAGAATGCCTACTAAGTGCTAGTCACCAGCCCCTGGCCTATTGGAGGCGGGACTGGGGAGTTGCAGCTCGGGCCCCACCAGGACGGGTCGTGACAGAGTGGTTTTAGAGGTGGTCGGTTCTATCTTAGGACAGAGAGTCTGTGAGTTGGTTTGGGGCAATAGTGTTAAGTGTTTCGAGTTTGGATTTTAGGCTAGGGATCCAAGTGTTGGTGCAGGCGGCTGACATATCCATACACCAGGACTCTGATAACCTGCTTTTCGACTTGGAGCATGAGAACACTAGTTGCAGGGGAAAATAATTGTACATGCATCATATAGGAATGGGTTGTGGTTTCCATGTCCTTCTTGATTCAGCTCTCCATATTTACTCACTGACTGAGATATATCTTATTTCTTTACAGGATGCCTCCACGATGCGTACCCACTAGGATCCAGCAACTCGTTCATGAGGATGACCCCTCAGTGATGAAGCTTCAATACAGGGACCGAATCCCCCAGTTTTACCATTAGGTGGAGTGCTAGTTATCCCGCCACCTATGGAGTAGTGTTTAGTACCTACTGTACCAGTGGAGGAGGAGCGCAGGCTAAGTGCACTCCATGAGTTTCAGAGACAGAGACCCCTCAGGTTTCGAGGTGTGCATGACCCTCAGGCTGTAGAGGACTGGCTTGAGGCAGTGACCAGAGTCTTCCATTTAGTTAGGACACCGGCAGACCAGATGGTGATCCTGTCAACTATACTTCTACAAGGCTCGGTAGGGCAATGGTGGATTTTGGTTATCCAGACCCACGACGAGGAGAATCTTGCGTGGTCGGAATTTGAGCGTCTCTTCAAAGAGGAGTTTTCACATATTACCCTAAGAGAAGTTCATATACAAGAGCTTCTTCAGCTCCAGTAGGGAACCATGTTGGTGGCTGATTATTCATCGAGGTTTACCGACATCTCACAGTACTCAATGGATATGGTCAGAGGTCAGTACTTCAGAGCTTAGACTTTTGGGCGGGGCCTGCACAGAGATATCTGAGCTATCATCATCCCTATGAGTATTCCCACTTATGTTGGGGTGCTCAAGCGGGCTTTGGTGGTCGAGAGCTTCTTGGCAGAGCAGAGAGAGCCGACAGTTGTCAGTAACGAGCGAGCTGGAGCAGAGACCTCGGCAGTAGGGAGCTGACATTAGTGACCCAGGCATGGGAGACGTTTTCATAGGAGATCCCAGGACAGGGTATCTATCGTACAGGGTTTGCAGGGCACATCCAGCCAGCCTCAAGAGAGGCGATGCTACTCATGTGATAGCAGGGGACATCTCGCTCGAGATTGTTCGACCCGCCGTACTACTGACACGGGAGCAGTGGATGGACCACCGAGGCAGAGGCAACATGTGGAGAAGACAGATCCACAGGGGGAGGACATGGTAGAGGACCTGGGAGAGCATCTGGAGGTGGTCGGTGCTTTGACCCTTTACCGCGACCACCCCCAAGAGGTCCACCCTAGGCTCGGGGAGCTGGTGGACAGAGGCAGGGGCAGCTGCAGGCGGCAGAGGCTTATGAACCAGGTACTCCCAGAATGATTAGACGTACAATATGTGTCTTTTATACTTTGGCAGCCATACTGATAGACACATGTTCTATTCATTCCTTTCTGGCTTCTTATCTTGTTCGAGACCTTGAGATTCCAGTTGAGTCATTGAATTGACCCTTACGCTTAGAAACAGCGACTGGAGAAGATTCATAGATCACACACCTCTGTAGACAATTTGACCTGACCCTTGGAGGCAAGAGTTTCAGTTGGAACCTCTTGGTGGTAGCATCGAGGCCTTATGATGTCATTCTTGGTATGTATTGGCTATCCACAGTTCATGCCCAGATCGACTGTTTTAGGCGAAGGGTGCGGTGTGTCCGTAGTGACGGAACAAGGTTCTCTTTTGTCGGTGAAAGTGAGACCCAGGCAGCGCAGGATGAACTCGTGCGTAAGAGGGTGAAACCGATATCCTATCAGTTGGCTAGCCTAGCCCTTGGCGCATCAGATGTTATGAGTTTCCAGTTTCCAGCAGTAGTGGCTGAGTACGAGGAAGTATTTCCGGAGGATGTCCCCGAACTACCTCCCCATTGAGTGATATACTTCTGCATTAAGTTGCAACCTCGGACAACACCGATATCATCATTAGCATATCGGATGGCTCCTATAGAGCTTCGTGAGTTGAGAGTGCAGTTGGACGACTTGCAGAAGAAGGGCTTTGTGAGACCCAGCGTTTCACCCTGGGCGGCCCCAGTACTGTTTTCCAAGAAGGTATATGGGAGCTTGAGGATATGTATGGATTACCGGTGCTTGAATCAGGTGACCGTGAAGAACCGGTATCCACTACTGAGGATCGATGACCTATTCGACCAGTTGAGTGGGGCACGATTGTTCTCAAAGGTTAATTTATGATCAGGCTATCACCAGTTGTGGGTATGGGGTGAGGATATACCGAAGAAGGCTTTCAGATGCCACTACGGTCACTATGAGTACTTGGTGATTCCCTTCGACATGACGAATTCCCCAACAGTGTTTATGGAACTCATAAATCGGATATTTCAGCCCTATCTAGATTGATTCATAGTGGTCTTCATCGATGATATCCTTGTCTACTCTGTGTCTGAGGAGGAGCACGCGAGACACCTAAGGATGGTTTTGGACACACTCTAGGAGCACCAGTTGTATGAGAAACACTCGAAGTTCCAGTTCTGGATACAGGAGGTCCACTTTATGGGACACATTATCTCACCAGATGGTGTAGCAGTAGACCCAGCCAAGGTGGAGGCATTAATAGCATGGGAGCCACCTCGGAGCATGATAGAGGTGCGGAGCTTCCTTGGGTTGGTAGGATACTATCGGAAATTCATTCTTGATTTCTTCAAGATTTCAGCACCCATGACAGCTTTGAACTGAAAGGGGCAGCCTTTCGTGTGGACCGAGAGATGCCAGCAGGCTTTTTATCAGTTGAGACAGAGTCTGAAAAGTGCCCCAATCTTGAGATTACCGGATTAGGGTGTCGAGTACGTAGTGTTCTGCGACGCATCAGGAACTGGGCTTGGTTGTTTCCTAATTGAGAGGCAAGAAATTATTGCCTATGGCTCATGTCAGTTGAGGCCACATGAGCAGAACTATGCGAACCATGATCTTGAGTTGGCAGCGGTAGTCTTGGAATTGAAGATGTGGCGGCACTACCTAATGGGTGAGCGGTTTACCGTCTACTCTGATCACAAGAGTCTTAGGTATATGTTTTCTCAGAAGGATATGAATTTGAGACAAAGATGATGGCTTGAGTTCCTCTATGATTACGACTTTGAGATCATTTACACTGCTGGGAAGGCAAACATTGTGGCAGATGCTCCCAGCAGGAAATCCAGTTCTCAGTTTCTAGATGAGGCGACGAGGTAGTTGGCCTCTTTATAGTTATCCTTTGTGGATGGAGATGAGGGTGGTTACCTTAAATAGATGGTTGTTACCCCTCCACTCTTACAGTGAGTCAGGGAAGCACAGTGTGGGGATGCTACCTGTGAGACTCTATGTTCTCAGATATCCACAGGTGTTGCGGCTGATGGATATTCAGAAGGTGGGGAGAACATTGTTCTTTTTAGAGTGTGTATAGTAGTACCAGTGACGTTGTGGGAGGAGGTTTTGAGGGAGTTCCATAAATCTCCTTTGGCGGTACATCCAGGCATGGGAAAGATGTATTAGGACCTCCGACGTCAGTTCTGGTGGCCAGGAATGAAGAAGTATGTGGTAGAGTTTATTTCTCAGTGCCTTACTTGTTAGCAAGTAAAGGATGAGCAACAGGTGCCAACGGGTTTGACTCAGCCCCCGGAGGTGCCAGAGTGGAAGTGGGATGGGATATCCATGGACTTCGTGACGGGTTTACCACGTATGTCTAGGGGACACGATGCCATCTGGGTGATCGTTGATCGACTCACCAAGTCAGCCCACTTCCTAGCCATACGGGAGAAGAGTTCAGTAGAGATCTTGGGACTCCTATATGTGCTAGAGATAGTTCTACTGGATGGAGTTCCATCCATGATCATCTCAGATCGTGATGCTCATTTCACATCTCGGTTGTGGAAGGGATTTCCTGAAGCTTTTGGGACTCAGTTACACTTGATCACAACGTTCCATCCTCCGAATGATGGCTAGACAGAGCGGACCATCCGGGTTCTGAAGGATATGCTTCGAGCTTGCATACTTGACTTCGGTCATAGCTGGGAGGATCACCTACCATTGGTGGAATTTTCTTATAACAATATTTATCATTCCACTATTGTTATGGCACCATTTTAGGCTTTGTACATGCGACCTTTCAGATCACCGCTTTGCTGGACTGACCCAGGAGAGTCTGCACTTTTGGGCCCAAAGATGGTGAGGGATACTATAGAGAAGGTGCAGTTCTTCTAGAAGTGGATGAAGACTGCACAGAGTCAGAAAAAGTCTTATGCCGACAGGAGGCGGAGGCCCTTGGAGTTCGAGGAAGGAGACCATGTCTTCCTTCGGGTCTCACCTCGATGGGGATTGCAGAGGTTTGGCCGAGGTGGAAA
Source organism: Viscum album (assembly GCA_963277665.1). Classification (NCBI taxonomy): domain Eukaryota; kingdom Viridiplantae; phylum Streptophyta; class Magnoliopsida; order Santalales; family Viscaceae; genus Viscum; species Viscum album. The sequence continues at coordinate 46,757,734 of OY728138.1, read as the reverse complement.
GATACCTCCGAGGTTCATCGGACCTTTTTAGATTCTATGTAGAGTTAGCGAGGTGGCCTATTGCTTGGCTCTACCTCCTTAGATGGACCGAGTGCACAGCGTCTTCCATGTGTCGTAGCTGCGAAGGTACATGCATGATCCATCGCACGTTATCGATTGGGGTGAGCTGGACATCGATGATGGAGCGACCTTTGCTGAGTACCCAGTAGAGATTGAGGATTGGATGGAGAAGATCCTTCATGGTTGAGCTATTCCCTTAGTGCGTGTCCAGTGGTAGCACGAGAATATCCAAGAGAGCACGTGGGAGCGGGAGGCTCAGATTCGCGTGCAGTACCCACATCTTTTTTAGTAGCCTTTGTTTTGGCTTTTCGGGGATGTAAAATCCCTAAGGTGGGTGTTATGTATTGTCCTGGATTTTTCAATGTATTATTTTAATATTTTATGGGAATTTATTCGAGACCAGGCTCTGAGACGGTGTGCAGTTCCGAGGCCCGGTGAGCCCGGAACAAATGTTTGAATTTAATTTAATAATTAAATAATGCGCATGGGTGGTTTTCTTGAACGAGTTGAATAACTCCTGAATGGGTTCTCGGATCAGAAATCCGAGGGAACCATTGCATTCGGAAAAACAATTTTACCTTAGGTGAGGCCTAACATCGGCTGGCGCAGGTCAGTGGTGAAATATGGTTTTTTGGACGCAACCATAATAAAATATTTAATTAAGATATTTTATTTAAACCCTTGTTAGAGTGAAATATCTTATCTTTTAAATGGAAATTTTGCAGGGAATCAGGGTTACAATTTCCATAACCCTGAATTCCCTTGAAGGCTCTGGAGGCTCTGGAGAAAACCTCCCAACACGACGATGGTGTTCTTGACGAGCTTCGCCGGCGATGACGACGCGGCGACCAGATCATCACCAACGAACGCCGCGGATCCAGGTAGGATGTTTGTTTGATTATTTCTTCCCCGTTTTTGGTTTCCACGATGAACGAGGACTAATCCACGAACATATTAGCCCGCGGATCGATCGTTCTTGTGGGATAAGATTTTTTTGGAATCATGGGGATTTGATTCTTGAAATTATTTTGGTTTGGTTCAACCTTCTAATGGTGACATACCAAGATCGACATGAACATCAATTGAGGTTCGTCCCTCTCGATTTTTTGTGTTCTTCTTCCCCAAATTCTTGTGTTCTTCACTGCGTTCTACATGTTCTTTGTAGGGATATGAACGATGGATCGTTGCGCACCCATTGTGAGATTCAATGATCCCAAATTGAAGATCTAGTGTCGGTACAACCCTATGGAGATGCGGCTATGGTGGAGATGGACGGATCGAATCAGATTGGAAGATATCTTTCTTCGAACGATTTCTGCACGGGTGACTCGAATTGGATTTCCGAGCCGATCGATGTCCCAAAACGCACGTATTCGGCATCATGACGACGAAGTGACCCATGATCTTGTGTTTTTTGGCAAACGGACCAAAGAAACATGATCCGGAGAATCGGCTGAGGCGCGAGGAGGATGACGACTCTTCTGGAAATTTCCTGACTACACTCCATGTAGTATGGGCTACACAGTGTGTGTTCATCGGCAAACCACATGGCGTGTACTCCGGGAGTACATGGGCATGGGTTGGGTACACGGCCAAGGACACGGCATGTATACCCCTCCCCGGCCAGACCCATCCAGATACACAGGATACCCCATGTACTGGTACATGGGCAAGCGACATGGACACAGACATAGGTCATGTACGGGCACATTGCCAGCGTACGCAGAGCGAGCCTTAGGTGATCGGACACGGCGTGTGATTCTTCTACACGCCATGTAGTTACTTTCTAATCGAAAATCCGAGTGACACGGGCTATTTACACGGGCGGTACCCAGAGTCAGGAACACGGTGTTTACTTTTCTACACGTCGTGTAGTTGAGTTTTACACAGCTTGAACGGATGACACGAGACGTTTACACGGGTAGTACCCAGGGTCAAGGAACACGACATGTAACCATACTACACACCGTTTAACCAATCTTACATAGCTTGAGCCACATGTCTTCTGTGATTTGGACTAGTTTTCTTAGGGTTCGTACCCCTGGTCTTTTCCCTAAAGGTTTTGGTATCATTTCCATTATACAGGAGTATGATTCCTTCAGCAAGACTTCCTGAATAGAGTTGTTGGAATCCCCTCTGTGAGACATAGAGTTGGATCCTCTATTCATTCTTGGAACCCTAGGTAGAGTTCTTGGTATCTAAGTGACCAACCTTACCCGGGAACCTATCCTTTTCTTAGCGCATTAGCTCAGACTGAGTTGTCATGATCACCCCATGACTTGGTTGCAATCCTCATCTAGGCATCATGTTCTCAGAAGTACTTGTGGAGTGTGTTCTCCCGAAACGAGTACTTCGTATCTCTCTCTTCAGACTTAGGAGTGTGTTCTCCTTGTTACGTGCTTAGTGGAATCTTCGAACTGGATCCTAGTGGTGGTATCGCGGTAATCGATCATGTATGAGTATATCTGGATATTCTTGTTATATGTTCTATAGAAATATACTGTGTGGAGATGACTGTATCTTTCCTTTGTGGTATTTTCCCTTGTTGTGTTTTCTTTTTGGTTTCGGGGTGTCCTTTTGGGTATTGTTATACTCACCACTACACGGGCTTTGCCCGCACGTGTCGTGTCTTGTGCAGAAGAGCGAGCCTTTGACAGGATTCTAGGAGGACCAGGACCGGATGGTGCCCAGTGAGACCAGACAGGCCGAGGTGTGTTCCTACGGCTACCGACCGCAGTCCCAACACTTTTCTTTACAGGTTGGAACTTGTTACAGACTTTCTTTTGGTGGGCTTGTACTTTTTTCCAGGTTTTTACTTTCTTGTACTTTACTTTCCTGTCATACTTTGTTGGTTGGGTTTTAGTGTATGCATGCATATATTCCTTTTTGTAGTTCTACTTTTCATCTTTATGGGATTAGATATGTGTGTACATGTGTACAGGTTTATAGGCAATGCCTCCCATGTTAGTTGCAAGCCTACTCGGTGCTAGTCACCAGCCCCTGGCCTATTGGAGGCGGGCTTAGGGAGTAGCGGCTCGGGCCACACCGGGATGGTTCGTGATAATAACCAAATTTTTCATTACTCATTAACTATTTTCAGAAACAAATAAAACTATTTTATTTATATATATTTTTAAATTTCTTTCAAAAATTAAACCACACCTTATATATAAATTTACAAACATCCAAAGTATTCTTTTTCTATATAAAAATACCCTTATTTATGTAACTTCTTGTTCTTTAGCATAATAAAATTCTTTTAGATATATAATACTTTAATAAAAAGTTTCCTTACCAAAAATGAAATCTAATTATGATTTATAATACATCAATAATTCACACAAATCCTTCAATAATCACCTCACAACAATCAATCAATTATTCTATATTAAATATTTTCAACAAATATAATATCACCACTTAGTTATAATAAAACTATTGAGGTTGTGGGGCCTTCTATTAAAGAACAAAAATCTATTACAAAATTATCACATTTTATGGTATGGTAATCTCATCATAGTGTGGATGGATCTAAATCTCTATAACTGGTTTTAATATGCATTTTTTCATAATGCTTTACAGTGTGATATTTCTCTCCGTGATGTGGAAATAATAATTTGACTCTTCATTATTATTTTTCACTAATTTAATTTGATTGAATCCTGATTATAACATTTAATCCTGATTTTATGTTATAAAAGATCTGTATTGAATAATCTTCTTTTTATTCTTCATCTCTATTTCATTTTCAAAAACTGATAATTTTTATATAAAAAATATATCTTGTTACATATACACAGTGTGAGTCACCAATATCAACATATTATCTTTACGCTAGTCCATTTTCATAATTAATCTCCTCCCAGTCGAACACATATTGTTTATTCTCTAGACATTTTATATATCATATAGAAGATGTTTTACTTTGTAAATTTTCATAGAACTCCTCAACTAACTTCTTATGTATGAACTAGGAGTATCTTCTATATCATAATGTACAAGCCATTTCTATATTTATCAAATGAATCATATAAAAGATGTTTTATTTCATCCATATTATAGTTCACATATATTTTCAACATTTTCTAGTAGCTCATATGGAATATGTTTTATGTATTATATATTGAAGTTATCATGCTTTTTTTGTATTTTCAAACCACCTCATAAGGAACATCTTATGTATGATCTAGAGAGGATCTTATTTTTAAATAGAATTATAGTAGTCTATCAAAACATTTTCCTATAAATATAACACATATACATGTCTTAGGTATTTTCAAATGTAGATCATTTAACTATAAAACTTAAATAAATCTACATAGAACCTTTTCCATCCTTTTCATGTATTCTCAAAACACTTTAAAACAATTCCAAATACCTTAAGTAACTCTAGCCTCATTCCAAAACTACATGAATAAAAATCAATCATTATAAAGTATTGAAAATAAATACAACTTAATCTTCAATATTATTTAACAACCTCTCCATTTAGATTTGTTTTCAATAATATCTATTTCTAAATATAAAGTTACTCCCCTTAACAATGCATAACCATGTAAATTTAAGTACTCCTTCTTCTACCCCTTATTGAAAATAAACTCAATGTGAATAGATACAAGAGTTTAAAAACAAATTTTCTAAATTAATGATCCATGAATGAATCAAATATAAGTCTACTTGACTTAGATCAATGATGAAAAAATTGTTGATTAATTCAAACATCAATGTTGTATTTAAGAAACTCATTCTAGAACTACCAACCCAAAATATTTTGTTAGAAAGATGAATAATTAATATTTTATAAGTACCTTCCCATACTCACTCAATAAATATATCAAAATAGATCATAAACAAGTATAATAGTTATATCTCCCAATAAATTACAAATCCTATAATTTAGATGTTTAAAAATAATGAAAGAGAGATAGAAACTCAAAAAAATAGTATACCCTAGTTTTGGGTTGTAGGATGCACCCTCATTTGCATCCTTAGTATTTTAAAAGTCATATCTATATGAGGTTTAAAAAGAATGATTATTATATGCTCTTTTGATGGAATAATTTCTAGTTTTATACTATCTTCATTAAACTTCTTCTTTAGAAAAGTATATTTAATATCAATATATTTGAATATATATTTTTGTAATGGATTTTAGGGAAACAAATTTATAACTTGGATCATCATAGCCAATGAACAAAGGATGTTAAACATTAATATTAAAATACTCATATTGTGGAATTATCCAAATCATTTGAGTGGGCAAATATTATATAGTTATATATTTAAACTCTGTAAAACTCAAGGCAATTTATTATTTCTTCTTGGAGTTCCATGTGACATAAATGTTTCCCATGAATAATGCTCCACCAAATATAGAATTCCTATCATCATCTTCGTCTACCAAATCAACATATGTAAACCCCTTTATATCCAACTCACACTTCTTCAAATAAATTAATAAATAATTTAATGTAGTTGAAATTTATTTCATAACTATCTTTACTTCCAAAATATTTATTTATTTTGGATTATATTATTATATATAAAAATTTTCACCACCCTAAGCTCTACACCCAGACATCCTTTTAGCTCTACCTCCCCATTGGCCATGACTGTAGCATCATGATGCTTCAATTGAAATGCATGAGATCATAAACTCACTAGTATAATATTAAACAACATCTATGTGAATACCAATATATAAATATAAAAAAGGATAGTATACAACCAATAATTAAGTATCCCAAATACATCCAAAACACATGCGCTCCACATGCCTCCAGGATTTTAAAACTTTCGGACCATTGGAGCCTCCTCTTCCCATTCGCCGGTTGCTTCCACCGTCGTCCCGGTCTTGGATTTTGGCACAGATGTGGTCGACCCTCCGGATCAGGGGATCCACTTTCCCCCCCTGGTGTTTCACCTATTGTTTCTCCTCATCAACTGATCCGTACTCAACTCTCGGGTGCGGTGCAGAAGCCCTTGATGCATCATCAAGTTTCCGGATGCTCCTCTTTTCCACCCCCTGGGCCTGGTTCGTTCAAAGATGCTCTGTGTGGCTTGATATGCGGTTCTCCCCATTATTTATTCCCAGAGGTGTGTGTCCCGTCCTCGAATATATCCTGAGATGGTGGTTGCCTTTCTATGGACTTCCCGATGGTCTCATTTGTGGAGGCGGAGGCATGCATCAAGTGGACCTTGGTTTCTCGGTTTGGGTTAGTGAAACCTCCTCTGGTGGTGTTCTAACATTTTGTCCACTCATGGGGTTTAAAGTCTCATGTTCAGATTCATCTATTCACCGGACCTCTTTGTACCTAGTTATGGCCTCAAAAGATGGTTTTCTGCAGGGGTGGTGTAGGGTTCCTTGGGCGTTTGTACATTGGGGTTTTAGTCTTTCCCGATGGTCCCTGGATGTTCATAGGGGAAAATAAAACCCCCTTGCAGCAGTTTGGATCCATCTCCCAGGGTTTCCTCTTCCGTTCCAGAACTCCGACTTTCTCAAGGCGATCAGTAATGCCATTAAAATCTTTTTGTTCTTTGATAGAAGAACATCCAACTGCGGGGATGTTTCAGTGGCAAAGATCTGTGTGGAATTGGACACTTCATTAACCCCACTGAAAAAGTTGATACTTTGGATCTAGGATGGATTCTGTTGGAATCAAGAGCTGTATTTTCTAGTTTTTCCTAGGTTTTTCACTCACTGCCTTCTCCAAGTACATTCTATCCAAGTTTTTAGAAGATGTAGGTAGGGGGTTGGGAATTGATTCATCAAACATATGGTCCACAGGTATCCGGCGTCGAGTTCTTCGTTCCCTTCTTCCATCGGAAACATTCAGTTGGAAACCCTAGATCATGGTCTCTCTTCAAATATGGTCCCTGATACCTCTCTAGCCTTGGTTTCTGAGTTATCTTATCTTGTGGAAGGTAAAGTTACAAGGGTCAGACTAGGAGGAATTATCCCCAAACCAGTAAGATTGCAGTTCCCTCAGGCCGGCCTTATGGTCCCTTCCCTCTTGTTATCCTTGTTTTCCAAGGGGTTGAGCTCAGATAAGGGCTTCCAAGGCTTCCTTTCTAGGCCATTAGGCCCCTTGAACCTGGATCCCCTATCTGAAATCAAGGTTTGATTGATCCTTATAGTCTCAGGATACACCTCTATAGAGGATTTCATACTCGATCAGGAAGGTCGTTCTCAAGCTACACAAGGGTTCCAGCAGAAACAGAAGGTTCTTACCACAAGCCCCAGGAGTCCAAAGTGTACACCTCCACAAGAACTACCAGTTTGGGGCTTACCCTATTTCTTTTCTCATAGATCAGCATCTCCATCTGTCAAGAAGGTGTCCACCCAAGATGGTGTATGTACACATTCAAAATCAAGAATTATAAAGGATCTATCATCCTCCCATTTCATGAAGTCCAAGAACTCTGGAGCCATTGTCAGAGCCTTGTCATTTCAATGATTCCAATCCTCATTTGGAATGCTTGTGGACTTGGGGCTCGGGTTAAGTTGGATTTTATCACATCTGATGTCAGAAGGAACAAGGTTGTAGTAGTTTCAATTCTCAAACACAAGAAAAATATTTCCAAAATCAGGGAGTTCCCTTGGCAGTTCAAACTACATGGATTTTTTCATTATTATCCCTCTAATAGTAACATTTGGATTTTATGGCATCAAAACTACTCTGTAGAGCTGGTCCAATCCGGTAACCAATTCATCACCACTAAAGTGACCAAAGGCGGCATTTATTTCTTCATATATACTATCTATGGGAGCTATGATCCGTAATAAAGAGAAACGTTATAGAGAAATATTAATGATTTCAACCCCAGCACCCACCCCTGGTTTTTTGGCGGGGATTTCAATGTTGTGGTCAACCTGGAGGAAAGGAAAGGAAGAGGCCCTTTTCAATGTAAGGATAGTAGGTAATTTTCTCAGTTCATGTCTGGAAAAATATTGTTTGACCTCGGCTTCTCAGGGGACTGGTTCACCTGGTGAAACAACCGAAGGGGCCTGCATCGCTCGTGGAGTTGGTTGGATAGATTCCTGGCTAGTATCCACGCCACCACTACGTTCTCTAACACAATGTATGTCATATAGAACACAATATTTCTGACCACTCCCCCCTTCTAGTTTCAATTTTAGTAGGGCAGGATTACTAGGAGTGGTTCCACTTCTACCATCAGTGGGTACACTCCCCAGGGTAACAGGAGTTGGTTAAAAATATTTGGGGATCACCTGTGAAATGCCATATGTGGGTTTCCTTGCCTAACAAATTAAGGCACCTCATGTCCGGCCTCCAGGTGTGGGCAGAGGGAATTCCCTCCCAGGATAGTTCCATCATCGACACTATACAATAGGTGGATTCCCTTGAGCATAAGCTGGAACATGCATGGGATGAGCTCATTTTCGAGGATCTCTCTGTTAAGAAGGGTGCAGTGGAAGAGCTGCTTCTATCTCAAGAATGCATGGCAAGGGAAGCTTCAAGAATTAAAGGGATTATAGAAGGTGACAAGAATACAAAATTTTTCCATGCCTGTATCAAGGATATAAGGAGGCCTATCAAGTCAAAATTTCTAATGGATGATAAATCATATTATTATGATAGAGATGTTGTGGGGACCCAGGCATTCAAATTTTTCAAGAACCTACTATCCAAGCCTTATTCCCGGATGCCAAACGGGGACACAAGAAGGGAGAATGAGATATTTTAGCTGATTCCTAGAACTGTTTCAGACCAAAATAATGAGAAGATGAGATCCATACTTGATGAAAAGGAGGTCTTTAACACCATGATGAAACTTCATCCGGATAGTGCCCCGGGGCCAGATGGGTTCCTAGGATCTTTTTATCGGGCCACATGGGAGGTGGTGAAGGTGAACATTGCATCGTCCATTCAAGATTTTTTAGGGGTGGTAATATGTCACGGGTGGCTTGCACTACAAAAATGGTGCTCCTTCCTAAAATCAAGAATCCCTCCTCAATGTCGCATTATAGACTGGTGAGCCTATGAAATTTTCCATATAAAATATTCGCAAGCATCATCAACATAAGACTATCTGTGCATCTTTCAAAGTGGATCACCATGGAGTATAATGAGTTTGTGAATGGTCGGTCCATTCAAGGTTCCATTTCTCTTTCCGAGGAAATGGTAAAAGATATCCATCACAAATATTGTGGCTCCAATATAATTATCAAGCTGGACATGAGTAAAGAATATGATCTTATGGAGTGGGGTTTCATTAATAAGGTGATGATAGACATGGGTTTCTCCCCCTGGAATGTCGATCTAGTCTTCTGATGTTTTATCTCACCATGGATGTCGATCTCTTTCCTAGGAAAATATTATGGTTTTTTCAAGACCACTCATGGCCTGAGACAAGGAGACCCGATATCTCCGAGAATTTTCTCCTTATCCAAGGACATCCTCAGCCATATCATTCACAGGAGCATGAGAAAGGGAGAGACTCTGGTGTTTATAAGGATTATGAGAGCTCAACCCATTTCACACCTTATGTTTGCTGATTACACCATAATTTTCATGAACTCTAGCATGTTCTCCTTTAGAGGCTTGAATTTGATGCTGGAGGATTACTGCTACTGGAGTTTCCAAGTGGTCAATAGGGAAAAGAGTCTATGATACATCTCAAAACATTTCACGTCCAGGTGGAGTCAGGAGATTGAACGTACCCTTTCCATGAGACGCAAGGGATTCCCTCTGGAATACCTAGGGGCTCCCATCTCTCCCAGCAGACTCCTTATTTGGGATTTTGATTCTCTCAGTAGTAAAATAGAAGACCACATCTTTAACTGAAAAAACAGGTATCTCTCATTTAGTGGCCATATTGCGCTAATTAATAGTGTTGTTTTGGCAGATCTAGTTCACGCTCTCTCAGCTGTTAACCCTCCGAAGGGGGTCATCACTAACATTGAAAAGCTATGGGATAGCTTCCTCTGGGACCCCCTCACGGTGGGAGAACAACATTGGGCCTCATGGAAGAATATGGCTAAGCCCACGAAGGAAGGAGTTGTAAACGTGTGTTGTCTTGAAGACACCCTCAAATGCATGCACACGAAACTTTCCTGAGAAGTTGTTGAGAAGGGTACATTGTGGGGAAGAACCATGCATGCACAGTATGGGTTTCAACGCACGATGGAAGGTCGTGGCTCTCCGTTCTGGTATAAAATCTCCCAAACTACTACAGAGTTGTACCGACAGTCTCAATAGATTATTGGGAGAGGAGATATCTCATTCTGGAACCAAAAATGGGTAGGGCATGTGCTCGGGTTCCCGGGTTGTCCAGGCACTACAATCACATTCATGGAAGCTAGCATGTATCCGAACTTCATTAAGGTGGTGTTGGATGAGGAGACATAGGACACCTTTATCCTCATTGACATCTCCTAGGATCCATATCGTTGTATATTAACCCTTTACTCTTCATGGGATTTTAATTCTCGAGACTACCGACGATTGTGGGAGGCTCTAGCTTCTAGTGATTGCTGGAATGAGATTTTATGGTGAAAACCAATCCCTTCAAGATAAAACTTTCTACTGTGGAGAATTAGAAACAATTCCATTCCTACTGACAAAAATATCAGACGATGTGGGATCCCTACTGTGTCTTGTTGCGCATGTTGTGTTTACAACAATGAGGAGAGTGTAGACTATCTATTCTTCAGAGGAGAATGGGAAGGTGCTATTTGGAGCTACGTCAGAGAGTTTATCGGCCTTCTGGTTCAGAGCATGGTGGACGCTCCTTTCCTGGATAGGTGGTTTCAAGGTTCAGGGGACAGAGGGATGTAGAAGGCGGCACAAATCTTGATCCTACATGTAGGATGTTGGTCTATTTAGAAGGCGAGAAATAAGCTTCATCATGAAGGGGTTAGATCTTCTTTCCAGTCCACCATTCTCAAAACAAAGAGTCGACTCATTGACCTGGCCCGTTTCTTCTGAAAATGGTGTGAGGATCCCTCCCTTTTATGGATGAACAAGCAGACTCAAGTCTCCCAACCAATCAGTAGCAGTTATCATGGAATTTGGATCTATTGGAACCCTCCCTCTAGGGTCTTGAAGCTTAATACAGATGGGTCATGTTGTGGAGGGGTCTTGTGCGGTGGTGGTGTGGTCCGATATTTTCAAGGTTCGGTGGTTCTCGCCTTCTCGGCTCGTCTCAGATATGGATCTTCTCTTCAAGTTGAAGCCAGGGATATAATGCATGGCTGGAGCATTTTCAAGCAACATGGTATTGTGATTTCAAAGGTGGAAACAGACTCAAAAATTCTCCATGATGCTCTACATGAAATCTGTCCAACTCCGTGGTCTATATCCTACATCATCATGAAAGGAAGGAACATGATCAACAACGATACCTTTGTAAAACACTCCTAGAGATAGGGAAATCATGTTGAGTATTTCCTTGCTTCGTTTGAGGTCATGGGGCATGATCCAATTTGCTTTCACAATGTTCAAACATTGAAACCCGAAGGAGTCAACCTCATCAGAGGGTATTCCCTCAGCCTTCACTATTTTAGACCTCTCTAGGTGCCATCCCTTACATGTGGTCATGTGGGAATGTGGGAATGTGGGCAGTGGTCATGTGGTCATGTGGTCAAGTGGACATGTATTTTTTTTTGCTTTGCCTATGATTGAATAAAAATTGATATGATGAAATGAAATAGAATAGAAGCATGAAATCTAGTAAACAAGAGATATATATGTATATATATATATATATAAGGTGAATAAAACACACACCATTGTTTACAACCACACTATGAAGAAACAAAAACCCATTTAATTCACCAATCCTCTCATTTTAGATCCATATCACCCATGAAAATTCCACACATATTCAATGAATCCTCAAAACATTTTAAAATCATGAGTAGAAACCCATTCCTCTAGACCTATGTCATCAATTTGAAATAAAATTTAGTATGCCACTAATTCGGCATGGTTTTCAAGTAAAAAACTATAATGAAACATCATATGCCTCATAAAATCATGCCAACCATGTCTATACTAGCATTACACCCCAAAAACCATCATTAAAAAAATCAAATTTTTATATTTTTATAAAAAATGTTGTTAGTATCACTTCTAATCTATATTTTAAGACCAAATAAAACCTAAAATATTACCAAAGATAATTTTCCATGGTTTTCCATTATGAACTCAATTAATTAATTTATGTAAAACAAGAGTATTAGAGTTTTTGGTGAAATTATAATGAGTGAGAAATCACTTACGTCCAAAGTGTTTATCTTGAAGAAGTATACCGCCACCTTAATGTTCTGAGTTGTCACCACTACTCTAAGATGGGTCATAATGAAATCACCATAAAAAACATAAAAACCAAAGATAAATTCATGATAACCATATTCTAGGTCTCCTCGCAATATTAAAATATAAAAAATATTGAATATGGAGAATTGATATCCTTACCTTTGATTCCCAAGCCCAATGATCCAAGATTTGAAGTGATTGATCACTAGATAATGCATAATTATAAAATACCACAAAAGAATCATTAGGATTTATAATCCTAGAAATGAGATGAATAATTTGGGTTTTAAGGGAAAATATGGTTTAAAATCTAATTTTTAGAACACATTAATGACACACACTGTTTGACCACATAATTTTTCAAACAATACAATAACTATTCCAGTGTTACTATACAATACTTAGGGTTTCATGGTTTAAATGAATGGTTTGGCTAACCATGTTCTAATCGTGAAAAATTCCACTATACAAAAAATTACAAATCCATATAATTACCACATGGTTTACTCAAATAATGCACAAGACGTATGATGGATATGATGTCTCCTTTTCTACTTACATAGTTCATTAGGAATCCCTCTTGGTTTCCCCTAACCAAGTGACCTATAAAATACTTCTAAAAATAATCCATAATTTTCTACAACCATTCCAAACTATATCATAACTTTAAAATACATAATAAAATAACAAAATACCTTAGACTATGGGTGTTTCAAATTCTCATTAATATCAGGGGAAATGTTTCTTTAAAATCCTACATAATAAAATATTCATCAAAGAAACCATACTCACTTACTATTTTCGTCTCCTTCGATGATTTTAAAGAAATATATATCTCTATTTTTTACTTTTCTCTTCATATCAAGTCCTATTCACATTTAATTGTTTATAAGGGTACTATAAAGTTCATCAATTGTAAAATCATCAATATCCCTATATTCAGGAGCTACTATCTTGGTAACAAATTTATCAATAAGAATCCTTATGAGTTTCTTTACATTAATAAAATCTTCAATATTCCCACCATATCTTTTTATGGTATGTACAATTAAATATTATCTATTGAAACATTCATCAATTATTTTTTCTCAATTAATTTTAATATATTCAAACTATTATCTACTAATTCTCAACTTGGATTAATTCATGTTTTTTCCTTGAAATATGTAATTAATTTTCTTTTAAACTGTGTTTAATGTCTTACAACCCATTGATTTCGTAAGTTACACTTAAGATAAAGAAGACAATAAATAACTTATTTTCTTTTCATCACATTCATTATTTTTCATGTAAAAAAAGAGACTATATTTAAGTCTCACTTGACATAGTGAATCCTTGTTGAATAGGATCAAGTAAATCAAAACAAAAATTGTAACAAATAATTCCTTAATAGACAATTAATTTTCTATTTTGGTGGTTATAGAGTGTTGGACTGGTTCAAAGGAATCCCGAGAGTGTTTGGTGGGGACGGATCTTCCAGAATGGTGGTTTTGGTGGTTCACAATATAAATAGGGTTCATATCATGAATTGATGTTTCATGGATAGTATAGTCTACTAATTTTACAGATTATATATAGGCTAAATGGGAATCTATGAAATGAATTCACATCATGATATTAATTAACAACATGTAAAAAAATCTTGCTAAGGTGACTTAATTTTCAATGGAAATCGATAATATGGGATTCCTGTGGAGTTCACACTGTTTATAGAATTCATGCCATAAATGGAAATTGTGATGTAAAATTAATGGAATATTGGATGTAAAAGGGTTTATTGTATGATTATTTTTCATTTTTTCATATCCATATTCCTCTCATTTGTTGGAGGAACCCTAGGTTATTTTTAAGGATCTTCCAACCCTCCTTACCTAAACTTGATCAATTGGTTCTGGTGGATTCATATTGGTGATCAGTGGTAATTTATTCTCATTTTCTAGGTTATTTTATATTATTTTTATCTGGGAGATCTACTAAGGTGGTGTAGTTTTGGTTTGGGTTGTGTGTGGGATATGTTTTTATAACCCTTTATGTGTTCTAGGTTTATCTATGTGGTTTCCATGTGGTTGTGGTTTTCATGAATTTCCTCTTTTCCCTATGGTGTGCAGTGAGTTGGAAAATATTCTTTAAGGTAGGGGATCCCTCGTTTCTCTTCTTTTTGTATCTTGAGGGAGGGTTTATAATATTTTTATCTTTTGGGATGATTGTTACATATTTTTAATTAAAGATAAGTAATTGGATAATTAAAGTTTATGGGTAAGGGTATTGTTTTGAATGTTTTTATAGTTTTGATATTTTCATGATGTTTTGATTATACAGGATAAAACCCCACTGAAAGTGGTGACCATTGGGGATTTCTCTTTTAAAATAGGTTTTTCGATATGGAAACCTTTATCATGTTGTTTCGATATCACCCTAAATAGAAATTAGCTAACCACATATATTCAATAAATAAAATGTTCTCCCATGGATTATGGATTTGGTAAGAATTCTATAAATAAATAAGTGGAATGTGATAGAAATGACCCTTTATAAATTTGTAAAAAAATTTGTGATGTGTGGGATGTGTGACCATACTATGGGCTACAAGTGTGGGGTTGCGATGTATTATGGGGTGATGTGTGGTTGGTATGTGTTTATGCTATGGGGTGGCGTTGTGTAGTTTCAATATGATATGGGGTTATGTGGCTGGTATGTGGTCATTTTATGGGGTGGAAATGTATGGCGGTGAGGTTTGTGAGGCCATGAGATGGGATAGCTATGAGAGATGTTTTTTGGGGTTGTGTCAAGTGACAAATGATATGAGAATAGTTGTGTTGTGTTAGATTCCTAGGTAGTGATGGAATAACTTGTTAATAATGTTTTTAATGTCTCGGAATGGATTAGTTAATGGGATAAAAATGGTTTATGAATGGATTAATAATGGTTAGTGAGTTTAAATGTGGTTTCTGATAAATAATGAAAGTAACGGTATGTTTAAATGAAAATTTATTATCTTGCAATAAAAATGGAAGGTTTCTTTCTTTAAAATTCCATTTTTATTTTATTTTTGGATAAAAAACTTTAGGGGTGAGCGGTAACCTCACAAAAATTTAATTCAACCCAAAACACAATATTCAAAATTCAAAAACAAGATAAAGATTCCAAACATTAAATTCAAAATTACCATGTGCCATCCCATCACTACCGAGACACCTCGAGGAACGAATCATCTAGCATAGACCTCAAGCCTCACCCCATGAAAGATGAGATAAGAAAATCACCTCCACTAGATGGAACCGAACCATGATAACCGAAATTCTATAGCAATAGACCACCATCATCAAAGGTACCATATGCCCATGAGAGCTTCCAAAAAAAAATCATTAACATCACCGTAAAGAAAACCATCATTGTCATCGTAATAGGACTACAGGACCTTCCAAAAAATAGGAATCTAGTTTCCCTCTGGGAGACTCACACCTCACGTCATCACCAATGAAAGAAATAACACATTATCCATCAAATAATTATACCATCAATAGAAAACTATATCACCCATTTCCAAAAAACACTCTCTCTTCGAGTAAGAAGGATCCCAACAAAATATCACCAATCCAAACACCAATCCACAACAAAAAATCAATCAAGACCAAATAGTTGAGAAAAAACCCAAAAAATAGGGATGATTAAATAGAAATAAGTACCAAAACCAAAAGGTAAAGGATCTAAGAAGAAGAGAAGAATAATCCATCTTCAATGAAGAAAATGAACCAATGCCGACACCAGCCCCCTTCAACACCATCCCAATTTGGCCCAGATCCAACATCAAACCCAAAAAATATAGAGTGGAGGATGATGGGTAGACCAACAATGGAATAGTAGAAGAAATAAAATGAACTTCACCACTGACGCCGACCCAAACCACCTGATTCGCCATCACACGAACCCAAAATTGAGGTCTAATGAATAAGATTAAGCGAAAAGAGGGGTAGTGTACAACGTACCATATCCACACCACCGAGCAGCTTTAGTTGAGAAGGGATAAGGAGAGAGTAATAAAAGGAGGATAAGATAGAATTTGGAGTAGAAAGGAGTGTCATAACAACCGAACACAACTGAAATCCCTAGGAGGAAGGGGAAGGTGAATCTTTGGGAGCACCTGGAGCACCAGGAGTGTCGGGTGAGTACGGAGGCATTGTTAATGTGTCCAGTGGATTTTTTAGTTATGTGGTTTTCTATATTTAGTGGCAGTAGAAAAAGTGGTGACATTGTGGGATAGTTAGTTCTTGTTTTTACCCATAGGATGGGCATGTGTGTATCTCTATTTATTTAACTTGTATGTTCCTTTTGATTTCTATATACACCCCATCCACATCGAAAACTATGCTCCAATACCCATATAAATAAATAGGGGTGCTTTTTCCACATCCCATTAATGAGGATTGATGTATGGCTACCCAATATTTCCCACTCTCTCTTCTAGGTGAGTAGATATGCACAAGACGTGATGGAAGGATGTATAATAGTGCACTTTGTGATGGCCCAGGTGTCTTCCAATGCGATGAGATGTGATCGTGCTGTGGGGAGGTTGAAAAAGTATCTTTGGGAGAGATGTGATGTGACCATGTTGTGGGGAGGATTATGATCGGATTCATCTATGGTAGGTGGAGGGTATGATGTTTATTTCCTTCATGTTCATGATACCCTACTACTCTAGTTATGGTAGTGGATGTGGTGTGATGGCCGAGGTGTCTTCGGGATGGATGTGATGCGACAATGCTATGGGGGGGTGTATATGGGTGTGATTTAATGTGGAAATGATATTCTGTGGTGGTATATTTTATAAAAAAGATATGGAAGCTCTGGTATATATTACATTAAGGTTTGAGAGTGTAAAATAATTTATAAAGTAGTGTGAGGTACCATTTATCGATACGATTCATATTATGTTATTATACATGGATTTTTCTATTTGGTGAGCATTACTTGGTGAGCTTTTGGTTAGATAGTTTATCTGTTTAATCTTTGTTGGTTATTTTTTTATCTCTTTATTGATTTAATATGATTATTTCCCATGTGCATGAGAGAGTTTTTTTTCCTACTGAGTATACTTATATAATTACCCTATGTATATAAAATGGGTTTTAGGTTTCCAAAAGTATTACATGGACTATGTTGGACATTACTAGCACAGATACTTATATTGTTATTATTTTTCTACCTTATCTTTTCTTTTGGGTATTTAATTTAAAGATTTTTTATTTGTATCTATTCACTTTATACATAAATTATGGGATGGTTTTGGTTATCTTTTTATTTTATGTTATGGATTATCTTGTGTTTGATTCATCCTATCTCCCAATAATATTATTATAAAGGGTATTGGCTCCTATTTATAAGATTTTTGTACCATTGATGCTAGTTTCCAACCTAAGGTCTATTAGACAAGGGAATCAAAGGGTTATTATATATCTCCTTTCATGGAATCATATTTATTGGTAGGGGTTCATGATATAGTGGCATCAGAGGATGATGGTTGTGGGATATAATGGAGTTTGAAGTTAGGAAATCTAAGGTTTACATGAGTTGGTATGGTAGTAGTGCCAGTTTAACTTGGTACATCATATAGGCTAGGGAGACTAGATATGAAATGGGATTTTAGGGCCCCCATGATATTGTGCATGGACTAAAATATTATTGAATGGCCAAGTTAGGTGGACATATTTGTAAGGTAGAGGCATAGGGGAGGTACAAGCATTAGGATGACTAGTATTTTGTTTGAATTTCATGGTTTTGGTAAATTAAAATAATTCAAAATTAATTAAAAAAAATAAATGAATATTTACAAAATTCCATGCTATTGGGATTAAGGTGTTTCCTTTGTTTTTTAGGAATGGATCCTGGTCATTGTTCGTGTGTGGTTCAAGCAGTAAAGGTTCAACCAGTTGATCTGGTTGATCATCAAAAGGTTGATATGGTTTAGGAGGATGATTTTTGGCAGATGATATTGTATGATTTTAAGTTGATGGCATTATAGAAATACGAGGGTAGTGTTTCTGAAGTAGATATAGAGAGATGGTTGGAGGATCTCTAGATCACATTTTGTATTATTTGGGCCCCAATAAGTACTGTGTCTGGTTAGAAGTCATCCATATGTGTGTAGTAGCATGCTAGTGGGGGATGCTATTTCTAGGTAAGAGGAAGGAGGAAGATGTTTTAGGGGTTGACTTACAAAAAGGGTTCTAGGAAGATTTCCTTTCTTTAACATTGTAGGTTGCAAAGAGGCAGGATCATATTTATCTTCAGCTGTAGATGTTGTCACTGTGGGAGATATGGATCAATTTTAAGGACCTTGTTCATTTTTTTGAAGATCTTTTTCCAGAATGAGTAGATTCATGTGATATGTCTTGAGGAGTCACTCTATCATTTGATCTAGTATGAAGATACCAATTTTATGCTCCCAACATATCTGGATGTTTATAAAAATGTAGAGGTGATTGAGAAGATGCACTCATTAAGAGGATTACCTTATGAAGGAATCGAAAAGGGTTTCTAAAAAATAAGAGTTTTTAGTGGTAGGTCTCAATTTCCAAGATCATTGTGGTTTTGACTAGTAGGGATATGACCTCAATAGCTTCCATTCCATCCTCATGGGGCTAGTGGTTTTCATTATTTTCATGGGGACATAAAGCTAGTGTAATTTATATATGGGATTCATTGAAATTGTTAGAACAAGTTCACAATGGTTCTATAATCATAGTTTGGTGGAGTCATATAGGTTCAACACCAACCTCATCAATAGATTCTAGTGAGACTATTTCAACAGTAGTGGTAGTAGGATTATGCTTCACCAAGAGAGGATGGAGAAGGTTGAGTTTGATCTTAGGACATTCCTCATGTTTAGGGACCTCAACCTAAGCATGATCATGGAGGTGGATGTTATCATAGAGGTAGAGGAGATGGGAATGGTCAGTTGCACACAGCGGAGGCAACAATAGTAGAGGGTGCATATAAAATTTGAGGTATTATCATTTTGTCATGTACCATAGTTTGTGACTTGTTTTATTAAGAGGATTCACACTCCTTTGTTGAACCCACTCTATTCTATGCTTTGATACTAAAAATAGAGAGGCTTCCTATACCCCTGGTATTGACTATTCTAGTGGGGGGATATACCATATTGTTTCATTTGTAATAGGTGTGTAGACAGATTATGGGGCCACATAAATCACATAGGGTTCTTCTTATTGATTCAAATGCATCCATTTGATATAATCCTTTTCATTGACTCGGTTATATTCTGTGCATGATGTTATCGAATGCTTACATGGGAGATTCTTTTTATTGGATTCGGATTTCCAATGTTTAGTTTTTGTTGGTAGGGGGACTTGTTAGGTGGATAGTAAGCATCTGCATCCCCTTATTTCCATGATGGATGAGTTATTAGTAGAGTTAGTGGATGATCGGATGATGTAGGTTCCTAGTGTCATTGGGGGGGGGGGGGTGTTGAATGATTTTCCTAAGGAGGTTTTGACACTACCCCCTAGATGTGATATCGATATTGGGATAGGCATTCAACCTAGTGATTCTCCAATTTCAATGGATCTTTATTAGAGGGAGCATTCTGTGTTACAGGATTTGAGGACTTAGATGGATGATTTTATGGATAAGGGTTTTGTATAACCTTGTGTGTCACCCTTGGGTGATCTACTATTGATTTCCAAGAAGTTGGATGGTATTATGAGGTTGTACGTAGACTACCAAAATGATAAATAAGAAAACAATAATTAATACATACCCTCTTCTAAGTATAGATGATCTTTTTCAACTAGATTTAAGGGGAAGTTTGTTTTTCTATAATCGATCTACAGTATAGGTATCACCAGTTGAGGTTTAAGGAGGTTGATATCCCAAAGAATGCATTTAGATTATGGTTTGAGCACTTCGAGTTTGTAGTATTTTTATTTAGTGGCACAAATGTACCATCTATGTTTATGAAATCTATGTTAATGGGGATCATGAACACCATGTTACATGAATTCAAAGAAAAATTAGTAGTCATGTTCATTATTGACATATTGATCTATATAAAGTCATTGGATGAGAATGTCAATCATCTCAAGGTTGTATTATTGGTTCTTCAATGCCACCAGCTATATGAAAAGTTGTACAAGTGTCTGTTTTGGAAAATTTTAGTACATTTACTTTTGGGTGTGATGTCTTAGTTAGGTGGTCCAATGTACCAGTTGATTTTCAAGATGTATTTTTATGGGAAATACCCAAGAACCTGATAGAGGCTCATTATTTTTCTATTCTTATAGGATATCATTAGAGGTTTTCACCTGATTTCTCTTGAGTTGTTTCCCCAATAACATCATTGTATAGGAAGGACCAGGTTTTTTGTGTGGGGTGATCAGTTCTAGGTAGGGTTACATTAGTCGAATGAGAAGTTAGTGAGTTCTCTAATGATTATGTTTCTAGAGGAAGGGGTGATGTTTGAGATTTTTTGTGACACTTCCCTTAGAGGATTGGGATGTATGTTTATAAAGTAGTGAGTGGTGATATATTATGGGTCTAGGAAGTTAAAACCCCCCAAGTGTAACTATTCCACCCATGATCTTTATCCATAAGAGGTGGTTTTTTATTTAAAGTTGTGGTGGCATTACCTCATTGACATGAACTTAATTATCTTCACGGATCTGAAGAACTTGAGGTATATATTTTCCTAGTGTTATCTAAATCTATGTAAATATAGGTGGATGGAGATTATTATGGATTAAATTTTTGATATCTCCTACAACTAAATAAAGGGGAATGTTGTAGATAAATCTTTGAGTAGAAAGTTATGGAATGTGGTTGTTCAAGAGTCTAGAGATGTTTAGAGAGTGATGGTGGAGATGCAAGCCCTGTACTTGGATGAAAGGGTGGTTGATGATAGGGATTGTTTTTTATATGATAGTGCAGTATTATCTATTTCAGTATGAGAAGGATTCTAAATGGGGAGACTCAGAGGTATAGGTGATGTACAATCATGTTGGATGTTGTTATGATTCTAAGGGATGGTCAGAGGATAGTAAAAACCAAATGTTGTTTCAGGGGAGGCTATTTATTCTGGAAGAAATTCATGAGTGAGTTCTTCACGAGTTTCATAGATCACCTTTTTTATTACTCCATGGAGTATCCAAAATGTACCATCTCTTGGGGACATAGTTTTGGTTTCCTGTGATAAAAATAAAAATGGTATAGTTTTTTGTGAGGTGTTTTTTTTCAATAGGTAACAGTTAAGAATCATCTTCTCAGCAGTTTATTGCAGCCATAAAATGTTCCCAAGTGGAAATGGGAGAACATGTCAATAGATTTCATCATAAGGTTAACCCATATTAAGGGATGTCATGATGGTAGTTGGGTAATCATGGATCAATTTATGAAATCGGGGGGACTTACTAATGATTTGGGAGTTTAGCACCATGGATGCCTTAGAAAAAAGGTATGTAGATGAGCTGGTAGAGTTTAATGGGGTTTTGAGGTCCATTATTTCATATTGAAATTCACATTTTACCTCATGAGTATGGATGGGATTGTTTTATTCTTTTCTAACATAGTTATTCCTTAAAAATTCCTTCCACCCCTAGACAGATGGATAGATGGATGGGATTGTTTTACCTCATGAGTATGGATGGGATTGTTGTATGGGAGGTCATTCCATTCTTTTTTGTGTTGGGCTGGGGTTGGGGGTTAGCAGTTCTTGGTCCCAATGTGGTGTAGATCAAAAAACAGGTTTAGCTTTTTCATGAGAGGATGAAAGCAGTGCATGACTGGAAGAATTCATATTCTAATTGTAGGAGGAGGCCCTTATATTCTGAGGTTAGAGAATATATTTTCCTTATGGTCTCCACTCAACATGGTTATTAGAGGTTTTGGAGGGGGGGTAAGTTTTCTCCTAGGTTTGTTGGGCCCTTAGAGGTGTTGGGACGAGTTAGAGAGGTGGTGCATCAATTTGGGTTGCCACTAGGGATGGAGAGGATCCCTGGCATATTTCAAATATCTCAACTTCATTGATATTTTCACAATGAATCCCATGAAATTTACTAGGGAGATTTGGATATCAAGTATGATGAAACATTTTTGGAGTATCTAGTGGAGATCCAGGATCATCAAGAGAAGGCACCACATAGAAGAACCATTCCCCTGGTTCATGTGTTATAGAGGCATGGTGTCCTAGAGGAGAGTACATGTGAGTTAGATACACTAATGCATTCTTAGTACTAGGAGCTATTTTGGGTTCTATTTTTTTTTTTTTTTATTTTTTTATTTTATATTTGGATCTAATTATTTTATGGGAAGTGTTGTTATTTTTTTATTTTCTTATTGTGTGATGTGTGATTAAGATTTTAGAAAATGGAAAGGGGAGAACCTGATTAAAAATTTAGATGCATTATATAATTATATAATTAAACCTATAAAGGTGATTCAATCCCACCTAGAGTGAATAGTATCTTGACCTGGAGGATATAATCACATAATTTGTATATTCATAATAGTGCAGTTTATTGGTTGTGGAAGTTTTGGTTTTGATTGTGTGGAGGTCTAAATGGTTTTTTGGATGGTTGTGTGGTTGTGTGAAAGGAGGTGGTTTGTGTCTTATACTAGTTGTTGTGCATATTGAGAGGTTGTAGTTTGGTTGTGTGGTGATGTAGTTTCATGGGAAGTTTCTGGGTTTTTTGGTTGGTGAGTATGGATATTGGTAGCATTTGAGTAATGATGATATCCTTGATAGGTATCTTGTGGGGTGGTAGTTCATTCCCCTTTATTTATTTATTTTTTCTATTCTTATAGACTAGAATTATTTGAGATGTATCTTGTGGGGTGGTTGTTCAAACATCTTTATTTATCTATTTTTTCTATTCTTGAGGACTAGAATTGTTTGAAAGGTATATCATGTAACATACCATGTCTTCTCTACCTATTAATTTTTTAGTTTTTGTAATTGGAGAGTGTTGGGGGTTCTTTGGAGGAAGACCCAAAGTGTTCAGTGGGGATGAAGCTACAAGAATGATATTGTAGTTGGTTTACAATGTGAACCCAATTCACATAGGGAATTATTTTTCCATAGCTTGTAGAGCTAGCTGGTTTCATGAATTATATGATAGATAAGGGGAAGTCCATTAAACAAATTCAAATCCTGAAATGAATTCATCAAATGTAATTAAATACATAAGAGGAAACTAAATTTTCAATGGAAATCGAATAAATTGAGATTCCTATGAAATTAATGTATTGAATGGAATTCACAATGTGAAAGGTGTGGGATACAAGTTATTAAAATCATTGATCATCTGATTCTTTTTTATTTGGACATATTCCAATTCAAATTATTTTTTGAGTAACCCTAGGTTATTTTAAATGATCTTTTATCCCTCATTACCCCAATATAATCTATTGGTTCGAGTGGATTCTCATTAGTATTCAATGATAATTTCTTCTCTTATTCATAGTGGTTTTCACCTATTATTATATCAAAGATATTCTAAAGTGGTATGGTTTGGGTTTGGGGTGTGGATGGGCTATGTTTTTATAACCTTTAATGTGGCATCGGTTTAATTGTGGGTTTTTTCATGTGGTTGTGTGTTTTAGGTGTTTATAATTTGCCCTATGGTACACAACATGATGTAAAACCTTTTTTAAGGAATGTGATCTCTGATTTGTCTTCTTTGTGTATCATGCAGGAGGGGTTATACTATTGTTATCTTTTGAAAAGATAGTTTCAACTACTTAATTAAAGATAAATAATTAAATAATTTAAATTGATGGGAAATGGGATTGTTTTAGGTGTTTTTACATCTTTGATTATTATTATGATATTGTGATTGTATTGGATAAATGCCATGATGAAAATGGTGGCCATTGGAGGATTTGTTTATGCTATGGTTGTTTTGATTTATAAACTTTGTTATATTTTGTTATGATATCACCCAAAATAGAAATTGGATAACCACGTATATTTGGCTAATAAAATGGTTTCCCTGGTATTATGGATTGTGTGAGAATTCCCTAAATAAAGAAGTCGATTGTGATAAAAAGTCCATGTTCTAAATTTTTAAAATTTTCTATGTTGTGTGTGATGTGTGGTGATGTTGTGGGGTAGTAGTTCATGGTTGCGATGAGGTATGGGGAGATTTGTTGTTGGTATATAGTCATGATGTTGGGTAGAGGTATGTGGTTGCAGTGTGGTATTGGGTGATATGGTTGGTATGTGGCCCTACTATGGGGTAGCGATGTATGGTTGTGATGTAGGGATAATGGGTTTTTGATGTTGTGATATAGGTATAAATGGGTGACATTTTTGTGTGGTTGTGTTTTTTGGTGAATCTGATGAGAATGGTTGTGTTGAGCTAAATGCCTGAGTAGTGATGGAAAAATTGTTAATAATGTAGTGAATGGATTGGGTTGGTTTGGTAAATTAGATGAGAAATGTTTAATGAAATAATTAATAATGAGATGTGTGGTTAAATATGGTTATTGATAAATAACAAAAGGAATAGGATGATTAAATAAAATTTTATTTCCTCATAATGACAACTAAGAAGTGTCATGTGCGTTGGGGAGTTACATGGATATATATATTTAGTGGTGGCAGTGAAAGTTTTGATATTGTGAGATGATTAGTGCTTGTTTTGGACCCATAGGTTGGGTTTGTTTGTGTGTGGATATATACATATATACCTTTTATATATCTTATTATTTATATGCGCATCCCACCAGCATCGAGCATTATGTTTCGATACTCGTACACTTATATAGGGGGGGGGTGTTTTTTCTAACATCCTAGCGATGAGAACAGATGGATGGAAACCTGATCTTTCCCACTATTTATTCCAAAAGAGAATATATACACTTGATATGATGTTCAGAAATTTGATAGTGCACTAGGTGATAGACCATACATCTTCGGGCGAGATGAGATTCAACCATGATATGGGCTGGTGGCCTAGTTATCTTCGACTAAGATGTGATGTCACCATGCTATGGGGAAGATTATGGTGGGGGTCTTCCAATATAGGAGGAGGGAATGAGGTTGATTTCCATCATGTTTGTGATACCATGTTACTGTGGTTATGTTAGTTGATGTGGTGTGACAACCCATGTGTCTTCAGGTGAGATGTGATGTGACAATGTTGTGTGGCGGTGGCCCGGGTGTCTATGGACGTGATGGGATGTGACCATGTTGTGGGGTGGTGGTATATGTTATACGAAAGGGATTTCAGTTCCAAGAAATATGATGATACAGTGTGAGAGTGAAAAAATATTAATAAAGGGGTGTGGGGTACCCTTTATTGATATGATTTATACTATCTTATTATAATTAGCTTGCGTTATTTGGTGAGTGTGCCTTGGTGAGTTTTGGGGTGGATGGTTGACCTGTTTAGGTGTTTTTGGTTATGTTATTTTCTCATGGGTCCATTAATATGCTTCTTTCCCATAGGCTTGGGAGACATTGGTTTTCCAATAGAGTATACTTGTATGATTACCCTATGTATATAAAATTATTTTTAGGTTTTCAATAGGATTACATGGACCATACTAGATATTACTATCTTGGACCCATAGACTGTTCTTTTATCATTTTATTAGCTTTTCTTTTGGTTATTTACTTTGAAGAATTTTTATCTATATTTTTCAACTTTATACATGCATTGTGGGATGGTTTTGGTTATATTTTTAGATTATGTCATGGATTTTATTTTTTTTAATTCATCCAATCTCTTGATCCTATTAGTATAGAGGTAAATTCCTCCCATTTATTAAATTTTTATACCCTCAGTGTTAGCCTCCAACCTAGGGCATACTAGAGGTGGGAAAACGAAGTAATTCTCTCTCTCCCTTATTGAAACATCTTGGAAGGAGGGGCCACAAAAAAAATAGAGAAGGTAATCTACCATTATCATTTTGAAAATATAAAATAATTTTATATTCATTATAGGACTTCCTTTTCTATTAATAGAGATGTGTGGAACCACAAAAATATTTTTGAGAACCAAAATAAAATTGAATTGAACTAATAGTAATTTTTTTGATCACACAAAGCATGATAAAAATTAATAGGGGTGAATCAGGGTTTATGATTTTCTTTGAAACCCCAGTTACTCTCATGATTATTCAATATAATTATCTAAATACAAAAAATAATACTAAAATAAATGAAGGTGTCATGCTTGTTAATGAGTTTCACAACCTGAAAGGATAACTATAACCCCTGATGTGTTGTCTTTTTTATCCATTGAACACATTGATCTTATCTTATTCTAAAGAAGTCGGTACATGAAAGGAAATATCCTTAAAAATGTTACAAATAATAGATTCAACTAGTTTTAATAGAGAATAAAAAAATAGAATGATTTATTTGGAATAACAAAATCCCTGATGTAGGATTGATCCATTACATGGGCTAAATAGATGTTGATCTTCATAAATTAGTTCTTCTTATGTATCTTATAGAAGTCCTTTTCAATATAATCAATTAACTGATTTTACTCTTTAAAGTTGTAGTATATTTTCTCAAACACATTATATTTCTTTCATTTTATATTTTATATTCACTATAGCATGTGTGGAAATTATATCCAGAAAATTAACTCATTTAATCCTAATTCTTTTGTAGTCATTGGTTTTCAGTCAAAATAAATTATAGCTATTAAACCTGGAAATCCTCTTAAAGTCTCATAATTTAACTATAATGATATCCAAAAATTTTATAAATTTCTCTCTCTTTATAAAATCACTATAACATCTATTTTTAATAAAAACTTCTTTACTAAATTTAGAAATTTAGGGAAAATATTATGATCATGGTTCATTTTTTTAGAACACAATTCACTCCCATAAATTTATTATTTCATCACATACTATAGAATGAATATCAAATTACAACATGGATAGATATCATTCTCCAAAACTATAATCAATAGTTCTTTCATTATTAGACTGCATCATATTGCGATACATCTCTCTATGGTATATAAATCCCAATTCTATTATTCCTCATTATTTAACACCAGGTTTCTCCAATTATATTATATCAGTTAATCATGTTTTTTTTCATTAACGATCATCATAACATCATCTCATTTGTATTCTTCCAATATCTCAAATTTTCATAAACTTCAATTTTTATATAAGAAATATATATTGTTACAGATACACATTATGAGTCACCAATATCTTAAATATCATCATTACTTTGTCACTTCATCAAAATTTATCAACATTTAACAGATAAAATCTTCTATATTCTATAAACATCTTATATATCATATTGATTATATTTCAATTTATATATTTTCAGTGAACTTCTCAAAAAACATATTACATATGCACTAGAAGCATCTTTCTATATCATAGAGCACATTCCTTTTATGTGGGTTTCAAATTGATCATATAGAAGATATTTTATTTCTTATATATTAAAGTTTAAAATCATTTTTTATATTTTTAAGTGGATCATACGAAGGACATAATACTTATTCCATATTTCAATTCTCATTTTCTACATATTCAATGCATACATCAAAGACCAGTTTAAATATAATCTAAAAAAGATATTCCATATATAGGAAACTCTAGTCATTTTTTGAAAAGAAAATAATGAAAATATATTACATGTGCATGTCTTAGCCAACTTACATACATAAAAATTGAATTTTAGAAACTCAATAATTCATCTGAAACACTTTGATCCTTTTCATGGATTTTTAAAACACTTTAAAACATGTAAAAATATCATAAGAACCTAAATCCTCATTACTCATATTTATGAATCAAACTCAACCATATTCAAGTATTAATAAGAAATAAAATATCAAACTTAATTAGATTTAATATTATGTAACATTATTCAGGAATATTACATCCCTAAATTCATTTAATTCAATATCCAGAAAATTTTCCATAAGTAAAAATTCATTTATCACCATAAAAAACATGTCTTCTAATGAAAACTTTTCATTTTTATAAAAATCATATAACACAACACTTGAATCCTATATCAATTTAAAATAATCAATAAATGGATCCAAATAAAAACTAGTGTCATTATAAGGTTTTCTGGCCCTGATATTTAAAAATACACAATAATGTTCTTTCGATTCATGTATAACTATAGTGGCATGTTACAATATATCAGGCTCTTCTGTCTGATTTCATTTTGTGTTCATGATGCTAGAGATTTTAAGAGAAATATTAGAGGTGATTAGAGGGATGGATTTGAGTTTTCTTTTCACATATGGTTACACCATGCCATGATTTCTAGGTGTGGTGAGTCTCATTATCATATTTTTTGGTGTGGGGATGAGTGTTTTATATGTTATACATGGATCTGATCATTTTTGTTAGCCATTTTTTATCTTGGCTATTACGAATTTGGTTGTGTGGTAGTTGGTTCTCTATAGTGAGAGAAACACCAATTCCTAACCATTTTTAGGGAATTTTGTGTGGTGTTGTTCTCCTATATGAAATGGGGAAGAGCACCACACTATAATAGAAATCATGGTGATGCAAGAGAGCTTAGTGAAATCTTCCTTCAGATTGAGGAGGACCGCACCCAGTCTTGTATGCATCTTTTAGGTGTGGTGTGTAGATAGGGATTTCAATATGAAAAAATCCCCAATAAAATTCCTTGGTTTAGACATTTTTTCTAGAAATTGTATCATGTGAGGTCAATATGTATTCTTGATTTATATGAAGAAGGTATAAATGATGCGTGAGGGGGTCACCATGTTGTTTACATTATCTTGGTGAGGTAAAAGTGATGTGGATTTATCCCTACACCATGGCAGGTCCCCATGGAGGAATTCAAAGCGATTAAGAAATTTTTTAAACACATGTGAGATTCATGGGATCCATTGATTCAAATTCATGGAAGACCCAAATCTTGTTTGTTTAAGGGGAACCACAACATGGTTGTGATCTCACCATTCCATGGATGAGGTTTTTAGGATTCCTCTAAAAATAAAGGACTTAGACTTCCTTAGTTAAAATTATCATTCACTTATTTTGAACCCTAGTTGACCCCTAGCCCTCTCACCACTCTTCAACCACTTTCTTTAAGATTCTATGATCCTTGAGTCATTAAATTGAAGTTTCTTAGATCAAGGTACTCTATATTATTTTAATCTCTTATTCTCCCTTGTACAATTTATTTTTAGAGAATCATGTGGTGATGTTCCTACATTTTGTATTAGATACTTGATCATTTCTTGTTGATTATTTTCAATGGATAGGTTATGATAATTTTCATTCATGTTTGGTGGTGGTTTATCCCTGTGATTCCATTCTTTCTTGGACAATGTTGAGTGTTCCACCTCAAGGAAGGGGGTTCATGAATTATCTTAATATTTATCTAAAAGTGTGAACATATCATGTTTTAGTTTCCTTGTATAAGAGTGGAATTAAACTTAATGAAGAATAAATGAAATTAAAATGATTTTGGAAGGGGATTTTGTGACCACATTCGGTTATTATATGATATTTCTTCTTGACACTTGATACATAGTGTGAAATATATATTTATGTGATTATATTTTGAGTTTTGGAATGTAGATGTTCTTGAAAATGATTAAACAACATAAATTATGAATGATATAATTTATTGATAAAAGATTTACATGAATTAAATATCATTATTTCTTTTAAAGTGATGAAATATGTAAGTTAGTATTGGAATATATTTCTAGGTGATCTGAGATATTGTCAGATATTCTATATAGGTTTATTGTTACCAAAACACATGGATAATTTATCAGTTAAATTAAGATTATAATTAAATAATATTATAGTAAGATAATTGATTAGGTCCAAATGAGACCATTTTTCTCGTTAAAGGAATGAATTACTTATTTTTATATCCATATATTCCCCTTGAGTTTGTGTGGTGGAAATTATTTTTTGTTATATATGTGTGCTCTATGGTATTAGGGACTTCATGTGATTTTTTGAACCTAGGATGGTTATTTTGTTGATGAGAAATCAGAATAATTACTGGGGATATGGTGATGATTGTCATCAGTGATGGAAATAGGGAAAGTATAGTATCAAATGTTATTTGGAATGACACCAGGGTAGTATAATTTTTTAGAAGCTGGTATTTCTTGTTGTTTATGCTTGGATTTTGTAATTGTTTTCTAAATTTCTAAATTATTGAATATTATGTAATTGACTTATTATGATAGATATTTTTATGAAAAAAAATCATCCTTATGGTAGATTAGGATGAGTCCTAGAGTGCTTGGAATTATGGAATGACTTGAATAAATTAGTGAAAACCATGGTACAGTCAAGTTATATTGGGAAGGCATGAATATTAATATTGAAAGATGTAATGTAAATTATAAAAGCATATTGGATTGTAATAAAGTAAAATAATTAATATAATATTTGTAATGGTTTAATTAATGATTAGTAGTTTATAATTATTAAGTGTACTAATCTTGTTTCTTTTTTTCATGATTGAGATCTATACCTTATAAGTGGAAACCATATGTATTTTGTAATGATGGCTGCAGAGGCGTATAAGGTTTGGTGTTTCCCTTTTATTTTAATTGTGCATAATAGGTCTTATTTTTCTAAAATTATATGTTTTACCACCCCCATACATAGGGAAATCTAAACCTAAAGTATATTTGGGTTTTCCCCAACAACTAGGTTGGCAAGGGAATTGATACCTAACTGTTTTCTCTACCCTACTCTCTCATCGACTGCAGTATTATGTTTAGGCCTGCACATGTTCTATAAAATCCTAGTTTCCCCATATATTTATATTAATACTGTAATATATTATGTTTATAGAACATACTTGTATCATAGGTGTAATGGATAAAACTGTTACATGTGTTTTGTCTGAAAACTGTAACAAATTTAGGTATAGTACATTAAATATAGGTTGTGGTGGATTATGGAAATACTATATGTTTACTAATTTGAGTTAATAGTGATGATATTGTACTGGGATACATGGGATATAAAATTGAAGAGTTTATTTTGATAAGGTTGTGTTGAGATGTATTGGATACAAAATTCCTTAAGGGAGGGATGAGTATAGACTATGATCCATTGGGGCATTACAGTTGCAAAATAGTAGGGAAGTGAATAGTATATTTCATCACTATATATATATATATTTTATAGCATGATACCTAATTTTATGTGTTACTTGGTATGTGATCAATGGTTATGATGTGAATATTTCTTTACATGATTTGATGATGAGTTGGTTTCTCTATTTATTCAGTGGGATTTATTATTATTCTTTCATAAATTTTATAAGATATTTTAGGGTAGATCCTCTTAAATATAATTTTATGGTCACTCCTATTATATATAAATTAATTTTAGGTCTGTAAGAGATTTATAGGGATTGATTTGTGAGTTAAAAGCTCAGATTAGTTATTCAGGATCTGTTAGGGTCTATAGTTGTTTCCTAGGATCTACACTTGGGATCTTCAATTGTTTTATGTTTTATATGACATTGAAAATTTATGTAATGGGATCACTTATCTGTTTTTTTTCATGGGGTTAACTAGTGAATTTTTATTTTATCTCATATCCTAAAATTATACATATTAAGGGTAATTCCTTAAAAATGTGTGACTTATGACCATATTATTAGTCAGTAACACGTGATCTAATAAAGGAAGGATTTGGGGTTTATAAAATTATCTTCATTGTAGACCCAATATGGGTTTCCATGGTTGGTGGTTTTGTTATAAAATGTTATTAAATATGATAGTTATGAGTTAAGACAAGATTAATTCAAGGAACTAGTGAGAATTGCAAAGTCTGAAATGAAAACAATGTTAGCTAAACATTTTACATGATTTAAAAAATGGATACCAGCTATGACATAGGTATTTAGGGCCCCCTATGATCAAACATAAATACCTTCATGTTTTCTGAATGTCTTAAGATATGTGATGTTTCTTATAGGGTAGATAAATTAGGCAAGGATCATGCATCATGGGGATTTACACTAATGTTTTAATTGGGTTACATAATGTGAATTATAATTATTCTTAATTAATGAACCATAAATATTAAATATTTCATATCTAGGAGTTCCTAATCAATTATTATATTGTATGTTTGGGTACATGTATAAATCCCCATTAGGATCATTTCATATATGTTTTGCAGAATGCACCAATAGATCTCTATAGAGTGGAGGTTAATAACAACGAAATTTAGAGTAAGAAACTTTGATACTTTCAATATTAGGACCTTTTAAAGTATTATGGGTCTTATTTATAGTATGAGATAAATGATTACTTAGAGTTTATGGAGACTGTGTTCAGTTAAATTCTTTCTTGAAAAGAGTAATGGGTTTTTTTGGATATGATGATGCTATGAACATAATCTTGGTAGTGGTGGGTATTATTTCTAAGGGATCATGAGGTATCAACTACTTTTGGTTAGAATTTATGATATCTGTTTATGATTGTGTTTCATTCTTCGACTATGAAGGCATCTTATCAATAAGAGATATTTATTTTCCTAGAGGGGAATTACATCATGTGGGAGGTTTTTAACTAATATAATAACCTTCTATATTTTGTTTTGAACCTTCTTCCTAATTAAAAGACTAGGATAATGAATTTATAGGAGGCTTTGAATCTATAGGTCCAATTCTAGGTCAATCCATTTTTGATGATGTTATATCATGAGGTACTTATAATGAACTGGCCTAAGCCTTCTATTTATTGGATGACTGAACCAGCACACATATGTCTCAAAGGGTATTCTCGATCCCCACTAACTAAAAACCAATTCATGGGTATCATAGAGACATACGTAGGAATAGTTTCTCATAATAATCAGAGTAAATATAAAAGTAGTAATATAACTAAAATTTAGAATGACCTATCCATATATTAGACTTTTATTCCAAAATGAAAAAAATAAACATTAAATGAAACCAATAATAATGTAGTATGATAAAGTAAACAAATAATTCTTATGCTTCACCATCACTTTCCCCTATAAAGAGAAATATGGCTTCCTCCAATTCCCTCTTGGCATAAAACCAATATAGCTACCATCCATCAATATAAATCAAGAAAATCCTAAATAGACAACGTGTTAAAAGGAAAACTTGAAAAAAATATACCGCAATTAATTAATGCCCTCAAGAGAGGCCAAAAACCAAAACCAGGAACCTGCAACTAAGATAATATAGGTATGAGAAACAAACCACTTAGTAGGCCACTATAGAATTCCAAATCTATGGAAAACCCTTAGATTTTTTTATAAAATTCATGTTTGAAACATAAGTTATAAATTAGCTTCTAACCAAATTTATAAAACTGGAAAACATGAACATTTTCAAACAATTGGCCTTTAACAAAATGAAAACATGGATAGTTAGTTTTTTTAAATTATACCTTTAAACAATGAAAAAAATCAAAAAACCTTTTCCTCCTTTCCCAACATCTCATGAAAATCCCATTTTCATAAAAAATTTCAAGGAAATTCCATTTCATTAATTTTTTTGATGAAATATCTAAACCATTTTTCTTTTCAAAATTATACATTCAAACCCTTATAAAACCACATATTTTAAAGTAACCCAAAACACACACAAGGTGATGCATAAACCATACAAAGGCACCAAACACCAAGGAAACATAATGATGAAATGAGGATAGTACAATCAAATAAACCATGGGAAAAAAATTGAATTATTAAATAAAATCCTATAATGTTTTGAAATAGACCTAGCACCATGGGAATGATCCCTATTATTTCGTAATAAAATATATGATTGGTGACAAGAAACCTAGGATAGATCTATTAAACCTATCCACACCCCCATAAGTCTCTTCAAATTCCCTAGATATAAACATCAATGAATTTCTTTGTCCATGTGATCAAATAATATTTTCTAGCATAAAGTACTGTTTCTCATTTCAGTATAAATATCTTAGAGTAATAGGAAACACACCATAGTCCACCCACATTCTCCAATAGGGTTTTACCTCATATAATTCATCTACCATATCCTATGAATCCCATTAAAAGTTAAGAAAGGAAGTATGAAATAACACAATTTTCCTTTATCAAATGATAAATACATTTTTATTTGGTACAGCGGGTTGATTAATCAAAGCTAGGGGACTTCGAGGTGGAGGTGTAGTTAGATTGAGTAATATGTGGGGATATCCTAGAGGGATAGTCAGAGAATGGTCAAAAAATGGGTGTTATTTCAAGTGATAATTTTTATCCCATTAATAATGTGTTATGTGGTTCTCTCTGAATTCCAATTTTACCATTTAGTATTACATAATAGTGTGGTGGGGATTTATCAAGCTTTGAGGAGTCTTTTTTAGTGTAATGGTGCGAATTGTTATATGGTTGAGTTTTATCTTGATGTTTTTTCTACTAGAATGTGAAGGTTGAGAATTGTGTTCTTTTTGGATTGACTCAGTCACTTTATTTACCCAAATGGTAGTGGAGGGAAACATTGATGGACTGCATCACTAGTTTTCCCCAAACTTATTGTGGATTTGATGCAATATAGGTGATGTTAGACCATTTTTGGAAATAATCTCCATTTATGGTGATTAAAGAGTTGATATTGGTGGAGTATTTATCATGATAGTATCTAGATGATTCTTTATAGATCTTTAGAGATTATTTGTTCCTATCATGATCCTCATTTCACCTCTAATGTGTGGAATGGTCACCCACATGATTTTGGATTTTAACTATGACTTTATAGAAACCGAAGATAAACATGATTTTATTTTTCATCTTTTACAAGATTTAAATTATAATATTTATTAAATATTTGTATCCCATGGAATGATAGGTTTAGTATCTGTGTACATTAGTTACATAGTAATCATATTTTACAAAACTTGTGATCATTTCTCCTTAAATCCACCATACTAGGCCATATTCTAGACATATATTTCTTAAGACTCATCCTCAAAACCATGTGAATGATAAAATAAGAAAATTTTGATATAAAACACTCATTATGGGATGAATAAAGATTTAATAAAGTATGATTTCAAATGTTTAATTGAAAAACATAGGAATAAGAAATATATCATAGTGTTATGAGTGATAAACATAAGACATAAGTGAACTTCAAAGTTCATTTCATAAGAACTTAATTCCAAAAAAGATCAACATTGAAGAATAATAGTAATAACATGGATTAGAATCATTTAACACAAATCATTTGAGAAAATGATAATAATTAATAGCATCCTTTAACAATGGCACATACATTATCATATGGAAACATTACATTCATGAGTCACAAACTTGTACCAATTCTTAAAAGAAAACTTAATTTTACCCATGTATATGTCAACCATGTGAACAAAAAAACTTCACCAAAAATTAAAAATAGCTAAATTTTACCATGTTATACATATATTATAAAATTATAACTTTTAACCAATTTATTGGAGTGTGATATTGGACTCCACCCATCATTATCTATAATTATGAGTGCCACTTGGAAATCATTTAGTTATCAAAATATATAGAACCCATGAAAATAAAATGGGTTTCATAAAACACTTAGATAAAAATCATTCAATTCCCATAGAGAACCCATGGAAAAAAATAAGTTTCATTAAATCTTTATGTGAAAATAATTTACCTTTTATATAATAAATAACCCAGAGAAATAAAAGTGGGTTTCAAAACATTTCAAAATATTATAACAACATGAAATAAATAAAATGACATTAAAAAAACGATCACCCAAAAATAATGTAATAATAATATAAGAATGGATGCTGAAACATGAAGAATAACTACATTGGAGATATATATTTTTGAACATTTTTAGGAAAATGAAAACCAAATCACAAAAGAGCCTTCTTTAAAATATTTTTAAATCATCAATGTAAATGTAATAATTATGAGTCTATTTTCAAAAGGTCTCATTTGTTTTATTAAAAAAAAGAAAAAAAACTTCATCAATATGTATTTGAATAAAAAAATATTTTTAAATCTAAATTAAATAGTGAATATCATTTAACATGTAAATTCTTGTAAAATTAAAGTTTAATAAGAAAATATGTAAGTCGATAATGCTTTTGGAGTTACTAAGTACATTACCTTTAACATTAATTTATCTTGAAGTTCCTTATCCTCATATAACATAAAGATAAAAATCTTAAATATATGTTTCAGAAACTTATTCATATAAATTTACTTTTATACTCATCATTAATAAAAATTATCTTCATGTATTAGATTGTTAAAATTTATTTTTAACATCATGTGTTAATAATCATGACTGTTTTGAACTAGATTCATAAAAGATATGTAGATCATCATTATTATAACCAATTTTCTAATATAAAAACCATTAAATATACTATATTTTTTTATAAATACCTGTAATGTTATAATATAATCACATGAGAGTTTAGGTAACGTTTTTTGAACACAAAATTGATGTCGAACCAGTTTTTGGTTATTTATCGATATCAATGGATTACCTTATAAAGGCGATTATTTTTTGTCTTCTACAAAAATAAATATATTCATGATATAAATTATATATATATATATATATGATATATAATCATACAATTATAAACTAAAAACATCCATTAATTCGATAGTGGAAAACAAAATGCATCATTCCATAGAGGTGGTAGTCTGCACATACACATGGATGTTTATTTCATTTTTTAATGGAGGAAGAATAAAGCAACACAATTTATCATTTATTGAAGTTTAATATGATAATAAAAATAATTTAGTTAATTATTCTTTTTTAACATCCATGTTAGTCATGATTGGGAACTAAAACACATTTCTTCATGGAGGTAGTAGAGTACACGTTTGCATGATTCATGTTTTCATTTTTTTAAAGGAAAAGGGAAAGGTGGATAATTATTGTATCATAATTATAATAATATTACAATATAATAATTAAACTTATGATATAATTTTAACATGGTTTAATGAAATATTATTAATAATAAGTGCAAATAAAAAAATAGTAACAAGAAAGAAGTGGTTAGAAATTTATACCTCACTATATTGATTATCTCCTCTACAAAGGGGGATAATACTTTGAGGGATAATATTTATATAAAAGAGGATCCTAATTAACGTGGATAGTAATTTTTAATAGATTTTTTGATAGAGTTTTTTCCAAAATATGTGGGTTCTTGTGTGATTGGAATCGAGGAGAGGAGTTCCCCTTTTATAAGTTAAGATGGACAACATATCTGTAAATACCCAAAAAATTTCAATAATAGGAAGTAACACATAGGTAAAATAGATCCAAATTTTTTAAATAATGGATATAGGAAGGGATAATGTTGACAAATTCCTTAACCAAGAATTCCCAATCATGTTTTAAACATGTTTTTTGTCTTTCCTTCTAGGTTAAATCCTTTCTTAAACTATTTATTTTTACCATGGTAAATAGTATTACCAATGTAATTTATCCTTTATTATTGAAAATAAAAAGGTACTTATTGTATAATTTATACCTAATGATTAAAAATTTTAAAACCATTTTATAATATTAATTTTTTAAAATTTATATAAACTAATTTTGAAATACTAAATATATAATGTATTAAAAATGTGTTTTTAAGAAATGTAACTTATGTTATAAAATGTAAAATATGGACTTAAAAATTTTAAAAAATATTTAAAATTATAAATTCACATAAAATAAATATTTCTTTTAAAAAATATTTCATGAATTTTGAATTGAAATTTATATACTAATAATGTCATAAAAGTCATGTTAGTTTTTGAAGATAACAATTTTCACTTTTCAAAAAAAAAATCTTATTAGAAAAATAAAAAAATAAACTTAAGTTAAAATTGTCACTATAAAATAAAAAATAAATTTAACTTTTCAAATTCAAATTTAATTTTTTTTAAATTAACTTTAAAATAAAATCATAAAATATTGTGAAAATAGATTGTTATATTATGTCATTTTTCAGTATATTAACTATTCTAATAAAATAAATTATAATAATGATTATATTAAACCTAAAAAATATCCATTTAATAAAATAAATTTTGAGAATAATTTTTTTATTACTAGTTATTCCACACTTTTTAGAAATATATTAAAAGGATATTTATTTTATTAGTTGGTTATAACTATTCATACCCTCTTATTTGATGACTACCAAACATTGTTCAATATCTACTTCAATAAAAAGTGTTTTTTTCCATTAGGTTTTAGTGTTTCATGTTTATAAATCTATTAAAATAATATTTACTTCATGAGGAACATTTCATTAAAACTTGGATCAATATATTTTAGCCTTAAAATAATTTCATCGTTGAAATTTGATTACCTGAAATAAAACATGTGAGGGTAATTTTTAATCATCACATCCCCATCTTCCTATGTAGCCACTTCAAACTTATCATTTCTCATTAATAAATTGACAAGATGATTGGTCTTGTTCCTAAAAACCATGTCTCTATGAGCTTGGATCTCCACTGGCAGTTCCCCAAATGAAAGGCCATGATTCAGTTTCTTGGATTCTAAGCTTAGAACCTATGAATAATATAGTATAAAATTTCTCAAAAGATATACAAGAAACACATTGTGTAATTGAGAGAGGTTTTATGTGAGTTATAATAAAAAATCCATAGGCCCGACATGATCTAGTATCTTGAAGGTATCGTTATACCTAGGGCTCAACTTCACTTTCTTCCAAAATATCATAAAATGCTTGCAAGGAGATGTCTAGAGGAACACCTTGTTACCACATTTGAACACAAGATCTATTAAATGGTTATCACCATAACCCTTCTGTTAACTTTGTTCCATTTTTTTGTTCCAATAAATTTTTGGAACCTTCATCATAATTTCTTGAACAAGTTCATGTCCTATTAGCTTCCTTTATCCAACATCATCTTAACATGTCTTGGTCTTTCATCTATTCTTATATAGAGCTTCATATAGTGTTATATGAATGGTATAATTGGAGCTATTTCTATATGATTACTCTAATAGGTGGAGTTGTTGATCTTAAAATCATTTTAAGTCTATCAAAAAAGGTATTGAAATATCCTCTTCAGTTTGAATGATCCTTCCCAACTGACCATCTATCGAAGGGTGATAAGTAGTACTAAAATTCAGATCTATCTATAATAATTTTTAAATACTTCTATATAACATTGATGTAACGTAAGATAATGATTATATACTATATATATTGGTATTATCTTAAAACATATGACTTAGATTATGTATATCAAAGCGATCTTGTTAGGATAGAAATTTTCTTTGATGGAAATAAAATGTACACACTTCAAAAGGAAATCAACTTCAACCAAGATAACATTATGGAATTTCGATGTCATGGGGAATCCTAAGAAAAAATACATTGTTTTTTCATATTTCAATATTGGTATGGGAAATGGTTTCATTATAACCCTATAATTTTATCATTCAACCTTAAATTTATATCACACCAAGAATCTAGATATGTATTCAGTAATTTCTCTCTTCATGTTATCACAAAACAAGTTTTACTTTATATGTCTATGCATATTCATAATTCTTGGATAAAATAATAATTATGATCTATATGAATCATCCAAGAATTTTCTCTTCAATTATACTTTTTATGGGACACAAATCTTTGTTCTAATCCTTATAACTCAAAAATATGAATAATGATCTTTGGAATATTCACTAACATTCCTATAGTTACATATAATCATTATAGGATTATTTGAGCTTCATATGACTGGATGGTTGAGTAGTAACTTGGAAAAGATATTATTTCTCATCTTCACTTATGAATTCAAGATTCAAACTTTTAAAATATATGAATAATATTTCTCTTTCAACCCTCATCATTGATAAGGTAGCCTGATCATTACTGTTAAAAGCATCAACCACCTTATTTTCCATCCCAGAATGGTAATGTATTATGTTTAATATTATTTTATTACTTCCAACCACCCCTTTGGGTCCATAATTAACTCCTATGTAAATATATATTTCAATCTTTTGTGGTCTATATAAATATACCACTTCTCCCAGTAGAGATAATGCCTCCAATATTTTAATGAAAAGATCACTACCTCTAGCTCAATATCATGCATCAGATAATTTTTCTTAATAGTTTTTAATTATCATGTGGAATAAAAAATTAAAATTTCTTTTTTCATGATGATTCATCACAATCCCTACTTTAAGGAATAATTTTATATTTCTATCCCTTCCCCATTATAGGGTAATGTAAGTATAGTGTTGTCACAGATCTCATCTTCGATTCCTTAAAACATTATTCACATTCCTCCATCAAAAATAACTTAACTCCATTCTCTGAAAACATTACTAGTAGATTATATATCCATTAAAAATTTATCATAAAGAGTCAATAATATAAAACTTACCCATGAATAATATGGATCTCGGTTATAGTGGTTAGTTTGGAACATTGTTCAGTAGCAACTATCTTTGAAGGATTTAAAAATATACCTTCACTAGTGATTATGTGACTCAAGATGACACTTTATGTAGTCGAATTAAAACTTTCTAAATTTAAAATATAGTCTATCATTCCTTAAGGACATAAATATAATCTATAAATGATATTAATGCTCTTTAATACTCTAGAAATAAATAAGATTATCATCTATGAATGTGACCAAAAACTAATCAAGGGGATCTTTAAATACATTATTCAATATATCCTTGATTATTGTATGGGA
The DNA here is from genome assembly GCA_963277665.1 of Viscum album. Classification (NCBI taxonomy): domain Eukaryota; kingdom Viridiplantae; phylum Streptophyta; class Magnoliopsida; order Santalales; family Viscaceae; genus Viscum; species Viscum album. Next base: position 46,716,677 of record OY728138.1, on the reverse strand, counting down.
ATCGGTCAATCCGAATAGCATAAAAATAAATTCAGTGTGTTCATACCTCGTTTAGAAAGATAACATTGAAATATCCTCCCTTTTGACCATTAATTGATGATATCCAAATCCAAGGTCAATCTATTAAAAGTATTGAGATCCTTTGATCAGGTAGAATAAGTCATCAATACAGGGTATATGATTCTTATTCTTAATCAATATATTTTTAATAAAATTATAATTAATGAAAAGTCACATTTTATCATCCTTATTTTCAATAAAAAGGATGGTTGAACCGCATGGTAAAGCACTATGGTGGATAAAACCCTTTTCCATATTTTATTGAATCCGCTTATTTAATTTATCTAACTCAATGGGAGTCATTATATAAGTACTCCTTGAGATTTTCAATGATCTACGTATGAGTTTAATTGAAAACTGAACATCACACTATAATGAAATATCCAGTATTTCATCTAGGAATACACTAGTATTTTACCATACAATAGGTATATCATCTATACTAATTTTCACTCTAATCATTTGAGCTGTAAATCCATCAAAGTAACTAGAAAATCAATCCTCCGTATAAGTTTGTAAAGAGAATATTATCAAGAAAATAATATCCCTTGGTAGTTTCAAACTAAGTGTGTAGTCATTCCTATTTTTAATTCACCATGTGGCTTTTGAGTTAACAGCCAATCCCTTATTTGTTGGTTTATTAACACTAAGTATATTTTTGTCATAGTTTTAATCCACTTTTAATATCCATATTGGGATGTATTGGTATGAAAAACACTTACACAAGAATTTAAAAATATTTAAGGATATCATCAAATACTTAAACAAGTCTCTAGGGCTTTTTAATAAGTTTATCTAACATTAATTCTCCAAAAAAAAGTTCTCTAATAACCAAAAATAACTAAACTATTCTTTAATTACTATTATAGTAACTGAATATAAACATGAATTTATTTTACATATTTTACATTACTGAAAACATTACATTTATAAATAATAATATAATAAATACCAATAGGTTTAGAATCATTTTATACTACCAACATAATGCAATTATTTTTCAAATCTCACGATAATTTCTCATTAAAGCCCCCATATTAGACCAACTTCTAGACATCTCATTAGTAAGGCCCATTCTCAAAACTTGGGGATTTCAATAAATAAAGGGGTTCAAATACTCAGTAAGGGATGAATAAAAATTCCCCCAAAGATGATTTCATAAGAATAATTAAAAAACATGAGAATAAGAGAAATATCATAACATCATGAGTGATAATCAAAACACATAAGTGAGATTTAAAGTACATGGCCTAATAACTTAAAACTACAAAAGGTTAACCCAAGAACATCCAAATCATATTTTTTTGTTATTTAAAAAAACTTCATTGATTCTGAGCATTAATCAAAGTATCACAGATGAGATATAAAACATACATACCATATTCAAAATTCAAAATTTAAAACACATCAATAGGACATAACAGAATGTAGCATCGATCCATGAGGATCCAGATCAGCCAGAGATATGACTTATGCATCACGATTTACAACTGTCATTGATGATAACCTATAATATCTATCATTTTAACCATCCTTCATCATACCCATACACCGGAGAACACATTATTTTGGAGCTGAACAACATCCCTCCACATCCACCATGAAGAATCGAATTCACCGTAAATCACCACCAGATCTAAAATAATATCCACCAACGTCACCCATCAAAAATCCCAATAGAACACTGAAACCCATAAAAATCACTTTACCTCTCCACTAACTCATATTCATTATAAAATTGACCAAACTAGAAGAAAAATCATCAATGAGAAAAAACACTGCCAACAATAATGTGGACCAAAAAAGAAGAAACAAAATCGAGGATGAAATCCTGGAGAAATCCATGAATGAAATCTAAAAGAAAAAATCACAACTACCTAACTATATAGCCCAAAACCCCTATGTAACTATATCTCCAACTCAAAGATGGAGATGAGTGATGGAACCCTGGGTCAAAGCAGGTTTGGGCAGCCGATAATGGAACAGAGCAAACAAAAGGTCCAACTACAATAGCGTCAAAAAACCACCATCCCCTACACCAAAAATCCCAAATCCTTGATGTTAACACCACCCCAAATCCATCTAAGAGGGGAATAGAGAAACTTGATGCCAGAGTGGTATATGGTGATGGATGGCATCCACAACACGTACCTTCATTAGAAGAGAAAAATCCACAGAGAAATCCCACAACAGCAAGAACCAGAGGAGAGATAAAAAACATTAAATTTTTATAAAGAACCAATGTAAATAAAAATTGGATTTTATTAAACCTTTGACTAAAAATTATTCACCTTTTATACCATAATGAACCCTTGAAAAAAAGTGGGTTTCATAATATTTAAAAATAGTATAACAACATCAAATAAATCAATTTCCATTGAAAACTGGATCACAAAAAAATAATCACATAATAATCAAATAACAAAGGGTGAAACTTGAGACATAACTCCATTAAATATAGATATTTATGAATATTGAGAGGAAAATTAAAACTAAATCACAAAAGAGATTTCATGAAATAATTTTGAAATCATCAATGTAAAATTAATAGTTATGAGCCACTTTTCAAAAGGAATTGTTTATTTTTCATAAAAACTAGTGAAAACAAAACACTTCATGTACATTAATTTTAATTTAAAAATTTTTTTACCTATAAATAAAATAGATAAATTAATTAAAAATGGACTGTCTTGTAAGAATAAATATCAATATGAAATTTTATAACTCAACTAAAGGAGTTTTAGTTACCAAGTCCTTTTATGGTCCCCTTTATTTAATCAAAATTGATTTAACCTCTAATATCATAAATATAAATATCATAACAACCTATTTTAGAACCTCATTTTTATACATTTTCAATTATACTCTTCATTAATAACAATTATATTTATGAATTAATTTTTTTTAATATCTTTCCAACATTGGGTGTTAATAATAATTATCATTTTGAGATAGGTCTCTAAAATTGGTTTGTATCTTATTTATTCAATAAAAGTTAATCAATTTTTGGAAGATTAAATAGATTTTGAACTAGTTTTAGGTTATTTTTCAATATCGATGGATTACATTGTAAACATTATTAATTTATGTTTTATACATAAATAAATATATACATAATATATATTAATTATATATATAATATATAATAATATATAAACTAAAAACATCCCTGAAAGTTATAGTGAAAACGGGAATGCATCGTTCCATAGAGGTGGTAGTCCACATGTATTTATTGAAGTTGATTTTTTTAAGGGAAGAAAAAATATGTAACATGGTTTATAATTTTTTAAACATAAATAATATATATATATGTATCATACATATTTAATTTATTCATCTCTATTATCATCCATGTTACGTAGTGAAGGGATGAAAACACATTTCTTTTTGGAGGCAGTAATTTATATGTTCACCCAAATCTAGTTTTTTTTATTAAAGGAAGATGTAATGGGGCTTAATTCTTAAAGAATCGCTATAATAATATACTCGTATAATAATTAAGATAATTATATAATTTTTATATGGTGTAATAAAATTTGATGAAGATGAAGTGCACATAAAGAAATAGAAATGGGAAACAATTGGTTTGAAATTTACACCTCACTTCCTTGATTATCTCCTTTGGAAAGTGAATTAATCTATCAATGTATAATATATTGAGAAGAGTAGAATATCTTAAAGGTGATAAGGAATGTTGAGTATAAGGTTTGAATGATTTTGGGATATTTCTAGTGGGTTTTTGTGTAATGCTAATTGAGGAGATGACTTCCCCTTTTATAAGTTGAAAGGGATGGAATTTTTGTAAATTCCCAAACATTTTCAATAATTTAGAGTCATACTCGGGGAATGTTTCTTTGAATTAGAGAAATAATGGATTTTGGGAGGGTTAAGATCTATAAAGGACTCAACCACCCATTCCCGCACTTGTTTTAAACATGTTTTTGGTCTTTCCATCTTAGTTAAACTGGGTTTTACGCATTTTGATTTTTACTTAGGTAACTAGTTTTTACCAAAGTAATTTAGCCTTTATGATTAATAATAATATTGTGATTATTATAAAATTTGTTACTAATGATGAAAAATTTTAAAAAAAAAATTCATATTAATTTTCTAAAAGTTATAAAAATTAATTTTAAAATACTAAATGTATAATGTATCTATTATTTTGTTAAATATTACACAAGTTCTGAAATTTCAAATATGTGTTTGTAAATTAAAATCGATATTTTGAAAATTAATAAGTCACTTATAAAATACATATTTGTTCTTATAATAAGGTTTAATAGATTTTAAATTCAAACTTATATACTAATATTTTCATAAAAGTCATGTTATTTTTGAAAATCATAATTTTCACTATTCAACTGTAAATCAACATTTTCAAAAAAATCACAAAAACTGATATTAAATTAACTTTTTATATATGTTAAGAATTAAATTTTATTTTTTCTAATTATTATTTAAAAATTTATAAATTTAACCTTTAATTAAAATTATTAAATATTTTGAAAAAAAGGTTTTTATAGAAAATTATTTATAGTATATTAATTATTATTCTTAAATTAATGATATTCATAAATATGTAAAACATAAAAAATATAAATTTTATAAAATACTTTTTAAGAATAAAAAAATATTATTAGATTCTTATCCGTAATTATTCAAATGGTATTAAAAGGAACCTTTATTTCATAGGTTGTTTTTAAATATTTATAACGACTTATTTAATGACTACTATACATTAGCCAATATCGATTTTGATAAAAAAATTCATGGTATTCTACGGTTTAATTTTGTGTGTGGAGAATGTATTGAACATAATAATTAATTAAGGATAATTTTTTATTAAAAATTATTACATTATATAATTATCAGCACTTTTCATTTATAGATGAATAGTAAAATATAGTAGACTATTCTAAATCTAAAAGACATGTTCTAAACTTATATCCTATATTTTTGAGGTTCACAGGTGAGTCACCTACCCTTGGATGAGTTTGATTATGATAAAATATATCACTGCAACATTTGAATAACTCTTTTTGAAGCACTATATTGAATACCATTATGATCTTCATTATGTTAGAATGAGGTCCAATAGTAATTTGTTCTTTAATTAGAATCGATACAAAGCATGTCATATAAGGTATAGATGATTCACAAGTAGATCAAGGTGAAATAGGGTTGTAAGAAGTATTTTTTTGATAATAGGATGGGGCCTATTTTGTATTAAAATTTAGAAAATATGTTCTTGAAGGTGTCTAATCATTAAGGGTAGTAAAGGTTCAGTCAGGGGAGTAAAATATCACCCATATTTATTTGACCCTATGAGGTTTTGGCTTGTTCTGTAACTATTGTATACCAATTGTCACTTCCCTTATAAATGATATGAATTCATGATGTATTCTATGTTTCATATATTTTCTGGTATATTCCTGATGAGTCCCATGTCATTGAATGTGGTGAGAAGGATGTCGAAGGTGATGTGACCTTCATGGAATTTCTAGTTGAGATTCAAGACCATCTGGAGTAGGTATTTAATAGGTATGTTATTCCCTTGGCTTAAGTATTATTGTGAAATGATGTCATAGAGAATATTACTTGTGAATTTTAGTCTCAGATACATGATCAATGTCCCAAGTATTCATATGTTTGATTACGTAAAGGTGTTTTTTATATATAATCAGATTTATTTTTATTTATGAGATTATCACGTTCTTTTATTATTTTTGTTTTTGATAACTTTATCAATATTTTATAGGTGTCTCCTTCGTAGAGTGGTTTGGGTGTTAATTTTAATTTATGATGTGCTCTTTCCTTGTGATGAGATGGGGGTTACTTAGAGATTCCCTTTTCCTTTCTTATCATGTTTTGATTAATTCTCGTGGATAATAATTTTTTGATATGTATATGATGTAATAGACTGAACTATTATAGATTACTTTTTGTTATCCCTAGTCTTGGAGGTTTTGAGAGGTATGTTGGAAGTCATCTGGGGAATTGAGTTTATTTTTGGCCATACAGGTGTACAATACACTATGGTGGTGGATGTGGTGAGTCCCATTTTGGTTCAGTATGGTGTGGAGCTAATAATTTTAAAGGCTAGCTAGATGAGATATTTTTTTTCGAAAATCATTTTGGAGTTTGGTCATTTTAGAGTTGGGTATGTTGTTCTTAGTTCACTATGAGGAGATAAATACCCATACCTATATATTTTCATGGTGTTTATAGGAATATGAGATCCTATAATAAATTAAGTGGATCAACACACCATAGGAGGAGGCATAGTGTGAAATGTGAGCTCTGTGAGCTCCTCATTTGACTTGAGGACTATGACTAGGATAATGGGTATTTCTTTAGGCATGATGTGTGGATAGGTCCTCTTTTGGTGAAATATTCACCACATAAACTCTCTGGTTAAGAAATTTTGGATTAGGATGGTGGTGTGTGTGGTTTAGGCATGTTCAAACTATACATAAAGAAGGTGGAAATGATGAGTGAGGGACTATACCATGTTATTAGAAAATATGAGGTAAAAAACATGGTATTTATCCTTATTTCATGTAGGGTCTCCATGGTGGTGATAAAATTTATTAAATTTGGTTTTTAACATGCTCAATATTTTGGGGATCTATCAATTCAAATGCATATAGGACTCATATCTCATTTGATCAAAGGGGAACCATGGTGTAGTTGGGATACCACCATGTTATGAACGATTCTTAGAAGATGAATTTATAAATAAATGGTTAATACTTCATGGGTTTAAATTTTCATTCTCTTCATTCAAAACCTAGTTTGGTCATATCCCTCTCTCCACTCTCGCATCACTTCCATTGGGCATCTAAACACATTGGGTTACTATATTGAAGTTTCTCATATCAAAGAAACGTATCTTATCCACATATCCTCTTATATATTAAACTCTTTATTTTCCATGGATTTTTGGTGAACTTACACCATTTTGGAGTTGATATTTGTGCATGAGTTGATGATGGTTTTCCATGGATAGGTTCTAATGATTTTTCATTTGATTTTTGCAGTGGTTTTTCCTTGTTGTTCCATTCATTCTTGAATAACATAGGAATTTCAATCTAAGGGTTGGTAATTCGTGACTTATTTTCCTATTTATGTGAAGTTTTGATTGTATCATGCCTTAGTTTTCTTGGGTAATATGGAAATTATCCTTAATGATGAATAAACAGAATTATTAATGAGTTCAGAAGGCGAGGTTGTGATTGCATGCGGTTAAGATATGATTTCTTCTCTTGATACTTTTTATTGATAGTATTCTATATATATATTAAAATTATTATTATTTGATTCCTGAAATCTTGATATTCCTGATATATTTTGAATAATGAAATGTTTGAATGATATAATTGATTTATGAATGATGCACATGAATTAATTAGCATTCTTTCCAGGAAAATTATGAAGTATGGAAGTTGGATATGGAATATATTTTTCATTTATCAAAGTTATGTTTAGATTCTATTTATAGGTTTATTATTACTAGAAAATATGAAAAATTAATTAGTTAATTTATGATGTTAATTAATGGAATGATTTTTTTTCTAAGATAATTAATTGGGATTGAGAAATCCCTTTGTTGTTAAAGCAATGAATTCCTTGGTTCTATAACCTTATATGTCCCTTGAGTTTGTGTGATATAAATAATTTACTGAAATGTATGTGCAATATTGAATATATTACCTTTATGTGATTTATGTGAACCTAGGATGGTTAATTTCTTGGTGTGCAATGAGATGGATTTACCCAAGTTTTGGTGGTGATTGATGTCAGTGATGGAAGGATGTAGAGTATTGTAAAAAATTGATGTAAGGGATAACATAAGTAATATTAAAATGAAAAGTAAGTTTGGATTTATTATTGGTTATTCTTTGTGTTTACCATTATTGGATAGATTTCTAGATAGTTAGTTTTTTTATTCTGGATTACTTGTTGCAGTAGGTATTATTCTGAGAAATTGAACCCTTGATTTTGGTTTCTTAGGATGAGTCCTAGAGTGATAGAAATTATATAATGAATTGAATGAATTTATAAAAATAATTGGGTATTTAGGTTTTTTTGGAAGGCATATATATTAAAACTAGAATTTTTAATGGGAATTATAAAATATAGTTTTCTTATAATGAAATGGAATATTTAATCTAGGATTTATAATAGTTTAATGAAATATTGGTAATTTCAAATTAATAAATACATAAATATTGTTTCTTTTGTAATTGGTTGATATATTTTCTATAGTGGTGGTAGTTGGGTGTATTGTGTGATGATAGTTGTATTGGTGTTCAAGGATAGATAACTGACCTTAGTGTGTATTGTAATGACCTATGTCATTATGAATTGTGAATTTTAGAGCAAACATGAATATTTCATCTGGTGGATGACACATTCATTGAATAGGGTGATGAACTGAGTTGAGGCCTATTTGAACATCCTAAGGTGTTGTTTTTAGACATGAATAGAAGATCATAGGGTGACATAAGGATTGAGTTGTCAGTAGAGGAATCTTGAAACTATCAAGGCTACAACAACATCTATCATCTAACTGATATCCCCCAAAAGCTAGCCTATGGGGTGAGAAGAATCCCAGCTACCCAAAAAAAATCAATGACTAGATGATGAGGCATACATAATGGATTCTACCCTGTAGGACCCACTGGACAGCTGGTGAACCTACTCTAGGTGGTTTATGGGCTGCCAACTAGCTGGTGGGGCACGCTGGGAGAATTTATGTGAGGGTTTATTATTGATTTTTATATATTGAGTCCCCCTCAAGTTAAACTTTCATGGATCAAAATTTCATGAGGTATTTTGTTGTATCCTCCTCCCATACTCCCTCTAAGAGTCCCTCTTGATCCAAAATGGATATAGATTCTTTCTAATGGTGATTCTAGGTGAAATAATTCATTCTTATTCGATATTGATCTCATACTTCCATGTGTGGCATTACATCATTCTGTCATTCATCATAGATGAATCTTCTTGGTAAGTCATACACTTTTTGATCTTTGGATGTATCAAATCTATTTTAATAATATTCTATTCTTCTTATTGATCATTTTCTAAATCTTTATTAGATAATTAGTTGACAATTCCAATGGTTATTAACAAAATTTTTCACCATTGATGAATCTTTGGATCATCAGGGAAAGAGGATTTCATTTGATGATGTATGCATGTTGACTAAAATTTTTTCATTAAAGATATGTTCTTTGGTTATTACTTCTTGATTTTTGGTCAAATGGAGTTGAAGTTTCCATTGTATTATGAAATTATTTTTTATAGTTTACTCATCTTAGAACTAGGAGTGAGTTAGGAGTTTTCAAACTATGTTTGATGATGTTATGGATAATTAAATCACTTGGTGTTTTCCTTGAAAAGTTTTTAATTTATATATATATTAATTTATCCTTTGTCACATTGTCATACGATAGGTATTTTTCATGGAATGAAGTTGAAAGTGTGTTACAGACCGTTTATGGATGGTTGTTCATGGTTCTTACTTAGTACTAGAATTTGGAATGTATTTTAGAAGGGTTTCCTTTCAAATTTCATTGCAAGGTTCCTTGTAATAATTTAATTCATTATAATTTAGATTCGATTAATTATTTTCTAATTCTTGGGCATTAATAAAACCTGATGGCTATTGATAGAGGCTGAATAGACATGGATGACTTGGATAAAGAAGATGGTATTTTCATGGTTTGGATTTGATTCTATTTAAGATAGGTGGCCCCATGTACTCTACCCTATGGTATTTTTTTAATTCGTATTAGAATATGGTATGAGGATCTCCACCTTGGGTGGATGAATCAAAATTAATAATTCATTATGAATAACAATTAATACTTAATTAATTAAAGATAATTAGTATTAATTAATTAACAGAACCATGCCTAATGTAACTGGAGAAACATCCAAGGGCCACAAGTGACCATTGTGCATTGTCTTGATGTCGGATGCTGGTGGTCAAGGCTTTACCGTAAATGTGTTTCATAGATTACGTTGACCGTCTTTGATGCTTGTTTTTTCTACATGAGACCTAATTATTTGATACTATGTTTAATTCCTTGGTCAAATGTGTGTGTCTGTCTCCCATGAGACCATATTTTATTCCTTTATCACAAGTGTGTGTAGCTATGAAACTATGTTTAGTGGTTGAATACATATGGGTGCATATGTATCCCATGAGAACCATGTATGATACTTCTTACATGAGTGTGCTTATGCAGCTTGTTATACTGTGTTTCATGATGATCACATGTATTATATGTTTCTATTATATACTCATGAGGATATGTAATTTTATTCATTTTTTATTTTCTTTTCCATTTTGTGTTCTATTACCTTACCTTTGGAGGCATTGTTTTGGTAGTCGGGACAAGTGGACCAGAATGGTTAGGTTATACGTTAGGGGGATTCTGCATGACATGAAACGATGGTGATGATAGACCTTGTTATAGGGTAGGGTATTGATGGCCTTGTGACCTAACCCTATAGGTGACATAAGGAATGATAGCCTGACCAAATACATGATGTTGAAAAAATAGGACCTTGAGGCATATTCTGAGGTGGTGCTGGAGTTCGATGGTCTTATTCCTTGACTATGAGAGAGATGAGGCATGATGTCCTTGAGTCATGCCCTTAGAATCTTAGCCTGGTGAATATTATGGGATAATTGTGGAAACATTATGGTCAACTATTTTTCACCACTTATTATGACCTTTCTTCTAGTACAGAGCTGATGTAGGTATGTTTGGAGCTTATAACACCTTTTTAAGTGCATGAACATTCATCATATGGGTGTTTATTTCTTACATGTTCTTGGCGACTATGTGTTATTCTTTCCTAGTTTATGTATTGATTATTTTTAATTTTTTGTAAGCTTATCTAATGCATGTACACTACATTTATAGGCTATGTATTGGACCACATTGGTAATGACCTACTGAGTTATACTCACACTATGATTGGGTGGTCATGAAACTTGGGCACCCAATAATTCCTCACTTCTTACAAGTACATGTTGGGATATGGATTGGGTTTGATCATCTATAGGGATAACTTTCTATGATTTTTTAGACCGGGAGAGGTGTGGGTCAGAGTTCAGTGTAGCTCCTATTTTTATGTTTTTTCTTTTCTTTATTTTATATGTGATCTTACTAATGGGTGATCACTGTCTTGTTTTCTAGTTTGACTATCTAGGTCCACATTAGTTTAATGCATAAAGTATGTTATTAGTTATTCATACTTTATTTATACATTGTTATATGCAATGTTATTTATATATTATCATTCACTCTAATTCAGGGTATATCCTCCCCATGGTTTCACTTTAGACACTCATTTCCTGTATGTAGCCTCTTACATACAATGAGGCATGCTTGAGGTCATGTTAAACTCTAGATATAACTCATTGATTCATGTTAGGATGATTGAAAATGCTATTATAGGGTAGGATTATTGTTTTTCATGATTTTGGGAGTTAGTAGACAAACAATACAGGAATGTGTCACAACTTATGATGAAACTCAAGCTGGTGCATCACAAACACCATAATCAAGTGAAGTCTAAGACACCAAGGAATAGGATTATTGTTCTTGGTTTTATCTATTAATGTTATTAAATTTCACATCATGTGACAGACATGGATTTTGAGGTTTGTGATTTTATATTTATTTGACTCTTGTTCGTATCAATAAGATTCATCATAAGTGTCATATATGGAATGTAAGTTTAATATGATATATATGATGCTTGTGTGTGAATGTACTGATGAAATAGGACTCATCTACTTGGGTTTTAACAACTTTTATTGTGTTCAAAAATATAATCTCATAATGATACTATAATCATTTTTACCCCTATGCATCTTTAATTCCAATCGAATGTCATGTAAGACTATAATATGGTGGACCTATATGATGATGATGATGTAGTCAATTTATGAACAAACAATGAAATGTAACTCGTTAGGACATTTCTTCACATAAATTTCCTTAGTGAAGAACCATATATTAATGGATTTTAAATAGGTTTGATTAATTAAGGTTCCAACTATGGACTATGTGGAGTTATCCATCTATAACCTAGTGAAATTCTACTCACCAAACCAGGAATCTTAGCCTCGACATGGGTAGCCTATGAGTGAATTCATCATGGAATGTTTTTAGATATGTACCTAGATGATGTTCCACGAGTTAAGGACCTTAGTGAGACATTGTTTTGGGTTTTATGTATGACCTCATGTTCTTATTGATGTGAATCTGGTTATAAGTGAGATGGTGTCTCATTTTGTATGAAGGTAACCTGAGTAAGGTTTTTCTTTATGAAGTGATAGTCATTGTAAATTCCTTCGGGATGGTTTTCATGGATGAAAATTCTATGTTCATGGGAATGACCCTAGTAAATATTTTACAGAGTAATTACAAATTTCCCTATTATCCTAGAGTATATATATACTTAAGTTATTGTACTCATGTTTCAATTTTCATATTTTTAGTTATTGGATAGTTTTGGTGTCAAGGGTGGGACCACGGGTTGTTTGGGCTATTGGTTTGAAATTAGACACTTGTAGAATGCTGAGTGAATACCCTATATGGCCATAAATATGAGGGTTGAAGCATGGGTATATTCTACATGGATGAAATTGAAACCCAAGCAATTGGTGGTGCATGGTAGATCTTGTTAGTAAGAAGATTGAATCATAATAGGAGCACTAGGAGTGGTCGGTTTTGGTGGAGATGGTTCCATGTAGAGTGTGGATAGCTAAAGAGTCATGTGAGTTTAACTTGGAGGTCAGTGACTCAAGGTAAATCACTATGTTGGGGGTAAAGAGTGGTTCCATGATACCTTTCTTGGAAATCCTTAATCGGTCAGAACTCATGTAGTGGTTGATTAAGGTTGGTTAAAATAGCATAAGTGGGGTGGTGAGTGAATCGTTGATTTGTTTCAGGTTATATAGATTAACCAATAAGTAGTAGTGGTTATAGGTCACTTTTGATTTTGGTTCAAGGCCACTTTAGAGTTACTTGCCAACATTTTTTGAATATATATCATAGGTCTTGACAACCTATAATTGCTTTTGATCAAATATTTCTTCATGGAGATAGATGAGATCAACAAGGGATCAGGGTATAGTTGTATGGTCAACCCAAAGTTCTCATCTTTGGACATACTATGGTTTGGTCCAGAAACATGGGTGAGGGGACGAGACCCATCTATATAAAAATTCATAATCTATTTAATGGTCACTTAATCAAGTTATACACACCGATAATATATCATTGGATACTGAGAATTTTTCTCTTGTTAATCTAGTTGTGTGCAGTTCTTGGTGCCTAGATTAACAATTAGGTATAGATGGTTGATCACACTTAGTCATTATTCTGGATGATGGAAAATTATTAGGTCTAGTATACTAATAAATCCAATGATGCAACTATCTGTACTCCTCTATGGTGGGGATCACCAACCTGGTCACATGTAAAATGAACCCTCTTTTGGTAAGTGTCATGGACTTTTGTATGAATGGCCATTAAATGATTGTGGTTACTCAACAAAACATATGTGTAACAGAATCAATAATATATGGTTCCATAATGAATTCTAGATATTGGATTCAGATTTAGTGATAGATTTATACCATTTTTGTATTCATACTTGGTAAAAATTAGTGTGAACTGAGATGGAGTTAGATCATTGGTGTGTTGGTGCATGTTGGAGAGCCTTGACCCCAGTGAAAGAAATTAAGGAATCAACCAGGGAAATTTTTTTGAAGTCATTACATAAATTAGTAAAGATGAATAATCATTTTAAGGATACCTATGGGGATTAAGTAATTGTAAATAGTGGATCATGGAGCATTGGTTGTTGAGGTTAGTATCCTTTGTATGTATTGAGATAGAAGTTTAAGAATTGGTGTATCCATGAGAACCTGAATGGGGTGTTTGGAACCACATCGAGATTGACTTTTCAGGTATGTATGAGGTATTTAAGAATCATACTATAACTTTTCAAAATGGTTTTAATGGTAGGGATTTATTTAGTTATCAAAGAATCCATGGATTTGATTAGGACCAGGAATTAGGATTTGGAATTGCCTTCTAACCCATGTTTTTCACTTTCTCAGGCATGATGGAACTAAACCGCACTAAGTGAGACATAAAACTATTAAAATAATGTTCAATGTGGTGATTACTAAGTTAGAGGTCAACTTGGTAATTAATAAGGAAACAATTTAATCCACCATATTGTTTATATTTTAATGGATGAGGTGATCATGGGATTGATATTAGAGGGTAGAAATATTTTATCTTAGCTTATGGTGTTTATGCTTGGAGTCACGTAGTGGGAGTGTGATGGACCTTCAAAAATCAGTGTTGACTTTGGGTGATGAGTTGGAATTAAAATATGAAATGTGTAAGAATACTTATGGATGATGATCAACGTACATAAAGAGGCATGATTCACATTCTAAAAAAATCATGAGGATAAGAAACACTATGGTGAGGATATTGTAATGATACTGCATAATTATGGGTTACCAATTTTAGGGGAAACATAAACTTTTCTTATGGTGGATGGATCATTCATAGAATTGGGTTATGAATATAGGTGAAAAAATTGAACATACTAAAAAGATGTTTTCAAACTTGAATGGAATATTAGAGGGAAAATCAAGGTTTGAGTTCTCAGTAGAGGGGTCTTGGAGCTATCAAGGCTACTACAAAATCCATCGGATTTTTGGTGGGGTTAACGGAAGCCCTACTACCTAGTAGGACTCACCACCAAGAAACTTATCCTTCACTTGATTTTCGATGAGAAAAAATATAATTTCTATTACCTAGAAGGACTCCCCAGCCTACTAGTGAGATTGAAATAGGTTGTTGGTGTGCCACTAGCTAGCTGGTGGGGCACAATGGGAAACATTAAGTGAGGGGAAGCTTTTACTTTTTAGGAATTGATGACCCCTTATGTTTAACATTATTAACATAAAATTTCAAGATTCATTTGGCCATATCCCCCTCTCTTATTCACTATAAGGGTCCCTATTGATCGAGGATGGATCTAGATGGGTTCCAATAGTGAATCTTGGTGAAATCCTTTATTATTATTCGATCTCAGTCTCATTATTCCACATGTACTGGTAGATGTTTATGCCACACATCATGGATAAATAATCATGGTATGTTATAGCCTTTTAAATCCTTTTATTTCTAAATTAACCTTGAATCCTTATCTAATTGGTTGTCTTAATCATCCGCTGATCATTGGATGGATCATTATTAGAGAGAAAATAACAATTACATTGGATCATGATGTAATTGTCTAAGAATGAGGAATATTTGGATTTACATGGGTATATGATGTATCATAATGATGAATGTGTGTCATTTTCATTTATGGTATGTTCCATAGTGATTAATTCTTGGTTTTTGGTCAAATTGAGTTAAATTTTTTCCTTATAAAATGAAATTATTGTGGGGATTTTTCTCATATTATAACCGATAATGCACTAGGAGTGGCTAAAATACAATGGATGATGTTGTAGCAAAGTACATCTCTTGGTGGTTTCCTTCTAAAGGTTCCAATTTAATTATATTAAGTTGGTATTTTTCTTGTTTCAACATGAAATGGTTATTTCATGGAATGAAGTTAGAAGCATGTTATGAACATTCCATGGATGGTTGGTCATGGTTCCAGCAAGGTGGTGATATCTGATAAGTCTTTTAGAAAGTGTTACTTTCACATTTGAATGTGAGGTTCCCTGTAATAAATTAATATGTTGTAATTTATTTATAATTTATTATTATGGGAATTATAGGGCATGAGTATAACTTTGTGGAAAATTATAGAGGTAGAATGGACTTGTTTGAATTGGAAAAATCTACATCGATATTCATGTTTTGTAGTTGACTTTATATAATGTAGGTGGTCATTTTTAGTCTACCCTATGTTATTATGTATATTTATTGGATTGTGTTATGAGGTTCTCCACCTTTGGATAACAACATGTAATTATTAATGTGTTGTGAATAACAATGAATGTTTAATTAATTAATGATCATTAGTTATAACTAATTAAATGACTAATGCCTAATGTAATTGGACAAAGTGCCATGGTCCATGATGGAACCTTGGGTACTAGATTGATGTCAGCTGCCAATGGCTAAGTCCTTATCACTAATGTTTGCCTTAGATTACATAGATCATATTTTATGCATGGTTATGATATATGATATCTAATTTTATAATACCATGTTTGATTCTTTGATGATATTTTCCTGTGTCTATGGCCCATGAGACTATGTTTGGTGGTTGATCAGATATGGGTGTCTATGTGTGGCCCATGACACCCCTTTTGTAATTTTTGTTTTAAGAGTGTTCTTAGGTTTCTTATTATACTTTTTTTAATGATGATAATATGTATTGTATGTTTCTACTATATACTCCTGATGATATTCCATGTTTTGAATTTCTTAGATGTGCCACCCTATTGTGTGTTATTACATTTAATTTGGAGGAATTTCTTTGGTACTCAGGATAGGTGGACCTTTAGGGTGTAGTTATCCCTTAAAGGGGTAGTGATTACATCTTGGGATGATAAACCTAAGCACAGGGTAAGGAAATGATTTTCTTATAGTCTGACATGAGAGGTGACATGGGGCACGATGGGCTTGTGGCTAGACCTGAGACATGGTTCTAGGATATGAAAACCTTGTGTCCTTACCTAAGGTAGTTTAATTATTTTCAGACCTTATGGACTAACCATGAGAGATATTGGGCATGATGGACTTGAGACCTGACCTAATACTCTTAGCCTAGTGACTATTTTGGGATAATTATGGTTAATATTTATTCAAATATAGTTTGTTGTTTCTTATGAAAATACTTTCATTATGGATTCGAAGAAAGTACTGTAAGTGTTCATGAATTTTTGGTAAGCACATAAGTACTCGACATATGGGTGTCTATTGATTATATGTTCTTGGTGATTATGTGTGATACTTGTGTTATTTATGTATTACCTGTTTAATTTCTATTAATATTATCACATGAACATACACAACATTTATCGGTTAGGTACTAGATCATGTTGGTGGTGACCTACTGAGTTGCAATCACACCCTTGTCAACCATCCATGGCATTTTTATACCCAAGAATCCCTCACTTATTATAGTTATAGGTTGGGATGGGGCTATTATTGATCATCTAGCGGGATATATTGCTATGAATCTAGATATTGGTAGAGGATTAGCTTGGAGTTGGTTATAGATCCCCCATGTAATTTTTTTATTTTCTTTATTTTATATGTGATTGTATTAGTGGGTGATCAACGTTCTATATTCAAGAATGAGCATTTTGTTCTACTGTTTCTATATTTGTTTATTATAGATGGTATGTTATTGGTTCTATATGCTCTAATTTAAAATTGATACATGATTTTTATTTATCTATTATTGTGCACTCTGAATGAGGATATAGTCTCCCCACAGTTTCACTTAAGAACCCTACTTCTAGTTGGAAGACTCCAATGTATGGGGAGGTGTGCTTGAGGTCATTGGAACATTGACTTGGACTTAGTTATTCAGGTTGGGATCTTATCGGATTGTGTGTGATATATATAATGTTCTCAGATTTCATAGACTCTACCAACTATATAGGGTGGGAAACTCAAACCCAATGGTTTTTGGGGTGTTTTCCACAACATCCAGGTTAACAAGGTAATAGATGCATGTCTATCACATCTCCCATGGTCTCTATTCTATTATAGTATTACATGTGGGAATGAATATGTTGTGATGAGTTGTATTTCATCCATTAATTTATACGGTAACTATAATGGACTATGGTTATATCACATAATTGTATTATAGGTGTAATGGCTATGGATATTACAATATTTTTGTGTGTGGGTTTTTATTTCTTTAAGTATAGAATATAATATATAGGTTCTTGTGTCTTCCAAAAATACAACATGGTATTTATTTAGAGATGACAGTGATGTGATTATGTTAGGATCCATGGTATTTTGAATGGAAAATATGATGATGATGGTTAGATTTTGGAGGGTTTCATGGTCTGTATAGTGGATTATGGGATAGATGAAGACATGGCATGAGCAATTGGGGTGTGAGTGCAACAAACCGGTGGGAAAGTGCAAGCTAGAAACCTTTCATCTATATATATAATTTTTGTAACATGTTACTTACTTTAATGTGTTACATGATGATTGAGATATTTTGAGGATATGAATATATCTTTACCTAATTAGGTTATGATTTGGTTTATCCATTTATTCACAAAGAAATCGTATGTTTCTTTCACATTTTTCATGAGAAGTTTTGGGAACGATTCTATCAAGTATATTTTTTAGGAACACCCCTATTATATATAAATTATTTTAAGGTTTTCAAGAGTTAGTTGGTGATAGGGATGAGTGTTACTATCTCAGAGGATTTGTTCATGAGATGTTGATGTATGTGGTCATTACCTATGATTTGTACTTGGTATCTTCATATGTTTCTAGTTTTTAATGACATTACAGATTTATATATCAATATTTATTATCTTTTATCTCATGGGTTTTATTGGTGTATTTTTTTCTTATCTCTTCTCCTTAAATTATACATATTGAGGGTAATATCACCCATATATATGAGTTATATCCTCAGTTATAATCTTTAAATAATAGTCTATTGGATGTGGTCGTTGTGGATAATCTCCTTCTCTCCACTACCAAGCTAGAAGGGGTATTAATGGAGGGAGTGACACAAGTTATAATATTTAAATATAATCGACAGTGTACTATGAGTGACACTATTTAAACAAAAATGATTTATTCAAAATAATATAATTCAAAATAGAGGTTTTATTATCATTTATTATATTCAACATACTCAAGATCAATTTTTTTCTACTATGGTGAGTCTATTAGGTGATGAAGTTTCCCATATTGAATTATTTTACATGTATGACCAATTAATTGACTTATAATATCGTCACATTCATATAGATATATAAACCATTGAATGATTAGAAAGTACCAAACACCTTTGAGAGGACTTGATTTGTATTTCTTATATCTATCCATTCCATACATAGAGGGAATTTTTTAAGTGATTTGTTGCCATTGAGATGTAATATACAATTATATGGATAGAAATATATTCTTATAGTGATCATAACCATTGAAAATAACAATTTTTTAGGGTCATATATTTTTTAGGTAATCTCATTATCTTCTTGTGACATATCATTCAAGCGATAAAGTAGTTCTGTAAAGCTATTTTCACTTTTTTAATTTACAGAATTTATGTTATATTGGTTTAGTATGACTGAATATATTGTATATTAGCTATGAACCATATATATTTACATCTTTCCACATCCCTTTAACTACTAAAATAGTTTGGGAAATTCCTGAAGTTTATCTTCAACTACCATTTTCATTTCCCAAAATATGATCTCCATCATCATTTAAAGTTGTGCATATATCAAATGATCCATAAACTGTAAATTTATCCTAGTCAGTAGTTGTATTAAATTCTCCCATGTGTTTAGTCAAACATTTATAATTTTGATCTATTAATTAATAGATAAAATTTTCTTCCAACTCATCTGGATAAATTCATCTTCAATAATAACAATATAATCACAGATAAATTATTTGAAGAAGGAAATTTCCATGCTCTATTGAAAACATGTTGAAAATTTTAACCTCATCCTCATAATCTTGTCATACGATTGGAATCTATCCATTTTTATTCATATTTATACAATTTAGTTCAATATTATTCAACATTAAACAATAAATAAATAAATAAATAGAATGCACACATATAATGTACCATTTTTTACATGTATAAATTATATAAACCCTAAATTTAATATATCTAATAAAAAAATACAATACATACATATATGAGATATTTAGTATATCCCACTTGATTTAAAAAATTAATGTCATTTTAATGGGTTTTTTTTCAATAATATTTCGATACATCACATAAAATATTTTATATAGTATTTTACATGAACCGATGTGATGGTTTTTTATTTATATTTTTTTCATTAAAACCATTATTGATCAAATTGTGAAAATTTGGATTTTAGTGATTTTTCTGTTTCTCATGTTAATGTTTAATTTGAATAAAAAATTCTAGCTTATTATAATGGGTTGCTTTTATTGTTCGGTTATAATATCATTTCATGTTCTTATATGGATTTTGATATTTGTTAAATTAATTTAGTGAATGCTTAACATGTCTAGATTATGTGGTTATTCCTGGTTTCTTGTGTAAGGGAAATTAATAATGTTTCCATTTTTTAAAAATATATGTTACATGAACTAAATGTGTGATCTGGTTTTCTTTAATTACTTACATTCATCCATTTCTATATTTTAATACTTAGAAATGTTATAAATTTCTCAATTGTTTTACGATATATAATGGAATTTTTTATTCTGAATATTTGGTTTTTGTCCCATGAAAGTATTTTCATTAATAAAAACAAATGTTTACTTGTATTAGGCCCTTCTTCAAGAAAAAAAATTAATATTTTATTCATATTTATTTTGTGTTATCTTGACTTATTTTAGAAAACCTGAATTTAGTTTGTAAAAATATAATTTCAGTGGTATGAATATACTTTAGTTAAAAAATTATTTTTATACTCTGTTATTAATTTCAATGTAAATAATTTCATTCCCCTAAAACATAATTGAATTATAAGTCAATTGGCGATACATAACATTGATTATGAATTGCATTAGTGATGATATAGTGGATGGGTTTGAATGAGTTAAAAAGAATATTTTCGTTCTTAAAGATACTAGGTTTCATTAGTTAGTATGTGTTCCTAAACTAAACCTAAAGATTTATAAATACTTATGTTTTATTTATATAGTAAAGATATAAAGTGTAAATATTTCCTCTCATTAAATATAGGAAATATGAGTAGTCTTAACTTGATATGTAAACTTTTATTTAGAAAATATTTTTTTTTCTAAATTAAGTTTCAAATAAGATACCATGTTAATATAAAGAACATTTACTTTTACACTTATCTGTCAAAATTGGTGTTTATTTATTATCAAATCAATTATTTAGATTTTTAAAACTATGCTTTGTTCATGATCAATATCATACTAAATACCATACTTGGTTCATTAATAGTATGAAAACATCATAAAAAAATCCCAATATGCCTATTTTACCATACTATACATGGTTCAAACATAAATTACGAGTTTTGAATCCATTTAAACCTCAAAATAACATATAAACATAAAAAAATATAAAATTAATATAAAATAAACACTTCAATGTAACACATACCTGGAAAACACATCTTTGATAATCAAAAGATCTCTAAATCATATTAAATAAAACCAAAACTCATCCCGAATCTATTATTACACAGCTAAATAAATTAGTTATTAATATAACTAAACTTTGAATAAAAATAAAAAAAATGAAGCCTTAAACAACCAAAATACACTTCCTCTCATCAATGATAATTAAACATAAATAATAATTCTTGTAGAAAACTATGGATTCCTAAAAAATATACCACTTTAAAAACAAAAAAACCCAAACATTTCATTATTATTTACAAAAATACCCATAAAAATACATATATACAAAAAACTCAAGACCAAAATTAATTTTCATGCCTTCTTAAATAAACCATGAGATTATTTTAAAAAAATTAAAATTATTTTATTTGAAATGACTATAATCTAACACCAAAAAATGTGGAATTTTAATTATAAATTCATATCTTCAAAATTTCGTGATACATTTCTCGAATAAATTGAAACATAAAATGGTAACAAACATAAAATTTATAAATTATTATTAAGTGGAGAATAATTATGTGTAAATTCACTTTACATGAATAAAAATATAAAAATACTCAAAAAACACATCAAGATCAGTGGTGATTTCATACCTTCAATTTCAGAAGTGGAATCATCCCAAAATGATGTGAAGGGGTGAAGTAGAGTATGGAATCTGTAATAGTTTGAAAGATAGGTTCGATCAGTGCCATGATTATGGTTATTTTAAAAAGATGGTATGATCCTTATCGACACTTACAAAAAACCACTAAAAATAAGATTTTATTATGGCTAAAATCATAATAAAAAATAATTTAATATTTTATCAGTTCTACTTTTAACGCTAATAAAAATGATATATATCAGTACTAAGGATATCACAAATAAACACCCGATGTGTAAGAGTTACCAACTTGATAAATAAAGGTTTTGAAATAATACATAAGAGTTATAACATATTAACTAAATGTTATATCATTGTTAATACAAAATTTAATGCTAATATAGGTAGGTATACTATCAATAAGTTTAGAAATAATAAACACTAGATATGTAAGAGTCATGAGTTTGATATATAATGGTTACCACCTGATACATAAATGTTATTAATTATAATTTAAAACTTCATTCATTATATAAATTAATAAATAATATTTAAAATATATAACTATTTATATAAATGTATAATTATATTCATATAAAATTATATATAAACATTATCCCCTAGGGGTGAATTCTAGTGGATGCATCTATGTAGGGTCCTAAGGATGTCTCAGGGTTGAGTTTCCTAGAGTACATTGTAGGGATTTGTAGAATTTATTAGTAATCTTTAATTCCCCCACCCTGAAAATTTGTAAATTATATATAAACATACAAAACGATAATTCCCAAAGATACAAAATAAGAAAAAATAATAAAAATTTGTATATATTAATATTTATATAAAAAATAACTTATAAGTAATTGTATTTTAACATGTCTTATTTTATATATTTATAAATTAATAAATATTTATTACTATATATAAATGTATAAATAAATATAAAAATATTAAAATCAACATTTAATTTTTTTTAAAATATGTAATAATTATGAAAATTTATATAATATTACTTAAATATATAAAATATTGATAATAATTATCTTAATTTTGTTTGGATAATATATAAAAATAAAAAATAAATAAATAAATAAATAAATATTTAATATTATAAATTGAATACTTATATTTAATGATTTTACAAACTGTATTTCAGTTTTCATTGGATTATTTTAAATATATTAGTATTTAATATAAAATTATATATCAACATTTAAAATAATGCTAATTTATTATTATTTTAATAATATTTAAATGTTTTTATACAATATAATTAATCAACTAAATAAAAAATATATGTGTATAATTTCTTTCAGAATATATTATTAATTATATAATAGTAAAATTAAGAGTAATAATTGAAACATTTATATTTAAATAGGTTTAACATTTAATACATCTAAATATATTATTATAAATAATTAAAGATGTATATTTTGTATTGATTTTATAAAAATATAAATAACTGTTAATTATAATTAATAATAATATTATATATATCATTGAACAATTTTTTTTAAAATATTACATTAGTTATAAAAATGTATAATTATATTCATAAATAATTATTTGCATACTTTTAATTATATAAAAAATAAATAGTTAAAATATATAAAAGAAATTAATAGTTAATAACTAAATTTCAATGCGAATATTTTTATTTAAGAAATATTATTAATTATATAAATGATAAAAAAATTCTTATTATATTTAAATGTCTATATATATTGGTGTGTGGGGGCATAATTACGATCAAACAAAAACATTCCTTGAAGGAAAAATTCAGTCCATAACCCCCCAAGGTATAGTAAAGATTACATCCTGATAGTATATGTATTATATATATATTATATTTTTTCTGAAACTTGTAGCCACCCCCTTCATCAAATCCCTATGGTCGAGGACTTCCATCTCACTGACCAACTATAAAACCCTTATCGTCAGGCAAGTCTCCATTTATTTGACAATTTTTTAATCATCATCCATTATTGTAGAAGAAGCACCATAGTAACACACCACCACCTCCATCCACTATCTATTGTAGCACCAACCACTACACATCACAACCTCCATGGTTCTCCTTGCACCATCATCCACCATGTCAGGCTTGTACACCATTGCTTCATCTGTTAGTGAACGCCTCACTACCAGGGATGTCATGGGGTCCCATCTTCCTACAATCATGAATTCAAGCCACTTGTACAACATTCATCATCAAGCGGGGGATGCGATCATCCACTACCCTCACCAGTGATGGGGGACCACATTGTGGGTGTCATCAATTGATAGTAGCCACAATAAAACCTATTTCAATTGTGTGGTACATAAAATTCAGTGGATGGGATTTGATCCCCATCCACCCAAATTCTATTAGAGCTTATAGATGTATAAATAAATTTTATAATATTAAAAATTAAAATTAAATATAAATCATTTATTGCAAATTAAAAAAATATAAATGAATCCAATAGCATGAATGGGTTCCAGTTCCAAACATGGACACTAGTAATTGGACAAGAATTCTGAAGTAGCAATGGGTGTTTAGGGGATTAATATTGTCTCAGGTTTATCCCTAAACATAACCCTTAAGTTAATCATTGGATGACTACCACATAATTCAATATTCTCCTGATCATTGAAATATAGAGGAATAAAAATTAATTTCTCCATCAAAAATAATTAAAATTCGGTCTAAATTTGGTTCCCACCAAATAAATAATTAATTGATTCTCCATTGAGTATGAGGGTGGTGAAACCGTGGTGGAAACCATCAAACTTCATCAATAACTTTAAATAGTTACCCTTGCAACTATTTATAGCATGATATTTCTTATTAGAAACAATTGGATAGGAATTCTGAGCATGGATTTTTTTTTCAATTTTTAGTTGTGAAACTTTGTAATAAGCCGGTAATACATTTCATTGACAAACTACATGTTGTAAAATATTTTAATTTCAAATTTTTATAGAATTTTTTTTAAAAATTGAATAATTTATGATTACATTTTAAATATTACCCTAAAAACCATTCTATTAGAAATATAAAAATTAATTTCCACTATGATTTTCCACAAGTAATATCCCCTAATATTTTTTTTCAAACTTTGAAAAGGAATTCCAAGATGTAAAATCTATGAGAAATTCTCACTAAAAATTTATAGTTCGATTTCCTAGTTGAAAATTTTAATTTTTTCTAAATAAGGGGATTATGATTTCAATTTTATTTAATGTGGAAATGTCATATGACCTTTACACTATGAATTTATACAATAAATTTCTAGATGAAATCTCTAATGGATATCCACACTATGAATACATAGTTGGTATTTCAACTTTACATTTTCAAAAGATTCAAAAGAAGTTTTTTACGATGACTAATTTATTAAAAGTGGAAGTTTAATTTTTTATTTTTATGTTATGATTTAAAATTGTATTTAAGTGGAAATTTCCACTATTAGGTTCCATTGGGACTTTCCAAAGGAAATTCCCAATGGAAATTTACAAATGATTCAAAAGAAAGAACCTCATCCAATAGTATTGGTAAAAAAGATGATCTGCTAGTTTTTACTCCTACATTGAAAAGGTTATAATAAATGAGATCAATCTGAATTTATATGGTGTGCAAGATTCAAAACATATAAATTCAATAGATTTCAATACCGTAAATTATTCTCCTGACTCTTATGTGAGGTTCCATAACAATCCTAACATTAAAAAATAAAATTGTAATGCTGAAATTATCTTCGATAGAGATAAAGTTCCATATTTAGAAGAAAACACCCCATCCAATAGAATTTATAATTTTGGCACTACATAGAGGTCATGCATTGGTATGGTTTTTAAATTAGAGTCTAAAGATTATTCATTTTATGTTGCTTATAGAGGAATTGTTGGTTTCAGTGTATTATAATATTATGTTAACAAAGATAAAAATGATAAATGTTTACTAACATCAACATTGTAAACTTGTAGAAGAGAATGACTTGGAAGACCATAAAAAATTATGTCAATGTCAAAAATCCATTTTTCTAAATAAAGACCAATTGTCCAGTGAAAATTTGAGTTGTCTACATGTATGATAATAAATTCAAGTGAAGAAAATTAGTTGAGGATATTAACCATAATTTACATTATCCCGAGACTACTCATTTGATGAGGTCACAATGAAACATCAGTGATGCACAAAGTTCATTTTTGGATGTAATTGATAAATCTAGTCTTAATCCCAGTGATTAAGTTTTTCTTATAACAACCATTGCAGGTGGGGCCTAGAGTCCTGGATATACATGATTAGTATAAAAATAAATTCATCCCAAGATAGAGATAGAGTTGCATCTAGGTGATTTTGATGGTATGTTACAACACCTAGATAAACAATCAGGGGATAAAACATCATTCTCGTACTCAGTGCAACTTTACATGTGCTGTCAAATTAGCAATGTATTTTGGGCTGATCCAAAAGGGAATATGGATTATGAGAATTTTGGAGGTGTTGTTATGTTTGACACTACGTTCAACACAAACAACGATTGCTGGCCTTTGGGGGTGTTTGTAAGTATGAAAAATCATAAAAAGATTATAGTTTTCAGTGAGTTGTTATTATATGATGACAAAATAGACGCATTTAGTTTGTTATTTAGTAGATTGTTTTTTTGATTTTCATGTTGGGAATAATCCTAAGGTGGTTTTCACAAATCGAGAAGTATCTATTTCTAAAGACATTTATTTATCCAAACCTAAAACAAGTCACTCCCTATGAACTTTTCACGTAATAAAAAATTGCATTAAATATAAAGGACCTATAATGAAAAATGATATGATTTTTTTTGGAGAAATTAAAAGATAAATGTATGGTGTTGATGAAAATTCAATATCTGAGGCTTTATGGAAACAAATCCAAGAATAATGTGGTGATAAAAATTTGACAGGGCTAGAAAATATGTACAAAGTAAGGGGAAAATGTGATCATTGTTTTACGAATACCGTGTTGACATTTGGGATTTAAAGAACACAATTGAGTGAGAGTATCAATGTATTATTAATGGATTACGTGAATTTTAATCTTAGTGTATTATAAATTATTCTATCATTTTGACCTTGTGTTTGAGTAGAACCTATATTAGGAAATAAAGGATGAATTTTATGGAAGAAAAAAGCACCCAGGTAATAATTTTCCATATCATCGTATCATGGTTCAATATATTCAGTTGAATACACCAATTTTTTTGATCTTTTTTAGCTTGAATAAAAACAATACGGTTCTTATTGCATTAATTATTCTAGTGAAATAGTTTCCCCAAAAAAATTTTTTAACGGAATGAATGGTTAATTAAAAGATTTTTTAGTTATGGTGTAGTAAGAATCACCTATGATAATTGGTAGTACATATATGAAATTTGAGATTTATAGGTATTTGTGTTATCCTGAACTCAAAAGATTACAAAGGTTGGATGTAAAATTCTTTCCAGAGTTATATATCTGTAAGATATATACAAAACAATTATCATTACATCCACATGACATCCATAATAGGTAATAATGTTGAAGAAGATTTGGAAATAAGTAAAACTAAATGTTTCTAAAATTGGTATGAATGTTAATAAATCTTGTAAAAGAATCATGTGAGTTTGAATAAGGATATATGATTGGGATTTCAAATCAAAACAATTATACAAGGCAATTATAGAAAGATAGAAATAGTTTACCCTCAAAACACAATCAAGAGGAATCTAATAAGGAACATTGAAACCAATCTCAATCATCATTAAAGAAGAAAGATAAAAGAAAATGCAGTGATGGGTTTAAAATCTATCTAGATTAGGCAAGAAAACCCATAATGAAAAAGAACAATATTAGAAACCAAGAGACCAAAACATATATGTAATTGGAATTTTATGATTTTGTTAGTAAAAAATTGTAGGTTCTAATAGCATGGATAAATAATGTTATATTGTTGGTTTAGGGAATATTTAAAGACCTGTCAAATGATGGATACCATAGTTCTCTTATCATATATACCAATTTTTGCAATTTCGGTATCATAGCTTAAAAAACATCAAATTTAAACACACAACAGAGGACATCATCTATTCTGATCATTGAATTTAGCATAAACTACTATTATTATATTATTATATTGTTTCTCCTTTTTTTTATTAATATAATATTCTGACTTCAATTAAGAGTAATATAATTCCACTTTTTATCCATTTAGAGTGGAAAATTCATCAACAAATGAGCCCTTTCTTGGATTCACCAAATTGCCAACAATTTTTTTCAAGGTCAGTTGGTTTATTGAAAAAAGTAATAAAATAAAACCAATGAAGACAATATTTTTTATCAAAATGAAGGAAAAAATGGTGCAATAATATATTTTTATGGATATATTTCGAAATCATGCACCACAAATCAGAATGGTAGAATAATGTTAAGGACTAACATGTGAATAGAAGTATTCTAGAATTCAGATGCTCTATGGCTTCAACGGAAGACGTAATCACTATATGAAAATTTATTTGAAAAATAGTTTTTAGAAATAATGATGTGGGTGTCTTCACTGGATGCTTTCAATGGTTGGTTACTTTATTATTACATTAACAATGATAACACCAGAGAAATTTTTGGAAGGAATCCTACATTTTGAGTAAATACCTGTATGGTAAATTCTAATTTCTTTCCTCTAAATTTTAACTACCTATTTACAGTGTGATGTAACCACTAAGTCCTTCCCATGGTTATTTCCACTTAGTATTTCTAATTTAATTTTAGTGTAAATTTTCACTACCCTTTTTAGTTCCTTGTTGTAGTACTAGAAATTTCCACTGGAAAATTTAAAAGAATCAAAGCAGAAATTTCCAATAAAAATTCATAGTAGAAAATTATATGTTGTGTATGTTTCCAATTGATAATAAGAATAGACATTAGAGACAACAAAGTCATACTAAAGTTTAACTTCTATTATAAAATCACATATTACATCAATACCAACTATATCAATATGTTCATCTAAATCACTAAATAACCACTTCAAACCCCTATCTAATAGCCACCCAAATGATCTAAATCAATGAGGAAATTACCAATCATGGATTATATTGGTATTTTGTCGTGAAAATTTCTAATGAGAATTCCCAGTTGAAATTCTATGTAGTACCTATCTCAAATTGATTCCAGGAATAAACATTGTAGACTAAAAAGTAAGATCATAGTTTAACAACTATCATATAGTCAGATATTACATTAGTATTAGATATATCAATATGTTTGTCCAAACCACCAGATAACCATTTAAACCTATATATAATACCCACCAAAATG
Source organism: Viscum album (assembly GCA_963277665.1). Classification (NCBI taxonomy): domain Eukaryota; kingdom Viridiplantae; phylum Streptophyta; class Magnoliopsida; order Santalales; family Viscaceae; genus Viscum; species Viscum album. Next base: position 46,687,322 of record OY728138.1, on the reverse strand, counting down.
TTCTAAATCAAAGAGTAAATTCCTAGTCATGTTTTATAGTGGGATTTTCAAGTAGAAATTTCCAATGAGAATTCCCAGTTTAAATTCTATATAGTACATTTTTTCAATTAAGTTAAATCACAGTTTAAAAACTATCATAGAATCACATATTACATCAATATCAGCTATATTAACATGTTCATCAAAATCACCAAATAACTATTTCCATCCCCAATCTACCACCCCCCAAATGATCTAAATAAAAGAAGAAATTCCCAATCATGGTTTATATTGGGAATTTCCAGTGGAAATTTCTTATGAGAATCCATAGTGGGAATTCAAGGTAGTACATGTTTGAAATTGATTCCAAGAATAGACATTGAGGGCTATAAGGTCAGATTATAGTTTAACATATTTCTAAATCAAAGTATAAATTTTTATTCATTCTTTACAGTGGGAGTTTCTAATGTAAATTTCCAACTAGAATTCCTAATAAACATTTTCAAAGAGATTTACCTGTGGGAATTTCTATGCATTTTTTGTTTCCATTTGATTACAATAATAGATAGTAGAAACTAGAAAGTAAAATAAAAATATAACAACCATCATAGAGTCACATATTACATTTTAATAGACTAAATCCCTAATCTTATTCCCAGCCAAATCATCCTAAAAATATATAATTAATTTTTTTAAACAACATCAAAAATTATTTTTTCGTGAATGAACGATTCAACTGTGTTAAAAGTTTCTTACTACATCCAAATACTTTCTACTACTAGCAGCTAACTCCAACATTTTCCTTCTTGGATCATTGAGAAAATAATGTACCATAGATAACCAAAGGTATTGACTTCCTTTTCACTCAAACGAACTGACACTACAACACTTATTTCCAAATATTTCATTATATAACAAATAATGAAACCAAAATCTAAAGTGAAATCACTATTCAGTGGAGTATTATCAATTATCATGTCCTAGTTACATTGAGTCACATAATATGAAAAATTGGGGTTTTTTTCAAAATATGATTTCTATAAAAAAATAAATGAGTGGTCTATATTGAAATTTATAATAAAATCAAACACTATATAACTTCTTACCAAAATAACTACATCTTTCAAAAATAGGTCTCTAGTTATTATTACTCGATTAAGATTCATTAAATTATAATATATAAAACCCTTTTATAAATATCCAGGAATAAAAAAGTCAAATGGATATTGTCTTAATTTACTAGGTAGAATAAAAATGTCAAGGAACTTATACTGACAACAATTTTCTGGATAAAAAAGTCCTCCTTTAAATTCCCATTTTCTGAATAAAGAGCTCCCTAGAAGCCAATAAAAAATAAAAATCAAATAATTTAGTAATTTTTAAGATTAAATATCTACTAAAGTAACAAAAATCATGAAAAAATAAGACAATTCATTATGTAAAAGATGAACTTAAGTCATACTATAAAGGTTTTTGGGCATAAAGTAAAGTACTTCCATTTCGGAAATGTTAAACATAGTAAATAGCCTAAATATTTCATCAATTATCATAGTGTATTAATCGATGACCTATTTAAAAAAACATATAATAAAATAAAATAAAAAATAATGGTTATGTGAACTGATATGACACATACCGTACTCGGTTTGTACCTCTTGTTTAACAAATCGATAATGTTATGTATTTTGATCTAACATGATTTGTCAATGCATTCCCAAAATACATTTCATAATTCATGGAGGAAATATATTATTTAAGAAGATATTTCTATATATTATAATAAATTACAACTAAATAAACTCTATTAGATTACCTCTCCCCATCAGAATCCAGAAAAATCTATAATAACCTTGTATCATGTCCCATCACTATAGTTAGATGCTTCACCCACCCATGAAGGAACTTTAATATCTTTTGGGGAATTTAATATTTATTATTTGTAGTAACATCTAGATATATAGAAGGATATTTATGATTTGGTTTCCTTTCCCTACTCTTGACACCTCTGATCAGTGCAATTTGTTTTCTGAGGAAGAAGAAGATGCATTGGAATGATGAGGAAATTTTATTATTCTATACTTAAATATTAATTGAATTATTCCTCTCACTTGCTTACCTATATACTAGTAGTTTCCATCATGTCATATCCATGAATATCATTTTCTCCCATACATTGAAATAGATTAAGTTTTATTTTTTTTATTTATCAATTTCCAAAAACATAAAATCCCCTGAAACAATACCTTTCTCCTCACTAGGAAATGGTGTATTCTCTTCCTTCATATTCTTCAATATTTATCTCAAAAAAATAATTATTATATTCTTCAACATTAATTGTGTCTTTAGTCTCCCTAAATTTTCATTAATTTTCACATTCTACATATAATAGCCCATAGTTTCCTCTGTTTAAAATTCAATCACTTATCCTTTGATATGAATTGGAGGTTTTTTATCAACAACCACCTAAAAGGTTGTTTTGTTTTTTCAACTACAGAAGGCAAACTAGGTTTTTTCCATCGAAAAACAATGAAATAGTTTTTTACCATCATATTGACTTGATTGTAGCCTTATAGTTCTTTGAGTCTACATGGAATAGTTTAAACTTAAATACAGTCATTATAAATTAATTTAAAAATAAATTATAGTTCGAAAACATATTCTAGTAACAGTACCTTAGGACATTATTATAGGAAAGCATAAAAATATTTAAAAATACACCTAAAAATAATGGTGTGCCCTATATTTTGGGTGGTACATTCCTAGTCTTGTCAGCATACCAATACTATAAAAATTAATATTATTTGGAATAACTCATAAAACTTAGAAAAAAACACAGTTGAATAACCTTTAAGACCATACCAATAATCTAACAATATATCCTACAAATTTTATAGTATTAGTGTGTTTTTTCATTGATGTAATCAAATGGGGATGAATACCCGCATCCCACGAATAGATATTCACTTTATAGTGTTCTTAAAAATATGTTTCAAAATTCAAACCCACATAGGAACTTGAAGAGGGGATAAAAAATTTCATGCATGAAAAAAGGGAAACCAAACATGCCACCTCATAAAAATATTTTCCTTTACTACTTTAAAACATTTCAATTATGTATGTTTATAACACGCCCTATGATAATTTCTGAACAACAGGTGAAAAAATCCTCCTCAATAGCACCATTCTATTTTTCTATAATTTATAGGTAACTATGTAACTATACTCAATGATATATACATGGAAGAAGTCAGTATATTTTTACTCCATTATCATTAATTTTATCTTTATAATTTTTAAACTGATGTTGTAACTCTATAGAAAAAATAAAACAGATCCATCAGTTTTTTTTAAAATCACATAATGGTTGTGTGTTATCAATAAACACTTCAAACAAAAACCAAAAAGACATCCTTTGAAGATATTTTATGTGATTCTCAATAATATTTGTCTATATATCATTAAATATTTTCCTTATGCTATTCAACTAAGACCTAGAATGGATGATGGTTGATATAGAGGATTCATATGTCATTAAAAAAAATAGTATCCCTAACAAATTAAAATATCGTATAGAAAATAATTGAAAATAGAAAACATCATGTGGAAATTCCCACAAGAAAAATACCAAACAATTCTATAAATTGTTCTATAGATATGAATTCGAACCAGGAATTTTCGGTGGAAATTTTCAAATGATTCTATGAATTTTTTTCTAGTTGGAAATTACAATTAAATTCTAGTAGAAATTAACAGTGACAATTTCCACTGGAACTTTCCACTGTGAAATGGATCTAGGAATTTCCATAGTGAATTTACTATGGGGTTTCTACTGTGATTGTACAGTGGAAATTTCCACTAGGAAATACTAGTGGTAATTCCTAGGGGGAATCTCCACCATGAATGTTTATTAGGAATTTCTATTGGGAAAGACTAGTGGGAATTACCAATGGGATTTCCATAGGAGAATTTTTACATGGAATTTTACACGAGTAATTATCATTGGAAATTTTAAACTAATTAAACTTTAATTTATTATAAAGTTGGAAATTATAATTGAATTTAATTTTAAATGACCCCAGGGGAGTATAATTAGAATTATAAATGGAAATTTCCACTAGTAATTCCCACACAAAATTTTAACTAGGAATTACCACCAGAAATTTCTAATTGGAATTTCCACCAAAAATTTGCACTGGGATTTTCCACCATATTTTTCTACTAGGAATTTTCACTAGAAATTTATAATGATAATTTCTTATATTAATTTTGGTGGAAAATATCAATTTATTATAAATAATTATTTATGATTCAGAATTTATAAGTGAATATAGCATGGAAGTTTTGCTGGTAATTTCCTCTGGGACATTCTAGCCAATTTTCCACTTGGAATTCACAACATTTTCCCAATAACACATTATTGTCTATAATTATGATAAGGTAATGATAATGGTAATTTAAAAAATAAAATACTCTAGTGTAAAATACAAATGGTTAAATTTTTAGTTAGGGTGCATTAAAAACATCACATGGAAGTAGAAATATGACAAGAAATAAATTCCAAATTAAAAATATGATTTGGAATAATTTTCAAATTAAAAATATAAATTTCTAGTTGTAATCAATTTTAAATTATAGTGGGTATTTCTAGTGGAAACATGAAATAGAAATTACTAGTGCATAAAATTTTTTTGTAATACTGTCTATGTGGAATTTCCACTTGGAAAAACCAGTGGTAATTCCTAATGGTATTTCCACAGGGGAATGCCCACATAGAAATTTTCATTGGGAATTATCAGTGGAAATTTCATACTAAATGATGTAAAATTTATTTTGTATTTTGATATTATAATTTCATTTAATTGGGAATAACCACTATGGATTACACTGGAAATTTCTATTAAGAATTTTTACTAAGAATTACCACTAAAAATGTCAACTGGGAATTTCCACTCATAATGTACACTAGGAATGTCAACTGGGAATGTGAATTGGGGATTTCAACTGGGAATGACCACTAGGAATTACCCCTAGGAATTTCCATTGGGAATTTCCATTAGGAACTACCACTGGAAATTTCCATTAGGAATGTTCACTAGAAATTTACACTTGAAACTTCCAATTGAAATGTCAACATGGGATTTCCATTGGGGATTTTTGGTGGAAATTTTCAATTTATTATAAATAAGTGTGTATTAGTTGGAATTTATAAGTGAATATAATTGGGAATTAACACTGGTAATTTCCTCTTGGGCTTCCCAGTTGATTTTACACTGGGAATTCACACTATGAAATTAATAGCGGGACTCTCAACTTTGTAATTATCAGTATAAAAAGGTAGTAGTGTTTTCAAATAGAAAAATTTCAAGTGGAAAATCTAACTACTAAAATTTCCAATTATAGAGCATTGAAAACATCATCTGAAAGTTGAAAACTAACAACTCAATTCTAAATTAAAAATAGGTTTTGGAATCATTTGAAACCCATTAATAAAAATTTAAAATTTTAATAAAATTGGAATTCCCATGGGGATTCCCAGTGTAAATACGAAATTTAAATTAATAGTGTATAAAATTTTTGATTTAAATGCCTACTTTCAAATTCCACTAGGAAACACCTGTGGGAAATTCCAAGTGTGAATTCACAATCATAATTCCCACTAAAATTTCATTGAAAAAGATAGCAGTGAATAAAAATTCCTAGTTTCTACACAAATACTAAATTAACATTAGTAACCCATAGTGGAAGGTGTTAGATGAAATTTAAAATTAAATTCAACATATAAATTGAATAGAAAATTTCAATAGAAAATTTACAATTCCAATAAATTATCAATTACATGTCAATTATATTTAATAAAATAAAAATTACTTGTATAAATTGACAATAAACTTTATACTAAAAATTACATCTAGAAATTCCTAGTGAAAATTCCCATAGGAAAATCTTGATGGAAACTCAAAATAAATATTTTTAGAAACATTTTCACACAAAAAGTAATTCCAGTAATATTTTAAAATAAAAAACACTATAAAAACGACATTTTTTCATATTTTCCAAATACTAAAAATGGAAAATAGTCCTTTAAAGATTTAACCTTTCTATGTAGTTTAGATATCCCAATATAAATTGAAATTTATTTAGAGAAAACCAAAAAATCAATGTTAAATATAGATGGAAAATTACAACTAGAAATAGATATAGCTAGTGGGAATTGACCCAAAAAATGGAAGCATAAATTCACACTACATATCATTTGGATAAAAGTAGAAAGAGACTTTTGAAATGAATAGTGTAAAACAATTGGAAGTTCTAGTAAAATTTCACATACTTGATATTACTAAAAAAGAAAGGAAACGTCAACTAAAAATTGTTAATTGAACATCCCACTAGAAAAAAAATCATGACATTCAAAGTGATTTATTTACAAATATGTATAATAAAAACATTTATATTATATAATGAAACTGGAACATAGAAACATGAACATCCCTACAGAAATTCAGACACACAAATAAAAACTAAATCAATATTTAGCTCTCTATCTCCATTCCTACAACAAAATTATAAATAAACCACCAAAGCTGACTCTTTATTTGTTAATCAGATTAATTATAAACTAAGTGAATAATAAAAATCATATAAACCATATATAATCTTCCATAGTTAGAGGAAAAAAAATTAGACTGAATTGGTATAATAATAGTCAACAAGGGGTACGTCGAAAGGTACGTGAAAGGTTTGGTATAGAGATTCACTGAGGGGTTTTATAAGGCATTCATGAAGGGATTAACTAAGAGATTCACCAATAGAATTATTTAGTGGTCCTATATGGGATTCATCAAGGGGATCACTGATGGATTCACCAAGTCGGACACTGAAGGAATCTCAAAGATGTTCTCTTTAACAACCTAAGATGTTTTGAAATATTTTTTTTTTCATATTAATTTAATGTTTTTGATATTTTTCGTTTCACCTAATACTTAATAATGATTTTGTTATACAAAAACACTATTTTTGGATTGAATTATACAAAAAACAAAGATGAGATTGCACTACATGCAACAACAACATAGCCTGGGGTATACACAACACTATGCATGGCATGTGTCACAAACAATGTCGAGTTCCTTCAATATCTTGTGTTACAAGCAAGGCCGAGTTTTACCGAATAATAGTATATTATTAAAATATTATTATTTAATAAACTGTAAAATATAACATAGACATTAAATTATCAGTTATGAATTATGTTATATAACTTATTAAAACATAAGGTTTATAATATGAATTTATTGGTTACCAATTAATTAGAAATGAAAATATATACCAATTTATTATAAAGGAAATAGTATTATTTTTATGCTCCTACTGTTGTTTTGTCTTAATAATTTTAATCAATTACAATTAGTGAATGGTATTAACGAGATATATATTATATATTTAATAAAATATTTTTATATTCATCCAATATATTTTATAGTCAAAAAATAAGTACAACCCCAATTTTACGCAAAAAAAACCTATATTTTTTCAAAAGGGTAATTGTACCATCTTATAATGGAAAACCCATTTAAAATTAAACTTTTACACTTTTATAATTTTTATATTACCAAATAAACTTCTTCTTAGAAATATGAGTATCAAAATTTACTTTGGTTTAATTTTTGGTTTTTTTTGATAAGATTCAATTTTGAAGATTAGTAAAAAAATTGCAATTATTAATTGAAAATAGATTTTTCATCAAAAAAAATTATACTGTAAAATTATATATTTGATTGGTTTTAAAGTATATTTAGATTATATTTTTATTATTTAATATAATTTAGGTCATTTTAATCAATTTAAAATTTAAATTGGATATAAAAAATGTGATCTTTCGATCACTTTTACTTTAAAAGCTCGTTTCCTCGCCACATCTACGAAAATAGCCTTGAACTTAATTTTTCTGCTTCTGTGAATTTAATTTTGAAAAAAATACATACATGGTTGTAATTATCATGATAATTATAGTATAATAAGAGAAACTTATTTTTTTTTGACATAATGAATAGTAGCTTTAGTTATTTTTTATTTACTAAGGTTAAGGGTAAATCATGTAATTAAAGGTAAAAATAATATTATAAATATTATAAAATTACCCTAACACTTTTCTTAATATTATCAAATGAGTATTTTTTGACAAAAAAATTAATTTTTTTTAAATTATGACCTTTTTAGTACACTTCGATGATAGTAAGACATTTATTATATTTTATTCAATGAAAAGTTAAAGATGTCATGTTCATATTTTCAATAAATATATCATTTTTAATATAGGGTTATGTAGAATATAAATTCATCTAAAAATATTCATTTGAATTGTAAATTATTTTATAAATCATTGTAATTTATTTATAATTTTTAGTGATAATATAATTACCTTAAAATGTGAAACAATGATAATAAAAGAATTATTTAATTAATTGAATAATCAAATAAATGATATTACAAAAAAATAAAATAAATATAATTTGATATAATTAATGCCATAAAAAATTTTATGGATTACATTATATGTTTGGGTTAATATAAAAAAGTGTTTTTTGAAGATATCATATTGTTATGATATTTTAAAAAAGTCATGTAATGAATACTATTAAAATTTACATTATTGATATTTTCAAATAAATAATATTTTATTAAATGATATAAAATTTATAAAAATATTTGATTCAGCAAAATAATTGGGAAAAGTAATTAAATTTTATAAATGACTCATTTATTGTTTTTTTTCATTTTATAGTAACTATATTAACCCATAAGTAGTAAAAAAACTTGTGATCATGATAAGAGTTAAAGGGATTAATTAAGGGTTAAAGCCAAAGGATATGGGTAATAATATCACCTAAACATGTGTAAAAATTATTTTATGGTAGGATTGATATATATACTCAAATTATATACTACATAACTCACTTATTATCTATTTTTAATTAGAAATTAATTTATATTAATTTAATATTTTAGGAGATTCCAAGAGTGAACCTCCCCTCTTTTTAAAAAGGGAACATCTCCATATCTTTTATACACACCTATGAATCCTTTTGGATCTACCAACCTATAAAAAATCCTCCTTAAAAATTCATTCCCTTAATCCTAGAAGCATTAATTTGGTCATAAATCCAATCTAAGTAGTCCTTTTTTCAATAAGAATGAGATACCCAAAGAAGAGGTAAAGTTCATCAATGAACGTTTTTATTTTATTTCTTCCTTGAAATACTTGAATTATTTTTTATTTTAGATTTATATAATATCCTTAGTATCCTAAATATACTAGTATTTTTTATATTAAGGGTTTAACCTACACTCACACACACTTCAATCAAATATGTAACGAACTTATAGTTATTGTGTACGATGAACTACCGCCTCACGAAACGACATTGTTTGTTTCTTTCCTTAACCACATATTATGGTTGGTATTTATGATGAAAACTATGTTTTTATATGATATGTATGATATTTAAGATATAATTATATTTCTTTCATGATCATATCATCTCTAACTTTTTACCATCTCATAATTTTGGAAAATGATAATGTCACCAATGCGTATGAATAACCTACCATATCTGTGGAATGATGTGATTCTTTATTCGCCTATATTTCATGGATGTTAATAAGGATAAATTTTTATGAATATATATTTTTATATGAAAAAAAATGATTCTGTAATGATAATATATCATATACTTTCCTTTCTTTTAACATAAAAAGAAAATGGAAAACAATGTTCATCTGTACTACCTACCTACCGTATCTATGAATAATGTATTCTATTTCTTAAATATACATATATATTATATATTATAATAAAGGTTTATATATTAAATATGTATTATATATAAGTCAATTTTTACATTCTACAAATAATTAATTCATGATTTAAGTTAGAGGATCAATAATAAAAATTCAAAACATGTATGATAAACAAAGCAGTTGTTACACAAAACTTTACTTTGACATGGAAATTATTAATAAATTAGTAATAGAAAGTAAAAATTAAAGAATATATGGTTTTAAATTTTTAAATCTGTTTATTTTTTTGATTTATAATAAAATTATATTTATTATAAAGGTGGTTTTAATGTGTGTTAAGGAAATAAAGACTTATCGTAAGGGAATTGTATCTCTCTTTATTTCTACGAGATACATGGCATATTCACCACTCGGTTATTTTGTGGGGTGTATATACTGACCTATGGCATGTAATATCATTAATTTCATTTATTTAATTATATTAAATTTTTAATTGATGTTATTATTTCATGGGTTTCATAATTCTAAAGTTACTCAAGTAGTAAGGGATTTATGTCTCACTTTTATTTCTTTGGGACACATACCCTATACACTACTTTTTTCTTCTATGTGGTCTATATACTTTCCATGAATGTATTTTTTGAGTATTATACAGGTGATTATGGAATTTTCATACCCATATAATTTTATTTCTTTTATGGGGAATAATATTCTACTAATTATAAATTCATGATTATTTATTTCATGATCTCATCAATATGTGGGGGTGTTTCCTTTTAAGTCTCCTTTGGGAAATATTTATCTTCCATGTCCATGATTTCTAGAAATGTTTTCATTTTTTTTACTATTCTCATATATATGTGTAAAGTCATTATAACCATTTTTTACTTTTTACTACATGGTTTTTAAGGAATTTTTTTTTGTCTTTTTCCAAATGAGGTACTTCGTGACATTTCCAGAAAAATTTTGAAAGGTATGTTTCTTTTTAACTTATATAAAATGAATTCAAATGTCCACCATCATGATAGATTAATTCTTTGAATAATCCCATAAAATATTACAAGGTAATTTGAAATGAAAATTTATTCTTTTAAAATTTTTGTGGCACTAATAAAATGATTTTCAGGAAAGGATATTTTTCTGAAGAATTATTTGCAAGTCATATCTCAAATGTTACTTATGTTTTAATGGGGATATTTCTCAAGTATTATATCTCTATTATTCCAATCATTGTTTTATTTTCATGATAGAATGATATTTATTGGACCGATTTCTTTCCATGGTTATGTAATGATTGAATGATATTTGTGGAACCTGTTTTTTATGGTTTCTGATATGATGAATCATTTATGTTTGTATAGAAAAATTTTTGGTTTTCATTATGTGATGGGTGGGACAAATATCTCTCTCCAATTAATTGGGTAATTATAAATGTTTTATGAGATAAAAGGGTAAAGGGGAGGGCATCCTAAGCCCGTAACCAGAGGGTACATGGGAGGGCAGCCCTATCCCGAAACAAGAGTGTACATGGGTGTGTATCCCAAGATCAAAGTAGGTACATAGGAGGTTATCACAAGCCTAAAATTTTATGAAGGACGTAGAAGGTATCCTTGATATAGGGTTTCTATATGATTATTTTTATTCCACAATTCCATTTCTAATTCTTATGTTATGCTCTCATGGAATTTTGTCTAGATTTGTATATGATTCATATCTTATGAGATCTAAATAATTATGACATGATTCATGTTAATTATCCTTAATATTATAGGTATGATATTTTTATGGTCATAATAATGTACTCATACCCTTACATTCATGATTTGGTTAAGAATTTCCTTTATTTACCCGTACTGACCATTTGAGCTCACCCTTTTCTAATGTTTCCCTTCCACATGTTATAAGTGAATTTTTTTAATTATAATTAATAAGGGGGGAGATCTTTGTGGGAAATATTGAATATATTTCACTAATTTAGAAGATTTTGTTTCAATTTTCCAAATACATTAAAATTATATGGACTTTGGGTGTTTGTTTTTTTAATGTTCCAAAAATTCCTTAAAAGTGATGTGAGGTCCATGTACATAATGATTGGGTCATTATAATTGGTATCAGAGAAAAGGTTTAGTGTACCTTTGGAAACCAGGATGAGAAAACATTAGAGATATCCCTAGGGATATTTCTAAGGATATATCTAGGAATTTCTCCAAGGATAAGTTTAAGGATGATTTAATGTTTATGAAAATATATTTGAATTTTGGTAAAGGATACAATGAGTGGTTTCCAAGCATTAAATTCATGTCTAGATACTAAAAGTGGATTTGGCTCTAGAAAAGATGTTCCTAAGGGTAAAAACTCTGACTAGGTGTGTCGGTCCTGACTTGAGAAAAACCTAGTACACAAAAAACGGGCCTTGTTGCACACCTGGATTGACACTCCCAAGGGATATGATTTGGAAATTCAAAAATTCATTCAGAATTTTTATGGATTATTTAAATAGTAGTTAGATATGAATAACAAAGGATAAACCTAAGGTTTCATATAATATAGAAGGTTTTATAATTTAGACATCATATATGTTTTTTTTCATGATTATGTGGTTCCTCGCTATGATAACCATTTCTTACTCAATGATTTGCTATTATAGTCAATGGTAGGAACCATAAGAAACATTATTAACATTTAATGTGATGGATAAGTTACAATTAATTAGTCAAATGGGATGATCACTGGAGTTAAGGATGTTGTGATCATGCCTAATTAGTTTTCAGGGAACATGATTAACAACATGTACCTTAACCTACTATTAGAACCACCGAAGAAGATAATGAGTAATTTCAATGAGATTTTGGGTAATAAATACCCCAAATGAAATAATATTGGGTTTCTTTTGTGTCAAGAATATGGAAATAATCACCAAAGTTAATATCATAGATGAATAAAAATATGCTTTGTTTGTGGAAAATAGGGACACAAAGAAAGTAAATTTAAAATGGAAAATTAAGGGTTTGATTAGTAAAATGGATGAGAATATTGGTCTTTTTAAGATATCATCAATGTTTAAATTATTTTTGTGTGGAATGAATGGTCATTATGAAAATCGATTTCCTAAGTTGAAATCTTCTTAAGAGAATCAGAAAGGTGGTATGAGTAATGGTTATATTGATGATGATTGTTAGTCTACATATGAAATGTGAAAGGAAAAGGGTATTAAGTAATAGTATAAAGTATCCTTCTTATGAATTAAGGATAAAGTGGAATAATCAATTTATTAATGTATTTAGATTTAAGAATTATGTCATATGAATGGTGAATTATACAAGGATTCATCGGTTTATGTTTTTCACTCAAGATTTAAAAGTTTATGTTTAATGATTCCAATATACTGGAAAATTGATTTAATGTCAATGTGAAATTTTGGTTAGGGGAATATAACCCTTAATACATTCCTTAAGTTACGATAAGGATATGTTGGATATGAATAAGTAAATTGGATGGTATAGATGACATTGGAATTAATTAAGGTCTTGTTGACAATTGGTTATTCTATTATTGATGAAGGTTACAAAAATTTTGTGATTTAAGAAATATATTCACTAAACTTTGGAAGAAGGAAACATTCATGTTATCAATAAGGATGTATGGTAATTTAGATTATTACCATATTTCAAAAGAATAAATTATAAATATATTCACATTCTTTGTATGTGGAGAATAAGAGATACTTTATAAAATAAAGGTGATCAATGATATGTTATTTTAAAAAAAATTGTGACCTTATTTATAAAATATCAAAATTTCATCTTTTAGAAGGGTTATATGAATAACCATTCATGGAATGTTTTATGATAAACATTATATGATGTTTTATATAATAAGGTTTTGTATTTCCATATGAATATTTATCTATATTTTATAAGTTGTGATAACCTTTTTATTATGATAAAGATAGATGGAATAAATTATTATTCTATTTATGGATCTCATGATCTACTAACATTTCAGGAATGAAAAATTCGACTACATTTCATGGAATAGGAGATGAAGTGGAAATTGATCAAGGAACAACAAAGGGTGAAGTTTTCCTGAAATCTAGTAGGTATATTTATCATAAAAATTATTCAACTCATAGGAAATGATCTTCAAAAAAAAAATGTTATCCTTGTACTATCGTTTCTAATTAATCAAACGGTCCCTTAGATCTTTTTAGATTTATGACTTTGGGATTGTCAAAAAAATTTATATCCAGGTTCTCTATCACACTCCAACATATCTTTGTAGTTTGATTTCTCTTCCATGTCCATGTTATCAATTGAAAACTATGTTCTACATGGTGGAAACCCAGTTATGAATTACTCTAGTTAACTATTATGTTTAAAACATTCCCTTTTTAAAAAGGATGTTTTTTATTAATTTTTATAATGTGGATTTCTATGAAAGAATCTTTCAAGTATTAATCCTTTAATTACCCAGGTGAATTTTGAGGTATAAATTAATTTTAAGGGGGGTAGAATGTAACACCTCTAGATTTTGTGAAATATTTTTTCAAATTAATTTAATATTTTTGATATTTTTAATTTCACAACATATTTAATATAGCTTTTGTTAAAGTAAAAATACTATGTTTGGCTTTCGTTATACACAAAACCAAGATAAGCATGCACTACATGCAACACCAACTTAGCTTGAGGTATACACAACACCATTCTTGTCTTGGGTTATACAAAATGTCAAGTTCCTTCTATATCTTGTGTTACACGCAAGACAGAGTTTTACAAAAAAAGTATATTATTATAATATTATTATTTAATATATAGTAATATATAACCCAACCAAAAAATTTGTTATTATGAATAGTATTTAATAACTTATAAAAATATAAATATGTAATATTAATTCATAGGTTACTAGTTCTGCTCCTAGAACTAGCTCGATGGAGAACTCCACCTCTCTATCTCAGGAGGTAAATTAGAAAATTCAAACTAGAAAACATCCCGGATATAATTAACCACCAGAGGAAATTCTTCCTGACTCACTCCCTAATAATCCAAAAAAACTTGTTAACTGGGATATAATTCCTTTCTTCCCAAAATGCTCTAGTCTATCTCAGATCTCCAGGACACCCCATTCACCATTATGAGTAAACAATGCACCCTCTGGTGATGTAAAAGTCACCCTCCATTGTAGAAGACAACATATGATCAAAAAGATACTATCCATCCCATCCTGACTATGACGTTGAACCCTATCATCATGAGGGTATGTGGATTCTAGATGAATTGATACCCACCAACCTTAAGGGGGGACTCCCTACACTGGCATACACCCTCCGTTATAATTCCAAACTGTGTGTCTAGTGTCATAATACCCTTTGAAAGAAAAACAACAAGACCAAGTCTTTTTCCAAATGGTGAAGATATAAAACTATGGGAGGCACCTATATCAAAAAGGGAAGATAAAATAGGAGATTCTACCAAGATCGTACCTCTCACCATAGATAGTATAACACTATGATCCTTGAGGGAAGGCCATAAAGAATAGAACATTCATGTACCATGACCCTATGACACAACCTCACCACTGGAAGTAGGCCCACTCTGATGTTTGAGTGTAACTGGTGTCTGGATGCCTCTTCTACAACCGCCAATACCTCAACCTGATTAGCCATCACTTCTCTAGCTCTGAACCTAACCCAGACATGAGGAACCTTTTTCTGAACATGGTGTTAGAGTTGTCCTCCTAACACTCATATCTAGAGAGAAGGTCCATCAGAAATGTTTCATGTGGCTCATCCTTCCGCAAGATCAACACTCGACTGTGTTATAGTCACACCAACTCTTCATATGGACTTACCTACCACACTAGTGACAACAAATTGAGCTAACAGTATTCACAACCTAATTGGAAGTCATCTCGCATGGGAATCCCCAAAATGGTGCTTTCTTCCTGAAGATGTAGAACCAATGGGTCCCAAAACAGTACTTCCCTGCTCTGCAACCCAACCTATCTTAGGTTATTCTCTATAATTAGCGCATGATTCACAATTTCAATTATAGATGTTAATCTTAAAATGTTGACCTATGATTTGATAGCATGTCAGAGATGTTCTTTGAAGTGTCTCTCACTAGATATCTCATCAGTATGGGACATCAATGAAATATTCTACAACTATGAAAAGAGTTTCGAGTACTCTATAACTATCATCGCACCCTTCTATAAAAGCATAAAATCACTAGCCCTCTCTACCCAAAAATTCTCTGGGTAAAATTAGTAATGGAAGTGGGTCTAGAAATCTATCTATCCCATATCTTGTAGTCTGTCATCCTAGTTCAGAACATCCCACCCGCACTTTACTACTCCATGTGGCATATAAGTGGCGATCTTGACCCTCCCCTCAGGATCCATCTCCATATGCTCAAAGATAGCTTGAGTGGTCTAAATTAAAAACTCAGTAACCTATAGACCACCATCCCATAAAAATGTGGGAGGATGCTACTTCTAGAATACCAGTGTCAGCTCATCTATAGACATGGAAGGATACAGTGCACGCTTAAAGTTTTTTATATAGAGAAGAACCACTCATGGAACTATTCATCAACACCTATGTTTAGAACATCCTCTAATTCCACAGATAGTACTAAGGGTGGATAGACTGGTATCCAATATCCCACTACTTCTGGAGTGTGTTTGTCACCTCACTCACGGTGTACAACTTGAGGTCGTCATGGTGGAATCTCTCTATAATTACAAATATATGCCTCATAAAATTATGATACCAAGATTCACATCTCAAAATCATAGGACATGTCAAAACTCTCTTAAACAATTCATACCCACATCATACTCTTAATGATAGGACTGTAAAAAGAAATAGTCACTAGAAACCACTAGAAACCCTCTGTCTTTCCCACTCTAAAGCTGAGTCTTTTTCAAGTCTCTATTTTCCATTTTATTTAATTTTATTTTAACATATTTTTTTTCAAATGATTTTAATGATGGTCCACCATGTTCTGATCCATGAGGGCCCATAACTCTATGTGAACAAAAATTTTATGCCCATATAATTCATACCATATCTCTTTTATTTAAATTTAACAAAATAGTAAAAATGTGTATCATTTCCCAGTCTATAATATTCCATACACCTTATGAGTTGAAATATGACGTCACTACCTCTACCCATTTCAAAAAATCTTTCCAAAAAATAGATATAGCTATCACATTACTAATCACAATAGCATATAATGGGTAATGCATCCCAAATGGCATGATATAATCCAAGGAATGTGATTTCTAAGAACTGTATGTATGATGCATGATATGGAATACCCTCATCACATTAGGTTGTAACATAAATAGAACCCACAATTGCATCAATAGTATCAACATAAGTCATGTGTGTCACCCAATGGAGAAATCAGATCAAAAATAATAGTAAAAAATAGAAAATATCAATTTCATTCGAGAAAATTTTAATTTTACCTACAAGAGGGGTAGCTACTCCGAGGCACATTTTATTACCAAATTTTATTTCCTTTATATCCATGTCTATTGTCTCCAAATAGAAATTAAACCATAAAATAAATCTCCTCTAATGCCACATTGAAATGTAATAGAACTAGATTCCACTCAATAATGCCCTGAGCCCGGTTGGCTACATTCCCTCAAGCACATCTTCCCAAATAGCATAGGCTACAGTCTAGTAGTGAGGTAATAGGTGTGTTAGTGGGGAGAAAATTCCCTCATTACTAGAGTATATCATAATAGAAGTCAATAACATACAAATAAAATAAGTAGTAAAACAAATAGATAATAGATATATAGAAGGAAGAGATAAAAATATCAAAATATTGATCTTATACAATGATTAAGATGATTGATTTATTGAGAAAGCACCAAAAATAGGTTCATGGAAATACAGTACAATACAATTCTACAAAAATAGAAAAAGTAAAAAAAAGTGTCGTAGTAGCATCGCAAGCCTCATCTTGGTCCCATTATCTCCTACTCTAAAGAAAAAATCAACAACCTGTGTTAGGGTACTTTACCTTATTAGCACTTGCGACTATTTAATCTGTTTGGGTCCCCAAGGAGGAACAAAAAAGGTGTGAGATAAACATCTCATTAGGTAACCACCTAGAAGTCTATAAAGTTTTAATTAGTACAAAAAAGTATTCTAAATAAGTGTAAGTAGTAATGTAAGTGTGAATGAAAATGGCATATGTCTACAGTAACAAGTAATACCAAACAGTCTCTCAAGGCTCCCTACAATCAAGTGTTATATCCAAACAGGACAGCAATAAGAAACACAAAAAAGTAACTCGACCTCATTATACATCCATTTATATCTAGTCCACAGGCCCTTACCGTATAAAGATACCATTAAAAAAATATCATGGCCTTTCCGTATAATTAAGTGTATCACCATTCCCACGACCTTGATGTATAATGAAGTGTATCTTCATTCCCAAAACGGTTTCATATAATGAAGTGTAAAACACAAAAGATTGGATCCAAGGTGTCGAAGACTAGAGAATCCTCACCATGTACCAGGAGCATCTCGATGGAAACTCAGTGTAGTCACTAGTTGGAGTCCTAGGATTATGGGTACTAACATGTCATACGTGAGTCCAAGAAATCTGGATACTGGGGTTGGAAAATCCCAAGGCATCCCACAGAATCAATACCCTTGGTGCATAATCTATCAAAGGATCCACTACCGCATTCTTGATCTATGGAGATCTATCCATGGAATATATACAAAACACGTATTCATTCATACAATCTAACAATTACATTCCATATGATTCTACCAACTCATATAATCAAATACATACAATTCAATTCAATGAGTATACCCACTCATTTTATGCATTTCAAATCAATCACATCTCATGAGTATACCCACTCATGTATTCCATTCCCATTTAATCACGTCACATTGGTATACCCACCCATTTATCATCAATTGCAATTAAACAGATTACATGGATTTACAAACCCATTAATCACATTTTATAAATAAGTAATTTAATTAGTATACCGTTCTATATAGTCATTAAAAAATTTATTATTACTCATTTTATAAATTCAACAATTAACCAATTCAAGTTCAACAAAAACCATCAATGTAAAGGAGGAAAACTATCTCCTAATAATCCAATTCCACTCACTCCATTTATATATGGCCTCCTGTAAAAATAAAATCCCCAAACACACCCCTTGGGTTGTTTAATCATAAAATAATCATGGTAATTTCATAAGTTTCATTCCATGGGTTACTTTGGTTTGGGAAGTAAGTACAAATGCATCAAAATGGATCCTATGGGTATTACCTAATGGGTCTGATTACATCTATTGGAAGTAAAGCATTCAAAATCAAGGCCACACCAAAAAGTACAGTAGGTGGCGTAACTGCCAATAGCTAAATAAATAAACAAAAGATGAAAGAAATGTAAATACCACCTAACTTAGATCAGTAGTACAATGTTCAGCTAATATTAAGTCTCGATTCAAATCAGTTTAGGATAAATTTGAAATATGGATAAAGAACGATAAAATAGGGAACATGAGTTTAAATCCAAATTGCATAATCGATATATAGAAGAATCAAGAATGACTAAAAATGAATATAGATCTTACCGATACAAGTATACGGATACAAAGCACACTTGAATAAGAGGTCATATGAAGAGTAGATCTGAATTCCTAAGATAGTTTCTCAAAAGAGATCCAAAATCTTCCTCTCACTGTCTGTTGAAGGAAATAGGATTTAGGTTTTACAAAGAAAAATAATACTTAAAATTATTTAAAAAACCAAAATATAGGGGATGCATGGTTTACCCACATGGTTTGTCAAACAATGTGGAAACCCAGAACGGTTTCCTATAGGATAAGGGGTACTCACACAATTTACCTGTACAGATCACAAATCATGTGTAAACTATGTGCTAACCCTCTGTCAATGTATGCAAAAACTTCTGACTTGGCTGCATGAGCATGTGACTCTTCATGCACGGTTTACTCTAAAATTGAAACTTTCACATCACCTTTTCCATCCTCAAATAGTTTAGTCAAACCATACGGCCTACCCCACATGGTTTTCACTAACCATGTGTTATGCCATTTTCTTCCCAAAACCAGATTCTAGTCTCAAATAATCCCCAGAAACATCCAAAACACTCATGACCTCAAGGGTAATCATATTTAGCTATATTTAAGCATTAAAATTGAAAAGGAGGTATTTGTACCGCATTTAAAAAACCAGGTTCTTACAAGGGGAATATGATTCTACTCATTATAAATTGATGAGTATTTATTTAACAATCTCATCAATATTTGAGATTGTTTCCTTTTAAGTCTTAATTATAGAATATTTATCTTCCATTTCCATGTTTTCTAAAAAAATTAAATAATATTTTAACAATTATCTTATGTATGTTTACATTCATTTTTGACCATTTTTACTTTTTACTACACAGTTTGAGAGGACATTTTTTTGGTTTCCCAAATAAGGTACTTTGTGACTTTTCCAAAAAAATGTATGAAAGAGATGTTTATTTTTAACTTAGATGAGAAGAAAATAATATTAAACATTATGATACCTTAATGCCTTGAATATTAACTTACAACTAAAGGGTTATTTTCAAATAAAATATTTTCTTTTAAAATTTTGCTGCATTAAAAAAAGCACTCTCAAAGAAAGGATATTTTCCTTAAGAATTATTTTCTAGTCATATCTCAAATGATACTTATGTTTTAAAGGGAATATTTTCCAAGTATGATATCTATATTATTCCTATGGATTTTTATGTTTATGATGGAATTATATTTATGAAATCCATTTTTCCATGGGTTAAGTTATGTTTGAATGATATTTATGAAACCTATTTTTTATGGGTTTTGATACAGTGAATCAATTATGTTCTTATGGAACAAAACTTTATGGTTTTCATTATTCTAAAAAGGAATTATAAGGTATCCTTAATATAGGGTTTTTTATATTATTATGGTTATACCACAATTCCATGTCTTATTCCTATGTTTTACTTTCATGGCTTCTGGTCTTGATTTCTATATGATTCAAGTCTTATGAATGGGATATCATTATTCCATGATTTATGTTTATTATCTTTGATATGTTTGGTATGATATTATAATGATCACGATCAAATTCCCATGCCCTTAGGTTCATGGTATTCTTATGTGTTTCGTTTATTTAGTTGTACTGGGCATTTTTTATCAACCCTTTCTCATGTTTCTATTCCTCAGGTTATGAAGAAATTTTTTATATAGAATTGCTAAGGGAGAAGGCCATTTTGGGAAAAATTAATGATATTTCACTAAGTTATAATGTTTTTGTTCCATGTTTCCAAAGGCACTAAACTAATACTTTATTTGGGAGTATATTTTTGTAATGTTTTAAGTATTCCACAAAAAGTGATTTAATGTCCATCTATGTTAAGACTACATTGTTATAGTTTTTACAAGATCAAAGGTTTTTTTAAACTTTGGAAACTAGGATGATAAAAATTTAGTGAGATCCATATGGATATTTCTAAGGATATATCTATGGATCTCTCTAACGATAAGCCTATTTATTAGTTAATATTTAAGAAAATGTCCTAGAATTTTGGTAAATGAGAGAGTGAGTGGTTTCCTATCAGTACATACAAATCTAGATTAAATAGGTAGATGTGGATCTGGAATAGATGTCACTTGGGGTAATGGATCCAATAAGATGCATAGGGATTAACATGATCAAAACTTGGTAAATGATAATGGGCCTTGTTGGACACCTAGTTTGACAGTCCCAAGGGATATACTTTGGAAAGTCACAAACTCTTTTTGAACCATCGTGAAGGATTTAAAATGAATTTGGCTATGAATAACCAAGGATAGACCTACGGTGTTATAAAATAAGGAAGGTTTCCTAATTTAGACATCATAAAAATGGATTTTAAGGATTATTTGGTTCCTCTACATGACAATAATTTCTTTCACAATGATTTGTGGTTTTAGTAAATGGAAGAAACTAGAATTAATTGGATTAATGTTGAATATGATGGAAAATTTTCTCATGAGAAGTTAAATAGGATGATCACTGGAGTAAATGATGTTGTGATCATGCCTAATTAGTTTTCATGGAACATGATTAACAATATGTACCTTGCCCAACTCTCAAACTCACCAAATAAGAGTATGAAGGAGTTTGTTGACAGTTCAACTAATGGAGACCATGAAAGAAAAAAGATTTAGATTACTTTGTGTTAAAAATGTGTAATGAATCACCTAAGTGAATGTATTAGATGAAAAATAATATGTTTTGACTATGGAAAAGAAGGACACAAAGAAAGTAACTATAAATGAAAAATTAAGGGTTCAGTTAACGAAATGGATTGGAATATTCACCACCCTAGGACAATATCAAAGGTTAAATTCATTAAGGTTGGAATGAATGTTCATTTTTAAAATTGATGTCCTAAATGGAAATATCCAGAAGAGAATAATAAAGGTGGTATAAGTAATGGTTATATTGCTGATGATGATGAGCCTATATATGAAATGTGAAATGAAAAGGGTATTAAGTAATAGGATGAGGTAGCCTTCTTATAGATTAAGTATGAAGTGGAATAATCTATGTTTTAATGTATTTTTATTTAAGAATTGTGATATATGAATTGTGAAATATACACGGATTGTTCAGTTGATGTTTTTGACTCATGATTTACAAGTTTGTGTTTAATTTTTATGATTATAACACCCCAATATTCCATGGTATGTTTCTTCTTAAACATTTTCAATTCATTAGAAATATTATAATGCATGAAACACTAAGTGTCTATGAAAGAACAATTCATAATTTATAGGAGATATTTATAAGAAAGCCTTTAAGAATAATTTTTCCACTTCTGGGATTTGAATTTAGAAAACAGACATATATAGTTGCGTTCAGTAAGTTTTTTAGAGTTTGATAAGATCAACTTAATTTTTTGGTGAATAGTAACTTACCCTTATGAGTAGTAATGTTACCCTTATGAATGGTAATGTACCCTTATGAAAATTAATATGAACATTATGAATAGAAACCCCACCCATGAAAGTATAAATAAAATTTAGGCACCTTATAAATGAAATTGAATATTTGAAAAATTAATAATTAAGTGTTGGTATTTTTGGGGGAAATAAATATTTAATTACAATTTTATAATCAATAAATTTATTTATAAGAAAATTTATTTTGATTAAATGTAATCTTAAATGGATACTTTTTTGTCATATGATTTTAGTATAATCTAATAATACATTAGACAATTTTTCAGGTTATTATAAAATCAGTTATAATTTTAAAAACCTATTTTTCAAGAAAATGATGATTTTAATTTATAAAATAAAATTCTCAAAACTAGAAAACAATTTAAATAAAATGGAGTTTATATTAGTATTCTACACATCAATAACTGGTTAGGGTGATTTTTTTGGATTTTTCTGAAATACTAGATTTTTTTTTGAATATTGAAATTTGATAATTTATAAAATATGCTAAATAAATGCATTTATGCATCATGCTTGAGTCATGGATGATTTAAATGGTATTTGTTTTTAAAATCACATGCGCTTATTACATTTTTTGGTCATAATAATCAATATTATTTCTTGTCTTGAGCAAAATAAAAAAATAATGAATAAAATATTGAGAAATCACTCCTCTCCCCTACTATAAAAACCACCCCTCACTACCTCTTCTCCTCACACCTATAAGACTTAAATATTATCAATTTTCTTCCAAAAATACTATTACCTAGTCCCTCCCCACATCTAAGAGACCTTGGACTTTCCCAAATGACAAAACCCTTTCCCTTAAATATGTTCTCAAAGAGGTTATTTCAAGAGGTAAATCCTATTCTTTTTTCATTTAATATCATTTTATTTTTATTCTTTTCTAATTCTATCCTAATATCCTATATAAAATTTGTCATCATAACTCCAGTATAATCTATATGCTATAATGATATCATGTTAAGGTAATAATCTTTATCAATCAAATTACTCTCCCTCTTTTATGTTATAAACAAAGTCATCATCTGGGAGGTGCCAATTTACAACCTTCATGGACGACAATGTTTCATTATTAAAATTCTTCTTCAAAGTTGTCCATGAAACCATTTTAATGGTCGATAAATATTGTAAAATTTATAACACAACTATTTTTCTTTTCCATATGTAACATATTTTCATAATACAAAATGATAAAACAAAATGAGTTCGTTATGATCAATAACCGTCGTAATACTCCAAATGATTGTCACTAAATGATTTATATAATGATTCATCCACATAAAATATAACCAAGTGATATAAATAACCATTAAAATTATTTTTGTTCATTAATAATATATAAAATCATTCTGGATAATTATATCCATTCTACATGAACATCTATACTCATACACAAGTGTGGAAATCGTGGAAACCTAGGAAACAAATGCTCTCAAGCGATAAATTTTTATCTTATAACTCATCTGAAAGACATTAAATGAACATAATAAAATTATAATAAATCATATACATGTAGAAATTTTTTTTAAATTAATTAATTAATGGATTTAATCTCACTATTCTATATATTAAGATCAAGTGAAGAACACATTTTGGCAGAAGGTAAGAGGTTTCTCTCATCTCACTTTTATTTCAATGATATTTCCATTGTTCACCACTTATTTATAGTATATGGTGTATGTATACTACACCTTAATATATAATATCATGATTCTATTTATATTTGCGGTATTCAATGATCCATTTTATTTTTATTAATTTTTGGTCCTGAGATTTGATAGATTACGATGTGGCAAGAGAATTCATTTTATTTTCCATTTCTTTGAGACTTACTTGGTAATGTCCACCTAATATTTTTTATGTGGTATATCTGATGACCCTTTGAGATCATTTTTCATTTGAAATTAATTTACTATTAAATATCAAAATTCTTGTATAATAGATATGATTATTTTATTACTTGTATACCCTTTTAAATATGATGTTTATTTTGAATGTTGTTTTAACTGCAGAAATATTGATGAATCTGAATACTCTACTAGATAATGAAATTGAAAAGGCATAATATTTTGGAATTAAATATTTGTATAATAATTATTTGTACTTGCTATGATGGTCATGACCCTCTATATACCCTTAATACATGGACATGTCTCATGAGACATAACAGTTGGAGACAGACCCTTCGAGTTTGTTTACAAAACATAATCAAAAAGGTTTATACACTTAAACCATCTTGATGGTATAATGGTTCATGTTTCAAATTAATGAAGTAAAAATAATAATCATTCTATTTATTCATTATTCATTTATTACTTTCCATTAGGTTTTCACTATGACAAAGCCTATGGATGCACTTTCATTCTCAGTTTTTTGATGTCGTGTGTTTCTCAATTATTCACCATGATATATTGATTATGTTTGATTGATTATGATTCAATTATTATTTTTTCATACTTACAATATATTTAATCCTTAATGATTATTTGAGCTCAGCCATTTCATTTGTTTTCCTTCCCTTGGTTGTGAAGAAGAGATCATTTATTGAGTTTTCAAGGATGTAGTTTATTAGCTTATGTTATGTATTATATTATATTATCTTTTCCCAATTTAAAATGGGTTCCACGTACGTATCAAGTATATTAATGACTACTAAACTGATCAGTCATTTTGATATGATTCCTTGTAATCATTCCAATGTAATAATATAATGCATAGGCTCTGGAATTCTGGTGTCAGGGTAAAACAGTTGGTTTTAGAGAAAGTTTAGTAGAAACCTTGGTAAATAGATTTATAAAACATATATTAGAGAGAACAACAATAAGATATAAACTGAGGATAAGTATAGAATAATGTCCTTGAATTTTGGTAATGTAGAGATTACGTGGTTATTCCTTGCAATACGTCCCTCTCTGGATACTATAAGTGGGCGTGGTTCTGGCATATATGTACATAGGAGTAACAACTTTTACAAGGTGTTCTGAGCTTGACTCGGGGTGTAACACACCAAGCTTCCATGGCACGCTTCTCTTTGAATACTACAATAGTGTGTGTTGTACGCAACTTCGAGTTCTGACACACCACAACTAATCAAACTAGCCATTATGAATAGTAATATGCACTTTTTAAAATTTTACAAATTTTATCTTCCAAAATTAACTTAATTTTTGGATTCGCAGTATCAAAATTAGCTTAGGGTGAATTTTTGGTATTTTTCTAAAACCTTTCATTTAATGATGAATAGTGAAAAACAATGGGTTATTGTTTAAAAGAGTCTTTTTATTTAAATAATTATTTATTTTATTTAAATTTATTTTAGGTAAAAATAGATACAAAATAACTATATAAGTTCAATATAATTCATTGGAGTTAGTTTATAATAATTTTAGATATATAAAAAATTTATTGAACTTTTTACCGTCTTTTACCCACCTCCTAAGAGCATTTTCAAATTTACATAAAATAAAATTTTACCACATCTGTGAGTTGAATTTCAAAAATCCGAGAGACACGGTTGATATTAGTAAGTAAATTGTGGTTCAATAAGATGAAAGTAATTTTTGGTGAATAGTAACTTTTTACTTTTATTTACCACGGTTAAAAGTAAATAGGGTAATTAAGGGTAAAAATGATATTATTATTACCCTAACACATGTCCTAATTCTATTGGATAAGTTTAATTCGACCAAAAATAACCTTAAGAATAAAATAAGATCCTTTAGGTTCACTTGGATTAGATTAGGACATTTATTATTATTTAATTCAAAGAAGAGTTAAAAGAGTTAAAATCAAAGTTTAATAACTAAAACATTTTAAATATAGGGTTACACATAAGATAAATTAGACTATAAATATTCATTAGAAATGTAATAATATTTCATACACAATGGTATTTTATTTATAGTTTTTAGATATTAAATAATATAATTTATTTATGACCCAATGATGATGCATTAATTACCTAATTAATGAAATATTAAAATAATTGATATTATAAATATCCAAATAAATGTAATTTGAGAAATTTTAGGAATTACACTAATTTAATTGGTTAATATGACATATTAGGGTTGATTAGATGAATTTTTTTCAAAGTAATAATGTTGTTTTGAATTTATAAAAAAAATACCAAATAGTGTCAAAATTGTCATAAAAGAGTTTTTAAAACAAATATTATATTATTAATTGATATTATATTTCTAAAAATATAAGGAAGACTTATATAATGATAATTTTATCATTAATGAACCACTTTGGGTTCTTTTTAAAGTATATAGTATGTCTATTAACCATATAATAGAAAAATACAAAGAGACATGGTAAATGTCAAACTATATAACTTAGAGTTAAATCTAAAAGATAATGTTAATATTGTGACCCAAACCTCTATAAAACCTATTGGTTGAGTGGTTTTCGACCAATCCCCACCTTATCCTTTATTTAATTCATTTTTGAGCCATTAGAAACCGAAAATGAGTTTATTATAAAATAATATTTCTAGCTTTTCCTAAGGTGTCCCTCACCCCTCTTATAAAAGGGCACTCACCCTTCTCTCTAATTCACACCTTAAAAGCCATTTGGATCGCCCAAACCCTACCCCAATACCCTATAAACGGTCCCCACTTCATCCTATAGGAATTCCATTGGTGAGAAATCCAACCTATGGAGCCCTTTTGATCAAATCAAAAGGAAGAACCCAAAGAAGAGGTAAATATTTCATCACCTCTTTCATGTTCCTTTCTTCTTTAAATTCCTCTTTCTTTGTTGTTTCCATCCTAAAATAATAAATCCAGTATCTTATATATACTCTGGTTTATTATAAATATGGTACAACTATATTCATTATTCTATCCATCCTTTCAATGACATGTCACCATACGTGCGTATATACGGCTTACCGTTTCCACGTCGTGGTGTAATTGTTATTCAATGAATTATTATTTGGATGAGTATAATAATGATGTGTAATTGATGTAAATAATAAATATAACATGATAATTATTCTTTATATATGACATAACATCCAATTATATATTATTTTAAAATCAAGAGAATGATATTGTAGCTTGTGCGTACGTATGGATTACCGTCTCCACGAACGCGATGAGATTCATTCCCCATCGTATCCATTCAATACTAACTTTCATAAGATGATTAAAAATAATATTTAAAGACTTGATATAATTCTGGATATGAATAAGATACATCCCATCCATAAAAAATATGACTCACATAACAAATAATATAAAGGAAAATGAATCCGTTAACACCCGAAACGACGATAATACTAAGATATTATTAACAAAGAAATGTTAAAAGATCATATATGATATCATATTAATGTATATGATTCTTTTAAAATTTAATAACAATTATTTCACCATTACACAGGAGGTTAACCAACCCTCGACCAAGTAAAAGTACAATGTAAGGATTAATTCTACAATCTCTTCATTATCTGAGGTTGTTTGTACGTAATTATCTACTGGGACCTCTTTATCATCCACATCCATGTTTCTTAAAAATGTAATTCAAAACATTCTTATTATTTACTAGAATATGGGTTAAAGTCATTTATAACCTTGTTTGAATTCTATAAGATTTTTGTAAAGGAATCTTTCCGTCATTTTCCAAACAAGGTCCTTTATAACCTTTTCAACAAAATTAATGTGAGAATGTTTTTTTATCTTATATGGAGGGTGCGACTATTTTCTTCCATTATAACATCGTCGAAGATTCCCTTACAAGTTTATAATAATATTTTTCAAATATAAATGTTTTATTTTATAATTAGGTGACTCTTAAATGATTTCAAAATAGAAAGAGATATTTCTCTAAAAAGGTTTTGATTTCATCTATGTCAACATCCTTTGATGGATTTTAAGATTTTTTGAAGTTGATTTATTATGATACAAAAATTCCATATCGTATTGATGGTTTTGTGATACTCTTGGTTGTGGATGTGTTATTTCATACCATTCATGGTTTATGGATAAAGTATTGACATTTCGTATGCCAATTTTAATAAGAATGTTTATGTTATGTTTAAACCTCTTCATATATGGAAAGCATTGGACTTAGTAAGTGATGGGTGGAGCCTACTATAGATCCTCGATGAATTGGTAGGTCTCATGAGACAAACTAGTGTCTTGGAATAAGGCCTTGAAAAAATATTATTTGTAGTCTTGGCACAAGGCCTTGACTATGTGGTTATGAAAGTCTGGAATTATGCATTCCATCATTATGAAAGTGGATATTGATATTGAATGTGATTATTAGACTAGTATAATAACCATGTGAGTAATTAAATGGAATTATTTTGATTTATATTTTCCATATTATGATGTGCTTTATGTTAAAAAGGCTTTTGTTTTAGTTTTATACACTGCCTTAAATGATTATGCTTATTTATGAAACCTTCTGCTATACTGTTATACTTACTGAGCATCTGAGATCACCCCTTTCAATGTTTTATTTTTACCATGATGTGAAAAAGTATATTATGACTGACCTATAGGGATAGTCTATGGGATCTCAGTGTTTTCTATGGAAAAAATGTTGTTGTATTTTTCCATTTTAGGATGTAATTTAAACCTTATGAGTGTATCTAGTACTTCCAAGGCAACTAAACTAATCGGTCTTTCGAGACTTGATCTTTTGTGATCATGCCAAATTTATGTAATAATGCACCGAATCTGGGAATATAGGGTCAGAGCATTACAGTTGGTATCCGAAGAAGTTTAGTACAAACCTTGGAATCCTGATTTAGATAAACTCTGATTTGATCACATTACCCTAAGATAGACTTTGAGGATTAGTATAGAAGAACTTCCTAGAATTTTGGTATTGTAGAGATTTTATGAGTTTTCCAAGCAATACATTCATGTCTTGATACGAGATGTTTGTGGTGGCTCTATCACAGATGTACCAAGGGGTAAAACCCAAAAACACCTCTTTGAGCTAGACTCGAACGGGTACTGGTGCACGAAAATGGGCCTTGCTGCAATTTTGGTTATAAAACTCTTGGGGGACATGCTTGGGATAATTCTCAATTTCTTTACAAAACATTATGAAGGTTTTATGATTATATACATCCTCAAATAAACCATTTTTAGGATTATGGATTATATCCATAAACTGTTCAATTTATGTTAAGTGTTTTAGAAGTTTGGATTTATGTATTGTGATTCATAAATTAATCTAGTGTATGCCATTGTTTAGAAATGGCACCTAGTAAAAGAAATGGAAACCATATCAATGCATGAAATCCATATAGGGAGTTCCATCTGCTCAATATAATTATAGTTGATCTGGTGATGCAACTAGTACTGATCAGCTAATCACCATATTGGGACAACTCACTCAGGTTATTAATAATAACCTTACCCGTATGGAGCACCCTGACCCACAGTGTGGAAGATCAATGTTAGATCACTTCATGAGAAAACAACCACCAACATTCAATGGGAGTACAAATCCATTAGAAGCTGAGAAATGGATAAATTCCTTACAGAAAATATTCCACACCTTGAGGAGTAGTGAAAGGGAAAATGTTTTCATGGCAGTTTATCGCCTCACTGGAGATGTTGATCAATGGTGGTCATAGATTCAAAACACAAAGGAACATGATGAAGTATCAAATATGGAATGGATAGAGTTTAAAGATATTTTCTTAGAAAAATACTTTCCTCGTGACCATCGAGCGGATATGGAAAGGCGATTTCTGAGTCTGGGGAAAAAGGAGGATGAGAATGTCACAAAGTATGAAGCTAAATTTACAAGGTTAGCGAGGCATGCTTCAGATTATATATATATCCCAAGAAGTAAGATTGATCATTTATTTTATGGGTTAAAACCATTTCTCCATAGAGAATTAGTCTCACAATCCTTCTCATCGTCTGAAGATATTTTCTCATGTGCTATAAAGATAGAAAAAGAATTCTCTATGTATTAAGAATTTAAAGCAAAGCAAGAGAAGAAGAGATCTGGTGAACACTCTAGAAATGGAAATAAGGGGATGAAGGGAAAATTTAAATATCCATTCTACAGAAAATGTTGGAAAAAACACCCTGGTACGTGCCTGAATGGAATGAGAGTCTGTTATAATCATGGTGAAAAAATCCACCAAACTCATGATTGTAAGGGAAAGAAGGAGGTTGTCGATGTTGAATGATACAATTGTAGAGAAAGGGGTCATTATGTGACATAATTTCCTAAGAGTCAGGGGAACTTACCTCCAAAAATACCAATGGATCAAGGACAAGCTTATGATATCACTACCGTTGAGGTTGAAGCTCCAAAAGACGCAGTGACAGGTTATTTAATGGTTTCCTCATGTTTATCCAATTCATTATTTGATTCTGGATCCTCGCATTGTTTCATATCTACCCGGTTTTCTAAGAAAATTAGATATTTCCAATTTGATTTAACAAGGGAGTTTTTAGTCAAAACTTTTAAGGGAAGTATCATTGCAACAAGTTTTGTATATCAGTCCCCATTAGGGCATATAAATGTTCTTTATATACTGATCGCACCATGATACCCATGATTTAATTTGATATAATCCTTGGTATGGATTGGCTTTCAGTCCATGATGCAAAAAAATTATTATACGAAGAAGGAGGTCACTATTTTTTATGACGATGATAAAGAGCACCTTATCTTTAGAGAAGAATTGTCACCACCTAATTCTTATCTAGATCCACCCCTAGTAGCTCAACTAAATTAAATTATCACGGAGGAAGAGAATGAAATAATTGTGGGTGGGGAAAATAATGTTCAAAGAGAGGATATACCTATTGTTAAAGAATATGTTTATGTGTTTCCATAAGATTTACCTAGACATCCTCTAGAATGAAAAATTGAGTTTTCTATTGATTTCATTCCTAGATCAAGGCCATATAGAAGACCCCTTATAGAATGTCCACTAAGTAATTAGTGGAACTAAAGAAACAACTAGAGGAATTGAGTAGTAATGGATTTATTCTCCCTACTATTTCTCCATGGGGAGCCCCTGTCCTTTTGTTAAGAAGAAAAATGGATCTATGAGTTTGTGCATTAACTATAGAGAGATCAATACTATAATAGTAAAGAACAAGTATCCCCTACCTCGAATTGATGATTTATTCGACCAACTTCATTGAGCTCAATAATCTTCAAATTTTGACCTTTGATCTGGATATCATCAGTTGTGTGTGAAGAAGGAAGACATTCCAAAAACAAAATTTCAAACTAGGTATGGGAATTATGAGTTTACAGCAATGCCTTTTGGATTGGCTAATACACCCTCTATCTTCATGGATCTCATGAATAGAGTTTTCAAGGAATATATTGATGAATTTTTAGTGGTATTTATTACTGATATCTTGGTATACTCCGAAAGCTATGAGGATCATGAAAATCACTTGCGCATTATCCTGAAGACTCTTAGAAGACATGAATTATATGGGAAGTTTAGAAAGTGTGAATTCTGTATTCAAGAGATTTCTTTTCTTGGCCATATTATCTCTAAGGATGGAATCTCTATTGATCCTTCAAATACCAAGGCGGTCTAAGAATTTATAGCACCGATGAGTATATCTGAGGTATGCCATTTTATTGGTTTATAGGGTTATTATCGGCGTTTCTTCAAGAATTTTCCCTAGTTGGCTAACCCATTAACAAATCTCACACGAAAAGGGGTTAAATTTTTTTGGGCAAAAGTGTGTGAAGAATGTTTTGAAGAACTGAAGAGAATATTAGTCAATGCACCTATATTGACACTACCATTGGGGAATGATGAGTTTCTTATTTATAGTGATGCTTCAAAGAAAGGACTTGGTTGTGTCCTTATGTAGAATGATAGGGTTATTTCCTATGCATCATGACGGATAAAACATCATGAGAAAAACTATCCTTATAATGATCTTGATTTAGCAGCTATAATCTTTGCTTTGATGATTTAGAGACACTATCTATATGGTATAAAATGTGAGATATATACCAATCACAAGAGTTTGAAATATATTTTCTCATATAAAGAACTCAACATGAGGAAAAGGAGATGTCTTTAACTACTCAAGGATTATGATTGCACAATACACTACCATCTGAGGAAGGAAAATAAGGTGGAATATGATTTGAGTTGAAAGGATCCTGGAGTTTTGAACAAGATGAGAGTTGAAAAGGATCCTTTATACATGGATCTAGTAAATATGGATATGGGAATAACCATGGAAGGTGAAACATCAATACTTTTTCAAATTTTTGCCAAACCATCATTACTAGAATGGATAAAGAGTTCTCAGACTGATGAGGAAGAGTTTCAAAATAGGATTAAATCCATGAATTATGGGAGATTGAGTGACTTTGTGTATTAAGATGGAATTTTGAAATTTGGGAAGAGACTTTGTGTTACCGATATAACTGATCTAAAAAGGGAATTGTTGGATGATTCTCATAGTTCCAATTTCTCTATACACCCTGGTAGCACCAAAATATATAGAGATTCGAAGGAACATTTTTGGTGGGACAACATGAAGAGGGAGATTGCTGATTTTTTGTCAAGATGTATGGTTTGTCAACAAGTTAAAGCTGAAAGGCAACAGCCTGGAAGAGTCTTGCATCCTCTTCCAATACCTGAGTGGAAATGGGATAATATTACGATGGAATCTGTCATAGGACTACCAAAGGTTCCTAGAAGGAACGATGCAATATGGTTCATTGTTGATCGTCTTACCAAGTCATAACATTTTCTTACTATAAGGGAAGATTTACCACTTGAACATTTAGAAATACTATATATTAATGAATTTTTAAGACTTCATCAAGTACCACTATCAATTGTTTCTTATCGTGATCCCCGTTTTATATCATGATTTTGGAAAAGTCTTCAAAAAGCCATGGATAATGAACTTCTTTTGAGCACGGCCTACCACCCAAAAACTGATGGACAATCAGAACTGACTATTTAAACCTTAGAACACATATTGATATATTTCTCACTTTACTTTCAAGGTATATGGGATCAATATTTACCTCTGTTAGAATTTTATTATAATAATAGATTCCATTCAAGTATTCAGATGGCACCATATGAAGTGTTATACAGAAAGAGATGTCGCACACCAACCTGTTGGGATAATGTTGGTGAAAGAAAACTCATAGGCCCATAACTTTTTGAGGAAACAATGGAAAACGTGAAGCTAATCCAAAACCACATCAATGCAGCTCAAAGTAAGCAGAAGAGCTATGCTGATAACTGGAAGAAGAATTTGGAATTTCCGGTAGGAGATCATGTTTTCTTGAATGTACCTACATGGAAGGGTGTTATACGTTTCGGTAAGAAGTGAAAATTAAGTCCTAGGTACATCGGACCTTTCGAAATTCAAGAATGAATTTGGGTTGTAGGTTACCATTTGGAAATGCCTCCATGTCTCTCCAATGTTCATGATGTATTCCACATATCACTGTTGAGAAAATACATTCCTGACCGAACACATGTACTCACCTATGAGGAATTAGAATTGGAACCTGATCTGTCTTATTATAAAGAGCCTGTCAACTTTCTTCATACAAGAGAACAAGTTTTGAGAAACTCGATGACTTGTTTGGTAAAAGTTCTATGGAGAAACCATAAGATGGAAGAGGCAACGTGGGAACCCGAGGAACTTATGATGAAGAACCACCAGAGTGGTTTTACACAGTAATACTCTAGAAATTTTGAGGATGAAATTATTTGAAGGAGGTGAGAATGTAACACACCAAGCTTCCAATGTACGCTTCTCTTTGAATAATACAATAGCTTGTGTTGCACAAAACTTCGAGTTCTAACACACAATTACCAATCAAACTAGCCATTATGAATAGTAATAGCCAATTTTTGATATTTTATAAATTTCATCTTTCAAAATGGACTTCATTTTTGGATTCGGAGTATCGAAATTAGCTTAGGGAAAATTTTTGGTATTTTTCTATAAACTTTCAATTTTTTATGAATAGGGAAAAACACTGAGTTATTGTTTAAAACCGACTTTTTATTTAAATAATTATTTATTTTATTTAAATTTATTTTTGGGAAAATTAGATACATAATACCTATATAATTTTAATGTAATTCATTGGAGTTACTTTATAATAATTTTAGATATATAAAAATTTTATTGAACTTTTTACCTTCTTTTACCCACCTCCTAGAAGCATTTTCAAATTTACATAAAACATAATTTTACCACTTCTGTGAGTTGAATTTCAAAAATTTGAGAGACAAGATTGATATTAGTAAGTAAAATTTGGTTCAATAAGATGAAAATAATTTTTGGTGAATAATAACTTTTTACTTTTATTTATAATGGTTAAAAGTAAATAATGTAATTAAGGGTAAAAATGATATTATTATTGCACTAAAACATGTCCTAAATCTATTAGATAAGTTTGAATCGACCAAAAAAACCTTAATAATATAATATGATCCTTTAGGTCCACTTGGATTAGATTAGGACATTTATTATTATTTAATTCAAAGAAGCGTTAAAAGAGTTAAAATCAACGTTTAATAACTAAAACATTTTTAATATAGAGTTACACATAAGATAAATTCGACTATAAATATTCATTATAAAGATAATAATATTTACTACATAATGGTATTTTATTTATATTTTTTAGACATTAAATAATATAATTTATTTATGACACTATGATGATACAATAATTGCCTAATTAATGAAATATTAAAATAATTGATATTATAAATATCCAAATAAATGTAATTTGAGACTTTTTATGAATTACACTAATTTAATAGGTTAATATTACATATTAGGGATGGTTAGATAAATTTTTTTAGAAGTAATAATGCTGTTATGAATTTAGAAAAATCAAAATACCAAATAGTTCCAAAAATTGACATAAAAGAGTTTTTAAAACAAATATTATATTATTAATTGATATTATATTACAAAAAATATAATTCTTGACCAAAAGACTTATATTATGATAGTTGTATCATTAATGAACCACTTGGTGTTCTCTTGGAAGTATATAGTACGTTTATTAACCATATAATATAAAAATACAAAGAGACATGGTAAATGTCAAACTATTTAACTAAGAGTCAAATCTAAAATATAATGTTAATATTGTGACACAAACCTCTATAAAACCTATTAGTTGAGTGGTTTTCGACCCATACACACCTTATCCTTTATTTAATCCATTTTGGAGCCATTATAAACCGAAAATGATTTTATTATAAAATTATATTTCTAGCACTTCCTAAGGTGCCTCTCACCCCTCTTATAAAAGGGCACTCCCTCTTCTCTCTAAGTCACACATTAAAATCCATTTGGATTGGACAAACCCCACCCAAATATTCTCTAAACTGCTCTCCATTTATCCTATAGGTCTTAATTTAGTCATAAATCCAACTTAAGGAGCCCTTTTGATCAAATCAAAATGAAAAACCCGAAGAAGAGGTAAATATTTCATCACCTCTTTCAAGTTCCTTTCTTCTTCCACTTCCTCTTTCTTTGTTGTTTCCATTATAAAATAATAAATCCAGTGTCTTCTATATACATTTATATTATTATAAATATGGTACAACCATATTCATTATTCTATCCATCCTTTGAATGACATTTCATCATACGTGCGTACGTATGGCTTACCATCTCCACATCGTGGTGTAATTGTCATTCAATACATTAATATTTGGATGGGTATAATAATGATGTGTAATTGATGTAAATAAAAAATATAACATGATAATGATTATTTATATATGATATACTATCCAATTATATATTATTTTAATATCAAAAGAATGATATCGTCGCCCATGCGTACGTATAGATTACCGTCTCCATGGACACGATGAGATTCATTCCCCATCGTATCCATTCAAGACTAATTTTCATTAGATGATTAAAAATAATATTTAAAGACTTGATATCATTATGGATATGAATAATATACATCCCATCCATAAAAAATATGACTCACATAACAAATAATATAAATGAAAATGAATCCGTTAACACCCGAAATGACGATAATACTAAGATATTATTAACAAAGCAATGTTAACGATCAAATATGATATCATATTAATATATATGATTCTTGTATAATTTAATAAAAATTATTTCACCATTAAATATGAGGTTAACCTACCCTAGACCTAGGAAAATTACATGGTAAGGGTTAATTCTATAATCTCTTCATTATCTGAGGTTGTTTATATGTAATTATCTACTAGGACCTCTTTATGATCCACATCCATGTTTATAAAAAATGTATTTCAAAACATTCTTAATATTTACTAGAATATGGGTTAAATTACTTTGTACCCTTGTTTTACTTTTATAAGATTTTTATAAGGAAATCTTTCCATCATTTTCCAAACAAGGTCTTTATAACCTTTTCGATAAAATTAAGGTAATAATTTTTTTTAACTTATACGGTGGGTGCGGCTATTTTCTACCATTATAACAACGTCGAAGCTTCCCTAAAAATATTATAAGAATATTTTCAAATATAAATGTTTTCTTTTATAATTAGGTGAATTTTAAATGATTTCAAAATAGAAAGAGATATTTCTCTAAAATGGTTTTGATTTCATCTATGTAAACATCCATTGATGGATTTTAAGTTTGTTTGAAGTTGATTTAATATGATAAAAAAATTCCATATTATATTGATGTTTTTCTGATACTTTTGACCGTGGATGTGTTATTTCATACGATTCATGGTT
This sequence comes from Viscum album, assembly GCA_963277665.1. Classification (NCBI taxonomy): domain Eukaryota; kingdom Viridiplantae; phylum Streptophyta; class Magnoliopsida; order Santalales; family Viscaceae; genus Viscum; species Viscum album. Next base: position 46,649,755 of record OY728138.1, on the reverse strand, counting down.
TATGGATAAATTATTGACATTTTGTATGCTAGTTTTAATGCGAATGTTTATGTTATGTTTAAACGTGTTCATTTGTGGAATGCATTGGGCTTAGTAAGTGACGAGTGGAGCCCACTATAGCACCTAAATGAATCGGTAGGTCTCAAGAGACAAGCTAGTGTCTAGGAACAAAGCCTTGAAAAAATCTTATTTATAATCTTGGCACAAGGGCTTGACTATATAGTTATGAAAGTATGGCATTATTCATTCCATCATTATGAAAGTGGCTATTGATTTTTCATGTGATTATTCTACTATTAGAATATCCATGTGATTAAGTAAATGGAATTATTTTGATTTATATTTTCCATATTATGATGAAGTTTATTTTAAAATGTCTTTTGTTTTAGTTTTATACATTTCCTTAAATGTTTATTCTTATTTATGAAAACTTCCACTATATTGCTAACCCTACTGAGCATATGAGCTCACCCCTTTCTGTGTTTTATTTTTCCAAGGATGCGAAGAATTTTTTTATGACTGACTTGTAGGGATAGTCTATGGGATCTTAGTGTTATCTATTGAAACAATGTTGTTGAAGTTTTCCATTTTATGATGTAATGTAAACCTTATGAATGTATTTAGTACTTACGAGGATACTAAACTAATAGGTCTTTCGAGACTTGATCTTTTGTTGTCATGCCAATGTTATGTAATAATTCACCGACTCTGGGTTTCTACGGTCGGGGCGTTACGGGGGGTAAACTAGTACACAACAATGTGCCTTACTTTTCACATAGTCTTATACTACTGGGGGATATTCTTAGGATAATTCACATTTTCATTACAAACAATTATGAAGGATTTAAAAGTAAATAAAAATCATGTTTATGGTTATGAGATTATTTTTTCATAAATTTTTAGATTATGTTATGTTTTTTTATAGTTTGAAATAATTTTTTATGAGTCCTAACCTAATTTAGTGTATTCTATTGTTTAGTGATAAATTATAATAGATGTAATGGAATCAATAATCTTTGAAAATAAAGGGATTTTACCACTGTGAAGGTCGACTTATTTAGTGTTGGAGGTGTGCAGATCAGGAACATATTAAGAAAACTTACACAGGCTGTCAAAAATAACCTTGTTGCACCTGTATTGGATCATTTCATGTGACAGAAACCCCCATATTTTAGTGGTACTACTAATCCAGTGGTAGCTATGTAGTAAATCAAGTCCCTTGAAAATATATTTCAGGTATTAAGAAGCAATGAAAATTAGAAGGCAGTACTGAAATTATATTGTCCCAAGGGTGATTCTAATAAATAGTGGTCCTTGATCCAAAATACTGTATAAGAAGATGATATAGAAGATATGGAATGGATAACTTTGAAGGAAACATTCTTTGAAAAATATTTCCCTCATGATAAATGGACTAAAATTAAGAGAAAATTTCATAGCATGAAACAAAGGGAAGAAGAGGGTGTTATATAGTATGAGGATACTTTCACAAGACTAGACAGGTATGTCGTAGATTACATACATGATTCGAAATACATTATTGATCATTTCTTTAAAGGTATTAATAAAATTATTAAAAGGTTACTTCCCCCTCAAACATTTTCATCATATGATGAAATAGTAATATGTGCAATCAAAATGGAGAAATATTTTTCGAGATCGAATTTATTCAAGGGAAATCAAAATAATAGTAGTTTTTTAACAATCATGGAAAAGGTGAACCTCCAAACAAGTGGATAGGAATAAAGAAATTCCCATTATGTGAGAAATGTGGAAGGAACCATCCTGGAAAAAGCATGAAAGGCATGGGTTTTCATTATAAGTGTGGATAAAAGGGTCACTAATCTAATGAATGTCAGGGGAAGATATAAATCAATGATATAAAATTCTATAATTATAGGGATATGGGACATTATGAAAATTATTTCCCTAAACATCAAGGGAAGTTTCCTCAAAAAAGGCCACGAGAGTAAGGTCAGGCATATGCAATCACAACCACAGAGTTTGAAGTTACGAATGATGTGGTGGGAGGTTCTTTAATTATTGCCTCAAATACAAACAATTCTTTAATTGATTATGTATAATTTAATTATTATATATCTTCCCAATTTTCCAAGAAAATTAGACCTTTAAAATTTGATTTAATAAAGGAATTGTGTATCAAAACTCTTAAGGTAAGTATCATTCACTACTGGAAATAAGCCCATTTGTGACGGGTTAGTTGTGACGGGATCCCGTCGCAAAAGCCTATTTGCGACGGGGGTCCGTCACAAATGACCCGTTGCGGTAAATGGTGTCGCAACTAACACTATTTGCGACGGGTCCGTCGCTAAAAATATTATTTGCGACGGTAATATATCCCGTTGCAAATACAAATGGATATATATATTAAAAACATTAAATAACACTTTTTAAATGGGCCCGTCACAAATGTTATTTGCGATGGGCCACGAATACCGTCGCGAAAGAGTTAATTTTTTTTTCAAAAGAAAAGAAATATGTAATTGCGACGGACCCATCTCAATTTCCTATTGCGACGGGAAAATATTCCAGTCGCAATAGGAAATTTAAAAAAAATTTAAAAAATTTAATTGAGACGGGATACTGTCCCGTCGCAATAGGTAATTGCGACGGGATGATTATCCCGTCGCAAATATGTATATAAAAATAAAATAAAAATTAAATTATTATTAAAATATTTTAATTAATATTATAATAGTAATAATACAATTATAATTCATTCAAATATTATAACAAAAAATCATTCAAATATTTAAAAAATTATAATTAAATTAAAATATTAAAAAAATTAAATATATATAAAAAAATTAATATTATATAATATGAATAATATTATTAATCAAATTAATATTATAATATAAATAATATAATATTATATAAAAATAATAATATATCGAATTCATATTATTATAAATAATTAAAAAATTATAATTTTAATTAAAATTTTTGAAGCTTTTTATGTATTAAAAATACTGAATATAATATTATTAAAATAATTAGAGAATAAAAATATGAAAATTATCAACATTTGCAAAAAGAAATATAAATAAATAATAAAATACTACGAGTAATATTATTATTAATAAAATAAACAAAAATTAAAATAAATACCAATAATAAATAATAAATTATTAAAAATAAATAGAAATTAAATAATACAATATTGACACCAGTATAAGAGAGACAGAAACTCTGAATAGAAGAAATGTCATATTTTAAATTTACAAACTTTATAACAACTAAACAATAACTAATCTGAAAGAGGAGGGGGAGGGGGGGATCTGCTGGTGTAGGAAACTTCATCCCTAAGGCATGAGTGAGTCGACGCATGTACTCCATCTGCTCCTACTGCTGTTGCTACCACCGACTCATCTGCTCCTTGTACACCTGCTGCTGTCGTCGACGCTCCTCCTCATGTTGCTGCTGCTACCGACGCATCTCCTCATGCTTCTTTTGGAGACTCTCTATTAACTCAGTCTGAGATCGCAACCGATCCTCATACTGTGTAGCGGAAGAAGATGCACGAGCTCCTCTCGAGATGGACGCTGACATCGCAGCACTGCCATAATAATCTCTGGGAGTCAGTCGAGAGCCGATACCAACTACCCGCCCCTTCTCGAAGGCATATTGGGTCACCTGCATCCATGCCGCCTCATCAAACTGATGGTCACTGGTCTGATCTGATGCCTCAGACTGACCCTCAGGCCGGGTCTGTGATGTTGCTGTCCCATATGACTCCTGTAGTTGCAATTTAAAATTAAAATTGTGAATATATAATATGCAGTTAATTTTTAAACTTGAAAACAAATAATACTGACCACGATGTGACATTGGCAATCATATCTGAGCTCCCCAGTAGCTGGATCACTGTACATCCTCCGATATACGTCATACTCCGTAATATCGGGGTGCTCGACATCCTATAAGAATATAAAATAAACTGTTAATATTTAAAGTTATATAAAATATTTATAAAAAATGTACATACCAAATGTTGTCTATGAGTACTGAAAGTACGACTCCCAGCTCGATGAGTTACATCCTGTCTCCCCCGATTATGCCTCCTCACCGATGATCTCCTCTAAAAGCCACCACTCAACCAGTGTGCACATAATCCATCCCATACGTGGGATGAAATATACTCTGGTCGGTGTGCTCTACATGACTCGTCAAAATCTGACAGTCCTGCTTTCTTCATGGCATCTCTTCTTAAATTGTGCAAAAACTGACGAAATCGATCATGCATAGCCACCTCCCATGCTTCGTGGCATCACGCATGGTATCCTCGATTGGATACCATAAACCCTACAAATAATTCAAAATATCAAGTTATAAATGTAATAAATTTCAAAATAAAAATTATTTATTTACGTATGTACCAACCAATGACCGAACATGGCCTGATTTACATAAACAGGAATATGCTCCCATGTCGTCCATGGTTGAGAAAAATAGTTGCACAAAATAGAACTGCCTTTTCCGACTGCTATATGCAGAAAACTGTAAAAACAATAATCAAACATTTATTATGTAAATAGATTAATGAAATCTTAGTAAAATGCACAGGTTATCACACCTCCAAGTGCGTGGATCGAACCCAAGACGTGGACGTCCCTCGGGGATGGGGTCAGAAATCATCAGTCGTGTAAGACTGCACCCCCTCCACGTACTCCCTAAAGAGCCTTCAGGCTGAGGTTCGGGTTCCATCAAATCATCCGCATCGAAAGATAGGTCAGCATCCGCCAACTCACGAAATGTGTCCTCATCCATCTGAAATAGAAAACAAATGTTGTTAGAAAATAATTGATAATTATTATTATATATACATATATATTAGTTATGATTATATATAACTACCATTGAATTGTATCAATGTTCAGCTTCATCATCATCATAATATCTGTCAATGTCATCTTCATATTCCTCCTCAATATCATCGATATCCATTTGAGTTCCATTTGCTTCATCTCTTACCATTTCAAATTCATTTGTGACGTCATTACCATCATCATCATCATCATTAACTCTTAATTGAGGGGTGTCATCATCGATACTCATGTCTCTTTGTAACAAAGATTGATTTTGAGTACTCTCTTGAAAAACATCAATTCCTTGCACTTCAGTGAAAGCACATTCACTTTGACTAAACTGATTGTCTCAAATTTTCATTTTTATTATGCTCCACCAATCAGTCAAGTCTCTTGACGTAGCATAGTACTTTGGATAATAAACATGATGTGCCTGTTGAGCCAGTAAGAATGGTTCATTTTCTGCAAGAACACTTTTACATTTAATATCGATGATTCCATGATTTGGATGAACACGCACGCCTCTCTCTGTATCCAACCACCGACATTTGAACATCATTATGTAATGGTGTCCTAGATAACAGAGTTCAATGATTTCATCAAGTATGCCATAAAATTCAACTTCATTTTCTCTATGATGAGATCCTCTCAAGAAAACTCCATTGTTCACTGTTATTTTTTATTCCCCATATGAATGTGTATGAAATCGAAAACCATTCACCACATATGAATTATAAGATTTCACCATTTTGGATGGTGGGTTATTCAATAAACAAAGTCGTTTGTCAATTTTATCAGCATGTCGAGACACCTGAAAATTTGTGAAATAATTATCAATATAGTAAACTATAAATTGAAGGAGATGTTAAAGTATGAAAAATTTATGTTACCAGTATTTGAAACCACTGAGAATTTTTTTTTGTCTGCGTTCTTCGAGAGAAGCTGCTGTAATTTGTGGAAGTTTTTTCTTGATATGATTATCATACAATCTATAAAAAACAAAGTTATTTATTGTAACATAAATATTAGAATAAGTAATAGAATCACTTACAGTACAAATGATTTCATCTCTTCACAGTTGAGTAGAACATACGTATGAGCTCTCTGATGTTCATCATCAGAAAGCCATCGTTCATGAACTACACCAAAACCAAGCTCTGACTGGTTAAAAACAGATAATTGATTGTCGATTTCATCAATATTCTCCTCATTCCGTCTCATGAGGTTGTGTTTTGAAGGATACTCAGATTCAAAAGTAGTGGGAGCAGAAAAAAGATATCTCTTCCTGAAAATAAGCTTCAGCAATAGATCCTTCAACAGATGATTTGTTACGTACTTTTTCCAATTTCTCCATGCATCTTTCGAATGGGTACATCCATCGAAACTGTATCAGACCTCCACATTTTGCGTCATATGGAAATTTTAATATCAAATGTTCTATTGAGTCGAAGAAAGACAGCAAGAATATTTTTTCCAGTTTATATATAATTACAACAACATCTTCTTCAAGTTTTCATAGAGAATCGTAATCTGTTGTCACCGCACAAATGTCCTGAAAAAAATATGATACGTCTGTTATGGAATCCCATATCACAGAATTCAGCAGACCTCTTAATCCAATGGGTAGAAGTCTTTAAATTATAACATGACAATAATGACATTTTAATCTGCTAATATGACCATTATTTACACATCTACCCAAATTGGAAGCACATTCATCTGGAAGTCTCAAATCTGCAATCTATTGACAAAATAATAAGAATATTTCTTTGGACAATGTATAAGATGATTTTTGTTTCATTAACCTTTCTGTTCTGACATTCTCAAATAGTTCGAGTTCTGGACGCCTGCAAATTTGAGCAAGATCTAATCGTGCATTTACATTATCTTTTCTCTTTCTTGGTGAATCCAAAACTGTATGAAACAAATTATCAAAACAGTTCTTCTCAATAGGCATGACATCCAACATGTGGCGGACCAGCAAATCAGACCAATATGGAAAATCACAAAATATGCTACGTTTTAGCCAATTGTGTTCTTTCCCAAAACCAGAAATTTTATGTTAGTTTATTGTGGCTCCAAATGTGATGGGAGGTAATGAATATACAACTGATTTTAACTCTGTACTTGATAGCATTTTTGGAGTTCCATCCATTTCAACTATGCCTTTTCTAAAATGAGATCTGTTTCTACGAGAAGGATGATCAGCTGAAAGAAATCTGCGATGAAAGTCAAAATAGCAAAGTTTTTTTCCATGGACGAGCATAAATGCCTTATTTTCTCCCATACAGTAAGGACATGATTTCAGCCCATGTGTACTCCATCCAGATAACATTCCATAAGCCGGGAAGTCACTGATTGTCCACATCAATGCTGCTCTTAGTATGAAATTCTGTTTCACAGCAACATCATAAGTACTGACACCAGTACTCCACAGTATATTTAATTCATCAATCAATGGTTTCAAATAAACATCAATATTCTTCTTCGGATGTCCTGGGATTAGTAAGGTCAAAAAGATATAGGGTTCCTTCATCAACATCCATGGAAGTAAATTGTACGGAGTTAAAAAGATAGGCCAACATGAATACTGACTACCATAAGATCCAAATGGACAGAAACCATCAGTGGAAAGACCCAATCGCACATTTCGGGCTTCTAAAGCAAAGGATGGATGCACTCTATCAAAATGATTCCATGAATCACTATCGGCCAGATGATTCTAGCTTTTACCGGTTGAAATATTCGTTTTATGCCATGACATCATTATCGCTGTATTTTTAGACATGAATAAACACTGAAGTCTGGATGTAAGAGGGGAATATCTCAACTGTTTTATAGGAATAAAGCCATACTTCCCATGTTGAGCTTCTTTATACCTCGATTTCCCACAAGTGGGACAAATATCCATTGACTCGTTTTCCCTAGAATATAAAATGCAATCATTTGAACATGCATGAATCTTCTGATAACTAAGTCCTAAATTCCGAACCAGCCTCTTACTCTCATAGTAATTTGCAGGGAAAACATTTCCTTCGGGTAATAGTGTTTTAACCATAAAAAATATTTGATCAAAACATGTGTTTGACATTCCATTATCTGATTTGATATCCATAAATTTTGAAACTGCTTCTAATTTGCTTATCTTGCAACCAGGATATAACGCATCCTCATCAGACCTCAACAACTCATACAATTTAGAGTGTGCCAACTCGGGAGTTGAATCAATATCATCTTGAGTTTCTATATGTTGAATAGATGGACCTGCAACATCATGTACTAAATTTTTAAACCGGGATGGATCCGGAATCAAGTTAGTATCACCTTCTGGAGAACTGCATTCACTATGTTGATACCAAAAAACATAATCCGGTTGAAAACCAAAATGCAAGAGATGTCCCCCAACTTTTTCAAACGTGTCAAATGTTCTCAGTGCACATTTTTTACAAGGACATTTTATTCTGTCTTTTGAAACAAATTTTGGATTTGATGCCGCAAATGCTAAAAAAGTCTCCACACCCTCTATATATACTGGATTTAAACCAGAACCATTTGGATTTCTATGTTTATTTATCCATATGCGGTCATCTAATAATGACTGTTGACGACCTTGTTGTTCCATATTTTTCTATAACATATAAAAGCATTACTAGTTTTGAATAATTTGTTAGAAAAAACACTCAAGTAAGGATAATTATAGAGTTTACGTTAGACACTACTGACACAATCTTTTTATTGGGATAGACCTAAAAATTGACCCTTTAAGAATTGAACATGTTAATAATAAAGCAAAACCTGTTACAAATATTGATAATTTTTATATTTTATAAAATTTTATTATTTTAATAATACTAATATTACTTTTTCCTAAATGTTAATTATATAATAATAACATTATTACATTATTAGTATTTTTTATTATTAATATTAAAATAATATAATTTTCTATATTATGTTACAATTCTCCTTTCATCTGTGTGTTTAACATTCTGTCTCCACATGTAATATTTTCATTCACTTTCACCTCTCTATTGGTGACTAGGTTGATAATTTTGAAAAAGAATGCAAATATTACATGTGGAGACAGATGTTTTCTTAAAACCAATACAGAGATGAAAAGATAATTGAGAATGATAATGATCATGCTAGTTTTTTCCAATTAGAAAATTATTACTAATTATTGGTAATTATTGGTAATTATTGGTAATTATTATTTATTATTACTAATTATTACTAATTATTGGTAATTATTTGTAATTATTATTAATTATTGGTAATTATTCTTAATTATTGGTAATTATTCCTAATTATTGGTAATTATTCATAATTATTGCTAATTATTCCTAATTATTGGTAATTATTCCTAATTATTAGAAATTATTCCTAATTATAGGTAATTATTCCTAAATATTGGTAAATATTGACAATTATTGGCGATTACTGGTAAATATTGGCAACTATTGGCAATTATTGGTAAACATTGGTAAATATTGGTAATTATTACTAATTATTAATAATTATTGTTAATTATTACTAATTATTGTTAATTATTACTAATTATTGGTAATTATTGGTAATTTTTACTAATTATTGGTAATTATTGTTAATTAGTGGTAATTTTTACTAATTAGTGGCAATTATTACTAATTATTGGTAATTTTTACTAATTATTGTTAATTATTCCTAATTATTGGTAATTATTCCTAATTATTGGTAATTATTCCTAATTATTGGTAATTATTCCTAATTATTGATAATTATTCCTAATTATCGGAAATTATTCCTAATTCATGGTAATTATTCTTAATTATTATTAATTATTCCTAATTATTGGTAATTATTCCTAATTATTGGTAATTATTCCTAATTATTGGTAAATATTGACAATTATTGGTAATTATTGGTAAATATTGGTAATTATTGGTAATTATTGGTAATTATTACTAATTATTTGTAATTATTGTTAATTATTACTAATTATTGTTAATTATTGATAATTATTACTAATTATTGGTAATTATTGGTAATTATTCATAATTATTTTTAATTATACCTAATTATTGGAAATTATTGGTTATTATTACTTATTATTGGTAATTATTGGTAATTATTTTTAATTATTACAAATTATTCCTAATTATTGATAAATATTCCTAATTAGTGGTAATTATTTTTAATTATTCTTAATTATTCCTAATTATTGGTAATTATTCCTAATTATTGGTAATTATTCCCAATTATTGGTAATTATTCCTAATTATTGGTAATTATTCCGAATTAGTGGTAATTATTCCTAATTATTAGTAATTATTCTTATTTATTACTGATTATTCCTAATTATTCGTAATTATTCCTAATTATTGCTAAATATTGACAATTATAGGTAATTATTGGTAATTATTGGTAAATATTGGTAAATATTGGTAATTATGGGTAATTATTACTAATTATCGGTAATTACTGTTAATTATTACTAATTATTGGTAATTATTGGTAATTACTACTAATTATTGATAATTATTGGTAATTATTCCTAATTATTGATAATTATTCCTAATTATTGGTAATTATTAGGAATTATTACTAATTATTGATAATTATTGGTAATTATTACTAATTATTCATAATTATTGGTAATTATTCCTAATTATTGGTAATTATATGTTATTGGTAATTATACCTAATTATTGGTAATTATTCATAATTATTGGTAATTATTCCTAATTATTGGTAATTATTGGTAATTACTGGTAATTATTGGTAATTATTGGTAATTATTCCTAATTATTGGTAATTATTGGTAATTATTTGTAATTATTATTAATTATTGGTAATCATTCCTAATTGTTGGTAATTATTCCTAATTATTAGTAATTATTCCAAATTATTGGTAATTATTCCGACTTATTAGTAATTATTCCTAATTATTGGTAATTATTCCTAATTATTGGTAAATATTGACAATTATTGGGAATTATTGGTAAATATTGGTAAATATTGGTAAATATTGATAATTATTACTAATTATTACTAATTATTACTAATAATTGGTAATTATTGTTAATTATTACGAATTATTGGTAATTATTTTTAATTATTGTTAATTATTACTAATTATTACTAATTAATGTTACTTATTACTAATTATTGTTAATTTTTTCTAATTATGACTATTTTTTTGAATTATTCTAAAAATTACAAATTATATTCATTAATTACTAATTACATTCATTAACTACAAATTACATTCATTAACTACTAATTACATTCATTAACTACTAATTACATTCTTTAATTACTAATTACTATCTTTAATTAAAATTAAAGTTATTAATTACTAATTACAGTCACTTAATTATTAAATATTGTTAATTACTAATAATTAAATCTAACAAATCAAATTTAATACCTTAATACAATATAATTATATCTAATAAGAAATAATAAAAACTAATGTAAAAATATAAAACAAAAACATTAAATAAATATTAAATTAAAATTCAAAAAAAAAAACTTAAACTGGTTTTCGAGCTTTCGATTTGTTTTGCTTGTAGGATGATCCCCACAACCTCCTTGAAATCGAATTGCAAAACAAAATTCACTCAACACATATAAACTAGTAAAAAGTAGTTCAGATTCAGAAAACTTGTCAAGGATGGCTGTATTTGTAGGTTAGATTATTTGCGACGGGGTTTATTGCGACGATATTCCCGTCGCAATTGGTATTATTTGCGACGGTCCCGTCGCAAATAACCCTGGCTGCATTTATTATGGGCGGCAATAAAAGGGATTATTTGCGATGGGGCCCATCGCAAATAACCCATGCCGCTAGGTTATTAGCGACGGGAACCTCTTCCCGTCGCAAATAACCTGTTACCGCCACTGGTTATTTGCGACGGGAAGGGGATCCCATCGCAAATATCTTTCGCGCGATTTGGCGCGCATTCGCGCCAAACCATTTGCGATGGGTGAGAATATCCCGTCGCAAATAACTCTTTATTTGCGACAGGGATTATGCCCCATCGCAAATACCCCGATGAGGGGGGTTATTTGTGACAGGACATATTCCCGTCGCAAATAACCCATCGCTAATACCACTTTTTCCCGTAGTGATTGTAATAAAGATGTGTCTGTCAGTGCCCTTTACGACACATAAATGTACTTTAGTTTTTGACCATATCAACATAACTATTATTGAATTTGACATAATTCATAGTATGAATTGCCTTTCAAATTAAGATGTGCAAATTTATTGCAAGAAGATGGAAGTTACAATTTTTGAGAATTTTGTAGAATCCCTTATCTTTAGAGCAGAAACACCATCATATAGATCTTATCTAGATCCCCCATTAATTGATCTTCTAAATTCTATTCTTGAGGAATAAGATAACACATCATCTATTGATCTTAAAAATGAATATTTACCTATTGTTCAAGAATAAATTGATGTATTTCCAAATGATTTACCTAGAAATCCTCCAGAACAGAAATTTAAGTTCTCTATTAATTCAATTACCAGTGCAAGAACTATATCAATGACTCCCTATTGAATGGCCATTATGGAATTAGTAGAGATGAAGAATAAGAAGAAGAATCATATGAAAATGGGTTTATTCTCCCTAGTGTTTCTCTATGGGGAGGCCACTATCCTCTTTCAAGAAGAAAGATGGATCCATGATACTATTCACTAATTATTGAGAAATCAATGCTATTAAAATAAATAATAAGTATCATATGCCTCATATTGATGATCTATTTGATCAAATTCATGGAGATCAATATTTTTCAAAGATGGAACTTCGGTCTTTATATCATCAGTTGTGTGTGATAGAGGAATATATTCCAAAGAAATCATTTTGAACTAGGTATGAGAATTACGAGTTTATAGAAATTTTATTTGGAAGGTTTAATTCACAGCCCATTTTCATGGACCTAATGAATAGTGTTTTCATGGAATATATTGATGATTTTGTTGTTGTATTTATTGATGACATATTGATATATTCGAAAAGATGTGAGGACCATGAAAAATACTTGCAGGTTGTTCTGGAGACTCTTAGATGAAAAGAGTTATATGGGAAGTTTAATAAATGTCAATTACAGCTTCAAGAAGTCTCTTTTCATGTCCATATTATCGCTAAGGATGGAATATTGGTTGATCCTATGAAGAAAACAGAAATCCAATAATGGCCTACTCTAATGAATATAACCAAGTTACATAGTTTTATTGTCTTACTAGGTTACTATCGACGTTTCGTATAGAATTTTTCCCAATTGGATAACCTGTTAACCAATATCACTCATAAAGGGGTTAAGTCCGTATGGACAAAAGAATGTGTGGAATGATTTGAAGAATTGAAAAGAACGTTCTTCAAAGCTCCAATTTTGACTCTTCCATATGGAAATGATGGTTTTGTGATACATAGTGGTGCATCAATGAATGGACTAGGTTGTTTCCTTATACAAAATGATAATGTTATTTCTTATGCATCAATGCAGTTGAAGAATCTAGAACAAAATTATCCTATTCTTGATATTGACTTAGCATTCGTAATATTTACTCTGATGTATAGAGATATGCATGAACATTTTTTATGGGATAAAATGAAGTGAGAAATTTCTAACTATATGTCAAGGTGTCTAGTTTTTCAACAGGTGAAGGCTGAGATACAACATCTTAGAAGAGTCATGTAACCTCTACATATTCCTATGTAGAAGTGGGATGATGTTATGATGGAATTTTTCATAGAAAAACTAAGTAAACCTATAAGGAATGATGCAATAGGGGTAATTTTTGATCATCTTACAAAATCTACAGATTTCATTACTGTAATAGAAGATTTACAAGTTCACCTCTAGGAAATACTGTATATTAATGAAGTTTTAAGACATAATGGTGCACCCCTATCAACTATGTCTGATCAAGATACCTGAATTACATCGAAATTATGAAAAAAAATTCTAAAGGATTTGGATATTGAGCATCATATGAGTACTTATTATTACCCTTAAACTGACAGACAGTCTGAAAGGACTATTCAAAATCTGGAAGACGTGTTGAGATCATGCACACTTGACTTTCAAGGTGTAGGGGATCAGTACATACCTTTGGTAGAGTTTTCCTATAATAACCATTTCTATTACTGTATTCAAATGTAACCATATTAAGCGTTATATGGAAAGAGATTTCAAACTCCAACTTGTTAGGATGTAGTTGGTGAGAGGAAATTTATAGATCCATAACTTATTGAAGAAACAAAAACAAAGTTAAAGACAATTTATACCCATATTAAAGCATCCCAAATTCAGAAAAAGAGTTATGATGACAACCATAAAAAGGATTTGTAATTAGAAGTGGGATATCATGTCTTTCTTAAAGTATCTCAATGGAAGAGTGTCTTGATGTTCAGTGAGAGAGGGAAACTTTTCCCCAGGAACATAAGAACATTTGAAATTATAGAAAGAATTGGATCTATAGCTTACCGTTTAGCGATGCCCCCATGTATATCCGAAGTTCATGATGTGTTCCATGTGTCATTGTTAAGGAATTACATGATAGGCCCAATTCATGTACTTACCTATAAAGAAATAAATCTTGAACCAAATTTTTCATACTATGAAGAGACTATCGAGATTCTTGACCCAAGAGAGAAAGTATTGAGAAATCAGAAAACACTATTGGTAAAGGTTATTTGGAGAAACCATAAAATGGAGGAAGAAAAGTGGGAACCTAAAGATGTTATAAAGAGGAACCACCCACATCTTTTTAGAGAGTTATATACATGAAAAAATTTGAGGATGAAATTTATAAAGTAAGGAAGAATATAACACTGAAATATTTCATGGTATGTTTCTTCTTAAATAATTTCAATTCATTTTTATTATTTCATACCTCCATTATATGAAACCCATAATAAGAATTTGAACTCACCCTTTCATTTTTTTCCTTCCCTAGGTTATGAATAAGACATCATTTATTGAGTTTTCAAGAATTAAATCTATTAGATTCTATTATATATTATGTTTAGTTTTCTTTTCCTAATGTAAAATGGGTTCTATATATATATCAATTTTATCTAGTACAACTAAATTGATCATTCCTTTGAATATAATTCCTTGTAATCATTCCAAAGTAATAAATCAATGCACCAACATCGGGCTTCTAGGGTTGGGGTGTTATAATAATGGACTAGAAAAGTGATTTAATTGCAAGGTGGCATTTTGAATAAGGGAACATAACCCACAATATGTTCTTTATGTTAAGATAAAGATATTTTGGACATTAATAAACAAATTGGATGGTACAAATGACCATGGAACTAATTAAGGGATTATTTACATGTTTTTATGATATTATTGATGAATGTTACAACATTTTTGTATTTAATAAATATATTCAATATCTTTGGAATAAAGAAATATAAATGTTTGCAATAAGGATGTATGGAAATTTAGGTTATTACCATATTTCAAAAAAATACAAGATAAAGATACTCACATGTTTGGTATGTAAAAAAAGAGCTACTTTATGATATACATTGGATCAATGCTATGCTATTTTTGAGAAACTTAGTGAACTTATTTTTAAATTTTCATACATTCATCATTGATAAGGGTTATAAGTTTAACCATTCATGGAATTTTCAATGATAAACATCAGATGATATTTTAGAGACTAAATTATCAAATTTCCATATGAGGATTTATGCATATTTGTTAACTTGTGACAACCTTATTGTTATGATAAAGATAGATGGAATGACCTATCATTCTATTTATGGATCTCATGATCTACAAATGCTTTAGGAATGAAATATCCAACTTTATTTCATAGAATAAGAGATGAATTGTAAATTTATCAAGGAACAATAAAGGGTAATGTTGTCCTGAAATCAATATATCATCTTATGAAAATTATGAAACTCTAAATAAATGATATTGAAACCAAAAAAATATATCCTGGTACATTCTTTTCTAATAAATCAAATGGTCCCTTAGAATATCAAAAAATTAAAGCTTTGTGGTTTTTAACTTTCTTCTAACCAGGTTCTCTATCACTCTCCATAAGAATATGATAGTTAGATTTCACATCTATGTACATGTTTTTAATTTCCACCTATATTCTACTATGTTGAAACCCAGTTATGATTTACTCTTGGTAATTGTTAAGTTTTAAACTTTCCTTTTTTAAAAGGATGTTTTAGTATACAATTTTATGATGTGGGTTTCTATGAAGGAAGCTTTCAAGTATTAATCCTTTAATAACCTAGAAGAATTTTATGGAAGAAATTAATTTTTATGTGGATAGAATATAACACTCTTATATTTTTTGAAATATTATTTTGAAATTAATTTTATCTTTTTTATCTTTTTCATTTCACACAATACTGAATATAACTTTTATTATATGAAAAAACAATATTTGTCATTCGTTATACGTAACACCAAGATAAGATTTCCCTACACACAACACTAGATTATCTTGCGGTATACACAACACTATTCTTGTCTAGTGTTATACACAATGTCGAGTTTCATTGATAACCTGTGTTACACAAAAGATCATGTTTTACTGAAAATAAGCATATTATTAAAATATTATTATTAATATATAATAAGATATAACCTAGCCATTAAATTAGAGGTTATGAATAATATTCAAAAACTTATGAAAATATAAGATTAATAATATTAATAAATTGGTTAACAATTAATTAGAAATAAAAATATATACCAATTGATGATAAATGAAATAATTTAATATTTATGCTCCCAAAATATTTTGTCTTAAAAATATAAATTGATTAAAATTATTGAATGATATTAATGAAAAAGAAATTTTATATATTCAATAAAATATTATTCATATTCATCGAATAGATGTTTTAGTCATATGAAAAGCACAAACCTGGTTTTATGCATAAAACCCTATATTTTTCAAAAGGGCAATTTTATGGCCTTTTAATGGAAAATCCATTTTGAATAAATTTTTTAACTCTTTAAGAATTTTTCATTTAAAAAATAAATTTATTATTAGAAATTAGATTATAATAAATTTACTATGTTTGAGTTTTTTTATTTTTATGATAAGATTCATTTTTTATAAATTGTAAAAAAATTCAATTTTTAATTGAAAATTGATTTTTTATCAAAAGAATTTTTTGTATAAAATTATATATTTGATTTTTTTAAAGTATAACTGGATAATTTTTTTATCATTTAATCCAATTTAGGTTATTGGAATTAATTTCACAATGAAATTGGATATAAAAATTTTGTGATAGTTTGAACGTTTTTACTTTAAAAGCCTCCTTCCTCGCCACATTTACGGGAATAGAATTAAACATAGTTTTGGGAATTTTGTGAATTGAATATCAAAAAACAGACATACACATTTGTAATCAGTATGAAAATTATATTCAAAGAGGATCAACATAAATTTTTTGACATTATTAAGAGAATCTTTAGTAGTTTTTTTACTACGGTTAATGGTAAATCAGGTAATTAAAGGAAAAAATAATATTACAAATATCATAAAATTATCCTAAAACTTATAATATTTTTATTTAATGAGTGGTTTTAGACCAAAATAATCATTAATCCAAAATTATAAACTTTTTATTTCTCTTGGATGAAGGTAATATATTTATTATATTTTATTGAAAGAAAAGTTGAAGATGCCGTACTCATATTTTCAATAACTATATAATTTTTAATATAGTGTTATACAGATGATATATTAGACTATAAATAGTAATTTTAAAGATAAAATTATAATATATATCATAGAAATTTATTTTTAATTTTTTGTAATAATATAATTCCCTTAAATTGTGACACAATGATGTTACCTGAATTGTTTAATTAAAGGAATAATCAAATAACTAATATCAAAAAAATAAAATAAAAATAATTTGATATAATAAATGTCATACAATAATTTTATGGATATAATTAACACCTTATGTATAATTTAAATTAGTTTTTATAGAAGTTATAATGTTTTTATGTTATTTTTAAAAATTCATTTAAGGAATAGTGTCAAAATTGATATTATTGATATTTTAAAATAAATAATAATTCATTAGATGATATAAACTCTATAAAAATATTATATTTCAAAAAATAATTGTTATAAGTACTTAAATTTCATAAATGAATCATTTATGGTTTTTTGGAATTTTATAGTATCTATATTAACCCATAAGTTGTAAAAACTCATGTTGTCACAGTAAGAGTTAAAGGGATTAATTAAGGGTTAAATCTAAAAGATAATGGTAATAATATAACATAAATATATATAATTTTTTTTGTTGATATAATTTTTTCCTATCATTATAATATATTTAATATAACTCACATTGGAGTGATTTTGAATCAAGAATTAATTTATATTAATTTAATATTTTAGGAGATTCCAAGATTTCCCCTCCCCTCTCTTACAAAAGGGCACATACTCTAATCTTTTATGAACACCTCTAAAGACCTTTATATAGTATAAAACATTCCCTGGTCTTCTAAAAACTTTTTACCCTTAATCATAAAAGGCTTACTTAGGTCAGAAATCTAATCAATATAGTCCTTTTGTGCAAAAAAATGGAGATACCCAAAGAAGAAGTAACATTCACCAAAAAATGTTTTTATTCTATTTATTACTGAAACTCCATAAATTATTTTTATTTAATATTTATATAATAACATTAGTATCCTAAATATACTGGTATGTTTTTATATTATGTTTTTACCTATACTCACACACACTTCCATCTAATGAAAAATAAACTTACTGTTATTTTATACAGTGAACTACCACCTCACAAAATGATGTTGTTATTTTTCCCTTTACCACCTATTATGGGTTGGAATTATGATGGAAAATCTATTTTTATATGATATATATGATATTTAAGTTATAATTATACTTCTTTAATCACATTATCATTTCTAACTTTTTACCATCTAATATTTTGGGAAAATAATAAGGATTCTCGTGCGTATGTATGGTATACCATCTCCCTGATGTGATGTGATTCGTTATTCACCTATATTTCATGGATTATAATAATGATTAATTTTTAGGAATATATATGTTTTATATGACATAAAAATTATTCTTCAATGATAATATATCATATTCTTTCCTTTCTTTTAACCAAAAAAGAAATTTTAAAACAACATTCATGTGTACGTACGACCTAATGTCTCCATGAATGGTGTATGCCATTTAATATATCTATTTTTTATAGATTAATTCATTATTTAAGTAAAATTATCAATAATTACAAGTCAAAACACATATGATAAACCAAGTGGTTGTTACTCGAATCATTACTTTAACAAGGGAATTGTTTATAAAAGGGTAATATGAAGTCATAAGTAAATTATATAAGGTATTAAATATATGAATATAGTTCTTATTTGATGTATAATAAATATATATTTATTATACAGGAGTTTTTAATGTGTGTGAAGGAAAACAAGAATTAAGGTAAGGAATTTCATATCACTTTTTATCTTTATGACATACATGCCATATTCACCACTTGATTCTTTTATGGGGTGTATAAACTAACATATAAGATGTTATATCATTAATTTCCTTTATTTAATTATATTAAAATATTTAATTGATTTTATTCTTTCATGGGGTCATAATTCTAATGTTACTCAAGCAGTAAGGGATTTGTGCCTCATTTTTATTTCATTGGGACACATGCCTTATAGACTAATTGTTTCTCCAATGTAGTGTATATACTGCCCATGAATGTATTTTATGAGTCTTATCCAGAAGATTATGGTATTTTCATATCCATATTTTTTTTATTTCATGGGGCATATTATTCTACTAATTATAAATTGGAGATTATTTATTTCATAATCCCATCAATATTTGGGATTGTTTCATTTTATGTCTCCATTGGGGAATATTTATCTTATATGTCCATGTTTTATAAAAATGATTCCAAAAATGTTTTTACTATAATCCTATGTATGTTTAATTTCAATTTTATTATTTAATATTTTCACTACATGGTTTGAAAAGAACATTTTTTTGTTTTCCAAACAAGGTACTTTGGAACTTTTCCAAAAAATGTAAGAAAAAGATATTTATTTATAACTTATATTTCATGAATAGAAATTTCCTCCAACATGATGCCCAGATGAAATGAATATTCTCTTAAAATATTAAAAAATTATTTTCAAAGAAAATTTTTTCTCTTAAAATTTCATGGTATTTTTTTAAAAATAAAGCGGATTTAAGGAAACTATATTTTCCTCAAGAATTATTTATATGACATGTCTGAAATGTTACTTATGATTTAATGTGGATATTTTTTTCAAGGATGATATCTATTTTTTTCATGTGGTTGTTTTATGTTTATGATGGAATGATATTTATGAAACCCAATTCTTTCCAGGGGTTATGCTATGACTAAATGATATTTATGAAACCCAATTTGTTCATGGGTTCTGATATGAGAAATCATCTATGTTCTTATAGAATAAAAAAGTATGGTTTTAATTTTTTGATGGGTGGGACCTATATTTCACTCCAATTCATTGGGTAATGATAAATGTTTTATGAGATAAAAGGTTATATGAGGGGGAATGCCATGTTAGAAATAAGAGGGTACATGGGAGGGTATCCCAATCCCGAAACAAGACATTACATAAGAGGTCATTCCAATCTCGAAGTAGGTACACGAGTGGTTATCCCAATACTGACATGTTATGAATGACTTAGAATGACACCTTGATATAGAGTTTTTTTATGCTTATGTGTATAGAACAATTCCATGTTTTATTAATATGTTATGCTTTCATTTCACGTGCTCTTTATTTCCTTATGATTCGGGTCTTATGAACTAAAAATCATTATTCCATGATTCATGATTATAATCTTTGATATGCAGGGTAGGATATTCTAATGATCACGATCATGTTCTCATACCCTTTTGTTCATGATATTCTTACGCATTTCCTTTATTTACCCTTACTGGTCATTTGATCTCACCCCTTTCTTATCTTTCCCTTCCCCTGGTTATGCAGGAAGGTTTTTATGTAGAATCACTAAGGGAGAAGATATTTGTGGGATAAGATTTAAGATATTTAACTAAGTTAGAAGATTTTTTCCACTTTTTCAAAGGAACTAAACTAATACTATCATTGGGAAACTATTTTTGTAATGCTTTAATTACACCACAGAAGTGATGTAATTCCCATGTAAATTAATAATGGGTCATTATATTCACCGAGGGGTTCACTCAAGGAATTTTGGAGGGGTTAAATAAGGGGTTTTCCGATTTAATCACTATGGGGTTCGGGGAGGGGTATACCGACTGGGTTAACCGATAGAATTGAGTAGGGGTGTGGTGGGCCGCCAATATTTTTTTACTAGATGTTTGACTTTATTTTTAAACCTAGTGACTTATCGAAGGATTATAAAACACATTACCCATATGGAACCCATCCAATAACCAACCTGAGAGTTAGGATGAGGTCCAAAACTGAGATGACATTTTTTATTATCAAGGTGGCACACACTGGTTTAATCGGACACATGCAAAGTGGTTAATGCTATGAAATGTCTTGATGTCAAGCACCTGGGACACATGTTTAAAAATCCAATAATGCAAATGATAACATGGAAAGCATCCGATAATCAAGAGCTTTAGGAAAAAATAAATCAAGGTATTTCAAAATAAGGGTTATGTAATTGAAGATATTTAAAAGTGATAGATTAAATCTAGAACCTTCAATTCATCTGTGTCCTTAGGTCAAAGAAAATATGGGCCTTCAGGTCATAAAATGTAATAAGGATCCATGGATGTTTTTAAACTACTGTGGGTAGAGATTATGTTGAACCCACTAGAGAACTAGATTTCTTAGGGTTTTTCAATTTCAAATCTACTCAACTAATATATATAATAATTATATAAATGTATATAATACTAATTGTATATATAATATTAATAATAATTCTATTTAAATACCTTTTTAAAAAAATATCAACATTCAATATATATAGAATTGAGTAAATATTTAACATTATAAAAATGTATATGTATATTTAACAATATTAAAAACTATGTTTCAATTTGAAGAGAATAATTTTTACTATATTAATAATTAATATTAAATTTACTATAAATATGTTAAAAATATTAAAAATTAATTATTATTTTATGAAAACATCTATAAATTAAGAATATATTATTTTTATCAATGAAAAGAAAAATATAAATGTATAAATGCTTTTAAAAATATACTATTAATTATAAAAATACAAAATTGAAATAATAATTTTAAAAATTATATTTAACTAGATTTAAAATTTCTAATATATAGATATATTATTAAAATGGGGGAATATATGAGTTGTTCAACAAGCCTTGTATTTGCATTCGGGGCACCTGAGGTTCGATTCTAAGCTGTTGCATATTTTTTTCCCATTTGGGGGAACTATTGGGAGGGTTAGCATCATCTGATGCAAGCGTGGTGATTGGCCCACAAATGAGAAGTGTATAGGCAGTGAGCATGGGTGGAATTATTTGATTAGGGGTTTTAGAGTGTGAACCTGGAGATATGATTGGAGGTGAGGAGGGGAACCATAGAATCAGTGGTTTCCAACATGGTGGGGTGTCATGCAATGGTCGAAGGGTTGTGATGTGATTGCGTAACAACAATGAGGGTCCCAGATTTGGGCCCCAATTTTCAAGATAGGTGGATTAATGTGCCCCACCTGATGACTGGGGCTTTCAGATAAGCATTAAAAACAATGATGAGATGCATAACTGGTGAAGGTCGAACTGGTGTTTGATAGATAGCGTTCGATATCTACATGTGGGTCCAACATTTGATGATGTTGGGAGGTGGACGAGTGACGATGATGGTGGGGCCACGATGCGACATTGAACAATGCTCATGTTCTAGACATTAAGAGGCTACTTGTTCCTTTTTCAACCATTTTAATGGGCCTTTGAGGGGTTGGTTGGGGCAGTGTATGACCTCCTTATTTGTGATGTGGTGATATTATACCCTTTTGGCAGAGGCGGGCCATGTTGAGAGTCGTAGATGAAGGTTTATGATGTGAATTTTTTGGGATTTAGGGATGATTATTGTGGGCCTTTGGGCCACATAATGGTGGCTTATGGACCTTGTAATTAAGTGGTCTACAACCCTATATATTATAAATAATAAAGGGCTTGATGGGTGGGTTATTCTTAGGGGGATATGACATGCCCTTCGGGCATGTGGGAGTGAAGTGTGTATGAATTTGGTTGTAATTATACCCCAAATATCTAATATATATTTATATATTATTATCACTTACTATATACATATATATTATATTAATTTTATAAAAGAATAAAATTAATTATTAATTTTAATAATTTTTTTAATATTTATATAAATAGTTATATATTTTTTAAATACATCATTAATTATATAAATGTATAATTATATTTATAAATAATTATATGTATAAATACAATAAGATAAATCCCAAAGATAAAAAAACAATAAAAAAATATTTATTATATATGCATATTATTAATTATATAAACACATTAATAGATAATAATTATATTTCAATGTGATTATTTTTATTTAAGAAATATTATTAATTATATAAATGCGTAATAGTTTATATTTTTTGTAAATGTATAAATATATACGAAAATATTAAAAAATTTGTTTGAATATAAAACATTTACCATAAAAAACTAAATATATACATTTATATTTTATTAGTAATTACTATTTATTTTGATAGTTTTAATAACAGTTTGAAAAAATTATTCATTATATAAATGAATAAATACTTAATATTATAAACATGTATTATTTTCAATATGTTTTTAATTAATATTAAATTAACAATCAACAATATTTAAAATATTACTAAAATATTACTATTTTATAAAAATATATATATTAAATCTACAATATTTTTATCAACTACATGAAATATATAAATATAGAAACAACTTTCATAATGTATTTGTAATTATAAAATTGAAAATTTCAAGTAAGAATTATAATAATTATATTTAAATAAATTTACAATTTCTAATATAGAAACATATTTTTATAACTAATTATATATGTATATAATGCATTCATTTTATAAAAAAATATAATTAATTATTAATTTTTTTATAAATACAACTATTTATATAAGCAAATCATTTTTAAAAAAAATATATAATTAATTATATAAATGTATAAATATATTCATTAATAATTATATGTATACATAAAAAAAGTCAAATACTGAAGATAAAAAAATAGAATATTAAAAATATGTATATATTATTAATTATTTAAAGACATCATTCGTTAAAAACTATATTTCAATAAGATTAATTTTATTTAAGAATTATTATTAATTATATAAATGTGTAAATAATTTTTCCTATATATAAATGCATAGATAAATATAAAATTGTTAAAAAATAAATTTGAATACAAATGATTTATAATAAATTAAATAATTATATGAATGTCTAGTTTGGGTTGTGCTCATGTTTTAAACACCCTGTAATCTTGCATAAAAAATTGGGTATGCATAGTATGGCAGTCCATCGGTTTGCATGCTTGGGGTATGAGGGGGTTCTACTTGTGATAGAGGGATCTCAATTGGTTGAGGATATACAGATTGCTCCAAACAATCATGTAGAGTAAAACATGAAAGAAATTGAGATGGAGTCCCATAATGGTCATGGAAATGTAGAGAATCAACAATTTCTTGCCCAGATTGACTATAACAAGCAATCTAATCTGAGAGGGAGTCTGGATGTCGTATAGAGTATTTCGGTGGGGAAGGATGACTGAGTAAATAAATCCACTTCCATGGATATTACTAGAAAATGGGGAAGCTGTTCTGATAGTAAAAAAGAAAACAACGACATTGTCAGACCTTCTTACTGTGGAAAATTTCATGGCGGGCAAAACAAGATGTCTGAAAGTGATGGAATTAGGACCGTGCCACCAAGGAGGAAACCAATGAAAGATTATTCTTACCTACCAAAGTTGGTGATCACCTGTTATTCCTCTAAAAGGGAAAGAGAATCCAACCACGTTTCTAAAAAAGGTCATGTACAATCCAAGAAGGAGGATTTATCATTGGAATAGTTGAAGCTCAGAAAGAAGTAAATCAACGTATTGAAGCAGTATGAAATGAATTCAAAGTGGGAATCAGCTACTACGGAGGAAGCACATTATTCTAGATTTAGTAAAGGATATTACTACAATGATATATAATTTTCTTATTTCTTATGAAACTGGTGTCTGGATACAGGAAAGATGTTTTTTTGCCACCTTTTTCATACATTACTATACCTATTCTTTCATTTAATAAATGTTCAGAGGTTTTTACCCCTGACATAACTTACCAAGGTAAAAAATTAGGGATCAAATCCAGTTGGGGGATAATTTCCGAATACCATAGAAATAATGTTATAGGTACTTTAGAAGTAACACTATACCCCAGAATTAGATTTCAGGACATTGTACTAGTCCTTCAGGTCATAAAGCCTCTAGAATATCCATTGGTTTTTTGGTCCATAGGCCCTATTGACCCTGGAGAAGGTAAGGGTTGAATTGATAAATCATCCCCAAGGATATGGATCATATAAGCAACAACTACCAGGTGGGAAAAATAGTACCTAATATTGAATAAGGGATATGAATGTCATGCCATCGACCTGTGCATCTCTACACTGGTCACTACACACTATTAGTAACCTCAGGTGATGATCCAAAAGAAAACTTGAATGACTGGCGGAGGGTTCATTCCAATGTAGTCAGATCAAAATTTTGATGTAAAAGATTTGTGCCTATGAGCCCTTGGTCCATGATAGGGTTCCCTCTCAACCCAGCTAAAACTAGTGATTATCAGAAAAAATGGAATTGGTACACATTGATTGTATATATGTAAATAATATTATATATATATATATAATATTACTAATTACTAGTTATATCTATTTCTTAATATCTTTTTTAAAAAATAATTATTATATAATTGAATAAATATTTAAAATTACAAAAATGCATACTTATATTTTAAAATACTAATAACCATGTTTCAAATCCTAGAAGATGCATTTTTCTGGCCCCAAAAATTAAATTGGGTAGGCTTAGGGTGTGGGATCACATCAAATGATGCTTGTATTAGATAGGCCTGAAACTACTGTCATAGGATTTGGTTCTTGTGATATCTACTCGATGATGGGAGAATTGAGCAGGTGAGGCAGCAATGAATTATAATAGTGGGGGTGGCCCCAGCAGTAGGATCCAACAAGGAGAGTGACCCCTAATCAATGGTAGGGACACTGTGGAGGATAGGGGTCGATAAGATAAGGTGACGATGATGGTGGTGACATAGATAGTGAGTCATAGAAATGACAATCTCTGACATGGGGACTGATGATGGAGTGACCCCCCTGATGGGGGGGGGGGGTGTAGTGTTGGTCATTCATCCAATGAGTGGTGTTTACATGAAGAATCATTGGTGGGTGGTATGAGGTGGTTGGTCAGTGGCGAAGATAGTGGGGGGTTTATTTAGTGATGACCTATGGAATCGTACTCACATCAGCATTCCGGAGACTTCCATAGAGAAACTCTTATCCATGCCATGTGGCCCTTTGGGGAGTAGGATTATGTGGTGGGTGGCCACCTCAAGTGTTATAATGAGGGATGATACTCCGAGTTGATTTTATTCCTAATAGGGTGATATGGGAGGGTCGTTCTGTAGATAGATGGGTCGATGGATGGATAGGGACAATGGATAAATCCAATAAAGGGCCCTTTGGGATGGTATTCAAGGGGCCTTTAGGCCATGATTTATGGGGCCAATAATTCTATATATTGTGGTCTTCAGACTAATATATAATATAATATAATACAATATATATATATATATACAAGGTATTGATGGATTGTATGGGGGATGAAGAGTTATTTCAGCTAGTTGGGGTGTGTCTGTTCTTAGATCTTTAAGAAAATGAAATCATGAGCGATGATAGTTAAAATGCAAAAATCATGTTAATTAAAACCAAATTAAAGAAATAACAATACATAAATTAAATATATAACCAATAACTATTATATAAGTCAATAATCATATAAATAATTATTAATTTAAAATCTGACCACTCTTATAAATATTTAATGTTTTGAGAGTAGCGGAAGCACCAGTGGTGGGTGACAAAAAATAAATTAATTTTTCTTTGAGTTTTTTGAATCCCAATAGAGGAACTTTGCATGTTTGTTTTATAATTAATTTATTTAAGATCTAAGGAAGTTATTATCTCATCTGAGGAAAAATCTTCAATGATAATTTTGATCTCCCATAAAACCCATATTGGATAACATCATTATGTTAGGAGGGTAAAAATAAAAAATCCCTCAAGTGGTGATCCATATGATCACCATTGACCTATAAGAAATTACAGTTGATTTCCATGTGCTAAAATGAAAAATCATTTATCTTTCATTGTTCATGTTGATAACCTATTTTTCCTTCGAGCATGAATGAATCTCTCTGATGCTTCTCATTCTTGAGTGGAAGATATGAGGATGAATGGAGAGAGAATTTTATTGTGTGCATTGATTCACAAATCTCAATTAACCCTACACAATAAACATAACCATATATTTATAGAGCTATGGTTTGTTATATAATATTATTTAACAGCATACTAGCCCTTAAATAATATAATAATCATTATTAAACCCCATTCCATATAATTATAATAATATTATTTTATGGCATTTGCTAGTTTGAAAAGTGATGAATATTATTTATCGGCCTACAAACAAATATTCATCACCAAATGCGATCTTTCTCCACTCCAATTCTTTGTCTTTATTGAATTTCCAATTAAATATTTTTTTAAATATTTTATTTTTCAATAAATAAAGTTAATTTTTTATTCAAAATATAGTGAATAAATATTTATTAAATATTCACATAATAAAATAAATTTGTATCAATGTATAAATAATTATTAATTACCATGAAAATATTAATGATCAATAAAAAATGATTAAAATTATTTATTGGTCTCTATAATTACATTTATTCCAATAATTAAATTAAAAAAAATCAATCAAGATCAATGGAAACACTTTTTGTGTGACACTTTATGATTATTTCTTATTGGCATTAGGTGGACTTTCCTAATGTATAGGATTACTCTAAAGCAATGGATCAAGTAACATAAGAAAAAGAACTTAATTTCACTAAATTTACAACCACATACGATCACTTACTATGAAATATAATTCCATTGTCATAATATCTCATCAAGAAGGTTTAACATTTCTATCATCAACCTATATGCTTGATACATCATTATTTGTCCATCTGAAATAAACACTTTCTTATACCTTGGCCATGGAATTTATGTAACAGTTATATTTCAATAAAAGGGGCATGATATCAACTTATATAAATATATAAAGGTAAAATAATTCCTTTAATTATTATTAATAACATTTCATTAATGAAACACAAACCATATTTTACTTCACCATGATTCTTTATCATCATGGTTTAAGAAATATATCTCAGTACATGAGTCATAACATGTACTAATAATAATCTTAATGTATATGGATCATTACACGTGATCAGAGATATAAATATATAATGAATACAAAACATATGGAATTCATACTGGTGGGTCCTTTTATCATAATCTCTGATAATAGAGATTATGGAGTGTAAACTTTCTAAGATTAATCCCCATCCACTTATTAGTATTCACACTTGATAGTCTAGGTATTATATTCCCTATCATAGTATGTTATATGACTATAAAAATATATTTAAGATATATAATCATAGCATCTGAAGTCTTTCATCATAGTGTGGATGTTAAATGAAATTATCAATGTGACATATATTTTAGGACATTATCATATCAATGTTATGAAGAAGAACAATCAATATGTGATAATATATTTATTTTAATATTCTCTTATTTTAATATTCATGAAATCTTATGTATAATGTAGGTGGTTATAGGGTACCAACTCCAACATTGAGCATCACAATAATTTGTAATTGTGACACTAAAATCACTACTATACCACCAAAGATATAAATATAACCTATTATAATTATTTTTTTTATCAATTTCACAGAACAAGTATAAATAAACATATTCCTATAAACACATCAAAATTTTAATTCATAAATATGTATCCTTCCTTTCCTTTAAATATCTTAACACATAATTCGTACGCTCTTGGTGTTTCCTTCCAAGATTTTACGTGTACCTGTATACAACTCCTATTGTATATGATAGGTTAAGTAAATTGAAAAATATAAAATTAATCAAAGTCATTTTGATTATTTTATAAATTTTTTTTCCTTATATTTATGTTCTTTAAATGAATTTTTGGTTAGTCATTTGATAACATGAAATGTAATGTAAGAGTAATAGATAGTATTTTTTTATTGACCATGTTGAACTACTTCAAAACCATCACAAAAAAAAGGTATTTTTATAAAATTAATGTTCTAGTGACATGGTCTTAAATTATTGTCATCCTAATATTATTCCTCTCATTTTGAAAATATTAATATCAAATTTTGTTGTTAATTTTATTTTCAACTCAATAAATATTTATTCACTAGTCCATAAATGATAATATCATCAATACAAAATAACAACATGATATAAAAATTATTAAATGATTATAAATAATAATATTGACCCAAGTCATATCATTTATAATTTGAAATTCTATGAAATGTATCAAATTTTTTTATTTCTATACCATGGTGCCTACCTCAGTATATAAAAACTCTTAATATCCTTCAAACAAGAAAATATATCTTGGACTTAGAAAACCCTTATAGTTACACAATATGTATATATATATATATATCCTATTCCAAGTCTCTAAGAACAAAGGTAGACTTTGAAACTATTTTATTCTAATGAAATCCATCTATAACTACAATACTTAACAAAACTATAATAGTGGTTTTTTTACAATATAAGATTTTTTTTGAAATGCATACCCTATTTATAATGGAACCACCTAAATATCGAACCATTCCTTATAACTTATAGGTAAATATTTTTTATGAAATTATTTATTACCTTAAAATAAAGTATCATGTTCCCAAGAATTATTTGAATGTCATGATAAAATGTTATCCTTGATCTCTACCTCCATATTTATTAAATCACTCACTTGAATTATTTCATTATAACACAATCATTATCCATCATCATTTAATAATAAATAATTCATAAATGATTTATATCTTTTCACTAGAATGTTGACACATATTAGATTTCTAATAAGAATCCATGTAATAAGGTTCTTTGTATAATTCTTGGTTGTATAATTTTATTCATTGATATTCCTTTTGTAACGGGTCATCCTTGTAAAACATGACATTATATCAAAATATCACAAGGAATCAAGTATTCTCCTTGATATTTAGAGTCTAAAAACTAGCATCAATGGTTTGTAACTATCTATTAGGGAGTGATTTAACCTCTATTGGTCTATTTTAAGAAATATAATAATTTAAAAAATAAATTAACAATATGAAGTAGAGATATATAATATCAACATAACATATTATAACATTAAATTCCATAAATTACACGAAAAAATATATAATGATAAAAATAGCCAAATGGATATAAATTAATATATAATTCATAATATAACTATAAAAAGAGGCATTCCCACTACACAACTAGAAAATAATAATACAATTTCCCTAAGATATCTCCTAACATAATCTCCAAACTATTAAGGCTTCCATCATTTACATGTAACATCACATAAAAAGTTTACACATACATGAGGTGTCTACACATAGGGAGTAAGAAATATATCCTCTATTAAATCTTATGCAATCATAAATGTCTCTTAGTGTTTAAAATCATCATATATATATGGTTTAAAGATATAAAATTATTTAGTCTTATCCTTCACAATATGAAATTTAAATTACTAGTTTTTAACTAAGTCGCATAAAAAACCAAATGTTTTTTCAACCAATATTGGTAAGTCTAAACATCCACCTCAAAAGAAGTATCCAAACATATAACTCTGCAGAATCTCATGATAAAGAATAGAATATAATATAAACCTAGTCCTAACTCATGGACTAACCAAAACTTATGGGGGTCACATATAATCATCTTGAGTCATATTATAAACCAAGGATCCCAACAAGTTATCCAAATTTGTAAAATTTTATAACAAAAAAATTATGTTATAATAAAATATACACAATTTTAAAATCTAGTACACCAATCCATAAAACATCTCTAATTACCCCATAAAAACAACTCACAGACTTTATAATCTCATATTTATACACTAAAGTTCTAAACATGCATTTAATGTGTTAATATAAAAATCAAATAATCACATTTCATGTTAAAAGTAGCATTTTGAACCATTAAATAATTATTTACCATTTAATTATGAATAAAAATACATTTTACATTTTATTTTTTCCTTTTAATTTATTCAAAAAAAATCTATAATATATCAATAATTTTTCTACACAATTTTTTGGTGAAATCTTTTAAATAAATTATTAATTTGTCTAACTCATTATAATGTGAATACCTATACTGTATATTAATTATCATGTACAAATACCTTTATTCTATCACATATTCTGACCAAAAAAATTAATTTGAACCAATTTTTCACAACAATCCATAGAATAATTATATGTTTTCATATAGAATTATACACCACTTAAATACAGTAAAAAAAAATCAACACGCAAATTTTTAGAAGAACAAATTTACCATTAGTTCCTTCAAAAATAATAACATAAGTTTTAAGAATCAATCCAAAAATTATCTCATTCAAAAATTATTTTACACATGTAAATTCACATTTATAGCATTAAAATAAATTTATAAAATACATTTACCACTTAGAAATTCATTTAAAATTGTTCTTAGTTAATTGAACATAATACTCATCCTATCAGGATAAAAAAATCCAAAATCCCAATATTAATTAATAATTTAAATAAAATCATTCAATTAAGCACTAAAGTGTGACATAGGTCAAATATATCTTTACTAATAGAGGAACCACTTAAATAGAGAAGGATAAATTCAACTAAAAACATATGAAATCCATAAAGTCACAAAACTAGAATAATGAAAGTGTATTAGAATGAGATTGAAACAAAACCTTGATACCCTCACAGAATATAAAAATGATTTAAAAGATATTATATATATAAATACCACAAATACGAAATATTATAATTTTAACTAGAATTGATGGGGAAAATCACCTATAGTGTTAATATAAGGAAAGGGGGATATTTTAAAGAAGGGATTCCTTATGAATGACCCCATAGAAAATTAAAATTAAGGATATAGTA
This sequence comes from Viscum album, assembly GCA_963277665.1. Taxonomy (NCBI): domain Eukaryota; kingdom Viridiplantae; phylum Streptophyta; class Magnoliopsida; order Santalales; family Viscaceae; genus Viscum; species Viscum album. The sequence goes on along the minus strand of OY728138.1, from coordinate 46,617,520 downwards.
AAATTATTATGCCTCTGAAATGTATTAATTCATATGTTTAAAAAAACTCCACTTGAGCCTATCATGTACCCAGTGACAATCCACTAGCTATATGGTGACCACAAGTGGATTGGTGTCATGCTTCCTACCACCTAGGAGATGGTCAAGGGCCTCATATACCACTATCTCCCAAATAGGTACCTAACACCATATCGCTGAGTACGTAGTGGTACTTACAACAAAAATTCATCAATCCTATATTAATTCCTCCCCAATATTCTCCTCCCATCATTAAACCTATAAACATTAAATTTATAACAAACCAAATTAAATCTCAAAGTTGGAAGAGTTAAAAATTAATATATATATATATATATATATATCAATCCTAGAGTTGTTGAAAACACTCAACAATAGGGCTTCTCATCCTTGAGAATTAACATTGAGCATCTCTATTGATCAACTCAATCCATTTAGATAGAATTTATTCTTCTTTCTACAAAGTATACTCATGTACTTATCATGTTATGGCAGAACACAAATAAATAGTATGAATTTCCCTCACAATATCTTCTAATTATTAGCCCAAATTTATATTAGTCCCCTTAAAAAAATAATTTAAATTTGTTTCTATATCATCATTCAAAAGTGCATGAGATAGTTACAATATTTATTTCATTTGATGTAATACATGAAAGAAATAATCCATTACACTATATTAACTAGGTAATGTCAACTGATAAGAAAATAAATCAACCCTATTTAGTACATTAAATGGTCCAATAAATTTTAGAGGAAATTTCCCTTTATTTCCAAATTATTGATGCCATACTCAATAGAGACATTAAGAAAAGAAGTGATATCCATTAATAGACTCAATATGTGTATGTATTCAAAAAATATATGTCTTACACATACCCTAAATCATAGAAAATCTCTTTATAATCATTTATAACTGATTAGAAGTATCTTACATTATGAAAGGCCCAAACAAAGACACACCACCAAATTTATTTCAACATAAGGAAAATCAATATAACCTTTCATATAATCTGTTTAATAAATCCATACTAAATGATAATTGGTAGATGATGTTATAAAAAATCTCTTCCAAAGACACAAGGTCTTCCCATATACTAAATAATCAAGGATACATGCATGAATTATATCCTCAATAATTTCTTTAGTGGAAAAATATTGTCATAAATATATGAATAATAATTTTTCTCAACTTCACATAAGTACCCAAGGACATTAACAATGTCAAACCATAATATACCAATAATTTAATTACCTCAAACCTCATCCAATAAGCTAGGGGATATAGACCATCATTGATATATCCACACAAAATTATGGGAGGAATTAACTCTTATTATAACCTATCAACATCAATCCTGGATGTCATCCACCATAATATAAATAGAGTATAAATAATGTATAAAATTAAATTAATTTATAATAAATAACTCCATGATATAATATTATATAATCATATAAATCACCAGATATGACCACCACATTTGGAATATACATAAACCAAAATATTGATGAATCACATGTGTTTTTCATACTAAAAATTATAATTCATAAATTTCCTCCACCACTATCCATATATATCCATCAAATTCATCCACCATATTATTTTTAATCTCTATTTATATAAGAGTGAACAACAGATGGGTTCACATATAAGGGGTGAGGAATAACACGTAGCATGGCTATTCCAAGTCATGAGCCTAACCCATTAACAATTTGTGTCTACAAGCATCATTAATAAAAAATTTAAACAAAGAAAAATACCAAAAAATGTATTCAGAAATCATAAATAAATTCATGATCATTCTGTATCAAGCTACTTATAGCTTTAATTAATCATGCTCATAGAATAATAATGTTTACGTATGTCTGTGTCTATGCCTAAAAAGGAATGTACCCCATGAACTATGACACCCCAATATTTTATTATATATTTTTCCTTATAAATAAATCCAATATGTGCAATATCTTGATCCACATGAAACACCAAACTATAACAAAAATTCCAAAATAATTAATTGAAATATAATTATATGTAGTAAATATAACCATCAAAATATAACAATTGGACTGAATGTTATATATCAAAGTAATTTAATTTTAAAATATATATATAAAGAAAAGTAAAATGGTTGTTTTTAATACAAATTCACTGATACCATTCAATTATTATAACTAAAATACTAAATATCATTTTATGACAAAAATGTATTTTCTTAAAAATTTCATTTTTGGTTATTATGTATTTATATTTTTTGAAACTAAATATATTATGGTTTAATGAGGGTAAAATATATTTTTGATATAGATAATAGATTCAAACAAATTTAATTTTTAATTGATAGGAATTAAGAATAATAAAATTTAATATTTAAACATTTATTTCCCTATTAAAAGGATTTTCATTATATTCTATATTTCCATTTAAAAGTCAAGATAATAAATTTTATAATTTACGTTTAATAAAATAAATATAATTTTTTTATTTAAATTTCAAAAAAATTCCTAGAATTAATTTTTGACATTTTTTTAAATAATTGATTTTTAGGAAAATATAAAAAAATGTAATTTTTACCAAAATGTAAATTTTATAATATTATTATCATATAAGTAAGACCACTTATAATTGATTAGAGATTAATATTTTAAGTAATACTATAAATATTAAAAACACTTTGGTGACTTTATAAAACCCGTGTTTATTATTTTATGAAAAAAATTAATTTTTTCTGACAAAAACTTGGGTTTTATCTTATCTTTTAATTAAATATTATTTTGTTAAAATGTGGTTTCAGATAACTTTTAAAACCACATATAATTTATTATTTTTATAATAAATCAAATTTTTCATGAAAATCAAAAACATTTATAATTTTATGCTAAAGAACATTCTTATGTAAACATAATTTTTGTCTTTTAAAAACGGTGTTTATATGTTATGTGTGATAAATTTGAATTTAAAATTTTCAATCTTATTAATATTATTCAATATTTGTATTAAATTTATAAATCATAATTTTCAAATTATATAATAATTAAAATCTTTATTTTGGTTATTATAACTAATTACCAAGTTTAAGAATGAGTTACCATGGTAAATTTAATGCGGGTAAAAGGCAGAAGTAAATAAAAAAGACTAACCAAATGAATAAAAAATGAATGTTTATGGGTTACCATGTTAACAGTCAAATTTTGTCTAAAATTGAATGTTTTAGAGGATCATCTACCTTAAAATGTCCCAAAAATATTCCTCTTCTCACTTTCCTTCCATTATTTGATCCACTTAACTCTTGAATAGTGATGTCAAATTTTATATTATTTTAAAAATGTCAGCATCCTCACTTATAAAAGGTTATTTCCCCCAACCATTCACCGTCAATCCAATTTATATTTCCACATGAAACTATACAATTTTTAATTCTCTAATATAACATACCTAAATTTTAAATATCATTTATCCAAAGAAAAAACCCTATGTCTCCCATTTTTAATATGTACTTCAACAGAAAGTTCAAATTCCAAACATAGGTAATGATCACTGTCGATTCATTTTTCTTATGTATGTTTCTAATAAAAACTATCATTAAAATTAATATATTATTAAACAATTAATATATATAAATATTTATACTGATATTTTTTATGTATAAATAATAAACATTATCCAATATTTTCTTTTTCCCAAAGAAAGATGAATTTTTATTTGTGCGTACGTAAAAACTACCACCTCCACAAATTGATGTATCTCATTTTACATAAACATCATGCATGGATGGTTCAAAAATGATATATAATAAAATAATATTATATTTATTAAATTATCAATATCCAAAAAGTGTAAAATATTTCTGAACAAATGTACATTATATTGGAAATGAATGCGTCCATCATGAATACTTGCAGAATACTTCCTCTATGATGGTGATGAATTTTGTTTTTCATATAGTATTTTATTCATTATATAACCATTTTAAAATATGATTAAAAACATTAAAATTATAAATAATGTTATTTAACTTCTGTAATAATCATATTATTCCAAAATAATCACTTTCGTAACCGTACTCACCCATAGACTATAACTTGTTCTTGTGTGGGTTAGTTTGAGCACATACTCAAAAAAGCGCTATAAATTTATAATAAGGATGAATATTAAAAAATAAACAATTGTGTTATTAAACATAAATGAAAAAATAATTTTTGGTTTATGGTTCTATAAATTTTATATAAATATTGATCTTATTATTATTTTACACTTTTTTTGTTCATTAACATTACCGAAACAAGCTCGTCATCAACATAATCATCATGAATTTTAACTAATATAATTATTAAATAAAACTAAAAAAATAAAAATATTTTAAAAATATATATATTCCACTGTTAATAATTCTCTCAGAATAACGAACTTTGGATCTATAAATAATAATTGACATCACTATTAGGAAACAATAACTAAACAAACAATCTATGATAGGAACATTCAATGATGAAAATAAAATATACAAAAAATATGTATTTTTTAATAAATCATTATAAATAAATATAATTAAATGTTTTAGGTATGAATAATTATTTTAATTAAGATATTAAGTAAGTTATTTTTTGTTATACTTGAGGGTAAACCACTTTTATGGAATTCGTGAATTAAGGTGAGGGTGTTTTGTCTCAATTTCCTTTTTTGAGTCATGTTTTAATTAATGAAGCTAGTTTAATTTAAATGTTTTTTATACTAAATATTTTTTATATAAAATAATTAATTATATTTATTCATGGTACTTTAAATTCAATTTCAATCTCCCTTTTTCAAGGGGTTTTATTAAACCACTTCTGAAGACATAATTGGTTTCCATGGTTCTATTTCTTTTCTTCAGTGGTATTTATTCAACATTGACTATGTTTATATGAGATGGTTTTATTCTATTATATGATTATATTATAATGAATTTAATTCTTCTTTTTTAGGTAAATATATTCTTAGAACATTTAACATGATATCCAATGATGTTTTTTGTATTATGGAATGTTCTTGGAATGTGGTTCATCATATCCCTATCTTTCCCAAGGGTTAATTAAGCTATGTTTAGAGAATATTTTCTTTCATCTTACAATGGAACATATATTTATAGATTATTATTAATATAATTTTTGGGTTCTACAAATACCTTAGATGGTTTGCATCCATTAAATGCTTCCAATGAATTGGTAAGAAGTTTATATCTCATGATTTATGTATATGTGGGAATAATTAAGTTTGCCGGCCATGCATGGTTGTGAGTAATAACTAATGAATTAATGGGTGTGAGTAGGGACTCATTATGTATTGAGTGTGACTAGGGTCACCTGAAGGCATGGGTGCAAGTAGTTACTCAAGAAGGCTTGGGTATAAGAAATGAATCAAGAAGACGTGAATGTGAGTGGTGAGTCATGCAGGAGTGGGAGTGAGTTGTGACTCATGAATGTGTGAGTGTGAGTAGTGATTCAAAATGGTGATGATACCATATCCTTATGTTTTTTAAATATTTCTATAATGTGTGGATATACATGTATTTTTTTACAAATTAAAGGGTGTAAAATCTAGTATTTTTTCACAAAAAAGAAGAGTAGACATACTTGTATTTTATCACAACTTACACAACGGTTGTTCTTTGATTCTTTTCAAAAGCTAAAAGGGTATATATACATGGATATTTTAAAAACATGAATTGAGATAATTATAAGGTTTAATAAGAATATGATTTTTCCCTTTTATTATTTTACGTGTCTTTGTTATAATCATAATTACAATATCTTGATTTCTCAATCCAATTACATGGTAAAATTTTGTTTATTTAGGTTTATATTGACTAATATATTTACTTATAGAAACTATTATTTTCAAATGACTTTTTAATAAGATATTTCTCCCCTGACGATGTTTTCACATATTCTTAGGATTTAACCCTTGTGTAATGTCTTACATGATAGATATACATGATAATGACAATTTAATAAAAGTTAAACATTATTTATTAAATTATTAAACTAAAAAATTACATACCATTAGCAATATCAATATCTACATATTGTATCACATCAACCTCATCATAAAAAACCTAGAGTAGAATAACTATGATTTCTAATTTTCTTACATTTTGTATGAATTTTTACTAAAAATATCCTACAAATTCAATTAACCAATTTCACTCCATCATTCTTTATTTACTTTTTAAAAAATCTCAAGTCAACTATTGAAGCTAATTATCTTTTTTCTCTTTATAATTCTATGTATTTTCATTTAATCCTAATATAAAAAAGCCATCATCCTAAAACCACCATAATTATTATTACCAATTTGACATAACTATATGTATTCCAAACAAGCTTAATCCACATGATTTCAACGATAAAAAAAATTATAATATTTTTTTCTTAATCAACTACTTTTCACTTAAGTAATTAATAAAAACTCATCATTCATTATTTTATTATAATTTTAAATTATAAAATATTTAAACTTTTAATCCATCTATCAAAAAATAACATTTATCTTTGATTCATTATTACACCCCTTCCATTTATGTAAATTCATAAAAAAATATATTTAATAATAATGAATTTATTAACAAATTTAATGTTTCCAAATTATCACTAGGCAATTAAATAGTTATTTTAATGAATAATTTTTTTTATTATTAAAATTTTTTACCCATATTATAATAATATTTAAATAATCTATTTATATTGGTTCATATTTTTCCTTGAGTAAACAAATCACCGTCATTATTTTCCAAAGTTACTAATTTCCATTAAAAAATATCTCATTTAATTCCCAATTATTAAAATAAAAGTCACATTAATTATTTAATATATTTATATAATAGTAATAATATTTTATATCATTATCAAAAAATAAATTAATAACCCTATCTCAAATATTGTACTTCCTTCTATCAATATTATTAATTTCTAATGTTTAGAAAATATTTATATATAAAAATAGTTAATTTTACCATTTAAATTTATTATTATTCTAATACTAATATTTTTATAATTATTCAATAATAATATTGAAATTCATCTACCAAATATCTATAAATTGACACAAATAAAGACTTATTATCTATGGGTTGTTGATATGAGTCTAATATAATTTGTGTTCTAACAACCAAGGCTCCACATTCCCCTACGATCCAATGTATCTTTGGACAAAATATAAGGTTCTATGTGCCACCATGCATGCTCCTAAATGCCCTATCATGATATTTATACAATCTAATTTAATAGCCTTGATCACCCCATGTCACATCGACCCCACCAATACCCCATTATATGATCTTTTGATCCGATGGTCACAATTCATGTGGCTCACATCACACCATAATATTCCTTTTCTATTCCATATGGTCAAATGATCTCTTAGTATCCATCTGATCCAAGATTAAATGGTCCATATCCCCATTCCACACGTATGTTGGGACTATTTCTTCACATGCGAAGATCTTCTACTGACTACCATCCCTAGGGAAACACTAGAGGTATAATTTTATATATGGACATAAATTTTTTTGAAGAGTATAATTATGGTCCTATCTTCCAAAATATTGTCTCTTATTTCCGATAGTCGTCATTTTGGAATGAAAAAATGAACAAGTAAAGAAAAACTATCTAAAAAACTATCTATTTATAATATTAAACACTAAATACAAATAATTTTATTCAAATTGGATTACATTTTCCCCTTAAAGAGTTTACCATTAATATAGGGTTCATACTATGATTTATTTAGAAGAATAATTTCTCCAATTTTATAAAAAAAACTAAGGAATTATCTCTAAGACATATCAAAATCTATGTATCAGATATTGGAAATTCCAAGGGAATAAAATTCTTATTAACTGGTGTAACATATATCAAAAATTATTTTTCATGATTCAATAATTAGGAATTTTATATTGAAGAAATATTTTTTATCATTTAAAATTATCTTTAAGGTATTGTATAATTCATGCACTATATTTTAAAAAAAATTAAACCATTAGGTTTAGTTTAAAAAGAAAAATTAGTATCCACAGGGGTTCATCATAATTAAATCACTAGGCTATTCAATTCTTAGATAGAAGTTTATGTAGTTGTAAATTCTCTCAATTTTTTTACTAAATGGTAATTATGATCATAGAAAATACAAGGAGGAATGATCATATCATAAATAAGATTATAGTAATATATAATAAAATATATCAATCACATAACATGGGATGAATCAATTTAATGAGTATAAATTAATTAATTCAATGTAATAATGTGGTATTGAGGTTAGAATCAATTGACCATACTATAGTCTTATCAATTCCTCATCCCCCGACCATGGTTATCACTATGGTGGTGGCCTCTCTTGAGTGAAAATACAATAACACTCACCCATAACATTTAATTTAAAATTTGACTATATAGGAAATGTTTAAATAAAAAAATTATTAAAAAATACTTATTTTAAAACTTCTACCACTATGACCAAAAAATTTAAAACATTTAAAAAAATTACCAAAATACTAACTTAAAGGAAACAACTCATTTTAGACTCAATGAATGATTTTTGTTTCAATTTTTTACTCCATTATGGAGAAATCTAGTTTTTTATACATTTTAATAAAAAATAATAATATATCCTTTTAAAATATTCTATGGCCTTGAACTAAACCACATGATGTCCACATTTAATTAAAATGGGTTCCAAAAATCAATAAATATAAAAAATTTATAAATTAGAAGTTTGAGTAAAGTCATTCTATGATTAAAACATATATTATAACATTCTTCCCATATTTAATCCTATCATATGTGAAAAGAAATTAAATCATAGATAACCAAATCAATACATCGTTTTTTCCATACTTTTAACTTAAAAAGGTGAGAAATATCAAATTCCAGGCAACCAACCTAGGAAATAGTAACCAATTATATTAGATTACTATTAAATTATTAATCATAATAATTTACAGAATGAATAATCACCTCCCCAAAATTTCACTAAATAAAAGTGTGGGACTTATTCAAAAAAAACTCTTATATCATATGAAAATTCACTATTATTTTATTGGAAAACACATCAATGTCACAACCCACTCCCCTAAGGAACCCATCATGGGATGAAAATGAGGGAAAGAAAATAATAACACATGAATCCCTCCTCCAATAGTCCATGGGTTGGTGAAAGTCACTAAGGTTATATCACACACATAGATGGGAAGCATTACAATCTACAGTATGAGAAACAAGATATAAGATATAAAAACCAAAAAAAACATTCTCAAAAGAAAATTAAAATATCACATATATATGTATGTAATTTTATAAAACAAAATAATAATAAAGGAAACTAAAAGCACCAAATGATAATCCTCAGTTACAACCATTAAATACCAACTATCTCTTGAATAACCTATGAGTTAAAAATGCTTATCCTAATCACTAACCAACTCCCACATACCTGAAAAATAGTTTATATATGTGTAGGGGGAGCATAACATATATACTCAGTAGGATCCTCTCCCAATCCTCTTAAGTAAAAGATAATGAAATCATGCTAATGATCTATAAAAAAAAATTGAAGCTAACTCACCACTTAAACATGTATGTTATATTCTCTACCTTACTATAGATATATCTCACCAAGTATCTCATACAAGTGATCATATAATGTAGCAAACCAGACCCATAAACCCAAAGATGGTGTCTACTATCATTACATTTTCATGATTACAAGAAATCAAATCCTGATGGAATAAAGAGTTTAGTAGTCTTGGTAAACAAGATATATACATGAGTCTGGTATTACAAAAAAAATCACTAAATACAATATAATTTTTTATTTTCATTTTGAGTATAATTACTTTAATCCTTCCTACGTATCCTTTTATATCATTCTTAGTACACTTATTGGATTCCTAGGGGGAAAGAAACATAATAAGGGTGAGCTCAAATTCTCTGTGAGGGTTAAGTATAGAGAATTTAATAATTAATCATTGATAATAATCAATATGGATAGCTAATAACTTAATACACATGCAATATAATCAATAAAATGAATGGATAAACAATATAGAAAGGTAATAGCTAAATACATATTCCATGTAATCAGTTAATAGATAAATGAGTGTGTAAACAATATGGAAGGGTAAATAACTGAAAAAACATTAAATTTAATCAGTAATATGATAATAAAATGAATCCATATAATTTTTCATAGTTAGAATATAATGGATAATGAATATATAATCAAAATAAAGTAAATGATTAATTATTTGACGTCATGTATTAGTCACATTAAAACATATACCGTCAATATATTTCACAAGACGGTTTAATATTACAGGTAGAAACCCATTTAATTTGAGAAAATAATTTGTCTCATGAGAACCTATTGATGCATCAAGGGGAAATATAAAGTCTGATCCCCAATCATCATTTCCAATCCAAATCATTCCTCATATCAAATAATAAATATAAATAATCTTCTTTATAAAATATAAATAGGTAATAAATAATTTATATTTATCAATATTTCCCCAGATAATAAAATAACTATCCAAGTTAAGACCTTATGTGAAAATGATATACAATTTAGGTAATAAACAAAACAACGATAAATGATATGGATAATTAGGGAAAATTCAATGTCTAATGGGTCATATGAAATTTCATATTTCAAGGGGACTAACAAAGGAATCAAGGAAGTGAATGAGAATAATATCCTTGTCCAAATCAATCAGAAACCATTTAGAGGAATAATATGGATGGTATTATTACAATCTATCCCAAGTGGAGTGGATGTAAAGGCTTGTTGTCTCTAATGAATAGAAATACTATAAAACGATATTTTAAAAACATAATTGAGGAGGATATACTTATTTTTTAAAAATAATTATGAAAATAAATTTCTTTGAAAATCATGTTTATTTTTTTAAATATTATCCTTTTAATGTTGCAAAGTAATCTTCTAAGAAATGAATATGGGTAAATCTGTACATTTCATATGAGGTAAAAAGAACATTCATTTCCCATGGTAAAAGGGTTAGACAAATAACTTGTTTATAAATTGATAAAAATATTCCCTGTAAAACATTGGTTAAAATATAAAAGGGAAAAAATGTATTTAATAAAACATTTTATAAAAGATAGAAAAACATTTTTGAAACCCTTTTTTGAAAAAAGGGTTTTTAGAAGAAAATAGGTTCTTCGACTAAAGAGATAAAAGAAGGTGGGTTTTCTTGGAAACATTTTATAATACATTTTAAGTATCATAGAGTGAAAATAGTGTACAATTACATTAAAAGGGCCATATATAACAATTAGAGAATAAAATTAAATGGTTTATTGAAAAATGTCAAAATAATTTCCTCTAATTAAAATTCGAGTACAAAAAATCTCATATATAATGAGATTGTGAGGTAAACCCTTGAATTTATTATAACATTGAAGTGAGATTCAATCAATTTGTAGATTATGTGTAGCATTTGTAAATCCACATAAGGTAGTGGAAATACATAAACAGATAGTCAAATTCATTATACACATAATCATAGAATATTAATGACAACAAGGCAGTATTATAAACTAATTAAAATAATTTGGGTAATGAAATTCTTTTCCAATTAGTAATTTTTAACTAAAACCCCCTTAGATGAAATAATTCAAATTGAAACTCAAAATATCATAAAGAAAGAATGAATTATGATATTATATGAAAAAGTGGAAGTATTTATACCATATATAATAAATTAGGTTCCCAAAAATAAAGTAATTATTTAAAGAGAATGTTAACAATAATAAAATAATGTGAGATTGAAAATATAATCATTAAAAAATTTATCGAGGATAGTAATCTTTAATCATTCAAAATCTCTCCATGCCACATTGAAACAATTGAATCATAAATTAAATGATGTAATAAAATTAAATAAAACTTATAATATCATGATAATAAATATATTAATGATATAATTGTTATATGTAACAACCTAAGATTTTATAAGATATATTCTTTTTAATTTATTTCATATCTTATATTGCATGCTACACCAAAATTATCTTGCGCTATAAGCAACACTGTATTAGCTTGCAGTATACACAACACTATTCTTGGATTTTGTTACACACAATTTCAAGTTCATTTGATAGTAGTTATTCTACGCAACATTGAGTGTATATATATATATATATTCAATGTATAAATTAAATATGGTTGTATTATGTTATACGCAACAACAATGAAGTCTTTCACTACACGCAACCCTGACTTGCCTTGTAGTACATGTAATCACGACCTTTCTCGATAGCGTGTGTTGTACGCAATACCGAGTTTCACTAAACAACGATATATGGTTATAATATTATAATGAACTATATTTTATGAATATTATTAACTAAATTTTTAATTTTATAACATTATTATTCATCTTACACATTTTCTAGAACATGGTATGAGAACAAGATAATTTTTTCAGGTAAAATAAGTATTTTTCAAAAAATGCAGTTTTGCCGCCTTTGACAGCGCACCCACATTAAATCTAGTTTTTGATGGGTTTATAAGTTCAATTTCAAAAAATAAAATTCTTCTTTGGAATCAGGATATAAAAATTTACTTTTGATAAATTTTTCATATTATTCTGATAACTTTCAAATTTTAATGAATAGTAAAAACACGCTATATTTTAAATAAAAACTACTTTTTTCATCACAATAATTTATAGGGTTAGATTATAATATTGAGTGGTTTTAAATTATAAATAGAATATTTTTTACCTTTTAATATTACTTATGTCATTAGAATTGATTTTACATTGAATTCATAGGTAAAATCATTTCAATCTTTTGCAATGTTTTAACTTTTAAAACTTGTTTTCTTAGCAATGGGATTAATTTTAAATTAATTTATGAAACTTCTGTCATTTGAATTAGGAAAAATGGATTCCATATTTAGAATCATCAGGTCCAAATTATGTTAATAGGCTATTTTTTATTTTTGGGCACTATGAATAGTAACTACGGTAAATTTTATTTACCATAGTTAAAGGTATATCAGGTAATTAAGGGTAAATATAATATTATAAAATCAACCTAAATCTTGTCCTAATATAATTTGATGATTATATTTTACCATAAATCATACTTGGGTCTAAAGGTAATCCATTTTAACCTACTTGGATTTGATTAAGACCTTTAATTTATTTTGTTTAAAAGAAAGTGAAATATGTCTCACTCAAACATTAATAATTAAACTATTTTTAATATAAGGATATACAGAATATAAATTCGGTTATAAATACTCATTTTAAAGATAAAATGTTTTTCTTTATCATAGTAATTTATTTGTAATTTTTAAGAATTATTTATTTACCTTATTAGCTTATACATTAATGATGCAAAAATTATTTATTTAGTGAAAAATCAATAATATAGTTTTTATTGAAATAACAATACACATCAAAAGGCCAAAAAACTTGAAAAAGACGTACTAGTAGTCTATATATAAACCCTTATCATCAAATGTCCTAATTGGTGACCATTAGGATCCTTATAAAGATGATTATGACACTTAGATTATTTTATTTTAAATGATTCCAAAGTTTTCACCTTCATAATTTAATAAATATAACAATTTACATGCTGTGATTTTAAGATTATAAATTCGAGTAAAAGTATCATTATAAAATATATGAGATTTATATTAATCATAGGATTTTATTTTTAATTTTTATGCAAAAATAAGTATATTTAATAATTATAAAAAATGTTGTACTAATTATTTTATTAAGAGATATACCAAATAAATGGTTTTAAAAATATTAAAATAAATATTATATGAACTATTTAATGTGCTCCACGAATTATATATATAAATATGAAATGTTTTTAATCTATTAAATATTTTAGTTCGAACATATCTTCTTTTTGGATTTTATTTAAATTCAATTAAATGAATAGTGTCAAAATTGACATTGTTGTTATTTTATAAAAATAACATAATATAAAATTTTTAAAAATCAAAAAAATATTTTAAAAATATAAATTGAAATTTATATGGTCTAAAATTTCATAAATCATCCAATTATAGACAATTCACAACACATAAGTAATTATTTATAAAAATTTAAAAGTTAGAATCTTATTACCACAAATAAAACTAAATAGATAAATCAAGTTGATAATGTTTAAAATAAATTCCCAAATTGTCTAAATTTTATTGGATGATGATATTATAACCCTATATCATCTAATATTTGTATTTGAGTCGTTTTTTAGGTTTTTAAGTGAGTTTGAATTTATTATTAATTAATATTTCTTATGTTACCAAAGGTGCCCCTCTCCTCCCTTATAAAAGGGTACCCCTTCCCTCTTCTCTTCACACCCTTTTGAGCCTTGAAGCTCAGCCAAAACCTACCAATTTCTCTTATAAAACTATCTATTTATATCATAGGGGTTTGGGTATTCTCGAAAGACCAACTCTAGTGCCCTAAGAATAAGTTTAAAGGAGGTGCGTCGAGGAAGAGGTAATCTCTTCTACCGACTCTTTCAAGTTTCTTTATTCTTCTACTTATTCTTATTTAGTTGTTCCATTATAAAGTAATAACCTAATTATTAATTATATGCTGATATTTTATTATAAATACGAAACAACCCTATTTCACCTTCTATCCATCCTACGGAAAATGAAATCACTGCGCGTGCGTACGTACAGAATATTGTCTCCACGCCGTGGTGTAACCAGTTTTTCCACCACCACATTACATGGATGAGTATAATGGTGTAAAGAATAACTATATATTGTTATTATAACATCATACTGATTCTGAGATATTATTTCATACACTCCATTTCATTTCAATAATTATGGGAACGATATCATCGCTCATGCGTACGTACGGATTAATGTCTCGACGAGGCGATGAGATTCATTCTCCATGTTAACCATTCAAGAATGATTATAAAGTATATATAATGAATAATAATGATATATATGACATGATAAATCTACTGGATTTATGTATATATATATATATATATTTCATCTACTTACTTCCATTCAAGTCAATAAGAAAAGGAAAACAACATTCATACGTACATACGACCTACCGTCTCCTTAAACGGTGTTTTTCATTTCATTTATCTTTCTGATATATATATATATATAATGAATATATATGATATATAAATCATGATTTACATTCTTGAAGTAATTAAATCATGATATAAGTAATAATAATATTAAGAACAACAAGTCTAAACATGTACGATAAATAAAACGACTTTACCCAGAACGCGGCTTTAACATGGAATTTACAAAATAACGGGTAATATAAAGTCATAAGTGAACCATATATGATATCTAAACAATGAATATGATTCTGTAATAAGTCAATGACATTATTTAAATCATTATTCAGGAGTTTCAGATACATATTAACCATATCAGACATATGGTGAGAGATAATTATTCCAATCTCATTCTTATCCGAGATTATTTATTCGTAAGTATTTACTAGGGTTATATTTTTCGTCCATGTTCATAATTTTTTTTCATAAAGTGTTTAATATTCTTTCATGTATGTTTACAGTCATTTTTACCCCTCTTGACTTTTTCTTTGTGTTATGGAAGGAATGTTGCTTTTGTTTACCATACGTGGTACTTTTTGACTTTTTGGAAAAAATTATGAGAAGAATGTTTTTTTAACTTATACGGCATGAACATATTTTTACAGTTTTATAAAGCCTCATTTTCATTAAGATTACCCTAAAATATTTCATAACTATTTTCAACAAAATCCTTTTTCTTTTAAAATTGCATTTCATTTTGTGAAAATAAAATGATTTTGAAGAAGAAAGGATATTTTCCTCAAGAATTTATTTCAGGTGTTTTGTCAAAATATTTTAAACCTTAGATGTCATTATTTCATATGTGTATGTTTCAAGTATAATTTCTCTATGATTTACATGGTTTCAATTTTCATATGATAAAATTATATCCATTTGTTTATATGGATTATATTATGATGGGATGACATTTATGAAACCCATTTTATTATTTGGGTTATGATGAATGGTTTATTTTTATTTTATGGCGCAAGTATGAATGATTTTATTATGATATGGGTGGGACATATATCTCCCTCAAATGCATTGGGTAAAGATTTATATCTTATGAGATAGACATGGCTATAATGACAAGTTAATCTGGTTTAGTGATACAGGACTGGAACGAGGAGTGAACTCAGTTTAGTAAGGGACTTTGTCCACTAAGATGGTCTTGGCAGCAATATCTTGGCTACTATGGAAATCATATCATGTGCTTAATGTTTTTCCACAATTACATGCTTTATTACCATCCAATTTTATCATGATTTATGATCAATTATGATCGATACCTTACGTACTTCCATGTTTTATGCCATTGCTCAAAATTTTGATGTTTAAATATTATGTTCATGTTTTGAAGTTCAAATTTATATGGTTTGTTTTATTTTCCCCATGCTTACCCTTAATGAGAATTTGAGCTCACCCTTTATATGTTTTCTTTTCCCCATGATATAAATAAAGGTTTTAGGTAAGAAATAAAAAGAAAGATCTTTATGGGAGATATTGAAGATCTTTCACATGATTAGAAGATTATATTCTGAGTTTCCAAAGACACTAAACTATTACTGTCCTTGTGTGTCTATTTTTGATATGTATTAATTATTCCTCAAAAGTAATGTAATGTCCATGTACGTCAATCTTTGTACCTCTACAGTTGGTATCAGAGGAAAATATTAGTTAACCTTTGGAAACAAGGATGCAAAAACTTTAGTGAAATCCCTAGAGATATTTCTAAGGTATGTTTTGGGATATCCCTAAGGTTAAATATACGTATAGGTTAATGTATTAGAATTATGTTGAAGATCATGAATAACCTAGGGCGAACCTAAGGTGTCATGGATTAAAGAAATTTTTAGATGTTAGGGATCCCATAAGTCACTTTTTATGATTATGTGGTTCCTTTTTATTTTAACTATTATGGTTTCTGGTATTATTCAATGGAGGGAATGAGAAGGAATTCAGTTATAATTGATTCTAATGGAAAAATTGGTGACTATGATAAAAGAAATTATGTAACTCTTGGAGAAAAATATATTGTGATTATGCCGAATTAGTCATCTCGATATATGATTAACAAGGTGAACTTTAGTTGTATTCCAAAGTCATCAAATAAGAGTAAGGTGGAATTTTATGCATGTTCTCATGGTGAGGAGCATAGATAAAGGAAGATTGAGAGTTATAATGAAGGGAAGAATAACCTTGAGGAATACCTCAAATGGAGGGGAAGATTCTATCTATGTGGAGAAAAGGGTCATAGAGTGACAGACTATTATGGAGTCTGATGTCTTATCTGCAGAGAACATGGGAATTACACAACTCAATGCCCTGACCTAAGAAGTTACTTCAAAATCGAGGAAGGATGTATTCCATGACAATCATTGAATAGGATGGATTTAAGTGTTTATGTATTGGTATTCACTAATAATGTTTTTGAGGTACTTTCATTAAATATTGGAATATCTATGTATTGGTTAATTCTGATTTTCAATAATTATATGGTACAGGTAACCATGAAAAGTGTTTGAAATATTTTTGGAAAGCAGATGATATGTTCATAATGAAGGGATAAGGATAAAATAATATGTTTGTTAGTATTCATGAGCTCATGATTTATATAAGGACTAAGTGAAATCATGGTTTGAGTATATATAATTTTTTGGATTTTGGTATGTGGAAAGAGTTAACTTTTGACCGAAATCATGTTTTCACTAAGGTTCAATCTGTATTTCAAGATAATACATGACTGAGGTATTCACATGTTTATAATGTGACCAAAAAGATATATCGTATGATATATGGGGGATAAATGATGGTTTTCACATGCTCGGCAGATGACATTTCTAGTAATTATTTTCTTTATACTATGAGCTTGGACAGAAGTATTTTGGATAAGCCTAAATATTGGAAAGGATTATATTGGAAATAAGTTAGTATTTTTTAAGGCTAGAACTTGTTTTAATATTATTGAAGGAATGTTATAATAATATAGTTTTAGAAAAAGGAAAAAAGGAAGGACGGGCGACAACCCGTCGCCTCGGACAAGGCTGCGGGAATCAAACCCACAACCGAAGTGCGACAGACCTTTATCGCTTACCACTGGCCTATAGGAAGTCCATGGTTAGTAGAAACTAGTTTTATTATATTAAGTGGTATGATATATGAGGTATAAGTCCATTTTTGGAATCATATACGATTAACCTAACTATAGATGGCCTTATGTATATTTGATAAATTTTGCTAACCTTTTGTTTGAGACAGATGGAATGACCCATAATTCTATCACATGATCTGCTAACACTTCACGAATGAAAAATTAAACTTCATTTCTTTAAGAGATGAAGTGGAAATTGTCCAAGGAACGACCAACGGTGAGACTGTACCAAAATCAAGAAAGTATTTCTTTTAATTCCAATTTATTCAAATTTAGGGAAATGATCTTGAAAACAAAAAATGTTGTCCTAGTGCCCTTATATCTAATGAATTAGTTGGAACCTTAGATCATCACAAATTTATGGCTTTTTGATTGTTGTCTTTTTTATATCCATGTTTTCTACCACTCTACATCAGAATTTGATGGTTAGATTTCTTTTCCATGTCCATATTTTCACCTATGTTCTCTTATGTGGAAACCCAGTGATTAGTTAATTTGGGTAACTGTTACATTTCATAATTTAGTTTTTAAAGATAATTTTTGGTATTCCTTTTTATGATGTGGGTTTCTATGAAAGAAACTCTCATGCAATAATCCATTTATAACCCCGACGAATTTCGAGGGAGAAATTCATTTTAAGGGGGGTAGAATGTAACAACCTGAGATTTTATAAGATATATTCTTTTTAATTTATTTCATATCTTTTATTGTACGCTACACCAAGATTATATTGCACTATATACAACACCGTATTATCTTGTAGTATATGCAACACTATTCTTGGATTGTGTTACACACAATTTCAAGTTCATTTGATAGTAGTTATTCTACGCAACAATGAGTGTATATATATATATATTCAATGTATAAATGAAATATGGTTGGATTATGTTATACGCAACAACAAAGGAGTCTTGCACTACACCCAACTCTGACTTGCCTTGCATTACACGCAATCACAACCTTCCTTGATAGCATGTGTTGTACGCAATATTGGGTTTCACTAAACAATGATATATGTTTATAATATTATTATGAACTAGCTGTTATGAATATAATTAAATAAATTTTGAATTTTATAACATTATTATTCATCTTAATCATTTTCTAGAACATGGTTATGAGAACAAGATAATTTTTTCAGGTAAAATAAGTATTTTTCAAAAAAAAGCAGTTTTTCCGCCTTTGATGGTGCACCCACTTTAAATATAGTTTTTAACGGGTTTATAAGTTAAATTTGACAAAATAAAATTTTTCTTCGGAATCAGAATATAAAAATTTACTTTGGATAAAATTTTCATATTATTTTGATAACAATCTAATTTTAATGAATAGTAAAAACATGTTATATTTTAAATAAAAACAAATTTTTTCATCTCAATAATTTATATGGTTAGATTATAAAATTGAGTGGTTTTAAAGTATAAATTGAATATATTTTTACCATTTAATATAACGTATTTCATTAGCATTTATTTTACATTGAATTCATAGGTAAAATCATTTCAATCTTTTACAATGTTTTAACTTTTAAAAATCGTTTTCTTAACAATGGGAATAATTTTAAATTAATTTCTGCAACTTCTGTCATTTGAATTAAGAAAAATGGATTCCATATTTGGAATCATCAGGTTTAAATTATGTTAATAGGCTGCTTTTTATTTTTGGGCACTATGAATAGTAACTACGGTAAGTTTTATTTACCATAGTTAAAGGTAAATCAGGTACTTAAGGGTAAATATAATATTATAAAATTACCCTAACACTTGTACTAATATAATTATATGATTATATTTTACCCTAAATCATACTTGGGTCAAAATGGAATCCATTGTAACCCACTTAGATGTGATTAAGACCCTTAATTTATTTCATTTAAAAGAAAGTGAAATATGTCTCACTCAAACATTAATATTAAACTATTTTTAATATAAGGTTATACAGAATATAAATTCGGTTATAAATAATCATTTTAAAGATAAAATGTTTTTATTTATCAAGATAATTTATTTTTAATTTTTAAGAATTATCTATTTACCTTATTATCTTATACATTAATGATGCAGAAATTATTTATTTAGTGAAAAATCAATAATATAGTTTTTATTGAAATAATAATACACTTTAAAAGGCCCAAAAACCTGACCAACACTTATTGGTAGTGTATATATAAACCCTTATAATCCAATGGCCTAATTTGAGACCATTTTGATCCTAATAAAGATGATTATGACACTTAGATTATTTTATTTTAAATGATTCCAAAGTTGTCACCTTCATAATTTAATAAATATAACAATTTACATGTTGTGATTTTAAGATTATAAATTAGATTAAAAGTATAATTATAAAATATATGAGATTTATATTCATCATAGGATTTTATTTTTAATTTTTATGCAACAAATAAGTATATTTAATTATTATACCAAAATGTTGTACTAATTATTTTATTAAGAGATATACCAAATAAATGGTTTTAAAAATATTAAAATAAATATTATATAAACTATTTAATGTGCTCCACTAATTTTATAGATAAATATGAAATGTTTTGAATCAATGAAATATTTTATTTTGAACATATCTTCTTTGTAGATTTTATTTAAATTCAAATAAATGAATAGTGTCAAAATTGACACTATTGTTATTTTATAAAAATAACATAATATAAAATTGTTTAAAAATCAAAAAAATATTTAAAAATTATAAATTGAAATTTATATGGTCTACAATGTCATAAATCAACCAATTATGGACAATTCACAACACATAAGTAATTATTTATAACAATTTAAAAATTAGAATCTTATTACCACAAATCGAATTAAATAGATAAATCAAGTTGATAATGTTTAAAATAAATTCCCAACATGTCTAAATTTTATTGGTTTGTGAGATTACAACCCTATCTCATCTAATATTCGGATTTGAGTCATTTTTTGAGGTTTTTAACTGCGGGTGAATTTATTATTAAGTAATATTTCTTAAGTTACCAAAGGTTCCCCTCTTCTTCTTTATAAAAAGGGCACCAATTCCCTCTTTTCTTCACACCCTTTTGAGCCATGAATCTTGGAAAAATCCTGAAAATTACTCTTCTCAACCTCTCTAGTTATATCATAGAGGTTATGTTCTTCTTAATAGACCAACTCTAGTGCCCTAAGAAGATTTTTAAAGGAGGTGCATTGAGGAAGAGGTTGTAAGAACCTGATTTTTTCTATGAAAGACTTTGGAATATTCTTGATGATATTCCAGAGCAGCGCCTTCAGACGGTGTGCGATTCCGAGCCCCGGAGTGGGCGGAATTTAATTTTCGGTGCGTTCACACTGGAAACGCCAAATAAATGGGATAACTCCTAAACGGTGATCCAGATCATAGATCCGAGTGTACGTATGGGTCCGGAATGGGGTGTTTACCCTATGAATGACATAAAACTTGTCGGTGCGGGATGTTTGGACCCCTCGCTTGCTTCCGGAAGGTTAAACGGATAAATTAATAAATTAATTTATATTTTTAATGGCGAAACACTAGTATATCTTAAACAGTGGCTCGGATTGGGAAACCGAGGGCACCGTTGAGTTCGGAGCATGTCGTTTACCCTAGGAGGGGTATAAGTTTCACGGGCGCAGGACGTTTGTGAAAAATGGCTCCAGGGTCATTTTCGTAATTTAGCGGCTTCAGACATTAAATTTTATAACTTTTGAACGAGGCCTCAAATAAAAATTCGGAGACCTCCGTTGTGCTCAGGAGGTGGTTTTTACCCTAGGGGAGGCTTAACCTCGACCCCGTCGGGTGCTTCGGATGCGGGCTATTTTGGGAGTTTTAATTAATTAATGTTTTAGTTAATTATTTTCCTACTTAAAGCCCTAACCCCCTCCCATATTCCTCCCATGGTCATTCTCTGGCGGAAGGCATCAACCAAAGGGAGTTCTCCTCTCCTCCTCCTCTCCGGCAAGGCGCGGCCTCGGCAGATCACCCGTGAAGCTTCGGGCAATACCCAAGAGGTAGGATTTTTCGTTTGCGTTTTTCATTCACTGCACCTACTTTGAACTCAAATAATTGTATTGAAACTCTGTCGGTTTTCCGAACTAATCCCATTAATGCGTAGTATACATTTTTCTCTTTCCGACACTTGTTTCGGTTTTGAAATCGGAGCTCGGAGTCGTTCACAATCGTTCGCCAAAGTTTGCGGGAATTTCGGGTTGTCCCGGCGGTTTCCGGCCAGTTTGGGTGCTCCGGCTGTCCGAGGCGCGGCGGCTTCAGGTGGCGCGGCGTCAGCTCGGGCCTCAGCGGCGCGACGGCGAGCACCTCAGGTGGCAGGCGGCCGGGGGACCGGGGTCGTGCGACGGTCGTCGGCCGTAGGCGCCGCGGGCGCGGAGCGCGAAGGGG
Source organism: Viscum album (assembly GCA_963277665.1). NCBI lineage: Eukaryota > Viridiplantae > Streptophyta > Magnoliopsida > Santalales > Viscaceae > Viscum > Viscum album. The sequence goes on along the minus strand of OY728138.1, from coordinate 46,594,848 downwards.
GGGGGGGGACCGGCTTCGGCCGGTCATCACGGCACGCAGACCCAGGGTCATCGTGACCCCGGCCAGAAGACAAGGGACCCACACCTTGCGGGTCCCATGGGGAGACAGCCGGACCGGCTCAGCCGGTCCGGGCGACGCGGGCCGACACAGGCAGTGAGTGGGCCGGCCAAACCGGCCCGGCCCATCCTTTGGTCCGAAAATTTTCTAAAAGGCTGCTCGGGTGTCGGATTCATGTGCCGTCAGCGGCGACACGCTCCTTGAGTTAAGCCGAGTATTTTGAGATGGTTTATAAAAGTTTTAATTCCCGAAATGATGGGCCTCGGTGGCGCGACGCATCTTAAAGTGGAATGTCGTTTTTTTTCCGGGAATCTTGTTTTGAGCGGCGCGGACGCATCCGACGTCCGTTTTGAGCGCCGTCAGCGGCGTTGTGACCCTGGCACTAAGGTGGAGGTTTCCAGGGTAGTTTTCGGGATAGAGGCCGAAGTTGAGGCACGGGCCCCATGGGCCGTCTTTTGAGCTGCGTGCAGCATTTGACGCCTTTTTCCTCGGACGTCCGTTCGGGGTGTGCCAGCAGTCGATGTTGGGTGTTTTTCCGAGGGCATCACGTTGGCGTAGTCTGCCCGCTGTAATTCCCCACAATGGTACGGGCCCCGCGAGGGCCGTTTCGGGAGTTGACGGTGATTTCCAGATTTATCACCGGGTAACCGTTTTGGAAAAATGAATAGTCCATCTTGTGTGATTTTTTGAGAGGATCGCAACGGTACGATCCGTTCGTTGAGTTTCGGGACCAGGATGCGGGTCCCACGTGGCATTGCTCGTGTGCGGTGCGCCGGGATGCACCTTTTTCTCCGGATATCCGTTGCACTCAAGTGAGTAGTGCTTTTGATGTGTTTTTCCGAGGGAATCGCAATGGTGTGATGAGCCCGACTGTTTTCGGGGCCGAGGCTCGGGATCACGGGACGTCGTTCGGGCGTGAGGCGGTGTTGGCGACTTTTCCGTCGGATATCCGTTGGAGGCGAGTAAGTAGTCGATCTCGCGTGTTTTTCCGAGAGGATTACCACGGTGCAATCTGTTTGGTTGTGCGGAACCTTATACATGATATTATTAAATGTGGAAGCATGAGAGGTACTCTGGTGGCGGTTCATCCTACCATGTTTGTAGCGGACCCTTGGCGTGTGATCGCGCACTCTTGGGAGAGTGATATATATGGTTCATGAGATGTGGTTGGTTGTGCCTCAGCCGATGAGGTGGAAGGTTGGAGTTGTTATGTCACGCCTTCGCGTTGACGTTGGGTGCCGTGTTCATGATAGCCTATGGGCTGGAACGAGGTATACTCTGGGAGTATACGGGAGCGCTTGGAGGTACGTGTGGTTTGTACCTGAGACGTTCGTGCGCTTGGTTTGGGTTGACTTGGGTCCACACGTCGTGTGGTCCCCACGTGCGTGTCGTGTTCTGCTTTGCGTACATGGACCTCTCGCATCGTAGAGGGTCCCTTTGTGCTCTTTTGCTTGGCTAGCAGGGTGGAGTTTATTTCCCCTGGCTTTGTGCTCGTTTGTTTGACCAGCAGGGTTGAGTGGTCTCCCCCTGGTTTTGGTCTCGATGGATTGGCCGGTAGCGGTGCTAGTGACACCCAGTGCTAGGGCAGATGATGCACCTCTTTTAGGAGAGCTGATATGGAGTTCGGTGGTAGCACGACCCCCACACCGTGTTCGGTCGGCCAGTGTTGTACCCTCCTATAGAGATGGTAGAGCGGTTTTGAGTTTTACTCTCTAGCGGGTCTGGGCAGTGGGTTACTCATCGACTTCCTCGGGCTTACCCTCCAGCAGGGCTGGGCAGTGGGTTGCTCACTGACTTTTAGGGTCTACCCTCCAGTAGAGACTGGGAAGTGGGTCACCCGATGCTATCAGGGTCTACCCTCCAGCAGAGACTGGGAAGTGGGTCACCCGACAACCTCTCAGGGTCTACCCTCTAGCAGGGCTGGGTAGTGGGTCACCCGTCATCTAGTTCCAGGTCTACCCTCCAGAACGGCTGGGCAGTGGGTCGCCTGTCGACTTATTACAGGTCTACCCTCCAGCACGGCTGGGCAGTGGGTCGCCTGTCAACTTATTCTAGGTCTACCCTCCAGCGGGGCTGGGCAATGGGTCGCCTGATGACGTATTATGGTTTACCCTCAAGCAGGGCTGGGCAGTGGGTCACCCAGTATCATATTATGGTTTACCCTCCAGCGGGGCTGGGCAGCGGGTCGTCGGTTGATGTGTTAGGGTTTACCCTCTAGCAAGGCTGGATAGCGGGTCACCCGATATCTGGTTATGAATTACCCTCCAGCAGGGCTAGGCAGTGGGGACATCGGTTGACATTCCAGACTCAGTCCTCTCGATTAGGCTAGTCTGTGGCTTTCCTCCGTGATTATCGGAGCGGGACCCTTGGTTGTACGGGTCGGTGATGTAGCAGCTTGACTTTGAGGAGACCTCTCGACTGCGGGGCAGTGACGAGTTGTGGTTTAATGTTCCCCCAGAACTCTCAAGTACGAGGGGCACTTTCCCCACCGAGACGCGTTCTTGCGATGCGATCTAAAATTGTGCAGGCGAGTCAGTGCCACCCAAAGTGGATAGTGTCGATGTGCGGTGATTGAGCCCCTTGGCTTATAGTTCGGGGCAGACGTGCGGGATTCTGGGCGACGATGATGGTTATGTCTGGGACTGTTGGTGACACTTTTCTTGGGCTGAGCTACGGGATGGAGATCCCCTTACAACATTGTTCGGGCTTCTTGCTGAGTATAAGGATATCTATATACCTTGTTCGAGTACCCACTTCATGGGCTTGGTTACTCTCCCTCCAGGAGAGGCGAAGATGCGCAGGGTATGCCACGTGCTTTCTGTGTATAGCTTCTCGTGGTTGGATGAGTATAATCTCCTGCTATAGGTAGAGAAGACTTGACGGGAAGATCATCTTCTCACCGTTTCCAGCTCCTTGTGCCTGGACGAGTCTACTTCCTTTCTTTTTTTGGGTTGAGCTGGACTCTTTACTGCACTCTCTGTTGTACTCCCTTTGCTTTTCCTTGTTCGCTCTACTGCTCACCCTTCAGTACCTCCTTTGTTTCTCCCTCGAGCCTTCGGGGTATCCTAATGAGTATTTTTATACTCACCCCTGCTTGGTCTTTGCCCGCACTTGGTGTGCCCTTGCAGACGACGGACAGGTGGAGCGTGACTTCAGTGGAGCGTAGGAGCTTGGGAGCTTGGACTGCGTGCGGTGGTCGTTGTCGGGTTCCAGGTGGGAGACCCGTCAGCAGTTTCTTCTTGTTTACCTGTTGCTGGGTTGTGGAACCTTTTTGGTTGGGTGCATGTTTGCCACTTTTCTTTTCAGCTTGTACCTTGTACTGATTAGAGGTCGATGCACATTTGTGGTATATATATAGAAGTTTCCCTTTCCTTTTCTTTGCTTGTCTTTACTTTTACTCTACACTGTTGCATTGAGTTTGTTGCGTGTGTGTGTACAGATGCTTAGGCAAAGGCCTCCCAGAGTTGTTGTGCCTTCGGCACTGGTCGCCAGCCCCTGGCCTATGGAGGCGGGCCTGGGGTAGTTGCGGCTCGAGTCCGGGTAGGATCGGGTCGTGACAAAGTGGTATCAGAGGTGGTTCGTTCCTTGGAACGTTGTGCGGACGTCCCTAAAAGATGAATTGATTCAGATATAGGAAAACAGTGTTAACGTGTCTCGAGAGCGGATCTCAGGCCAGGGAGTGCAGTGATGGTGCGGTGGCCGACGTATCCATTCACCAGGACCTTGATAACCCGCTTGTCGACTCGGCATGCTGAGACACTTGTTGTAGGGAAATTTGTTTGTGCATCACGTAGGATTGAGTCTTTGACTTTCCTTATTGAGTCAGCTCCCCATTATTGATATTGGTATATACATATATGCTCATCTGACCGTGGAACTCCTTGATAATATTCAGGATGTCTCCGCGAAGACAGCCAGCCAAGATACCATCTTTGGTTTGTGACGACGACCCTGTGAGCTACGAGGCTACAGTCCAGGACCCATCATGCGATCCCCTTTCTCCAGGTGGGTCGGTAGCAGCACCCCCACCTGTTGAGCAACCGGAAGTTTCAGTAGAGCAGACTGAGCTTGAGCGCAGGTTGAGCGTGCTCCGTGAGTTCTAGTGGCAGGGACCGCTGAGGTTCAGTGGTGAGCCAGACCCTCAGGAAGTAGAGCTTTGGCTCGAGGTAGTGGTTCGCCTTTTCAGGCTTGTGCAGATGCTGACAGGTTAGAGAGTGGCATTGACAGCCAGCCTTTTTCATTGATCATCTTGGCGTTGGTGGACTCTGGTGACTCGGTTTCTTGACGAGTCGTCGCTTTTGTGGGGTGACTTTCGGTTGTTGTTTTGTGAGTAGTTTTTTCCCTCCTGCTTGCGCTCCATTCAGATTCAGGAGCTCCTACAGTTTCAGCAGAGAGGGATGACGGTGGCCGAGTACGCGGCTAGTTTTGCAGACCGTGCACGCTTTTACCCGGACATGGTCCATGATGACAACTTCCGATCGCAGAAGTTTGAGCATGGTCTCCGCCGAGAGATTCGTGCTGTCATAGTACCCTTGGGAATTCCCACATATGCCCGGGGTGCCAGAGCAGGCGTTGGTGACAGAGGGCTTCCTGTCACGTTCTAGATTTGATGGTGGCAGCAGTCACATCGGAGCCGGGACATCTGCCATAGCTAGCAATCGCCGGGGGACATGATCTCGATGCGGGTGGCCTTCCCACTGCTGGTTTCGGAGACGTGGTCGTAAACCACTGTGGCGAAAAGGCGCAGGGCCTCAGCCGAGGATTCCCTTCCATGAGTGGATCTCGGGCCGTGGTCGTACACCACAGTGGCGCCGGAGGGCACCAGGGCATCCCATAGAGCGCCGGTGCTATGCCTGTGATGGGGGAGGTCACTTGGCACGAGACTGCCTGACCCGAGTTGCTGAGAGCTTCAGGCAGGTAGCAGGCGCACCACCACGGCAGAGGCAACGCCGTGATCAGAGTAGTGGCCAGAGAGGTGGTGCTAGCAGAGGAGCGGGAGGAGCTGGAGGTGGGGGACGATGTTACGAGATCTCCCCATCACCACTAGGTAGTCCACGTCAGGCTCCAGGAGCTGACGGTTGGGACCGCGGGTAGTCGCGAGCTTTGGATGTCTACGATCCTACAGAGCATGGGATGGTGAGAGGCACCCCTTGCGACTCTTATAATTTTTGCAGTAGCATTGTTAGACTCTGCGTGTGGAAGACTTTTCTCCCTGCTCCTTGTTTGAGGTGTTACTAGGGTGACGCAGGGCATCGGGTGTAACCCTATGTTGGTAAGGAAAAAAGTGTGAGACCTTTTCCTTTAGTCGATGGTGTCAACTCCATCACTCACCGAGCGTGTAAGAGATCCTCGGTTGTGGAGTATTGTGTGGCTAGATATCCTTGGGTGTTTCACCATATGGATATTCTGAAGGAGGGAATCATTGGGTCTTGTTTTAGGTGTGGGCGGTGATTCCAGTTGCAGCGTGTGACGTAGAGGTTTGACCAGGGAGGTGAGCTACCCCCGAGGGCCATCGGGCCGTTTGAGACCGTGCAAAGGGATGGCGAGGTACCCTACTACATTGCCCTAACCCCAAAGTCTAGAGTGGGTGCACGACGTCGGAAAGGGCCGACCTAGAATGGACATATCAATCCTTTGGTCTGTGTGCGGTGACGCAGAGCTGTGCGTGGGTACTTCTGGGTATGAGAAAGCCAGGTGTGAGCTTATTACCCTGTGTTGCTCCCTAGTTTTTCTTTTCGGGGATGAAAATATTGAAGGAGGGAATGATTTAAGAACCCATGTTTTGCTGTGAAAGACTTTGGAATATTCTTGATGATATTCTAGAGCAGCGCCTTCAGACGGCGTGCAATTCCGAGCCCCGGAGTGGCCGAAATTTAATTTTCGGTGCGTCCACACTGGAAACACCAAATAAATTGGATAACTCCTAAATGGTGATCTGGATCAAAGATCCAAGTGTACGGATGGGTCCAGAATGGGGTGTTTACCCTAGGAATGACATAAAACTTGTCGGTACGGGATGTTTGGACCCCTCGCTCGCTTCCGGAAGGTTAAATGGATAAATTAATAAATTAATTTATTCGTTTACTGGAGAAACGCTAGTATCTATTAAACGGTGGCTTGAATTGGGAAACCGAGGGCACTGTTGTGTTTGGAGCATGCCGTTTACCCTAGGAGGGGTATAAGTTTCGCAGGCGCAGGCCGTTTGTGAAAAATGGCTCTAGAGGCGTTTTCGTAATTTAGCGGCTTCAGACGTTAAATTTTATAACTTTTGAACGGGGCCTCAGATTAAAATTCCGAGACCGCCGTTGTGCTCGGGAGGTGGTGTTTACCCTAGGGGTGGCTTAACCTCGACCCCGTCGGGTGCTTCAGATGCGGGCTATTTTGGGAGTTTTAATTAATTAATGTCTTAATTAATTATTTTCCTACTTAAATCCCTAACCCCCTCCCATATTCCTCCCTTGTTCGTTCTCTAGCAGAAGGCAGCAACCAAAGGGACTTCTCCTCTCCTCCTCCTCTCTGGCAAGGCGTGGCCTCGGCGGATCGCCCGTGAAGCTTCGGGCAAAGCCCACGAGGTTGGATTTATCGTTTTCATTTTTCATTCACCGCACCTACTTAGAACTCAAATAATTGTATTGAAACTTTGTCGGGTTTTCGAATGAATCCCATGAACGCTTAGTATACAATTTTCTCTTTCCGTCGCTTGTTTCGGTTTTGAAATCAGAGCTCGGAGTCGTTCGCAATCGTTCGCCGAAGTTTGTGGGAATTTCTGGTTGTCCCGGTGGTTTCCGGCTAGTTTGGGTGCTCCGGCTGTCCGAGGCGCGGCGGAGAATGCCTCAGGCGGCCGGGGGAGCGGGGTCGTGCGGCGGTCATCGGCCGCAGGCGCCGGGGGCGTGGAGCGCGAAGGAGGGGGGGGGGGGTGGGGGACCGGCTTCGGCCGGTCGTCGCGGCATGCAGACCCGGGGTCTTCGTGACCCCGGCCAACAGACAGGGGACCCGCGCCTCGCGGGTCCCATGGGGAGACAGCCGGACTGGATCAGCCGGTCCGGGTGATGCGGGCCGGCCCGTGCGGTGAACCGTGGGCTGGCACAGGCAGTGAGTGGGCCGGCCGAACCGGCCCGGCCCACCCTTTGGTCCGAAAATTTTCTAAAACGTCTCTAAAAGGCAGCTTGGGTGTTGGATTTGTGTGCCGTCAGCGGCGACACACTCCTTGAGTTAAGATGATTATTTTGAAATGGTTTCGGGAATTTTTAATTCCCGAAACGATGGACCTCAGAGGCACGACACATCTTAAAGTGGAATGTCGTTTTTTTTCCGGGAATCTTGTTTTGAGCAGCGCGGACGCATCTGACGTCCGTTTTGAGCGCCGTCAGCGGCGTTGTGACCCTGGCACTGAGGCGGAGGTTTCCAGGGCGGTTTTGGGCATAGAGGAAAAAGTTGAGGCGCGGGCCCCATGGCCCGTCTTTTGAGCGGCGTGCAGCATTTCACGACTTTTTCCTTGGACGTCCGTTCGGGGCGTGTGAGCAGTCGATGTTGGGTGTTTCTCCGAGGGCATCGCGTTGGCGCAGTCTGCCCGTTGTAATTCCGCACAATGGTGCGGGCCCTGCGGGGGCCGTTTCGGGAGTTGACAGTGATTTCCAACTTTATCACCAGACAACCGTTTTGGACAAATGAATAGTCCATCTTGTGTGCTTTTTTGAGAGGATCGCAACAGTGCGATCCGTTCATTGAGTTTCGAGACCGGGATGCGGGTCCCACGTGGCATCGCTCCTGTGCGGTGTGCCAGGATGCGCCTTTTTCTCCGGATATCCGTTGCACTCAAGTGAGTAGTGCTTTTGACGTGTTTTCCCTAGGGAATCACAATGGTGCGATGCGCCTGACTGTTTTCGGGGCCGAGGCTCGGGATCACGGGACGCCGTTCGGGCGTGAGGCGGTGTTGGTGACTTTTTCGTCGGATATCCGTTGGAGGCGAGTAAGTAGTCGATCTCGCTTGTTTTTCTGCGAGGATTACCACATTGCGATCTGTTTGGTTGTACAGAACCTTATACATGATCTTATTAAATGTGGAAGCATGAGAGGTGCTCCGGTGGCGGTTCGTCCTACCATGTTTGTAGCGGACCCTTGGCGTGTGATCGCGCACTCTTGGGAGAGTGATATAAATGGTTCATGAGATGTGGTTGGTTGTGCCTCAGCCGATGAGGTGGCAGGTTGGAGTTGTTATGTCACACCTTCAAGTTGACGTTGGGTGACGTGTTCACGATAGCCTATGGGCTGGAACGAGGTATACTCTGGGAGTATATGGTAGTGCTTGGAGGTACGTGTGGTTTGTACCTCAGACGTTCGTGCGCTTGGTTGGGGTTGACTTGGGGCCACACGCCATGTGGGCCCCACATGTGTGCCGTGTTCTGCTTTGCGTACTTGGACCTCTCGCGGCGTAGAGGGTCCCTTTGTGCTTGTTTTTTTGGCTAGCAGGCTGGAGTTTATTTCCCCTGGCTTTGTGCTCGTTTGTTTGACCAGCAGGGTTGAGTGGTCTCCCCCTGGTTTCGCTCTCTATGGATCGACCGGTAGCGGTGCTAGTGACACCCAGTGCTGGGGCAGACGTTGAACCTCTTTTAGGAGAGCTGTTCTGGAGTTGGGTGGTTGCGCGACCCCCACTCCATGTTTGGTCGGCCAGTGTTGTACCCTCCTGTATAGATGGTAGAGAGGTTCTAAGTTTTACCCTCCAATGGGGCTGGGCAATGGGTTACTCATCGACTTCCTCGGGCTTACCCTCCAATAGGGCTGGGCAGTGGGTTGCTCACTGACTTTTAGGGTCTACCCTTTAGTAGAGACTGGGCAGTGGGTCACCTGACGCTATTAGGGTCTACCCTCCAGCAGAGACTGGGCAGTGGGTCACCCGACGACCTCTCAGGGTCTACCCTCCAGCAGGGCTGGGTAGTGGGTCACCCGTCATCTAGTTCCAGGTCTACCCTCCAGCACGGCTGGGCAGTGGGTCGCATGTCGACCTATTTCAGGTTTACCCTCCAGCACGGCTGTGCAGTGGGTCACCTGTCGACTTATTCTAGGTCTACCCTCCAGTGGGGCTGGGCAGTGGGTCGCCTGATGATGTATTATGCTTTACCCTCCAGCAGGGCTGGGCAGTGGGTCACCAAGTATATTATTATGGTTTACCCTCCAGCGGGGCTGGGCAGTGGGTCGCCGGTTGATGTGTTAAGGTTTACCCTCCAGCAAGGATGGACAGTGGGTCACTCGATATCTGGTTATGAATTACCCTCCAACATGGCTGGGAAGTGGGGACACTAGTTGACATTCCAGACTCAGTCCTCTCGACTAGGCTAGTCTGTGGCTTTCCTCTGTGATTACCGGAGCAGGACCCTTGGTTGTACGGGTCGGTGATGTAACAGCTTGACTTTGAGGAGACCTATCGACTATGGGGCAGTGACGAGTTGTGGTTTGACATTCCCCCAGAACTCTGAAGTATGAGGGGCACTTTCCCCACTGAGACGCGTTCTTGCAACGCGATCTAAAACCGTGCGGGCGAGTCAGTGCCGCCCAAAGCGGATAGTGTCGAAGCGCGGCGATTGAGCCCCTTGGCTTCTAGTTTGGGGAAGACTTGCGGGATTCTGGGCGATGATTATGGTTATGTCTGGGACTGTTGGAGACACTTTTCTTGGGCTGAGCTACGGGGTGGAGATCCCCTTATGACATTGTTCGGGCTTCTTGCTGAGTATAAGGATATGTATGTACCTTGTTCGAGTACCCACTTCTTGGGCTTGGTTACTCTCCCTATAGGAGAGGCGGAGACGTGCGGGGTATGCCACGTGATTTCAGTGTCTAGCTTCTCGTGTTTGGAAGAGTCTACTCTCCTACTATATGTAGCGAAGACTCGACAGGAAGATCATCTTTTCACCGTTTCTAGCTCCTTGTGCCTGGACGAGTCTACTTCCTTTCTTTTGTTGGGTTGAGCTGGACTCTTTACTGCACTCTCTGTTGTACTCCCTTTGCTTTTCCTTGTTCGCTCTGCTGCTCACCCTTCGGTACCTCTTTTGTTGCTCCCTCAAGCCTTCGGGGTATCCTACTGAGTATTTTTATACTCACCCCTGCTTGGGCTTTGCCCGGACTTGGTGTGCCCTTGTAGACGACGGACAGGTGGAGCGTGACTTCAGTGGAGCGTAGGAGCTTGGGAGCTTGGACCGTGTGTGATGGTCGTGGCCAGGTTCCAGGTGGGAGACCCGTTAGTAGTTTCTTCTTGTTTACCTGTTTCCAGGTTGTGGCACCTTTTTGGTTGGGCACGTGTTTGCCCCTTTTCTTTTCAGCTTATACCTTGTACTGATCAGAGGTCGATGCACATTTGTGGTATATATATAGCAGTTTCCCTTTCCTTTTCTTTTATTGTATTTACTTTTACTCTGCACTGTTGCATTGAGTTTTCTATGTGTGTGTGTACATGTGATTAGGCAAAGGCCTCCCCGAGTTGTTGTGCCTTCGGCGCTAGTCGCCAGCCACTGGCCTATGGAGGCGGGCCTGGGGTAGTTGCGGCTCGAGCCCGGGTAGGGTCGGGTCGTGACAAAGTGGTATCAGAGGTGGTCCGTTCCTTGGGACGTTGTACGGACGTCCCTAAAAGAGGAATTGGTTGGTATATAGGGAAACAGTGTTAACATGTCTCGAGAACGGCTCTCAGGCCAGGGAGTCCAGTGATGGTGCGGCGGCTGACGTATCCATTCACCAGGACCTTGATAACCCGCTTGTCGACTCGGCATGCTGAGACACCTGTTGCAGGGAAATTTTTTTGTGCATCACGTAGGATTGAGTCTTTGACTGTCCTTCTTGAGTCATCTCCCCATTGTTGATATTGGTATATACATATATGCTCATCTGACTGCGGAACTCCTTGATAATATTCAGGATGTCTCCGCGAAGACAGCCAGCCAGAATACCAGCTTTGTTTTGTGACGAAGACCCTGTGAGCTACGAGGCCACAGTCCAGGAACCATCATGCGAGCCCCTTTCTCTGGGTGGGCCGATAGCAGCACCCCCACCTGTTGAGCAGCAGGCAGTTTTAGCAGTACAGGCTGAGCTTGAGCGCGCTCCGTGAGTTCCAGCGGCAGGGACCACTGAGGTTCAATGGTGAGCCAGACCCTCAGGCAGTAGAGATTTGGCTCGAGGCAGTGGTTCACCTTTTTAGGCTTGTGCAGACGCCAAAAGGTCAGAGAGTGTCTTTTGACAGCCAGCCTTTTTCATGGATCAGCTTGGCGTTGGTGGAGTCTGGTGACTCAGTTTCTTGACAAGTCGTCGCTTTCGTGCGGCGACTTTTGGTTGTTGTTTCGTGAGGGGTTTTTCCCCTCCTGCTTGAGCTCCATTCGGATTCAGGAGCTCCTGCAGTTTCAGCAGGGAGGGATGACGGTGGCCAAGTACGCGGCTAGTTTTGCAGACCGTGCACGCTTTTACCCGGAATTGGTCCATGACGACAACTTCCGAGCGCAAAACCTTGAGCAGTGTCTCCGCCGAGAGATTCGTGTTGTCATAGTACCCTTGGGAATTCCCACATATGCCCGGGGTTCTAGAGTAGGCGTTGGTGATAGAGGGCTTCCTGTCACGTTCTAGAGTTGATGGTGGCAGCAGGCACGTCAGAGTCGAGACGTCTGCCATAGCTAGCAGGCGCCGGGGGATAGGATCTCGATGCGGGTGGCCTTCCCACTACCAGTTTTGGAGACGTGGTCGTAGACCACTATGGAGAAAAGGCGTAGGAATGGAATGTTAATCCGGTTCAGTGATACTCGACTGCAACGAGGAGTGAACTCAGTTGAGTAAGGGACTTTGGCCACTAAAATGGTCTTGGAAGCAATGCCTTGACTACTATGGAAATCATATCATGTTATTAATTTTTTACCACAATTAAATGATTTATTCCCATGCTATTTTATCATGATTGATGATCCATTATGATCTATTCCTTACATACTGCCATGTTTTATGTCATTCTCCAAATTTTGATGTTTAAATATTATGTTCATGTTTTGGAGTTCAAATGTATATGATTTGTTTTATTTTTCCCATTCTTACCCTTACTTAGAATTTGATATCACCCTTTATATGTTTTCTTTTCCCCAGGATATAAAGAAATGTTTTAGGTAAGAAAAAAAGGAATATCTTTATGGGAGATGTTGAAGATCTTTCACATGATTAGAAGATTATATTCCGTGTTTCCAAAGACACTAAACTATTACAGTCCTTGTGTGTCTATTTTTGATATGTACTAATTATTCTGAAAAAGTAATGTAATGTCCATGTATGTCAAGCTTTGGGCCTATATATTTGGTATCAGATGAAAGGTTTAGTTAACCTTTAGAAACTAGGATGCGGAAACTTTAGTGAAATCCCTAGAGATATTTCTAAGGTATATCTAGGGATGTCCCTAAGGTTATGTATACGTATAGGTTAAAGTACTAGAATTATGTTGACCATCATGAACAACCTAGGGTGAACCTAAGGTGTCATGGATTAATGAATTTTTTAGAAGTTAGACATTCCATAAGTGACTTTTTATGATTATGTGGTTCCTCATTATTTTAACTATTTCTTAAACTATGGTTTCTGGTCTTAGTCAATGGAGGGAATGAGAAGGAATTCGGTTAACATTGATTCCAATGTACAAATTGGTGACTATTATCAAAGAAATTATGTAACTCTTGGAGATAAATATATTGTGATTATACCGAATCAGTCATCTCAAAATATGATTAACAAGGTGAACTTTATTTGAATTCCTAAGTCATCAAATAAGAGGAAGATGGAATTTTATGCATGTTCGCATGGTGAGGAGCATAGAGAAAGGAAGATAGAGATTTCTAAAGAAGGGAAGAAGAACCTTGGGGAATACCTCAAATGAAGGGGAAGATGTTATCTATGTTGAGAAAAGGGTCATAGAGTGACAGACTATTATGGAGTCCAATGTCTTATCTGCGGAGAACATGTTCATTACACAACTCAATGCCCTAACCAAAGAAGCTACTTCAAAATCGAGGAAGGATGTATTCCCTAACAATCATTGAAGAGGATGGATTGAAGTGTATATGTATTGGTATTCAAGAATAATGTTGTTGAGGTAATTTCATGAAATATTGGAATATCTATGTATTGGTTAATTCTGGTTTTCAATAATTATTTGGTATAGGTAACCATGAAAAGTGTTTGAAATATTTTTGGAAGGCAGATGATATGCACATAATGAAGGTATAAGGGGAAAATAATATGTTTGGTAGTATTCATGAACTCATGATTGATATAAGGACTAAGTGATATCATGGTTTGAGTATATAGAATTTTTGGGATTTTGGTATGTCGAAAAAGTTAACTTTTGACAGCACTTAGGTTTTCACTAAGGTTCAATGGGTATTTCAAGAGAATACATGATTGTGGTATATACATGTTTATAATGTAACCAACATGATATATCGTATGATATATGGGGGATAAATGATGGTATTCACATGCTCGGTAGATGACATTTCTAGTAATTATTTTCTTTATACTATGAGCTTGGACAGAAGTATTTTGGATAAGACTAAAGATTGGAAAAGATTATATATTTGAAATAATTTAGTATTATTTATGTCTATAACTTTTTTCTATATTATTGATGGAATGTTATAATAAGGTTGTTTTAGAAAAAGGACATCATACAGGACGGGCGACAACCCGTCGCGTCGGATAAGGCTGTGGGAATCAAACCCACAACCGAAGTGCTACAAGCCTTTATCACCTACCACCAGCCTATAAGAACTCCCTGGTTAGTAGAAAATAGTTTTATTATATTAAGCGGTATGATAGATGAAGTATAAGTCCATTTTTGGAATCATATACGATTAACCTCACCATAGACAGACTTATGTATATTGATAACTTTTGCTAACCTGTTGTTTGAGATAGATGGAATGAACCATAATTATATCACATGATCTGCTAACACTTCACGAATGACAAATTCAACTTCATTTCTTTAAGAGATGAAGTGGAAATTGTCCAAGGAATGACCAACAACGAGATTGTACCAAAATCAAGAAAGCATTCCTTCTAATTCCAATTTCTTCAAATTTAGGGAAATGATCTTGAAAACCAAAAAATGTTGTCCTAGTGCCCTTATATATGATGAATTAGTTGGTACCTTAGATCATCACAAATTTATGGGTTTGTGATTGTTGGCTTTTTCATATCCATGTTCTTGACCACTCTCCATCAGAATTTGATGGTTAGATTTCTCTTCCATATCTATATTTTCACCTATGTTATCCTATGTGGAAACCCAGTGATTATTTAATTTGGGTAACTATCACATTTCATAATTTAGTTCTTAAAGATATGTTTTGGTATTCCTTTTTACGATGTGAGTTTCTATGAAGGAAACTCTCATGTAATAAGCCATTTGTAACCCCGATGAATTTTGAGGGCGAAATTAATTTTAAGGGGGGTAGAATGTAACAACCCAAGATTTTATACGATATATTATTTTTAATTTATTTCATATCTTCTATTGTACACTACAACAATATTATCTTGCACTACACGCAACACCGTATTAGCTTGCAGTATACACAACACTATTCTTGGATTGTGTGACACACAATTTCAAGTTCGTTTGATAATAGTTATTCTACACAACATTGATCGTATATATATATATATATATATATTCAATGTATAAATGAAATATGGTTGTATTATTTTATATGAAACAACAAAGGAGTCTTGCACTACACGCAACCCTTACTTGCCTTGCATTACATGCAATCACGACCTTCCTCGATAGCGTGTGTTGTACGCAATACCGGGTTTCACTAAACAACGATACATGGTTATAATATTATTATGATCCAGATGTTATGAATAGTATTAACTAAATTTTGAATATTATAACATTATTATTCATCTTACACATTTTCTAGAACATGGCATGAGAATAAGATAAATGTTTCGGGTAAAATAAGTATTTTTCAAAAAATGAAGTTTTGCCTCCTTTGATGGAACACCCACCTTAAATATAGTTTTTGATGGGTTTATAAGTTCAATTTGACAAAATAAAATTCTTCTTTGGAATCAGGATATAAAAATTTACTTTGGATAAATTTTTCATATTATTCTAATAACTTTCAAATTTTAATGAATAGTAAAAACACGCTATATTTTAAATAAAAAAACTTTTATCATCGAAATACTTTATATGGTTAGATTATATTATTGAGTGGTTTTAATGTATAAATAGAATATATTTTTACCATTTAATATAACTTATGTCATTAGCATTGATTTTACATTGAATTCATAGGTAAAATCTTTTCAATCTTTTGCAATGTTTTAACTTTTAAAACTCGTTTTTGTAACAACAGGATTAATTTCAAATTAATTTCTGCAACTTCTATAATTTGAATTAGGAAAAATTGATTCCATATTTGGAATCGTCAGGTCTATATTATGTTAATAGGCTACGTTTTATTTTTGGGCTCTATGAATAGTAACTACGGTAAATTTTATTTACCCTAGTTAAAGGTAAATTAAGTAATTAAGGGTAAATATAATATTATAAAATTTCCCTAACACTTGTACTAATATAATTGGATGATTATATTTTACTTTAAATCATACTTGGGTAGAAATGGAATCCATTGGAACCCACTTGGATGTGATTAAGACCTTTAATTTATTTTATTTAAAAGAAAGTGAAATATGTCTCATTCTAACTTTAATAATTAAAATATTTTTAATATAAGGTTATACAGAATATAAATTCGGGTATAAATACTCATTTTAAAGCTAAATTTTTTTTATTTTTCATGGTAATTTATTTTTAATTTTTAATAATTAATTATTTATCTTATTAGCTTATACATTAATGATGCATAAATTATTTATTTAGTGAAAAATCAATAATATATTTTTTATTGAAATAATACTACATATAAAAAGGCCAAAAAACCTGACCAAGACTTTCTGATAGTGTATATATAAACCTTGAGCATCCAATTGCCTAATTGGTGACCATTCAGATCCTTATAAAGAAGATTATGACACATAGATTATTTTATTTTAAATGATTCCAAAGTTGTCACCTTCATTATATAATACATAAAACAATTTACATGTTGTTATTTTAAGATTATAAATATTAGTAAAAGTATCATTATAAAATCTATGATATTTATATTCATCATAGGATTTTATTTTTAATTTTTATGCAACAAATAGGTATATTATATAATTATACAAAAATGTTGTACTAATTATTTTATTAAGAGATATACCAAAAAAATGGTTTCAAAAATATTAAAATAAATATTATATGAACTATTTAATGTTATCCATGAATTTTATAGATAAATATGACATGTTTTGAATCTATTAGATATTTTAGTTCGAACATATCTTCTTTTTGGATTTTATTTAAATTCAAATAAATGAATAGTGTCAAAATTGACACTATTGTTATTTTATAAAAATAACATAATATGTAATTGTTTAAAAATTATAAATTGAAATTTATATGGTATAAAATGTCATAAATCATCCAATTATGTACAATTCACAACACATAAGTAATTATTTATATCAATTTAAAAATTAGAATCTTATTACCACAAATAAAATTCAATAGATAAATCAAGTTGATAATGTTTAAAATATATTCCCAACATGTCCAAATTTTATTGGTTGATGAGATTAAAACCCTATATCATATAATATTTTGATTTGAGTCATTTTTTGAGGTTTTCAAGTGAGGATGAATTTATTATTAAATAATATTTCTTATGTTACAAAGGTGCCCCTCTCCTCCCTTATAAAAAGGGCACCCCTTCCCACTTCTCTTCACACCATTTTGAGCCTTGATGTTCTTCCAAACACTACCAATTACTCTTCTAAACCACTATAGTTATATCATAGAGGTTCTGGTCTACTCAAAAGACCAACTCTAGTGCCCTAAGAAGAAGTTTAAAGGAGGTGCGTCGAGGAAGAGGTAATCTCTTCTACCGACTCTTTCAAGTTTCTTTCTTCTTCTTCTTTAGTTGTTTCATTATAAAGTAATAACATCAGTATTACTTATATACTGATATGTTATTATAAATATGAAACAAACCTATTTCACCTTCTATCCATCCTACAGAAAATGAAATCACCGCGCGTGCGTACGTACGGAATACCGTCTCCACGCTGTGGTGTAATCAGTTTTTCCACCACCACCTTACTTGGATCGGTATAATCGTGGAATGAATAACTATATATAGTTATTATAACATCATAATAATTCTGAGATTTTATTTCATACACTCCATTTCAATTCAATAATTATGGGAATGATATCATCGCTCGTGCGTACGTACGGATTACCGTCTCCACGACGCGATGAGATTCATTATCCATGTTAACCATTCAAGAATAATTATAAAGTATATATAATGAATAATAATGATATATATGACATAATAAAGCTACTGGATTTATGTATATATATATGTCATCTACTTACTTCCATTCAAGTCAATAAGAAAAGGAAAACAACGTTCATGCGTACGTACGGCCTACCGTCTCCGTGAACGGTGTATTTCATTTCATTTATCTATCTGTTATATATATATACTGAATATATATGATATATAAAACATGATTTAAATTCATGAAGTAATTAAATCATGATATAAGTAATAATAATATCAAGAACAACAAGTCCAAACATGTACGATAAATAAAACGACTTTACCCAACACGCTGTTTTAACATGGAATTTACAAAAGAACAGGTAATATAAAGTCATAAGTGAACCATATATGATATCATAACAATGAACATGATTCTTTAATAAGTCAATGACATTATTTAAATCTTTATACAGGAGGTTTGGATACATATGAAGCATATCAGACATAAGGTAAGGGATAATTATTCCAATCTCATTCTTATCCGAGATTGTTTATTTATAAGTATTTACTAGGGTTATATTTTTCATCCATGTTCATAAAAATGTTTTCATAAAGTGTTTAATATTCTTTAATGTATGTTTAAAGTCATTTTTACCCCTCTTTACTTTTTCTTTGTGTTATGAAAGTAATCTTTCTTCTGTTTACCATACGTGGTACTTTTTGACTTTTTTAAAAAAAGTATGAGAAGAATGTTTTTTTAACTTATACAGCATGAACAGATTTTTACAGCTTTATAATGCCTCATTTTAATTAATCTTACTCTACAATATTTCATAAATATTTTCAACAAAATAATTTTCTTTTAAAATTGAATGTTAATTTTTGAAAAGAAAATTATTTTGAAGATGGATATTTTCCACAAGAATTCATTTCAAGTGTTTTGTCAAAATATTTTACATCTAAGATGACATTATTTCTTATGTGTATCTTTCAAGTATAGTGTATTTATGATTTACATGGTTTCACTTTTCTTATGATTAAATGATATCAATTTGTTTTATATATATTATGTTATGATGGGATCACGTTTATGAAACCCATTTTATTCTTTGGGGTATGATGAATGATTTATGTTAATTTTGTGGCCCAAGTAAGAATGATTTAATTATGAGATGGGTGAGACATATATCTCCCTCCAATTCATTGGTTAAAGATTTATATCTCATGATATGGACATGGCTGGAATGATAAGTTAATCCGGTTCAGTGATACATGACTGGAACAAGGAGTGAACTCGGTTCAGTAAGGGACTTTGTCCACTAAGATGGTCTTGGTAGCAATGCCTTGGCTACTATGGAAATAATATCATGTGATTAATGTTTTTCCACAATTACATGCTTTATTCCCATGATATTTTATCATGATTGATGTTCTATTATGATCTATGCCTTACGTACTTCTATGTTTCATGTCATTGCTCAAGATTTTGATGTTTAAATATTATGTTCATGTTTGGAAGTTCAAATGTATATGGTTTGTTTTATTTTCCCCATGATTACCCTTAATAAGAATTTTAGATCACCCTTTATATGTTTTCTATTCCCCAAGATATAAATAAATGTTTTAGGTAAGAAAAAAAGGATGATCTTTATTGGAGATGTTGAAGATCTTCCACATGATTAGAAGATTATATTTCGAGTTTCCAAAGACACTAAACTATTACGGTCCTTTTGTGTCTGTTTTTGATATTTATTAATTATTCTGAAAAAGTAATGTAATTTCCATGTACGTTAATATTTGGGCCTCTACTTTATAGGGAAGTATATACACCATATAAAATAAACAAGGGGCATGAAAACAAATAAGTATCAATGGAATGTCAATTCAGACGAAATCCCATACCTTGCATTTCCTTTCAGGTGAACAACCTTTAAATATATGTATAATGGTTTTAAGAGTGTTATTGACTTATTAAAAAACCATATTAATTTTTATAATATCATTCATTATATTCTAATAATATCTTATTACCCATTTGACAACAATCATTCATTATTATCATTGTTCAGATGTTAATCGCCTTGTTTGCCGAGTATGTTTTAACATATTACTTGTTGTTCCTATCATGGTTTTATAATATATATAATTTGAAAAATTATTTAAATATAATACATATTAATTATATTTTTATTGATAATAAAGCATAATATTTTTATATAATAAATTTCATGCACCGTTCATGGAGACGGTTGGCCGTACATGCGCATGAACACTACTTTTATTTACTATATTAAAAGAATGAAAAGTAAATGATATATATATATATATTATAATTAATTTATCATATATATATATATATCATATATATTACATAATTTTATAAAACTATCATTTATATGTTTCTTGTATAGTGTTAATGATTCACATCGCTTTGAGGGGGCAGTAATCCACACTTCTACAAACGATGTTATTGTAATTACACAAAATGAAAATCATAAAGGTATGCATTATAAAATAATTAAAAAACTATAAAGAGATTATAAATATAAGATATAAAATATATAAAGATATTTTCCATCAAAATTAACATACATGAGAAGTTGTAAAGTAAAAATGAACAACTTCGTTTCATGAGGCTGTAGTTCACCGTTCACATAAATAGTATGTTCGTTACCTAATAGACGATTTTTTATGTAAGTGTTGGTAAAACCAATAAAATTTTAAAATATAAGTATATTTAGGATACTGATGTTGTTATATAATCATGTAATAATATGAATTGAAATAGTGGAGAAATAAATATAACTAAAGATCTTGAGGAAGGATGTTCCCTCTTAATCGGGTAACTCCTTTAGGTTTGAACCGAAGGGATTCCTTGGATAGATTTTTGACCAGGTTATGGATTCTATGTTTAGTGGAGGTATTTTTAAGAAATATTTGGGTAGATTTTTTTTGATCCAATGTGTCTTGAGATGTGTGAGTATGTAGTTATCTTGAGTATCTTTTTATAATAGAGGATTGTCACTATTGTAAATTTTTAGAGGGGAATTCCACCCACATGTTTACCACTTAATGTGGATTTAATAATGTTAAATATTATATCTAATGGATTATATAGTCTAAATATAACCATAAATGGATTTTTGACAAGTTTCTAGGTTATTTTGGCCCTTAAGTTTATGGTTTAGTTCCTTGTTAAGCTTAATTTCACTTTAATCGATTAAATAATTTTAATTACATTCACTAATATTTTTGTTCAAAAAATATTTTTACCTTATTATAAATTATAAATTATTATGGTTACAAATATGTAATCCATTTTTCCAAATTTCAATGATATAACTGGTAGAAATTAATTTTAATTTAATCTCATAAATATGATGACAATGCGGTGTTTTTGAAAGCAGAAAATTATGTTAAAGTTAATTTTGGAAAAGTGTTCCCAATATAGTTTTCTAAACAATTAAAAGGTGTATTAATGGGATGTGATATTTTTAAATTGATGTATATGAATTTAAAGTGAGTATTCATTTTAATGATTAGAATTTTTATTTCATGGTTAGTGGTCCTGAGTAAAAGTAAGTATTGGTTTATTGTTTTGGTTTTGAAAAGTTGAAATAATTTTAGTTTTAACTTTGGTATTTCCATGAGAGACCACATGCATGGGGTTATATGGGATTATGGATGTTTAATGGCCCTAATGGGTGAGTTCTAGGATGGATATGAGGAGGGTTCCCGATGTTGCACAGGAACATGCATGTGTGAGGACCATGGGGTACCATTGGTGGATACGCTAATCATTGAACCGTTTGTTTTCAAAGAAATGTTTTTAATGGAAAACATGATGTCTTGATGACTGGTTTGAGATGGTGTGTATTATGTGTCTTTTTAAAATGTTGATATTGTGGGATTTTTTTATTCCCATAACCCCTCATGTTTTAACCATGTTTTGGGTTTGTGTTTGGTTGGTAAGTTACGTTGAAGGGTTGGTTAGTGGTCTCTTCTGAGAAAAGTTTGGGAATCATTTACGGTGGTTCCCCTCACATGTTCGGTTCTGGTTTGTGGAACATTTTGGCCAATGTACCATCATGGCTGGGTCCTTGGGTTCTTTCATTGGATAAGGAACACCCCCATCAAGGGTTAGTGAATGATTAAAGTGAACTCCAAATAGTTTCTCCATTGTAAAATCCTCCAGTTGATCAATATAAGGAATCCTTTTCTCAATCTTGGGAGATTGAGTTTACACAATTTCTTTTCATTATTTTTTTGACCCTCTTTTAGGGAGGGAGTTCTCTTTTAGGGTTGATAGAGACCTTAGTTTCTTAAGATACCTGAATCATTGAAGGTGGAAGGGGTGTAGGGTTGTTAGTGTGGATGAGTATCTGGATAGTGTCTAAGAAAGCCTCCGGTTCCTCCATAGTCTATTCGATGTAGGGGTTTATGTTAAACCACTAATGTGTGAAATCTGGTCATGAGAGGCTATTATGGCCACTTTCTATAATTGTTTGTTGTTTGGGGACTTGGAATAAGGTCCCCTTCCATGTATTGTTTATATCAGTTGCAATGGTCACGTTCAGTGATGCCTTTTGATGTCGTGTTCTCGTTAACTGTAAAGGTGAAGGTCATGCAATACTCTGAGAGTCTCTGACATGTTGGAGTATGTATCTTATGGGAAAACTTCAAAATCCTCTATTTTAGAGGAAGGTGATTATATGTGTCCTTTCCATTTATTTTTTCCCACCCTAAGAAACAAGGTGGGATGTGTGTGTGCATCTTATAATCCCTTGTTTTAGTGAAATGGCGGGTTAAGGTAAAGTGAGTTTTGGAACGTGTTATGTCTTGGTGAAACCATCTGGGAATAGGGTATTGTTTTCATGGAACCAAAAGGAAAATTTCAGTTTAGGGGTTTCCAAAGCCTAACTATGAGGCTGAAGATTCTTCAATCATTTGAGCTCCAACCATAGGTCCTGAAGAGAAGCTGGTGTGTAGTCGGGGGAAATCCCAGGGTCATTTAAAACATTGTACAATGCCTTATCCTCATTATGAAAAAAGGGGAATAATTTAAACCTCTGATGTTTCCATATTGATTTTGTTGTTCCTATTCAATGGAAAGAGGTGGGAGGACCTCATGTCTATGTTATCACCCAACGTTGTTCTTTTTCCATTTAGTTTCTATTGAGTTTTTGGAGTATGGTTGGGAATTTGGCTAGAAAGGTTGAGCACACGGTTTGTGTGTGGTTAGTAGTAACCATGACCTAGAAAACCATTCAAGTAGAAGGATCCACACGGTTAGCGCACAGTTTCTCAAGCTATTTGAATTAACCGTGTGGTCATCCCAACTCTTTAAATTTAGGTTCTTCCTGTGTCAGCCCATGATGGTCAGTTAAGATGGTTGGTTGTTATGGTGGGGAGAACCACTATGATTCTCATGTATTTTCTATTGGAAATTTTGAATGGAGGTCTACCCCTTGAACTAAGAATTTTATTTGGGCCTCCCCCTGTTAGTGTCCCGATCCTGTCTTGGGAAAATTTGAGTTGTCTCTTATGTTGGGGAGCCTATTTGTGTCTCCCCATACTAGTAACTCAGATTGGTCCTTGGTTTTGGATTCATGGTAGGTAGTCTTGTTCTGAGTTAACTAACTACCTACATCTTCATTGGGTAAATGTTGGGAGTGGGAAATTACCAATGGTTTGGTTAAATCAAGGTAAGTTAAACCTTGTTCTTTGTTGTTGTTTGTTTGGGTAAATTGCTGGAATCTTGTTTGGATAGTGTTTGAGGAGTTTTCTTTTGGGATAAAATCTAGAATATATTTGATCATTTCAGGAAGTTTCTTTTTTTTTTTGGTTATTGATATTATTCCATCCTTAATTTATCATTTTCATGTGTTTTTTACTTTTGGGGGTGGGTGAATCTTTGCAAAAGAGTCCATTTTGGCGTTTCGGTTGGGTTTGGTTTTTGCCTTTGGACTTACTATGGCTTTCCGAGGGAGGAAAGTTTTATGGTGTGGAGAATTGTCACACCCATGACTTCTTTTAAATATTTATTTCATTTAATTTCCATTCTTGATTTCTTTTGGATGTTTCCCATCCATTTTGGTGGAAATGGTGGGTTTTCAAAATTTGGGCCAAACTGTGAAACCATTTATAAATTCAAAAAATAAATTTTGTTTCTTTTATAACTCCCAAAATTTTCAAAATTTTATACCCATTCCAATTCCCAATTGTCATCCCCTGGAATATTAAAACCACCATATCAATTTGTACCCCATAAAAATCTATAATAACGATGGATTTGAGTTTTTTATTTAGGTTTTGGGCCAGTCCATAATCCCATTTCCTCCTTTAAATAATTTTTTAATATTTCAATTTCTCATTCATTTTTTACTTTTTTTGGTGACTACTTCCCACCCAAAGAAAAAAACACTATTCTCACTCTCATTATCTATTTCGTCACTTTGTTG
This sequence comes from Viscum album, assembly GCA_963277665.1. NCBI lineage: Eukaryota > Viridiplantae > Streptophyta > Magnoliopsida > Santalales > Viscaceae > Viscum > Viscum album. The sequence goes on along the minus strand of OY728138.1, from coordinate 46,570,928 downwards.
CTCAGTTGTATTGAGTATTAGGGTGAATATTCTCAGGGTTTCTCAAATCATTCATATTTGAGAAGGTAATTTGATTACTTCATAAACCTTTCAATTTTCACTATTTATCCCCCATTTCAGTACCCACATAATTTAATAAGCCTCATTCAAGCCTACATATCAGTTTTGGTTTCTTGGAGATTCAACCTTTTGGGGATTTAGGGTGATTTCATCAAGATTCTTCAAGGTAAGTGATTTTTTCTTGGTTTATTCCATTTTTCTTAGGGTTTCCTCCCTCTTTCATGAAGTTATAAAATGTCCAGAAGATAGAGTTCAAACCTAGGGTTTGATTCGATGTCTTTTTGGTCAAATATTGTGGTTTAGGGTTGGTTTTCACCCCCTTGTGGTGCGGCGGTGGTGTGGTTGATGTTTCACACCAAGTTTTCAGGGTTTCGACACAAAAGGTAGTCGACTCCATGTGTAACCATTTTATGATGAGTTATCTTGATGTATTTACACGTTTTTCATATTCCTCATATGTTGTGTGTGGTGTGAAAACTGTTTTTGATTTATTTGGTTAAGCGTTTAATTTTATAGTTGTATTTTAGCTTGAAATTGGGTATTTTTCATGTGTAAGTCTTGGGGTATTCTTTGGGTGTATTTAATAACACATGAAATGGGTTCACTAAATCTTTTTTGGGATGAAAATTATGCTTTGTAATATTCTTTGTGTGCCATTGGGTTTGAATGATGGTTTTTAATGGGTTTTATGTGTAAAACCATGTTATGCCTCTTGAAAGTGTTTTATGAAAATGTGTGTGTTTTCATGTGAATCAATTGAGGTATTATTTTGAGGTGATTATATAATACTTGAGAGTGGTTTATTAAATCCTTTTAGGGCTTCAAATTATGTTTTTATTGGTATTTTTGTGATTTTTTATTGAAATGTGGGTTTGAAATGCGTTTTATGTGCCAAGCTTGGGTATACTTCTTAGAATTTTTTTATGAAAGATTTGAATGGTTTAATGATTTGTGTAAGAGGTGAAACCATATTGGAAAACTATTTTTGATTGTGTATATTTTTAAATTTTCCATTTTAAATGTGAAAGGGCCAGTCATGTGTTGTGTATCCTCTTGGAAATGTTTTATAAAAATTCTTAACGGAATTTATGAAATGCGAAAGTGATGTGAATGTGATGTGGGATGTTTTTTGTGAGTGTGATGGGAAAAAGGATTTTGTTTATGAAAAGTCTATTATGTAATAAGTGAGTGAGCTATGCTATGATGTTTATCATCTTTGGAAATATTTTATAAAATTATTAAAGTATGTGTTGAGTTGTGAAAGATATGAAAAATGTGTTGTGGGATATTTTGGTGTGAGTTGGATTTCAAAATCAATTTGAAGGAAAAGGGGGATGATGTACTTTCTTATGTATATGGTGGCTGTTTGATTTATGTGTGATGTGGAAGTGGTATTTTCATGTTAATGTTATATTTCATGGCTTGTTGAACTTTTTTGAGAACAAGTGGGAAACTCAGGTATCTAGGTGGGTGGATGTGTATTAGTATGCTAGTGATCCTATGTGGTTTGTCCTTAGTTTCATGTAGCAATATTGAAATTTATAAAACTAACTAAACTATGATGATGATGATTATTAGGGACCAATTGGTTATGGTTATTTTTCCTACTAGTGACTCATGCACAAGAACATATATTGTGATGGTTACTCTAATCGAGATACAAGGTACCTCAGACCCACATCGAGCTAGTTTCTATGGGTTATTTCCTATTGCTTGTTCTCATTAGATGATTTACTCATACTGTCCGTATATGGTATGTTTGGATAGAAATTTCTATGTCTATTTCATTTTATTTTAATGTGTTGATTCTTTAAAATATCCCACTTGAAAACTCTTTTATTTTTAAAAGTTGCGTCTTTTAGAAATTGTAACTAGTATTTCATGTTTTTTAGAACTTGCATGAGTTTCATTGTTGAATATTTATCACATGGATTTTCTTAGGGGTGGAATCCTATGAGGCTTTTTTTCACACCCTACTTACAATTTTTTGTGTAATTATACTTTCTGATCTTGTTTCCAAAGGTTTGGGTACAACATTTGTGCCAATAGTTCGGGTTTTAGTGGTCCAACGTGATGCAGTGTTGTGGAGATGGCTTGATGGTAGTGTCTATTTCTATATAAAGGTTCTTGAGATTACATTTATAGTTTTGTACCTTTGTAATGGTAATTGATCATTGTTTTAAGTTGTGTAATAAAATTATGAAATTTTATAAAAGGTAATTTTTTTTGAAAAATCCAGATTCGTTTTGTTGGATTCATTTTCTATTTTATGTTTATAAACTCAAGTAAATCGTTCTGAATTTTAATTTTATGATACCCGGGTAATTGGTCCAACTTGTGGGGATCGGGAATGACCTTTGAGACTTGTCATGAGATGGGATTTTTTTCGGTTTATATGGTGACCATATTCGGTTTGTGACAGGTGCATCAAACATGGCCATTCCTCCTTCTAAAGCTTTGAATGTTGAGTTGATCAAATTGGTTGTAAGAGAAGAATTATAGTCTATGTTGGGTGGTTAAGATCAATATATATTTAATAAAATCATGAAAAATAGTGATCATGTACATTCCATGGTTAAGATTAATTCTAAAGAGTCCACTATTACTCAAGAAGATACTTCCAGGAAAGTAGAATTTTACTTTAAAATAATTTACACCAAGCATTAATTTTCTAGTCATTTTATGTATTTGGATAAAAATATGAGGATGCCACCAGTAACTCAAGCCTTCATTGATAATGTTAAAAATATAAAAGAACTCAGTCCTTACCTTAAATATTATATGGAAAATAAAGATGATTTCAATTAGTCTATGGAAAAAGGATAATATATTATTATGTATTTTATCAATCTATTTAGGCCTAATATAAATGTTCATACAACTAAAATAATATCTTCAGATGCCTTTACCATTCATTCATCTTTTTCTAGACTCACTGCTAGACTTTTGTACCCTTCTCCTCATCCAAAATACCATTCTGCCTTTGTAACCAACAATTTTTCACCCTTGCCTTATAGACTTCAGCCTTTTCTCATGACTCCTACTATGGCACTAAAGCACATAAGGCTAGTCCTTTACATGTATTTTCATTCCTCCAGCACATCAGCATCTCCTAAAGTGCCGGCAGATATACCCAGTTCTTCATCATATACTGCCCTCACTTCTGATAAAGGGAAAGAACCTATGGATCCTACCACCGAGAAGCCCTATCAGTATACCTTTTGTTTTTTAATGGGATCTAATTGGACAATATTATTAATATATCTATTCATTTTTTCAAAAATATTATGCTGTTTTTTATCTGTTATTTCCCTTTTGATAATATAAAATGATGAGAAGATAATTGTGGAATTATGGATATCAGTATGACTTTTTTATTATTTCACTTATACTATAATATTTGATACAATTAAATATTATGCTCTATACTATAATATACATCGATAGATTATTTTTTTTTTCTGTTATTTCATTAGTGTATGAATTAATTAAACTTAATGACCTAATTATTGATCATCAAAATTGGGGATAATGTTAACCTCTCATTGTTTTAATAATTAAAAATCATGCTTAACAATGTTTCTAATGAGTTTACAATGTCATGTTTTCCATTTTCATTATAAAATAAATTGTTATAATTCTTTTAAGTATGAGTCACTATTATCCTGACTCACTACTAAGGATTAATCACAATTATCACGAATCATCTCTCTCGACTCACCATTCTTGAGTCACTGCTCCAAGGATTCACTGCTAGAAAATAGCCTACAAAATGAACTAAATATGACTCATCATTTCTAAGTCACTTTTCTTGATTCACCATTATAAAGACACTGTCATCCTGACACTATCACAAATAAGTCACTTCTAGCATTAAGTCATTTTTGAATCAAACCACCGTAAGAGAGAGACCATCAGAGAATAACCGCTCAAATGACTCACAACTACCATTACTTTGTCTTTTTAAATTTAATATTTATAATAATCATGTTTTTGAAATTTAATGCAACATATTAAAATAATTAACATTTAAGAAAATTATTTAAATTGATGTCAGATTGAAGTACATGGTACGATGTACTAAGACACAATCAAGAACATGCTCTATGTCAAGTGCACTATATAAAGCTTCAAACTCAATCAAAAAGTAGAACTAGACACGCTTGGAGAAAAACAAGAATGAACATGAATCAATAAGTGTTCCAATCCAAAAATGAGGTCATGTTGTATGTGTGAAAGCTTCAACATCATGTATTCGAAGAACCCATAAATAAGTAGATTGTTGTTCACTTGGATCATTCATACAATACAATAAAAAATCTTCTATGATACTCTATTTTAAAATAGAATTATGATAAATGAATCGAGCATCATTTCAATCTTCCTTCAAGGAGTCACAAATCTAAAAACATATCACATAGAGAAACACTATCCCTTATAGTCTTTTATCAACTATATTTTTGAAATTAATGTACATTACAAGAAGTGTGTGATTATTTATGTTTTATGAACACACAATAAATCCTATGCATAACTAGAAGATACAAAAATATCTTCTCAACATATCTTTTTTACATCTTATATTCCAACGAATAATAGTATAAGAGGTCCCTACATGACTTGTCATTTCTTTTGAACACCCACAAAAACTATGGAATAGGTCTTTGTGGCCTGGAAAACACTTTATGGGTTGTTGCATACCTCGATCCATGTTTTGGATCAAGTTTATTTCTATAAACATTATGGTTTCTAGTGATCACCATGTGAAGAGGAATAAGTCTCATCTTGAGACTGATTCTGTTGTTATTATTTATAGTGTGAATTCTAATGTTCTATTTTAAATATATTATCTATTTAAAACTGAAAACATTTGTTTCACTTTAATAGTTAATCTTAGATAGTGTTTATATTACAATTTTATTTAGTAAATTTATTTCAAATATTAAAATAGTATTTTTATTATTATTTCAATTGATAAATAATCTATCATTCAGAAATATTTAAAAAGATCAAAACTTTTATAAATCTTCCTATTTGGTTAACTAGGTTGTATTTTATTTTGAATTTAGGGATTTGAGTTAAATCTATTTTAAAACAAAAATTTATATTAGGAACTCAATTCACCCCCCTGAGTTTCTAACTCCATAGAATAGGAATAAATCATGTATCTCAATCATCTAAGGTTGAAGTATTATTCAATAAGTAATAACTCATAATGATCCAACACCTTGAAAGGCTCAACAAACCGGGGAAAAATCTTACTCCTAAGAAAAAAACCTCACATCCCATGATGTTTAGACACCATCAAGAAAACATGAACTCTGACACAGAACTCCAATGGTCCACTCATGTGATAAACATAGGACATATGACGATACTATACTACCTTAATCCTCTCGAAAATCACCTGATCCAACTCCATTCTAAACTGGTTTTGGTTAAAGAATTGCTGACTCTCCGACCCTAGTCTAGCATAATTATAATGATAAGGTCAGACCTAAAATGATTTAAATATTTTTATATAAATGGTGGAGTGAATAACATTTTTAAAATAAAACTCAACCAAAGGTGTGTGTCTCAACAAAGAGCCACCAAAATCTTGGATATAAGCAAGCAATATTCCTTCAAGAGTATAGACAGTCTGCTCTGTTTGACCATCTTTCTATAGATAAAAAGTAGTGATAAGGCCACAATAAATTCTGGGAGGATGAAAGAGACCTCTGCACATCCTAGATGTGAAAAAAGCATCATTATTAATATAATGATCCTCAATAATCCATGGATTCCCACCACCTCTTATAGGAACTGCCTCAAAAAACCTTCAATGAGGTTGACTCCTTAATATATAAGAAGTTATATGATTTCAAAAATGGTCCACTATCACCCATATAGAATTATAGCCACCCTAAGAATGAAAAAAATGGTATTTAAGTCCATAAAAATGTACTCCCACTTCTATTGTGGAACATTTAATGGATGCAGTAGACCAATGAGAACACAATATTCAACCTTCAACTTTTGTAAGACTAAGCATCGGGATACAAACTCTTCAACTGAACATTTAAAACCAAACCACCATAAATGAAATATCAGATCTCAGTACACCTTTTTTATTCTAGGATGTACCCCTAGGGTTGAGCAATATAACTCATAGAAAACCACATCAAATATCTCCAATGGGATGAAAATACTCCCCTTGAACAGTAGTTGTTTTTATTCTTCCCTAGACCAACCTTTGATGTTATCAATGAAGAAATTTTATTCCTTATATACTTCCACCTCAAAATCCCCTTATTGGAACTCCCCTACCTAATGAACTAAAAATTACTACACTATCATCCATAAAAGAAAACATATAACAACAACATCTCCCATATAAATTTGCATCACTGAAAGTTCTTCTCTCACTCTCCATGAATCAATAGATTTACACATGATATCACTTTTTACTTTATTCTTAGAAGATAATTTACAATATTACCCTTTCATGATGTATATAACATCTTGAAGTCATAATACAACCTAAATTACATCCACTATCAATAATTTAAGTTTAGGTCATGTTGGGAGAAGACATACTTGCAGACCTTGTGATCAATAAAAACTACAATATAGTTTCTGATTTGGTAATGACTCCACAACTTAATGGAGAATGTAATTACCACCAACTCCAGATCATGAGTGTCATAGTTAAACTCATGGGGATGTAAATTAAAAAATCCATAAAAAACAATTTATCTCTTCTACATCATAACATAACCCAAACCAATATGTGAAGAGTCAAAAAAACCACAAACTGAAATCCCTCTTGTAGATAAAAAAATAATTGGAGCACTAACCAACTTATTCTTTAGGTACTTGAATGATACATAACACTAATAAATCCATAATAATTCTTTCTCATTCATTTTCAAGGATTTAATAGGAGTCGCAAACTAATATAAATAAATCATGAACATCCTATAATGATTAGAAAGACTAAGGAAACTAAGAACCTCTACAACTGTCTTGGGGGACTCCCAAGAAATTATAGATTATATATTTAGAGGATACATAAATAAACCATGTTAGTACATGAAATTACCCATGAAATAAAATTCTTAAGCTCATAAATCAAACTTCAAAAGATTCCCAAAAAGTATCTAATGATAAAGAAATATTAAAATAATAGAAAAATGTTCTATTTGATCCTCCTTATATATAGAGTATAAAATGATTTTATCGATAAAAACCACCATGAAATGATCTAGTAACTCTATAAAAATTTCATGAATTAAAACAATTGACATGGATTGGGTATTAATCACACCAAACTACATCACAATGAACCCATAATTCCTATAACAACAACATAAATCCATCTTTGGAATTTCATCATTATCCACCCACATCTAAAAATATATTGACCATAGACTAATCTTTGAGAACAAATTATCTCCTTTCATATGATAAAATAAATAATCAATCTATTGAATATTATAGAGGTTCTTCACTATTACCCGGTTCAAGCGATGATAATTGATATGGATAGGTAGAATTAAATTTACCACCTTCAAAAAATAAATAGAGTACCTCAAGGTGAAACAGTCAGTAAAAAAACTTCACTAAAAAATATCATTGATCTATACCCACAACTATCCCACCTTAAAAGGTTTCATCCTATATGTCTAAATCAAGATTGGGGATGTTCTTAGTTATATCTCTATCTTAAACTCAATCTTTTATTGAGGGTTTAATTCCACAACCTCTTTAAGAAATACATTAGGGTGATATTCAATAACCCTGAGAAACACAACATGTTGAGCCTCTAATTAACTCAGTATTATATCAATCATCGTGAAAATAGAGACTAAACATTCCTCTAACCCATATGAGGTTCTCTCACAACAAAAAATGTAAATGAATCTCAATCCTCATTATGAAACACAATCTTCCTCCTAAATCTATACTAAATACCCTCCACCCAAAAAATTCTATAATGTGGAGAATGATGTATGAATGTAAAATAAAAAATAGGAAGTCTCCCCAAGAGTAGTTCTTAACCGTCACTAGATCACAGTCTATACATACTCCACATAGATAATCTTATCCTAGAAATCGGATAGTCATCACCATTGGAATTGTAATCCTCTCCACCTCATGACCCAAATAATGGACTAAGGCAGGTGATATGAAGGTGTGATTAGTTCCTGAATCAAGAAAATAATGCACCTAAGTAGAAAATAAGAAAAGGGTACCTTAAATTATGTCGAGATTTCTTGGTGCTAGAAACTCAAGAACATGTAGCTGACCATGACCTGATCCATGACCTCTCTCACATAGATCGATACCACCACAATAATAATGCTTTTATATATGGGGAATAAGATTATCTTGGGGTTGTACTCCTCCTACTCAATATCCCCTAAACTAGTCCAATGATAGATCACCCTATTACTACTCAATCTATTTAAATATCCTCAAAGGAGGAACTTTAAGTGAAACCATGATTTCATTATGTCTTATAAAAAAGGTCATCAATTAATTCCATTAATGACCTTAGAATAAAAATGAAAAAATGCATCTAATCACTTAGAAGGGGCCTAAGATTTTCTACACCTGGATAAATGAAATTATGATGGTTAGTACCTACCCTCATCTATTCAAAATATGTTATATCCAGGAATTTTGGAACTCCAAATCATAGCCTATCTATGTGAGGAATCACAATGACTACCCTCTCATGAAAATCGAGTCATGGACATCATAATAAGAATAAACATTAATCTCACCATCACCTTGATATATACAAACAATATAAATTGGGTGACCAAGTGATAGATCTATGGATACAAATCCTCCTAGAAACACCTCACCCTAGATTCATTATCTAGAAATAGGTCCAAAGAATAATGGATAAGGGTATGAAAATGGATCCTAAACTCCTGAAGGTTGGAACTCACCTATCAAAGAGTAAGAAGATCTTATAGACTAGTCATAATTATGGTCAAAGAAAGAATCCCATCTTAGAATTATTCTCAGAACTTCTCTTATGAGATAGCTAACTCCTCATGACCCCTAAAGAACAAGAAGCACTACTACATCACTACTCTATGCAGCAACATCATCGCCAATGAAACCTAGTTCTCATTCCGGGCAAAAATCGAACGAATTCCATATCCATATCCACTAACTAGTCCTCTATTAGTAATACTCAAATGGATCCCTCATACTTCTACATACACTATCACCAAAACTTTGAGAGTTTCCTCCTTCAAGTTTCATAATCTTTGACCTCTATTTTGGAGTGATGTGATGTCACATCATGCTAAAAATATACATAACAAACCCGATGAGGACATCTCCTAGGGTCATACCTAAACAATTAAGGAATCCCAAAATGATAATATTATATATGAAATATTTATTTAATTATTTATTTACCAATGGTTCAATAGTTTACCCACTTAAAATATATGAACTCAAAATAATGACACAATATACATTCCTAGGTCTCTAACCCACAACTAATATCTCTTTACTTAGTAGGCTCAGTAAAAATAAAGTTCCATGCATCATATCATAGGGGGTCTTAAATACTTGTGTCTCAATCGATCTCCCTAGTTTATATTCATTACTAAACTTAGCTAAAAAAGTTTTCTCTACCAACCCAAACTATCCTCACATGTTTCTGCTGCCGAACATTATCTTATACCACAACCATAACCATTGATACCACTCTGTCAATAACCCCTCCCCATAAGGTACCCCTTCTAAGCTAGAAATTATATAAGGGAGATAATGATACTCGATGATTACCTCCAATATGAAATGGGTTGGTGACAAGCACCTAGGGTATATCATGCACACATATGGGAGGCATTACCCTCTAATATAAGAGAAATGAGAGATAAGATAAAAAAACACAACAACACATTCTAAATATAGAGGTAAAATATACCAAATACATGAATTTACTTTAATAAAATGAAAAAAATTTAAACTAAACCAAAATACCAAGATATAATCATTAGAAATGACTATAAAATCCCATACGGTTCTTGAATAATCCATGATCTAGTAATTTCTAGCTTGATCACCAACCAGCTCCTAAGGACCTTAAAATAGTATATATATATATATATATGTTGGGTCAGCATAACATGTATACTTAGTGGGATCCTATATATAACCTGTCCTGAATAAGACAAAGAAATAATTCTAAAGACTAGTGAAAATAAAGTGAATCCAACTCATCACCTAAACAAGTTTGCTAAGTTACTAGCCTCACCTTGTCTATTACTCACCAATTTTCACTTACAAGGGAACATATAATATAATATCAAGATAAGGTTACCAGTTCCATTTCTCCACTTATTTTCCACTCTTCCCCAACATTCCACATCTTGAGCCATCACTCATCAAAGTAATCCAAACCAGAGAAGCCATGTAAAATGTATTAAACAATGTATCCAGTTCATCAGATCATCTCATCACATAAAATGGAACGTGTAAATGAAATCATCTCATCACATCTTTAGCTAGTAACCATGTAATTCTAAAGATCCACCACTACTTGTATTCCATGTTTTATACCTCAAACCATCACAGTCCATACATTTCATACATATAGTAATTCATAAGATACAATATTCATGTATACATGTGTGTGAAATTTAAATAAGCCATTATAACCCTCTATAAACATGTATAGGAAAAAGGTAACCAAAATTTATACTAGTATATAATACCAGTAGGAGAAGTGAGTGAAGCTAGAGGGGTAATCAACCATCCTTTCCTTGCCAACCTAGATGTTAGGGAATACACCCTCCCAGATTCTACTTGGTGTTAGTTACACAAATAACATGTGTGGGGTAGAATATGAAATTAAAAATAATACATGATATTATTTTACTCACAACCACACTATTGATATTATCCTATTACTAGGATCAACTACAGTTATCATCACTCAGACACCCAACTGCCACTACTAAGGACTATATACCCAATAAGAACACAATCATTCAATAAGACTTTCATTTAATAATTTATTTCAATTAATCATTCGTATTAAATTAATTATTTCAATGAACTATTATCCTTGTTTTAAAATTACTTTTTCATGATCATAATCTAATTCCCATTCCCTATAGGCCTAACCCAACTAAATCCATGGTTTCTCAAGATCATCAAAATTTATATTCCATAAATCACCAACCCCATTGGTTAAAAAATTATAAATCATTACCATTCCATAAATCTTGGAACTTTAGAGAACATCCGAAGCTACCATGAATGTTATGTATATAAAAAGAACAACTAATTTCCTCAAGAATTTTTGAATTAAATAATGGTACAAAAACCCAGCCATATAACCTTTACAGTATAAAATTATCATGAAACTGTGAAACTTTCAGAATAATAATGGCCAATCCAATATTTAACTCATTCCCTTAATCTCAATTCTAACCATGACACCACAATACATATCACAATCCATACCTCCATTAGAGTCATAAAATGGTACCAAAAACTCCAACCTCCCCTACCTTATATTTCATACCATAAACCATCCAAGGGTCACATCACATTTCATAATAAGGATCATATCTAGAGAAAACAATTAATCAAAAAACAATTAGAGTCAATAGGTATTATTGTCCATAAAAACAAGGAATCCATCCTTCACATGACAACAAAATCACTTGACCCCAAACATTAATCTTTATCAAAAAGTTGGTTATTACCCATATTTATTTAACTAATTCGTTTATCACAATTCATAACCCTAGGAAACCTAATGCATCAACTATTAAAATTTATAAATTATTCAAACATGTTCTAAATAACAACTTTCCATTTTTTAAAAAAATTAATAAAGAATAATTCCATTAACATTAATACTATTATTATCAAAAACAAAAATTTAATGCTTCTTGTTCTTTGAAAAATTCAATTAAAATAATAATGAACAATTTCATTTAAATATGAATCCTGCATTATTTTATTTACATAAGATTATATGAATCAATAGTTTCAATAAACATTAGACTTTAATTATTTACCTAACAACATTATTTGATTTATATTCTTAACAATATCCATTAAATTAACATGAAAAAACCATGAATAAAAATTATTATAAACAAATTATAAACATAGAGAGAACACTATCTAGTAAAACAAGTGTAAAACTATTACTAAGGTAGGAACACATAGGATCACTATGACCATAAACCATTTCTCTTCATTAATCTTGTTTATTTATAATAAGGTTAAATATAATATCACTCAAAGAGATAAATCATGATTACTCTAATATTTTCCATAAAATTGTTGTATAAGTAATTAATCTCCTACCTCAAGGCTTCTAGCATTCGTTGATTAAGAATAGAACAACAACACAAAACATCAATCTCCTATCCTACAAGGAAACTGTGACTATAAGAATTCCATGCCACAACCATGCCAATAAACATAAAAATAACCCTATAAGAACAAATGTGATCATTATCTATATCATGATAAGGTAAAATAGTAGGGAAAACTTATCAGATAATAAACCATAATAGAAAGATAGGAAACTCACTTTAGATCACTATAGATCGAACACATAAATATATGGATCAATTCATTTTGAAATGAACAAAAAAATCACTAAGAGAGTTCCTATGATATCATAGGGATGAGGGAGAATTAGTGGATTTTGGTTATTCTGAGTGTGTAATACAATTTATAAGCACACATACAGACACATATTTATGGCGTGAAAGGTTAATTCACATTGTGAATGGAATGAGTTTTATGACTCACCAAAAAACATGCCACCCCACTCTAATTAACATAGGATTAATTCATGTTATAAAAAATGTTCCCATCATGTGTTTTCAAGGGAATATATAGCAAATAAAAACCTCATTAATTAATGTTTTGAATATACCATACACATTTTTAATCACACCCCATGAGCTTCTGTTATGCAAGATAAAAACAACCACTTTGGGTTGAAAAAAAACCCACTAAGGTTGTAAACTTTTTTTACATCATGAAATCATCTTAAAACCATATTATTACTCCCAATATCCACAAATACTATTCATGGATTTCTCTAAGACCTATAGAGTGATGAAACACACTATGGAATTTGATAAAAGGATATGATCCTTTAAAATCAAGCACTGAGTCTTTAGTGAGAAAGCTATTGTTTTTCTCCGAAATACATCCGAATATAAAGAATATCCCCTTATTGTATTTACAAAAAGATAATATAACCCCTTATAATAATTAACACATAGTGATTAAAAATATAATATAAACTCAACAAGCTAATGTTTTACTTCTATATAACAATTCATCCTCCTCTTTGAGTAAATTTAGTACTGATTCAAATTGCACCAGATCTCAACCATATGTTAGCATCATACCAATAAAAAATTTAAATAATCACATAAAAATATATACACATGTTCAAATTATTGTCCAAAATATACATATTTAATTAAAAAAAGATATATATATATATATATTCCATTTCAATTGAATAAATGAATAGTGATAGATTTTTCAATGTGTAGAACATCTATTTTACTAAAATTAAGTAAAATAAATGTTTTAAAATGATTAATAAAATATTAATTATTTATCAATTTTTATATTTCATTAATATATCTTCTAAACAAAAGGATTTATTTATTATGTTCTTATCACACAAATTATTAATACCATTATCTAAACTTTTGATCATATCCATGAATCAACACTGCTATATTTAAGACATCCTTCTAAACCCTAGATGTTTATCCCAAAAGGCATTGCTATCATCATATGATAGTGTCTCAATCACTAAAATATATTTTTTAACTAATTAAGTATACTTTTACTTTATTATTCTTATAGGTATTCACCCATTATTATAGATAAACATATCAACATCGCTGGAATTTTGTTAAGGAGAAATTATAAGTGCCACTTTTCTAATTTAATCACACAAATAGTTTGTTGATTAATGATTTTATAATAATTTATTCAATTTCAAATAATTCATGAAATTAATTTTAATTAAGTTTATTAGTAGGTCAAAATTTTCTCAATAACCATAGAATGATTTGTTTTATCCATATTTACACTACTAAAGATAACACATCACCTCTCTCTATCATTATAAAAAACTAATAATAGTTTATCAGGAAAACCAAATCCAAAAAATATGGTCATATCCATGTTTTTATGATCATAATTGGTTTTATCTATAGCATTAAATATCACCTGACTAGAGATTTTTGAAATTAAAAAAAAGTAAAAAGACATAACACTCATCTTCTTATGGACATCACACTAGCATTCCTAGTATATTCTTAATGATAACATCACCTAAAATAAATATTTTATTATACAATAAATGAGAAGTATCGAAAAAAATCCCATGTATATCCCACTTGTTTAGAAACTAATAATATTTTACTTATTATCACACCTCTTGAAAATTTCATAATCATTTTTACTATTAGTAATTTTTTTATAGGATAAGAATATAATTGAATTCACCACATATCATCAGTCTGTATTAAAACTAAATTTCACCAATATCTCACCATAAACATTCATTATATTTTTTTCATTTCATAATTACCCATATGTATCAATATAATCATTTAAACCTTTGTGGAGACATCTTTCGACTTTATATAGGAGACAATACGATTTTCAAATACCATAGAAACCAGTGTGTCCAAAATTAAGAGGAAAATTTATAAATATTGGATGTATTTCTTTATAATTCTATCATAATCAATACCTAAATGTATAAATAATTCTATTGGATTCATTCAGGTATTATGAAAATCATTATTTAGAGTTATTACTTAATATATCATCTTTTATATCTACCCCATATCATCATCACTGTTTATAATGTATAATTTATCATCTTAATCTCATCAAAAAATTTCCATTTTATCAATTAAACAACCTTATATTAAGGTCATAGAATATAGTATGGATATCAACATATATTCTACCTATCAACATAATGAAAATTATTGAAAAATTCCTCAAAATAATAATAATCATGGAATAAAAAACTATATTCTATATTATAAATGTTTCCATCCATTATAACAAAAAATGTTTTCACTCAGGTTTCTCATTCATGATCCATCAAAAATATTTTTTCTATGAAATACATCAACCACCTATAACCATTACAATTTTCACTATTATGAACTCATGAACAAGATTTCCTTAATATAATTTACTCTAAGATATCATGTAAAAAACATCATATGTGCCTAACTATATACTCAAACTTAATACTCTAACACTAATTATTCACATCGTAGTGTACCACTATGAGATATTTCCATAAAACCCTTTAATATGAAAAGATCTAGAATCTAACACGAACGTATGCATAGAAATTGTTGGGAGAAATTATTTAGAACCAGAAATCATGATCTTTTAATAACATGACATAATAAAAATATTTCATTATAATAAATTACCAAGGAATTTTAGGTTTAGAGTTTCATAGATTTAGGGAATAATATTAACTATCAAAACTCTTGGATTTTCAGCTAATGGTTATTTTTACCACTATATATGAAACTACTAAATTCATAACTATTCATTAATATCTCTCACTAATTCTCCACATAAGATACTCTTCGAGACATTTAATACCTTTTTATCTTCATAAAATAGGGAAATTGATAAATTAGAAAGGGGTGATCTGAAATTATTATTAATAGTAGATATATGGGATGAAAATTAAAGATTATAAATGAGAATAAAATAAGAATATGGTACAATCGAGATACATAAAAATTTATTCCCAAAAAATCATAGATTATAAATCATGGAATAATATTAGAATACATTATGAAAATTACACATATTACAAAAATAAGGAATAATTGAGAAGTTAGGCTCATCCATAAGAATAGAGATCATAAAAAAAGTGGATGATCAATCAATAGTTATTTACCATAGTGGATCAAGCAATAATAACTTGTTTCCATTGGCTGATTAGTCTTCACTAACATGTTTCCAATAGTAGATAATGAATTATAACCAATTTTATATTTTTGGATTGAGAATCACTACTCATTTTATTATCTCATAATATATAAAGTTTATTCAATGAATTAGAAGGCTATATAGGTCCCATTCACCACTTAATGATTAAATATACACATGTGTGCCTCAAGAAGACATATACACATCAAATAATTAAAACCATGGAATAAGATTAGGTTTTATAAAACATTAAAATGCAAATCATTTAATTTTCATAGTATAAATAACCCATGGAAAGAAAATGGGTTACATTCATGAAATTTTAATCATCCCATGTAATTAAAATGGGTTAAAAATCCTTTTTAAATGGACCAACATAAATAAATCATTAAGGATTCCATCAATAATAATAACATGATAACCCCCTGAAAAATTAATGGGTATCTATTGGGATCAAGTTAATTTTTAGGAAAATACCATTCAATATCAATAATGAGGAATATGATATATACACCATATAGATATTAGGTACACAGTTAGGATAATAATTTTCCCCATTATATTATTTTTGGTCATATAGTTGAACAATATTAAATTAAAGGAATTGAAAATAGGGCATTCACAAAGGAAAGTAAATGAAATAAAAATGAAATTTATAAAATAAAAATTATTAGTCAAGATAAAGAATGTGATGGATCAATTGTCTAAAATAAAATGACATTAAATAATCCATCCAGAGAAATAAGGTAGATGGTTATATTTTAAAAACATACTTGATCAAAAATAAGATATTTCAAAGTAAAATTACTTAGATAAAAAATGATTTTATGGAGTTTTCGAAAAATTATGTTGGAAAAAAGAAACATCCTTAATATATTGAAATCATTTTAAAATAAATATTTTTTAAACCCATGATAAAATTAATTTATATTATTAACCATGAAAACATAGAGATATATTTTTTATTATATTAAAAAGGTGGTGGAAATACATTCTCATATATAAAAGGACAAAAGATATTTTTAGAATACATTTTCATCATATCCTTAAAATAAAAATTTACTTGTCCCTTTCAAAAGTTATTTTAAAAAATATGATGTGAAAAAAATTGAAAAATATTTACCATTGAAAAATATAATTCAATAAATTATTCCTTGAAATTTCATAATGATTACAAAAAAATTGGTGTAAGATAAAACATTTGATTTGAAAATAATTTAATGCCCCATTTTGAAAATATTTTGAAATTCATTTTATTGAAAACCACCTTCATAAAAATAATATTAAAATTTTCCTTTAAAATGGGTAAGGAGAATTATGAGAATCATAAAAAATAAGCCATATCATTTTCTCAAAAATATAAGAGAATGTTTGAGGGAAATAAAATACATACATGGAAGACAAGATTTATTGGTAAGAATATGAGTTATTCTAACAAACATTATACTTTTATTTTAGAAAATATTTTATCAAAGAAGTGGTTATGGATGATGATAAGTAATTTTCCCACAAGAATAAAATAAATACCACATAAAATGGGGGAAATTTTTAGATCAAAGAGATTTTGAGAATTATATTCAATTAATAATTATTAGAAAACAATAAATTAGAATTCTTATCAATGAAACACTTACAGAATTAGTAACGTAAGAATACATGGAGTTTCAGTGTAATATAAAGAAATGGAAATTAAAATATCATGAAATTTAAGATACTTTCATATGGGAATGAAATCGTTTAGTTAATACACCATATAAAATAAATAACAGTGCACAATATAAAATATGTCCCATGGAGTTGAAAACGAGAAAATGAAACCCTCACCATGTTTCCTCACAAAGACTAATACACTATAAGATCATATATAATGAATATAAATATGTTAATAAAATATTTTATAAACAATTTCATATACTTATTATTTTATAAAATTAAATTTTAATTATTCCCTACATGTATATTAGTTAGTTATTTTCTTCTTCTAATATCATGTGTGGATAATATTAATCATTTTGAACTAGTGTATTTAATTGCAGTGTTTTTATTCATTATTATCCAAAATTTCATCATTCCCAGATCATAAAATGTACTAGAATTGATTATTTTTAATTATTTATGTAATTATACTTTCATTTAATAAGTATTTTATTTATTATTCATGACGATGAAGTTAGTAACAAGCTCATTTTGGTAATTTAAAAAAATCATGTTGTCATAATTAATGAGTTAAATATTTATATTACAAATACCGAATAAATAAAAAATAATTATTTAATAAAAAATCTCCAATATTTTGTTTTCAAAAAAACATACTATAAATTTATAACATTTTCTTGTTAGTGGCTAAACCAACCAAAATAGAACATGCTACGATCTATGTGGGAGTATGGCTACAAAAAATATTCTTATGTTTTAATATCATTATCAAAAAATTATAATTAAATTATTTACAACTCATTATGGTTATGAATCATAATTGTTTTGATAAATATGATGAAGTTAAGTTAAAATGAATTTTCCTTTTATATTTGAGTTTTTTTACCTCTTGGTATGTTCGTTTTAAGTGGTTAGTTTTTCAATTAACACGTATTTACAATATTAATTATAGAATTTCAAATTTATAATTATATATAATAAATCATTACATGAATTAAATATCAATTTAATAAACTAATTTCTGGAACTAACCATGAATAGTGGTGAAGAAAAATTAAACTTGTCATTCACGGAAGCGGTAGTCAGCACACATGCATGAGAAACTTTTTCCTTTTTTGATTGAATGAGAGGTGAATAGATAACCATTATACCATAAATATAATAAATTTTATGTATATAATTTAAAAATATATATTAATATATATATTGTTAAAATATTTTGTATGAGGGTGGATGCGAAAGATAAATAATGAAAGTAAATGTGTATGCAATACATACGTTGATAATTTTGATATTCTCTTGATATATCCTTTTTAAATGAAGGTATTGAAGAATTTTATTGAGAATATGGGCTACCAAATTCATGTAGGGACTTTATAATATTTAAATTGGGTAGAGTTTCATGGGAATCTATAAATATTGGCGTGACTTGAAAATTGTGGGAGTGAGTACCTTTTATAGGTGAAAAGGTGGTAAAATCATGGGAAAAACATTATATAAGGAGTAAGAATGGAATTTAATGGGAGTTTGGTGAGATAGGTGGACAAATTTACATGATACATGTTGGTATGAATTTATAACCTAAAAATGTTATTCTATAAGGTATATATGAAAACTCATTTTGTAAAATTTGAGTCACGCTATCCCGAACGGCCCGAAGGCCTTCATTTTTATTGATTTTTGATAACCCCACTTTAAAGGGATGAGGGGGAACCCTTACAAGGCCTTAAAGAGTAGAGATTACATGGCCAGTAGGCTTAAGAGATTACATTACCTGAAGGTCTTAAGGAATTCAACCAGACTATCTACAAGGAACCAACCCTCCCCAACATCTGCATCATGATAGTAGCTCTCCACCTTCGCATGGTTGTCTGGATTGGCTTCCTGTGCAAGCACTGGCTGGTCTTGATGTCATAGCTATACCCTCTCATTCTGAAAAATCCATTTCGCTCTGCTCTGGTGAGTGCACCTGCTCTAAATCCTCTTCTGAGGCTGCTCCTTTTTTGTACTATGTCTGGGGAAACTGAATGTGGACTGAAGTCCTTAAAGGTGGTCCAAAATACCTACTAACACGATGTCCTGGGTGGCCTAAAATCCTAAAGGACTCCAAGCCCAAACAGGTGGCCCAAGGTGAATAGTTCTAGCTGCTATAGTACTGAATAGTACCTGCTACAGTAACTACTACAGTAGCTGCTACAGTACCCGCACAATGTTTAACATTGATTAAAAATTAAATGAGTGTTTAATTTATATATATATATTTTAAAACATATATTATAGTCTAAATTTAAAATATAACCATTTATGTTTGAAAAAATACACAATATTTTGAAACATATTATTCGAAGAAAATTAATGATTTTTCTATGGTAACTAATATTTTCATTGATAACTTCAATTCATGCCTAAAAATGTAATTGAAATTATTATATAATTTTATAATTATTATTTTAATATTAAAATACTTTTTAAAAATAAAATTTCTAAATTTTAAAAAATTTACTTTTAACATTAACACACAAAATGCATAAAAACCATTTTTAGAAAAAGTCTTCTTTTAGGATTAAAATGTATGTGTAGTATAAATTTATCAATGTCATATAAATTAATAATATAAATTTATTTATTATAAAAAAATATTTATGTGGATTCCTAATTATTCTAAAAGTGATTATTAATAAAAAAAATTAATTTAAATAAAAGGTATAAAATCATTTTAAAATTAGACTAAAATGTTACTTCTATTCTAAAATTTTGGACATGGGTATTATAAGTTCCAAATTGTATTTTAATATACATATTTTTACACATTATATATATATTTAATCAATTGAAATAATTTATAAATTTCTGGGTCTTGGTCATATATGCATATGGTCGGAAAATTTATAGTTTTTGAAAAAACATTAGTTTTCTATATTTACTTAAAATTGAATATTTCTAGAAAAATATGAAAATTAAACTTAGTATAATATTGATATTATACATGAAAAAATTAAATTAAATTTATAAATTTCATGTTTTAATTTTTTTACATTTATATTTTAGATATAAATAAAATATATAATGAAAAAATGGTTTTACTAAAAAATTACATTTTAAAACTTTTGGTGTTCTTAATCCTATTTTTTGAACTTTTAATTTATTATAATATTTTTATTCACTAGGGGTTTAATTATTATTATTTTTCTTTTCAAAATTATCTTTTTTAATATTTCCGATCATTTTTTTGGTGTTGTGTCTCAAGAAAGCCATCAAATACCGCATTTATTTAAGGAAAATGCATTAAGAAATCTCATGTCATTATATATTACCACTATTTATAACCTTACACATTTTATCATTAACATCATACATTATAATATAAATTAATAATTAACCATATAATAAAAAAAATTATATAATAAATAATTCCACATCATAATATAATATAATTACATAAATCAAAATATGAAACCAATGTATCTCGGGTAGATGTAAGCCTAAATATGGATGACAAGAATGTGGGTTTCATAAAAAAACTCTATGCAATTAGTAACCTCATGCACTATATATTACTAATATCCATGTTCATCCACTATTGGTATATTTTGGAAATCATGAAAATAATATTGAACAACACATTAGTGAATTTTCAAGGGTGAACAATAATACTCAGTATGGTCATCCAAACCAGTGAGTCAACCCCATTTACAAAAAAATATCGATGTACATCATTAATAAAAAAATTACAATAAAAAACAATGCCTTAACATAAAATCATCAATCATAAATTTATTCATGATCATTAATTATCTAGAAAACCATATCCCACTTTCATCATGCTCATTGAATAATGATGTTCATATATATAACACAAGATTAAATTCTCCCTCAAAACTATTTAATGCTAGAGGCCACCAATACCCAGGCTCCCAACCCTACCATGCGAGTATCTGGAACTCAACTTTTGGAGAGGGATCAGATTGTTAACTAGGATCTAAGCCCCACCGTTCTACAATTTAACCCTCAACTACTCAACAATTGGTAACTATCATGATACTATAACTACCCATAGGTTAAGTATACTAAGAAAGGATACCATATAACATCGCTATATAAATTCCCACCGAATGAGTCACTCTAGATGTTCCATTCTAAGAAGGTCTAGGAATACCTATATACCCATAATATACTAGATTCATAGAGGATATTTACTCTACCCATACATAGAAATATGGGGGAGAATACAATTGATATCTAATATACCTTTAATATACTATTTTGGTAGAGAAACCATAGTGACATTATATCTTTTAATACACCTCAATCCTAGATTTTTGGGAAATAAAGAGTGTAAAAAATCCACTGAATCATCATATACCATAATTATAGAAACAGTAATATTTCTTTACCCAAAATAATGAGTGAATGATAATAAATACACAAATATTTTATTATTAGTCTCTACTAATATGTGTTGGTTATAATGATAAATTTTATCACTATACTTTAACCAAAGACATTTCACGATTTTAAAGGGAAACACAATAGTTTCCAATCCACACCAATATCTTATAAGTACTATAATACATCAGATTCCAAGAAGACATTTTGATAAGTAAATCACTTAATTTAATAAAATATCTGGTCTATTTATCATGTTTGAACATTTAATGAATAATATAAAGCCATTATATTATCCATTCATCATGTGTCATGATATGAGCCACCTCCTCCACTTTGCATGGCAACACAGATCAATTTCCAATTAAAGGAATATATTATTTGAAATTTCTATCACCCGATGTTTCATACACACAAATGGTAAGCCATGTGAACTTCCTTAATCAGTCCTATTTTGGTTTTAATAGTCCTCATCCTCTCATCGTGCCTTCACTAGATTGGTCACCCCTACTACAACACTCTTCCACTAACAGCCTTTAGTAGAGGAACCCTAGTGAGGGAATTCCTTTGATGAGCAATAAATTTTACCAGGTGTATTTTCACTATAAGTGGATATCAAATATGGTATCTTTTTTCCAAAAATTATCCCTTTTGTATTCCAAAACAATGATACAATGTTTAATTGTTAAAAAAATATATCCATATTTTAATTGATTCTATAAATCCATTCTTTATAATTCTTATTACATTTGATTTATTTCTAGAAGATATTTCTAGTGATTGTTTTTTAGTTTTAATATTATTTTACTGAATTTTTCACACATGATTTCCTGTTTCACAAATGAAAATGATTATTATCATATTTTAATTAGAGGTTTGGGGTCTTTCAGTGGATGTCCCATGAAGTTCCTTATGTGGCCTCCTAATTTCAACACTGACTTTGAGCCTTCAATCAAACCCATCGGTTAAGGGTTTCCATGTTTTTTACAGTATTTATTTAAAAATGATTTCCTCTTTTCAATTGATAGCATAATTCCAAAACCCCTAAAACATTACGATACTACCAAAAAACTATTTAATCCTTTAGTTTGCATAATATTTATAGAAATAAACATATCTAAACCTCTAAAACCACACATATGGATTCAAAATGGTGAATCTATTTTTTATAAAAGTTTTTTTTTGAAATTAACCATCTTATTACAATAGATGATTTGAAATGGGTCATGACATAAGGAAATGTGTAAATATATTTTATATTGAAAGTCCCCTAACTTGTAATAATTCAATTTGGGTAGGAAAAGGTGAGATTAAGGTAATCATTTCTATCCCTTCTAGAAATAATGGGGATAAAAATTATAATCATAATCTGAAATGATATTCTAAAATGTATCCCTCTCCTATATATCTTTTTGATTTTTTGGATATTGTCCATAATAACAAAATTATTAATTAAGACGAGGAGAATATTAGAAAGATTGAGCTCTCTGTCCATGTAGTAGCTCAATCATTACAAGTATATGACAAAAGATTGCAATATAATTATAGAGAATCATTACATGATACATATGAACAATATAGTCATATTGATGATGATTACATAAATTAGAGTTCTAGGAAATGTAAAAATCCCATGGCAGAGGCTTATGGATGCATTACATCGAATCCTAGGAAAATCTAGAAACACATATATTACTCTAAGTTGGTGAGAATACTTGTTACTAGATAACTTGAAGGCTCTAGGAATGAAAAAACAATATTCCCCTATTTCCCATGTTTTATGGGCATCATAATAAATCCTCAATAATTTAGGAGAGGAAAGGGAACAAAAATAGTGGATTGGATAACCTATCATATATAGATGCATATCAGATTATTGAGTATTTGGGTGAATAAATAGACAATTAGATGGATGACAGAGATGAAATTGTATTAAAAATATAGGTATGGGGAAATTATTGAGGATACATACCTTCAAATTAAATAATTAATGTTTACTAGGATGGTAGGAGAATATAAACAAAGTCATGATTTTAATTTTAGTGACATTCCTTGGAAATGGTCCCATGTTTTTTTCTCCTACTTAATGCTTTATTTATTTACTCTTTTATATCTTTTGGTAGTAGTATGTATTTATTATTTATGAGGTTAGTCATAACTAATAATGTTTATCATTTCATTGTAATGTCTCTCATTATCTATGCAGGAACATTGTTTAGACCCTTTTAAGAGGGAGTAACTTTCTTTTTGATGGATTAAATGACTACTAGTACGGTTATTTATTGAGGGGGATTTACAAAATGGTTTTTATATTGGAATTTCAGATATCAATGATTTTAATTTTTCTTATTATCATTTATTTTTTATGTTGAGGCCCCATGTACTTCACTTTATGGTTATGATTATTTTTCTCAATTTTTTCTATATGGTGATTTGCTTAAATGGACCTCTTTTTCACCAATGTTGTGTTATATTTCTAATTTCTTGGGATGAGCCTGAAATCCACAGTGGTGTTAGGATTTTTTGGATAAATATATAATGATACCAAATTTGAATACTTTTTCAGCTTTCTACAATCCAACAATCAGTTTGAGAATGGTTATTTGATAGTTTTAGGAATGTTTAGTTGTTGGGTTTGGAGAATGATGCTTCAATCCTTTAGATGGATTTTCTAACAGATGTTTTTTATTTTTTAGTTTCTTTGTGTATGTTTAGTGATATTTTTTTACTTGAAGGTTATACACTTGATAAGGGGTTGAAGACATGTTTGATGATCAATTCTAGATATACCAAGATATGATAGCTTTGTAATTAAGTTTTAATGTTTTGGTGGAAAACATTATGAAAATGTCCTACAAACAAGATTTTTGACATCTTTTTTCTATTTAATGGAAGGATTAGAGGATTTATAAATTACTAGATTGAATTACACTTTGATTTTATTCTTACACAGATGATGTAGCTGTTAGATTTGAATCCACACCATTTGGATACATTTTCAGATGAAACCCACGGGTATATAATGTCTACTAGATTTATGATATATACACTAATGTATGGACCACTTTTGTGGGAATATTCACAATCATATTTTTTTCTCTTAATATGATCTTCTTGAAGATTTTTTGAAGAATAATTAGATCAAACTTGTCAAATTGAATTCTATAGTGATGGTTTGTTGGTTCATTCTCGATTTTCAGGTTGACTATTGGGATTCGAAGAAGCCTTATTTGACTCTTCTAAAAATTGGTTTTGATGTTAGGGGATTTCAAGATTCAATAAGATATTATGGATGTAGTTCTCATTGGGCCATTTTAAAATTTTATATCTAATTTTTTTTATGATCTCCCTTTTATTTTATTTCATTGACAATTTTGATGGTGCAAGAAAATTACACCCTGTGTAATCATTGTTACCCATTTTTTTAATAATATTTTTGGAAGCATCTATTGTTCTTTTGACTCATGCTTCATTTCATTCTTGATAAAAAAATTAGTATCCATAGATGTTTTTCTTAAATTCAATCATTGAGCTATTTGATTTTTAAAGAGAAATTTATATAATCTTGACTTCTCAATATAATTTATCTACAGTGGGAAATTTTTTCTTAAGAATTTTGAGGTAGGGAAATCAATTTGTTAATATGAATATAACAATATATAATAAAATATATTTTTGAAATAGTAGAAGAAGAATCTATTAACCATGAAGAGTTGGATAATTTCAATGTATTAAGTGGGTACAATGTTAGAATCAAAGAACCACACCTTAGTCTTCTTGATTCATCATTATATAGAAATGCATCAAACTTTGGTGTAAACCAACCTTGAGAGGAAATCCTTTAACCCTTCATTCATTAATATTTATTTTAAAATATTAATATAAATATTTTTTAATTTATAAGTAAAAAAATTTATTTTATTATGTATTATTTATTTTAAAACACTCACTACAAACTGCACAAAATCAAAACATTAAAAAATTAACAAAATAAAAATAAAAAATGAAATGAATCATTATGATCTCAATTTTATATTACATATTTTAATTTGACACTATAATAATGAGCAGTTTTCTTTTTTCTTTTCACATTTAAAAAAAATAATATTTACCTATAAAATGTCATATGGAGTTCAAAAACCCATTGAAAAAACATTTAATTAAATATATTACTTATAATTTAATGAAATTGGATTGGGTTCCACATTAAAACTATATAAAAAGTCATTCTAATAAATATAATCATACTATTATAAGAAAAACCTAAAAAAATTACAATGGGAGACTCACATTCTGATCAGATAAAATGCTATTCTATATACTTTGATTTCATTAAATATACTAGACATAATTATTTCCATGTTTACAAACTATGTAATTTTCTTTAATTGAAATAAAATATTCCATTTTAGTCAATAGATCTATAATAACATAAATTGCATCTCTACCTTTCAATGATCTTGGAATGGAAGCCATGTAATCCATAACAATTTAATCCAATTTCAAATCCAAATTAGACAATAATTTAAGTATTCTTCTTAGACAATAATATTAAACCTTCAACCATTTTCAAGAATAAAACAAAAAATGAATCTAGACATATCACATTTCTTACATGAATAAAAATGTCATAAAAAACAATTTAGGTCATGCATTCGATAGGATGGGATTTCCATTGAGAAATTTAAAAATTCCTTACCTCTTCCTCTTGTAATGTTTAGGGAAAAAAATTATATCCATGTAATTACAAAATATATTCAGTATTGAGTGTCCAATAGGGTATCTACTCCCAACCATATAATCTGAAATGAGAAATATATCACTAAAAAATTTAATATCTATAAATATCTCACTCTATTTATCAAGGATTATTTGATTTTTTTGGTTCTAAAATAATCCTATCATACTCTTCAGACATATTAAAATGTATCTTAGAGAAAATTGATACAGTCTTCTAATTATATTTTAATTTTCCAACGTCAATCACCTGAGATTTTCTGCTCAAATAAATAACAATGAGATTTCATTTTCTTGGATTTCATATCATCATAAATAGAAAAACTAAAGATATTAAACCAATATTATTTATATTAAATTAAAATATAATTGAAAAATGTATTCCTTAATATCTTGTGATCAATATATTTAAGAATCCTCTCACCAAATAGACAATGTCACCAAATATTAACTACATTAACTACTATGATCAACTTAAGATCATTGGTATGTTAATTCATCTTAAGTAGCCTAAGATACTAAGAACTATACACTACCACTAATCCCACCTACATTAATACACACCATAATCCCATAATTGTGGTATCATAATATACCTCCTAACTCTTCATCGAATCTAATAAAATGTTAATAGGTTTTGATGTCAACATTTGTACTAAATCTAAAAATGAATATTTATATCGATCATCCTACTGATATTTTAATCCCAATATATTCAAAGGTATAATAAATAAATATAAGTGAGAGAAGTCATAAATAAATTGATGATAATATCCAACAAGCCTCATAAAACATAAAATCATTTAAACGTTATTGGGTTCATACCATTACTTTAAAACTACCATTATCTAAACATCCACCTATACCCATGATTCAAAAACAATATACCCATGGAATTTCACATCTCAAGTCCAAAAATAGAATCTCAATATATTGGTATATTATTAAGGAGATCTTAATGTGTTCAAGATAATGGACAAATTATATCCATGAACCTCAGAAGAATGTAGATATACTAATTTTTCTTAATAAACATAATCATGAAATAATCTACATAAGGATGGAAAACATGATCAATTATATCCATAATCATCTTTGGTATATTCAACACCTCGAATGACATCACAATTAATTCAATAGAATCATATCTCATTTAAAATTTCACCTTTGGAACATATTCAAGTCACACCCTCAACCGATGATAACATTATTGAAGATCAATTTATAAAAACCATTGAAATATTCTTGAAATGGTTAAATAAAAAAATTATTCATTAATAGGATACATATTATTAATGGTAACCTTGTTCATACTCTTATAATCAACACACAAGTGAAGACTCCCATATTTCTTATTGGAAAAAATCATCAGAGTAGCCCCACAGAGACACACATTCTATCATATATCCCTTTTAATAAAGATATTCTAATAGATTATTGAATTATCTAATCTAATATTGTTCCATATGATAAAGATGTATACAGATAGACTCATTTCTTGGAAAAATTTCAATCACAAACTTTACTTCCCTTTCTAACTGAAATATAACTATGATATAGAATTTATAAACACACTAATAGAACTATAATGATGACTTTAATATAAAATAAAAATAAATAAATGTCATCCCTTGTCCATGAAATCAATCAACATATCTATAATGATCATCCACATTCCTCTTGTTTCTATATTGAGATCCATTACTACCCACTGAATCCCTTCATTCTTCTTATAACCCCTATCCTAAATGAGACTCTTGTTTATATTTTTCCAAAAAATTAGGTAAAAATATATATTAAAAATCCCAAATAAATATCCAAATATGTCCCATACATAATATTATGATCATTAAATGTATCATTTCCTCCCATGTTCAATGAAAAATAGAGAAGGTTCCTAAAATTAGAGTCATAATAAATGACAGAAATATTCCACCTCTTTAATTCAATAGTCTCTTGATCGTTATACATACTTGGTGTATATGAGTAGGACTACTTAAATATTAAATACTATAAAAACTCCCATGTAAATCCTTAAATCTTCTATTCTTCGACCAGAATGACCCACTGTAGTTGAGCCAATATCTCATGAGTAAGAACTGTAATGTCACGACCTATCCCTCAGGGCACGTTCCGTGAGTACCCAAAGCTTGACTTCCATAATCCAGGGGCCGGCGACTAGCACCAAAGGCGTAAATACCTAAATTGGGAAGGCATTACCTTTATAACTGAAAATAAACACTAAAAAGTACACTGATAGATACAAAACACTAAGTAAAACTTTATAACCAGAGAGTGTTGAAGAGAAAAGGGGCCAAAAATAAAAGCCCAACTGAAAGTACAAGTACAACTGAAAAAAAGAAAATTTGCCACTTAGTCTTCCTCCAAGGTTCCTACCTGAAGGGTAGGTACAGATCGCCTCCTCAGCACTCCAGGTGCATCCGTCTCCTCCGTGTATCGTCACGCCATATGGTCCACCTTCAGGTACCGTCCGGTCCTGGTGCTCTCAGCCTCAGTCAGCACTATCTGTCATCTGCATCCAACACAACGAGGTGTGGTCATATCCCGTTTAGGGGTGAGTATAACGATACACAGTAGGGATCCTGATACCCTCAATGTCTCACAAAATCCAACAAAGATAAACCAAAAAGTATGAAATAAATGGATAACCATTACATAGGTATATAACCATACATATACCTAAGTTATCAAGTAACCCATCTCAATCATGAGGAAAACATAGAAGTCACTGACTCAGCTCACACATGTATACAGCTTATGTAGAGATATAGAGAAGATCAGATGTAGCCACTGAATCATTTATTCGGTCGAACCCCCATAGGATCCAGGAACATAAATCAGAACTGTCGAACCCACACAGGATCTCGGAACAGTTATTCTGCTGAACCCACACAGGATCCAGGAACAGAAGTTGGAACTATCAAACCCACACAAGATCCAGGAACAGTAGTCAGAGCTATCAAATCCGTATGGGATCCAGGAATAGTCATCAGTGCTGTCGAACCCACACAGGATCCAGGAACAGTCGTCAATGTTGTCAAACCCATACAAGATCCAGGAATAGTTGTCAGTGCACAACTAGCCACAGGGTTCTGCACGAAGCATGCTTGATTCTGAGAGGGTCCACTCCTCATGCCATGTGTTAATACATTAATTTCCATGAAGTCCCAGGAAGAAGTATCTCAAATTTCCACCACGTCATAGAGGGATAACCCAAACAAAACGTGCCCAAGATACTGAGGACAAGATGACCAAGCCATTTCCCAAAAAGTACACGGTGTATAGGAATGAGGCACACACCATGTTCTTCAGACCTCATGTACTGCCCATTTTAAACAACCTGTGTCATAAGGATGATCATATAGAAAACAAAGTACACGGCGTGTGTTATGTTTACATGCTGTGTCCAAGCAACTGGGGTCGTCTTTGTGTACGCTAGTCATGTGCCTGTACACAGCCCCAACGTGTGTTCACTAACCTGTGTATTTGGTACACGGGGTCGCCTATGCCCCAGGCCATGCCTGACCGTGTGGTGGAGTACATGCCCATGTACTCCACCCCATGTTCGTGTATCTTAGGGATACATGCTGAGTCTCGTGAAGCCGCTTCTGCCATTCTGTGTAGAGAGTACACGTCGTGCCTCTTGGCCGTGTAATTCTTCCCGTGTCCATGTATTTCCCAAAATACACGCCATGTCTCGTGAAGCTGCTTCTTTTATTCCGTGCAGAGAATACACACCATGTGACCGGGGTCACACTCCATGTATTACTTTTCTAACATCCAAAACTCAAGCTAAAGAATGCCAGTACTACATGGCATGTTCATCAAAAGTGCACACCGTGTATTATGGAATTTTCCAGAAATGGTGCCTCCAGCCAGCACGCCTCCTATGAAGTCTGTTATTTGTTATGAGGGTTCGTTCATTATTATACATTAGTCACTAGGTCTCCACGATGTCCCGTAGTCTTCTCTGGTGTTTATGGTCCTCTTATCGGCTCCGAAAACACGATTTGATTCAACCGCTAGAAAAACGGTCAATGAACGGTCCTTCATATTGCAGTCTGATCCGTTGCCTGCTATCATTGTCGTACCTCCATTAGGTCGTTGTGATGTTGGGTCTTTAATTTGTTATCGTTTTGTCACACAATGGACTCACAATGATCTGTTGTTCATCACCCATGTTGAATGCAAAGAACACACCAAACATTCACAAGAACAGAAGAGGGATCGGGCTGTGTTCGTTTGGCCCGGTCCTTCCGCATTAGTTTGATAGCAAGCGGGTCAAGATAAACAACCATGGAAGGAAGAATCAATGTTTCTCAAATTAAAACACACCCCTACCTTTGATCTTCAATCGTTTTTCATTGATGCAGTCACGGAAGTCGGTCGTTGAAGACGTCTCATGATAGTTGAAGCTCTGAGCAAGGAGTTGAAGAAGGTCAGCATTCTTCATTCTTCGTTGGGATATGGGGTTCTTCATTGGAGAACACTAATTCTCCCAATATCTCCTCCCAAAGGCTCCCACCAAAAGAGAAATGCCAAGAAGAAATAATAATATATTGTTTATTATTTTAGATGTTGGAACAAAATTAAAAACGAGAATTAAATTATTTAGATAGGATACCCTTAATTAATTCAAGGGGTTGGAACAAGGAATTAATTATTGAATGTGAAGAGGCTCTCCTTCATTAATAAGGTAGAGTTGATAGGTTTAACTATCCTCCATCAATACGGGGTTAAGGTGTGGTGGTCCCACCTCCAACTCCCATGAGGAGGTTTTAACCACCAAACACCCACATGAAGGCTCTAAAAAAATAAAGTGAAAAGTCACTTTATTTTATTACTTTCCATGAACACCCAAAATATATCTTCTACTTTCGACCAACTGTCGTCGAGATGAAAGTCTCCTTTAGTGAATACAGGTGTTGTGAGTTCAATAGTGCCCTCAGATATCAATTCCGAGCACCGATTCAAAAGTTATAAAAACCCGCTCGTACGTTTATTGAACATACCCAAACAAAACTTCAAAAATTGATTCCGGGCACACTGGGCCTCATAATCAAATCCCTTCAATTTTCGTAGACTCCTAAAATTCCCATGTATTTAAGAAAAAAATTCCATGGAAATTTTGGGTCTTTACATTCTCCCCACCTCAGGGCTTTACGTCCCCGTAAGCTACAACTATAACTAATGGATCAAATAGGGCTACTGAGCATGAATCAGAGCCTCTCACTCCCATGTTCTCTCTTAGTGGTTCATGTGCTACCAACGAATGCGAAATAGAGGTATTGACCATCCATGAAGTACCTGCTCATGTTGATCCTCAATCTTCACTGGAACCTCTATAAAAGTCACACCATCATCGACGTCCAGCTCTCCATGGTCAATAATTTGAGAAGGGTCATGCACGTATCTCCTCAGCTAGGATACCTGGAAGACGTCATGCACCCAGTGCAACTGAGATGGAAGATATAAGTGGTAAGACACCTCACCTACTCCACTAAGGATCTAGAATGGTCCAAAGAATCTCATATATAACTTTCTGCCTCGGCCAAATCTCTACAAATCTTGTCTAGGTGAGACCCGTATAAAGACGTGGTCGCCATCCTCAAACTCCAGAGGTCTCCATCTTCTGTCGGCAAACGACTTCTCCCTACTATCTGCGGTCCTCATCCACTCCTGGATGATCGACACATTCTCTATGGTGGCTCGTACCATCTCCGGTCTCACTAGTGCTGACTCCCCTGGGTCTGTCTAGCAGAGTAGCAATCTATAAGGTCGACCATACAAGGCCTCAAAAGGTGCCATCCTAATGGTGGAGTGATAGATGTTGTTTTATTAAAACTCCACCAAAGGTAAGTGATCCTCCCATCGGTGACCAAAGTCAAGGAAAAATCACGTAGCATGTCCTCGTGGGTCTGAATGGTCCACTCGGTCTGACCATCTGTCTGAGGATGGAAAGTGGTGCTCAGATGAAGTTGCATCCCAAAATCCTCCTGCAACCCCTTCCATAGTCGGGATGTAAACCGTGTGTCATGGTCATAGACAATAGAAGAAGGTACTCCATGTAGCCACACAATCTCTTGCATGTAGAGGCATCCTAAGCTCTCTACTGAACCCTGCTCTCTGATCAGTAAGAAGTGGGCCAACTTGGGGAGTCGGTTGACGATCACCCAAATCAAGTCGTGACCACTGGATGTACGTGGAAGTCCTATCACAAATTCCATGTATATACCATCCCACTTCCACTCCGGGACCTCTAAAGGCTGAACCAAGCATGCTGGTACCCGGTGCTCCACCATCACTTGCTGAAAAGTGAGGCATCGGGAGACAATATTCGCTAATGCCTTCTCCATACTTGGAAACAAGTGTTGTCGTCAAAGGTGCCGATACATCTTTGCCACTCTTGGATGTATCGCTAGAGGGGATGTGTGGAACTCCCTCAACACTTACTCTTGAATTGACACGAGCACCATAGTACGTCCTTTGATGAAGATGACATGCTACCCTCCTTCATAAAATCCATTAGGTGCCTTCCCTATGGATATATGAGAACATCATGTCTCGCAGTCAACATCTCCACGCTGCGCCTCCCTGACTCGCTGAAGAAGTGGAGGAGTGACTGTAAGAGACTGAAGGAAAGCTGCTCCATCTCGGTCCACAAAGGATATCTGTAAAGCATCATACTTCTCTAACTCCACTCCTAGCAGATATATACAAGATCTCATACTGAGTGCATCTGCTACAACATTACCCTTCCTAAGAGTATAGACTATCTCGAAGTCATAGTCCTGGAGGAACTCAAGCCATCACCGCTGTCTCAGGTTTAAGTATTTCTGAGAGAAGATATACCTGAGACTCTGGTGGTCAGAGTAGACTGTAAAATACTCACCCATCAGATAGTGTCGCCATATCTTCAAGGTGAAGACCACTGCTGCTAACTCCAAGTCATGGGTAGTGTAGTTCTGCTCATGTTGTCTCAGCTACCGAGAACCATATGCGATCATTGCTTGCTCCTGCATCAGGACACACCCGAGTCTTGTACCTGATGCGTCGTAGTAGACTACGTACCCTACACCCTCCTCTGGAATCCTCGAGATGGGGGCACTAGTCAACCTCTACCTCAGCTCCTAAAAGCTCCGTGGACATCTCTCCGACCACACGAAGGGTTTCCCCTTCTTTTTCAAGGATGATAGTGGTGTTGCAACTCTGGATAAGTATAGTACAAACCTCCGATAATATCCAGCCAAACCCAAGAAACTTCGTACCTCTGTCACACTCCTCGGTGGCTCCCAAGAAAGTACTGCCTCAATCTTTGCTGGATATACTACAACTCCAGTCTCTGAGATGACATGGCCCAGAAAGTGAACCTCTCAGATCCAGAAATGGCACTTTGGGAGTTTACCATAAAGATGGTACTCTCAAATTGTGTTTAGTACTACCCCCAAATGGTAGGCATGCTCCTCCACAGTAGTTGAGTAGATCAGAATGTCATTGATGAAAACTACAACAAAGTGATCGAGGTATGGTTGGAAAATCTTGTTCATGAGTCCCATGAACACTTTTAGAGTGTTTGTTATGCCGAAAGGCATAACCAAAAACTCATAGTGGTTTTACCAACATCTTAAGGTCATCTTCTGCACATCCTTGTCTTGAACTCTGAGCTGGTGATAGCCTGATCTGAGTTCTATCTTTGAGAACCATCGTGATCCCTTCAGCTGATCAACGAGGTCTTCAATCCTTGGGAGTGGGTAATTATTCTTCACGATCACCTGGTTCATGTGATGGTAGTCGACAGAAAGACTCAAGATTTCATCTACCTTCTTAGTGAACAAAATCGGGGCTACCCAGGGAGAAACACTGGGCCAGATGAATCCCTTCCCCTAAAAGTCCTCTAGTAGTACTCCCAGCTCACGAAGCATAGCGGGATCCATCTGATATACTGGTTTAGATATCTGTGCCGTCCTAGGGTACATGTCAATGTAGAATTCCACCTCTCTGCAAGGAGGTAGACCTAGAACATCATCAGGGAAAACATCCGCGTACCGGTCCACCAATATAGGATAAGTCAGACTCTTCACATCAACTGCTCTGAGGGTAATGCAGGCCAACTGATGAGTGATCGGCTGTACCCTCCTTCAAGTAAGTCCATCATGTGCTGCAAAGTCTCCCTTCTTGCTGATGAAGGTGAACCTGGTCTCATCTGTGTAGACACACCGCACTTTGTTCCTAATACAGTAGATCTGAGCATGGACTATAGATAACTAGTACATACCCATGATGACATCGTAAGGCCTCGACACCACTACATGGAGATCCCATCTGAAGCTCTCACCTCCTAGAGTAATCTTACACTATCAGAAATAGTGTGTGACTATCAAGTCTTCTCCCATGGGAGTCTCTAGCCGTAAGGATCGAGCCAACGGCTCTGTTGGAATCTCTGAGCTCCGAACGATGGCAGTGGCAATGAAAGAGTGACTAGCACCTATTTATATAATAACTTCAGCTAAGGTAGATTAGACACATACCATACCACGAATCATCTCCGAAGAGCCGTGATCGTAAGCCTTAGCTACCTGGAGCTGAGATCTCGCATGTCCACCTGCTCCCTGTAGCCTAGGTGGTCCTCCTGGTGGTGGTGGGGGTAACACCTCTTAACGCCGTCCACCACCAGCTGGAGGACCAGCTCCTCTTCCACTTCTACCTGTTCCCTACAGATCGCCTTGATCGAACCTCTACCTCTTCATGGGAGGTCCTTCAACTGTCTACTGATCATCTGAATGGTGGGTCAAACAGTCACGAGCCATGTACCCATGGCCACCGCATGTGAAACACTGCTTCTTCCTTGAGTGACTAGCTCTGTCTCATGTGCCTCGCACAACCGAACCCGTGTCCTAAGGTCATCCACTGGATGGTCTGGTCTTCTTGGACCTCTGCGACATATGTCTACTTCTTGTTTTAGAATAATCTGCTACGTGATGCCTGATGGAGGGTCTCACTGCTGGTGACTGCTCAGCAAGGAAACTCTCCGCTAATGGGGTTTGCTCCAACACCCCCTCCTGCATCGGGATGCTAAGGGAGATCATCGAAGCCCGGATCTCTCCCCTAAACCCCTGCTCGAAGGTCTAGGCCATAAATAATGGGTCCCGCACCATATCTGTAGAGTAGCGCGAGAGGTCGATGAACCTCACTGAGTACTGAGCTACTATCATGCAACCCTATTGTAGATGCAGTGGCTCCTGTATCCGCACCGCACGTAGGGTGGATAGGACAAAATCCGCCCAAAACAGGCTCTCAAAGTATTCCTAGAGTAGTGTCGCCTCGTCATGCACCGGGAGCATTAGGCCCCACCATCCGCCTATTGCCTCCTAAAGGAGACTCGCAGAAAGGATCACCAAAAGGTCTGCTGGTGTCCCTACCAGTCTGTAGACTCTCACCACAGCCTCCAGCCAATCCTCAGCTACCTTTAGGACCATCTCACCCCTATACCTGAGCGGCCTCTGGCGCTGGAACTCGTGAAACGTGCTCTGGCGGCATCTACTCTCTGCTACTGAGGCTGGTGGAATCAGTGGTCCAATGGGTAGTGATACCACTGGTGCCTCCACTATGTTAGGGCCCTGCATCGAGGCCTCATCGCTCGGTGGGCCACCATATCATACAAAGCCTGGAACCCTGGATGGTTGTCTACGTGGGGCTATCCGGAAAAGGAAAAGGTGCTCCACGGTCAATAAGTTATACCTAGTGAGCTGAATCAATGATATCACTAAGAAAACTCTTGAAACACAAACTTAATCAGTGTTTTCGTGCAGTGAGTTAGAAATCATAAGTCAGGGTCCTGGTGTTTGGATACGTCGGTCGCCGCACCAACATTAGACACCCTAAACTGAAAACCACACTCAGTACCCTTAACATTATTGCTTCATAGAAAATAAAGATTAGATTCCCAATTTATGCGATATAACTGGCTCCTCTGATACCAATTTATCATAACCAATCCCCCTAGGCCCATGTCTTGACTACCCCAAGCCCGTCTTCCATAGGCCAGGTGCTGGCTACTAGCACCAAAGGCATAAATCTCGAAACTTGAAAGACATTGACATTATAACTGAGAAAAAACATGACAGAGTAAATGGGTTGATACAAAAAAATATGTAAAACTATATAACCAGGGAGTGATGAAAAGTAAAGAGGCCGGAAATACAAGCCCAACTGAAAGTACAAGTACAACTGAAAAAAAGAAAAACTACTACTGGGTCTTCCTCCATAGTTCCTACCTGATGGGAAGGTACAAATCGCCTCCTCATCACTCCAGTTCCATTAATCTCATATTTGTATCATCACGCCGTATGGTCCACCTCTGGGTACTGTCCGATCCTAGTGTTCTCAGCCTCAGTCAGTGTTGCCCAT
The DNA here is from genome assembly GCA_963277665.1 of Viscum album. NCBI lineage: Eukaryota > Viridiplantae > Streptophyta > Magnoliopsida > Santalales > Viscaceae > Viscum > Viscum album. Next base: position 46,533,665 of record OY728138.1, on the reverse strand, counting down.
TGTCTACATCCAACAAAACGAGGTGCGGGCATAGCCCGTGCAGTGGTGAGTATAACGATTCTCAGTAGAGACTCTGAGACCCCCAAGGTCTCACAAAATACAACAAGGATAAACCACAAAGTAGAAATCAATGGATTGCCATTACATAGGTATATGCCCATACATATACCTAAGTTATCAGGTAACCCATCTCAATCATGAGGAAAACACAGAAGTCACCGACTCAGCTCACAAAGGTATACAACTTATATAGAGAGATGGAGATGATCAGATGTAGAAACTGAATAATCCATTCTATCAAATCCACACAGGATCCAGGAATAGAAATCAGAAATGTCGAACCCACATAGTTTCCAAGAAAAAATTATCCTGTCGAACCCACACAGGATCCCAGAATAGAAGTCGAAACTGTCAAACACTCACAGGATCCAGGAATAGTAGTCAGAGCTGTCGAATCCATACGGAATCTAGGGATATTCTTCAGTGTTATCAAACCCACGTAGGATACAAGAACAATCATCAGTGTAGTCGAACCCACACAGGATCCAAGAACAGTCCTCAGTGTGCAGCCATCCACAGGGTTCCATATGAAGTATGCTTAATTTCGAGAGGGTTTGCTCCTCAGCGAATTGTTGATAAATCAACTGCCACGAATTCCCAAGAATGATTTTCTCAAAGGTCTACCACTTTATAGGGGGATAACCAAAAAAACTTTCCCATGATACTGAGGACAAGATGCCCAAGCCATTTCTCAAAAAGTATAAGGCGTATAGGAATGAGGCACACACTGTGTTCTTCAGACCTCGGGTACTACCCGTTTACAATGGCCCATGTTGTAAGGCTTGTCATAGAGAAAAGAAAGTACCTGGCATGTGGTATGTTTACACGCAGTGTCCATGCAACTGGGGTCATCTCCGTTTACGTTGGGCATGTGCCCTTACATGGCATCAACCCGTATTCTCTAACTCGTGTAACTGGTACACGGGGTACCCGTGCCACTGGCCATGCTTGGCCGTGTGGTGGAGCACATGCCTGTGTAATCCACCCCGTGTCCGTGTATCCCCAGGATACACACCAAGTCTCGCAAAGCTTATTCTGCCATTCTGTTTAGAGAGTACACATCGTTCCTCTTGGCTGTGTAATTCTACCCGTGTCTGGGTATTTCTTAGAATACACTCCATGTCTCGCGAAGCCGCTTCTTCCATTCGGCGAATAGAATATTTTTCTTATAAACAAGGTTACACGACGTGTGTTACTTATCTAGTGTCCGAAACACAAGCTACAGAACTCTCTTACTACATAGCGTGTTCGTCAAAAGTGCACGCCCTGTATTTTGGAATTTTTCAGAAACGGTGCCTCCGACCAGCGCACCTCCTGTGAAGTTCTTTTTTCATTTTTAGGGTACATTCTTCAAAAGAAATCAGTCACTAGGTCACCCCTGATGTCTTGTAGTTATCTCTGGTGTGTTCGAGCCTCTGATTGGCTCCGAAAACACGATTTTATTCACCCGCTCGAAGAACGGTCGAGGAACAATCCTTCACGTTCCAGTCTGATACATCACCTTCTATCCTAATCACACCTCCGCTATGTCGTTGTGATGTTGGGTCTTCATTTTGGGATTGTTGTGTCACACAATGGACTTGCAACGATCTGTTGTTCTTCACCCATGTAGAACACGAAGAACACACCGAACATTCACAAGAACGGCGGAGGGATCAGGCCGTGTTCGTTTGGCCTGGTCCTTCCACATTAGTTTGATAGCAGGAGTGTCAAGAGAAACAAACATGGAAGAAAGAATCAATATTTCTCAAATCAAAACACACCCATACCTTTGATCGTCAATCATTGTTCATTGATGGATTCATGGAATTCCATCGTCGAAGACGTCTCATGATGGTTGAAGTTTCAAAGAAGGAGTCGAAGAAGGTCGACGTTCTTTGTTCTTCTTTGTTTATTGGGAGATGGGGTTATTCATTGGAGAATACTAAATCTCCCTCGCTCTCCTCTTAAAGGCTCCCACCAAAAGAGATATTCCAAGCAAAAATAATAATAGATTGTCTATTATTTTAGATTTTGGCAAGAAATTCAAAAAGAGATTTAAATTAATTAAATAGGATCCCCCTAATTAATTCAAGTTGCTGGCACAAGGAATTATTTAAGGAATGTGAAGAGGCTCTCCCTCATTAATGAGGGAGAGTTGAGAGGTTTAATTCTCATCCATCAATAGGGGGTTAAGCGTCGTGTGGTCTCCATGCGGTAACCTCTCACGGGAGGTTGTGTTTGGGTGGTCCCACCCACCATAACCTCCCATGAGAGGTTAAGGTGTGGTGGTCCCACCTCCAACTCCCTTGAGAAGTGTTTAACCACCAAAAACCCACATGAATTCTCTAATAAAATAAAGTGAAAACACACTTTATTTTATTACTTTCCACGAAAACCCAAAATCTATCTTCTACTCTCAACCAACATCCATCGAGGTAAAAGTTTCCTTAAGCGAATATCGGCGCTGTGAGTTCAATGCTGCCCTCAGATTTCAATTCCTAGCACCAGTTCAAAATTTATAAAACCCCACTCGTACATTTACTAAACGTACCCGAACAAAACTTCATAAAATGATTTCGAGCACACCTGGCCTCAAAATCTAGCATCGTCAATTTTGGCGGACTCATAAAATTCCCATGTATTTAAGAAAAAAACTTTCCCTGGAAATTTCGTGTCTTTGCATTTAAGCTTGATTTTCTTCCTCTAAAATTCGTCAATCAGTTCAAATACACTTTATACACCCACTAAACACTCCTCTACACAATGGGGAAAAATATATACCCTATATATAGATGTTTTTTTACACTATATATCGAACTAAATTAGAAACTATTACTATTTCTTGAGAATATCTTGCTTTAAAATTCTGAACTACTTTAAGTGAACTCTCAATTATCGTATTCTATACTAGAGTCTTGGGTTTTCCCAAAATAGGAACATTCTATACCTCTCCCTATGTATATCCCCTTAAAAATGATCATTATTTACTTTTTTTTTATAAGTCTAATTTTTATGATTCTTTGGGTCTTGGATTTTATAGAAAAATACATAAATTAAAAAAAAGCATAATCACTTTTTGAGAATAATCACATCATCCATCAATTTCTATATATAATAAAAATGTATTTAGTTAAATAAAATTAATAAAATAACATTTTTAAATTAATATAATTGTTTTGTTAACTAACCCATTATTAATAACCTATTAAGGAAAATAATGGTTATTTTTGAAATAAGATAATAATTTTACTATAATTAAATCACCAATAAATCATAATTGTATCCTCACAATCTTATGTCATATCCAAATATACCAAAATGATACATTAATAACCTTTTAATAATCCTCAACTATAATTAGTATTATTCCACGAAAATTCATTTATATTTAAATTAAATAAAATCTCATACTAACCTAGAAACTTTAACTTCTACAATGATTTCCTTGGATAAGCACACACATATATAGATTTCATACCAAGTCCCAACTTATAATATTCTTTATACCAACATCTCAATGATAAAGACTTTAGAAATTAAGCTAATCTCATTATATTTTTTAATTATCCATACCATCTCGACAATTCCATGAAGGTGAAATTCCACATTACCTCAAGTGTGCACACTAATCACTGGATTTTGGGGACTAGTACTGAGGATTTTTATATAGTGCTTAGGTACCAATTTTACCTTTAATGGACCATTGGCTCAAAAAAGGATATGAAAAAAATATAATAATATTATCTGGATAAATAAGAAATATCATCACTATTATGTATAAAAAATATCGAACAAATTACCAAGTGAAACATATAACCAATATAATATTCAAATAGATCACAAACACTATAAAATGTGAAATCAACATAAATAATTTGAAAATTGAGAGTTGGATAACCACTATAGACAACCATGAATGGATAATTAAACTACACCATGATATCTTTTAACATCATATTCAAGATACTGAGGTATCCTTACTTTAACAAAAACATCATGTATAAAGTCTATATTTATATGAGGTGTGTACATATTTGGATAATGAAACAAATCCACGGTAGAGACCCCCACACTCCTAAAAGACTCTTAGAGTATAAAAAAACTCATATATAAATGGTGTAAATATTTTACATTATTTAATTATATAATTTATTGTATGAAATTTAAAGTATTATGTGGTAGCTAAGTCACTTAAGAAAATAAATATCTTCTTTGTAAAATGTTGGTGAAATGCTTAACATAAACCATGAAGAATAGCCAAACACCTAGATCAACTAAATACTATACAAAAAACGTGGTTTAAAATATAAACTAATGCCTAACATAAATCATATACAAAACCCATTTCTCACATATAATCATCTAAATTTATATCCTAAACCAAGTTTCCCCTTAAATTATCCAACATAATGGTATTTTACAATTATAAAGTTATGTTATAATAACAGAAAAAAAAAATTTAAAGTTTACTTCACCAATCCATGGATTATTATCTAATCATCTAATACAAATAACTCATAAACTTTTCAATTTTATATGAATACACTCATATTCCAAACACATTTTAATAAGTTAATAAAAATTACTAGAAAGTATATTTCATGTTAGAATATCCATTTTTAAACATTAAATCTTCATTTATCATTTAATTATAAATAACCATGAATTATTCATTTTATTTCCTCTTTTTATTTATTAAAATTAAATTTATAGAATATATAAATCATTTTACCCCAAATAATATTCAGTGTAAAATCATTTAAATGTAATGTAAATTTATCTAACACAATAACAAGAGTATAAAAAACCATATATGCATTATCATTGAACAAATACTTTTGTTAGAACATTTAATCTCAACCAAAGAAATATTAATTTACACAAATTTATTCAAAAAAATTATATAATAATTATATTAATGTATATAAAAGTAAAGAACACATAAACACAATAAACAACATCAAATAAAATTAGCACCTAAAATTCATTACTAATCCAAAATTATTCTTTTTTAAAAATTATTTTATACTTGTAATTTTAAGTTTCTATCATTAAGAAACATTTATAAAACATATTTATCAATTAAAAAATCATTTCAATTTTTCTCAATTAATTAACCATAATTCTTAACACATTAGGTTCATATAAAATGATAAATCACCACTGAAGTTCATAATTTAAATAAAAACTCTTCATGAAGTTCCAGATCGTGAAACTGGTAACCAAAATTTCGTTTAAAAAGGAAAAACTCTAGAATAAAGGCTCAATTTATCCTTAAAAAAATGGGATCCATAGATACACTAAACTAAAAGAATCAAAGAGAAATAGAATTAGATATAAACCAAACATTAGAAACTTTACATAAGTTATAGTGATTTTGATAGTCATATTGATATGAATCAAACTCTAATAATATATCATAATTTCAACTATAATTTTAAAAATAAGTCACCATTAGATGTTGAAGAGTGAAATTGAGATACTAGAGAGAAAAAATTATATAAAAACAATCCCCAAAAATGGGAAAAAAATCAAATCCATTGACTATGAATTGATAATAAGTCATCTATTTACAAACAACTCCCTAGTAGCCTACAAAGTACACGATGATTGTTTATTGGTTATACAATAGTGACCGAACACCTAATATATTTTCATTAACCACCCAATGGCTAGTTGAGGGCCTCTTGTACCACTTCTCCAATGCTTGGTACCCATTACCATACCACACAGTACCTCATAGTCCTTACTATAGTATTTTGTATGTCCGACTTAATTCCTCCCCTATATTTTACTTCATCATCCAAAAATCCCAATATTCAATATAAAATCGACAAAATTAAATATTAAATTATAAAAAATTAAGAAATATCTAAATATTGGAGTTGCAACATTTTCAATCTTACCCTCCTCATGAGATAAAATTTATACTTTAAAACTCTCAGATACAAAATTATTTTAATTCTTATAATGAAAACTTTTTGAAAAACTATCATTAATTCTTCTGATTATCATATTTTCATCATCTCAGAAGTGGTAACCAAATGATTTATTACTACACCTAGTGATGAGTCGTTTGTGGGACTTAATATTTAACATATAACTATAATCAAATACAACATGAATATAAGATATAAAACCAAATACAATCAAATATCTTATTTTTACCACTTTTAAAAACAATGCGACCTTAAGTAATTTATCTCCTAATATTATAATCATACATAAATTTATTGTGTTTACTATTATATTAACTACTTTTTCGAAAAATTCCTTTTGTAGTCTTTCATCCAACCTTATACTCCTAGCATGACCAACACATGTTATGTTTATGAATTTTCCACACTTTCTTAAAATGTTTAAAGAACTTTCTTATCTATATAAATTGTTCTTGGTGCTAAATACCCCTTAAACTCCATGATTTCATAATCAACACCATTATCAGATATCAAACACATCACCCTCAAGTATGTTTTATTTTTTAAAACATAACTCCACTTATAGATAATATGAAATAACAATAGAATTGTTTTCTAGATAATATATACATACATTTTGAGTTGATTTGTCAATTAATTCTATGTAATAATATTATCCACCATTATAATGAATGGTCGTGGGACCCCCTACATCAGAATGTATGAGTTCCAATTTTTCTACCTTTGATGGTCATACTCTTTTATCAGATGATAATTTCTTTGATGTTATAAGAATTAAATATTTATAAAGGCTAATGTCAAGAGATTTTTAATCTAGTTTAATTTTCTTTACATCTATAACCTATATTCCCTTTTACTCATACGATTTAATATTCAATTCTAGGATTTGAAATAAATTAATAATATCTTAAATTTCACTGTTTAATATTTATTATCTATCATAAAATTTTTTCCATTAATTAATACTCATTCTATAAACATAAAACCCTTTTGATTATCTATGATCTATTAAAAAACATGATAAATCATCCATTATATTTAAGTTTTTCAATAGATATTCAATTACTTTGATGTCCAAGAATATATATATATATATATATAACATTATTTAACATTTATCAATTTTCATTTATGGTTTTAATTTTTAATTATCATTTTCTAATAACATTAATAGGTATATTTCCATTAAAATTTACCTTGAGAAAATTTATTAGAACATAATTTAAAATATATTACTTCTTTATAGAAAAGTATAAGGAAGCACTATATTTCAGTATACATGATTCTATTATATTTTTATGATTGAGTACCAATGTATCAACACAATTTTATATGGTATTCTTCATTAATTCACGAAATATGTGATTCTATCTTTCCTTACTACCCTTTTTGACATATCCCATTCCCCAAAACTCTATCATACATGACCTTGTCCATTGGATTTTTCTTCACACCGCCCTTTTTATTTGGACCTGCCTTTAGAATTTCCCTAATATAATGGAAATAATATATATTCATCATCCATATAATATCCAAATATTTTTATTAATTATCTTATATAAATATATTTAATTAATATTTATTAGAAAATATCCACTTATATTGATTTTTGAGATGTTCATATTAAAAAATATGTTCAAGGGACTTCTATAATAACTCATAAAGTCACGATGGACCATCAATTTGACAATTTCAAGAGTTTTGTATGCATCATTTAGATTTTTCTTTGATTGAGTTGATATATATAAATTTTCATAAGTCATATGTGTTATCATAACTAATACAATATATATAAATGTAATCATAAGGTTGGGATAGAATTTTGAAAAGGGATAGAACATACCCTCCCTATATGGGTAACATTAATTTTGAAATGAGGTAGAGTAATTTAGTAAAGTTTTGGAGAAGTCCCACTCTACTATAAGAGTCTCTAGGTCACATTTAGGATAAATAGAAAATTCTTGTATAAATTCCGTATATACATAAATGTAATATACCAATATATTAAATTAACTTGTATTCTATCTCTTTAAAAATATAAATAATTCTATAATCTTTAATGTGATAAATAAGGTCTATTAACCTAATATGTAAAAGTTACTGGTTCTTATAAGACTTCAAAAAATGTATAAGTGTTTAAGTATCCCTGTGTGCATAATAGTAATAATACCAAAAGTTAAATGAATGGAAGGCATATAATAATGAATTGAAAAAATACTCGAATAACCCCAAGATACATAAAATTATTGAAGTGATATAATTGTACTTCAAATTAGAGTTGATAAGAGTAAAAATGTCTCAAATGATCATTGTGGTACATAACAGTAATAAATAAAATATGTAAGAGTTATTAAAAAATTATGTAAAGGTTATTATTGGATTAGTAAGATTAACCTGAATCAAATATTTGTGGACTTTCCTTGTCTGATTTTGGTAGCCTAGAAATGACATAGTGAGTTGTTTAAATGTAATAAGGCCTCACTAGGTGATGTTTAAGGGTTATTAAATTTTCTGTTTTAGGTTAATGGTTAACCAATAGAATTTTAAAATAAATTTTATTAATAATTAAATGTAATTGACAAGTCAACCAATTACGAGGGATAAAATCTGGATATAATTAAAGGACGATCACGAAATGATATTCCATTAATTTAAATAAAATATTTATATAGATTTAGTGAATCTTTCATTAGATTAGTAATTATGACATAATGGAGTATTTTACATCATGAATAAGATATCATTAGATTTAGTTGACTTTAAAATATTATATTTTTCCAAGGAATGAAGATTTTATTAATTAGAAAATATTTGGAAATTAATATTGGGGAAAATAATGCTACTAAAATCCAATATTTTTCATATTTATGTATAGAAAAATTAACTCAAATGATTTTTGATGACTAAAAAATTAGATAATAAGGAAGATAAAATAATAAATCTATCTCTTCAAAGTGAAAACGTCATAAAATTTTGATTATTTATTTTTTTAGAGATAAAAAAGGAGTTTAGTTCCAAAATAGGTATATAATTTACAAGAAGAAATATCAAAATGAATTCTAAACTTTTTTTTGGAAATTCATAAAATAAATATGAATTGAGTTATAAGATTTTATCCACTATAGGTTTCTATTGTTCTTTATATTAATAAAAAATTGGTTTCTACATCATCAATCAGGTAATTTTTTATTTTCATTCACGGAATGCATACTATATTTACAAGTGGAACAATGTTTTCTCACTTATAAGGAGAGAAGTTAGTTCTCTATTTATTCTATGACAGTTATAAAATGTGAGGTTCCATGAAGACACTACAAATTTTAAAACAACATTTGTGATTTGTTATTATAAAACATTTAATATCGTCCTTGTATAATCCTTGGATTATCCCATTTCTAGTAACCAAAGAAAATTTCTTATATCATGCTCTATTTTTCTAATTACTTCATAAGTACTGTAAAGGATTGAAGTGTTCCAACTAACAGTAGAAAAATATTGTTTGTGAGGGTCATTGGAAAATGATTAACATAACATGATTCACCCAAGTACACATAGGTTTTATAACTTTCTTTGGATAAAAATTTGGTATTAGAAAAAAAGTTTCTCGATGGGATTTTCTCTCTATGAATAAATGGTACTGCTTATTATTTATAAGGTAATTTCAATCTTCAAAAGAAAAAATTTCCAATTATGGAATATTTCGATGCCATAAAATTTTATCTATTTGGGAATTGATCTCTATAAAAATGAAATTCATGGGATCTAAGTTAACATAGAAATTGAGGTATTATCATAAAAATAACTTTAGGAGTTTTATGTTGAAGTCAAAAGTGTCAAATAAATATGGTATCTTTTCCCATTGTTACATACATTAATGAGATGTCATATAAATCCTCACATTTTATGTGGGGGAACACCCCAATATTTATGAAGTAATATAAATGGTATATAAAGCTAAAAAATGTTTATATGCAACATGTATGAAGAATTTAGCATACACTCGAATAAGCCCATTGATATATTATTTGATTGGGAGAATGTTATTATAGGGGACATGAAATGACTCAAAAAAAACTCAATGATATAACAATTTTGAAGAAGACATAGAGAATATTACCATAATATTTTAACTTAAAGTTCTCAGTTATTTAATAGCAATAACCAAAGATAGTGATGCTATAAAACCTTCAAATCACTCTAATTATATAGAAGATGAAAAAAATTGAAAATAAGTCCTTAAAAGGGGATAATTACTATGATATATTGTTGAAATTGATGATTAAGCTCTCAATAAAGGATTATCATGAAAATAGAGATGTTAATGTGGTTATGTTTTTAATTTCCTCAAATATAAAAAGATGAAAAGTAAAATTTCAATGGTAAGTTTAAATTTCATTATTTTGGTATACAAAAGATGTGAATCTTGATGTAATGTTTTCAATGAAGCTCTTATATAATGATAAATATGGAAAACATGTAAATAATTATTATAAGGGTGTGAAAGGAAAGTGGGGTTCAGAAAAAAAAATTATTCAAAAAGAAGAAATTACATTCATAAGAATTTGGAAGTTCAAATAAAGAATGTGGAATAAATTTTGGACTGCAAATACCTTAGTGAGGAAGTTCTTGTAGATATCACAAAAAAACAAGAATCAGTGGATAACAATGACTAATACACTAATTTTAAAGAAATATTTGACCTCAAATATTAACCAAAGGTTTCTTTTTATTAAATTAATGTTCTTAGGGTGAAAAATGAATGAAAAAAGAGCTGAAGATAACTCTAAATTTTACTTGTAGTAGTATTAAGAATAAAAGTTTGAATTGAAGACTGAAATTGAAGGAATAAATATAGATATTAAAGAAAATAAAATAAGGAAATGTATCTCAACATTAAAATAAAATAAATAACTTAGATCATAAATTACTTGATGAATTTGGTGAAAGATCATGTCAAAAGAATTGAGGTGCTTGAAGATAAAGTCATGATGGTACAATTAAAGGTCAATGGCCAAGAAATACATCTAACTTATTTTATTGAAGAAGGAAGTTACAGTGTATAGGATAACAATGAATTTATGAAGGTACATAGGGGGTCAATGGAAAAGTTAGATAACAAACCATATTTGTAGAATTTTAAAGATAAAATAAAACTTATTAAATGGATTGATCATAAGAAAAAGGTGGTTTATGTTGATGTGAAATAAAAATCACCCACATAATGACTGAATTTTGGTTTGGATATATTTTAGAATACCTGAAACTCAACAATAGGAGAATAAAAAACAAAAAATAATACACCTTTAATTTAATATTATTATTATATATAAATGGGGTATACATAGTCCGTGTGTTCTTTAGAAAAAAGTAATTTTAAGGATAAAGAGAAAGAAACATATGTGTATAAATTCATAAATTAAATGTGTTGTTAGAAAATATTTCTTTTAGTGTGAATATTTTGGTCATAAGTTACTGAATTTCTCATCAAGGATACAAAGGGTTTTTCCAAGATGACATATAAAATTAGATATTAGTAGCTAAAAGTATCATTATTAGAGCCAAAAACTCATAATAAATTTATATACCTATAAGATGAGGATGATTTGATGATATTGGAGGATGGAAAATATCATTTACCATAGAAATATTTGGATAAATTAACATGTATCAAGAAAGATAAAACTAAAAAGGATAATGTTTTGGTAATTTCTTTGATAGTAATAGATCATATTGGAGTGTATATCCTTGAAAGGGGATAAAATTTACACATGAGGAGAAAAAAATTCATGGGAATCAACTATGATAAAGAAAGTGTTATACATATTGGAAATTATTATGGTTTAAATATCATGGGCTCCAATATGGCCAAAATCAAAGGTAAATCTTCGAGGCACATGGCCATCTTAGTGGTTGAATGTATTAGTCAGAATTTTACAATTTTATTATAATTTTGTTACTTGGTTAATGTAATTAATTTCAATAAGAAATATTACATTATAAAAGGGAAATATAGATCAATTTTCATAAAAGGAAATCATATAAAACAGAATCTTTATCTCATTAGTATAGAAGAAGATATTTATTTTCTAACCAAGGAAGAGAATAATAATTTATTTTATAAAAGTCTTAGCCACTTCAGATAAATTTACATAGATGATTTAATAAAAAATAATGGAGTACACGATATCCATAGACTCATATGAGATAAAACTCAAATTTATGATTATATCCAAAAAGGGAAAATCATTAAGAATAATTAAAATTCAAAGGTTAAGAAATTGATGATATTGATTAAATTAGTGAATATTGATGTGTGTGGTAAAAAAAATAATTGGATAGAATGAGGTATTATGTGATTTTCATCAATTATTTTAGTAGGATATCATGAGTTATAGTAATATCTAACAAATAAAGAGTGTTCAAAAATATAATATATTTTCAACGATAAGTAGAGAAGATTACCATGATAAAAATTTAGAAATTCCTGATTGATAATGGAATATAATTTAATAATAATCTGGTGGAAGAATATGTTTATAATCCAAGGATGAGGTCACAGGTTTTACTGTAATGTACTCCTTAAAAAATGGTGTTTTTTATAGGAGTAACCAGATGATTAATAACATGTCCTCATTAATTATTATTGAGAAATATATACTAAAGATAAATTAGAATGAATAATTTATTATATCAGTCTATATCACAAATAGGGTCTTGTTATGTTTGACTTAATAGAATAAACATTATGAGTTGTGGTATGGGGAGAATCCAATATTAAAAAGATTTTGAATTTTTAATTTATGTGTTTTATTCTCAATAAAGAGATGAATTTCGAGTTTGGGGTTTATGAGGATAAGGTTATTATTCTTGGATAATTATCCAAGAGTTAGAAACATAAATGTTACAAAAATATATTTTAAACATCAATAAAGGTCATGATATCACTTTTATCTAATGTGGTCATATATTATGTTCTAGTGAACATTTTTCATAGAGAAATGGTGATATAATTATAAAGGATTTTTATGTTAAAGTGTAGATAAAATTGGGGGAAATGGGTTTGTATTAGACTAATAGTATTAAAAATTATGGGAAAATTTTAAAAGGTTTATAGAATATAAATATGTTACATATCAAGTAAATATTAATCTAGTTAAATACCTTTAGTGATAAAAAATCATTTGTGAGAATACAGAGAATTAAGACTCTATAACAAACTTATTTATCTTCTCAATTAGACCCTATGTGTTTTGAATAGGTTACCAAAGATGAAAATATGGTATAATAAATGCATAAATATCTTGAACAAATATAAAAAACACAATAAAATCTAGAGGATTAAAAACAAAAATTTAATTAGATCTATGTGAGCATTTCATAGAAAACATAATGAATATGACTAGGTAAATTGAAAAACATCATGGAATTTTGAAAGGGATATTCCTAAATATAAGGAATTTTTATTGATGAAACATTTTACACCATATATTGGGTTAAAAATATTTTTCTATTTTTTTCAATTTCGGTGAAAAATAATTTCAAGGTGTAAAAACTTGTTGTTAAATTAGAATTCTCAATGGAGTCTTAGAGGAAGAAGTGTATATCAAGATATCATATTGATTCCTTATAGATTATGATGAGATAAAATTATTCTTATTAAATAATTCATTGTATTGGTTGAAACAATTACCTAGAGCATGAGATTCTAGGATTGATCAGTATTTGAGGAATAATAGATTCTAGTAAATTATGATTTTTCACTATCTATACATCAAGAAAGAGTAAAAGTAAATAATTTTATGGTTTATTTGGGTATATTACATAGTTTTTATATTACTAGATGAAGTAAAATGTAATATATTTATAGAATATGTAGGTTGTGATTTGAGGATATTTATCATTAGAGATTTCACTTCTTCCTTGATTTGTAGGAAACTAAAGGAAATAATGGAACATTTATTTGACAATTCAAATATGCCAAAAAAATAATTATTGGTTGGGAATAAAGTATTTCTCACTGATGATGAAATAGTTCACTACTTGAATGATGTTTTTTAAGGATGACAATGGCTAGAATGATAATGCGAGGAAGTATAGTTAAATCATTAGAATTTTATTATACATGATAGGGATATGACCTAACACTATTTTAGCCACTTTTCAAAAAGAACACTATCAAAATTACCCTAAGTAAATACACATGCCTATAGTAATGAATATTATTAATTATATCAATGGAGTAATGGGTTTTTGAATTTTAATAACGAAACATTGTAACAATATTTATTGCGATACACATATTTGGATTGGACCAATTCAGTGGGTGATCAAAAGTTAACATTGGGTAGTAAATTCTAACTTATATATTTTTATACTTAATGTATGAGTAATAAAAAATAAATATTTTACTTAAGAAAAATAAAGGAAAAATTTATTTCAACCATTAAGTTTTGCACTCAATTTTTATTGGTAAACAAAAAACTTATATATGTTGGAGTAGATGCGAAATCTTTTTTTTTTTCATCTCGTGTAATAACTCTAATTATGTCAATCAAAGAAATAAATCATGTAAATAATTTAATGATAAGTAAATTAAATATAAATTATAAATTTATCAAATAGAAGGTTGAATAGGATATGTGAAGTTGGAGTATATGTCAAAAGAAATATAGGATGCACACATTATGAAAAAGGCAAGAATCAATACTAATTTTGAGAGGCCTAGGTTGGTGATTAGATTACAACTATCTCTAATAAATTAAGTGGTTTAGACAAGGGATCTGATATCCCCCATGGAATTTTCTATTTTTTAAAATGTATGGAAACTATCTTGAAATGAATGTATGAATTTCTAATACTCATTTATGAACATTCATAGAAGTGCTCTTTGGGTTTGTTGAGAATGTTGGAGAAATGCGTAATGAGTTTCATTATATTAGTTATCCATGATTTGAAATAATGGTAGTTGGGAGTGTTATTTCTTTTTTAATTAAGGGGGAGTTTTTCACACTGATATATTAGAAATAAGGAGATTATTTGACTTTTTATTTATGGGGGAGCAACATTGTAGAGTAGTTTTTAAGAATATGATGGTCAATAAAGTGTTTTCATGGATAATTGTTATCCAAATCATGTTTATCACAATTATCTTAACTCACACGGGTTTAGAGTTTATGATTAGTGAATCATTAGTGAACTATCTAAAAGAAAGGGTTTTAGACTATATTTTTGGCTAGTTTTAGTCAATTCTGAAATTTTCAAATGAAGGAATATTTAATTTTTTTATTAGAGTTATCAACAAACATAAATTGGGAGACTGTTTAAAAAGCACCCTTTATGGGATTTTAATGTTGTTTTTCTTGATAATAGTATTTAAGGAACTTATAAAAAATCATATAAATTCATTGAAAACTAATAACTTTATCGACAATGGATTTTCATAAGTATTCTAAAATGTTCTAGTGATTGATCAAATTTTATGTAGTATGAAAATTCTGAAGAATATGGGTAAAATGTACTCTATATATTAAGTTAACCATAAGGTTTCTCTAGAAATATGTAAAAGTATAGAACATACTCTCCCTTTATAGAAAGTATTATGTTCTAGAAGAGTTTGATAAATATGGAAGAGTTAGGGAGATGTCTCCCTCTATATGAAAGAGTAACCAAACTACATACTGAAATAAATATAAATTTCCAAAATAAAATTTTTAATACATATAAGAAATTAGTTAAAATATGTTAAATTCAAAAGTATAATATGATGAAAAGTGTAAAATTCCAAATTCGTATGATGATACATAAGGGTCATCAACCCAATATGAAAAATTAATATGGATTGAGAAGAATATATAAAATGGACAAGTTTTCAAGTATCCATGTATACATAAATATAACAATACAAATAAATAAAATTAATCTAGGATGCACTATGATAAATTTGAAAATTATTGGAACTACATTTTGATATGTAAAAGTTTCCAAGAAACACATACGAGTGATTTGGTGTAGAGAAAAGGAAAATGGAAATTTCCCAGGCACTCAATATGGTATTTAATGGTAATCAATATAATATATAATAGTCAATAAAAATATATATAATGTTCATAAATAGATGTATAAGTGTTACCTGAATAATGTGTAAGGGTACTTTTATTTTCCAATTTTGGTAGTTGGGAAGAGGCCTTAAGTGATATGTAAAAGTTAGTGAGCCACATTGAGTGATGTGTGTGTATCATTTCATTGGTATTTTATGGTGAAGGGTCATCTTGTAATAGTTTATATTATATATTATTAATTATAAATTATGACTAAATGATCAACCAATTATAATGGTGGAAATCAAGTCATCATTAAAGAAGGATCAAGCTATGATATTTCAATAATTTTAATAAAATATATTTGAGTATTTGGTGGATCATGTCTTTAACTAATAATCCCACTATAATAAATGATTTCACATAGTGAAGATGATAACTGCATATTTGGTTGAATTTAAAATATATAATTTGGATAAATAATGAGGATTGGATTATTACCAAAATATTTGGAAATTAATATTATTGAAAAGTATATAACTGACATCTTTTTGTTTCTATATTTTAATATGGGAAACATATCTCACATATATTTGGTTTATTTAAAACTATAGAATGTGGAATAAAAAAACAATACATCTCTCTCTTTGGGGAAAAAATGGGTGTACAGTTTTATTGATCATGTTTTCAGTGTTACAGTATAAGACTAGTTCCAATTCATAGATAAATAGTTCAAGAAGATAGAATAAGATTAATTTTATACATTTAATATAAATTCAATTGAGAAAATATAAGGGATTCAAATTGATGAAAATGGGGCTTGTTTTTATAATATAATTAGTGTAATTTATGTTTTTTCCTTAGATGGCATTTTAGATTTACAATTGAGTCATATCCTGCATGAAGAGTTGTGAGTTATCCACTAATTAAATTAAGGTTGTAAACATAGAGTGTAAGTGTGGCCACTAAAATTTTTAGAAACGTTTTATACTTAGTTATTCTAGTACATCAACACATCATCATTATATTCTCCTTAGATTAGTGTGGTTTAGGTGAACCATATAATTTTTTTGTTTCCCTCATTATTGATTATCACTTTATATTTACTATATGTGATATAATTGTTCCTATAAATAGTAGAAAAAGATTATTGATGAAGTTAATTAGAAAATATATACATTCACTCTTTCACCCCATCCCACAATATTGAGCTTTCCTAAGAATAAAATGATTAAATCATGAGCCTCGTATATTTTTAATTGGAAGATCCAAAATAATTACCCATATCACATCTCTCTGGTAAAAATAAAATGAGAATATATTAATTAATTTCATCAATGACATCAATATGTATATAATTTTAAATGATTATAATAATAATATATTCATTAATATTATGTATGATTAACTAATATTTAGCTATAATTAGGTTTTAATTGTCTGCACATCAAACAAATGTTTGATGTAATTTAATTTCTTTCCTATATTTGATAAAGACTTTATAAATCTCATATTAAACATATCTATCTTGATTTTGTATAAAAAATATATCACAAATTTCAGGAATATAATGATAAATGTTTTTGATAAAAAAGAACAATTTACATCAGGTATTGTCATTGGTTTCCCCTATTAGTAGAATCTTCATCTTCTTCTAATATATATTGTCTTAAATCTAAATATTTCATAGACTAAACTCATTTTTATCAAAGTGATCAATATTCACCTTCATATTATTCATTTTCATTTTTCCTAAAATATTTTATCCCTGAAATATTAACTATACTCTGATACTACTTGATTCGAAAATGAGAGATTAAAAAATGTAAAATTAAAATAAAATTAGAATATATAAATTTACATGATTCGATAATTATTCTACATATCTATAAAGGGGAGAAAAAATATTATACATAGTTGCAAGAAAAAAACATTATAGTATTAAATTTTAATTAGTCAAATAATAAACTTTATGAAAGTAAATATATTTAGTATTAAAATTATACATGAAATAAATTTTTAAATATTATAAATTTCTTTTTTCTATGCATATAAACCAATGTAAATGTTTAATTTCATGTTTCTAAATGAACACTACATGAAAAAATATTTGTATGAAAGTTTTTTAACCCCACAGGAAACTTATTTTTTCTATTTGAATTGGGGATTAATTATATATTAAAGACAACATAAATCATTCTTTTTATATAACTATCCAAAATGAGTATAGTTGACCCATATTTTGGATTATTTAATTATTTTATTTGATTTTTGTTTTGGTTTTCTAATGAAAAATTATTTAACATTTAAAATTTAATGTAGAAGGGTAATAGTTATGTAATGGATTTTCTAAAAAAAGTATGGTTTACAAGGAAGTTTTTAAAATAGGATTTCAAAAAAAGTGATGGTTTTCAAAGATTCTTTAACTTATTTTTATATATGATCAATGGGTGATTAAAACCAACATGTGATAGCATTATAATAGTTTATAAAGGGATAATTTAATGCTAATTTTGAATAATGAAAAAAATGGTTTTTTGGATAAGTTATTTGTTCATATTTAACACCTGAGGGTAATGCATAGTTTCTAAATAATGTGTGTGATTATGTTTGTTATCTTTCATATCAATTATATTATAATAATTTCAACAAGGAAATATAATCTTTGGTTCAAAGATAAACCCTACCATATTTTATAAAATGGTTAGACATGGTTCATATATCCAATGTGTTTCAGTTTACTTTAAATAAGTAGGACCTTGGGAGGTACCAACTAAGTTGTGATATAATCTGCAACACCTAGAATCCCAAATTTTTATAAAAAATATTTAGGTTCTTTAATGAGAGTTGTAGGTGATCATGTATAGTGTGTGATCTTATCATGGGATGACATTGGGAGAATGTGTGATTTATTTACTAAGTGATGGTGAGTGAGTTCACCATATATATCAAGCATCGGGATTTTTTGGTAATATTATTTGACTCAATATTATATTGATTAATAGTTAAGGATGGATAGGGAAGTAGTTCCCAGTTTTTAATTCATGTATAAGGCCATTTTGAGGAGATTTTACCATGGTTTTAATGGTCCCTAATGGGAATCAAGATCATGTAATAGGAGTGGATTTATTTCCATCCTTATTAGGTCAATAATTTTCATTGTGGGATAATGTAATGGGAAATGTATCTTATGTGTAATTTTTTAGATTAATTGAGAACCGTGGACATGGATTTGACATCTAGGACTACTTCAAGGATCACTATATAATTTGTATGAGAAGGAAATATCATATATGAACAGAAGGATCATGATCGAGCTCATGTTTAGTGTGTAATATTTTCTTGTGAGGTATCATACATTAATGATACACATAGTAGATGATAATGACTTTCCCATTATTGTGCATTACCTTATTTGACTAGAAATGGTATTTTAGAAGATTAATATTTTAGTGAGAAATGAGATTCAATTAAAAGAAGTGAAAATACATACCATAATTGAGGTTTTTACATAATTATTCACTACAATAATACCATGGACATGGAACACAAGATATTTTCAATCTGATGTATTATTGTCCATTTTAAGGATATAGTGTGAAGAAAGAGTGTTATATAATCATACAGTAGGATCCACCCCTATGAAAAATTATGATAGATTGGGTTAGAGCCTAAGGTTATTAATAGAAATACTAAAAGGTAGAATGTATAGAGAGTTACCATAATTAGTATTAACTAAGAGGTTGTGAATTAGTGTATAGATTTTTTTTACAATTTTTTAAAAAATAATCTTCATCACCAGATTAATAATATGTTAAAAAAAACTTCTTGAAACATTTCTTCTTTAACACTATATTTTATGAAATTAATTAATTCAATTTATAAACATCATATTTTTAGTTACAAAACTATAGTGAAGAAAATGATAGAAAAATCACAATAAAAAATGAATGATTCTAACATTGGCATGACGTGGTATTATCCATTGCTATACAATCCACATGTATTATCTAATGGTTACAGTGAACATGTTTTATCCTTGAAATCATATTTGAATATTTCATCTACAATGTAAAATTTTTTGCCATTTAAATGAAATATATTAAATAGAATAATATATAATTAAAAATCTTCTTCATTATTTTTAGATCTTCAAACACTATAGAGATTATTGAATCCATATATGTTACCTTTGTTTTTATAAATACTTAGATAAATCACTAATGAAAACAAATAGAACTTCAAATTCTACTCTTTATTATATAATACAGGAACCCAACTTATGAAATAATGACATATTTTTTAAAGAATCAATTAATTATTTTTCATCCAACTGATAATATTCTCTATGTGTTATTCACATTTTATTCTCTTAATTAACACTCTATATTTGTAATTATCTTTTAGTCTTTCTATAAACATCACATAATTATATATCTCCCATAAAATTCTATTTTATCATATAATATTTTAAAATTTACAAGGTATTTCAAAAATTATTTCATAATAACCCTTATTATGTTGTAGTTTATATATAATTGAATAGTTAAATTTAACTTCCTTTTTAATTGATACTTAATTTGAATTCATTAAACTGTAACCAAATCCATATCATTACAATGACATACATTCCACTGTTAAGTTTTGTCAATCATATCTTCACTTATTGCCCATAATAATTAATAAAACTATACTCTCATTATACCCATCCGTTGTGGTTTATTGGTACATCATGATGCCTAAGAACATTATATAATACAAATCATGAAAAAA
The DNA here is from genome assembly GCA_963277665.1 of Viscum album. Classification (NCBI taxonomy): domain Eukaryota; kingdom Viridiplantae; phylum Streptophyta; class Magnoliopsida; order Santalales; family Viscaceae; genus Viscum; species Viscum album. The sequence goes on along the minus strand of OY728138.1, from coordinate 46,512,874 downwards.
TTTACTCCCTTTCTAGTACAATCAACTTCCATCACATAAAAAACAACACCTTATAATTACTAGTGGAAACACTTGTAAAACATAGTCACCTTGATTACAATGTGATACATATATCATGAATAATATCCTAGGAATATTAATCTATATAGAACAAATCATGGTAAAATATTATATATTATAGTGTGATATTTTTCAAAAAAACAATATGAAAATACTAACAGAAATTATGCAGTGTGACACATATAGTTGTATTGAAATTTATTTTATAGAATAGAATTTTCACCAAAACCATTCCATTACCTCTAATTATTTCCAAAATTTCATAAGACCTTCTCTAACATGTTATTAAACATATTCAAACACCATAAATAATATAAAACAATTGAATTATTGGGTTGGAACAAAATCTAGCTCCAATATTTCTAATCACATCAACTTCAGCTCCTTTAAACACAAACACACCAAACACATCATTTATCATAACAATATATATTTGGATTTTTTTAACCAATTAATATAAATATTCTTTACTCGAACTACCTATAAACAAAAAAATGAGTATTTAACCATGAATTTTAAGATTATGTGAGGATACATGAAATAAAATGTAAGAATTATAAATAACCATCATAATGTTGTCTGTCAAAGAATATAAAAACCCCATTAAAACATATATTATCTACAATAAATTCATATTTTTATGTATAAAATTAATTAATTACACACATAATCATTAAAAATATAAAAATAATTTATAGAAAAACCAAACACTATAGTTAAATTCATAGATTCAGACACACACACCATTGTTCTTGATGAAATCAAATCTATTCCCTTTTAAAAGAACCCCTAAATTTAAAATCCACTTTGAAAATACATATCCCCCAGGTGTGTGTGTGCGTATTTAGATTAATTTTTTTATATCCACATTTTATGAATAAAATAAAATGAAAAATTGAGAGTGGAGATGAAACTGCCATATCTTAGCATTGAGAATGTAGGGGTTGAATTCCAATAATAAATTATTGAAAAAAATATTTTGTAAATTGTTTCGTAAATAAATCTATCACTTAGTTTTTTTTAAGAATATAATCCGTATTTAACAATTTTTTTTGCATTTTCCATGATAAAATGTCCCCTGATATTAATGTTCTTAAATGTAGAATAATGAATTAGATTTCTTGAAATATTGATATCAATTTGATTATCACATTCCACAAACAAATAAAACCTTACTTCCAAAAATAGATCTTCAAGTTGTGTATTCATCTATATCGACTATGTTATCTCTATTTTAGAATCAATATAATTTCATTATACTTAAGGAAAATTAATTTTTTTCTTTGTGTGTCAAGTTACATGTCTCTCTCCCAAAGAAAACACACTACCTTATGTGGAATTTTAATCAACAACACATAAATCCAAATATACATCAGAATACTTATAAATATAAATTATACCTTTATTATTTACCAATATAGAATTTTTAATTATTTAAATTTACCTCTTGATTTTATTTACTGCTTTAAAGAGAGAATCCTTATATGCACTATGATATCTAGCATACAATATAACAAAAATAATAATGTTTCTCTATAATGATTTCAATTATATAAAAATACCAATAAATTTTTGGAACCCTTTAAATCAAATTAATTTATATATTCATATTTTTATAGTTTTTTCTCACATAAATTTTAGTAAATTTTATTATTCATTCTTAATTTTAATCTTATTCAAGATATCTCTACTATATTTCTCTTCAAAAATATATTTTTAGTCTTTCTCTTGATAAATTTTAACTCCCAAAAAGTGCTTTATCTCTCCAAGAAGAAAAATCTAAAAAGATCTTCAATTAGGTAGTGAATTATTTTCAAAAAACATCTTCATTTTAAAAATACATAATATAATAATAATAGATAATAATAATAATTTATTTATTTATTTATTATTTGATGTAATTTTGTTGTATGATCTCTCTTTTTTAGAATTAATAGACTGAAAAAATTATTTAATCTTGTAATAATATGATATAATATCTTCATCTAACCTATAAAATTATTTATTCTACTTTTAAACACAGGTGTTATCATATGTAATCATAAAAATCCTAAATCATTCAGTGTAAACTTCCTCTTAATGTTCACCATTGATGAATAATTACTATATATACTTTTAGAATATTTATTATTTTTAATAGAAAGTGATAGAAACTAATATCCACATATTTTCAATTATATAAATCTATGAAAATGAATCATCTAATTCAATTCCTTCAAACAGGTAATATTCCTTAGATATAAGCCTCACTTTTTTTGTAACTTCACCCTTCAGATTCAACTTATTTTATAACTCATATTTTTTCCAATAACAGTAACGTTTATTATATTTGGAACAAAATATCATGGGTTATTATACTTAATAATATCCAATTCCTCACTTATAGAATTAATAAACTGTTTATACTTTAGATATTTATTCATATTCCATTGTTTAACTTGATAAATCAATGATGTGTGAGATATTATTCTCAGGGATCTCCTTTTTGAACATATTATCCAGGATTACAAATGATGTTAAATGAATCATAATTATTTATCATCCTTTAATGAACTGAAATATTTTGTTTTCATTACTACATAAGGTATAATTACCATAATTTTGATGTAAATAACATGAATAATCTACATTTATATAAATTAGAACATACTGTCCAAAATTTTCAATTGTCATTATCAACTTGAGAAAGTTTTCTTAATTATTTATACATATTAAATGATTTTAATAACACATTTACATCAATACTATCAATAAAAATTCCCAATTTTTTATTTAAGTTGTAATTTTTCCTTTTATTATAAAAATACCTATGTTGAATTACCCAAACTACTCCTTAATCTGACATACTCATATTTATAACCTTTAATTTTGAATGCCAAAAACAATTAAAAAAATTTATCTCAGGGAATTATTATAATTAATCAGGTCAAGATACTATAAAATTTGGTATAATGCATGTAATTATTTTCAATGTGAATTTGTATCCAAACCACATACCTCTAAAAGAAATCATAAATGTTATATTCACCAATAATGTTTGAACAATTGCAATAAAATGACGATTATTCATCTTAGAAACACCATTTTATCAAGGAGGATGCATCACAATATAATCATAATAAATTCCCTTATTTTTCAAGTAAGTTTCAAACATTTAACTTTTATATTTTTCCCCATTTTACAAAAAAAAAATCATGTACTAACCATATTCATTTTTAACACATCTCTTAAAAATATATAATTTTTTGAATGCTATAAATTTTCAAATCAATTAACATGATACAAGTGATATAAGTAAAATCATAAATCAGAGGGAAAAGTATTTATTTCTATTCACTGATCTCTTTATTGGTTCATTAATATTTTAATTGAAAAGTTATAATGGATGATTTGTTTGAATCACCACTTTATTTTATAAATAAATAATAATATTTCCATTTATGCATGTTTAATACACCAATTTCCTATCCACTTTTTTATGTGGAGAATCATGAACCATATCTCTTTATCTTTACTTTTTTATTATCTTTTGGGTAATGTGTCCTAGAATTCTATGCCACTATTTATTCATCTCATTCATGATCAAGTGGAAAAACTTTATATCTTCTCCCACTCAATATATATTTTATTTAGTTTTTTTATTCACACCATAACATATATATCTTTTAACAATTTTACCAAACGTTATTATTTTCATAACACCACTTTATTTCATGTATTATATAGTTATTAAAAATTTTAATAGATTATGATTCAACCCATCAACAATGAGAGTACTCTTTAACTTAAACTTATTATCTCTAATCTCCATCAAGTCAGTCCCTCTTATTTTAGGTGGTCTATTATTAAAAAATATAAAAAATACTTCTTTAAACTCTTAAAATACATTGAGAATCCTCATATCACCTATCACATATAATGAAGTGGTATTTTCTAATATCCATGGATGATCTTTTTTAGTTTCATTCAATAAAACCCCCGCAATAATCACTTTATATTTTCCTATTTATTTATTATTCCAAAATATTTAACTATTTTTGAAAATAAATATTTCTATAAACAATAAAATATATTACATATCTAGGTGACCAGACATATCACATCTTCCACCAGCTTCATTCAATACTCAAAACAAGTTATTTATTTGGAATTTTGAGTTTTAAATCTCTATTAAAACTTGTGTTATTTGGGTGGGTTTTATCAACAGGAAATTATTCCCTTAAATTCTTCAAAATGTATTCAAATATCTTACAGTAATATATAATGTCCTTTCCATAGTCAAAAAAATACCATAACACCAATAATATTTGAAAAATAATAACCTTCTAATAAAAACTATTGATTTAAAAGATTCAAATTAATGTAATATTTCTTACATTACACCAATAATATTGGATATATACTAAGAATAAAAAATAATTTCATTTTTTAAATTCCCCTAGCATGTCTTGCATTATTATTTGAATTTCCCCCATTATGGGATACAAATTTATTTCTCAAATAACCCTTTCCATATTTTTAGAATTTTTTAATTTACCTTTTATTTCTAAATTATTAATCTCCATTCATTTAAATGACAATTATCTTTATTTCACATAAATTAAATACCTTTTTAATCAGTATAATTATATTCTTAATTATTATTATGATCACTACAATTGTAGTATTTTTTCACACACCTTCTCACAACCCATTTAACCTTAACCAAAATATCACATAGATTTTTGAAATAAAATATAAATTATTCAACTATTATTAAGCCGCTAATAAATTTTAAAAATGGTATTCAATTTCTTTTTATTTTCATTAGATTATTTACTTAATTAAATTATTCAAATTATTTTCCTCAGAAAGTGTGGCACTGAAACTCACAACTTCCATAAAAAATAATAACTCCCTTTTGACATTAAATTTCTCATCCTCATTTTAGATTTAAGGTATATTTCCAAACTTATTATACTCTTTATATAATTTAGAGATATTCATCCAAAAAACATTTCATTCCTACATCAGCAAGAATTTAATGCCCATTTCTCTTTATTATTCTTAATTAATTTCATCACATGAAAAATATTAATTAATAAACTTTTGAAGTATGATCATTATTAAATTTCACTAGAATAATGAACTTAATTTCCCTTTTATCACATTATCCTTACTCTATCATTGAAATATAACATAAATTTTTAATTTTTATAAATAACATTCTTTTATAATTAAATGATGATTGTATTTATTAAATTTTGAATTCTGCTTCTTAGATAGCTTCCCTGATGTCTCATTCGCTTCTTCACTTTCCTATTTATTTAAATTTGGATAAATTGAATTAAAATTCCTAATGTATATAAAAAAATAATTTTAAAATTATATTATCATGAAATTTAACTTTTAACTTTTAATAAATTTTTTATATTGGTGACATGAACTTATCGAACATCACATAAAAATATTTATCTTAATTTTATTCTTCTTATTCATTAAACTCCTTAATATTATACTCATTTTCAAGGATTTTAATGAAATTTTATTACATCCATTAGTTACTCTCTTTAAATAAACTTAATTCCTCATCCCATACCTAAACAACAATATATGTTAGTAATTTGATATAAATAAATTCAAATCAAAATATTCAAGGTATGGAATGTTTGCATCATACCAATATGGTAAGAAAGAAAATTCTTAACAACCAGAGAATCTACTAAATTTTCTCCAAAACCTCTTATGGAGATAAAAAATATGATTTAATATAGAATAGATGTAAATAACTATTTATCTAAAAAATATAAAAAATTATTCAAATTAGGAACCCTGGATTTTTATATTTTAATTCCTTCACTCTAATATTACCATTATAAATATTATATATATTTTCTCTAATTCCATTAACAATATTTATCCCCATAAATTTAATAAATTTATTTCTTAATATTAAATCAAATATACTGCTTCTTTCATGAATTGTGATAAAAATGTTTGTTTAATCAACCTGAATCATCCCAACACAAACCATAATAAATTTAAACCCATTTACTAAAATTTATACAATATCTATACACACTGATGATAAATATAAAAATAATTTATCCTTTAAAAAATTATAAAAAATTTCATCAAATGTGGAAATAGATTTAGTATTCACTAAATTAATATAATACAAGCTGTATAAAAATTTTAGAACTCAACTTCTACTCTGACGAAACAAACCCTAGAAAAAATAAACTTCCAAAAATATTATTATATTCAAAGGAAAATTCAATACTAATTTGATATCAATTGATTACATTTCCCATAATATTTATTCACTAACAAGGGGGTAAACCATTGAATAGTTTTTTTATGATCTCTCAAAAAATAAACCTTCATCACCAATTAGGATTAATAAAAAATAATTTTTATGTAAAAATTTATTATTCCAAACTAAATGTCTTGAAATTTATCAATTAAATATATTAAATTATTATTCTTATACATACAACCAAAATAAACATAATACTATTCAAAATGATTGGTAATATTCATTTCCTATCATGGAATTATTCATTTCAATATGATCAGCTAGTATGCCTTAATGGATTCAATTGACCATGATCTATCCTTTAACTCACATATATATATTTTTATAGAAAAATATAATGTTATCTCATATAAATGAAATATAATAAATAAAATCAAATATGATTTATGATGTTTTTTAGTGTTGTTGATTATTCAATCATAATATATGCACATGAATCCACTTCCATTGACAATGATGTTCCCAATACTCAAACAAATATTTGTTGAAACCAAAGAAAAAAAACTCTTCTAATTATTCTTCAACTAACACTCTCAACTTATAAATTCCTAATATCTCCCTCAAATAATCAATTCATTCATTTTTTTCATAAATGAATACTTTTTTTAATTGTTATTCATAGTTTCTTGTAATATTATTATATCTGAGGTCATGATCACCCTTTACTATTTATGATAAACTTCACATAGTAAAATATCTCCCTTAAAGTCTCTTTCATGGAATTTGATTTTAAAAATATCAATATATTTTAAAAAACAATGGTTTATTGGTCATTATTATAATGTAATATAGTAGTTACCAAATGGTAAAATCCAAATTCCTTTGAAACCAGTACTCAATGTGAATTTATATTTCCATAGCTAAATACATTATGGTATAATTTATTTTATTAAACTATAATATCATTTTAATTATGAATTAACATCCTCTATGCAATGAACATCCAAAATACAATTCCACTACATCTTACAATTATTTCATAATTTTATATCATAATTCATAACAAATTAAAAAACAAAAAATCATTACATTCAAACAAGGAATAATCAACTCCATTCACGGAACAATCAACCTAGTCAACAACATGGCTATATTCTATCAACAAAAAATAAAAATACATTTAAATCATGTAATCCTTGATTACAAAATGAAACATATGTAATTGAGATAAAACCACAAATCCTCCCATGAAGACAATAAATTATGGTGTAATATTATATATTTATGTGTTATATTTTACTAAACACTTTTTGAAAATAGTCAAAAAAATATTATTATAAAACACATATAACTATGAAGTGATTTCATTTATAGAACCAAAACTACACCAAAACCATATCTAACACATATAATTAGTCCCAAACATTCATATAGAGCTCACTGATATCTTATTCATTCAATTAAAATACCAAAAATACTATTAAATAAATTAATGGGTGGATTTAAAATAAAATCCCAAACAAACATTTTAAATCACATAAAATTAATTTCCTTCAAAACAAATCCCACAAAACAAATCCATTGTCACAAAAATAACTCCCTTTATATAAAATACATTCTTTTTCACAAATTTTTTGGTGCAAAATAGTGAGATGAGATAGAGAAGGGAATGTGATATAGTTTTCTATTTTATATGATTGGGTTTGATTCATGTTTTCCCATTTGTTCTATTTACGGGATTTATGTAACAAAATTATATATTTTTTGGTTCCTCTATGACATTTATTTTTGGTTTTCACTATCATTTGATGATTTTAATTATTTTTTAGGATCTATTTGATTATAAATTGTTGGTTTTATTAATAAAACTGTTATTTGAAAGTATTTTTCATGTTTGGTTATGTAAGGATCATTGAGATAACGAATGGGTTATATAGGACCTTGATGATTGTGTTTCTATTGATATCATTTGATATCTCTTGGAAATAAAAATTGATTATTTGGGAGTCATTATTTTGTATACCTTATAAGTGAAAGAATGTATATGAGGCTTTGGTTATAGGTAGGTGGAAACTGACATAAGTTGGGATGAACTAGTATGATACTCCATGGTACATGTGTCTTCTTTACCATAATGATACATAGGTATTTCTTTTCATAAAAATACATAATAATGGTAAAAAGTTTGGAACCCATTGAAATTGAGGTACCAAATCCCAAATTCTAGATCCTGACCCTTCAATGAGGTGTTATTTGTTTTAATTTTTAGTTTAACTCGTTTTTAAATGGTTAGTGGAATATCACCAAGAGTAAGTAAATTCTATAGAATGTATTAGGGGTTTGGGGAATGAAAAGGGGGAAAGTGGGATTTCATTACATAGTTCACGGTTTAAGTACAGTAAATACCAACCATGTGGAATTATTGTGCAGCATTGAAGGGGGAATAACATGATTACAAAACATGAATGGTATCACAAGGGAAAATGTGGAATGATCCCCTTATATACATTCAAATAAATGGATACCACACAATTTCTCAAACCATGTGGATGGCCCAAAAAACAATGTGGCTTTATTTCCCCTTGGATAGAGGAGACCACATGGTTGGTGCATTATTATGAAAACTGTGAGGCCTAATCATTGACCTAATAAAAAGTGGGAAAATATAAATTTATCCTTCCTGATCATTATATTAATTTCAAACTATTTCAACTATATTTTCATCTATAGAATTTTTTTGTGTGAACCATAATCTCTCCTGTCTTCCAATGATTTTTCTCCTTCGACTCTTTATCATTTGGGGTGTTGTTTAGTTTGAATCAAATCTCCAAGGAAGTCAAGGGGTACTCTTTAATTTATATTTTTAAAAGAACCATGGTTGGTTTTTTTATCTTCCTTCAAATCAAATAAAGCTTATTTACATATAGTTATTTACATTCAATTTGGAGAATATTTTAATTCGAATCAAGGGTTGTTGTTGGATAATTCATTTTTCTAAGAGAAAGGGGTAGTTGTTCCTAAAACTTTCTCCCATTATCATGATGTTATTCTTGTGAATATGGTTGTTTCATTTCACTATCATTCTACACATTTATTTCATTGACTTATAAAAGTAATTTTATCTTCTAATTGAAACGTGTGACACTTCACAAACCCATTTATATTTGTTGATGATTACAAGACTGGGCCTATAACCACCTATGGGGTGTGCCAATACCATGAAAGTCGTGAAATGAGTTATTTAAGGATGAATTTGTGGTTTTATGTGAATAAACCACATTTTTTTTTGGAATGTTATCATGGTATAAGGGGTAGTTTTTCTTTACATGGTAAAGCTAAATGGGTTAAAATATGATTAAGGGCAATGGTAAAAAATTGATAAAGGGGAATTTACATATTATTAAATAAATTGAAATTATTTTTGTTGGTTGTGGTTATGTATGAATAATAAAATGGACTAGTTATGGTAATGAGTTAAGGTGTGGAACACATTGAAAAATTTGAATATTGATAAGTGAAATAACACACCCTTGTGTTATTTTTTATGAAAATGTCAACGGTTGATAAACCTTATAAAGATATGAATAATGGTATGTTTTGAATATTGGACTAAGGATCCTTATATTTTGTTGGGTCCAATCTAATTCTCTAGGCCCCAAAAATGTATTTCTAGGTATGAGGCATAATGCTGTCTGAATCCCCACTGATGTATTTCATAATATGGGTGTTGTATTGATTCTCTAAGATCCTATGGTTTGACTAAGGTATTAAAAGCTAGTATGATTCTCCAATGTATAATGGTTTTAACTTAATTGATTAATGAATTCCATTTTGACATAAATAATTAAAACCTTAATGTGTACCGTTTAGATGTCTCAAATGGGTCAAAGTAGTTTCTATGGTTCAAGTGTCACTTAGAACCTAATGGAAGGAATGGTAAAATTAAATAATGTTAAATGTTGAAACCTATTTTATTTACGGTCATGTCTATTGTCTACTATAATTCTATATGCACTGATTTTAGATATTTTATTTCTTTAGACATTATTTTTGGTGGCCTATTATGTTGTACTCACACCCTACTTAATTCATCATTGGTACATGAGTAGATCTCATGGTTTTAGTCCTTGATAAGTTAAAAGCCCCTATGTTATATGGTTAAAATTGGATAGATCTTGGATGAGGGGACCAGACATGTTTTTGGGACCTAACATGGGATATTTACACATTTTATTAATTTTGGTTTCCCTTTGGCACGTGATACTATTATGAGATGGAATAGTTTTTATATTGGTTTGTGGGTACCACCCAATTTCAGGATTAGATAATGTGATGGAAGGTTATTTCTTATTATTGAATACTATGGTTTATTATTATTAAATGCTATTGTTTATTATTATTTTCACTATTGGTTTACTATAGTAAAGAGGTTATAGTCTTCCCATGTATTTCATTAGACACTTGACACTGGTTAACCACCTTTGGAACACGGTGATGCATGCATGATGTCATGTGTTGAACCAGATTAGGGAATATGTTTAGTGGAACCCAGTCTAAGACATTTAAAAGTGGTATCAAAGCATTTCTTTTTTTTATGTTACTATTTCATAAAGTTATAGATGATACTAGGATGTACCGAGCCTTGGTTATAATCTCATTCATTAGATTAGATGACCCATTTATATAAGAAAACATGAGTTCATAGGGTGTGATTATTGCTATTGATGTTTTTTTATTATAGTTTAACGTTATATCCCCTTCATAGGATCACTTGATGTGTGAGGTTATTGATTTGGGTGATTTAATAATATTCTATAATAGAATGATATTGTGTGTGCATGTATCATTTTAGGCACTTAGAGATTTATGTGATATGTATCATGTTATCCACTCAGAGAAGACCATTTGGGTTATGTGAAATAAAATGATTCTCTATTTCTTTGTGATTTAAAAGGAGTCCCTAATAAAAAAGGTAAAATTATCTAAAATGAAAATATTTTAAATTTTAATGGTTAATATAGTTCCCAATGGGTAGGTTGTAACTATTTAAAATTTTAATGATGTAAAAATGGTTTCTGAGGTAAATTTTGAAATTTTGAAGTTTTATTTACCTTATGTTATATATGGATCCAAATAAGGATGGTTGTGTATAGAGAAAGTGATTTGTTGGTATACTTTGGGATTATGTTTGTGAAATATCTTTATATGGATATTTTTTTCCTCCTAATATAAAAATGTGAAATATATTTTCATGTGCCTTAAACCATGTGTTTGGTATTTATTAGAGACTCTACTATGATGATGTTTACTAGTAGGGTAATAGGAGGGAATTGATAATAATAAATATCCAGTAACAATACCAAAAAACCTACTGGTTATGATTAATTGGGGGAAGATAAGTTTCATACGATTTTTTTTATTTTATATATTTTATGTAGTGATTCATAGGGTACTAAGTGTCATGTATGTTTGATCTCATGAGAGAGTTTCATATGCAGAATCCTTTAACATTCTCCAGAGAGGGTGGACCTAAGGTAGTATTTTTTTAGGTTGAGTTTATCCCGATGATTCTATATCACATAGATACTCCATCATAGAAATGGTTCAAATTGGTAGCTTATATGTTTTATAGAATAGTGAATCACTGATGGGATATTTAGGTCTAGGATGAGAAATTAGAGACTTTGTCTTGGAAGGACTTCCAAGATAAGTTCATTGAACACTTTTACCCAAAGACCTCGAGGTAAGAGTGGGCCTCAATTTTTAAACGGTTGTAGAAGAAAACTATGTTAGTGAGGATTATACTAGTTTCATCATCAAATTACACCACTTTTTTCTATCATTAGTAGGGGATGAGGTAGTAGTGATGAAAAATTTTCAAGATGATATTAGATATGAGATAAATTCATAGGTCAATGTCTTTCATTTGAAGAATTTTCATGAGTTTGTAAATTAGGCTCTCATTTCTGAGGGAAACCTAAATGAGGATTATAGTGATAGTTAGGTGGGATAATATGGGAAATATTGTAGTAAATAATCTAATAGTGGGACACATACTTATGAGAACTTTTATGAAGGATGTGGTAGACAAAGTATCTAGGGAAGATGATCAATCTCTTATGGTAGTAATCGAGTGTTATGATCTCAGTTTCATAGACCATGTCACATGCATGGTCATCTTACTCAACTACCAATAGAGTGATAATCCTATGGTGGGATGGGTAGTTTAGAGAGGTTCTATAGGAACACTTGATAGATGGGTAGCGATTGAGGGCCTAGACTAATACCGAGCACCAATAAGGGATCTTCTACCCCATATCAGTATGGAATCTAATGTTCTACTAGCCATACTAGCCAGGGTGGGGGATGTGGTACTCCAAGGTAATACATTCCATATTAGCTAGAAACAATGTAGTTCAGAAGACTCAGATTAGAGCCCAGGATAGAGGGACAAGTTAGCTATATGCATTTCATCCTACACATGTTGTTAGTGATGCTACATCATCAATTATTAGAGACATTATTCTCATATATTCAACACTTTATTGTATTTATTTGATATATGAGTTTCACATTATTTTATATCTTCTTGGTTTGTAAATAGTTTTAGTGTGAAAGTGGTTTTTTTGGTAAATTATGTCAATAGACATGCCCCTAGGGGTGTGATTAGAGAGTATACACCATTTTAAGGAGTCGTACCTTTATGTTTCCAGGTACTGTCACTTTTGGGAATTATTTATTATTGAAATTGTATGTTTTAAACAAATATTTTGGATAGACTGGTTAGATTCACAATATGATTTCATCAATAATTTCTATCATAGGGTAATGTTCACATTTCTTGAGAGAGACACTTATGTCCACCACAAGGAATGATATATCCAGGAAGGATATTTTAACCCATTTTATCAAAAACATGTGAAATCATAACCCAAATAGTGAGCCTTATTATTGAATATGGGGGATCATAGAATTATGTATTCCCTCATATAGTGTATTAGTTTTAGGATGAGTTCCCTAATGAGTTTTTGGGGCTCCCACCTAAGAGAGAAGTCAAGTTTATGATTGATTTGATTCCCAAAGTAGAGATAGTTTATATTCATCTATATATGAAGGTACTAGCATAGCTAGAAGAGATTTTGACTATTTGGAGGAGTAATAGGATAAGGGATTTATCCATCCTATTATGTCACCTTAGGGGTGTCTGGTATCATTTTATAATAAGTCTTATGGAATACCGTACATATGTGTCAATTATCAAATGTTGAGTAGGATGAAAACTAAGAACTGGTGCCTTTTTCAATGTATTGATGATCTCTTTGACTTGATTAAGGGTGAATTTGTGTTCTCTATGATCGATTTGAGATCAGGTTATAATCAGTTGAGTCTAATACCCACTGATAAACCACCGAATTCTTTCATAAGAAGGTTTGACTTGTATTAATTCATTATGACCCCATTTGGGATAAGGAATAATCTTATTGTGTCTATGGACCTGATAAACTCAATATTTCACATATATTTGGATAAATATTTGGTTTTATTTGTTAATGAAATCTTGGAGTACTCTTAAACTTCTGATGATTAATCCAAACATCTTGACATCATATAGAGTAGATTGAGTGACAATAATATTTACTCCAAGCTATAGAAGTGTAATTTTTGGGTCAATAAGGTGCATTTTTTGGGTAACAAAATCATAGAGGAGGTTGTGTCAGTAGACCTTGAAATTTTTTTAGCAGTTTTCTCTTGGAATCTTCCCAATAATTTTTTTGACATCCGATGGTTTTCAGCAATAATAGGCTACTACAGAATATTCATCAAGGACTTTTCCCTCTTAACAGTGTTGATCCTGGGCTTAAAAAATATGGGTGTAAATTATTGGTGGTATGGGGAATGTGATAATGATTTATAAGATCCAAAGAGGTGTCTAAAAACAGTATCAATTTTGATCTTACCTGACCCAGGTGAAGAGTATACATTGCTCTGTAGTGTTCCTGGAATTAGTCTTGAAGTATTTTTGATGCGAATAGATTTATTCTTGGCATATGGATCATGATAGTTAATACCACATGAATTTAATTGTCCTAAAAAATATCTCATGTTAGCTAGGGCTATTTAGGCCTTGAATTGTTGGCATCATTACCTTCTCGGTGAGATGATTATTGTTTATAATAATCATAAAACCCTTAAATGTATTTTTTCTAAGTTTGATTTAAACCTTTAGTAGTATAGATGTGTTGAATACATTAAACACTTTTTTTGAGATAGTTTATATGATTGGTAAAGAAAATAATGTTTTCGATGTTTTGAGCGAGAAAACGCCAACTCTAATAGTTCAAAAGACTAGTTATAAGTGGGAAATTATGTCTTTATTCACTAATATGCATATAGTTGTTTATGGTGAGAAAAAGAATATAACCCTCATGTACTTATCTGTTGAACCCTTTATTTTGATCCAGAATATGGAAGGGTAATATGAGGATTCAGAGTTTATAGTAGTGTGGTAAAATGTTTATTGAGGTGAGATATATCCTGAAGGGACCATTGATGCCAATGAGATTATCCAAGTCTGTGGTTGTGTGATTGTGCCTACTTGTTTGAATAATGTGAATATGCAAGAGTTTCATGGCCTGAAGTTGGAGGTGAAACCTGTTTTGACCAATATTTTATGAGATATTTTTATATAGTATTGGTGAAAAATAATGGAGAAGGATATTTTAAGCTTTGTTGCCATGATGCTATTCCCATTAATAGGTGGATAATGAGCATTGATGACCTGCTTTTCTGTTACAAAAGTTTTCCATTTCGTAATGGAAGTGGGATAATATTATGATGGGTTTTATAGTGAAAATACTAAGTAAACCTTGTAAGAATGATGTGATATAGGTGATTTTAGATCTAATAACAAATGAATCAAATTTCTTACCTATTAGGTCGAATTTCACTATCGCTTAGTTGGAATACTTTTTGGATCAAGAGAAAGTTCTTTTTCTTGGGGTGACCTAGAATATTATTTTAGACTGATTCGCTCATTTTAATTCACACTTCAGTTGAGGCTTATAAAAGACACTTGGTACTATGTTATTTTCCAGTAAAAGTTTTCACCCATAGATAGATTGGAAATCATAATGGACTATCTAACTGTCGAAGGACATACTGAGAAAATGCATCCATGATTTTGGTGGAAGATGGGAGAGGCGCCTAGAACATTTTTAGTTCACCTATAAATATTGTTAATAGGAAACAATTCATATGTAACATGAAGATGTGACCTATGGGAGGCCATGTTGATCACTATTTTATTGGATAGAAGTGGGAGAATCAAGGTTGTTGGGACTAAGACTTGTTCATGATATGTCAGTGTATCTTCAGTTCATTCATTAGTTCACGTCTTTAGTCCAAAGAATATAGAAGTCATACACAGATCGACGTCATCAACACCTTTATTTAATAACAGGTGATCATGGATTTCTTTAGGTATCTCTCAGATTGGGTCACCACAACGTTCCAAAATAGGGTATGTTGGCACTAAGGTATGTGGGGGTGATTCTCAATTGTGGATAGAATTGGGCTGATAGAATATTATTGGGCTCATTCAAAGTGTTATAGCGCTATAGATGAAATTTTTCATGTGTTACACCTTCAAAAGTATCAACACAACCCATATAATGTGATTGATGTTGATTATGTTGATTTTGAGACTGATAGATCATTTGAGAAGCATCTGATCCATAATGATAATTTTTTGAAGTAAGACTGTATTGTTGGATTGAGTATTAAATAAACATGTCCATGTTTAGGAGGAAAGTTGTGGGAGGGAAGCTGATATGTGGGACCAGTGTCCTAACCTATTTACCTTGATTAATTAGTGACACATGGGAGTGTAGCTCTAGGATGATAAGTTATAAGGTGGGTTGGTTAAAAGATCCTAAAATTTCAATGAGGTATGTTCTATTTTAATTTTTGGTTTAACTCCTTTTGAAATAGTTAATGTGATGTCACCTGGACGTAATGAAAGTATCAGGAATTTCTTGGGTGTTTGGGAAATGAAAAAGGTGGAAAGGGGGATTACTATTCATGGTTCACCATTGGTGAATGTTTTTTACTAACCATGAAATATGGATGAGGTAAGACTGTGATTAACAAATAGTGTATAGTGGCAGAATAGATGATGCAACTTGAGACCCTTAAATAGAGGCAATCACCTAGCTACTGCATGGTTTTTCAAACTGTGCGGATAGTACAAACTAACTTTGTGTCTTAGTTTCCTTTAAGATAGATGAGACCTCTTGGTGGGTGCACGGTTTGGAAAATTGTGCAGTTTAAATTTGCACCTTATTAAATGTGAAAAAATAACCAATATCCATCCCGATATTTACATGATTTTCACCCAATTTCCACCAAATATTTTCTTCCATAATATACTTCTCTGAGAACCATAAGATCTTATCTCTTCAAAGGATCTATCTTCTTTGATTCGTAGGAATTTGGATTACTTTTTATTGTCAATCAAAAATATAAGTAAGTCTATAAGTCCTTTTTCTTCTGTTTTCTAGAAGAACAATGGTGGGTTGTTGTCTTTTCTTCTAAATATTATAAACCTTGGTTCCAAGCAGTTATTCACCATGTAATTTGAGTCATTTTTTTACATTTGAATCAAGGGTAATTGTTTGATGAGTGTTTATCTATGAGAAAAATGTAGGTGGTCTACAAGCTTTATCTTATAGTCTTGTTGTTATTTATGTGTATGTGGATGTGTAATTTCACTTCAATTCTATTAATTTGTGTTTTTTATTAATAAAATTAAATTGGAATTTTAATTGAAGTGTACGACCATTCAGGGACCCCTTAAGATCTATTGATCATTAAAATATTGGGCCTATGACCACCTATGGGGTGTAACAATACATTGAAATTATTGAAATAAGTTTTTAATAAAAAATTTAGTGGGTTTATTTGATTAAACAAGATGAATTTTTATTTGGAATGTTAGTACGGTATAAGGGGTTATTTATATTAACTAGAAAATGTTAATTATGTTAAAAGATAACTAATGGTAATTTTATAAAAACAAATTGGGGCAGAAGACTCATTTTTACTATTAAAGAAATGACCTCTCTTTGTCTGGGTAGAGTTAGACCCATTACATAGACCAAAGGCCCAAGGCCAAGTTTTCTGAATATAAATCTTGAAAGAACTTTTTTGGCCCAATGGGCCCTTCAGTGAATAATACTAATACAATGCCCAAGCTTCTATAGTTTCCACTATATTACCGCCACCCCTATAGTACTCGGATATTCCTCTCCTGATAAGATTTGTTCCTGGGTCTTTTGTATTCCAAGTTGGAGCCTCTACAACTTGCGCACATGCTCATTAGAAATAATTAATGGTAAATGTAATAAATGGATAAAGGGGAATTTCCATATTTGTAAATGGTTTGAAATAATGTTAAATTATTTTTTATGGATAAATGGTAAAATAAACTGGTCATGGTAATGAGTTGAGGTATGGAACATAGTATAAAATTTTCATATTGATAAATGAAATGGTTCACCTTTGTGTTATTCTTGATGAAAAAGAAACTAACGATGATCATTATGAATATATGAACAATGGTATGGGGTTTGGATGTTGGACTTGGGATCCTCATCTTTGGGTTGGGAGATATAGATGCTCTAGAAACCACAAATTCATTTCATCTTCTATGATTGACTGATTCTCTAGGCCCTAGAGATGCATTACATTTTTGGGATACTATAATCATGCTCTAAGATTTTATGGTTTGGCCATAGTATGTGTACCTGGACTGATACTCCAAGGCATAGAGGTTTTATGTAAATTGATTAATGGACTAACTTATGACATAAAGAATTAAACCCTTAATGTGCATGGTTCATATGACCAGTAGGGGTTGAAGCGGGTTTTTTGGGACAGGATATCACTTAGATCCCGGGGGAAGGTGTGGTTAAATTCAATATTCTTAAATGATGAAACATTTTTTATTTATGTCTTTTTATATTGTTTAACATAATTATAGATACAATATTTTTATACAAGATAATTCTTTAGACAATGTTGTTAGTTGACTACTCAGTTGTATTCACAGCCTTCTTAGGCCATGATCATTACCAAATAAGATCTCTTGGTTATAGGTCTGGATAAGGGAAAATCCCTATGTTATATGGATGAGTTTGGATAGAGAATGGTTGAGGGGACCAAACTTGGAATTGGGATCCAACTTGGGAGATTTATAGTCTGTATTTATTTTGGGTTTCCTTTGGCATGTGACACTACTATGACATGAAATAGATTCTTTAGTGGTTTTAGGTACCTGCCTAGTTTTGAGATTATATTATATGACACATGGTTATTACTTATTATTTAATTCTATTTTTTAGTTTGAGTTTCACTGTTCTTTTACTCTTGTAAAGAGTTTATCATATCCCCATGCATCTCATTAGACCCTCCACACTAGTCCGCACCCCTCGTGTATGGGGAGACACGCTTTATGTCATATGGTAACCAACTTGGTCCACTAGTTTATTGGAACATGGGATAAGATGTTATACTAAACCCTTTTAATAAATCTACACCCAAATATGAACGAAAACATATTTAACATTTAAAATTAATTCCTAAACCTAAACACAAATAATAGATCATATACCAATTAAAAATTGGATTCATTTATAATCCATTTAGTTTTTATAATAATTCTTAACATAAAAATCATTTAAATAGTTAATAAAAAAGTAAAAAAACAAGTTTATTTAGATAATTTATTATTACTTTTTAATAGAATATGTAATATAGAAATGTAAATGATATTTAAAAATTTTAATTTTAAATTAATTTAAGGGGTATGATGGGACAAAATGTGATAGGTGGGGTGGGGTGGGGAAGGATAGAATGGGGTTGTTATGGGATATGATTTGGGATAAATAAAGGATTGGTAGAGGGGGAAAGTCCCATTCATTAAGTCCATTTATAACCATACACTAAGATAGTGGGTCATCCCACATGTTTGTACTCTTTTATTTTTATATTTTTTATTAATCAAATTGATGATGATAATGATTAATATAATGGATTTTTCTTTATGGTTCCCTATCACTAGAACCCAAACCCAACCAGGGTAATGGATCTACTACCCAAACCTGGTTAAAAATATATTTCAACCTACCCAATGCTGATTTATTTCGGTTAAGTTGTTTTAGGTAAATGTTTATCAGGTACCTATTTTCATCCAAAATAATACATAGTTTAAGTTATATATGGGTTAACTAACATTCACTATGATGTTGTACATGAATCTAATTGATTACTAGAACTCAATGTGTTGAGGCAGGTTGGAGAATACTATTTTTTCATTCGACTCAACACCTATCGGTTTACATTGAATGTATTATAATGTACTTTTGTAGATCTTATATTTCATTTTAAATATAGTAATGAACTTGAAGATAAACTTACAGATCAATATGAGTACTATTATCGAGTTTGAGAGTTAGGTAAAATCTTATCTAATGTTTTGGTCTGGAGGCTATAGTAATTTATTTTCATTATTTCACTAAATATGCATCAACTAAGGGGTTTTCATATTATTTAACTACTAATGTTTGTTAGGTATATTAATGTATTATTTCATAGAATGTATATTAAAATTATGTGAATTTAGTATAATTTTAAATATGTTTTTTCACATAGGGATATGAGTTGGTATATTCTGGTTTTGTAATCCTAATGGTTCCATCGGTGTAATAACTTTAGGTCATGTTATGAACTGCATGAGTAACTTCATAAAATGATCACCTGCATATAACAGTGGTGGAAACTGAGTCCCATAACCCTGAGTGAGTGGAAATGGAAACATAATCATTCTAGAGATCAAGATGGAGAAAGGGTGGTTATTAGTGTTTAACGATAGACCAGTAGTGGGGAAATAGTGATGAGGGGTTAAAATTAGAATGATGGGGGTTTCACCTAGGTTTTTAAGAAGGAGGTGTCGTTATCTAGGGGAGAATATGATGAATTATAAATGGACATAGGGGTTTATGATCCTATTTTTATGGAACCATTAATAAATTTTTAAGCCTATAAAAATTTTACATGGTAGAATAAGCATTCTATGTTTCACCTATATAGTAGGGTTGAGACTATAGAGGCATAAAATAGTGGTATTTCGTTTTATTGAAGAGCCTAAAATGTTATTCAGGTATGTTAAACATGTTGGGGGTTGATGGGTGAAATCTAACATGATCAAGTGTCACATAAAAATCTATGTGTGTATAGAAAATTATTGTTCCATAAAACATTTTCTACATTGATTTTTCCATATTTTCAATCCAAATATTAAATAAAATTAAAAATTATCTTCTGACATCTATTTGAGACAAATAAATTTTCCATTTTATATATTTCTCTATGTATATAATCATGGTATGATTTTAAGTCCATTAGAGACCATTTAAAGGTCACTTTTGGTATTTTAAATATTTAGATTATAAGTTTGGTAATTACTATGTCCATGAAAAATCTAATATTACCATTGTATTTTTTTAATCTGAACGTAAATATATCCTAGTCTGGTTTATTTAGAGATCACAAGAAAACATTTTAGTACAATTATTATTTTGAAAATTAACATGAATAATCACCATTCAAGTGACATAACTAGAAAATAATGGCAAATAAACCTTTGTATAAGACCTTGAAACAATAGGAAAAAATTCCTTCAGGACATTTCATAGAAATATACCCCAACTAAAAAGGGAACTTTCCTTTTATATTTATCACCACATATAAAATCTATATGCATATGAGGTACCTATGTATATGGATTTATAAATAATAGTAGTAGAAACTATTACAACCCAAATCATCTTCTCGATTTAACATCTTCTTAAATGAGTGTAGTAATGCTAGTAATAGATTTAAACAAACCATAAAAAAAGTATTAAAAGATTTCTTCACTAACCAAGAAACACTAATTATCATAAACCTACATTAGTAATTACTTGTGGAAGCTATGGATATCAACCATGGGATATAATTTTCAAACACAGTAATCCTATAAAATATTTTCAAAAAGCATGAAATATATCATCTCTTTTTCAAACACATGTCATATAGTATGTCCCTACAAAACAAATGGTATATAAAGTATTATAAGGCCAAGAACATGTCTTAGCCAAACCCACCAATCTAATTAAATAATATCAAACCATAGACTTACCCAATGTTCCCTATATTTCGTCCAAATCCATTAAAACACTACTAGAAAACATTATTTTGTCAGTTTTAGAAATGAACTTTATCTACACTAAAGAAATCACTGATGTAGCAGATGCTGATAAAGGTGGGTTTTTTTATGCTAAAAATTAGCACTGATAAAGGAACCATTTATGAACACTTTTTCGGTGCTCATAAGTATTTCCTTTATTAGTGTTTTTTAACATTGATAAATGGTGCCTTTATCAGCGCTAGAAATTAATTCTAATAAAACTCAATAAAATAGTTTTAAAAATTATTCTTGGGTTATTAGACACATTTAAACCACTTCCCCCTATCATCTCTATTTATGCCCCAAGAAATTTTTGAACCCCTATACCCTTTATTAAATCTAGTTATATTTTGTTCAACCTTTCTCACACCTTTATTTTACTCTCTAACCACCTCATTCAAGACAAATTCCATTACTATAGATCGATCCTAATTTAATTAACATTTTATGATACATTTATCGATTTATATAAATATACAAATAGTTTTTATATTTATATTTTTTTCATTTAATTATATATATTTATATAATTATTTTTAAATAAATTCATAAAACATTTTTAAGTATTTATAAATATATTTATATTTATTTACATATAATTGTATATTTATATAATTTTTTTACGATGTAATTATAAAAAACGAATCATTATTTTAAATATGATTATATAGTATAATTAATAAAGAAGAAACAAAATTATAATGTATTTACAATATATATAATCAATATTTAAATAAATCTATATTTATTATTATATAAATCATATTTAATAATATATATATTTATATATAATATATATATGCAAGGCAGCCTTTATGTGTGTGTGTTTGTTGTTATTTATATATTTTAGAACAGAAACATAAATATATAGTTGTTTATTGAAACCAAAATCTTAATATATAAACACTATCTATGTACGTGTATAGGTGTATATATATTCCTGAATTTTTATAAAGGAAATTAAATGGATAATTTTTTATTTAAAATAAAATCGATAAAAAACATTACTTTCTAGATGGTTTATATATTTTAAAAAAAAAATTAATATTTATATATGTTTAATTAATTATTAAAATAATTATATTTTTATATGTAGATATATGAAATGTGTGTGTGTGTGTGTGTGTGTGTGTGTATAAAAAAAATAAAATATTAAAATGGTAAAATTTCACCACCATGATATCGATATGAATGTCATACCTGTGAATAAATTATGTCACCACAAAAAAAGTAAAAATGACCCACATAAATTAAATGTGAAATTAAATCTAATATTCAAAAATTCGAGTATCTAACAAAAAAGTCAATTTTTTAGGTATTTTGAGGCTATTTTACTGAACAATGAGGGGAAATTTACATCTATTAGTAAATGATATAGATATCTTTGTATAATTTGATTTTACTACTCATGGAGCCAAAATGGAGACCCAGTTCAAAAGCTATAGTCATTTTATGTTCAAGTACTTTTTTACATATATCTATATATTGAATAATTTATAAATTTCGTCTATCTACAAATTATAATTAAATTTCTATTACTCAATACTAATTAGAAAATTTTTAAGTATTTTATAAATAATTTTCACTAAATATATTATATATTAAGTGTAAATACTTACTTAGTATTATGAAAATCATATTAATAAAATATAGTATATGTATATCAATATCAATATATTTATATATATATTAAAACATGAATTTTAATTATATATTTTTTATTTAGTGTACCTTATATTAGTGGTAAAATAAAGGGATTTAGCACTTATAAATAGAACACTTTTATTAGTTCCAAGAAAACATAAGATAAAGGGTAACCTTTATAAATGCTAAAAAAAATTGAAAAATGGGTTCCCTTTTAGTGACACTTTTTTAGTGCTAATAAAGGTATCCATTATCAGAATTTTTTTATCACTAATAAAGGTTCCACAATTATTAGAATTTTTTTAATGCTCATAAAGGGTAGTGATTAATAATGTGAAATATTTTGTAATGAATGTATATAATGAAACAAATGACATCATAATGGCACAAAAAATATCAATTTAATCATAACTACATAATGCATAACCCTTTTTATTTTCTAAATGTTGTTATATCACTTTAAAAATCATTAGTAAAGTATTATAGTCCTAAACAAATTTTTTATACATTATTTAGAAATTTTTAACAATAAAAATCACCTTTAAATTCCCATTTAAACCCTTCAACTCATATTTCCGCCTTTTCAACATTAGAAAATTCCTTTATCTTTTATTTTCCTTTTATATTGACCAAAAACATAAATTTTGTCATTTGGGAATCAATTTACAACATTTAATCATAATTAAAAAATTTCTATAAATCCAATGTGTTCTTAAATCAATAATTTTACCATAAATTCATTTTTACTTCTATTTTTTTTATAAAAACTAAATCACATTTAAATAGTTTTTAACTTTAAAAAATACGCAAAACACCATTAAAATTCATCTTA
The DNA here is from genome assembly GCA_963277665.1 of Viscum album. NCBI lineage: Eukaryota > Viridiplantae > Streptophyta > Magnoliopsida > Santalales > Viscaceae > Viscum > Viscum album. The sequence goes on along the minus strand of OY728138.1, from coordinate 46,488,814 downwards.
AAGTTAACATGTCACCCCTTATTTATATTATGCAAAAACACCATTTAATACAACTCATTACTATGTGTTTCAACATAAAACACATATGTGTTCAAGTAATAAATAGACCTTCCATTACTTTATAATAAATTAAAGCCTAAATTTTCACTTCATTTCATTATAAAAAAATTATAAAAATTCACATGAAATTAATATGGAATTATTTCCTAGAAAAATATAAATCACAACAACATGTGACATTAAACCTATTATTTTCACCACATAAAAACTCATTATTAATAATTTTAATATTTTATGTCAAACTCATAATTATATTTTAATAATTTCCTAAACATTCAATATTTTCTTTTGTAAAATTATAATTTTACCCTTCAATTATAAGAAAAACACACAATTAGAAAATAATAATTCATTTAATATCACTCTCTTTAGATTGAATTTAATTCACACCATATTTAACTCTCACTATAGAAACCCATAAAACACTTATATAATTATAATATCATTTTTAAGACAAACATACACAAACATACACAGCCTATAATTGATAGGTTTAGTGTCTTGAAAAATTAGGTTCATATACTCTTAGTTCATAAAATTTTAAACATTATTTAAGCAATTATCATAGTCCTCTTAAAGTCCTTCAAAATCTCTTTAATACATATGATAACCTAGGGATATAAATAAAATAAATGGTGATTTAATTGCCTAAAATTTGGGGACTAATAGGAAATAAAAGGAGCAATGAATTAATATGAGTATATAAATGAGCATAATATTCATTATCACATCATTGTAATATGATCATAATAATAAGAATAATGGATTAGTGTGAAGAATACATGTAACATGAAACATTCATAATAACAAAACATCATTAATATAATAAAATTATTACTTACATGTCATCATATCATAGTAAAGAAAGCTAAATATATAGTTCTCATAAATAACATGGTGGATAAAGTTATCTCTATCATGCCTATTCACAATGATCTCATGAGATAAAAATATTTACCCAATAAATTGAAAGGATATATAATTAAGGGTTGTCCCATAACATTATAACATGTTGAAATACTTTTAGTATATATTTAAAATAAAGGATACAATAGTTATACATAAATTCATAATCATAACATGTATAACACATAATGCAAATGGAAATGAGTTTCAAAATAAGATCATTCCTCATATCATATCAACAAATTTGAATCAATCATTGAAAAGGGAGTTAATTAATTTATATGGTAGAAATAATGGTCTTATGAGACATTCAATATTGAGATATTGTCATTAATATTCAAAAAGAGTTGTGATATCACCAATGAGGTAATGAACCCTAAATTTATAAATGACACTTATTTAAGAAAACGATTTAAATTAGTCCCTTATATAGAAATATTAAAATTTTAATGGATAGAAAATAATAGAATTTAACTAGACACCCATAAATAATTCTAAATGAAAGTAACAATGAATATAAAATTTTATAAAAAATTATAAATAGGATTGAAAAAAATATATTTGTAGCGATTTGAAATAAAACATTATACAATATCGTAGTCCAAAAAATAAATACTAAAAACAAAATAATATCTTAAAGGAAGAGAAATGAAATAAGAAATAATTATTATAGAAAATATTGGTTATAAAAGATAAACAAGGAAGATGTTATAACTTAATTCCACTTGAAAGACAATTTAAGTGAGAGTTTTTTTATATTTGGTCGTGTTTTTTTAATTATATTTAAACCTCTTGTATAATAAAATTATATTTATTAAAAAGATTATTATATAAGTATTTTACATTCATTTTGGTTATTTTTATCATTTATTATAATTTTAAATTATTTTTAATCTTTCAATACTGATTAATATTAGAGATGACATGTTTGTTTTCATAATTCTATTTTTCATTTCCATATCCAACTATTAATCACTATTATTTATCTATTAGTCCTATTACCATCATAAGATTCAAAATATAAACATACAGACATACACATGGATATTATATGTGTGTGTGTATATATTGGATATAAGCTACATTAACAAAACATTTAGGCAAAAATACATAAATAAAGACAATATCATTGTAAGTGGTAGAACCAGCCATAAAGGTAGATGTCAAGTAATGAGATAGATAAAATATATATGAATATATTATAATTATTTTATATAAAGAACCCAAGAAAAAAATAAAATTAAAGTATTATATATATATATATATAATGATTAATATTTTTCAATAGGATTGGTTTTAATAATACAACTGATAATTGAATACTAGAAGAAGAAAAATATGAAATGAATTTATTGGTTTAAAGGAATGATTCATTGTATATGGTGTTAGAGTAAGGGATTAGATAACTTTAGTGGTTAGGATGTTATCATTTGAGTATAATTTAAGGATTATGGAGATCCTGATAAGTTAAATAGTCTATGTTTGATAATAATCTGAATGGAATATGTACCCTTTTGAGGTTTTAAGTGATGTGATTTTAAGGTGTTTAGTAATATTTAGAGAGATGTTTTATTGGGTTTTAAAATAGTATTTTAGTATATATAACCCTTAGTTTTAACATGTGGTTTAGAATGGAGGTAATCTAGGAATAATTCAATTTTAATTTTGGAAATAATCATAATGGTATAAAATAAAAATTTAGGTTAATATGTTATTTGATGATACTATAATTATTGTTAATTTGGATAAGGGGTTATTAACATTTTGGAACATACTTTTTATCATGTAGGTAACCTTTCTATTAAAATGTTACTTGGCGAATAATTTATTAAATTTTTTTAGAGGAGGTTTTCTATATTTTTTGTATCATTCTATGATTAAAGTAAACAAAATTTGAGGAATTTAGGATCATTTTAATTTGTTAGGTATACATGATTTTGTAGGGATTTAGGTTTTTCAATGAAACTACTAACAAATTAGGGATATTATATGATTTTAAAATATAAATTTTCGGTATGTTACAAAATTAGCAATTAAATTATTTTATAGATAAATGTTAAACTGATATTGAAAGAATATGAGATCAAATATTTTTGGTTTTTGGGTTTTGAATTTGTCCATGCATATTTTGAATATTTTTAAGTGTATTTAATTATATATTGATATTAGTTGATGTTTGGGTGTTATTTTTACACTTTTGAGAGATTAATATTTATTCATATGAAGTCTTATTCATATTGGATATTATCTTATGTGGTTCTAACCACTTTTGATTCTGATTAATGGATTGAAATTTAAAAAACTTTTTATTATTTTTTGGATCTTTTGACATATTCGAAGTTAATTTTAGTTCTCAAAAAATGAAAAAATCATCATTGTTATTATCATTTAAAATATGAGATGAAACATTGGTGAAAAGAAAACTAAAAAACTAAAGGATGAAATTATGCTTTTAGTATGGAATAATGTCATGTTAGTATATACATATATGTATATATATTTCTCTAATTTTCTATCCTTATATAAAAATAATTCCTCAACTCAATAAAGAGGAATATAATTCTACTAAGTCTTTTAATGGAAAATATCGCTCAATTATGAAGTTATGATTTATGAAACTCTTTCACTAGAATGAGTCTCACTATGTTAAATATTTGGTTTAAAAAATATTTAGGGAATGGTAAGTTTCATTGTGATAAGATTGAAATTAAAGTCTAATGACAAATTAAATGTAATCGATGTGGATTACATGCTATTTCATACTACTTATACATATTAATCGTCCACTCATTTTGATTTTAAAAATGTTTTAAACTTTTCTATTAAGAATGCAGAAAAAAATGAGAGGATGAAATTTATTTAAGGGATAAAATTTAACACCATAATATTTTATTTTTTATTCCCTAAAAATTAATATTATGATCTATTGCATATACCACATGAAATGCCAAGCTTAAAATGAACTGTGATATATAATTAGAATATTACTTAAATATGATCATTGTTTTATATCCGTTGAATTATAGGGTATTAATTATAGTATAAATATTATAAAATATATGTATAAAGGTATTAGTTAACTAAATTTATAAAAAAAATTACACATTTTTCATCAATTTTTTATAAATTAAGATAAAATCATTTGAAGTTAAAAGATTTATTTTTCATGGAACTTATTTTATGTACATAGTTTATTTTATCAAAGTAAAATAAATTAATAACTATAGATGAATGAATTTAATGAGGGATATAGATAATATTTTTAATTAAATAAATTAATATTCATATATTTGGGGTTTCAATATAATTAATTTTTATCAATTGAATTTATACTTCCAAAATTTATTTTCATCAAACATAATTTTTATTGAATGTTTTGTGGGGATATTATAAATAATTTCTAAATTTTTTTGACTTTTTCATTGATAAAACGGCCATAAATTTTTTCAAAATTAAATTTCCAAAATAATCATTTGGTGATTTATTTATATTTTTCTAAGATTATCACTTTTTTAGTGAATATTAGAAAAACCATTTTTTGAAAAACCATCATTGTTTTTATTTAAATAATGTAATTTAAAAGTGTCATTCTAATTTGGGGTTGTTTTAAAGTCACATAAGTTTAATTTTAGTAAATATTACTTAATTAATTCTAGGGGAACAAAAATTATAATTTTTTATATATTAAACTATTTTTATGCTTAAAATTGGAAATATTTTAAAAACAGTTTTTATTGTGTTCTAAAAACATAAATGAACAGTAATTTTGATAAATTTTGGAAACCAAATCATATAAAAATTATTGAATATTTGAAATAGAAATATTCAAATTGTGGAATAAGTTTATTTTCACTTTTTTCCATAATGAATAGTAAGCATGCTAAATGTTTATCACTAAAATAGGTTAACCGAGGTTGAAACTATGGGATAAAGACTCTAAATATCTAAAAAACATAAATTTATGTAAATTAGTGATTTTAATTTAACTGAATACAACTTATATTCTAAAATATATCAATTTTTCAAATTCTTTTAATTCTGACTTTTATATTATTTTACATTAAAGGTAATTACAAAATGACACTCTCTATCACTTATTATGACTTCATGATACATATACAAATAAAAATGATATATGAATGAATATAGATAATATAATTGATTCATAATAAAATATATTTATAAAGGTAATTTATTATTAAATTTTAATTATGGTATAATTACCTAAAATGATTACGCACGCCAACACAATGCTTCTACATGTAGTAGAAAAAATCCTGTAAATTATTTTAAATACATTAAAATAAATAAATATTAAATTATTTATGTTCTTAAAAATCACTTTATGATAATTATAAATAATATCATTTTTTGAAATTTTTATATTCTAATTATACTATTATCTTGATGTATTTAATGTCAAATTTGGTCAATTTGACTGAAAATGACTATATATGGTATTTAGTTATTAGAAATAATTTTTAAATAATTATAAAATCATAAAAATCCTATCAAAAAATAAAATTTATTTAAATTTTTTGAGGATATAAGGAATTTTTCATGTATTTTAAAATTTTAATTTGTTAAAATTATTTTCATGAACCTCCGAGATTGAAATATTTGTTAACACATTTATGGTTTAAATAGTTAACGGGAGGATTAATCCAAGAGACAAGGTTATCAATTAAAAATAAACTTGTATAAATTTTCTAATTTGAATTTACCTTGACTATATCCTCATTATATTTTAATATATGGAACTTTGGTGTCATTTTAGATGATTTAAACACATATTATATATTCATATTTCATGTATTTAAACAATTTCCACCCACTTCACTTATAAAATCACACCTCTTATCCTCCCTTACACACACCTCATGAGACATTTATCTTAATAAATATATTAAAAAATACAATAAAAACACCCTCCCAATGTACTAGAAGTATTAGTATTACCAAAAGAAAATCCTATATTGATTAAGGAGAAAGTCAAAGGAGTTTATCCAAAGAATAAGTACAACTCTTAACCAAGTGTTTTCTTATTTATTTCTTATTACACCTCCTTAAAATATTTTTTAAATATGATGATATGATAACATAAATCTCTTAAATATATATAAAATTAATTATTAGGATTTCAAAATCATTATTCATCTTTTTTTTCATACTATGGTAAATGAAAACATCGCTCATTATTACGTGTGGACTACCACCTCCACAAAGCAATGTTTTTAGATTTATATCACCACCTAAAAAGAATGGTTATTATGTTGGATTTAATGAAAATAATTTATATTAATTAAATAATTATTATTATATAAAGATAATATATTACTTTCCATTTTACCATTCCATATGTTGGAAAATGATAATGGCATTTGTGCGTACATGTGGGATGCCACCTCCCCAATGTGATGTGATTTTTTTATTACATTACATTCATGGATGATTATAAAAATTTATTTAATGCATAAAATTTTTAATTCTATCCTGATTATTATCATGGTTATTATGTAATAATAACCCTTTTTATCATTGTTGAAAGGCCAATGTTGTTTTGAGGCTATAAACCGAATGACCCAAAAACACACAAAGCGAACTTTACTATTTTTGTAACTAAAAAAATCAAGGGAATAAAGATAATGGAATGAAAAGGAAAAATATTCTTAAGAAAGTAAATAATTAATATATGTTTATCATAAGGATTAAAAGTGTGTACATGGTGAATCATACTTGAGGTGGGATATTTCTCATCTCAATTTCCTTTCATTAAGACTCATGTCATGTTCGCCATATGTTTTATATTGTATGGAGTATATTCTATCATATGTATTTGTTTTATCATTCATTTTATAAAATTAAATTTATTTAAAATTCCTTCCCTTGTTATCTTTTTTAATTATCTTTCAATTCAAAAGTTACCAAAGTTCTAATGGGTTTTTCTTTAACACCTTATTTTAATGTCTTCCATTAAAATATAATTCATCCATGTCCATGATACTCTAAATTTTTTCAATATTTTTTTATTTATTAATTATATATATTTAAATTTCACTTCAAATTACATTCAACATTATCTATATAGGTTAAAAAAAGAATCATTTTATTATTTTGGGTAAATGCTACTATTGAATATATTTACAGAAGTGAAAAAGAACATTCTTTAACATATATGTCATGCGAAGAATTTCCCACTATCATCTCCACTATCCATTATAAAGTATACTCTTAAGTTTTTCATTTTTTTATAATTTAAATTCAATTCCCATGGTTTGGAGTAATTTTTAGTTTTAAATAGTTTTCGAAAGAAAAGGGATATTTCTCTGCATTTTCATATGAAAATGGATTGTTCTTTAATTATGGGTTGAAATGTGCTCTATAAGGGTTTATGTTAAGAAAAAATAATCTTATTGTAAGACCCCGGTCTCGATTCCACTAAACTAGTTCAAGAAACTCATGCTCAAACATACAATCGCAAGCCTCTGTCCAACCTTTACGTGCAATCAACTAAGGGTCTTCTTAGGTACCCTAGTAAAATAGAGGACTAAGCTTGTTGTGAGTGCATAATTTAGTAGGGAACCACCAGTGTAGTACTATACTAAACCGATGGTGAAGAGATATGTATAGGTGACTTAATAAAAATAAATAAATAAACCATAAGGAAATAATTGAATAGTAAACCACTTCTGATCCTCAAGTATGAAGCCTCGATTGACTATATCTACTTTTTCCAGTGATGGGGAGTCTATGAGCATGTTTCTATGAACATTCCTCAATATATATACTATATCGTTTGGGAAAACCCCATTCATCCATAATGATCAACCTAGAAAACCACAAACTCCTCAAGAATGAATCCATAATTATATCCCATATTTCATAATAATCTCCCAAAACACATGTATACTAAATATCTCAATGTCGATTCTTGGGTTTCCCTAGTAATCATTGATCCAAAACACCCCCAATTATCTTATACAATGGTCATATCCAACGCATCATGGTAATACCGTTCACGAATGAGTAATAATATTATAACTGACTAGCTGGATCCTAGTGACGACCTAGTAATCACATAATAATCATGGTAATAATAATAATAAGAATAATTACCTAATCCTATCTGACATATCCTAGTTTGGATTAACATCTTAGGGGACCCGTGGCATCCATAGAATCCCATATATGCCTGATGTATAATCCTAAAGTCCTAATCATTCTTTACATGGATCAGTATATGGATCTCATGATACACATCGAGCATCCATAGTGATTCCATCACATTCAAGCCGTATCAGATAAATATCACATGAGGCCCCGAAGTCAGATCCATATAAGTACCTATGGGAATCCACCATAATATTTTTACATCAGACCCATAGGATAGGTCCCATGATGTATGTTTGGGTGGCTATAACTGCATCAATATAAACAAGTGAAGGAATAAAAAAAAGATATGGGTTTTCTAAACATCAAACCCACCATTATCATTCACAACCCCTCAGGATTACATTTTTTGTATATGCTCTATGTTGACACCCATTACTATCTCTACACATACTTATATTTTCTTTATTAAGGTTGTTTAGCTATCGGGGTATTCACCAGTGTTCCAAATGGAAAAAAATGAAGGTGCACCATATTGGATCTTTCCCACTCACTGGACCACAAGGGTCAATATAAGTTACTCTGGGGTAGCACTTCCCACACCCAGGTCATAGTCATTCTACAACCACATAGTCCAATAGGGGTATACCTCATATAAAACCCAATAAAGGATAGAGAAAGGTCTATCTTGAACTCTATGGTCACTCATGGTTGGGCACTCAACCAACGCAACTCAATATGCTCAGCAGCTCCCACATGTTTTATGGTCCTTACATAGTAGTTTTAGGCCACTCCACTCAAGGTAGGCCACACCTCTATATGGTGGTGTCCAAAGAATCTTGTACATGTACACAAGGACACACTCTCCTCCATCACACCCCTTAAGTGTTCAAACATCATATGGAGTACCAAAAGATACATGGCCTCGACCATTGGTGACCGAGTCAACTAAACACTTCACAAAGGCAATGTAGCGTTGAAACCTCATTCTCTATGTCATAATAGATTTCATTTTAGTTAAACAATTTACTTTACATTAATATAATAATTAATTAAAATAATAGGTAAACATCCTTAGATATATAATGAAACAACAAATTCAGTATAAATAATTTGAATTAAGCCTATGAAAAGTACCGTATACCACCTAACATTTTATAAGTCACATAATTTTTATTTCATTGGTTGAAAACTCTTGTCTATCATTATTTAAAATTTCCCAATCCCACACATTCTCAATCATACATCAGAAACTCACATGAGTCCCTAAATCATCACAAACAACCCATATTAATAAATTATATTATTTATAATTAATTATCCAATTTAATTATAAAGAGTAATAATCTCAAAAGTCCCACAATAAGGCCTTTTAATTCTTGACTATAGTTAACAACCCATGGAAGGTCTATAGTAGACCCCCAACATGAAATGAGGAAGAAACCTAATAAATTACAATGATTCCATAATCATTTAAATTTAATTTTCAAGGAAATCCTTAGAAAACTTATATCATTATATACCTTCATTTAATTAATGAGGCATGATATGAGAAAAATGTCTTGAGATGTCCTATATGTGTTTTGAGTAGAAGTCCCAACTCATTTCTACCAATTCCACCATGATCTGGTGTAATTAGAATGAAAAAATATCTTAGAAAGAGGTAAATTTTTATTAATGGATGATAAAATAAATGGGAACCAACATTGGTAGAACCATGCCTTTAATTGATGATATAAACCAATTAGGACACAGACATTAATAATCTTGAAGGTGGGGAGGTTATTATCCAAATGGTGCTGTTAAACCTCATGAGAAATCAGATTACAAATTTATTAGATGAATCAAACACTAACTAATTTTAAACTATATTATAGTAGAATTTGAGGTCGATCCATATGGAATAGTGTGGAAATGACATATAATTTTTAAGAGAACTTATATAAAAATAGAATATTGAATTTTTTTTCTTATTAAATTGTTATATAAGAATACTAAGCTTATGTAAATATGGGTTCATGCATCTAGTAAAAAAAATAATATGATTTGGTTTCTATGGTGTTTGAATTAAACAACATACATACTCCTCTAAGAGTACTCAACCCCTATTTCATAGACACCACTTTCCCCTCTCAATTATTTGGTTTAATCTATATATTGTTATTAATAACTATTTTATAATATAATTACACCAATATATACATTTCTCAAGCTATTAAAATAACATTTATTAATTCTCTTAAAATGTAAACCTACCAAAATCAATAATTATAATTCATGATAGGGGAGAGTTAGGTTTTAAAAATTGAAAACATAGGTAATAACCCACTTTAAGCCAACCAAAAAACAAAATTCCACTAGGTGCACTCCACTTACATTACATAGATTGGTACATAAAAATTTAATTCCACATGATAGTCAAAATGGGACATAAAAATAAAAATTGGAACTAACACAAAAACATGGCATAATAGTAGTATCACCAGGTTCATGCTCTAGTATTTAGTCTTCCTCCTGGGGTTAGGTTCAACTTTATGAATGTTTCCATGCATTATAATCTACCATAACAGTTAATCAAATGTATCCCCAACATATATCTTCAGTTTTAAACTATCATTTACCTCATATATTTTTCTCTACATAACCTAAAAATTCATCACTATATTTCCCTTTATAAAATATCTCTATCGTTGATGGAGTCTTTAATTTTGTTGTCAAATGTAATTTTTAGTTTTTGTTCTCTCTCTCTCTCCTGATGTATTCTTCTATTTTTATAGAGTGGTTCAAACCCCTTGGGTGTGGGAAACATCCACGTACTTTCCCCTATACATGTTTTCCTTTGAAGCATGTGTGAATCTCATAGATGAACTAAAGATGTCAGGATTTAAAATATATAGTAGAAAAACCCTACTGTGTGGGTTATACCTATATGAAACATCATCCTTCTATGTGAAATCCTTCATGCATGTATATAACATAGAGTATTTACCATGGTGTATAAATCCTACTCTCTTCTTTGGAAAACATTCAATAGTCGACATGGATATGTGTGGGTTTTTTCATGGATACATAATGGGTTTTCCAAAACATGTAAGGGTAAGAACTCCATCTCACATACCACTTTAGGGTCATCGTGGCCACATAAGTGTATTATAACTTTTCATAAGGGTATAAAATCCATCACAACAACCACCAAAGGTCATTCATGTAAGGTTAGTGATCTTTTTAAGTTTTTTTCATATGTTTTGTGAGATTTACCTATAAATAGCCTTTGTATTTTACCTTGTATGGCTATGACATAACCATCCATCCACAACCACCACCTCTAGTTTCCACATTTTTGTAGATCTTCCATTTATATCTTCTCTAAGAAGTCTCTAAACCCCTATGTTGTAACTAATTCTTCAAAATATTATCATCCCAACCATTCTTGACCTTTATATGGAATAAGAAACCCTACACCATAGCCTTTATAATTTTTTATTTATTCATTGTTTTTTCATAGTGTAGTGGATAAACATGACGCCATGAAAACATGTCTATAAAATCCATCCAAAATAGGATATGGTGAATCCCTCATCCCAAGGGTCACTTCATTCCTCTTCTTTTCTTTCATAGGATCTACGACTCAATAGAAGGACTATAGTGTAGATATATCTATTTTGGTTCAAGCCCTAGGGTCTCTTTGATGAAAATCCTTAGATGTGGTGTAGTGAACTTTAATTCTCTAGTCACTACCAATATTATTCCTCATCTTTTATGGTGGTTCCATAGTTCAGTGGAGATAGAAATGGTTTATTACAGAATTAGATTATTTTTTAGAGTCAATCTAGTAAGACACTATAGAGATGGAAACACTTGGGTATGTTCATAGCACCCTAGGTAAATTCACATCCCACATCGATAATCCTCATGGTGGTGCTCCACTATATTAGAAGTCTCATTCCATAAATAAGTAGTTGATTCATATAGAGGCTGTAAGACCCCTGACGTCACATTATTCCACCCCAAAGTGATGAAGCATTCCTCCCATTTCCATATGTATTTGGTTCCAATGGTCAAGTGGACTCATGTTCTCATGCCTCTCCTATCCATCGCATGTGGCTAGCCTTCCATATGGGTTTATTAGTCAGTGGCCCCTTATTGGTCCTGTGAGGTGGATTACTTCCCCCTGGGTTGAGTAATATCCTGTGTTGGCAATTTTTTTATAGGAACCCAAAAAAAATCCTTTGTTCAATTTAGTTTACAAAGTACACAAAAATTCTAATTAAAAATCCATAAAAAAATTAATATATTTTTTCCTTACATGAAAATATATCTTAAAAATCTAATCACCCAAAAATAATATATTCATTTAATAATTGGAAACATTTATCAATTAAATTCACACATTAATGAAATTAAGTTTAGATAATGTAACCATAATGTGAAATCATCAAATCCACCACACATAAGCCATGATTTAATTCAATAATATATCTCCAAAATGAAATTAAAAGGATACCCTATTCTACCAATATTTGAAATTAAAAATTAATTAACTAAACAATTATCAGTGAGGGAGACAGATCCTTAAAGTTTAAAAAAAGTAAAAAAAACCCAACTCCTCCCTAGACATAATGTATTTTATTTTACCTAAAATATGATAAAACATATCCTTTATTCCATTAAAAACTCTTAATTTATCATTATTAACATTGCAATTATGAACTACCTCACATTTTATTTTATCTCTCGTCACTCAAAGTATCAAAATATATTTGGATTTTTATTATACCTTGAGTATATCTACCAGACATTTGAATTTAAATATTACCAACATTCTCTACTTCTTATAGAAAAATAAAAAATAAACACGAGGTATTTTTAAATTAGGATCATAGGTCTCTATGGATAAAAGATAATAGGTAATTTTTGTAAAAATAATTAAATCTTGAAATGAGGTTTATCTCTAAATATAGTTCAAGATAATCAAATTAAGAACCATGAGAGTTCTCCCATTTAAAAATTACATATTCCCCACACTCAAGATCAATTTGAATTAAATGAATCAATAAAAACATAATGAATGACTTACCCCTCTTGGATTCCTTGATTCTATTTTTTAAATAATTGATCTAGGACAAGTCTTACATCCACCACCCAAACCCAGTGGTAAAAATCACTGATCAAGTGATGGTGATTTTTTACCCTCTATAAATAAACCCAATTTTATCATTTTCCATTTTTTTCATAGAGGTGTTTACAAAAAAAATGAATAATATACCTTCTACAAAATTATATTTAATGACAAAAACATTTCCCCTCAAAACCAAACATCCATTCTTCCATAAAATTACTTTCCCCACCACTTGAGCATTAAAAATAATGAAAAATATTAGATTAAGGGTAATAATGGAAGAAATATTTTGGTAATGTGGATCATTCCAATCAATGTCCATTTTTGTTCTTAATGTTCTCAAATTAGGATCAATATATTGTAGGTCTTCATATAAGGTCTGAATCAATAAAATTCCATAGTCATTCTGAAATTTATTTTCTACAATAATAATTTAAATAAGATAAGAAAATACCTAATAGTTAACAATTCCCATGTTATCTGAGAAAATTCATTAATAAAGTATGGAAAAATTTGTGTAGAAACCTTTTAGGAATGGAAACAATTTTTTTTAATACAATCACTCATGTAATGAAAAATAATTAATAAATAAATCAATATGAACTTCTTAAATTTAAATCATGAATGATGTAATAATGAGTATACATGTGACTAAAAAATAAAAAACTACATTAATTAAATTTAAATTCGTATGATTAATTATAATTATTCAGTATCCCTATCTTAATTGTTCAATTGTATCAACTTGAAAATTAAAACAATGCATCATAGGGTTCATAAAAATTATAAGTGTCAATGATCAAATGTAAGGCACCAGTCTAAGTGTGGGTAAGCATTTTTTCACTAAATTTCTAAACATATTACTAATATTGGTGAGTAAAAGTAATAAAAATAAAATATTGACCCTCTTTGACATAATGCTCTTCTGTTGTTCTCTTTACATTCTGGATTAGGTCTTCGCACCTTAAATCATCATGGGGTTGAAAATATATTAAAATTAGTAAAATTGTACACCCATTATTAGAAAAGTTCAAAAATAAATGGAATGAAACCCAAGATTAATTTCTATATTGAATTGAAATGAAATTAAATCTTAAATTCCTAATACAAAAAAAATAAAAGTTTTCACCATAATGTTCTTTAGTTATAGTCATTAAGTTTGTCCTTACATCTTAAATTCATGTGATTGAGGTTATAGAAGTGATTTCTTCGGTTTTAAACTATCATTTCACACATATATTTTTCTCCACATAACCTACTAATTCATCACATTATTTCCCTTTATAAAATACTCTATCTATGACTGAGTCTTTAATATTGTTGTCAAATGTAATTTTGAAGTTTCTTTCTCTCTCTCTCCAGATGTCTTCTCCTATTTTTATAGAGTGGTTCAAACCCATTGGGTGTGAGTAACATCCATGTACATTATCCTCTTCATGTTTTCAATTAAAGCATGTGTGAATCCTATAAAAGAACTAAAGATGTCAGGATTTAAAATATATAGTAGAAAAACCATACTGTGTGGGTTATACCTATATGAAACATCATTTTTCTATGCAAAATCATCCATGAATGTATATAACATAGAGTATTTACCATGGTGTATAAATCCTACTCTCCACTTTGGAAAACATTCAATAGTCGACATGGCTATGTGTGGGTTTTTTCATGGATACATAATGGGTTTTCTAAAACATGTAAGGGTAAGAACTCCATCTCATGTACCACTTTAGGGTCATCCTGGCAACATAAGTGTATTCTACCTTTTCATAAGGGTATAAAATCCATCACCACAACCACACAAGGGTATTCATGTAAGGTCAGTGATCTTTATAAGAGTTTTCTCATAAGGGTTATGATATTTACACTTAAATAGCCTTCATATTTCTCCTTTCATGGCTACAACATAACCATCCTTCCATAACCACCACCTCTAGTTTCCACATTTACTTAGACCTTCAATTTACATCCTCTCTAAGGAGTCTCTGAACCCGTATGTTGTAGCTAATTCTTCAAAATATTATCATCCCAACCATTCTTGTCCTTTATTTGGAATAAGAAACCATATACCATACCCTTTATTCTTCTTCATTTATTCATTATTTTTCCACAGTGTAGTGGATAAACATGACACCATGAAAACATGTCTATAAAATACTACCAAAATTGGATATGGTGCAACCCTCATCACATGGGTCACTTCATTCCTCTTCTTCTCTTTCATAGGATCTACGACACAATAGAAGGCCCATAGTGTATCTATATCTATTTTGGTTCGAGCTCTAGGGTATATTTGATGAAAATCCATAGATGTGGTGTAGTGAAATTTAATTTTCTAGTCACTACCAATATTCTTCCTCATCTTCCATGGTGGTTCCATGGTTTAGTGGTAATAGAAATGGTTTATTAAAGAAATAGCTTCTTTTTTAGAGTCAATCTGTTAAAACATTATAGAGATGGAAGCATTTGGGTATGTTCATAGCACCCTAGGTAAATTCACATCCCACATCGATAATCCTCATGGTAGTGCTCCACTATATTAGAAGTCCCATTCCATAAATAAGTAGTTGAGTCGTATAGAGGCTGGAGGACCCCTGACATCACATTGTTACACCCCAAAATGATGAAGCATTCTTCCTATTTCCATATGTATTTGGTTCCCATGGTAAAGTGGACTCCTGTTCTCATGCCTCTCCTCTCCACCATATGTGGCTAGCCTTCCATATGGGTGGCTTAGTCGGTGACCCCTCATTGGTCCTGTGAGGTGGATTACTCCCCCCTGGGTTGTGTACTAGCTCATGTTGGCTATTTTTTTATAGGCACTGAAAAAATTTCATTATTAAATTTAGTCTATAAAGTACACAAAAATTAAAATTAATAATCATTAATAAATAAAAACATTAAATATATTTTTTCCTTACATGAAAATATATCTTAAAAATATAATCACAGAAAAATAATATATTCATTTAATAATTGGAAACATTAATCAATAAAATTCACACTTTAATGAAATTAAGTTTAGATTATGTATCCATAATGTGAACTCATCAAATTCCCCACACATAAACCATGATTTTCCTCAATAATATATCTTCACTTTGAAATTAAAAGGATACCCCATTCTACCAATATTTGAAATAAAAAATTAATTAAATAAACAATTATCAGTGAGGGAGATAGATCCTTGAAGTTTAACAAAAGTAAAATTAACCCAACTCCTCCCTAGAAATAATGTATTTTATTTTACCTAAACAATGATGAAACCTATCCTTTATTCCATTAATGACTCTTAATTTATCATTATTAACATTCAAATTATGAACTACCTCACATTTTATTTTATCTCTTCTCACTCAAAGCATCATAATATATATGGATTTTTTCTTATAACTTGAGTATATCTTCTAGACATTTCAATTTAAATATTACCAACATTCTCTACTTAGTATAGAAAAAATAAAAAGACATGGCATATTTTCAAATTTGGATCATATGTCTCTATGGATAAAGGATAATAGGTAATTTTTGTAAAAATAATTAAATATTAAAATGATGTTTATCTCTAAACATAGTTCATGATAATCAAATTAAGAACCGAAAGAGTTATCCTATTAAAAAAGTACATATTCCCCATACCCAAGATCAATGTGAAGTATATGAATAAATGAAAACATAATGAATTAGTTACCCCTCTTGATTTCCTTCATTCTATTTTTTTTAAATAATTAATCTAGGAAACACCTCACATCCACCACCCAAACCCAATGGCAAAAAATAACTCATCAAGTGATGGTGATTTTTTACCCTCTACAAATAAACCCAATTTTATCATTTTTCATTATTTTTTTCATAGAGGTGTTCAAAATAAATAAAATGAATAATATACCATCTATAAAATTAAATTAAATGAAAAAAACATTTTCCCAGAAAACAAAACTTCCATTCTTCCATAAACATCCTTTCCCTACCACTTGAACATTGAAAATGATGAAAAATATTAGATTAAGTGTAATAATGGGAGAAATTGTTTGGTAATGTGGATCATTCCTATCAAAGTCCATTTATGTTTTTAATGTTCTAAAATTAGGATCAATATATAGAAGGTTTTCATATAAGGTCTGAATCAATAAAATTCCCCTGTTATTCTAAAATTTATTTTCTATAATAATAATTTAAATAAGATAAAAAAAATAACTAGTATTTAACACATCCCATGTTATCTGAGGAAATTCATTAATAAAGTATAGAAAATTTTGTATAGAAACCTTTTTGGAATGGTAACAAATATATTTCAATACAATCATTGATGAAATGAAAAATAATTAATAAATCAATCAATATGAACTTATAAAATTCAAATCATTAATTATGTAAGAAAAAGTATACATGTGAATAAAAGATAAAAAACAAGATTAATTTAATTTAAATTAATATGATTGATTATAATTATTCAATATCCCTATCTTAATTGTTCAATTTTATCAACTTGAAAATTAAAACAATGCATCATAGGGTTCCTAAAAATTATAAGTGTCATTGATCAAATGTAAAGCACTATTCTAAGTGTGGGTATACATTTTTTCACTAAATGTATAAATATATTACTAATATTGGGTAGTAAAAGTAATAAAAATTAAATATTGACCCTCTTTGACATGAAAATCTTCTTTTGTTCTCTTTGCTTTCTACATTAGGCCTTTGCACTTTGAATAATCATGGGGTTTAAAATCTATTAAAATTAGTGAATGTGTACTCCTATTATTTGAAATGTTCAAAAATATAGGGAATGAAACCCTAGATTAATTTCTATATTGAATTGAAATGAAATTAAATCCTAAATTCCTATTGCAGAAAAAATTAAGGTTTTCACCCTAATGTTCTTTGGTTATTGTCATTAAGTTTGACCTTGCATCTTAATTTCATGTGATTGAGGTTATATAAGTGGTTTCTTGGTTTGGATATATGATATGTTGATATTTTGATTCCTCAATGTTAATGGGTCATTTTCTATTTTTAGAGAATACCTACACTCATTATCTGGGTAGTACCTTATTTACCCTTATGGGCCCAATCCAGTGGTGTTTGGTCTATCATGATAAATAAAAGGGTAGTTCACTAACTTCCCAAACCTTCTATTATTGAATCCTTATAAGGCCCCAGCCTTAAACCTTACTTAATATTGAATTAAATGAATAATTCACATTGAGGATCTTTTGAGGTTTACAGTTTTAGAGAATTAGAACATAACTATTACATCTCAAAAGATTACAAAGTATACACTTCTACTAAGTTTCCATAATAAAAAAAACTCTTAAAAAGAAACATGTCTAGTTACATGTCTTATATAGCATGACATTCCCTTGATCCCATCCTTGACCTTATTCCACTTTAAGTCCTGTGAAAAACATTTCGAAAAAACTTGGGGTGAGCATAAAAAGCTCAGTAAGGGATACACAAAGAATGAAAACTGTTACTTTTTCAAACATCATGTAAACCATGTATACTCTAACAAATTAATACCTTCACCATCATGAAGTAGTAAAAACTATTCACTGAATAAAGTATCATTACTTACCTTTTTGTAACCAAAGGATTACCATAAAACCCATATAAAGAACACATAGCATATATAAAGGTAACTTGGGACATAAACATACTTCAGTGGAATAACCATATGGTCGACTTCCACACATATCACTTAATGGAATAGCCATATGGTCAATTTCCATACATACTTAATGGAATAGCCATACGGCCGACTTCCATACCCAATGAATTGGAGGTTATAACGTAACCACCCATCCTGGTATTCACGGCACCACCCGTCATATGTTTTATAACGTAACCACCCATTAAAATGTCCAAGTACCAATATAAAATCATAAAACATAAAACCAATATAAAGGAATGATAACATTTCCACATCACAATATATCATAATATAATCCTTTATCAAAACCATTTTCAATACCAAAATACATAAAAGAGTATATGGTATTTATTTTATTTTAAAAACATTACGTCTTGTTGAGGAAGCCAAAGACCAAATAATACTAGCGGCGGCGGAAAAGGTCGTTGTCACCACGTACGTTAAAAAAAACATTCCTTTTTGTCGTTTAGTAAAACACTTCGTAGAAAAAGATTCCTTTTTATAAAAGTATAAGTCAAAGGGGTTTATACACCATATAAAAGAATTTTGTGTATAAAACGAAATATGCTTCAATGAAAGGAGATTGAGACGAAGTCCCTTACCTTGGGTCCGACTTGACTCGATCGTTCTTTAACGTCCTGAATAATAAACTTGAGTTAATTTCTACTTGATTAAGAACCTTTTTAAAGTTCATTATTCCTTCTATATCACTTATTACCATGTTATAAACATTATGTAACCATTTAAGTTAATAATGTTTGTTTTGTCGATATTTGTTTCTTAAGTCGAATGTGGACTTCTTACAATTACATGTTGTTGGTGTGGTCAAAGGTTCTTTATATCCAGAATGACATTACTGATTTGGATATCATTTATATCATATATATACATCATATACATGTATTTATAATATTACATAATCATTTAGAGGTATGAAATGAAATGCACTATTCATGGAGATGGTAAGCCGTACGTACGCATGAACGCTACTTTCATTTCTTTGTCATATTAATGGAATTAAAACTAAATGAGAGGTATGTATATTTTAATTCCAGAATTATATTCATCATTTAGATATATCATTCATTATATATATCCATTATATACATGTACTTTTAATAGTACATTACATTTGGGGATAAGAAATGAAATGCACCGTTTATGGAGACGGTAAGCCGTACGTACGCATGAACGCTAATTTCATTTCTATCTCATACTTTAATGGAAAGAAATAATAATGATATATAGTTTTATTATAATTCTAGTATAACATCATATATAATAACTTTAAATCCATCCTTTACACATCCCACATATGGCATTAACGAATCACATCACTTTGAGGGGGCGGTAGTCCGCATTTCCTTAAATGAAGATATCGTGTTTACCCATAATGGAAACCATAAAAGGTATGCCCAAAATGAAAAATACAGAAGCTTAAAGAATACATAATCATATTATATATCATATATAAATATAGTGACATCTTAATGGCCACCTTTGAAGGTGTTAAATGAGTATTGAACAATCATCGTTTCGGGAGGCAGAATTTCGCCATCCAAGGAAACCGTATGTTCTTTAACCATTTGATGTAGTTGTGTGAGAGTGTAGCTAGAATAAATATTATAAAAACATCCTAGTATATTAAAGATACTGGTGTTGTTACAAAAGAAGTAAATAAAAAGAGTTTAGGGGTTTGGAGAAGCAAAATAAAAAAAATGAACATGAGAGAATGAATTACCTTTAAAAGTGTAACTCCTTTTTATTTGAGCCTAAAGGCTTCCTTTGAAAGTATTATGCCCAAAGGGAATCCTTTAGGATGAGGAGAGGGATGTGGAGAGAGTAAATGGGCAGGGTTTGGCCGAGCCAAAGGCTTGAGGAGTGTGTGAAATGAGGTAGAGGTTGGGGCCTTTTATAAGAGGAGAGGAGGGGCACTCTTGGAAAGTAAAGATAAGTTACTTTATTTTAAAAAGCGTTTCGGATTCAAAAGGTCCCACATTGATATAATTCAAGGATAAGGTGATAAGGCTTCGAAATCCACTCATCCAATAGGTTTTGGACATGTGTAGGTCTTAGATATTATATTATCTTTCCATTTTATTTAAATCGTTAAATAATGAGGTTATTGCTGCATCATCATGATGTCATAAATACATTTATTTATTTAATGTCAAAAAATTATAAAAAAAATACTATGATGTAGGAACTCTTCTTATCTTTCCAATGAATATTTATAGTCAAAAATATGACTTTTATAACCCCACATAAAAATTGTTTTAGTAACATAACTCATGTTTGTGTCATTTTTACTTTATCATTAAATAAAAAGTTATTTATGTCATTTCCCAACCAAAGTGTCTCCATGGGGTACCCAAGTTGACCCATGGCTTGTCTTGGTCGTACATGACACAACCAATGAGGTTAGGACATGTTTCAAGCTCATCTCATACTACTAAAACATTATTTTTACCTTAAACTACACTAATTACCACTAATCGCGATTAAGAACTTAATAAGTTACTATTCACCAAAAATTTATTTTAATCTCATTAAACCACATTTTAATTCTTAATGACAACCATGTATGTCGGATTTTTGAAATTCAATACACAAAGGTGGCAAAATTTAATTTAAATGGAAAATCTGTTTTTATAAGTACCACTTAGTGATTTCACTATTCATCAAAAATTGAAGTTTTTCAGAAAAATTCCAAAAATTTACCCTAAGCTATATTTGATATTCCAAATTCAAAAATGAAGTCTATTTTACAAAATTCAAAACATATAAGTCAAATTAATTAATTTAAAAATTAATTCCCGCCGTCATGACAAATAGCGTGTTTTTGTGAAACAATAAGTATCAAAAGATTGACACTAGTTTAAGTCCGATTTCAAAGTGAAATTAATTCCAATGACCACTATTGGATTTAATGGTAAAAATATATTCTAATTTCACTTTAAAACCAATTCATATGATAATCTAATCATATAAATAAATTAGATTAAAAAGCAGTTTTGATGTAAAATGCAGTATTT
This sequence comes from Viscum album, assembly GCA_963277665.1. Taxonomy (NCBI): domain Eukaryota; kingdom Viridiplantae; phylum Streptophyta; class Magnoliopsida; order Santalales; family Viscaceae; genus Viscum; species Viscum album. Next base: position 46,466,931 of record OY728138.1, on the reverse strand, counting down.
TTCACCATTCATTAAAAAATGAACATTGTCAGAAAAATACCAAAAATTCACACAAAGTAAATTTTGATGTCCCAATCATAAATAATAAGTTTATTTTGACAAACATATTTTATAAAATTTTCAAAATATAGATTCAAAAATGTTTTGCCATCAAAGGCAGAAAAACAATCTTTTAAAAATATTAGTGTATTCCATGCGTAAGTTTAGATTAATTTTCATTTTAAGCCTCTAAAACACTATCTAATTCATTAATAGACATAGATAAAATATCTATTATTCATTACTTACTTGGGATGTTACATCCTTCCCCCCTTTAGAAAATTGCGTCCCCGCAATTTATTTACTTATCGAATAAATGGGGGTACTTATCCCTCATTGCATTTTCAGATTCCCATGTTGCCTTTTCAATCATGTTGTTTTTCCACAAAACCTTTACCTGATGAATCACCTTATTCCGTAACACCTGCTCCCTGTGGTCAAGAATCTGGACTGGTTGTTCTTCATAAGATAGGTTTTCTTCCAGCTGAACTACCTCTGGACTCAAAACATGAGATGGATCTGGCATATACTTCCTCAACATTGAAACATGAAAAACATTGTGTACCTGAGATAAACTCGGAGGTAAAGCCACTCGGTAAGCAACTGGTCCAACTTTCTCTAGAATTTCATATGGTCCAATGAACCTTGGACTCAGCTTTCCTTTCTTACCAAATCTCATCACACTTTTCCATGGAGAAATCTTGAGAAAAACATGATCACCTACCTCGAAAGATAGATCCTTCCTCCGGTTATCCGCATAACTCTTCTGCCTGCTCTGAGCTGTTCTCATGTGTTTCTGAATCAACTGAACCTTTTCTGCCATCTCTTCTACCAATTCTGGTCCCATCAACTTCCTTTCACCCACTTCATCCCAGAAAGCTGGAGTTCAACATCGCTTCCCATATAATTCCTAAAATGGTGCCATATGTATAATAGAATGAAAGCTGTTATTATATGAAAATTCAACCAAAGAAAGATGTTGGTCCCAACTTCCCTGATAATCCATCGAACAAGCTCGTAGCATAACCTCCAATGTCTGAATTTTTCGTTCTGACTTCCCATCTGATTGAGGATGAAAAGCTGTACTAAAATTTAATTCAGTACCCAACGACTTCTGAAGGCCTTTCCAAAATTTAGAAGTGAACCTGGGATCACGGTCAGATACAATGGAGAGAGGAACTCCATGTAACCTGACTATCTCTTTAAGATACAAACGGGAAAGTTGATCTAGAGAGAAAGTATCTCGTATATCAAGGAAATGAGCAGATTTGGTCAAGCGATCAACAATAACCCAGATTGCATTATTACCTCGAGATTTCCTCGGTAATCCCACAACAAAGTCCATGGATATGTTTTCCCATTTCCACTCTGGCACTGGTAAAGGCTGAAGCATCCCTTTAGGTAACTGCCGCTCTGCTTTAACCTGCTGACAAGCCAAACACTTCATAGTAAAATCAGCAATATCTTTTTTCATTCCATCCCACCAGTAATACTCCCGCAGATCTCTGTACATTTTAGTACTTCCAGGATGAACTGAAAATGGAGAACTATGAGCCTCACATAACAACTCATTCTTCAACTCTGAATCACAAGGCACACATAATCTCTTCCCAAACCTCAAAACATAATCATTATCAATGTTGAATTCAGGCAACTTACCTTTCTGAACCGGCTCTACCTTTTTCTACAACTCACTGTCTTGCTTTTGTGCTTGCTTGATTCTGCCTGATAGAGAAGATCTCACTGATACCTGAAACAAAACAGAAGGACTTCCTGTACCAACAACTTCTATGCCAAAGTTCATCAAATCCATAACCAAAGGATCATGTTACAAATGCAACATTGCTAATGAAGCATTACTTTTTCGACTCAAAGCATCAGCCACTTTATTTGCTTTTCCCAGATGGTAATGAATTGCACAATCATAATCCTTGATTAATTCCAGCCATCTCCTCTGTCTCATGTTTAATTCTTTCTGAGTGAATATATACTTTAAACTTTTGTGATCAGTATATATTTCACACTTTACTCCATACAAATGATGCCTCCAAATTTTTAAAGCAAAGATAACAGCAGCTAATTCCAAATCATGTGTAGGGTAATTTACCTCATGAGTTTTCAACTGACGTGAAGCATAAGTAATTACCTGATCATTCTGCATTAGGACACAGCCAAGTCCCTTAAACGAAGCATCACTGTATATAAAAAACTCACCATTCCTGGAAGGTAGTGCAAAACTGGAGCATTCACCAATCTTCTTTTTAACTTCTGATACTACTTAATTCGATGGCCCAACATCTGCTGAAGTAGTTGCAAAGGATTTCACCACCCCTTTCTGCTTGTAGTCTAACTTCTTCCCATCACTCAAGCTCTTTGTCGGACACTCCTTTGCATAGTGACCCATCTCATTTCACTTATAACATTTCACTAACTGTAAATCAAATTTGGTCTTACCTTCACCTTGATCCTTTTCAGTGCAATCATGATCCTTATGTCCCATCTTAACACATCGGTAGCACTTTCCAGAATTCAGAAGACATTCCCTAGCATGCCTTTTGCCACATTTATCACAAACTGTAAACTTAGTTTTCTTACCATCAGACTTTTTTGAAGAATTCTTACCTTTCTCCTGCCACCTCGGTCTCTTCTTCTGTTGGTTGTTATAGAACACTTGGTCATCGGAAAACTCCATTTCCACCTTCTCATCACATCAAACAAGCTTTTCATAACTTTTAAACTCATGAGAAGCTAATTCCCTTCGATATTTTGGCTTTAATCCTAAGTAAAAAATGATTGATTTTACTATCAAGGTCTCAGATAAAATTTGGAGCATACCTTGCCAATCGAGTGAACTTTGCTTCGTAAGAAGCCACTGAATCATCCTCCTGCCTCAATTCTAGGAACTGTTTTTCCATCCTAAGACGAACTACCTTAGGAAAATATTTCTCAAGAAACATACCTTTGAATTCGTCCCAGTGAAGATCCTCAATATCATCACTATCCCTGATATTTTTCACCATCGACCACCACTGATCAACTTCACCTTCAAAACGGTAAACAGCAAGACTAACCTTTTGATGTTATGAACACCTTAGGACATAAAATATCTTCTCCAGTGCTTTAATCCACCCTTCATCTTTCACAGGGTCAGATGATCCTATGAATGATGGGGGGTGTTGCCTCATGAAGTGTTCCACCACTGACATGTTCCTCTGTGGTTGATCTGGATGATCTCGTGCATGGATACCACCACCATTTATAGCCTGAGTCAACTGTGCCATCACTACAACAAACTGTTCAGTTCCGATTCCGACCATCTCAGGTTGCTGATTTGGAAGTTTGTCTTCCTCTTGATGTCATCCCAACATAGCTGCTTTGTTTCCTCTGCGGAAAACCATTCTAAACACAAAAATATCTTAGGCGAAGCAACATGGTAATCTGTAAATTCTATATCATTTCAATCGTATCATAAATTAACTTATAATTTAACAATTTTCTAACTCTTAAAGTTGTCTAAACCGACCTCTGATACTAACTATAAGGCCCCAGCCTTAAACCTTACTTAATATTGAATTAAATGAATAATTCACATTGAGGATCATTTCAGGTCTAGAGTTTTAGAGAATTAGAACATAACTATTACATCTCAAAAGATTACAAAGTAGACACTTATACTAAGTTTCCATAATAAAAAAACTCTTAAAAAGAAACATGTCTAGTTCCATGTCTTATATAGCATGACATTCCCTTGATCCCATCCTTGACCTTATTCCACTTTAAGTCCTGTGAAAAACATTTCGAAAAAACTTGGGGTGAGCATAAAAAGCTCAGTAAGGGATACACAAATAATGAAAACTGTTACTTTTTCAAACATCAAGTAAACCATGTATACTCTAACAAAGTAATACCTTCACCATCATGAAGTAGTAAAAACTCTTCACTGAATAAAGTATCATTACTTACCTTTTTGTAACCAAAGGATTACCATAAAACCCATATAAAGAACACATAGCATATATAAAGGTAACTTGGGACATAAACATACTTAAGTGGAATAACCATATGGTCGACTTCAACACATATCAATTAATGGAATAGCCATACGGCCAATTTCCATACATACATAATGGAATAGCCTTACGGCCAACTTCCATACCCAATGCATTGGAGGTTATAACATAACCACCCTTCCTGGTATTCATGGCACCACCCGTCATATGGTTTATAACGTAACCACCCGTTAAAATGTCTAAGTACCAATATAAAATCATAAAACATAAAACCAATATAAAGGAATGAAAACATTTCCACATCACAATATATCATAATAGAATCCTTTATCAAAACCATTTTCAATACCAAAATACATAAAAGCGTATATGGTATTTATTTTATTTTAAAAACATTACGGCTTGTTGAGAAAGCCAAAGACCAAATAATACTCGTGGCGGCGGAAAAGGTCGTTGTCACCGTGTACGTTAAAAAAAACATTCCTTTTTGTCGTTTAGTAAAACGCTTTGTAGAAAAAGATTCCTTTTGTATAAAAGTATAATTCAAAGGGGTTTATACACCGTATAAAAGAATGTTGTGTATAAAACGAAATATGCCTCAATGAAAGGAGATTGAGACGAAGTCCCTTACCTTAGGTCCGACTTGACTCGATCGTTCATTAATGTCCTAAATAATAAACTTGAATTAATTTCTACTTGATTAAGAACCTTTTTAAAGTTCATTATTCCTTTTATATCACTTATTTCCATGTTATAAACATTATGTAACCATTTAAGTTAATAATGTTTGTTTTGTCGATATTTGGGTGTTAAGTCGAAAGTGGACTTCTTACAATTACATGTTGTTCGTGTGGTCAGAGGTTCTTTATATCCAGAATGACATTCCTAATTTGGATATCATATATATCATATATATCCATCATATACATGTATTTATAATATTACATAATCATTTAGAGGTAAGAAATTAAATGCACCGTTCATGGAGACGGTAAGCCGTACGTACGCATGAACGCTACTTTCATTTCTTTGTCATATTAATGGAATTAAAACTAAATGAGAGGTATGTATATTTTAATTCCAGAATTATATTCATCATTTAGATATATCATTCATTATATATATCCATTATATACATGTAATTTTAATAGTACATTACATTTGGGGACAAGAAATGAAATGCACCGTTCATGGAGACGGTAAGCCGTACGTACGCATTAACGCTACTTTCATTTCTATCTCATACTTTAATGGAAAGAAATAATAATGATATAGAGTTATATTATAATCCCAGTATAACATCATATATAATAACTTTAAATCCATCCTTTACACATCTCACATATGGCATTAACGAATCACATCACTTTGAGGGGGCGGTAGTCCGCACTTCCTTAAATGAAGATATCATGTTTACCCATAATGGAAACCATAAAGGTATGCCCAAAATGAAAAATACAGAAGTTTAAAGAAAACATAAACATATTATATATCATATACAAATATAGTGACATCTTAATGGCCACCTTTGAAGGTGTCAAATGAGTATTGAACAATCATCGTTTCGGGAGGCAGAATTTCGCCATCCACGGAAACCGTATGTTCTTTAACCATTTGATGTAGTTGTGTGGGAGTGTAGCTCGAATAAATCTTATAACAACATCCTAGTATATTTAAGATACTGTTGTTGTTACAAAATAAGTAAATAAAAAGAGTTTAGGGGGTTGGAGAAGCAAAATAAAACAAATGAACATGAGAGAATGAATTACCTTTAAAAGTGTAACTCCTTTTGATTTGAGCCTAAATGCTTCCTTTGAAAGGATTATGCCCAAAGGGAATCCTCTAGGATGAGGAGAGGTATGTGGAGAGAGTAAATGGGCAGGGGTTGGCCGAGCCAAAGGCTTGAGGAGTGTGTGAAATGAGGTAGAGGTGAGGGCCTTTTATAAGAGGAGAGGAGGGGCACTCTTGGAAAGTAAAGATAATTTACTTTATTTTAAAAAGCGTTTCGGATTCAAAAGGTCCCATATTGATATAATTATAGTATAAGGTGATAATTCTTCGAAATCCACTCATCCAATAGGTTTTTGACATGTGTAGGTTTTAGATATTACATTATCTTTCCATTTTATTTAAATCGTTAAATAATGAGGTCATCGCTGCATCATCATGATGTCATTAATACATTTATTTATTTAATGTAAAAAAATTATAAAAAAATACTATGATGTAGAAAGTCGTTTTTTCTTTCCAATGAATATTTATAGTCAAAAATCTGACTTGTATAACCCCATATAAAAATTGTTTTAGTAACAGAACTCATGTTTGTGTCATTTTTACTTTATCATTAAATAAAAAGTTATTTATGTCATTTCCCAACCAAAGTGTCTCCATGGGGTCCCCAAGTTGACCCATGGCTTGTCTTGGTCTGAAATGACACAACCAATGAGGGTAGGACATGTGTCAAGCTCATCTCATACTACTAAAACATTATTTTTACCTTAAACTACACTAATTACCACTAATTACGATTAAGAACTTAATAAGTTACTATTCACCAAAAATTTATTTTAATCTCATTGAACCACATTTTACATCATAATGACAACCATGTATGTCTGATTTTTGAAATTCAATACACAAAGGTGGCAAAATTTCATTTAAATGGAAAATCTGTTTTTATAAGTACCACTTAGTGATTTCACTATTCATCAAAAATTGATGTTTTTCAGAAAAATTCCAAAAATTCACCCTAAGCTATATTTGATATTACGAATTCAAAAATGAAGTCCATTTTACAAAATTTAAAACATATAAGTCAAATTAATTAATTTAATAATTAATTCCCGCTGTCATGACAAATAGCGTGTTTTTGTGAAACAATAAGTATCAAAAGATTGACACTAGTTTAAGTCCGATTTCAAAGTGAAATTAATTTCAACGACCACTATTGGATTTAATGGTAAAAATATATTCTAATTTAACATTAAAACCAATTCAAAAGATAATATAATCATATAAATAAATTATATTAAAAAGCAGTTTTAATGTAAAATGCAGTATTTTTCACTATTCATTAAAAAATGAACATTGTCAGAAAAATACCAAAAATTCACACAAAGTAAATTTTGATGTCCCAATCATAAAGAATAATTTTATTTTGAAAAACATAGTTTATAAAATTGTCAAAAGATAGATTCAAAAAAAAATTTCCATCAAAGGCAGAAAAACAATCTTTTAAAAATATTAGTGTATTCCATGCTTAAGATTGGATTTATTTTCATTTTAAGCCTCTAAAACACTATCTAATTCATTAATAGACATAGATAAAATATCTATTATTCATTACTTACTTGGGATGTTACAATCCTTCTAGGAAAATAGTACCTTATATGTATTTTTACATTTCCATTGAATTCCTATATTCTTTATCACTTTATTCTTTCTTTTCAACTATAACTAAATAAACTCTTTTTCCTTGGAAAACAATGTCATAAAATTTTATTGATCAATCTTCTCTCAACTCATCCCATTTTTCTTGTATATTCTTCATTGTCTGGTGTATGCTGAACTTCATCTCTTCTCCATCAACTCTTATTATTATCTCTCCACTTTGGACATCAACAAATTCAATTCCTATAGCTATGAATGGTATTCCCAAGACTATTAAGATCTTACCTTTATCCATTATATCAAAATAAAGTCCACCATAATGTAGAATTTTTCTAACATAATGATTAAATCTTAAATTAGTCATTGGGAGTGTCTCACTATTATATCCTCAAGTTGAATCACTACTCAAATTTTTTTCATCTCTCTCAATCCAATTATTTTGAATTTTGATTATGAAATTAATTTGAAACATAAACCTAAATCACATAAATTTCTACCAAACTCAATAGAACCAATATTGATTAGAATAGAAAAACTACATTGATCAATTTTTCTTCTTCGGTAGACTTCTTGATACCAAAACCAAATGTCCCATAATTAATGTTATGGGGATAATTTCATTATATATTCTTTTATTTGACATTGATTTCTTCATAAGATTCACATAGGTATGAATTCTTTTAATTTACCCAGTAAATGGTGTGTTGATATGAATTTTTTTAACATTTCCAAAAACATTTCTCTTTCTTATCAAACATTACATACCTTTCTCTCTTTATAAATAGTAGTGGTGGAAGGTGTGGTGGATGTTCTTCCACTTGAATAAACTTCTCAAATTCTTTTCCTTTTTCTTTTCTTCCTTAAATTACATGTATTCCATTCATAGTTTTTTGTTCAACATATCTTCAATCCTTTATGACCCTTTCTTAGGTTGTATTTACACTTCTAAGTGTAATGGATTTTAGTTCACCATGTATTGAAACATAAGTGTCACCCGATAGAACTCCATTGGGCCTCTCCTTTAGTTGGATGTCAATCTAGGACAATTATATTTCAAGGTTCATTATTAACTTTCATTGGTTTTATGATTCATATTTCAATAACTAGATTTCTTCACCATTATCATTGGATTTGTTTTTAAAATCCATTAGTTAATCTCCTGTAGTTTCCATGAATATTTCTAGGTTCTAACCTAGTGAGTATACTTGACTTGTAAGAGATGGACCCTGGTGATATGGTTGAAACCCATGTGGTCACAGTTGAGATTTATGGTCATGATGGATTCATCATCCGTGATTTTATTTCAGGGGTTTATGTAGATTTTATTCCTATATAAAATTTTAAAATTATTATATAATTTTTTACATCCTCATAGTATATACATTGTGGATTCTTATTTTCCACCATCACATCTAATTTCTTTAATAGGATGTTCATTTGGGTGGAATCCAACATGGTTTACACTATGTTTACTACTTTAACATTTACTCAAACTATGTGCCATAAAAAAACTGATGGTAGACATTTCATTTAATTACTCATAGATCTCTTATTGTGACTTCCGCATCAAATAACCACCACCAACAACATCTATAATAGAACAGTTGCATGATGAATATCCCTTAGAAAACATATTTATTAAAATACATGTTTTCATGTGGTGATGATGACAACTTCTAATCAAACTTTTTATCCTTTATAATGTACAAAATAGATAATCTTCATAAAATTGTTCAAAACTCAATATACTTACGCACATATCCATAGAAATTAAAGGAGGGAAAAATATCATTAAGAATTTTTTTACCAAATATTCCCATGTTGTAAATGAGTGTGGGGGTAGGATCTAGATCCACTAATTTAATTTTTCATTGGGTGATAATATGAATAAATTAAATCTTATTGGGTCACTTTTAATATTGTTGAACTGTAAGGTGTCACATAACTCTAATAAATTATCAATGTGAGAAATGGGGTCATTATGATGTATCCTACTGAAGTTAATAGATTGAGATATCATTTGTATGATCACTAAAATGATCTTTAATTTAAGGGTAGAAACATAAGGGATGAGTATTCTTATATTGATCCTTACATTTGAGGTATTACCTAGTTAATGTGAGATTTCATCCCCAAGTTCCTTCCTTTGAGTTCATTGTGTACTCTTTTTCTTGCTCCTTGTCCAACTTATCTTATAGCAATGGTGAATTATTTTTCTGTGTTATTATTTTTTTCTAAGGGAACTTTCAATATTAGGATAAAATATATTTTTCTTTCTTTTTTATTTTCCTTGGATGAGTATTTGTGGGATGACGTCATCCCTAAAACAACTGCATGAAAATACAAAGTTTAAAAAGGGGGAAATGAAAAAAAAAGCTAAATGGAAATTCATCAAAAATATCAGTATGACTAAATAAAATTCCCTAAAAATGGAATTAATTTTTATTTCCCAAAAAACATCATTAAATTTGTTGGGGAAATAAGATTACATGTTTATAAACTCAAACTAAAACTAAATAATTTTAAACTATAGTAGAGTAGAAGGTAAGGAAGATCCATAGGGAATGGTGTAGAAATGACATTGATTTTTTAACAAAACTTAATGAAAAATAGAACCATGAAATTATTGTGTTTCTTAAATGGTGATATAAACCTACCATGTTTCTATTAATTTAGTTTCATGAACCCAATGAATTAAAATAATATGATTAGTTTTTTATGGTGTTAGAATTGAACTATAGATAGGATATTCATAGATTACTCACCCTATATTCCCTAGATTCCATTATCCCCTCTTTGTTACTTGGTTTAATTTATGGATAGTTTTTAAAAACTATATTTAAACATAATTACTCCAATCCATTCATTGTTAATTATATAAAAGAAAAAATTAGTTAGTACCTTTAAAGGTACACCCTCCTAAATAGATAATGGCTAGAAATGAATGTGGAAGTTTAAGTCTTAGAAATTGAATATGGAGGTAATTATCCATTTTAAACCATCCATAAAACCCAATTCCAGTAGGTGAACTCTCATTCCATTACAAATCTTGTTATATAGAAAGTTACCCTCTCATGTTAGTCATGAGGGGATATAAAGATAAAACTGAGAAATAATGTAGTGGAATGGGACAAAATCAACATCACTAGGTTCATGATCTAGTCTCCAATCATCCAGTAGGGGTTAGGTCCAACTCTAGGCCAAGATTCGTTATACCACAACCCCCCCTTTCCAATTTATAGGCACTGGTCCTTGATAGATCTTCTTAGTTTCAAATTTTTATTTACCTCCTATATTTTCTTAACCTGACGTGGTTAATAATCACCAGATTTCTCTTCCCAAAATATCACCATCATTGAATGGGTATTTAATTCATTTGTCAAATGTAATTTTGAATTTTTTTCTCTATCTCTTATATTCTTTTCCTATTTTATGGAGCGTTTCAAACTCATTGGGTGTAGTTTCCTTCAGCATACCTATTCCTAGAATATTTCATATAACTTATAGATGGTGAAATTAATTTAGGCTTTTAAAATATGTATTAAAAATCATACAATATGGGTTATATCTTTCTGGTGCATCATTATTCAATGTGAAATCCTCTATGAGTGGATATGGTGTAGTGTGTGTACCATAGTGAAACAATACTAATCTACACTTTGAAAAAATGTGTAAGGGTTGACAAGACGACATAATGATCTTTTCTATACTATGTATGGGTATTTTCCAGTCATCATAAGCATAATACCTCCAACACACATACCATTTAAGAGTCTACTTAGGTGTGTAAGGGTCTTCTGCCTTCGTGTAAGGGTAAAAAAACCCATCACTGTGACTATGTAAGGGTCTTTTTGTAAAGGTAGGTGATATTTTTAAGGGGTTTTACATGTGGGTAGTGATATTTACCCTTACATATCCTTCATATTTCTCTTTTTATAGCTATGTATTATCTATCCATCCATGATTTCAACCTCCAATTTCTTCATTTCCTCATCTCTTCCATTATTATCCTCTCCACAAAATTTTTGAACCCCTATGGTTCAGCTACTTCCTCAAAATATTATTATCACTTCTATTATCAACCTCTCCATGACATACCCAACCCTACATTATAACCATTTTTTTTCATCAATTATTTTTCTTTTATCCATGGTGAAATGGATAGACATGAAATGGTGGATTCATTTCCTTCAACTCCAACTAAAAGTGGATAAAATATAGCAGTCGTCCCACAGTTCAATTCATTTTACTTATTCTGAGTTATAAGTGGTATGACATAGTAGAAGTACCACGGTAAATTCATATCTCTTTTGGTTGGTGCTCCAGGGTCTCTACAATGAAAATCCCTTACTGAAACATAGTGATCTTCAATTATCCATTGGCTATCAACATCCATTTCATTGGCCCTGGTGGTTCCTTGGAACAGTGATGATGATAGTAGTGTATTTTGGCACAAATTCTATCCCATAGTGAAGGTACGTGATAACTCTTGGGACGATACCATTTGGGTAAGTGCATAGTGCCCAAAATAAATGTTAAATCCCAAATCGATAAACCTTATGCTCTCACTATACTATTTTAGTAATCTCATTCCATGAAGTGGATATTAATTTATATAGGTTATATAGGACCCTTGATTCCACCGTGCACTTCCCTGCACTGGTTATGCTTTCCTCTTCCTGCCACATGAATTTGATCCCCATGTACTAGTGAGATCTAGTACCCACTATTCTCCTCTCTACCTCAGGTTGATGTATTTACCAATGGATGTATTATTCAGGGACCCTTCATGGGGATTTCTATGTGGATTACTGTCCCATGGGTTGAGGGCTGGCCCTTTTTTTCTAAGTCCCCCAAAAATTTCCCTTTTCAAATTTAGCCAACATAGTACACAAAAATGTATATTTAAAATCTTCACAAAAAAATACAGACATTAAATCTATTTTTTCCTTCCTTAAAATCTATCTAAAAATTTTAATCACCCAAAAATAATATATTTAAATAACTATGGTAAACATTGATCAATTAAATTAAAACTTTAATGAAATTAAGTTCAAATACTTTATATATAATGTGAACTCATCAAAGGGAAGGGGAGGGATCCCCTATAGGTGTGAGAGAAATGATAGGTAGAGCTGGTGGCTACACTTAAAAATTCAGGGTGGGGGGGATTTTCATTTTACCAATTTAAGGGTTACTATCTATCTGGTGAGACTAGCTAACTAGCTAGGCTATAGTGCAGCTCATTGGCCAGTAAGTGGCTCCCCTGTGGCTAGAAGGTGGATGCAGCCACTCTATATCCAAACCACCATGAGCTACCTTTATTACTCTTATGATACATGTAACTACCAAACAAACATCAAACCCTATCCAAAATATTCCACTTCTTTTGGTCAAAATCATGGAATTCCATTCCGAAAATCGGTTTAAAATTTAGTTTATCCACTAACTCAAAAGCTCAAATTCCTTCAACAATTTTAATAATGTATTAATGTAAGGCCTTTCCATATATCTATACTAGAACATATCATCCCAAATAAGTCTATTTGAGAATTATAGCATTTATCCCAACTAACCCTGGTGTCCAATTAAGTAAAAAATGATTGTTTTCCATCACAAAATACCAAAACATTTCTAATGAATCTCTTTAAAAACATGGTTCTCAAACCCAAAAAACATGATCTAATGATAGTAACTATCATCAAAACACCAAGATGGAAATTCATAAAACATTATTATTTTAAGAAACCCACATTTCATTTTCAAATTACTCATTCGATTTATGGTTCATCCCACTATTACCTATTGATCATACCAGTCAATTCCAAATCAAAACACCACCCACCTTCAAAATTTCCTATTGAAACAATATCTAAATGGTCCACTGACCCACATGTTAGGATTCCGAACATACCTCACATGATCATAAATGCGAACACTACCTAAATGATTGAACCCATTATCATTTCCATATTCTAAAAAAAATGTCATGTCCTTACCCTCCAAGCTTAACACGGCTATGCTAGATTTTTTTTTAAAGGCCCCACTCAATTCCAGAAACATATGAATCATGTATAAAATGGAATACCCAATGAATTAATTATCCTATCATATCTCATTACATGCAAAAAAATACATCAAAATTCCACCATCCAACTTTCCCAAAAAATTATGGCTTCAATTGCTGAATAAATATTCATTTACTCAATATTAATGCATTTACCCCCAAATGCTTCCTGAGATTGGTCTAATGCATACCTATAAGTATCAAAAAAAAATTGGTATAATTCCATGGTTAAAACCAATATAGAACAATCTCTCTTCCATGCTACAAACATAGGCACTCACATATTTCATATCAAATCAAATTCAAACCAATTCATACTTACCCTCAACTCACAACCAATGATCAGACTCTATTCGATAACACAACTCAATTCATCTCTATCATTCCCCAAGGAATCCATATCAATGTAGATCTATTTTCTCATAAGTCTCTAAAACACAATAATGACTATCCAATGATCGATCTCACATATCCATGACCCCTATCACGTGAGGGTTGTACCGTCATGGATGATATAATTCTCCCTTTCATAGGAGATTCCTTTTCATTACACTAATGAACCAAAATCCGAAGAATCATGACCCATATCACCCCCATCACTAAATGTAATGTTAAAACATATAAAAATATCAACCCATACCCAATAACTATCAATAAAAATTAGATTAAAACTCATTCCTGACTAATTGAAACAACATTATTAGAAACCGCCAAAATTCCAATCCTAAAAAGGTCTATACTATTAAATATCCAATGGTCACTCCCCATCACATGCCTTACCTTATTATTCTCCTCTAAATCCACAAAAATATGTTCCATTAATGTTTGTGTGTCACACCTCTGGATCCATACCCTTCATCATGTCTATACCTAACTGGAATTGAGCTTGATCGTCCATGCCACCACACCCAATCCATTCTCAATGTCTCTTTTACAATAGAGTAACATTTCTCATCATTATCCGAACGTAAACTATGATGACCACATAAATCTCATTAATTTCCATCAGACCTTGTCTCTCACATAGTCATTACTGATTTCATATCAAAAGGGAACATACTTGAATAGAGTTTTCCACCTCTATTTCATTTAAAACATTACAGGAATACACAATCGAACTACCTGACCATAGAAAACCCAACTCACACCCCCCATGATCCACAAATAAACACACCTAGGGCCGCACACCTCAACACTGAACCTACTACTTGATGTTACCATTTCTCTTGATCAGATCACCCTTGGCACTCATCTTCAAAAATTAGGCACTTTAACCATGGTTTGGTCCATATCATGGTCGACCTCTATACCGGGGGTCCTTTATAAACCACAATATTCTACCCATTCTTTAAGGTATGTTAAACTCATTTAAATGATTCACCATAACTCGAATCCATTTGAAATCATAGGCATCTAACCATGCTCCCACCACATACAAAAATGCATCCATAATAGCAGGGTTGGGCTCTTTAAAAGTCATTCCCTCAAAAAAACCTTGAATCTATTCCACTCTAAGTGAATCACATTGCAAAGTTTAAATACTCAAGGTCATTTTCTCTAGTAAACCCCATGTCATAACTATTCTCATATACTAAACTTGATTCCATCTCCCTTGCATCAATCTAAAAAGCTAACACTTACTCGTGATTTCTAACTTTAAAGCACTAGAAAACATGGGATTACACTAATGGTTATACTCTCTCAAAAAATTATCCACTCACTCACAATGACACTAAGTCATGTCTCAAGGGTGATGAGTTCCTCCCGCATAGACAATGGTTCATGTATTGAAAAAGGTCACAACACATGAGGAAAAATCCATGCTCCCATATCAAGAACCCATAATAATAAAATGTTCAAAAACACCTAGTAAAAGTTTTTATTCGCATATAATCGGTATCACATGCCAAAAACCTATCATTCAATGTGGCACCAATCTTCTCCATGAGTTCACCTTAGGGAATTCTCTTTAAATGATCACCCTTATCGTTCACCACTACAATAACTAGTGATATCATCCAGGATTACAATTCCCAAGTAAAAACTATAATAAGTGGTTTGGTAAAGTAAAACTTCATTTCAAGCTATATGGAAAAATTCTATATAAGTTATTTTTGAAACATTAAATAACTGAACCCGAATCCTAATGACCCACTACAAGTTTACCCCCAATAAAGTATCATATACCTTACCATCATACTGGGGTAAATGCACATCCTGTTAACATAGACTAATCTATCTTCATAAAGTGACACACCATGTAACCATATAACCTACCATCAGAAAGAAATACACTATACAATTTGGTTCAGCTAACTAGAGTTACACCATGTACTTATATGGTTAAATGATATATGATAACTTAATGACATTATAACTAGTTGATCCTATATTTAGAGATAAAAATGACACATTTGAAGGAATACATGTCATGTGGATTCTACGTGTCAACTCATGGTTTACGAGTTGCCTCTTGCCTCTATAGACCTAGATCCAAAATCCCAACTTTGTCTCTTGCCCATGGTAAAAGACACATAAATATATAATAATTCAGAATATTGTCACATATATATATAACACACACATTGTGGAAACCATATATAACTATAACATCACAAAGCAATAGAACCAATCCCATCCTTGGTAACATAAACCTCCTACTGATGAAGGTGTTCATGAAATACTAGTCTGGTATTCATCACAGGCTCCAAAACAATTCTTGTATCTATTGAATATAATGTCACAAATAGTTAGAAAAGTAAAAAAGAATGATCTGATACCACTTTGTAATATCCAAATCTAGAGGCTACATGATTGGTTCCTTGACCTGATTTTCCACATGACATCAGGCATGCCTCCCTGTACACCAGAGGCTTCCAACTAGTATATGGGGTCTGAAAAGGTATTATGGGGAGACTATACACCAATATCAAAGTGATAAATCATTATTTTAAATAACCAAACATATTAAATATCATAGTATGAAGGAAATAATGAATAATTGATCATATAATAACAAATAAAATGATGAAATAAAGTTATACAAGACAAATCACCCACTAGAACAATCACATATACCAATATGATATAAATAAAGTTAATTATAGGATTTACACTCTCACTGATCCATACTATATCTCATCATATTTTCCTACTCAATATTAGATAGCTCAAAATAAAAAACTCGGGTCTCTATCCAACCCACACCTACAACCAAGTGAGTGTCTTATCGAGTACCCCATTACAATAGTGTCCTAAGAAGGGTGTCAGAATATAACTCAATAGGGTACCATAAAAAAGGTCTCTTACTCAATTGAAAATGAGGTTATATGTGTATGTGACATGTTCATAATGAATAAAAAATCATATGTAAATAAATATATAGTAAACCACTATCAATCCTTAGGTCAAAAACCTCAATTAACCATACTTTCTTCATATAGTGTTGATGTGTCTCTGATTACATTTTGAAACCCATGAATCTGTATTAATATAGTATCTTGGGGGTAAAATCTATGAATACCTAATTCTATGGCTCAAACATCCAACAAATCATCATGAACATCTCTATGACCAGATCCCATCCATCCTAGAAATCTATCCAAACTACAGTACAATAAATTTCTTGAATCCAATTACTGGGTGTCCTAGGGAATCACTGAACCAAAAAAATAACCAAATCACCATGCCCATCAGGTGGATACTAGTCATCCTAGAGACCCTGATTATGTATGAGTAATGTCAAAATTCTTGACTAGTCGGATCCTAGTGGTGACCTAAGCATCACAAAAAAAACAGGGTAATAATAATAATAATTATTCTTATTCTTATTCTTATTCCAAAATCCTACATGATAGTATCTACATCCGATTAGAGATTCTAGAGAAATTTGACCTCTAGGGAATCCCATCTAAACCCAAGGTTAAATCCTAGAATTTTGGCCATTCTTTATGTTATTTAATAGCCAGATCACATGATATACACTAGGAATCATTGGTTACATCCAAGATGTATCACATCAATATCACATAAGGCCCAAAATCTAGATCATAGGAAGTTCCACTTGGAATCCACCAAACCATCATCACATCAATCCCATTGGGTGGGTCGAATAAAGTATTTTTGGGTTTCTATAGCTACATCAGCATAAACAGAATAAATTATAAATAAAGATAGTGATTAGTTGAAATCCTAACACACCATTATCATTCAGGACCCCTCAGGCTTACAAGTTTGGTATGGGTTCTAGGGTGACACCTATAACTATCTTTACCCATACCCATATATTCATGCTTAGGGTTAGTTAATTTTAAATTAAACCAATGGGGTCCTTAAGGTCAAGAAAAAGGCATGCACCCCACATGGGGTCCTTCCCACTCAGCAAACCACCAAGGTCAACACACATTACACAAGGGTAATGTAAAAACCAGTGTTTATTCGGAACATTTGCATCATGAATAAATGTATGTTGTAATATATTATATAATATTATACACATAAAACACATAGAGAAACCAACAAGATATTATTATATTAATGAAAACTATTACATTATTCCATGACTAAACCTATTAAAATCTAAATTATTACAAGGGTATATAAAATAGAAAGAAAAATAATATAATAGGATAATATGTATCACCCAGGTTTTCTAGAATCATCCCTCCCATGAACAAAACTATATAAAAGAAACCAAAATTTAGTAAACTAATCAACATCTTAAAAATGAAAATATAGAACCTTTGAAGGAATTATAGTGAATATTGAGAAAAATAATGAAGTGGTAGATATAGGAGGTAGTGTGACCATTTTAATAGTAACCTAACCATTGGGAAGAGTAACCTAACCATTAGGAATAGTAACCTGATCATTGGGAATAGTAGCCTGACTGTTGGAATAGTAATTTAACCTGAAAATATTAAATTGTGATATAAATATTAATTTCTTGTTCAATTTAATTAAATATAAATATTTTAGTGCCAAAAATCAGATATCATGATTAAAAAACTCAATGATAATATAAGAATATTTTTAATAAATTATATTTTAATAAATTTCAAAAATATAATAAATCTTATATTAAAAATTAAAATTTCCTATGATTTAAATTTATTTTCATAAAACTAATATCAGTTTTTGAATCTACATATATAAATTTTCCATGAGCTATTTTTTGTAATTTTCTAAAATAATTTAATTTTCAGGTGAATAGTAAAAATATTATTTTCCACATAACCAATATATCTTAAATTACATCATTCATTATTTAATAATTAGATATTAATTTCTATAGCTTGAGGTTTGAAAATGGTATATTTAATTTCATAAATAAGTCATTA
Source organism: Viscum album (assembly GCA_963277665.1). Taxonomy (NCBI): domain Eukaryota; kingdom Viridiplantae; phylum Streptophyta; class Magnoliopsida; order Santalales; family Viscaceae; genus Viscum; species Viscum album. Next base: position 46,448,086 of record OY728138.1, on the reverse strand, counting down.
AAATAAAATAAACATAATGTCCAAACCTAAAAATAACTTTCCAAAACCAAATATCAATAGTATTCTTTTAAAATAACAATTTTCTTTTTTTCCAATTTAGTTTTTAATAAACTAATGAATTCAATTTAAATATATTTTTAAATTCCTAAGAACCATTATATTAATATTATATATGATTTATATTGTAAGAAATTCACTTTTACAGGTTTTAACTTTGATATATTATTTTATTTAATATTTTATACTAAATATACCCCTCTCCTCAAGTATAAATAACTGTACTCCCTCCCCTTGAAAAACCACTCATACCCCACTTTAAAAATCCTAAAATCAACCAAAATAATTTCTATCAAACCCTATATAATCCTTAGTGATGTTATAGAGTAATCTGACCCCAATCATCAAGTGAGTTTTAGTGTCATGTAAGAGAAACTATATTGATGGTTAAGTAAGTTTCAATTAACTCTTCCCCTTGTTTATTCTTATCTCTCTTTTATCACCCCCTATTTCAAAACAAAAAATTGTAAGATTAAATATTCTATAATTTAACATTATATTAATGATTTTAAAATATTGTAAGTATCATATATAATATAAATAAAAATTTCAAAATTCTTTTTCCTGCTCTTTTGATAATGTATTGTCAAAGGTCGGTTAACCACCTACAGAGAAGTTTACAAGTCACTGATTATAATCACCTTAATTTAAGGAAATTATAAATTATATATAATATATAAAATATTTAATTACATGTTTCTAATATTTTGGGGTTAGTTATAATTATTTATAAATGTATTCTAATAAAAATAGTAAAATATAAAGAAAAGCAGGAAAATTAATGAAGACAAGATATCAAATGAGTTAAAGTATACCAAATATTATTATATAAAAGAATAAAATAATTATAATGGAAAAATATAGGAAAAAATGAATATAATTAAATTCTAGAAATATTTTTTAATAAACCTATGTTTATTATTAAGCAGGTGGAAAAGCGATAAAATAAAGTGAGATGTAGGGTAAGGGGATTATCAAACCCACCTCATTTTATTTGGTTTGTCCATATTTCATATCATTTTCATAATTTATATTCCTATAATTCTTCATAAACATCATTTCACTATTCTTACATTTTATTTTTCTGGATATACGTGTTTCCACATTGATTTTTAATCCAAATACACATATTTTTCAAAAATACTTATCCTTCTAAAACACATCTTGACTTATCTTGAGTTATTTCTTATTTTCTCAAGGTTGATAATGTTTATAGAAAATAAATTTTTGCTTATTAATTTTGGAACCCCAAAATTTTATTCATCAATTTTATATTTTTGAAATACTTAGGAATCACATTCCTTTCCATAAGATATTTCATGACTATAATTTTTAAACATTATATGTTGGATGCATGATGATCTAAATATTATGATGTGATGAGTGGACCAATAATTATATCGACTAACAATGAATTTGATAATGTGATGCTTCAAATGATATTATGTTCAATATGTGTATAAATTAGGATATATTTTTTCACAATGATTATTTTATGATTTATACCCATATGTTATGTGTGAACATCATGTAAGAATTATTCACAACTATGGGTTATATTTGACCACTAAGACATGATGTTTCATATTATGAATTTATTTTTCAAATATTTCCCTAATGATTATAATTATGATCCTTTTCTTATGATATTATTATTCTCACTCATGTACTATTGATTCATTTACTTTATTTAACCCATGTTATAACTTCCATTACAATGTTTTTAGCTCACCCCTTTTATTGATGTATAACCTCATGTAATTACTTGTACTGAGGAGAATGTTTGAGACACTAAGAGGATAGAGAATAGAAAATTAAACAATGTTTCAATTTTACTATGTGAAAGTAATTTTTGAGCCTAATTTACCAAAAATAATAAAACATGGGATCCTAGATTGTATCATTATTATGTTGTTTATCTTAATGTTGATGTAATAGTTATGTAATGAAAATTTAGGTTGTATAGTTAGTATTAAGGCATAGTTTATATAATTTGGGAATTAGTATTAGAAAAAGTTATTGGAAAATATTAAGGATAATTCTTGGAATAGATAAATGAATCACCCAAACATTTTTTGAAATATTTTTTTCAAATTAATTTAATATTTTTATATTTTTCATTTCACACAACACTAAATATATCTTTTGTTATACTAAATCTCTAATTGAGGTTTCCATTATACACAACACCAAGTTTAAATTGTTCTACCCAGAACACTTTTATTAGATTATTCTGCACACAAAAATATTTTTGTCTTATATTACACACAATACTGATTCTCTTCAATAGATTCTGTTAAACGCAAGACCGAGTTTTACTGAACTACAATATAATGTTAATAATATTATTAAAATATTATTATAGTTACCACCAAGCTATTAGAATATAATTTATGAATAATAGTAAATAAATTAAGTAATATGATATAAAAATTTATATAAAATTAATCTTTTTGTTTTCAATTAGTTATAAATAAAAGTAAAAACTATTTCAGAACAAAAAAATTTCTTTTCCATGTCAATTATTTTTCTACGTACAAACAAATTTTTTCCACAATAAATTTAACAAACCACTTTTCATTAATTTTTTTCAATAAAATTTCTATGTTATATACATAGTAAATATTTTTGATACTCATAAAATAGATTTTATAAGTATAAGATAAAAATTAATCCAATTTTATGAATAAAAAAATGTATTTTTTTTAAAAGATAATTTTAAAGTCCTTTAATAGAAGACCAGTTTTAAATGTCATTTTTAAACTTTTATAATTTTTATTTTAAAAAATAAACTTAATTTTTGAATTTATAATATCAAATTTTACTTTGGGATAATTTGTGGTATTTTTCTGAGAAGTTTAAATTTTTGATCAATAGTGAAAGACACTGTATTTTAATTTAAAATTGATTTTTAAAATAAATTATTTATACAGTTAAATTATATTTTAGTTTTGTTTTAAAGTTTAATTAGATAAATTTTAAATAAATTAATCCAATTTAATTAATTTAAATCAATTTCACATTGAACATGGACATAAATTCATTTCAAACATTTGAACATTTTAACTTGAAACCCCGCTTTGTTATCTTGTCTGCAGGATTACATTTAAATTAATTTCAGCCACATATGTGATTATAATTTGGAAAAATGGATTAAATATTAGTAATAATAATAATTTATAATTTTTAATGATTAAAAATTATTTTATGAAAAAAATGATTAGTAAAATTGACTAAAATAAATTTCAATGATTAAGAGAAAAATTAGCTTAACAAAGGACTAAAATTTAAACTTAAGGGCCACAATGACCTATAAAATTATCAAAATCCATTTTATGGACATATATAGACCCTATATTCCATTTTATATAAATTTTACTACTATTATATCCACTTTCCATGATAAAAAAGTGGGCGGATTTCCCTTTTCAAATATTTACAAGAATGAAACTCTTTCTCCACTATAAATAATCACTCACCCATCCAACATATTAACAGCTATAAATCCATTTACTCACCCAAAAACAACTAAAATAATCTCCCAAGTTACCTAACCTAATCCCACAATCCTCTATTTTGGTATAAATCCAACCAAGGAAACCGTTTGGTGGAAACCAAGATGAGTTTCTCAAAGAAGAGCTAACATCATTCCTCAAGATCCATTAATTTATTTTCATTCTACACCCCTAAAATAATATTATTACATTATTATATAATAAACTAAGTATCCATAGTATAATTATATGTTTTTTATGTTTTATATCTATACTTAGATACACTTACATCTAATGAGCAACAAACTTACCATTCTTCTACACAATGAACTACCGCCTCACAAAACGATGTTGTTCACTTTTCTTTTACCACCTCTCAAGGTTAAGAATTTTTATGGACACTATATTTTATATGATATATAATATTTATTATTTGTTTAAAATTATATAGTTATTATATAAAACATACCTTCATGCATTCTATTTTTTGTAAATACGATAACTTTGTTCGTGGACATGTGGACTGCCACCTCCTCAAAGCGATGTGATTCATTCACACTCAACATGGAACAAAATAAGGATAGTTTTAGTTAAATAATATGATATATATGAAATAATAAATATATTTTAATGATATTATATGTATATACATATAATTAATTTTCTTACATTCTTTCAATACGGTAATAAAACAGAAATAGTATTCTTGTGTATGTACGACCTACCGTCTCCATGAACGGTGTATTCCATTTCATATTTATATATTTTATATATTACTATAAAAACATATTTAATTAATATATATTATATTTATACCATTATTTAATTTATAAAAATTATTGAATCAGTATCTATGTAAAATGATCAATAATAACAAGCCAAAACATATATGAAAAACAAATTCGATATTACATGAAAAGTAAAATTAACATGGAGTTGTTAATAAACGAGTAATATTAAAACATAAAAATATCATATATGGTATAATATATGATAATCTGGTTATGTGTTAGTTTTATAATAAACTTATATTCATTATACATGAGTTTCGAACGCGTACGATGAAATTCAACACTTAAGGTAAGGGAATTTCATCTAATGTTTTATTTTCATGATATACATGCCATATTAAAAAATAATTCGTTTTTGTGGTGTATATACTACCATATGAAATATTATATCATTATTTTAAATTATTTAATGGTATTAAATTCTTTAATATATGTTATTATTTTCTAAGAATCGTGTTTCTAAAGTTACTCATGTAGTAAGGGTTTTCTCATCTCACTTTTATTTCTCTGAGACTTATTCCTTATTCACCTCTCATTTTTTTGTGTTGTGTATATAATACTGATGAATTTATTATATTATTCATCCAATTAAATTTATGGGTATCTACATATCAATTTTATGATCTTTATTTTGTGGGGATTATGGATGAAAAGTTACCAAATCAATAATGTAATGTTGTCTTAATTTTCCTTCTTTGAGATATATTCCATGTTATACACCTATATTTTTATATAAGATGTACATTATGGCCTTTGAAATGATATATAATGAATATAATTAATTCATTATTTTTAAATATTCATTTAATTTTATTATCTATGCTTTTTTATGAGTTAATATTGCTGAAGATGTAACAGTTTATTGCTATAATCTCATCATTTATTGGGATTGTTTATGATTATGCTTACATTGATGAAATCATATGATATATATCTCAAGAACACTCATGAATTTTTTTTATGTTATAGTTATTTGTGATATCTTCAAGTATTGGTATCATTTTCCACAATTTGGTACTTAATATAATTAAGAAATTGTTTTTAAGAAAATATGACAATATCTTTCTCTTCATTCAATTTTTTTGTTCTTTAAAAATCATGTTTTACAAATACGTTTTTCAAGAATAATTTATGTTTAAAAAGTGTTTTAATTATTTTCATGGTACTTTTATAAGTTTTCAAGGAAATGTTTTTTCAAAATGTTTCAAGCTTCTTTTATAAGTTTTTAAGGATAAAGGTTTTCAAAATATTTTTAGGATTCGTTTATAAGTTATCAAGGAAAAAGGATTTTGAAATGATTTCAAGCTTCTTTTGTATGTTTTAAAGAAATTTTTTTCAAAATTAATTCAATAATTATTTATATGTTTTCAAATATATTTCATAAGAAAAGGGTTTTCAAAATCATTTATGTTTTAAAAAGAGTTTTTCAAAGTGGAACAAATATTTTCTTTAAGAAATGTTTTAAATGAAATTGAAAATATTTATTTTTAAAGAATTTTGAAAATTATTTATGAAATTTATTTTAAAAAGAAGGATATTTTCCTCAAGAAATTTTCCATATGGTCTTTAAAAATCCTTCTCTATCAAAGTTAGCATCATTTTAAATAGTTTAATGTTTCTTTCTTACATTATCCAAGAATATAGTTCATATTCTTTCGTAAATGGTTTTTGTTTTGATAGAATGATGTCTATGACACCTGTTTCTTTTCCATGGGTTATATTATTCTAAAAAGCACTTCATTTCATAGGTTATTCTTTGATAAAATGATTATGTGACCTATCTATTTTCCATAGGTAATGATATGATGAAATTTTTATGATACCAATTTCATTTTATGGGTTATGATATGATGTTTATGAAACCCATATCTTTTTATGGGTCATGATATGATAAAATTTTTAATATATTATGGTTCATATATGTATTATTTCATTATTTTATAGGTTTTATTTATATATATCTCCAATTATTTGGGTAATGATTTGTATCTCATGAGTAATACAGGGCTGGAATGCGAAGTGAACTCAGTTTAGAATGATAGGACTGGAAAGAGAAGTAAACTCTGTTCAGTATGAAAGGGGTAGATCAGGGAGTGAAATTAGTTTAATATAAAAGATATGGAATGGGGAGTTAAATTGGTTCAGTATGATTGGGCTAGAATGGGAAGTGAAATTGGTTCGGTAATACAGGGCTGGAATAGTAAGTGAACTTAATTAAGTAATACTGGGCTCAAAGGGGGAGTGAACCCAGTTCATTAAATGGATTTTTCCACTAAGATGGTCTTATGAGTGATCCATGACTTAAAATATGGTCAATGTAGTCAACCATGACTTCCAATTTGGTATGGAGATTGAACCCATACTACTAAGATGGATTTAGAAGAAATTACTTGAATACTATAGAAATCATTTTATATGTTTATGTGTCTGCCACAAATTCAATGTCTTATTCTTATATTATGATTTCATAGATTTTTCTCATGATTCCCTTATGATTCTTGTCTTATGAACATAAAATATTTATACCATCATTTATATTTATGATATTTGACATTCATGGTATTATCTTCAAAGGTTATTCTCCTGGTCACATACCCTTATGCTCATGTTTTGACTATGTATCTCTTTTTGTACCCTTACCGAGCATTTGAGATCACCCCTTTCTTATATTTCCTTTCCCCAAGTTTTGAGTAAAAGTTTTAAGTATAAGTACTAAAGGGTAAGATGTGTTTTGGAAAAAAATATTATCTTTCACCAAGTTAGAATATTTTTTTCAATGTTTCCAAAGACACTAAACTTTTACAGTCCTCAGGCATGTACTTTTGTAATGTGCTGAATATTAATTAAAAAATATTTTATATCCATGTATCTTAATCATAGGTCTCTATAGTTGCTATAAAAGTAAATTTTTAGTCAACCATTAGAAACTGGGATGAGAAAACATTAGTGATATACCTAGGTATATTTGTAAGGATATGTTTAGGGATGTCTCTAAGGATAAGTCTAATGGTGAGTCAAAGTATAAGAAAATGACTTGGAATTTTGGTAAATCAAAGAGTGAGTGGTATCCTATAAATACTTCCCTATCTAGATAATAAAAGTTGATGTGGATATAGAATATATGGACATAGGGTTAACCACCTGAAAACACCATATTCAGATAGAATCGATTAAGAACTGCTGTACAACAATCAGCCTTATTACACGCTTGGTTTGACACTCATGAGGGGTATTCTTTGGGACTTTAAAAACTCTTTACAAAATATCATAAAGTATTTAAATAGAATATGAAAATGAATAACCTAGTATAAACATATGGTTTCATATATTAAAGAATTAGGTTTCAATATTTATACATACTATAAGTAATTTTTTATGATTATGTGGTTTTCTTCTATGATAATTGTTTCTCACCTTATGATTTATAGTTTTAGTCAACAACTAGAACTATAAGTGACTAGTTTAATAATGAATTTTTCATATTTACAAATTATGGGCATGATGAAAATCGATTTACTATGTGTAAATATCATGAATAGAATTAAAAATATCTACGAGTATTGGTTATACTATAAAAGATAAAGAGACAGAAAAGGATATGTGAAAGGCAGGGGATATTCATCCAGTATTATTTAAATTAAACTTAAGAATAATGATTGGATTTAGTTTTAGGAGCCTTAATACATGATTCATATTTCATATTTTAGGAAAGTGGTTTTAAGGTATCACATGATGAATCTTGAGTAGTGGTTTAAGATTAAAGTTGAATTATTGAAGTGTAAATGTATAGGAATTCAAGAATTATGTTATATGAATCCTAAAGTATATGTTTTACATTAGGTAATTTTAAAAATATATTGAATGGTCTTGATGAACTAGAAAATGGATTTAATGGAAAGGGTATATTTTGCTTAAATGAAGGTAACCCTTAATGTGTACTTGATGTTAACAGAATTATGTTTATCTTGGATAAAGAGATGATTGATATGGATAACATAAGTTGGATAATACTGATTACCCTAGAACATATTATTTATCTTTTGAAAAGCTGTATACCCCATCATGGATGATGTTCACAACTTCTAATATTTAAGGAATATATCTTGTAATTTTTATAATAAGGAAGCATTCATGTTTTTTAAAAGGATTTATGGTAATTCAGGTTATTACAATGTTTCAAGAGAGTATATGATGGAAGTATTCACGTGTTTCAAATGTAACAACCAATATCTAGTTTATGATATCTGGTGGATCAATATTAAGCTGGTTTCATGAAATTTTTTCTAATGATTTGGTTTTTCACCTTTTGAAAGGGTTATGAGTTTACATTTTTTGGAAATTATAAGTTAAACCTAAAATGATGTTTTTGAGATTAAAGTATTGTCTCAACACATAAAGATTTATTCCTATTAGATTAACTATTCTAACCTCTATTTTGGTGGTAACTTAAGATATATGGGATGACTTATCATGGATCTCATGATTTGTTAGTGCTTCAGGAATGAAAAATCCTCCTTTCTTTTTAGAGAAGTGGTGAAGTGAGAAATGGTTAGAACATAACCAAAATGTGAGAGTTTACTTATTAAATGTACTAAAATTATGTAAGTATATCTTCTTGTGAAAAAAACTACTATTAAACTTTAGGAAAAGGGTCTTGAAATAAAATTCTGTCCTACCATCATCATTTTTGATGATATCAATAACCCCTTTCATGCTTCTTCACATAATGGTTTTGTGATTGTTAAGTTTCTATAGATCACCCAGTTTATTGTGATCCATTATCTTTATCAATATCTATGATTATTTATAATTTTCATCAATTTCTTTGATTTCACTTCACACTTATGTTATCCTATGTGGAAAAGTAGTTATGTGTTACTTTGGGTAACCATTATGTTTCTAACGCTCCCTTTTTAAAGGATCTTTAATTATTCTTTTTTATGATATTGGTTTCTATGAATGAAACATTGAATTACTAAACCATTGATAACCCACATAAATTTAGAGTTCAAAATTCATTTTAAGGGGGGTAGAATGAAATACCACAATATTTTTTAAAATATTTTTTTTCAATTTTTTTGATATTTTCATTTCAAACAACACTAAATATAGCTTTTGTTATTCAAAATCACTAAGTGTGTATTGTGTTATATGAAACAACAATTCAATAGTTTTCTACACTCAACACTAATATTAAATTGCGGTACACACAACACTATATTTGTATTTCATAACACAGAATACTGAGTACCTTCGATAGCTTGCAGTACACGCATGGCTACGTTTTACCAAACTACAATATACTATTAATATTATTATAAAATTTTATTATATTTTCCACCTAGCCTTTTAAATTTAAGTTTCAAATAAGATTAAATAATTGTGAAAATATTATATACACATTTATATAAAATGAATCATTTTGTTTCTAATTATTTAGAAATTAAACTATGAACTATTTGATAATGAAGAAATTTATTTTCTAATAAAACAATTTTTCTATGTATAAAATACATTTTAACTCAGTAAATAAAACAAACCAATTTTGACTATTTTTTCAATAAATTTTTTATATTATTTATTCAATCAAATTTTTTGATACTCATCAAATATATTTGATAGGTATAAGATAAGAATAACTCCAATTTTGAATAAAATGATATATTTTTCTAAAATATAATTTTACCAACTTTTAATGGAGAACTCATTTTAATTTTAATTTTTGACAATTTTTTATTTTTGTTTAACAAAATAAAATTCATTTTTATAATAAGAATATCAAAATTTAATTTGGGTTATTTTTTGGTATTTTTGTGAGATGCTTCATTTTTTTATTTATATTAAAAAACACTAAAGTTTAATTAAAAACCGGTTTTTCATATAATATATTTACATAGAAAAATTATATTTTAGTTTTTTTAAGTTTAATTAGTTAAATATTAAATAAATTAATAAAATTTAGTAAATTAGAATCAATTTCACATTGAATTTGGATATAATAACATTTCAATCTTTGGAACATTTTTTACCTTAAAAACCCACTTTGTCGCCCTGTCTGTATGGTTAAATTTAAATTAATTTCTCTCTACTAAGTGATTTTTATTTCAAAAAATGGATTCCATATTTGGAATTATCATAATTTATAATGTGAAATAAGGTCAACATAGTTTCTTACCAAAAAAATATTTGGGAAAGTGATTACAATTAATTACAATGATTAAGAGAAAACAAAGTACTAAACCATAAACATAAAGAACAAAATGACCTATACACTTGTCCAAAATAAATTTTATAGCCATATATAAAACCAATATTTCCTTGGATCTAATTTTTACAATTATTAGAGAGAAATTAAATGGGAAAAACTTTAGTGGAATTCACTTTTAAAAAATTTACAAGATTGTCAGTCCTCCTTAACTATAAAAAGGCACTCACCCCTCCCACTAATTAACACCACTAAATCCCATTAGATCACCCAAAATATACTAAAATAAGTTCTCAAAGTATCACCCTACATGTTAAAATCCTTCATTTCATCTTAAATCCAACTAATGAAGCCCTTTGGTGAAAACCAAGAGGAGTTACCCAAATAAGAGGTAACATCTTTAATCATCCTCCTTTTTTTATTTTCATTATCCACCCCTAAACTCATATTATTACATGATTATATAACAAACATAATAAGATAAATATATTGAGATATTTTTATTCTCAGGGTTCAGCTTACACCTATACACACTTCTATCTAATGGGTAACTAGCTTACCATTCTAGTGTACGGTGAACAACTACCTCAAGAAAGGTTATAGTTAATTTTTCCATTAACACCTCTCATGGTTGGGAATTATTATGGAAACTGTTTTTTTATATGATATATATAATATTTAGTATTTATTTATTATTATAGAATGATTATATAAAACATTACTTCTTTCTTTCAATTTTGTGTAAATATGATAACTTTTTTTGGGGATATGTGGACTATCTCCTCCCCAAAGTGATGTTATTCATTAAAACTCTACATAGAATGCAATAAAGATGTGCTTATTAACATTATATGATATATATGTCATGATACATATAATTTTATTATATTTAAATATATATATATATATATATATACATATATTTCATTTACTTTCATTCATTCAATAGGACAACAAAATAGAAACATCATTCATGTGTACGTACGGTCTAAAGTCTTAATGAATAGTGTATTCCATTTAATATTTCTATATTTTATAGATTGTTGAAATAATTATATATTGAATATATATTATATTTATATCATTCTGTTCATTTTGTAAATAATTAAATCACGATCTAAGTAATAGGATTAATAATAACAATCCAAAACATATAAAAAACAAAGACGATATTACCTAAAACATTACATTAACATAGAGTTTTCAGTAAATGGATAATATAAATACATAAAAAAATAATATATGTTGTTAAATATAATAATATGTTTCTATGGTAGATTTATTATAAACTTATATTTATTATACAGGAGGTTTTAATGTGTGGGAATAATGTCATGGCTTAAGCTAATGGAATTTCATCTCACTTTTTATTTATGTCGGATACATTTCATATTAACCACTCTACTATTTTGTGTGGTGTATACAATGACCTATGAAATGTTATATCAATAATTTCCTTTACTTAATGATATTAAAATATATAATTTATGTCATTCTTTCATGGGGATTATGATTCTAAAGTTACTCAAGTACTAAGGGTCTTCTTGTCTCATATTTATTTAGGCGAACTTATAACTTATTCACTACAAATTTCTTTTTGGTGGTGTATAAAATTCCCATTAATATATTATATGATTTATATACTTAAATTTATGGGTATTTATATATCAATTTTATGATTTTTCCTTTATGGGTTTTACAGCTCAGAAGTTACCAAATAGGTAGTGTAATTTTCTCTCAATTTTCCTTATTTGAGATACATGCCATGTTATTCACCTATATTCTTCTATGTGATGTATATAATACCATTTGGAATGTTATATCATAAATTTGATTCATTGATAATATTTTAATATTCATGTAATTTTATTCCCTCATATGAATTTTTAGTCAATGTTACCAAAGTGGTAATTTTTTATTGTTACAATATTACTATTTATTAGATTTTTTACGAGTATGCTCCCATTGATGAAATTGTATGATCCATATCTCAAGAAAACTCAAGATTTTCTTCTATTAAATTCATTCATGATATATTCATGTATTGGTATGATTTTCACACTCTTTTTCACTTATGATAATTAAGAAATATTTTTAATAAAATTGTAATTTATCTCTCTCTTTGGTCAGAAATTTGTGTTCTTTAAAATCCATGTTTTCTAAAAAAGGTTTTAAAAAATTCATTATTATTAAAAAATGTTTTAATATTTTTCAAGATTATTTTATATGTTTTCAATGAAATGTTTTTTAAAAAAATTTCAAGCTTATTTTATATGTTTTCAAGGTAAAATGTTATTAAAATCTTTTCAATCTTTTTTTATAAGTTTTTAGGGAAAAAGGATTTAAAAATGATTTCAATATTATGTGATAAGATTTCTTGAAAATGGATATCAAAATGATTTCAAGACTTCTTTATAATTTTACAAAGGTATTTTAAAAGAAAATGTTTTTCAAAATGATTTATGTTTTAAAAATTAATTTAGAATGTGAAAAATATATTTTCTTCATTAAATGTTTTAAATGAAATTTCATAGAATTCATTATAAGGATTATTGAAAATGTTTTATGAAAGGGATTTTCAATGAAAGTTTATTTTCCTTCATAAATGTTCATAGAGGTATTTAAAATTAATTCATCATATAATATGGAATCCTTTGATATAGTTTAAGCTTTATTGGGGACCTGGTCCAAGAATACCATTCATATTCTTTCTTGAATGGTTTATGTTTTGATGGAATGATTTCTATTACAACCATTTATCTTACACGGGTTATATTCTTTTGAAACTCACTTCTTTTCTTAGGTTATGATTTGATGAAATGATTATGAGTTCTATCTCTTTTCCATTGTTAACGACATGAAAAAATGTTTATGATACACATTTCATTTAATGGGTTATGATATGATGTTTATGAAACCCATCTCTTTTTATGGGTCATGATATGATGAATGTTTTATTATATTGCTCCACATGTATGTATAATTTTATTATGTGATGGGTGAGATATATATCTCCCTCTAGTTAATTGGTTAGATATTTATATCTCAGGATTAATACAGAGAATAACAAGTGAAATTTGAATTAAGATAGGGAAAGAAAGAGAAGTGAACTCGATTCAGAATAACAGGACTAAAATGAGGAGTGGACTCGGTTCGATATTAAAGGGATGAAATGTGTATTGAACTATGTTTAGTATGATAGGATTGGAATAAGGATTGAACCCAGTTCAGTAATGTAACATCCCAAGTAATTAATGAATAATAGATATTTTTATCTATGTCTATTAATGATTAAGATAGTGTTATAGAGGCTTAAAATGAAAATAAATACAATCTTATGCATGGAATACACTAATATTCTTAAAAGATTGTTTTACTGCCTTTTGATGGAAAACCATTTTTGAATCTATATTTTGATAATTTTATAAACTATGTTTGTCAAAATATACTTATCCTTTATGATTGGGACATCAAAATTTACCTTGTGTGAATTTTTGGTATTTTTCTGACAATGTTCATTTTTTAATTAATAGTGAAAAATACTGCATTTTACATCAAAACTGCTTTTTAATCTAATTTATTTATTTGATTAGATTATGTTTTGAATTGGTTTTGAAGTGAAATTAGAATATATTTTTACCATTTTATCCAATGGTGGTCATTTGAATCAATTTCACTTTGAAATTAGACTTAAACTGGTGTCAATCTTTTGATACTTATTGTTTTGTAAAAACACGCTATTTGCTCTAACAGCGGGAATTAATTATTAAATTAATTAATGTGACTTATATGTTTTGAATTTTGTAAAATAGACTTCATTTTTGAATTCAGAATATCAAATATATCTTAGGGTGAATTTTTGGTAATTTTCTGAAAAACTCCAATTTTTGATGAATAGTGAAACCACTAAGTGGTAATCAAGCAAACTGATTTTTCAGTTAAATGAAAATTTACCACTAATGTGTATTGAATTTTGAAAATACGACATACATGGTTGTCATTAAGAATTAAAATGTGGTTCAATGAGATTAAAATAATTTTTAGTTGAATAGTAACTTATTAAGTTTTTAATCGCGATTAGTGGTAATTAGTATAGTTTAAGGTATAAATAATGATTTAATAATAGAAACTGACCTAGACACATTTCCCAACCTTATTGGTTGTGTCATGGACGACCAAGGCAAGCCATGGGTCAACTTGGGGACCCCATGGAGACACTTTGGTTTCGAAATGACATAAATAACTTTTTATTAAATGTTAAAGTAAAAATGACACAAACATAATATGTTTTACGAAAACAATTTTTACATGGGGTTATAAAGATCAGATTTTTGATTATAAACAGTAATTGGAAAGATAAAAAGCTTTCCTACATCATAGTATTTTTTTATGATTTTTATACATTAAATAAATTAAATTATTTATGACATAATAATGATGCAGCGATGACATCATTATTTGACGATTTAAATAAAATGGAAAGATAATATAAAATCTATAAACTACACATGTCCAAAACCAATTGGATGAGTGGATTTCGAACCCTTATCACCTTATCCACGAATTATATCAATGTGGGACCTTTTAAAACCGAAACACATTTTCAAATAAAGTAATATTTCTTTACTTTCCAAAAGTGCCCCTCCTCTCCTCTTATAAAAGGCCCCCACCTCTACCTCATTTCACACACTTCTCAAGCCTTTGGCTCGGCCAACCCCTGCCCATTTACTCTCTCCACATCCCTGTCCTCATCCTAGAGGATTCCCTTTGGTCAGAATACTTTCAAAGGAAGCCTTTAGGCTCAAATCAAAAGGAGTTACACTTTTTAAGGTAATTCATTCTCTCATGTTCATTTGTTTTATTTTGCTTCTACAACCCCCTAATCTCTTTTTATTTACTTATTTTGTAACAACACCAGTATCTTAAATATACTAGGATGTTGTTATAAGATTTATTTGAGCTACACTCTCACACAACTACATCAAATGGTTAAAGAACATACGGTTTCCGTGGATGGCGAAATTCTGCCTCCCGAAACGATGATTGTTCAATACTCATTTAACACCTTCAAAAGGGGCCATTATGATGTCACTATTTTTATATATGATATATAATATGTTTATGTTTTCCTTAAGCTTCTGTTTTTTTTTCATTTTGGACATACCTTTATGGTTTCCATTATGGGTAAACACGATATCTTCATTTTAGGAAGTGCGGACTACCGCCCCCTAAAAGTGATTTGATTCGTTAATACCATATGTGGGATGTGTAAAGGATAAAGTTAATGATGTTATATATGTTATTATACTGTAATTATAATATACTCTTATATCATTATGATTCCATTCCAGAAAATATGAAATAGAAATGGAAGTAGCGTTCATGCGTACGTACGGCTTACCGTCTCCATGAACGGTGCATTTCATTTCTTACCTCTAAATGTGATGTAATATTATAAATGCATGTATGTACTGGATATATATAACATATATGATATCTACATCATGAATACCATTCTGTATATAATGAACCTTTGACCAAATTAACAACATGTAAGTGTAAGAAGTCTATTTTTGACTTAAGAACCAAATACCGACAAAATGAACATTATTAACTTAACTGATTACATGATGTTCATAACATGGTATAAAAGGAATAATGAACTTGAAAAAGATTCATAAGAAAGTATAGATTAACTCATGTTTATTATTCAGGAGATTAAAGAACGGTCGGTTCAAGTCGGATATGAGGTATGGGACTTCGTCTCAATCTCCTTTCATTGAGGCATATTTTATTTTATACACAACTTTCTTTTATACGGTGTATAAACCCCTTTGACTTTTACGTTTATTCAAAAGGAATATTTTTTTATACGAAGTGTTTACTAAACGACAAAAGGGAATGTTTTTGTCGTACGTATGCGGCGACAACGACTTCTCCGCCGTCGTGACCGTTATTTGAGTTTCGGCTTCCTCTACAAGCCATACCTTCTTTTTAAAAGAAAAATAAATACCATGTATTACTTTTCTTTTATTTTAGTATTGAAAATGTTTTTCATAATGTTTTTATATCAATGTGTTGTATTGATATCTCGTGATTGAAATGTGGAAATTTTATGTTTCCTTTATGCATGTTTTATGTGATATGATTATGTTATGGTTCTTGAGCATTATTATGAAGACGGGTGGTTCCGTGATAAACTAAGGGCGGGTGAGCCCGTTATAGCTCTCCAATGAATTGGGTAACACGAAGGAGTGAAACGTTAAGGTTTCTCCGAAGAGATTTTAGGGAATATACTGTGATGGGTATTCCAAACGTAACCAAGAGGGTTACTCCCTACGTAAGAATGTTATGAATGCCTCAAGTTACCTTTATGTCTTATGATTTCTATGATTTATTCAAGATTTTATGAGGTATGTTAAAGTGCCTATGTTTTATGGGTAAAGTATGATTTCATTCTTATGTATATATGAACTCATGTTTCCTTTCCATGTTTTTTTTATAACCCATACTGAGTTTTTATGCTCATCCCAAGTTTTTGAAATGTTTTTCACAGGTCAAGGGAAAGGTACATGATAAGATGATAGAGTCAAGGATGTGTCAAGAATTAATCCATGTTTTATTTTAAATGTGTTTCCATTGATGGGAATGAAGAATACTATCTTTATGTAACCACTTTGTTTATATGTGGAATTTAATGCTAGTTTTATGATCTAATTCTCTAAAACTCTAAACCCGAAAAGATCCTCAATGTGTAATCTTGTAATAACTCAAGATTAAGTAAGGTTTAAGGCTGGGGCCTTATAGTTGGTATCAGAGGTCGGTTTAGATAACTTTAGGAGTTATAATTCTATTAAATGATTATCCAAAAATATTTTTTTTCGAAATGATATAGCATTTAAATATTACCATGTTGCTTCATCTAAGACATGTTTGTTAAGAATGGTTTTTCATAGAGGAAACAGAACAGATTTTCATGGAAGGCATACAGAGGGAAATGACCCTTCAAATCAGCATACTGAGATGGTCAGAATCAGAATTGAGAAGTTTACTACAGTGATGGCTCAGTTGAATCAGGTGATAAATGGTGGTTATGTTATTGATGATATTTTGGTGTTTTCTAAAAGTAAAGAGGAGCATGAAAAACATTTAAGGGTTATCTTGCAAACCTTAAAAGAAAAGAAACTGTATGGGAAATTCAGCAAGTGTGAGTTTTGGTTGCAACAAATTTCTTTCCTTGGTCAAATTGTTTCTAAAGATGGAATAACTGTTGATCCTGCAAAAACAAAGGTTGTGGAAGAATGGCCAAGACCCACAAATGTAACCAAGATTCGTAGCTTCCTTGGTTTGGCGGCCTATTACCGAAGGTTTGTTAGAAATTTTTCACGGTTATCTAGTCCAATGACTAAGCTAACTCGGAAGGGTGTTAAGTTTATCTGGACAAAAGAATGTGATGATTGTTTTCAGGAATTGAAAAGAAGATTGGTGAATGCTCCAGTTTTGGCACTACCTTCCAGGAATGGTGAGTTTGTTATATACAGTGATTCTTCATTGAAAGGACTTGGTTGTGTCCTAATGCAGAATGATCAGGTAATTGCTTATTCTTCACGATAGTTGAAAACTCATGAGGTAAATTACCCTACACATGATTTGGAACTAGCTGCTGTTGTTTTTGCTTTAAAAATTTGGAGGCATCATTTGTATGGAGTAAAGTGTGAAATATATACCGATCACAAAAGTTTAAAGTATATATTCACTCAGAAAGAGTTAAACATGAGACAGAGGAGATGGCTAGAATTAATCAAGGATTATGATTGTACAATTCATTACCATCCGGGAAAAGCAAATAAAGTGGCTGATGCTTTGAGTCGAAAAAGTAATGCTTCATTAACAATGTTGCGGTTGGAACGTGATCCTTTGGTTAACGATTTGATAAACTTTGGAATAGAAGTTGTTGGTGCAGGAAGTCCTTCTGTTTTGTTTCAGGTATCAGTGAGATCTTCTCTATCAGATAGAATCAAGCAAGCATAGAAGCAAGACAGTGAGTTGCAGAAAAGGGTAGAGCTGGTTCAGAAAGGTAAGTTGCCTGAATTCAACATTGATAATGTTTGCGTTTTGAGATTTGGGAAGAGATTGTGTGTGCCTTGTGATTCAAATTTGAATAGAGAGTTGTTATGTGAAGCTCATAGTTCTCCGTTTTCAGTTCATCCGGGTAGTACTAAGATGTATAGAGATCTGCGGGAGTATTACTGGTGGGATGGAATGAAAAGAGATATTTCTGATTTTACTGTGAAGTGTTTGACTTGTCAGCAGGTTAAAGCAGAGCGGCAGTTACCGAAAGGGATGATTCAGCCTTTACCAATGCCAGCGTGGAAATGGGAGAATATATCCATGGACTTTATTGTTGGATTACCGAAGAAATCTCGAGGAAATAATGCAATCTGGGTTATTGTTGATCGCTTGACCAAATCTTCTCATTTCCTTGCTATACGAGATACTTTCTCTCTTGATCAACTTTCCCGTTTGTATCTTAAAGAGATAGTCAGGTTACATGGAGTTCCTCTCTCCATTGTATCAGATCGTGATCCCAGGTTTACTTCTAACTTTTGGAAAGGCCTTCAGAAGTCATTGGGTACTGAATTAAATTTTAGTACATCTTTTCATCCTCAATCAGATGGGCAGTCAGAACGAACAATTCAGACATTGGAGGATATGCTACGAGCTTGTTCTATGGATTATCAGGGAAGTTAGGACCAACATCTTTCTTTGGTTGAATTTTCATATAATAACAGTTTCCATTCCAGTATACAGATGGAACCATTTCAGGCATTATATGGGAAGCGGTGTCGAACTCCAGCTTTCTGGGATGAAGTGGGTGAAAGGAAGTTGATGGGACCAGAATTGGTAGAAGAGATGGCAGAAAAAGTTCAGCTGATTCAGAAACACATGAGAACAGCTCAGAGCAGGCAGAAGAGTTATGCGGATAACCAGAGGAAGGATCTATCTTTCGAGGTAGGTGATCATGTTTTTCTCAAGGTTTCTCCTTGGAAAAGTGTGATGAGATTTGGTAAGAAAGGAAAGTTGAGTCCAAGGTTTATTGGACCATACGAAATTCTGGAAAGAGTTGGATCAGTTGCATACCGAGTGGGTTTACCTCCGAGTTTATCTCAGGTACACAATGTTTTTCACGTTTCGATGTTGAGAAAGTATATGCCAGATCCATCTCATGTTTTGAGTCCAGAGGTAGTTTAGCTGGAAGAGAACCTATCTTATGAAGAACAACCGGTCCAGATTCTTGACCACAGGGAGCAAGTGTTACGGAATAAGTTGATTCACCAGGTAAAGGTTATGTGGAAAAACTACATGATTGAAGAGGCAACATGGGAATCTGAAAATGCAATGAGGGATAAGTACCCTCATTTATTTGATAAGTAAATAAATTGCGGGGACGCAATTTTCTAAAGGGGGGAAGGATGTAACATCCCAAGTAAGTAATGAATAATAGATATTTTTATCTATGTCTATTAATGATTAAGATAGTGTTATAGAGGCTTAAAATGAAAATAAATACAATCTTATGCATGGAATACACTAATATTCTTAAAAGATTGTTTTACTGCCTTTTGATGGAAAACCATTTTTGAATCTATATTTTGACAATTTTATAAACTATGTTTGTCAAAATAAACTTATCCTTTATTATTGGGACATCAAAATTTACCTTGTGTGAATTTTTGGTATTTTTCTGACAATGTTCATTTTTTAATGAATAGTGAAAAATACTGCATTTTACATCAAAACTGCTTTTTAATCTAATTTATTTATATGATTAGATTATGTTTTGAATTGGTTTTGAAGTGAAATTAGAATATATTTTTACCATTTTATCCAATGGTGGTAATTGGAATCAATTTTACTTTGAAATTAGACTTAAACTGGTGTCAATCTTTTGATACTTATTGTTTTGTAAAAACACGCTATTTGCTCTAACAGCAGGAATTAATTATTAAATTAATTAATGTGACTTATATGTTTTGAATTTTGTAAAATAGACTTCATTTTTTAATTCAGATTATCAAATATATCTTAGGGTGAATTTTTGGTAATTTTCTGAAAAACTCCAATTTTTGATGAATAGTGAAACCACTAAGTGGTAATCAAGCAAACTGATTTTTCAGTTAAATGAAAGTTTACCACTAATGTGTATTGAATTTTGAAAATCCGACATACATGGTTGTAATTAAGAAGTAAAATGCGGTTCAATGAGATTAAAATAATTTTTAGGTGAATAGTAACTTATTAAGTTTTTAATCGCGATTAGTGGTAATTAGTATAGTTTAAGGTATAAATAATGCTTTAATAATAGGAAATGACCTAGACACATGTCCCAACCTTATTTTTTGTGTCATGGCCGACCAAGAAAATCCATGGGTCAACTTGGGGACCCCATTGAGACACTTTGGTTTGGAAATGACATAAATAACTTTTTATTAAATGTTAAAGTAAAAATGACACAAACATAATATGTTTTACGAATACAATTTTTACATGGGGTTATAAAGATCAGATTTTTGATTATAAATAGTAATTGGAAAGCTAAAAAGATTTCCTACATCATAGTATTTTTTTTATGATTTTTAGACAGTAAATAAATTAAATTATTTATGACATAATAATGATGCAGCGATGACATCATTATTTGACGATTTGAATAAAATGGAAAGATAATATAAAATCTATGAACTACACATGTCCAAAACCAATTGGATGAGTGTATTTAGAACCCGTATCACCTTATCCACGAATTATATCAATGTGGGACCTTTTAAAACCGAAACACATTTTCAAATAAAGTAATATTTCTTTACTTTCCAAAAGTACCCCTCCTCTCCTCTTATAAAAGGCCCCCACCTCTACCTCATTTCACACACGTGTCAAGCCGTTGGCTCGGCCAACCCCTGCCCGTTTACTCTCTCCACATCCCTCTCCTCATCCTAGAGGATTCCCTTTGGGCAGAATCCTTTCAAAGGATGCCTTTAGGCTCCAATCAAAAGGAGTTACACTTTTTAAGGTAATTCATTCTCTCATGTTCATTTGTTTTATTTTGATTCTCCAACCCCCTAAACTCTTTTTATTTACTTATTTTGTAACAACAACAGTATATTCAATATACTAGGATGTTGTTATAAGATTTATTTGAGCTACACTCTCACACAACTACATCAAATGGTTAAAGAACATACGGTTTCCGTGGATGGCGAAATTCTACCTCCCGAAACGATGATTGTTCAATACTCATTTAACACCTTCAAAAGGGGCCATTATGATGTCACTATTTTTATATATGATATATAATATGTTTATGTTTTCCTTAAGCTTCTGTTTTTTTTCATTTTGGACATACCTTTATGGTTTCTATTATGGGTAAACACGATATCTTCATTTTAGGATGTGCGGACTACCGCCCCCTAAAAGTGATTTGATTCGTTAATACCATATGTGGGATGTGTAAAGGATAAAGTTAATGATGTTATATATGTTATTATACTGGAATTATAATATACTCTTATATAATTATGATTCCATTCCAGAAAATATGAAATAGAAATGGAAGTAGCGTTCATGCGTACGTACGGCTTACCGTCTCCATGAACGGTGCATTTCATTTCTTACCTCTAAATGTGATGTAATTTTATAAATGCATGTATGTACTGGATATATATAACATATATGATATCTAAATCATTAATACCATTATGGATATAATGAACCTTTGACCAAATTAACAACATGTAAGTGTAAGAAGTCTATGTTTGACTTAAGAACCAAATACCGACAAAATGAACATTATTAACTTAACTGGTTACATGATGTTCATAACATGGTATAAAAGGAATAATGAACTTGAAAAATATTCATAAGAAAGTAGAGATTAACTCAAGTTTATTATTCAGGATATTAAAGAACGGTCGGGTCAAGTCAGATACGAGGTATGGGACTTCGTCTCAATCTCCTTTCATTGAGGCATATTTTATTTTATACACAACTTTCTTTTATACGGTGTATAAACCCCTTTGACTTTTACGTTTATTCAAAAGGAATATTTTTTTATACGAATCGTTTACTAAACGACAAAAGGGAATGTTTTTGTCGTACTTATGCGGCGACAACGACTTCTCCGCCGTCGTGGCCGTTATTTGAGTTTCGGATTCCTCTACAAGCCATACCTTCTTTTTAAAAGAAAAATAAATACCATGTTTTGCTTTTCTTTTATTTTAGTATTGAAAATGGTTTTCATAATGTTTTTATATCAATGTGCTGTATTGATATCTCGTGATTGAAATGTGGAAATTTTATGTTTCCTTTATGCATGTTTTATGTGATATGATTATGTTATGGTTCTTGGGCATTATTATGAAGACGGGTGGTTCCGTGATAAACTAAGGGAGGGTGAGCCCGTTATAGCTCTCCAATGCATTGGGTAACACGAAGGAGTGAAACGTTAAGGTTTCTCCGAAGAGATTTTAGGGAATATACTGTGATGGGTATTCCAAACGTAACCAAGAGGGTTACTCCCTACGTAAGAATGTTATGAATGCCTCAAGTTACCTTTATGTATTATGATTTCTATGATTTATTCATGATTTTATGAGGTATGTTAAAGTGCCTATGTTTTATGGGTAAAGTATGATTTCATTATTATGTATATATGAACTCATGTTTCCTTTCCATGTTTTTTTTATAACCCATACTGAGTTTTTATGCTCATCCCAAGTTTTTGAAATGTTTTTCACAGGTCAAGGTAAAGGTACATGATAAGATGATAGAGTCAAGGATGTGTCAAGAATTAATCCATGTTTTATTTTAAATGTGTTTCCATTGATGGGAATGAAGAATACTATCTTTATGTAACCACTTTGTTTATATGTGGAATGTAATGCAAGTTTTATGATCTAATTCTCTAAGACTCTAAACCCGAAAAGATCCTCAATGTGTAATCTTGTAATAACTCAAGATTAAGTAAGGTTTAAGGCTGGGTCCTTATAAGTAATATAGGTTTGGAATGGAAAGTGATCCCATTTCAGTAATATAGGGCTGGAACGGGGAGTGAACCAGGTTTAGTAAAGTAATTTTTCCACTAAGATGGTCTTGTGAGTGAACCTTTACTACTAATATAATTATGGGAGTGAGCATTGAATACCAGGATGGTTTGGGGAGTGAATCCATATTACTAATATGGAATTGGTAGTGATGCTTTAATTACAATTTAAATCATTTTATATACTTATATGTCTTCTAAAAATTATATGTCTTATTCCTATGTTATGATTTCATGGATTTTGATCTTGATTATCTTATGATTCATGTCTTATGAACTTATAATCTTTATTTTTTACTCATTTATATGATCTTTAATATGCAGGGTATGATCTTCAAATGTTGTTCTCATGTTCTCATACCCCTATGGTCATGTTAGGCTTATGTATCTCTTTGTTTTACCCTTACTGAGCATCTAACATCATCCCTCTTATGTTTCATTTCCCTATGTTATAAAGAAAGGATTTATGTAGAATTTCTAAAGGGTAAGATCTTTGTGGGAAATAGTGAATATATTTCACTAAGATTGGATATTTTTTTCCATGTTTCCAAAGGAACTAAACTGTTATAGACTTAAATTATGTACCTTTTTAATGTGATAAATATTTATAAAAAATAATGTAATTTCCATTTATATTAAGCCTGGGTTTCTATAAAAAATCATCTTATATTTTGATAAAGTATAAGAGTGCATGGTTTCCATGTATTGAAATCCCTATTTGGATACTACATGTGTATGTGGATCTCATACAAATGTACCTTGTATTAACAACCCTAAAAATACTATATTGACATGGACTTGATTGATAACTGGTGTGTTTCCGCAAACCTTGTTGTACACATAGTTTTCCACTCCTAGAGAATATACGTCAGTTAATCACAAACATTATTAAAAACCATTATGATAGATAAATAACTAAAGTAACTATTTTTTTAAATCAAGAAAATATTACTGTAAATTATCCTAGATGTATTGTTTATAGAAGAAATATTCATTGGTATCCCATAAGATATGTCATTACAGTTAAATGTGAAAAATAAGAAATTATTTATTCATGATTTTTCTACTTACGTTGAAACCATTTCTATTTCTTAAATTGGTAGTAACAAGGATAAACTAGGAAAAAACAATGTGAGGGACAATGCAAAGATTTACCAAATGAATATTTCTATGTAATGTGAGGTGGAGTTCAAAACTTCATATAAATGCTTAACTAACTATCTCAGACTATGAAAAATAACATGAACATTGTGGAACATCTGAATTAACCTAATAATGAGAAACTAATTATCTAATCATATTTGTAGCAATTATTATAGATGTTTAGTGGATATTTCGATCTACTTATTGTGGAATATTTGGTTAACTCAATAGAGATTATACTTTTTGTTCTCCACTATTCTAAGAAGGATAGTTTTACTCTTCCCATCTACTATCTATATAGAGAGACCAATCAATGATGGGTGTTGATGAAGAATACTAAGATGAAGGATGAAATGGAATAAATTGAGTGCGATGACTTAAAGAAGTTATTTATTAACAAGTATTTCTCTTTAAATCATCAAAAAAAGGGAGATAGTTCCTAGATCTTAAGAAAAAGGATAGATAATTTTTCACTTATTATAAGGAATATTTTACAATGCTTTAAAGATAAGACTAAGGTTTTGTTATCAACAATATTAAAAAAATTGATAGATTCTTCAGTGTTTTAATTCCACACCTCTAAAAGTATCAAAATATCCAAGACATTGGGAGTAATGATGATATTGTTCTATGTTCTCTAAAATTAAGGAGTGATTTTATAGAATTGTCCCATGGTTATGGAGATAAGAAACGAAATATGGAGTTTCGTGATGGATGATCCAATGAAAAAGGTGGAAAGAAGGCTCATCCACCCACATGTAAAAATTGTGGGAAGTAGATTCATGGGAACTAATTTAAAGGGATAGGGAAATGGTAAAACTGTGAGGAGAAGTCCACCAACCGCATGAATTTTGAAGATACATGATTAACCCAACCCTTGTGATGGAGGAAAGAAAAGCACCACCCATGGTTCAATTATTGAACTATTGGGATAAAGGGAATAATGAAATCCAATGCACTAAACCATAGGTCCATGAGGGTATCAATGTCAATAACCACCAATGACTAAAGAGAAAGGGAAATTTTATTCCATCACCAAAGCTAAGGTGAAGCCCGAAAATAATGTCATGCAATGTACACTTCCTATTAACTAAATAATTTCAAGAGTTTTATTTGATTCTGGTTCAATGAATTTCTTTATATCCTACTAGTTTTCTATAATTGTTCGATCAGAACCATAATACATTGAAGTATAGATATCTATAAAAACACCATGTGCTATGATCAATAAAACCGAAGTGTTGAAATTATCTCTAATTTGTGTTTCTGGAAGGATTCTTCTAGATAATCTCATAATAATTCACTTAGTGTAATTTCATTCTATACTATGCATATATTGGATCTTGTTATATAGTGTACACCTAGACTATTGGGAAAAATAAATATCTCTTAATACTTTAAACCTTTCTGTGATCCCGTACAAATGCAAGGAAGATGTGGAATCATCTTTGGAAAATCCCTCAATAGTGCGGGTGCTGATACCCTATAAAGAAACATAACATTCCCAAATGGTTGAGTTGAAGAAAATTTTCATCCTTGAGGAAATTCCCTTTGTGCTGGAATATAGTGCTGTATTTCCCATAGAGTTACCTGAACTTCCCCTCGATAGTGATGTAGAGTTATCAATAGATATTGTACCGGATTCTAATCCTATCTTTTAATTTCCTTATAGTATGGTCCTTATGTAATTGTATGAGTTAAATAAGTGTTTGTAAGAGCATTTGGAAAAGGGTTCTTACATCCAATTGCATAACCTTGGATAATTCCAGTGCTCTTTCTTATGAAGAAGGATGTATACATGTGACTTTGTATTGATTATCAGTAGCTTAACAAGATCACCTTATTTAAAATGTATCATATACCAAGGATTGATAACTTTTTTGATCAACTTAGAGGAGATTATTTTTTATTAAAGTTGGATCTTGGTTCTGGATTTCATAAACTGAAGGTGAAGTAAGAATATATTCAGAAGAAAACCTTTTGTAAAAGGTATAAAAACTATGACATCATAGTGATTCCCTTCAAACATATTAATTACCCTAAAATATTCTAGTACATGATTAATAGAATCTATAGAGAATATCTTAACAAATTTTTGGTGGTATTTATTGATGATATTATCATCCACTCCAATAGTAAGGCGGAACATGAGGAGAATATATGGATTGTGATGATTATATTAAGGAATATGAAAATTTATGATATGTTCAAAAAATGTGACTTTTGGATACATAAATTCACTTTCTTAGGGAATGTGATCATAATTGAATGAATTTCTAAATAACCTTAAAATTGAAAGATAATTCAGGAATGGCCCATACACACTAGTGTAAAAAAATCGATAGTTTTTTTTGTCTTATCTAGGTATTACATTATTTTTGAGAGGAATTTCTCACCTATCACCCTAATAATGGTAACATGGAAAGGGGTAGAATATATCCGGATGAAAGAATGTGAGGAAATATTTATGGAGCTCAAAAGTGGGTAATCATTGGACATGTACTCACACTACCAAAAAGTGGAGATGGGTTTTTGATATAATGTGATTCTTTAAAAATATCTTGGGTTGCGTACTAATGCAGAATGATAAAGTGATTACATATTTCCAATGATAGTTGAAGATCCAAGGGATGAAATACCCAAAACATGATCTGGAGTTGGAAGTTAAGATATTTACGCTAATGATTTGGGGACACTACCTCTATAGTGATAATTGTGATATATTTATTTATATATATTATAGGAGTCTACAATATATATTCACACAGAAGGAGCTTAGAATGGGTCAATGAATATGGTTAAAGTTGATCAAAGACTGCGATTTCTCTATTCACTACCATCATTGAATGGTGAATTTGGTAGATGATGCTCATAGAAAAAAGATCCCACTACTCAACACATGATGGAAGAATCTAGAAATCATAATGGTAGGTAATTAATCCTACCATGCTCAAATGATGGCATATCCATTGTAACATCTATCCAAGGGTGCCACATACTAGTGCCCTGAGCTAGTTCTTCATATCACATCAGGTATGTCTCCCCAAACCTAGAATATTTCGATTAGAAATGAGGGTCAAATATGCTACCTGGGGAGATAATAAATCTTTATCAAGGTGGACCAATAGTGGAAATAAATAAATATAATCTAAATAATAATAAAAAATAACTAGAAAAAATAAATATCAATATAAGACCAAACATCAGATGATGTTTCCATAATAGAAAAATAGTATCCAAAACAAAACCAGTAAATATCTCATGTCATATCAGTGTTATTTTTCTATGGAAGCCCCTAAATAAAGAAACACTGACAAGTCTCAGCAGGTCCTGAAATCATGTCTGGTTTCCTCATCCTTTCTCAATCCTAAAACCCAACTCATTCATCTAACGTAGGGTTATTTCCCTTATCTTGTCCTATAAACATGAAGTCTATTTAGGTACCAATTAGGTTGAATGGTTAGTCTGTTAGTAAAACTCAGTAGTCCACCACTAATGGGGTCTAAAGCAAAATCCAATCTATAATTTTGTATGAATTTGTATAAATAAGAAGGATTAAATGATAAAAATAAACATGGATCACTTTTAATTATTCTTTAGTTAGCTACAAAGGCTCTTAGGTTCACAATGACACTCTAACCAATCATACCTACTTCATCACTTACCGGAGTCTAAACCACACATCAAGGGTATATCATATTTCATTATTACATGGAATTTAATTAACCATTTATTTTCCAATTTGACATTCATACACTGAGGCCTACAGTACTAGTCTAGAACCCTGTGGGTTTTTTGAGTAGTAGTCCATCACCCACAACTCAGTGATCACATCAATATATATATATATATATATATTTATTTATATGTATGTGTGTGTGTGTGTGTGTGTATGTATATATATATATATCATGATGGCCTAGAGAATCAGTCTAGAACCCCATGGGTATTTTTAGTAGTAGTTCCTGTCTGACTACATGTTGTTCATGTTATTCCTAAATATCACACCCATGGTTCAACATTCACACCCATTCATCAATCTTGTTTATAACCCATTATTTATCAAATTTCATAATCTCATTTATCAATAATTACTACAAAGCATTATTCGAACAATTTTCTAATCCCAATTATTGACCATATTTACAATTCATAATTATCGTTTGAATCATTTTTTCACACCCCCTGGGTTTCTATCATGGTGAATCTCAAAATCATCAATGGGTCTAGTGAGATTTGTGAAGGGTTTACCAATCTCAAGGAAATAAATTTAAAAAAATTAATTTAAAAATGCAATTTTCCAACATGGAAATTGAAATTGAAACATTAAAGACACAAAAATATATTCAACACAATGTTAAATAGAAATTAGACAACCTACCTCGAGATTTTTTATTAACACTCACCAAATCATAACCCTCAATTTGATGTGGAATGATCAAAACCACAATGGTTCATAAGGTCTATAATAAAACATAGGATCAAGATCCAATGAAAAAAGATCCAGAAAAAACTATATCAAAACCAATTTAAAATGGAGTAAAAATTATCCCTCTTCACTGGGAAAGAGATTTAAGAAAATAGGAAACCAAATGGGGAAGGGATCACTTACCAAAGAGGAGTTGATCCATCAAATAGATCTTTGATTCACAATAGATGGGGTTATAGGAGGCTCTAAATCCTCCTGTGAGCTTCCAAAAACTAGGGAACTCATAATAGGTTAAGAAAGGATGAATGGAAATAAAAACCATAAGTTTGGTAAATTATTATCTGACTATAGTGGGTATAAAATTTAAGTTTCACTATTTCATGGGAAGGGCACACAACATTCCAAACTGTGCACCATAATTGTGTGCCTATACATAGGGTGTGAAAATTTACTCCTAGGTTGGTGTACTATTGGAAAAAATCTACCCCAACTATGAAAACCACCACTTCTAAGGATTTAGGGTTTGAGGAGGAAGACTGCACAATTTGGTCAAATAATGTTCCACCTCTTGTGGCTCAAAAAGGGGGAGATTTCATTCCTAGGAATATCCGAATGGTTCTTAACCATGCATAGCCCCATGGGATTTTAATTTTTTCCATATTAACCCAAAATAACCCAAATGAAATACCCAACCAAGGTATAAAAAAATGGTAAAATTGTACCTGAAAACATTCACAAGGAATCTCTAGAATGGTCTGGATCATATAATTCACCCACCTTATAATAGATCATACCTGAATTGTACTACCATGAATCTCTAAGATTCTAAGGTAAAAATTTCAGGACATTGAGCTAACATATCCTCTTCCCTCTCCCATGTTTTCTCTTCAACATTGATATGCTTCCATAATACTCAAACCAACAACACAACCTTTCACCACAACACTTTCTCACTTTGATATACAACACCAATTTGATGCTCCTCAATTAAGGAAAATACTCAAGCTCAAAATCATCAATATTAATCACATGATAAGAGTTAGGGTGATTTTTCAAAATCTATGACACATGAAAAACATCATGCATAGCTTTGTATCTCTATAGAGGATCCAATTGGTCTACCACCAGCTAGATTCTCTCCACAATCTCAAAAAGCCCACAAACCTGGGAGCCAACTGGCCTTGACATTGAATCTAAAAGTGACATAACCTAGATGACACCCAAATTAATGCATGATCACCCACTGCAAACTTATGAGGTCAACGATTTTGATCTGTAAACAACTTCTTCCTACTATGATCCATAGCCATACATTTCAGAATCAACTGAATCCACTCCAATGTCTTCTATATGGGACTTAGTCCCAAAAAATTAGACTCTCCAACCTTTATCCAACACAAATACGGTCTACATGACCTACCATAAATTCCATCATATGGAACCATCTGAATAGTCTTCTGAGAAATATTATTATTGAGGAAATCAGTAATCACTAAGTGTTTTTTCTAAGACACACCAAAATCAAGAACACATTCTCTTATCATGTCATTTAGTACCTGAATAGCGTGTTATGATTAACTGTCTGCCTATGTGTGGAAAGCCATATTCAAAAACACTTTCATACTCAATGAACTTTGTAAGCCCTACAAGAAGTGCGAAGAAATGAATGATTCCTGATATGAAACTATACTCCATTCAACCCTGTAAAAATAGACTATCTCCCAAGCCAACATATATGCCAACTAATCTACTATAAAAGTATCCCAAATAGAAAAGAAATGGATCATACTCCGAATAGTTTATCAATCATCATAACCCCACTCAAAAACTCCACTGTCAGACTGAAACCATTCACAAGTTGAGTAGATATTAAATAATGAGAGGCTCCTATATCAAACAAAGAACTAGAAATAATAAAGGCTACAAGAATAGAACATTTGACTGTCAATGGCACAGCCTCACTATCCACAAGTGTAGGATGAAGTGAATGAAACTATTATATACCTCTACCTTGTATTATAATATGAGTCCTTAGATTTAGATTACTCTACTAATATGAGCACTCTTTCCCTGAATCTCTATCTCTCCTGCCTCGGTTTCTATGGAATATAGAACTAAAACGTTCATACTAGTATAGGTTAAAATACACCCTTCAAGAACTCTGATTCGGCCCATCTCCCACATCACTACCCATCCATATGGGGTTCCAACAAAACTGATTTAGATGCATCATAATTCCCGAAGATCATCACTCTATTGTTGGTTGGAAACATTGTTTATGAAAGTGACCTAACCTATCAAATTGGTAGAAGTATACTCTATTAGTTCTATGAGTAACTAATCCTTCTCCCTAGATACTATATTCTCCATTTCCCTAGTTGAAATTCTCATAGTGAATATTCTTAATCTCAGAATACTAACCTCTTGGAAATATAATAGAAACCACCATCATTTCACTGGAATAATCCTTCAGGTTCCCCTCAAAAATGGGCCCTTGAATCACAACCCCAAAAAACTTCATTAGATGAAATATATTATCCTTAGACATAATTTCACATGTAATTCCATCCTAAAAACTTTTTCCCACAATTTCCTCACCTCCTACCAATGTTGGCACAAAGTTATAAAAATAAATTAAGTAACTAGAATAGTACATAATGGAAATACTCCCATCTTTCAACCTCATAAAATATACTTCTCTCTCCTTCCTGAGCATCTTAGGTTAAAAGTGTTCTAGGAACTTCTCATGGAAGTCCTTTAATACCATACTCTACAAGTTCTTATCCCTTGTCTAAATATCCCACCATCACTTCAATAATATGTGCAATATATTTGTATCCAACTTTAATATCATCTATATAGGAGTCTATAAATGTTCAAAAACTATCTATATGGACACAATCTAGAACACAACTGCCTCAAGTCCACCCTCTTTATTGATGGTTAGAGGGTGCTGCAACTAAAACTCCTATATCAAAACATACTTGTTATATAAATCCATCCCTATGTATATATCCATAAACTGTATAAAGAAAGAAATTTTCTCATTGAATTTTTCTCCCTACCCTTCACTCAACTCTATCGAAATCTCTAGTTCCACTACGGGAGGAACATTTTCAGTCATATTTTTCTATTGTACTATCAAGAAAACATCATTGTGGGGGAATCTATTTATAATGACAAAAAAATCTTAGGGAAAATAACAAAACATTATCACATTAACAAAAGAGATTCATTTAAGGATATAAAAAATCATCCCTCCATACTCTCTCACATGGTCAAAACCAAAGCACTATCACGTCCCTCATCCACCCCTCACCTATTTCATTGTTAACATATGGTAAAAACTTCCATAATTCAAGTTTTTCATTAGACACCCATTTTATTCATTTCAAATTATTATAATCATTTAAAATTATCAATTTATTATTAGTAACCATGTCATTTTAAATTACTCAAACAAATAAAAGAATTTCAATTTCAACTACTTACTCAAATCCTACTTTTCTGTGCATGCTTAAAATGATGAATGTAACATGAAATCCTAATTGTCTAGAAATATGCATGTATACTCAAATCTCATTCCATATTGGTCCATGTTAAAAATCTCATAAAGTTTTAATGTCACAAAAAAATTGAATCTCCTGAGTGAAATAACATTCAACTGTAATATAGAACATAAAAAACAACATTCTCGTCCTCAGTACATGGTTATTCAACGATACATGGGTTAGGTACTCCTATGCATTAGCTCATGAAAAAGGTTAAACTCATCCAAGTCACTTACCTACCTTCCCAAAACCGTAAGGAAAAAATAAAATAAAATAAAATAACTTTGATAACACTTTGTAATATCTTGACCTGGTGCCATATACTGGTGCCCCTAAACTAGTTCAACATGTGAACTCAGACGTACCTCCTCGTACACTAGAGGCTTATGACTTGTATAAAAGGTCTAATATATAATGAGGTGAGACTATACCATCTTTATAAAAGTGTTAAAATAGTGTAAATAAATAAATAATAGATAAATGATAATAAAAAACAAGGGAAAATGCAAAATTAATATAAGAACAAACATCAAATGATGGATCCATAAAAAGAAAACTGTATCCAAAACCAAAGATTTAAATATTTCATATCAGATTAGTGTCAATTTTCTAAATAAAACCCAAAATAAATATACAATAAAAATCTTTATTTGGTCTTGACATCATTTTTTCATTATCCTTGATCCATCTCAAATCCTAACTTATCCATTTTACGTAATGCTCTTTCACTTATCTTGTCCTACAAACATGAAGTCTATTCAGGTATCAATTAGGAAACCCGATTAGGGTACTAGTAAAGCTTAGTACTCCACAAAAAATTTCATATAAATCAATATCAATTCTATAATAGTCTATTAAATTTTATAAATAAAAAGGAGTAAATGACAAAGATAAAAATATTTCATATTCAATTATTCTTTAATCAGCCACATGAGCTCTCGGGTTCGTGGTGACACCCAAATCAATCATATATAATTAGAACCATTTATGAATCTGAACCATATATCAATGGAATGTCACATTTCATTCTTTATTAAGATTTAATTAACCATATAGTGTCCAAATTTACATTTATATGTTGGGGGTCTAGAATGGTAGTTTGGCCCCTTATCGGTATTTAAAGCAGATGTCCTTATCCCACAACACAGTGATCACATGAAAACACATATATATGTATATCATTAGTTCCAAAAGCAATAGTATTCCACCCCATGTGTATTTGGGGTAGAATTACCTTTCCTACAACTCATTGTTCACATTATTCACAAATATCACACCCATGGTTCCACATTCACATCTCATTCATCCACCATTTTTATAACCCATTATTCAACCAATTTCATAATATCATATATCAAAAATTATTACAACCCATTTTCAACCAATTTTTCAATCCCAATTATCAACCATATTCATAAATAATAATTTATCATTTCCATAATATTGTCACACCCCATGGGTTTCTATCAAGTCTGGTCTCAAAATCATCAATGAATATAATGGGATCCATAAAGATTTTCACAATCTAAAGAAAATAAATTAATTAAATAAATTTACAAATGGAATTCCCAACATGGAAATTGTCATCGAACATTTAAGTACATGAAAATATATTCAATACTAGGGGAATTGTAAATTAGACCACCAGTATCTTGATCATTGATAAAATCTCTCCAAATCGTAACCGTCAATTTGATGTGGAAAGATCAAGATCACAACAAAATAGAAGATCTAGGAATATAACTTAGGATCAAGATCCAATGATATAAGATCCGTAAACCACTAGATCTAAACCAATTTCCAATATATGTAAAAACATCCCTCTTCATCGAGAAATAGTGACATGAGAATAAGAAACCAAATAGGGAAGAGATAACTTACCAAAGAGAAGTTGGTCCTTCAACTGGATCTTTGATTTGCACTAAAAGGTTTTCTAAGAGACATAGAGTCCTTCGAGGAGTTTCCAAAAATAAAGGAAACAATAATAGTTTGAGAGGGGTGAATGTAAATAAAAAATTGGTGTCCAAAAATTTTTAATCTAATTTCCCATTGTTTAAAATCTTGCACGCATTGTTTTTTAATAGGAAACACCATTTTCCAAAACTTGTACCTTAATAGTGCACCTCTACTTAGGGGGTTCATGTTTAGTCTTAGGTGTCAGACTTTTTGACAAACTGTGTATAAACTATGAAAACCCCCTCTATCTAAGGGTTCATGGTTTGAGGAGGGAGAAATCATGGTTTGGTTAAACTGTGTTCCACCTCTTATGGATGAAAAAGGGGAAGCATGGTTTCCTGGGGAAGACCACACAAGTTTCCCTAACCATACACCAATCATGTACAATCCCATCAGCTTCTAATTTTCCCCATATTCACAAAAAATAACCCAAAACAAATACCCATCTAAGGTATAATCAAAACAAGCGTAAAATAGTACCTGAAAACATGTATGAGGCATCTTCATAAAGGTTAGGATATTACAACCTCCTATCTAAGATGTGATCGAATAGGTATAAAGGGAAGATTTGGTGCTTAAAAATAAATAAAAGAAGTAAAAGAATAAAAGATTCATGATTTACACATAGATGATAATGGTTTCATTCAATTTGGAACTATAATATGTGTGCATATATCACCAAGGATAATAAAAGATCTATTGAATAATTC
This sequence comes from Viscum album, assembly GCA_963277665.1. Taxonomy (NCBI): domain Eukaryota; kingdom Viridiplantae; phylum Streptophyta; class Magnoliopsida; order Santalales; family Viscaceae; genus Viscum; species Viscum album. The sequence goes on along the minus strand of OY728138.1, from coordinate 46,412,651 downwards.
ACATCAATTATATTTATCCATCCCTCTTAGAAGAAACAAGATATACCATGATCTTTGAGAGGACTTTTTGTGGGAAAAAATTAAGAAGGAGATCGCAGAGTACACCTCAATGTTCTTGGAATGTTAGAATGTTAAATCAGAGTGAAAAAAGTCTAATGGGATGATGAAACCATTACCCATACCCATATGAAAATGGGAGAACATCACTATTGACGTTTTCACTAGACTCTTGAATCCATCTAAAGGAAACAATGCTTTATAGGGTGTGGTGGATCATTTCACCAAGACTGCCCACTTCATCACTATTCTGGAAGATTATCCATTGAAAAACATTCTACTATATTTGTAATGTATGTGGTGAGGATTTATAGGGTTTTACTTGTGATCCTATTTTATTGTGATCAATGGTTAACATCTAAATTCTGGACAATTATTCAACATGATTTCAGTACTGAATTGAATTTTAGTATGGACCATCACCCCCAAACTGATTTCCAATCAAAAAGAACTATTTAGACACTCATGTACATGATAATATACTTCTCAATTGAATTTGAAGGAGGATTATATCAACATATGCAAATGGTTGAGTTATCATACAAAAACCTATTTCAATCATGTATTCAAATGGATCCATATGAAGCTCTATATGGGAAGCTATATTGAACTCCAACTTGTTGGGATGAAGTTGGGGGATGAAAGATAATTGAACTTGATATTTTTTAAGGGATGAAAAATAAGGTTCAATCCATATAACAACATATAAAAATTGTTCAGAGTTGAAAAAATAACTATTCTAATAATCATTGGAGGGTCTTGGAGTTTGATGTAGTGAAACAAATTCCATTAAATATCAAAATGGAAGAGATTCATGTGATCTGGAAAAAGGGAATCACTACTAGAAATGCGACCTCTCCCAACACTTTTATACCCCCTTTACCAATGGTTTATCCAAACTATTGGGAAATACCAATTTATGGCCACTTTTCCCCATGGTTTACCAAAACCGTTGGGAAAGGGTAGGCTTTCCCAACGGTTTGGCCATACTGTTGGGAAAGGTCAGTTTGTGGCCACTTTTCCCAACAGTTTGGCCAAACCGTTGGGAAAGGGTAGGATTTTTCAACGGTTTGGTCAAACTGTTGGGAAAGGTCCCCAATAAATCAACATCACTTCCCAGATTCCAGGGACCTATAACAACGGTTGTCAAAACCATTGGTATAGGTCTATACCAACGGTTTTGACAACCGTTGGTATAGGTCCTTTGATTTTTTATCGGATCCTCTTATCCAAAACATTCTATAAATCAAAATTTAAAATAATTATGATAATACATATAGATATTTATGAAATTATGTTCAAAAAAGTCATGTTAGGTTAGTGTTTAGGTCGTTCAATGATAAATAGGAGGTCCTAGGATCAAATTCCAGCGAATGCTTTTTTTTTGGAAATACATATACCAACGGTTTTATGGAACCGTTGGTATAGATTTTGATATTACTTATACCAAAAGTTTTCAAAACTGTTGGTATAGAATTATCCCAACGGATTACTTGCCAACAGTTCTCCAAACCGTTGGTATAGGCTATACCAACGGTTTAGAGGCCTATACCAACGGTTCCAAACCGTTGGTATATGTTAGTTTTCCAGTAGTGAATTCTCATAATAAGGATTATTAGCCTCGTTGGGATCCTTGATCTCATTGAAGCAGTGGCCTATCATCTAGTAGTACCACTAAATATGGATGAAGTTCATGATGTGTTCCACATATCTGTCTTGAGGAAGTACATACCTGATCCCTCAAATGTACTAAATCTGGAAGAGGTATAACAAGAGAGTTACCTCTCTTATGAGTGGGATCTGGTGAAGATCCAAGATCTTATAGACATATTTCTACAAAACAAGGAAACTCACCTTGTAAACGTGTTGTGGTAGAACCATATGTATGAAGGGGAGACGTGGGAACCAGAGGAAACAATGAGATAGAAGTTCACTCATATATTCTCAACAAATAATATAAGTTGAAATTTTAAGAATGAAAATTCTAAAGGGGAGAAGATTTAATGACTTAGTGTTTGTTAGAATTCTTTTCTCAGGAATAAATGTTTATTTTCTTATAATATAAAATATTTTACACATACAACACTGAGAGGAACTAAAAATGATTTATCCCATTAATGAAAATAATTAAATTTTTAAACTAATAAACTGATTAAAATTCCAATTGTTACAAGGGAAAAAATAGAAAATAAAAAATACTATAATGGGATAATATGGATCACCTAAACTACCTAGAATAATCCCTCCCACAAAAAAATAGAAAAGAAATAAAATATTATTAAACCAATCAATATCATAGAAAACTAAAATATATAACTTTTGGAATAATTATAGTTAATATTGATTGGAAGAATGAATTTGTAGAAACTTGACCATTGGGAATAGTAATATGATCAGTGGGAATTGTAACCTGACCATTTGAATAGTAATTTAACCTGACAATAATAATTTGTGACATAAATAATATTAATCATGATTAATTTAAGTAAATATAAATATTATAATTCTTAAAAACTAATAATATTATTAAAAAAGTCAAAACAATATAGGAACATCTTTAATAAACTGTATTTTAAATTATTTTATAAAAATTATAAACATTATATTAAAATTTAAAATTATAAATTTTAGAACTTTTTTTGATAAAATTAATATAATTTTTAAACCTTTATGTCGAAAATTTTTAAGGGTGTTTTTTTATAATTTTCTAAAATACCTCAATTTTTGAGTAAATAGTAAAAATACAGTTTTTCACATAACAAGTATATCTTCAATTAAATAATTCATGATGTAATAATGAACTAATAATTTATATAACTTTAATTTTTGGAATTTTATATTTAATTTCATAAATAATTCATTAAAATACAATCAAAATAATTTCTAAACATAAAAAGGACTTTCCTAAACCTAAAGTCAAAAGTTTTCCCTTAAAATAACAATTTTTCCTTTTTTCCACATTCCCTTTTAATGAACTAATGAAGTAAAATTATAAATGTTTTTAAACTATTAAAACCCATTATATTGAATTCATATATTATTTTTATTTTAAAAAATTCACAATTAAAAATTTTACCTTTGATTTATTATTTTCTTTAATATTTTATTCTAAAAAAACCCCTCTCCTCAAGTATATACAACCCGAATCCCTCCCCTAGAGAAACCACACATACCCCAATTTATAAATCCTAAAAACATCCAAACTCGTTCCTCTATATCCCCTTATAATCCTTAGGGTTTTTTTGGAGTAATAAAACTCCAAACATCAAGGTATTTTTAGACTCTTATAAGAGAAGCTACATCGAGGATTAAGTAAGTTTCAACTAACTCTTATTATTTATTATTCTATTTATTTTTTCACCACACTATTAAAAACCTTATTAAATGTATTAGTCAAAAATTTAACATTATATTAATGTTTTTAATCTACTTTAATGATCATATTTAATATATATATATATATATATTTAAAATTTCACTTTCCCGTTATTTTTACAATATCCAATCAAACGTCAGTTAACCACCTATAAAGACATTTCCAATCAATTATTATAACCACATTAATGGAAAGAAATTTTGAATTATATGTAATATATAAATCTATACTTACTTGTATTATAATATTCACTAGTTAATTATAGTTATGTATAAATGACTTTGAATGAAAATAGTGAAATCGAAAGAAAATGTAAATTTTTATTAGAAACACAATTTCAAAATAATTCATATTTAACATAGAGTGTTATAAAATATAATCCAATAATTATAATGGATAAATAGTGTAACAAATAAACACAATTAACTTCTATAACTATGTTTTAATAATCCTATGTTTATTATTCATGACGTGGAAAAGAGACAAAATAGATAGAGATTTAAGGTAAGGGGATTCTCGAACCCAAAACATTTTCTTTGAGTTAGAAATATTTCATTTCATTTTCCATAATAAAAAATTCTCTAATTATTCTTAAATATCATATTATTATTATTTTCTTTACTTATAATTCATATTCAAGTTTCCAAATTTATTTTTAATCAAAATAAAATTATTTTTCAAAAAGACTTGTCTTACCAAAACACATCTTAACTCATGTTGTGTTGTTCTTTATATATCAATATTGATAATGATTATACCAAATATATTTTCCATTATTCATTTGGGAACCTTTAAATATTATTCATTAAATTATTATATATGTAATTATTATGAATCTCATTCATTTCTATTGGTTAGTTCATGACAACAATTTTTATATGTTCTTTGTGACAAACATAATTATGTAAATATTATGATGTAATGGGTGGGTCCATAATTATATATACCTTCAATTCCTTGGGTAATGTGATGTATCTAATGATATTATGTACAACATATATGTACATGATTCTATATTTTTTCACAATAATTTTGTTATGATTTATGTGCATATGTTATGTGTGAGCATGATTCTGGCTTTGTTCACAACTATCTATGGTATTTGACCACTAAAACATTATATTTAAGTTTATAAAAATTACACACTATATGGTTTGTCAAATTTTTCACTCATTATTATAATTATTATCCTATTATTATGATATAATTTTTCTCACCCATATACTTTTTGATTCATTTCATTTTATCACCTGATGGTATACATCCCCTTCCGAGGATTTTAGATCTCCCCTTTACATGATGTATATCTCTGAGTTATTACTTATAATAAGAATAATATGGGGGATAAAAAGATAATTGATAATATTTAGTTTAATAATGGAATAGGTTTATTATATTAAATTCATTTTTGAGACTAATTTACCTAAGATATTAAACCATTAAATCTTGGATTATATTTTTATTATACAGTTTATCTTAAAATTGATGTAATAGTTTTGTAATTAAAATTTATGCTACTAAAGGTATCAATTCCCTCACCCAGTTCATATTTAAGTCATGACTTCATAGACTAATTATAGAATGCCTCAAAGGAAACCCAATAGGTGATGTGGTAAGTCCCATCTTGAACTCCATGGTTACTCAAGTTCAAGAAACCACCTAACCCATCTCAAAAGGTCAAGTAGATCACACATGTTACAAGGTCTTTACACAAATGATTCAGGATGATACACTCATGTCAATCCAACCCTGTACAAATATATGGCCATGGTATCTTTTACAAGGCCACAAGGACACACTCCCCTCATTCACACCCGATATGGGATAAACTGTTACAAGGCGTACCAAAAAACTCATGGCCTAGGACATTAATGGTCAAGGAAATCAAACAATATAAAAATAAAACTTTTAATCAACAGCTAATTCCATCCTTAATAAGTCATTTCATTGTATTTAAGGCATTAAATTTAAATTAAAAATTTAATTAATTAAAAAAGACAGTCAATACCCTCAAGAACATGATGAATCATCACAAGAATTGTAAATAACATAGATTAAGACATAGGTCTAATACCAAGGACCAACTAAATTTTTAGAATACATTTCCCTTTCATTTCATATCTAGACATCTCTTATATGGGATCTTCAAAACTCAGCTTAGTCTATCCATGCTCTACTGACCATCAAAAACTAACCCAAGGCCATAAATAAATTCAAAAAAACCCAAACTAATTAATTATAACATTTATAATTAATTAAAAAAATAATTAAAAATATTCATAATTTTTGAAGTCTCACTGGAAGGCCTCTTCATGTTATATCCACAACCAAAAACCCAAATCAGATCTGTACTGGACCCCTAACATCACCTCGGAAAAAATACCTAACAAACGAAACTGATTCTCTAATAATATCACTTAATTTTTCATGGAATACCATATACAAATTCATGGAATGAAATACCATCATTGATTAAGTGAATAGTGATAAGGAAATATTGTTTTGGGATTTCCTCTATTAGGGTAGAGTGGATTCCTCAACTCATTCGATCAATTCCACCAAGATCTGATGGAGTCAGAATCAAAACCCGATATGGGAGGGAAAAAAATTATAATAAATAGATAAAATTAGCAATAAGGACCAATAGTGGATGAATCATACCTTCAATATGTGAAAAAAACTACTTTTTATACCCACTTATAGAATCATTAAGGAGGGGAAGAAAGGAAGGGATCCCCCTAGGAGCTTGATAGAAATAAGAGGGTAGGGAGGGATACACCCCTAAAGACCCAACGGGGGAATTCTAATTTTCCCTATTTAAGGACCATTAACTAGATTTATCTTATGTGTCAGCTAGATGGTGATCCCAATAAGTTATTCTATATATTTTCTATCGGACTAGAGAGCATGTGGCTCCCCCATGGCGGGTTGGTGGCTATAGGTTATAGCCAAAATACATCCCAACCACCCTAGGCTACCTATGGTAGTCCTATAAGCCCTCAAAGAACCTTACAAGCCTCAAACACCATAAAAAATATTCCTATTATAATTATTGAACTCCCTACATTCCATTCTAAATCATGGATCAAAATTCAACCCATCAACCAACTCAAAAGCTCAAAATCATTCAAATTTTTTTACTATCATGAATATAGGGTATTAAACTTATAAATTTTTTTATTAATGATATAGTACTTGGGTATTATATATGATGAAGGGTGAGCCTCATATATATCATGATTATGGGTGATCCCAATATAGATCTCCAATTCATTGGGTAAGGATTTATTCTTTGAAGGAGAAAAAAATGTTGATAAACAGGTTGGTAAATTCTATGGAATTAACAAGGCTTTAGCTATTCTAACATATGTTAACATGAGTAACCATGTCTTATGAATTTTATTCTCTAATATATCTATATTATTATTTTAAAAAGTATTTTATGGAAATATTTTTATTTCTTTATGTAAAGATATATTGTAAACTTTTATAAGTAAACATTTTTATTTTCAAAGAAATATTTTAATGAGTTATCATGTTCCTATTGATGCACTCATGGTTTTATCATGATTTCAAGTGAGTTTCAAAGGTTTTATTTAAGATTTTTTTTCCAATTTGGATATAAGAATTTATGTTCTGAATTATATATTATTAAAAAGGAAAACATTTCTATGGGTTTTCTTGTTTTCATGAGATTAACAGGTGTCAATTATTTTTATATCCTCTACTAATGTTTTTTTAATCCTAAGTTTTAAATTGTTTTTTATAGAGCCCATGTATGATTATAAACCATTGATAAGTCTATCTCAAAATAAAGAAAATTTTCCTTGAATGAAGAAATTTTGGTAAGAATGAAATAAGAGTGTTCAATAAAGAATCATATTTTTTGTTAATTTTTTTTAAAATTGTATGTCAGTATTCCATATATAATGTAATAGTTTTGATAATTTTATATATATCTAGACATATAACATCATAAGAATATATGAAATTAAAATACATTATATAAAACTTGTAATTATATGATTTTAAAGGCATGGTTAATTGTTGTTGGTATTCGGGAAATGGATTAGATAACATTAATGGTTATAATATTTTTATTTTAGGATAATTTAAGAGTTATAGATGTAATCATGGGTAAAATAGTATATATTCTATCATAAGATTAAAGTCATAGATATTGTTTTGAGGTTTTAATGGATGTGATTTTATTCTCATAAAAGATTTTTTGAAAGAAGTTTTATTATTTTTTATAAGAATATTATGGTATATATAACCCTTAGGTTTAATATGTGATTTAACATGAAGGTTATTTTAGAAGAATAATATTACATTTTTTATTTTATCTAAAATGTATAAAATAACCTTCTATATTAATGTGTTCATTAATGTTGAGGTAACTATACTTAATTTAGATAATGGGTTATTACAATCTAGTAAATTTTTTTATCATATAGATAACCATGTGATTGAAAATTCATTTGGTGAATTGCTGATTAAAGTTATTTTAAAATAATCTTACTATATTTTTGGTAAAATTGTATTATTATGTTAAATATAATTTGAGGAATAAAGATTTGGTTTAATTTTTTAGGAATATATGATTTTTAATTGATTCATGTTCTTTAGGGAAAAGATTATCACATTTTATAGATTAAGTGATTATGATATATAAATTTTTTTATTTGTATTTATTAGGGATTAATTTTGTTTTGAGATAAATATTAAATTGATCTCGATATAATACATGGTCAAATATTCTAGATAATCAGTGTTTGAATTTCATAATGAATATTTTTAATAAGGTTAAGGTTATTTATTTAAGGAATTATTTAAGTTGAACTTTGGATATTTTTTTTAGGATTTGTAGACAAATAATTCTTCATATGAATTTCGATTCGAATTTGATATTAAATTATCTTTTTCTAACCCTTTTTTAGGTAAATGAAAAAAAAGTTAAAAAATATTGAATCCTTTTATGAATCATGTAATACATTGAAATTTGATTTTAGTACTCTAGGAATGGAAAATTCATCATGGTTTTTTTAATTTAGAATATGAGATGAATTAGAGGTGGAAAACTACTTGAAACACAGCTAAATAATGAAATGAATCTTATAATATGGATTTAAGTAAATTCAGTAAACACACACACACACAGATATATATATATATATATATCTTTCTGTCTATCTTGATGGTAAAATAATTTCTCAACTCAAGAACGATGTTGATAAATCAATCATGTATTTTTATAGAAAATATTTCTCACTAATGAAGATATTCTATATGAAAATGCTTCACTAGAATGAGTCTCACATGGTAAAATAGTGGTTTAAAAATTATTTAGGAAATGATAAGTTTCTTATTATTAAAAAATAAATTGAATCATTTTTTGAAATGAAATATAATCAATGTTGATTTCAAGTAACTTATAAACACATGAATATTTATCATCTACTCTATGGATTTGATTATGAAAATGTTTTAAAACAATTATCATATATGTGAAAAAATTGATAAGAGTAAATTTCATTAAGGGATAGAATTAAAATCCTCAACTTTTTTATATTTTTTTAAAAATAATATTGAGTTCAATTTGGTGTACCACACATAATATTGAGCATAAAATGAACTGTGATGCACTATTAAAGTATTACTTTAATATGACCATAATAACAAAACCATTGAATTGGTTGGTATGAATAAGATTAAATGAATTATTAAATAAATGAATAATATTTTACGTTAATTAAATAAAAAATATTTCATTCATTGATCATAATTTGAATATAAATGAAGATAAAATAATTTTATACCAAAAAATATATTTTCATAATAATATTTTTTATGTTTATAATGTATATTTATCAAAGTATATTATGTTAATAAATATAGATTAATTATTTTATTGATATATATATATATATCATATATTTTTTTAAAATATATTATCATTAATGAAAATCTTGTTTCTAGATAAGGAAAGAATATAAATTAATTTTATACCTAGAAAATACAGTTTCTTCAAAAATGGGTTTCATTACATTTTGTGCAAAAATATTATGATAATTTTTTTTATCAATTGTAGAATTTTAATATGATAAAATGGAATTAATTTTTTAAATCATCAATTTAAAATAATTTTAAGAATTTGTTTTTTATTTTTGAGGAATTTTTTATTTTTGAGTGAATATTGAAAAATACACATTTTTGCAAAACTATAATTTTTTTATTTAAATAAAAAAATTTAAAAGTAAAAATATATTAGGGATTTGTTTTAAATACGTGTAATTTTCATTTTATTAAAAATATTCCAATTAATTCTTGGGAAATAAAAATTACACAATATTTTTTTATAAAATCATTTTTTTGCATAAAACAAGCAGTTTCTCTAAAAATAGTTTTTTATTGCATTGTGTGAGCATATTTTAAAATTATTTTTTATGAATTATGGAAATTAAATGTTAGAAATTGTATTACATATTTAGAATAATCATATTCAAATTATTTAATGCGTTAAATTTAATTTTTTTCATGATTAACAATAATCATGGTAAAATTTATCACCATGGTAATGGGTAAAATGGGTTAATTAGTTTTGAAGATATGTAATAAGGTCTAAAAAATTAAATTATTTCATTGGGTGAGTTTAATTATAATCGAACCATCCTATCATTGAAAATATGGAATTTTGGTTCCAATTTACTTACATTACAACCTTTATATTATTTTATGTTAAGAGTAAATACAAAATGTCCCTCCCTCTCACTTATTTTGTTGTCATGATATGGATATAGATAAATACAATAAATGAATTAATATAGATGACTAAATATATGAATAATAAAATATATTTATGAATTTTTTTTAAAAAATAAATTAAGTAATTATTACCTAAAACGCTTATGTAATGCCAATGAAAATAGTAGATAAAATCATGTAAATGATTTAAAAAAATAAGTAATACATTTTGGATGATTTATTATATCCCAGTAATATTATGGATAATTATAAATATTAGGTGTTTATTAATGTGTTTATATTCAAATTATATTGTTATATTGATGAAATTAGAGTCAAATTGGTTAAATAGTCTTGTAAATGTCTTTAAATAGAAAAAATTAGTTTTGAATGATTAGAAAATCATAAAATCCATTAATAAATAATTTTGATAGAATTTTTTGCGACTATCATAAATGGTCCTTGTATGGTCCACTTATTTTAAAAAAAATTATTTTCAGGACCCTTATAGATTGAGAAATTATTTACGACATTTAAGGTTAAAATGGTTAATGATGGGATTAAAATAATATATAAGGTTAAAAATTACACATAAAATTTTATAAATTTTATTGGTTGAATTTAGTATGAACTTACACGCCTTATATTATAATATATGGAACTTTTAAGCAATTTTACATGGTTTAGACACATATTATATATTAATATTTAATGTATTCACAATACTTCCTCCACTTCATGTATTAAAGGGAACCTCCACTAATCTCTTCCACACACCAATCGAGAAATTTAGATCAGTTAATATCTTGAAAAATTCCTTACCAAACTTCCTCCAAATTTCCTAGAGGTACTTTTCTCAGTAAAAGACCAACCTATAAGGCTTAATATTTAAACAAAATGAGGTTTACCCAAAAAATATATATCTCTTAACAAAGTGTTTTCATGCATGTCTATTAATCCACATCCATAATATCTTCAATAATCATGTTATATGATTATATAAATAACTTTAATATACTTTACTGTTATTATTTTTATAGAAAAAATCTTTTTCATTTTCTTTTAAATCATATGGGAAGTTAATAAATCACACATGTGTACATGTGGACTACCACCTCCATGAAGTGATGTTTTTCATTTTTTATCACCTCTTTATAAGAAAGGAAACTATAATGGATTTAATTAATATATATAATATTGATAAAATAATTATTATTATACAAATATAATGTATTACTTACCTTCATACCCTTCCATCAGTTAGTTAATGTTAACATTATTCGTGCGTATGTGTGGACTACAACATCCACAAAGTGATGTGATTTGTGTTTCATGTCCTCATTTCATAGATTATTGATAATTATTATTTAATTTATAAAAATATTATTTCTTTCATGATTAATACTCTAGATATTATTTAATAATAAACCCTTTTACCATGGTCAACACACTAATGTTTTTTAAGTTTATAAACCGATTGACACCAAAGCATCCAAAGTGAAAAAATCATTTTATTAACTAAATAAAACATGGTAAAAAAATTAAATAAGATAATAATGTAATATAATGAACACTAAAAATGTCCTTAAGAAATTAAATAATTAATATACATTTATTACATGAGATTTAAAGAACCTATGTGTTGAGTCTGACTCTAGGTAATCGATTTCTTGTCTCAATTTCCTTTTATTGAGACTCACGCCAGGTTTACTACTTATTTTCATTTGTCCGGTGTATATAATTTCATATGAATTTATTTTATCATTATTTTACTAAAATTGAATTGATTTATAAATCCAATTTTGGTTATCCACTTGTATAATATTTTAATTCAAGTTACCAAAGTGTTAAGGGATTTTTCCTTAAACCCTTATTTTGAAGTATTCATTTCAAATCTATTTCCTCAATGTATATATTCGATAATTTTCCTCAAGAATATTCATATTTATTCATTGAATATTTATAAATTCATCTTTTAATAAAATTCAAATTTATTTAAAAAGTTTTAAAATATAAATTTTTAATGTTTTTCATATGGGTCATTTTTTACTCATTTTATCAAAGTGCAAAAAGAATGTTTTTTAATATAAACATAATGAGTGGTATTTATCATTATTTTAATTTATTCATTATAAATATTAATCTTCATTTTTCATGGTTTTATAAAGTAAATTATATTCCCATTGTTTTGGGGAGTTTTTTTGTTATAAATAGTTATCCAATGAAATGGGCTAATTTTCCCACATTTTTATGTGAAAATGGAAAGTGCTTTTCTTATGGGTTCAAATGATTTTTCAAGGGTTTTATGATGAAAAAGTGAAAGATTATATTTTTTTTCATGATATAGTACTTGGGAAATATATATGATGATGTATGATCTCTATATATCTCATGATTATGGGTGAGGTTGATATAACATTCCAATTCTTGGGGTAACAATTTATTCTTTGAATGTCAAAAACAAGGTAGGTAACTAGGTTGGTTACTCCTATAGAATTAATTGGTATTTATTTATTATTATTTGTGTTAAATATGAGGGAACACATGTTAGGAATATAATTATCCATGATACCTATATTATAGTTGTAAAAAAATTTCTGTGGAAATTTTTTCATTTCTCTTAGGTGGGGAATGTTTATAAACTTTTAAAGATGAATGGTTTGAATTTTAGAGAAATTTTTCATTATTTATCATGTTTCTAATGATGAATTAATAGATTAAATATAATTAATAATGTCATTTAATGGATTTCTTTGATTTAAGGATGATTTTATAAGGTGGGCATGTCATTTTTTGTGTTTAATGTTTTATTGTGAAAAAGGTAAACATTTTTATGTATTTTCATTATTTCACTAGACTAATTAGTTTCCATTATTTTTATATCCACTACTAATACATTATCTTAATAATAATTTATCAAAAAAATTTAGAGTACCTAAGGATTATTTAAAACTATTATTAAGTCTATCTCTAAATAAAGGAAATTAGACTTAAACGAAGCAAGTATTTTGTTAATGAACCATGATTTTGAACTTAAGAATCTTTTTTGTGGAAAAAATGGAGACTTTTTGTCATTATTCGATATGAAATGTAGTGGATTTCATAATTATATAAAAATCTAAACCTAAAAGTTCATGGTAATGTAGAAAAGTAAAATTATTTCTATGAAACTAATAATAATGGGTGGCTAAAGGCACATGTCGTTATATAATACACGATCCTAATATATAATAATTATTTTATGATAATACATTTTTTTAATTGCGTTTTGAGGGAACCCATACATAAATCAAAGGTTAATATTCATAAATCCAAAAATTTCAGGGTCCAAATTCCCAGTGGCAAAATTCCCTTATATTCATTTGACTTGACTCTGTTGGAACAACCCCTCTCCAGAGCTTCTTTAAGTCTAAAATGTTATGATACATGATTAAAGACATAATACGCAAATAAAAAAACATAATAGGTTAGTGTATTTGATCAATATATGACTTTTAGCCACTATAATCCATAATTATTCTCTTTCTGGTCAACAAAACCTATTCAAAAGTTACTTAAACTGTGTTATCCTCTATCCAAAAAAATGATATTGACACATCCTTGATGTGCTGCAAATATACCCATCTAAATAGATTATAGTTATATATTATTATTTATAAAATCCAAAATAGATACGTGATCCTATTATAGATATTTAGAATCATGGATACAAGTATAAATTTTATCCGTACAAATCTATATGGTGTATAAATACATCCCATCATTATGGAGATTGTTAGTCATACTCGTGTTCAAAAAATTACCAAAAACCATTTGCAAGACATGATAAAACTAGGATATAAATATCACATAATAATTATTTACAATGATTTTATTTACCACATAAAATCTTAAAATATATTTAAAATAAATATTTCCATTGTTGATAACTATCTGGGTTTCCTTTATTAGAATAAAATGTGAATCATTGGTCAAATAATAATAAAGAACCTTAATTAAATCTTTTTTATTGATATATTTAATAAAAATAATCATAAAATTTAGAGTGATGTAATCCAATGTCATATTCAGCATAGGCTATGTCTAATATATACCCACTAGTCTCTAATATTGATCCTTTACATGCTAGTAGGAATGAAACCACAAAATAAATCTATTCATGTATCTCTTTATTCCTGATAATAAAATTTGTATTGAAAATGTATCATTTTGGGAAAAAATTATCTTCACACCTATAATTTTATTTATTAGTCTATTTTAGTATTAATTTGTTTTAGATTATATTTTTTGTATTTTGGAGATTATTTTTGGTGATTTTTTGAAAATTTTTAAGATGCTCAATCAGTGCACAATATCTCAGGGGTTGTGCGGTGATTATGCATAGTTAAAAGGGGAGATTTTAGGGTCATCATTGTAAAAGAATGATCATTGGTTCGATCACCCTTACAATATATAGAGGAAATGTGGGAGGTATCAGACTTCTCATAATTGCTACATGGTCCACCCAGACCATGCAGGTCGATGGTAAAACTCAATATAATTGTTATTTTTAAATATTTGTTTATTTTTGTTTTAAATGTGGAGTCTTTTATCATACTCTTCACTACCCCAATAAGCATACCATAACACTCCTTGGAAATAAACCTACCGATATCTCTACAATGACTCTTGTTTTGTTGGATTATACATTTTCATAATTCTATTTATATATCTTGATTGATCCCTAGAGTCATAAAAATGTTTGGATGTCTTGGGACCCCAGAATTAAAATATTAGAAAGATGAATATATTTTATTGAATATCGATGAATCATTTTGGTTTAAATGTTTTCCCATTTTTTGGGACTTCATATGGTAAATTAAATACCATGGTTGACTCCTAAACATATGATTTACACTTGGTGATACATAAAGTTGGTCGACCCAAGATGATCAATTGAGGCAGTCATTAGATGCTACTTTAAGTGAATTAATTAATTAATTTACTTAATTATTGTAAACTGAGACATCCTCTATAAATAATTCATTATGATGTTTCTCCAAGGTTATTCACATAACATTAGGATGATTTCAGAGGATGTTTATCATTCTTCCATAGAATTGAAAAACCTAAGGGTGAGTAATAATGATTAGATCAAGGTGGACCGTGATACAGGTAGAGAATATAGAGGATTCTATTATTCATTGAGGGAAAACACGTCCATCACCAATGATCAATCCTTAATCAATGTAGGCATCATTATTTATGGTTTTCTCAATTTAAATAAATATTATTGATTTATTTATTATCTTCTTTCTTTTTCCACTGATTGTTGATTTTCACATGACCTTGTTTATCAATTTTCATCATTGTGTGGTACTTAACCGCTATTTTTCACACCTTGGGATCATTTTCCATGATCAAATAATCCAATGATGGATTAACCTTGTTATTATTATGTTCCCCCATTGTTCCTCACATTCTTCGCCATTATATCATGTGGTTGTGGTTCAACATTATCGTGGGGGTTTTGAGTGAAATTGAACACCCAGATTCATGGAGGTTCCATGAATGAAATATAGAATAATGATTTTGGGATGGATCAAGTTCATACTTGTGATGTGGGTGATGCTTCACGGATTTCAGATTTAGATCACTAGTCGACTACCAATAAATTCATGACTGGGAAATTAAACTTATGATTTCAGACAATCGAAGGATGGGAATTCGTGGTTCATGATGTTTTCTTCAATTTAAAGAAAATCGAATGGTCTAACATATGTAAAAGGGAAGGAAAATAGTGGATCGAGGATACATGTAATGAAATTGAGTTTTTTTCAAAAAACCATGACTACATGGAATGAATTCTAGAAGAACACATATTATGTAGTCCCTTAGAAATGATGACTAGGGTTTCTAGGGGAGATAAATTACACACACCATGTGTGGAGATATACATTCCATGTGAACTAGTTATAGAGACTTGGTGTGTAATCCGATAGTACATGGGAACAAACACTTTCAATAACATGTGAATGACTAGGAGTACACAGGAATATACATGTACTCAAACAAGTCCAATGTAATGGTAACAGACAGTGTTCTTGGACAAGCGTTGGGAGGACACAAGTCAGACTTGAATGGTTGAGACATTCCATGTAATGCCTGAAAATATCTTGTAGTACGAAATGGATTTCCAATCTATTTCCAACAAAGAATAAAACCAAACAATGAGATGAGGTTACACACCATGTAACCCCACATACACACTGTATACTTCTCCATGGAACTTCCACCTTCTGAATCTCATTCTTTGAGACTCATATTTTTTCATACGAGTAACTTAGATTTAGTATCTATCCACATATAACATGATGGTAGCCTTTATATTGACACTAGAGATATTATGTGAGGTGTGTCAAGCATGAAACTTCTTCAGATAAAACTTTACCGATATCAGTGATCAGGTAAGATCATCAGAGAGATGATAGGGTTGGAAAATCCTCTATCACACAAGATTGTATGTAACATCCTAGGTTTTTAGAATCTGATTTTTTTTGGTTAATTTTTATTTTTTTTACTTTAATGATATTTCAAATTCCCATTTTCAATTCAAAAATTATTTTTTGGATTTTATTTAACTCATTTTTTATGATTGTTTTTATTTCTTATCATTTCCCTAGGTGTTTCTAGTGGGGTTAGGGTGTGTTAGCGGCTGAAAATAAAACCTTTCAAAAGGCACAGATAGAGGCTCATAGTTTAGGAAAACTATGAAAGGCTCATAGTTTAGGAAAACTATGCATCCTCCCATGAGTAACTGTTCAACCCTCCTTCTTTAATGGACATGGTTTGAAAAACTATACATGAGGGGGAATAGGGTCGTCTGGGTTCTTTATTAGTTTTTAGCAGAGGCATCATGCCTAGTTTGTGCATGGTTAGTAACTCAAACACATGGACTGTGCAAGGGTGGTTCTTGGAAAGTGAGAAAAAAACAATTGGCACACAGTTTCCTAAATGTTTTGGCAACCATTCAACCAATTTAAAATGGTAAAATTACTGTTTCCCCTTATTTTCCTTAAGAGGTTATCCTCAATTTCTTCCTCCCTCACGTGGCTCTACTCTCAGAAGACCAAGTAGCTCCTCTCCTCCTCCTTACAGGCTTTGATCAAAATCTTTCATAAGATATCCAATCTTCAATCCATTGGTGGTTTTTTATTATTACTGGTAAGACCTTTGATACACTTTCTTTGTTTCACATTTTCTCTCTCCATATGGTGTGTTAAATCCTTGTGAGCCATTTTACCCTATTTTCAGGGTGTTCATCTAAAATGAAAATTTATCTAAATTCATCTTGAGGTAGAGGATGATATCTAACTATAGTACATCTATTAGTATGTGGTAGCTGTTTCTTAGATTTATCTTTGATTTTGTGATGTTTTAAAGGGTGAATTACTGAGTGTTCCATTGGGTTGTCAGAAAGAGACCCTAATAATTTAATTAAGGACTTTAAATTATTAAATGGATCATATGAGATGTATATAAGCATTCTCCTCCATTTCTATAAATTTTAATGTTGGGTTGGAGGTTTTGAAGACTTGGGAAGGTTTTTTCAGCTCAATTAATTAAATTAAATTGAATTATATATATTTTTCTTATGATGGTTCAATGAGAATGATCCAGGCTTGGACAGAGGATTGAGGTAGTCTTTCCCCACCTGTACTAAGGTGATGTATTCACCTATATGGGATTGGACAATGTTACTTGGTGTGATGCTAGTCACCAGGCTAGGTGACTTGGTCATCATATTAAGGTGATGAGATTGTTAGGATTAGGTAGTGGTCCAGATTATATTATATGGGGATGAACATCATGATTGAATGACATGGTCAATGGAGAATGAGGTGTAGTATGGCATTCCCTGGGTACTTGTTTGGGAGATATCCACTCACTATGATTGACTGACATCCCATTCAAGTAGTTTTCAAATTGATGAGACTCGGATGATGAGGTGGTGTTGACCACTCATGTGGGTAGAGGAATCTATAAGATACAGCTTAGGATTGTTTTGACAATCAATGAGGTTGGTGGTTATTTCTATAGAAAGCCTCAAGGATGTTGGCGATCCATCAGTTGGGGGCCGAGGCTCTCCATATTACTGGAGGTCTTGGGATGGGACTTGGGAGGATGGGTATCACTATGCCCCAGGATATTTTTTGTTGAGTCAGCATTGATTATTTTTTAGGAAAGGAATCAATGTTCTTTGGGACATAGAGATTTGAGCTAACATGAGCTTTTGAGTAGGGGTCGAAGGGACCAGGTACTTACATTTAGGGAATGCGTCTTTTGACATTGATGCATGATCAATTTCACTGGGTTACAAATTACATATTATAGAGTTGGAACCTAAGGGTTCACCTAGGGTGATGTTTTTAGGGAATTCTATGGGCATAATGATATAGATCCTCTCAACTTCAGTTATATATATTAATACATGTAGTTGTATTCCATATATTTAATTGGTGGAATTTGGTATACAAAAATGGATAAAGAAGGTTGAATGCTTCCTTGGGGTTATTGATCACAAGGTAAGAATGTTATATAATAAATTTTCATGTGCATAATTTTACTTATTTTAGAGAACCTTCTTATTAACATATCTATGTTAGGAACATGTTGGTGGAAGCCTATAGAGATTCATTCTCAAACCCTACATTGGCCCTTCAAAACAAATGTAGACATTATGATTTTTCAATTAGGTAAGGTTTTAGGCTTAGGATCTGGGCCTTAGTGATCATGAGGGGGTATTTATCATGGGATGTGTTGAAAGGGACCTTAGAGGTTCCTATATAAATTGATGTTACTTTTTTTCCTTTCTATTCTAATATACAGATATATTTAAGTACTATTGTTCTACTAGCAGTGACCCTTTCTGTTTATTTTTTTATATGTTATGGAATGTTTTTTTTAATAGACACAATAGCTGTTTTATTCTACAATGGTACAATTATATTATTTGTTCATTTTTGTCGCTTTTTTATGATTTTGAAAATGTGGGTTAATGGACTTGTTTTATTGTGATGTTTATTGCACTAATTTATTTATACATATATACCATTATTGTTATCACCACCAAAGGGTATAGTCTCTCCACTATCACCTATTTACACCATAATTGTTAGTCGATGGACATTGGCATATGGGGAGGTGTACCTAAGGCCCATTAGACCTCTAGAATAGAGCATAGTTTTAAGTGAGTAATGGGTCAGGTTCCACAGTGTGGGTCCCCTGTACTCTCTACCCAGGCTGAGTGGGACCCCCATGTTACAGCAGTGCATAGGCCCTTTATCTACTGAGTGGGGCCCCAATATCACACCAGGGAGTGAGTTATATATCTACTGATTGTTACCACTCTAATTTACTAGGTAGTGGGTTTACTAATTATCGAGTGGAACCCTACCCACTATCACACTAGGGACCATGTCCTCTATTGGAGATTAATCCCTTTTAGGATGTGGAGTGTAGTGGTAAGGTGTGGGTTCTCAATATGGGTTCCTTATATGTATGTAAATGATGTTGGGAATTAGATATGGACCTCTAGAGCTACATGAAGACTCATCATCTTTAGTTGGGATATAGAGATGTAGGTCCCATTTCTCACCCATTTGGGTTTTTTTAGAATATATATGTTATGATACATTTCCTTCTTTATATAGGTTGAGAAATCTTTTGTTGTATCTTTATATTTCTCCATTTTTGAAATTCAAGGAATCCTATTGGGTATGTATATACCCACACCCACATTGGATTTTCCCAAATGATTCATTTATTATAAAGTCGATAAGAAGATTATTGGTGACATTAGTAGAGAATAGTGATACTTTGACACATTGACAGCATACAATTCTATGATGCAGAGATCAAGAGTCAAGATCTCTTCAATATTTCTTTTTAACCAGTTGTTGACAGGGTTGGATTTCATTTTTTGTATGTATTTTTCCCCTTTATGATTTATTTTACACTATTATTACTTGACGTATTCCCTAGAGATTATTGCATGCATGATTATCCTCTAGATGTTGAATTCTCTGTTTATTACTCTACACTTATTCATAAATATAGTCGTATGTGTATATATATAGTTATGATAAGGAATCTAGTTATACTTATTCCTACTCAGCACTTTTCACCATCATCTGGCCTATTAAAGGTGGGATTGGGGTTGTCACAACTGGTTGCCACCGGTCAGGTGGGCCCCAGTGTGCTAGGTCATGATACAATGGTATCAAAGGGGGTTTATCCTTGGTTCTGTGTTGAGATAAACCCATGGTGAGGATTCATTTGTAACTTAGGGAAATAGTGTTGAAGTTTATTGAGTGAGGTTTACAGGATAGGGAACTCAGTGTTAGTGTAGTGGATAACATATCCATACACTGTGACTCTAACTACCTACCGTTCAACCCAACATACTAAAAACTATTCAATAAACCATTAATACATGAATTATATAGGATTGAGACATTTGACTATCCATGTTTATTTATATAGACATATATGTGCCCATTTATCCCTGGTAAATCTTAATCACATTTAGGATTCCTCCATGAAGAAGTCTAGCTAGGTTACTGATAGTAGTTCATGAGAATGATGAGTTATGTAATGAGGCCTCTATTCAGGGACTATATCATGAATTAATTCCTCTATGAGGGTAAGGAAAAGTGACACCACTAATCTAGAAATTGATAGTGATAATAGGTTAGGTTGATTATGCGCACAAACTTAATGCCCTATGTGATTTAAATCATCACAAACAATTGAGGTTCCATAGAGAGCTAAAGCCTTTGGTAGTGGAGGTTTGGATTTAGTCAGTGATTCGGGTCTTTAGAATTGTTTAGAACCTGATGAATCATATGGTTTTGATGGAAGATAGTATTTTTTATAGATTAATAGGATTCTGTTTGAGTCTGATATTGCCGATCCATGATGAGACAATTCTCTCTTGGTCTATAGAGATATTTATGAAAGTGTGGAATCCCTATGTATATATACTAATACTAGAGTGCTAGAGAGGGACCTAGTTATAGGTATATTTCTAGAAGTGGGGTTCCGTGATGTTGGAATAGGTAGTGGACATCAGGGGGTCCAGTTGTCTATAGAAGCTAAAAGGTTACAGTCATCATGGTCTCAGTGCTGGAAACTATCCTTAAGTTGGACACATGAATATGTGCATGTGGTGTAGGGTTTTTTTAGAGGATCATGTCATCCAAAAGATGGGTAGTACTATTCGTGTCATGTGTGAGGTCATATAGAACATGATTTTCTAACCCGAAAATCCAAGGAGGGTAGGAAAATAGTTGATGGAACACCATAATAGAGGAAATAATGTGATCAGGGATCTCCCGGGCATGGTTAGGGTGGACCTTAGGGAAGAGGCGCTGGTAGAGGAGTGGGTGGAGCTTTCGAGGTAAGAGGTACTATAGTAGGTAAATGTTAGATGATACTTGTACCACTACCACTAAGTGTCCCACACCAGGTTTGGAAAGTATGTGGTTCAGAACACAGGCATTTATAGGCCATGGATAGATATGACAAGGACGCACATCAGATGATCTGAGGTATGATCTATGCCCTCTATAATCTTTATCCATTAATTTTATATATATTTTTGAGTCAATAATTCATTTAAATATCACTAATTTGAGAGTTAGATCTCTCTCTAGAGACCTTATCCCATCAAATTTTTCTATAGGTTCCAACTAGGTGGAATTCTTTGATATCTATTATTTTTTGGTTGTACGAGCTAAAAATAAATGGAAAGAGTTACTTGGGGGAAATCTTGTTCATCATGATGAGTCCTTATAATGTTGTCATAGGTATGGACTAGTTTTCCATGGTTCATACCCCTATTTCTATCACCATTGACAAATTAGATTCCATTGAGAATATTGGACAAGATTATCTTTTTCAGTTGAAGGATTATTGCGACCCAGGCTTAACATACATTGATATTACATCATTTTAGATGAATATTCATTAGATTACAAAATACATGCCCAAGGACCATAATTTCTTAGTGTATTTGGAAAATTGTAAACAAAATATTCTCTCCTGGGGTATGATCTTCAAAATCACCCATAAAGATCTCCCCTTTAGTACATCTACCACAGACCTTTATTCATAACCTATGGAAAGTAAACATAAGAAAGGGGTGAGCTCATATTCTAATTAAGGTAAATAAAGGAAATTTCCAAGAATAACATATAAAAAGGGTATAGAACATAATCATAACATTTTAAGACCATACCCTACATATTAGATATCAAAATGAAGATTTGAATTACATGAAACACGAATAATTAGGAAAAAAAGAACACAAGACATGAAATAATAACATAGGAATAATACATGGAATTGTAGAAACATATAATAATATAATATGATATCTATTATATTCAGGGAATCACTTCCAAGTCCATCTGATGGAAAATTTCCTTTACTGAACTAGGTTCACACCACATTCCAGCCCTGCATTACTTAAATGAGTTCACTCCACATTCCATCCCTGTATTACTGAATAGTATTCACTCCTTGTTCTATCTCTGTACTACTAAACTGTGTTCATTTCTCATTACATCCCTATAATACTGAACCAAGTTCATTTCTTGTTCCACCCATGTTTATCTCATGAGATATAAATCATTACCCAATGTATTAGAGGGAGATATAGATCCCACCCATCTCATAATGAACTCATACATACATGTGTTACAAAATCATAAAAAATAATATCATAATCCATGCACTAAAATGGTATAAAAAACACGTAAACATATCATAACATGTGGAAAAAGATACAAGTTTCATAATAATTTCATCAAAAATGTAACCCATGAAAGGGAAAAAGATTTCATAAACACATATCCCAGGAAAGGGAAACGGACTTTATAAACATATAACTCGTAAAAGAGAAACATGTTTCATAATTACCATGAAATTAAGAACAACCAATTTATATAAAAAATATGAATGTAACCTTTAGATAATTTCTTAGAAGGTTATGAGTAAAATCAATGGATTTCATCATAGATGGAAAATAATTTTGAAATTTCTTTTAAAAACATTTCATGAGGAAAATATCCTTTCTTATTTGAAAAAGGATTTTAATACATTAAACCATTTGAAAATAATTTTCTTATAAAATTCCTTGAAAACATATAAGTAAGAATTGAAATCCACTTTAAAACTTTTCTCCTTGAAAACTTATTAAATAACCTTCAAAACATTTTAAAAACATATTTCTTTGAAAACAATATGAAAATTAAAGTAAATCTTGGAAACCTTTGGAAAACCATTTCATTGAAAATACTTTGAAAACTTAGAAAGAACTCTTGAAAACGTTTTGAAAACCATTTCAATGAAAATAATTTTAAAACATATAAATAAATATTGAATTTGTTTTTAAAACCATTTAATTGAGAATACATTGAAAACATTTAAAGAAATCTTAAAAAGGTTTTGACTACTATTTCTTTGAAAATAATTTGGAAATATAAACAAAATATCAGAAATGTTTTGAAAACCATTTTCCTTGAAAGATACTTTTGAAAAAAAATCTTATAAATTAGACATTAAAAATGAAAAGGATTCTTTAATGAAATGCCAGTAGGTAAATCCATACATCCCATACGAGGTAAAATGAACATTTACTTTGCACAGTAAAAAGTTTAAAAAATGCCTTGTTCTAAAATTGAAAATAATATTCCTTTAATGATATTGGTAAATGAAAAAAAATGCTAATAATTAGTTTAATATATTATAGGATAATGGTACAATATTCTTGGAACCCTCTTTAGAAAACATAGATATCAGAATGAAGAGAGGGTAATGTCTGGATTTCTTACAAACACTTTCTTAACTATAATATGTGAAAAAGAGTATAAAAATGGTACCAATACATGAATATAGCATGAATAACATGAGGAGAATATAATTCATGAATTTATTGAGAGAGGGGTTATAGGATATCATCAAAGGAAGCATAAACATAAACATGCTCGAAATGAAATGAGACTGATTCAATAAACCCTTATCCCTTGGTAACATGGGATCATGATCTCCATGTAATAAAATTAAATTAAATAAAGCTTATAATATCATAAAAATATCTATCTTCATGATATATAATTAAAATTTTAAGTATATACACCAAAAAACAAATTGAGGTGCATAAAAAACATGGGTCTAAAAGAAAGAAAATTGAGATAAAACTATTTTACCAATTTGGTAACTTTTTAAACTTATACCCCATGAAATAAAGATAATAAAATGGATATGTGAATACCCATTAATTTATGTATAGGATATATAGAATTAAATTATTGGAATTATATAAACTACACAAAACTAAAGAGTGGCGAACATAGCATGTATCTCACAAAAATAAAAAGCGTGATGAAATCCCCTTACCTTATGTCTCAGCTCTCGTTGTACTCGTTTAAACCACCTGTATAAAATATATAAATTTATTATAAATCTTTTACAAAACCATATTATTATATATAATACCATATATGGCTTGATTATGACCGTATATTACCCTCATTTTAACCATCCTATATTAAGTTTTCACTTTGGGTAATATTCTCTTTGTTCTTTGTATGTGTCTTAATTTATTATATTGTTAGTCCTTATACTTATATCAAGATTAAAAAACGTAAAACATGACATAAATTTAATTTATATATATTATATATTTATTATAATAGTATATATAATATATAATTATGAAGAAGAATACATTATTCATAGAGACGATAAGTCGTACATACACATGAACGATGTTCCCATTTTTATTTTCTATTGAAAGGAAGATGGTAAATTACATATGTATATGTATATAAAAAATTATTTCAATAGAATCAGTATATTATACATATCATATATGTTTACTAAACCCATCCTTAAAACATTCCATGTAGTGTGTGAACAAATCACATCTCTTTGAGGGGGCGGAAGTCTACACTTCCTCAAACGAAATTATCATATTAAAAAACAATGGAAAGTAAAAAAAGAAATTTTTTGTAAAATAAATACCAAAAATATTAAATAAATAATAAATATGATATATAAAATATATAAATATAGTTTCCATCATAATTTTCACCATGATATGTGGTATGGAAAATTTAACAATCATCGTTTAGTGAAGTTGTAGTTCACAATACAAATAAACAATATGTTTGTTACCCATTATATGGAGGTGTGTGTAAGTTTAGTTAAAAATATTATCATAAAAACATTATATTATATTTTTGATACTTTTTTTTATAAAATAATTTAATAAATAGATTGGATGGGGTAGAGAAGGTATATAATAGAAATGACTTGAGAGAACATGTTACCTCTTAATTGGGTAATTCCTTTTAGTTTGTGCCAAAAGACTTATTTTGATTTCTTTATGACAAAAGGAAGGATTCTAGGAGGAATTTAGGGGTGTTGGAAAGTTTATTAGGCAAATATTTTTTTAACCTAAGAGTTTTTAGAGGTGTGAGTATGGGGGAGAGGTGGTGGGGTTTTATTGGAAAGGAAATGGAATCACATGGAATTTTTGAAAACAAGTTAGTTATACACATATTATTACCTAAATAAATTAATAAAAACCCAAAATCAATCAATAATGGAATGTTAATAGCTGATATATTTCCATAAAATGGGTTGTTTATAAGTTTATAGATCATTTTGGACCCTAAGATTAAGTTCTAGTCCCTAATTTAGCTTAATTTGACCTTAACAACTATGATTAATTTTAAAAAACTTTGCAAATAATATTGGTCAAAAATAAATATTAAATAATTAGAAAGAAAATATTATACTTATTAAAAAAATTTATGTTGTTTTTTCTAAATTAAACTCATAGAAGATGAAAAATTATGATTATTACTAATCCCGCAGACAAAACGAAATTATAGGTTTTTAGAGTAGAAAGAAGTTGACAAGCTTATTATGTTTTTATATTCAATTTCAAAGTTAAATTGATTTTAATTACCTAAATAGTATTAATAGATGTATAATTTATCTAATTTAACCTTAAAAAAATTTAAAATATAACTTGATATTAAGAATTATTTAAATTAAAAAGGTATTTTTTACCTAAAAAACAATATTTTTCACTATTAATCAAAAAAGATGTTTCTCATTAATATCCCAAAAATTTAACCAATTAAATTTTGATATTATAAATTAAAAATTAATAAAATTAAATTCTTATATGTTTCTAAAATATATTTTATTATTTTTTATAAAAGGACATGATTTTTAGTTTATAGTATTTTTGTAAACATATAAGGACTTTACTAAAAATTATATCTTTCATTATCAATATTTTTTATTTATATAAATCCATTATAAAAAATATTTCAAAATTATTTATTAATATTTATATCACTACGTTTAATAGTTGGGTTATAATTATATCATTTAAAAAATTATAATAAAATTATTCTTTGCTGAAACCTATTGTTTCATGAAATGTATGCCAAGTTGGTGTTGTAGGTATCACAAGACAACTTGGTATTGTGTGTAGTAGAAGCCAAGTAGACATTGCATGTAGAGAAATTCAATTTGTTATTGTGTGAATGTAATGATTGACTTAGTATTTTAATATAAATAAATAAATATATATATATGCATATATATAACTATTTCTTGTGTCATGTGAAATGAAAAATAGTAAAAAAGATAAATTTATTCGAAAAAATTTATTCACAAAATCTCAGGGTGTTACATTATACCCCTTTAAAATGAATTTTTCTATTAAAATTATTCTAGGTTATCGAAGGCTTAATACTTAAATGTTTCATTCATATAAACCCACATTGTAAAAATGAAAACTAAAAATTATCTTAAAAGGGAAAGTTGGGATCATAAAGGTTACCCTAAATAATATATAAATGGGTTTCCACATTGTAGAACACAGGTTGGGAGTGAAGATTGGACATAGAGGAAAAGAATAAATATTTTTAAGGATTTACTGATGTATCTAATCACAAAAATTTTAATGATCAAAGAAACTTTTATGGGATCAAAGTCATAAATCAGTGAGGATTTAAAATGACATCAATTCAACTAAATTAAGGTATTATGAAAACACATTTTGTTTTGATCATTATCCTAATGTTGAGTAGTTAATTTATTTACAAAGAATATAAAGAAATATATTTACATGATATATTTCTATAAAAAAATCATTCTATGGTTGTGCTTTTAACTATTTCAAATTCATCCATTACTTCGAGAAATGGATGTTCAAAAATTAACTTTTATGTTCGAAGAACTAAAATACACTTTTAGTATATATTAATTCCCCAAAAAATGAAATATAGAACTATTTATCTATAAATATTCATAAAAATAAATATGGTTAAATCATTAATATCTAAATATAAAAAGTAACACTACTTGTTATTCATAAATAATTATTCATCAAATATAATTATACATTAACCATGGAATCACATGGGCCAATGGAAGGTCTGAAACCCTTACCGTCCCTTGGTCATGGGTTCAAAACTCGTGGCCTTTTCAAACTTGATTGGTTGTCTCCCGATATACATGATGTACTTTTATAAAACCACACTAATATAATTTCTAAAATATCGTGGACATCATTGAAATAAGGTTAACCACTAAATATACTTTTAACCAAGGTTTTGATACAATATCAATACATAAATACTTCCTTCAAATTTTAACTTAAACTTTTCATGAATGGATAACCTTATAACCCTTATGAATGTTAAAAATCCAAAACCATAGAATAAAATTCATGAAACCATCATAACATTGATCCCCAATATATCACAATGTATCTCTTAATTTTCACATTCCAAACATGCAAATACACTCAAGAAAAATTCTATTAGAACATGATAACAACCTGAATTACCATAAATCCTTTTGGAAAACATGCATTCATCCTTATTCCAAAGATTACTGGATATATTCCATAAATATAAGAATATGTAAACTTCATCCATGATAGAATAAACTACTTATAAATATGTATATAATTAGTTCTAATGTTATTAGTACCTTCCAATTTACTTATTCAGAACATCATTATCTTATCATAAATAGCGTATTAAGGATCACTTTATCATTAAATCATTTCATCAGTCCATCGGAAATATTCAACATGAACTTTTAAATAGTGAAAAAAAACATAAGTAGAATAATCATTGTATATTTCATCATTCAAATAATATAATATTAGATTCAAAATACATACAAATTTTGATTATTCCACTTTATTCTTATGCAGTTACCAAGGATACCTCATCCTATTACGCAATACTTCCTTCTTTTCACATTTTATCTATAGTCTCTTCATCAATAGTATTATAATCATTACTTGCACCACCTTTTTGGTTCCCTTTATGAGATTTCATATTGGGACATTAATTTTCATAATTTGTAACACCCCAAGATTCTACAGTACGCTTCTCTTTGAATAATACAGTAGCATGTGTTGTACGCAAATTCGAGTTCTAACACACACCATGACCAATCAAAGTAGAAGTTATGAATAGTAATACACACTTTTTGAAATTTTATAAATTTTATATATCAAAATGGACTTCATTTTTGGATTTAGAGTATTGAATTTAGCCTAAGGTAAAATTTTGGTTCTTTTCAGATAACCTTTATATTTTGATGAATAGTGAAAATTACTAAATTTTAATTAAAACCAACTTTTTTAATCAAAATAATTAATTGTAATAAATTATGAATTTTAGTGGTTTTAAAGTATATTTAGAATATAGTTTTACTATTTAATAAAATTGTGGTCGTTGGACATAATTTCACAATTAAACCGGAGATAAACAAGTATCAATCTTTTGATAGTTATTATATCTTAAAAACATGCTTTTTGTTTTGATAGCAGGAATTAATTTTAAATTAATTTCTGCAACTTCCCTATTATGAATTTGGAAAAATTGATTCCATATTTGGAATCAGGATGTATAAATTATTTAAATAGGTAACCTTTATTTTTAGACATTTTGAATAATTACTTCAGTAAATATTTTATTTACCATGGTTAAAGGGTAAATCCGGTAAATAAGGGTTAAAAAATAATATTATAATAATAATAAATTACCCTAAAACGTGTCATAACCTTATTAGTGGATATAGGTCCGACCATGGGCATCTTTGGGTCGATTTTGGGACCCCATGGAGCCACTTGTAAGTGATGGGGACACATTATTTTAATTAAGTAAAAATAAATACAAAAATGACATAAGCATATATCTTTTAGAAAAACAATTTTTACATAGGGTTATATATTTTGGATTTTCTACTATAAATATTCATTAGAAAGATAAAAAGATTTAATACATAATGGTATTTTATTTATAATTTTTATACATTAAATAATTTAATTTATGTATGACATAATGGTGATGTAGTAATTAAATAATTAATGAAAAAAATAGAATAATTGATATTATAAATACCCAAATAAATGTAATTTTAGACTTTTTATATATACCAATATATTTATAAGTAAATATGACATGTTATTATTTATTTAATTAACTTTTTTCTAAGTAATCATTCTGTTATGATTTTTACAAAAATCAATTATTGAATTGTGTCAAAATTGACATAAAAGAGTTTTTAAAAAAAATATTATATTATTAATTGATATTAAAATTTTAAAAATATAAGGTTCATCCAAGAGACTTATATAATGATACTTGTATCATTAATGGACCACTTGGGGGTCTTTTGTATGTATATAATAAGTTTATTAACAATATAATATAAAAATACAAAGAGACATTGGAAAATTGAAACTAATTAACTAAGAGTTAATACTTAAAGATAAGGTTAATATAGTAACCCAAACCTGTCTAAATCCTATTGGTTGAGTGGTTTTATATCCTTCCCCACATTAAAATTTAAATAATCTACTTTGGATCCATTAAAAACCGAATATGAATTTATTATAAAATAATATTTTTAGCTTTTCCAAAGGTGCCCGTCACCCCTCTTATAAAAGGGCAGTACCCCTTCTCATTAATTCACACCTTCATAGCCTTTTGGTTCGGCCAAACCCTGCCCAAATACTCTCTCAACTTCCCTCAATTCATCTTAGAGGCCTTACATTAGTCATAAATCCAACTTAAGGATCCCTTTTGATCAAATCAAATGGAAGAACCCGAAGAAGAGGAAATGTTTTCACCAGCCTTTTTCAAGTTTATTTCTTCTTCAACTTATTCTTTCTTTGTTATTACCATTATATAATAATAAATCCAGTATATCCTATATAATGTGATATTATTATAAATATGGTACAACCATATTCATTATTCTATCCATCCTTTGAATGACATGTCACCATACGTGCGTACGTACGGCTTACCGTCTCCACGTCGTGGTGTAATTGTTATTCAATATATTATTATTTGGATGGGTATAATAATGATGTGTAATTCATGTAAAAAATAAATATAAAATGATAATGATTCTGTATATATGATATATCATACAATTATATATTATATTAATATCAAAAGAATAATATTTTCGCTCGTGCGTACGTACGGATTACCGTCTCCATGACGCGGTGAGATTCATTTCCAAGTTCACCATTCATAGATGATTATAAAAATATATATTACTAATAAGTATGTAATATATGACATAATAATGCTACTGGAAATATATATATTTATATATATAAGAATTTATGTACTTACATATATCTTATTCAATACTATTTAAAAACAGAAACAGTGTTTATGCGTACGTACGGACTACCGTCTCCATAAGCGGTGTTTTCCATTTCATATATACGTATATTATAAATTTTTATATTCTAAATATATATGATAAATAAATAATGTTTTATATTCGGGATTTATTTAAATCATGATCTATTTGATAAAATAAAGAGTAACAAGTTAAAATACGTACGATAAAGAAAGCGATTATTACCCAAAATATTAATATAACATGGAAATTATTATTAAATGGGTAGTATAAAGTCATAAATTAATAATGTATGATATAATAAATATTAAAATGGTTTAGTTATAATTTAATAACATTCTATAGTCTTCATACAGGAGGCTAAACGTACCCTCGACTAAAGGAAAGTGCAAGGTAAGGGGTTTTTATCTCACTCCTTATTCCTGTGAGATTCATGCCATATCGCCACTATTAGATTTTGTATAGTGTATGTACTGCCCATAATTGTATTATCTGTGTAATACACTTTAATTTATGTGTATTTTCATATTCATTGTATGATACCTCTTTCATGGGCTGTATGTTTCGTAAGTTACCAAATTGGTAAGGGTTAATTTCACAATCTCTTTATTATCCGAGGTTGTTTTTATGTAAGTATCTACTGGGAAATATTTATTATCCATGTACATGTCTTATGAAAGAGGTTTCAAAGGGATTATTTTAAGGGAATTTTTACTAAAACATCATTTCAAATGTTTTAAATATTTATTCTTCTAAATCTTTCTCACTAATGTCCATGTATTCAAAATGTTTTTTAAGGATTTATTTATATGGACATGAATGTTTTTAAAATGTTAATTCCTTTCAAAAGTTTCAAAGTGGTATCACACACTTTGATCCAAAAATTTCTTTAAATGACTACTTTTCCAAATTGTGTGACTTTTAAATGATTTCAAGAAAAGAGATATTTCTCTCAAATAGTTTTGATTTCATCTCTGTAAACATCCTTTGATAAATTTTACAATTGTTTGAAGTCGATTTATTATGATACAAATATTCCATATTGTATTTAAGGTTTTGTGATATGTTTTACTATGTGGTTATTAGAGGAACTCTGGGTTGGTGTCCAGTTATTAGAGGCACTCAGGGTTGGTGTCCGGTTATTAGAGGCACTGCGGGTTGGTGTCCGGTTATTAGAGGCACTCCGGGTTGGTGTCCGGTTATTAGAGGCACTCTGGGTTGGTGTTTGGTTATTAGAGGCACTCCAGGTTGGTTTCTGGTTATTAGAGGCACTCTGGGTTGGTTTTTGGTTATTAGAGGCACTCTGGGTTGGAGTCCGGTTACAGAGGTTCTCCGGGTTGGGTTCCGGTTACAGTTATCCCTTAGGTCTCGGCACGAGGCCTTAACATAGAAATTAAAGTTCGGCATTATGCATTCCATCATTATGAAAGTTGTTAGTGATATTGCATGTGATTATTCGACTAGTAGAATATCCATGTGAATAAGTAAATGTCATTACTTCATTTTATTTTTTCCATATTATACTGAAGTTCAAGTTTAAAAGGATTTTGTTTTAGTTATACATTTCCTTAAATTTTATGCTTATTTATGAAAGTTTCCACTGTATAGTTATCCTTATTGAGCATTTATGCTCACCCCTTTCTATGTTTTATTTTTCCCAAGATTCGAATAAGTGTATAGTGATTGATATGCAGGGTTAATCCAAGGGAATAATGGCATTCGTGAAGGAATATTTATGTTGTTTTGTATGTTATGAAGTATAATGTAACATTAATGTATGTAATCTATTTTCCAAGACTGCTAAACTGATCGGTCCTTTAGGACTTGATTCCTTGTAATCATGCAAATGTATTAAAATAACGCACCGACTCTGGGTAACTGGGGTCGGGGCGTTATAGTTGGTATCAGAGGAAGTTCAACAATAACCTTGGAAACTAGATTTAGATAAACTCTGATTAGAGCACATAGACCTAAGATAGAATTTCAGGATTAGTATAGAAAAACTTCTTAGAATTTTGGTATTGTAGAGATTTTGTGAGTTTTTCAAGAAATACATCCCTGTTTGGATACGAGCAGGTAGAGGCGGCTCTGGCACAGATGTACCTAGGGGTAAAACCCAAAAACACCACTTTGAGCTAGACTCGAACAGGAACTGGTGCACGAAAATGGGCCTTGCTGCACTCTTGGTTACGACACTCCTGTGGGATATGCTTTGGATAATTTTCATTTTCTTTACAAACCATTATGAAGGGCTTATGAGTATATAATTACTCAAAGAAAACATTTTTATGATTATGGATTATATCCATAAACTGTTTAATTTATGTCAAGTGTTTTACAAGTTCGGGATTAGGTATTGTTATTCATAAACTAATATAGTGAATGCAATTGTTTATAAATGTCATCCAGTACAAGGAATGAGAACTCCAGCAACACACATGATCCAAACAGTAAGAAGGGTCATATCTTTCATGGTCCTAAGCCAGAATTTAGAAGGGAAATAGTCTCCCACGTATTATCATCATATGAAGAAATAATATCATGTGTTGATAAAATAAGTAAAGAATTATTTGAGTCCTATGGATTTGAAGGGAAGTCAGAGAAGGAAAGGATGGTAGATATAAGAATAGATAAAGTTAATAAGGTAAAGAAGGATTTTCCCATATGTGATAACTGTAGCAAGAATCACCTTGGAAAATGCTTGAAGGGAATGGGAGTATGTTATAAGTGTGGAGAAAAAGGACACTAAGTACGTGACTGTAAGGGTAAGAAAAATGTTTCAATTGTACAATACTTCATCTGCCAGGAGTTTGGACACTATGTGAACCAATGTCTCAGTCATTAGACTCTGCCACAAATGATGCTATTGAATAATAATCAAGTTATGATACTACCACAAA
This sequence comes from Viscum album, assembly GCA_963277665.1. Classification (NCBI taxonomy): domain Eukaryota; kingdom Viridiplantae; phylum Streptophyta; class Magnoliopsida; order Santalales; family Viscaceae; genus Viscum; species Viscum album. The sequence goes on along the minus strand of OY728138.1, from coordinate 46,378,820 downwards.
TGAAGAGGAATGACTGGTGTTCTTATGTTGTTATTTTGGAATTATTTCATTTAAGTGTTGTATCAATGATGTTTTGGAAATAAATAAGGATTCTACTACAGTACTATTTCATTGAGTATTTGAGATTTTATAGTACTAAGAAAAGTGACTCTACAGCCAGTTAAACTTTTTGGAAATTACATGGAAAAAAAATCTTCATTGTGTTTAACTTCCTTATAAATTTTGGAATGTGAGTTTGGATAGTAGTATTTTGGATAAGTCTATAGGTTAGAATGGATTAAGTTTGAAAGGTTATTTTTGTATTTTTATAAAAGGACAACATGCAGACCATGTGACAACCCGTCGCGTCAGACAAAGCTGCGGGAATAGAACCCACAAATATAGTGCAATTGGGATTTACCACCTACCACTGGACTATGTGAATTCCCTGGATTGTATAATGTAGTTTCTTTTTTTAATGGGTCTAATATTTGAATTATAAATTCATTATATTTGGAACCCTATACGATTAGGATAAATAGAGTATTTTTGATTTGTCTTATGTTTTCTATTGAAAGATGAGTTTGTGGTAGAAATTTATTAATGGATAAAACTATAATTATAAAGTAAGTATATCTCCTTATGATCTTATCCAATCTCATAAATAAATTCCCCAACATTATGAAAAAGAACTTTGAACAAAAATGTTGTCCTAGATGGTACCTTAGATAATCACAAATTTATGACTTTGGGATTGTTGGCCTTTTCATAGCCATGTTCTCTACCACTCTCCATCAGATATTAATGGTTATATTTCTCTTCCATATCCATATTTTATTACAAGTAACCCTAGTGTGTGTTATTTTCGGTAACCTTCATACTTACCACTCTTTATTTTCAATAAAGGCCTCATTAATCAATTTTTTGATGTGGGATTTCAACAAAGATATTTTGAAATGTCAACCCCAAGTTTCCAATACCGAGTATAAATTTTGAGGATGCAATTTATTAAAGGTGGGGAGAATGTAACACCTCAAGCTTCTACGGTACGCTTCTCTTTGAATAATACAGTAGCGTGTGTTGTATGAAACTTTGAGTTCTAGCACACACCATGACCAATCAAAGTAGTCATTATGAATAGTAATACCCACTTTTTGAAATTTTATAAATTTTATCTCTAAAAATGGACTTCATTTTTGGATTTGGAATATTGAATTTAACCTAAGGTGAAATTTTGGTACTTTTCAGATAACTTTTATATTTTGATGAATAGTGAAAATTGCTAAATTCTAATTAAAAACAACTTTTTTAATCAAAATAATTAATAGTGATAAATTATGAATTTGATTGGTTTTAAAGTATATTTAAAATATGTTTTTACCATTTAATTAAATGTTGGTCATTGGACATAGTTTCACAATTAAACCAGATATAAACAAGTATCAATCTTTTGATAGTTTTTATATCTTAAAAACACGCTTTTTGTTTTGACAGTGGGAATTAATTTTAAATTAATTTCTGCCATGGTTAAAGGGTAAATCCGGTAAATAAGGGTTAAAAAATAATATTATAATAAAACTAAATTATCCTAAAACGTGTCCTAACATTATTGGTGGATACATGTCCGACCATGGGCATCTTTGGGTTGATTTTGGGACCCCATGGAGCCACTTGTAAGTGATAGGGACAGTTCATTTTAATTAAGTTAAAATAAATACAAAAATGACATAAGCATATATCTTTTCGAAAAACAATTTTTACATAGGGTTATATATGTTGGATTTTCTAATATAAATATTCATTAGAAATATAAAACGATTTCCTAAATAATCGTATTTTATTTATAATTTTTAGACATTAAATAAGTTAATTTATATATGACATAATGGTGAAGCAGTAATTACCTAATTAATGAAAAATAAGAATAATTGATATTGTAAATACCCAAATAAATGTAATTTGAGACTTTTTATAAATAACAATAATTTTATAGGTTAATATGACTTGTTAGGATTTATTTAATTAACTTTTTTTGAAGTAATCAGTCTGTTATGATTTTTACAAAAATCAATTATTGAATAGTGTCCAAATTGACATAAAAGAGTTTTTAAAACAAATATTATATTATTAATTGATATTAAATTCTTAAAAATCTAAGGTTCGGCCAAAATAATTATATCATGATGGGTGTTTCATTAATAGACCACTTGGGGGTCTCTTGGATATATATAGTTATTTTATTAACCATATAATATAAAAATACAAAGATATATTGTAAAAATGAAACTAATTAACTAAGAGTTAATACTTAAAGATAAGGTTAATTAGTAACCCAAACCTGTCTAAATCCTATTGGTTGAGTGGTTTTAGACCCATCCCCAAATTAACCTTTAAATAATCCACTTTGGAGCCATTAGAAACCGAATATGAATTTATTATAAAATAATATTTTTAGCTTTTCCAAAGGTTCCCCTCACCCGTCTTATAAAAGGGCACTCCCCCTTCCCATTAATTAACACCTTCAAAGCCTTTTCGTTCGGCCAAAACCTGCCCAAATACTCTCCCAACTTCCCTAACTTCATAATATTGGCCTTACTTTAGTCATAAAGCCAACCTAATGAGCCCTTTTGATCAAATCAAAAGGAAGAACCCGAAGAAGAGGTAATGTTTTCACCACCCTTTTTCAAGTTCATTTCTTCTTCAACTTCTTCTTTCTTTGTTATTCCAATTATAAAATAATAAATCCAATATCTCCTATATAATGTGATATTATTATAAATATGGTACAACCATATTCAGTATTCTATCCATCCTTTGAATGACATGTCACCATACGTACGTATGTACGACTTACCGTCTCTACGTCGTGGTGTAATTGTTATTCAATATATTATTATTTGGATGGGTATAATAATGATGTGTAATTCATGTAACTAATTAATATAAAATGATAATGATTCTATATATATGATATATCATCCAATTATATATTATATTAATATCAAAAGAATGATATTTTCGCTCGTGCGTATGTACGGATTACCGTCTCCACGATGCGATGAGATTCATTTCCAAGTTCACCAATCATGGACGATTATAAACATATATATTACTAATAAGTAAGTAATATATGACATAATAATTATACTGAAAATATATATATTTATATATATAAGTATTTATGTACTTACATATATCTTATTCAATACTATGTAAAAACGGAAACAACGTTTATGCGTACGTACGAACTACTGTCTCCATAATCGGTGTTTTCCATTTCATATATACATCTATTATAAATATTTATATTCTAAATATATATGATAAATAAATCATGTTTTATATTCTGTAGGTATTTAAATCATGATCTAAGTGATACAATCAATAGTAACAAGTTAAAATACATATGATAAAGAAAGCGATTATTACCCGATATATTAAGATAACATGGAAATTATTATTAAATGGGTAGTATAAAGTCATAAATGAATAATGTATTATATCATAAATATTAATATGGTTATGTTATAATTAAATAACATACTATAGTCTTCATACAGGAGGCTAAACGTACCCTCGACTAAAGGAAAGTGCACGGTAAGGGGTTTTTATCTCACTCCTTATTCCCGTGAGATTCCTGCCATATCACCACTATTACCTTTTATGTAGTGTATGTACTGCCCATAATTATATTCTCTGTGTAATAAAATTTAATTTATGTGTATTTACATATAAATTTATTACATGAGATTTAAAGAACCTATGTGGTGAGTCTGACTCTAGGTAATCGATTTCTTGTCTCAATTTCCTTTTATTGAGACTCACGCCAGGTTTACAACTTATTTTCATTTATCCAGTGTATATAATTTCATATGAATTAATTTTATCATTATTTTACTAAAATTGAATTGAATTATAAATCCAATTTTGGTTATCCACTTGTATAATATTTTAATTCAAGTTACCAAAGTGTTAATGGATTTTTCCTTAAACCCTTATTTTGAAGTATTCATTTCAAATCTATTTCGTCAATGTATATATTCGATAATTTTCCTCAAGAATATTCATATTTATTCATTGAGTATTTATAAATTCATCTTTTAATAAAATTTTAATTTATTTAAAAAGTTTTAAAATATAAATTTTTAATGTTTTTCATATGGGTCATTTTTTACTCATTTTATCGAAGTGCAAAAAGAATGTTTTTTAATATAAACATAATGAGTGGTATTTATCATTATTTTAATTTATTCATTATAAATATTAATCTTCATTTTTCATGGTTTTATAAAGTAAATTATATTCCCATTATTTTGGGGAGTTTTTTTGTTTTAAATAGTTATCCAATGAAATGGGCTAATTTGCCCACATTTTTATGTGAAAATGGAAAGTGCTTTTCTTATGGGTTCAAATGATCTTTCAAGGGTTTTATGATGAAAAAGTGAAAGATTATATTTTTTTCATGATATAGTACATGGGAAATATATATGATGATGTATGATCTCTATATATCTCATGATGATGGGTGAGGTTGATATAACATTCCAATGCTTGGGGTAAAAATTTATTCTTTGAATGTCAAAAACAAGGTAGGTAACTAGGTTGGTTAATCCTATAGAATTAATTGGTATTTATTTATTATTATTTGTGTTAAATATGAGGGAACACATGTTAGGAATATAATTATCCACGATACCTATATTATAGTTGTAAAAAAATTTCTGTGGAAATGTTTTCATTTCTCTTAGGTAGGGAATGTTTATAAACTTTTAAAGATGAATGGTTTTAATTTTAGAGATATTTTTCATTATTTATCATGTTTCTAATGATGAATTAATAGATTAAATATAATTAATAATGCCATTTAATGGATTTCTTTGATTAAAGGATGATTTTATAAGGTGGGCATGTCATTTTTTGTGTTTAATGTTATATTGTGAAAAAGGTAAACATTTTTATGTATTTTCATTGTTTCACTAGACTAATTAGTTTCCACTATTTTTAGATCCACTACTAATACTTTATCTTAATAATAATTTATCAAAAAAAATTATAGTACCTAAGGATTATTTAAAACTATTATTAAGTCTATCTCTAAATAAAAGAAATTATACTTAAACGAAGCAAGTATTTTGTTAATGAACCATGATTTTGAACTTAAGAATCTTTTTTGTGGAAAAAATGGAGAATTTTTGTCATTATTCAATATGAAATGTAGTGGATTTCATAATTATATAAAAATCTAAACTTAAAAGATCATGGTAATGTAGAAAATTAAAATTATTTCTATGAAACTAATAATAATGGGTGGCTAAAGGCACATGTCGTTATATAATACATGATCCTAATATATAATAATTATTTTATGATAATACATTTTTTTAATTGCGTTTTTAGGGAACCCATACATAACTCAAAGGTTAATATTCATAAATCCAAAAATTTCAGGGTCCAAATTCCCAGTGGCAAAATTCCCTTATATTCATTTGACATGACTCTGTTGGAACAACCCATCTCCAGAGCTTCTTTAAGTCTAAAATTTTATGATACATGATTAAAGACATAATACGCAAATAAAAAACATAATAGGTTAGTGTATTTGATCAATATATGACTTTAACCCACTATAATCCATAATTATTCTCTTTCTGATCAATAAAACCTATTCAAAAGTTACTTAAACTGTGTTATCCTCTGTCCAAAAAAATGATATTGACACATCCTTGATGTGCTGCAAATATACTCATCTGAATAGATTATAGTTATATATTATTATTTATAAAATCCAAAATAGATACGTAATCCTATTATAGATATTTAGAATCGTGGCTACAAGTATAAATTTTATCCGTACAAATCTATATGGTGTATAAATACATCCCATCATTATGGAGATTGTTAGTCATAATCGTCTTCAACAAATTACTAAAAACCTTTTGCAAGACATGATAAAACTAGGATATATATATCACATAATAATTATTTACAATGATTTTATTTACCACATGAAATCATAAAATATATTTAAAATAAATATTCCCATTGGTGATAACTATCTGGGTTTCCTTTATTAGAATAAAATGTGAATCATTAGTCAAATAATAATAAAGAAACTTAATTAAATCCTTTTTATTGATATATTTAAGAAAAATAATCATAAAATTTAGAGTGATGTCATCCAATGTCATATTCAGCATAGGCTATGTCTAATATATACCCACTAGTCTCTAATATTGATCCTTTACATGCTAGTAGGAATGAAACCACAAAATAAATCTAGTCATGTATCTCTTTATTCCTGATAATAAAATTTGTCTTGAAAATGTATCATTTTGGGAAAAAATCGTTTTCTCACCTATAATTTTATTTATTAGTCTATATTTTAGTATTAATTTGTTTTAGTTTATATTTTTTGTATTTTGGAGATTATTTTTGGTGATTTTTTGAAAATTTTTAAGAAGCTCAATCAGTGCACAATATCTCAGGGGTTGTGCGGTGATTATGCATAGTTAAAAGGGGAGATTTTAGGGTCATCATTGTAAAAGAATGATCATTGGTTTGATCACCCTTACAATATATAGAGGAAATGTGGGAGGTATCAGACTTCTCATAATTGCTACATGGTCCACCCAGACCATGCAGATCGATGGTAAAACTCAATATAATTGTTATTTTTAAATACTTGTTTATTTTTGTTTTAAAAGTGGAGTCTTTTATCATACTCTTCACTACCCCAATAAGCATACCATAACACTCCTTGGAAATAAACCTACCGATATCTCTACAATGACTCTTGTTTTGTTGGATTAGACATTTTCATACTTCTATTTATATATCTTGATTGATCCCTAGAGTCGTAAAAATGTTTGGATGTCTTGGGACCCCAGAATTAAAATATTAGATAGATGAATATATTTTATTGAATGTCGATGAATCATTTTGGTTTAAATTTTTTCCCATTTTTTGGGACCTCATATGGTAAATTAAATACCATGGTTTACTCTTAAACATATGATTTACACATGGTGATACATAAAGTTGGTCGACCCAAGATGATCAATTGAGGCAGTCATTAGATGCTACTTTAAGTGAATTAATTAATTAATTTACTTAATTATTGTAAACTGAGACATCCTCTATAAATAATTCATTATGATGTTTCTCCAAGGTTATCCACATAACCCTAGGATGATTTGAGAGGATGTGTATCATTCTTCCATAGAATTGAAAAACCTAAGGGTGAGTAATAATGATTAGATCAAGGTGGACCATGATACAGGTATAGAATATAGAGGATTCTATTATTCATTGAGGTAAAACACGTCCATCACCAATGATCAATCCTTAATCAAGGTAGGCCTCATTATTTATGGTTTTCTCAATTTAAATAAAGATTATTGATTTATTTATTATCTTTTTTCTTTTTCCACTGATTGTTGATTTTCACATGACCTTGTTTATCAATTTTCATCATTGTGTGGTACTTAACCGCTATTTTTCACACCTTGGGATCATTTTCCATGATCAAATAATCCAATGATGGATTCACCTTGTTGTTATTATGTTCCCCCATCGTTCCTCACATTATTCGCCATTATATCATGTGGTTGTGGTTCAACATTATCGTGGGGGTTTGTAGTGAAATTGGACACCCAGATTCATAGAGGTTCCATGAATGAAATATAGAATAATGATTTTGGGATGGATCAAGTTCATACTTGTGATGTGGTTGATACTTCACGGATTTGAGATTTAGATCACTAGTAGACTCCCAATAAATTCATGAATGGGAAATTAAACTTATGATTTCAGACAATCGAAGGATGGGAATTCGTGGTTCATGATGTTTTCTTCTATTTAAAGAAAATCGAATGGTCCAACATATGTAAATGGGAAGGAAAATAGTGGATCGAGGATACATGTAAAGAAATTAAGTTTTTTTTCAAAAAACCATGACTACATGGAATGTATTCTAGAAGAACACATATTATGTAGTCCCTTGGAAATGATGACTAGGGTTTCTAGGAGAGATAAATTACACACACCATGTGTGGAGATATACATTCCATGTGAACTATTTATAGAGACTCGGTGTGTAATCCGATAGTACATGGGAAAAAACACTTTCAATAACATGTGAATGACTAGGAGTACACATGCATAGACATGTACTCAAACATGTCCAGTGTAATGGTAACAGACAGTGTTCTTGGACATGCGTTGGGAGGACACAAGTCGGACCTGAATAGTTGAGACATTCCATGTAATGCTTGAAAATATCTTGTAGTACGAAATGGATTTCCAATCTATTTCCAACAAATAATAAAACCAAACAATGAGATGAGGTTACACACCATGTAACCCCACATACACACTGTATACTTCTCCATGGAACTTCCACCTTCTGAATCTCATTCTTTGAGACTCATATTTTTTCATACGAGTAACCTAGATTTAGTATCTTTCCACATATAACATGATGGTAGCCTTTATATTGACACTAGAGATATTATGTGAGGTGTGTCAAGCATGAAAATTCTTCAGATAAAACTTTACCGATATCAGTGATGAGGTAAGATCATCAGAGAGATGATAGGGTTAGAAAATCCTCTATCACACCAGATTGTATGTAACATCCTAGGTTTTTAGAATCTGATTTTTTCTGGTTTATTTTTATTTTATTACTTTAATGATATGTCAAATTACCATTTTCAATTCAAAAATTAATTTTTGGATTTTATTTAACTCATGTTTTAAGATTGTTTTTATTTCTTATCATTTCCCTAGGTGTTTCTAGTGGGGTTAGGGTGTGTTAGCGGCTGAAAATAAAACCTTTCAAAAGGCACAGATAGAGGCTCATAGTTTAGGAAAACTATGCAAGGCTCGTAGTTTAGGAAAACTACGCATCCTCCTATGAGTAACTGTTCGACCCTCCTTCTTTAATGGACATGGTTTGAAAAACCATGCATGAGGGGGAATAGGGTCGTCTGGGTTCTTTATTAGTTTTTAGCAGAGGCATCATGCCTAGTTTGTGCATGGTTAGTAACTCAAACACATGGACTGTGCAAGGGTGGTTCTCGGAAAGTGAGAACAAAACAATTGGCACATAGTTTCCCAAATGTTTTGGCAACCATTCAACCACTTTAAAATGGTAAAATTACTGTTTCCCCTTATTTTCCTTAAGAGGTTATCCTCAATTTCTTCCTCCCTCACGTGGCTCTACTCTCAGAAGACCAAGTAGCTCCTATCCTCCTCCTTATAGGCTTTGATCAAAATCTTTCATAAGATATCCAATCTTCAACCCATTGGTGGTTTTTTATTATTATTGGTAAGACCTTTGATACACTTTCTTTGTTTCACATTTTCTCTCTCCATATGGTGTGCTAAATCCTTGTGATCCATTTTACCCTATTTTCAGGGTGTTCATCTAAAATGAAAATTTCTCTAAATTCATCTTGAGGTAGAGGATGATATCTGACTATAGTACATCTATTAGTATGTGGTAGCTGTTGCTTAGATTTATCTTTGATTTTGTGATGTTTTAAAGGGTTAATTCCTGAGTGTTCCATTGGGTTTTCAGAAAGAGACCCTAATAATTTAATTAAGGACTTTAAATTATTAAATGGATCATATGAGATGTATATAAGCATTCTCCTCCATTTATATAAATTTTAATATTGGGTTGGAGGTTTTGAAGACTTGGGGAGGTTTTTTCAGCTCAATTAATTAAATTAAATTGAATTATATATATTTTTCTTATGATGGTTCGATGAGAATGATCCAGGCTTGGACAGAGGATTGAGGTAGTATTTCTCCACCTGTACTAAGGTGATGTATTCACCTATATGGGATTGGCCAATGTTACTTGGTGTGATGCTAGTCACCAGGCTAGGTGACTTGGTCATCATATTAAGGTGATGAGATTGTTAGGATTAGGTAATGGTCCAGATTATATTATATGGGGATGAACATCATGATTGAATGACATGGTCAATGGGGAATGAGGTGTAGGATGGCATTCCCTGGGTACTTGATTGGGAGATATCCACTCACTATGATTGATTGGCATGCCATTCAAGTCGTTTTCAAATTGATGAGACTCGGATAATGAGGTGGTGTTGACCACTCATGTGGGTAGAGGAATCTATAAGATACAGCTTAGGATTGTTTTGACCATCAATGAGGTTGGAGGTTATTTCTATAGAAAGCCTCAAGGATGTTGACGATCCATCAGTTGGGGGCCGAGGCTCTCCATATTACTGGAGGTCTTGCGATGGGACTTGGGAGGATGGGTATCACTATGCCCCATGATATTTTTTGTTGAGTCGGCATTGATTATTTTTTAGGAAAGGAATCGATGTTCTTTGGGACATAGAGATTTGAGCTAACATGAGCTTTTGAGTAGGGGTTTAAGGGACCAGGTACGTACATTTAGGGAATGCCTCTTTTGACATTGATGCATGATCAATGTCTCTGGGTTACAAATTACATATTATAGAGGTGGAACCTAAGGGTTCACCTAGGGTGATGTTTTTAGGGAATTCTATGGGATTAATGATATAGATCCTCTCAACTTCAGTTATATATATTAATACATGTCGTTGTATTCCATATATTTAATTGGTGGAATTTGGTATACAAAAATGGATAAAGAAGGTTGAATGCTTCCTTGGGGTTATAGATCACAAGGTAAGAATGTTATATAATAAATTTTCATGTGCATAATTTTACTTATTTTAGAGAACCTTCTTATTCACATATCTATGTTAGGAACATGTTGGTTGAAGCCTATGGAGATTCATTCTCAAACCCTACATTGGCCCTTCAGGACAAATGTAAACATTATGATTTTTCAATCAGGTAAGGTTTTAGGATTAGGATCTAGACCTTAGTGATCATGAGGGGGTATTTATCATGGGATGTGTTTAAAGGGACCTTAGAGGTTCCTATATAAATTGATGTTACTTTTTCCCTTTCTATTATAATATACTTATATATTTAAGTACTATTGTTCTGCTAGCAGTGACCCTTTCTGTTTTTTTTTGTACGTTATGGAATATTTGTTTTAGTAGCCACAATAGTTGTTTTATTCTACAATGGTACAATTATATTATTTGTTCATTTTTGCCGCTTTTTTATGATTTTGAAAATGTGGGTTAATGGACATGTTTTATTGTGATCTTTATTGCACTAAATTATTTATACATATATACCATTATTGTTATCACCACCAAAGGGTATAGTCTCTCCACTATCACCTATTTACACCATCATTGTTAGTCGGTGTCCATTGGCATATGGGGAGGTGTACCTAAGGCCCATTAGACCTCTAGAATAGAGCATAGTTTTAAGTGGATAATGGGTCAGGTTCAACAGTGTGGGTCCCCTGTACTCTCTACCCAGGCTGAGTGGGACCCCCATGTTACACCAGTGCATAGGCCCTTTATCTACTGAGTGGGGTCCCAATATCACACCAGGGAGTGAGTTATATATCTACTGATTGTTACCACTCTGATTTACTAGGTAGTGAGTTTACTAATTATCGAGTGGAAGCCTACCCACTATCACACTAGGGAACATGTTCTCTATTGGAGATTAAGCCCCTTTAGGATGTGGAGTGTAGTGGTAAGGTGTGGGTCCTCAATATGGGTTCCTTATATGTATGTAAATGATGTTGGTAATTAGATATGGACCTCTAGAGCTACATGAAGACTCATCATCTTTAGTTGGGATATAGAGATGTAGGTCCCATTTCTCACCCATTTGGGTTTTTTTAGAATATATATGTTATGATAAATTTCCTTCTTTCTATAGGTTGAGAAATATTTTGTTGTATATTTATATTTCTCCATTTTTGAAATTCAAGGAATCCTATTGGGTATGTATATACCCACACCCACATTGGAGTTTCCCAAATGTTTCATTTATTATAAAGTCGATAAGAAGAATATTGGTGACATTAATAGAGAATTGTGATACTTAGACACATTGACAGCATATAATTCTAAGATGCGGAGATCAAGAGTCAAGATCTCTTCAATATTTCTTTTTAACCAGTTGTTGACAGGGTTGGATTTCATTTTTTGTATGTATTTTTCCCCTTTATGATTTATTTTACACTATTATTACTTGACGTATTCCCTAGAGATTATTGCATGCATGATTATACTCTCGATGTTGAATTCTCTGTTTATTACTCTACACTTATTCATAAATATTGTCGTATGTGTATATATATAGTTATGATAAGGAATATAGTTATACTTATTCCTTCTCAGCACTTTTCACCATCATCTGGCCTATTAAAGGTGGGATTGGGGTTGTCACAACTGGTTGCCACCGGTCAGGTGGGCCCCAGTGTGCTAGGTCATGATACAATGGTATCAAAGGGGGTTTATCCTTGGTTCTGTGTAGAGATGAACCCATGGTGAGGATTCATTAGTAACTTAGGGAAATAGTGTTGAAGTTTATTGAGTGAGGTTTACAGGATAGGGAACTCAGTGTTAGTGTAGTGGATAACATATCCATACACTGTGACTCTAACTACCTACCTTTCAACCCAACATACTAAAAACTATTAAATATACCATTAATACATGAATTATATAGGATTGAGACATTTGACTATCCATCTTTATTCATATAGACATATATGTGCCCATTTATCCCTGGTAAATCTTAATCACATTTAGGATGCCTCCATGAAGAAGTCTAGCTAGGTTACTGATAGTAGTTCATGAGAATGATGAGTTATGTAATGAGGCCTCTATTCAGGGACTATATCATGAAGTAATTCTTCTATGAGGGTAAGGAAAAGTGCCACCACTAATCTAGAAATTGATAGTGATAATAGGTTAGGTTGATTATGCGCACAAACTTAATGCCCTATGTGATTTAAATCATCACAAAAAATTGAGGTTTCATAGAGAGCCAAAGCCTTTGGTAGTGGAGGTTTTGGATTTAGTCAGTGATTCGGGTCTTTAGAATTGTTTAGAACCTGATGAATCATATGGTTTTGATGGAAGATAGTATTTTTTATAGATTAATAGGATTCTATTTGAGTCTAATATTGCCGATCCATGATGAGACAATTCTCTCTTGGTCTATAGAGATATTTATGAAATTGTGGTATCCCTATGTATATCTACTAATAGTAGAGTGCTAGAGAGGGACCTAGTTATAGGTATATTTCTAGAAGTGGGGTTCCGTGATGTTGGAATAGGTAGTGGACATCAGGGGGTCGAGTTGTCTATAGAAGCTAAAAGGTTACAGTCATCATGGTCTCGGTGTAGGAAACTATCCTTAAGTTGGACACAGGAATATGTGCATGTGGTGTAGGGTTTTTTTAGAGGATCATGTAATCCAAAAGATGGGTAGTACTATTCATGTCATGTGTGAGGTCATATAGAACATGATTTTCTAACCCGAAAATCCAAGGAGGGTAGGAAAATAGTTGATGGAACACCACAATAGAGGCAATAATGTGATCAGGGTTCTCCCGGGAATGGTTAGGGTGGCCCTTAGGGAAGAGGCGCTGGTAGAGGAGTGGGTGGAGCTTCCGAGGTAAGAGGTACTATAGTAGGTAAATGTTAGATGATACTTATACCACTACCACTAAGTGTCCCACACCAGGTTTGGAAAGTAGGTGGTTCAGAACACAGGCATTTATAGGCCATGGATAGATATGACAAGGACGCACATGAGATTCTCTGAGGTATGATCTATGTCCTCTATAATCTTTATCCATTAATTATATATATATATTTGGGTCAATAATTCATTTAAATATCACTAATTTGAGAGTTATATCTCTCTCTAGAGACCTTATCCCATCAAATTTTTCTATAGGTTTCAACTAGGTGGAATTCTTTGATATCTATTATTTTTTGGTTGTACGAGCTAGAAATAAATGGAAGGAGTTAATTGGGGGAAATCTTGTTCATCATGATGAGACCTTATAATGTTGTCGTAGGTATGGACTAGTTTTCCATGGTTCATACCCCTATTTTCTATCACCACTGACAAGTTAGATTCTATTGAGAATATTGGACAAGATTATCTTTTTTAGTTGAGGGATTATTGCGACCCAGGCTTAACATACATTGATGTTACATCATTTTAGATGAATATTAATTAAATTACAAAAATACATGCCCAAGGACCATAATTTTTTAGTGTATTTGGAAAATTGGAAACAAAATCTTCTCTCCTGGGGTATGATCTTCAAAATATCCCATAAAGATCTCCCCTTTAGTACATCTACCACATACCTTTATTCATAACCTATGGAAATTAAACATAAGAAAGGGGTGAGCTCATATTCTAATTAAGGTAAATAAAGGAAATTTGCAAGAATAACATATAAAAAGGTTATGGAACATAATCATAACATTTTAAGACCATACCCTACATATTAGATATCAAAATGAAGATTTGAATTACATGAAACATGAATCATTAGGAAAAAAGAACACAAGACATGAAATAATAACATAGGAATAAAACATGGAATTGTAGAAATATATAATAACATAATATGATATCTATAGTATTCAGGGAATCACTTGCAAGTCCATCTGATGGAAAATTTCCTTTACTGAACTAGGTTCACACCACATTCCAGCCCTGCATTACTTAAATGAGTTCACTCCTCATTCCATCCCTGTATTACTGAATAGTGTTCACTCCTTTTTCTATCTCTGTACTACTAAACTGTGTTCATTTCTCATTACATCCCTATAATACTGAACCAAGTTCATTTCTTGTTCCACCCATGTTTATCTCATGAGATATAAATCATTACCCAATGTATTAGAGGGAGATATAGATCACACCCATCTCATAATGAACTCATACATACATGTGTTACAAAATCATAAAAAATCATATCATAATCCATGCACTAAAATGGTATAAAAAACTTGTAAACATATCATAACATGTGGAAAAAGATACCAGTTTCATAATAATTTCATCAAAAACGTAACCCATGAAAGGGAAAAAGATTTCATAAACACATATCCCAGGAAAGGGAAACAGACTTTATAAACATATAACTCGTCAAAGAGAAACATGTTTCATAATTACCATGAAATTAAGAACAACCAATTTATATAAAAAATATGAATGTAACCTTTAGATAATTTCTTAGAAGTTCATGAGTAAAATCAATGGATTTCATCATAGATGGAAAATAATTTTGAAATTTCTTTTAAAAACGTTTCATGAGGAAAATATCCTTTCTTATTTGAAAATGGATTTTAATACATTAAACCATTTGAAAATAATTTTCTTAGAAAATTCATTGAAAACATATAAGTAATAATTGAAATCCTCTTTAAAACTTTTCTCCTTGAAAACTTATTAAATAAGCTTCAAAATATTTTAAAAACATATTTCTTTGAAAACAATTTGAAAATTAAGGTAAATCATGGAAACATTTGGAAAACCATTTCATTGAAAATACTTTGAAAACTTACAAAGAACTCTTGAAAACGTTTTGAAAACCATTTCAATGAAAATAATTTTAAAACATAAAAATAAATCTGGAATTTATTTTTAAAACCATTTAATTGAGAATACATTGAAAACATTTAAAGAAATCTTAAAAAGGTTTTGACTACTATTTCTTTGAAAATAATTTGGAAATATAAAAAAAATAACAGAAACGTCTTGAAAACCATTTTCCTTGAAAGCTAATTTTGAAAAAAAATCTTATAAATTAGACATTAAAAATGAAAATGATTCTTTAATGAAATTCCAGTAGGTAAATCCATACATCCCATAAGAGGTAAAATGAACATTCACTTTGCACAGTAAAAAGTTTAAAAAATGCCTTGTTCTAAAACTGAAAAGAAGATTCCTTTAATGATATTTGTAAATGAAAAAAATTCTAATAATTAGTTTAATATATTACAGGATAATAGTACAATATTCTTCGAACCCTCTTTAGAAAACATAGATATCAGAATGAAGAGAGGGTAATGTCTGGATTTCTTACAAAGACTTTCTTAACTATAATATGTGAAAAAGAGTATAAATATGGTACCAATACATGAATATAGCATGAATAACATGAGGAGAATAAAATTCATGAATTTATTGAGAGAGGGGTTATATGATATCATCAAAGGAAGCATACACATAAACATACTCGAAATGCAATGAGACTGATTCAATAAACCCTTATCCCTTGGTAACATGGGATCATGCTCTCCATGTAATAAAATTAAATTAAATAAAGCTTATAATATCATAAAAATATCGATCTTCATGATATATCATTAAAATTTTAATTATATACACCAAAAAACAAATTTAGGTGCATAAAAAAATTGGTCTAAAAGAAATAAAATTGAGATAAAACTATTTTACCAATTTGGTAACTTTTTAAACTTATACCCCATGAAATAAAGATCATAAAATGGATATGTGAATACCCATTAATTTATGTATAGGATATATAGAATTAAATTATTGGAATTATATACACTAAACAAAACTAATGAGTGGCGAACATAGCAAGTATCTCACAAAAATAAAAAGTGAGATGAAATCCCCTTACCTTATGTCTCGGCTCTCGTTGTACTCGTTTAAACCACCTGTATAAAATATATAAATTTATTATAAATCTTTTACAAAATCATATTATTATATATAATACCATAAATGTCTTGATTATGACCGTATATTACCCTCATTTTAACCATCCTATATTAAGGTTTCACTTTGGGTAATATTCGCTTTGTTCTCTTTATGTGTCTTAATTTATTATATTGTTAGTCCTTATACTTATATCAGGATTAAAAAATGTAAAACATGACATAAATTTAATTTATATATATTATATATTTATTATAATAGTATATAGAATATATAATTATGAAGAAGAATACATTATTCATGGAGACGGTAAGTCGTACATACACATGAACGATGTTCCCATTTTTATTTTCTATTGAAAGGAAGTTGGTAAATTACATATGTATATGTATATAAAAAATTATTTCAATAGAATCAGTATATTATACATATCATATATGTTTACTAGACCCATCCTTAAAATATTCCATGTAGTGTGTGAACAAATCACATCAATTTGAGGGGGCGGAAGTCTACACTTCCTGAAACGAAATTATCATATAAACACACAATGGAAAGTAAAAAAGAAATTTTTTGTAAAATAAATACCAAAAATATTAAATAAATAATAAATATGATATATAAAATATATAAATATAGTTTCCATCATAATTTTCACCATGATATGTGGTATGGAAAATTTAACAATCATCGTTTAGTGAAGTTGTAGTTCACAGTATACATAAACAATATGTTCGTTACCCATTATATGGAGGTGTGTGTAAGTTTAGTTAAAAATATTATCATAAAAACATTATATTATATTTTTGATACTTTTTTTTGTTATAAAATAATTGAATAAATAGATTGGATGGGGTGGATAAGGTATATAAAAGAAATGACTTGAGAGAACATGTTACCTCTTAATTGGGTAATTCCTTTTAGTTTGTGCCAAACGACATATTTTGATTGCCTTATGACAAAAGGATGGATTCTAGGAGGAATTTAGGGGTGTTGGGAAGTTTATTAGGAAAATATTTTTTTAACCTAAGAGTTTTTAGAGGTGTGAGTATGGGGGAGCGGTGGTGGGGTTTTATTGGAAAGGAAATGGAATCACATGAAAGTTTTGAAAACAAGTTAGTTATACACATATTATTACCTAAATAAATTAATAAAAACCCAAAATCAATCAATAATGGAAGGTTAATAGCTGATATATTTCCATCAAATGGGTTGTTTATAAGTTTATAGATCATTTTGGACCCTAAGATTAAGTTCTAGTCCCTAATTTAGCTTAATTTGACCTTAACAACTATGATTAATTTTAAAAACCTTTTCTAATCATTTTGGTCAAAAATAAATATGAAATAATTAGAAAGAAAATATTATACTTATTAAAAAAATTTATGTTGTTTTTTCTAAATTCAACTCATAGAAGATAAAAAATTATGATTATTACTAATCCTGCAGACAAAACGAAATTATAGGTTTTTAGAGTAGAAAGAAGTTGAAAAGCTTATTATGTTTTTATATTCAATTTCAAAGTTAAATTGATTTTAATTACCTAAAGAGTATTAATAGATGTATAATTTATCTAATTTAACCTTAAAAAAATTTAAAATATAACTTGATATTAAGAATTATTTAAATTAAAAAGGTAGTTTTTACCTAAAAAACAATATTTTTCACTATTAATCAAAAAAGATGTTTCTCATTAATATCCCAAAAATTTAACCAATTAAATTTTGATATTATAAATTAAAAATTAATCAAATTAAATTCTTATATGTTTCTAAAATATATTTTATTATTTTTTATAAACGGACATGATTTTTAGTTTATAGTATTTTTGTAAACATATAAGGACTTTACTAAAAATTATATCTTTCATTATCAATATTTTTTATTTATATAAATCCATTATAAAAAATATTTGAAAATTATTTATTAATATTTATATCACTACGTTTAATAGTTGGGTTATAATTATATCATTTAAAAAATTATAATAAAATTATTCTTTGTTGAAACCTATTGTTTCATGAAATGTATGCCAAGTCGGTGTTGTAGGTAGCACAAGCCAACTTGGTATTGTGTGTAGTACAAGCCAAGTAGACATTGCGTGTAGAGAAATTCAATTTGTTATTGTGTGAATGTAATGTTTGACAGAGTATTTTAATATATATATATATATATATATATATGCATATATATAACTATTTCTTGTTTCATGTGAAATGAAAAATAGTAAAAAGATAAATTTATTCGAAAAAATTTATTCACAAAATCTCAGGGTGTTACATTATACCCCTTCAAAATGAATTTTTCGATTAAAATTATTCTAGGTTATCGAAGGCTTAATACTTAAAAGTTTCATTCATATAAACCCACATTGCAAAAATAAAAACTAAAAATTCTCTTAAAAGGGAATGTTGGGACCATAAAGGTTACCCTTAATAACATATAAATGTGTTTCCACATTGTAGAACATAGGTTGGGAGTGAAGATTGGACATAGAGGAAAAGAATAAATATTTTTAAGGATTTACTAAGGTCTCTAATCACAAAAAATTTAATGATCAAAGAAACTTTTATGGGATCAAAGTCATAAATCATTGAGGATTTAAAATGACATCAATTCATCCAAATTAAGGTATTATGAAAACACATTTTGTTTTGATCATTATCCTAATGTTGAGTAGTTAATTTATTGACCAAGAATATAAAGAAATATACTTACATGATATATTTCTATAAAAAAATCATTCTATGGTTGTGCTTTTAACTATTTCAAATTCATCCAATACTTCAAGAAATGGATGTTCAAAAATTAACTTTTATGTTCGAAGCACTAAATACACTTTTAGTAGATATTAATTCCCAAAAAAGAATGAAATATAGAACTATTTATCTATAAATATTCATTAAAATAAATATGGTTAATTCATTAATATCTAAATATAAAAAGTAACACTACTTGTTATTCATAAATAATTATTAATCAAATATAATTATACATTAACCAGGAAATCACATGGGCCAATGGTAGGTGTGAAACCCTTATCGTCCCTTGGTCATGGGTTCAAGACCCATGGCCTTTTCAAACATGATTGGTTGTCTCCCGATATACATGATGTCCTTTTATAAAACCACACTAATATAATTTCCAAAATATCATGGACATCCTTGAAATAAGGTTAACCACTAAATAGAATTTTAACCAAGGTTTTGATACAATATCAATACATAAATACTTCCTTCAAATTTTAACTTAAACTTTTCATGAATGGATAACCTTATAACCCTTATGAATGTTAAAAATCCAAAACCATAGAATAAAATTCATGAAACCAGCATAAAATTGATCCCCAATATATCACAATGTATCTCTTAATTTTCACATTCCAAACATGAAAATACACTCATGGAAAATTCTATTAGAACATGATAACAACCTGAATTACCATAAATCCTTTTGGAAAACATGCATTCATCCTTATTCCAAAGATTACTGGATATATTCCATAAATATAAGAATATGTAAACTTCATCCATGATAGAATAAACTACTTATAAATATGTATATAATTAGTTCTAATGTTATTAATACCTTCAAATTTACTTATTCATAACATCATTATCTTAACATAAATAGCGTATTAAGGATCACTTTATCATTAAATCATTTCATCAGTCCATCGGAAATATTCAACATGAACTTTTAAATAGTGAGAAAAAAACATAAGTAGAATAATCATTGTATATTTCATCATTCAAATAATATAATATTAGATTCAAAATACATACAAATTTTGATTATTCCACTTTATTCTTATGCAGTTACCAAGGATACCTTATCCTATTACGCAATACTTCCTTCCTTTCACATTTTATATATAGTCTCTTCATCAATAGTAATATAATCATTACTTGCACCACCTTTTTGGTTCCCTTTATGAGATTTCATATTGGGACATTAAGTTTCATAATTTGTAACACCCCAAGATTCTACGGTACGCTTCTCTTTGAATAATACAGTAGCATGTGTTGTATGCAAATTCGAGTTCTAACACACACCATGACCAATCAAAGTAGCAGTTATGAATAGTAATACCCACTTTTTGAAATTTTATAAATTTTATCTATAAAAATGGACTTCATTTTTGGATTTATAGTATTGAATTTATCCTAAGGTGAAATTTTGATACTTTTCAGATAACCTTTATATTTTGATGAATAGTGAAAATTACAAAATTTTAATTAAAAAAAACTTTTTTAATCAAAATAATTAATTTGATAAATTATGAATTTCAGTGGTTTTAAAGTATATTTAGAATATAGTTTTACTATTTAATAAAATGTTGGTCATTGTACATAATTTCACAATTAAACCGGAGATAAATAAGTATCAATCTTTTGATAGTTATTATATCTTAAAAACACGCTTTTTGTTTTGATAGCAGGAATTAATTTTAAATTAATTCTTGCAACTTCTCTGTTATGAATTTGGAAAAATTGATTCCATATTTGGAATCAGGATGTATAAATTATGTATATAGGTAACTATTATTTTTAGACATTTTGAATAATTACTTCAGTAAATATTTTATTTACCATGGTTAAAGGGTAAATCCGGTAAATAAGGGTTAAAAAATAATATTATAATAATAATAAATTACCCTAAAACATGTTATAACCTTATTTGTGGATACATGTCTGACCATGGGCATATTTTGGTCGATTTTGGGACCCTATGGAGCCACTTGTAAGTGATAGGGACACTTTATTTTAATTAAGTAAAAATAAATACAAAAATGACATAAGCATATATCTTTTAGAAAAACAATTTTTACATAGGGTTATATATTTTGGATTTTCGACTATAAATATTCATTAGAAAGATAAAATGATTTAATACATAATGGTATTTTATTTATAATTTTTAGACATTAAATAATTTAATTTATGTATGACATAATGGTGATGCAGTAATTACATAATTAATGAAAAAAATAGAATTATTGATATTATAAATACCCAAATAAATGTAATTTGAGACTTTTTATAAATACCAATAAATTTATAGGTTAATATTACATGTTATAATTTATTTAATTAACTTTTTTATAAGTAATCATTCTGTTATGAGTTTTAAAAAAATCAATTATTGAATAGTGTCAAAATTGACATAAAAGAGTTTTTAAAACAAATAATATATTATTAATTGATATTAAATTTTTAAAAATCTAAGGTTCATCCAAGAGACTTATAGCATGATACTTGTATCATTAATGGACCACTTGGGGGTATTTTGTATGTATATAGTAATTTTATTAACAATATAGTATAAAAATACAAAGAGACATTGGAAAAGTGAAACTAATTAACTAAGAGTTAATACTTAAAGATAAGGTTAATATAGTAACCCAAACCAATCTAAATCCTATTGTTTGAGTGGTTTTAGACCCTTCCCCACATTAACCTTTAAATAATCTACTTTGGATCCATTAGAAACCGAATATGAATTTATTATAAAATAATATTTTTAGGTTTTCCAAAGGTGCCCTTCACCCCTCTTATAAAAGGGCAGTACCCCTTCTCATTAATTCACACCTTCATAGCCTTTTGGTTCGGCCTTCCCCATGCCAAAATACTCTCTCAACTTCCCTCACTTCATCTTAGAGGCATTAAATTAGTCATAAATCCAACCTAAGGAGCCCTTTTGATCAAATCAAAAGGAAGAACCCAAAGAAGAGGAAATGTTTTCACCACCCTTTTTCAAGTTTATTTCTTCTTCAACTTCTTCTTTCTTTGGTATTCCCATTATATAATAATAAATCCAGTATCACCTATATAATGTGATATTATTATAAATATGCTACAACCATATTCATTATTCTATCCATCCTTTGAATGACATGTCACTATACGTGCGTACGTACGGCTTACCGTCTCCACGTCGTGGTGTAATTGTTATTAAATATATTATTATTTGGATGGGTATAATAATGATTTGTAATTCATGTAAAAAATAAATATAAAATTATAATGATTCTTTATATATGATATATCATACAATTATATATTATCTTAATATCAAAAGAATGATATTTTCGCTCGTGCGTACGTACGGATTACCGTCTACATGACGCGGTGAGATTTATTTCCAAGTTCACCATTCATAGATGATTATAAAAATATATATTACTAATAATTATGTAATATATGACATAATAATGCTACTGGAAATATATATATTTATATATATAAGAATTTATGTACTTAAATATATCTTATTCAATACTATGTAAAAATAAAAACAGTGTTTATGTGTACGTACGGACTACCGTCTCCATAAGCGGTGTTTTCCATTTCATATATACGTATATAATAAATTTTTATATTCTAAATATATATGATAAATAAATCATTTTTTATATTCTGGATGTATTTAAATCATGATCTATGTGATAAAATCAAGAGTAACAAGTTAAAATACGTACGATAAAGAAAGCGATTATTACCCAAAATATTAATATAACATGGAAATTATTATTAAATGGGTAGTATAAAGTCATAAATGAATAATTTATGATATAATAAATATTAAAATGGTTCAGGTATAATTTAATAACATACTATAGTCTTCATACAGGAGGCTAAACATACCCTCGACTAAAGGAAAGTGCAAGGTAAGGGGTTTTTATCTCACTCCTTATTCCCGTGAGATTCATGCCATATCGCCACTATTACCTTTTGTGTAGTGTATGTACTTCCCATAATTGTATTATCTGTGTAATACACTTTAATTTATGTATATTTACATATTCATTGTATGATACCTCTTTCATGGGTTGTATGTTTCGTAAGTTACCAAATTGGTAAGGGTTAATTTCACAATCTCTTTATTATCCGAGGTTGTTTTTATGTAAGTATCTACTAGGAAATATTTATTATCCATGTCCATGTTTTATGAAAGAGTTTTCAAAAGGTTTATTTTAAGGGACTTTTTACTAAAACATCATTTCAAATGTTTTAAATATTTATTCTTCTAAATCTTTCTCACTAATGTCCATGTATTCAAAATGTTTTTTTAAGGATTTATTTATATAGACATGAATGTTTTTAAAATGTTAATTCCTTTCAAAAGTTTCAAAGTGGTATCACAAACTTTGATCCAAAAATGTCTTTAAATAACTTCTTTTCCAAATTGTGTGACTTTTAAATGATTTCAAAAAAAGAGATATTTCTCTCAAATAGTTTTGATTTCATCTATATCCACATCCTTTGATAAATTTTACACTTGTTTGAAGTTGATTTATTATGATACAAATCTTTCATATTGTATTTAAGGTTTTGTGATATGTTTGACTATGTGGTTATTATAGGAACTCTGGGTTGGTGTCCAATTATTAGAGGCACTCAGGGTTGGTGTCTGCTTATTAGAGGCACTGCGGGTTGGTGTCCGGTTATTAGAGGCACTCCGGGTTGGTGTTCGGTTATTAGAGGCACTCTGGGTTGGTGTTTGGTTATTAGAGGCACTCTAGGTTGGTTGCTAGTTATTAGAGGCACTCTGGGTTGGTTTCTGGTTATTAGAGGCACTCTGGGTTGGAGTCCGGTTACAGAGGCTCTCCGGGTTGGGTTCCAGTTACAGTTATCCCTTAGGTCTCGGCACGAGGCCTTAACATAGAAATTAAAGTTCGTCATTATGCATTCCATCATTATGAAAGTTGTTAGTGATATTGCATGTGATTATTAGACTAGTAGAATATCCATGTGAATAAGTAAATGGCATTACTTCATTTTATTGTTTCCATATTATGCTGAAGTTCAAGTTTAAAAGGCTTGTGTTTTAGTTATACATTTCCTTAAATTTTAATGCTTATTTATGAAAGTTTCCACTGTATAGTTATCCTTACTGAGCATCTAAGCTCACCCCTTTCTATGTTTTATTTTTCCCAAGATTCGAATAAGTGTATAGTGATTGATATGCAGGGTTAATCCAAGGGAATAATGGCATTCGTGAAGGAATATTTATGTTGTTTTGTATGTTATGAAGTATAATGTAACATTCATGTATGTAATATATTTTCCAAGACTGCTAAATTGATCGTTCCTTCGGGACATGATTCCTTGTAATCATGCCAATGTATTAAAATAACGCACCGAATCTGGGTAACTGGGGTCGGGGCGTTACAGTTGGTATTAGAGGAAGTTCAACAATAACCTTGAAACTAGATTTAGATAAACTCTGATTAGAGCACATAGACCTAAGATAGACTTTGAGGATTAGTATAGAAGAACTTCTTAGAATTTTGGTATTGTAGAGATTTTGTGAGTTTTCCAAGCAATGCATCCCTGTTTGGATACGAGCAGGTAGAGGCGGCTCTGGCACAGATGTACCTAGGGGTAAAACCCGAAAACACCACTTTGAGCTAGACTCGAACAGGAACTGGTGCACGAAACTGGGCTTTGCTGCACTCTTGGTTACGACACTCCTGTGGGATATGCTTTGGATAATTATCATTTTCTTTACAAACCATTATGAAGGGCTTATGAGTATATACTTACTCCAAGAAAACATTTTTATGATTATGGATTATATCCATAAACTGTTTAATTTATGTCAAGTGTTTTACAAGTTCAGGATTGGGTATTGTTATTCATAAACTAATCTAGTGAATGCAATTGTTTATAAATGTCACCCAGTACAAGGAATGAGAACTCCAGCAATACACTTGATCCAAAGAGTAAGAAGGGTCATATCTTTCATGGTCCTAAGACAGAATTTAGAAGGGAAATAGTATCCCACGTATTATCATCATATGAAGAAATAGTATCATGTGTTGATAAGATAAGTAAAGAATTATCTGAGTCCTATGGATTTGAAGGGAAGTTAGAGAAGGAAAGGACGGTATATATAAGAATAGATAAAGGTAATAAGGTAAAGAATGATTTTCCCATATGTGATAACTGTAGAAAGAATCACCTTGGAAAATGCTTGAAGGGAATGGGAGTATGTTATAAGTGTGGAGAAAAAGGACACTAAGTACGTGACTGTAAGGGTAAGAAAAATGTTTCAATTGTACAATGCTTCATCTGCTAGGAGTTTGGACACTATGCGAACCAATGTCTCAGTCATCAGACTATGCCACAAATGATTCTATTGAATAATAATCAAGTTATGATACTACCACAAACGAAGAGGAATGACTGGTGTTCTTAGGTTGTTATTTTGGAATTATTTCATTGAAGTGTTGTATCAATGATGTTTTGGAAATAAATAAGGATTATACTACAGTACTATTTTATTGAGTATTTGAGATTTTATAGTACTAAGAAAAGTGACTCTACAGCGAGTTAAACTTTTTGGAAATTACATGGAAAAAAGAATCTTAATTGTGTTTAACTTCCTTATAAATTTTGGACTGTGAGTTTGGATAGTAGTATTTTGGATAAGTCTATAGGTTGGAATGGATTAAGTTTGAAAGGTTATTTTTGGATTTTTATAAAAGGACAACATGCAGACCATGTGACAAACTGTCGCGTCAGACAAAGCTGCGGGAATAGAACCCACAAATATAGTGTGATTTGGATTTACCGCCTACCACTAGACTACGTGAATTCCCTGGATTGTATAATGTAGTTTCTTTTTTTAATTGGTCTGATATTTGAATTTTACATTCATTATATTTGGAACCCTATACGATTAGGATAAATAGAGTATTTTTGAGTTGTCTTATGTTTTGTATTGAAAGATGAGTTTGTGGTAGAAATTTATTAATGGATAAAACTATAATTATAATGTAAGTATATATCCTTATGATCTTATCCAATCCCGTAAATAAATTCCCGAACATTAAGAAAAAGAACGTAGAACAAAAATGTTGTCCTAGATGGTACCTTAGATAATCACAAATTTATGACTTTGGGATTGTTGGCATTTTCATAGCCATGTTCTCTACCACTCTCCATCAGATATTAATGGTTATATTTATCTTCCATATCCATATTTTATTACATGGAACCCTAGTGTGTGTTATTTTTGGTAACCTTCATACTTACCACTCTTTATTTTCAATAAAGGCCTCATTAATCAATTTTTCGATGTGGTATTTCAACAAAGATATTTTGAAATTTCAACCCCAAGTTTCCAATACCGAGTATAAATTACGAGGACGCAATTTATTAAAGGTGGGTAGAATGTTACACCTCAAGCTTCTATGGTACGCTTCTCTTTGAATAATACAGTAGCGTGTGTTGTACGCAACTTTGAGTTCTAGCACACACCATGACCAATCAAAGTAGCCATTATGAATAGTAATACCCACTTTTTGAAATTTTATAAATTTTATCTCTAAAAATGGACTTCATTTTTGGATTTTGAATATTGAATTTAGCCTAAGGTGAAATTTTGGTACTTTTCGGATAACTTTTATATTTTGATGAATAGTGAAAATTGCTAAATTCTAATTAAAAACAACTTTTTTAAGAAAAATAATTAATAGTGATAAATTATGAATTTGATTGGTTTTAAAGTATATTTAAAATATGTTTTTACCATTTAATTAAATATTGGTCATTGGACATAATTTCACAATTAAACAAGATATAAACAAGTATCAATCTTTTGATAGTTTTTATATCTTAAAAACATGCTTTTTGTTTTGACAGCGGGAATTAATTTTAAATTAATTTCTGCCATGGTTAAAGGGTAAATCCGATAAATAAGGGTTAAAAAATAATATTATAATAAAACTAAATTATCCTAAAACATGTCCTAACCTTATTGGTGGATACATGTCCGACCATGGGCATCTTTGGGTTGATTTTGGGACCCCATGGAGCCACTTGTAAGTGATAGGGACACATTGTTTTAATTAAGTTAAAATAAATACAAAAATGACATAAGCATATATCTTTTCAAAAAACAATTTTTGCATAGGGTTATATATGTTGGATTTTCGAATATAAATATTCATTAGAAATATAAAACGATTTCCTAAATAATGGTATTTTATTTATAATTTTTAGACATTAAATAAGTTAATTTATATATGACATAATGGTGAAGCAGTAATTACCTACTTAATGAAAAATAAGAATAATTGATATTATAAATACCCAAATAAATGTAATTTGAGAATTTTTATAGATAAAAATAATTTTATAGGTTAATATGACATGTTAGGATTTATTTAATTAACATTTTTCTAAGTAATCATTCTTTTATGATTTTTAAAAAAATCAACTATTGAATAGTGTCCAAATTGACATAAAAGAGTTTTTAAAACAAATATTATATTATTAATTGTTATTAATTTCTTAAAAATCTAAGGTTCGGCCAAAATAATTATATCATGATAGGTGTTTCATTAATAGACCACTTGGGGGTCTCTTGGATATATATAGTAATTTTATTAACCATATAATATAAAAATACAAAGATATATTGTAAAAGTGAAACTAATTAACTAAGAGTTAATACTTAAAGATAAGGTTAATTAGTAACCCAAACCTGACTAAATGCTATTGGTTGAGTGGTTTTAGACCCATCCCAAAATTATCCTTTAAATAATCCTCTTTGGAGCCATTAGAAACCGAATATGAATTTATTATAAAATAATATTTTTAGCTTTTCCAAAGGTTCCCCTCACCCCTCTTATAAAAGGGCACTCCCCTTTCCCATTAATTAACACCTTCAAAGCCTTTTGGTTCGGCAAACCCCTGCCCAAATACTCTCCCAACTTCCCTAACTTCATCCTATGGGCCTTACTTTAGTCATAAAGCCAACCTAATGAGCCCTTTTGATCAAATCAAAAGGAAGAACCCGAAGAAGAGGTAATGTTTTCACCACCCTTTTTCAAGTTCATTTCTTCTTCAACATCTTCTTTCTTTGTTATTCCCATTATAAAATAATAAATCCAGTATCTCCTATATAATGTGATATTATTATAAATATGGTACAACCATCTTCAGTATTCTATCCATCCTTTGAATGACATGTCACCATACGTTTGTACGTACGACTTACCGTCTCCACGTCGTGGTGTAATTGTTATTCAATATATTATTATTGGATGGGTATAATAATGATGTGTAATTCATGTAAATAATATATATAAAATGATAATGATTCTGTATATATGATATATCATTCCATTGTATATTATATTAATATCAAAATAATGATATTTTCGCTCGTGCGTATGTACGGATTACCGTCTCCACGATGCGATGAGATTCATTACCAAGTTCACCAATCATGGACGATTATAAAAATATATATTACTAATAAGTAAGTAATATATGACATAATAATTCTACTGGAAATATATATATTTATATATATAAGTATTTATGTACTTACATATATCTTATTCAATACTATGTAAAAACGGAAACAACGTTTATGCGTATGTATAGACTACCGTCTCCATAATCGGTGTTTTCCATTTCATATATACGTCTATTATAAATTTTTATATTCTAAATATATATGATAAATAAATCATGTTTTATATTCTGTAGGTATTTAAATCATGATCTAAGTGATACAATCAATAGTAACAAGTTAAAATACATATGATAAAGAAAGCGATTATTACCCGAAATATTAAGATAACATGGAAATTATTATTAAATGGTTAGTATAAAGTCATAAATGAATAATGTATGATATCATAAATATTAATATGGTTCTGGTATAATTTAATAACATACTATAGTCTTCATACAGGAGGCTAAACGTACCCTCGACTAAAGGAAAGTGCACGGTAAGGGGTTTTTATCTCACTCCTTATTCCCGTGAGATTCATGCCATATCGCCACTATTACCTTTTGTGTAGTGTATGTACTGCCCATAATTATATTCTCTGTGTACTATAATTTAATTTATTTATATCTACATATTCATTGTATGATACCTCTTTCATGGGTTGTATGTTTCGTAAGTTACCAAATTGGTAAGGGTTAATTTCACAATCTCTTTATTATCCGAGGTTGTTTTAACGTAAGTATCTACTGGGACATATTTATTATCCATGTATAGGTTTTATGAAAGATTTTTAAAAGGGATTATTTTAAGGTTCTTTTTACTAAAACATCGTTTCAAATGTTTTTAATATTTATTCTTCTAAATCTTTCCGATTTATGTCCTTGTATTCAAAATGTTTTTTAAGGATTTATTTATATGGACATAAATGTTTTTAAAATGTTAATTCCTTTAAAAAGTTTAAAAGTGGTATGGGACACTGTGATTCAAAAATGTATTTAAATGAATTCTTTTCCAAATTGTGTGGCATTTAAATGATTTCAAAAAAAGTGATATTTCTCTCAAATAGTTATGATTTCATCTATGTCAACATCCTTTGATATATTTTACACTTGTTTGAAGTTGATTTATTATGATACAAATCTTCCATATTGTATTTAAGGTTTTGTGATATGTTTGACTATGTGGTTATTAGAGGCACTTTGGGTTGGTGTCTGGTG
Organism: Viscum album; assembly: GCA_963277665.1. NCBI lineage: Eukaryota > Viridiplantae > Streptophyta > Magnoliopsida > Santalales > Viscaceae > Viscum > Viscum album. The sequence continues at coordinate 46,348,767 of OY728138.1, read as the reverse complement.
ATTAGAGGCACTTCGGGTAGGTGTCCGGTTATTAGAGGCACTCCGGGTTGGTGTCCGATTATTAGAGGCACTCCGGGTTGGTGTCCGGTTATTAGAGGCACTCCGGGTTGGTGTCCGGTTATTAGAGGAACTCCGGGTTGGTATCCAGTTGTTAGAGGTACTCTGGGTTGGTGTCCGGTTATTAGAGACACTCCAGGTAGGAGTTCGGTTACAGAGGCTCTCCGTGTTGGGTTCCGGTTGCAGTTATCCATTAGGTCTTGGCACGAGGCCTTGACACAGAAATTAAAGTTCGGCATTATGCATTCCATCATTATGAATGTGGTTAGTGATATTTCATGTGATTATTTGACTAGTATAATATCCATGTGAATAAGTAAATGTAATTACTTCATTTTATTTTTGTCATATTATGCTGAAGTTTAAGTTTAAAATGTTTTTGTTTTATTTATACATTTCCTTAAATGTTTATGCTTATTTATGAATGTTTTTGATGTATTGTTATCCTTACTGAGCATCTGAGCTCACCCCTTTCTATGTTTTATTTTTCTCAGGATTCCAAGAAGTGTTTAGTGATTGATATGCAGGGTTAAGACAAGGGAATAATGGTGTTTGTGAAGGATTATTTATGTTGTTTTGTATGTTATGAAGTGTAATGTAACATTCATGTATGTAATCTATTTTCTAAGACTGCTAAACTGATCGGTCCTTCGGGACTTGAGTCCTTATAATCATGCTAATGTATTAAAATAAGGCATCGACTCTGGGTAACTGGGGTCAGGGCATTACATAATTAATGTTTACTCCACACTTAAAACACTTAGCCTTAGATGATGAATTTGGGAGGCCAACGTTCTCATCTATTTCGTTAACCGTACTCTTCATTTTTAAATTGTATTTGCTTGATTTGTGTCCTTATTTTCTATAGTCAAAGCATCTTCTTGTTCCTCTAATAAATTCTTCTATGAGATTCTTTCAAAATTATTTATTGAAAGGAAACCAAATATTATTTCCTCCATGGTCTACATTACCTGAACTCTCAACGAACTCCATCTTTCTCCTCCTTGGAGGGTCCGAATGTTCATTAAGGTACACTTTATTAATCATGTTCCATGAAAAACGATTATAAATGATCACAAAATATTTCACTCGAGTAATCACCACACTTCAATGATCATCATAAAATCATCCATCACATTCATCATTAATCTAATTCCTTCTCGTTCTTTCCATTAACTAGAACCAAAAGTGTAGTGTGAGCATTACTTATCATAGTATAAAACCACATAGTCAAGAAAGTATTTACTTATAGGATTTCTAATTCATTCCATATTCATTACTCTATGACACTCTAGGTTCTCCTAGGGTATTCATATCCAACTTATACTTTAATCCTTCATCATGTTTCATGGTTATTTTAGGAATTCCCAATGCATATCCCCCGAGAGTGTGAAACCAGGTGTGCAACAAGGCCAATTTTCATGTACCAGATTACCCTGAGTCTAGCCCAGAACATCTTTTTAGAGTTGTTGACCCTAGGTAAATCTCGGTCAGATCCATATCCACATATAGTATCCAGACATGGATGTATTTCTAGGAAGCCACTCACTCAATTATTTACCAAAATTCCAATACATTTTTCTAAATATTAACTAATCCCTATACTTATCCTTAGAGACATCCCTATACATATAATTAGAAATATAACTTGGGATATCCTTAAAGTTTTCTCATCTTAGTTTCCAAATATTGACTAATACTTTACTTTGATACTAACTATAGATACCAAAGCTTAACATGCATGTATATTACATCATTTTAGATGAATATTCAGTATGTTACAGAAATACATATCTGAGGATAGTAATAGTTTAGTGTATTTGAAAACATGGAAACAAAATCATTTATCATCATGAACGATTTTCAATATATCCCATAAATATCTCCACATTTATTACTTCTACCTATAACATTTATTTATAACCTCTGTAAAGGAAACATAAGAAATGTGTAACTTCAGTTTCTTAGTAACTTAAATAAAGGAAATTCATAAGAATAACATGAACAAAAGTGTATGGAACTGGAGCATAACATTTGAATATCATACCTTGTATATTAGATATAATAATGAAGATTTTATGTTCATGAGATATGAAATATAAAGAAATAAATATAATAATCAATAAAAGAATAACAGAGGAATATAACATGGAATTGTGGAAATCACATACATATAATGTGATTTCCATAGTAGTAAAGGCATCACATCCAAGAACATGTTTATGGAAAAATTTCTTTACCAAACCGGGTTCACACCCCATTCCAGCCCTATATTACTAAACTGAGTTAACTCATCATCCCATCCCTATATTAAAAAACTGAGTTTACTCCTCAATCCATCCTTTTATTATTCAACCAATTTTATTTCTCATTGTAGCCCTATATTATTGAACTGAGTTTCTTTCTCATTCTGGCCATGTCTATCTCATGAGATATAAATCTTTACCCAATTCATTAGAGGGATATATAGGTCTCACACATCTGATAATGAAATTAATAAATTCATGTGCCAAAAAATAATAAACCATTATATCATAACCCATAAAGTGAAATGGTTATCATAAAAATTTAAACATACCATAACATATAGAAAATGTTACAGGTTTCATAATCATTTCATCAAAATCATATCCCGTTAAAGACAAATTATTTTCATAAACATATAACCCATTAAATAGAAATAGACTTCATAGCTATATAACCTACGAAAGTAAAATGGGATTAATAAAGACCATGAAATTAAGAATAACCCATTCATTGAAAAATATGAATGAAACCATTAAATACTTTCCTATAAGTTCATGAATAACATTAAATGATTTCATCTTATATGGAAAATAATTTTGAAATATCTTTCAAAAATGTTTCTTGAAGAAAATATACTTTCTTCTTTGAAAAATAATTTTTAATATATAAAACCATTTGAAAATATTTTTCATATAAAATATCTTGAAAACTTATAATGAATACTAGAAATCCTTTTGAAAAAAATTTTCCTTTAAAAAATATAAAATAAACTTTGAGAATTTTTTAAAAAAATAATAAAACACTTTGAAAACATAAAAGAATTCTGGAAAAGGTTTTGAAAACCATTTCATTAAAAATACATTGGAAACTTATAAATAAACTATGAAAACTTTTTAAAACCATTTCATTGAAAATAATTTTAAAACTTATTAGGAAATATTGAAAGCATTTTGAAAATAATTTCATTGAAAATACTTTTTAAACTTATAAAGTAATATTGAGAATTTTTTAAAAACCATTTCTTTGAAAATAATATTAAATTATATAAATAAATATTTAAAACATTATAAAAAACATTTTCCTTGAAATTTAATTTTAAAAAACGTATTCTTAAAAATTAACCTTTTAAAAATGAAAAGGAATCTTTATAGAAATGACTGCGGGTGAATATGTACATGTTGTACGAGGTAAAAACATTTCTTTTTTCATGGTAAAAATTTTTAAAAAAAAATTCCTTGTTCAGAAAGAAAAAATAATATTACTTTTAAGAGATTGATAAAATACAAAAAATGTAAAAAATTTTTTTTAAATATTACAAAAGAATGGTATAATATTCTTGGAACCCTTTTTAGAAAACATAGATTCCCAAATGAAGAGAAGGTAAAGTCAGGATTTCTTAAAAATGTCTTCTTAACTATATTATGTAAAAAAGGGGGGAAATATGGTACCAATAAATTAATATTCCATGAATAACCAAATTAGAATAAAATTAATGAATGCATTTAGATATGGGTTATAATATTTCATCAAAGGAATCATAAATATAAACAATATTCAAAAGTGGTGAGATTGTTTCAATAAACCCTTATCACATGGTAATAGGGGATCATGCTCTCCATGTTAGAAAAGTAATTTACATGAAGCATAGAATATCATGAAAATATTTATATTCATTATAGATCCAAAAAAAATGGATGTATATACTCCTCAAAATTAATATAGGTGGAAAAAAAACATGATTCTTAAAGAAGGAAAATTGAGACAAGATTATTTTACCAATTTGGTAACTTTTTTAAACTTATACAACTGGAAAGAAAGATCATAAAATAGAGATATTAATACCAATAAATTTAATTACAAGATAAATATAATAAAATCATGGGTGTTATATACACCACACACAAGTAAAGAGTGTCGAACATAGCATGCATCTAATGAAAATAAAAAAGTTGGATGAAATCCCCGTACTTTGTGTTTTGACTCTCATCAAACTCATTCAAACAACCTTTATAATAAATATAAATTTATTATAAATATTTTAAAAAACCAAAATATTATGTCTAATACCATGTATGGTTTTATTATAACCTTATATTTCCCTCTTGTTAACCATCCTATGTTAAGGTTTCACTTCAGGTAATATTTGCTTTGTTCTCTATATGTGTCTTAATTTGTTATATTGTCAGTCCTTATACTTATATAAAGTTTCCAGAAAGTAAACCATGATATAAATATAATTTATATCCATTATAGTTTTATTATAATAGTTTATATAATATATAAGTATGAAATGGAATACATCGTTCATGGAGATAGTAAGTCGTACATACGCATGACTGCTATTTCCATTTTATTGTTGTGTTTAAAAAAAGTAAATTATATATATATATATATATTCCATTAGAATTATTATATCATATATATTATATAATTTCACTAAAATCATCCTTAATACATTCTATGTAGTGTGTGAATGAATCATGTCACATTGAGGGGGCAGTAGTCCACACTTCCTCACATGAACTTATCCTATTAACACAAAATGGAAAGTAAAACAAATATCTATTATAAAAGGAATAAATAAACATAAATAAATAATAAATATAATATATAACATATATAAATATATTTTTCATCATAACATACACCTTGAGAGGAGGTAAGGAAAATTGAACAATCATCGTTTAGTGAGGCGGTAGTTCTCTATATACATAAATGGTATGTTTGTTACCCATTGGATAGAGGTGTGTGTAATTTTAGGTCAAAAAATTATCATAAAAACAACATAGTATATTTATTATACTTTATTCTATATAAAATATTCTAATAAAGATATTGTATGGGGTGGGGATGGAAAATAAAAAAAAGGACTTGAGAGAATTTGTTACCTCTGAATCAGGAAACACCTCTTGGTTTGTACCAAAAGGATTTCTCGGATTTACTTATTCCCAAAGGATAGATTCAAGGAGTAATGTAGGTATGTTTTTATGTTAATTGGGTAGATCTTGTCTAAACCTAATAGGTTTTAGAGGTGTGAGGATGTGGGAGAGATGGTGGCCTTTCATAGGGAAGGAAAATGATTCACTTAGAATTTTTGAAAATAAGTTAGGTGTACACACGTTATTACCTAAACCAAGTAATAAAAAAGCTACCCAAATAAATAATGGAAGGATTATGGACTAAATATGTCCATAAAATTGGGTTTTTTCAAGTTTATAGGTCTCTTGGGCCCCTAATATTAAGGTTTATCCCCTAATTAAGCTTAATTTGACCTTAATCTCTATGATTAATTTGAATCACTTTTGCAAATCATTTTGGAAAAAATGATAATGATATAATGAGACTCTAAATATTATACTGATTAAAATGGCGTGTTTCATTTTTTATAAATTAAATTCACAAAATCATAAAAATTATGATTAATGTTAACCCTGTAGACATGACGAAATTATAGGTTTTTAAAGTAGAAAGAAGTTTGAAAGTTTATTTTGTTTTTATATTCAATTTAAAAGTGAAATTGATTATAATGACCTAAATTTTATTAATATATTTATAAATGGTCTAATTTGACCTTAAAATAAATTACAAATATAATTTAACATTAATAATTAATTAATCAAAAATGCATGTTTAACTAAAAAACAATATTTTTCATCATTCATCAAAAAATAAAGTTTCATAGAAAAAGCCCAAAAATTCACCCTAAGCTAATTTAGAAATTATAAATTCAAAAATGAATTTTATTTTATCAAATTAAATATATATTTTTATCTATAATTAATTTTATTATTTTTCATAGAATGACACGAAGTGCAGTTTATAGTATTTTTTAGAACATATAAGGACTTTACCAACAAAATATATCTTTCATTTTTTATATGTTTTATTTCAATAAAACAATGATAAAAAATATTTGAAAAGTAATTATTAATATTAATATCACTATTTTTAGTGGATAGGTTATAATTATATCATTTAAAAAAATTATAATAAAATTATTCTTTGCATAAACTCAATGTTGTGCGTAACATACGCAAAGTCAATATTTCATGTACCACCAGCCATGTTGGTATTGCGTATAGCGCAAGAAGATTCAATTTCATGTGAAAGGAATTTTTGAATTAGTATTTTAACATATATACATATATATATATATATATATAAAGAACTATTTTCAGTGTCATGTGAAATAAAAAATATCAACAAGATAAATTAATTCAAAAAAAACAATTCACAAAATCTTACGGTGTTATGAGGATATCTCAAGGATGATCGAGTGGGAATTGTGAGAATGAAGCTACAATCTATCACTCATAATTGGGTGAGATTATCCCTTGGTGCAGTGGGATATTCAAGAATATTTATTCCTTCGATAGTGGAGAACTAAATGGATGTCTTTCCCCAAGATGTAATAGGACTATCTCTGAGGTGGGAGATGGATCTAATTTCACCCTAGGACTGCAATGATATATTTTTTTGCATATCAAATTTCCCCTATTGAGCTATGGTAGAAGATGGTGAATTTAAAGGACCTTCTAGGGTAAGGTTGTATCTGACCCAGTGTATCCCACTAGGAACCTTTAGATTTGTTCATGAAAAATCAGGGCATGTGTTTGAGGCTCTTTATTGATTAATGTCATCTAAATTAGTTAATAATAAATAAAAATCACCCCTTTCTAAGTATTTTATGGTTTTGGGTGTAGTGAAATCTTGTAGTGATGAGTGATATATTAAAATTTCCTTTAATAATCCTTTTTGAAAACCATGAATATGGTTCTTGAATTTAGAAATTATAATTAATTAATTTAATATCTAAAGAAATAAATACCCAGTCTAATAAACATTCTTTGTTGATTATTTTTGATCATCAAGAAAGACTCTTTCACAATACCTTCATTGCACTGTGAGGATCGATGGACATAATCCCTCTAGTGGTGATCCACATATGCTCCAATTATTTCCAAGAAACATCACTCAATCACTGAGTGCTAGTGTGGTGAATCAAAGGTCCTTTATTGTTAGTTCTTGATCGCTCATTCTTCGTTATTGAATAAATACCTCATGCACTTATCTTTCTTGAGAGGGATAGAGAATAAGGAGTCAATAGGGAATTCGTTGTCTGAAATAATTCTCTTTATCAATTTTTGGATTCTATATACAATAGACATAGCCATCTTTTTATAGAGTCATGGTTTAGGTTAAAATATTATTTTATTAAACACTAGACATTAAATAACATTTAAAACCATTAATACACCCCATTACACATAATAGTAATATCATTATTATTATTTTGTGTTGTGCAAAAACTAACACATTAAAAAATATTATGTAATGGTCTTGTTAATTAATATTTTTCACAGGGATAATCCTTGGTCCATTCAAACTCCTCTAGAATTTAATGAAATACCAAATAACATTTTGTTCATAAATTAATATTTTATTCACAATCTAGAAAATAATTTTTTTTGAAATATTCTATAAAGAAATAAATATTTTATTCACAATCGAATAAATAAATAATTTATATATATTCACAAAATCAAATAAATTATTTATTAAAAAAATAATTATTCATTACCTTGTGAGTATTGGAGATCAATAAAACATGAATAAATTTATTCATCCACCATTAGAATAATTTTTATTTCAATAATTAAATTAAAATAGAATTTTAATCAAGATCAAAGGAAACACATTATGTGTGACCCTCTAGGATTCATTCACATTGGCATTAGGCGGGCTTACCTAAAGTCCAATATTACAATATAGCAAAGGGTAAAGGAACCCAAGATAAAGAACTTAATGCCAAAATTATGAAAACCACATACAAATGCATAATGTGTAATATAATCACTTTGTCATGATATCTTATCAAGTAGGTTTCACATCCATGTTACCAACCTATATTCTTTAGAAGTCATTCTTTAAATATATGAAATAAACGCATCATTACACCACATCCATTCGATTTAATGTGATAGTTCTATTATAATAAAATGGATGATATATTAGCATCCATAAATGTGGAAGGGAGAAATCCTTCCCGGACTTTTACATTAATTACATGTCACTTATGACACACCCAACGTAACCAACAACTCTATGAACTACTATCATCATGGTTTATAAAATATATCTCAGTATTCAAGTTGTAATATTCATTAATAATAATCTCAATGTCTAAGGACAATCACAAACACTCACAGATATAAATATCTAATGACACCAAAATATATGGAATTTATTCTAACATGTATATTTTCATAATCTCCCTTCTTGGAGGTTACCGAGTGAAAAAATCATGAGAAGAAACATTATCTACTTATGATTACTCACACCTAATAGTCTATGTATTATGTTTCCTATCATAGTACGTTATCCAACCAGTGAACATTATTTAATAATATCATCATAGCACATGAAGGTTCTCATCGTAGTGGGGAAATACTATGACCTTATCAGTTCGATGTATAATCTAGGACATTATTACATTATATTAATGTATAATAATGAAAAATATTTAATAATTAGTTTAATTAATATTTAATATATCTAATACACATGTAGTAAACTTAAAAATAGTTGGAAATAGGACACCTACTCCAAAAAAATACCACTTTGACTATAGCCAACTACCGATGATCTTCAGTCCGCTAGACCTCATATGATAGTCATGTTTCATCTGATTCAAGGCTTTTGTGAAGGGTACCCCACATTTTCTTATATGGAAATAATTCTCATTATAATCTTATCTCTCTAAGAAAAATCTCTCAAGAGATGATACTTCTGAAGTATGTTCTTCATTTCCGAATGTGGCCATATCTCTATTTGCAAGAGCCATGAATAAAATATTATGATATTAGAGTGTGAGGGGATATTTTATGCAGGGAATCATGTTAGTTTATTTTATGAAGTGTCACATCTATACTCTTTCTTTAGCTTCCTCAGAAATTTCAATATACTAAGAATCTGTTGTAGAATCTATGGCCATAGCCTGCTTTAATCTCTTCTATCTCACAAAAACACCATTAAAAGTGAATATGCATCCCATTTTTGTACTTAATTTTACCTTAATATGTTTTTAAAATTGCATCTTCATATCCTCAGATGATTAGTTCCTCATGTCCTCCATAAAACATGAATATATCCTTAGTACACCTTAAATAGTTAAGGATAGTATTGACTGCAATGCAACAGAGGTCACCTAGATTTTATTTATATCTTCTTACCAAAGTTAATGCATAGAAAGAATCTATCCTAGCACATATAATAACATACATTACTGAACCAATCATTGATGCATGTGGATTAAATTCAATTCTAGTTCAATCCTCATGTGTCTGAGGACACATTTTCCTACAAAGAAGAATGTCATGTGATGATGGAAACAATCCCATATTTTATTATTCCATAATAAGTCTATTTAGTATCAAGTCAATGTATGTACATTGACTTAGGCTAAGAAACATTTTAAAACAATCATGATGGATATTTATCCCAATAATATATACTACCACACCCAAGTCCTTCATAGATAAGCATTTACTCAAGCACACCTTAATAGACTGTAAGACTGGTATTTTGTTTTCAATTAGTAATATGTCATTGACATATACTATTAATAAAATGACTTCACTAACACTAAACCGTTTATAGAAAAGAGTATCACATTCTTTCTTTATGAAACCAAAATTATGTTATGGAATCAAAAAATTATCCATGGCCTAGATTATTACTCTAATCCATAAATGGATCATTACAACTCTCAAACCTTGTTGGCATCCTTTGGAGCCATAATCCCTTAAGTTTTTTTTCATAGAGACATATTTTGTAAGGTTCCTGTTATGGATAGTTTTTTTGGAATCCATTTTTTAAATCTCATACTCCGGGAAAGGTGCAATGGAAAGTATAATTTTGAAGGATTTTATCATTAAATAGGTGAAAAAGTTTCATCATAGTCAGTACCCTGATTCTGTTTAAACCCTTTGGCAACCATTCATGCCTTATAGGTACTGACATGTCCTTCCATGTCTAATTTCTTCTTGAATACCCATTTGAAACCAATTGGTTTTAAATCTACTAGAGGGCCTACCAAAATCCAAACTTGTTTTTGTACGTGGAATCTATTTTAGAATTCATATCCTCTTTCCACATGACCAAATATATGAAACTTATTAATTCCATTTCGATTAGAGGATCATTATTATCAAGTAATAATTAGTTACCATCCTTAGTGGCTAGAAAACCACACTTTTCTGGTTCTTGAACTACTCTAGTACTCCAACATAGTAATTGTGTCAGTAAAACAATTTATTCTTCCATGGGGATTTATGTAATATTCACATGTTCCAACTCTTTTGTATATTGATCCTGGACTTCATTAAGGTATATCTCACTCCCACTGTCCCTTTTAAAGATAAGATCCTTCTTATAAAATTTGGGACATCTTTCAACCACAACCATTTTTTCAGAGGGGTTTTATAGGTAGCATCCTTTTTTTTTCTTTATGATATCCTATAAAGATGTACTTTTTCTTTTGGGTTGAAATAATGTTACCTAAAAAGGCCTTAAAAATGCTTCATAACCCTACACATGTATGTAAGAAAACATAGTTTTATTTCCATTACATAATTATTATGGTATACCTTCTATTTCTTCAGTTGTCACTTGATTTAGTGTGTATGTTTCTATTTTTAATGTGTATCCCAAAAGGATAATGGAAGACTATAATGACTCATTATTTATCTCATTATGTCTAATAGGGTCAAGTTATTCATTTTTTAAATACCATTCTACTTAGGTTCATAAGGATAAGTGAGTTGAGATAATATCCCAAACTCCCATAAATAATTAATGAAGTCCTAATTAAGATATTAACCGCCACATTCTGAGAAAATTTCCTTTATATTCATACCAATATGGTTCTCAAAATAATTATTGTACTCCTTAAATTTATCAAAATAATATTACTTGTACATAATTAACTATAAATATTCATATCTACTAAAATCAATTGAAAAATTAATGATATATGAGTACCCACCCCTTGACTCAATAAGAAAGTTTACACTCACATCATTATAAAATAATTCAATAATATATTTAGACCTTTCACCTTTTATAAAAAATGGGTATTTGGTCATTTTCATTGTAAACATATGTGGCATAAACAAAGTGGTTTTAGTATAAAAGAATCTAAATATCCATTTTGATGTAATTTAGTCGAGTGTTTTTCATTTACAAGACCTTGATAGTGATGCTAATGTTAGGTGTTGTGTGATTCATATAAAGTAACTTCATTATTTATTTCTATTACTTGGTTCATGGAATCCCACACATAAAGATAGTTATTTAAATGTGGCTTACCATAAAAATTGATTCTTTATCAAAGAGGCAACATTTATTTTCTAAATTTTAAGATAAATCATTATGTATCATTCTTGGATAAAGAAATAATGTTTTTGGTAACTGAAGGAACATAATAACAACCCTTTAAAACCAAGAACATTCCAATCAGCAACGTGAGGTGGTATTCCTCAATAGCTACAACAGAAATTTTAGCTCCATTGGATCCTCTAATATCTACCCCCTAAGTAAAACTTTATGTGTCTACCTGGTACCTTTATTTCAATACATATGTGAGCTCTGTAAGCTATATCTAATACCCATTTTTTTAAACAAATAAATTTTATTCAAAAATAAAATCACATGAAGCTTCTCCTTGCTTCATTGGATAGGTAATGTTTTTCTTCCAATAGCCCTTATTTCTACACGAAAAAAATAAAATATATTATTCCATTTCTTTCCTCTTGATCTTCCTCTTCTTATAAGGGTGTAAATAATATTTTGACTTAGATCTCTTCACATTCCCTTTCTGATTGTTCACTATAAAAACATAAGGATTTCTTGATTAGTATCCTTATTTTCTTGGTTAAGAAGAGTTAGAAGATCCAGTATAGTCTTCTCAATGTTTTTCATATCAAAATTAACAAAAAATCTTGATAATTGTTGAGGGAGTGATTATAGAATGAGATAGGTTCCCAGTTCTTTAATAATTTTAATCCTTGGAACCTCTAAGTACTCAATGTATCCAATGAACCTGACTACATGAGGCCCAGCTAGGGAACCAGCTCTAAGATTTCATGGAAATAGTGACTTGAAAATCAAAAATTATTCTTGTATATATATCTCTTAATAAAGACCATGGAGGTGATCAATAATGTTATGGACATCTATATTTTAGTGATACTTCATTAGTTTACTAGACATTGATGAAAGAAAAAAACATTAAACATCGACTGCGCAACTCCAATGTTTTTCATAGACAAAGAACTATTCACCACTCACCTCTTTAGAAAGATTATCAGGTTTTGAGTATTATAGAATGTAAGATTTTAGTTCATGCATAATCTTACCCTGAAGGTGTTTAAACCACTCCAAGAAGTTAATTCCTCAGATGAGGTTTTATTTCTCTAATATTTATCATAGAAATAGTGTAGACGATGATCTTTACATTTTATTCTCTAATTAAAATAGAAAATTGTAAGTAAATTTCTTGACTACAGTTAATGTGAGAAATAATAAATTAATTTTTTAATTTTTTTAAATCTTACACTCTTTTATCTATTCCCAATATCCCTCACCATTATACTTACAATTTCTATTTTCTATGACATTCTAGTGCAAGGATCTTCATTAATTTTCTTAATGATCTATACCTTATCCATAAAAACCATAATAAATTAATTTAGGTAGTCGGTATTTCCAACTACAAGATTTCAAATCCTTGATCCATTGAGGGGATACATCTATCCTAAAATCATGAATTGGATTTCCTTAACACTTGCCTTTATATTTGATTTTAATTGAACCTCGTAATTAAACTCAATACAAGTTTGGTAAATTCAACCCAATGCTCACATGATAACTCCCCAATAATAATAATTGTCCAGTATTTGGCCCTTTACTACTTGTAGTTATATGGATTCATTTCTAGTCAATTGATGGAAGTATTAGTCTGACTTTATATTAGGTTGAGTAATTTTATTTAATTTATGATTAAATTTTATATTGTTTTATCCTTTTCATATCTTATTAATATTAAGTGGATATTACAAAATTAATTAACTATGTTGGATACAACATTTATGCATAATTAATTTATTTAATTTCTATTTTTTTATATTAATTCATTCATTTATATAACGAGAGTCCTTCATACCTAAAATAAATAATGTATAGAAATAAATTAATTAATTAATTAAATGACTGGATCATGATCTTATCTAAGAATTGATTTAATGAGTGGACATTAAATCAACCTATGGCACAGGGTAATATATCTATTTTCTAGTCCTGGAATGAGTTACAACATTCCACATGTATATCTATGTATCATTGAGTTAGAATCATCATGGTTTCATCTTTAACTGCCTCCATGTGCCTTCAGATGATCCCTTAATTACATGTATTTATTACTCACATACAGTTGAGGGGAACCAAATGGGTTGATTAAATGGGATTACATATATATCCTTGGACACATAAGTCTTACATATTAATGGATGGATGGATGGATCACAAGCCATCATTTAATTTAATATTAAATAATTTCAAACCCATGAAATAAATAAATTAAATAAATTCCGACATATTCATAAGGCTTGGTCAAGCTCATGATCGATCATACATTAAACAAATACACAAAAGTAACCAACTATCATTCATTTCATTATTCATTCATTATTATTAAGATAAACACACTTGCATTAATTTATTAATGAATAAATAAATAAATTTCCTTTCATTGTAATGATCTTCCGATCTTAATTAGAGATACCTATCATTAATGGAATTTAGGGAAAATAAATTACATAACCAAAAATTGAATATTAATTAAAATAAATTAGTTCAACATTTAATATTAAATAAAACCATTATTAAATTTTTAACCACACATTTGAATTGTAATAAAAAAAATATGGTTTTAATGCTACAATTTTCAATTTCATTTAATTAGGTCCTTTAATGGGAGACTTCCCAATTTATACATTCCATATAGAAGCCATGTACCTTAGTTGTTTTGTATCTTAGTCACATTCCTTGAGATTTAGTGTGTTAACTCAGCCGGACTACATGGTGTGTACATGCCTCCTATGCACCTTATATCTACTTTTTTGCACAATGTTTTTATGGTAATCATTTGTTGTGCAATAAATGCAGTATTTATAATTAACTACTCAGTGAATCTAGGTTTAATGAGAATGGGTACACAGAGCATACTCGGGCTACATGCCATATAGCCTAGTTTTACCAGCTATTTATTTGGAACCTCCCTATGACATATCTAGTTATTCTTCATATATCATTAAGAATTTAAGAAAATGAAACACTAAATTAATATGATTAATATTCCAATAATGTTAATTCAAATCGGATTAAAGAATCAATAATAATAAATAAAATTCAACCATTATTTCATATGGATCAATAATCAAATAAATTATTATAAATTTAAGGGTTTTCACTCTAATAACACTTGATGGTTATGAGCATAGAGGAAGCGTTCAATGGTGGGTGATATATTAAAATTTCTTTTAATAATCATTATTTGAAACCATGAGTGAGGGTATTAAAAAAAATCTATAATGAATTTATTTAGAATATGAAAAAAATAAATACCTGGGATTATAAAATTTATTCATTTATGACTATTGATCATTCAAAATGACCCTTTTAGATTTCCTTCATTGCGATGTGAGGATGTAGCAACCCTCACATTTCAAACATTAACATTACATAACTTTTGAGGAATACTTAAATAATAAACAAACAGATGTCCAAAGACCTTAGTTGGTGTAGTTTCTTTGGAATGATGGAAATATTAAACTAGTACATATGTGAGCTACATTATATCCAACTAGGTTCTTCATGACTAGAACCCTTCCTAGACACATAAAAATAATACATATATTCATAACCCGAGGAAAGAAACATAAAAAGGGATGATATCAAATGGTCAGTAAGGGTAAACAAGGGAGAAATGTAATAATAAACCTGATCATAAGGGTATGATAACATGATTATAGAAATAGAATATCAAACCCTACATATCAAAGATCGGATACATGAATCATGTAATAAATCATGGTAGTTGATAATAAATTAATTAGAAGGAAGTAAAGGACATAATCCATGAAAGCATAAAATAGGATTAAGACATGGAATTGTGGAAACTCATAAGCATATACTAATTTCCATAGTATCCAAGGCATCAATTCCAATACCATCTAATTGGACAAAGTCCTTTACTAAACTAGGTGAACCCCCATCCCATTCTAGTATTACTGAACTGAGTAAACATTCATTCTAGCCCAATATTACTTAATAGAGTAAAACCTCATTCTATACCTATATTATTGAACTGAGTAAACGCTCGTTCCATCCTTGTATATCTTATGAAAAATAAATCATTACCCAATTCATTGTAAGGAGATATAGGTCTCACCTGTCACATAATGAAATCATACATACATGTGCCACAAGATCATAAATGAACATATTATAACCCATGAAATTAAATGAGTATGATAAACATGTAAAAATATTGTAACCTATTGAAATAGATAGGTTTCGTAATCATTTCATCAAAAACATAACCCATGAAAAAGAAGCGGGTTTCAAAGGCCTATAACCCATAAAAGGGAAACAGGCTTCATAAACGTCATTCTGTCAAAAAATAATCCATTTTGAGAAATAATATTAATGGAAACATTGAATAATTTCACTATAAAGGCATGAGAAACACCAATGAATATTATCTTTGATGTAAATTTTTTTAAAGGTCTTTTAAAAATATTTCTTGGGGAAAATATCCTTTCTTCATTGAAAAATAATTTTTATAACATAAATACTTCTGAAAAAAAATTTATTTTAAAATCACTTTGAAAAATTATAAAAGAATATTTTAAAATAATAAAACATTTTTAAAATCCTTTTTCCTTGAAAATTATCTTCCAGTATCTTTTGAAAACATTTTAAAAACTTGGTTTTTGAAAGCAATGGATTTCTAACTGAATAAAGAGACAATATGATTTTATTAAAAACACTATCTTAAGAAAAAAAAGTAGAAAAAATGGAACTAAAAAAATGAGGATGTATTGAATAAATAGAGGATAAGGAAACTCATTAATATTTTTGATAGATTTTATTTAAGGAAGCATAAACATAAACAATCTTGTAAAACGATAATATTGTCTCAATAAACTCTTATAACTTAGTTACCTGGGAACATACTCTCCATATATGAAAAGGAAATTAAATAAAGCTTAATATATAATTAAAAGTTTGATATTAATTATATAACATGTAAAATTGATGTATATACACCTTTAAAAAGAGTTTAAGTTCATAACAAAACATTAGTCTCATAGAAGGAAAATAGAGACCAAACTGTTTTATAAATTTGGTATCTTTTGAAAGTTAAATCCCATGAAAGAAGGATCATAGAATGGATATGTGAATACCAATTAATTTAGGTATATTATACATATAATTCAATAATGGGAAGTATATAAACCACAAAAAAATAATGAGTGGTGATCATAGCATGAGTCCCACAGAAATTAAAAGTGAGATTAAATTCCCCTTACCTTATGTCTTGACTCTCTCCATACTTGTACAATCTTCCTGTATAATAATTTTAAGTTTATTATAAATCCTATAAATAATAATAATATTATACATAATATCATATATGGTTTTATTATTACCTTACATTACCTTCTTGTTAATGATCTTATGTTAAAGTTTCACTTTAGGTAATCGTTCGCTTTGTTCTTCGCATGTGTCTTAATTTGTTATATCATTGGTCCTTATACTTATATCATGATTAAAGAATGTAGAGAATGATATAAATATTAGTTATATACAATATATTTATATTATAATATTTTATTTCATATAAATGTATAAAATGGAATACACCGTTCATGGAGATAGTAAGTCATTCGTATGCATGAACACTATTTCCATTTTTAATATCGTATTGAAAGAAAGTATGTAAATGAAATATTTATATATATGTATGAATATATATATATATATAATTATTACAATATAATTAATATATCATATATATCATATAGGTTTATTAAACCCTTCTATGATACATTCCATGTGGTGTATGAATGAATCACATCGCTTTGAGGGGCGGTAGTCCACAATTCCTCAAATGAGATTATCGAATTAACAACAAATGGAAGGTAAAAAGATGTATGTAACAAAAGGAATACATAAGAATAAATATATAATAAATATAAATATATTAAATATATAAATATATTTTCCATCATAATGGCCACCAAGATTGGTGGTAATGGATAAATGAACAATCATCGTTTCGTGAGGCAGTAGTTCGTCGTATCGAGAAACAACATGTTCAACATCCATTAGATGGAGGTGTGTGTAAGTGTAGGTAAGAATATTTTCATAAAAACATCCTATTATATTTAGGATACTATTTTTGTCTCAAAATAATTGAAAAAAGAGATTGGACGGGTGGATAAATAAAATAAAGGGAATGAGCTTGAGAGAAGACATTACCTCTTAATTGGGTAACTCCTTTTGCTGTGTTCCAAAAGGATACCTTGAGAGGGTTTCTGACCGAAGAGGGGATTAAAAGTCAAAGGGAGTATTTTTTTGAGGCTTATTGGTCAGATATTTGGTGAACAAAAAAGGTTTTATAGGTGTGAGGAATTTTTTGAGGAGGTTTCCTTTTATAGGGAAGGAAATAGACTTGCATGGAATGTTTAGAAACAGAATAGGTGTGCACATGGTATTACCTAAAACATATATTACAAAACAAACAAAAAAAAATAATTTAAGGTTTATTGACGAACTATGTACATGAAATAGGTTTGGGATAAATTTCTAGATCATTTGGGCCCTTAATTTTAAGGTTTAGTCTCTAATTAAGCTTAATTTGGCCTTAATTGATATGATTAATTGTAATCACTTCTACTAATCATTTTGGCAAAAAATTAACATGTTATTATTATAATCTTAAAATTAGACTTAATACAATGGTTTTTGTGGGATTTTTTAAATTCCAATCGTAGAAGCATCAAAATTAAGAATAGTACTAATCTCGCAGACCAGCCAAAATAACAGGGTTTTAATGTATGATAAAGTTCAAAAGCTTCTTTAGATTTTACATTCGATTTCAATGTAAAATTTATTCTAATGAATGAAATTGTATTAATATGTGTAATATTCATCTAATTTTACCATAAAAAATACTTATAATATCATTTATAATTAATAATTAATTAGACAAAAAGACAGTTTTTAACTAAAATGCATTATTTTTCACTATTCGTCAAAAAATGAAGTTTCTCAGAAAAAACCAAAAAATTCACCCAAATCTAATTTCAACATTATGAATTCAAAATTTATGTTTATTTTAACTAATTAAATTTATAAATTTTTCCAAAATTACTTTTATTAATAAAATTGATTCATTTAAGAAAACAAAATGTTTAACTTAAAAGGACTTTACCAAATATATTATATTTCCTTATCAATATGTTTTATCTATATAAAACAAAAATATTTGGAAATTATTTATTACTAAATGTAATTTATAGTTTATAATTAACTTATCTGAATAATAAAAACAATAAAAATAGATGTTTCGTAGAAACTCAGTATTGCGTGCATCGTATGCCATGTCGGTGGTGCTTGTATCGCACATTGAGTTGGTATTTCTTGTAGCGCAAGCCGATTTAGTATTTCATGTGAAAGAAATATTTGACTAAGTGTTTTAATATATATATATATATTTATTTATTTATAGTTTCATTTGAAATGAAAAATCTTGAAAAGTTAAATTAGTTTGAAAAAAAATAATTCTCCAAATCTCCAGGTGTTACATTCTTCCCCCTTTAAAAGTAATTTCACCCTATAAATTCATCTAGGTTATCAAAACATTAATACATGATAGTTTAATTCATATAAACCTACATCGTAATAATTAATACAAAAACTTCCCTTAAAAATGGAAATTTGTAACCATAATGGTTACCCAAAGTAACATATGACTAGGTTTCCACATAGGAGAACATTGGTTGGGAGTAAAGATTGGACATGGAGGAAAAGCGTAAATATTTTTAGGGAGTTATTGAGGTCTTAAATAAAAAAAAATTAATTATCAAAAGAAATATGAGTTCCTTAATATCATAAATATGTGATGATTTGAGAAGCCATTTTTTCAATTGAATATATGGTATTAGGACAACGTTTGTTTATGTCACTTTCAGAATGTTGAGTAATTCTTGATAATTTATATAAAAAAATTCATTCATTTTTTTTATTTTAACAACTTATAGTAAATACATTACCTCATGTAATGAATGTCAAAAAATTAAATTTGATTCATAAATCACTAAAATAATATTTTAATGGATTTTAAGGCCCATAGAGAAGTAAAAAATACAACTATTTGTCTCTTAAAAAAACATGCATTAATCTATAAAAACTAATGCTTATAGTTACTCAGAAATATTTATTCATTAAAAAAAATAAACATTAAACAATTCATCATGTAGGCCAGTGGTAGGCGTGAAACCTTTTTTATCCTTCGGTCATAAGTTTAAGACCCGTGGCTTTGCTGAACATGATTGGCTTTCAGCCGACATACATGATGTCCTTTTTTAAAACTAAAAAAATATAACATATAATGTTGATGTCCTGGAAATAATTTTAATCACTAATTATCCTTTTAACTAAGGTTTTCAACACAAACTCAATGCATAAATACTTCCTCTGTATCTTAACATAGACTTTTCATGAACGATTAACCTTATATGCTTCTCAAAGGTGAAAATATAAAAGTTTATAAAGGGAGCCACAAAATTAGCTTAACATTGATTCCATTATATAACATAAATTAGCTCTTGGTTGTCACATTCCAAACATATGAATACCATTATTGTATATTCCCTTGAAACCTAGTAACAACCTAAATTGCCATAAATCCTTTTGGAAAACATGTGTGATTCCTCATTCAAAAGTATATTAGATTTATTCTTTAAATACAAAAATGTTTTCAACTTCATTAGTGTTAGAATAATCCACCTATAAATAGGTCCTTACTTAGTTCAAATGTAATAAATACTATCTGATTTACTTATTCATATCCCACATATCATTATCTTTACAACATTATATTAACATAAAAAACATCTTCAGGGTTACCTTCCCTTAGTAAAAATGTTAACTTTGACAAGATAAAATTTCTAGTCCACCATGACCATTCAACATATTATTGTAAATTCTTATCAAAACATAAACTGAACAATCCATACATAATTCACCATTCTTAATTCTATAATCCTAATACAGAAATACTTTTATTACTTCATCCTTAATCAATTGAAAATAATAACTCTTTCCTTTCACATTTCATTTGTAGTCTCTTCATCATCAACAATGTAACCATTAATCGCACCACTTTGCTGATTCTCTTCATGAACATTCCTCTTGGGACATTGAGATGTATAATGACCATTTTATCCACACTTAAAACACGTAACCTTTGATGAGGACATAGGAGGACCAAATTCTGATCCATTTTTTTAATCGAACTCTTTATTTTTCCCTTGAAGTCACTTGCTTTGTGTACTTATTTTCCAAAACCAAAATACCTTCTTGTTACTCTAATACATTTAATTAGGTGAAGCTTGAAACATTCTTGACATAAAAGAAATAGAATCTTCTTTCCTCTATGGTCTCCGTTACCTGAACTCTAAGGTAACTCCTTCTTTCTCTTCCATGGTGAGTCCAATATTTGGTTAAGGTAAAAATTGTTAATCATGTCGTGTGAAAACTGATTAGGCATGATCATGACATATTTTACTCTTGTGATCATCCCACTTGACTACTCATCTAATAATCTTCCATCATAGTCAGAATTAATCTAGATCCTTCAGGTTCCCACCATTGACTAAAACCTGAAGCATAGCATTAACACTACTTATCATAGCAGAAAAACACATAGTCATGAAAAGAACTATTTATAGGATTTCTAAATCCTGATAGATTCCATATTCTATGAAATCATGAGTTTATCCTAAGTTATTTGTAGCTAACTTATATCTAAATCCTTAATGATGGTTTATTAAGAGTTTGTGAATTCCAAATGAATATCCCCAGGGACCGTCAAACCAGGTGTGTAGAAAGTCATGTTGTCATGTACCAGATAACCGCCAGTCAAGCCTGAAACATCTTATTAGAGTTGTTACCCCTATGTACATATATGGAATATCCACATACACTTGTAGTATCTAGATAGGGATGTATTTCTTGGAAACCACTCACTCTATCCTTTATCGAAATTTCCGTACATTTTCCTAAACACAAACTCATACTTATACCTATCCTTCGAAAAATCTCTAGACATATACATTGAAAAATACCTAGGTATCTCACTAAGGTTTTATCATCCTAGTTTCCAAAGGTTAACTATAACTTTGCTCTAATACAAACTTTATTGACCCTATCTTTTCAAACATTAACATTACATAACTTTTTCATAATAGTTAAACAATATACAAATAGACACCCAAAAATCATAGTTGGTATAGTGAATTTGGAAACATGGAAATATAAAACTAGTACATATGTGAGCTATATTATCTTCCACTAGATTATTCATGACTAGAACCTTCATTAGATACATCAAACATAATACATATCTTCAAAACATGGGGAAGGAAACATAAAAAGGGGTGTGCTCAAATGCTTAGTAAGGGTAAAAATGGATCCATGTAAGCATAAACATGATCGTAATGGTATGAAAACATGATCAACGACATATAATATCATACCCTGCATATCAAAGATCAGATACATGAATCAAGGAAAAAATCTTGACAGTTCATAAGAAATTAATTAGAAAGAAGTAAAGGACTGATGTCATGAAAGAAAAACATAAGAGTAAGACATGGAATTATGGAAACACATAAGCATATACTGATTTCCATATTATCTAAGGAATCAATGATAAGACCATATTAGAAGACAAAGTCCTTTACTGAACCGGGAGAACCCTTATTCCAAACATGTATTATTGAATCGAATAAACCCCCATTCCAGCCCTATATTACTGAACCGAGTAAACCCTCATTTCATCCTTGTATTACTGAACCTAGTAAACCCCCATTCCATTATTTTTTATCTCATGAGATATAAATGATGACCCAATGCATTGGAGGGAGATATATGTCCCACCCTTCATATAATAAAATCATACATACATGTTCCACAAGATCATAAATGAACATATCATAACCCATGAAATTAAATGGGTATCCTAAACATGTAAAAATATTTTAACCTATGGAAAGACAAAGTTTTCATAATCATTTCATCATAAAAATAACTCATGAAAAGATGTGGGTTTCAAAAGCACATAACCAATAAAAGAGAAATGAGATTAATAAGCATCATTCCATCAAAACATAATCCATTTATAGAAATAATATGAATGTAACCATTGAATAATGGGTATCCTAAACATGTAAACATATTTTAACCTATGGAAAGAGAAAGTTTTCATAATCATTTCATCATAAAAATAACTCAAGAAAAGAAGCGGGTTTCAAAAGCACATAACCAATAAAAAAGAAATGAGATTAATAAGAATCATTCCATCAAAACATAATACATTTATAGAAATAATATGAATGTAACCATTGAATTATTTCCACATAAAATCATGAGAAACACCAATGGATGTTATCTTGGATGGGAAATAATTTTTAAACGTATTTTAAAAACGTTTCTTGAGTAAAAAATACTTTCTTCTTTGAAAAATGATTTTTATAACCTAAAACCATTTGAAAAAGTTTTTCTATGAAAATAGATTTGAAAAATTATAAAGGAAGAATTTATAATAATAAAAAATTTAAAAAAAATCCTTCAAAATTATCTTCAGAAATATTTTCAAATTTTTTTTTAAAACATGGTCTTTGAATATAATGTATTTCAGACTGAAGATAGAGACGATCCGATTTTATTAAAAACATTATCTAAAGTAAAAAAGGGTGGCAAAAATGGTACTATAAAATGAGGTTGTCTTGAATAAATAGAGGATAATAAAACTCATGAATATTATTGAGATATTTCATCAAAGTAATCATAAACCTAAACAATCTCAAAAAATGGTAAGATTGCATCTATAAACTCTTATAACATGGTTACTTGAGATCATACTCTCCATGTAAGAAAAGGAAATTCCATGATAATTAATAAATCATGAAAATAATTATATTCATGATATAACATGTAAAATTAATTTATATATAGCTAATAAAGTTTTTAGGTTCATAACAAAACATGAGTCTCAATGAAGCCAAATTGAGACAAACTTATTTTACCGATTTGGTAACTTTTGAAAGTTAAACCCAATGAAAGAAGAATAATAAAATGGATATGTGAATAACCCTAAATTTAGGTATAAGAAACATATAATTAAATCATATTAAGTAAATACACCACACAAAAGTAATGAGTGGTGATCATAACATGAATCTCACTGAAATTAAAAGTGAGTTGAAATTCCCCTTACATTTTGTCTTGAATCTCTCCGTACTCATACAAGATTAATATATAATAAATTTAAGTTTATTATAAATATTTTATAGAATAATAATATTATACATAATACCGTATATGTCTTGATTATGACCTAATATTACTATCTTGTTAAAGATCCTATGATAAATTTTCCCTTCGGGTAATCATTCACTTTGTTCTTCACATGTGTCTTAATTTATTATATCATTGGCCCTTATACTTATATCATGATTCCATAAAGTAGAACATAATATAAATATTATTTATATAAATTGTAGTTATATAATAATAATTTATTTCAAATATAATTATGAATTGGAATACACCATTCATGGTGACGGTAAGATGTTCGTACGCATGAACGATGTTTCCGTTTTTATTGTTGTATTGAAAGAAAATATGTAAATCAGACATGTATATATATATGTATATATATATATATCATTATTAAGTTATCATTAATATATAATATATATCATATAATTTCATTAAATTCATCCTTAATACATTCCATGTTGGGTGTGAATGAATCATATCGCTTTGAGGGGGCGGTAGTACACAGTTCCTCACATGATATTATCGTATTAACACCAAATGGGAGGTAAAAAGATGTTAGTAAAAAAAGGAAGAAATAAGATTAAATAAATAATCATTATAATATATTAACTATATAAATATATTATCAATCATAATGGTCACCATTATTGGTGGTAAATAAGAAATGAATAGTCATCGTTTCGTGAGGCAGTAGTTCGTCATACACGGAAATAGTATGCTCAACATCCATTAGATGGAGGTATGTGTAAGTGTATGTCAGACCCCTTTCATAGAAACATACTAGTATATGGATGATATTTTGTTTCACACAATTTGGGAATAAATATATTGGAAGTGGTGGAGAAGGAAAATAAAGGAAAGGAGCTTGAGAGAAGACGTTACCTCTAAATCGGTTAACTCCTCTTTGTTTTTGCCAAAACGGTTCTTTGAGAGGGTTTCTGCTCAAAGAGAGGATTAAAAGTCAAATGAAGGATTGTTGGGAGTCTACTTGGGAAGACCTTGGTTGAAATTAAAAGGTTTTATAGGTGTGAGTAATGGGTAGAGGTGGTGTTCTTTTATAAAGAACCAAAAGGACTCACGTGGAATTTTTAGAAACAAATTAGGTGTGCACATTGTCCTACCTAAAAAGTCTTAAAAATCCCAAAAAACTCAATAAATTATGTTTTATGGCCGAAATATTGACATAAAATGGGTTTTGGAAATGTTTCTAGGTTATTTGGGACCTTAATTTTAAGGTTTAGTCCTTAATTAAGCTTAATTTGGTTGAAATTGCTGTAATTAATTTTAATTACTTTTACTAATTATTTTGGTCAGAAAATAACATGTTATTATTAGAATATAATAATTATACTAAATAAAATGGTTTTTGTTGAATTTTTTAAATTCCAAAAACATAAGTGGTAAAATTAAGATTAATACACATCCCACAGACGGGATTAAATAACGGGGTTTTAATGTAGGATAAAGTTCAAAAGTTTGTTAATATTTTACATTTAGTTTCAAAGTGAAATTTATTATACATAATGAAATTGTATTTATATATGTAATATTATCATAATTTCACATTAAAAATATTTATAATATCATTTACCATTAATAATTAATTAGAAAAAAGGATGTTTTTAACTAAAAAGCAGTATTTTCTCTATTAATCAAAAAATGAAGTTTCTCAGAAAAATCCAAAAAAATAAACTTAATATAATTTTTACATTCAGAATTAAAAATTTAAGTTTACTTTTCCCAATTAAATTTCTAAATTTTTTAAAAATTAATTTTATTATTAAAAGTGATTCATTCAAGAAAACAAAATTTTTAATAAAAAAGGACTTTACCAAAAATATTTTCATTCATTATCAATTTGTTTTATTTATATAAAACAAAGATATTTGGAAATTGGTTATTGATAAGTATAATTTATTGGTTATAATTATCGTATTTAAAAAATTAAGACAATAAAAAGAGATTTTTTGTAGAAACTCAGTGTTGCGTGTATCGTATGCCAAGTTGGTGTTTCTTGTAGCTCAAGACAATTTGGTATTACA
Source organism: Viscum album (assembly GCA_963277665.1). Lineage (NCBI taxonomy): Eukaryota > Viridiplantae > Streptophyta > Magnoliopsida > Santalales > Viscaceae > Viscum > Viscum album. Next base: position 46,322,725 of record OY728138.1, on the reverse strand, counting down.
TGTAGCACAAGGTGAGTTGGTATTGCATGTGAAAGGAATGTTTGGAATAGTGTTTTAATATATATATATATATAACAATTTCTAGTGTCATGTGAAATGAAAAATATTGAAAAGTTAATTTAGTTCGAAAAAAATAATCCTCAAAATCAGATGGTGTTACAGATGATCCAAGGATAGAATTATTATTGTGGTGATCCACACGTGGTCCAATGATCTCTATGTAACACCACTCGATTCACTAGGTTCTAGCTTGTTGAATAAAATATCTTTAATTTTTTTATAACTTTTTCTTTAGTCATGATGAAATATCTCTTGCGGTTCTCGTTATTGAGAGGGATATAGAAGGAGGAGTCAAGAGAGAATTCATTGTGGACAACAATTCTTTATTCTCAATTTTTCGATTCTATATAAAATAGACATAACTATCTATTTATGTAGTTAGGATTTCAGTTAAAATTTTATTTAATTTCAGGAAAACCATTAAATAAAATTGAAAACCTCTAATAAACTCCATGAAACATAATAATAATATCATTATTATTATTTTGTGGTGTGTACTAACTTGCACAATAAAAAATATTATGTAATGGTCTTATTAATTATTTTCTTCCATTGTACTCAGTCTTGGTCTATTTGAAATCCTCTAGAATTTATTAAACTACTAAATAAAAATTTTATTCATAAATAAATATTTTTTTCACATTCTATAGAATAATTATTTATTAAAAAATTAAATTAATAAATTAAATATTTTATTCACATCTCGTCGAAAAAATGTTTTTTATATATTCCTTGTAATTGAATAAATTAATTATTAATAAGAAATAATTATTTATTACTTTATTAATATTGGAGATCAATAAAACTAGAATAAAATTATTCCTCAGTCTTGAGAATAATATTTACTTCAATAATTAAATTCAAATAGAATTTAATAGAGATAAAAACACACATAGTGTGCGACCCTCTATGATTCTTTCTCATTGAAATTAGGTGTGATTATCTATAGTCAATGATTACTATCTATAAATTGTACAAGGAACCCAAGAGGAAGAACTTAATTCCACAACATTGACAGCCACATGAGAATGCTCACTATATAATATAATCCATTTTCCACAATATCACATCAATCAGGTGGTTCATCCTTGTCAGAAACCTACATGCTCGATATGTCATTCGTCGACTATATGAAATAAACATGTTGTTACACCATGGAAATAGAATGTATTGTGATTTTTTCATTTCAATAAAAGGTTCGAGATATTATATTTCATAAATATAGAAGGATAAAATCCTTCCTCGACTTATCTATAAATGACATGTTGCTCATAACACACCCAATGTATCCAACTTTTCCATGAACTGTTATCATTCGGGTTTACAAAATCATATAAGTACATGAGTTTCAACATTAATTAATAATAATAATAATAATAATAGAGTCTAAGAAACATCACACACACTCTTAGATATGAACATCCGAAGAAACCAAAACATGTGGAATTACTACAGATATGTCTGTTATCATAATCTCATGTATTGGAGATTACGAAGTGTAAAATTCATGAAAAGATGTCATATTTACTTATGAGTAATCTAACCTAATATTATATGTATTATGTGTCCCATCATAGTGCATTTTCCAACCAAAAAACATTATTTATGAATATTATCATATCACATCAAGGTTCTCATCATAGTGAGGAAATTGTATGACCATATCAATGTGACATATACACTTAGAAATTGTTATACTAGATTCATGTAAAGAAACAAACAATATGTAATAAGTTTTTTTTTGATATTCAATACATATATTATACATGTAATTGAAGTAAAAATAGTTTTTCATAGGACACTAAATACCATAGGATTCAAGATATTTTCTACCAATTGAGAGGTATGAGTTGGTTCTCGATGATCGATCTCTAGTCTAACTATGACCATTTGTGGTTTCATGAGGATGATATTCTAAAGACTGAATTCTTCTGTCATTATGTACACTATGAGTTCTTGTTGATTCCTTTCAGTGTGAAAAATTCCACGACAGTTTTTATGGCTCTTATGAGAAAAACATTCTAGTCGTAGTTGGATTGATTTTTTGTTATCTTCATTAATGGAATTCTCATTTATTCTGCATTAGAGTACAACCATGAATAGCATTTGAGGATGGTCCTAGAATTACTCTGTGGGAACAGGATATATGTTTACCTATAAATGTTCTATTTTTTTATACCTATGAGATACATGTTTTTGGTATTTTCACCACTGATCAACGTTTAGATCTGGAACCCCTGAAGATTGATGCAGTGCTTGTTTGGGATCCCCCCAATTTCATGTCAAAGGTGGAGAATTTTCTATCCCTCGAGTGGTGCTATTAGAGGTTTGTGATAGAATTTTCAAGGATTAAATCCCATTTTAATTCACTTTCATGGAAATGAAAAACATTTAACTATATCATGTAGTGTCAGAGAGGTGTTGAGGATTTAAGGCCAAGACTGGCTAGTGCTATTATCTTGAGATTATAGGAGGAGGGTGTTGACTACATAGTGGTTTCTCAATGCCTATAGAGCTAGGATCAGTTTCATGTTGATTTATAGTCCTGAATTAATTGAATATGGGTCAAAGAATTTGATACATGATAAGAAAAACTATGCAACTTGTGACCTAGAGTCAATAGTAAATTTCTTTACATATTATCTATATAGGAACTATATTTTGGGAGAGAGTCTTATTATTTACTCAAACCACCCAATTATCTAGTACATATTCACTGAGATATATCTTAACATGAGATATATGGTTTGGTCGGATTTCTTATAGGACTATAACTTTGTGATAGTATATACTTTTAGGAAGGGAAACACGATGGAATATAACCTTTGTAGGAATTACCATTCTCACTTGGTGGAGGGGGTTTCTAAGAAGTTTTCTTCATTGCATCTGTCATGGTGGAGTAGAGTGGTATACTTTTTACCATTTGATAGTGGTGACACATCCACTTATTCATCATGTGAGAGAGGCTCAGTTGGGAGAAATTGGCTGTGAGGTTATACATGAATATAGTTCCCCATGAAATACACTAGAATGATTTTCTAAAGTAAGGGATCATGTCATTCTTTTCTAAGGATGGATGTCAGTTTCAATCATGATTCATGAGGAGGTGATGAGGGAGTTTCACTCTTCCCCATAATATTTACATCCTATTGTGGAACATATTTCAAATAACTTCAGCGGTAGATTTGTTATATGTATAGAGGTAGATCATTTCTATGTTAAACTATCAATGCATCACATGCTAGTAGGTAAAGGATAAGCACAAGTTTCTTGAATGTGTGAAATAAAATCTTGAGATATTGGAGTAGAAATGGGATGGAATATACCTAGAATTTACGATGGGACTTCCATGGACAAGGAGAGGTCATGATTCTATTTGGGTGGTTTTTTACTGACATTGGAAGTTTTCACGCTTTATAACCATCTAAGAACATATTTCAATTGAGTTTTAGGGGAAATTGTATGTGCGGGAGATCATTCAGGTTCATAGTTTGAACTCGATGATTATCTCTAATAATGATTCATGGTTCATGTCACATTTATATACTCTTGGTAGGAAGCAATTTAGGGTCATGTTGAGTATATTTATAGTATTTCACCCCCAGGTGAATGGGAAGACCAATAAGACTATCCATGTGTTGGAGGATATGTTGAGGGAATGTGTGTTAGTCTTCATAATAAGATAGTTAGATCAAATCACTTTCATAGATTTTTTCTATAATAAAATCAATAATTCTACTATCATAATACCTTTCAGGTCACCTTTATACTGGACTTAGATTCGTCAAACTTCTCTTTTTTGTTCATATATGGTAAAGGCGATGATAGAGAAAGTATAGGTGATCGATGAGAATATGAGGACACCCCAAAGAACAAAAACCTTAAATAGATTTATATTATAGGCCTTTTGAGTTCAATAATAGAGACCATATTTTCCTAAGAGTATCCTTATGATGAGGTTTAAATTTTTTTTTTCAGGGAATAAATATATCCCTAAGGTTCATTGGGCCATTTGAGATCCTCTAGTGTGTTGGTAAGGTTTCTTACATCTTAGCCTTTCCCCTGTATTAGGTTAGAGTGTACAATGTCTTCTATGTTTTATAGATAACAATATATGTGGATGACCATATGAATGTTATTGAATGGGGTGAGATGTAAATAATGGATGGATCTACCTTCATAGAGTACTCGACTACGATCAAAGATTAGTGGGAGAGGATTCTTTATGGATGGGCCATTCCTTGGGTCTATGTGTTGTGATAGAATTGGAGCTCATAGAACAGCTCATGGGACCATGAGAGTCAGATACAGAATCAGTACCCCAACCTTTTTTTGAAGCTTGTTCTTTTTAGGGTGAAAATCCATTGAGGAGGGAAGAATATAATGACTCATGTTTTATTCGATTAGTCATTTTAATATTTCAACATAAAAATCTAGATTTATCCTCATATTTGGTGTGTTTATTGGGAGTCCCATGACCCCAAAATTAATATATTAAAACTATTAATACACTTTATTACATGCATGCATTTCATTTTAGTTTAAAAGGTTTTACCATTATTTAGGACCTTTGATGGAAAATTTGAGACCATGGTTGATTCAAAAATTCATGGTTTACCCTAGACACAACATAAAGTTAGTTGGAACCAAAAGTTCAATTCACATAGCCATTTGTTGGTACATTAAGTGAAGTAATTAATTTAATTAATTAATTTAATTTAATTATCCTAAACCTAGCCTTCCACTATAAGTACATATTTGTAATGTTTCAATAGTTTTATCCCCATAACCCTATGTGGATTTGAGAGGATGAGAAACATTATTCATGATTTTTGGAAAACCAAAGGATGTGGATCGACAATTGGATCAATGTGGATCGTGATATGGACGCTAAACACATCAAATTCTCTTATTCATTATTGGTGAACATATTATTCACCAATGATTGACCCTTAATTTTAGTGGGGCTCATTATTTTTTGTTTCCACCATTTGATTAAATATTATGCATAGATTTATTATCTTTTTTCTTTTTCTGATGATTTTCATTCTTTGTATGATCCAGTGTATCAATTTTATTCATTGTTCCATACTTCAACCCTGTTTTTCCCACCTTACTATTTTTTTATGATAATATCTTCTAATGAAGGATTTTCATTTTTATTGTGATTTTCTCCCACCATTCCTAACATTCATCATAGTTGGCCCATGGGGATGAGGTTTGAAATTTTTAAGGCAGGTTTGAGTGTGATCAAACCCTCAAATTCATAGAGGTTGTAAAAATAACATAAATATAGATGATTTAGGGATGGAATAAGGTTAAGTATGGGATGAAGTTTATTTTTCATGGATTGGAGATCTGGAGTGTCGGTGGATACACAAAGGAATCCCGTATGAAAAATTTGACTCCCTATTTCCAACCATCGAAGGCTGTGAATTGAAAACCGATGATATTTTATTCAATTTCAGGGAAATAGATTGGCCAAACTAATGAAAATGGTGTAATAAATGAAGGATCATGGATAAATGTGAAGAATTTTATTTTTCTACAAAAAACTACATTGAACGACATGTATTCTAGACGAACACACTTCATGTACTCCCCTGAATGTGAGTGCTAGGGTTTCATTTAGAGATAAATATCGCACACCTTGTATGAAAATTTACATGATGTGTGACCTGGTACTGGGAGCATGGTGGTTACTATGAACATACATGGGTACAAACACTGTAAGACATGTGGGAATGACTAGGAGCACATGGGCATGGTTTTGTACACATACGTGGGTAAGGTACTTGGAAAAAAACTAGTGTACATGGGTATGAGCTGGGTGAGACTCAAGATTGACCTATATAGTTGAGACACAATGTGTACAACCTGAAAATTCCATGTAGTCTGACATGGCTTCCCAAGACATGTCCAGGGGAGAACATGATCTGTAGGAAAGTAGAGATCACACATCGTGTTTCCCCACATACCCGTCATCTACTTCTCCATGGAAATTCCATATTCTATATCTTCTTCTTCATGACTCATATTTTGGCCAGTGAGTAGCCTATCATGAGTATTTTTACATATAAAACATGATTATATCCTTTGTAGTGGCTAAGGAGAAGTGATGCGAGTTGTTTCAATTCTGAAATTTTTATTGTAATAGTGGGTTCTCTATACCAACCTAAAAAGTAATTTTATATTACCATTAAATGTATAAAGTAAAATATTTAATATTTTCACATACCATTATAGTGTAGAAATTTTTAAATACACCATTTAAATGGTAATTTCAATATATTATTGTTCATTTTAAAATTTTATAGAAGATCCTAGACTATAATTAGAACCTCTAGATAACATGACATTAATCATAAATATAATTCATATGGTCTATATAAAACATACTAACTAGGAATAGTAGATGCTTGACTATCAGGTGTTGGGGAATCATAAGCATTGATACTTCTTCTCATGAATTTCACACTTGATGATATCTAGTAATTGAGATCATGAGGAAAGACTCTCCCATATGAACTCAACAAGTTTCAGGTGTCATTAGGTTTTCCTATCAACGACCATGTGTATTAGTTTTCAGACTTGAGATCATTATAAATTTATACCATTTGATCATGTACTTTGAGATAAGGAGAACACCATGATAATGAAATTGTGGTGAGGTGGATTTTTTGGGTGCATCATTAGTGGTATGACATTGGTTTAATGGTCAAGATAAATTTTGTGGCTTCTCAGTTGAGGAAGTTATATATCAGGCTTGGTTGATCAGGATGGTTTCACCTTCATAAATCTATTGCCAAGGTAGTTAGTGGTAAGTCCTTCTAGTTAGATCTTTAAATAATAAATAAGAAAGGATGATGACATAAGTGTGAACCTTTATTTATGATATATATAAAGGAAAATAGATTATAAAACACAATTTCTATTCATAGGTTGGTTGTCGATGCTATGATTGTTCTTTATCTCTTTAGGGGTCTTGATAGGCCGCTAAAATCCACTCTTGGTATGTTAATACTATTCAAAACTATTCAAATGAGGGACTAGAGGTTAATACATAATAGTGTATTCAATAATCCTCTCTATTCTGATGAATATGTAAATATAATAGGGTGGGGCCCACCATGGGGTCCGGGGGTTGTCCATGTATTGATGATCACTGATAAATGAATAAATTCATTATTATTCAAGTAAATTATAATTTGATTGAATTTATTTATTAAAAAAATTTAAAAATTTTTTATATAAGTACGAGGAATAATATTATTCGATTGAATGTTATTTTAATATTCCAAGTTTGGTTAATATTACTAGGAATCCCAAGTTGAGTTAAATGACTCAATTTTATCATATAATTTATTTAATATATATTAAATGTTTGTGATAAAATATAAATAATATTTAGGATGTTTTTTAGTTCATCATACTTATTTATTTATTTCATATTTAGTGGGTGTTTTATTTCCCGGGTTCGGAAAACCCTTCTATGTATTTTGATCATACCACTATTTAAGTAGGAGATATTCTAATTTCCTTTATGCTATTCATGCAAAAAATTGAGAGACACTCTATTCTACCACCTTCTTGAGAGAGAGAAATAAATAGTCTCTCTCTGAGTGCCAATCCATGTATGCCTTCATAGATCAAAGGAAGGGGATTGTAGTGATCAATGTGAGGTCGAATGATTCACTATAGCCCTGCAATTGCACCCAAAATTTGACATATGATGATTATGTAGATTTTGAATCATGTGTTAAGGAATTGGAGGGTTTTAGCGTCACCTCCTTCAAGCAACGATCGCTGATGTCAAGCTATAGTCATGGACACTTCGATTCGGAATAAGGTAAACCTTATATTTATTTTTCTTTTATATGTTTAATTCAAACAGGAAACATGGGATTGTACTAGGGTTTGAATTTATAGATATGACAAGTTCCATTATCCCAGAGATAGAAAATTTTAAATCCCACACCCACCAGCTTCTGTTGTATGCCCTTATAAAATAAATTTGTATAAAATAAATCACATGAATTTTTGGGCCAAGTAAAATTAAATTACATTAAATTAAGTAGAGGGTTTAATTTTGGTTAAAATGGAACATACCACTGGTCAATTTGATTTTAGATGAGCACATTAGGGTCACCTAAATTTTTATTATGAATTTTTTACAGTCTTTTTGGTATTAAAGTTTTAAGAACATAATATTAATATATAATAATGTTCTTATTATTATAATGAATTTTTAATTTTTCTGGTGAGAATCAACTATATACAAAACTATTAATTCTAGCTTGAATTATTTCACTCGGTCACTTATGTGGAAAAACAATTAAATATTAATAATATTATTTTTATTATGTAAATCAAAAACTTATGTTCAGGATCTAAAAAAATTGTGGCAATAGGAAATTGTGCATGAAACAATGTTTCAGGTATAAAAAAATGCTTTTGGTGTGACTTTGAAGAAAAAACAAAGGGGGAAACCCGTAGGGGTAGGCAGAAAAAAGGGTTTTGATGGGGGACCATGCAGTATCCCCCTTCGAAGTTCTTTCTCTCAACCTTTGTGAGGGACCATCCACCCTTTTGCCTCAATCTCTAGAACTCATGCCATACCGAGGCTCAGATAACAGGATATGACAAGTTATGTCCTCCCAATGATAAAAATTATTAAATCTTTGGCTCACCAAACTCCGCTGCACTCCCCAGTAACAATAATTCATATCAAATATGATCATTTCAATTTTTTGATCCACGATAAATTAAGTAGAGTGTTTAATTTTGGTTCATATAGAATAGACCATTGGTCAATAAGATTTCAGACAATCATGTTATGGCCATCTGAAATTTTTAATATGGCTAATTTACGGTCTTTCAGGTATTAAATTTTGAATAACATGATATTTATATATGATCTAATTCTTATAATTATGACGAATTTTGTGTTTTTATAGTGAGCATCTTCTATAGATGAAACTGTTAATTCCATATTGAATTATTCCATCTATCTAGTTATGTGAAAATAAATATTAAAGATTAATAAAATAGTTTTCATTTTGTCCATGAAAAGCATAAGTTCATGCTTTAAGAAAAAATTTTGGGTGGTTGGATATTGAGAAAAAACAATGTTTTGAGTATAAACAAAAAAGTACTACTGGTGTGATATTAAAACAAAAAAAACAAAGGGGGACCCATTGGGGTCGGCAGAAACAAATTGAAAAAGGGGTTTTATGGGAGGCATGTAGTATCCCCCTTCTAAGCACCTTCTCCAATCATACTTGACAGACTAATCATTCACCACCCTAAATCACCAATACTACAAGTGCGTGTTGAGCCACGATTGCCACTGGAAGCTATCAGTGGACCATCCTAGTGCAGCTCCCTTTGGTCACCTTCACCAGTGAACCACCACCACCTCCATAGATCTTGTTCATCAGACCCAGCCCGAGCCGAGGGCTGCCTAATGTCTACCCTCTCAACTTTGGCTAGACCACCTTCGCAACAGCACCCTGACACCATCGTAGGTCACACCGCCTCTATACCGCCCAGCGACATCGGGTGACATCTGACTAAGCACAACCCGTGGTGGCCGCTATTTTTTCAGATTCTACTTGGTAACCCACCACACTGAGCCACCTTTTATCCAGAAGTGATGCCCTCTACCTTCCATCGCCCTACTAATCCACCAGTGTCCAGACCTTCCGTTGGGTCACTCCACTGGACATAACATCCCTCACTGCCTCACCTTCTGTGAACTGGGCCCTTGGATGACCACCACATCATCTAGAAGTACACTATGAGGGCCAAATCAAGTAGAGGTAACCCCAATCATGCATCTTTTATATTATAATGGACCTGATCTTCCCCACAGGGGTTTGGTGTGGGTCATCCCAACCTGAAACAGGTCTATGCGGGCATACCATGACTAGTACACCACTACAAGTGGTTTACATGGCTTAGTATGAGAATGTGCATGATTTATCCGACATTAGTGGTCCTGAGCGGGGTTTCATGGCACGAGTTAACAAAAAATAATTTAATTAACTAATTTAATTTTAGTATTAAATTAAATAATTAATTTAATTAATTTTTGGAATAAAAAATAAATTATTTTTAGGGCTAAATACAATTAAATTAGTTGAATTTAATTAATTAATTAAATTAAATTAAATACCATCAAACATTAATTTATTGAAATTCAATTTTGTTACTTTTTACTTTTACCCATTGATTGGTCTTGAGAAATTGATCGACTTGTGTATGTATGCTTTATTTAATTAATTATTTAGTTGCGTGTGATTATTTTAGTTCAATAAGTGGATTAGTGCATCATCATTTTTCTTGTTAAATATGTATAGGGGTATGTACAAAAAGATAAAATGAGTTCTCTATATTTTTTACTCCCAAGTTCACCTCACCTATGTGAGGCTATTTTTGTACCATGAAGGGGAAGGTGTAAGACACAGACAACTCCAAGTTGAGGAGAAATATAGACAAGAAGAAGACACAATGGACAAGGAAAAGCGATGTCATAATTCAATATACGCCCCAGGTATAGTTCCCCAACATTGTGGATGATCCAATGAGTTTAAATGGATTAACCAATTTAAGACGCTCAAGACTATTCATATTGTTTATTTCCTCTAAATTTGTTCATTATTTTATGTATTTTCATGATAGAAAGTAACACCTAAATAATAAACAATAAAATGCATAAAGGCGTGATGAACGTATTTTTATTAATTTTTAGTTGTGAGTGAGAAAACATGTAACACCCTAAGATTTCAGTGTACGTTATTTCTTCAAAGTAATTCAATAACCTTTACTACACGCAACACCGAGTTCAAGCACACCCCGACTTACCAAACTAGCCGTTCAAAAGAGGTTATAAATAGTATTAACTAAATTTAGAACTTTATATAATCCATATAATTTTAAAATCCATATTATAAGTTTTTTAGACATAATGAAAAAACAAATTCATTTTTTTCAGATAAAATATTTTTTTTAAAAAATTTCAATTTTACCACCTTTTAATAGCGAACTCTTTTTAAATCCAATATTTGAAACTTTTATATATTAAATATTACAAAATAAACTTCTTTAGAATCGGGACATAATAATTTAGTTTCAATAAATTTTTGGTGTTTTTCTGATAACTTTCATATTTGGGTGAATAGTGAAAAATACTATATTTTAACTGAAAACAAATTTTTTAATAAAAATAATTTGTAGTGTTAAATTATACATTTCAATGGTTTGGAATTATAAATAGATTATATTATTACCATTTAATCCATTGTTATTCATTGGAAATAATTTCACTTTGAAATTGAACATAAACAAGTATCAATCTTTTATGAGTTATTATTTCATAAAAACGCGTTTTTTAGTTTTGGAAACATGAATTAATTTTAAATTAATAAATTAAACTTATATGTTTTTAATTTGGTAAAGTAGACTTAATTTTTTAATTCAGAATATCAAAATTATCTTAGGGTGAAATTTTTGTATTTTTCTGAAAACATTCAATTTTTGATGAATAGTAAAAAAACATTGAATTATTGTTTAAAACTGAATTTTTATTTAAATAATTATTAATTTTATTTAAATTTATTTTAGGTCAAAATAGATACATAATACTTATATATGTTCAATGTAATTCATTATATTCAGTTGATAATTATTTTAAATATGTAAAAAGTTTATTGAACTTTTTACCATCTTTTACCCACCTCCTATGAGCATTTGCAAATTTACATAAAACTTAATTTCACCGCTTCTATGAGTTGAATTTCAAAAATCTAAGAGACATATTTGATATCCGTAAGTAAAATCTGGTTCAATAAGGTGAAAATAATTTTTGGTGAATAGTAACTTTTTACTTTTATTTACCACAATTAAAAGTAAATAGGGTAATTTAGGGTAAAATTGATATTATTATTACCCTAACACATGTCCTAATTATATTGGATAAGTGTAATTCGACCAAAAATAACCTTAAGAATCAAATATGATCCTTTAGGTCAACTTGGATTAGATTAGGACATTTATTATTATTTAATTCAAAGAAGAGTTAAAAGTGTTAAATTCAATGTTTAATAACTAAACCATTTTTAATATAGGGTTACACAAAAGATAAATTCGACTATAAATATTAATTAGAAAGATAAAAATATTTCCTACCTAATTGTATTTTTTTTTCTTTAGACATTAAATAATTAAATTTATTTATGATACAATGATGATGCAGTAATTATCGTATTAATGAAAGATTAAAATAATTGATATTATAAATATCCAAATAAATGTAATTTGAGACATTTTATAAATTCCAGTAATTTTCTAGGTTATTATGACATGTTAGGGTTGGTTATAATAATTTTGTTTGAAGTAATAATTATTTTATTTAGAAAATAATACCAAATAGTGTCAAAATTGACATAAAAGAGTTTTTAAAACAAAATATTATATTATTAATTGATATAATAGTACTAAAAATCTAAGGTTCTTCCAAAATACTTATATAATGATATTTGTATCATTAATAAACCACGTGGGGTTCTCTTGGAAGTTTATATTATTTTTATTAACCATATAATATAAAAATACAAAGATACATGGTAATGTCAAACTATTTAACTAAGAGTTAAACCTAAAAGGTAAGGTTAATAGTGACCCAAACCTGTCTAAAACCTATTTTTTGAGTGTTTTTATACTCATACCCACCTTATCCTTTAAATAATTTATTTTGGAGAAATTAAAAACCAAAAATTATTTTATTATAAAATAATATTTCTAGATTTTCCTAAGGTGCCCCTCACTCATCTTAAAAAAGGGAACTCCCCCTTATCTATAATTCACACCATCAAATCCATTTGGATCTTCCAAAACCTGCCAAAATACCCTATAAATTGTCCTCCCTTAATCTTAGAGGCCTTCCATTAATCAGAAAACCAACTTATGGATCCCTTTTGATCAAACCAAAAGGAAGAACCCGAAGAAGAGGTAAATATTTCATCACCTCTTTCAAGTTCCTCTCTTCAACCACTTTTCTTTCTTTGTTGTTTCCATTCTAAAATAATAACTCCGGTATCTTATATATACTGTGATGTTATTATAAATATGGTATTCTCATATTCATTATTATATATATCCTTTGAATGACATGTCACCATGCGTGCGTACGTACGGCTTACCGTCTTTACGTCGTGGTGTAGTTTGTTATTCAAACACTTCATTTTTTGGATGGGTATAATAATGAGTATAACTGATGTAAATAAAAAAATATAACATGTTAATGATTCTGTATATATTATTTAACATTCAATTACATACGATTTCTCTATCAATATAACAATATTGTCGCTCGTGTGTATGTATGGATTACCGTCTCCACGACGCGATGAAATTCATTTCCACGTTCACCATTCAAAGATGATTATAAAATATATATCATTAATCTTTATGTAATATATGAAATAATAATTCTAATATATATATATATATATGTACTTACATATATCTTATTCACTTAGTTCTGTGCAACACGATATGAAAACGGAAACAGCGTTTATGCGTACATACGGTCTACCATCTCCATAAACGGTGTTTTCCATTCCATATATATATATATGTCTATTATAAATATTTATATTCTAAATATATATGATATATAAATCATGTTTTATATTCTGGAAGTATTTAAATAATGATCTATGTGATACAATCAAGAGTAAAAAGTTAAAACACGTATGATAAAAAAGGGATTATTGCCCGAAATGTAAATTTAACATGGAAATTATTATTAAATGGGTAGTATAAAGGCAGGAATAAATCATGTATAATATAATAAATATTAATATGTTTCTGGATAATCTAATAACAAACAGTGGTCATTATGAAAGAGGTTAAATGTACCCTCGACCAAAGGAAAGTGCAAGGTTAGGGTTAAATCCTCAATCTCATTATTATCCGAGATTATTTATGTGTACGTATATACTGGGACATATTTATTTTCCATGTACATGTTTCATAAAAGAGTTTTCAAAGGGATTCTTTGTAAGGGAATTTTTTACTAAAACTTTATTTTAAATGTTTTAAATATTTATTCTTCAAAATCATTCTCATTAATGTCCATGTTATCAAAATAGTTTTTAAGGATTTATTTATATGAACATGAATGTTTTTAAAATGTTAATTCCTTTCAAAAGTTTCAAAGTTATATAGGGAACTTTGATTAAAAAATTTATTTAAATGTCTTCCTTCTTAAATTGTGTGAATTTTAAATGTTTTTATGAAAATGGATATTTCTCTCAATGATTTTTACAAATCATTTTCATCTATATCAACATCCCTTGATGGATTTGAAACTTGTTTTAAGTTGATTTATTATGATACAAATCTTCCATATTGTATTGAAGGTTTGGTGATATGTTCGACTGTGGATGTGTTATTTTTATACCATTCATGGTTTATGGATAAAGTATTGACATTTCGTATGCTAGTTTTAATATGAATGTTTATGTTATGTTTCAACCTTTTCATATGTGGAATGCAGTGGACTTAGTAAGTGATGTGTGGAGCCCACTATAGCTCATTGATGCATCAGTAGGTCTCATGAGACAAACTAGTATCTTGGCATAAGGCCTTGACAAAAAATTTATTTGTAGTCTTGGAACAAGGCCTTGACTATGTGGTAATGATGTCCAGCGTTATGCATTCCCTCATTTTGAAATTAGTTATTACATGTGATTATTTGACTAGTAGAATATCCATGTGCATGTTTATATGGTAATGTTTGATTTATTTTTTAGATATTATGTTCAAGTTTATGTTTAAAAGAATTTTGTTTTTATTACACATCATTCTTTAAAAGTTTATAGCTTCTGCTAAATTATTTACCCTTACTGAGCATCTGAGCTCACCCCCTTTTATGTTTTATTTTCCCAGGATCCCAATAAGTGTTTTATGTTTGAGATCCAGGGTTAATATAATGGAACAATGGAATTATCAAAGGATTTTTTTGTGTGTTGTATGTTATAAATTGTAATGTAATGTTCATGTATGCAATCTATTTTCCAAGACTACTAAACTGATCGGTCTTTCGGGACTTGATTCCCCATAATCATACCAATGTATTAAAATAATGCATCAACTCTGGGAATCTAGAGTCGGGGCGTTACAGTTGGTATCATAGAAATTTAAGAAATAACCTTGGAAACTAGATTTAGATAAACTCTGATTAGAGCACATTACCTTAAGATGGAATTTGAGGATTAGTATAGAAGAACTTCGTAGAATTTTGGTAATGTAGATATTTTGTGTGTTTTCCAAGAAAATACAACCTTGTCTGGATACGAGAAGGTAGAGGCGGATCTGACATAGATGTACCTAGGGTTAAAACCCAAAAACACCACTTTGAGCTAGACTCGAATGAGAATTGGTGCACGACAACAGGCCTTGATGCACTCTTGGCTACGACACTCCCGGGGGATATGCTTAGGATAATTATCATTTTCATTAAAAATCATAATGAAGGGTTTATTAGTATATAATTCCTCAAAGAAAACATTTTTTATGATTATGGATTATATCTATAAACTGTTCAATTTATGTTATGTATTTTACAAGTTTGGAATTATTCATTGCAATTCTGAAACTGACCGAGTGTATGCCACTATATAGAAATGGCACCCATTAGAAGGAATGTGAACTCATGAAATACCTATGATCCAAAGAGTAAGAAGGATCATATCTCTCACGATATTAAGCCAACATTTAGAAGGGAAATAGTATCCCATGTATTCGCAACATATGAAGAAATAGTATCATGTGTTATTAAGATAAGTAAATAATTCTCTAAGTCCTATGGATTTGAAGGGAAGAAAGAGAAGAAAAGGATGGAAGAGATAAAGATGGATAAAGAGAAGAGGGAAAAGAAGTATTTTCCCATATTTGATAACTGTGGAAAGAATCACCTTGGTAAATTCTTGAAGTGAATGGGAGTTTTTTATAAGTGTGGAGAAAAATGACACTAAGTACATGATTGCAAGGGTAAGAAAAAAGTTTCAAATATACGATGCTTTATCTGCAAGAAGATGGGACACTACGCGAATCAATGTCCAAATCATCAGAGTATACCCCAAATGCTACTATTGGATAATAATAAAGTTATGATACTACAGAATATTAAGAGTAATGATTAGATTTCTTATGTTGTTATTAAAGTATTGTGTCATTTGAGTATTGTATTAATGATGTACATGTTATCAGAATTATAGAGTATATATGGATTGTACTGCAGTACTATTTCATTAAGGACTTGATATTATGTGGAACCAAGAAAAGTGACACAATAAAAAGTTAAAATTTTTGAAAAATACATGGTTGAAGGAAAGACAAAACTTTAATATCATCCTGATACTGAGGTATTGATTTTGGAATAAGATATGATTGATTTGGATAAATTATATTGAATATTCTCGACTACCTTGAAACTAATTAATGATTTGAATATTGCATCATTTTTGGATTTTACATCATTTATGGATATAAAGAGTATATCTAGTATTCTATAAGGAATAAGGGACCATGAATGTAATCAATAAGGTTGTATGGTAATTCAGGATGTTGTAGTGTTTTAAAAGAATACTTGATGAAGGTGTTCACATGTTATTACATGGAAAAATGGATATTAATTGTGTTTACCTTCCTTATACATTTTGGGTTATGAGTTTGGATATAATTATTTTGGATAAGTCTAGTTTGAGATTATTTTGGTATTTCCATAAAAAGGATAACCTGGAGGTCGGGTGGCAACCCGCCACGTCCAGCAATGCCACAAGACTTGAACCCGCAACCAAAGGGCGACAAGGGTGTATCACCTAACACTGGCACAAACAATGTCCTGGATTGAATAATGTAGTTTTTTTAAAAGTTCTAGTAGATAAATTATAAATTCATTTTTTTGGAACCCTATACAAATAGGATAAATATAATATATTTTTTTAGTTTTATTATCTTTTATAGTGAAAGATGAGTTTGTGGTAGTAATTAGTTAAAGGATAAAACTCTAATTTTCAAGTATGTATATATATATATATATATATATTCTTATTCTCTTATTATATGAAGAAATTAATTCTTAAACATTAGGTAAGGGATATTAAAACTAAAAAATGTGTTATTCTAATACCTTATGTTTTGTTGAACTGATGATATTTTAAATCGTTATAGATTGATGGATTTGAGGCCCTCAACTCTACAATTGTTTGTGACTGATGACCTCAATCACTCCCTGTAAATATTTATGTTTTTAATTCAATTATGTGTCTCTAATTTCCAAAAATGTTATCCTAATCGAGATCATAATTTGGTGGTGAATTTTTTATTCCCCTTTTCCTCTTATTAAGACTAAATTTTATTATCCCAATTTCTGATGTGGGTTTTCCAAAAAGGTATTTTTATATTTTTTAACCATTTATTTTCTAATAATAATTTAAAATTGTGAGGACACAATTTATTGAAGGGGGGAATAATGTAACACCCCAATATTTCATTGTACATTATTTCTTCAAAATAATATTATATGTTCCACTACAAGCAACACCAAGTTCAAGCGCACCACGACTTACCAAACTAGCCGTTCAAAAGTGGTTATGAATAGTATTAACTAAATTTTGAACTTTATATAATCCTTATAATTTTATAATCTATATTATGATTTTCTTAGATATAATGAAAAAAAATCATTTTTTTCAGATAAAAGAAGTATTTTTAAAAAAATCAATTGTACAGCCTCTTAATAGCGAACCCTTTTTAAATCCAATATTTCAAACTTTTATATATTCAATTTTACAAAATAAACTTATTCTTTATAATCAGGACATAAGAATTTATTTTGAATAAATTTTTGGAGTTTTTCTGATAACTTTCATATTTGGGTGAATATTAAAAAATATTATATTTTAAGTGAAAACATCTTTTTTAATCAAAATAATTTTTAGTGTAAATTTATAAATTTTAATGGTTTGGAAGTATAAATAGATTATATTTTCACCATTTAATCAAATGTTATTCATTGGAAATAATTTCACTTTGAAATTGAACATAAACAAGTATCAATCTTTTGTTGGTTATTATTTCTTAAAAACAGGTTTTTTGGTTTTGACAAAGGGAATTAATATTAAATTAATAAATTCAACTTCTATGTTTTGAATTTGGTAAAATAGGCTTAATTTTTTAATTCAGAATATCAAAATTATCTTAGGGTGAAATTTTGGTATTTTTCTGAAAACATTCAATTTTTTGATGAATAGTGAAAAACACTGAGTTATTGTTTTAAACTGACTTTTTATTTAAATAATTATTTATTTTATTTAGATTTATTTTAGATCAAAATAGAAGCATAATACTTATATAATTTCAATGTAATTCATTGGAGTTAATTGATAATAAATTTAGGTATATAAAAATTTTATTGAACTTTTTACCGTCTTTTTCCTACCTCGTTGGAGCATTTACAAATTTACATAAAACATAATTTTACCACTTTTGTGAGTTGAATTTCAAAAATAAGAGAGACATAGTTGATATCAATAAGTAAAATGTGGTTCAATAAGATGAAATTAATTTTTGGTGAATAGTAACTTTTTACTTTTATTTACCACGGTTAAAAGTAAATAGGGCAATTTATGGTTAAAATGATATTATTATTACACTAACACATGTCCTAATTCCGTTGGATAAGTGTAATTCGACCAAAAACAACCTTAGGAAAAAAAATATGATCCTTTAGGTCAACTTGGATTAGATTAGGACATTTATTATAATTTAATTCAAAGAAGAGTTAAAAGTGTTAAATTCAATGTTTAATAACTAAAAAAATTTTAATATAGGATTAAACATAAGATAAATTCGACTATAAATATTAATTAGAAAGATAAAATTATTTCCTACATAATTGTATTTTTTTTCTTTAGACATTAAATAATTAAATTTATTTACAACACAATGATGATGCAGAAATTACCGTATTAATGAAAGATTAAAATAATTGACATATTAAATATCCAAATAAATGAAATTTGAGACTTTTTATAAATTCCACTAATTTTCTAGGTTAATAAGACATGTTAGGGTTGGTTAGATGAAGTTTTTTGAAGTAATAGTTCTTTTATGAATTTAGGAAAAACAAAATACCAGATAGTTTCAAAATTGACATAAAAGAGTTTTTAAAATAAATATTATATTATTAATTGATATAATGATCGTAAAAATATAAGGATCGGCCAAAAAACTTATAAAATGATATTTGTATCATTAATGAACCACTTGGGGTTATCTTGGAAGTTTATAGTATGTTTATTAACCATATAATATAAAAATACAAAGGGACATGGTAAATGTCAAACTATTTAACTAAGAGTTAAATCTAAAAGGTAAGGTTAATATAGTGACCCAAACCTATCTAAAACCTATTGGTTGAGTGGTTTTATACCCATACCCAACTTATCCTTTAAATAATTTATTTTTGAGCAATTATAAACCGAAAATGATTTCATTATAAAATAATATTTCTAGCTTTTCCTGAGGTTCCCCTCACTCCTCTTATAAAAGGGAACTCCCCCTTCTCTCTAATTTACACATTCAAAGCCATTTTGATTGACCAAACCCTACCTAAATACCCTCTCAACTATCCTCCCTTCATCCTATAGGCCTTCCTGTATTCAGAAATCCAACCAAAGGAGAACTTTTGATAAAACCAAAAAGGAAGAACCCGAAGAAAAGGTAAATATTTCATCACCTCTTTCAAGATCCTCTCTTCTTCCACTTTCTCTTTCTTTGTTGTTCCCATTCTAAAATAATAACTCCAGTGTATTATATATAATTTGATTTTATTATAAATATGGTACAACCATATTCATTATTATATCTATCCTTTCAATGTCATGTCAACATACATGCGTACGTACGGCTTATCGTCTCCACGTCGTGGTGTAGTTTGTTATTCAAACACTTAATTATTTTGATGGGTATAATAATGAGTATAAATGATGTAAATAATAAATATAATATTTTAATGATTTTTTATATATTATTTAACATCCAATTACATACGATTTCTCCATCAATATAACGATATTTTCGCTCGTGTGTACGTACGTATTACCGTCTCCACGACGCGATGAAATTCATTTCCACATTCACCATTAAAAGATGATTATAAAATATATATCATTAATATGTATATAATATATGAAATATTAATTCTAATATATATATATATATATGTACTTACATATATCTTATTCACTTAGTTCTGTGCAATACGATATGAAAACGGAAACAGTGTTTATGCGTACGTATGGTCTACCGTCTCCATAAACGGTGTTTTCCATTTCATATATATATATATACGTCTATTATAAATATTTATATTCTAAATATATATGATATATATATAATTTTTTATATTCTGGAAGTATTTAAATCATGATATAAGTGATAAAATCAAGAGTAACAAGTTAAAACACGTACGATAAAAATGTGATTATTACTCGAAATGTTAATTTAACATGGAAATTATTATTAAATGGGTAGTATAAAGTCATTAATGAATAATGTATGATATAATAAATATGAATATGGTTCTGGATAATCTAATAACATATAATGGTCATTATACAGGTCGTTAAACGTACCCTCGACCAAAGGAAAGTGCAAGGTAAGGGTTAAATCCTCAATCTCATTATTATCCGAGATTGTTTATGTGTAAGTATCTACTGGGAAATATTTATTATCCATGTCCATGTTTCATAAAATAGTTTTCAAAGGGATTCTTTGTAAGGGTATTTTTTACTAAAACGTCATTTTAAATGTTTTAAATAATTATTCTTCTAAATAATTCACATTAATGTCCATGTTTTCAAAATGGTTTTTAAGGATTTATTTATATGAACATGAATGTTTTAAAAATGTTAATTCCTTTCAAAAGTTTCAAATTGGTATGATATAATTTTGTTCAAAAATTTATTTAAATGTCTTCCTTTCTAAATTGTGTGCATTTTAAATGTTTTTATGAAAAAGGGATATTACTCTCAAGGATTTTTACAAATAATTTTCATCTATATCAACATCCCTTGATGGATTTTAAACTTGTTTGAAGATGATTTATCATGATAAAAATCATCCATATTGTATTGAAGGTTTGGTGATATGTTTGACTGTGGATGTGTTATTTTTATACCATTCATGGTTTATAGATAATGTATTGACATTTCGTATGCTTGTTTTAATACAGATGTTTATGTTATGTTTCAACCTTTTTATATAAGGAATGAAGTGGACATAGTAAGTGATGGGTGGAGCCCGCTATAGCTCCTCGATGCATCAGCTGGTCTCATGAGACAAACTAGTGTCTTGGCATAAGTTCTTGACAAAAAATTTATTTGTAGTCTTGGCACAAGGCCTTGACTATGTGGTAATGATGTCCAGCGTTAGGCATTCCCTCATTATGAAAATAGTTATTACATGTCATTATTAGACTAGTGGTATATCCATGTTCATGTTTATATGGTAATGTTTGATTTATTTTTTAGATATTATGTTCAAGTTTATTTTTAAAAGTATTTTTTTATGACACATCTTTCCTTTAAAGTTTATAGCTTCTACAAAATTATTTACCCTTAATGGGAATCTGAGCTCACCCCTTTCTTATGTTTTATTTTCCCAAGATCCCAAGAAGTGTTTTATGTTTGAGATTCAGGTTTAAGCTAATGGAAAAATGACATTCTCAAGGGATTTATTTGTGTGTTGTATGTTAGAAAGTGTAATGTAGTGTTCATGTAAGCAATCTATTTTCCAAGACTGCTAAACTGATCGGTCTTTTGGGAATTGATTCCCTGTAATCATGCCAATGTATTAAATAATTCACTGACTCTGGGAATCTTGG
Source organism: Viscum album (assembly GCA_963277665.1). Classification (NCBI taxonomy): domain Eukaryota; kingdom Viridiplantae; phylum Streptophyta; class Magnoliopsida; order Santalales; family Viscaceae; genus Viscum; species Viscum album. The sequence continues at coordinate 46,300,707 of OY728138.1, read as the reverse complement.
GTCGGGGCATTAAAAAACACAACTAGAAATGACCCCTATACCAATAGACCTATCCGAATAGTTTTTCCAAACTTTTGGAATTGGGTAGTTTAGTGTAGTCTATCCCAACATTTTTTTTAAAAACTGTTGGGATAACTTAACTATGCCAACGGTTTTAAAAAATGATTGGTGTAGGTCTTCATTAAAATTTCATTATGGGTTCTCCTCCCCTCCTCCCTTTCAGATTAAATCACAAGCACTTCATTCCTCTCATCGCAATCCCCAGTACCACTCCCATCATGATCACAAGAAGCACTCCCATCTGGATCTACATCCGGATCTAATCTCAAGATCAAAGTGGTAAGCGTGCATCCCCTCCAATTTCTCCTGACAGTGATCCCTAGGAGTGATTCGATATTCTTCACCATCCACTGAAACCCTTACTCAATCATCTATTTTCATCTATTTTTCTTCAATATAAAATTAGTTAGTTCTAGATCCTTCATTTAGCATTCCCCTTCTACAGTTTCACCTAATTTTATTTTTTTTCTATAAAAAAATAGCTCTCTACATGTATATTGGTGATGAAAAAATATTGGTCCAATATTTCTTATGAAAGGTTAGAATACCACTACCATATTAAGGTTTTAGATTAATAATGTCTAATATATGTTTTTTAGTGAAATTAATTATCCTTGAAAAGTACAGTTTTAAGTGTTATTTTATACTCACAATCTTTGAATTTATGTGTAAACTAAATTATCTTAAGAAACACTCTTTAAATAATATACTAACTGTTATAAATTGTACATAATATTAATTATTATCTATAATAACAAATTTAAAACTTCCTACATCTATCAAATAATTATTACATATGAATTATATATATATATATATATTATAGTTTTAAAAAGAAGTCCAAATATTTGTTTTTTACAACTTTAAAATGTAATTTATATATTATAACCATTAATTTACGCTACAAGTTAAGTATCCACTAAATTAATATTAAATTTTTGATAGGCAATGAGATATAAATTATTTAAGAATCAGTTTTCATATTTAATAGTGACACGTCATCAATCGTAAATGTATTATTTCCTACATATAGATAAATACTTATAGACTAATAGGTTCTCATATCACCTCAAAATATGGACCTATTGTAGTTTGTTCCTCTAGATTTGTTGTGGACTTATCTTTTAGATTCCTCCAAGTTTTGAATCGATTCTTACAATGTTTTTATCCTCACAATGTAACTAGAATTTTACAATGTTAACATTTTTGACACTTCTAAATGTCTCACATAACTATTGTGTGGCATTATTAATATGGATGGATCCAATCTGCCATCACATTCCAAAACCACAAAAATTTATCCTTGTATCTTTACTACAGAAAATCCTTCCTCTTTATAGTGAAATGTCCATCATTATGGTGTGGTACTCAATAAATTACTCTTATATACATTGATCTTATTATTAATAATGAAAGATTACAGTGAGGTTAACTCTTACATAGAATTTGTATACTCTTATTAAAGACAAGTTATAGCATTGTCTCTTCTTTAATGGTGTATCAAATCATCAAGTACTCTAGATTATTCTTACATTGAATAGGTTATAGTGTGGAATATACTCCTATGATGTGGTCTCTCTATAAGTAATCTTATATGGAATGTTATTATTATTATATGATCTATTTTTATTCTTATGAATAACTTAATGTTGTACAATAATAAGTTGTTTTTTAAAATGCATCCTCTATCCCAAAAATTTTATGCTTACATAACAACCAAATTCATGTGAAAATAAATGTTGCAACACGTTGTCATCTTTCTTTACCATGATTTACAATATCCTTTTCCATATATATATAAAGGGATATTATATAATTGTATCATCTTTTGAATTATATAAAGGTAAAATGATATGAAATTTAACTTGAGAGATAATTTAAATATGGTATTTAAAGACTTTTTATCTCAACTTTATGAATGTGATCATGGTTTATTGAATGAAAAATATATATTTTAGTGAGCCAACAATCAAAATGTATAGTTGAATCATTTTTTGATTGATAACATAACACTAGGGTAGATTTGATAGATGTGAATGATTTATTCTCCTAGGTTCTCTCCTTTAATCATTCATGCATCTATTACACTCAATAAAAATGAGACAAAAAACCCTCAAGTGAACTTCTAAATATCTACCAAATTTTCATTAATCATAAACAAACATAAGTGACCAAATAGAATAAAACCACATTGTAACAAGTTTAACCAAACCATATCAAACAACACCAAAAATACCACATATAATTGATTTGAAACAAAGTAAATAGAACCGAATTGAACCAAACAAACCCACATTGAATCAAACTATTCCAAATACAAATAAGTGAAATTGAAAAAAAAACATATTCACTTTAACTAAAGATATGAAACCCCAACCGAATGAAACTAAGCCAAATTAATAAAATCTTACCAAACCTAACATGACTAAAACTAAATTTAAATGAACCTAATTAAATTTCATTAAGAAAAAAACTAGACTAAATCAGGTGAACTTGAACAAGACCAAATTGAATGGGAGAGTCACTAAGGCACATATCTAAAGGTCCTTTATCCCTCATCAATTTATTCACTCAATTACATATCATTTAAATAACACCCATAGGAATTTATATTCCATAAGAAACATTTTCATAATTAAATTTGTGACCCTCAATGTATTTGGCATGTTATTACACATTGATATAATGGAATTCAATATCATGGTTTTATATTTATTGAATTTATATGTATATATATATATAGTATTTTGTTGCCTTTTATATTATAATTCTCATATAGACTAGTGTGTTAGTTATTATTTCATATAAATTGAATTTTTCTCATTTCCTTAAATATATATTATATTAGAATTCAACATTATTTAATTTATTTTATGAAATGAAATATAACAATTTTTTGCAGAATGGATAGAAGTTGGATGTATGAAACTGATCAGATCTCAATAAATATTCCAAATAAGTTAGAGATATTTTTTGATTTTTCAATTTACAATGCTTTAGATAGTGGTCACATACATTTCCCATATTCTAATTTTGTTGGAAAACCATGGCTTATCCATGAAAAATAATCTATCATATAACCATATATGCTTTTTAAAAAAACTACTATGTTTGGTATCACAATAGGGAGAAAATGAAATCTCAAAATTCTCATGATCCAAATGAGAGGAATGGATTAGATAATTTGTTAGATGAATTTTTTTTGTTTATTTATCATCATGAGAAGGAAGGGATTCTGACCTAAGAGTAATTTGATACAAGAACACATGATGCATATAATGAAAATTATGATGTTAATAGGATGAAAAAACTGAATGATAATTTCATGACTCCAGTACATCAGCAATGTAGTAAAACAAATAAACTGTAATTTAAATCTGATTGTTTCATAGGAAAATAATATATGGTATTTTTAATGATTTCATTTATTAAATTATTATATTTTAAATTACTTTATTTTAGATGATATAGATGTTTCCTTAAACCATAATATGTTATGGAATTTATTTGAGGAACTTAGATTTTGAAAAAAAAATCATGCTTTACTGAAATATTATAGCATATTCTGGGAGGAAACTACTAAATAGAATGATTTTATAAAATGTGGTACATCCCGATGGAAGACACAATCAGATGAAAAAACATCCTATGTTCCAAAAAAATTAATGTGGAAGTTTCCATAGATCTCCATAATCTAGAATATTTTAATGTTTGATGAAATATCAATAAAAATGAGATGGAATTATACTAAGAGAAAGAAGAATAATGATGAATTTATTAACCCTTCTGATGGATTTTCATGGTAGATATTTTGTATTCAATATCCAAATTTTACAACTAACATACATAATGGGAGTTTGGGTATTTCATGTGATAGTTTTTATCTATTTGGGAAGATTGTTACTCCACAAAACACAAGGCATGTTTTCATACACATTTATAACCTTCCTCCATGGATGTGTATGAAAAAACCTTTCACTTTAATGAGTATAATCATATCTTGACCTTATGATAATTGTAATTATATAGATGCATACATAAAACCTTTAATAAAATAATTGAAACATCATTGTAGTGTGTCTGCGTGCACATACGATGCATGTTCGAAAGACATATTTTAGATGTGTGTTTCAATTATGTGGATTAATGAGTTTCCTTCTATGTAATTATGTATGGATGGAGCATGAAGGGAAAACTATCATGTCATGTTTTTATGAATATTACATGATCCAAAAGACTGAAATATCATTGTAGATTTAGTTGTATGAGACATCAAATATTCTTGCCAATGGACCATCCATATAGGAATAATCATTGAAGATTTAACAATACCATGGAGACTAAAAATCCACCTCAACATATGTCTGGAACTAACATGCTCAGTGCATTAACATATTTCAATTTTTTATTTCATAAGGGTCAGATTAAATTTATAAAGAAGAATAATGTTATCATTACAACCTATTATAATTGAAAAAAGGGAATTATCTTCTCTGAGTTGCCTTATTGGCCAACCAGTTTGTTATTTCATTGCCTAGACGTAATGCACATTGAACGGAATATATATGAAATTTTTATTTCAATTATTCTAAATATTAAGGGAAATAAAAAATATGATTTACAATCTCAGCGTGACTTGGTGGATTTGAGAATTAGATAAGAATTACATCAAGTGTGTATCAGTGAAAATAAATTGCAAGTTTTATGACATTTATATGTATGAAACCTAAAGAAATAAATAAAATTTTGGAAGTAATAGGGACTATTAATGTTTCTAATTACTATTTAGGTATCATATCAAAACAGGACAACATAAGAGAGTTGAATCTGATATCTTTAAAGACTCATGATTATCACATCTTTCTACATGAGTTGATTCTAATAGCAATTTTTCATCTTCTGTCCAATAATATAAGAGTGTTATTTATTAGATTGTACTATTTTATAGGTATTTTTGGTAATAAGTTTTCAAAGTCTTTATTTCAAAAAATGATGAAATGGGCACCATTAATTTTTTTCATGTTCAATAAAATATTTCTTCCATCATTTTTCATATGCATGTTGCATCTAACTATCCATATTCCAACTAAATTACTTCTCGGAGGACCTGTTACTTTTCATTCGATGAATAAAATTGAAAGAAACATGTTCATATTAAATTATTTTGATTGGGACCAAAACCAACCCAAAGTTTCAATCATCAATGGTTACTTGGCTCAGGAATGTATAGATTTCTATTCAATTTATTTTCATGATCTTACTACAGGATAAAATAGACCAATGAAAAATAAAGAAAAAAAGTATGAGTAAATTGAACCCAATTTTCTATCACTTCCCCAAATAAGAGGAATTTTAATATCATATACATTAAATACATTAATCCTTGAAGAGCAGGAGATGGCACAATTCATAGTTTTCATTAACTATGATTTGTTCGATGAATATATATAGTAAGTAAATAGAAAAGGTATTTATTATTTCATCTCATGATATTTTAAATATATGTTACACTATTTCTATTTTTTACAGGGAAGATAAAAAAATGGAAAATAGAAATCATTGTTATTTATCATTTATAAGGAGACATACATTTCATAACAAATAGTTTTATTCGTGGTTGAAATTGCTGGTAGAAATAAAACTATAATAAATTAATAAAATAAAATTATAATTAGGTTTAATATTCATTTATATTTTAGGTATTGAGTTTTCTTGTAGGATCTATCTCTAAAGAAATCTGAGCTTTATATTTTGGTCTTAATTTTGTGGTTTCTAAATGAAAATAAATTGTGAACAATGGGTGAAAATTTATTATCACTGAATGATAAAATAACATGATAACACAACATAATTGTGTTATGTTCACTTCTATAAATGACTGTTATGCTAGTGCTTCGGATAGTAGACCTCGATTTAAAAATTTATCTTATTATGGATTCGTTGAGAAAATAATAATATTGGATTATTACGCTAATGGTCAAGTAACTCTGATAAATTTCTAATGGTTTTATTTGATGATGAAGCATGAAACATTTATTGATGATTTTGGATTTTGAGTTATTGAAATGACATGCACTCTTGCAACCAACGGACCATATATATTGGAATAAATGGAGAAGAAAGTTTTTTATCTCAAAGATAATCTTCTACCTGACTTTGGTGTCATTATTGAAGTAATCCAAAGACATATTTTTGATGATGGTGATAATGTAATTGACTCTTTCCTTGATCCCATTATCCTTAATCCATTTATTAATTATGATGACTCCAATACATTAATTTTTATATTTGATTGTAAACTTGAAGTTGTTGTAGGAAATATATAGAATCATCTATATGTGTTCACAGTTATTTTGGTTTAACAGGACTTGGGTTGTTGAGGTTGGTTCTATACAAATTGATTTAGTATTGATTACAAATATTTTTTATCCAACTAGACCTTCATGTGAATTTTCAATATTTACAGGTTTTAGTTTTTTTTTTGAGTTTCATTTTATACTATTTAATTTAACTGCATTCAAACCTATGAAATTAAAAAAACAAAAACAGCTAAATTTTAACAAAAAACAAGATGAATTGAATAAGACATATTAAAATAATTAATATGAAAATAAAAACCAATGAAAAGAATGAAATAACAAAAAAATTCAAAATGACCTAACACAAAATATGAACCAACAGACCTAAGAAAAATAAAAATGGAGAAATGACCTCATCAATTAAAAAAATGAACCATATGACCTAAGGAAAATAAAAAAGGAAAAATAACCTAATTAATTGTCAAAAATAAAACAAATTACATGACAAAAATTGAATTGGATCAAATTGAAAATAGAGGAAATCTATATCATACCCATGAAAAACATTCAAATTTGAACATATTGTTTTTTCAATGACATGTCTTATGTTTTGATATTACTCCCAATAGATATAAAATGTTTTTTATATCACTTTGTATCATGTATTTGTTCTGAACAGTGGTATTCATTAATTAATTCATACACTGTATTCTTTCTTATTTCTGTTACACATTAGTTATGGATTTATAATTAATTCCATATTGGTTTTCCAATGTTTGAAATAAAAATCACTCAAGATCAAAGAAGAAAAAATATGGTATACAACAATCTCTCGATGTGTAAGATGGGTGTCCCTCCTATAGTTCCCTTTGTGAGTATTTTATTTCAAAATTATATATCAATAACATATAATTCCATGTAGTTAATTTTGTTTTTATCTTTTAATCAGGATCCACCACCAAGGAACCAATTTTTCACTGACTAGACTAGTGGTTTCAATGCTCATAATGGATATTCGAGTGGTTGGAACTATAGGTGGTGCTCTAGTCACTGTGCATGATCACACCTCGTACCTCCACCTGATGTACCATGTACCAAACTTTATGATCCCTCTTTGTCATTACAGACACCTAGGATATTATGGTCACCCATGTTTTCATCTCCATTTTCATCTTAGCTTATTTTACCCTCTTTCCAATATATGATGATGATTCATACTCCTCATTATTATTATGCATTTTCACAACCATCTCTGCCATATTCATTTACTTCAAATTCATTCTCCTCAAGATACAATGTTAATACTTCTTTCATTACTTCTATGACACCTTATGAGACTGCAGAGCATACATCGGTACCCACTACATCTATACGGTTTGATATTCCTTCATTTCATGGGAATATAGTGATTCCCAATGATCATACTATCTCATATATATTTATAAAACCCTAGTAATTATTTTAACCCAATTTATATTCAGTATAAAATGTATTGATATGATATTTTAATTTATTATTTAATATCTAGATCTACTGATAAAAAAATGGGAGTACATTCATGCGTTCAGTGTGGGACAACCACATGTATCTAATTGTGGAGTGAAATGAAGACAAAAAAATGATTGAAAAAATCAGATATGAATGTAAGAGTTTCTTGGCAATTCTTTCCAAATAATTTGAAATCATTATCATCCTTCCACTCTCTTAGAGACACTTTCCAAATGAAGTAAAGAATAATGCTTTGTCCCAAATATGGGTAATCAAATTCATTGGATTTAATATTATATTAATATTTTATTTATATGAATTAATATTTTGGTTCTAACATCCTATCAATTTTCCAAAGAGTTAGGATATGAGGCCAGCACAGCTTATGGAATTAGATGAGCTTTAGAGAGGCTATAAGCATGCATTTTATTGTGACTGGAATGATAGAGTATTCATGGATTTAGAGGCCACAACTATAATGGATGATTGTCTGGTAGAATATTATTGGGAAATGATTACTTACTATAAGTGTATTGAGTTTAAGGTATTAATAAAATTTGAGGTTTTAAAATGAAAATTACCATGATTTCATTAATATTAACTTATTTATTATTAAATTTTTTAGGAATCATCAGGAAAATATAAAAAAACAAGGATTTTATGACATACCACTAAACTTTGGGGCAGACTATGATGTTAGACCATGATGGGATGAATGTACAAGACTCATTTACATAGATGTAATTAATTTTTTATATCTCATGAAAATATAGTGTCAATCAGCTTACAAATTACCTTTCCAAAAAACAAAATCTAGTTAGATAGGTTCTAAGGGTATAACCTAAATCACACAATTAAAGAAACCAATCTTCATAGATAAATATAAAAAAAGTGATGAAGGTAGAGATCTAGATTTTTCCACAATACAATGAAATAGAGGTGAAAAAGATAGATATTATTAATAGCATGAAGGATATATTATTAAATAATGTAAATGTAGATCAAATTTGGAAATTTTATATCCCATTATAATGAAGATTTCACACTTGATATTGTGATACTATTGATAGATTAAATCAGTGTTACACACCACATGGATTTTGGTTTTAGTTAGTATGAACTGATGTTGGAAGAGTACATCTAGTGGAGGTCATTCAAACACTCACATTTTAGTGTTTAATATCCTTCATGATCTTGGTAATGGATCTTAACCAATTAAGAATAGTTAATCATCTATGGGTTTTAGTGGCTACTTAGATGTTATCATTAATTTTTTAACGATAAGAAAATATGATTTGATCCTATGTAAAGTTAGAAGTGGGATTATATAAGGTGATCCTATAATTTTCTGTGATATATATATATTTATATTGATATAAATTTCAAATATATGTGTAATTTTAAATTTGATCCCATGTAATGGTAACCAAAATTTCCAATAGCTTATTTTATGGTAAATTAATACTTGTGTGTAAGTCATATTAGATATTTAATACCTATGAAAAAGTATTTTTTTCTAAATTTTAAATAGAGATGGATTTAAATGGATACAAAATAGTTTAATATATTTGATAATATCTTTATGAATCTATTGAAATTGTTAACATCTTATATAGAAATATGGATACTTTATTTAGTGATAAATATAACATGGTTTACAGATTTTAATGAATGAAGTGAAGTAAGATATATTAAGCCAGCACAGTTTATTGAAATACTCTAGTTCAGTATTTATATTTTTCTAAGGACATTATAAATGAACTGTAAAGGGTTGTAATTTTTCTGATAATTCCTCACCATTTATTTGGAGGGGGAGGCCCACGCTTTTACTTATCTCCCACTTTTCTCGCATCTTCCTCTTCCCTCCCATCTCTTCCTCATTTTTTATCTAGCTGAGTGATGGATTAGATGGATGGATTTGGTGGTATTGGCGAGTTCGAGTCTCTCTGGTGGTGCCCAAATCGAATTTGAACACTGCCCTGGCTTCAAGTACCTTCACGGATCTCTTATTCAGTCTAAAGTGGTGGTCTCAAGGAGGCTCTAGGTTGTGATGTTTGATCGGTCGATGGTGTTTTAGGAGGTTTGTCCTTCATTGGTTTTTTTTCTAGGTCACAGTAGTTCTTTCAAGACATTATTCATTTATGGCATGGGATTTGGGGTTCGTGTCTCCCATGAAGGTCTGTCGATGAGGATTTTTGGAAGGTTTGATGGATCTTGCATTGGATTTTCCTACTACTGTGACCTAATTCTACTCAAACTATGCTCTATCATTCAGTTCCCTCACTTATCACTAGGTAGGTATGGTGAGATGGTACCAAGGAGGCTTTAGGAATTGCTGGTGGAGTGGCTGATAGGGTCCTCGGAGGTGAATCCTGCATTATATTTTCTTCTTCTTCTGATTTCCATTGCAGTTTATATAGTATTTTGTGATTTTTGAATCATGTTTATCAATATAATGTTTTAAATTTGAGTGGCTATGGATAATATTTTTTGGTTTTCTATTTTGGTTTTTATAGTGGTGATGGTGGGCTCCGGTGGATATCTATTCTTGTTTGTAGTGGAGTTGTTTCTGGTTTCCGTGATTTTTGTTTATGGAATGTTGATGATGAGGTTGAAGCAATGATAGTGCGGGTAGTTTATGTGATGGATGTACTGGTGTTATGATATCTAGATGGTCAAGTTGGTGATGTGGGGACCTCATGGGGTGCGGCTCAAGGCAGCACACAGCCCGAGTTAGTGGGTGCTTTAATTTTTAAATTCCAAATTTGGGTTTTGGTTTGCTGGTTTATAATTTTGAAATCCAATTCTGGTTTGGTTGGAATGTGAAGTTCCCACTTACCCAAAAAGTGTATTTTGAAAAAAAATTGATTTGCGATAGATAATTTTATGTGACCCTTATTTTTTAAGAATGACTGGAATCTCATGTTGCGGATGAAGAAATTTTTAATTATTGATTTGTGTATGAGTTATTTTTATCTGCATATGAGTCATTCCTCACTCTATATGAGCCATTTTTTGAAAACTTCATGACCTATGAATGAGTTATTTCAATCTGTATATAAGTATTTTATAATAGCGTACAGGTAATTGTGAACATTTTATGATTAATATGGACCCATGAAATTTTTTAAAATCATCCAATGAATGTTCATTTCAAAAAATAATTCCAACCATTTTTGAGTGAACCATAAAAACACCTTCAAAGGTATATAAAAAATTCAATCAAGAGAAATCATGAAATTAAAGGTAAAATGGAACCTTGATATTAAGGGGATATTGAATAGATTTCTGTTTTATTAGATTCGTAATATCCATATGAAAGGATTAATTTTGAAATACAAATAAGGTATTAAAATGTAATAATATAAAATGACAATTATAATTTAATGAATCATTTAAAACATTATTTTATTTATAATAGAAGAAAAAATTAACAACTCATTGATTATAAAGATCCATTATTCTTTTTTTCTTAAAGTTTGTATTCCATTAAACAAATCCATACCAAGTCAAAAAATAAATAAATAAACCAGATGAAAAAAGTATAAGATAACATAGAATGAATCAAACTAAACCAAATACATTTGATTATATTTGAACAAAATATATCCTAAGAAAAAGTATTCAAAAGAAAAAAACTAACCTAAATTGAATATAATATAACATAAATGAACTAAACTGAGTTAAACTAGATTTAACAAAGATAGTAGTAAGTAAATAAAACTTAAATTACCAGATCCAAGATTATCTAAAATAAATTATACTAAATAATACCAATATAAAAAATGGAATAAAATATAAGAGAGGATAATAAATTGGAATGAAACTAACTGAGACTGAACTCACTGAAAAAGATTATTATAGAACTAAATCAAACAGACATGAATTACCTCAACTTGATGAAATCAAATTGAAAAAAACTTACTAGACCCAAATTAAACAATAACATATTCAAATTATTTCAAATAAAATGAACAAATATAAATTAAATAAATTGGAACCAATTCAAATCAAACATAAAAAACATAATTTTGTAATAATTAATGGGGTTGAAATGATCTGAATGAAATCTCAATGAATCAATCTAAACTAAACTACACTAAATAACTTAAAAATAAATAATCCAAACCAAATAAAAATTAAAAATATATAAATAATGGAATAGGCTAATAACATATCAAATGATCCAAAGTATAATTTTCCAAACATAACTAACCCCAACCAGTATAAAATATGAATTAACTGAACTAATGTAAAGTAAATTAAATCAAATAAACTAAAAATTAAATAAACTAACTATAAGTTAACTATCATAGAATTAGGGAATAAGATAAAATTGAACCAAATAAATACAAATTAACATTATTGGAAAAGTGATAACCCCACTCAAATAGTCCTAAACCACCCAAAAATTTTATGAATCTAATTGAACCAAAAAAATTTAATATTAATTAAACTAAAATGATGTGATGTGTGCCAAATTGACATAACGAAAAAAATTACCTAACCAAAAAATTATACACATCTTTTCATATCACTATGTTTAAAATAATATATCGAATTTTTTCTATCTCTATTTTAAAAAAATACACTAAATTAAAAAAAACAATTACTTATTTTATGGCTGAATTTTTTCTTGAATTTCAGTTAGATTAAAGTTATTCAAATCTGTTATTTAAGTGGTTTTTATCACAAGTACATTTTTAATTGTGTCTTGATTTAATATTTTACTTTTTTTGGGTTGTTCAACCAATAATTTCCCTTCACAAACGTCTTGTGATATTATTTATTCAATATCCTTTCAATTAATTGAAGTGATGTCCATGAAACATTATATTGGAAGAAGTTAACATAGTATTTTAATTTTATATCGATTCCTCTCATTTTAATAATTTACATGTAGCTCAACCAAAACATTAAAATTGTTTATTCATGATTGGGTATTTTGAATTAAATTTTTATTTCTAATTTATATTAGTTTAAGATTGTTCAATTTGGTTCAGATATGTTTGAGTCTATTTAGGCCAAGTTAATTCGATTTGGTTCAATTTATTCATATTGGTCTACTTTAGGTTAATTTCAGTTTGTGGATATGTTTCGGTTATCACTGTATAAATATGATTATGGTGAAGAAATAATATCCAAACTATATGTGTATTATTAATTCTTACCAAAACACAATTCCTTTATGTTATAGTCAAGATTAGAGTGTTAATAACCCATTCATCCAAATTCCTTTTTATTGTAGTAATAATTGTTCATATTATAATTAATTATGATGATCACAGCACCACCTTATTATTGATTACTTTAATGACCCAGTCACTTATATATATTTTCTTTCTATTGATAATCCACTCATTTATACTTAGTTATGATTCATCCACCATATGTTTTTATTTTCAGCTTTATTTAGAATTAAAAAATACATGATTTTAGTAATTAAATTCATTATTTTTAACATATTTTCAATTATGATTTCCTACATTAAATGTCATTTCATAGGGGTGATTTAAATATTGTAGGGTTTGTGCCTTGAGAAAAACTATTTTGCTCGAGTTGAATGAAAGAAGATGGAAGTGTGTTAAAGGAACCGACAAAGTTAAAAATTGTGGGTTTTAATTTGTTGATTTAAATTTTTAATATCGATTTTTTATCTTAATTGTCTATTTATATTTTTTACATTTTTTTTGAGGCCCTTGATGGAAAGGAACCTAAATACTTTGGCCCACAAGATCACTTACATCATGTATGGGGAGATGATCACCATGGCATAGTACACTGTCGGCCAGGGAAGATTATTGTCCCGATGAGGTATTGGACCACTTAACCTGTTGTTTCTAGTAATACTAAGTCATAATGGGTTTCACAAGCTGATCCTAAGGTATAAAAATCTGAATAATGGACATACAGGTGAAAGAACATGATCAAATAGAAAACACTAAATTTTTGAAACCGGTGAAAGTTTTATGTCCATCAGTTTCACTAGAGACAACCATGGATTGTGATGAATATATGTCAATGATGTGTACATTATATAGTGAACTAGAAATTAGTCCTAGTGGTCGTCGGGATGATTAAATTCTTAGAGATGATGATGGTATGGATGACCATGAGTAAGAGGGTGGGGATGATGGAGAGGAAGAGGGTTGGGATGATGGATAGGAAGAAGGTGGGTTTGAGGTCGAGGTCAAGGATGAGGTTGAGGTTGAGGATGTGGATGATGATGATGATGGTGATGATAGTGTATGGTGATTAGGGAAATATTGATCCATTAAATATTTTATTGATATTTATGACATTTTTTGTTTGATGATTTGGTGTGAATGAATATATGTGATATTTTTTATGGTTATTATCAATGGTCAAATACATCAATTGATTTTATCTATTATCATTATTTCTATATTGGTTTGTTGACATTTTAGTAATATTTTTTGGTTTCATTGAAGGTATTGTGTGTTGAGGATGTTTTTTTGTTTTCATTATAGGTTTTGGATGCTATGTTTTTATCATAGGTGTTCTGTTTTGATTGCAGGTGCAGTGGGTAGTTAGATTTATTATTTCCAATGTTCTATTTTGACTGCAGGTGTAGCATTTTATTAGTTTGATTATTTCTGGTGTCTTATTTTGAAGTTTCTATTTCATGTGTGCTCTATTTTTAAATATTGATTTCATTGTAGGTGTGTTCTATTTTGACTTTCTGATTGCAGATATATTGGGTAGTGGGGATGTTGCTGGCTAGAGATTTAAGGGTTCTATACTGAAGATTCCCTTTGAACCATTGCTATAGGAATTTTCCAACAGTTCAAAACTATTGACTATCCCAACTATTTGAACCTTTGGGATACCTCTTTTACAACAGTTATTAACCTTTGTAATATATTTTTTCCAATAGTTCATAGTGAACCTTTTATAAAATAAAATTCCAACTACTCAATGCCAATGGTTCATTTGAACCACTGGTATAGGCCTTTACAAATGGTTCAAACCCATTGGGATACCTCTATCCTAATGATTTGAACTATTGGGATGCCTATTTTACAATAGTTTTAAAAAATTGGAATATCTCTATGCCAACGGTATATAGTGAACCATTGAAAAAATAAAATTTGCACCACCCTATACCAATGGTTCACTATAAACCATTGTTATAAGGATATCTTGAAGGCTCACATACCAATGGTTCTTGAAATAATTGTGATAACTTGCCCTAATGGTTTGAAACTATTGAGATAAGTTAAATTTTCAGTAGTGAAACATATAATGAACAACATAATAGAAAATGTTTACATTCATTGAGAAAAATATAAAACCCTAAAAGAAATATTAAGTTTCAAAATAAATTCTATCATTTGAATTTGAACACAACCATGTGTTTTGGGTGCTTGGTTAGCCATAGTTGAGGGATCCTCCTACTACTTGAGAGTTTTTATGAGAATGGTGGGTTGAGTTAACTGAATTTGGTAGAAAAAGAGTAGTCATAGATATCTTTTTTAAACATAAGAGGAAAGCAATGAGTAAATCATTTTTATGATTTTACAAGAAGGGACTTCACTCAATGGATTAAGGAACTACAAGTTAATGTTCTTGGCGATTCAAACTCCTACATTGAAATATCCAAGTAGTGGAATAGTCATAGCTTTTAGACTTTGAGGGGAAGTTCAAGGATCCTTTCTACTAGAATGCTCAAGAGATATAGAATTCTAATTCTAGTACAGAAGGCTCTTAGAATTCAATAAAATAATAGGAGTCATTTAATGATTTAATTAATTAATCAATAATTTCTAAATTAGTTATCAATTTAAAAGTACTATATTCAAGATTTCATTTTTATAGAAATTGGAATGAAATACTACAATTACAGTTATATAATTTTGGATAAAGAAAATTTCACACTAGCACAAATTTCCAAGAATAGTACAGGTGCTTGCGCAAATTACAGCGACATTAGAAATTAGACGTGTTGGTGTCCCCAATACCTATTAGGTAACCTCATGAAGTTAGGGAGTAAAGTTGATTACATGTGACTCATGTATATTTTATATGATGGTTATGTCATAATTTTATCATTAAAGTTCAATGTGTGTTGAGAATACTACATCAATACATGGATGATATTACATGTTTTCTCTTCTCTGAGAAGATTTCATAGAGAAATTAAAGCATGATATGAATTCATGATAATTACATTGTCTATATATAATAAAAAATGTATCATGAGTAATTCATATATCATTTTCTCCCATGAAATAAATATTTTTTTAATATTACAAAACTAATATTAAATGGATAAAAACTCTTTTATACCATTTAGGTGAGGTTCTCTAAAAAAATAAGAACTTAAATAAAGTATAATCCTTAGTTCTTATAGAGAACATGTTGAAATTCATGGGTAAAAGGCCAATGGAAACATTGATTCCAAATGCTCCATCAAAACTTCCTTCAAAGAAAGAGGTATTAAACAGTCGGTTAATTAATTCACATATCATGAAATTAATCAACAAAAGTTCACAAGAGATGATCTGAATAGTAGAATAAATAAATTGATTCATTGGTATATTTATAATTTATATGTAATGATACTTTTTTACTTATTTGGAATTAAATATAATATTCTTGTCATATATTTTCATCGAAATATAGAAACAATTTAATTATAGAAATGTTATTATAAGTAAGGCATGTTCTCGATGCGGCAGAGAAAGGGTGGTTCCTAATTCAGTAGTGAGTTGAACACAACTTCAATATTTCCATGATTAATGGTTCTAGTTTAAATTTTCTAGATATTTTTCAATAAATTTATCTCACATGTCCTTTGGACACAAGGAGGCATTATTAAAAATTCAATAATGAATTTTGTTTGTGGTGTTTAATAATCAAACAATGGTTCTATAATACATGAATCATAGGAAATACATATTGAATATAAAATGTACGTTTAATTTACCCAATTGTGGGAAGAAAATACAATAACAAGAAAAAATAATTGGATGTCAAGGATATAACTAGTATGGTTTTATAATCTTTGGAGTTAAAGACGTTTTTAATTATCAACATAATAAAGTATTTAGTTTTGGAAAATTAATCCTTTATAAATAAAGGTACACTGCAATGATTTTAGAATTAGTTTAGCTAGACAATGTGAACTATTCCAAGAATAATATAGTGGTAAAAATAGTTCATAAAATTCCTTTATGTGTTTTAAGGAATATGAATATGATGTATGGTATATGCATGGTCAGAAGATATGAGATTATTTTAGCTGGCATGCCTAAGAATATCTTGACCAAACATTCATTGATCGATAAAATGTAACATGCAGTAATTCCTAAACATGCATTACCTTATCCACGACAGATCTATGATACTAATAAAGAGGTTCGCTGATGTGTCTTTCATGTTAATATAGATCAAAAAAATATAGTGCGTAGAAATTTTTAAATGTGCATTACCTTATACACATTAGAGTGATGATGTAAATTGAAGAATCATCAATGTTGAGATATATATTCATTGTGAAAAATTATATTATATTTCAATATATTATTCAAAAATAACAATCATATCCCAAAACCACATTGAAACTATAATAAAAAATTGATATCATATGAGTTGCAGTATAATAAAAATCCATTATTTCATAAGAACATGTGTTTATATACAAAGAGTTTGTTGGGATAGAAATAGACTTTCCTCAATAATAACACAATGTGCATATAAAGTAATGATCCTAATAGTTTATTAGGATATTTCTGAAATCCCTATGATAGAAAAGTTATATTCAATTTATGGACTACATTTATATTAAATGGATCACATATCTACTTGAGATAGTGGGATCTAGATTGACTTGGGGTTTATTCAGTGTCAAAGATGAATAATTATTTGTCATAGGAACAAGTTCCACAAGTGTTGTGGAAGAAGAATGGTTGAGAGACACATACCGTGTAGAAATGATAAAACCGTAATGATGGTTTTATATTCACCAAAATTGGGGATATAATATTCATTGATAATAATCATTCCTATAGGTAAGTAGTATATGTCAATATGATATGATTGGAAATACCAAATAAAATTAAATAATGGATTTCATGTATCATAGAACATAGGATTATAATATTGAATATTGTGGTGGGTATTCAAGTCATATGTTAAATGGATGGTGTAATCATGTTACAGATATTTATCGACTGTTAAAACCTAGTTGTCATGCCTAAATCTTTTACCTATCATAACTAAATTATCAATTATCATTTTTTAGTATTGGATTTCAAGACCACCAATCCCATAAGGTATTTATACGACACAACTAGAAAGGAATGGTGACATCATAAAATGCCAATAAGGGGTGAAAGTTACTGAAATACAGTTTAGGATTGAAGTAAGAATGATGATCTTAAAATATTCATTTTGAGTGAGTCTTTTCCATGTTTCTACCAGAGGATAGTGGGATTGCCACTGTTTTCCAAGTGAAATATGTTTGGTAACATATAGAAAACAACTATTTGTTTAACAGTTATTTAAGACTAAAATGAAAGTAATTCTATAGAGATTGACTTAAATTGGAAACATAAGTTCTATGGAATAGGATTTAATAAGGTATATTTAATGGTTACTTAGACCTATTGAATCATACATATACTAACATGGTATTGAAAAATACAATCTTGAACAATTCGAGAGGGGATTTTTCCAATGTAAAATGGCATAAATCTCTCTAAGAATACATGCATGAGCATACGAGGAGATTAATGTAGTGAGTTGAATTCCATACATTTCTGTGATGGATCAATCACATGTTCCTTGATATGTACAATAAATTATATTTCCAACATATACTTTATGGTAGGAAAATATTAGTTATATGATTGATAACTATAAGGAAATAATTCAAAACTATTAAATTATACTTGAGGTAATATAAGGATATATACCTGGTCTGTGGAGAGGAAGGTATAATAGTTTTAGGGAACATGAACTAGTATTACTTAGATCAATATGATCTAATATCATAGTCAATCTAAGTGAGTGAGAAATACCAGCTCATACAAGCAAGTTACATCCATACATACAAATACCAAGTACGTTGCAGCTTCAGAGGAAGCAAAGTAGTTATTAAATGAAATGATTTGTTCCCATTCATGGAATAACACTTAGTCAGTAATGTTTTACCATTGTGATAATTTTGTTACTAATAAGATCTATGATTTCATGTTTTTATAGTGTATAAAAGGGATATACTCCGGGATTACATCTATTGAGAAGTTTTTCTCAAGGAGGTGAGGTCGCACATAGCAGAATAGCCATGCAGTGGAGACGTGGAAGACCCAGCAACTAGATACATGACTTAGTAGAAGCATGATCTTAATCATGTGAGAGCTAACAAGGATGGTTAACAAGTTGGCTCCAATGAAAGTGCATATGTTGTAACAGTGGGTTCCCTAGACCCCAAAAAAGTACTTTTATATTTCCATTTCATGTATACTGTTAGATATGAATAATTTTCACTTACCATTTTTGTGTATACATTTCTACGACCACTATTTATATGGTAATGTCTATATATTGTTTTTCATATCAAAAGGTTATAGAATATCCAATTATATATTGAGAAACTCAAGATACCATGACATTAATATTAAATATATGTTCTATGGTCTAAATAAATCATATTGACTAGAAATAGTATAAGTTTTAATACCAGGTGTTGGGGTCTCATAAGCATTGAGTATTTTTCTCATGAAGTTCATAATTAATGATCTATAGTGGTTTAGATCATGAGGACATACCCGCTAATAAGAACACCACATTTTTCATGTGTTATTGGTTGTTCCTATATATGGACATTTGTATTAGTCTTTGCGCCTGAGATCATCATCAATGTGTTCCATTTTTCGCATACTTTGATTCAGGGGAAAACCCATGATAATTAAATCATGGTGAGTTATCTTGTTTTGGGTTCATCATTGGTGGATCAACATTAGTTGAATGGTCAAGATATAATTTTTAACCTCTGATTTGAGGAAGTTATATATTGGTTCTAGTTTATCAAGGTGGTAGTACCATTATAAATCCAAGTATAGTGTATTCAGAGGTAATTCCATCTAGTTATATCAATAAACAATAAAGAAAGAAAGGATAATGTCACAAGTGTGCATTATTCATTATGGGATATTTAAGGACAAAGAGATTATATTACAAAGTGCATGTTCATAGGTTGGTAGTCATTTTTATGACTATTCCTTGTCTCTTTAGGATCCTTGATTGGTTTCTAGACTTTTCCCTCACTCTATGAATACTATTCACTACTATCGAGATAAGGGCCTAGAGGGTCACACATTAGTGTATTAAAAAATATTTCCAATTCTGGTGAATAGGTGAATAGGATATATGGGGCCCCAACATGGGGCCTTGAGGGTTTCCCAATTATTGACGATCACAGATTAATAAATAAATTCAATATTATTCAATTAAAGCATAATTGGGTTGAATTTATATATTAAAAGTATTTATAAGTGTTTAGGTAAATAAGTGGAATAATATTATTTGAATTAATAATATTTTAATATTATAAGTTCATTTATTAATTGCAAGAATTTTAAGTTGATTTAACAACTTGGGATTACCAAATAATATATTCAATATATATTATATGTACGTGATAAAATATATGTAAACTTTTTGATGCAATTCATTTTATCATAATTATTTATTTTATTACTATTTAGTGGGTGTTTTATTTCCGAGGGATGGGGGAACCTCTCATGGATTTTGATTATCCCACTATATAACCAGGAGAGAGGATCATTTCCTATGTTATTTTTACAACAATGAAATCAAAGCCTCTATCACTTCCTACCTTCTTGATTGAGAGAGGGTATATCTCTAAGTGCTGATTGAGTTATGCCTTTACATATCTAAGGTAAGGATAATGGTGATCGATGCGATGTTGAAGGATTCATCTGATTTCCATGCTAGAACCAAAAATTTGATGATCTATGAGAATGAATATTCTTGAATCTTATTTGGTTGATCTAGAAGGGTTTGACTTCTGATCCTCTAAGAAATTCTCATTAGTGATGAGTTGTAGTCATATAGGATTTGATTCGGAATGAGGTACACAATCTATTTATTTTTTCATGCTCTGTTTGATTCATGGGAGATCCTTGGGACCATACCGGGGGTCAGATCTCCATAGATGATAATTTTTTTCATCTTGACAATAAAGAATTTTAAATCCTCGACCCACCGGCTTCTATTGCATGCCTCGATACCAAAAATTTCTTCCAGAAACACTTAATTGATAATAGTGATTAGGTGAGATAATTTGAGATATTTTGAGGTTAGAAACCCCCTATCACACCTAGGTATGTTTCCACCATACTCACCACCTAGGATGAGTGCCACCCCCATGTCTCACCATTGATTGGTCCTCTATCTACTAAGTGAAAAACCCTTTCAGACCAAGGAGTGAGTCTTATATATACTCAGTGGGACCACCTTTCAAACTAGAGTGTGGGTCCTCTATCCATAGAGTGGTACCCCTAGATGCACCAGGGCGGATGTCCCCTATTAATCTAGTGGAATTCCCTATCACACTAGGGTGTGGGTCCTTTATTTGTTATTATACCCCATGGACTATAGATCATAGTAGAAAAGTGTGTTTTTTCTATATGGGGTCCTTGTATGGATACACTAGATGTTAGGAAATAGGGGTTGGTCTTTAGATCTATAGCCAAAATCATCATCCATGGAAGATATTTGAAGATGGAGATCCAATTTCTCTCTCATATGAGTTTCTTTTTGAGAATATATATATTGTATTTTATTTCCATCTTGTAATGGGTTGAGTGGATTTATATTAAGTCATTAGATTACTCCCTTTATGATTTTTGGGGCATCCTACTGGGTATGTATATAATCACACCTACATTGGAATTTCCCACACATGTCATGTCTTATAAAGATGATAGATCGATCAATGATGACATCAGTCCGGCATACTTATAGTTGGGTGTATTGACTGAGTTCGGTGGTCGGGCATAGTGATCTGAAGTCAGGCTCTCTTCAGTATTCTTTTTTATACAATTGTTGTTAGGTCAAGACTTTATTTCTAGTTGGTAATTTATTTTCCCCCTTATTCTTTGGTTTTTACTATCAGACTCTGATGTGTTCCCTATGGATTATTTCATGCATGATTGTACTCTAGATGTTGTAGTTTTTTAATTATTCCTCCACACTTTTACATGAATATGTTTGTTTGTGCGCACACAAGTAATTAGGGTAAGGAATAACATTTCAATTATTCCTTCTTGGTGCTGGTTTCCATCCCCTAGCCTAATGTATGTGGGCTTAGGGTATCCACACTCAGCTTTCCTCTATCCAGGTGGGCCCTTGTGGGTCGGGTCATTATAACACCTCGAGATTTTGAGAATTATTTTTTTGAAATAATTTAACATTTCAATATTTTTCATTTCACATGACATTTGAAATAGTTATATATATATATATATTAAAACACTAATTCAAACATTTCTTTCACATGCAGTACCAACTCAACTTGTGCAACATGCAATACCAACATGGCTTGCGCTATAAGAAACACTAACTTGGCATACGATGCACGCAACACTAAGTTTCTACGAAAAATATCTATTTTTTAATTATTTAAATAATTTAATTATAAATTATTTATTAAACTTATAAAAAATAAATTTTCAAATATTTGTGTTTTATCGTAATAAAACATATTGATAATGAAAGATAATATTTTTGGTAAAGTCCTTTTACGTTAAAAATTTTGTTTTCTTAAATGGATAAATTTTAATAATAAAAGTATTTTTAGACACATTTAGAAATTTATTTGGATAAAATAACATTCATTTTATAATTCATAATGTTGAATTTATATTTGGATGAAATTTTTTAATTTTTCTGAGAAACTTCTTTTTTTGATGAATAGTGAAAAATATAGCTTTTTAGTTTAAAACTACCTTTTGTCTAATTAATTATTATTGATAAATGATATTAAAAATATGTTTCAAAGTAAAATTAGATGAATATTATATATATTAATACAATTTCATTCAGTATAATGAATTTCACTTTGAAACCGAATGTAAAATCTTAATAAACTTTTGAACTTTATCCTACTTTAAAACCCTGTTATTTCATCCCGTCTACGGGATTAGCACTAATATTAATTTTTCCCTTTATGTTATTGAAACTAAAAAAATATTTCATAAACCATTTTATTACATTTAATTTTAATTTTCTTATAATACCATGATAATTGTTGACCAAAATGATTAGTAAAAGTGATTAAAATTAATCAGAGTAGTTAATGCCAAATTAAGCTTAATTAGGGACTAAACCTTAAATTTAATGGAACAATTGAGCAATAAACTTGTCTAAACCCCATTGGATGCCGATATATTGTCCATAAAACTTCAATTATTAAGTTCTTTTAGTTTGGTAAGACTTGTTTTAGGTATGAACATGTGCACACCTAACTTGTTTCTAAAAATTCCATATGAGTCCCTTTCCTTCCCAATAAAAGGCCACCACATCTAGCCATTCCGCACACCTTTTGACACAATTAAGTTTGTGAATTATTTTCCCAATTATCCTTCCAAAAATTATATTTTATAATTTGAAACCTCCATTTGGTAATAAACCCTCTCAAGGAAACCTTTTGGTGCCAACCAAAAGGAGTTACCTCATTAAGAGGTAACATCTTCTCTCAAGCTCATTTCCTTTATTTTATTTCATTACCGCCTTCAATATATTTATTCCCTTATAGTTTGATAAAAATATTATCCTACATATACTATTATTTTTCTATGAAAGGGGTCTGACCTACACTTACACACACCTCTATCTAATGGAAGTTGAACATACTGTTTCTGTGTATGGAGAACTAATGCCTCACGAAACGACGATTGTTCATTTCTCCATTACCACCAATCATGGTGGACTTTATGATAAAAAATATATTTATATATGTAATATACTATATTTATTATGTATTTAATAATATTTATTCCTTTTTATATACATATTTTTACCTTCCATTTGGATTTAATACGATAATATCGTTTGAGGAAGTGTGGACTACCGCCCCCTCAAAGCGATGTGATTTGTTCACACACCACACATAATGTATTAAGGATGGGTTTTATTAACTTATATGATATTTATAATATAATAATGTTACTTTAATAATAATATATATACATACATATATATACATATTTTATTTATATACTTTCTTTCAATATGATAATAAAAATGGAAATAGTGTTCACGAGTACGAACTGCTTATCGCCTCCATGAACGGTGTATTCCATTTCATACTTCATTATGAAATAAATTATTATAATATAAATATAACGTATAAACCTGATATTTACATAATTTTATATATTATGGAATCATGAATTAAGTATAAGGACCAATGCTATAATAAATTAAGACACATGCGAAGAACAAAGTGAATGATTACCCAAAGTGTAACTTCATAAAAGGATCATTAACAAATGGGTAATATAATGTCATAATCAAACAATAAATGGTATTATATATAAGAATATTCTTATAAAAAATATTTGTAATAAACTTATATTTATTATACAAGAATCTTGTATGAGTATGGCGAGATTCAAGACACAACGTATGGGGATTTCATCTCACTTTTAATTTCTAGGAGATACAGGTTATGTTTTCCACTATTTTGATTTGGGGTGGTGTATGTAATTCCCATGATTTTATTATATCTATATTGTACTTAAATTTATGGGTATTAAAATTCCCATTTTATTATCCTTCTTTCATGGGGTTTATGTTTTAAAATTTACCCAATCGGTAAAAATGTTTTCTCTCATTTTTCCTTCTTTGAAACTCAAGTTTTGTTATATACCTAACCTCTTTTTTGAGGTGCATATAATTACATTTTAAATGAAATATAATGAAAATAAATATTTTAATGATATTATATGCTTTATTTAATTTCATTTCCTTACATGGAGAGTATGATCCAAATATACCAATTTATAAGAGTTTATTGAGACAATCTCATTACTTTTCAAGGTTTTTTATGTTTATGATTCCTTTAATGAAATTATACGATACATATCTAAATAATATGAATTCTTATAATTATAATATGTTATTTCATGATATACTCATGTATTGGTACCATTTTTTACTATGTGGTATATAAGATAGTTAAGAATGTGTTTTTAGGGAAGCCTGATTTTACCCTCTCTTTGGTCGGAAATCTATGATTCCTAAAAAGAGTTTCCAAGAATATTATAAAATTACCCTATAATATCTAAAATAAATTTTTACCCTTTCTTTTTTTACCAATATATTCAATGGAATCTTATTTTCTCTTTCTGAAAAAGGAACTTTTCTATCCTTTTTACCATGCAAAAGGAATGTTCATTTGACCTTATACGACATGTACAGATTTACCCGCCGTTATTTCTTAGAAGCTACCATTGTATTGTAAAAAATAATAGTCATTAATAAAAGGTTTCTTAAAATTAATTTTAAAGGAAATTTGTTTTCAAAATGGTTAAAAACTTTTTTTGTATGTTTTCATGGAAAACTATTCTAAAAATGTTTTCAAGTCTTATTTAAAAGTTTTCAAATTGCTTTCAAAAGAAATGGTTTTCAAAAAAAATTCAAGATTATTTTATATGTTTTCAAGAAAAATTATTTTCAAATGATTTTAAAGATTATTTTATAAGTTTTCAAGACATTTATTTTCAAAATGATTTTAAACATTCTTTATAAGTATTCGTTTTATTTTCAACAAAATGGTTTTCAAAACATTTTCAAGCCTTGGTTATATTTTTTCAAGTGTTTTAAAAAAAAATTAAATGTTTTGAAGATTATTTTAAACATTTTTAAGTAAAAATGTTTTCAAAATGATTTCATTCCATCTTTATAAATTTTGAAGGTATGTTCTAACCTAATGATTTTCAAATGGTTTAATGTATTAAAATGCCTTTTTTAAACAAGAAACGATATTTTCTTAAAGAAACGTTTTAAGATGATATTTCAAAATTATTTTCCATATAAGATGATATCTAATGATATTAATAATACTTTATATAAAATAATATAAAGATTTCATTTATATCCTCTCTATGAATAAGTTATTCTTAATATCATCATCTTTATCAAACCTATTTCTTCTTCATGGGTAATATGTTTTTGAAATCCATTTCTCTTTCACATGTTATATGATTTTGAAACCCACATCATTTCATGGGTTATTTTCATGATTAAATGATTATTAAATCCATCTATTTACATAGGTTATGATATGTTTACATGTTTATGATACACATTTCATTTCATGGTTTATGATATGATTATTTATGATCTTGTGGCACTTTTATGTATGATTTCATTATGTGATGGGTGGGATGTATATATCTCTCCAATGCATTGGGTAAAGATTTATATCTCATGAGAAAATAAATTTATGGAATGAGGGTTACTCAGTTCAGTAATACAAGGCTAGAATGAGGGTCACTCAGTTCAGTAATATAGGGCTGGAATGGGGGTTACCCAGTTTAATAAAGGACTTTTTCCACTAATATGGTCTTGGAATTGATGCCTTGTATACAATGGAAATCATTATATGGTTATGTGTTTCCACAATTTCATGTATTAATCCTATGTTATTATTTCATGGATTATGTCCTTTACTTCCTTTTGAATCATGTATTAAGAACTACCATGATTTAGGCCATGATTCATGCATGTGATCTTTGATATGTTGTTTATGAAATTATATTTCCATGATCATGTTCTTATACCCTTATGATCATGTTTATTCTTACATGTCTTCCTTGTTTACCCTTACTAATCATTTTACCTCACCCCTTTTTATGTTTCCTTCCCCAGGTTATGAAGATATATATTATGTTTGATGTGTCTAAGAAGGGTGTTAATCGCGAAGAACCTAGTCCGAGATAATGTAGCTCACATATGTACTAGATTTATATTCTGATGTTTCTAATAAAAATATACCAACTATGGTATTTCGGAATCTATTTTTATATTATATAAGTATTACTCAAAATTTATGTAATGTTAATGTTTGAAAAGTGAGGGTCGATATAGTTATGATAGAGTGTAATTAGAGGTGGTTCATCCTTGAGTCAGTTAGAGATGGACCCATGATGAGGATTGGTTGGTAACTCAAATAAATAGTGTAAAAGTGTCTCAAATGTTAATTTCAGGCTATTTAACCTTATGTTGTTGCAGTGGCCGATGTATACATATATAAGGACTTCGACTACCGAATTATTAACTTGGTATACCAAGATATTGTTTTCTAGGAACCATTAGTATATGCATCTTATAGGATTGATAACATTTACTATCATTCATGATAGAACTCCCCAAACATCTTATCATCTACCAATGGTACATCTTGATCACTTTCAAGATGTCCCCATGAAGACATCAATCCAGGTTACCAATACCATATTGTGAAGATGACCAGTCAAATAATGAGGCCTTAGTTTAGGGCCTATATCGGGAGGTGTTTCCACCATGCATGGAGGGAGTAGTTACACACCATTTTGATTAGTAGATGGTACTAACATGGAAAGACGATAATGGATGCATTCTTATCATACTACATGAGTTCTAGTGTAATAGATATATGAGGTTTCATGGTGAGCCAAATACTTAGGTAGTAAAGCATTGGCTTGAGTCAGTGATCTGAGTCTTCAAGCTACTTTATACCCCAAATGATCATATTGTTTCACTAAAATACAGTATTTTTAATAGATTATTACGGTGATAGTGGATTCCAATTATATAGGCCCATGATGAGACAATTATCTCATGGTAATACTTTTAGTAACTATTTTGTGATGATTATTACAGTCTGTTCCTACACTCTATATATATTCAGAAGCTCCATAAGCTGTAGAATGGTGATATGATGGTTTCGAATTTTGTAAAAAGGTTTATTGAGAAAAATAGTTAATCCATTTATATATTATAATATGTATTCTTCTAGGTGTATAAGTTTGAGATGGGTCTCCATAGAGACATTTGTGCTAGCATGGTATCCTTGTGCATACCTACTTATGTTGGAGTTCTAGAGTGGGATCTGGTTATAGTGGGCTTCATGGAAGAGAGATATTGAGTGTATATATACATAGTTTTATATTCTGGGGTTGATTTATCTATAGAAACCAATAATAACTAGTTATCAAGGTCCTGGTTTAGGATATCATCCCACGGTAGGACTCAAGAATGACGACCTACTGTATAGGGTTCACACAGAGGATTTGATCATCTAGGAGAGGGGAGGTGTTATGTTTGTAATGTTCAAGATCATGTGGCTTGTGATTTCATATCCTAATATGTTGAGGATGGAAATTAGACCATGGATAGACCACCACAGTAGTGGAAGTGTAATGATAAAGGATCTCTCAGGCATAGCCATGGTGAACCCCGGGAGGAAGGTGCTGATACAGGAGTGGTTAGAGCTCTGTATGGAAGATATACTAGTGGAGGGAGACACTATGATCTACTCCCACCACTACAACTAGGTAGACCACTACTGTCACACACAGTTTTTTTGTCTTTGTATTGATCGGGCCCATTAGGAATACCGATCCTTTTCATGGGTATTTGATGAGATGAATCTTGAGTTTTGAAGTTTCTTATATGTCTAACCACCATAATTTGGGATCCCCATTGCTTTTTTAGGAGTTTTTGAAGAAAGGGTGGTTACTTCATGATTTGAGCCAACCGTGAGCTCATTCCCAGTTTTAAAAAATGAATTTGTTTCTTTTATAACTCTTTTTTTTCATCCTTTTTCACCCATTAAACTTCCCACATGTCCTATACTGATATATTAAAATTTATTTATCCCTTTGGACCCATTAGAAATTAATAAGCTGGGTGAATTTGGGTTACTTATTTTGGTATTGGGCAAGCCCATGGGCTCATTTCCTGTTTTAAAAAAATAAATTGTTTCATTTATATCTTTTTCATTTTTTACTATTTTTCTGTGATTCCACCTCCCCCTCGAAGCCAATAACCCTATACTAACCCTCATAATAGATTTTACCTCTTTGGAGCTCATGTGGGTCTCGTATTAGGGCGAAACTTCTCAGGAAACATCAAATCTACCAGAATTTCTAAGGTAACATTAATCATTCATAAATCAATCAATTAGTACTCTTTTAGCCACCAATCTTCTTACCCTGGTTCTTCCGGACCTTAGGCGTCTCTCCAGGAATTTTCAAGCCATTCCCTTTTCTATAGGGCTTCAGATCTAATGGAAGACGAAGAGTTTTTTTAGGATGAAAGGTGAGATCCCTTCTCCTTTCTTCTTCCTCTTCCCCCTCCTTTCATTATTTCTTGGTTTTATTTTATACCCTAGTCTTTATAGACCTAGGGTTTTGTTATAAAATGTTTTTTGATGGGTTTTATGTTTGTTTGGGTCTGGTATTTATAGTTTTAGGGTTTATAAACCCGCGGCGGGTGATTTCGGGTGTGCGTTTCAATTACGCCAAAGATTTGAGGTAGGATATCCCTTGAACATGCCTTTATCATTCAAGTTTCATCATTTTAATATTTTCATAAACTGATATAAATGTTCATTATTGTTTTTAAGCCTTTGGATAATTTTCTTGGTGTCCAAAGTGGTTGTTTAATCATTGTTTTGTGAAAGGTAATGTTGGTTTGCCATGAAAGTCCTCAACAAGTGTTTGTTTAAATGTTCCGTTATCTTTTGAAAATATTTTGTGAGGTTTATAATCTGGTTTATGGTATTTTTAACATGTTACAGTATCTTGAATGAAAATATGCCTTTCAATTGGTGTTTTATTCCTTTTCTTGTACTTAAAATAAATTGTTTTGTTTAAAAATGACATGTCATGTGTTCGGTAAATTGCCCGGTAGGCTTTTATGTGTGATGTGTGATTTAAAAGTTATTTGTTTGGATTTATAAAGGAATTGGAATAATTATAAATGGTATTTTTGGGTACTTATATGGATTTACTATTTGTATTTGTTTTTACAATCAAGTGGGTTTTGATTTACAACATATTTTGGGCTGAGTTGCCCAAAAATGGACGGTTTCACATCTTTATGAAAATGGTTGTGTTTTGAATATGTAACCTGAGTATTATAAGAGATTTATGAATGTGGTTTTCTTCTGTAAATGGTGTTTATACAGATCCTTAATAAAATTAAAATTCATACCTTCCTCAAAGGTTAGTTTTGAGAAAATGTTTAAAGGCCCGTTTGGCATTTCCTAGAAATGAAGGAGTGTTTTACTTGTATATAACAAGTTGTGCAATTGGGATTTTTTTATGGTCCATTAAATGATTTTATCAAATTTTTATTGGACTTCAAAATATGATTTGGTTTGGTTATGATGTGTGTTTATAATTTAAAGAGTGTTTTTGAAAGAGTTTTATGTGCAAAGCCTCAATACACTTCATGAAATTGTTTTACCAAAATATTTAGCGGTTTGTTGATTAGTGTAAGAAATGTGAAGAAAGATTATGGTTTGTTTGTGTTTTTATGGTTTTTGAATGTAATGTGGATGTGAAATGTGTATTTTATAATATGTGTAACTTGATTGAGCACTAATGGTAATCTCGGGTATCTAGGTGGGCGGACGTGTACTAGTATGCTAGTGATTCTGTGGGGGTTGGCCCCTGTTTCACGTAGCAAGTTTGACGATGAGAAAACTAACTAAACTATGATGATGATGATGATTGGGGACCACTAGGTTATGGGTATGTTCCCTACTAGTGGATCGTGCACGATAACGAATATTTATTATGGTTACTTTCACCGAGATACGAGGTACCTGGGGCTCACAACTAACTAGTGCCTAGGGGTATTCCCGTGACTAGTGCTCATTGGCTATTTTGTACTCACCGTCGGCATACGGTGTGTTTGGTTGGTAAATTAAGTAGTATGTTTTATTTATTTGATTGTTAAAATTCTTTAAATTAGTCCTCTTGAAAAGTATTTTCATTTTGAAGTTTCACCTCTTTGAAAAGAATTGTTACTTGCATTTTTGTTTATTAAACATGCATTTTTTTGTCTGATAATTATTATAGCATGAAACCTCATTTGAAAACCATACTTTCAAATATTGAATTTAAAACTATAAATTGATGTTTCTTTTATTTTAAAGTAATGTGTATTGGGAATATAATACTGGGCTAACCTACTGAGTTTTAATACTCACGCCTGTAGTCTTCTTCTTTTTTTTGCCCTTGTGCAGGTTTCATCTTTAGTTCGATCACCTTGGGCGACATTTTATCAATGTGTTGGAGAGTGACCAGAAGTTTCACATGGAGTTATTTGTTCATTGGGATTGTTCAGTTGAGTTTTTGGTTTTGTTCTAATTTTAGTTTCTTGTAAAAATAATATTTAGTTCAATTTTTATATAAATTCATTTTGGGCTGTCCGTTTATTTCCGCTGTTTGTTTGATTGTTTATATATGGGCGAAATCATTCCCTTGTGTACTCTACTGATGCCCTTGGTGCTTGTCACCATCCCGGGAGGATCGGGAACGCCTCTCGGGACTTGTCGCGGGCTGGCCTGGGTGATCGGTTCAGGGTCGACTCGGGCTGTTTCGTGACAAAATGGTATCAGAGCAGGTCGACTATTAGCGGACCTTTCTTTTTAGAGCGCCCTTGTTATTTTGGGGATGTCAAGGTATATAGAGTAGGATTTTTGGGACTTGAGGGGTAAGTTCAAGAAGAGCGTCGCGAACTCTTTCTTATTCTAATCCTTAGGTTTCCATGGAAGTCCGGTTTTATTAGTGTCCATTGTTCTAGTTGATTGTTTGGTATTGGGATATGACAAGGGGAGTCTGACCAATGGCCTTCGTAAGCTCACAGGGCCTGGAAAACCATGTGGAGCTGGGGAATGGTCCTAATAATTCTCTCTGTGTTGGTGTTGTGTTTGGCATATGGCCGCCAACCATATGGTCAATTCACCCACCGACACTACTTCCCTTTTTTTGGGTCTCTTGAACCTTTCATGAATTCTGAATTTTTGTTTTTAAAATCCTTGTGTGAGAATTGTGGAAATGGGTTTTAATGTAAGGATTATATTTTGAAAAGTGAAAAAATGGGGTTTTCAATAATTAAATATAATAATGGTTTTGGAAGGTTGTGTTTTTGTGAAAAAAAATGGAGGGAAGCAGAAATGATTTAAAGGGATTGGATTATCCATAATCTAAACTTTTGGTTTGTTGAAATAAAAAGTTTTGAAATTTTGAATCATTTTAAAGTGATTCTGGATCTTTTTTTAAATGGGGTATTTTAGGATGTTATAAAGTTTTTGAATCGGATAAATTAGTTTTGGAAATTAGTTTTGATTGGTTGGTGTTTTACTCGAAACGTTATTGGTCTCAATGGACCTGAGATTATGAAAATATACCTTGCTGATTTTTTTTTTAAAAAAAATGGTAAGGGGTTGTTTGGAATGGCTTGGTTATTTAAAAAGTTTTTAAAAATGAAAAGGGGTAGGTTTTTAAGAAAATGGTTGTTAAATAATTGTGTTTTTTTTTGTGAAACATGAAGATGTTTTTTGACTTGGTGGTTGGTGTTCCTTTTGTAGGTAAATTGTTTTTTTTAATTATGATGTTTAATTTTAGCCTTTGGTGTTTTCATGGGTGCTCACATGCATGGTTTTATTTATATCTGGAAGTATGGCCTATATGGTATGGTGGTTGGGTGCCAGGGGTGGCATGGAAATGTGCATGTGGGTGATACTTGATGAAACACCATTGGTGAATGTGGAAACCCACCAAGTTAGTTTGATTTTTCAAAATTGTTTTGAGCTGAAAATTGTAGCCTTTTTTTTAAACCAATTGTTATGTGGCTTGATTTTTATATGTCTTATAAGCATTGTTTATTTGTTCAGCTTCCACATGATCTAGAATTCATACTCTTGTTCTATCTAGTGATGAGATCTTGTTGGTGGCTCGGTTTTTGAGTAATTTTCATTGGGTTTCTAAAAATGTGTTTGATGTTGTGATGTGGCCATGGATAGTTCTGCATTGGAAATATATCCTGCTGATCAACCTAAGGATTCCTTTCAAATATTAAATCCACCTCTTTTGATGATGCCTCAACCTGTTTGTTGGAATAGAGAGCTGTTTGAGATCTATTAAAAGTGCTTCTAGGTCATGATAATTCTTTTGGACAGAGTAGTTGTGTTCGGTGATGTTGATGTGTTTCATCGTATTCCTTGTCCATTATGCCCCTCGTTTGGAGTGAGATAGAATTTTGATATGTATCTATGAGTTCCTATTTATATGAAGCTTTGTGTTTGGTGATCATGTGTGGTTTTTTTTGAGTGGTGTGATCCTTATCAACTGACTGCGGTGCAGCAAATGCTTCAAGAATCAGGGCTCCAGCCATAGGCCTCGGAGTGAAGCTTTTCACGCAGTCAGAAAATCGACAGAGGTGTGGAGTGATCGATTAGGATCATTACTCCTCTGTTTTATTAAGTTATTTTCTATGTCAATGTTTTGGTTCTTCATTTCTATGAATTTCCCTTTGTCGCAACAAGCGTGGTGGACAACCCCTCACACAGTGTCTATGGTTATTCCTTCATGGATGTGGTTTTACAATCAATGTCCCTGTGTAGACCGCCTGTAAAAAATTAGGTGCAGTCTTGGTGTTACCTATTCATAGGGGGATATTTTTGGGTAGTTTCTTTGTTTCTTTTGTTGTTTGAGTTGCCAAATTATTGGGTCCCCTTCCCTCTCATCCCCAAGTGACAGGGGTCCAGAATTGTGCTGAATGTGTCGACCAAGTAATTGTCCCCTCCATTCGGGAGTGGGTGGTTTATATGTTCATGTTGTAACTCTATTAACTTGGTATAGTAGGTTTTTGTAGGAGGGGTTTTTTTGGGTTTGTGTGAGTGAGTCCCAACTCTAGCTCATGTTCAATTCTTGTCTACTCATTGCTAGTTGGTTTCCAATGGTGGGGAGACCCACCATGGGTCTCCTGGATTTTCATCCTAAGAACATTTCTAGTTCTATTTGATTCTTAATGGTGGGGAGTACATTCTGGAATCCTTAGGTGTTGTTTTTTTTTTCAGCAGGAAAGTGTTATGGCTTTCTGGGGGCGGAAAGCTTTAATGGTGGGGAGAATTGTCACACACGGTTTTTTGTCTTTGTATTGATCGGGCCCATTAGAAATCCCGATCCTTTTCATGGGTATTTGATGAGATGAATCTTGAGTTTTGAAGTTTCATATATTTCTAACCACCATAATTTGGGATCCCCATTTATTGTTTAGGAGTTTTTGAAGTAAGGGTGGTTACTTCATGATTTGGGCCAACCGTGAGCCCATTCCCAGTTTTAAAAACTGAATTTGTTTCTTTTATAACTCTTTTTTTTCATCCTTTTTCACCCATTAAACTTCAAACATGTCCTATACTTATATATTAAAATTTATTTATCCCTTTGGACCCATTAGAAATTAATAAGCTGGGTGAATTTGGGTTACTTATTTTGGTATTGGGCCAGCCCATGGGCCCATTTCCTGTTTTAAAAAAATAATTTGTTTCATTTATATCATTTTCATTTTTTACTATTTGTCTGTGATTCCACCTCCCCCTCAAAGCCAATAACACTATCCTAACCCTCATAATCTATTTTACCTCTTTGGAGCTCATGTGGGTCGCAGATTAGGGCGAAACATCTCAGGAAACCTCAAATCTACCAGAATTTCCAAGGTAAGTTTAATCATTCATAAATCAATCAATTAGTACTCTTTTAGCCACCAATCATCGTCCACTGGTTCTTCCAGACCTTAGGCGTCTCTCCAGGAATTTTCAAGCCATTACCTTTTCTCTAGGGCTTCATATCTAATGGAAGACGAAGAGTTTTTTTAGGATGAAAGGTGAGATTCGTTCTCCTTTCTTCTTCCTCTTCCCCCTCCTTTCATTATTTCTTGGTTTTATATTATACCCTAGTCTTGATAGACCTAGGGTTTTGTTATAAAATGTTTTTTATGGGTTTTATGTTTGTTTGGGTCTGGTATTTATAGTTTTAGGGTTTATAAACCTGCGGCGGGTGATTTCGGGTGTGCGTTTCAATTACGCCAAAGATTTGAGGTAGGAAATCCCTTTTCACATGCCTTTATCATTCAAGTTTCATCATTTTAATATTTTCCTAAAATGATATAAATGTTCATTATTGTTTTTAAGCCTTTGGATAATTTTCTAGGGGTCCAAAGTGGTTGTTTAATCATTGTTTTGTGAAAGGTAGTGTTGTTTTGCCATGAAAGTGCTCAACAAGTGTTTGTTTAAATGTTCCGTTATCTTTTAAAAATATTTTGTGAGGTTTATAATCTGGTTTATGGTATTTTTAACATGTTACAGTATCTTGAATGAAAATATGTCTTTCAATTGGTGTTTTATTCCTTTTTATGTACTTAAAATAAATTGTTTTGTTTAAAAAGGGCATGTCATGTGTTCGGTAAATTGCCCGGTTGGCTTTTATGTGTGATATGTGATTTAAAAGTAATTTGTTTGGATTTATAAAGGAATTTGAAGAATTATAAATGGTATTTTTGGGTACTTATATGGATTTCCTATTTGTATTTGTTTTTACAATCAAGTGGGTTTTGATTTACAATATATTTTGGCCCGAGTTGCCCAAAAATGGACTGTTTCACATCTTTATGAAAATGGTTGTGTTTTGAATATGTAACCTGAGTATTATAAGAGATTTATGAATGTGGTTTTCTTCTGTAAATGGTGTTTATACAGATCCTTAATAAAATTAAAATTCATACCTTCCTCAAAGGTTATTTTTGAGAAAATGTTTAAAGGCCCATTTGACATTTCCTAGAAATGAAGGAGTGTTTTACTTGTATATAACAAGTTGTGCAATTGGGATTGTATTATAGTCCATTAAATGATTTTATCAAATGTTTATTGGACTTCCAAATATGATTTTGTTTGTTTATGATGTGTGTTTATAATTTAAAGAGTTTTTTTGAAAGAGTTTTATGTGAAAAGCCTCAATACACTTCATGAAATTGTTTTACCAAAATATTTAGCGGTTTGTTGATTAGTGTAAGAAATGTGAAGAAAGATTATGGGTTGTTTGTGTTTTTATGGTTTTGGAATGGAATGTGGATGTGAAATGTGTATTTTATAATATGTGTAACTTGATTGAGCACTAAAGGTAATCTCGGGTATCTAGGTGGGCGGACGTGTACTAGTATGCTAGTGATTCTGTGGGGGTTGGCCCCTGTTTCACGTAGCAAGTTTGACGATGACAACACTAACTAAACTATGATGATGATGATGATTGGGGACCACTAGGTTATGGGTATGTTCCCTACTAGTGGATCATGCACGATAACGGATATTTATTATGGTTACTTTCACCGAGATACGAGGTACTTGGGGCTCACAACTAACTAGTGCCTAGGGGTATTCCCGTGACTAGTGCTCATTGGCTATTTTGTACTCACCGTCGGCATACGGTGTGTTTGGTTGGTAAATTCAGTAGTATTTTTTATTTATTTGAATGTTAAAATTCTTTAAATTAGCCCTCTTGAAAAGTATTTTCATTTTGAAGTTTCACCTCTTTGAAAAGAATTGTTACTTGCATTTTTTTTATTAAACATGCATGTTTTTGTCTGATAATTATTATAGCATGAAACCTCATTTGAAAACCATACTTTCAAATATTGAATTTAAAACTATAAATTGATTTTTCTTTTATTTTAAAGTAATGTGCATTGGGAATATAATACCAGGCTAACCTACTGAGTTTTAATACTCACGCCTATAGTCTTCTTCTTTTTTTAGCCCTTGTGCAGGTTTCATCTTTAGTTTGATCACTTTGGGAGACATTTTATCAATGTGTTGGAGAGTGACCAGAAGTGTCACATGGAGTTAGTTGTTCATTGGGATTGTTCAGTTGAGTTGTTGGTTTTGTTCTAATTTTAGTTTCTTGTACAAATAATATTTAGTTCAATTTTTATATAAATTCATTTTGGGCTGTCCGTTTATTTCCGCTGTTTGTTTGATTGTTTATATATGGGAGAAATCGTTCCCTTGTGTACTCTACTGATGCCCTTGGTGCTTGTCACCATCCCGGGAGGATCGGGAACGCCTCTCGGGACTTGTCGCGGGCTGGCCTGGGTGACCGGTTCAGGGTCGACTCGGGCTAGTTCGTGACAACTACAAGCTCAGAGAGCTAGAAGTTGAGGTCTTGGGCATCTGTATTCTATGGAGGGATATGACCAAGATACACACAAGATGATTTGAGGTATGATCTATGTCTTTTATACTCTTTGTTAAATACTTATAGAAATAAGTTTAAGTTATTTATTTATATCTATATGCCTTGTGTGAGAGATAGATATTTCTATTGAGGCCTTACCCCAACATATTTTTCAAGAGGTTCTGACTGGTTATGATTCTTTGATATCACTTATTTATTGGAAGTATGAGATGAAACTCAATGGAGAGAGTTTCTTGTGGAACCTCTTCATCTTCCCAATGAAACCTTACAATTTCATCTTGGGCATGGAATCGTTTTTCATGGTTTGTGCCTATATTTACTATCATTAAAAATGATTTAGATGTCTTTGTATATATGGGATTATATTCTCCTTTATCGGTGAGAGATAACTCACAGCTGATCAAGTAGGTCTTTCAAGATGGAAGATGAAAACCATCACTCGTTAGTTTGAAAAACTAACCCTAGTATAAATAGGATATTTAGGAATTTGTATTCCTTAAATAGTGGGGGAATACATGGATTTCTTCCCTAAAGATGTTCTGGTACTACCATAGAGGTGGTATATGGACTTATACATCGAATTTCACCCCGAGAACACACCAATATCTTCTATAGCATATTTGATGGCCCCAAGTGAGCTCTATGACATGAGGTTGTAGTTGAAAGACCTTAAAGAGAAGGTTATCAGTCCTAGTGTGTTACCATAGGTAGATCTCATATTTTCATGAAAAAAGAAAAAGAGATCATGATTATTTTTATTGATTATCGTTGCCTGAATCTAGTAGAAATAAAGATCAATTACCATTTACTAAGGATTGATGAACTCTTTGGATAGTTTAGAGGAATGAGTTGGTTATTGAAGATCAATATATGGTCTATAAATCGCCATTTGATTGTTTATAAGGATGATATTCTAAATATTTAATGCTAATGTTGCTATGAACATTGTGTGTTTCTGTTGATGCCTCTTAGTTTGATAAATTCCCTTATGGTGGTTATGGGTTTTATAAACTAGATATCCCAGTCATAATTGGACAAATTTTTTGGTTGTATTCATTAATGACATATATATTTACTATCTGTCAGTGGAGGATCATGTGTAACATTTGAGATGATCTTATACTTACTCCTTGAGCACCAAATTTATTGTATGCTATCAGAGTTCCATTTTGGGATTCCTAAGGTTGGATTTTTATAGATTGTCATCTATGGGCATGGTTTAACTGTGGATCTAACATAGATTCATGTGATGCATTCTTGGGAGACACCTAAGAGTGCATCAAAGGTGCACAATTTTCTTAACTTGGGAATTTACTATAGGGGGTTTATGGTAGAATTATCTTGGATTTTAGTGCCTTTAACCACCCTGGCATGAAAATGGAATCCATTTAGCTGGACCGAGCAATGTCAAAAAAACATTCAAGAAGTTTAGGCTAAGGATAAGAAGTGCTATTGGTTTTAGACTACAGGAGGAGGGGTTTGAGTATGTAGTGTTTTGAGATGCCTCTAGATCTAGAATCAGTTTTGTGTGCATATATATAGGTAGTTTTTCATTTAATATGTGTGAAGGTAGTTTAAACCCCATGATAAAAACTATACAAATCATGACCTAGAGTTAGAAAAATGTAGTTTTTCTTTAAATATTTGGATGAACTATCTTCTAGGTGAGTGTCTTATTGTTTACACAGACCATCAATGTCTCATGTACATATTTACCTAGAGATATCTTAACATGAGACATATGCATAAGTTAAAGTTCCTAAAGTTCTATAAATTTTTTATTATTTATAATCCTTTTAAGGGAAACATGGTGGAAGATTCTATTACTAGGATTTCCATTTCTCACTTTGTTGAGGGGGTATCTCAGCAGTTGGATTCATTGCAGCTAACCCTAATGGACTATATGGATAAACTTTTTCTTCAGATGATGATGGTGAATCCTCCACTTCTTCAGTGTGTTTGAGAGGCTTGGTTATGAGACATCGACTATGAGGTTCTACATGACCAGATATCCTCAAGAGATACACTAGATGGATTGTATGAAGAAGGATAGTACCTCATCATTTTCTAGGGGCAGATGGTGTCTTCAATCACGATTCACGAAAAGTTTATTCGGAAGTTTCATGTTTCCACATTATTTCTACATCTTATAGTGGAAATACGTACAATGGCCATAAATAGTAGTTTTTTTGGGCTGTCATGAGGAAATGTATTGTCAAGTTCGTCTCTCAGTGTCTCACATGCCAGTCGTTAAAGGCTAAGAACTAGGTTCTGATAGATTTAAAAAAACCTCATGAGATCCTAGAGTGGAAATAAAATGGAATATCGATGGAATTTTTATGGGGATTACACGTATATGGAGAGTTCATGATGCTATGTTTGTGATTTTTGAAAGACTTATGAATTCAACTCACTTTCACTTCATCTGATAGAATAGTTTGATTGAGAGTCTGGGTTGTTTTTACATGTGGTAGTTTATCCTACTTTATGGGGTTCCCTCAATGATTATCTACCATCATGATGCACGGTTCATGCCACGGTTGTGGAGATTATTTTAGGAGTCCTTTATGACCCAATTGAGGATGAGTACAGAGTTTTAGCCCCATAAATATTGGTAGATTGAGGGGATTATCAATGTGTTGGAGTAAATACTTAGGTACATTGTGTTGGATTTCGAATGAATTTGAAAAGATCACTTGGCTTTAGAAAAGATTTATTATAAAAAATATCAATTTACTATTGTAATGGAACCTTTTGAGGCATTTTATGGGAAACCCTGGACGTTACCCTTATGTTGTATTAATATTGGTGATAATTCCCTCATTGGGATATATATGGTGTAAGAGATAAAAAAGAAACTATAGGTGATCCATGAGAGTTTGAGGATAGCCTAGAGCCAACAAAAATATTGTACAGATCAATCTCATTTACCTTTGTAATTTGAGGAGGGAGACCATGTTTTCCTTAGAATATCACCCTGACAAGTCTAATAGAGCTTTATTCTAGAAATAAATATATCCCAAAGGATCATTGATATACTCAATATCATATAGAGGGTTGGTGATGTTTCTTAAATCT
Source organism: Viscum album (assembly GCA_963277665.1). Taxonomy (NCBI): domain Eukaryota; kingdom Viridiplantae; phylum Streptophyta; class Magnoliopsida; order Santalales; family Viscaceae; genus Viscum; species Viscum album. The sequence goes on along the minus strand of OY728138.1, from coordinate 46,260,479 downwards.
TTTCATTGCCCCCACATTTAGACCGAGTTCATGATATCTTCCATGTGTCATAGCTGAGGAGATACATGAAAAACCCATACACATTATTTACTAGGGTGATCTTTAGGTCGAGGATAGATCCACATTCATAGATTACTCAGCTATGATCAAGGTTATTTGGATCATATCATGCGTGGACTGACCATTCATTTAGTTCTTGTTCTCTGGAAATATAGGAGCATATAAGAGAAATCTATGGAGCATGAGAGTTAGATACTGACTTAGTACCAAAAAATTTTAGTGTATCTTGTGCTTTTTGGGTTGAAAATCATTGAAGGATGGGAGAAATTAATGATTCAGGTTTTGTTGGATTAGTCCATTAAATATTTTAGTGTATATATCTGTATTTATCATCAAAGTCAGTGTGATGACTGTGTGTCTCGGGACCCTGAAATAAATATATTAAAAATAATAATATAATTTATTGCATTCGAACATATCATTTAGGTTAAAAATGATTTTCCAAGTTTTAGGTCCTTTGATGGTAAATCTAAGATCACGGTTGATTCTGAAATGTGGGGTTTACCCTAGGTGTGACGTAATGTTAGTCAGCACTAGATTTTCAATTGAGGCAGTCATTGGAGGGTATGTTATGTGATTGAATAAATTATATATAGATATTTATTAAATTACACAAAACTTATCCTTCTTATATAAATACATCATTATGATGTTTCTCCTGGGTTGGACACATAACCCTTAGAGGATTTGATAGGAGGAGGATCATTCTTTAATGGTGTTTGCAAACCTAGGGATGCAGATCAATTATCAGATTGAGATAGACTGTGATACATATGGAGAACATAAATAATTATCTTCTTCATCACTGAGGAATTCATTATTCATCAATGATCGATCCATAATCAATATGGGGATTTTTATTTTTGGTTTCTAATCTTTTAATAAATATTGTTTATGTTTTTATTATATGATTTGTTATTATAAATATTTTTGTTCTTCACATGATCATTTTTAAAAAAATTATTCATTTTTTCATGATTCATTGCTACTTCCCCGCCATATAATTATTACCAATGTGGTTTTGAGTGTGATCAAATTTCTAGATTCATGGAGGCTTCATGAATGATGTATGGATCAATGATTTGGGGATGAATCAATGTTAGATGTTTGATATGCGTGATTCTTAATGGATTAAAGAATTGGAGTGGTGGAAAATTTGTGACATATTCTGGCACAATCATTCATACTTCATATTTCTATCCATTAGAGGCCGAGAATCGATGAGTGATGATGTTTTCTTCAATTTTTGTGAAATTTGAATGTTTAAATGGGTGAATATTGAGGTGGTAATAAAAGTTATAGGATCCTCTTGAATAAACTGTGTTCTCTCTGAAAAAATATACTATAATGAATGTAGTATAGAAGAACAGATGTCATGTAGTCCCCTGGTGACTATATGTTGGGTTTCAGGAAGAGATAAATATCACGCACCATGTATAGAGATATAGATGTTGTGTGACCCAATGCTAGTGTATTTTTGTATACTTAAAAATTATATTGGAATGGACATGAACAAGAAAATTTTAATTACCAACAGTACAAAATAATGACTATTTACTTAGACACAACCATGGTACATGAGCACAACTAGTGTACACGGAAAATGGGTCGATAGGAAATAGGAAGGCCCATGATGGCTCTGACACACTATTTACCATCAAAACATGACTTGAAGTATGAAATGGATTTCTAATCCTTGTATAATATAGAATTATATGAGGTAATTAGATGAGTTATGATGTTGTGTGACCCATATACATGTCATGTAATTCTCCAAATAACATCTAACTTCTATGTCTCTATCTTCGGGATTCCTATTTTAGTCAGCGAGAAGCCTACCTTGAGTAGTTTTCTTTGTAGAACATGATGGAATAATTTATAGTGGCTATATATATATAATGTGGGGTTTTTTGAGCATGAAAATTGATCATGTGATTCTTAACCAATAGCAGTGTTCGTGAGGTATCACTAGAGAGATGTTGGGGTTGGAACCCCTACCAAACTAGGGTACAGGTCCCCGTAATCTCTACCTAGGATGAGTGGCTCCACCCTTGTCACACAAGTTAATAGTTCATCTATCTAACACCATGGTTTTTTATATGATTTTTTACTAAAAATATGTATTTTTTATTAAAATAGTTAATGTTGTAAATAAATAAGATAAATGAAAAAAATAGTAAACTTTTATTAATACAAACACCCAAATTAATCATTTTCATGCACGAGGAAGCCCGTAAAACCCAAAATTATTGATAGTACCCCCAGTAAAAATCCACCAAGTAGAATAACAAGTCTATCTAAGTATTACACATCACACAAATCAATCCTAATCAAGAATGTTAGAGCACATAAAATTATAGTATAACCGAGACAAAGATTTATATATGACACCATTTTGATGGATAAAAAATGAACTTCAACGAATGTTATGTGTGCCCTTAAATGTAGATATTTATATGGATTTTAATTTGACCTTTATAGAATATTTCTACTAGAAGTTTAATTTAAATTTGAAAATGACATAACATTTGGTTTATATAAATAAATCAATTACTGATTGTTTACTATTATTTATTTTAAAAATAAAAATAGTAAAATTGTTTTGATGATAAATTATATGTTTTCAAATTATTAGTTTAAATGAGTGGTAGTTATGTTTAAATGTATTTTACACCTATTAAATTTTCAGATTATAAAATTTAGAATTTCTAATAATTATAAGGTTATTATATTTATTAATAAATAATGAACATATTAATATAATTTCAATACAACTTTGTTTACAAAGCAATAAACTACCAGATGAACCACTACACATATTTCGCCAATCGATCAGGTCTAGGAGATCTAATTTTTTCACCCCTTTATTTTTCATTTTGCATCACCAAACATTCAAGTCAAATAGATGTGATTTTGAACACATCTATTTTGTCCGCTCAAACCCACATCTCTCTCCACTATAGTCAATGGTCGAGATTTAAATCAGCGGATAAAACTGAATCCAATCCATCCATTCTCATATGATTTTTTCTCTCCCTTTATTGGGTCGTCATCTTTAAATTGATGGAAGTGATTTAGTTTAACTTCATGAACACATCTGAACCATCCATCTTTAAACCATCATCTTCAACCTATCATCCAACCAGAAAACCATTCGATGTAGAACTTCCTTTTGATTCCATTACTATCCTTTTCAAACCATAATTTCTTTTTGAATAAAATCCAAATATTTTATCAACATGATAAAATAATAATATCTATACCATAGGTTGTGGATAAAACATAAAAAATGGTGTTTAGATCAGTCTTCCTTAATATATCATCCTTATTATCTACCACCAATGTAATTTGGTTCCTTATCTTTATATATATAATATATATAAATTTCTATCACAAATAAATTTTGGGTACCACTTGCATAGAAATAGATCAGTTAGAGAATATAAAATATACATATATGTATGATAAAATTATTGTATGTCAGTAGGATTTTTTGCATGAAAAAATAGCTATTAAAAACCCCTCAACCCTCTTGGAATAAAATAATACAGTCTATAGGCATTCTGCTTATAAATATGATCCAAAAACCCCAACAATATTCACATGTACACCTCCTTATATCTTGAAAACCTAATATCCACCTTTCTCCTTTGTTAATTAGTTAAGGTAATGGAAGTTTGTTTATTTATTTCAACTTAAAATTTCTATTTTGAGGTTTTTGGTAAAGGATTACTATTTTTTATTTACAATTTTATTGTACTTTGACAATTTAATTTTCAATGGGAGTCAGTATTTTCAAATACATACATGATTTTTTTTAATTTCAAAAGAACCTGTGTATGGTGGTTTTAATTTATAAAATAATTTAAGGGCTTTAGTATATGAGTTATATGCTTTACCTTAAATCTCTTTGATTTTATTCACCAATAACTTTATTATTTTATGTGATTTTGAAGTAAAAAATGTTATCATTTTATGTTCATAAATCCTATATACATTCATATCTGTCAACTTCATTATAAGATATGGCCAGTTTCTATAATATGTGACATGTCATGAAAATATGAGTGTTATTTTTAATGAAACATTGATGTATATACATATGTATTGAACAAATAATTATTTCATAAAAAATATTACCAAAGTAAATTTTATATGTTTAAAAGAATACATGAATGATAACTATATTTTTGATTCCATGTATTGTAAGTAATTTCAAAAATTAAAGAAATTCACTTTCACTATATGACCTGGAATTTATTATTAAAGTATGTATATAAATTAAAATATAAACATGTAAATGTTTGTTGTTATGTATCAAGTTTTAAAAGAAAAACACTAGGGAAAGTATATATGAGTAAAGAAAGCTTAAACTGTTTTTATAAAATCTGTCACTTGAACATTGTAAATATGGTAGGGATTTGGGGACTTAACTCGTCCCTTGGTAATTGGGTAGGCACAAGATAGTCTTCATTGTTCTATGTGACCACAATTTTTTTTGTTTTCAAAATCATGCGTAATGTTTTCTAGAAATCACTCAACTATATTTAAAACTATTTTTGAATGTAAGTAATTTCAATAGTGGTATAGTATTTTTAAGATTAATTAATTATCAAGAAAATGATAAAAAGATATTTCCAAAAGTATTTTTTTAATGCTATTACCAAACGAATTTAAAAATAATTTCTCAAAAATTTATTTTCAAAGGGAGATTTCATAAAAGGAATTTCAATGATTTATAAAACCATTAGGAGAAAATTAAACACTCATCCTGTTTTTTTAATGATTTTCACTGGTATCTTGGAAGGACTAACTCGAATGTCATCGCTTTTGGAGTTAGCAAGCGGAGAAGAATAATAGGAATACTATTTTATTTTAAACTCTTATAAATTGTAAAATGTAGTCTAATTTTATAGAACCTAGACTGAAAAAGGTTATCTATTGTATAAATCACTGTGTATTATTTAGTTATCTTTTATTAAAAAAATGATTATCATGTTTTAAGCACCGAATTAAAAATTATGGGTTTAGGGTGTTATAATTCGTGTCAGAGTAATGGTCTTGACAACTTCTAAAAATTAGAACACTTAGATATATTAAGTATCCATTTGTAGAAAAAACATTTTCTTTAATACTTTTCAGATGGAAGGAATGAGAAACAGAACAAATCTCTTATTCCTTATAGATGAACTACTAGTTAAGATCATGATAAAGTATTGTCATAGAGAATTTCAACACTTTGTCACCTTAAGACTTACTTGAAAGCGTATACATAACATATCTAATACACCTGGCATGCTTCGACTCTACCAAGGATTAAGATTTGTCTACTTTGATCTCATCCAGATGAATCTTACCTACCATAAACTCCAAGGAAAGTGTAATGAAGTTATTTTTTAATGTCTTACCATTTGAAAATAATCTGAATCACTTGTTTCTTTTTATGTAGCTGTGGATGATGGAAACCTCTTCATATAATACATGTTCAAACTTTTGAGTATCTATTTTCATGAAATAATTTATGAGGATTTTGAATCCTTCTAAGATGAGTCATTGCGACTATCAATTAGGAATCAAGTTCATAATGAATTCAAGGAGTTTATGTTCAAAATGATTCTATAAGAACTATCTTCAGGTGTTTCCTTTCACTAAACCCTAATTTCAGAAGCTTCAAATGGATAAAAAAAGTTGAAGGATTTGAATTCATAGTGAAATTCACTCTCTTAGGACCAAATCCTACCTACTATAAAGGTCTCCAACATTTATGGCCTTAGTTTTATGGGTACCGAGGTAGAACTTGGGGATCTACAACCTCGTATTGGTCCTTTCAGGGGTGAAGTTTGAAAATTAATCATAGATTAATTTTGAAGGTGCAATTCAATTAGAGGGGAGAATATAACAACATGGGTTTTTATATTATTTTTTGTTAAATATTTTATTATTTTTATTAAATTAATTAATGTTGTAAATAAATAAGATAAAATACACAAATAGTAAATATTTTATTAATAAAAGTACCTGAATACATCATTGACATTCATGAGAATGCCCATAAAACCCACAATGATTGATCATAACACCATTAGAAATCCACCAAGCAGCAGAACAAAGTTGACTAAGTATTGAACATTACCTGAATCAACCACATTTTGGAAATATATAGAAAACAAAATAGTTATAATACTGAGACCAATAGGTATATATAACACCATTTTAAGAGAAAGAAAATGAACTTCAACAAATTTTATATGTTCCCTAAAATATAGATATTTATAAGTGTTTTAATTTTACTGTTATAAAATATGTCAATTAGAAGTTTAATTTATAGTTGAAAATGGAATAACGGTTCGTTTATATAAATAAATATATTAATGACTGTTTAATAATATTTATTTTTAAAATAAAAATAGTAAACTATTTTTCTGATAAATTATATGTTTTCAAAATATTAGTTTAAATGAGTGGTAGTTATTTTAAAATTTATAATACACACATTAAAATTTAGATTATAAAATTTATTATTTCAAATAACAATAAGGGTATTAATAATTATTTATAAAAAATTAATATATTAATAGTATTTCCATACAACATTGTTTAGAATTGAAATCAACCACCAGATGAACCACTATGTATCTTCCACTGTTTGATTGGGTCTAGGATATCTAATTTCTCAACCTCTTCATTTTTCATTTTGTTTCACCAAAAATTTTATTCAAATAGATATGATTTGAAACACATCTACATCGTCCTCTCAACTCTATGTCTCTCTCCACTACATTTGATAGTTGATATTTAAATCGGGAGACAAAATAAAATTCAGGTCGTCCTTTATGATATGTGTTTTTCTCTCCCTTCACTGGACCTTTTTTTAATCAATGAATTGGATTTAGTTCAACGGTAGGAACAAATCTGAACCATCCAACTTCAAACCATCATCTTCAACCTATAGTCAAACTAGGAAAACCTTCAATGTAGACCTTAACTTTGATTTTATTTCTATCCATGTCAAATCATAATTTATTTTTGAATCAAATCCAAATCATTGATCATCATGATAAAATAATAATATTCATACCATAGGTTGTAAATACAACATAAAAAATGGTGTGGAGCTTGGTCATACATGATATATCATCTTATGTATCTTCCACCAATGTCTATTGGTTTTGTATCTTCATAATATATATATATATATATATATATTTCTATGAAAAATAAAATTTTTGTTTGGATTGTATGATAAGGAATCAGCAAGGGTATATAAAATATACATATATGTCAACCAAAATTGTTTCATGTCATTTAGTTTTTGTGGTACTGAAAAATAGCTTTTAAAAACCCTTCAACCAACATGACATAAAATAATACTGTCCATATGAATTATATATATAAATAAGTAGAAAAAACCTCTTTGGATTTCACATGTACACATCCTTACGTCTAGAAAACAAAAGATCCACCTTTATCCTTTATTAATCAGTTATGTTAAGGGAAGTTTGTTTATATAATTCAAGTTAAATTTCTATATTTATTGGTTGTTTTTAAGGGATTAATTTTTTTATTTACAATTTTATTATTTTAAGAAAATTTATTTTAAAAATGGAGTTTGTATTTTAAAAGACATACATGATTGTTGTTTCTAATTTCAAAAAAACCCTTATAGGGTGGCTTTAATTTATGAAATAATTTATGGGTTTTAGTTTCCGAGGTATATTTTTACATTAAATCTCTTTGAATTTATAAACCTATAACATTATTACTTTATGTGGTTTTGAAGTAACAAATGTTGTCATTTTATGTTAATAAAGCCTTATAGATTCATATTTTTCAACTTTATTATATGATATGGCCATTTTCTATCATACATGACATGTCATGAAAATACCAGTGTCATTTTTACTGAATCTTTCATGTATGTACATATGTAGTGAACAAATAATTCTTTCATAACAAAATATTATCAAAGTAAATACTATGAATTTATAAGAATACATGAAGTATAAATGTATTTTTCATTTCTTATATTGTAAGTAATGTCATAAAGTAAAGAATTTTATTTTCACTATTTTGAAAGAAATTTATTATGAATGTATGTATACAAATTAAAATATAAACTTGTGAATTATTTTTGTTATGTATGAAGTTTTAAAAGAAAATATCTAGTGAAAATACATATGAGTAAATAAAGATTAAATTATTTTTATAGAATTTTCCCCTTGAACATTGTAAACTTGGTAGGGTATTTGGGAGGGAACACATCCCTCGGCATGTGGGTTAGCCCAAGAAAGCATTCAATGTTCTAGGTTACCACTGTGTTTTTGTCTTCAAATGAATGTGAAATGTTTTCTAAAAATACCTGGATTATATTTAATGCAAATTTTGAATGTATGTTATTTCAAAAGTGGTATAGTATTTTAAAGCATAATTAATTTTAAATATAATTTTAAAAAATGTATTTCAAAATGTATTTTTTATGTTATAACCAAAATAATTTCAAAAAAAATCTCAAAAAATTATTTTCAATGGAATATTTTATAAAAGGTATTTAAACTATTTAAAACATCCTTATGGGGAATTAAATGTCCATCCAATGTTTTTTATGATTTTCATAGTTATCTTATAAGGTCTAACTTATATGTCATCGATTTTAGAGTCATCATGTGTGGAATCATAGTAGGCATACTGTTTTATTTTAAACTATGATAAATTGTAATATGTAGTCTAATTTTCTAGAACATATACCAAATAATTTCCCCTATTTTATAAAGAACCTTTTATTTTTTAGTTATATTTTATAAAAAAAATATATACAGCATGTTTTAAGAACTAACTCCAGAAGAGTGAGTTTAGGGAGTTATACTCTATTTATTGATTGACACCCCTATTTCAACAGTGCATGGGTACTCTCTCTACTAAGTGGCACACCCATATCCCACCAAGGTGTGAGTCCTCTATCCACCAAGTGGTAACCCCCTGATGCACCAGTGTGTGATATCTCTCTTCATTGAGTGGAACCTCCTATTTTATTAGTATATGTATCCTCTATTAGTGATTATTCCACCTTGAGATATAAAGCATAGTGGAAAGGAGTGGGCCCTCTACAGAGGTTCCTTACATAGATACACATGATTCTAAGTATCAACGAATGACCATTAGAGTTGGAGGCAGACTCATTATACATTGTTAGGCTGTAAAGATAGAGATCCCCTTTCTCTCCCATCTGGGTTTGTTTCTTATTATATATATATTTGGTCTCATTTCCCTATATCTATGGTTTTAGGTGACTTATGATATATCCTTATATTTTTTCATTTATGGTTTCTTCGGCGTTCTACATGGAATTTATATACTCACCCCTACATGGAATTTTCTTACATGTGTCATATTTTACGTAAATGACATGAATATTGGTGGTGACATCAGGGGACCATTGTTATACTTGGGTGAATTGACCATTTTTTTTGGACAAACATAGAGATTGGAAGCCCAGATTTCTTCATTTTTTCTTTATATCTAGTTTTTTCATGTTGGGACTTCAATTCAGGTTGGGTGTGTATTTTTTTCTTTCCACTTTGTTTTGAACTATCATACTCTGGAGTATTCACTAGAGATTATTGTATGCATGATTACACTCTAGATGTTGCAGTCATGTAATACTCTTATACACCTTTTCATAGAGAAGGTTGTGTGTATGTATATAGGTACATAGAATATAGACTCCAGTTTTAGTTATGCATTATTATCTTTTTTCTCTAGCCCTTAGACTATTGGAGTTAGGCTTAGGGTTGTCACACCTGGATTACCGTTATCCAGGAGGGCCCCGATGGGTTGGTTCGTGACACTAACTTCTTAGTTTCATGTCATGGATTTAATCAAAAAATACATAATAGTTTTTCATGTTTGTTGATCTTATCCTACTCATTCTTATTCTATATATACTCTTATTCATCCATCTCTATATCCATGGAAGATAAGGTTTTTGTTAAGTGGTTTTTGAATTAGGTGTTTCTTGATTTTAGAGTTCTTATAGAATTAATAAAGGTTTATCTTCCTCTATTATAGTGAAATAAAATCATCACACTTAATTTACACATATTTTGGTAGGTGGATCCATAAATTATTCATTTAACTTGAAACTGTAAGATCTTTTTTTATTCTATAGCGTTGCTTTCAAGTGAAAAAAAATCTATTAATTTCAATACTCCAATTTTCCAAATTTTTTTATTAATTATCCTATTAAATAAAATATTTTCTCTTATACTTAACGGATAAAAATTAGTTTCTATAGAAGGTGTGTACACTATGTTTTTTATAATACCAACTATATATTTTGATGGTTTAATATATTTTTATTTAATAAAATAATGAATTATTATTTTTAATGAATTTTAATTATGTTTTTATTAACATTTTCAAGGATTAAGGGCATGTTTAATAATTTTAAAATTTACTTATTCTATTAGTAAATATCCATTGTCATTATCTCTTTATCTATTTCAATTATGATTTGGTTATTCTTATAAAAAGTTTAATTTCTTTATTTTTCCTTATTTTTAAAAGTTTATGTGTTTGGAACGTTAATTTTGGAAATATAATTATTTTGATCACAGATTGCAACCCCAATAGTCAATCCACTCATTGGTTGTTGGGAATTAAGTTATTGTAAAATAAATATGTGAAATAGCTAGGGATAATGGCTATCATTGTTATGTTTTGGATGTTAATAAAGAAGGGTTCTTTTAAGACAATCATTTATAGGTGAGTGATATCTTAAATTGTAATTTATTCATGATATATTGATATATGATATATTGTATTTAATCACCTCTATTTATATGTCCTTGGAATACTTAGGTTGTTAAGTAAGAGTTCTAGGGTCAAGTACAATAATAGTTTTTAATCACACAATAGAAAATGGCCCTAAGTAAGGACATTAATTTTCTTAGTGAATTAATTCTCCTAATTAGGATAAGAAGGGTAATATCAAGTTCTTTGTGGTTGGATCATAACACATGATAATTAAGAAATTTCAATTACCATATTTTACTATATTATTTCCAATGATAATAGGTATTCCCATGATGATGAATATTTTAAAACCAATATCATTTATGAGTTGTATTTTTTTATATAAATTTTGATATTTTTGAAATCTGATGGATGGTCTGTTTTGAGAAAAAGTTTATAGATCAATAATTCAAGGCTTTGAGAACCTTGAGATGATATTTTTTGATATTTTTATAGGACCAAGAGGCATCTTGCTTATTTGGGTGAGTCTTGAGATAATCAGGTTTTGTTTTGGATGTTTTTGGAGGTTTATGGCCAAGATACATGGTTTTGTGTGGACTATTTAGGATAAACCATACATCACCCCATGGGTGAGGATGTTTTAAGTTCATTTTATAAATAACATGGTTAAGGGTTAACCGTGTGAGATCTTATAGTAAACTATGAATATTGGTTTGTACTTGGGGATTATTACATGGTTGTAGTAGGGTTGCAGACATACCATGTAAAATGTTACTAATCTAGGCAGTGCCTATTGGAATAGTTTTCACATGTTTAGGTAAACCTTGTGACCTAACCTTTTGAGAGAGGTGTACATGGAAAATTTCCACCCCATAGTTAGTGAACGATTTGGTAAAACATGCATCCAAACTATGTGGATATTTAAAAGAGGTAAAATCTCTATTTTTTCCTTTGAATATTTAAACCTCTATGCCAATATTTCCTTCTACTCCCTCGTTTACACCCCCCATCCAACTGAGCTCCTCCTCCCTCTATCTAACCCATCCATTTAAAGTGATCTTAGGTTCATTCATTGTTTATTTATGGTGTGTTTCCTCCACATAAATCCTCCATTTCTCATTCCTCATTTTTTTTCTAATTTTAATTTCTTTTGGATTAGGATTCATGGATGATTCCACCATAGCATGATGGAATCGTCCCAACATTATATGGATTCCACATTTCATAACAAGAGGATTCTTGGAAAGCTATCTTCGTCCCATTACATGAAGATTATTTGGAGGTATGTCACACTACAAATTTATTTAATATTTTTCCTTTAATTTATATTAAATTAAGTATTATATTAGTGTAGTGTGTTATGGATTTGGATAGAAGGAATGTCAGGGGTATTTTATGGACCACCCAAGAGTGGTTGGTCATGGATTTATCTAGACTGTTTGGTTTACTATGTTTCCCAAGTTTATTCCAATTTGAATTAAATTAAAAAATTAATTATAATAGTTATAATAAATTATTTTTAGGAATTGGTATGATATACGGACTTGGGTATGTTGTCAATGTCTACTGAAACATGTATTGATTTGGGAAATACTTGTAAATCCTTGGAAATTTTAGTGGCTTTAAGAGTTAAATAGAATGCTTTTTTGAATGAGGTAGGGGGTCTTATATACATTCCTAACAGTATTTATCCATGTTTTTATGTGAAATGGATTGTGAAGCCTCAATACTTAGAGAGATTCCCTTATTTCAATAAAATATTTGATTTAAAATGAAAATCTTGGTAAGAATAAACAGGTTCCAAGACCAAGAATGCCTTTGGGACTGGTTAAATTGTTGTATTCATCGATGGATGAGGACATAGCTATAACCTATATCCTTTAACTATGGGATTACATGACTAGTTTTTAGTAATAGTTGATGAAAGTGATGTAATGGACCAATTATTAGGACCTCTAGATATAGGTCAATGATAGGGAATGATGAATAGACTAGGGGTTGGCCATCTGATACCCGAGTAATTCCTTTAGGACTTTGTGAAATTGAGATGAACCTGGGGTGTTCTTTTCCCACTAATACATGGAATCCTAGGAGGGTAAGACCATGATGAGATGACTGAACAATTTGGGTGTTTGTACTAACCTGTATTGTTTTTGATATGGGATGGCCATGAATCTGTCACCCTTTATATGAGTGATGATCCAAGAGATTAGTTGGGTTTGAGTGACCCTTAGGAGGTGTTCGGGATGTGATGAGACCTAGGGTACCCCAATGGGTGCATTAGTGAAGTGTGACCCTATTATGAGGGTGTTCATTATAACTTTACCAGATCGGGTATGGGTTTTTTTCCTAAGTGAATGGGTTTTATTATGGTTTTATTATTCTTGTATTGTATGAATAAAAATAATATTAGGGTGATTATCCTTAATATATAAGAAAACACTCATAATAATGGTTTATGTTACTATTGGATTAGAAAACCCATATATGGGAGGTATGTGATGCTTTTGGGATTAATCCCAAGCTAAAAAATACTATGGAAGGTTCATGATACTTATCTGTATACTGGGGATACTTAGGTATGCTAGGCATGTTTAAATGACCATTTATATGTTATTAGAGACACCCTAACACTTTCTGAAGTACATATAGTTTATCAAGGTTGAAAATGTAATTATTGATAATGGTTATTGATCTTTTCTTGGGATATATGTATAAATCCTTTGGGTGGTTAAGATATTGTGGTTAGCATGGCCAATACAGCATGATCAGAAACATTCTAACACTAGCTAAAGTAGGTATTGTTGGTGGTTATTTTTTTATATTTTTCGATAGTTTATTATTTACTAATTCTAAGAATGTCACATGAACATATTTCTTAATTTCACATATTTTATATGAAATAATTGGTGGTTCCCTTTTGAGTTATATACTCACACCCTCCTCGGGTCGGCACTGCACTTGGGTACCCAAGCATCCCTCACTTGTTATAGGTTTTGGTTGGGATGAGGACTGAGATTGCATGATCGAGTTAGAGTATCTTGGATGGTTTTTGGATTTAAAGATAAGGTTTGGCTCGAGTATTTTAGTGGACCCTATTATAATTTTATCTCACTCTTAATATGTCATTGTATTTTTATTTTTATGTGTGGTTGACCTCTTAGTTGATCAAGTGTATATGAATATTTTTCAGTTTTCATATTATTATTATTGAATTTTTTTATTTATCGTATATACTCTAGTTTTCCTCTATTATGTATGATAATTGAATAAATATTTATGTTTTAAAATTTTGATATAAAAGGTATACACTCCCCATGACTCCCTCTTAAGACCTCAGCTGCAAGTCGATAGCCTCTGGAATATGGAGAGGTATTCCTGAGGAACAATAGCAACCAACGACCCATTACCAATTAATGATTTGTTGAAACAATATTTTAGATAGTGGTATTAGAGTTATGTTCATTTTGTTTTACTATTTGTGGAGATGTTAGTAATGATATATTGAAATGTGTCAGAGCTTATGAGGGAACTAAGAATAGTGCATTGTAAACACATTTTTGGTGGAAGTTGAGGTCACTATTGGTATGGTATTGATTTATTTAGCTTTAAATATTATCATTATTTGTTATTTTCAAATATTGTCAAACACATGAGTTCTTGGATTTATTATTTATGAATTTTTGAATTTTTGGATCTTGGCATATTGGAAAGAAGCATCCCATGAAGCTTTTTAGGAATGTAGGATTCACGTGACATATTTTCCAATAGTGTGATTATTATCATTGAAAATGAAGGTTCAGGTGTTTAATGTTTCAAAAACAGATCATATTGACTTTTCTTATAAAATTTATTTGTGTAATTATACTCAACTAGATATATATGTATTTCTTTCTTTCTATTGGAAGGTTATGTGGATCTACAATAGGATTATTGACCATGATGATGATGATGCGATCCCTAACTATAGTGGATTCATAGTTTCTCTAGTGGGTCAGTACATGAATTATATTCCATAGTGATAGACCCCTAAGGGGTGGTACTATTAGGTTCAGTTATTTAATGTTCTAGAAACAACATATATGGGGTTTCCCATATAGCATGGAATGGAAATATACCTAACCGAACATGTTTCTATAATACATTGGATAACAATCCCCATAGAGTGATATTAGTCGTTTGAGAATTTTTTTGATCCTTGAGGTATAATTTCCATTAATGGATGCTTGGTAAGGATTAGTTCCCATATAGGATATGGTTTTTGGTACATGGTTCCAGATATATTGATTAAATAATAATAGAGTGGTTATTTTTGTGCAGGATTCATCTTGTGAAGTTTGAGATGGGAATTGAGAGGTGTTACCTTTAAGTTGTAACTTATGTGAGATATGACCTCTAGTTCAAGCTAGAGATCTTAGTGTTTTTATGGATACAAATTAGAATGTTAGTGATCCATATGATTTTGATGAGATGAGGTGTGATATGAGGGGGTAACCCATGTGAGGGGTTAGTATAGGTTTATTTTTTTTCTTAAGAGATCAAGAGCATGGGTATCTGCTTTAGGTATGAGATCAGTGCATGTGAGGTGTGACCTAGTTCAAAAAATAGACATAGTGATTATTTAGAGGATCTTATATATAGAATTAACTTTAGTGTGATTTTTTAGTAATGGATTGGGAATCAAAGGATGGAATAATCAGGTTCCTATCCCTTCTATATTTGGGTATGATTTTAGTAGCATGGTTAGTGGAAGGATAGATACTAATGATTTTGGAATGATTACGGTTGGTGGATGATCATGTTATAGACCTTCACACAAGTAAAGTGATCAATATTAAGAAATATAATTAAGGGATCTCATGGTTTGAAAATAGTATCATGTCATGTAACATGGTAAATGAGTGAGTTAGATGACACTAGTTTTTATGACATGTGATTCATCAGATCATGATTAAATCCTTTAGACAAGGTAGTAAAAGTTAATACACCCATTTCATTCGAATATGATCGGGAAACAAGTGATGGGTATGTGTGGTACCATTGAATTGTGGATCATAAGCAGGAATTCTTAGATAAGGTATAGTTTAATTTATGAGGCATTGAAGGCGTAATTTCTTGAGTTTTTAAGGAATATAAAATTTCCTTTGTTTGAAAAGGAAATGGATTGAGCACTGTAACACTATCTATTAAGGAGTTCGGCCCTAATCAGGTTTTGATAGGTTATTGAGTGTGGATTAGGATGAGTAACATATGGATGTTGATAAAGGAATCTACTGAGTTTGTTCTTAAGGTGTGGTATAATAAAATCTATATAGTTGGGATTTAACTATTTTATGTTTGAGGTTATAAACCTCATTTTGGATGAAATTTCAGATGATTTCATAGGTGATCTTATATGATCCAAGAATGGGAAGTAGATTTATATTTGTTATTAGAGATGAGTTATAAGAATTCTTGGACACATAGGTTATTATCTTGGGTGATGGATTGTACATGGTCTGTGATGATCATAATTTGAACTACTAATGGAGTTTGAGAGTTAAGTTCAGGTTTTTTTGAAACTCAGGTGATCTATGTTTGATCATATTTTAGGTGTGTTGATACTCGTGGTGTAACAGAACATTATATACTATTTTGATTAGTTGAGATTATAAATTTTGAATTAGACTAGAGTTTCGGATGGAATCGTATTGGATATATCATATTGATCTCAATTTTCCATAAAAAATAAAGGCATCATGAATGAGTGGTGGGTGATGCATCAACAGCTGGAGCTGAGTAGTTTGAGATGATTTATTCAGAGAGGGATTGTGTGGTGTTAATGCATGTAATAAGAAAAAAATGTGTGTAAAACGTGTTAGTATCATAGTTAAAGATGTATTTCATGTATTTTTATAGGGAATTATGATGGCGGGGTCCACCTTCATTTGTTAATGGTTAGTGTGAGCTAATACCTATGGTGGGGAACACAATCTGTTGTCTCATTAATAAGGTAATGTCACAATCATGTCTTAAGAGTGGAGAGAGTGGTTGGGGTACTGTATTAGGGTTTTGGATGTTAATTTTATCATTTGTCTTGTGTTATAAAAATAAATCACCATTGTTTTGGGGGTACACCTTGGGAGCGTGTACGAAATTATGGGATGGAACATAATTTTTGGATAATGATTTTGTGATTGGATCAAGTTGGGAGGTATGAGGGTATGACCAAGTAAACTTATAAAGGATGAGAACTTTTATGGTGGGGAGGGTTTGAAACCCTTATCCTTTATGAGTTTTGTTTTGTAGAATAAATCTTGAATTTTTGGAAATCTGGTTGATGGTCTATTTTTAGAACTGTGTTTTGGATATATAACCTAAGAGTTAAGGCATTTCAAGATGATAGTTTTGGATATATCTAGATTTCAGAAAAATACCTAGGGTTTTTATAATTATTGGGGTCTTTAGATTTTCTATTTTATGTTTTTATAGGTTTTTTTCTAGGTTTCATGGTTTGTTGTGCATGAATTAGGGGAAACCATGAAGCACCCTAAGCATGAAAAGGTTTTCAATTATTTTTTATAGATTAACGTTGTGTTACATGGTTAGTGGATGTTTAAGTGTTAAATAAAGAATATATTGAAGTAAAATATGAATCTTTGTTTGGAATTGGCATATGAAACATTTCTGTCACATGGTTACATACAAATCGAGCGAAATTTAGTAGATTGTGGGACTGCTGATTTTCATGGTTGGCGCACTATTTGTAAAATCGTGTGCCAACCGAGAAGCTTATTAAAATATAGAATTTAATATTTCCACTCAAGATTCCTTAAGTTACAACACCCTTTTTTCCTTCTTCCTCGATCACATCATCATCCATCCAAGATCATCCTCCCTCTATGAATCCTCCTCCATTTGGGGTTATTTTATGTGTGTTCATTAGTGATTTTTGGTGAGTATCCTCCTCTCCCTTCATCCATTACTATTTCCTATTATTTTATTCTAATTTCTATTGTATCATGGTTAGTTTTCATGGAATATTCCACCAAATCATGATGGAATCATCCCGAGATGATGGGGCTTCCAGCAAAGGGTGTCCCAGGACAAAATGTGCACCCAATTTTTCAGCGATTAGTTAGATGTATGTGATGATGTCATTATATTTTATATTTTACATTAGATTTAAATTAAATTAAGAATTTTTTTGGTATAACAAGTTAGGTACTTGGATATAATTGAATTATAGGTTTAATTGGGGTCCTCCCACAAATTATTGGTCATGGTTTCGATACGAATGGTTAGTTCAGGGAGTTTTCCACATTTATGCTAAGTTGAATTAAATTAAAGAATTAATTATAATAGATATAATTAATAGTTTTTGTGTTTCTGGAATAACATAGTTCCTTATTTTAGTTACCAATGGATGGAGAAATTTTTATAGACTTGGGTGAGACTTGGAGAACAATGGGAAATAGATCGACATGAAGAATTAAATTGAATAAATTCATGAATGAGGTGGGCGGCCTCTCATACATGATCTATGGTATTTATGCATATTTTTATGTATAATGGACTATAAAAACTCACCAATAAGGGAGATGAAATTATTTTAATAAAAATTTTCATTTAAAATTAAATTCTTAGTTAGATGACCCGAGTTCCCAGACCACTGGGGTCCTTTTTACTGGTTAAATTGCATTATCCACTGATGGTTGAGGCCTTGGTTATGATATTGTATCCTAAAACTATGGGAACCTATGAGGGGTGATTATTAATCATTAAATAGAATTATTTAATGAACCTAATTTTAATACCTCTACCTATATATTAATGATGGTCTTGGATGAATGGCCAAGGGGTTAGCTATGTGGGACCCTTGTGATTCCCTTAAACCTTCAAACAAGTGAGATGGCTATGGGGTGTTGTTTCCCCCATCGAGACATAGAGACCTTATAGGGATATATTTTGACTGGAATAGTAGATATGTTGGGTGTTTGGGATTACCTAGAGTGTTTTGGATAGGTGTGGGATATAGTCTATCACCGTTTTGACTGGTGTAGACCTAAGAGAAAATTTGGGTTTGAGGGACCCTTATGAGGTTTCCAGACCATGATGAGACTTAGGGGAACTCAATAGGTTCCTCGATTATGTTTTGAAAATAGTGAGAGTGTTTTTATTATTATTATAATATACTTGGGATGGTATTACCCTTGGGTACATTTGTTTCAATATTTTTATTGTTATACTTGTGTCAACTGAATAGAAAATAACATTGGGGTAGTCTTTATTGCTAACTAATAAAACACCTATAGGCATTGTCTATGTTAATATAAACTTAGAAAAATCCCATAATGGAGCTCTATAATAATTTTTGGATTATACCCTAACTAATAAATCTTTCATAAGGGAGGAATATCATACTTTACAGGATATTACTGAGATCCAGGATTGTTATGCTGGTTGGAATGATCATCGAGACATGCTAAGAGACACCCTAGCATTGGACAAAAGAGGTATAATCAATCAAAGTCATAGATACAAATACCGATGATGTTTATTTTTATTGGCATGAATTATGTTTATATTAACTTGGAGAGATTTTTATACTATGGTTTTCACAGTCCCCATGAAATTCCTATATACATTTTTCAATTGAAAAAAGAAGGAATTATTGGAGGTTTTGTGAATTTTATTCAACAGTTTATTATTTACTTACTATAAGAATTATAGATGAACATATAACAAAATTTTTATTACTATATAGGACTGTGTTAGTGGATACCTTATGATTTACATAATCACACCCTTCTTGGGACACCATTACACTTGGGTACCCACGAATCCCTCAATTATCATAGATCTAGGCTGGGTTGAGGCCTAGGATTGCATGATCGATTTGGAGTATCTCAAATGGGATTCAAATATTGATATTAAGTGTGGCTCTAGAATTTTATTAGATACTATAATAATTTAATCTTATTCTTTTGTATTTGGGTATTTTTATTTGTATGTGTGGTTGACCTAATGGATGAATGAGTGTGTATTGTTGTGTGTATATCTCCACATTTCATATAATTATTATCAGAGGTTTTATTTATACTAGGTACTATGGTATTTTTATATTTTGAATGATTCTTTTTTACTACTTTATGTTTATGTGCTATGATATAGGGGTATAGTCTCCCCACATTACCTCCTCAAATCCACAATTTTAGTTGACAAACTCTTTCATAGGGGGAGGTGTGCATGAGTTATATTAGTGACTATTATTCATATACAGATTAGTGTCTTGATGAAGGGGGATGTCACAAATATTATAACTATTAGTTATATATATTTCATTAATTTTCATTATTAATATTAATATATACTTTATATTTTCAAAAAATTTGATTAATAATAATGTATTGAGTTATGTTTGACTCCCCTAAATTTCATTGTTAACTTTAGGGTCATATAAATATTTTTCATTTTAAATTTTCTTCTATACATTATTAATTTATTACCTTAAAATAGTTTTTTTATAATTTTAAAATTTAGCCTTTACCATGTTTTCTCTATTTTAATTTCATTAAATTGTTTGTTTCTTAAATGTGAGAAAAAATTAGTTGTTTTAATTGTGGAAATTTACTTTTTATCTTTATTTAAAATGATTAGTGTTTCCTATCAAGGTAATCCAATCTGAACTTATTTTCAAATGAAATCTTAATTTATGTATTGTAACTAACTATATTGTTTCTTGAAAACGTATATTGTTTGTTTTATAAAAATGAAAATTATAAATTCATATCATTATGTCAAAACTAGAAATTAATTTATAAATCTTTAATGGGAATTCATGGGGTGTGGGGAGGACACCTAATATAACTTTTTCCTCATTTTTGTTATATATTTTAGGTTCAGTACTAGTAAAGATGTGTTGTGTTGACTGCTTGATAGCTCTTTTGGTTTGTGTGTCATGGTAGTGATAGTTAATGTCTATTCACTTTTCATGAGGATATGGGTGGTGATGTTTCCTTTTTATTACATATTTTGGTTCATTTCATTTATTTTGATACCTCATCCATTATACTTATATTATATTTTGCTTTTATGAAAAAACATGTTTTCAAAGTAGGGTTAAATATATTTCTTGAATGTTTTCTTAAAATTATTTGTGTCATATATATATTTTTTTGTCCTTATTGTTTTGACTCATTTGGTTGGATTTTTTTAAAGTTTGTTTTAATTAAGACACATATCCACCTTATAAAGTGTTCATGATGGATTCCCAAATGAAATCCTCCATTTTAAATCATTTATTAACTACAAGAAATTATTCCCAAGAGTGTCTCCTTGGTGCTTGGGAACCATTTTCCTCTATGTGGAGATAAAAAATGTTCTTTGGGATATGTCACAAGTTATCTCATGTATAGGTTCAGGGTATCCATACATTCTTCTTAATAAAAGGGTATCAAATTCCCATTTTTTATTTTATTTGGGAAGTATAGTTAGATAAAAGATAGAATCATTGAAACTCCTGATGTTGTTATAAATAAGTTCCTAGGAAACACTTTTAGTGTTGAACCGTGAGATGATCAGGGTTGTAGTGACTATGTAATTTTAGTTTGATTTTAATTTATCCCTCATTATTATTAATTTCTACTTTAAAGGAATTTAGAAGGGAAACTGGTGAGTTTCACGAGTAGTGTGCATTTTCTACAGACCATAAAAATAGTTTTTTCAACTTGGGAATTCATGGTATAATTTTTTTTAATTGCCTCTATGTGTTTTCAATAAATCATATGAGTTTGTTATGATAAATATTTTTGATTCTCAAATGATTTCATGTTTTTATTACATTATCACCTTTTAAACATGATATATATTGAGATTATTTCCTTGAATTATTATTATTATTCATCTATTTTGCGTTCCATTTCATATATTGTTGCTTTTGGTAATCACTTTTTAAAATATAAATATCTAAATTATAAAAAGGTTCTAAAAAAATTAGGATTTTAAAAAAACAAATTATGGTTTATCTTTCATGTCAAGAATTCCTAAAGAATCTTTTTATTATTTCGAACTAGTAAGAAATGTTTTCAAGGAATTATTGACAAATATATGAAATATTTTTATTTATCTATTAGTTAAATTTATTAACAATAATAATGTGAGTTTCCTTATTGGTTATGGATTTTTATAAAAGGGTACCATGATAACTTATAAAAACACAATATCATTATTTTCTTATTAAATAATTTTTATATTGAAGAGTGAAATGTTTTATTATATCTATATACTTTGAATTATATGATACTATTATTATATACATGAAATTTTTGTGATGTTTTAGGTTGTTTAATTCATTCATGTCATTTTATTGGATTTGGGAATCCTATTGTGTATTTTCATTATGTTTTGTATTTCTATTTATTTTAGAGTTTTTACTCCCATATATTTATTGATGAATTATCATGTAGGAATTGTGGATGATACACTTAAAGTGAGTCCTCTAGTTGAATGAATTATTTCTAAGTCCTATACATATCTTGATAATTTCATGGGTGTTGATATCCTATCTAGCCCAGTTCAACCATTAGATAGACTTTTAATGTTTTGAATTTATAACATTACCCCCATATAAGGAGAGAAAGGTTCCCACAAAATAGAAGAGTGGATAAATAATATTGATGGTGTTTTTAATATTATTTTATTTCCTAATTATATTATGCTCAATTTCACCATATTCATACTCTAAGTTCCATGATGGAAGTGTTGGAAGTCTATTATATAGAAAATTACATAAGAGTACCATTTATGGGAAGGTTTTAAGATGTTATTCATTCAATAATATTTTTTATAAATCGTGAATGTTTTAGATGATACAAAGATATATTGTAGTGTCAAAAACTAACTTGAGTTACCACAAAGTTGGGTACCTTATCATGAATATTTCTAGGACCAAAGGGAATTCTTGATCCATATAGGCTGGCAAAAATAACCAAGGAATCAACAAGAATGCACTGGGAATTATTTCTCCCAAAAATAATAATAAATAAGTATCATAAATACAATAATAAAAAGGAAATAAATTAATAAATATATTATAATAAATAAAATGACATGATACAAGATCGATGAATACAAGGCATATGGATGATACAACTAAAAATAAGGAAATATAAATACCACAAGATCACCACATTGAAGTCTCCTTATGCTAGTGTTGAAACTCTAGTTACACCTCCCCTAAACTAAAAACAATAGATCCATGATCACATGCTATATCTTAGTGGTCTACTAACCCGTAATATATATGTGTAATATAGAATTACCAATAGGTCTCCACCAACTAACCCAATACATAATAATTTAAATGTAAATATATAACATCCTAGTATGAAAATTTAGTTATTAAATTTTTTTCATTTTTTTCCCATTTACAACAAGTATAAAATAGTTTAACTTTTAAAAATAGACCACATTCGGAAAAAAAAAATTATTTAATATAAAATAAAGATACATTTAAATTAAAGAAATCATCCATAAATTCTAGTTAAAAAACATTTTAAGGTAAACCTTGAAATAAATTGAAATACATTTTCACAAGTATAAAGGTTCCAAGTCATATAATCTTTGGCGCTCAGTGGAATTTTTTATTATTTTACAAATCATAAAAAGTATAAAAACTTTAAAATAGTTTTATTAATAAATTAATGAGATAAAATATTCACAAATTAAAAAACCATGGAAGTTAACCATTATATAATAGTCTGAAAAGAATTAAAATATATATATAAACCATTTTGAAAACATGAATAAATTACCTTTATGGATAATAAAACCATTTATCACTATGGTATGGATTCCTAAGGTATATAATGTTAGGGATAGATAGAATCATGACACATCACATAACCAATAAAAATAGAAAAAATGAGTATTCACTCACTAGATATCACTATCATGTGTTTCCCTTCATTAAAAATTTTTTATTAGACTTTATGTATATATATTTACAATTATAGGGAGGAATAATATACCTAGACAATCTTGTTCATGACTTTCCACCTAATACCCATGCTCCCATAATTTTTTCCTAATTTCAAAATTCAAATCATTTAAATGGGGTGTTTTATCAATAATAATCTTGATTTATAAAATAAATTTCATTAATCCAGAAACTAAGAATAAACATGCCTAAAAATTATTTTCACCATCATTTTATTTTCCACATTCAAAACATATGTCAATAAATAAAAACCATGCCTCTAAAAATTTAAAACCACTTCAGAAATGAGAAAAAAAAATAAAGATTCATAAAAAAAGGATTTTATGAAAAAATATATATTATACACTCAAAATAACTAGAAATTAAAGGGAACCCAAAAACTAATGGAATATAGTGCCATTAGAAGATGAAAATAATCCTTAAACCACAAAAAAATATCAATAAAGTGACGATCTAACAAACCCTATGTTACTATACCCATAGAATGATTTGAAAAAAATAATGATGTGAAAATATAAGAAAAGGAAAGATAAAACACTTATTCTAATTTCCATTTAATATCCATGGTAAATACCAATCGAAAACATACCATGGGTGAGGATATAAAGGAGTTAGTATAAGAGAGACACTATAAGGTTTGGGTCTAGAAAAAAATGAGGAAAAAATATGGTTAAATCACACAAAGGGAAAAAATGGAAAAAACCTTTTAAAAATTGGGCTTGATTGGTTCTTGTCATGAAACATGATTCAAACTATGAAAAATGATTCATGTGGTAAATCACATAAACTCAATAGATTCATGATGTGAATAGGTGTTTCAGGCTATGAATACAAAGTTATATAAATTAATAATTTTAGATCAAAAATGTTTTTACTGTTATAATATGATTTTTAAAGTCATTTTTAATGATTTTTAATTTTTATAAATAAATTTAAATAACATTTCTTTTAATTTTATAAATAATATACATTTTACATTTTACTAAAAATGTAAAAGAAATCAATGTTTTAACATACATGTTTAGAACCTAATTTCTAACTCTCATGACCACTCAACTCTTTTATGATTAATTTTCAAGTATCCATAGTTATTTTTAAATAAAAATGATTACTTAATATTTTGTATATTTTTAGATTTAAATGAAGTGATTTTAAAATGAAAAGTTAATTTACCTTAAGAAAATATCTAGTGGTCTTTAAAAGGACTTTTTCATCCATGATAACATCCTTTAATGTTACTTATGCTTCACTAGGGATATGATTCAATGATACCATTGTTATCATGTATTTATATTTTTGTGGTTATGAATATTAAATATTGATGAAACCGATTTTCTTTTCTACAGGTTATGTTAGGAATATTGTTTTTAGGAACTTGTGGAATACATATGAATGGATAATGAATATGTGATGGGTGGGACCAAAATTATATATCCCCAAAATGAATCGGGTAAAGATTATTATTTTATAAATTCAAATGATAGTTGATAAGTTATAACAATACCAAAAAGTTGGTATAATTTAGGTTATCTCAATCCCAAAAGAGGGTACACTTGATGTTATCCCAAGCCTGAAGCAGATACATGGGTGTTTAACCCAGGGCTAACATGTAATGAATTCCTTGGTGGGTATTCTTGACATATTATTTAATGATTATGAATATTCCACACTTTATACCACTATTTCATGATATAAAATTATTCCAATGTTATTATCACACCATGGTATGTGGAACTCAAAATTATGTCCTTTTAGTTTTTTTTTCAAATTTCAGGTCACTCATTGGTCAGTAGATGGGGTTTTGGATGTTGGTCACAAATAGAGGCCACCGAATAGATGGTTCTAGCTAGAAGAAATCATAATGGAGGGAATGTTAAACCATCCAACTATTTGAATTCCACTGGCTAGCTGGTGGAGTCCTACAACTATAGTCTCACTGCCTATAGCCATTAGCTACCCAATGCAAGACACCGACTAGCTAGTGGCATTGTTAGAGATGTATATTAGTAAGGGGAAAAGTGTATTTTTTCCCAAAATGTTTTTATTAATCACACTTAATCATGATTTTCTACCCTAACTCAATTTATTATGATTTTGGAAGCTCAGTTCTAGTGTTTCAGTGCTCTCCCCCTATCATTTGGTAAATCATTTCATAGATTGAAGGATTGGCTCTCTATTCCTCAAAATATGGTAATAAGACTCTTTATAATCTATTTATTTTCTCTTTCACCGTGATTTTTTATGATATTCTATTGTTGGATCTAGAAAATGTGTGGATAATTAACCATGTTCCCATCGTGTGTAGATACTCTAGGATCTGGTCTCTTCTATTCCCCTCACTGGTTTTAAAGAGGGAAAAAAATTTCTTCATTTCCAAGGTTGGTGTCTCTATTGAATGTTCTAACACTTGGAATTCATTATTTTATTTGATTAATTCCTTTGGTTTTTATTATAAAATTTATTATTTAAAATTAAATTCATCTTTGATGGATATAATTGTTTTTAAAAGAGGGTTTTCATAGACGCCATTTTAGATATGTTAGTTGTTTATTTAATTTCATAAAAGATTTTTAAAAAAAGGGTAAATGGTTTTTAAAGAATTAAAATCACTGTTTACCAATATCGAAATGTTTTATAAATATGTGGATATGGATTTAAAATGTATTATTCCTTGATTTGTTTTGAAACATGATTTTGAATTATGCCTTGGAAATTGTTTGTGGAATATTTTTTTTCCTTAATT
This sequence comes from Viscum album, assembly GCA_963277665.1. Classification (NCBI taxonomy): domain Eukaryota; kingdom Viridiplantae; phylum Streptophyta; class Magnoliopsida; order Santalales; family Viscaceae; genus Viscum; species Viscum album. The sequence goes on along the minus strand of OY728138.1, from coordinate 46,233,945 downwards.
ATAATGATGATGTAATAACACAATTGGGAGAACATGGGGATTTGGTAAAAACTAATCAAATATTATCCCTATTAGAGTAATCCATCACTATGGGAGGTTAACTTGGTGTCATGGTGACTAGGGGGTAATATTTCTTAGAAACTGAGGTTCTGAGACTATAAGAGTCACTTATGTTAGCTAGTGTTTTTTTGAGTCTGATAGGTTTGGTTGTGTACATGCTCAGGTAATGTAGATCTCACTTAGACTCTTTTAGATTATATTTCATGTATTATCTTTAAATATTCCTATTTTACCACTTTTTCATGTTATATGAATTTATATTTGAATTTTTTTTATTCATCTATTTATGCCCTTGAAAACATGATCTGCCATATTATTTTATTGTATAGAATATCAAATGATTTTAAAAAAAATTAATGATGATTTATAAATATAAAATTATTTCTTTTAAAAAATATATATTTATTTTAAATAATAACTAATGGATTTACAAGGTTTCAAATTGAATATATTCTTTGGTTGTATCCTAATGGGATCTTGAGCTCACACCCAACTTATAAATTTTATCATTTACTGCCTTGGTTTTCTAGGATATAGGTAATGTGAAGAATATAATGAAGAGTATGAATCTCCTTGGTTTTATTTTATACTAATAGGATAGGATGGAGGTGAATTTTGGTGACTTTGAGATATACCCATGGTTTTTTTGAGGTTTCATTTCATTGATCATCTTCGTATTGTTCTTAGACATTTTGTCGAGAATTTAGATGATAAATTTATTGTTGTTTTGACATATGATTTATTTTGGTTATCTACTATATTACTCAATTTTTATTAAATCATATTTTTTATGGTGAAAGTTTTCCCAAATTTTCTCATATAATACCCAGGTCCTTATCTCTAACCCAGGGAAACCAAGAATGTACTTTGGGATTCTAATTTGGGTGATGTTATAGGATTACTTAGGTTAGAATATTATAAATTTATATCAAATAAAAGTTGTTATAAAGCCTATGATCATGCTTTTGAATCACCCTATTGTGTATATGGATTTTAAATAGACTAGATATAGGACTATAGAAACATTAGAAGTAGTGTGGGATTGTACCTAGTGAGATAAATTTTACAAATAGCCTCCAATTAACAAGAGAAGAATAAGGTAGTCTAGTGTTTTTTAGTATAGTTTTAAATTTTTTATTAGTTATTTAAATTCATTTTATGTTAATGGAATAAAATTCCATTATAAAAGTTTTTTATCCTCTTATTTTATAGTTTATTTAACCTACAAGAATATTTATTAGAATTTAAAGAGCAGAGGCTATAGAACATGCCCCGTAGATGAATCTTCAAGTTTATTTAGTTTTAGAGGAAACTATAATTCATAAAATATGATCTATGGGACAAGTCAACAATGGTGAACTAGAAAAAGAAAGTGGATTATGCTTCTTATTTTACTAATAATCATCCACTAATCTTTCAAGGTGATAATGTTCCATAAGATTCTAAGGAATGAGTCAAAATGGTCAAGAGGATTTCCCACTTTCTAAGACCTCTAGAGTACTCTAAGAATATTTTCACTAAATATATGCTTGAATTATAATGTCCTGGACCCAGGTACCACTCCACGGGTGCCCCAAACCTGGTTGGTCACATGACCTCAAGCACATTTCCCCAAACGCCAGAGGCTGCTGACTAGTAGCGAGGGCCCAGGTCTGATAGTGGGGAAACTATGCCCTCATTTGTCAAAGTGTAGCATAGCAGAATACAATATAAAACATACAACAGTAGAGGAAGAAATATACCATAAACGCTTAAAAACTATAGTAAAAGATAACCAACAGTTATATATATAATGATGCAACATGCCTTAAGTTCTACGAAAAGAGCCAGAACATGTTACACAACAATACAGGACAGTACAATACAGAGTACAACAAAACAAAACAAAACAGCCGGTAGCATCGTGAGTCTAAGCCCAGTCTCATGCTTCCCTACTCCTCAGCAAAAATCAAGTACCTATATAAGGACCCTTTACCTTATCCAAACATGTAGAAATTTAGTCTATTTGGGGCCGAAGACATGACCCCAAATAGGGTGTGAGAAATAAATCCCAGTAGGCACCCACCGAAGGCCCGTGCTCAACTGTGTGAAAATATGCAACAACAGTGTGTAATAGTAAATGTAATAAACTAATCAGTACTGAAAAGTAACTAAATTTACCAGTTTCATTTCCATTTAAATATTCTTTTAGCTGTTTAATTTAATAACATTCAATGTTCCTCAGAACTAATCCCTCGGGCTAATCAGAACCTTACCCTCAGGCTATTGTAACCACGCCCTTAGGCTTACCCTGAGGTAATCAAAATATTTCCCCCAGGCATTGACCTCAGGCATAAAAGATATTTCCCTTAGGCATACGATGTGTTTCCCTCAGGCACAGAGTCTCTGCCCTCAGGAATACAAAAAGTTGCCCTCAGGAAAAATAGAACATTGCCCTCAGGCTAAGAAGTACCTTGCCCTCAGGCTAAACAAACAATGCCCTCAGGCTGAAAAGAACACTTCCCTTAGGTGAAAGTAACCGGGCCATACCCAACATGTAAATAAGAAATTCATATTCAATACCTCTCAAGGAAATTCATAAACATTTTTATAATTTCATACCCTCAGGTATCCTGGCCAAACAGCTAAACAGAGGAACGCACCCCAGGGGTGGTCCTGGATCCAAGCAGAGATCCCAAAAAACATTTATACATGTTCATTTAACTATCTATGCAATTCTAGGTATTTAATTAATCAAGTACCCATCCATAATTCACCCCATTCATGGGCGCGTATCTCAACAGTACACAAAATGCCCAACAGTTGGAATTTAACACTAAGCCACCTACCTTATACTCCCCTGAACAGTATATGCGAACGACGATCCTTGAATTGTCCAAGAACAAAGTAGATATGAGGTGAAAGAAATACCCTTTCAAACTCAAATAACTTCCCTTAGAGGAAGAATTGGCAAGAATGGCTTAAAGAGATTGGAGGGCTTACACGTGCGGTTCCAACGAGATTATCATGGGTGAAAACGGATTCCCGATGCTCGATCTAGAGATCCTCAAAGGTCTGGCCTACTCTCCCGACTCCTTCCTCCGGTTCCAATCCAATCCTGTGAACAGGGTTGGCTACTGCCCATTTTAAGCAAAACAAACAAACTACACGGCGTGTAGTATTGACTACACGACGTGTACTTTTATCATTTAATTGTTCCTCTGGCAGCACCGTCGGACTATTCATCCATCGACATGAGTACACGATGTGTAATACCGCTCCGCTGGCGGCTTCCTCCACTGCCTTACTATTTTCCTTCCAACTGACTACACGGCGTGTAAATATCCACTACACGGTGTGTAGTCAGTTTTTACACCTTCCATCACCAGCATGGCTACAGACCATGTGTACTCATCCCACACGGCTAAAGTACATGGCATGTGGAAAAGTACACAGCGTGTAGTCCCGAAATTTAGGATTTTACCCATTTTCCTTATTTTCTCAAAAACACTTAAGGAAAAGAGAAAAGAAGAAACTCATACCTCAAAAATAAGAACCGGGTTCTTAAAAACTCCCCCCCCCCCTAATGAAATTCATCCCCGAATTTATATTCCAAGGGTAGTGAAGATAAAGCCCAGAACAACTCTGGCCACTGAGCATATACGTCAGTCTCCCGCTCCCAGGTTTTGTCCTGCACTCGGCTATGCTGCCATAGCACTCGTACAAGAGGAATTGACTGGCCTCGGAGAACCTTCGTTCTCCTATCAACGATATGAATCGGATTCTCCACAAAGGACACATCTATCTGAAGCTCAACCTCCTCGGGCTGAAAGTCGTGAGATGGGTCTGAATAAAAATGGCACAACTAAGATACATGGAAGACGTCGTGCATGGCCTAGTACCTCTGTGGTAACTGCAACTGATAGACAACCAGCCCGACTCTCTCTAGAATTTCAAAGTTCCCCACATACCTTGGTGAAAGTATACCCTGTCTCTGGATCTGCATGTGTCCCAACCTCGGCAAAACACGCAAGAGAACCTGATCCCCAACCATGAACTCCAAGGTACATCTGCGGTGATCAGCATAAGATTTCTGACGAGACTGTGTGGTAGCCATCCGCTTCTGAATCAACTGAACCTACTCAGAGGTCTCCTTCATAAGACGTGGTCCCAGTAAAGCTACCTCACCGACCTCTAACTAACACAAAGGTGATCGACATGGCCTACCATATAAAGCCTCGTAAGGTTCCATCTCAATAGTTGTTTGAAAACTATTATTATTGGAAAACTCAACAAGGGGTACATGCTTCTCCCAAGATCCTCCAAAGTCTAGGACGCATACTCACAGCATGTCCTCTAGCACCTGTATCGTACACTCTAACTGACCATTGGTCTGAGGGTGGTAAGCTGTACTCAGAAGCACCTGTGTACCCAGTGCCCTCTGAAAACCCTTCCAGAAACGAGATGTAAAATGGGTGTCCCTATCTGAAACGATAGAATAAGGGACCCCATGAAGATGTATGACCTCTCGGATATATATCTTCTCAAGCTCATCAACACTGAATGTCTCCTTGATTGGAAAAAAGTTAGCTACCTTCGTGAGTCTATCCACAACTACCCACATGACATCATTGCCTCGAGGTGACCTCAGCAACCCAGTCACGAAGTCTATCGCGACATCATCCCATTTCCACTCTGGGATGGGTAACTACTGTAATAGTCAGGATGGTCTCTGATGCTCCGCCTTTACCTGTTGACAGGTGGAAAATCTCATAACAAAACCAGCTACTTCTCTCTTTATACCCGGCCACCAGTACTGACATCTCAAGTCATAGTACATCTTGGTAACCCCTAGATGAACTATCCAAGCTGAAGCATGAAACTCTCACATCAAATCTTTGTGTATATCCCCTGGAACCCATACTCTTCCATGGAAACACAATACCTCATCATCTCATATCATCCATCCAGGAGGAGGGTCCTCACATGTCACTGACTCCTGTAGAACTAGACCTTCTGAATCAGATAGTTGTCTCATCCTCACTCTATCCAGGAGGGTAGAAGTCACAGCTAAAGATGAAAGATAGGTCTACCCCTGACTGTCGTGCACCTCCAAATACATATCAGAGAACAAAGTCATAAGCTTACACTCACCATTGGCCTCAGGAACTACATGTGTCTGAGTCCTCCTGCTCAGTGCATCAGCAACTGCATTACCCTTACTAGGTGTATAGGCAAGCTCAAAATCGAAGGATTGAAGGTATTCGACCCACCTTCTCGGCCTCAGATTCAATTCACGCTGCGTAAAGATATACTTGAGACTTTTTTGGTCGGTAAAAACCAAAAAATTCTCTCCTAAGAGATAATGTCTCCAACAGCGCAATGCATGAACAACTGCAGCCAACTCGAGGTCATGCGTTGGGTAATTCCTCTCATGTGGCCTCAATTTTCGAGACCCGTACGCAACAACTCGATCGCCCTGCATCAACACAGCTCCCAACCCAATACATAATGCATCATAGTAAACTGTATAGCTCTTACCTTGCTCTGGAAGTATTAGGACTAGTGCTGATGTCAACCTTCCTTTCAGGTCCTGAAATCTTGTCTCACAAACTTCGGACTAAACGAACTTCACACCTTTCTTAGTCAAACCTGTCAACGACGCTACTAAGTGGGAGAAGTCCTAGATGATGTGTTTGTAGTAACCAGCCATCCCTAAGAAACTTCGTATTTCAAACACATTCTTAGGCTTCTCCTAGAAAACTACTGCTCTCACATTCTCTAGGTCCATGACAACTCCTGGCTCTGAGATGATATGACCCAGGAAGTGAATCAGGTCAATCCAAAAGTGACACTTTGAGAGCTTAGCATATAGCTTATTCTCTCTCAGTGTACTCAATATGATCTCAAGATGGGTGGAACAGTCGTGTCGAATGTGATAGTACACTAATATATCATCCACGAATACTACCACAAAATAATCCATGTAAGGATGGAACTCACGATTCATCAGAGCCGTGAAAACTTCTGGTGCATTCATGAGTCCAAACGGCATAACCAAGTACTCATACAGACTATATCTACTCCGAAAATCTGTAAGCGGGGTATCTGATTGTCTCACGCGCAGCTGATGATATCCTAATCTCAAGTCAATCTTCGAGAACACTCGTTCTCCTTGAAGTTGATCAAAAAGATCATCAATCCTCGACAGGGGATATCGGTTTTTAACTATCAAATTTTTCATCTTCTGATAATCCACACAGAGTCTGAGGGTATCGTCTGCCTTTTTCACAAAAAGGACCGGTGAACCCCAAGGAGAAGTACTGGGTCTGATGAAACCCTTTGACTGTAACTCCTCTAACTACATTTTGAGCTCCTGCAACTCAGGCGTAACCATCCAATAAAGAGGAATTGACACGGGTGCTGCTCCGGGAACAAGATCAATAAATAAATACACCTCTCGCTCTAGAGGTAGACCTGAAAAGTCGTCCGGGAAAACATCCCTGAAACGATCAACCACAGGAGGGAAATCCTTCTGACAAGTCCCCTGATCATACAGATATAAACTCATGATCTGGGCTGTGACTCCACCTCACCCACGATGCTCTGGTCCATCTTGACTCTCCTGAACATCCCATTCACCCTTGTATAGAAACTCTCCACCCTCTGGTGATGTGAAACTCACCCTGCGATGATAGAAATCTAAAAAGGCCTGAAAGGGAACCAACCAGTCCATTCCGAGAATGACATCATAGCTCGTCATCTCTAAGACATAGAGGTCCCATAGGAAGTGACACCCTCCAACCTCAAGGGGGAACTCCTTGCACTGATGCACACATGTCTTTCTAGTTCCCAACAGAGTGTCTAGCATCATAACATCAGAAGAATAAGAATAAACACAGAGCCCAAGGCTCTCCACAACGGGTATAGATATGAAACTATGTGTAGTGCCCATCTCAAAAAGTACTAAAGACAAAAAAAAGCTACTAGAATAGTACCTCTGATAGTAGAAGGTATGGGATCCTACTTCTTTTGGGTATGTTGCACTGCATATGCCTTCCCAGTGTCGCGGCCCTGCGACACAGCCTGGATACCCTGAGTTATCCCACCTTGCTGCCTCTGAGATCTTGGTGTCTAGCTACCATGGCCACGACCACCATCACTGTCTGCATGCCCTGATGTATTCTAGTTTCCTAACTGGTAAGAAGTTGTTGGTCCTTCTCCCGCATGCGGAGTATGTACAGAACCCCTCTCACTAGCCACTAGTAGAAACACCCTGCAAAAGCGTTGTAGATGACCCATCTTGCCGCAAGCTCGGCACTCCACTAGGTCATGTGGACACTGCGGTCTCTTGTGCCATTCTTTACCACACTGGTAGCACCTAACCGGGCCACTTGAAGTAATCGCCTGGCTAGTACTACCACCGTGAGAGAAATATATTTGTCACTTCCTCTTACCGGCATAAATAGTACCAGAAACTGGTGCCGAACTGCCCTATCCTACACCACTAGCTTCCCATAGGTTCCTCTCGGTAATCAGCACATGCTTCACAATATCATGTACGGAAGGCAACCTAAAAACATTCACAAGTGCTCGGATGTCATATCGAAGACCGTCCTCAAAGCGTCTGGCTCTCAATGTCTCATCACCCTCCAAAACGGGTGCAAAACGCTGAAGCTTTGTGAAACGAGCAGAATAATCCACCACCGACATAGCGCCATGTGGCAGATTCATGAACTCTCAAGCTCTATCTACCCTCGGTGTCTCCGGGAAGAAGAATTCATTGAAGGCTTTCTGAAAATATTCCCACACCATGTCTTTGTGATGCTCTAACTGAGTGGTAACATCCCACCACCTCTTGGAGGAAGCATGCATTATATACGTCGCAAGTTTGACCCTCCACCCTAGATGCGTCTCAAGATGCTCGAAGATAGTCTGCATCGAACCCAGCCAAGACTCCACAACCTATGGTCTGCCATCCTCTGAAAACGTAGGTAGATGCTGCAGCTGGAAGATACATGTCAGCTCTGCCATATATGTGGCACCCAGTGGTGTTCCCTAAAAGGTCTGCATGAACCGCATAAAGCCTTCACAGAACTGCACCTCTGCGCCTGTGTCGGGTATAATTTCTAGCACCACATCTGGCTCTACTGGAGGATCCAATGGTAGCTCATGGCCTACCATATCTAGAGTATAATCATTGTCATTCTCCTAGAGAACAATTCATGTTCGTCTTGGTGGAATGACTCTACAAGGTCAAACACACACCTTAGATCAATATTATCACAGTTTGAAAACTAAGAGACCAAAAGGGGAACAGGAGGAATAAGGCATTCAAGATTTCACAACAAGACTACACGGGGTGTATACAGACTACACGGCATGTACCTGACTTCTCTTCCCCTGCCCGGGTCCATCAACATGACTAAGCCACACAGCTTCTATTGAACAAGATTACACTGCATGTATAGAATCTACACGACGTGTATGGTGTAATTTTTACAACTTCCCGTGTCGTTTGTGACACGGCCAACTACTCGGCTTTTTACTACATGGTGTGTTACACCCGAACACAACGTGTACACCCCCCATTTCCTAGCCACATGGCTAAAATCACACAGTCTGTCCTTGGAAAAGTCTAGATAGTGTGTTCCACAAGTACACGACATGTACTAGACGACCTCCACCGACCCGTGTTGTTAGTTACATAGTCAGATCCCAGGTCAGACTACACATCATGTATGTCTTAAGGTCTCCTCCGCCCGTGTTTTTATTTACACGGGACAGACTCCAGGTCAACACTACACGGCGTGTACATCTAGTACACAGTGTGTTTTCCCCAAGCATTTACCCTTTCCTGTGTCCTTCCTACACGGTCTATGACATGGGAAGAGACTACACAGCGTGTATCGAGGGTACACGACGTGTACATAAAAAGTTTCATTTTCTTACCGAATAGAAGAACACACAACATGTATCTAAGGAACTACACGGAGTGTATATTGGGTTTTCTAGATATTACACCTTTGAAACTACTCCGGAATCTAAAAATTACTGAAAACAACACCTAAGTGCCAAATTCCGACCCGTGAGGGCCCATACTCCCCATGAATCAAAGTTTGGCATCTTATATGTGTTATAACAAGATAAACAGTCAATGATCCACCAGATTCTGGTAATGAAGGCCCAAACTCCCCAAAAACCAAAGTTTGGCGCCCATTCTATCATCAAGCTTATACAATAATACCCTATCCCATAGCAAGTATTTATCCCAATAACATGCTTTTTCTAGCACCACAACTATCACAAAAACATGCAATTTTTAATGCACCTACATGGCATGGAAACTATGCATGGAATGCGATTTCTAGCATGTGCATAAATGATGCATGAGATGGCATACCCTCATCTCATCAGGTTGCAACTAGATAGAACCCATGGATAAAATATAAATAGCACAATCCCAAGTGTGTCACCCAATGGTGAAAATCAAATCAACTGTAAATTACAAAATCAACAAAATTTCAACACGAGGTAAATTGGCTTTTCCCTGGGCATGGGTTAGCTACTCCCAAGCATAGCTTATTACCAACTACCATTTATGTCCTATCCCTGACTAAGGCTCCAAATATTAAGTCAAGGAAAAGAACCCCTTTGATACCACTTTGTAACGTCCTAGACCTGGGTACCACTCCACGGGTACCCCGAACCCGGTTGGTCACATGACCTCAAACACATTTCCACAAACGCCAGAGGATGCCGACTAGCAGTGAGGGCCCAGGTCTGATAGTGGGGAAACTATGCCGTCATTTTTCAAAGTGTAGCCCAATGGAATACAAGATAAAACATACAAAAGCATCGAAAGCAATATACCATACACGCTTAAACAACTACAGTAAAAGATAACCAATAGTTATACATATAATGATGCAACATGCCTCAAGTTCTACGAAAACAGCCAGAACATGTTACACAACAATATAGGACAGTACGATACAGAGTACAGCAAAACAAAACAAAACAGCTGGTAGCATCGTGAGCCTAAGACCGGTCCCATGCTCCCCTACTCCTCAGCAGCAATCAAGTACCTGTATAGGGACCCTTTCCCATATCCACACCTGTAGAAATATAGTCTGTTTGGGGCCGAAGACATGACCCCAAATAGGGTGTGAGAAATAAATCCTAGTAGACACCCACCGAAGGCTCGTGCTCAACTGTGTAAAAATAGGCAACAACGGTGTGTAGTAGTCAATGCAATAAACTAAGAAGTACTCAAAATTAACTAACTTTACCATTTTCATTTCCATTTAAATATTCTTTTACCAGTTCAATTTAATAACATTCAATGTTCCTCATAACTAAGACCTCGGGCTAATCAGAACTTTTCCCTCAGGCTATTGTAACCACACCCTCAGGCTTACCCTCAGGTAATCAGAATCTTGCCCTCAGGCATTTACCTCAGGAATAAAAGATATTTCTCTCAGGTTTATTAAGTGTCACCCTTAGGCATAGATTCTCTACCCTCAGGCATACAAAAAGTTTCCCTCAGGAGAAATAGAACGTTGCCCTCAGGCTAAGTAGTACCTTACCCTCAGGCTAAACAAACAATTCCCTCAGGCTAAAAAGAACACCACCCTCATGAAAAAGTAACCGGGCCATGCCCAACATGTAAATAAACAATTCACATACAATTCCTCTCAAGGAAATTTAATAAACATTTTTATAATGGCATACCCTCTGGTATCCTAGCCAAACGGCTAAACAGAGGAACGCACCCCGGGGGTGGTCCTGGATCCAAGCAGTGATCCCAAAAAACATTTATACATGTTCATTTAACTACCTATGAAATTCTAGGTATTTAATTCAACAAGTCCTCATCCATATGTCACCCCATTCATGGGCGTGTATCTCAATAGTACACAAAATGCACAACAGTTGGAATTTAACACTAACCCACCTACCTTAAACGCCCCTAAATGGTATACATGAACGGCGATCCTTGAATCATCCAAGAACGATGTAGATCTGAAGTAAAATAAATCCCCATTAAAACTCAAATAACTTCCCTTAGATAAATAATTGGCAAGAAAGGCTTAAGGAGAGTGGAGGGCATACCCGTGCGGTTCCAACGAGATCATCAAAGGCAAAAACGGATTCCCGATGCTCGATCTGGAGATCCTTGAAGGTCCAGCCTCCTCTCCCGACTCCTTCCTCTAGTTCTAAGCCAATTCTATGAATAGGGTTGGCAACTTCCCATTTTAAGCGAAAAAACATACTACACGGCATGTACTATTGATTACACGGCGTGTAATTTTCTCATTTAATTGTTCCTCTGGAGGCACCGCCACACTATTCATCCGTCGACATGAGTACATAGCATGTATTTATGATTACACGGCGTGTACTACTGCTCCACTAGCAACTACCTCCACCGCCTTACTATTTGTCTACTGACTGACTACACGACATGTAAATATCCACTACACGGCATGTAGTTGGTTTTTACACCATCTGTCGCCAGCATGGCTACACACCCTGTGTACTCATCCCACACATCCAAAGTACATGGCGTGTGGAAAATTACAGCGTGTAGTCTCAAAATTTAAGATTTTCCCCCATTTTCCTTATCTTCTCAAAAACACTTAAGGAAAAGAGAAAAAAATAAACCCGTACCTCTAAAATAAGAACCGGGTTCTTACGTGAATGGTCATGGAGGAAGTGGTGGGAGTTTACCTTTCAAGCCAAGTTTCATGATGAAATAGTATATACTGTCCTTAATAAAGCCTCCAAACAATATTTGTATCTTAAGATAAAGTGGGTGTAGAATCCTTGGAATTTTGTTTCTTTAGAGAATGGATATTGTTCTATCATTGAGTATTCTATATAGTTTTTTGAGTTAGTACACTTGTATCAAGATCTTATTTCCAATTATTATCTTAACACACCATGTTTTAAAATAGGTTTAAAGGAATATATCGTATCTGTGATGATTATTATGTGCCTACACACTTACATAGAGGTTGTAGATATGTCAGTTATGGATAAGGAAGACATAAAATGGAATACATGACTCTTTGGAGCATTAGTGATGGCGAAGGGTAGCCATATTTTTCTTTCGGGTAAGAAAATCATTATGTTTGGCCAATTTCGATGTGAAATAAAGGGTGATAAATAAACATCATAGAAGATCCATGCGGTATGTTACCAATGTAGGGAAAAGGGGAACCTCAAACCTAATTCTCAGGCTGCATAGTGGGTGTGTCACACTTTTGGGAAATCTTGTCATCTCTTTTGTTTCTATAAGAGATCATCCAAGGGTAGTAGAGCTAGATCAACCCTCACCTAGGTGTATATTTTTAGACCTAACATAGATAAAGGGGTGGTATATCAACCTTATGTTAAGGGTGATTCTCAAATAGAAAAGAAGGGGAAGAGTGAGGTTGTAATTCTTTATGCAGTAGAGTGTACAATAGAGGAGATAAAGACAAGACTGGATATCATAAGAGGTATGATGTTTATAATATATTTTATGGTTACATATTTGTTTATTACAGGAGAAAATCATAATTTTATATCATATAAGCTTATTTATATGTTTGAATTTTTTTGGAACGCATTACTTTTCTGATGGCTCTTTATAATGCTCTAGGAAAGAAGTTGAAGCAAAGATTTAACTATCCCAAGTGTCGAGCGATGATTGCTGATTGTGAGTCTATGTGGTAATTTTTATTCCCTAACCTTGACATATTAGAATTTATCTTTGGCATGGATTGGATGATCAGTTATAAAACTCATATTGATTAATATTATAGTTGGGTATAGTTTCTCTCTCTTGATGGAGTCTCTCACATCCTCTTATGTGACTTGGATTGATGATTGATAAGAGCACATGCCATTTCTCATTAAGTTAATTTTATCTCCTACCAGTTTTAAGAGTTTTTTCTTGATTTCATTGATCCATGTCTTAGTGTCCCTATTCCAGTGGTGGTGTGTGAATATACCAACATTTTTCTAGATGATTTCTCTATATTAATTCTTCATATTAAAGGTGACTTCTGTATAAAAATGATTTTGGGTTCAAGACCCATTTATTTGACCTTTATACCATATATAACATTCTATATTTAATGAATTAAAGCTTCATATTGAGGATCTTGAGGATAATGGATTTATTCATACAAGTTTTTAACCTTGGGATTTACTAGTGCTCATTCAAAATAAGGTAAATGGACATCTTTAACTTTGCATTTATTACCAAAAAATAAACTATGTGATAATAAATAACAAATATATATTCCCTTCAATCAATGAATATTTTGATCAGATTAAGGGGGATCAATGGGTTATGAAAATTGGTTTGAGAGCACAGTACCATTAGTTAAGGCACTACTACAAAATAATCCTTTAACAGTGCTAAAATGGCCTTTATCCGTTCTAGAGAAGTTTTGACTATCATAGTGAGATTAAAAACCCTGTTCCTTTAGCAGTACTAAAAAAGAATTGATAAAGGGATCATTTATCAGTGTTTTACAATAACTGATAAACAAATACATTATCATCACTATTAAAAGAAATGATAAAGGGTTTCTTTATCAACACTAGTGTAGTGTGGTGTAACAATACACCGTTGCATTAGAAACAACACTAAATTTAAAAAATTCAAGCACCAATAAAGAAGCTAAATGAAATAAAATTTTCAAAATAGATAAAATAAAAAACAAAATATTATAGACATTAAAATCATTGGTTTATATAATTACATAAGTATACATTATTACACACATTCAAAAACATACATGTTCCTTTATTTTTTGATCATATCCCCTAATCGAGCAAAAAATGCACCATTATAAGAAAACAATTCTTTTGTTAGTAATAATTTAAAGAAAAAAATAACATAAAGTGTTAATTTTAAACTAAACTTTGAGCCATACCAGGAAGACTATATATCAGATTGAGTTGTGGTTGATTCTTGCATGTCAAACCATTTCTTGTTCATCTTTAAGAATTATCTATGGTATAATTAACAAAATAAGTATATTATAAAAATGATAAGTAATTTAATTAAGTAAAAGTGGATAGAATGATGAGAAAAAAATCTAGGCTTGTTTGCTCGATTTTGGTGATGTGATGTGCATTTTAAACAAAAATGAAACTTATATATTGAAAATATGCACTTTAAGTCATTATGGCCTCACCTTGAATCTAATTGAGGTGTGTTTGATTCCTACACATCTCAAATGACTTATTGGTCATTTTCCTGATGTATGAAAACAATCTAAATGTGTTCTCTCTATTTTGAGTACATCAATTTTATTTTTCACTAAATTTTAATTTTAATCTGGAAACACAAACTTTTACTCATACCAGTCACATCGTGAGTCGTTTTGACATGATACTAATCCCTACACATCAAAAATTAATTCTGAATTGTTGTACTAAATCATCAAGACAATCTGAGCATGTTTTCTAGGTTTTCTATGAGTGACACTTTTTTAACTAAAATGATAATGTTAAACTAATAAAGGAAACATTGAGTCACACAAGTCACATAATGAATCATATTTAGGTTTGGCCTAAAAATCAAAAATGACTTATGGATAAATTTCTTAAAGTATCGAAACAATCCGAATTTTTTTTCATTTTGAGTGGGTCAGTTGTCCTTTTTACTAAAATTGATGTCATTTTTAAATAAAAATACATACTTGGAGTCATACTAGTCACATAATGAATCCAATTGAGGTGTGGATGATTTATAAATAAATTAAATGACTTATGGATCCTTTTCCTAAAGTATCAAAACAATCTGAATGTGTTTAATCAATTTTGAGAACGTCCCTTGTCATTTTTACAAAAATGTCATTTTATTCTGGAAACACACAATTTGACTCATATTAATCACATCATATGTTTATTTGATATGATACCTATTCATACACTTAAAAAATTACTTATTAATCTATTTCCTAAATTATCAAGAAAAATTGTGTGCATTTTCTCAATTTTTAGTGACCGACACTTTTTGAACTCAAATGGTGGTTTTAAATTGATAACGAACACATTGAGTCATACCGATCACATTGTGTAACAAATTAATGTGTGGTTGATAATAAATACCAAAAATCACTTATATAGCATTTTCATAAAGTATAAAAACAATCATAATTTGTTTTCATGATTTTGAGTCGGTCATTTTTCTTTTTTACTAAATTTGATGTCAATTTTAAATAAAAGGACACACTTGGAGTCATACTAGTCACATCGTGCATTGGATTGAGGTGAAGATAACTAATACATGTCTCAAATTACTTATTTATCATTTTAAAAAACTTTCAAAACAATCTGAAAATTTTAATTGGTTTTGAGTATGTCACTTGCCTTTTTCACTAAATTGTCATTTCAAACTAGACATAGGCACTTTGACCCTGACCAGTAATATAGTGTATCAATTTAACATGATAATGATTCCTACCCATCAAAAATTAATTATGAATCATTTTAATAAATTATCAAGATAATCCAAGTGTGTTTTTATTGTTTTTTGTGCGTGACACTTTTTGAACTAAAATTTTAATTTTAAACTGATAATAGAACATTTTACTCATATGGGGCACATATTGTATCATATTGAGGTCTACTTGATTCCTATACATCAAAAATGACTTATGTATAATTTAAATAAAGTGTAAAAACAACAAAAATATTTTTTTTCTCAATTTTGAGTTGGTTAGTTTTCCATTTTACTAAAATTGATTTCAAGTTTAAATAAAAAGATTCACTTGGAGTTATACAGGTCACACCGTGCATCGGATTAAGGTGAATCTAATACATACACGTCTCAAATTAATTATGGATCATTGAAATAAATTATCAAGAAAATCATAATTAGTTTACTTAGTTTTTAGTATATCACTTTTCTTTTTTACAAAAATGTCATTTTAAACTGGAAATGTGCACTTTGACTCATACAGATCACATCGTGTGTCGGTCTGATGTCTTACTAATTCCTACATGTTAAAAATGAATTATTAACCATTTTAATAAATTATAAATCCAGTCCTTGTGTTCTTTTAGGGTTTTTAATGAGTGAAACTTTTTGAAAAAAAAATTGATTATAAACTAATAACGAATTCATTAACTCATACTAGGAACATAATGTATTGTGTGGAGGTACGATGGATTTATACACATCAAAAATGACTTATGAATCATTTTACAAAAGTATAAACCAATATAAATTTATTTAATCATTTTTTAGTATCTCATTTGTCCTTTTTACTAAAATTGATGGTAATTTTAAATAAAAAGAAGAACTCTGAGTCTTACCGGTCACAACGTGTGTCAGATTAAGGTGAGGTTGATTACTACATGTCCCAAAGGCTCAGAAAAATATTTACAGCCAATGTTACCATGATTTCCATCACCTTTATTTACAAACCTTCCAACATTGCATATTGAGTTGATGTTCTTAGCCAAAAAACCTTTCTCATTATTGAAATCTTGAAGAGTAGAGGAAGCTCATGTGCCCATTACATCACAAGAATTCATCATAATGGGCACATGAGGCTCCTTTACTCTTTTGGATTTCAGCAATGAGAAATATTTTTCTGATAAGAACATTGAATCAATATGCAGCATTGGAAGGTCTGCATAGAAAGATAATGAAAATGGAAATTTTGTAATATTGGTAGAAATAAACATTTTATTGCTTTTGTGGCTAGTTTTAAATAGTTAAAATAAAAATATAAATTCACAAATGATATGTGAAAAAAAAATTAAGTATTGGATAAAAATGGAAAGTAAATTAACATAAAAATATTAGTTAAAATGATGAAAATATTAATTAAATAAGCATTAGTAATTCACCTGTTCATGATGGTTGTATGCATTCTTTATGAATTTCCTTGTTTTCATTATCTTAGTTATAGGCCTGAAGTCCAATATCTCGAGAGCATTATTATATTTGAAAAACCACCTCGAATAAAAAAATATAATCCAATAATATAATAATACTACATTTATATGAGTGATACTAAAAAGAAATAAATTTTAAATTAATATGAAATAATACATTAATTCTATGAACAATGATTTTACTATGAAAACATCCAAATTATGTCTTTGATTGAGTAGTGGATAGAACTTGTAGGAAAGTGATAAATTCAAACACTAAAGGTTTGAAAAGTATTTGAGGGAGAATAATTATGTGAAAGTTTTGGTGCAGAAAGGCATAAAAGATGGACAAACCACCCCAACTCGAATAAAAGAATCAACCTGTATAAAAAACAATTCATATGCGAGTAATACTAAAAAGAAATAAATTAAACATAAAAATTAAAAAATAAATTAATTCTATGGACAATTTTTATATTTTGAAAACATTAAAATTACCTTTACATCTTCCCAAAGTGTTTCCTTCATTATAGTTTGTTCTTCTGAGGGATCTGTAATGTTATCATGTGTAGAAGAAATTTTCTGCATGAGAGGTTAAATATTTAATTTAGATAATATTACTGAAGTAGATAAGTAATCTATTTATTTTCATTTCATAGATATTTGGAACGCTTAAGTCATTTTATGAGTGATTAATGTTCGTTTTGAAATAATATACAGTCATTTAGACAAGCATGTATTTTTTTCGAGATCATTTCTATTGAACGTAGCATTAATTTGGTGTCATATGTTTGACATGGAAGTTCATTTTCATTTTTCATTAGATTAGTGAGAATCCATTTTTTATTCATATTAATTCTCTTTGGTAAATAAAATATTCATTTTTTATAATAAATAGATAAATAAACACAAGATATTCATTATCGAAGGAGAAAGTTATGGACAATTCAAATAAGTGAAACCCGATATTTGATTATTTCAATGAATTTTAGTATAACTTGAAGAAATTGGGTAATTGAATTTAAGAAAATAATTAATCCACTATGGTAGGTGTTATCTTATGAATTAATTCAAATTTGAAAGTTATAGAGAACTTTCATCCTTACCAACTCATCTCTAAGACATGTATCACTGAATTTTTTTGTTTGACACACATCCTCCATCTCATGTTGGCATGCACCTATGGTGTGTGAAGTACTCTAACCAGTAGTCATTCATGGGATGAATAATGCTCAAAGTATTAAAAGAAACATAAAAGAGATAGGGGATTCATATCTAGAAACAAATTGAAATCATAACTATTTGGGAGGTAAAGTTGTTGAGGATGATAGTTTTACTACAAGAAATAAAAGCAATAATAAAATCAATTAATAAAATGTCATTGGGGATCAAATAGTTTCGGTGCAAATTGGTGGAGTAAGAATCTACAGAAAACATCATTTTTCTCAAGTAGAGCCTAAATAATTTATAGAGCCTGACAAGGATAATAATTGGATCAAATCTATGCATGAGGAGCTCGATTTGAATAATAACAATGTGACATGGGAAATTGTTCCATAGCTGGAAGGTAGAATTGTTTTCAGAACCAAGTGAGTGTTCTATAATAAACTCATTGACTGTGGAAAAGTGGATTAAAATAAAGAATGGATAGATTTTAAGGGTAATTACTCGATCAAAGTCATTTATATTTATAATAAATTAACTCCCATAGCCTGATTAGAAACCATTTGAATTTTCTTCTCTATTTTAGTGAAAATGTAGTTAAAAGTAAACCAAATGGATGTCAAATCTATATTGAAAAATGGAGTTCTTAAGGGGGAGTATACATTGAGAAACTTTATGAGTTTATTATGGATGAAAATGAGAGACATGTGTTCTAGTTAATTAATTATTTGTATAAGATAAAAAATCACTTAGGACCTAATATTTAATGTTCGGTCAATACCTAATAGAGATTTTTTTATCAAGGTAGAGTTGATCATAGCATCTACATAGAGAAGAAGAATCATCAAAGGATGTTTCTACTCATATATGTCAAAGACATAATATATGAGGATTTTACAGAGCACAATGAAATTTTTTGTCTGGAACATATAAGGTACGATATTGAGATGTCTATGATTGGAGAGTTTAACATTTTACATGGTTTATAGGTGAATCAAGGAAATCATATCACATTAATTTGTCAACAAAAATATAGAAAAGAGGTTCCCAATTTCTTTTCAATAGAATATTGCAAACCAATGACAATACCGACCACTATAGGGATGAATTTTTGAAAATATAATGATTGAAAATAGGTATATTTCATGGAATATATGTATTGGGATCCTATTATACCTCACAAAAACGTGAACCAGCATTGTGTTTCATATATTTCAAGTTGCATAGTATAAATGTTATTCCAGGGAGATCCACGTGCAATTAGGGAATATGATGCTTTAATATATCTAAAAAACAATGAATTTTTGTCTGTTTTATTATAGGATGAGGAAACATGAGTTTTTGGGATACACAGATGTGGGATGGGAATATTCAGTGGATAAACAAGGAAAATTATAGATATCGAAAACATGGATTTCATTTGAACCATGGTTAGTTTAACCCTTGAATCGTTTAAGCCTTGAATTTAAGCCTTGGAATAGTAGAAGATTCTAGCCTAGATTTGATCTTGGATTCAACAATGATGAGTTATGATAGTGGGTGTCTTCTACTGAGAGATTTAGACATCATGAACTAGTTTGTAATGGTTTGGGTTCTTAAAATAGATCAACACACTTTTATTAGTGCTCCCAAAAAAAATGTTGATAAAGATCCATTTTATCAATACTAAGTTAATAAGAACTGGTAAAAGGTATCTTTATCAGTGCTTTTTAGCGCGGATAAATCTCCATCATTATCAGCACTAAAAAAGCACTGATAAATATTTCTTTTATCAGCACTTATTACTTAAGCACTGATAGAGGATTTATAATTATAATTATCAATTAAGATATTTTTAAATATAATTATATAATTATATATATATATTTAATAAATATATATGTAAATATAGAAAAAATATTTTTTATTTAAATATATTTATTATAATTTTATATTTATTTATATATATTATTAATTATATATAATTATATAAATACTTTCCAAAAAAGTATTATTAATACCATTATATATATTTATATAATTATATATATATATAATATTAAATACATATATAATTATTGTAAATATATTCATTATTTAATTAAATATATTATTAATTTATAATTATTTATATATATATATAATTATTTATTTATAATTATATAATTACTTTTAAAAAATAATAGTTATTTATTTGTAATTATAAATGTATAAATATAGTAAATATACATTTATAAATATTTTTATTTATAAATATTTTTTAAACATATATTTTTAACATTATTAAGGAATATTTAATCTTAAGTGCATGAATGTTAAAAATGAGTGAAATTGAATAATTAGAAATGAGTGAAATTGAATAATTAAAAATGAGTACACTTTCACAATATTTTAAAAATTGATAAGTTTTCTTAATTAAATATAAATTATTAAAAAATATAGATATATATTGAAATAAATAAGAATAAATATTTAAAATATTAAAACATAGTATATATATATATAATTAATAATAGAAATTGATTAAATTCCCAAAAAAATAAATAAAATAAATAAAATAAAACATATTAAAAATGAGTAAATAATACCTAACATTAATAATACTAACAACAAATAAATTAAATTTACCGATTTATAACATAATATATTAAATGTTTCATGTTATTATAAAATTCCAAAAATGAATACTAAAATTTGAATAAAACATATTAATATTAGGTGTATATGTTTCTATATAAGATTCTATTAATTGAGTAAATTTTTTCATGTGTGCATTGTATATAAAATTGTATTAATTATGTTTATTTGTGCCAAAATAACACATGTTTGATCTATGTTAAATTGAAAAATCAAACAATCTTCAATTATGTCCATTACTCGATGCAATTAGTCAATATTTTTAATTCATATTCATTTTTAATTATAATACAATATTCAATAAATATATAACTATTTAATGTAAAGCATAAATATTTTATATTATATAAATAATATTTATATACATTCATATATATATATATATATTTAATATATATTATTTATTAACATTTTAAATATTTACTTAATTAATAAAATGTATAATATTTTTCTCAATTTACTTATTTTTAATTTTTATTTGTTTAAGTTTCATTTCACAAATATAAATATATTTAATATATACTATTTATTATTATTTATAATTCATAATCAATTCATTTTTTCAGACATTTATTATCACTGAAAAATCATAGATAAATGGTCACTATATGAACGCTAAAAATAAAGCACTGATAAAGGGTATCCTTTTTCAGCATTAAAAATAAAGTTCTAATAAAGGTTCTATTTATCAGTGCTTTTTGGTAGTGCTGATAAATCCAATGTTTTAAAAGGTATGTCTTGTACTAGTAAGGGTTCCGGGGTGTAGATATTCTAAAAACTACATTCAGGAGAAAGTATGGTAATTATGAGTATTTGTTTATTTCATTGTTCCTTACTAATGCTCTAGTAGTGTTTATGGAATTGATGTGGTGAATCATTCATTGGTTCTTAGATTCCTTTTGGATAACTTTGAGTAATGTATTCATGTTTATTCTAGATCGAAGAAAGGCCTTGATGAGAATCTAAATATCATTCTTGGAATCCTGAGAGAACACCATATGTACAGAAATATATAAAAATGTTAGTTCTTGATTTATAAACCAAAATTTATAGGACATTTAATTTCTAAGAAGGGTGTCTGAGTGGATCCCAAGATGATTCTGGTGGTATTTTTTTAGAGAAGCCTAGAAATGTGATCTAGATCTAGAGTTTATTAAGATTAGCTGATTATTATAGGCACATTATTCATGACTTCTCCAAGATTGCATCTATTTTTTGGAATAAGTAGTGGAAATGTTATTTTGAGAAGTTGAAAGTGATATTGACTTTAGCTCTAGTATTGATTCATCCTGAGTCGGGTGCTGGTTGTGATATCTACTACAATACCTTAGGTATGAGTCTGGATTTTGTTATGATGAAGGGAAGATGGATGGTATCTTATAGATCACTACAGTTATTCCCTCACGAGAAGAACTATCTCGTTCATGATATTGATTTAGCAATGGTTATTCATGCACTCAAGACATGGCACCACTACCTCTTTGTAGTGGGTTTACAGTGTATTAAAAACATAACAGTATAAAGTATATTTTCACTTAGAGGGATCTTAACCTAAGATAGATACATTAGTTGGAGTATCTTCAGATCACTTATTCTGGTATTTCTTATATTCTTGGAAAAGAGAATGTGTCTATGGAAACTTTGAGCAGGAAATTACTAGCTCAAGTGGTGAAAGAATCAATGGATGAGCGATGCTTGATATACTTGTCCTTTTATATTCTTTTGAAATAAGAGATATTTGATAGACATTTATTCCTAGATTTTACAAATGATTTATCACTCATGGATGATCATATTCATGTTTCACTAGATAAAGTTGTAGAGTGTTAGCATTTTTGTAGGAATATTTGTGGTGGGGGGACCTTAGGTGGGTGGTCTTGGTATCCGGGTGGGGTTTTACATTTTCATGGAATGAGGGTTTTTAAGATAGTCTAGCGGTAGGTGTTTATGAATAATTGACACTAATAAAATTGGTTAATTCACTTTGGGGAAACCAAGATGTACCATGATTTGAGACATCTTTACTAGTTCCTAGGTATGGGGAATTCAATTGATGGTTTTGTATATCAGTTCCTCACATGTCAAAAAATCAAGGTGGACAATCAAAAACATACTAAGGTGTTGCAACCATTACCCATTATAATGTGGAAATGGGATAATGTAGCCTTTGAATTTGTTATTGGACTACCATGGAATCCTAGTGTAAAGGATTTGATTTGTATGATTATATATTGACTCACAAAATTTGTACATTTCTTACTAATTAAGAAGTCAATAATGGTAGAGGATATTGGGAATTTGTTTGTGTTGTAGTTTATTAGATTTTATGGTGTGCCATTGATTATCCCAATCAAGACCCTCACTTTATATACCTATTCTAGAATAGTTTTCAGAGAACGATGGTCACTTATTTGAATATGACCATGTATTTTCATCCACAACTGGATAGCCAGACTAATCCACCCATCCAGATTCTGGAATACATGCTCTTATCATGAGTTCTTGACTTTTGTGGATCATGGGAGAATCATCTACCCTTATTAGAGTTTTTTAAGACAATAGTTATCAATTTTCTATCTGGATGGTTCTAATTGAGGTGTTGTATAATAGTCCTTGTAGGTCACCTCTTTATTTGGGATATATTGGATAATGGTCCTTAGTTAGACCAAATATCATTCTAGAGAAAAAAATATTGGGAAATTAATTAGGAAGAGTTTAATAATAGCTCGGTGTCACTATAAATCTTTCATCGATCTAAGTTGTCATTGGTTGGACTTTGAGGTAGGTAGTCAGATTTTTTCTAAATTTTTAACCTCGGTTGGAACACAGGAATTTGTAGAAGAAGGATAATTTTGAACCTCATTATAGCGGTCCATTGGAGATTATGAAGAAATGTGGGAAGGTGGCTTATCATTTGGAATTAACTACTCGCAGTATTTATATCTAAGATGGTTCCATGTTTCTCACCTAAAGATGTATCATTGAAAACTATACTATATGCTTGAGTAGGAGGATATTGAGATTGCACCCAACACCCATGGGGTTGAAAGAACCTATTTAGATAGTGGAATGATAGGATAAAGATAAGTAAGGAAATATGGTCCCATTAGTTTGAGTGATATGGTAGTATGATAGGGACATCCTTGTGACATGGGAGAATGAGGTATTGATGTTACAATAACAACCTTATCTTTTCTCAGGCTCCTGATCTTATGCCTTTCTGGTGATATAAAAAATTTATAGTGGGGAGAATTATAAAAAATGGTAATATAGAACTATATATTTAGCCCATTATTTTTTTTATCTTTTTAAATTTGTGACCCCTATAGATCGAGAGATGTATTTTTCATAATTGGTGGTAGAAGGAGTCCATTAGCTGATTGGTGGAGAGAACCAGCTAGCCAATGATGGAAAAAAAAATCCTACATAAGTGCATGTTCAACCAACCATCCAATAGAGTCTTACAAGAGTGAATGTTCCACCATATATCTAGTGGATTCTTTTAGTTATAGGCTCACTTCCTATATCCATCGGCTACCCACTAGAGGCTGCCAGCTAGTCGATGGTGTCACTAGTGATGTAGATTAGTAAGTACCAAATTATCATTTTGGCCTAAAATGTTTTCTTAACCAACATTACACCTAAATTTTGACTCTAACTAAATTTTATTGGATTTTAGAGTCTCCTTGGTGTTTTTGGGCTATATCCCCCACCCTTTTGAAGAATCATTTGAAAGATTAAAGGATTGGAACTATATTCTTCAGAATCTCATAAGAGGACTCCTTTTAATATAGTTTATTCTCTCTTTCTCCAAGAAATTGATTTCCTATGATACTATATTGTTGGATCCAGAATTTAAATAGAGAGTTGACCTTGTTTCCATCAGATATAGGTGTTCTAGGATATAATATCTTCTCCTTAAATCATAAGTATTAAAAAATATATCATGTTTTTAAAAGGCATTTTCTCATGGAAACCATTTGATTTATATTATGAATTGGTTTAATTTCTTAAAAGGTGTTTTAAATAATGGAAATGGTTTTCTATGGATTAAAAGTGGTGTAGACTGCTATAGAATTGTTTTATAAATATGTGGTAATATATTTTAAATGGATTAAGAATTAGAAAAACACTTCTGAAACATTACTTTGGCTTATTTCTTAGAAATTATTTGTAGAAAATTTCTTTGGTTTTCATTGAATGTAATGATGATGTAATAGAGCACTTGGGAGACCTTTTGGTATGGGGAAAACAAAATTAATACTATCCTTGGTGTATTCAAATATCACTAAATATGGTTCCCTTAATGTTATGAAAACTATGGGTGTATTTTCCAAGGAACTGAGGTTCCTAGACTATAGAAGTCATGTATGTCATCTAGTGTTCCTTTAAGTTTCTTTTAGGTTTGGTTATATACACCCTTGTTTCATGTATATCCAACTTATTTACCTTGAGATTTCATTACATGCATGTTCTTTTGATATACATGTTTAACCACTTGTTCATTTTATATTATGTGATTATTTAAAAATGATTTATTTATATATTTATTCCATGTAAAAAGATATATGTCATATTGTTATGTTTTATAGAATATAGCATGATTTTGAAAGGAAAACCAATGAATGATTTGTAAATAGAAATTCATTAATTTTAAAATAGTTTTAGAAATATTTTTTAAATAATATATAGCAGATACATGTAAAAAAGACATTGTATTCATATTTTGGTGATATTCTACTCAGATCTTGAACTCACACCATACTTTTTTCCTTTGGGAATTTGTAGCCAAATTTTTATAGTATCTAGGTATAAGTAACAACATCCTGTATAGGTTTAATCACCCTTCTCATATTTCCTACTGGTGGGTTGGGATATAGGGTACTTATGGTGACATTGAGATGGACCCATGGGTTGTTTTAGTTTCAATGTTATTGATGGTCTTATTATTGAAGTTAATACCCTATTATCTAGTTATTTGATGATACCCTTTTGGTTGTTATTTTTAAAAATGAATCATTTTTTTATCTGATACATCACTCTATTTTTCTTATATCATTTGATAGTTAAGGATGAAATTATTCACATTTTCTCTTGTATGATTCCCAAGATCTAGTTTCCAGCCCATAGTGATCAAGAATGTGTTTCGGGCCTTATGGCAGGCCAATTTAGGTGAAGTTATGGGTTTGCCCATGTTATTCTATTGCATTTAATATTTTATGGATTATTTTCTCTGAATTATTTATGATTCATGTATTATGATCTTCTAATAATTATTCCATGAATCATGTTTATGATCAACCATTAATTGGGTATGGTTTTCAAATGTTAAGATCATGTTATCATATCCTTAAACTCATGTTATGCTTAAATGATCACTAATATCTCCCTTGATTTTCCTTAATGAGAATTTGAACTCACCCTCTATTATATTTCCTTTTCCTTATGATATAAAAAAATATTATAATATTCCTAAGAAGGTTTTGTATTGTGAAAAACTAAGTGTTAGATGACGTAGATCTTTTATGTTCTTTTTTATGTACACATGTTTACAAAGACACTAAATATTTATGATTCTATTATAAATCATAAAGTTATGTGATGATTATTTATCTAATAAGATTTAACATTTCTACATGAAAGGTATGGGTCACTATATTTGGTATCAAGGAAAGGTTTAGTTAATTTTTGGAAACTTAGATGAGAAAAATTTAGTGATAACCCTTAGGATAAACCTAATCCTAAGAAAACATAAAAATTTATGGTAATGGAAATTTTTTTGGTTTTCCTAGAAATTAAATATATTTCTAGATTCTAGTAAATTTATGTTGTTTTGGAACATATTCACACAGGGTTCACAAATATGAATAGCACAGATTGGGTATTAACTCAATCATCACTAGTGAATGATGAGTGGTCCTAAGATTTATCAATGGGATAGAAACTCCCTAATGGATATTTGTGGGTTAATTTAAATTTTATTTATGAACAATTATGATCAATTTGAATAAATGATGATCATGGATGGCCTAAGATAAATCTAAGGTGTCATTTATTGAAAATATTTCATGGTTTATACATCTTAAGAATAATTTTTCATGATATTATGGTTTATAATTATGATTATTATTCATCACAATATGTTTTTTAGTTTTAGTAAATGGCTAAAACCCTAAGAAACTTGTTAATACTAAATGTAGTGGACAAAGAAATGATTTTCATCTTGAGAAACCAAATGTAATGGGAGATGTGGTTAAAACTATTATTGTTATTCTTACACAAATTTCTTAATCCATGAATCATAATGAACATAAAAACTAGTAAAGGATGGAACAATGTTATATTAATTCCTTTATGAGTAAAAATCTACATTATTTTAGCAGGTCTGTTAATCCACTAGTTTTCGAGTGACAGATCAGTGCCATAAAAAATATATTTTTTATTTTCTAACATTAAGATCATGAAAAATTTATTTTAGTTGTTTATCATTTAGAAGGAGAGGTAGAAAAATGGAACACTCTTATCAATAACATGAGGCAATCATATAAAATTGACTCCAGGGATTAGTATGAGTTTATATGGTTATTTTTCAACAATTACTTTCATTTTATTATTCATATTTAAATAGAGAAGTAATTCCTTGTGCTAATTCAGAAGGAGGATGAATCCATTTGTACATTTGAAGAAAATTTTACAATAAATGGGAGGAATTTTTCGTGTAATATCATCCAATAGGAAAGTAATATTGATTGATTATTTAGTGTCTTAAAACCATGTCTTTGATGGGTGAAAACTATAAGGGACTTCAGAAACTGTGATGAAATATTTTAATGTGATATCAATGTAGGAATAGAGATTAAAGTTACCCATTAATATCATGGTCTTAATAAGAGAATAAAAATGGAATTCAAAGGTATATTTTAATAATAAAAATCATGAAGGTAAGAATATTATATTTCCTTTAAGGTCAAAGTGTGGAAAGAACCATAGATGGAATTTTATTAAGGGGGATACTAAATTCATTAAGAGTGATAATAAAGGTTATTATAAAATATAATTCTAAAGTGATGGGAAGAAGTTAGCTGATGATGTGAATTGAGAGAAAGATCTATAGAATACACCACCCACTCTTTGTTGTTTCAAATTCAAGGAGTATGGTCATTATTCTAACTAGTGCTCAAATATAAAGGTTAATAATAATGATCAACACCAACAACCTTTTAATCCCAGATATAAAGGGAAATATTATTTTATCACTATTTATGTTGTAGGGAATGATAATGAAGTGGTTAATGGTGTAGTTACCATCCCTTGTATAATAGGTAAGGTCATATTTGATTATATATCTACCTAATCTTTTATGTCTGAATAATTTTCTAAGGGTATCACAATACCAACTCATTGATTCGATGTTTAATTAATAGTTAAAAATATTAATCATATGATTATCTAATCTCAAGGATATTATTCTTCTTAGATGGATGTTTGTGGTAATTTTCTTCATAGAAATATCATAATTCTCCATCTAGTTGAATTTGACGTTATTTTGGGAATGTATTAGATTTCATTATATAATGAAAACGAAAATTTCCAAATACATTAAGTTGCATTTGATATTATAAAACAAACTCTAATCATCCATCAGTGTTAGTATAAATATTAAATTAATATAGAAATTTCATCCATTGTATGGATCTCGATTCCTATTCAAAGCGGTTATTTATCTCAGATGGTTGGGGAGAAACTCAATATCCAAGATATGCCTATTTTAAGGGAGTTTTTTAATTTCTTACCAAAAGAGTTTCATATTTTTCCTACGAATCATGAATTTCAGTATTCAATAGAACTAAAACCTTGTGAAACAACTATTTTAAAGAATCCATATCGAATGTCTCTCATTAAGTTGTGAGAATTAAATAACTGACTCTAAGAGCATATTGAAAAGACATTTATTCATCTAAGTGTGTCTCCATGGGGTGTACCTATTATTTTTTTACAAGAAAGATATGTGAATGTGGTGCTGAATTAATTATCAAGAATTGAATAACATTTCAATCAACAATATGTATCCTCTACCCTGTATTAGTGATTTGTTCGATCAATTATATGGAGCTCAATATTTTCTCAACATTTCTATTTGATATGGATGATATCAATTAAGGGTAAAAAGTGATTACATACCCAACATAGCCTCCCGTAAGAGGTATGGACAATATGAATTTATAATAATTTAAATTATTATTACTAATTCCTCTACTATCTTAATGGATGTAATGAATGAAGTATTTATATTTTACCTTGATAATTATATGTTAGTCTTTATGGATAATTTTATAATATATTCTAAGAGAAAAGAAGAAAATGAATATCACTTGAGGATTATACCAAACACCCTATATAAGTGTAATCTATATTAAAATTTTTACAATTATTCATTTTTGAAATAAAAGGTTTCATTTTTTGGTCATATAATCTCAAGTGATAGTATATTGGGGGATCCATCGAAGAAAAATGTTATAAATCATTGGATCAAAACAACCACATTGATTGAGATCCATAGTTTCCTTAGTTTTTCATGATATTATTGAGAATTTGTGTAAAATTTATAATGTATGTTTAATCAACTCATCAATTAAACTCAAAAGGGAATTAAGTTCCTTTGGACAGATGAATGTGAGGAAAATTTCAAGGTGCTGAAAAGAAGGTTGTTCAGTGCACCGGTACTCACACTTCCATAGAGTGGATAAGGGTTTGTGATTTTTAGTTTTTCATTTTAGAAATTATTGGGATTAATCCCCATGTATAATGATATAGAAATAACTTATTATTCATGGAAATTTATGGTTCATGAGTAAAATTACCTGACTCATGATCTGATGTTAACAGCGTTAATCATTACATTAAAGATACAGAATTATTATCTTTATAAAGAAAAGTTTAAAATATATACTAATAATAAAATTTTAATGTATATATTCACTCATAAATAGTTTTATATGTGCAAAATATTATGTTTAGAGTTTATTAAAGACTATGAAAACTCAATACATTGCCACTTTGGAAAAAAACAACGTGTCTGATGCTTCAAGCCAAAAAATATTACTCGCTTATATATGATGAGGACCAAAAAATATCCAACATATATGGATTTGAAAATTATAGACCTTTAAATATTTAATTAAGGGGATAAATATTTTCTTTCTCAAATTAGTGTTTGGCCATATATCCATGTTAAGATTAAAGAGGTGTAGAAGGAACATATAAAGCTGAAAAAGATGGTGACAAATAATACTAAGTTCAACCTTGATTGTGATGGAATGATAAGGATCAAGAATCATGTATGTGTCTCTTAAATACTATATTTTATGATGGATTTGATGGATGAATCTTATATTTAATCATTTTCTTTTCAACTTAGAAGTTATAAAATGTATAGATATTTGAAAGTGTATTTTTGGTTGGACAACACGTAGAAAAATATTTTAGACTATGTAACTTGGTTCTTGGTATGTCTGCAAGTAAAGGCTGAGATATATAATTCTAAGGTATGTTACAACTATTGCAAACACAATAATAGAAATGTAAAAGAATCATTATGGATGTTTTCATCATACTACCTGAAATATATAAAGGTTATAATGAAATTTGGGTTATAGTTGATCACCTTACAAAGTTAGTAGACTTCAATGATATCGTAGAATATTTCTATAATTATTGAATTTCCATGATACATATTAAATAAGTGGTAAGTATTCATATAGTATCATATTCAATTTTATTTGATTGATATCTGAGTTTTACCTTGAATTTTAGGTGAACTCTTCAGTTATCTTGGGATACAGAGGTGTATTTCAGTACTATTTATCATCCTCATAATAATGGTAGTCATAGATGACCATTAAAACCATTTAAGATATGTTGACATCCCATTATCTAGATTATAAATGTTATTTGGATTAATACATTCCCCTGGTCATGTTTTCTTATAACAATAGTTTTCACTTGAGCATTCAGATGGATCCTTATGAATCCATATATGGAAAGAAGTGAAGAAGTTTGATGTATTGGGATGAAGTTAGAGAATGAAATCTATTTAGACCTGATATATCTAAGGAAGTGGTAGAGAAATATAGAGTCATTCAGTATCACATCATGTAATATTAAAGTCAACAAAAAATTTATGCGGTCAATTATTAGTGAATTCAATATTTCAAAGTTATTAGAAAGGTATTCTTATTATTTTATCCATGGAAGAATCTTATAAGATTATAAAATAAGGGAAATATTAGTCCAAGGTATACTCTCCCCTTTGAAATTCCTGACTAAAAAGGGATGGTAGCTTATAACTTTCCACTTCTATCAAACCTATTTCAAGTTCATGATGTGTTCTATGTATCTTTTCTGGGAAAGTGCATACATGACACTTAAAATATATAAAACTTATAGGTTTGAAAACTATATAATGATACTTCTTATGAATAAAAACATGTAGAAATTATGGCTCATATAGATAAAGTTCTACATAACTAGATTACTCATACGGTTAAAGTGCTCTAGAGGAATGAAAAATTTTAAGAAGCTACATGTGAACATGAGGATGTGATGAAATAGTGATATAATATTTTTTTATATTTGAGTAATGGAATTTAATGTTCAAAATTAATTTAAAGTTTCATAGAATGTTAAAAACTTAGATTAAATATTTATTTATATATTCCTTTAAAATAAACATAGTGTATTCGATCACCTGTTTTACTTGTAACACAGTCTAAATGAACTATGATATAGTATACAGTTATAATTTAGTCATCAAATTGATGGTGTGAATAAGAATAAAAATTTATGAAAAATATATATAAAGGTTTTATAATTTTATTAAATAATTCATAATAACTACGTACATGTTTTTTAGTAAATTTATTGTATTCTTCAAATATATATTTTCTTCGAAAATAGTTTTTATTTCATTTTGTGTGTGAATATTATAATTAATTTATTTCAATTTTTGAAATTTTATTCATAAAAATTAAATAATTTTTGAAACTGTCATATTAAAATTATCTTAATGTGAAATTTTTATCTTTTTATGGAATGATTAGTTTTTTGGTGAATAGTAAATAATACCACCTTTATAAAAAGTCGTATTTTCATTCAAGTATTTATAAAGTTACATTTTTTTAATTGATTTTAAAATTTTATTGGTTACTTTTTTTAAAAATAAAGTAATAAATTTAATTTTAATCTAAATTATTCAAAATTTTGGAATTAAAACATTTTTATACATAAAAATTCATTTTCATGGAAAACTATTTTTCCATGCATTTCAAGGGATTATTTGATAAGTTTTTTCTACCAATTGGAGAAATTTAATTTTATAAAATATATTTTATTTTTTAAATAATAATTTCCTTATTTTATAATTAGTCTAATTTTATTTTTGGTCATAAGGAATAGTAAAAATTGTAAAAATTTTGTTACCTTAGTTAAGGTTAAAAAGAGTTTTTTGATGGTTAAACTAAGAGATAAGGGTTATATTGTCATATAAAATTTTATAAATGCTATTTTACTTCCATATTTAGACCAAATATCATCTACTATTGTAATATGTGTTATTTGGATGCATTTATCTTGCGTATTACATTTTTATATTTTAATCTTTTATGATATTCCAAGTGTGCCCTCACCCCCACTTATAAAGGGACACCCCTCTACTCTATTATCCAAACTTAAAGATCCTATTATATGGAAATATAACTATAAAAATCCATTCCTAACATACATATCCATATCTTAGTGGTCTTTTTTATCATAATATCAACCTTTCAAGGCATAGGGTGAATCCAAAGGAAGTTTCTCAATAAGGAGGTATAACTCTTAACCAAGATATTTCAATTTTATTTCTTCATCAACCTTCTATAAACTATTTTAGAAATTATTATATAGTTTATATATCATAGAAAATATAATTATATGTTATTTTTATAATGGTATGACTTTTCCACCTATTTTCCATCAAATGGGTGTGCATATGTGTGGACTAGCACCTCCGAGCAGCGAAATGAATCATTTTACATCCAAACATCACATAGATATTTAAAATGATGTATTTACTAGATTTATATGATATTTATAATTTAATAATGATTTTTTTGTGATAAAATATTATTTATATTTCTTTCCTTCTTTTTGTTAGAAAATGAAAATAGCGTTTGCACGTACGTATGTATTACCGCCTCCATGAATGGTGTAATTCATTTTTCTATCTCTACCTTGTATGGATGATTCTAAAAATGTATATAATTAATATATATATATATATATATATATATTATCATTATTAAAATTATGTTTATGATGAAACTATGATCAAATTACAAAGACCGCAACTTTGGAACTTAAACTTTCATGAAAAACAAAACAGTAAACACCCAAAACGGTGATTTAATAAAGAATAAATAATAAATGGGTGTTCAAATATTATAAGTTGATAATGTATTATATTATAAGTATATATTTGTTTTGATTAGATAATTATAATAAATTTAAATTTATTATATAGGAGGTTAGAGCACTTATTAATAAATTCAAACTTGAGGAAAGGGTTTTACATTATAATCTTGTTTTTATCGAGATTATTTATGATTAAACTTATGATGATGAAATTATATGATATCTATCTCAGAAATATTATTTACTTTATTATCCTGTGTTTATTACTATATTTTAAATTTTTTACTTTAATATTACTTTCTTTATGTACTCAAGAGATCAAATAATTGTTCTTAAAGAAAACATTCTTTCTTTACTCTATGGTGTGGAATCTTTTTCTTCCATGTCCATATTTTTTAAAAATTATTTCCAAGTATTTTTTTACAAATATAAAATTATTTTTTAAATTTATTTTTAAGAGTGTTTTAATTTTTGTAAAAAATAAAAATGAGTACTCTTTTTATTTTCGGAATGAGGTACTTTTAACTTTTTACCAAAGACGTGAAAGGAATATTTTATTAACATACACAGCGTGAAAAAAATTTATCAACATCATGAATAGTCAATGCATTGAAGATTCAATTTCAAGTTCAGATGGTTTTTTTCAATGAAACTTTTTTACTTAATACTTGGTAAAACTTTAGATTTAAAATAAGTTATTTCAAAATGAAAAGGGTATTTTTATCCCAAAAAGTTCCAGTGATATTTAAAAAAAATAAACTATGATAAAATCCTTGGATGTTACTTATTCACACTGGGGATATGATTCTATGATACCATACTTATTCTTTCTCTATATGGTTTATGGCTATGAAGATGAAATATTGATTCAACCTATTTTATTTTCTATAGGTTATGTAATGATAAATGTTTCTCTATCATATGAAATAAAAATGAATAGATAGTGAATATGTGGCAGTTGGGCCTAAAAATATATATACCTATAATTTATTGGGAAAATATTATTGTTTTATGAGCTAAAAGGGTACACAAGAGGTTCAAAAAAGCCAAGAAAAAGGGTCAACAAGTGGTTATCCTAAGCCCAAAAGAGAGTACATGATAGGTTATCTCAAGCCCGAAGCTGGAGCACAGGTGGTTATCCCAGTCAAGAATGTGATGATTTTATTAGAGGATAGACTTGATATAAGATTTATATGATTAAAATTATACCACACTTTATTCCACTCTTTTATAATATGAACATATGCCAATGTTATTCTCTTATGTATCGCATTATTCGATTCTTTAATGATTTGTGTCTTATAATAATCTAATATTTATGCAATGACTAATATTTATTCTATGAAATTTTTTGGGTATGGTTATAACATGTTAATATAATGCTCTCATACCATTATTATCATGTTATGATAAAATTATCATTGATATATCCCTTAGTTACCCTTACTAAGCATCTGAGCTCACCCTTTATTATGTTTCATTTTCCTTAAGATATGAAGAAAATTTTTATATATGAATTGTATAATAAGGGATCATGTTGTCAAGAACTATGTTGGAGATTATGTAGATCTTTTTTCTACTTTTCTTTTGTATCCATGTTTTCAAAGACACTAACCCTTTATGGTTCTGATGTGTACTGTAATGTTATGTCCTAATTTTCATCTAAAAGATGTAATATTTTCGTATTAGAAGTATGGGTCACTATATATGTTATGTTATGTCGTATTTGAATAATATTCATTACATAAAAGAATATAAAAAACAAGTCTTAATAGTTCATAATGTATGAATTTTATAGTATTCATATCATACTATGTTTTCAGAATCACTAAATTGGTCATATTAATGACAATCATTTAAAAAATAATATTTCAAGAAGGGAATTTGTATTCTTTTATGATGAAAATTTCAATATATGTCATTATTATTTATAAGAAAAAAGGTCCACAATTATATTTTGTTTAAAAGGTGAGAGAGTAATAGATCTTCTAAATTTAGTCCACACTTAGGAGTGTGGAACTTTTTCGGTAGAATCTAGAGGTGGATAATATTATTTATTTACCTTTACTAGTTATTTTAGTAGATATAAATATATCTTCATGATGAGGTATAAGTTTGATTCCTTGGAGAAATTTAGGAAATACATGAATGAATTATAGAATAAAATTAGTAAGAAGATAAATAAACTCTGTTGAAATTGATATGGGGAGTATCTTAACAATTAATTCATTGGTTATCTAAAATAGTTTGAAATATTCTCTATAATCACTCATCATTATAAAAAATAGTGTAAGGTTTTAGTGAAATGATAAAATGTACAATGTTGGAAATGGTGAGACCAGTGATGAGTTATACAGATCATCCATTATCCTTTTGGGGATGGGCACTATAGACAATAAAAAAACATAAAATATTGAGTTCCAACTAGTATGGAAAGTATAATTCCATATGATTTGTGGTATAGAAAGAAATATGGTATGTCACATATTAATTTATGAGTGTATAAGGCTTTTTTTAAGGCTAATACAAGTTGAAAACATGGATTATGTGGTCAGAAGAGTATTTTTATAGGGTATTATAAAGAAACTAAAGGATATTATCTATATCATACCTTAACTAAAAAGGGATATAGATGATATATGTGACACTTTAAATTAATGGTAACACTACTATAAAACTTATTTTTTGATAAATGTATAATTTGACGATTCTTAAGATCATGATTTATAAGAGTTTTAATGCGAATAAATTCCACAATATATAGTGACATATATTATTCTAGATACATATGTGCTATATATAAGTAATAGGGAAATAAAGATTCTGAGAGATATATATTTCTTATCATCAAGAGAGGTGACATATTATTAGTTGAAAATAATGAACCTCAATCCTATAGGTAAGTAGTAAGAAGATCAAAAGATGAAAAGTGGAAAGAATACATGAATTTTTAAATGTATTTCATATACCAAAACTATGTTTCAGTTTGGGACGATTCTCCACTTAATGTAAAGACTATTCATTTTAAATTGGTATTTAAGAATAAACTAAACATATATAGTAATGTTGGTAATTAAAAGTCACAGTTGGTTCCTAAAGGATTTAGGGAATGTTAAGGCATAGACTATGATAAAAAACTTTCACTAGTCACACTAATGAATCCATTAGAACTCTACTTACTGTTTTAACATTATTTTATTATGAATGTTGGAAAATTGATGTCAAAACTACTTTAATTAATATAAATCTTCGGGAAGATGTATATATGACACAACCAGAAGTTATCATAACCCTAAATCATGCCAATAAAGTATTTGAGTTACAAATATCCATTTAGGGATTTAAGAAATAAGCAAGATCAAGGAACATTAATTTTTATAAATACATTAGATAATTTGGTTTTATTAATAATAAAGATGAGTCGTATGTCTACAAGAGGATTAGTAACAGAGTAATAGTGATCCTAGTGATATATGCTGATGGTATATTTCTAGTGGTAAATGAGATACTAGTCTCGCAGTCAATTAATTCATTATTGAATAAATGATTATCTATGAAAGACATTGGTAAAGCAGCTTACATTCTAGAGATCAAGATCTTGTGGGATATATTTAAGTGGTTGATAGGATTAATTCAAGGTACATATATTCATAAGGTGTTGAAATGATACAATATATAAAAAATCCAAGATATTATTTCTTCATATGTTATATGGTCTACATATCAAATAAATGGTATCCTTAGATATAAGAATAAAGAGAAATAATCAGTATAATCCATTATAAATCAATGCTTGGAACTATCATATATGTCATGTTATATACTAATATTGATATTTGGCATGCCTTGAACCATGGTTTTTAGAAATCATTAAAACCTAAAATAGCCATATTAGTTGGTTGTAAAAATAATCATAAAGTATATAAATCATACAAAGGATATTCTCCTAGTTTATGGATGATATGTGGAGATATTTTTTTAGATTACACAAACTCTGGTTCCCAAATAGATTTAAATAATATAAAATCACAACGTGGATTTTTTTACTTAATAGATGATATGTGAGGCACAAGAGCCTCATCCCAGTTTGTGAGGACTCGACAAGTGCATCCAGGAGTCCCAAGATCAAATCTGGGTGGAGACATATTTCTGGGGGCACTGTAGCAATACTGTAGCAGGAATTGTAGCAGCACTCTAACAGGCACTGTTTGGTACTGTAGAATCCAGAACTATTCATCCTTCTGGGCCTTTGGGCCATCAGTTTGGTCTTCAGGTCCTAAAAGGCTTTTGGGCCACCCAAGGCCTTCAGGCCAGTTTTCTCTCAAGGCCTTTGGGCCACCTTAAGGACTTCAGGCCACCCCAAGGCCTTCGGTCCACATAAAGATATAGATGTACCCGTCAGACTACAAGGGACAAGGATCCAGATGAGGATCAGAGCAAGCACATTCACCGGAGTAGAGCTAACCAGAATTAGAAGAATGAGAGGGTATGGCATTTCCATTGGTACCAGGCCTATGCAGCTCTGCATAGGACAGCTAGCCGACCAGCCTTACAAAGGGGGAGTGCTGATATCAAGACATGTGCTAGGGAGGAGCTATTCCAAGTTGTCTGGTCTGAATTATTTCCTCTAAGACCAACGATTCATGTAATTGTCTCTAAGACTTCAGGCCTTGTAAGGGTTCCACCTCACCCCTTGAAAGGTGGATTATCAAAAATAATAAAAAAAGGCCTTTGGGCCATTCAGTCAGATGATATGTAAGCTATAAGAGTTATAATAAACTAGTGTTATTTGATTCTATAATAGACTCAAGTTATATATTAGCTTTTTATAAAGATAAAAATGTATTGAGGATATGAAACTTCATCTAATATATTGTTTTTATACCAAATGGTAATGATCCTATCACTCTATATTGCAATAATTTTATTGTAATGTTTCTATCAAAGGATCCATTGTCATATCAATGGACAAATAATATACTTTGGATGTATCATCTCCTTGGGAATTTTTCTATAATGTATAAAGTCATGGTAAAAAATATCCATATAAGAACTTTTAGAAAACCCATTAACTAAAGCATTATATTAGTGTAAGGATAAATATCATGTGAGATCGAATGGATTAATAGTTGTGAGAAATTAGTTATAGTGGAAGTGGGAATCTATTGGAGTTGGTCTCATAATACCAAATGATTTTTTACTTTTGATTAAAAATATATTAATAAATATCTTATCAACCACTGATTTTTCTACTAAATAACATTAATTTTATAATTTCCTTAGATTATTATTGCATCACAGGGTAATGGTAGGTCCACAAAAATAATGAGTACCTAAAGAAGTGATGATAGTATTATTAAACATATTTTTTAGGGTTTATATTTCAAAATCTTTATAGGACATAGATTATTTTTGACTATCTAGTGTTAGAGGCTCATAATTCATTTAGAAATATTCTCAAGAAGTTATCACTCTGTGATCTTTAAGAGAGGGGGTCATGAAGATAATCTCACCAATAGGAATTCCACATGGTTTATATGTCGTTGCAAATTCCTATATGTGAATGTGTATATTGGCCCTTAGGCTTGAGATTATTGTTAATTTATATCTCGAATCACATACTTTTATGTATAAATAAAAATCAGGATAGAATATGATCATGGTGAGGCATTATATGTTGTTTTCATCTTATGCGAAATAGAATTTATTGAATAGGTCAATAACGGGTTTTTTCTCCTTCTAGGTTAATAAAATAAGATATCTTTGGACCTTTAATAGAGCATAACCATCTATTTAAATATAATGGCATGGTAATTTACAAATGAGTTCATTTTAGAATGTGAAAAAAGATAAATTGAGGATATGGGGTGATGAAACAAGCATGCATCCTAATTGAGGATATATCTAGAAAAGGTAATTATATTATATCATAGAATTTATAGGATGTTTTTTTTCAATATTATATTACCTTTCTCTGGTTTCTTTTATGTATTGTTAGATGTTGACCTTATACTTTAGGTAAGATAACATAATACCACTAAAAACGATGCATAGAAGGTCACATTCTATGTGTATGAAAAAAGACATTAAATTTTATTGAATTTAATATTATGAATGAGTAATTTTTTGAGTTTTTGGAATAAAAATTATTCATATATTTTTTATCATATAAATTAAATAAACAGATATTTGAGTTGATAATTTTTTAGTTGAGTTTTATATCATATTTATTTATTCAAGAGGTTATAAATAAATATTTATTCATTCACTACATTAGTGAATATATTAATAGAAATATGTTTTTAGTTATTTTAATATTAAAATAAATATTTATTCATGAGTTTAGTGGATATAATATTTATTTATTTAATAATGTTTATTTTAATAAATATTTTATTATTCGAGGTTCTAGAAATCCCATGGAGGATTAATGAGTTGACTTAATATTTTGATGGAAATTATATATTTTATTTAATTTCATTGAAATAAATATTAATTTATTCATTTAAGATATGATATTTAAATAAACACATTTCAGGGAAATATTATTATTATTATTATTATTATTATTATTATTTTACATGGGGGTTACATAGATTAAACATTTTGGAAAGGGATGTTATGTAATTATTAAATGTTTAACCCAATGTATAAATTCCAAATTATATCATTTTTTCATGTGTGGAGGTTTTCCACAATGGAGACATTCTCTATAGAATTATCTTAAGCCCTAAAGAGATTTATCCTCACATCATCCCTCTCAATACCAAGAGATAATAAGAATAAATCCTTGTTATTATCAATTTTGGATGGAATGAGAATGTGGTTCCAACATTCTATCACTCAGAATACTAAGAAACCCAATTAGATATTTATAGAACAAGTTTGGAAACACCTATAGGAATCCCCACATGGATTCGAACCCACAATTTAAACACAAAAAGAGTGGAATTAGAATATTGATCAAAAGGATTATTGTATTTAAATGTAATCTTAATTTTATATGAAATATAAATTAACCATGACAAATACTCCCAAGAAGATTTCAACGTTTTTTCCTTGTTATTTGGGTTATAGTTTATAATATCAATTAAAAGAATATGTATCCATTAAATAGTTATGTTATTCCATGGAACCTTTTAAATGATGTATTGATTAGTTTATAGACTTTTGGGTCTCTTCATGATCAAAAAGAGTAAATTGATATGAATTAATCAATATACTCTGAATAGAATACATCATTTTCTCTCACGTGTTTCCTGTCGCGACCTGACCCACTAGGGTCCTGCTTGGACTGGTTGTAATCAAAGTGTGACACCCAAATCAAACATCCAGTTTGCTTTGGGATGGTCACTATAACCCAAAAGTCATAATACACACATGGTATTCCTTAGAAAATACATCCAATAACAAAATATATAAATACCAACACCATGAAAAAGGACTCACAACTATGCATGATATACATAAATAGATAATAGTAAAATATGAATTTGTTCCTACTAGAGATAATAAATCCACTACATCAAAATATTTTTTATGTAAATACTACCTTCTCATAAATCATACTAGCTTTACTAAGATCATGTTCAATAGTACCGAGTTTGAAAGACTATCAACCTTTATGCCAACTACATAGACACTCCAAGTGTGGGGAACGAGACCTGTGTAGGAGTTAGTATAAAAAAACATAATAGGACACCCTGAAAAACAAAAAGAGAATAAGTTCATAGGTCACTACTCAAATTGGATGAACCATATGATAGCCCACACAACCCAAGGAGAATAATACTACCCAAATAAACCATCATTGAACTCCGTGACCAAAAGACACACTATAAGGTATGAAAACCAAAGAAAAATTCAATTTCTCACTCATCCCCACCATGGGAATACCCTGAACAGCTCCCACATCTTAGGGGAAGATATCTTCTTACTCAGTATATACCAAATAAGAAAAAAATGATCGATACAGAAAAAGATAAACTTCTCAAAACATCATCAATACACACAATGGGAAACTAACAAGATACCCAACCAAAGAAGGTATAAAAATCCATGAATCAAAACATATCAACTCAAACAACCACTAATACATAGTGTGAGTAACTGAAACTCTAGACAGAATGTCATTACCTAAATTAGGACCTGAGCTACCGGAACTCAGCAAAGTACACCACTGAACATTCCCAATACTCATTAAATGTCAAAGAAAAACCAAGATACATACAAATTGAGGGAAAGGGGACCATTATCAAATAAACACAAAAGAAAGGAACCCACTATTCTATATATGATCAAGGTTTTATGGTACCATACACAGGGGGAGGTTACACTATATGAAATTTATCCACTCTAGGAAGTACACTTTGAGGGAGGGAACTAAAACAATGAATTCTCTTAGAGCCTATGCATGATCAAACAAATTTTAAAGGTCTACTATTTCTAATAACAATAGAAGACATCAAAGTAATTCCCTTGGATACCTCTACCTCATAGGTATATACAATATAGGGATGAGGTACCGACACAAATACTAATCCATATATATCGATCTACCACCACCAACTCTGGTACAACTATGAAACAACTTCAGGGATCTCTCACCATGCCCGATGTTTACACTACTCTTTAAAATGGGGAGAATACCCAATTATTAAGATAGGGTATCCCACTCTCAAAAATATTGTGGGGATACTAACTTTTTTTGATCCATAGATAGAGGATCCTACACTCAAAACCCATGAGGTGGATTACTAACCCTACATAGGGATAAAAAAGGGAAACTATATATTGACATAACCCCACCATCATGGAATACTGTCATATACCAAAAATATTTAAAATCCATGTCTGATCTATGAAGGAGGAGTATGAATCCCAGGTTTGAACTGAAATTTTTATGAAGACATTGATACCAATGGCTTAATGGAAAATAACTATTGATAATTCCATGTAGTTACCACTCCACCTACCAAATCCATAACTCAAGAAACAACACTGAAGAGGAAGGATATCTACTATCTGATAGAAAAATGACCATCGATTACATCTCAATTAAAGAGTGAATGTTCAAAATTTTCATTCTCTAAATTCATAACACTTTCACTAATCATAAATTTTGGGTTATTTTGGGAAAGGTTAATCCTTCAATGATTCCTATATCAAATTAGGTCCCATTAAAATCCTCTTCCATAATGAAGGAATTGGTTATGTCTGAAAAAACATAGATATCTTTTACCCTCCAACCTTTGTAGTAACACATCATAAAACAAATCCATGAGGTGAATTTATCATTAAGGTACATGATGGAACCATGATTGATATCTGATTACATCATATAAATGGTCCATAACCCATGCTCCTTCTCTACTCTATCATTAAAATCCATTTTCATTATCACCAAACAATTGAGATCAAAAACTAACCTTGTGTTATCTCATTAACATCATATAATACAGAAGAGGACCCCACTATCATGTTCCATGCAGAGAGATATCCAAAATATATTACTTAATTTTTTAAAAAATCTCTAAAATGAGAAATAATTGAAATTCTGATAAATAGGGTATCACACAGTGTGTACTAGGAGTAAACTATGTGTACATACAAATGCCCAACCTTGGGAATGTACTCTATTACTACTTGATGCGTACTTCCTTGGTACATGGAGTATTCCTAACATACATGAAATGTGAAGTATATAGGTAATTTGTTATTTACAAAACCAATCCTATGTTGTGTTTTATGACATGGAGTGTACTCATACACACCATATTCCACACATAAGAGTCTATCCATGTAAATGGAAAGCACCTAATTCATATCACCTAGAGTCCAACATGATATGTCTGTATGTAAATGATACTATATGAGAATTTTTATGGTTCTGAGACATACTATGAAACTACACAAAGATTGTTCTTTAAAACAATTAGTTTACAGTTGATATTTCCATACACAGAATGCTTTCGATCAATCCTTATAACACCTATAAATAAAACTAAAACAATTCAATGGACAAAAAAGTGGAAATATGAATCATAGAATTTGAAGAAACAATATATTTTTAATTGAAATAATGTAGAAATTTAACAATGATCCCTAACACATGGTGGGTCACCATATCATCATAATCATAGGCCTTAAATTCTAAATTTGGGGTTATTTCATCCTGATCTCCCCTAGAATCATTCTAGAGTGAAGGTTTCTCTATCATTCACCTCCTCTATGATATTCATAAATAAAGGGGATAGGAATTGGTTCCTTAATTTTCACATAAGTAGAGAGTGTATAGGAATAGTGTATTTTTATAACCCAAATTAATTAAAAAGAAAACCCCAATAAATGAGCTCGACCCAATCCAAGAAGATCAATGGAGTTTATACCTCTTATAGGTAAATCCCCTCATTCTAGACTCAACCGTGAAGTTTTAATTTCTATCCAGAGATTTTTTTAGAAGATATAAACATTTGAACCCTTAGAATATAATTAAAATTTACTTAATTAATACTAAATATTCTTCTTTAATAACATTACTCTGGATCTCACCCAATTCCTTTCTTATGGTAAATTCAATATTCGAAAATCAATAAAACCATCAATTTATTTCTAACATTGCTTGAGAGGTTGAAATGACCTATTTAACCTTCTTCAATTCCTGAGGATCAAAAAATCCAAAACGAGCTAAGGATTTTCTTATGAAGTCATGGATCATTACATTATCCCCATATTTCGTATTTTCATCCTTTAAAAGAAAATAGACATGTTAACATTTTGAGAACCCCTCAAGTAAAAACCATGTGGGAGACAAGAACATCACTGCAAGAGATCTTCTATATTGGAAATTCATTGAAAGTAGGGATCTTGAATAGATACAACTCATGAAGGCATCTAATACCATATCTAAATTTATGGATACTACATCCATGATTCTCCTTCCTCCATATAGCCAATCAGCCTTAAACCATCACTAGTATAGATTTC
Source organism: Viscum album (assembly GCA_963277665.1). Classification (NCBI taxonomy): domain Eukaryota; kingdom Viridiplantae; phylum Streptophyta; class Magnoliopsida; order Santalales; family Viscaceae; genus Viscum; species Viscum album. The sequence continues at coordinate 46,189,797 of OY728138.1, read as the reverse complement.
CAAATAAGTGAAACTCGCCTTATGAAAAATCATGAAATGTTCTAACTAATAGCCTTTACCCTACTAAAATGAGACTCCCAATTATCCTAAAATGTTGAAAATACCTGAGGAAAAGGTATATATCACAAATATTTTTTACTAATGCATCTTTTGGGGAAATCACACTTCCCCCTTAAAAGAGGTAACCCCATGACTATCATTTAAAGATAATAAAACTTCAACAAAAACTACTCTCGAGCCTCTGAAGTGGAGATCCACACCACAATATGAGATCCCATAATCACCCTTTCTAAACAAAATCTATATACACGCATCAATTCCAACTAGTTTAGTGTTTTAGGGGGGAAACCCACCATATCATCATATCTTCATGAGTGGTTATAGGGATACCACACCAATAATGATTACATTGGTCAGGTGTCCATCCATTAGAGATGAACTAAGACATTTATTTTGAAACTCAAATTCAATTCTTACTAATTTTTAGACACCTATATTTATCCTATGAAATGGATAACAACTCCCACATTCACATAAATTATATAAAAAAACTCCACTAAAAACACATATCATATTCACTGAGAGGCTATGACATCAAGAAGACTATCACCTAGTTAGGTTGATGCTTGTATTTTCAAAACATATAAGGTCCAATGAATCTTCACCCAAGTACAATACTTGGACCAATGAAAATAGAATCATATAGAACTTATGCGGGTGGATTTATTCAATGAAAACTATAAAATAAAAGCACTGACTTGTACTTTTCTCAGCTCTTTAAGAACCCTTAAAACGGACCATTTCTTATTATTCTGTGATTAGTTCATTGAACTTATTAGAAACTTCACTGAGGAATTAAGGATACTTATTTATCCAATAGTTGAAATTATAATCCTTTGAAAACCATTGTGTATAAATCCAAACCAACCATCCCATAAAGGGAGAAACAGAAGCCTATGATTGATGGTTCAACTCATCAACTAGGTATCACTCCTGATGAAGTGAAACATGATCCATTTTAATGGTTTCTATTAAGCCTTGTAATACGTGTCACACACTAGAACCTAGTTTTAAGTCAATTTATCAACATCATAAAAATATTATTGAGTTTGTTATAGATCTCTTGTGGAATCCCTAAGGAACTCGCCGCCAAATATTTCTATCACCTACAGTAGGAATAATGATAAACTTTCACTTCCAAGAGATAAATCTAATCTCACTACACTAATCCAAAGGCCCTACAATGATCTCAGACACCCTGATAAATATCCTTAAATCAAGAGGAAAGGACACATAGTTTCTAATAGTCACATATATTTTATCAAAATTCCATAGGTCATACCTGAACCTTATCAGGTACTTCTTGGTATGTCCATCCATAATGTATACCAAGGGGAATTCATCCTGGTGAACATCAATAGATATCTACCCACATTCATTAGACAATATGTTGACAAAATGGATTCCCTATACATGAAAAGGGATCACCCATCTATCTAGGTTTTCCAAATCAAGATAACCAGATCGCCATACACATCACTCTTTGATCAAAATAACTCATCTTTAAACATCGACTTGAAACATGTATTATCACTAACTATGCTCCTATTCTAAATACCAACACCAATATGCATGCATCATTCAACTCTAATAAACCATGGGTGAAGGGGGAAGGTCTCTCATCTCATTGGGTTAGAAAATATTGATCAAGTGAGTTCCCTCCTCAAAATGGGTATAGAGAAAACCCAAGAATCCTCTCAAAAATAAAAAAAACTTCCATTACACATTGGAAAACACCTCATCAAGGGTATATGACTGAAAGATATAGGATCTCATGTCGTGATCACTCATTTAGAATACATGACCTACCTAAAATTTAATATGGATGATCACACACCTTTGTATATGAGAGGAATACCAACCAGACCTATTGATTGGGATAGAGGATCCTATACTATGTCTGATTGGGGAAATATCCACCCTACCCAACCAATGCCACCTTAACTGTTTAATAGTAGAGGATTTCCATCCTTATTGTAAGGCACCTCATTTGATGGGAATTACCAACTACAATGAATGATCACATTCCCTATATGAGATCATAGATAAGGGGGTACTAAATCAGTAAATATAAGATATTATTCCCCATATATATTGGGGAATACTAACCATGTTTGTTAATTAAACCATGGATAGAGGATCTTGTTCCTTGATCACCTAGGGGGAATATAAACCCTACTTGTTAGTGGAGATAGAGGATCATCCACCTCTATGGATGAGGGGAATACCTACTCTATCCTCTAGATATTCCCAACCTTTAAGGTATTGAATAGTGATCCTCCTGAAAATTACAGAAATATTTGAGTATTATTAGGGTCAATCATCATTCAAAAAAGTACCATTTCACACACCTAGATGAAGAAATTATATGAGGGAAATAAACATCATCATTTAATATATTTAAATTTATAACATGATGTCATGACCTGAAGTAAAAAAACCACATACCACTATATGATGCATGGAAAAATATAAGAGTACATTGTGGCCAATTCTCTGAGTAATTAGGCTAGTTAATTAGATTATAAAAGGCCTTGCATAGGAATTTGTTTCTTTCCACTCCCCATATGGATTCCATCATTTTAAAAAAACACATAGGAATCTAATATATTTACACCCCATATGTACCAATAAAAAAATCACAAGACACCAATCTCCAAATTCGATCCCTAGGGAAAACCCATTACATTCTCTAATACCACTATGTCATGACCTAACCCACTGGGGCCCCTCTAAGAGTGGCAGTAAACCAGGTGTGACACCCTATTCCTACCTCTAATTCGTTAGGGTATGATGACAAGCATCAAGAAGGAATAATACACATATGGGAGGCCTTAGACTAGACATCCTATAGAAAGGGATATAAAAAATCGGTTACTAGAAAACAGATCCATAGCTATTCAGGATATATATATGAATATAAAGGTAAAATATGTAAGTGTACCTCTCAGTTTATAGTGAGAAATAAGACACCGCATCATGTTATCTCTGACCTAAATCCCACCTTCTTTTGAATCCCATAGGTTTCACATTGATCTAGCGCCACAGTAACATGTATTAAGGGATAGTAACCTCTGTTCCATTTGTATATACACACAAGTGTAGATCTTAAGACCTATACAGGGAGGAGAATAAAAATTCCCATTAGGATAACATTAAAGATAGAACGGACATAGGGTCATAGGGTAGAACACTACTGTTGGACCATATGACTTCCCACACAACCCAAGGTGAATAATACTACCCAAATAAACACCACCAAACTCCTCAACATGAATCCACCTTATTAGGTAGGGAGGTTGATGAAAAATCCATCTACTCATTCATCCTCACCACGGGAATACCATGAATAGTTCTCAGACCTCAGAGGAATACATCTCCTTTCTAAATACTCAAAAAACAAGACTAACATGAGTGGTCTATATAAATGGAAATGTCTCACAATGTCATCCACACACAGTAATGGAAACTGATGATATCACCAGACATATATGATACAATAATCCATGAATGATAAGGCCCCAAATAGAACTACTACAAATACAAAAGGTGAGTAACTAAAACTCTAAAAATGTCATTTCTCTCTAAATGTGGCCCCAAGATACCATGAACTCACCAGAGTACACATTTAAAGGTGACCAATACTCTCAACACATTAAAGAAAAAACCATACAATAGATGACATAATGGAAAGGATCTCCTCACCCAACCAGAACATAAATAATGAACCCAATATATCATATGTGCTAAAAGGTTTAAGGTAATTCCCTCGAAGTTAACGTTCAATCTCTAAACCCAATCCTCTCTATGAAGTAGACATAGAGAGAATGAACTAAAATACCTACACTCCAAGAGCCCCTTTACACATGAACCATCCATGGTAGTCAACCATCATTATCACTTAGCCAAGATATCTATGTACTATAATGGGAGAACCTTTACTCACTAGTATACACAACATATATAGGGGATACCAACCAAGACACAGATCTATCCCTATCAATCATCCACATAAAACTCCGAGCCAATGCTGAATTAGCATAAGGGGTCACTCACTATACACAAGTTCAACACTATTCTTCAATAAGGGTAAAATGCAAATTCAATAAATGGAGGATAATACAACATGTAATATTGAGCAGAATACTGGCTCTATCTAATCGGTAGGTAGAGGATCCCATGCCCTAAAACCTATGAGGGGAATTACCAACCTTTCTGAGGAATGGATGGAGGAAACTATATCATGAAATAACCCCACCATCAGAGAAGACAATAACATACCATGGATGTCTAAAAATCAAGCTTGACCTCTAAAGGAAGAGTATGAATCCCAGGATCAAAATGCAATTTCTATCAAGACACTAGGACCAATGGCCTTATGGAAAAGAACCATTTAGAATTCTCTATAGTTATTTCAACCTCTACTTTAGTCAAAACATGATACAAAATAATGGAGAGGTAGTACATATACTATTTGATTGAAAAATAGTCACATAGGGTGTCTCAAAAAGGGGAAATCATCTAATTTCTTCATTTTTTGAATTTAGTGCACATATACCGATGATAAATCTAGGTTTGTTGGGGGAAAGGTAATCCTTCCATGAGTACCGTGTTTTAATAAGTCTCATCAGACTCCACTTCCATGATGAGGGCATCACTCACAGCTGGAGGAACACAGGTATTTGTAGCCCTCCAACATATGTGGTAACACATCGTCAAAAAAAACTTGGGTTAAATTTATCTCTAAAGGCACTTGAGGGTCCTATGTCATACATCTGATTGATTCAAAAAAAATCTACAACCCACACTACTACTTTTCTCTATCATCTAAAACCAGATATCTTCTTTTCCCAATGATTTAGATTTGCAACCATCCTTGAGTTATCTTACCAACATCCTATAATAGTGAAGTGGATCACATCATCATGTTTCAGGAAGAAATATACCCATAAGGGAATAATTAATTATGAAATTTATATCTATGGTGATAAATGATACAATACCCAATAAATATGGTAGCACATGAGATGTACTTGGAGTACATGTTGTGCACAAAAAAACCCATCGTTGGTCATGTACACCAGTCCAACCTGGTGTGTACTTCCCTAGTACGTTGGGAGTCCCAAACCTATATGAAATATAGGGAATATAGTTGACTAAAAATGTACCCTAACCCTTCCAATGTAGTTTTTCATAATATAGTGCATACTTTCACATGACATGTGTTGCACATGAGTGTCTTATCATATACATGGTCAGACACTAAGGTTTATTGCTTAGGGTCCTACAAGGCATGTATGTGTGTCCAACCTGGTATGTGGTATCATCTCTAACTAAAGATGTACTAAAAAACAACAAAATATTTTTTATTGAATAAACATGGTGTGTAGTATGGATTTATAGACACATAATTCATGTGGTCCACACAATTCACTCGAAACACCTAGAAATCAAAGGAAAAAAATTTAAGGTACAACCAACAAGAAATATAAATCACAAAAATATAACTAGAATAAAATTTAAAATTGAAATGAGGTTGAAGTTGAAATAATTAACTATACCACTTGGAAGATAATCATATCTTCACAATCACGTGACTTAGATTCATGATCGCTGCATCCCAATCTACACTTATAGCATCCTCAAGTAATGGTTTCTCCCTTGACAAACTATTCTTCACTCCAAATCATCAAAGGGTGTGGGTATTAGCTCCTTCATTTGTCAATGGGGAGAGAGATGGATTAAGAATAGTGTATTTCAATAACACTAATTAATTAAAAAGGAAACCCCAATAAAAGTTCCTAATTTGATCCCAAAACCTGATCAGGTTTTATACCTCAACTATGTAAAACCCAATATTTTGAAATAAACTGTAAAGTCAGAATTTCAATATGGTGCTTGGTTTATGATATATAAATATTCAATACCATGGAATATAATTAATTCTTATTTAATAAATACTATATATCTATATTTATTCACCTGACTCATAATCTCACCCAATTCTCTTCATAGTGTAAACACCACATTATGAAATCAATAAAACAATTATAAAAAATTTATGAGGTCCTTCGATAGTCAAAAATCACTATTTTACACTTCCATAATCCCCAGGGATATAAAAATAAAAAATGAGATAAGGATTCACATAGTAAAACCTAGATCATTACATTTCATCCTTCACCAAGATATATGAAAAATAGATCCTTAATTTTAAAATATAATAGTTTTTTTAAACAACTTTTTTATCAAAAATGAATTCTTTTAGTCAGATAGAAGATATAAATTCATTTAAATGTTTTTATCATTTACCTAAAGATTCTTATTATCCTTTAATAATATAAATATATTATTAAACCTCCATATATAAAGATATTTATCTCTCAAGTACTATATAGGATAATGATAACTCGGTTAATAGATCTCTCTTCTTCTTCTTCTCTCTAGACCACATCTGAAAATATCACTATATCTCTCATCTTTTTTAATTTTTAAATAATATAATTTAATTAATTATTATAATATTCAACACCTTCAATCAACTATTATGATTGATTTAATTTTTTTAGATCCTTTTTAATTATTACTAATGTCAAACACAATTATGTTTTGTCAAAATTTCCCAATAGAGTTGAGTCAATTACTCAAATCAAACTATAATTTTCTATATGTAAGCATCTATAAAAATTGATGATTTAAGTATATTACCTATAAAACTTGGAATATTATATATAACCATGCAATGTTTTAGTATAGTAAGCCTATTTTCTCCCCAAACCATGTTCTCTTTATAATTATCCTCCTAAAAAATCAGGTGTTTCCTTATTTAAATTTCATATTTTATATTCACCATAATGTGGTGCATCGAAAACCATTGCACATTTTTATATTTAGGATTCTACTAGATTTTAATAATACTACCCAGTAAAATGTTCAATACTATGGCCTACACCATGATCAATATGAAAAAAATCCCATAATTTTCTTAAAACTATTATCATAATTATCCAACTACTCATTTTGATAAGGTACTACAATAGGTTTGATAAAACCCATTATGTAGAATAATTCATCATTATATTTAACTACCCGTTTTTAATACTCCTTTAAGACTATGGAAAATTCTCATCTTGATACCTTGATTGAATTCTTGTTTCAATATATTTCATAGATAAACCATGACATGCACTATGAAATGGTTATATTGAACCTATAATTTTCTTTAAATAGCTAGATGATCCATGATAAACTCTCCACCAAAACCCAAAATTATATACCCATTATTACAATACTATAATATCCACCACAATATTGTTTAGTCGCTGATGGTATCCATATATTTTGTAAAACAACTTCTCAAAAATTGATAACCACAATGATTTTAGTTCTGCAACTACAAAATGGTTTGGATAAAATGGTGTGGTTTATATATGTTTTATTCCAATATCTCCAACTATTTTTCAATGTTAATATTATTAAAAAAAAGATTAGAAAAATTTATGTAACCAAAAAGATAGTTTGATAACAATGATGTTTTTTATCTTATTATAGAATGGTTTTTTCTTCCCCAACACCAAATTCCTTCATTCTCTAAACATCTTCATCTTTTCTAGGACTTTATACATTTCTAATATAGAAAATAAAAAAAATTATATACATAATGTTTTTATCTAAATTAAAAATTAGAACAATACTCTTCATGTTATTCACATACTATCAATCCTTCCCTTATCCATTCTATGTTGATCCATTATGACTCTCATTTTTCATTTTCTATAGATTCCATAGTAGTTATTATAATTTCAATACAATCTTGCATGATCTTCTATTTATCATAATACTAAACTCCATATGTAAAATTATCAATTATATATTCCTTCATCAAGTATAATCATACTCTTGGTAACATCATTACCCATTATCTTTCCAATATCTCATTGATTTACCATGTATATTATTATTACTATCATACTAATTGATATCACTTATCTTAATGGTTGCAACGCTATTTTCTTTAAATAATTAATAACAAACCTTAACATTAACACATTTTAGTATTTTAATATTCATCCGTATTATAATATTTGACCCATATATCCTCTTTTTAATTGGAAATCCAATACATAGCCTCTAGATTAAAACATTACACCTTTTAAATTTTATTATAAATACCACCATAAATCTATCTCTTAAATTTAGCTTCTATTATATCCCAAATTTAGATTTTAATTTAGGGATCTTTCAATCCAACATGATATACTAACTTCTCCCCCTTTGATAATAAAATTAAAAGGTTGTATTCACTAAATCAATTCATTTTTTATTATATATAAAATGTTCCAATCAAGATCCCCTTTTATATATAAATCCTTATACACAATAATTCTAATATATATTTATTCTATAGGGATAACTTTACCTCACGTTTATGAAATTTTCTTCTTGTATTTAAAAATTAATACAATTTAATATTCTTAATTTAATTATTAGACTAAATACCATTTTAACTAAATGTTCATAACAAATTGCTTTATTGAAAAATCAAATAATATATAAATTTTTCCAACACCACTTGTCTGAAAATTCTATATTTCTCAATGAATCTCACCACTATTATAATTTTCCTTTATCCACTAACATCAGATACTTGAAAAACATTATTCTTGGATATTTATTATTTTAGAAAATAGAGTTCCGCCATATAGATTATCAACCACATATCTATCTAAATTTTTTTGAATGAATTTAAAAGAGTTAAGTAACCACTATGAAAAGAGTCTTCATCAAATTATTTAAGCCTTCAAAAGTATAATCTTTCTATAGAAAAAAGTGAATAAGTTAATAAAATAAAATTTATCCATTTCAATCACTTTATTACTTATGAATTTAAAATTTACAAATTTATCTATTTTATGGGTCTCCCTATGAACTAAATCGTACATTCATAAAAAATTGTAAATAAAAACTAAGCCACTAAATATTCGAGTTGTACCACTTGTTAAAAATTATTAAAACTTATATAGGGAATTTATCCCTTTTATAATTAAATATATATTTTCAAAAAAAACATAAATTGATTTATTTCTATTTCAGTATTATATTAGGATAAGATAACTATAAAGGTATTTACCCTTTATTATCCCAATGTATCCAATAAATTAGATTATACCACTTATTAGTCATAAAAATTATCAAATCATAAATTTTTTCTTGATTGTTACTACTTATTTAACATGTTTATGTTGTGTGTTTCCTTCCTCAAGGTTTAAAAACACTTTATATATGTCTTATACCCAATTTTATGACTATAAATTGGATACCACCTCTAGTAGAGATAAAATCCACCTAAAGAATGAATTTTTCATTAAAAATATTATCTTTCTCACTACTTTTTTTATTTTTGGTTTGATAGAACTTGATTTATAAATTTATCAAGTCATATATCATGTTTATTCCTCTTAATTCATTCACCACTTGAAATTTAGACACCCTATATTTCATATCTACCCCTTGGAACCCACATCACCTCAACAATAGTAATAGTAACTGAATATATGGTAGGGGTATTATTTCATAATCATCATTAAGTTGAAGAATATGGATGGTATTGGTGAACCTTCCATTTTCTCCAAATCAAATAAAATACTTATTTATGGTCATTCATTGAGAAACACCACCTGTAAAAAAAACCCTTTTCTAATTAAATTTGTATCATTTAACTTATTAGTCTTGAAATCCAAATATAATGGGAGATTTATCCCACTAATGAAAGTTTCTTCCTTTTATCCATAATTATTACATCCTTCCCCATGTTTCTTTCTTAATGTGATAAAAATTCCTTTTATTTTTCTCTTTTTAATTATGTTATAATTTATTAATCACTTAGTTATGTTTTATGTTTCTCCTCTTTTTAAGATATTAAGAAAACCTAATATTTATTTATCTTTGGTCAGTCTTTGTTTAATTGTACATCCATGTTATGTGAATCTAAAATATATTTCTCCTTACATAATATCGAAATTTATTTCTTTTACTTATAAGATACTTTTTAATAATAAACCATCATTTATTTGTTCACATTTCCCTTCCTTAATTATTTTATTTACTCTAACACCATGGATATCATTTTCGAAGTAATATATTTTCCTTCCTTTTTTACTCTCTTCCCCCATTGACATGGAGATGGTGGCATTCCTCTTTGCATCATTATCTCTTCCCACAATTAAATACATTGAAATATTTCTAATTTTATATTAAATGAAACATATCCAAAATAAATTATACCTTATTTCATCTGTTTTAGGTTGAGATATTGCAGTAGGTTCTCTTCTTATGCCTAACTCTTTTCCATAAAAACATATATACATGGTATATATCAATCTTCCATAGTATTATCACTTATTTACAACCCTCATTTTGGAATTATTTTTTGTTAATTTAGAAATAATTATCCTTCCCTTCATTAATTATAGATTCATAGCTTTGCAATCTCCAGTTTTTGATATTTTTATATGAAGGAACTCTAACTTTCTCTTCAACTTGAGGATTTTATCTCCATCTTTAATTCATTTTTTTCAAATATTGTTTCCTCTATTTGGGTATAAAAATCCTATATCATTGAAAAATAATATTAACAATATTACACTCTCTTGTTATGTTTTGTATTGATAGATATCCTTTTAATTTTCAATTCCTTATCCTTGACCATTTTATACTAACCTTTATGTGTAACATCTCAGAATAAATGACCTTTCCCTTTTATCTTTAAAATCATTCATATAATAGAACCTCTAAAGTCAAACAACTATTTCATAAATATATTATTATCTAAACATAATTCTCATATCAAATTCAAATTCACTCTCTTTATGATTTCTAAATGACCCAATTTTTCTTATGAGGATTAAATATCTTTATAATTATAGAAACAATATTCTTATAAATAACTTCTAGACGTAGAAGCTTCTTATTCAATGTATTCAAATTATAATTTTATATTCATTATGGAATGTGAAATTCAAATTTTTTAAGAAATATCCAAACTATAATGTGACTCTAATAAATCAATGAAGCTAGTAAAATTCAACTCAATATAACTATTCAGATTCTCAAAGGTCTTTTATTTTTAATCCTATTATTAATTCCTTTTCATATAAGGAATTTTTATCTATATTTATCCCTAGGTAACTTATAAAAAATACTTTTCATTTAATATTTTTAGGGGATACGATAAAACATTTTTTAATACATATATTGATGACCCTAGCATGTTCTATTTTAATTAATTTTCTATGAATAACCTTTAGAGTCCCTCGTATATTGAAAGTTGCATCACAATGTCAAGTTTATTGAATTCCTTGTCGACCTTGGAATAAACTAAGATTTCCAAGACATTTGAATAACAAACCATTTCCTCATGCATTTTCAAATCAACATCATGATAAATAGTACCTAAAAAATCATTTCTATGAGGTTGTAGAAAATTAATCATCTCTAATGTCCCTACATAAAAGTTAGTCCCATAAAAATAAGAGGGCTCATAAATTAATTCATATGTTAAATAAAAAAATAGATTTTATATATTGAAGTATAATATGAAACCATTATTCTTTTCTTCCACTTGTTAGGAATAAAAGGTTATGATATATTTCATAATGCACAATGAGAGGGGGTTAATTAATGTGTTAAATAATTTTTATAAAAAACATATAATTATTCTCCCAACTCTAACCCATAATAGTAATGAAATTTTAATTCCATATTAGTAGGAATATAATGAAATTTAAAATACACATAATGCATTATTACTGATAATTAATAATATGAAAAAAATCACATAATAAAATAAGATTCTTACAAGGTTTACCCATAATGAGAAGTACCCAAAGCGAGTTCATGGAGAAATTCATCTATATATCAAAATATACTAATAACAAACTATTCTTTACTAATAAATTTTTTTTACATGGGTAATCTTCAACAATATCAATTCCTTTATAATAAATTTTCATATATCACTAAAAATTTCACTAAGGATCAATTTCTCTACATCCTATTTCAGGCACTACATCAAGGAAGGATTTAACAATTTTTATACTTGAGGTTATTTTCAATACTTGAAATATTAAACTAATATTAATTAATTAATTAATTATATGTATATATATATTTCTTAGTCATCTTCTATTTCTTTCCTTCTTAAATAAGACATATGTAAATAACTCTTTTTTAATGAATTTGAATCATTATTCCCAAAACAGTCCTCACAATAGTAATCAACTTCCTTCAATCTACCGGATGACATTAATTTTTTATTAAGGTACCTTTTTTGGACAAGAAGTTCATTATTAAACTCCAATAATATAAATTTATCACTAAACATCCAACAATATAGTGGCCTTATTTATCAAGTATTGTATTTTCAATCACCACCAAATCAATAAATTCCTCTTTTTCTTCTACTATCTGAAATGGATATGTCAACATCAATATAACTATCATCTCTTTTAGTTCTGTTGTATAAAAATATAATTAATAATTCTAATATTAAAGACCTTCAATAAATATTTAGTATTGATTTAATTTTTTTTGACATCATTAGTATTATTTCCAATGGTTATATAAGTTTAGTTGTGGCTAAATCCATCCAATCAAGTTGAGTAAATTACCCTAATATCAAACCATAAATTACGATATTTGAATTTATATCTAAATATAAAATTCTTACATATTACCAATAAACCAATGTTTTTTTCCTTACCAATTCATGTTTTATTCCTTCCAATTATTTGACTCAAAAATCATGGGCTTCATATCATAATTCTCTTATAAGAATTATTTCTATTTTAATTTTAATATTTCACTTTCACTGTGATGTGGAGTCCATCAAAACATAATTTTTTTTGGATTTATGATTCTTATAGATTTAAAACATTATTCCCAATAAAATGTTCATAAATAACTCCTCTATAATGATTAATCTACCATTTTTACAAAATATCATAGAACCATCATCATAGTTCTCTAAATACTCACTTTGATTATAAACTCTTGAAAGATTGATAAAAATTGAAATGTATATTATGAAAATTTTTTGTATGAATTCCTATTTTTTAATCATCCATGAAGATCATGAAAAAATTTCCTCCAAATACCATGATAAAATTCTCAAATTATCTCATTTAATACTCCATGGATAAAACAAAACATGCAATATGACATGGTGATATTAAATGTATTATTTTCATTGATTATATGAAGAATTCATGGTCATATATCTACCTTAAGACTTGGTAATCTCTTAATTTTTATAAATCCATGATGACCACCACAACCTGATTTAGCCATCCTTTAGTTTTTAGGGAATTTGGAAAATATTTTTAATAAAAATGATCACCTGCATGACGGTTATTTCATAAATATTATTTCGTTTTATAAACACAAAATTTTACATGCAAATTTTAATAAAATATCAATAACTCTTTTTCAAGATTCATTATTTTTAAAACAATTACCACCAAGACGTTTATAACCATTATGGTATTTTTATTACCATGAAAATTTTTATACCATTACGTTGTGGTTTTCTGTTCTTAAAAAAATACATCTTTCCCCAAACATCTCCAACTATTATAAGACATCATCCAATAACAAGATAGGATAGAAGAAACAATATTACCCATTTAATTTTTCAACTAAACAAAATAGAAGATCTCAACTCTTCATGATATCCGCAACCACTTAATAATTTATTCATCCTTTCCACATTAAACTATTAGGACTCTCGCTTTTCCATTATTATAATTTTAATATCCATTATGATAATTTTTGTAAAATATATCCTTGAGTTATATATATATATATATATTTCATAATACTCAAATCTATATATTAATAAATAAATTCTATTTTCCGTCACAAATATTGACTATCCACTTATTCACCTCTTCACGCAATGTCTTTTAATGATCTTAAAACTTCACCATATAATTTATGATTGCTAGCTTTCTCATTGATCTCAACTTTTCTCATGGTATAAAAATTATTTCCTTCTAATCATTGATATAAATTCATTGAATTAATACATTATCCAACATTTATATTATTCCAATATAAAACCATTGGTCTACATATCATATATTAGATGTCCAACAAGACAAACTCCTCCAAAATGCCTTTATATTAACAGAAAAACCAATATGAAACCTCTTGGTTCAAAAAGAAGTTATATCTTGGTAAAATAAGGAATAATTTTCTATCTAGAAACAGAAATATACTAAATCACTTCTTATCAAATGCTAAAATGAACTTAAATTTATTCAAAAAACATAAAAGGGAATCAACATTAATATAAAATTTTTGTATCTTCTCCCTATGATATATTATATCATAAAAAACCAGAACTCAAAATCTAAAAATTAACCCTATTTTACTTGATCCATCAAGGATAACTCAATGATCAATGGTTCCAGGACTGTGTGAACTTCATACTCTAATAAATCAAGATGAAATTGTATGAAAAGTGAACTAACTTTCCACTCACCTTTTTATTAAAAAAATGAAAATTAGATTTTATACTCAATGGATCAATAATGGAATTTTATTTTCTAGGATTATATATCATCTCAATAGCAAACAACTAAATATATTTTTCCAAATTTGATCTCTAAAAGTTCACTTAAAAATATAAAATTTAAAAAACACTCAATAATTAAGCATAGTAACTAGTCTCAAGGATCATTCTCAAAAGTAGGATTGGTATCAAAATATAGTATTTACTTGATTATATTATTTCATTTTTTTAAATATTATGAAAATAATGAAAATTAAGGTGAGTGGTGATTAAAACCAAAAATTAAAAATAGAAAAGAAGGATGAAATTCAATGGAGGAAATTCAAGGTTTGTAAAACTAATATTGTCTAATAGAAAGTTCACTAATTTTTTTTATCATTTTTCAATTATTTATTTTCATTTTCTAACAAAACTATCTCAATTTAGTGAGTGTTGGATCACCTAAATCGACATAATTTACTCTTTATAATGATGAATACCTCCTAATAAAATGAATTTTAGTATGAGTTTTTATCTTCTAATAAGTGTGTTGGAAACTATAAGATGTATATGTAATGTACCTCATCACATCTTCATTTCACAAACCAATATTGTCATATATTATCTTACCAATAATTGAACTCCCCAATCCTGCCTCTACTAGATTAGGGACTATTGAAAACTCTTAATGTATTCATATAATCATCGGAGAAATTACCACTAGAAATACCTATCTCATACTACCTAAAATCTTCTTCTATCGTACATATATGAAATGTAATATAAATATTAAACAACATGTATATATATAACCAAAACTAAGATACAATGTAACTGACTTGATTAAAACCACGAGAATACATGATATACTCATAAAATAAATTAATCTAGGGAAACTGAAACATTATATACAACCAACACATCCAAAGATATTGTTGTCCTAAATATTACTTTCCAAGGGTGGACACTATAATAATCTCCACTCTACTAGATATCAAAAAATTTATCCATATATAGGCTTCATTATCAAATATACTCTATGTCAATAAGTCTATATGGTCACAAGGTGAATAATACAGTAATGCACTTATAGGTTTGTGTATAAAAATACAAATTATGATCATCCCTAGTAATGAGTTGAACCTTTATACATCTAGTTCCTGCATTGATCAATAGTAATTAAAGTATAGACACACTAATTCTACTTTACATTATCATCAAAAATCGAAAAAACTATGATTATAATTGATTAACTATCTATGGATCACCTTAAACACACACCCCAAATAACATTACATTAAGATAATTAGTACTAATCAAATATAAAAGCCCAAAATGGAATTATAATATGGTAATTCTCTATAGATTCACTACTTATGATATAATTTAGGAAATACAATTCTTCACCTATCTCAATAGTACAAGAGGAAATATGAATCTTAAAATATATTATAAGTACTATAGAAAATACACATCTCTTAAAAAGTAAAGATACATATTTATATCTCGATATGTATATATATTTGTATGAAATAGGAAATACACATATCTATGGATAAAATTGTAAATCTGTATACTAGAGAAAATTTACATATTTAAGGTTACACTAAATATTTGATACACCTAACCCCAGGGTAGTGGGTATAGAGTAGAGATAGTATTGAGTATATCATAGTCTACCTCAACTCTAGAGCGATGGGAGAAGTAGAGAATTGCCACTTTGGTGAATTACCTTCCATCATATTCACATGTTAGGGATTTTAAAGGAATTACTCATCTCCACCCATACTATCAATTTTTTCCTCAAATCAAAGATACTAGAGGAATTAAACAACTCCATATATATTGAATGAGGGTTTTTTGAGGAATTATGCATCTCCAAATATCTCTTATAAATTTTTGACGAATATCATCAAAATCCAATGGGGGGGTTATGGAAAGTCCATAAGAATTTCATCATCAATCTTTACCCAGATTGATGGGTGAGATGGGGTATGATCACTACCATCTTACACCAACCCTACATAGAGGGTGATTGTAAAGAATAAATGACATCATATATAGTCACCATTGATATAAAATGTTTTCATGTTTTGTTAGATATATGAGTTTATTAGTGTATACAATCAACCAGCTCAACACAATAAAAGATCCAGCAACCAGTCTTACAAGACACCCCAATTTTCACACCCAAACCATTAAATATAAATTATTTTAATTTTATAATTATTTATTGCCTCATTTTGGAGTTTTGGGATGGTCTAGGTTTAAAATTTAATGTTTTTGGTTTTTAGCATGGTCACACATTTGGATCATGGTCAATATAAACCATGCATAACCCATGTGATCCATTAGTAGTTTTTGATAGATTTGAATCTCAAAATTGGTGCATGGTTTCCCAAACCATGTGGCCCACCCATGTCTGGTGAATTAGATTCCTAGTTAGGGGAACAAATATAGAGCATGGTTGCTGAATGGTTTGGTTAATCGTGTGGTCAAACAATATGCAATACCCTGACTTTAAAAAAAAGTTTTAATTATGTTATAATTTTTTTATATACTCTTCTTGTTATCATTATTTTTATTAAACCATTAAGGGGTTCCTCCCCATTCCTTATGAAGGATAACCCCCCCCCCCCCACCCTCTAGATTGTGTGGCTGAGTCCCCCCACCCCCTCCCCGATGCACATTGCCTACCCTTCCACACCCTTAAATTATGGTTTCCCACCCTAATTTTCAGTGCAGTCATCTCTGATAATATTCTCCTCTTCTCCTCTTACTTTATTTCACTATTATGTTTTTAGATTCCATTCCCTCCAGTGGGGTGTGCACACCATGGATGAAACCTAACCCAAAATCTGAATTTTCTTAGTTTTTCTATTTTTAGTGTTGTTGAATTTTGATTAAGGATGGTTTTAGTCATGGTTGTCAAAGGTAGTGGGTTTTACATGAGTTTTGAGTAGGTTTTCTTCAGTTATTTAATTTTTGTCAATTTTTAATAAGATTTTCTTCAATTTTTTGGGTTCCAAATATTTTTATAGTGTCTTTTGGATCTCCATTCATGAAATAAATTTTCATGCATATTCATGGGTAAGTCATATATATAATTAAATTATTTTTACATATTCCATCATAGTGAGGGTAATATCTATATTGAAGTGGCTTATGCTTTTAAGTATTGGTGGAATTATCTTTTGGGTTATATTTTTATTATGTATATTGATCAAAAAAGATTAAAGTATATCTTTTCACAAATGATATTTTAATATCCAGAAGTAGATATGGGTTGAGTATATGCAATAGTTTGATTTTGAGTGAGCATATAGGGCTAGGAAGGGAAAAAGTGTGGCAGATAATTTAAGAAGGAAAACTCGTGCTTAGTAAGTTGATAAGTCTAGTTCTAAGTGGAAGATTATGGCTTTACTAGATGAGATGCGTGTAGTGGTTCCATAGAGTCAGGATTAGATTACTCTTGTATCACTTTTAGTGTAGTCTACACTTTTGAGATGAATTAGGGATATAAAGTACGAGGATCTGGAATTTTGGGCCTTGAGAGAAAGCCTTGAAAGTGGAGAGAAATCATTATACTAGAGGATAGATGGGTATGAGATCATCTAGGTCAGGTATAGAGTTGTTGTACCTATGGGTATGTGGGAGGAGTTGATATGCAAATTCCATGCCTCGAAATGGGAAGTGCATACAAGTGTGACCAAAATGTACTATGACCTACAAATATAGTTGTTGTGGTCGATCATGAAAAGGGAGATGGAAGGGTTCATGACATGATTCTACACCTATTAATATTTGATGGTCGATCATCAATGACCTAGAGGTTTTCTATAGCTGTTTCCCATTCTAAAATGGAAGTGGGATGATGTAACCATGTATTTTGGGGTGGGTCTCCTGAGGAAACCATAGAATAATGATTCTATTTGGGTGGTCATGGACCTCTTGATGAAAATAGAACATTTCTTATCTATACAGGGGACTTTCGTAGTGAAGTAGTTGCTAGAATTGTACGTTCGATAGATAATTCATCTACACGGGGTGCCACAGACTATAGTTTCAGACCATGACCCACGTTTTAATTTGTACTTCTAGAAGGTATTGCAGAATTTTCTTGGTACTCAAGTTTTATTGAGTACAAATTTTTACCCATAGATAGAAGGTATGTGAGATCATATGATATAGGTGCTTGGGGTTAATCTACGTGCGTGTGTCCTAGACATTGTCTAGTATTGGGATAAGCACTTAGACTTGGTAGAGATCACTGATAAAAATAGTTATCTGGAAACTATAAAGATGGAACCATATAATGTACTTTATGATAGGATATTCAGATATCCTCTATGCTAGATGGAGGTAGGTGAGCCAGATATGTTGTAACCAAGTCTTTTACATGAGATGTAGGAGCAGGTTTAGTTGATTGGGAAGAGGATGGACACAGATCAGAGCAGGTAGAAGTCGTATTCCAGTAGTTGTTTAAGACCTGTAGAGTTGGCAGAGGGTGATCGTGTATTCCTTCAGGTGTCACCTAGATTAATTAATTTCATGATATAATGATAGGGAATGTTTTCACCTAAGTTTTTTTGGATAGATTGAGGTTTTGGAGAGAATCAGGCATGTGGCATACTGATTGGCTCTTCCACATAAGTAAAGTGTTATGCATTATGTTTTTCATGTGTCAAAACTTCAGCAGTATCAACTTGACCCTTATCATATAATTGATATAAATGATGTTGAGATTTAGATAGAGGTTTCCTTTAAGAAGCATCTGATATGTGTGTTGGATCATAGTGAGAAAGTTTTTTGTGGAAGGATCGTGTGTTTAGTTCATTTATTGTAGAAAAAATTGAATGTGCAAGAGAACACATGGGAGAGAGAACCAGATATGTGGTCTCAATGGAATGATCTGTTTACCTCATAATCTTAGAGATGCTTGGGAGTACATTTCGGGGATGAGCTATTATAAGGTGGGAATATTATAATATCCTAACCTTTTCTAAATATGTATCAATCTCATTTATATGTTCTCTTATTATTTGGTATTAATACATTTTCTATGGGTTTTATCTTGGGTGTGTTTGAGTGAAAGTTGGGAAATTTTGGAAGCAAGAGGGGTTGTGTGTGGTTGGTGCACGTTTTTTTCCAAATCATGCACCTAACCCAGTAAACTATGCACCCCCCCCCCCACAAGAGGTACATGGTTAAGGTGCACTATTTGTTAAACCATGTCCCCCTTCCTAGGAAACTATTTGTAGGTTTTTAATAAACCTTAAATTTAGATTTAAAATTCTCAAATCCCCTATATTAACACCAAATCAACCCTAACTCAGAAATAAAGGATTTCTCTTATTTTTTGAGGCTCCAAAATGGATTTCAAGCCCTTATGGCCTCCGTTCTAGGAAATTTGAAACCCGTATTGAAGATCTTCACCACCTAGGTATGTTTTTTCTTCCCATTTAGATCTCTCTCTATCTCTCCTTCTCCTCTTCCCGAATAAAAAAGTGATGGTTATCTGCTATTGGTTCTTGATCTAGATCTTGGTTTGTTAGATCTTGATTTATTTGATCTTGGACCTAGGTTTTGGATCAATATCTCACTTCTCATCTTATTATTGATCATTCTTCTTAAATATGGTATTTTTTTAGGTGATCGCTCATCAATGAATTGAGGTAAGTGGCATAATTTCAATTTCCCATTGTCCTGTTTCAAATTTCATGTTTTCATTGTCGTAATTCGATTAGAATGTTTGGAAAACATGAATTGAATAAATTAATTATTTGATTAATTTACGGAATACTAAATTTTGATTAATTAATTGTTAAATTAATTATTAGATTGCGTGAATGGGGAATTGATGGGAAATTGGGATTTGTTGAATTGGAATAATTAATTATTTAATTTATTATTAGGCTATCAAAATTTTTGAGTTGAAATATTTATTGGTCAAATTAATTATTGAGAAATTGAAATTTTTGAATTGTAATAATTAATTTTTTAATTAATTATTGTGATATTTAAATTTTTTAATTAAAATATTTAATTGTTGAATTATTTATTGTTATATTTAGTTTTTAAAATTAGATTAATTAATTTTTTAATTAATTAATGTGAATTTTTTAATTATACAATTTATTTAAATAGATTAATTAATTATTGAATTAATTAATAAATTTTTAGATTGAATAATGTGATGAGAAGGTTGATGTTGACTAACCTTGAATGATGTGATATATATGATATATGTGTTTGATTGATAAAATGGGTGTGGTGCACAGACTGACGCTCCAAATACCCACATGGGTCCTAGCCCTGAAATTCTTGGCCCAAAAGCATTCATGTGAATATTTTTTAGGGATAGGGACTGATTCTCCAAATACCCATTAGGTGTGGGACAATTAATAAATCTCTAAATACCGAGAGGGTGCTGGACACAATGTTCCATTCCAATTTGAATGGAATTTGACTATAGTTTCAATTTGGACATGTTATAAATTGAAATTAAATAGATAATGAAATCCCCTATTTTATAATGAATTATGAATTGAATATGTGATATGGTTTAGAATCTAGTGTGGGATGAAGCAGGTATTGGGTGTTCGAGTGTCCTCGGGATCTCGGGGGGGGGGGGGGGGGGTTATTTGGTTAAATAAAGAGTAATTAGATAAATGTAAATTATTTACTTTATTGATTTTATTTATTCTTTATGCAACTTCATACACTATTATTGATTGGATATTGTTTTATACATTGTTAGTGGTGTCCTAAAGAGTTGTACTCACACCCTACTTGGGCTACCTGATCGTTACCAGAATATATTTAATGGTTGTAGGATAGGTTAAGGGAAATATCCGTATTTTAGATTATTGAGTTGGGATAGAAAATGGATAATATAACTCGAAGTGGTTCAGGAACCTCTTCTAAGTTTTCATCATATTTATTTATTTTGGGTTTTTCATATTGACACTTGACAAATATTCAGAATAACATAACTACTATTTAGTTTGGATATTGTATTTTCTATTTTGGTCATCATGAGATATTGGTATTATTATGATTGTATCTATTTGTTGTCTTTTATTTCTTCTACATTGTTGTGCTACTTTGATAAATATGGTATATACTCCCCATGATCAATATTAGACCCTCATTTCTAGTTGATAGACTCTTCTATATAGGGAGGTGTACCTGAGGTCATGTGACCGACCATCTTGGGGAATCAGTGCGTGGCACCCAATTCCGGACGTTACATTCCCCTACCAAATGGGGGTGCCAAACATTACCCATATATTCCCTCCATTGATGTTTTGGTTTTAAAATCCCCCATTTAACCTTTTATATATGATCTATTGATTGGAATACCTAATCTCTTACATATTTCATGAGGGTTTCATAATTCTTGTATAAATTGTGAACATTATATTGAAATATAAGACAATTCTAGTTAATAAATCTCAAATTACCCATGTGAGGATTCAATAAAATTAATGTAGTCATCTATTCATTTGATCAATAATTGATGATAAATATAGTATACAATGCATTTGTTATTTGGGACAGGGATATGTGGCCCTGTCTAACATCATCTGATCTTTATGATCTGATATCACACACCTCTCATGACTCACCATAACCTTTTTCAACCTTTAGGGATATGTAAAAATTCAATTTTGACAAATTAAATATCAAATAACCCATAATTCTCCATAAAATCTCCACTGCCACTATCTTTTCATTTGACCACCATCATGATTTGAAAATAATTTAACATCACTTAATTGCATATAAATTTCGTGGATTGTAAATTTTAACCCCTATATTGGGACCAAATTGTCTTGATACACCTTGAAATGGGGTAAATCACTATGCTAAATGAATAATTTTTCTCTTCAATTGTTCCAAATGGAAATAGAGATCTTGATCATGTGTTAGTGAGAACCCATTTTATCCCTCTTTATACTCTCACCCTAATCATACCAAATGATAATCACATATTCATAAAGTATAGTATGAACTACACATTAATTTTACTTGGTTCCCCACTAAGGGATAATCCAAAGATAATACACATAGTGATGTTTTGGTATACCATAAATTGACTCTACTCATAATATATGTTATGGTTTTTTAGTAATGGAACATTATTGATCATAGATTCACTTCCAATTCATTCTGTATTATGCATTTCTTAGAGATAAGGCTTGTGTAGTTTATATAATTTTATGTCTTCTTCAATAGTTTATATACATTTTGGTCTATCTTAATTCAACATGAGAGTTTTCCTACCTCATAACTCATAAATTGAAAATCCATTAAACACTAACTACCTACACATTCCTTATTTAAAGACATATGAGATCAACTCTTCAATTTGAGGATTGAGACTATGTATTCTTCTATATAACACAAGCATATTAATCTACTTCTAGATGAAAATTATTATGCACTAGAATTATTTAGTTTCCTTACATATTCAATAACCAAATATTGAAAGGTATTACCATCACCTTATCTCAATCATCGATATATAAATATTCTTATGATCGTTATTCCTCGTATTCAAATCTGGATGTGTCAATGCATTTTTCTATATAATTTTTTAAAAATTTCAACAAGTTTTTATATAAGACTCTAGTAATAGACTCATTCAATCTATGTTTTGATTTCATTATATATTTTCTTGATAATCTCCAATCATAAAAAATGTACCATAAATTTTTAATTGGGTCCTTAAGTGAACATAAAACCAAATTAATCACTTAAATATTGGGCTAGATATCCTCCTTTTTAGTTCTATCTAAAATTACAAAATAGAATATAAAATATCAGTTCATGGAATGGTTTCCTCCCTCATGACATGATATGCCTCAAATCCTACTAATTTTTGGTGTGGTAGTATTTTTATAGCATAGTGACTGGTTAATAACTAGATCCATGATTTATTCCCAATATAACCATTTAATTTCACTAAATATCATAGTGTAATATTTCAATTATTTGAACATATTGAGCTTTATTCTAGTGTTCCATGATGAAAATATCTTGTCTCTGAAAAACTCAAACTCTCATTATTCCACAAACACATACTTAATAGAGAACACAATATGTTTTGATGTGGTCCTATGATTGCCTTGTGATCCTTAATCTAGTTATTATGTATACCTTCCCTCTTTAAATGGAGGTCATCAAAGAACCAAAACATTTGAAACTCTTATATACTTCATTCATGATGTAGTTAACATTTCATGATGTCATCTTCAATTTTTCTAAACCCATTGGGGCATATAACATGCTCAAAAATGTCGAAACATCCCAATATCTATAACTATTTAATTTACCCAAGTCACATCATGACATAGAATCTATGGTGTGTTGTTATTGATTTTTTCCTAGATACTCATAAAGTATGAATCTTCATAAAATTACAAGGAACCTTATGAAATCCTTGTGTACCTTACATTTACAATTTTTTCTATGACATTTCCACATTCCATCATCTACACATTGTGGTTTGGTCACAGAATCCATGGTATAATGTCTTCCATAAAGACACTTACATTTCTTACGTTAATAATTATGAACATTCCATATATGGTACTTTTATGTATTTAAACAAACTCAAATCATGTTGTGATTCTTGTACTCATACCATTATTTCTTCTTGTAACCTCTAGAATGTAACTCAGATTTATCATTCCAATTTGATATTTATTAAAACTACTAAAAACCACTTTAAATTTCATGACCTTGATAAATAGAGATATTGAGGTGTATCTTTCCATTATTCCACCAGTCCAATCATGTGTACATCACATTACCATTCCTTCCCATATATAATGTTTCAATTTATTGAAAACAAATCCAAAACCAAACACAATTTTTGTTATAATGTTCACTTCATTTGGATTTCATTGTCAATATTATTATAAATCTATTCTCCATCAAACACATGAAATACATAAAAAACCTCCAAGTATATGGATTTATAATCCCTTGATTTCTCCCTCTTTAAAATAAAAAATAAAAAAGGGCCATATTTATGTTCTTAACTCCCCCTTTGACTTCAAGAATGAAAGTAATCTTTAAATCCAATTCTTTTATTTTCATAAACTTCCCCTTTCAAACAAAATTCCAAGGGGATTCCTCCATATCAGCTCCACTCCACCTTTATATATATATTCAACAATCCAATATGATTCTCCGTATCTTATTCAAATATATATTAAGAGTGATAAATATCTCTCTTTATAATTAAACCCTTTCACGGTATATTTGACACCATAAGTTAACATCTGAAAACCTCTTATCAATTTCTAACTTTTGAGATTTTTCCTCTAAAAGAACATGGTTTTTTACCCAATTAAAAATTCAATTCTAACCAATTAACATTTTATTCATCTTACCATATTTACATCTTAAGGTGAAATCACTTAGTGATTGATCCTTTTTCACTTTCATTACAAGTTCCTATCACAAATTGGAAATAAATTAAATTTAATACTTATAACCTCGATTCTACTTGATGATACCTCTTATTGAATAAAAATAATTTTATGTTTTTTTTATTATTTTTTACTATTTTTTAAATAAAATAATTAATGAATTATCATCTGTCAAGATTCAAGATACTCTCTCTTATTTTTCTACATTCTACTCAATGAATTTTCAATGATGTAAATCACCACTTGGAATTAAGTCATTGGAAAATCTTTTATGATTTCTGATTTGGGAATAAGTGGTTGAAATAAGAGTTTGAGTCAACAACCTCATGTTTTTTCATGTCACTCACTTTCTTCAATAAATTCTAGAAATTTGACATTTTTACTATCTCCATCACATCTTGTGATCTCAATCACACTTAAAAAATCACTTTATAATAAAAAATAAATCACTATATGTGTGAAACATACCACATATTGAATCAATTGACACTTATTAATTTTTATAAACTTTTGATACCACTTATATTTATGAACTTCAAAAAAAACAGGGGTTTTTCCTTTTAGGGGAGGCTCATTATCAACTCCCGTGATTTCCTCCAACTTTTGACACCATGTCGTTTGATAATTTTCAGCATGGGTAATCACTTTTTATTAATGAACTTTTCTTCTAGTACCATATTAATATCCTAAAAATTTTAGTTTATACCAATTTTTATCATATAAAAAACAGGAAATTCATGATCGTTTTTAATTTTTCCTCCAATTTTTCTTCTCCTTCTTAGTGTTCTAATACCTTGTAAAATATAACTAGATGTCACTTGTTAATCTCCAATTTTGGTAGGATAACGCTGGATATAGAAAGTACAATATTGGAACAAATTTTACTCTATATAAATATCTATATAATATGTTATTGTTAATTCCAAAGAGAAACTTTTAAATTTATCTTAGAAAATCGTTGTTGTTTCTTAGCACAACTTTTTAAGTCAAATTATGACCTTAATGCCATTTTTAGATTTTTTATTTGGCCTCATACCAAATACGAAACATTCATAAACTCTAAATCCACTTTTTTAAATTTTTCACCCTTTGGAAAAACATATCTGTTACCTTTTTAGTACAATATTACACACCATATATAGTATTACCCCTTAATCCTAAATCACTTTCAATAGATTTTAGAAACATTTAACGCATAAGAAGAGGGGTAACTCTAATATCCTCGAGTAGAGTAATGGAGTTGTTCATGGTGGGTTAGCCCATAGCCTTTAAAATTATTTTAATCCCATGATTTAGTTATTATTTCCATACCACTTATACAAAAATCACCCTAGATATTCATTTTTTTATTATCTATTTTCCTTCGTTTGGGTTCCATCTCTACTATGGGACTAAACTTAATTGTGTATCTTTCCTTTTTTGATGCAACGGTAGTGCCCAATTTTTATGTTTCCTCTAACATATAAGGTTTCATCCTACAATACTCACTTTTTCCTTGTAGTATTATTTATGAAACCACTAAGTCATGTTTTATTCTTTTTTCTCTTCTGTTTCCATATGATTCACCTAAAAATTATTTTTCCTTGATTAATCTCTCTTTAAGTGCACTCCCTAATTTCTCAAAATTATTAGAACATCTTCATCCTTTTAAATTTTTATTATTTCTCTCTATGAGGCCTAATATGATTGTACCAAAATATGTTCATTATTAATCCTTCATTAATATTAATTATTTTCTTCCAAAATAATGATTTTGTTAGATAAATAGATCTTATTATATAGTAAATCATCTCCTTTTATTTCATAAGAATGTAGAATTTAGTTATGTCATATTTTATTCTCTTGAGACTATAGTTTACTTTAATGTGATAAAGGTTATAACATGTAAAACATATCCTATATAAATAATACCTCATATAGCATCTCATTGGTTAAGATGTTTAAATAGATTTTCTTCTACCATTGAGCATATTACACCCACCAGATCACTGGTTTATAGTTATTTTAGGTTTTTATTGTTTAATTTTTTTTGGATTTTATGGGAGATGGAGGTAAAAAATTAAAATATAGGGAAAACAAACTAGTGTTCATAGTTAATACATCGCTAATATTAACCATGTTCCAAGCCATATGAGAGGGGTAAGAGGCATTCTAAATTCATTTTTCATGGTGGTGGAATAGTTTTCCATACCTCATGGTATCTTCCATGTAACTTTGACATCCAAATTTAGGAGTAAATTTGATCACATTTTAGAGAACAGTTTTCTAATCGTGTCACCAAACTCTGAGACCAATGTTGTTTTTTGTAAAATGAAAACTTTCACATGTACCCTCATTAATTCTTCAAAAAAACCTACATCATTTCATATCATCATATTACATTGGTTTTACACTATCTATGATCATTCTTCATCCTTGTGCCCTTGGTGATTCTCCCTTTTCTTTGGTTGATTTATTTAATATATGCCATTATTTCCATTATTTTTCTCTAATATTCTTTATATACCTCCATTTCCTTCTTTTATATTAATGATATAGAACCCCAGTTTTCAATAATGTCTAAATATAGGGTTTGGAATGAGGTTTTATTAATATTTCTTAGATTTTTAGGGTGGGGAGTATCCCTATCTTCCCACTCCTGTGATATTTTTTAATGGCTAAAATGTTTCTTTAATATTTAGGTAAGTGTATCTACATATCTAGACTCTTCTCTTAGAAGGATCTTATTATAGAGTTTTCCCATTGGTTTTACTGATGATTTATGTTAGAAAACATTTTTTGAGGGTTTTTATGGGTTAATTTCTCATGCACATGGTAAATATTGTAATAATAATGATTTCCTTGGATTTATTAAAGAAAATCATTTTTATGAATTGGATGTGATTGATAAAATGTATTTAATCAAATATTGGATTTAATTTATTCTTAAAATATATTTTAAAAATGAAACATTATTGGTAACTAAATTCATTGATTATAGGATTTATTGGTATTTTAGATATTATTTATACATGAGACACCTTAGGTGTATTGGTAATAATACATGTGCTACTCTATATTAGTGTATGGACAAGATATGGGTCTTTTTAGTGACACCTTGAGAATTATTAGGTTAGATTGAATTTTTAGAATCACATATGTCAACTATTATTCCACGAGAAAGTCGTAGTTATCTTTGGAATGCATAGGTCAAAGAATCCCTTTTTCGCTCATATATTTAGCTTTCTGATGTATACCATATTTATATTCCTATTTATTTGTGTCATTTATCACTTAATACCTTCAATAATTCCACATGATTATCACATTCATCTTATTTATGGTTCTAGTATTGTTTTGTTTGAAACCAAATGATTTAATAAATCATTTTATAAAATAATGTTTCAAAAATACAATTTCCAAGACAGAACAAATGGTTTGATCTTAGAAAGAAGGTCTTTTGATTCATGGTGTTATCCTACTAGGATTTTCCTCATGTTATTCACATTCCATAAGGTGTATATAGATCAGATTATATCTGATAGAGGGAAAGGAAAGCGGTTCTTATCTCAAAGGGAATTCTTTTTATGAATCATTATCCTTTATAATGTGGGATTGGTGGTGGCCCTTAATCACTTAGATACAGGTTTAGTGGAGAGTTATAAGGATCCTGTAATGTATTTATTTGGACTTTTTTATTATCAGAATCATCTTTTATATGGGTTTTTACTATTTATGATTTTAATATACTGTGGTGTTGGCTATTGTTTTGATTTATGATGCATACTCTACATTGATAATGTTAAGTATTTTCTTTGTTTGTATAGGCATGGATGCCTAAAATACGTTCACACCATGATAGATATATATAAGGGATTTTTGGTATGTTTTTTTGGATTCCAAGGGTTAAACATTCCCACTTGGTTAACATTAATATCCATGTTCTTATCACCAACTAGTAGTGAACAAAAATGTGTGTGGGACATATAGTTGCATAACCTAAGTGAAAAGGTAGGTTGACGTGACTTAGTTCATTAAATATCCCTTGGCTTCAAGATACACACTCATGGTGTGATCCATTCTTTTGAAATAATAATATTCTATTGCTACCTCCTTCTAATAGTCTTCATTTCTAGATTTGGTATATGGATTCTCTTTACATACAAATTCAAGGACTGAAATTCCTTTCATTTCACTTATAAGGTTGTCATAGGAGAAATTTTCTTCTTTTAATTAATTTTTTTCAATATCTCTTCAAGCTCCCTGATCATCCAACCCTTCTCCTTTTACTGGGCAATCATATCCCTCAACACTGAGCCAGCTTTTACTCTATATTTTCTCATCTATACTAGTTGTCTTATTATAGGGATTATACTTTCCTTTAACTCCTTTTTCATGACTGTTCTCTTCACTACCTCTTATGAATAATCTTTAAAAAAATAAATTTAGCCTTTAATTTTTTTCTATTAGATTTTTTATATCAAAATCAAAGTACACCTATAAAATTATAACCCTTTTAATTTATTTTTGTTAAATATTCAATACACACAATACACACTCTATACATAATCTCCATATAATCCACCATTTCATGTAAATATTTAATATCCTTCTTCCTATTTTAGGAAAATTATCCAAATTGTTAAATTAATGTGATTTTTTTGTCTTCATTGGAATATCCATGTCTATAAATACATAGAAAAAAATATGAATTTCTATGTTTTGAAGAATCCTCCAAAATATTGTTAAAATGAGATATAATAAAAAGTTATGAATTTTTCACTATAATTACAGAGTCCGTAATTATGGGATTGTTATTATAATTATTATTATTCTCTCCTTCTAACATAATTCAATATTCCTTCAATTTATTCCCTAGTTTTTTATCATAAACAATTTTGTAACCACCCAATATTTTGGACCTTTTAAATTAATATTGTCTTTAATAAATTTTTTATTAAGAAAACACTTTTAAGTGAAAATGGGAAACCCATAATGTACACAAAGACAATCAATCAACATGATATGTCATAGTAGAATCTAAGATTTTCAATTTAATCCTGTTAGAGATCGTATATCTGTGAAGACTCAATTGAAGAACGGTAGCCATCTCATTCGGATCCTCTTTGAGTAAGTTTTACAAATTTTACGACATCTTCTACTAGGTATGAATGAGCTATTCTATAGATATCTTCTTCCTCTTGAATCCATGAGCTAGTATTCCAAGTTGTTTTTGGGACTAGTCATGATGCTGCTTGGTAAGGATACCATAAAGATTCCTCCCAACCAGCCTGTCAAGATCCTATTGCATAGTGATGAGCTATATTCCCTTATTAGAGAATTATTTGATTCCATCGATGATGGTTTCCCACTCATCACACTCTATTAGTTCCCTCCCATTCTGGTGGATATCGGATTCAGTAGGATTCTTTCCAGCAAGTTCTCGGCCAATGAAAGAAGATTCCCCTATTGGTGGATCAAGCTCCTTAGTATATTTTTCCTCCACCTTCTTGGGAACCTTCGGAGTAATATTTCCTTTTCTTGAGCATCTAGTAATGGGAGGTCTTGGTAAATAATAATAGTATTTCCTCTTTCACAGCGTCTGAGAGTGCTTAAGAAATCCATCTGAATCAATGATGGTGTTCATTCCCTTCTATGAAGAGGATCTAATAGAGTCCTCTACAATGTTCACTTCCTTGGGATCAACAAGGGAGTCCAAAACAGAATCTTTATCCTCCTAAGAATCCTCCACATCATCCCCTTACTCAGGTGCATGACACTCCTCTCTCAGTACTGCGAATCAATATTGAGTAACCATTCATCTATACTTCACCATATTCTCATAGGATGGTCTTTTCATCAGGTCCAGCTCAGACAGATCTGAACCTCTGGGCTACATAAATCCACATCCCATAAATTGGGGATTCTTATTAGTGTCCTCCCAAACCAAACATTACAAAAGTATGTCGGCACCCGGTGCAATTCAGACTCCCATGCATGCCACAGCTTCCTTGGTAGGACTAGATGAGACCAGATTCCTGGCCAGATTAGAATCCAAGGGTGGGATCCTCACCACATGTCCCACATCTGCATTTGAATAGAAGTTTAAATTCTTGAACTCACAAGCTTGTGCAGCTTCCCGTGCACCACTTGACAAGGGTCTTACACCCAGATCACACCTTAAATGGGAAAAACCTCTATAAACCTTGGATTTGGTACATTGGTTTTTGTTCCCCTCACTGTGCCTAATGAAATCCCCTACTCCAAACCCAATTGATTCTCCACAGGTGGAAGTGAGACCTTCATAAACTGATCCTCACCCAAATATTTAGTGGCCTGCCGATAACATCCTTCCTCAATGATTTTTGGATCTTCCACCTCAAGGGCTTCACATGGTTTGACATCAGCCAAGGGGTTATTTCCATACTTCCTCATACCCTGCAAGGACTGGCCCCCACCCAAAGAACCAAAAAAGGGCCACTCGAGTATCCCTTGTCAAACCTTTCCTGAAATAGCACACAGTGTGTCCGAGATGACTACAAGACCAGAAATAAAGAGCCCATGATTCTTAGAAAACGTTTTGGTACCACCGCAACTCACCTTGAATCTCAATTATAATGGTTTCCAATGGTTTATTGGAAATGTCATCTTTAATATAGATCTATGGGAAAATAGGATGGTAGACGGTACCAGTAAAATAGTCCGAGTAGAGGAAACGACCCACCAGGTTTCCAATCAAATGAATAATCACCATATTCTGAAATAGTATGCGAAGACTAAAAAGCAAGGTCTATATCATTGAAATGGGGGGGGGGGTCTCCCTTCAAGTGGAAGTTGAATGACCATTGAAATAGGAAGAACCAAAAACCTGATATCACACGTATATTATTTCCCCAGTCATGGATAAGATCTTCTTCTGTCTGGAAGTGAACCACAAGGTGTCTCAAATCCAAAATCCCTACAGTATCCCAATCTTACACCTTCCACTTGTTAAATAAAAATCTATCAAATCCAATGACTAAGGGACGTATTTTATGAAAAAGATCCACCAAATAATGATTCATCAATGCGGGTGCCTTTGTAAACTCTAGGGATGGAATTGTAACCATATGAACTCCATCAATGAAGGATTATACTTTAGTGAAAATATCAATAGAGGGGGAATTGGGGAGGTTGGCAGGATCTGTCATTGGGGTGAGTGATGCAGGGTGAGAGGGTGATGGGAGAAAAGAATAACTCTCCTCCCCCCTGGCCAAGAAATGTCGATGGGGGGAGGTGGCGATGCGTCCATCATCTTGGTCATCCTAGGAGAGAAGGTGGTGAGGTTGATGGTGTTCCTCCATTGGACTTCTTTATACTATTATTTAATAGATTTATTCATTGAAAACACAAAACCAAAAACATTCATGAAATATTAAATGAGAGTTATTAAGAAATTATAATATGAATAAATCCTTTGTTAATTAAAAAATATTAATCAATTAAATTTTTTTACATTTAGATAAAAATAATTGAAATGATTTAATCATTCTTTCTCAAATAACTATATAAAGTGTTAATAAAATAAATCTACAACTTATAAATTATTATTATGATAATATATGATATTAAAATATATGAACTATTACATTAACATTCATTAAATTATAAATTGATATAAAATAACATTAAGAACACTTAATATTAAAAACATTGATTTTCAATAAGAGTGATTTTCCATTATATTTTGAATTTTCATTTAAAAGATAAATTTATTATTTTTAGAATTTTAATTTCAAAAAATTTAATTCATTTTTTTATTCATCATATCAATATTATCTTATGGTAAATTTTTTTTATTTTTCTAAAATAATTGATTTTTTTGGTGAATAGTAAAAATATTATTTTTAAAAATGTAGCGTTTATGTATATATAATTAAATAAAAATAACTTAAAAACATAAGAAAAATATCAAGATAAAATATGATTTAATTAGTAAATATATACAATTAAAAATAATTTCTTTAATTTATGAAACCTATATTTAACATCATAAAAAATATCTTCCAATAAAAGAAACAATTTTTTAATATTAATATGTTGAATAACTAACTATATTTAAAGGATTATAATGAAATAAATACATTATGTATAATATTTAATGAATTAAAATTAATTAAATTATGGTTTTTAGGCAATAAATGAGAATAAAATCATTTTCTGCCTCAAAATATATTTTCTTCAAAAATGATTTTTATTTGATTTTGTGCTAGGATATTTTAACTAATTTATAAAACTTTTAGAAATTTTATTTTAAAATAGAAAAATAATTATTTATAATATCATGTAATTATATGTTTTGGATAAATTTTTGAGATTTTTATGTATTGATTGATTTTAGAAAGAATAATGAAAAATGTCAATTATTAAAAAACAGTCATTTGTTTTCATTAAATCAAGTAATTTATAGGTCCCATTATATTTTTTATTTTATTTTTTATTAATATAAGATAAATTTTATTAAAAATATCCTAAATAATTTGATAGGAATCAAAATTATATTTTATTTTGGTATATTTTTTTATTCTTAAAAACAATTTTCTAAAAAAATCATCATGTTTTATGCATTTATATTAAACAAAAATTATGATAACAATATAAGATGAATCTTTATAATTTTATTTAACATTTTTAATCATGGTTTTTTTAACTTATAAATGATTTAAATTTCATTTTCTGTCATTATGAATAGTAACAATGGTAACGGGTGAATCGGGTTATTTAAGGTAAAAATTCACTCATAAAGTCACATTATCTATAATGAACCAAAATATTATCAATGAAATTTCCTTTATTATATTTATGTCATATATTATAAAAAAATACATAACAAGGAATTAATTAATCTCATAAATGAAGAATGAAATAAATGGTATTTATAGAAATTGAGGAACCTATATTGACTGAATAATAACCTGACTCGTATAATAGTAATATGACCATTATGAATAGTAATTAGGAAAATATAAGAGTAAAATCACTTAATAAAGTATAAATAAAATAAAATAAAATAATCTTATCAATAAAAACATGATATAATTATATCATCATATAAGTAAATAAATGTTTTAAAAATGATAAATTAAGTGTTAGTATTTTTGTGAAACGTAATTCTGTATTTAGAATTTTATAATAAATTAAATTATTTATAATAAAATTTATTTTCATAAAATAGATTCAAAAATTAATATATATTTTTTATTATGATTATATGATAATTATATGAGACCTTGATTAACTTTTCAAAGTGTCATAAAATCAGTTATAATTTTAAAATCGATATTTATCGAATAACTAATGATTTTAATTAAAAACTAAAATTCCCATATTTAAAAAATTATGTTAATAAAATATATTATATTTTTGAAATATATATTTTGAAAAATGGCTGGGGTAAATTTTTGGGATTTTTCTAAAATATTTGAATTTTGGTGAATAGTGAAATACGACAATTTATGGTATTTAACATTATAAGTAAATAAATGAATTTTTGAGTCATGTTTGAGTCATGGATGATGAAATGATCCATTATCCCAAACTCAAATTCTCAATTTACTATACTTATTCACAAGAATAAACACTATTGATAGTCTTGAGCCAAAATAAAAAATAAATGAATAAAATAATCAAAAACATTTCTCTCCTCCCACTACAAATACAACCCCTCACCACATATTCTCCTCACACCATATAAGATTTTTATATTGATTATATTATTCAAAATTATTCTCCCAAACCTCTTCCCCACGTTTTTGTAATTTTGGTTTCACCAATAGTTCATTTCCCAGTGCCTTAAGGAGGTTCTCAAGGAGACGACACTAAAGGGGTAAAACCCTCCCTCATTCTCTTTTAGTTTCCATTATTTTATTATCCTTCCATCAAATCCAAAATAAAAATTAATATGATAACACCATTATAATATATATAATATAATTTTATTATTTTATTGATATATCCATCATTTAATCTCTTCTCTTCACTTTCTTATCTTAAAAACGTAAACAGCGTTTATGATGTGTCAATTCACCACCTTTTGGGGAGATGATTTATTTATGTTACCACCTTTATGTAATGTATTAAAAAATTATAATGGTTAAAAAACAATATAATATGTGTATTAAAACTTTTTTATGTTTTGGAACTAATATACAAACATAATAATAAAGAATTAAAGAAAACTAGTTTTTGATAATCAAAAATTCACCAAAATAAACTAGCATTCATCAATAACATTTTATCTAATGAATAATTCTCAAAACTAAAAAATGATATATGGGACCATTTAAAATTATAGAGGTGCATAAATATCATATAATTACACTTCTTGAGTTTTGTTTCCATTTCACAATAACTCCCATAATTAAACTCAAGGGAACCAATTATAAAATCATGAAACGAATGCTCCCAGAACGACAAAATTGAACCTTACAAATCATGAAAAAATAAATAAATGAACTTAATAAAGTTATAATAAATAAAATAAATTTATAATATGTTATTATATAATTAATTAATAGATATAATTTGATTATCTAGGACATTAAGTGCAAGTGCAGAACAATTTCGTACATAAGGTAAGGAATTCTCTCTGAACCTCTCAATTACCTTTGGGTTGTGACTTCTCTCTCTTTATATGAATGTAATTACAATTATTCTTATATAATTATTATATATTATGTTTACATGTTCTAAATTTATGTATCCATATCCATTCATCCTTATTTTATGGGTAAATACATGTTTCAAAAGGTTCCCTTATCAGCTTCTCCCGATAAGCAAACCTCATTTAAAGTGAACATCCCTATTTTTTACCCATTATCATGTACACTACATAATATTTTTTAACCCACCATTATTTTTATAATAACACTCATTTTTTCATGAAAAAATATCTTTTCTCATTTTTTTATAAAAATTATTATTCCTTTATCTGTTTAAAGACTCCTAAATACTTTCCCTTTGACCACACTAAAGTTTCTCATTTAAAAAGTCTCTTGACCACTATTTTTGTATATTTTCACTTCATTTAGACATAATTTAAAATGATATATACCTTTTCCGCTTATTAATGTTCATGTATGATTTAAATCCATTCTTTCATGGACACCATTATGATATTCCCTTTGGTTATGCCTTATGACATGATTTTGATACCTATCTCTTTCCACAGGTAACCCTTATGTTTATTTCTTATGTTTGATTAATCATGTCACGTATATATACATTAACATGTTATAAGGGATGTTCCCAGTTAACACTATAATTCATTGGGTATTGATTATTCTCATGAGATGTCATATTGGGAGAGGATGTAAACATGATTCCTTTATGAGACATTGTCCACCATGTGATATAGCCTTGGAAATTAGTCTTGACTCATGTTTATGTTGTGTTGTATGTTTCTGGGAAATTCCTATGATTCCATTATTACATGACCCCATGATCTATATTTTAGGATTACATATGTTTATTCATCTTCCATGCATTTTTTATGTCATCATGTTATGCCTTCTAACCCATGTGTTATGCTTTATTCCTATGTTTATTTATGTATTCCTAAGGTTATCCTATAAATATGTAAGAGATAAAAGGAAGTTAGAAACACATTATGTAGATTAAATAAAATATGTTTTTATATTTTTTTCATTCTTTCTAATTATGTACCTAATATCTTAAAGGAACTAGACTTTACAATCCTTGGTTTTTATTTTATGGATAATTTTTCTTAAAATAATTTAATAATATGTGTAAAGTTATAGGGTTTCTATAGTTTTTATCAGATGATGATCTAGTTATTTTTTTCGTATTGGGATTAGAAAACTATAATAAGTATCTTAAGGATAATTCTATCACCATTGATAACCTTGATTTAAACTTAGGGAATGAAAAGTTATGATATAATTTTCATTTTAAAGTTTATCCTTCTATTTTAAAAGTTTCATTTTTATATTCTTATTAGATATCTATTCAATCCCCCTAATTTTCTTTTCTTTTCTTTTATTTTCTTTAATTAATGTTTGGAAATCAAATATGTACCCTCACATATTTTCACCTTAGTATGTAATATAAACTTTTGAGGGAGAAATTTTATAAGGGGAAGAATGTAACAACCCATAATATTATAAATGAAATTTCCCTTTTAATAGTTATTTTTTATATTACAAAACACATACTTAACTTATACTACATTATTCTCTTAAATGAAAAATTAAATAAGTGGTATTTGTATAAATTGAGGAAACTATACCAATGGAATAGTAACATGACAATTAGAATAGTAATATTAACATTATAAATAGTAATCTATCTAATAGAACAGTAACCTCACCTATGAAATTATAAATAAAATTAAAGAATCTTATAAATAAAAATATGATAAAATTATATCAAGATATAAATAAATTAATGTTTTAAAAATGATAAATTATGTTTTGGTATTTCTGTGAAACATAAATGTTTATTATAAATTTTATAATTAATGTAATGATTTCAATTAATTTTTTTCAAAAAATAGATTCACAAATTAATATTTTTTTTAAAATTATTATAAGATAATTTAATGAGACCTTAATTTATTTTTCAAAGCGTCATAAAATCAGTTATAGTTTTAAAATATTTATTTCTCATTTTAATTTTTTTCATAAAATTGATTCCATTTTTTAAATCTAAACTTCAAAAAATTGTTGGAATGGATTTTTGGTATTTTTTAATTTAGTTGATTTTTTTGGTGAATACTGAAATATAGTAATTTACGGTATTTAACATTATATGTCAATAAATGAATTTTTGAGTAATGGTTGAGAAATGGATGATAAAAGTGACCATTATCTCAAACTAAAATTATCTAGTTACTATACTTATTCATAATAATCAACACAATTTATAGTCTTGAGAGAAAAATAGTAAATAAATAAATAAAATAATAAAAAACAACCCTCTCCTCCCACTATAAATACCACCCATCATCACCTATTCTCCTCTTGCCATATAATATTTTGAACTTTCTTATATTTTTATCAATTACTCTCCCAGACCTCTTCTACGTGTTTTGGTCCAACTGGAATCATCAAAATTCCATTTCCAAGTACCTTACGGAGGTTTTCAAGGAGACGATACCCAAGAGGTGAAACCCTCCCTCTTTCAATTTTAATTTCCAATATTTTCTTATCCTTACCTCACCTCACCTACCCTATCCAAAGTAACATGATAACTCCAATATAATACATATAATATAATTTTATTATGTTAATGGTACATCCATCATCTAATCTATAATCTTCTCTTTCTTATTTTAGAAACAAAAACATCATATGTGATATTTCGATTCTCCACCTTCGTGGATGATGATTTTTTTGTTTTTTATTATCACCTTCATGGTTGGTCATAAAACCATTATAATTAGTAAAACTAATAGTAATATGTGTATTATAACTTTTTTTATCTTCTGTAACTAATATTCATACATGATATTAAACAATAAAGCAAAACTAGTTTGTGATAATCAAAAATTCACCATAATAAATTAACATACATCATTAACATTTTATCAAATGAATATTTCTCATATCTGAAAAAACGAATTATATATGGGACCATTTAAAATTATTTTGGTTAATTAGTATCATATAATAACAATTTTTAATCTTTTCTTCCATTTTACAAGAACTTTTATAATTAAACTCAAGGGAACCAATCATAAAATAATGAAATAAATGCTACTGAAACAACAAAATTGAATCTTATAACTAATAAAAAGGCCATAAATGAACTTAATAAAATTATTATAAATAAAATAAACATATACAGAGTTTTTAAATAATAAATTAATGGATATAATTTTATTATTCAAGTCATTAAGTACATGTGTAGAACTGTTTTAGACATAAGGTAA
The DNA here is from genome assembly GCA_963277665.1 of Viscum album. Taxonomy (NCBI): domain Eukaryota; kingdom Viridiplantae; phylum Streptophyta; class Magnoliopsida; order Santalales; family Viscaceae; genus Viscum; species Viscum album. The sequence goes on along the minus strand of OY728138.1, from coordinate 46,150,832 downwards.
GGGATTCTCTCCAAACCACCCAATTACCTTTGGGTTATTATTTCTCTCTCTTTACACAAATGTAATTATTAATTATTATTAAATAATTATTCAATATTATGTTTATATTCTCAAAATTTATGTATCTATATCCATTCAACCTTATTTTATGGTTAAATACATTTTTTAAAAGGCACCATTCTCAATTCCTCCCCATAAAGAAATCTGATTTAAATGTAACTTCCTCATTTCTTATCCATTATCATGTGCACCCAATAATATTTATTTCACCATAATTATTTCTCTAAAATTAATAATTATTTCATTAAAAACTATATTTGTTCATTTTTTGTTTTATACAAACAATTATTCCATTTTCTATTTGAAATACACTTTAATATTTTTTTCTTAAACCTCACAAAAGTGGCTCATTTCTAAATTTTCTTAAAAACTATTTTTAAATGTTTTCATATAATTTGGACATCATTTATCATGATATATACCTATTTTACCTTATTAATGTACATGTATGATATAAATCTAGTCTTTTATGGAAACCATTATGATATTCCCTTTGGTTATGCCTTATAACATGATAATGATGCCCATTTCATTCCATAGATAACCATTATGTTTATTCTTTATATTTTATTATTCATGTAGAAAAAATATGAATAAAAATTTTATGATGGTTATGACTAGGTAGTTCTATAATGCATTGGGTGATTTTTAACCTCATGAGACTTCTTATTGGGACATGGAGTAAACATGATTACTTTATGGGACTTTGTCCGACAAGTGATATGGGATCGATAGTTATTCCTGACTAATGTTTATGTTATGTTGTATGTTGCTAACACATTCCTATAATTCGATGATTTCATGATCCTAGGATCTAAATATTATGATTTCATATGTTTATTCATGTTCCATGCCTTTTTATATCATCATGTTATGCCTTCTAACCCATGCCATATGCTTTATTCCTATGTTTTTCCCATATTGGGATTTTTATCTCATCATACTGTTCATGTATTCCCAATGGTATCCTATTAAGATGAAAGATGTCAAAGGAATTTAGTATATCATTATTTATATTAAATAAAATATGTTTTTATTTTTTTTACATTTTTTCTAATTATGTACCTAATCTCTTAAAGACACAAGACTTTATGATCAGTTATTTATATTTGATGGTTAATTATGCATAAAATCATGTATTAATATTTTTAGAGGTCTAGTGTCACTATATAATCTTATCTTAATTATTATTTTATGACATTAAATTAAACCATATAATCTAAAATTTTAATTTTGATAGTTTTTTAGCCAATTTACCATGAGTAAGACATTAATAATATTTAAAAGTTTAGAAAATTTACTAGTTTGAAAATCCCCTAACTTATAAAATGGGAAACTACAATATTATATTCCTCACACATTTTTAGCTCTCTATATCATCTATTAACTTCATAAATCACTCAAAAATATCAATCACCACATCAGGGAGGTTATTTTATAATCAAAATACCAAAGTAAGAAAGATTAAGGAGAAGAAAAAGGAGGTTTTCCAATGAAGAGGTATAACTCCTAACTAAGTTTTTTACACTTTTATTTCATCTTCTACCTCCATAAAATATTATTTAACCATATTTAAATAATAACATCATTATACTCCATATAATTAATTATCATTACATTAATACCACAACCCTTTTTCATCATATTCTCTATCTAATTGAAAATGAAATCATCGCTTGTGCGTATGTACGGACCACCATCTCCATGTAGTGATGTGTTTAATTTTTCATCTCCGCCGTATATGGTTTGTTCAATGATGGATAAAATGATTTTATCGGATCTTTAAGACATTATTATGATTATGGGAAGAAAAAATATCACTTACCATATTATTTTTCCTTCCATTTAAAAATTATAATGTCGTTTATATATATATGTAGTCAACTGCCTCCATGAAGAAATATGATACATTTCACAATACTGATTCAAATGGATGGTATGAAAGAATTAAATAATAAATAAATATAAAATACATAAAATTATTAATATTCTTTAAAATTTAAACATTATCAAAAAAAGTCTTTTCACCCAATTGAAAAGTAGAAAAATTATTCTTGTGTACGTGAAGACTATTGCCTCCATGATACGACATATTTCATTTTTCATGTATACCTTCCATGGATGGTTAAAAAATATTTTAATACATAAAAATTATAATTATTTAATTATTGGTATTATGATGATTATGTAACAATAACCCCTTTAACCATTATCAACCCACAAAATCTATTTTTGGATTATGAACTGAACATCCTCAAAACATCTAACATAAACTTAACTAATTAAGTAACTAAATAAAACATAGTAATAAATGAAATAAAAGGTATAATTATAAAGTAATGAACATAAAAAAATTTATTAGGAACAAAAATAAATAATATAATTTTATTATTCAAGAACTAAAGAATATACAATGCAAGATGATAATTAAGGTAAGGTGTTTCCCATCTCAATTTACTTCTATTGAGACTTAATCCATTTTACCGACATGTTTTCTATGGTGTGGTGTATCAACTGACTTATGGATGTATATTATAATTCATTTACTAAAATTAAAGTTTTTTTCCAATCCAATTTATATTCTCTTCATTAACATCCTTTTATTTCAAAATTTATGAAAGTAATAATGGATTTCTCTTTAAAACCTTATTTAAAAGTATACATTTCAAATATTTTTTCTCCTTGTTCATATTCTTGAAAATATTTGAAGAATATTTTTACCAATAATTAAAATTTAGTTAATCTCATTTTCATATAATTTTTTATTTATTTTAAAAGTTTTAAAAAAGAATGTTTTTAAAATTTATAGAATAGGTCGTTTTGTCTTTTTTACCAAAGTGATAAAAAATATTTTTTCAACATATATGACATGAGAGAAATTTACCACTATAATATTATATTTTTTTTTTATAAAGATTAATCTTAAATTTTTCAAGGTTTTAAAATTTCAATTCAGATTTTTTTTTCTATATTTAATTTTAAATTGTTATCCAAAGAAAGGAATATTTCTCCTTATTTTTATATGAAAATGGAAGGTGGTTTTATTATGGGTTCAAATGGGGGTTTTAAGGGGTTTTATGATAAAAAGGTAAAATATTATAGTTATTTTTTCATTATATTATATGTGATCATTATAGATGATGATGTGTAATCCCAATATAACTCATGATGATAGTAGGTCTTGATATATCTCTCCAAATCCCTTGTAATTGATTTGTATTAGAAGGGAAAAATTATAGAGATAACTAGGTAGGTTACTCCTATATAATTAGTTAGTAAGAAGTTGTTATGGAAAAATTTAAATATGAGTTGACATGGGTCATGAATATAATGCTCCATGATACCAATTTAATTCTTGTTGATTCTTTTTTGGTAATACTTTGATTTTATAAAGTAAGGAACTTTTTTAAACTTTTAAAGGTGAAAGATTTATTTGTTAGAGAAATATTTTCATGATTATTTCAATGTTTTTATATTATTTATAATTAATTTCAAAGGTTTTCATTAAGAAAATTTTTATTTTCTCATGTGGAGTTTTTTTCTTTACATGATAAAAGGATTATAATGATAAAACTAAACATTATAATGGGTAAAAATGTTTTTCATTGTACTAATAGGATTGCTTTTTTATATTCCTTATTGAGATATGTTTCTCATCCAAACTTTAAAAATGTTTTTCCATAGGATAAAAGGATCTGTATCACCTATATAAATGAAAATATTTTGGACATGGTGACTCTTTTTAAAATAGGAATAAGTCTTTTGATTAAAACATGTGTTTAAATTTAAGGATTTTTTTAAGAAAAAAGTTGACATTGTGTTTCAGTGTTCCCTATGTAATGTAATGTCTTTCCTAATTCTCTTAAACTCTAAACCTAAAAAATTCTTTAATTTTAAGCAAACTAAACACTTCTTATAAATCATGTAATTATGGTTTTTTTAGATTATATATCATTATATATATAATATAAGAATGATGAACTTTGGGAGAAGAATAAATAACAACAACGATATCATTAAACTAGTAAGAAATGATCAATATTACTCACACCCAATATTAAAAATAGATAATAACCAACTAAAATACATGTAATCTATAAATATAAATAAATATATAAAATATTATAGAAAGTAATATGGTCTTGAAATAGGATATTAATATAGTTATTTTTTTATTGGAGAATTAATACCTTTTGTGAAAGTTAAGAATTAAGGTAAAGGGTTATTTGTCTCAAATTTAATTTTCTAAGAAATATTTTTTATTTTAAATCATGGCTATTTCATATAATGTGATTATTTACTAGTGAATATATTTTAGCATATTCATATAATTCATGGTGTGTGACTTACTGTATCATGTTCTTTTTTTACAAGACTTTTGATTCAAAGGATAAAAAGGCCATAAATTTTTTATTAACTCATCTACCTTTGTTGAATTAAAATTATTATTTATAAACTTATTTATTATAATATTTATTTATTTCACCCTAAGATACTATTACATTATACTATCTTTTTCTCTCTAATGGATAAGAACTTTCAAATTCAAATATTTTACCCTGATAAATTTAATTCTCAAAAATACTGCCATTGTTAAGTATAATTCACATCCTCTTTAATAGTGGTTTCTCCTAAATTTTAATGTTTTCTAATCATACCAATGTTATACTTTATATTATAAAACTAATTTATATTTTTTCTCATGTTACCATCGTATTTCCATTCTTCTCCCTTTTGAAGTAAGAGTTTTAAAAATGTTTTCACGTCACTTTTTTAAACCTTTATATTTTTTCATGGCCTTTTTATTATATATACTTTTTAAAAAGTAGAGTTTTTTTAAAAAAATCACATCACCTTTTTAAAAATTTATGTATTTTTCAAGTCCTATTTATTAAATATTTTTTTCAAAAGTAATTTTTTTTAAAAATCACTATACCATTTTGAAAACTTTATATATTTTCTAGTCTTGTTTATAAAAAATTATTTCTAAAAAGTATAAGTTTTAAAAAGGTTTTCACTTCACCTTTTTTATATATATTTTTCATTCCAATGATTCAATATTAATATTTCTTTCAAAATATTAATTTTAAAAATTATTTCCTTTTAATTTCAAAAAATGAAGTCTCTGAAAATGACTTTCCAAATTGAATGTAACTCCATGTTTTAGGAAAAGAAAAAATTGTTTTTTATTTTTTATTTTTTCTAATTGTTTTATTGTTTCTAATTTATAGCTAAAGTATTTATTTCCATAGAATTTATTTTTTATGAGTTACTCCCTATATTTTCTTATAAAATATATTTTTGGGATAATTTAATTATGGGTGTCAATTATTTAAATTCTTGAGGTTGGTTTTAGTGATAACATCTCGAAATATTTTGAAACCCATTTTTCATTCCATGACTTTTTTAATGATGTGATGAATAAAACCCATTTTCTCCAATGGTTTTTCATAAAGTGCTTAATATTTGATATATTTTTGAAAAAAAATGTGGTTTGTTTTTTATTAAGTGATTATTGGGCCTTATATAGCCCTCCAATGCATTGGGTAAATCTTTATATCTCATAAGATACTAGAAAAAGAGTTCTGATTCTCAATCCACCAAGGGAAACATGTGATTTAAGCTTCATCTACTAAGGGAAATAGTTGAGTGAAGCCTAATACACCAAGGGAGATAGGTGATTAAATCCTGATCTACTATGGGAAACATGTTGTGATGCCTGGTCAATTTTGTTATGATTCCTAAAATCATTTTTTTCTATATTCTTATGTTTGGAAATGTATGGATGTTATGATTTATCATCTATCATTACCAATGTTTTATATATGTTTATTCCTAATTTTATGTTCATTCTTTTTGATTATGTTGTCATAAATATATAATTATCTTTTTATAACTTATTATCATCATTGGTTATCTCCTATGTTTCCCTTATTGAGCATATGAGTTCACCCCTTTCTTATGTTTTCCATCCTTAGGATATGAATATGGGTATTACATGTGAGATGTTTAGAAGGGGGTTTAGAGTGAGTGGTTATGAATAAATATTTATGATTGTTTTAAAATAATCCATTTCTATAGCTAATATTCTAGGACACTAAACCATTTAATATCCAATTTTATTGAATATTTTTGAAATGGAATGATTTTTCAAAAAAATAATGAAATAAATGTGTTATTTCTTCTGGGTTACAGTTGTTGGTATCATAGGATGGTTTAGGGCTTAGTTTAAAAGAATTATTAAAAACCCTATAGATAAGTCTAAGGTATAAGTCTATGTATATGATAATATACTAAATTTTTTCTAAATCACAAATGTTGTGGATTTATTAGAAAAAACATACATTAATGGATACTACATCTATATATAGGCTCTATCATAGATATACCTAGGGGTAGTAACCCTAAAAGGGTTATATTGTGTATTAACTAAATCATTGGTTGGTGTATGAGAAAGAGGCCTAACTACAAACCTAGTTTGGAACTCCAAGAAGATATGATTTGGTTAATTAAAAATCTCTTTAGTGGACTATTATAAAGGATTTGATTACAATTTTAACTAATTAAGTTAGTAAAATAAATAGTAAGATAACCATGAATAACCAATGATTTAATAAATAGAGTCTTAGGTTAAAATGAATATACTATATTTTATAAATGTATGTGTCATAAGATAAGACGTATTTGGATTGTTGTTTTCATATTCATATTTTGGATATTTTTATAACCATTTTTTTAGTATTTGGTTCAAAGAAGATCAAAAAAATATTCTATGAAAGGTATGAATCTTGAAACATCAATGTCATATAATTGAATAAGGGATTATACATAAATTGTTATAAATTTTAATATATGAGTGTTATGATAGAAAATTTGAGTTTCTTAGTCATACTTATGGTAGTGAATATGATATCTTAATAGAAATCAAATCATGATACACTTTTTTATTTTCATTAATGTGTTATATTTATCAATGATATTTTGGTATATTCAAAATGTTCTAAGGCTTTTTGTGAAACATATACATATTATTCATAAGTAGTTCTACTTTGAATTTTGGGAAATATATATTAAATGGTACCAATAACCTTGAAAAGTGGTTTAATGATGAGGTTATATTTTTTGGGATAATTACTAGAGAACGCGATTGAGTTATGGATAAATATCAGGTTTAATATACGCTTTATGATGAGTTTATAAAGAGTGTATTGATTTTTAGAAATTTTATTTCGATAGTATTTATATCCTTGGAATTGATTAATTATTTAATAAAAAATTGAACCATAATATTTTTTGTGATGTTTATCTCATTTTTTTGGGATTATGATATATGTTGACTAGTTTCTAACATTATTAACTAATGATTAATACATTTGATAATTAAATATATAGTTGTATTTGGTGGAATATATAATATTATTTTTGTTTAATTTCTTTGAGGTTCTAATGGTTTTGGGAAAGGTATGTTATGAAGAATATATGATTGGTTTATATAAATACATTGGTATATATTTGTGTGAATGATTAATATTGTTTAAATAAAGATAACTAACTAGATATATCCTAATATAGTAAGTTAGATGTCATTTTATAATTTATATCCCAATACATAAATGTGTTAATAATACCCTCTTCAACATTTATTTTATGAGGACGCAATTTATTAAATGGGTAGAATGTAATGACTTGATATTTTGAACCCTTTAAATTAATAAAAACATTAATAGATTTATAAAAATGAAACACCAAACCAAAAATATCTATGTCATATTAGATTAACATTATTAAGAATTTATAATATGAATAAAACCATTTCTAAATATAAATATACTAATCAATTAAAATTTCTTATGTTTAAAGGAAACATGATTAATATATTTAATTTTTCTTTCTAAAATAGTTATTTAGAGTCTTAATAAATTAATTAGACCAATTATAAATGATTATTATTATAATATATGATATTAAAATATATTAAATAATATTAATAACATATAATGTTTAAAATCATTAATTTTTAATAAAATTAGTTTTACATTATATTTTGAATTTTAATTTGAAAGATAAACTTATGAATTTTAGAAATTTTATTTTAAAAAATTAACTCTATTTTTTAATTCCACATGTCAATATTATCATTTTTTTTATTTTTTTGAAATAATTTATTTTTACGTGAATAATGAAAAATATTGCTTTTATTAAAAAAATAGTGTTTATGACTATATCAAGAAGTGTGAATTAAAAATTATAAAACACTTTTCATGATAAAATATTTAATAAGGAGTAAATAAATACATTTATAAATACTATTATTAATTTATAAAACTAATTATTAATAACTTTAGATATATTTTCATGTAAAAAGAAATAGTCTTTAGTCTTTTATTTTAATTGAATATTAATTTTGGTAATATTATTTTTGGTGATATTATTTTTAGTATTTATTTGAAATCCATATAATATTTATTTGTTTTATAATGAAACATTTTGACAGGTAAAAAATACATTAATAATTTTATCATACACATAAATTCTATGCTTAAAATTACACTTTCTAAAAATTGGGTTTTACGCATAGCATGCGCTAATGTTCAAACTAATTTTTCATACCCATAGAAATTTTATTTGATAAAATGGATTTAATATTTTGAATAACTAGGTCCAAAATATTCTATAAGGTTCATTTTATTTTTAGTAATTACAAGTGAATGACACATGTAAACATTAGTTACCACTACAAAACCAAAAATGGTAAAAGTGAGTATTCTAAGAGTAAAAGTAGCTCAAAAACATCTTTAAAAAATGTTTTCAAATGAATTTTTGAGGTAATATTAACCATATATACTAATTAAATACATTATTGACCATTTTTTAATCTTATTTACATGTGAAACATGTTCTCTCTTTATATTAATTTGAAATATTTACAAAAATATATTCTCGCAACTTATAAGAGGGGTCTCTCACCACCCCTAAAATATCACTCAAAGAATTAATTTATAAACGGAAAATATTTCTATTTAGATTAATTTAGAATCCCCTTAATTTTCATTGAGCCCCAAGTTTTAGGATATTTTTTAATACCTCCATTTCCATGGAATCCTCTAAGAAAAATGAAAATATTTCAAACTAACTAATCATTTTTCCTAACTTCTTTTCCATTCTATATTATGCTTCAAATTATAATTTTTATATTCATATATAGTTAAATTATTATTGGTTATATAAATAATTTTATTTTTTACGGGAATTATCATTAAAGTCCTTTCACTATTTTCTATAAGGAAAATTTAAAACATCGATTGTGCATTGTGTGGAATACTGCTTTCATAGAGCGATGAATTTTTTTTTCACTACCACATCTTTTTTCTGGTTATAAGAATAAAATTAAAGAATGAAAATTAAATATGTAATATAATTATTATTTTGAAGAAATAAATTTTAATCCTTATTATATCCCTCTCATTCTTTGAGAAATGAAAATGTTAACTATGTGTTGTGCGGACTACCATCTTCACAAAGTAACAAAAAAGGTTTTTCAAATATTTTCTTTATTATTTATTAAACCCTCCTAAAATATAATTCAAAACCATTAAATAATATAAATACCATCATTATTATTCTATAATAATGATTTTATACCTAATATAAATCACTTTCATAATTATAACCATCCATTGATTATGGTGTGTTCATGTTTGGGTGGGTCTAATCACCTACGTGAACAACGCTATAAAATAATATCATGTATGACTATGAGAACTTAATTAATGATAATATATAATATAAATAAGTAAATAATTATTTTATTTTGGCTATTTTATGGTATAATTAATATTAAAAACATTAATTAAGATAGCATCATTAATATTTTAAAGATAATCGAAACATGTTAATCGCAAATTTCATCTACAAGAACCATGAATAAAATATCATTAAATGAAATTAAAAAATTATAAACTATAATTAATCATAATTATAGTAAATTTCAAGATATTGGAATGATGAATTTTAGAATAATAATAAATAAAAACTCTATTATCATGAAACTTGTTCAAAATGATCATGAATTCTCACAACAGATATTGAAAATATATAATAACTAACTAATATACATGTAGATAATAATTATAAATAATGTTTATAAAAGATAATATATATATGTGTGTGAATGAGTTAATTAAATAGGTTATTAAGATAGTTATTTTTTTATATTGGAGATTCAACCACTTTAGTGGAAGTATGGAATTTAGGTGAGAGGTTCTTTGTCACAAATTTAATTTCTTTAAGAATACTTCTTATTATACACTGTGACATATTTGATATGGCATGACTACTATATAAGAAATTTTATTTCCCTTGTTCATATAATTCAAGGGTTTTGGAAATTCATATCATGTTATTACATTAAATGGATTTCAATTCAATGGATACCTAGTTCATGCAATTTTTGTTAACACATATACATTAATTGAGTTAAAATGCCTCTTATTAAACTTATTTCTTCTATGTTTCTTTTTCCACTATAATATTCTATTTCAGTATAATTTATCATCCAATTAATAATAAAATCACTTTAAAATAAAAATCATTTACCCTAATTAATTTAATCCTTAAATGTTGCATCATTATTAAGAATAATTAAAATCCTATATAACAATGGCATCTCCTCAATGTTTATGTTTTCCCATCACACCAATGTTTTAATTTATATTTATAATCCTAATTATGTTTTATCTCATGTGACATTCATATTTTAGTTATTATCTTTCCAAAAGTAATAGTTTTCTAAATTATTTAACTTCAACTATTTTTAAGATTTATTTATTTTTCAAGGATTCTTTATTAAAGATTCTTTTTCAAAAGAAAAAGTTTTAAAAACTATTTTCACTTTAACTTTTCGAAACTCCTATATCCTTTTCAAGGCTTCCTTATTGAATATATTATTTCAAAATTAAAGTTTTTCAAAAAAATCAACTTCTCATTATTGAAACATTTATGTATTTTTTAAGGATCTTTTATTGAGGATCCTTTTCAAAAAATAAAAGTTTTCAAAATGTTTTTACTTCACTTTTTTGAAAACATTATTCCATTTCAAGTAATTAATAGTTATATTTATGTAAATATTGAATTGAAAATTCATTCTTTTCAATTTCTCTAATGTTAAGTTTTCAAAAATGACTTTCTAATGTGACTGTATGTTCATATTTTACAGAAAATAATCATTTTCTAGAATCTATTTTATGATTTGTATACCATTTCCTCTTTATCACTAAATTATTTTTTAAAATTTATATAATTTTTCATGATTCACCCTCTAAATGTTTTTATAAAGTACTCTTTTAGGGTGATTGAGTTATGGGTATCAACATTTTACATTCTTGAGGTCAATTTTGGTGATACAAACTAAAAATGTTGTGACACTCGTTTTTCTCTCCGTGGTTTCTGTATAATGTGATCAATAAAACCCATTTTCCCCCATGGGTTTTTATTATATGTTGAATGACTGATATATTATGGTATAAATATGAATAGTTTTTCATTGAGTGATGGTTGGGATCTATATTACCAACCAATGAATTGGGTAAATGTTTATATCTCATGAGATAATGGGAAATAAGTTTTAATGCTTGATCTACCAATGGAAACAGGTGAGTGAAGATTGTTGCACCGGGGGAAATATGTGAGTGAAGCCAGACCAACCAAGGTACATAGATTATTGAAGCACAATTCACTAAGAAAAATATTTTGTGATTCTTGACCCACGACGTTATTATTTTTATGCTCATTTTAATTCCATATTCTGATGTAATAAAACAAAATTATGTTATTATTTCTCATGTATTATTATATTTATTTCATTAGGGTTAGTTTTTCTAATGTTATAGTCATGGATCTTGTTTATGGCCTCATACACATATATTTATCTTTTATTTACTTATGATCCTCATGTTTACCTCTTATATTTTTCTTACTGAGCATATGAGGTCACCCCTTTCTTATATTTTCATTCCCTATGATACATATATTTTTATTACATTTGAGATGTTTATAAAAGGGTTTTGAGTTGAATGGATATGAAGAAATATTAAAGAGTGCTATAAAATAAGTTTTTAATGCAACTAATCTTAGAAGACACTAAACCTTCAGTTCTATGGTTTGTAAAACTATTTTTGTAAAGGAAAGATTGTTTATGTCAAATAATGTAATAAATGTGTTTATTTATCACAAATAACTTTAATTTTTACAAAAATATCTATAATAATAATTCTTTACTACCAACAGTTTATATTATATAACTTATAGAGTTATACACATTAAAAAATTGGTATCTTAATGAGTGGTATTCTTACTAACTTCATTGGAAAATGATCTAATTAGGAATTTCTTAATCCTAACATCACCAATTTATTCACTATGCTTTATAATATTAATATCCCCAATAATATATTCCATCACCTCATTTATATTAGCCTATAGGAATATAAAAATTTCTTTTTTCTAACCATATAGTTAATTTCATTCAGAAATAGTGTCTTTATCATAGATTCTATATTCACCTCAAATGAAAACAATATATAAATTAAACAACATGGTTAAACCTTTGGGATTTGATACCACTTTTTGGGATTAGATAATCTTGATACACCCTAAGAGAAGGGGTAAATTAGGATTCTAATTGATTAAATTTTTTTATTCATGTATTTCTCTAGGCTATACAAATCTTGTTCCTATATTTTTACAAACATGTTAAATCACTCCACTTTTTATCACTATAATCACACTGAATGATTAAAATAGTTGAAAAATGTAAATCATTCACAACATAGAGATTCTAATTTATTGGCTACTAATACATAATCTAAGGAGAATACACATGATGATGTGTCAATGTACTAAAATTGAAACTATGAATTATATGTTTTATAATTTGTTTAGTAAATTCACAATGTTAATCCTAGTGGAACTCCCTCTTTTTTAATTTTTGAACACTACACAATGATAATATTTTGATAGTTTATAAACATTTGGGTCTTATTTAACAGTATGTATACATGAGGGTCTATCTTTATTCATTATAAGTATTAGATTTAATTATAGATCATGATTTAATGCTCTGTTAAACTCTACTTTATTATTTTTTTCCTTATTCAACACATTATGTGATCAACTCCTCATGTGAGGGTTAATAATATGTATTTCCCAATATAAAGACAGTGATTTCCTATTCTTGTATATAAAGATGATTCCTACCTAAAATTATCCTCATGCCTTCCTTCTCTACCAAACAAATGTTGTAATGTAGTTTCTTATTCTTATCCCAATATTGGATATTGAAATATGATCAGGCTCCCACTTTCTCTTTTTTTTATCTAGATGTTTCAATATATTTCACTCTATTTTTTAGAACTAATAAAAGAAGATAAATAATATTACTACAAAAACTCACTTTTATATAAGGGTTGGGATCAATATATATTCTCATGATTAACAAAAACCATGTTTGATATGACATATTTTTTTAATATAGTCATTATGTGAAAATAAAAATAAATTAATCCCTTAAATATCAAGAAATATATAATACTTTTAAATTTCAAATAAAACTTTCAAATAGTATAAAATTACTGATTCACGGTATGGATTCATCCCTCAGGGCATGAGATGGCTCATACCTTGTTGAATCACAATGAAGTACCATTATTCATGGTATGACATTCAGTCAATGACCATATCCACAGATTTCACCAAATATCACCCTTTAATTTAACTTAATATCATGTGGTAATATTTCATTCTTATGAACCACAAAAAATATTATAGTATGTTTTGATACTATATAGTGTAAAGGCTTGTAGTCTCAAAAAAACTCAGACTTCTATTCTTCCAAAAAGCAAACCTTCAGGGAACACACAATATATAATGACCCATAATTTTGTATATAGAATTCCCCATCTAAAAAATAAAGTGTATCGAACTTAGTAATGTTTGATAAAACACATTTACCATGAAACTTTATTTAATTTAAAAATATAATTACATTTAGATAATAAATATACCAAATAAAATATAGGAAATTATAATGGGGTGAAACATAGAAAAAATGAAACAAATAGAGGACAAAAATTTGGATCATATCGATCTCCTTGAATTAACATACTAATGAAAAATGTTGTAAAAATGAAATTAAACATTAATACTAGAATATTTATTTTAAAAATAAATAATATATAACTTTTATAAAAATATAAGAAAATTCTTCTGGGTATTTAGATTTTAAAACAAATATGATTGTTGGGAAATTTGATTGTTGGGAAATATGACCATTGGGAATTATGACTGTTGTAAATTAATACCATTGATAGTATAGTTGTGATAATGTAACCATTATAATTAGTGTATATTAAAGGTAATTATGAGAGTAAATTAATGTATAAGTGAGGTATTATGAACATAACTAGTAGGAATAGACCTTATGAAGTTCATTTATTATAGATTGGGAGAGAGTTGGTTTCACTGTTATTTTACCTTGAACAAGGCCAAGTATAGCTTCAACATGTGAGCCTCAAGAGGAATCACCTATGGGAGAATTTAAAGTAATAAAAAATCACCACCAAATAGATGTTAGCTAAACCACCCCTTGAAAGTACCACCATCACAAACCTTACCCTTATGGCTTATTCCAGTGTAAAAGGTGTGTATGTATCTAAACCATAAGTAGTATTAAGATGTAAATATTTTGACAAATGAATTAGTGGTTACTCTGATTCCATATTTTTATTTAATATATCACCCTTTTATGAAATATAAAGTGCACATGATTAGAGGATAAAAATGATAACATTTATTTTTAATACAAGGAAACCAAAACTATATTTACGGAAATTATATATTTACCTAATTTTCATTAAAATACATTTTATAATAAATTAAAATTTTATTTTCATGAAATAGTTTTAATTGAAAATATATTCAATTATAAATAATAAATCAATTTTATGCAATCATTTGTAGACATTCAAAGGGATGTGAATTTAATTGTGTGATTAAAATTAATATTTTAAAATAAATAAGTATTTAATTAAAAAAATTAAATTTCACATATTTAGAAATTTATTTTGATAAAATATATGTGGGTCTTTAAATAAACACATAGAAATTATCCAATAGTAAAGGTTTTTTAATTTTTAGAGATAATTGAATTTTCTAGTAAAAAGTAAAATAAAGTATAATTATACATTAAGTATTATAAATTCATAATGGATTATATATTATTTAACAAATATTATAAATATTTAATTGAAAAAACATGTTTTCTTATTCGAATAATGTATTTTAATGTGAAAAATAATAATTTTCCAAACCTACAAAGAATTTTCAGTAATATAAAATTTATTTAATGTTTTTTTGAACAATTATTTATGAATAAAAAACATCTTCACATCCAAAAAATTATAGTTTAAAGGTTTTTTGGTTTTTAAAAATTAAAATAATTAAAATAATGACAAATATATAAAAAAAATATGGGCTAATACCTTAGTAAGGTTGATAGGTTAACAAATATTTATATCATATATGTTCAAGGCCTTTATTTAACAATTAATAAACAATTCCCCCTCATTTTCTATAAAGACTTATCCATTCTCCCATTACATTCCACTCTAAATCCATTTAAAAATGAGTTAATATTATTTTATCTTTTTAGAGTCTAAAAAATGAGTCTATAAGGTTCCATGGAGTTTTTTACAAGCTTTAGGGAGCCATTTTTCAAGTGAGCATCCTCTTCTTTTATTCCTTTTATCTATTAGTGTTCATCTATTTTAATAAGTATTTATATTTTCAATTGATCATGCATTTATGTTTTCATAATCATTCATTTACTCTATAAAAGATTACCTATTAATTATATAAAACCATTCTTCTCATTATTTACATTCCATAATCCTTTTTTACCCAATATGATGGAAAATTCATTTGTTGATTTTTCCCATGAAATACTTTTATGTGATGAAAACGTAACTCCTTTTTCATTCAAGGTTGTTAATATAAATATAATTTTACTTCATTTATAGGGTATTTCCATGTGTTAAATCTATATTCACTACTCATTGGTTAAAAAATACAAAAATTTCATGTTATAAAATTCTTATAAACTCAATTATTTTCTATGAAACTCATTATTTATTTTTCCATGGGTTATATATAAAATTATTTATTATAAAATATTATCTATGTTTAACACTTGAAATTATTTGTATATAGGGTACAAACTGATGTCACTATAATTCATTGGGAAAATAATTAGTCACTATAGAAAATGTGTTTATGATACCCTAGTGAATGACCTTGGTAATATGTTTTATAACACCTAAGAGATAAACCTAAGTGATATTCTTATGAATGTCACATTTTTTGTATTATGGTTACATTTCCCTGTTATGTATTATAAATTTATGGTTATTATATTATGTTATTCTTTATTTCTTATCAATGATGATCACTTACTTTCTATTCCGATTGTTTATTCCATTACTAGGATTTATTCTCACCCTTTCCTTTTAATGTTTTTCCCAAGGAAAACGTATCTGTTGATACTACCTATGATGGAATAATAATAGGCTATTTTAAGATAATTTGATAAATTTTTTATTCTTTTTGGATCTATATAATTCATGTATTATGTACCTAGTTTCCGATATAGTAAACCTCAAAAAACATTGTGTAATTTATTA
The DNA here is from genome assembly GCA_963277665.1 of Viscum album. Taxonomy (NCBI): domain Eukaryota; kingdom Viridiplantae; phylum Streptophyta; class Magnoliopsida; order Santalales; family Viscaceae; genus Viscum; species Viscum album. The sequence goes on along the minus strand of OY728138.1, from coordinate 46,134,039 downwards.
ATGTAATATTTTGTAAAGGAAATATATTTAAAATCATTTATGATAAATTTGGGTCATTATAGTGGATATCAAAGTAATATTTTATTATTGATTGAAATTAGGACTATAAAACGTTAGTAAAAACCCTATAGATAAGTCTAAATATAGAAAAACCTACTAAATTTTGAAAATGTATAGAGTGTTTATTTTCCTTGTATTAATATCCTTATCTGGATACAAATAAGTTTATATAGGCTCTATCAAAAATGCACCTAGGGGTAATAACCCTAAAATAGTTGGGTGGGGATAAAATCAATCATCACTCGGTGCACAACTAGTAGGCTTAACTGTATACCTACATAACTATATAAAAGATATATTATATACTCCATTTTCCTATAAATTAGAAAGTTAATTTGGGAGTATATTTCTTATTGGGAGAATCTAATCAATTGTGGGTATTAATAAAAATCATGAATCCAAAGGATGAATCTTAAGTTATTGAGTGGGATGACTTTAAAATAATATTTTTCAATATGAATTTTCTTAGAACCCTCTGAAAAAAAATTGAAATTGAATTCCTTGATCTAAATGAAAAGGAAAATTAACCAATGGGATACTATATAATATACTTTAAAATGACTTCATAATATGTTACAAGATGTTTCATTGATTCTAATAGAAATATTGATAAATTATTTGATTGAATTATACATCGTAATTTTAAATCCATGTAAATTCAAATCATTAAGAGTTATGAGGAGATATTATAGTGTTCTATGGAATTGGAAATGTTGTTTGAAGATGAAAAATGGACTTATTACTAAATTATAAAAATATAAGGATAGAGTTAAATTTTGTGATGAATTTTGACCATATAATTGAAGGGAATAAAATTAAACTACTCATGTGTAAAAAGCGTTGAAGAAACATTTGGGAAATTTTATTTAAGGTGGTGGAAAGTGTTTCAAGTGTAGAAAGGATTCCCATATAGCTCAAAACAACCATGGATATATAAAAGAATCAATATCTGAATGAATGTAAAAAAATGAAAATGGTGAAAATATAACCTACAGTACAATTCTATAAGTGTAGAAACCAAAGACACTTTTCTGAGGAATGTCCAAAATAAAAGATAATGTAGGGAAACCTCGATCAAAAAAAATATAGGCTACATGATTAAGGTTTTTCTTTTTCAATAATGATAGCTAAATTCAAGGTATTGAATGTATTTACACTTATTATTCACTTAAAACTATCAACTACATGGTATGATTATGGTTCTATGAATTCCTTTATTTCATTAGTTTATAAAGAACATAAAATTGATCCTTAAACTGCTAGTAGTATATTTTTTAGTTAAAAATCATAGAGGAACTATTCAATTATTAAGGGTATATAAATATTACCCTATTAACTTTGGTGAATACAATCACATCAAAAAATTATTGGTTATTCCAATGGTGAAATTAGACATAATACATGGAATGGATTTTCTCTAAAATAATTATACCATGGTCAACTATAGAAAAATATAAAATTGAGTTTTCTAAAAGGAAAAATATATAATTATATTCAAAATGGATATATCATAGCTTTATTCTTATCAAGAACCACCTCCTATAGTCATTTTTATAGGTATAATTGGTGAATGAGGGGAGGAAATTAAAAGTTCTATGATAGAAAAGGTACTAATTTTTTTAGAATAAATTAATGTATTTTAGGAAGAATTATTTAATCCTTCCCTATATAGAGAGGTGTAATTCCCAATTTAAATCATAACTAGATCTATTAAAATATTGAATTCCACATATATAATGGAATATGTTGAGTTAGAGGAATTGAAGAAGAAACTGCAAGTTCTTTTGTGGAAATTTTTTATTTCCCAAGTTTGTATCCTTGGAAAAAACTACCCTCTTAATGAAGTAAAATGATGAACCAATGCATCTAGAAACAGATTATTGGAAACTAAATGGGATCATATTGATGAAAAATTCCCTCTTCCAAAGATTTCTGATTTATTCAACTTGCTTCATGGGGATCAATTCTTCTATGAGATTAACCTTTAATCGGGGTGAGGCACCCCAAACTCGCACTCCCAGGTCTGTTGATAAAAACACATAATTTTACAAATTAACTATAAATAAAAGTTTGATGATCCAAGATAATATTTCACAAATTATACGTTAGTATTACATCTCACAAGTTATACATATCTTCATAACCTGGGTAAATTAATCATAAAAAATTGGTTATCTCAAATTCTCTATAAGGGAAAACATATCAACATGTCATCAAGGGTGACATCATAAGCACATTATAAAACATACTGGGGAGAATGGTCTTAGTAAATTGAATATGGAACAAAAATAGTAGTCTATAAACCATGATGACAAGATAATTAATCTCAAAAGAGAATATATATACTATGATATAATGGTGTGTAAAAATAATATTTATAAATATGATCTATGTAGAAAAATAATAGGAATAAAGATATTGAATTTAATGTAAATGAAGCATGACAGTAAACTATATCGCTAACATAGGCATATAAATCATAAAATAGTTGAGCATAAATCATTACCTTTTCCCCATAACATGTAGTATATTGCATCACTACCTAATTTTAATTAACATAATGTATTTGGATTTACTAGTTGATTCCCATAAACAGAGTGGAGCCATGTTTATTAACTGATTCACATAAACATAATAGAGTTGGCTTAATTACCAGATTCACACAATTATCTCATAAGATATAAATATTTAACAAATTAATTAGAGGTATATATAGAACCCCAACTATCATTCATCCTCACACATGTGTTCTAATTTAAAATAATCATTAAACACATTATAAGTAACCCATTTAAAGAAAAATGGGTTTCATAACATTTCAAATCGAATCACCAAAATTGATCTCCATAATGTAAATGGTTGATACAGAATATTCAATCACCCAAAAATAGTATTTCAAAAGATACGTAAAAAATTTATTCATTAAAAAAATTATAATTAAATAAATCATTTAGATATTGCGTAAAATGGTAGTGTAAATGTAAAATAGTTTTTAAAAAATTATCTCATATTTTCCATAAAAGAAAAAGTGACAGTCACTTTGACAAATCATTTCTCAGAAAGTGATGTTAATTTTATTGAAATAATTAACTTTTAAAAATAATTTTCAACTGTGGATCCCTAAAAAGACATAAATGTTTCAAAATTATAATTTAAATCATTTTGAAAACATTTAGTTTAAAAATAATCTTCAATAAACAATCAAGAAAAAATATATAATGGTTTCAAAATGTGAAGTTAAATATTTGGGAAACACTTACATTTGAAAAGTTAATTTTAATAATAGGTCTTTGAAAATACAAAAAAGTTATCAAAAATGTTTCTGTAGTATAATATAAAACATTTTATTTTTAGATGATGGAAAACCTTTTAAAAACTTTTAAATAGATTTTAAAAAAATCTATATCATAAAAAGTATAACAAAACTTACCCTTGAAAACAAAATAATTTAATTTTGAAGATCACATAAGATAACACATAATAAGGTTTCCTGTAATAATGGAGAACATTGGTGGGGAAAACATATGGACAAGAAAGAAAAATCATCATTTAATATAATTAGATTTTTCGTTAACAATGTTATAATTTTATGAGGAAGAAATTCATTGAGGTGGAAGATTATAATAAAAAGTTTCTTCTTCTAAAGATAGGAATAAAAATTAACATGAAATAAAATTTTATGGTGGAATAAACCAATCTTGGAATAATTAATTTCATAATGATTCATTATTACTCAAAAAGTCATTTATATAAAAAAAACTCTTACAGTAATGGGATTGTGTGAATCAATAAACATAAGAGGGAGACCATCAAATGGAAATTCCAATATCATGAAATGAAATATATTCATTATTCTACATGTAAATGGGGTAGTTAATACACCATATAATATAAATTATGGTTCAAAATATCAAACATGTCACATAGATTTAAAAATGAGACAAATATTCACTTACCTTATTTCTTGACTTCCACTAAAGTACTTGAATCTCATTGAAATAATTATGTTTTACTTAGATAATTCATTGAAAATAGAGGTCATATTTTTTTTTGAAAATAGGATCAATTAAAAGGAATATGATTCTAGGGGAAGTAATAATGGTAGTGATTCAAGTGAAAAAATTATTATTTCAGTGGTCTTTTACGAGGTGGTGAGAGGGCCCTTTTATAGTTGGTGAAAATTAATTTTTTGGTAATTATTTCAACTTAATATAATGATATCACATGTTTCACATATAAATAATAATCTAATATGGAAAATAATGGATTATGGTTGTTATAAGATCCATAATCACTCAAAAATTCGTTTTAAAATATGTTTTAAACATTTTTCTAAGTCCTTTACTCTTAGAATTTTAACTTTTACAATTTAAGGTTTTACTGTGATAAAAAATGTTAACCTATGTAATTTTATTTTAAATTATAAAAATAAAATGTAACTTATGAAGTAATTTCTTCCTTATTATATCAAATAAAAAATCAATTTTATTAGATAAAATTATTTTTATGATTAAAACTAATTTTCACATCAACTCATGTTACAATTAAAACCAATTTTTTTTAAAAAAAGTGTATTTTTAAGCTTAAAATTTATGTGTCGGATACATTTATAAATGTATTTTATTTCCATGAAATAAATTATATTATAATAAAAAATAAAATTGATATTTCATCCAATGTAAGTTAAAAAGAAATTTCTTAAAAATAATATTTAATTAAAAGAAAAAAATAAAAAACTATTTCATTTATAGGAAAATATTTCTTATGTTGTTAATCATGGGTTTTATAAATTCATAATAGTATTTGACTGAATGGCCCAAGGCCGAAATTTTTATTGATTTTTCGATAAAACCCCTTTTAAGGGAAAGGGGGAAACCTCACATGACTTCAAGACTTAGAGACAAAACAATGTCTAAAAAACTAAAGAGTCGCAATCATCTCATAATAGACTCCATAGAGATACCACTCCCCAGCATCAACATCAATATGGAATGTCTCCACCTGTGCATGACTGCTCGGAAAAATGTCTCATACAGAAATGCACGAGCCCAATACCGATGGCTATGCCATACCCTATCAATCTTCCAAATCTAAATATCCATGAAAGGTGAAGGAAACCTACTCTAAATCCTCATCATAAGAAATTTCTGGAATAAATTATGAGATAACCCAACAATAATCAAACACACAACAAAAAGGATTCCACATAGTCAAAAGATTCATCAAATACAGAACCTTTCACGAGTCAATTTCAATTCAACTGAAGACAATAACACTGATTAACCCCACTGCTCTACTTCATTCCCACTACCACCATAGTTGCAGAAGCCCATGGGGAGATTAGGAGAAGTTCAGTGGGGAGAGGACCATTACCATCACCAAACCATAGCACCACGATAACACCGTATGCAAAACCAAAAACAGAGAACAACATCCTCCCCCCTCCAGTCACTCTAGAGCTGACACCGGGGTCCAAGATATCTAAGGAATTCACTAATGTCGATTGAGTTCCGGGGTGGAAAAAGCATGCACCACATGCAGAGTCAAGCTAAGATCCTATCCAAGTCCACTCCATATGCCGACCTTGATTGAGCACCACATGCGAAGCCATGCTGAGGACCGAACCAAGACCCGAGGAACCTCCGAACGCCAACTCCAACTGAGATATGAGGAATGATATGACAATTCCACATGCCTACATTGATCTAAGCTAGGAAACCAATACTGAGGAATATGTTGATGCTGATAGAGCTCCAGGGTAAGACAAAGCCAGCACCACACGTAGATCTGAGCCGAGATCCGAGCCAAGACCACTATGTACACTGACGTCGAAAGAGTGTCTCCCATGAAGCCAAGATGAGGACCGAACCGATACCAAATTAACCTGAAAAATCTGATACCATATGAGATCCAAGGTTGATGATGATAGCCGTAGAGCAACTTTGAGCCACTCCGGAGGAGGGGAGGGGACGACTTGAGAGAAAACCCTAGTGCAATGGGTTGAGGGAAACGTTTCCCCTCAGAGGCCTCCAATATTTAAAAATGTATAGTTCCAATCCAAAATACATATATAATAATGAAAAAAATATAATATTTTAAGGTACACTTACTTTATGATATAGGTATAAACTCTTTGATTTTTGTCAAAATTGTATTTTCACTATTCACCTACAAATCAATTATTTCAAAAAAATTAAAAAAAACACCATAAGATAATATTAATATGTGGGATTATAAAATGAGGTAAATTTTTTAATATTGATATTCTAAAATTTATATATTTATATTTTAATTGGAAATTCACAATATAAAGGAAAACTGGTTTTATTGAAAATTGATGTTTTAAAACATTATGTTTTCTTAATATTATTTCTTAATAATTTATAATTTAAAGAATGTTAATATCTATGTCCATATATTTTAATATCATATATTATCATAAAAATCATTTAAAATTGATTTATTTAATTTATTACTAGTTTAAATAGTTATTTGATAAAGAATAATTTAATTATATAACATAATTATCCTTTAAACATGAGAAAATTTAATTGATTATTATATTTTTAATTAAAATAGGTTTTATTCACCTTATAATTTCTTAATGATTTTTATTTAATATGTATTAACTCATTTTGTTTTGGTTTTGTGTTTTAAGCAAGCTATTGAATGTAGTAATAATTTAAAAAATATATATTCCAAAATCTCAAGGAAGAAACCCTTAAATAAATTATATCATTTAAAATTTAATTATCACTTACTAGTGAAACAAAATAAAGGTATCTAAGAGAAATAAGTGACTCAAAATACAATTTCTATATTTTTTTCAACAAACATAGAAAATATAATAATTTATATTAGAATAGGTTAAACCTAATATTTAGTTTTTATCTAATCATTTGATATAAGCATCTGTCATGATTAGGTGTAATAACTCTTATAATAGAATTATTTTTCTAAAATATATCATAGTCATCTTGGTACCAATTGATTATCATAGTTTTATTTGAAATATAAAATGTTATTTCCAATTTCTAATGATTATTATGGATTCTATGTGGAGATAGAAAATACATTTTCAAAATCACATAAAATTCATCTAAATGTGGGATAAAAATACTTTCATGAAGTATATTACATAAAACATACTTGGGATATAATAATAAAATAATTTTTTCATTGATAATATCAAATTTTTGGGGTGTTGATTTTGTGCACTTAGAAAATATCTTAGACCTATTTTGGTGTCTAAAACTTTTTTTAAAATTGGATATCCACAAATTTGGAGTAAAGGGTGAGTGTATATTTTCCCCTTATTTTTCAAGACCTACATTAAGAAGTATGGATAGTATAGGATTTATTTTTTTCCCTTATTTTAGGGGGTTATTAACATTAATTATACTCATTAGTCATTGGGTTAAGGCATCATTTGTATTAATTTCCAAAATCCTTACATTTGATGAATTTGATATTCTTCACCTTCATTCAATTGAATATATTCTTCACCCCTGAATGACAATCATTAACTCCAAGGCCAATCCTTACACAGTTGAAAAACATTCTTATTCCTATGATACATTCCCTTGGGTGTTTATTCCTAAATTTGTTTACATTTAGAATGGTAAATCTTATTTATTTTATCATCTTCATCTTCAGAAATTACATAAAACTCTACCTTAATCTTATTTTTTGGGTTCATATGTTTGTAAATACTCATGTTGTTAGTCCTAACTTGAGATAGTTAGGTGAACCTAACCACAAGATTTTCAACTCCAGTTTATATCCCATTTGGTTTCTCATTAGTAAAATTATTTCATTTCTTATCACATCCATTTTTAATATCATTCCTACTATATTAAATAATTTTTAAAACCAAAAGGTTTAATCATGAGTGATCAATATGCATCATGTCCTTCTAGATTGTAGTCGGTAAGAAATTATGATATAAAAAGAATCTCATGTCTGAATCATGGTATGAGTTCTATTAATTGTGTAAGTAACTAGGGAATTGCATAAAAGTTTATAGGAATAGGGGGTTGAAGCATGTGGGAACTAGTTTATATGTGTAGGAAACACAGGTCTCAGGACCTCATGTTGGGTGTAGCAAGCTACTGTATGTGTATCTTAATGAGGTAATTGAGGGAGGTGAAGGTCCAGTTTCAACTAGTACTATGTCGGGTGAAGCAGTAAAGAAGATGCATTTAATGGTCTCACCATCTAAACATAGTTTCACTGGTATTTTCCATATGCTGAGATGGGATCTAGAAGGCCCTTCAGGTGTTAATCAGGTATTAGGGGATGATATGGTTAATGCTAAGGTGGATGTGAAATTTAATTTTCAGAATGGTGGTCTTAACAAAATTGAAGTTGTTGAAATCAATAGAAAGGTGAATAATGAATTTTCCAACCAAAATACAAAGGTAGGGAGTGCTGGTGGTAGGGAATATTATGGGTTGTCTAGGATAATTATGATAGGCATAAAGAGATAGAGTCCCATTTGTATATGAGTAAGGAAGCTTTGCAATAGGAGGCTAGTGGTAATTCCCAAGACATTGGGGAGAATCCTCCATGATTGGTCTTGGAGGATAATAATATTCAACCACAGTTTATGGGGAATGGATTTGTGAAGCCTAGAAGTTTAGATATGCTTGAGTAGGAACCAAGAAATGAAGATCATGAAACTGATACAAAGAATGTTAATTTCCAGGAGTAAATTCAGAAACTTTACATCTCATTCAAAATAATTGATAGGTGGGAGGATGTGACAGATGATGACAAAGTGAATGATAGTAACCTTCCTGAATCCCAGACCCGTGGAAAATTCTCTTTCAAATAGATTATTAGGAATGGGGATAGAGAGGGTTTCACCTCTGCTCTCTCAGAGTGAAGGTTGAGGAGGGACTATTATACTTTTCCATGGACCGTGTCTACTAGGTCCTCTTCTATGGTGTCAAGTCATATTGATGTTTATATTCTAAAAATCTTCCATCTAGGTACCTCTCAATCTGAATGGGAGTCTACGGATGAGTCTGATTATGAGAATGACTTTACTTATTATGACTTGTAATTTTACTTCTGATGGATGTGGACAAGCTATTAGCCCCATTTTCATTTCTTTTTTAATGTTTATTTTTTTATTTGAAAATGTTTAGAATCTTTTGCTTCTAACTAGACTTGTCTGGAAATTTATTTTAGCCTTTATCAATCTTAGATCAACCTAGTATTCTTTAAGATAGGTTCTATCATACTTATTATCCAAATTCTATAACATAATAAATCCTTCATAATTTCTTGTAAATAGTATGTGATCAACCAAAGCATACCCCTCCCCCCCCAGGAGTGTCAAACCAGGTGTGCAATTAGGCCTCTTTTTCATACACCAGGTGATGATTGAGTTAACACCCAAAATGCCCCTTTCATGGTTACTACCCCTAGGTACATCTATGCTAGATTCTGCATCTACTTATACTATCAAGATAGTGATATTATTGCTAGAAAAACCAAAAATTTCACCTTTTCAAAACAATTATGATGTTATATTATTACTATACTTATCACTAAGACATTTACCGAGGATTTTCACAAATTTATAACAATTATAATGAAAAAAATAACTACAATAATACTTCAAAAATAACTAGAGACACCTTTTTACCAACTAAGGAACCCCTGACCCGCACTCCCAGGTCCAATGCTAAAAACACATACTTTAAAAAATTAAATTTGAAACAAAGTGAGATGATCCAAGATAAACATTCACAAATTTCACATTTGTGTTACATCTCACAATAATCTCACACAAATCAAAGAACCTTTTGGTTTAGTTTCATTGAGTATTATCTATATATGAAATCTATTTTACATCACATGTAAACATTTCTCCATAATTTAACTCCTCTAGATTCCCTTCTAGACTTCCCAAAAGTCATACTTATCATCATAACCTGGGAAAATAAAACATAAGAAAGGGTTGGGGTTAAATTCATATCAATGGAAAACCTGTCAAAATTTCATCATGGGTTCGATCATACGCATGTGATAAAACATGGACAATTGAGAAATTTATTATTAAAAATAATATGGAATAATAAGAGTTATCCCATAGCTATGATAACAAAACCAGTAATCTAAGAAAAGAAAATATATTCCATAGGTTAAAGGTGTAGAAACATGAGTTAATAAACATGAGCCTTGGAGTATAATAATAATAATAAATATATGGAATGTTATGAAACAAAGAATAATAGTAAACAATGGAACTAACATAGGGATAGAAACCATTAAAGAGTGGACATAGAATCATTACTCATTTCCCATAACATGGTGGAGTAGGAATCAATACCTAGTTCCCATAGCAGGGTAGGCATCAAAAACTAATTCCTATAAACATAGGGAAGTACGCTTCACTATATGATACCCATAAATATAATGGAGTAGGATTTAGAACTTGATTCCAAAAAAAATATTAGACCAGACATCACTACTTGATTCCCATAATCATCTCATGAGATTTAAATACATAACTAATGAATTGGAGGACTATATAGTACCCATCCCATAAATCAACCATACACATGTGTGCAACTTGAAAAAAAATCATTAATCACATCATAAAGAACACATGGAATGAAAAATTGGTTTCATAAGATTTCTATATGGTATCGCCAAAATTGACCTCATAAATGTGAATGGATGATACCAAATAATTAACCACCCCAAAAGAATATTCCATATGAACCTTTAAAAGGTTATTCATCAAAAATAGTTTCAGAAAAAAATTATTTATAGGTATTTAAAAATAGTGGTCAAATTCTAAGAGTTTTTAAAAAAATTATATTTGGTGTAAAATAAGAACGTATGGTTACATTGAAAAGTCATTTTGGAAAAGTTAAAGTGGATTTTTTTGAAATAATTTAGTTTTGAAAATAATTTTTAATACTGAATACTTGAAAAATATTCAAATATTTTAAAAATGTAATGTACAAAAACATTGAAAACTTTTACTTTAAATAGAATCATAAAAAAAGGATCCTTAAAAAAGAAACAATGGTTTCAGAATGTGAATTGAAGGCTTTGGAAAACACGTAATTTTGAATAAGTAAATTAAATAATAGGACCATTAAACTTCATAAAGTTTATCCAAAATATTTTTGGGGTGTAATATAAAACAATTTATTTTTAATGATGAAAAACCTTTTTAATATTTTAAAATACCTTTGTTGAAAACCCATGACATAAAAAGAGAAACAAAACTTCCTTTTGAAAATAGGAGAATGTAATTATGATGGTCACATGAGATAACACATAATTATATTTCTAATTATAAAGGATGACATTAGTGGGGAATGAAAATATATATAAGAATTAAAAATCATTAATTAGGATACTGGTAATTTTCCTTAATAATGTCAAGCTTTTATGAGGAATAAATTCACTGAGGTTTAATATTTGAATCAAAAGATTCAGTCTCTGTAAAGAGAAAGATATAATAACATGAAATAAAATTATAGGTTGTCATAAAAAATATTGGAATAAATAAGTTCAATAAAATGAAGGACCCCGGGACACCCTGAGAGGGGAGGGGTGAATCAGGGTGACAACTTTTTCTTCTAATGTGATGGATCTTGTTCCCATGTTGGTAGGAACTCGTTGAACCTGTATGATGAAAAAGATCAAAAAGCAAACATGCACATCCACAGAGAAGACACAACCCTTTTTACTTGGTTCACCACTAAGGGCTACGTCCAAGGAGCATACGCCGACAAGTTTTCGGTCGTACCAAAATCCACTAAGCTTCACTAGCTGGAGAATACAAAAGTTCGGGCACAGTCACACTGTCCCAGGCTCACTGCCTTTAAAAAGGTTCAGGGAAAGCTCACTGCTTCCCTCGGGTCACTCCCATTGACTCCCCCGGGCTCACTACTGTTGGTTAAGTCACAGTCAGTTTATAGACGTGAAGGTCTCTTCAATTGATAGACATGGAGTTTATTGTCTCATGTTCAGCATGAGACTTTGCTTGCATCAGAGTCCTGAGTTAATGCTCTGTTAAAGTCCAAAATTCAACAACTGAAGAAAACCCCCTTTTCCCTTGTCCACTGGGCAAACAACCTTTGGAAAAGGCCTTCACAAAGTTGTAACACCCCAAGCTTCCACGGTACGTTTCCCTTCAAATAATGCAATGGCATGCATTGTACGCAACTTCGAGATTCTAACACACCACAACCAATCAAACTAGCCGTTAGGAATAGTAATACCTACTTTTTGAAATTTTATAAATTCTATCTCTCAAAATGGACTTCATTTTTGAATTCGGAATATCGAGTTTATCCTAGGGTGAAATTTTGGTACTTTTCAGATAACTTTCATATTTTGATGAATAGTGAAAATTACAAAATTTTAATTGAAAACAACTTTTTTAATAAAAATAATTAATAGTGATAAATTATGAATTTGAGTGGTTTTAAAGTATATTTAGAATATATTTTTACCATGTAATACAATGTGGGTCATTGAACATAATTTCACATTTAAACCAGACATAAACAATTGTCAATCTTTTGATATATATTGTTTCTTAAAAACACGCTATTTGTTGTGACAACGAGAATTAATTATAAAATTAATTAATGAAACTTATATATTTAGAATTTTGTAAAATAGAAATCATTTTTGAATTTGGAATGTCAATTATAGCTTAGGGTGAAATTTTTGCATTGTTCTGAAAAACTTCAATTTTTGATGAATAGTGAAACTACTAAGTGGTAGTTAAAAAACTGAATTTTTCATAAAACTTAATTTTACCTCTTCTGTGAATGGAATTTCGAAAATCCGAGAGACACGGTTAATATCAAGAAGTAAAATGTGGTTCAATGAGATGAAAATAATTTTTGGGAATAATAACTTTTTACTTTTATTTACCACGGTTAAAAGTAAATGGGGTAATTAAAGGTAAAAATGATATTAATATTACCCTAACACATGTCCTAATTCTATTGGACAAGTGTATCTCGACCAAAAACAACCTTAGGAATAAATTATTATCATTTAGGTCCACTTGGATTAGATTAGGACATTTATTATTATTTAATTCAAAGAAGAGTTAAAAGAGTTAAAATCAAAGTTTATTTACTAAAACATTTTTAATATAAATTTATACATAATATAAATTCGGTTTTAAATATTCATTAGAAAGATAATAAGATTTCCTACATAATTATATTTTATTTATAATTTTTAAAAATTAAATATATTAATATATTTATGACACAATGATGATGCAGTAACTACCATAATAGTGAACAATTAGAATAATTGATATTATAAATACCCAAATAAATATAATTTGAGACTTTTATTGAATTACACTAATTTTCAAGGTTAATATGACATATTATTATTGATTTAATTAAGTTTTTTCGAAGTAATCATTCTTTTATGTGTTTCACAAAAATCAACTATTGAATAGTGTCAAAATTGACATAAAAGGGTTTTTAAAACAAATATTATATTATTAATTGATATTAAATTCCTAAAAATCTAAGGTTCGGCCAAGAGACTTATATCATGATAGGTTCATCATTAATGGACCAATTGGGGGTATCTTGGATGTATATGGTAAGTTTATTAACCATATAATATAAAAATACAAAGAGACATTGTAAAAGTGAAACTAATTAACTTAGAGTTAATACTTAAAGATAAGGTTAATATAATGACCCAAACCTGTCTAAATTATATTGGATGAATGTTTTTAGACATATCCCCACATTATCCTTTGAATAATCAACTTTGGATCCATTAGAAACCGAATATGAATTTATTATAAATTAATATTTCTAGCTTTTCCAAAGGTGCCCCTCACCCCTCTTATAAAAGGGAACTCCTCCTTCTCATTTCTTTACACCTTAAAAGCCTTTTGGTTCGGAAAAACCCTGACCAAATACTCTCTCAACTTCCCTCACTACAACCTAGAGGCCTTAGTTTGATCAGAAAGCCAACCTAAGGAGCCCTTTTGATCAAATCAAAAGGAAGAACCCGAAGAAGAGGTAATGTTTTCACCACCCCTTTTCAAGTTCTTTTCTTCTTCCACTTCATCTTTCTTTGTTATTACCATTATAAAATAATAACTCCAGTATAATATATATACTGTGATGTTATTATGGTACAACCATATTCTGTATTCTATCCATCCTTTGAATAACATGTCACCATACGTGCGTACGTACGGCTTACCGTCTCCACGTCGTGGTGTAATTGTTATTCAATATATTATTATTTTGATGGGTATAATAATGATTTGTAACTCATGTAAATAATAAATATAACATGATAATGATTCCTTATATATGATATAACATCCAATTATATATTATTTTAATATCAAAAGAATGACATTGTCGCTCGTGCGTATGTACGGACTACCGTCTCCACGAACGCGATGAGATTCATTCTCCATCATATCCATGCAAGTATAATTATAATTTTATGATTTAAAAATAGTATCTATGTACTTGATATCATTATGGATATGAATAATATACATCCCATTAATAACGAATATGGCTCACATAACAAAGAATATAAAGTAAAATGAACCCATTAACACCCGAAATGACGATAATTCTAAGATATTATTAACAAATAAATGTTAGAAGATCATATATGATATCATATGAAAGTAAATGATTCTTGTATAATTCAATAACAATTATTTAAACATTATACAGGAGGTTAACCTACCGTTGACCAAGGAAAAAGTACAAAGTAATGGATTTTCTTATCTCACTTTCAATTCCGTGAGATTTCCATTGTTCGCCACTAAATTATTGAATGTGGTGTATTGTGTACTGCCATTTGATATATATTATCATGATTCTCTTTATATTCATGTTATTCTATAAATCATTTGGTGGTTATTAACTTTTGGCCATACGACTCAGTTGATTAACGTGGTAAGGGGTTTCTTAACTCACTCTTAAATTCGTGAGAATTCCATTGTTCACCACTTAATTATTGCATGTGGTGTATGTGTACTTCCCATGATTGTATTCATTGTGTAATATACTTTAATTTATGGGTATTTACATCATCATGGTATGATACTTCTTTCGTGGTTGTATGTTTCGTAAGTTACCTAATCGATAAGGGAATTTGAGATTTCAATTTCCACTCATTTGGCTTTACGCATATTTCATTGATTATATTACCCCAAGATTATGTGTGGAATCACTATTAATTTGATTATGTCATAATTTCCACTCCCCTTCCTGTGGATATACTTTTGATACACATAATCACTCCATTGATAATTCTCAAGTCATTGATATGAACTTGATAAGAGTAATTTTAACTCATTCACCATTTGTTGAGTTAAACATCCAATTCGTTGGTGTTGTTTTTACAAGAATATGTGTGAATATCATTTGATTGTTTTACACTGAATATCCAATCATATTTAGTGTATTTATATTTGTCACACATAATTATGTTGTTGATTTATCCTTAACCTAAGGATATGGCCTTTATGAGAGATTTCATCTCAATTTACATTCCATTGAGACTTCTTTGTTGATATACACCAAATCACTTTTATGTGGTGTATATAATGTACTTTGACGTAGTATATCATGAATCCCTTTATTCTCATGATATTACAAAGTTTTGATTACCTCAATTATTTTTATTCAATTGTCTCTCTTTTGGTTAGAATCTCTAACTAAACTACCATTTTTAAAGGTTTTAAAGACTTATTCATCTAAATCTCTCTCATTAATGTCCATGTTTTAAAAAATGGTTTTAAGGATTTATTTATATGGACATTAAAGTTTAGAAATTAAAACTCCTTTTAAAAAGTTTCAAAGTGTTATGGGACACTTTGATTCAAAAATCTATTTTTAAATGGCTTCTTGACAAATAGTGTGACTTTTAAATGATTTCAAGAAAAAGGGGGATATTTCTCTCAAATAGTTTTGATGATTATTTTCATCTATGTAAACATCCTTCATTATTCTTGATTGAGGTTAATGTGATACAATAAAATCTTCCATATTGTATCGAATGAGTTATTTTTGACTATGGATGTGCTATTTTTATACCATTCATGGTTTGTGGTTAAAGTATTGACATTTCATATTCTAGTTTTAATACGAATGTTTATGTTATGTTTAAACCTATTCATATGAGGAATGCATTGGACTTAATAAGTGACGGGTGGAGCCCTCTATAGCTCCTCGATGCATCGGTAGGTCTCATGAGACAAACTAGTGTCTTGGCACAAGGCCTTGGCAAAATCTTATTTGTAGTCTTGGCACGAGGCCTTGGCTATGTGGTTATGATAGTCTGGCATTATGCATTCCATCATTATGAAAGTGGTTATTGATATTGCATGTGATCATTCGACTAGTAGAATATCCATGTGAGTAAGTAAATGGCATTATTTCATTTTACCTTTTCCATTTTATGCTGAAGTCCAAGTTTAAAAGGCTTTTGTTTTAGTTATAAATTGCCTTAAGTGTTTATTCTTATCTATGAAAGATTTTACTATAATGTTATCCTTACTGAGCATCTGAGCTCACCCCTTTCAATGTTTTATTTTTCCCAGGATTATGAAGAAGTAATTTATGAATGACCTGCAGGGATAGTATGAGGGGATATGAAGACAAGATGTTTTTTTTATGAAGTAATGTAAAATTTTATGAATGTATCTGGTGTTTCCAAGGCTACTAAACTAATCGGTCTTTCGAGATTTGATATTTCTTGTGATCATGCCAATGTTATGTAATAATGAACCGACTCTAGGTAACTAGGGTCGGGGCATTACAGTTGGTATCAGAGGAAGTTTAGTACAAACCTTGGAAGCTAGATTTAGATAAACTCTGATTAGAGCACGTAGACCTAAGATGAACTTTGAGGATTAGTATAGAAAAACTTCCTAGAATTTTGGTATTTTAGAGATTTTGTGAGTTTTCTGAGCAATACATCCCTGTCTGGATACGAGCAGGTAGAGGCAGCTCTGGCACAGATGTACCTAGGGGTAAAACCTGAAAACACCGCTTTGAGCTAGACTCGAATGAGAACTGGTGCACGACAACGGGCCTTGCTGCACTCTTGGTTACGACACTCCCGGGGGATATGCTTATGATAATTTATATTTTCTTTACAAACCAATTTAAGTAATATATATATAAGATGAGAGTAAATGACCTTGGTTAATCCTAATATGTTTCAAATTTAGAATATGGTGACATGTTAATATCTAAATGATTTTACGACTACTGTTACTCACACAATGCTTTCTGGTTTTAGTCAATGGCTGGATTCCAAGGAAGTCATAGTGACTTTGAGAATGATGTACAAGGTGGGAATGATGGTGGAAATGAGCAACAAAATGGAATATTGATAGGTGTAAAAGATATCGTCTTTATTCCAAATCAGTTTTCCAAAAATATGATCAACAACATATATATTAACCAACTCCCAGACTCAAAAAGGAAGAGAAAGGTGATGAATGATAAGAGCTTCAGTAATGGAGACCATGGAGAAAAGGACCCTCAATTTTCATCATGCAGGAAATGTGGAAGGAGACACCCAGGAAAGTGTCTCAATGGGACAACGAAATGCTTTACGTGAGGGAAGGAAGGACATAAAGTAAAGAATTGCCGAAGAAAAATGAAGAGTAATATGTAAGAAGATAAAAATGGTCCCAAGAGTCCATTTACAGTCATTTTCCGTAAATGTAGGGGACCTGGCCATTACCCAAGTGAATGTCCTATTCTATAGGATATTTTCTTGGTCAAAGAAGAAGCTATGTAGAAATAAATGGTTGGAGATATGTTTAAAAAGTATTATCACTCCTTGTTGATGGGTTTACTTTGGAATAATTTTCTCTTGTATTTAAGGAAGAATTGTCTCTTATCTTGTGGATATTGGTATAAATAACCATTTGGTTTTATATGATCATTGGGGTTTGAGAGAATTATAAGTTATTATAATTGGGATGAAAATTCAAGGTATGATATAACATTTGTTGTTAAATTATGTTATTTTGAGGAATTTATCTCATTTTGGTAATATTATAAAATATAGTTTTTGAAAAAGGACAACACGTAGACCGCGTGACAACCCGTCGCGTCGGACAAAGCTGTGGGAATCGAACCCACAACCAAAGTGCGATTGGGATTTATCTCCTACCACTGGACTACGTGAAGTCCCTGGTTAGTGTGACTATTTTTTTTGTTAAATGATTTTATTGATCAATAATAAGGTGATTTGGGTTCTTATGTCTTGTCAAATGAATACCCTTGTTATCGGAAAATGATTTGGTGATTAAGTGATAAATGTTATTTTGGAAGATGTTCGCTTTGTTGGGAACACTATATGCCAAAGGAAAATAGAATACAATGGGGTTTCATTTGTAGAGTAATGGTGGATTTTTATCTACGTTTTTATTGTGGATTTATAGTGATTTGGGTTATTTATTGAAATGATTAGGTTAATTACTTTTAAGTATGTGACTTTAAGAGTAATTAATGTCATTTGGAGATACAATTTAACATGGAAGACTACATTCTTAAAAAGTTTTGGTTTTCAATATTAGTTTTGATTATAGGATTCTAAGGAAATTGATTATTGAATGGTATTTATTTAACTTTGGGGTATTGTTGGTTTAGTTTTGGAAATTAAGATTAGTGTTTATTTCTCTCAAAAGACAATGTAAATATATAGTTCATCCTGCATGGATCATGTGATTCTATATAAGTTTATTATATCCCTTCCAGTGTGACCAAGTCTTCTTGAATACTCATCTTTTAAAAAAAATGAGTTAGTGGTGGAAATTTATTAAAGAATGAAACTCAAATTAAAATTAAGTATATATCTTTATATTCTTAGTCAATATCATAAATGAATTCCTCATCATTATGTAATGAAACTTAAAACAAAAAAATGTTATCTGTTTACTTTCCTAATAGAAGACTAATGGTCGTTTGTCCCAACACAAGTTTGTGGTTTTCTTATTGTTAACTTTCTCCTGATCATGATTTATATCCCTCTCCATCAGAACTTTACACTTAGTTTATCATCCATATCCATGTTTTCCTACATGGAATCCGAGTATGGGTTATCTTGGTTGACCTTTATACCTCTCTTTCTTTCTTTTAAAGTGATAGTTTTATTGACTCTTTTCTAATGTGGGACTTTCCATTATATTCCCAAGAACAATTTTAAAAATTGCGAGGACGCAATTTATTGAAGGAGGGGAGAATGTAACACCCAAAGCTTCCACAGTACGTTTCCCTTCGAATAATGCAATGGAGTGCATTGTACGCAACTTCGAGATTCTAACACACCACATCCAATCAAACTAGCCGTTAGGAATAGTAATACCTAATTTTTGAAATTTTATAAATTCTATATCTCAAAATGGACTCCATTTTTGGATTCGGAATATCGAATTTATCCTAGGGTGAAATGTTGGTACTTTTCAGATAACTTTCATATTTTGATGAATAGTGAAAATTACTAAATTTTAATTAAAAACAACTTTTTTAATAAAAATAATTAATAGTGATAAATTATGAATTTGAGTAGCTTTAAAGTATATTTAGAATATATTTTTACCATTTAATACAATGTGGGTCATTGAACATAATTTCACATTTAAACCAGACATAAACAATTGTCAATCTTTTGATATATATTGTTTCTTAAAAACACGCTATTTGTTGTGACAGCGGGAATTAATTATAAAATTAATTAATGCAACTTATATGTTTAGAATTTTGTAAAATAGTCATCATTTTTGAATTTGGAATGTCAATTATAGCTTAGGGTGAAATTTTGGCATTGTTCTGAAAAACTTCAATTTTTGATGAATAGTGAAACTACTAAGTGGTAGTTAAAAAACTGAATTTTTCATAAAACTTAATTTTACCACTTCTGTGAATGGAATTTCGAAAATCCGAGAGACACGGTTAATATCAAGAAGTAAAATGTGGTTCAATGAGATGAAAATAATTTTTGGTGAATAGTAACTTTTTTCTTTTATTTACCACGGTTAAAAGTAAATAGGGTAATTAAGGGTAAAAATGATATTAATATTACCCTAACACATGTCCTAATTCTATTAGACAAGTGTATCTTGACCAAAAACAACCTTAGGAATAAATTATTATCATTTAGGTCCACTTTGATTAGATTAGGACATTTATTATTATTTAATTCAAAGAAGAGTTAAAAGAGTTAAAATCAAAGTTTATTTACTAAAACATTTTTAATATAAGGTTATACATAAGATAAATTCGATTTTAAATATTCATTAGAAATATAATAAGATTTCCTACATAATGATATTTTATTTATAATTTTTAAACATTAAATAAGTTAATATATTTATGACTCAATGATGATGCAGTAATTACCATAATAGTGAACAATTAGAATAATTGATATTATAAATACCCAAATAAATATAATTTGAGACTTTTATTGAATTAAACTAATTTTCAAGGTTACTATGACATATTAGGATTGATTTAATTAACTTTTTTCGAAGTAATCATTCTGTTATGTGTTTCACAAAAATCAACTATTGAATAGTGTCAAAATTGACATAAAAGAGTTTTTAAAACAAATATTATATTATTAATTGATATTAAATTCCTAAAAATCTAAGTTTCGGCCAAGAGACTTATATCATTATAGGTTCATCATTACTGGACCAATTGGGGGTCTCTTGGATGTATATGGTAAGTTTATTAACCATATAATATAAAAATACAAAGAGACATTGTAAAAGTGAAACTAATTAACTTAGAGTTAATACTTAAAGATAAGGTTAATATAATGACCCAAACCTGTCTAAATTCTATTTTATGAATGTTTTTAGACCTATACCCACCTTAGACTTTGAATAATCAACTTTGGATCCATTAGAAACCGAATATGAATTTATTATAAATTAATATTTCTAGCTTTTCCAAAGGTGCCCCTCACCCATCTTATAAAAGGGCACTCCTCCTTCTCATTTCTTCACACCTTCAAAGCCTTTTGGTTCGGCCAAACCCTGCCCAAATACTCTCTCTACTTCCCTCACTACAACCTAGAGGCCTTATTTTGATCAGAAAGCCAACCTAAGGAGCCCTTTTGATCAAATCAAAAGGAAGAACCCGAAGAAGAGGTAATGTTTTCACCACCCCTTTTCAAGTTCCTTTCTTCTTCCACTTCATGTTTCTTTGTTATTACCATTATAAAATAATAACTCTAGTATCATATATATACTGTGATGTTATTATGGTACAACCATATTCATTATTCTATCCATCCTTTGAATAACATGTCACTATACGTGCGTACGTACGGCTTACCGTCTCCACGTCGTGGTGTAATTGTTATTCAATATATTATTATTTGGATAAGTATAATAATGATGTGTAACTCATGTAAATAATAAATATAACATGATAATAATTCTTTATATATGATATAACATCCAATTATATTTTATTTTAATATCAAAAGAATGATATTGTCGCTCGTGCGTATGTACGGACTACCGTCTCCACGAACGCGATGAGATTCATTCTCCATCATATCCATGAAAGTATAATTATAATTTGATGATTTAAAAATAGTATCTAAGGACTTGATATAATTCTGGATATGAATAATATACATCCCATTAATAACGAATATGGATCACATAACAAAGAATATAAAGTAAAATGAACCCGTTAACACTCGAAATGACGATAATTATAAGATATTATTAACAAATAAATGTTAAAAGATAATATATGATATCATATTAAAGTAAATGATTCTTGTATAATTCAATAACAATTATTTCACCATTATACAGGAGTTTAACCTACCGTCGACCAAGGAAAAGTACAAAGTAAGGGATTTTCTTATCTCACTTTCAATTCCGTGAGATTTCCATTGTTCACCACTAAATTATTGAAAGTGGTGTATTGTGCACTGCCATTTGATATATATTATCCTGATTCTCTTTATATTCATGTTATTCTGTAAATCATTTGGTGGTTATTAACTTTTGGCCATACGACTCAGTTGATTAACATGGTAAGGGGTTTCTTAACTCACTCTTAAATTCGTGAGAATTCCATTGTTCACCACTTAATTATTGCATGTGGTGTATGTGTACTTCCCATGATTGTATTCATTGTGTAATATACTTTAATTTATGGGTATTTACATCATCATGGTATGATACTTCTTTCGTGGGTGTATGTTTCGTAAGTTACCTAATCGATAAGGGAATTTGAGATTTCAATTTCCACTCATTTGGCTTTACGCATATTTCATTGATTATATTACCCCAAGATTATGTGTGGAATCACTATTCATTTGATTATGTCATAATTTTCACTCCCCATTTTGTGGATATACTTTTGATACACATAATCACTCCATTGATAATTCTCAAGTCATTGATATGAACTTGATAAGAGTAATTTTAACTCATTCACCATTTGTTGAGTTAAACATCCAATTCGTTGGTGTTGTTTTTACAAGAATATGTGTGAATATCATTTGATTGTTTTACACTGAATATCCAATCATATTTAGTGTATTTATATTTGTCACACATAATTATGTCATTGATTTATCCTTAACCTAAGGATATGGCCTTTATGGGAGATTTCATCTCAATTTACATTCCATTGAGACTTCTTTATTGATATACACCAAATCACTTTTATGTGGTGTATATAATGTACTTTGACGTAGTATATCATGAATCCCTTTATTCTCATGATATTACAATGTTTTGATTACCTCAATTGTTTGTATTCAATTGTCTCTCTTTCGGTTAGAATCTCTAATTAAAATACCATTTTTAAATATTTTAAAGACTTATTCATCTAAATCTTTCTCATTAATGTCCATGTTTTAAAAAATGGTTTTAAGGATTTATTTATATGGACATTAAAGTTTAGAAATTAAAACTCCTTTTAAAAATTTTCAAAGTGGTATGGGACACTTTGATTAAAAAATCTATTTTTAAATGGCTTCTTGACAAATAGTGTGACTTTTAAATGATTTCAAGAAAAAGGGGGATATTTCTCTCAAATAGTTTTGATGATTATTTTTATCTATGTCAACATCCTTCATTATTCTTGATTGAGGTTAATGTGATACAATACAATCTTCCATATTGTATCGAATGAGTTATGTTTGACTATGGATGTGCTATTTTTATACCATTCATGGTTTGTGGTTAAAGTATTGACATTTCGTATGCTAGTTTTAATACGAATGTTTATGTTATGTTTAAACCTGTTCATATGAGGAATGAATTGGACTTAATAAGTGACGGGTGGAGCCCGCTATAGCTCCTCGATGCATCGGTAGGTCTCATGAGACAAACTAGTGTCTTGGCACAAGGCCTTGGCAAAATCTTATTTGTAGACTTGGCACGAGGCCTTGGCTATGTGGTTATGATAGTCTGGCATTATGCATTCCATCATTATGAAAGTGGTTATTAATATTCCATGTGATCATTCGACTAGTAGAATATCCATGTGAGTAAGTAAATGGCATTATTTCATTTTAACTTTGCCATTTTATTCTGAAGTCCAAGTTTAAAAGGCTTTTGTGTTAGTTATAAATTGCATTAAGTGTTTATGCTTATCTATGAAAGCTTCTGCTATAATGTTATCCTTACTGAGCATCTGAGCTCACCCCTTTCAATGTTTTATTTTTCCCAGGATTATGAAGAAGTAATTTATGAATGACCTGCAGGGATAGTATGAGGGGATATGAAGACAAGATGTTTTTTTTATGAAGTAATGTAAAATTTTATGAATGTATCTAGTGTTTCCAAGGCTACTAAACTAATCGATCTTTCGAGATTTGATATTTCTTGTGATCATTCCAATGTTATGTAATAATGCACCGACTCTAGGTAACTAGGGTCGGGGCGTTACAAAGTACCCTACTTCGCAAGGCTCCCAATTTTGCAAAGCTCAAACAAGCCTTCGCGGAGTCCCTGCCTTTTCGCGAAGCTCAATCGCGAAGCACTGCCGCGATGCTCTAGCCTCCGCAATGCTTCGCTATCGCGGATCTCCTGCCTCTTCGCGAATCTCACTGAGCCAACGCGGGGCGCATGACTTTCGCGGAGCTAGAATAGCCGCCGCGAAGCTTCTCTTTCACGAAGCACACTGCCTTCACGAGAGAACTTTGTGAACCGAGAGAAAAGGATTTTCTCAGAAATTCTCTTTGTTTCTCTCGAGTGGTTCGGCCTTTATTTATAGGCGATTCCACCGACCCTCGACCCTTACGCGCGATGTCGGCGCCACGTCAGCTCAAATCGCGAAGCTCCGAAGTTCCCACCGAAAATCTCTCAAAATCGCGAAGCACTACGGCAATTTTCCGTTCGCGGAGCTCGTCGTAATCGCGGAGTATTACCGTCATCATTCCATCGCGCCTTCGCCGCGAAGCTCCCTCTCAAAGCCCTTCACCGCCGCGATGCTCTTCAACTCTGCCGTTCGCGAAGCTTTGACGTAATCACGAATACTCACCGCCTCCATTCTTCTAGTCTTCGCGATTTCCAAACCATGCATCCTCTCTTCGCAAAATTCATGCCTTTTCCATATTTAATTATTATCTTCATGGAAATCCACCTTTCGCGATGCTCAGCAACTTCCAGATTTTGGACCCCAAAAATTTGGCAAACACTGGAAAATGACGCCACCTTCAATACTATTGTCTGCTTGAACGGTATGATCTCCTTGCTGGTACACGATGCAAACTTCCATTGATGATTGACAACAAACACAAACCATACTCCAAATAATGCATAGAAGACAATGGTTCCAACAATCTCCCCCTTTGGGTTTGTTGGCAATCAGAAAATAAATTCAATAGATCTCAATCTATGTGAAAACCAAAAACGCAGGAATCAACTCAGCCAACACTCTAAGTCTATGTGCGCAATGCTCGGTGTAGAAAACAAGAGAGGAGGCTTGAATTGGGTTCCACTGTTTTCCTTCTCATTCTTCTCATCACAGAAGATTCTCATCATAGAAGTTGACTGAATTTATGTTATTCTCCTTTCTCCCCCATTGACAATAAATCCAAAGACTAGTAATTTTTTCATGTTCAGCTCAAACCATACTCCCCCTGGATAGTATCTCCCCCATAAACCTGCATCACAGCCGTAAACAGATTAAAACAGTTATAACAAACGGGGAGAGGGGAATTCTGTAATCGTTTTATGCACTGGGAGGTGGCCGAACACCGAGGTTCAACCGATGCTTCTCAAACACAGCCGCTGACAGTGTCTTTGTCTGGATATCATCCACTTGCTCATCTATTCTCACATGATCCAATCTAATCATGCTTTGCTCAACTTTCTCTTTGATAAAGTGATACCTGATTTCAATGTGTTTTGTACGAGAATGTTGAACAGGATTCTTCGTAAGATCAATTGCGCTCTTATTGTCACAGTAAATCACCATTGGTTGCTTCACCTCATCACCAATATCAATTAATTGCTGCTTCATCCATAGCAATTGAGTGCATGCCTTTGTGGCGGAGATATACTCAGCTTCAGCAGTACTAAGAGAAGTACTTTATTGTTTCTTGCTCAATCATCCAACACATTTCTGCCCAATATAGAAAGCTCCACCACAAGTGGACTTTCTGTATACGACATCACCAGGCCAGTCAGCATCAGAAAATGCTGATAATTCACTATCCCTGCCTGCAGCAAAAAATAACCCGAAGTTATGTGTACCTTGAATGTATCTCATGATTCTTTTTACTGCTTCCATATGTTTCTCCTTTGGATTACTCTGAAAGCGAGCCGCAAGGCATGTTGCAAAGACAATATCTGGCCTTGTCACTATCAGGTACAGTAGGCTTCCAATGATCCTCTTGTACATGGTGGGATCAACAGAGTTCCCATCCTCATGCTTTCCAATTTTAGTTCCAACTGCAATCGGAGTTGACATTGGTTTCTAGTCTTGCATATTGAACATCTTCAGCAGCTATCTTGCATATTTTTCCTGAGAAATGAAAGTATATTCCTTCTTTTGAATCACTTGCAGCCCCAAGAAATATGTGAGCTCCCCAATCACAGACATTTCAAATTCTGATTTCATGTGGTTGGAAAATTCATCCACTGATTTTTGCCTGATTCCACCAAATATGATATCATCAACGTAGACAAGAACCATGAATTGATCTTTTGGAGAATTCTTCACATAGATATTGTGATCAACTCCTCCTATTTTGAATTCCAACTTCTTGAGATATGAATCCAGCCATGAGTACCACGCCCGTGGAGCCTGCTTCAAACCGTATAGAGCTTTCTTCAGTTTGCAGACCTTTGTTTCATCAGTACCCAAAACAAAGACCACTGGTTGTTCAATGTAGACTTCTTATTCGAGTACACCATTCAAGAATGTTTTCTTGACATCCATTTGATATACTTTATATCCTATTTGGAGTGCCAGGGCAAGGAAAAGCCTGATTGACTACAGTCTAGCCACTAGAGCAAAGGTTTCTTCAACATCAATGCCTTCAATCTGGGAGTATCCTTTACATACCAGTCGTGCCTTGTTTCTGATGACACTTCCATGCTCATCAAACTTATTTTTGAAGATCCATTTAGTACCAATCACATTGTGACCTTCAGGTATCTAGACAAGATCCCATGTCTGATTCTTGTCAATTTGATCTAATTCATCATTCATGGCTTTCACCCAAGATTTATCTTTTTCAGCTTCTTTGAATGAGAATGGCTCTACAACTGATAGAAATGCAGATTGTGTGGTATTCCTCATCCATATTTTTTGAGTGGTTTCACTCCTGTCCCCAATTATGTTGGATGGATCAATATCAGCTCTTCGATTTCTCCTGCGAGGTTCAGTAGTATTCTCTTCAGCCATAGTTTCTTCTTCAGATTCTTCTTCTAAGTCAACATCATGATGTGACTGCTGAGTGTTTTGAACAGCTTCCTCTATTTCTGCATTTGTATTTTCTTCATGTTCAAATTCTTCATGACTTTCTATCACATCAGCATATGAAGTCCTTGAAGCATTTGTGGTTTTCTCTTCAATTATCTTAACATCACTACTTTCCAAAATCCTTCACAAATGCTTGTTGAAACATTTGTAGACTTTGCTGTTCAATGAGTAACCGAGGAAAATTCCTTCATCTGCATTGTCGCCATATTTCCCTTGATTTCCTTCTTTGTTCCTGATGAAGCATTTACTTCCAAAGACACGAAAGTATTTTAGAGAAGGCTTTCGTCCATGCCACAATTCATATGGTGTCTTCGTCTCACCCATATAAAGTCTTGTTCGATTCTGAATGTACACTGCAGCTTGAACAGCCTCTTTCTAGTAATGTCGTGGAATACAACTCTCGATCAGCATAGTTCGTTCCATGTTGTTCACCTGTCGATTCCTACGTTCAACAACTCTATTTTGTTGTGGAGTTCTCACAGCAGCTACCTCATGTTGTATCCCATGATTCTCCAGATAATTCTCAAATTCAATGGACGTGTATTCTCCTCCATTGTCAGATCGCAACACTTTGATTGTTCGTCCAATATCATTCTCGGCGATTCGCCGATATGTTTTCATGCAGTCAAGGACTTGTCGTTTTCTGTGAATGACTATCACACATGCCATTCTACTGTAATCATCTATGAAAAGGACAAAGTACTTTTCTCCATGAGTTCCAGCAACATTTATTGGCCCCAAACATCTGTATGAATCAGATCAAGAAGGTGAGACGCCCTTTTCTTCTTTGGCCAATATGAACTGCAGACTAGCTTCCCACAAATACAAGCATCACAAGATTTTTCACGCTCACACATCAGGGTGGGAATGTCCATGAAAATTCTAAATTTTGATATTTTCTCCATGTCTTGTTGATTGATGTGTCCCAGTCTCCGATGCCACAAATTGTTTTCTTCTTCAACAGTCATGTAACATACATTTTCTTCACTATGAACCTGATACAAGTTGCCTTCTGTTCTGCATCCCTTTATAAGTGAATTTCCTGTCTTTCCCTTAATAGTGAAGCCTTTCTGATTAAACGTAACTATAAGTCCTGATTCATAGAGTTGACTCACGCTGAGGAGATTATGACGTAGGCCATCTATGTAAAGGACTTCAGTCTTCTTTAGTTCTCCATTAGCTAATTCGGTACTTCCACTCCCTTTGATTTTCAGAGCCCCATCATTACCAAATCTTACTGTACCATCAACATTCCTTATGATATTTGTTAGTAGTCCGACATTACCTATCATATGAGATGAAAAACCGCTATCCAGAATCCATGTACTGTTGTTCTTTGTAGCTTTGAGGGCCACCTCTGCAAGGTTGGATTTCTCAATCTTCTTCCTTTCCTTCCATGAGACATTAGATCGAGTATAAAGAACTGATGGCCTTTCAATTATCTCTTCCACATACCCAGGTTCTTCATAGTCAAAGTCTTCTTTGAGAGGTGAAAACCTGTTTGAAAGAGAAACACTGTCTTGCTGACGAGACTTGACTTGTCTTGAACTTCGGTATGAGGTGTCCATGTCCCTTCTCTGCCTGCAATTAGCGGCCTTATGACCAAAGTTAGAACAACAAAAACAATATCCATAGAAATTATTTCTTCTATAAGAATTAGGATATGAAATTGTTCTCCTTTGTTGAACTTCTATATCTTCTCCATTCAGATAGCTTCTTGCCTCTTCACAATAAGACATGGTATGGCCCAGATAGCCACAAAACTGACACTTCATGAGAGGAAATGTCTTCTCACTTGAATTTCTCCTCATACCTTCTTCCTTGGGAGAATAGTAAGATTGTATTTCATTTCTGAATGTTTGAGGATAATTTTCAGGTCTCCTTTTAGTTTGGATTGAGGGTTCCTTTTTCGGAACTCTAGGTAACGTTTCAACATGTTCAACTTTCATCTTATCTTTCTTTTGGATCTTTTCACTTCCAGCAGTTGATGTCTCAGCCTCACAGCCAATTCCACTCTTTCCCATGCAAGCGGGTCTTTGATCACTAAAGATTTTTCCAACCCCATCTGAACCACACTTGGATCTTACTAGTAATTCTGCATCTGAGAATCTTCCAAACTGTATTTTCTTCCTCGATTCTTTTGGAACTGATTCAGTCTCCAATTTAATCCTTAGAGTAACTACTTCCTCCTCAAGACCATCAGCAGTCTTGGATTTTTCATCCAGTCTGGAGGTGAGGTCATTGATGACATTTTCCTGCTCTTCAATTCTCAGCTTCAGATCTACTACATCATCATTGCTTTCAATTATTTTAGATTGTACCTTCACAAATTCTTCCAGTCGTTCAATTTCAGCTTCAAGTTGATCAACGTATTCAATTGATTCATCTACAATTGATTTCCACTTATTGCAGCCCTTATATTTAATCTTAAGCTTACTAACCACATCCTTAAGTTGCATCTCAGGATCTACACAAGTTCTCAGTTGTTTTTATACATCAGTATCTTCTGAATTTTCAACAGTGGCTATCATAGAAGCATGGTTCCCAGTTTCGAATTCTGATTCTTCTTCATCACAAAATTCATTATCATCTTCTTCCTCTTCACAGACAAAACTCTTCCTTTGCATTTTCTTACCAGATTTGAAGTCTCCCTTTTTGAAGAACCTTCTCTGAGGCTTCTTGAGGTTTTCATCCTCACTATCTTCATCATTGATCATTTTTAAGAACTGAGAGGCAATGTCCCCAACTTTTCCACAACAGAAACACGCAAGAGGTAACTTCCCTTTGAATTTCCCTTTCCCCTTCTGGAACTTCTTTGCAATGAGAGAAAGAATTTCTTTTTCTTTGTCATCTTCACCGCTACTATCCTTTGAGATTTTCAGTTTGTCCATGGCCTTGAATGTCATTTCCTTTCTCACCCGAGTCGTAGCATCTTCGGGTTTGACTCTCATTTCATATGCTACCAAGCTGCTCAGTAGATCATCTAGAGAAAGTTTAGAAAGATCTCTTTCCTCAAGGGCTGACACCTTCGCATTATACAGAGGTGGAAGTCTTCTCAATATTTTCTTTAAAATATCAATGTCCTTGATTTCTTCTCCTAGACCCCGAATTTCTCCAACTACTCCAGTAATTCGATTGAAGAAAGATTTTGCATTCTCGTCTGGATGCATCTTCAGATCATCAAATCAATTGTGCAGCACTTGTAGTTTCGCCTCCTTCACTTTTCTATCTCCTTCATAAATATTCTCAAGTTTATCCCACATGGATTTTGCTGAGGTGCAATTCATCACCTTTAGGTAGATCTGATCAGAAAGGGCTGCAGTGAGTGCATTCTGTGCTTTAGCATCTACATCAAGAAGTTTCCTGTCTGTTTCAGTCATAGCTAGGCCTGTTGGATCAGTGACTTGTATTCCTTGCACAGTAGAAAAGAGAACTTCCATTCCAAGATATCTTAGATGAGATCTCATTCTGTTCTTCCAGATCTGGAAATTACTTCCATCGAAGGGAGGGACTCCCCTGACATTGACCGCGTTATCCATGACGAAAAAGGTCATATTCAACACCAGAAACCTTTATCCTCTAATACCACTTGAAGGACCCCGGGACACCCTGAGAGGGGAGGGGTGAATCAGGGTGACAACTTTTTCTTCTAATGTGATGGATCTTGTTCCCACGTTGGTAGGAACTCGTTGAACCTGTATGATGAAAAAGATCAGAAAGCAAACATGCACATGCACAGAGAAGACACGGCCCTTATTACTTGGTTCACCACTAAGGGCCACGTCCAAGGAGCATATGCCGACAAGTTGTCGGTCGTACCAAAATCCACTAAGCTTCACTAGCTGGAGAATACAAAAGTTTGGGCACAGTCACACTGTCCCAGGCTCACTGCCTTTAAAAAGGTTCAGGGAAAGCTCACAGCTTCCCTCGGGTCACTCCCGTTGACTCCCCCTAGCTCACTACCGTTGGTGAAGTCACAGTCAGTTTATAGACGTGAAGGTCTCTTCAATTGATAGACATGGAGTTTATTGTCTCCTGTTCAACATGAGACTTTTCTTGCATCAGAGTCCTGAGTTAATGCTCTGTTAAAGTCCAAAATTCAATCACTGAAGAAAACCCCCTTTTCCCTTGTCCACTGGGCAAACAACCTTTGGAAAAGGCCTTCACAAAGTACCCTTCTTCGCAAGGCTCCCAATTTTGCAAAGCTCAAACAAGCCTTCGCGGAGTCCCTGCCTTTTCGCGAAGCACTCTCGCGATGCTCCAGCCTTCGCAATGCTTCTCTATCGCAGATCTCATTCCTCTTCGCGAAGCTCACTGAGCCAACACGGGGCACATGACTTTCGCGGAGCTAGAATAGCCGCCGCAAAGCTCCTCTTTCGCAAGCACACTGCCTTCGCGAGAGAACTTTGTGAATTGAGAGAAAAAGATTTTCTCTGAAATTCTCTATGTTTCTCTCAAGTGGGTCGGTCTCTATTTATAGGCGATTCCACCGACCCTCGACCCTTATGCGCGAAGTCGGCACCACGTCAGCTCAAACCGCAAAGCTCCGAAGTTCCCGCCAAAAATCTCTCAAAATCGCGAAGCACTATGGAAATTTTCTGTTCGTGGAGCTCGTCGTAATCGCGGAGTATTACCGTCATCATTCCATCGCACCTTTGCCACGAAGCTCTCTCGCAAAGCCCTCCACCACCGTGATGCACTTCAACTCTGCCGTTCGCGAAGCTTTGACGTAATCGTGAAGACTCACCGCCTCCATTCTTCTAGTCTTCGCGATTTCCAAACCATTCATCATCTCTTCGCGGAATTCATGCCTATGCCATATTTAATTATTATCTTCATGGAAATCCACCTTTCGTGATGCTCAGCAACTTCCAGATTTTGGACCCCAAAAATTTGGCAAACACTGGAAAACGGCGCCACCTTCAATACTGTTGTCTTCTTGAACGGTATGATCTCCTTGCTGGTACAAGATGCGAACTTCCATTGATGATTGACAATAAACACAAACCATAGTCCAAATAATGCATAGAATACCATGGTTCCAACATAAAATTTATTATAACTTAACAAAAGGAGTTAAATTAACAAAACCCTTACGGTAATGGTGGTATAAGAATAGAATAACATAATAGGGATACCATGAAATAAACATTAAAATATAATGAAATGAAATATATTAATAATGTTTGATACAAATGGGGTATTTAATACACCATATAAGATAAATGATGATGAAAAATATCAAACAACTCTCATGGATTTGAAAATGAGGAAAATAATCCTTTACCTGAATTCTAGACTTCCACAAAAATACTGAAATCTCATTGAAATATCTATATTTTACTTGAAGGACTCCTAAAAAATGGAGGTCTTAAGAAACGTTATTACAAATAGAGGCACAATTAAATAGAATATGATTATAGGTGATGGAAAAATCATAGAGTTTCAAGAGGAAACTGAATCCTTTTAGTGGTCCTAAAGAGGTGGTAAGATACCCCTTTTATAAGGGGTGAAAATAATATTTTTGTAATTATTTCAAATTAATATAAATATATAACATATTTCACATGTAATGAAGAATCAAAAATTTATAATAATGGATTGATTTATGATATAAGGTAGATAATACCATTAATATTCATTTGAAGACTTGTTTTTAAGTCCTATACTCTTAGAATTCTAAATTTTATTATTTTTTGGTTTTACCGTGGTAACTAATTTTTACCAAATTAATTAACATTTAAAAAATAGAAATAAAATTCCTCTTATTACAAAATTTTTCTCTTATTAAACCAAATTTGAAATAAATTTTCTCAGCTAAAATTAATGTGTAAGAAAATCTAATTTTAACTTTATCACATGTAGCAGATAAAAACATATTTTTAGAAAAATTGTATTTTAAGCTAAAAATTTATTTGTAGAATGAAATTAGAAATATATATTATTTACATGATATAATTTTTTATTATAAAAAAAATTCATTGCATTTAAAATAAGATAAATATTAATTTTACTAAAATAATATTTAATTAAAAGAAAAGAATAAAAATAGTTCCTGTTATTGGAAAATACTTCTTAAGTTATTAAAAATAATTTTTATTACTTCATAATAGTATTTTAAAATTTTTATTTTTAAACATTAATACATATTTTGTTATGATAAAAATTAATGTTTTTAAGTTACACTTAATTCTTGATATGGTCATAAATTCTACAATTTTAGTAAAAAAAGTATTTTTACTATTTAAAAAAATATTTCAGTATAATCTATAAAAATCACCTTAGTATAATATTTTTGTTTTTAATTCAATAATTTGGTGAATTTTTTAAATTTAAAATTCTTAAATTTATAAATTTATCATTGAAACAAAATTCAAAATATAAAGGAAAACTGGTTTTATTGAAAATCGATGTTTTAAAACATTAAGTGTTCTTAATATTATTTCATATCAATTTATAATTAAAATAATTATAATATATTAGTAAATATATTTTAATATCATATATTATCATAATAATAATTTGAAAGTGGTTAATTTATTTTTTAACACTTTAAATAGTTATTTTCGAAAGAATTATTAAATCATGTTAATTATTTATCCTCTAAATGTATAAAATTTTAATTTATTACTATAATTTTATTTACCATATGTTCTATTAAACATAGAATTTATTAATAATGTTTATCTACTATTTCATGTATCATTTTGGTTTTTTATTGTGTGTGGAAAGATCTGCTGAACATAGTGTTAATTTAAAAATAATATATTTCAAAATCTGTGGGCATTACACTAGGTATAAATATTTGAGAGTGAATAAGGAGGTTATCCCAAAGTCCCATTCCTATAAAATATATTGACATTATAAGTTATCCATTATGATCTTTGGTTTGACTAATTATCTGAAATATTAATGGATTTGATGAATAGAGCCTTTAGGGACTACCTTGATAAATTTGGGGTTATATTTGTTGATGATATTTTGATATATTCCTAAATTCATTTGGAACATTAATATCATCCAAGGATCATACTAAAAAACTAATAAAATGTATTTTTTTTGTAAATTTAGTATATGTGAGTTTTTTTTAAATAACTAGAATTATTAGGATATATTGTGACTGGCAAAGGAATCTAGGTTAATCAAGATATGGTAAAAGATATAAATTAGTGACCTCTTATAGAAATAGTGATAGTGATTCATTTTTTCCTTATCTAATCATGATACTATATAAGTTTTGTGAGAAAATTTCCATTTCATCCTAATCCACTTACAAATTTAACTAAAAAGGGAATTATGTTCATCTCAATAAAATATTTTGAAGATAGTTTCCATGAATGGTTGATGAGGTTAGTAAGAAAACAAATGCTAACAATAACATATGATGTAGAAGGATTTTATCTATTATGATGAATCCTTGAATGTAATTTGATGCATTCTTGTGTAAAATGATAAGTTGATTGCCCATCCATTTTGAAAGTTAAAACCTCATGAGAAGAATTACCCTAACCATTATTTGGATTTAGATTAAATTATTTCTTCATTAAATATATGGAGACATTTTCTTTATGAGAATAAGTGTGATATATACACAAACCCCCAAAGTATAAAGTTTATATTCTCATAAAAGTGATTAAACATGAGACAAAGGAGATAGTTTGATCATCATAGGGACTATAATTGATTTATTCATTGTATCCCTATAAATTAAAGCAATGTAATTGATAAATTATGTGGGAAATACTATATTGTTATTGTAATGATGATGGTTGAATGAAATACATTGTTTAAGGAGTTTTTAAATATGTATATATAAGTCAAATGAGAAGGTATATCATAAATCCTATCCTAACTAATTTCTTAACCATCATCACTGAAGAATATTAAGAAGGCCTAAAGAGATTATTATATGTAACAAAATAAAATTATTCCATGAAAATTGGTATGTTTCTTGAGTTCAACATTGATTTGAAGAGAGTACTAAGGTTCGACACAAATATATATACCTCATTTATTCCAAACTAAAAGAAAGAGTTGATGGGAGAATCTCAACACTCTACATTCTCTATATATCCCAGAACCAAAAAAATGAATAGATATTTGTTTGATAATTATTGGTTTGATAATATAAATATGTAAATTAACAGTTATACTACATGATTTTTGGCATATCATCAAGTGAAGAAAAAGTTAAAACTTACCAAAGTAGTGATGTGACCACTACCCATAACTGTGTGGTAGTTGGAAAACATCACTATAGTATTTGTTACTATCCTTCCTAATTCATATAAAGAAAACAATGTAATATGGTTCATAGTGTATATTTTAACAAATTATTCTCATTTTATCACTATAAGAGAGGATTTCTCCATTGAGCTCTATGCTTGTCTAGAAGTGGTGATACTTCCTAGAGAACCATTATCAGTTTTTTTGGAAAATGATCTAATATTTACTTTTATGTTCTATAGGAGACACAAAAAAAATATGAATATATATGAAAACATATGAATAAACTATCATCATCAAACTTATGGAAAGTTTGAGAGGACAGTTCAATCATTATATGACATGTTATGGGAAATATCAATCAATTTCCAATGGAGTTATGACTAAAAACTTCCACCTTTTAAATTGTCCTATAACAATAGTATCCACTAGATTATTCCAATAGATCCTTATAAAGTGTTCTATGGAATAATATATAGAACTTCAATATGATTTATTAAGTAGGTTAATAAAAACTATTAGTACTATACATTGTGAAAGACACCATAGGTAAGATACAAGTGATCCAGAAACACAATAAAGAAACTTTGAGTCAACAAAATGTTTATGATGATAATAGAATAAAGGACTTATAATTTAATTTTTGGGGTCATGTATTCCTCAACATATCATTATAGTAATGGGTTATGAAATTTAGAAGGAAATGGAAACTGAGTCCAAGGTATATTGGACCATTTTAGATTCTAAATATTGTTATAGAAGTTTCCAATTAGTTAACACTACCTCCAAATCTTTCTGGTATAATAATTTCTTCTTTATTTCCCTATTAATATGGTATATATCAAACCCAACACATATACAATACATTAATGGTGTGGCGTTTGAACCTAACCTTTCATATGAAGAATAATCAATCCAAATTCTTGATGAAAGGTAATATGTATCAGAAAAAAAAGATATCCTACCTCATAATAGAATTTTATAGAAATTATAAGTTCAAATAAGCAATATGGGAGCCTGAATAAGTAATTAAATAGAATTACCCTCATTTTATTTCACCATATCATGTGAAAGGAAATTTAAAGGATGGAATTACATTAGGGGGAAGAATTTAATGACTTAGAATTTTATATAAAGAATATCTCTTATGAATCAACATTTGAATCATACATGTCAATGTTATATTAAACACATGAACTACAACACATTATTTCATTAATTAATAATAATAAATTTAGAAAATAATTATACTCAATAAAATTCAAAGTATTATTGTGTGACAATAAATACAAAAAAATATCTAGAATAGGAAAATTTAGATCATATTTATCTCTTAGAATTATCACACTTGTGTGCAATGTAGTAAAATGGATATAGAATATTAGTAATGGAATATTTATTTTGAAAATGAAGAATATATAACCTTGATAGTAATTAAAGTAATTTTTGGGGGTATTTATAGAATAAAACCCATATGACTGTTTTTCAATATGATCATTTGTAAATATGACCATTAGGAATTATGAACACTCAATGTTAAGACCATTGGTAATATAGCCGTTATAGAGTTTCCATTATAATTTGTGTATATTAAGTGTACTGATGAGAGATAATTGATACATAAGGTAGGAATGATGGCCGCAACTAGTAGGAACACATCTTATGAGTTTCATTTATTGAATCTTGTGAGAGAGGTGGAAACATTTGGGTTCTCCCTTGACCAATCCCAAGTAGAACTTTTAAAAGTGAGTCTCAAGAGGTATCACCAATTGGATAAGTTCATGTTATTAGAGATCACCATTATATCAATGTAATTTAACCTAGCCCATTAAATTAAAACTACCTCACACCTTACCCTTTAGGCTTATTCTATTATAATAAGGGTTTATGTGTCTAGAACTTCTATAGTATGAAGGTGAAAATCCATTTATAAATTAAATAACATATACACTAATATTTCATTTTTATTTATTATATCACCACTATATAAAACATAAAATTCACATGACTAGATGATAAATATGAAAAATTATAATTTTTATAAAAAAAATCATTTTTGTGTTTTTTAAAAATACACATATGTCAAATTTTCATTAAATTAAATTTTAATGTAATATAAAATTTTATTTTCATAAAAAAGTTGTAAATAATAAAAATTAAATCATATATAAATAATAATAATAAATTATTCAATCATATATAGTTTTTATAAGGGTTAAGAGTTTGATCGTGTGATTAAAATTGGTACTTTTTCAATAAATAAGTATTTTATTTAAAAAATAAATTTATTATATTTATAAAATTATTTTTATAAAATGGTTGTATGTTTTTAAATTGTCATGTTAATGTTTTCCAATGATGTATTTTTCTTAATGTTCAAAGAAAGTATATTTTTTGGGGTAAAAAGTAAAAAGCATTATAAATATATTGTAAGTATTATGGAATTATAATGACTTAAAAATTATTTAATAAATAATATAAAGGATTTGTAAACCTAAATGGATTATCACATTATAAAAATATTTTTTAATTTAATAATATTAATTTTATAAACCTAGAAGGAATATTTAAAAACCCAAAATATATATTAATATTTTAAATTTTTTTCTTTATGAATAAAAATCTTACCCACAACCAATGTTAAATGTTTTAAAGGGGTTAAATTTAGTAAACATTAAAATACTATAAAATAGGCATGTAAGGTCTACAAACCTGAGGTAAAACCATGGTAAGCCCAATGGTTTTACATTTTTGTTACATAGATGCCCAAATAACTAATAAAAAAGTACGCATCATTTGATATAAATACCCACTCATCCTCCCATTCCTCTCCACTATAAATCCATTTCTAATGATTTTACTCACAATATGTCTCTCTATAGTCTCTATAAATTGATTATAATGTTCTATGGAGATCTTCTCAAGCTTTATAAAGCCACTTTGAAAACAAGGGTTCTCTTCCTTTTTCCTCCTCTACATTGAAGTACTTTGTAATAGGCCTTTTAATTTTCAATTGATTATTTCTCTATCAGTTTAAATTAATTCCATTACTATCAAAATTATTCCTTATTAATGAGATAATACCATTATTTTTCACTAATTAAATTCTATAATAAATTTTTCCTACTCGTTGTGCTGATTAAATAATTATTTGATTTTCTCATGAAATGATTTTTTGTGATTCATACCCAAATCTACTTCATTAAAGGTTTTTCATATAAATATAATTATACTTCATTGATTTTGGATTCCCATGTGTTATAACCTCATTCACTACTCAAGGGTTAAAATTTATGAAAGGCTCATATCTTCAAACTCTTATGAACTTAATGATTTTATATAAAAGTCATTCTTCATTTTCCCATAGTTTATATATGAAATATATTATTTTGAATATAATCTTTTTCCACACATGAAATTTGGAATATTAATGGTTCTCTAAGATATAATTAAAATTAATTACTCAAGTAATTAATATCAAGATAATAAATATTTATGATACCATAGTAATATGTTTTACGACCCTTTTGTGACAAACCATGGTGATATGCTTATGAAAGTATCATTTGTGTATTCTACACACATTTACATGTTATTAATTTTATATTTATTATTATTATCTTATTTTGTACATATTATATTATCCATGGTTATCAATTACATTCCATTACCATTTGTTATTTCTTCATTGTGCTTGTATGCCCCCAGAAAATCATATGTAGTGAGAAAACCTAAGACAAAATAAGAAAGTATTATTTCAAGAGAATTATATAAATTGTATGTTTTCTTGTCTATATACATCATGTATTATATACCTAGTTCCCAGGATAAGGAAACTAAAAATAACCTAATGAATTTATTAATGAAATATTTTGTTGAAGGAATATATTAAAAATCATGTATGAAGTATTTAGGTCATCATAAAATACATTTTGGCATGGCCCTACAATTTCATTTTCATAATTAATAAAATTATATCATAAAAGTTACTTACATGAAAATAGGTATTAAAATAACCATGTAAATAAAGTATTAGTTATGGGCTGTGATTTTTATGGGGTATTTTAATTTTTTATTTCTGGAGTTGGATTCATTCCATGAATTCAAATTCATATTAGAATTCCAAGAATTGTAATATCATGAGGGAATTTTTTATGTAGATTGAGGATGTAGTGGTGTTTCAGGATCCCTAGTAAGTTTTAGGATCTTTTCTGGATGTTTCAAACTATAGTAAGTGTATTTCTAAGTCACATGGTTACTTCACTGTTAGGGGAAACCATGTGTGGGTGTTTTTCTCTTGAGGTGTAGAACATAGTTGTCATATGGTTTTTGAAAAACTGTTAAAAAACCTTCAATATTGTTTAGTTTTATTTTTTATATTTTTTCATAGTTTTGGTAAACCACACAACCAAACTGTGTGATGGGGTTTTGTCTTGGGTCAGACCAACCACAAGGTCAGTGCATGGTTTAGAAAATTATATGGTAACAATAAGAGTTATCTATAATGATTAAAAATAAGAAAATTAACATTTTTCCCATGTTGTGTTTTAATCTTATCCCCATCCTATACTATCTTTCTTAATAATCCAAACCAAATAGGGTTATCACACTCAACACTCTTCTATTTCCCCTAATTACGGGTGATTTCATCAATGTTTCATTGATAATTAAGGTGTGTTCCTCCACCATAACCCTTATTTCTTATTCATTATTATTTTTATATGATATTTGTTGTCTCCATATTAGGGTTTAGTGATTATTTCACTTTATAATGGATAAATAATATCTTATTTATAGGTTTTTCATATTTATCTTGTAAACAAGGTCTTGGGTGGATGTATTCAAGTCTCCATAAATCATTTTCCTCAAGGTATATTGTACCACAGTTTTTTTTAACAATTTTAGAAGAACTAAGGTCAATTGGAAATTTATTTGGGTTTTTTAGTTAGTAATTTCTTGTGTATTGGGTTTGGATGTGTGTAAAGAGTAAAATAAACCTTATTTTTGAGGTTTTGTTTATCTATTTTTTTCCAGTGAGTTTTTATGTAGTTATTACTATTTGAATTAATTTTGGAAATTAGTTATATTTTTAATAATTAATTTAATTGGATGTATTGTATTTAGATAGGGTCTTAAGATATTGGTATGGGCTTGGATGAGGCATGCATAGGCTGAGAGTAGATGATTTCATAGTGAGAGATAGGTGGTCTAAGAGCACCTCACTTTAGTATATTAAAGTTGTTAATATAGAATGTGATATGCAGTCTCACCACTATGGATGATTTAACATTAACTATAATGAATTATTTATTTAAATTCAAATTGTCAAAATTTATGTATATAGAGATACGATGGGCCCTTGACACTAGAGTGATGTCTCAACCACTGAACACCCATGGATTAATTATAACCATGAGGTAATAGATGTATATACCCTAGAGGGCGTAGAGGATATATAATAAAATGAATTGAATCAGAGGACCTAGGTATTTGTTCCCTTATGGTTTTATATAGGTTAGGAGGGATGTAGATATAGGATTTGGCCTTGGGTGTCAGTTTATAACCCAAATATGGTTCATGATATACTTGAGAGGCCACAATGAATATGATTTGACTAGGTACATTACAAAGGAATTTATTCTCTCATAGTGATATGTGTCAATATGAGAGTTTTAAATGCATTTTGGGGCCCTTGGTAGGGCATATGGCATGCGATATTGCTAATGGGGCCTCATAAAGTGCCCCAGTATTGTGTTGACCTAAGATAAGGGTGGTGTGGGGGAGATAGGTTTTTAGTCTTGGTGTCACCATAGAACTGAAGATCATTCACTACTAGGATTGAGTCATATGGTTTTTATAATAATAAAAATTAAAATATTAAAATGAATGAAATATTAAAACTAGTGAATTAATTAATTAATTAAAATCATAAATATGATATATCTTGATTCAAGGATGGTGGATGCCCCCTTTTGTATGGTTTTTATTTATTTTTATTACTATTGATGTATATTTTGGTGATGGTTTTCCCATAGGTATATATTTATATATAATATAGTTATAAGGAGGGATGAGGCCCTTGGGTGTATGTTTACTTAAATAGGTTCCAGGAAAGGGTTTCGACCACTCGACTATATTGTATATATGGGTTCCGGGTAAGGGAAGGGTCCCCCCTAGCTGGTTGGTTATATAAGTTTCAGGTTAGGGATGTAACCCTTCAAGTGAATGAACATAGTTCTAAGGATAAAGTATGCCCCTAGGTGTATGTGATACAATGGTTCCAAGGAGAGTTAAGCCCTTAAGGTATTTGATATGTTCTATAGATGGGTATATTTCTCCCTTGGTGTTTGATTTATTTTAGGGGTGGGTATATTTACCTAGGTTGGTTCTCATTTTTTATGAGGATGGGTATATTTACCATGGGAGTTTTATGTGTTCTAAGGATGGGTATGCTTCCTCTGAGTTATTCCTTTATGCTCTAGGGATGGTTATATTTACCTTAAGTGGTTATTTATGCTCAGAGACACTTCAGCATTAGACAAAGATGGAATGGTCGATCCTGAGTGTCACCTTAGAACCCGATAATCAATTCTGGTTTTTTTAATTTCAATAATTTATTTATTATTCTAACTATGTCACACATTAATTCATTTCATATATTATTTATGTTAGGAACATTTTTGGTGGTGGCCTATTGATTTTTTCATATAACTTACTCAAGTGTACATTACATATTAGTACCTGATCATCTCTAACAACTCATAGGTTCATATCGGGAGGTGGTATAGTGATTCAAGGTTAATTAGAATAGAATGTGTGGTATTTTTAGACTGTGAGAAGGTGAGCCTTGAGGAAGATTTTTAGTCCACTTTTTTTCTTTTTTTACTATTATCATAGTTGACAATCAGTTGATGTATGCTTGTATGAATTCATATTCATTATTATAAAATATATCTTATTTACTATTTTTTGTACATTGATTTTTTTATGTTATTTGGTTATATTTTATAGTTTCTTCACTCTGATATGAGGTTATAGTTCCCCCATAGTAAAACCTTAGACTATCACTAATAGTCAACAGTATCTAGTATATGGGGAGGTGCACCTATGGTCATGTGGAACTCTAGATTAGACATTTAATAGAGGTAATAAGTTAGGGTCATTAAAAAGTGATTTTATATAATCTTTTATTTTTTTCCTACTAATTAGGGTATGGTAGACATGTGTTTTTGAAATGTGTCAGAGTTTATGATAGACCTAAAAATAGTGTGTCTCAAATACCTTTTCTGTGGGAGGACCTGGATACCAATGATATAGGTTTTGTGTACTAATTTTCTCTATTATAGTAAGGATATTTATTTAAATATGATGTGTGTAGTTAAGATTATTATTATGGTTTTTTCTCTATTCCTTTTGTGGAAAGATGAATTTATACATGTATCTTATTTGGCAAGTAACATTCACATGATAAAAACCTACTTGTGTGTGATTTTACTCAATATAGAGGTTCTAACTATTAAAAGTTTCAAAAAAAAATATAAGGAATTTTCCCATATATCTTGTTTTATGGAATTCAACTCAACTAAATCATGGAACTTTTCTTGGAGAATAGGTCATGTGGATCTTATAGGGGGATGTTCCTTGGCGATGACTATTCAATACCTCTATGTAAAGGATTTATAGTGACCCTTAGTGGGTTAGTATAGAAATTGGATACTGAAAATGGTTCTAGGAAAGGGGATAAGTTTAATTACATAAAGTTTCAAAAACAAACTATATCGGGTTTTCCCATACAGATTCTTGTTGGAATTATAATTAAGCGAACATGGTGTCTATGTCATACTTGATATGGATCATCGTGGGATGACTCCATTGGATATGTGTGATGTTACCTAATACTAAATGGGTATTCTTGTATGATATTCCCAGTGAGGGTTGGTTCCTAGGAGGGGTAGTGATTTGGTGTTTGATTCATGGTTTATGTATGGAAGAACTAGGTATGGGTGTGATGGAATGTTAGTTTCCATGTACATTTGATAAAAGATCGTGGATGATGAACTGTGATATATTTTATGTGTCATACGTGGTTTATGGTATATGTGAGAGAAACTAGTGACGTTAGATGTGACTCTGGATATTGGTGAGTTGGAAAGTTGTGATGTTTTA
Organism: Viscum album; assembly: GCA_963277665.1. NCBI lineage: Eukaryota > Viridiplantae > Streptophyta > Magnoliopsida > Santalales > Viscaceae > Viscum > Viscum album. Next base: position 46,090,594 of record OY728138.1, on the reverse strand, counting down.
GGGTAACTCAAGAGAAGGGTTATCCTTGTTTTTAATGCTTTATAGATAAAATCTTAGGTAGAATATTGGGTTTGATCTTTGGTATAGGGAGGTAGTGTTAGTGTGTGGTATAAGTGCATGATATGCCTTGAGGATGTTTGGTATAGGTGAGGTATGCCAAGAGCTGTGGTTTGGACTAAGAAAGGGTTTCATTGTAGATATGAGTACCCTGAGAGGGTTTTCAAAAATAATTTAGGATGCCATAAATTTTTTATATGTAAGTCACTCGGAGTGTATTTTGTATCACAACTAGTTTTGGAGGTTAGGATTGGCATAATATGGGCTTGTTTGTTATGGGATTCGGTTTTGGTAGATATTGGGTTGGGATCCATGATTTTTGGGTCGAGAACCAATAGATCATGGGTAAATGTTTTAGTTTTTGGGAAAAAACCTAGATAGTGGGACATTGTGAAAGTTTTTCTAGCATGAGTGAGATGAGTAGAGTACTTGGGAGCATGAGACACATATTCATTCCTAGTACCCAATTTTTTTAATTTTTTACCATGTTTTTTTTTCTTTAAAGTTGTGATGCATGAATCGTACTATTTTATGATATGCACATTTTTTATTTGATGATGGTGTGTGTTGTAGAACATAACATATAATGAAGGTGAAACTTCTTCCCAGTCAAGAAGTTTAGTTTTTAAAACACATTATAAAACCATATGGGTGAGTAAGTTCCACCCAAACAATATAATAGCATGATATGAGAGGTATTATTACTTGATTTTTGTTCATGGATAGTGTTGTGTGATTATTGCATTGTTCACTATCTTGGGATATGAAAAGGTTGAAATATTGGTCTGGATGGTTATATTGAAAATAATTGGCTGGAGGCTAGTGTGATATAGTGGTATAGTTTCAATTGTAACAATATTTCTAAGACATAACTCATGGGATGGTTGTTCGGACCCCCCCCCACACTTTTTTCATGTTCCAAGTAAATTTTCATTTCATGAGGAAGATAATTATATGAAACATATATGATGTAATGTTTCATACCATTTTAGACATTATTTTTCAATTTCTCAAGGATTTGTGGTGTTGAGGAAGGGTTTATCGGTGTTCTAGAGCCTAGAAGGGGGCCTTAGGCCATTCTGGGGGTCACCAGACCCTATTAGTGGGCGTGGTGGAGTCTGTTTTTCTTGGGAGGATACCCTATGTAAAACAAAAATTTGAAATTCCCATAGAAGGTTATATAACTTTGATGTATCACCTGTGTGAAATGGGGAAGAGGAACTCACCATGCTATGGCCATGAGAGTAGTGAGGGTCAAATTCCATTTTTTTAAAATGGGAAGAAAACAATGATCGGGCATGAAGGATTTATACCATGTGCGGACCAAGAGTCACTAAAGCATGTCGGAGTATCAAAATTTTCATAGAGAGGGTCTATGGAATATTTTTATAACATAGATGATCACACCAACTTTGTTTTTAATTTCCATCCCTCCTATGAACCTTGGTTGAGCCCTGCTCATTCTCCCCTTCTCTATCCACCTCCCTTGGTGTTTTGGATCCCTTAGTTCATCTTGGTTTATTCAGATCGGAATTATTTGGATCATGGTAACCATCTATTTCTACATTCTCCATTTCTTCTCCTTCTCGTCTATCTAAAAGTTTATTGTGGTGGGACTTCTCCTCTATTTCAAGTGGTTTTTTATGGTGTATTATTGGGAATAATATATGATGGTGGTTCCTTAAATATCATTTTTGGTTGATCCCTAGTTCTTGTTCATTTCTTCCTTAAAGATTCATCAAGGCAGGGGCTCCTTTATCTCCCCTTATTTAATTCTATATGTAGTAATATCCTGATTTTTTATTCCTTTGGGTAAATGGTACATATCTTCTTAATGGGGATAATTATCTATATAAATATAAATTAAGGATAGAGGGGACAAATCACATGAGTTTTACATTTTCTTTTGTTTTTCCTATATCCTTGTGAAGACTCACTATTTTTTATTTTGACTTGTGTTGAGATTGGTGTATTATTATGATTTTTTGATTAAAATCATCACATATGAAAAAGGGAAAGAACATATATCCAACTAATAAAATGGTTACCCATGTAATTTCATATTTATGTGAGAATACCCTTGAAAATAATGAAATAACTATGATGTAATAATTATTAATGAAAAAGTAGTGATATGTGGTGGTTGTCATGTATGGTAGTTTTGATTTTTGGTAGATGATATATGTAGTGGTTGTTGTTTGGCAGGGTAGTGAAGCAAGTTTCATTGGAATGATATGGATGGGTTGTGTTGTGTGGTTTTGTGTAGTTTCCTGGAAGCTATAGAATAAAAATGAAATATTGACCCAAATAATGAAGTGATGTTGTTTGGAATGACTAATTAACATAGGTGGAAATTTTTTCTGGAAATTAAGGTAAGATATGGAATGGAAAATGAATAGTATGGAACTAAACACAAATTTAATAGGTTTGTTAAATTTAGATGGGTAATAAATTAGAAAATATGGAAATGTGTTATTTTGAAATGAGATGTGGAATATGGTTTGTGTGTGGTTTATTTGTGTGGTGTGTTGTATTTAGTGGTGGTGACTATTGTGGTGGTTTTCTATGACCTTGTGTTGAGGTGGTGAGGTATGTCGGTACCCTTGTTGTGAACCCCTAGGTTAGGCTTGTTTGTTGTCTATCAATCATTTGTTTTTTTATGTTATTTCTATTTTCACCATCACCAAAGTCATGTGTTTAAACTGATGGCCAGATGTTTTAGGTTCTGGTTTTTTTCCTAACATTAATTATGGTGAATATTTATAGCTGACTACCCCCTCTTTCCTAATCTCTCTTTTATATGAGGACTATATGTGTGGGGTATGATGGCGATAGGTAAAAACAGAACGGTTAGTGATGTTTTATGAGGATATGGTGGTTCATAGTTATAGCGATCCAACCTTTTCTTACATTACTATTACATAATTTCAAAGATAAAAAAATTATATTATGACACATAGAGGATCCAAAGGTTTAGTGTCTTGGAAAAACTAGGACCATACATAAAAAATACACAACAAGCATAAACATTTATTTAATTTCTTCTTATCGGCACTTGTCCTCTCCCTAGTAAATGTAGCCACTAGATGATATACATCAAAAGGGGTGATCTAGAATCCTATTAAGAGGATATATAAGAACAATGTATCATGGGGTGATCATAATCATAACATAGGAAAAAGATCATGAACATGAGAGGAGCATAAATAAAAGACTTGAAATGCGGCAATGCATAAAAATAAAACATCATGTCTTAGTGGTTAACTACCACACATAATTGTGAACCAAGATATCATCTTGTTCACACATAATTTCACATTTACTCATGAGATTCATCACTTTACCCAATGCATTGGAGCGTTGTATAATTTTGGGCGCACCCGTCACATTGAAACATTCATATTGCGCTATATAATTCTGGGCGCACCCGTCACATCATAACATTATCATTATCATGATTACCATATAGAACACATATAAAAAGTGAACATAAATAAACCATGTAAAGGAATGGGTTTCATCTCATAATAATACATTTATAATCTTTGGTTTTCCAAAAGAAAGAGGGAACAACATACTTGATACAAGAACCATCAACCATGAATGAGAGGTAAAAGTTGAGTTCTTAAAAGAAGAGTTATTTTGGAAAACATTTGGTTTGACATAAACAGAAGTTTTAAACATGTATATCCCATAAAAGTAAAGAAAATGATGAAAAAATTATCTTTAAGGAGTAACCATATCAAAAATGGAGAGAAAGAGGGAGAACCCGAAGGATGAAAGTTGGGTTCGAGAATTTCCCCTTACCTTGTACCTGAATGCTTCATTCTCTTAAATATACTGAATAACGACATTATATTCCTTAATTAGAAATCCAGAACCATTTTTACATTAATAGGGTTTATTATGGTTTCATTATGTCATATTATGTTCCTTTGGATGACTTATAGAATTTAAAAACATTGTTTGTGGATGTTCGTTTTTATGGTTTTTCTTGGGTGGTTCACTTGTATTCTTAAATTGATGTTTGGGTAGAACATGAGTAAACATTAAGAAATTATATTAAATGTCATTAATGATATTACAGGAGTTTTAATGATCTTATAATGAATTATATTAGATCCATTTGGATGAATCATTAGATAAGAATTAAATGATGGTTATTTGGGTCAATTTGGGCGGTTTTTGGATCACAATGAACTTATCACTTAGTAATATGGACATAGATTATTTCCAGAAATTTAAATAGAACATAATACATATAAAATATTCTGTTTCAACCATAAAAATGGTTTCATGACCATATCTGAAGGTATAAATGGAAGAAGAAAGTATGTCGTTCTTGAAGGTAATAAATTAACACCACGCGAACAACGTTCTCTTTAATAAAATAAAAGGAAGATGGAAAGGGGGTTGATGATATAATATCCCATTAGAATCCAAAAATTACATTATATGTATAATACGAGATTTAAAATACAATTTGGATTAATATAGGTGGGTAGAGATCAAGAAATGAACTTGAACTTGAAAGGAAATTAAAGGAGAAGAGGGAGGGAAATTACCTATAGAATCCTCCTCTTGAGAACCTCCTTAAGGGCCTAAGATTGGTCTTTTGATGAGACCATAAGCTCTTGGACGTGGGGGAGGGTATAAGGAAGGTGTTTGGGAAGATTTTATAGAAGGCTTGAAGCTTGAGAGGTGTGAGGAAATGACGGTGTGAAGGGTGGCTTTTATAGTGGAGGGGAGAGGGGTTTCCTTAATATAAAATTCATTAGTTTATTAATTTCACCTAAGACAAGGAATAGTGAGTCTTGAATGACAAATAATAGTAATTTTATAATGTAATCCTAAAACAAGTGGGCTTACATCAACATAACATCACATATGACCCTATAATTAGCTTATTTAGCTTATTTTGTAAATTACGGTATTTCACTATTCATAAAAAATTCAAGTATCTCAGAAAAATCCCAAAAATTTACCCCAACCATTTTTCGACGTGTAGAATCCAAAAATGAATTAAATTTCTCAAAAATAAGTTTCTAAATACTATTAATTTAATATTTAAATAAAATCATAATTTACTTAAAAAACACTTTTTAAGATTAAAACTGATTTATAGTGCTTTCAAAAATTACGTAGGGTATTATAAAATTATCTAAAAACTATAAGACATTTATTAAATACATTTTAGGGAAATAAATATTCTTTTAAATTAATTAAATAACTATAATCAATTATTTATGACTTAAAAAATACCAAAACGTTTACTAAGGTCAAATTATCACTTTCTAAGATGTCTAAATTTTATTTAATTATTCATAGGTAATGTTACTCTTATGTTGGATGATTTAATATTCATAAGGGTAGGTCTCTATTCACCAAAAATTATTTTTGTTTCATTAGACTCCAAAAATCATCTTGAACATAACCGTGTATGTCAGATTTTCAAAATTCCAAACACAGAAGTGACAAACTTATGTTTAAAGGTCACTTGTCACTTAGTAGTTCATTATGTTGTGATTTCATGTTATTTTATGAAATAAATATAAGAAGAGAATTTCCATTTAAAAACTTTGGGTTATTAAAATAGTGGGGTATTTCATAGTAAGAGTAGGGAACAAGGTTGATATCCTTTATGTTCACTATACCCTACTATTCTGGTTCTTATAGTGGTTATGGTAGGAAGTGGATGTGATGTGTTTTTCTATGTGTCCTCATGTAAGATATTGTGTTTTTTATTAATTGTTTTTTGTTATGTTTAATGTATAATGGATGAGAGTTCTAGGACGTATGAAATTGTGTGTGAGAGATTAAAATTAGTGGGAAAGTTGTGTGGGTTACCCTTTATAGATATGCATCTTATTATATTTCTATATTGGATGTGTTGTTTAGTGAGTGCGTCATTGTGAGGATTAGATTGGTTGGTTGACATGTGTATGTTCATGCTGATTATTCTATTTTTACACAAGTTTATTAGTATTCTCTTTTAAAATATTCATGAGATACATTTGGTATGATTCTACTAATTATAAATGTTATAATCACCCTACATATATACAAAATGTTTTTTAGGTTCTCAGGAGGACTTCAAGAAAAAATTTGGACATTACTAGGTTGGATATTTAAAATGTTATTAAATTGTTTCTTTAAGATTTAATTTTATATTTATTTTAGAGACATTGATAGTACTTATTTACTTTATACATTCATCATGGGATGGTTTTGGTTTTCTTTTTCCCTTATAAGTTGGTGCTTCTTGTTATTTTCATTCTATCTCCAAATCCTTTTTAATTAATTGTGGGTAATTCCTTCTATATGTGTTATTTTTATACCATAGGTTCTTGTCACCAACCTAGGGCCTACTAGAGGTAGGATTCAGGGGTACATTATATCTCTTCTATCATTTCTAACCCAGGAGTGGTTCCTTTATAGGGAAGGTGGTTGTGATATTCTATGATTAGGGAATCAATTTTCATAATTCCCAAACTATATAAATTTGAAGCATTGAACTTGTATTAGGGTAGTCTTTAGGACCTTATAATTATCCATTTGAATTTTTGTGTTTACTCAATAGTCAATATCTCTAAAACAAACCTTTCCACAATTAAATCATTTTCTAATTCCTCTTTTTCATTTACCTAGGTGTTTCTACCCATATCCACGATATATAGTAAATTGAATCCTCTATCCTTAATAGTAATTGTCTTGATCTTTCATGAAACTCTATCCATATCTTTTATGGTGATTTAAAGAGTTTATTATTTAGTTTTTTAATCATAAATCAGGATTTTAGGGTAAGTATAATTATAGTATTTTTAACACTATATTACCACACATTTGGTTTCTCACTGGGGTAATCACCACACTATCCGTTTCACCTAGTTTTTACTATATTCATATGGGATTAATCCATCACATGAATCATAAAAATATTAGGGTTTGGGAAACTTAAATTAAAAATTTTATTAAGGTAAAACTATGAAATAATTCATAAATAATGTTCATACATGAACTTATGAATATCTAGGATTCAACTACGTTATCTATGGTTATATTAATATTTGGATTACTAATCTAAACATATTAAAATCCCTCATAATGGTTCATAAGTATAATATAAATTAACCAAATCATATCCTCCATCAATATAAAATCAAGTGTGTAATTGGGCCTCTTTTTCATGAACCAGGTGAAAATCAAGAAAATACCTAACAATCATTTACAAGGATATTACTGATAGAAACATCTCTACCATATCTTATATCCACTTATAGTATCCAGACAAGGATTTTATTTTATGTAAAATCACACACTCTTCACTTCACCAAAATTTATAATGTGATCCTATATCTCAATGGTTTCCACTAATGTTATCTTATCATAATCCAAAAAAATAACAAAACAAATCCCTAAAAATAAATAAACCCTCCTCTAATACTAATTGAGTTTTCCGAAACCCATACTCGCAGATTGGGTTCTAAAAACAGATCCTTTACATATTGTATTTGATATCAAGTGAGATGACCTAGTTAAACATGCATATATGTTATATAATTTTCAAAAATTAAATATTACATCTCACAATAGTCTTACAAAACTAAGAGTCTAAAGGTTTAGTGTCTTTATATATTAGATACATAAATAACTTATTGTATATCTCTTATGATAATTCCTCTATAATTTCACCAATTTGTACCTCATTCTAGTCATCTCCTAAGTAATATTAATCTTAATATCTTAGAAAATGGAAACATAAGAAAGGGGTGCACTCAAATTCTCAATAAGTTAAAATTATGGATGTATCATCAAAGGGTTAGTTCATAAAACATGTTATTATATCATGAATATGTCAAAAATATTTGATTAAAATAATATAGAACAATAATATAAGTCTATAGGCCAGATAGATAATGATATATCCTCAAATGATCAAATATATACCATGACATAAGAATGTATAAGTCTAAGATAATAATCAAGATTATAAGTGAGCATAATAATGCATGAACCATCAAAACATGAGAAAATTTCAAAACATACCGATGTGGCACAAACATAATCATATAAATCATAACATATAGGGTCAGGAATTCACATCCCTATCTCCCAAAACCAATTGGGTAAGGAATACACTTCCATCTCACTTATTACAAAATGGTTCAGGTATATACATCATTGTTGCCTATAAAATAATTATTACCAGGATACAATAATCTATCACCCAAAATCAACTCATGAGATATCAAACTTACCCAATTCATTAGAGGTCTATATAGGACCCAACTATCACTTCATGAAAACCCATACATATGAGTGTCATAAGAAAATGAAAAAAACATATTTCTAAGAACACATAATTAACCCATTGAAAAGACATGGGTTTCATGAAAACATCGATATAAAATTTCATAATACATCCAAATAAATAAGTTTTATGGTATTATCTATAGGATATACTTGTTTAAGCATAATATATGTTAATTTGTGTTAACTTGTATGAAAAAATAGGATATTTGGAAAAAATTAAATATGAAATAAGAAACATCCTTGATCTGTTTAAAAATATTATTTTAAATATAATTATTTTATATATTAGGTAGAATAATAATTTATTTTATAAAACCATAAAATCATGTATATTAAGTTTCATAAAAAATGACAAAAATGGATGAGTGGTCTATTCACATGGAAAATGTAAAAAAGGTTTCCTTTTCATTCTTTTTAAGAATGATTCATGGGAAAATTGATAAAAAAAATCTATTAAAACTTTTAAAGAAACTAAAATTAGAATAAAATTACCTTAATAAATTATTAAGGCACATTTAGAAGATATGTAAAATCATACAATGAATATAGACAAAAATGATAAAGATTCCTGAACTAAAGGAAATGGGGGGGCCGATTTTCTTTTAATGGGTAAATAATGTGTCAATGGGAAAATTAAATAGTGATAAAAATGTAAAACCACAAGAATAATTGTAGGAGAATAAAATGGTGTAAGTTTTAGAAATAAAGAGAAAAAAATTTCCCATATGGAATATCTTTCAAAAGTAATCTCTATTTGAAAGTGATATTAGAATAGAAACCCCTATGGATTTGGTAGCATTGGAATAAAAACCTCATAAAATAGAGAACATAAAATGGAACGTTAAGTACCATGAATAATAATAGAATCACGAAAGTAAATTTCAAATGGTGTTAGGTACACTATAAAAAAGAAAACATGGTGTATAATAAAACTGTGTCTTAAGGGATTCAAAATTGAGACAAATATCCTTTACAACATGAGTAACATTTAAATGAAACCCATTGAAAGAGAGAGTGATTCAAATTGAGATTAAAATACCATGAATAAAATATGATTAATGATATAATATTTATAATATTAAATATAAATAATATTAAAATTTATTTAGGTTCATAAAATATAAAATTTCTTAATGAAGAAAAGTTGAGACAAAACACCCTTATGATATTGGTAATGTAAGAATAAAAAGAACATAATATGGTGATAATGGAATTGAAATTAAAATGAAATGGAAGATATTTATCATATATATAAGGAATATTTAAGTTAATATATGATATAAAATAATTACTGATGATCAAAATCATTCATGTCTCATTGATTTTTAAATTGAGACTAAGAAACCTTTATCCTATATTCATACTTTGTTGAACATGATCTTACCTCCTATATAAAAACCCAGATAAATTAATCAACTATATCAAAACCATATTCATATATAATAACTTGTATATAGTTCATTTATAATAATTTATTAAAAATATTTTATTTTTTGATAGTTGATTTTCACCCTTGGATGTTATTAGTTTCGATTGTTTGTTTTTATACTTGGTTCGTAACAGAGGTGTTGATTATTGATTGTATATTGAAATTTCATAATTCTTCTATCAGTATGGGTATTGAAATATATTTTTTTATAATGAATCATATAGTTCTAATTACATTTCATAATTATTATTTTTTAGATTCATGGTGATGGAATTGACAATGAGCTTGTTTCAGTAATTTGTTACAAATGAAAGGTGTTATATTAATAAGGGGTTATATATTAATATTAATATTTATGAAAAAAATAACTTTTATTTAATTATTATTATCCAATATAAACATAAATTAATTTTACATAGTTATTCATGATATAAATGTACAGTATCATTCATGTTCCTGATTAAACTAGCCCAAACAAGAACACGATGTAATTAATAGAGAAGTATGATTATGGTGTGATTTTATTATAATATAATTATTATATATTTATAAAGATATTATTGATATGTTATTATGGTGTTGAATCATATTTAAATATATCTTTATACTGATAAAAATACTACATGAAAAATAAAATGGATCACTTCATAGGGTCGGAAGTTCGCTTGTATGCATGATTAATGTTTTCATTTTTCAATGAATGAGTGGGAATGAGGTTATATAATAAATTTAAAATTTAGGATAATAATTATATTATATATAATATTTATTCGTAAATATAATTCTTATAACCATCCATTATATGTGATGATGAAAACGGTTGGCGTCGTTCTGTGGTGCCGGTAGTCCACACATATGCATTAACGCTGATTTTGTTTTTCTTAGTGGATGGAGAGGAAAAATTAGTAGATTTTATTCATATAATATTTTATTATTATAATGATAATAATTACATTATATTAGTTTGTTTATAATTGGGTTATAAGATGAATATTAAGATGAAAAGGGTTATGATGTATGTAATACTCACATTATCAACTTGAACTTCTTCATAGAAAACTTCTTAAAATAGAGGGTTTAGGACAACTTCATGTGACCAGAGATTTATGAATGTGAAATTAATTATATTATATTTCAAAATTTTAGTTTTTAAAGGTTAATTTGAAGAATTATTTGTGGCTTGGATAGGTGTAAGTGAATCCATTTTATAAGTGAAGCAAATTGGTTTTTTGTAAATACATATTACTTACTATAATTTAATGACACTATTAAAAATTAAAATGATACAAATTGTAATGTAATGGATTTATGAGAAATTAAACATTGATAATACTCTCAATAATTCATTTTATAAACAAAATTTTAGATTTTAAGGCTTTTCTTGTTATTGATAAATTTTACCCACATTAACATTTACCATGGTAAATAATTTTTAACTAATTTATTTATATTTTACTAAAAATATAAGATAAAACATCATTATAAATTTGGATGTGATGAATAAAAATTTATCATCCATTTAATTAAATTCAATTATTTAAAATATAATATAATTAAATTTTAAATTAAAAAATATAATATATAGAAAAATACATTTTTGGAAAAAATTGTTTTTTAACCAATACGGGTTATTAGTATTGATTACCAATTAAATGAGAGTTTATATAATTATATATATGTTAAAATTTATATTATATTTTTATTTAAATTATAATAATTTGATTTATTAGATAAAATCTACACATTGTTAATAAAATAGTTCTTTGAAAATGATCATTTCACTATTATCGTGGTAATTATCTTTAATCCTAGTAGTCTTTATTTTGATGACTAACAATGAAATTAAACTTATAAACTAAAATGGAAAGTCTTACCTAAAAAAAAAAGTTCATTTTATAAAATTAAAATTCTAAAATTTATATTTTTATCTTTTAAATGAAGATATAAAATATAAACAAAAACTAATTTTATTTAAAAATGACCTTTTTAGACATTAAGTGTTCTTAATATTAATTTATATCAATTTAATATTTAAATGATGTTAATATTTTAGTTAAAATATTTAAATACTATATATTATCATAATAATCTCATAAAATCGTTCAATTTAATTTATTAGGATAAAATACACAGCACATTAAAAAATCATTTTAATAATAACCATTGAAAGTTTATATCCTCAAAATGTGATAATTTTAAAGTGATTACTATATTTTTATTTAAAAGTGGTTTTATTTTTAATAATATTCATCTAATCTATCTTGACTCGTTTTATTTTGGTGTTTCATGTGAAAAAACGATTAAAATAGTGTTTATTTAATAGATGTATGTGATAGAATATTTGGGTGTTATATAAGCTGCATCTATTTTGGAAAAGGTGAATAAAGGGTTATTATTTCTAAATGGTAGGGCAGTTAGAGGTATGGTTATCCAATTTTTTAAGAACATTATCCTAGGTTATATTTGGCATGACACATGGGAGTGTGATTTGAGTTGTATGATTAGGTTTCATGGGATTGTGTGACCGATGAGTTTTGATGAATTAAGGTTGAATGGTGAGTAATAGCTTATGAGAGTGTTCATTAAGGATCACTCTACCTTGGGGAGGAGAGTGAGTGTTAGTATGAATTTTTTTGATAAGCCTTAAGGAATGAGGTCATGTCTATTCGGGTTACAAGTGGTAATTTTTGGGATATACAATGGTGAGATGGACCATGTATAGGGTTTTTTGTGAATTAATGAGTGTCTGGTTCTTAAAAACTTATAGGAGAGTGGTTCTGGACACATTAATTACAAATTGGTATAATATCATGTGATACTAGGTTTTTTTTGGAATTTTAGATTTACTTTCAATAATAGGTGATATCGATGGCATATTATAGTGTGGTGAAATAGTTAATATGATCCCAAACCTGAAGGAAGTGTCTAGGGTTTGTGTGATGGATGAGCCTGGATTGGGAGTAGTGATACAAAATTGATGATGGAAATCAATATGTGTTATGATTTATATTTAATTCAAGTAAATTCATATGGTAGATAGTGCACCATTGGCTAAGGGATGATGTGACCATTATTGGGAGTGGATTATTGAATTTTGGGATTGGTATTCCTAGTGATTTGGTAATGTGTAGAAGTTAGTGTATTTGGTTAGTACTCAAGTATGAGTGGTATATCCATTCCTAGTCATTATATTTGGTAATTTATGGAGTGTGGGACATATAGGTTGTAATTTTGGTTCAATTTAGTGATGATAAGGAAAGTCACATGGTGGGATTGTTGAATCGATCATGGGTTTACCACACTAGTGTGGATAAGATCATGGATGAGGTGGGAATGGGTGGTGGATGGTAGACATATATCTTGTAAGATTATGGGTATATGAATTTGAATTTTTCCAGTTATATAGGTAAATCCATATTTGGGATTCATATGTGATGTTGGATGGAGTTTCGGTATTTTCAAAAATATCATGATAGAATTTGGTTATTCATGCATGATTCAGATCGAATTTGCATCGGTGCTTGTGATAAAAAACAATGGCTGGGTTGTTTAGGGAGGAAACAAAAATTAAATTACATTAGTGGTTAGGTTCAAACATTGGTGTGGGTGATTAGATGATCATGGGGTGCCTATAGAATTAAGGCATTATGTTCAAGTGATGGGACAATGCATTGGTGGATGAGACTAAGAATTATTGAAGAAATTCAAATAGATGATCAATTACTGGAATTGTTTCATATAGTTGGATATTATGGGATGGAAACTATATAGGGTGTGTTATTAAACTACTAGTATTTGTGTTTTAGTAGGCAATTCCCATGGTGGGGAGAACCATGACTTATAATTAGATCTTATGAGAATATTTTTATGGTGGGGAGGACCATAGTCCAGGAGATCAATCTATCAATGAAATTAGAGTTTCTCAGGATAGGTGGGTCTGGATGAGTTTCATCTCAGTTTTGGTGATTTTACTAAGTAGGTGGCTCAGTTTTTCTTGAATTTTGTTGGATAGGAATCATGCGTAAGAGTGAGCTAACTATAACTTTAACTTTCAAAAATAAGAAAAAATCTCACCAGTACTTCATCTCCCACTACACTTCATGAAAAATATATATCCCAAACCTCCATACTAATAGATATAGGACTTAGTAATCTTTGAAGAAACATAAATCACTACACTCAAAAGTCTCCTGAAAAACAAATACATAATCATACACTAAAAAATAAAAGTAAAGAACTCTTTGATTTATGTGGTTGGGATTTCCATCCTATGTCAATGAAAGAAGACTGAAATACTAATATTTCCCAAAAAGGAAAATGATTATAATGGAATGTCTTTTTGGAAACATGGATCACTTATCACAGGTAATCAAATCACACATCAATAGGGGTATTACCTCATATTTAATGTGGGTTCCATTCTATCATTGTGTTCCACCAACTTTCTGATTTTATAGGCCACCATCCATTGGAAATATAAACCACTTATCACCAATATATTTTTTTAGTATTGTAATGACCCGCAAATTTCAAGGAAATTTTTTTATTAAATTCTTTGGGATTTTACGAGTACACAGTTTTTTACGACACCTGATTCCGATTCCCGGTGTGCCCGGAATCAATTTACGAAGTTTAGCTCAGGTACGTTCAGTGAATGAACGAGCGGGTTTTTCTAACTTCTGAACCGGTTCTCGGAATCAAAATCCAAGGGCACCGATGAAACTGTAGTGCCTATTATTGCTTAAGAAGACCATTTTTGGTGTTGTGTTTTCTCGAGAGAAGTTGCTAAAAAAAGGGGAATTAATTAAAGAGTAAAATAAAATTGTGATACAATTTTATTTTATTTCTATTAAGTAGTTTAATCCTAAGGATAGAAGTTGGATGGAACTAACCACCCATGTGAGGTTAAAGGTGAGGTGGGACCCACACGAACCCCACCCCTTAAAATTCCCTAAACCCCCTCTTTTATGTTGGCAACCCCCTATAAGTTTATGACTTTATCTCTTCTCTATTAATGAATGCCAACACAACATATTCAATTAATTGAACTCATTAATTAATTGAATTGAATATTTTTAATTTTAAATGTTGGCATGTGTGAATAAAATAAAACAAAGTCTTATTTTATTTTTCGTTGTTTCGTTGTGTGGATTCTGGGGAGAAAATAACCAAAGACTCAAAGATCTTTTTCTCCCTCATTGAAGAACATGAAGAACACCGGAGCACCAAGGAGAGACGACATGTCATTCTTTCTCCTCTCCGCAGCCGGTGTTTGAAGCCTTTCCTGAAGAACGACAATGCACCTCCCTTCATTATTCTTCCCTCTTCAAAGGAAAGGAGACTCCACTCCTTCTCAGACGTTCTTCGTCAACGTACACGGAGCCTCACCCGCGACGCCGTATTTCACGACGCGAGCTTCCTCAAACATCTTCGAGGTATATGATTGTTTTATATTCGCGATTATTTTTTGGCGTTCTTCGTTAAATATTTAGCTGCTTGCTATCGACTTAACGGGAGGAGGTTGGACCACACAAACACGGCCAACCCTCCTCCCCGTTGTTGTTGTACATTGTTATGGTTTGGAACGAGGCGACATGGTGCAACGGCACCACATGGGAATGAGGAAAAACGCGGTGAAGGAGCGTGGCGCCGTCGCGTCCCACCGGCTAAGCCGAAGGATGAGCCGCAGCCAAGGGCAGGCTGCGGCAGAGGGGTGCGGCACTGTCGCGTCGCGCTGGAGAACCTTGAAGGGCCGCAGCCGGGGTGGGCCGCGGCGGAGGGGTGTGGCGTCGTCGCGTTGTGCTGGACAGACAAGGGTCGCGGCCTAAGTCGCAGCTCTACAAGGGAGAGTGGCTGGAATCGCCAGCCTCTGACACTTCGGAAGGGAGGGACCGTGGGGTCTCGCGACGGCGGCACCGGCCGGCCAACCAGGTTGGCCTTTCGGAGGAGGACAGGGGTCGTAACCCCCGGCGGCAGACAGGATGGCCCCCTCCATGTGGGGGGCCTCCGTTTCGAGACAAGGGGGGCAGTGTGCCCCGTTTTCCTGTCAGCTAAACGGTCGAGCTGCTAGCCACGCAGGTCGCGCCCACGCCAGGCCAACCGGCCGCGCCGGTCCGGACTGCCCGCGCTGGGCCGGACCCCTACGTCGGGCCGGGCCACGCCGGCTGGGCTGGGCCGTTCCCTAATGGTCCGGACCCGGACCCGGGTCAGGCCAACCCAGGGGGTTTTGGGCCGGGTCGGACCGGGCCCAAACCCCCCTTAAATCAGACAGAATCGTTCAAACGCTCTTAAATTGGGATACGGACCTCCAATTGACACACCGTCAGTTGTGATGAGATCCTCGGATCGAGACGGTCGTTTCGGTATATTACACTCAAGGTTTCAGATAACTTTGGGTATGGCCGGGTTGGTTTGAATACAAAACCAACCGGGTCCTCGGAGCGGAAACACTTATAACTTGAGCTCTGGACGTCCGATCGACGTGCTGTTGACATTGTTGGATTCTTCTTAGTGATAAGGTTCTTTTTTCTTACTCCTCTCAAGGTTTGGACACAATTGGAGTATGTTCGGGTTGGTTTTGACTTAAAAACCAATCGGACCCCTAGGACGAAAAAGCCAATAACTCTCAGACCGGGCGTCCGATTGACGCGCCGTCTGTCGCGTTGAGTTACTTTTGATGAGATGGAACTTTGGGACACAGAAAATATGGACATCATGTTAGTTGATGTATCGACCCCCTTAGCTCGTGGAGCGAACCCTCCCAGAATCGAGCATGCTGTGTGCGGGAACCCTATAGCTGGCTGCGATTACGACGACGACGACGACGTTACTGAAATCCTCTGTGGGTTCGGCAGTGATGACGACCATACTGGAATCCTCCTTGGTTTTGATGGTGATGACTACTATTCTTGTATCCTATGTGGGTCTGGCAGTACGTGACTACTGTTCTTGTATCCTACGTGGATCCAATAGTATTTGACTTTGTACTTATATCCTACGTGGGTCTGGCAGAGTGGCTAGTCTTGTATCCTTTGTGGGTCCGACAAATTAGCTGGTCTTGTATCCTATGTGGGTATGATAGCTTATATGAATCAGTGGATACATCTGATCATCTCTATCACCTTACGAATAAGTATACCTGTGTGAGCTGAGTCTTGACTTTCAATCATTATCTTCGATATGATTGTTTTTCTATCCTGTGTGGATTGGGTTGTGATATTCTGTGTAGATTCTATTGTACTATCCTGTGTGGACTAGATCAAATTTGGACTCAAATGTTGGAGCCGAACTAGAATTGATGATTTAGGTATATGTATGGGTATATACCTAAGTAGTGTTGGTTTTTACTTCATTCTTTTGTGTTTTATCCTTTGTGGATTCTGGGAGACCTTCGGGGGTCTTGGGGTCCCTACTGAGTAGCGTATACTCACCCCTGCATGGGATATGCCCACACTACATTGTGTTGGATGCAGATGACGGACAGCACTGATCGTGGTAGGAGCTCGTGGAGCTAGATGGTACCTGGAGGTGGATCACAGGACAAGAAGTACGCGGAGCGGACGGTTGGAGCCGAGGAGACTATCTATACCCACCCTTCAGGTGGGATTTCCAAAGGACAGCTCAGTGTTTCTACTTTACTTTTCTACTGTTGTACTCTCTTTTCAGTTGTACTTTACTTTCAGTTGGGTTTGTATTCTGGCCCATTTACTTTCCAGCACTTACCTTTGTACACAATTTACTTAGTGTTTACTTCTGCTTTCATACTCTGTGGTGTTTTTTATCTTAAATAAAGTCAATTCCTTCCCTTATATTGGTATTTACGCCTTTGGTGCTAGTCACCAGCCCCTGGCCTATGGAAGGCGGGCTTGGGGTAGTCACAGTACGGGTCCCGAGAACGAGTCGTGACAAATTGGTATCAGAGGAGTTCGGTTCTACTGCAGAACTTAGGACTCTGATCTTTCTACTTTGTGAAGCAATAATGTTAAGGGTATTGAGTGTGGTTATCAGTCCAGGGAGTCCAATGTTAGTGCAGCGGCCGATGTATCCATACACCAGGACCCTGACTTCTGATTTCCGACTCAGTGCATGAAAACATTGATTGCATGTGTGTTTCAGAAGTTTTCTTTGTGATTACTTTGTGTCAACTCACCAGGTATATTGTATTGACTGTGGCACACCTGTCTCTTTTCAGGATGGCCCCATGACAGCAGCCTTCTAGGGTTCTAATCTTTGTGCGAGACGATAGCCCACCGAGCGACGAGGCCTTGGTGTAGGGCCCTATTACAGCGAGGGCACTGGAGGTACCTCTACCCGCTGAGCCACCGATGCCACCAGCCCCAGCCACTGAGAGTGCACGTCGCCTTAGTGCACTGCATGAGTTTCAGTGTCAGAGACCGCCTAGGTTCTATGGGGAGACGAACCCTCAAGAAGCCGAGGATTGGCTGGAGGCTATAGTTTGAGTTTTCTGGTTAGTAGGGACACCAGCTGACCTCATGGTGATCCTTGCAGCGAGTCTCCTACATGCGGCAGCAGGCAGATGGTGGAGCCTGATACTCCTGGTGCACGAAGAGGCATCTCTTCTTTGGTCGGACTTCGAGAGACTCTTTTTCTCATAGTTCGTCCCAGCCACCCTCTGTGCGGTGTGCATTCAGGAGCTACTACAGCTGCGGTAGGGCATCATGATGGTAGCCCAGTACTCAGCGAGATTTACCGATCTCTCATGCTATTCCACGGACATGGTACGAGACCCATTCTTCCGGGCCCAAACCATCGAGCAGGGATTGAGGCATGAGATCAGGGCATTAATGATCTCCTTCAGCATCTTGATGCAGGCAGGAGTACTAGAGTGAGCCCTTCTTGTAGAGAGATTTCTTGCTGAGCCTACACCAGCAGCGAGACCTACCGCAGGGCGGCATGTAGCTGAGTCTTCTATAGCTGGCAGACGACGGATGTCACAGGGGTCCAAGCAGACCAGACCATCAGGCGGACGACCTCAAGATACTGGCTCAGAGGTGCGGGGCACACAGAACAGAGCCAATCTTACGAGGAGTAGATAGTGCTATGCATGCGGTGGGCAGGACCACATGGCTCGTGACTGCCCGACCCGCCATGCAGAGGAGCAGCAGACGGTTGAGAGACCACCCAGGCAGAGGCAGAGGTTCGACTGTGGCAGTCCGCAGGGAGTAGGTGGATGAGGAAGAGGAGTTGGCCGATCAGTAGGTGGTGGGCGACGCTTTGAGGCTCTACCACCACCACCACCAAGAGGTCCACCCCGACCATAGGGAGCTTGCGGACAGAGGCAGGCTCAGCTTTAGGTATCAGAGGCCTATGACCACGGCACACCAAAGATGATTTGAGGTACTATCTGTGTCTACTCCACCCTTTTTGTAGTTCTTATAGACACAGGCGTGAGTCATTCTTTCATTGTCGCTACCCTTTTTCGGAGATCGGAGATTCCGACGGAGCCGTTGGCTCGATCATTACGGCTAGAGACTCCTACGGGAGTAGACTCAATGATTACGCACTGGTACTGGTAGTGTGAGCTTACTCTATGAGGTGAGAGATTCGATTGAGATCTTCTTGTAGCGGCGTCAAGGCCTTGCGACGTCATCTTGGGCATGGATTGGTTATCTATAGTCCATGCTCAGATCGACTTTATTAGGCGCAAGGTGTGGTGTGTTCGCACCGATGGGAGTAGGTTCACCTTCAACGGTGAGAAGGGAGCCTTTACAGCGTAGGATGGACTCACGCAGAGGAGAGTAAAGCTGATTACTCATCAGTTGGATAGCCTCATCCTAGGAGCTGTTGACATGTGGAGTCCTAGTTTTCCTGTAGTGGTGGATCGGTTTGCGGACGTTTTCCCTGACGATGTTCTAGGACTACCTCCTCACAGAGAGGTAGACATTTATATTGACTTGTACCCTGGGACAACCTCGATATCTACTCCAGCATATCGGATGTCTCCCACTAAGCTTCGAGAGTTACGGGTACAGTTGGAGGACTTGTAGGGAAAGGGATTCTTTCGACCTAGTGTTTCACCCTGGGCTTCCCCAATTTTTTTTTCCAAGAAGGCAGACGGGAGCTTGAAACTGTGTGTCGATTACCGTCACCTGAACCAGGTTTCTTTGAAGAACAAGTATCCACTTCTGAGGATTGATGACCTTTTAGATCATCTCAAGGGAGCACGGTGGTTCTCGAAGATAGACCTCAGGTCAGGCTATCATCAGCTCAGAGTTCGGGATGAGGACGTGCAGAAGACGGCCTTCAGATGTCGGTATGGCCACTATGAGTTCTTGGTTATGCCTTTTGGCATAAACAATGCTCCATAAGTGTTCATGAATCTCATGAACATGATCTTTCAGCCTTACCTCGATCGATTTGTCGTAGTTTTCATCGACGACATATTGATATACTCAATCACTGAGGAGGAGCATGCCTACCACTTGCGGGTTGTATTGGACACACTCTGAGAGCACCAGCTTTATAGTAAGATCTCGAAGTGTCATTTTTTTATACGTGAGTTCCACTTCTTGGTGCACATCGTCTCTGAGGCGGGAGTTGCAGTGGATTCGGCGAAGATCGAGGCAGTGCTAGATTGGGAACCACCCAGAAGCGTGACGGAGGTGCGGAGTTTCCTAGGACTGGCTGGATACTACCTGAGATTTGTGCCAGACTTCTCCAGAGTTGCAGCACCACATTCAGCTTTGATGAAGAAGGGGAAACCCTTCGTGTGATCAGATAGATGTCAGCAGAGCTTCTAGGAGCTGAGACAGAGATTGACCAACGCACCCATCTTGAGGCTACCAGAGGAGGGAGTAGGGTACGTAGTCTACTGTGATGCATCAGGGACCGGACTTAGATGTGTCCTGATGCAGGAGTAGGAAATGATCACTTATGGATCACGATAGTTGAGGCAGCATGAGAAGAACTACACTACCCATGACCTGGAGTTAGTAGCAGTGGTATTCGCTCTAAAGATGTGGCGACACTATCTGATGGGCGAGTGTTTTATAGTCTACTCTGACCACTAGAGTCACGGGTATATCTTCTCGCAGAAGGACCTGAACCTGAGACAGTGGCGATGGCTCGAGTTCCTCCAGGACTGTGACTTTGAGATAGTCTATAAACCTGGAAAGGGGAACGTAGTAGCTGATGCTCTCAGTAGGAGGAAGGTCATTCAGCTACTTGGAGATGCGACAGAGTAGTTAGCCACTTTGCAGATATCCTTCGTGGATAGAGACGGATCAGCCTTTCTGCAGTCACTCACAGTCACTCATCCACTACTTCAGCGGGTCAGGGAGGCACAGTTAGGGGATGTTGACTGTGAGACGTGGCGTGCACAGATTTCCACTGGTCATGCACCAGATGGATTTTCTGTATGTGGAGAGCACGTCATCCTTTTTAGAGGACGTACTATGGTACCAACTGCTTTACAGGAGGAGGTGCTGAGAGAGTTTCATACTTCTCCTTTAGCGATACATCCAGGAGTGGAAAAGATATACCAGGATCTCAGACGACAGCACTGGTGGCCGAGTATGAAATAAGGTTGTAGAAGAGTTCGTTTCTCGATGCCTCACCTTCCAGCAGGTGAAGGAGGAGCACCAGGTACCAGCAGGATTGGTACAACCCTTGGAGGTCCCGGAGTGGAAGTGGGATGGGATATCTATGGATTTTGTGATTGGACTTCCACGTACTTCCAGAGATCACGACTCCATTTGGGTGATTTTCAACCGAATCACCAAGTCTGCCCACTTTTTACCCATCAGAGAGCAGGGATCTATGGAGAGCTTGGGATGCCTCTACATTCAAGAGATTATACGACTTCATGGTGTTCCATTATCTATCGTCTCCGATCGAGATTCTCGCTTTACTTCCTAGCTTTGGAAGGGGTTGCAGGAGGATTTTGGGACGCAGCTATGTCTGAGCACCGCCTTTCACCCTCAGACGGATGGACAGATGGAGAGGATCATTCAGACTCTCGAGGACATGCTCCGTGCATGTGTCCTCGACTTTGGTCACAGCTGGGAGGATCACCTACCCTTGGTGCAGTTTGTGTACAACAACATCTACCAATCCACTATCGGGATGGCACCATACGAGGCATTGTATGGCCGACCTTGCAGGTCACCTCTATGCTGGACAGACCCTGTGGAGTCAGCACTTGTGGGACCAGAGATGGTCGAGGCCACGACAGAGAATTCCCAAGTCATCCAGGAGAGGATGAGGACAGCTCAGAGCCGACAGAATTCTTATGCTGACAGGAGGAGGATACCACTTGAGTTTGAGGATGGAAACCACGTTTTCTTATGGGTCCCACCTTGACATGGATAACGGAGATTTGGCCGAGGTGGCAAGTTATCTCTGCGCTTCATTAGACCTTTTTAGATTCTCAGCAAGATAGGTGAGGTGGCTTATCTCCTGGCTCTACCACCTTAGTTGCACAGGGTGCACGACGTCTTCCACTTATCTCAGCTGTGGAGATACGTGCACGACCTGACGCATATCATCGACCATGGGTAGCTGGATATTGATGACGGGGTGACTTTTGCAGAGGTCCTGGTGGAGATCGAGGATCGATAGGAGAGGGTCCTACATGGACGGTCGATACCTCTAGTGCACATCAGGTGGCAGCACAGGAACCTCCATGAGAGTACAAGGGAGCGGGAGGCTCGGATGCGTGCTCAGTACCCTCATTTGTTTCCCAAGTTTGTGATGTATCTTTACGGGGACGTAAAACCCTGAGGTGGGAGTAATGTAAAGACCCGTAAATTTCAATGAAATTTTTTTCTTAAATTATTTGGGATTTTACGAGTATGTAGTTTTTGACGGCACCTGATTCCGAAGCCCGATGTACCCGGAATAAATTTATGAAGTTTAGCTCGGGTACGTTTAGTGAATGAACGAGCGGGTTTTTCTAACTTCTGAACCGTTGCTCAGAATCAAAATCTAAGGGCAGCGGTAAAACCGCAGCGCCGGTTATTTCTTAAGAAGACCCTTTTCTGGTGTTCCGTTTTCTCGAGAGAAGTAGCTAAAAAAGGGGAATTAATTGAAGAGTAAAATAAAATTGTGAGACAATTTTATTTTATTTATTTTAAGTGGTTTAATCTTAAGGATAGAAGTTGGGTGAAACTAAACACCCATGTGAGGTTAAAGTTGAGGTGGGGTCCACATGATCCCCACCCCTTCAAATTACCTAAACACCCTCTTTTATGTTGGCAACCCCCTATAAGTTTATGACTTTCTCTCTTCTCTATTAATGAATGCCAACACAACCTATTCAATTAATTGAACTCATTAATTAATTAAATTCGATATTTTGAATTTTAAATGTTGGCATGTGTGAATAAAATAAGACAAAGTCTTATTTTATTTTTGGTTGTTTCGTTGTGTGGAGTCTGGGGATAAAATAACCAAAGACTCGAAGATCTTTTTCTCCCTTGTTGAATAATGCGAAGAACGCCGGAGCACCAAGGAGAGACGACATGTCGTTCTTTCTTTTCTCCGTAGCCGGTGTGTGAAGCCTTTCCCGAAGAATGACGACGAACCTTCCTTCTTTCTTCCTCCCACGTCAAAGGAAGGAAGACACCACTCCTTCTCGGACGTTCTCCATCAATGTACACGAAGCCTCACCCGCAACGTCGTATTTCGCGACGCGAGCTTCCTCGAACATCTTTGAGGTAAGGGATTGTTTTATCTTCGCGATTATTTTTGGGTGTTCTTCGTTAAATATTTAGCCACTTGCAATCAAATTAATGGGAGGAGGTAGGACCGCACAAACACGGCCAACCCTCCTCCCTGTTGTTGTTATACATTGTTATGGTTTGGAATGAGGCGGCACGGTGCAATGGCACCACGCGGGAAAGAGTAAAAATGCGGCGAAGGAGCACGGCGCCGTTACGTCGCACCAGCGAAGGCGAAGGATGAGCTGCCGTCAAGGGCGGTCTGTGGTGGAGGGGTGCAGCGCCGTCGCATCGCGCCGGAGCACCTTGAAGGGTCGCGGCCAGGGCGGGCTGCGGCCGGGGCGGGCCGCGGCCGGGGCGGGCCGTGGCTGGGGTGGGTCGCAGCTGGGGTGGGTCGTGGTGGATGGGTGCAGTGTCGTCGCGTCGCGCCGGACGGACAAGGGACGCAGCTATGCAAGGGAGGGTAGCTGGAATCACCAGCCTCCGGTGCTTCGGAAGGGTGGGAGAGCGGGGTCTCGCGACGGCGGCACCGGCCGGCCAACCAGGTCGGCCGTTCGGAGGAGGCCGGGGGTCGTAACCCCCAACAGAAGACAGGCGGGCCCCCTCTACGTGGGGGGACGCCGTTTCGAGACAAGGGGGACAGCGCCCCCCATTTTCTGCTCAGCCGAAACGGATGAGCTGCTGGCCACGCGGGCCGTGCCTGTGCCAGGCCAACCGGCCGCGCCAGGCCAGACCGCCCGCTCTGGGCCGGGCCGCCCGTGCTGGGCCGGACCCCCGCACTGGGCCGGACCCCCGCGCTGGGCCAGGTCGCGCCGGATGGGCCAGGCCACGCCAGCTGGGCTGAGCCGTTCCCTAATGGGTCGGACCCGGACCCGGGTCGGACTGGGCCCAAACCCCCCTAAAATCGGACAGATTCGTTCAAACTCTTGTAACTTGGGCTACGGACCTTTGATTGACGCACCATCAGTTGCAATGCGATCCTTTGATCGAGATGGTCATTTCAGCATATTACACTCAAGGTTTCGGAGAACTTTGGGTATGGCCAAGTTGGTTCGAACACAAAACCAACCATGCCCTCGGAGCGGAAACATTTATAACTTGAGCTCCGGATGTCCGATTGATGTGTCGTCGACTTTGTTGGATTCCTCTTAGTGAGATGATTCTTTTGTCTTTCTCTGCTCGAGGTTTGGATGCATTTGGAGTACGTTCAGGTTGGTTTTGACTTAAAAACCAACCGGGCCCCTAGGACGAAAAAGCCAATAACTCTCAGACTGGGCGTCCAATTGACGCGTCGTCTGTCGCGTTGAGTTCCTTTTGACGAGATGGAACTTTGGGACACATCAACTCCAGACTTCGTGTTTGTTGATGTATCGACCCCCCTTAACTCATGGAGTGGACCCTCCTGGAATTGAGCATGCTGTGTGCGGGAACACTAGAGCTGGCTGCGATTGCGACAATGACGACGACTGTACTGAAATCCTTCGTGGGTTCGGCAGCGACGACGACCGTACTAGAATCCTCCGTGGGTTCGACAGTGACGACTATTGTTCTTGTATCTTATGTGGGTCTGGCAGTACGTGACTACTATTCTTGTATCCTACGTGGGTCCGGCAGTATTTGACTCTGTACTTGTATCCTACGTGGGTCCGGCAGAGTGGCTTATCTTTTGTCCTTTGTGGGTCCGACAACTTAGCTGGTCTTGTATCCTATGTGGGTCCGACAGCTTAGATGAATCAGTGGCTACATCTGATCATCTCTATCGCATTACGAAAAAGTATACCTGTGTGATCTGAGTCTTGACTTTCAATCATTATCTTCGATATGATTGATTTGCTATCCTGTGTGGATTGTGTTGTGATATTCTGTGTGGATTGTATTGTACTATCCTGTGTGGACTAGATCGAACTTGGACTTGGATGTTGGAGCCGAACTAGAATTGATGACTTAGGTATATGTATGGGCATATACCTAAGTAGTGTTGGTTATTACTTCATTCCTTTGTTGTTAGTCCTTTGTGGATTCTGGGAGACCTTTAGGGGTCTTTGGGTCCCTACTGAGTAGCATATACTCACCCCCTCATGGGCTATGCCCGCACTATGTTGTGTTGGATGCAGACAACGGACAGTGCTGATCGTGGTAGGAGCTCATGGAGTTAGACGGTACCTGGAGGTGGATCACTGGACAAGATGTACACAGAGCGGACGGCTGAACCTGAGGAGCAGAGGAGACTATCTGTACCCACCCTTCAGGTGGGATTTCCAAAGGACGGCTCGGTGTTGCTGCTTTACTTTTCTGCTACTATACTCTTTTTTCAGTTGTACTTTACTTTCGGTTGGGTTTGTATTCTGGCCCATTTACATTCCAGCACTTACCTTTTTACACAGTTTACTTAGTATTTACTTCTTCTTGCATACTCTGTGGTGTTTTTTTCTCTTACATAAAGGTAATGCCTTCCCTTATATCGGGATTTACGCCTTTGGTGCTAGTCGCCAGCCCCTGGCCTATGGAAGGCGGGCTTGGGGTAGTTACAACACAGGTCCCGATGACGGTTCGTGGCAAGTATGATAACCAAATACCTATATAAGAACATTTTTTTCATTTTTCACTCCATCCCTATGAAAAGTGAATGATAATTCAATGAAAAAACTACACAAACTTCTGATTAACAGTCAACCAATTAGAAATCCCACCTAAAAAACTATAACTAAATGAAGTAACACCCCCACTACCTCCTTATAATGAACTGAATCCAAAAACCTTGAAGAGGCTTCACAACACCTAAAATTATCACAATTAAATAATACTTCAAGGATCCCTATTCAAACTCAAACTCTTATGTAAAGAACATTGATCTTCCTTCCATAAAAAAGTAGTGATCTCTATCACCTTACAATTACCCCAATACCACTAAGGCATTGTGTTACCTTATAATTTCATGTACTAGAATCATAGAGAACATGTAATATGGATTTTTTTCATCCATCTAGCTTCAACTGATCTAAATATCCATCCCCAAGAAACATCTAAATGTATTGGTATTTTTAGTTAATATGTTTAGTCTTGGAATGAAACAATGAATTTTTATCCTAAGTGTATTTCAGTTTTAATATCACATTAAAGAAATCCAATTTTGTAATCTCTCCTAAGTTCAACCAATAAAACCCCTATCAAACTATCTCCTTCACTACTCTTGTTAAAGTAACATATTTGGATCCTGGTGAGGAAAGTGAAACCACCTATTGCAAATTTGAAATCTAATTAATCATTTCCCCTCCGAAGGTAAATGAATAGCTTATTATACTCATGTCAGTATTGAAATGACATCTAAAATCAACATCTACATACCCATGCAATTTATCAAGTAACCCAAAACATAAGAAAATATCTTTAATATTAAGTTGATAAATTAGATAATCCACATTAATACTTCCCAGTTTTACTTCCCAAGATTTCCATAAACTAGATGATGACCCACACTACAAAATAAATTTCAGGAAATATTTACCCCACATCCTACATCAAGCTTATGAATATCAAATCATTAAGAAATTTTTCCATGTGCTTCTCTTCATATTACATTTGTGGTGATTTCCCCTTTGTAAGTTTTAAATTCTAAACTAGATGATTTGAAACTAATTTACATTTGATCATTGAAAATCACTCAATGATCATTAAAATATAATGCCTTTGGGTTAACCTAAAACTTCTAGAACTGCCTTACCTTCCAATAGTCAATCCAATAATCTTCTTTTCAACACCAAGATCCTATATTTCAAATGTTTTGGACAACTCGTACTTCATTTATTATATCCATTGAATGAGTGGACACACCAGAAGTATTCCATCAATGTATAAGAGATAGATGATAATAAAACTATCTATTCACACCTTCAGGTAGAAACAATGGTCAAATTTTCTACAAATGAAACCCATTTCAACCACAAAATAATATAAATCCTAGTTCCATTTACATGGTTCTTGTTTTAATAGATAGAGACTATGTTTAAACTTATACACTGTAGTATTATTTCAACTAACCTCGAAATAAGTTGGTTACTTTATGTAAATGTCATCCTCTAAATAACCATGAAGAAAAGTAGCCACTACATCCATTTGTTCTATATATAAATTTTGGGTAGCAAACATTCTTAAAATGGTCTGAATGGAATTATATTTTACTATTGATGAAAAAAATTGGATAAATCCACTCTCTCTTTCTATTCAAAAACATCCACCACCATCCTTTCGTTATACCTCTTACTTCCAATTACATTTTTCTAAAAATAGAAATCCCATGTATTCTCAAGTACATTATTTCCTTATGATAAAACCATAAAATTCTAGGTCTCATTATAATAAAAGTAGTACATTTCATATTCCATAGCTTACCTCCACTTTCTAAAATTCTTGAGAGTGATCACATCCTATGGGATTTCAGGTTCATTTCCATATCTTATAAGTAAGTAATGGAAGTCATGACCATACCTCTAAACTAGTCTCTTAATACTAAAAGACATTAAAAAATTAATATACAATTCCACTTCTTCTGATGATATATCATTCAACAACCAACTTTCTAGTACTCCAACGAAAGAATTAGCAACCAAAAATCTTTCAATTATATCTTCCACTATCCTTCCACCTGGACAATGTCTTTTTTCATCTAAACTCATAATAGCTCAAAACTTTATAGTTCTCCCTTCATGATCAATATATGTCTAACATGTTGAATCTTTAAACTCAATTTTATCCTTCTAAAAATCCATGTCTTAATATAAGACCCCATCATTAATGAGATCATTCTATGCTCTGATGATTTTCGGATGATTTTCATCCCAAATTAGATAACCAAATTTTTTATCCTCATAGATCTTAAATAAAAAATCTTGGGACGTAGCTTAAATAATATCCTACTCCTTAGAATCATTTTGAACAAAATGTTATGCTATGACACCCTCCCCCAAAACGTACCCATCTTGGGTCTATAATGAGAAAATGTAGATAATGATGTTTGAAACCCACCACCAATAGGACAAAGGCTAGATACAAGCATCAAGGGTATATTATGGACATAAATGGGAGGACCTACCCTTTAAAAAAACATGTACAATGAGAGATAAGATAAAAGCATCAAAAAAATACTTCTCATAAAAGAATAAATTATCCTAATAAATTCATGTAATGTCATACAACTGAAAAATTGGAAAACAAATAACCCTTTATAGTGACCTTGAATCCCAAACAACTCATAAACAACCCTTGATATTTTATTGTCCATCCCAATCACCAACCAAATCTTGTAGACCTAAAAATATTTTTATATATAAATTGGGTGTGAATAATAGGTATACTCAGTAGGATTATCCTCATAGTCTCTCATATGAAAGATAAAAAGGCATACTAAATCCAAATTAAATAAACAATTGAAACTACCTCGTTACCTAAATAGGTAAACAATGTTCCTAGCATCACCTTGAATCTCTCACCATGAATCACATACAATTAATAATTTAATATCTAATATAATATCAACCGAAGGTACCTCAATAACACTTACCCTATAGCTTTTCTCTCTACACCAAAATTGCACGTCCTAAACCATATATCTATAATACATATAAGCCTTCCAGAAAATTTTGAGGAAACTATAGCATATCATACACCTTATTCATCACATAATATCATTATCAATTCATATCATGCACCCTATTAATCACATAATCTCATCATAAATATCCATATCTCTAGATTAAAACAAGGTATTTTTGGTATCCACTACAGCCAGTACATTGTGTATTATACCCCAACCCATCACATCCAATCCATTGTATGCCTCTAATAGAATTTATGATACTCTATCTAGAGATGCATGTCTATGAAATAACCACAGTCAATTACAGTTCTCTAAAAACATATATAGGAAAGGTAACTAACTTTCATACTAGTATGTAGTATTAATAAGAGAATAGTTCTGGGATAGAGGGAGTAGTCATCAATTTGTTCCTTGAAAACTAGTATATTGGGAAAACCCCTACTAAAGACTATTGGGTGTTAGCATCCATACCAACATGTATGGGGTATCATATAAAATCACATAACATTTTAATATACATATAGATCACAATTAAAATATATGGAACTACCTAGAATTAACCCCAACTATAGATATCACCTCTAGGACACCTGTCTACCACAACTTAGGAACGAATATCCTATAAAAACACAAGAATTTCAAAATAATTTCAAATAAAATTTTCTTTTAAACATTTCATAGTTACATTAATTACCAACTAAATTCCATGGCCTCTTGGAATAATCCAAATATTCCCATAGTTCATCAAGAGTTTTAATCATTAAGCATTCTATTCAAGCACTTATCCCTTGGGTAAAATTATTCATTATTAATTATCATTCCACAATTCCATGTACTCTTGGACTCATTCTAAACTACTATAAAAATATGAATCAAACATGCATTTCTAGTTGAATTAAGTAGTCATGCAAATAAAATAGCAGACAACAAACCTGACCATATTACATTTTTAATAATATTCGTTATCAATAAAGTATCTCATGTTTACTCACAAAAACAATAGGAAACCCAATCTTTAACCCATTATATTAGTCCCATTGTTCTCCTAAAAACAAAAATACATATGAAAATGCATCCCACCATCATAAGAACCGAGTAATACCACCAACTCAGGCTTCCCCACTCATTCTCATCAAACCATCATCCATCCCATGCTCACATCACATCACATGAAAAGGATCCTCATCTAGATAAATCAATAAAGTATGAATGTAAATAAAAAATAAACATAGAATCTAGGAACTAAACCCAAGGCATCCATCCATCATAAAAAAAATAGGTTCCCTCAACCCCAAACAATTATTATAAAAAAACTAATTCACTACCATCCTAAATTAACCATTTTATTAATCATAGGTTTAAACCATGATATACCTATGAAATCATCTATCAACCACTAAAATATTATTACTTGATCATACTTTGAGTATAACTTGTATTTTTCATCAATTATAAGAGGAATGTTAACATTTAAACATTAAAATTTATCATTTATCCAATAAAAATTAATAAATTTACTTTATTTATCTAATTATAACATAAAAACATTCTAAACCATAACATAAGAAAAATAGAACATTATCTATTAAATAAGAGGCAAACAGTTAAAATGATATAAACTTATATAATTTCTATAACCAAGAACCATTTCTTTATTTAATCATTTTTAATATTCATGAAGTTAATTTTTACCATTACCCAATGAGATAAAGAATGATAACATTATGATTTCACTTAAAAATATGGAGAAAAAATAGATCCCCTACCTCAAGGAATTCAATATTCTTCGAACAATAATGGAATAATAAGAAAAGATCTTTGATCACCTCTCCCATAAGGAATTGCTGGTAACTAAGGGTGTGCACCATAAACACACAACCAAACATAAAAATAACTCTATAATAATTAATTATATAAAAATACATACAACAGATAGATAAAATGGGGTGAAACAAGGCTGAATAGAGAAGAAACCACAAGAAAATAGGTAAAACTAAACTCAGATCATAAGATATCAGACACAGGATGCCAAGGATCAAACCTAATTAGAATGTCTTAAAAACAATAATAAATAAAACCTATTTCCATACATGGTTCAAAAAAAAGAGTTGTGATAATTATATGTTCGATGGGTATTTGGGAATTATATTCAAACTGGAACATAAAATACCATGGCATAACACCCCTTGTTAAGGTGAAAATATACTAACATAGGAAAAAACTATGGAACAAGGAAAGAGACCATGACACAAAATATCTTGTCAAATCTACATCTGAGAAACATAGTACGGTTTACAACACATATTCTATAAATTAGGAAGAGAACAATGGTTAAAGGTAAACCACAATTCTATAGAATTACATTACTGAAGGAGAAGGCTACTATATAAATCATCTCCATGGTATAGCTCCCCCAAAAAAGATATAACCACTAAAAATCACCTCCCAAGATTCCATGACAAATACTACCTTCCACGGAATAGAGACCCCAAAAAAGTATGAATCACCCAACACTCCCCATAAAGCTTTTACGTCATAATGCTTAATCTAAGTCATATCCCCGTATCTTAACTAAAATCCATGGTATATCACAAGAATCCTTTGCACAATACTACTATAAATTCATCTTAACTCCCCTATTTCCTCTCGCAATCCTCATTTCTACACCTCCAACACCTGAAACTCACAAAGTAATGAGTACAAGGATCTGGTCTCTTAAAAGCTATACATTGAAAAAAAATCAGATGATGAATCTTTATTGGTGTACCAGAACACAACTATTTTGGAATGTATTATCCCACTAGTGTTAATAGACTTCTATTGAACAAGTACATAACACAATTCAATGATTCTACCTAAATTTCATTTGATATTCTGATGTACAACCCCCATGCTTCATTCTTTTTTAGTCATCATTTTGTTCATCCTTTTATCCACACTTTTTTCTAGTGTACTAAAAATAGTTTTTTCATGTATGATTCCATTCTTATTGAAGTATTTTTTGAATTCTCTATAATAGTAGTAACCACTATTATTAGACCTAAGTCATTTGAGTATTTTCCCAGTCTCTCTTTCCACCATGTCCATCCATTGAATAAAAACACTGAATTCTTCTACCATGTATTTAAAGAAATATATTCATACATTTTTAGTTGAATAATCAATAGATGTGAAAAAGTATAGATAAACTCTATGATATTGATTTGAGGCTAGCCTACATACTGTTGTATAAATATATTCAAGATTTTGGTTAAAAGGCTTCCATTAATTTAGATTAAATCAAACTTTCCATTACTTATCTAGTATAAAAATTTCACAAGTTCCAAAATCGGTATGATCAAGATTCATTACACCCTTTACCATATGAAATTTTATATTCATCACATTTAGATAACCAAACTAAAATTTCCATAAATCTAGGTTTCTGGTAGATGAAATTATCGCCATCAAACTTCCATCTGCACTTCATTTTCAAGAAGTTTCTATAAACATTGTACATGTCTTACTCCCTTCATTTTCAGGAAGATTACATTCAGAATCCAAATATTCACATCGCACATCCCAATAACTTTAATAGTTTCATCATCTTCTATGTGTACCTTTTTGAAATTTCCATATACATAATTTCCAAATAACCTTTTCTCTTTTGTGGAATGAAATGAATCTCCAAAATCAATTACACATGAGTCTACGAGAACTTGGAATCTTAATAACAATCCACCATTATATTCTAATAAATTCAAATATTTGGAACTTCTAGAATCAATACATCTATAGATTACTCATATAACCTTATAATATTTCTTAATATTTCCCTTTTAACCATAGTTATAGCACATTGGTCTATGTATGGTAGAATTATTGTTATTCTTATATCTTGATTTCTTCCCTTTTTTAACTAAACTTAATCGATGTGGTCATTCAATACACTTGGAATTCTACACATTAAAAACATGTATTTTTACTTCCCTCTACCTAAGATATTAATTCATGATTAAGTTCCTCATATCTTCAAATGATATGTTATATTTTTCGATAAAACTATGGAAAATAATAACCATTGACTCTTAACCCTCTAGTAGTGATTAAATAAGAAGTAATTCCCTAAAAACATCCATGAGATTAATTTTCATTGACTTTAAATGAAACATGATCATGTAAAAAAATTTAACATGGTCCAAATTCAATCTTCCTTATATCAACCACCTCTCAAATAACCTTCATTTCATAAACACCTTATTACATCCTATTTGTTTTTCATACATTTATTTTAAATAAGACATTGGTTTTGATATTATATTATTTTCACTAATATTGAAATAGATATTTCTTCTTAATGACATCTTGATCACACTAAGAGCCTTATTATCCCATTGTTACCATTCTAATTTTTCCGTCTTCACTTGTTTTTTTCAGTTAATAGAATTTCAAGATCCTTTTTTATGATATAATCTCTTATCCACATCCTATAAAATCGAAATACTTATCAAAAAACTTATCAAACTAGGTATTTCTATCTTCTAATTCCATTATAAAGATGCAGTAACTCCCATATAATCAATGAGTGTCAAGTAATGTTCATAAAAAATATTATATGAGTATGTTGTGTATGTATTAAACCTAAGCATTGATTCAACTTGTTAGGGAGGATACATACATAAGAGTGAAACCATATGAACTTTAAATTCCATAAATTGTAACAAAGTCCACCAAAAAATTATATACCACTAGAATTATTGGGTAGTAGACACACCATACCTCAATTCTATGTGCTTTGGGAGTTTGGAATCTTGGAATATCCCTAAATCACCACAATCAAAAATATCTTGGAAAAACACAAAAGCATAAAATGAAATGAAAAAGCGAATAGCACGATGATTTAAATGATTCATATTGTTTATCTTGAATCCATTGGAGAACAATAAAATAGTTATATTTTTCTAAAATTTAAAAAAATCCACTGAGTGACTTTTCAACCACATAGGACACTTGTGAAAATTAATCACATCTCATATTAGTAGGTGGTCCTACCCTATATTTATAGTGTGGTAAAGTCAATCATCCAAATTCATTAACCTCCTATTTTTGTAGGACTCCATCTATTTGAAATAATAATTCCCTATCTTCTATATTTTTCCTCACTTTTACCTCCAAGCACCCATATAATAACAATATTTTCATGGTTCACTCCTTCCAAGTAATAAGAGAATGAGATTTCAGTGAATGAACTAAATAAACATCCAGTGAAATTTCAACCAATCAACAAATAATTTTGAATAAACTACTATTAAATGAAGTATTGAACCCAGTACCTCCTTCCAATAAACTAAATTTGTAAACCATGAAGAGGATTCACAGATATTAATAATTAATGTGCCTTTTTTGGAAGTTTCACAGAAGAAGTGTCCTAATAATATGGGAATGAAACATGGATGGTTGGTGGTGAATTAATTACTATGGTAGGTCGAGATATTAAATTAGAGAACCTTAAAGACTTCATGTGGAAGATAAACAGTATGGTGGATAGGTTAGAAATACTTCGGTAGTTTGAATTTTAAATTTTAATGTAGGATTTGGATTTTTGATTTCTAAAGTAGTGGTAATTCTATAAATTAGGATTTATATATAAATTCTAGGATATGGAACATCCTACTGCGATAATTTTTTGATGTGGATCACAGATTAGTATATCGATCATGTTATCGAGTAAGTATCAGGAGCTTCAGGTTGAGGTTGTAAATTCTAGGAATGGTTTTCACCAATCACATAGTTACTACACGATTAGGGAAAACCATGAATAATGGTCTGGCATTGAGGTGTGGTGCATGTTTAGTTCACAACTTTAGATAAATCCTAGAAAACCTATAATTTATTTATAGATGGGTTTTTATGGTCGATGTACATTTTGGTGAACTGTGTATCCAAATAATTTAATGGGTTTATCTTGGGCATTTCCAAACATATTTTTTGAAAAACCATGATATATGACTAGAAATATTAAAAAGGTGGGAATGAACCTTTTCCAATATCAATTTTTAACCCTCCTCCTCCTCTCTTAATGTTTGGATACACTAGGGAGGGTTATCCCTCTACCACAACCATTTCCCCTTGATTAGGGGTGATTTATTGGGTATTTATTTAATTATTAAGTTGTGTTCCTCATATTTATACCTTTATTATTTTCATTCCTATTTATATATAGTTTTGGTTTTCATTGGATTAATTTTTGGGGATGATTTCATCTAATCATGGTGTAATAAATGGTATTGATAAGGATTTCATGTATAGATTGTAGAGGGGGTCCTGAGAGTATGTATTCAAGTCATAATTAATTATTTCCCTCATGGAATGTCACATAGATTTTTATTTAATGGTTTTGGAAGAATTGAGGTGAATTTTCCATTGATTTGGGTTCATTAATTAGGGATTACATGAGGCCTAGATTAGAATATGTATCCAAAGTAACACATGTAATGTTACTTGAGGTTTCACGGATCGGTTGTTTCTTAGTGAGTTATTAAGAAATTGTTCCTATTTGAATTAATTTTATAAATTATTTATAATTTTTAATTAATTGAATTGGATTTACTAGATTGAGATAGGTGATTAACAGCTCGGTATGAGCTTGGATGATTCTAAGATAGGATTTCAATATATGATTACTCCATATGACATAGGTAGTCTCTTGAAAATATCCATTTGTAATGACCTGCCAATTCTCATTGGCTTGAGAGCTCAAAGAGTCATTACTCGGCCTTAAGTGACATCCCCAAGGTGCCAAAGGCTTAAAATTAATGCCGAAGGGTTTTAAACAAGTGGGGGATGATTTACCCTTTTTGAACACTCCACAAAACCAACAACCATAACCAGACTAAAAAACTAAATGATGCATGATAAGAACTCAAAAAATTCAACCATTTATTCATCAAAAACCAACCAATAGTACCACAATGGAAACCAACACTAAATCAGAGTAAACAGCAGAAGAAAAACTAAAAGACCACAAGACGAAAACCCAACTCCGTGCTCCACAAGCTCCAAGCTCCAACGTCACAAACCAGCCCAAGTATCACGAAGCAGTGCTCTAAACATGGGACACTTTACCTTTGCCAACGTCCCTTTATATGACATCTGCGAAAGCACCAACATTCCAAAGTAGGGGGTGAGTAAAGAAACTCAGTAGGTTTTCCCCGATGACTTCCCAACCCATGCCTCTAGGATAAAACATGTTAGCACATTTATATAAAACCATTTATATAAAACAGTTCCAAAACAGTTCACAATATAGAAAATTCTATGTCAAAGCCATTTTTCCAACAAAAAACCATTTTTCCAACAAGTAAACCAAGAAATGTTTCCCAATCAAATTCACATTTCCATTTTTGGCACTTTCATCCCATTTCACGAATCCACACAACCAACCATTTCACAACCCGTGAATTCCACTATGCATGCATCGTTATGACATTTCCATACTCATGAGTGATCTCTCGTCGATCTACCAAGTCCTCACAAGGTAATTATTCCCAATGTGCCATTACACTTTTGGCACCAATCAGAAGTTCATATTTCAAACAAGCCTCATAAATGCAATATGAACACACACACCAATTATGCCCAAAAACCACACCATTTAAACCATGCCAAAACCATTTCGATAAAACCCCCTTTTATTGAAAACCCTTTTCCCACAAACCACTTTCCAAATCCATGAAAATCCATATTTTAAAATCAAAATTTTAAAATCAAGAAACCAAAACACTTTTCACAAACCAATCTTTCAATTTCCACAACTTCTTCAAAACCCATAAATCATCACTAAAAAAGATTTATAACATGCTTTTCACCCCAATTTCACAATCAAAACCAACCAATCAAATAAATTTGAACTAAACCTTCAAGTTCTAAGAAAGAGGAATCGAGAGTGAATTCACCTACCTCAACAATTTTGGGTGAAGCCAACCGACAGACGAAGAACGCCAAGAACGCCGGGTCAAAACTCCAAAACCCTTCTTAGATCTCTTCTCCTACACCAACCAAGACCAAAACATGTCATATTTTTCATCCACACTCTTAGATATACCAATAACGGGTGTAGATCTAAGAAAATGAGAGAAGAGGAGAAGTAGATCTAAATAGATCTAAGAAACTGATCAAGAACAATCACATACCTTAAGAATTCAGCTTCGATTCACCAAGAGAAGCCTTCGGATTGCCTCTGAAATGCTTGAGAGAAGTCTTCCAACCTTCAAGGGAGATTAATCCTGAGTTAGGTCCACTTAGGAGGTTTAAACAAGGAAATTAAAGGTAAAACGAGTTAGATCCACAATTTTAGGATCTAACTTTAAGTGACCGCACGGTTAGTCCGCACGGTTTGACGAACCGTGTGCTAACCATGTGTTGGATGCTGCCTCGGCCACCCTTCTCACATGGTTTGGCCGCATGGTTAGACAAACCATGCGCCGACCGTGCGGAAGCCACTGCCTCCAATACCCACTTCGCACGGTTTGGCTGCACAGTTAGACAAACCGTGTGCCGACCGTGCGACTTCCCATTTGTCTCAAAACATCATTCCAAGTTCTCCCGACTCTCCCATTCAACACCCTTAACTTTAAAACCATGAAAATCATCAAGAACGAGGTTACATACCAGAAACTGGGGGTACTACATTCTCCCCACCATTGGAATTTCCATCCCCGAAAAGTAGAAAACCACAGCTTGACTGAAAGAGTTCTGGCCACTACTCCTTCATTTCTTTCTCGCGTTCCCAAGTCTCTTCCTGAGTCTGACCATGCTGCCATAAAACTTGCACTAGACCGATGCTTTTTTCATGAAAGACTTTCTCTTGCCTATCCACTATCTCTATCGGGATATGTATCAATGAAGCATCCAGATCTAGGTCAACGTGATCCCATCTGATCACATGGTCAGGATTGGGTTGAAAGTACTTTAACTGAGATACATGGAACACATTATGCACTGCACTGAACCGTGGTGGTAATTCCAACCAATACGCCACCTCGCCAACCAATTCCAGTATCTCAAAAGGGCCTATATATTGATGAGATAACTTTCCCTACTTCCCAAAATGACGTTGTCCAAACCTTGGAGAGATTCTCAAAAAGACATGATTACTCACCGCAAATGAAAAAGGTCTTTGGCGATGACCCGCATAAGATTTATGATGACTCTGAGCCGTCTCCATCCTCTTTGTAATCAACTAGATCTTCTCCATTGTTTCTTGGACCAGGTTTAGCCCAAATAGTGAATTCTCACCTATTTCCACCCAAAAAAAGTGGAGAACGACAAGGACGCCCATACAATGCTTTAAACGGAGCCATGCGTATCGGGGCCTGATAACTGTTATTATATGAGAACTCCACTAAGGGTGTATGATCCTCCCATGAGCCATCAAAATCCATTACACAATCCTATAACATGTCTTATAATGTCTGCATGGTCCTCTCGGATTACCCATCCGTCTGAGGATGATACGCCATGCTCATAGTCAGCTGAGTCCC
Organism: Viscum album; assembly: GCA_963277665.1. Taxonomy (NCBI): domain Eukaryota; kingdom Viridiplantae; phylum Streptophyta; class Magnoliopsida; order Santalales; family Viscaceae; genus Viscum; species Viscum album. The sequence goes on along the minus strand of OY728138.1, from coordinate 46,052,002 downwards.
AAGGGCTTGTTGTAAGGATTTCCAAAAACGAGATGTGAGACTCGGATCTCTATCTAAGACGATAGACACTGGTACACCATGTTTCTTTACCACTTCTTGGATATATATTTTTGAAAGATCTTCCACCGTATGGGTTTCACGAATTGGGATGAAATGGGCTAACTTGGTTAGACAAACCACTATCACCCAAATGGCATCGTGTTTTCGGACAGTTCTTGTAAGACCTATAACAAAATCTATTACTATCTGCTCCCATTTCCACACTAGTATAGGTAAAGACTGTAACATACCAGCTGGTCTCTGATGATCTTCTTTAACCTGCTGATAAGTTAAGCATCGCGAGACAAATTCGGCTACCTTCCTTTTCATGCCGCTCCACCAAAACTGTGCCTTTAACGCCTTATACATCTTCTGTGTACCCAGATGTACAACCCATCTTGAATGGTGGTAAGAATTAAGGAGTTGTTCCTGACAAACTATCGGTACAACCATCCTATCTCTGAAACACAAAACTGAACCCGCTTCTAGTTTCCAGCCATCAATGGTCTCCCCGCCATTGAGTTTTGAACTCATTATCAGACATTCCGCATCAGATGTTTGTGCCCCTTTGACCACTTTTACCAATTCAGGAACCAGCATAGCTGAAAATAAAACCGTAACATCACCTCAGTTTTCACATTCCACAAGTATTTCGGCTAAGACCAACATCAACTGCCATTCATCTGAAGCTTCTTTCCCCAACTGAGCATACGACTTTCTGCTTAATGCATCGGCCACCGAATTTCCCTTACCTGGTGTATACATCAAGTCAAAGTCGAACATTTGAAGGTATTCCATCCATCTTCTCTAGCTCAGATTCAAATCTCGTTGTGAGAAAATGTGTCTCAGGCTTTTTTGATCTGTAAACACAGTGAACTTCTCACCAATGAGATAATGATGCCAAGTCTTCAAGGCATGGACAACTGCAGCTAACTCCAAATCGTGTGTTGGGTAATTCTTATCATGCACCCTTAACTGCCTTAAACCCTAAGAAACAACATGGTCTCCTTGCATGAGGACACAACCCAACCCTGTTCCCAAAGCGTCACAATACACCACATACCCCTGTCCTGATTCCGGCAAAATCAAGATGGGTGCTGATGTAAGGTGAACTTTCAACTCCTGAAAAGATCTCTGACATTCCTCAGTCCATTGAAATCCGCTGTTTTTCTTTGTCAATGTTTTCATGGGAGAAGCTAGTCATGATAATTCACGCACAAAGCGTCGGTAATAACCATCTAGACCAATAAAACTTCTTATTTCAAAGACATTCTTTGGCAGTTTCCAAGAAAGAACAACTTCTATCTTTTCTGGATCCACTGAAACACCTTTCTCAGAAACGACATGGCTCAGAAAACGTACCTGTTGTATCCAAAAATCGCACTTTGATAATTTGGAATACAACTGATGGTCTCTCAAGATTTCCAACACTATCACCAAGTGTTGCTCATGCCCAGCCCTTGTTCTTTAATACACCAATATATCATCCACAAGCACCAAAACAAAAGAATCCAGTTATGGATGAAATATATGATTCATCAAATCCATGAAGACCACTGGTGCATTCGTAAGACCAAAAGGCAAGACTACATATTCGTAGTGGCCATATCTACTTCTGAAGGCTGTCTTTGGAATATCCACCTTCCGAAGTTGCAATTGGTGATATCCTGATCATAATTCAATTTTGGAGAACCACTGACCTCCCCTCAATTGATCAAATAGGTCATCAATGCATGGAAGTGGATATCTATTCTTTATCGTAACTTGGTTAAGTTTACGATAATCCACATATAGACTCAAAGTTCCAACTGCTTTCTTTACAAACAAAACTGGTGCTTCCCATAGAGACACGCTTGGCCGAATGAAACCTTTACTTTCCAGCTCCTCTAACTGCACCTTAAATTCATTTAACTCCATTGGTGTCATCCTATAAGATGGAAGTGAGATAGGACTGGTCCCTGGAAGGAGATCAATCGTAAACTTCACTTCTCTTACATGTGGTAACCCTGATAAGTTTTCTAGAAAAACATCAGGAAATTGATCCACCACAGCTGTAAAACTATTTTCCGCGATATCTTCCAATGGTGCCAAAGTCAACATTGTGAATTGGTAAGAGATCGTTCCCACCATTGGCTCCAACAAGCTCTTTGAACCCTTCTTTACCATCCTCTCTCCTATGAAGAGATGGTTGATTCCATCCTCCGTCGTGAAACTAACCGTTCTCCCATAACAGTTGATGTGAGCCTTAAACCTTGTCAACCAATCCATACCCAGGATTATATCATAGACATCCATATCCAATATGGAGAAGTCCCATTTTAGCTCAGCATCATCAATCATTATAGCACAACCTCTACACATGAAGGCTTGACATTCTCTTTCACCCAGAGGAGTTTGCAATTTTAACACAGAAGGCATCATTTCAAGTTTTAAATTCAGAAAATCAGCAATACGAGAAGCAAGAAAGGAATGGGATGCGCCAGTATCAAACAACACTATCATGATGATAGAATTCAAAAGAATCGTACCTCTCACTGTAGATAGTCCAGACTGGTCATCCACAATCACTTTTTCTGCTCCATACAATTGCATTGTTGCTGCACTTTTCTCCTTATTGCCTTGTTGAGATTTCCCTGCCTGAGGTGTCATGGTATTTCTAGAATCACCATAACTAGATCTGTTCTACTGGCGAGGCTGATTTTGTTGTCCTCTCCCTGTCGAAGCATAAGATGCTTGCGACGCTTGGGAGGTGTCACGCGCACCCGACCTCGGAGCACAGCGACAATATCACTAAAGATGCCCCATATTGTTGCAATTGTGACATGATTTTAGTGGTGTTGTACATTCTCGTTTCATGTGGTCAATCACGCCACTTTGAAAACAACCCACATTGATATGGGGTCATGGAGGAAGGTTGACTGATCCCACTGTCTGGTTCTGATTCGCACTCCCACCTTGGAATTAGGTGTCCCTCTTCCGCTTGTTTCCAGCATTAAAGTTCCCACCCATTCTTGTGGGTATCATCATGCTTCCTCCTATCGATCCCGAGATATCACGTTTAGCAACCGTTGCTCTTTTCACCATCTCTGTATAATCTGTAATATAGAGCACCACAATTTTCGATCGAATCTTCTGCCATAGCCCCGATTCGAAGATGTGTGCCTTCAAAGAATCACTTACCGCAACCTTTGGTGAAAAACAGAATAAACTCATGAACTTTTCCACATACTCTATGACATAGAGGCTCTATTGTTTCAAGCTGAAGAAGTCCATCATTTTTTGGATCTTGAACGTGTGAGGATAGAATTTTTTGTTAAAAAATTCTTCAAAATCCTCCCATGTAAGGCCTTCATCCAATTTATCTTGCACCGCTAAATCCCAACACTGACATGCAAGATCCTCGAGCATATACGTCGCCAGCTTTACTTTCAGCTCTATTGGTGTTCCAATGAAATCGAATATACGATTCATCCTACTTAGCCACACCTCCACCTTCTCAGGTTCAGCATCACCCCGAAAGATGGGTGGATTCTACTTCTGGAACTGGACGGAATGGTCTACATGCCTTGACTCATCCCTCTGATTCCCTGTGTCCATATCCTGGAACACTTGAACGATACTTGGAACCAAATCTTGGTTCACACGTGGTTCAGGTGCAACCACATTCTCCGTAGCTTCTTCCGTTTGGTTTCTATGACGTCTAACAGGTGCCATTTTTCTATACAAATAACGCACGTCGTTAGTCTCACTACCTAGAAACTGAAGGCTTAGCATTTCAATCTATATTATACGACTATCAAAACATCTATTTCCAACCATTTCTATAATAGATCTTTTCTTTCTTTTGAAAATCAATCTATTTTCAAAATACATCAACCATTATCTTTTAAAAATCTTTCATTTGAAAACGTGCTTAAAATTTTCAGAAATCACGCTTTTGTATTAAACCATAATCCATTTCTCAAAATGGTTTATGCAATCCTAGTGGGAAGTCATTCCTCTATAATGCATTTCATGCTCATCTCATTGGCTAAACCCATGTCAATGATATTTCCAACATTCTAGAAGTGTATCCAAAACACTTATGTACCCAAATCCCTGGTAACTTGAAGTTCAGCATAAACGGGTTAGCTACGTCCTTTTATGCTATACATTTCAAGTTCCGACAATCCTACTCCTGTCTAAGATGACCACCCAAGGAATAGACAAGAATGAATTTCAACTCCAAGACTAAAAACATCAATGACTACTTATTAGGCAAGGACTGAACAAGATGATACCATTTGCAATGACCCACCAATTCTCATTGGATTGAGAGTTCAACGAGTCATTACTCGGCCTTAAGCAACATCCCCAAGGCGCCAAAGGCTGGAAATTAATGCCGAAGGGTTTCAAACAAGTGGGGGACGATTTACCCTTTTTGGACAATCCACAAAACCAACAACCATAACCAGACTAAAAAACTAAATGATGCATGATAAGAACTCATAAAATTCAACCATTTATTTATCAAAAACCAACCATGAGTACCACAACAGACACCAACACTAAATCAGAGTAAATAGAGGAAGAAAAACTAAAATACCACAAGATGAAAACCCAACTCCATGTTCCACAAGCTCCAAGCTCCAACGTCACGAACCAGCCCAAGTACCACGAAGTAGTGCTCTAAACATGTGACACTTTACCTTTTCCAATGTCCCGGTATATGACATCTGCAAAAGCACCAAAGTGCCAAAGAAGGGGGTGAGTAATAAAACTCAGTAGGTTTTCCCCGATGACTTCCCAACCCATGCCTCTAGGATAAAACATGTTAGAACATTTATATAAAACAATTTATATAAAACAATTCCAAAATAGTTCACAATATAGAAAATTCCATGTCAAAGCCATTTTTTTTAACAAAACCCATTTTTACAACGAGGTAACCAAGCAATGTTTCCCAATCAAATTCACATTTCCATTTTTGGCACTTTCATCCCATTTCAAAAATCCACACAACCAACCATTTCACAACCCGTGAAATCCATTATGCATGCATCGTTATGACAGTTCCATACTCATGAGCGGTCTCTCTTCGATCTACCAAGTCGTCACAAGGTAATTATTCCCCATGTGCCATTACACATTTGGCACTGAGCACAAGGTCATATTTCAACCAAGCCTCGTAAATGCAATATGAACATACACACCAAGTATGCCCAAAAACTACACCATTTCAACCATACCAAAACCATTTCAATAAAACCCCCTTTTTATTGAAAACCTTTTTCCCACAAACCACTTTACAAATCCCACAAATCCATATTTTAAAATCAAAATTTTAAAATCAAGAAACCAAAACACTTTTCACAAACCAATCTTTCAATTTCCACAATTTCTTCAAAACCCATAAATCATCACTAAAGAAGATTTATAACATGCTTTGCACCCCAATTTCACAATCAAAAACAAGAGATCAAATCAATTTTAACTAAGACTTTGAGTTCTAAGAAAGATGAATCGATATTGAAGCCACCTACCTCAACAATTTTGGGCGAAACCAACCGAAGGACGAAGAACGCTAAGAACGCCGGGTCAAAACTCCAAAAACCCTCCTTAGATATCTTCTCCTAACACAACCAATACCAAAACATGTCATATTTGGCCTCCACACCCTTATATCTACCCATAACGGGTGTAGATCTAAGAAAACGAGAGAAGAGGAGAATTAGATCTAAGTATATCTAAGAAACTGATCAAGAATGATCACATACCTTAAGAATTCGGCTTCGATTCGCCAAGAGAAGCCTTCGGATCACCTCCGGAACACTTGAGAGAAGTCTTACAACCTTTAAGGGAGTGTAATCCTGAGTTAGGGACACTTAGAAGGTTTAAAAAAGGAAATTAAAGGGAAAACAAGTTAGATCCACAATCTTAGGATCTAACTTTAAGTGACCACACGGTTAGTCTGCACGGTTTGACAAACTACATGCTAACCGTGCGTTGGCTACTACCTCATCCATCCTTCTCGCACGGTTTGGACACATGGTTAGACAAATAGTGCCCTGACCGTGTGGAAGCCACTGCCTCCAATACCCACTTCACACGGTTTGGCCGCATGGTTAGACAAACCGTGCGCCAACCGTGTGACTTCCCATTTGTCTCAAAACATCGTTCCAAGTTCTCCCAACTCTCCCATTCAACACCCATAACTTTAAAATCATGAAAAGAATCAAGAACGAGGTTACATACCAGAAACCAAGGTTACTACACCATTAGTATTTAATAGTTGTTTATATAGCCCATGATATGAGGTATCACCCCTATGGGTGATTAAAAAATAATTTGAATTAATTTTTATTTAGATTTAATTTTTTTATAATGAATGTGTCAAGGGATTTGAGGTACCTTTGACACTGTAGTGATGCCTCTGATTCCAGTGGTTATGGGATTAATTATAACCATGATCCTAGAAATAAATAGAACCTAAATGAGTGTAAAGTAAATGGAATAAAAATAATTCACTTAAAGGACCAAATGATAGGTACCTACATTGTTTTCCATAGGTAGGTAATGATATAGAGATAAGATTCGGCCTTGGGTGTCTCCATAGAACATAAGAATGGTAAATGTAAGACTTGAGAGGTCACAATGGTTGTGATGTGATAAGGGGTGAATCAAAGGATGTTACACCCTTATAGTGATCAGTTTGAAAATGAAAATTGCAAATTGGAAATGGTGGTCAATTTAGGGTGTCCAATATGAGATATTTCCTAGAGGACCCAAGTAGGTGCCCTAGTTTCATGTTAACCCAAGAGAGGGGTCATGCAGGGGAGCTTAACCATCAATCTAGGTGTCACCTTGGAATCTAAGACCTTACAATGGTAGAATCAACCCTTATGACCATGAAAATAATTAAAATGTAAATTTTAAATGGTAAAACTAATGGATGGTATAATTAATTAAAATTGTAAAATGTGATATATTATATTCCATGGATACTGGATTCCCCTGGGTATATGGTTGTGATTCATTTTTTTGTTATTCATATATGTTCTATGGATTGGTGTTTTCATAGGTATATGTTTATTTATGATATATTTATTTGGATGGTAAGTATATCAAGTGTATGTTTACTTGACGATGTTCTTAGTGGGGGGTTTAACCCCTAGGTGGATGGTATATATAGGTCATAGGTAGGGGATGTGAACCCTGGGTGGATTTTTATGCTATTTCTAGGTAGAGGATTCTACCCATTAGGTGGATGGTTATGGATTTATGGTTTGAGGATGAACTGGATTTTATGTTATAGGATAGTTTTGGGTAGTATCAAGGCACTTCGGTGTTTGATATATCCAAGTCATTGGTGAATTTCCCCTGATTTTCTAGGGATGGTTATATTTCCACTAGGTGATTCTCATAAGGTATGGGGTTGGTTATATTTTTTTGGGGTGTTTTATATATTCTAAGGATTGGTATATTTTTCCATGGTGGTTCTTGTATGTTCTATAGATGGGTATAATTCCCCTCGGTGGTTACTTAAGCTCAGAAACTTTCCGATATTGGTTATGGTCGATCATGGGTGTCACCTTAGAACCAATGGATCAACTATGGTTTATTTATTTATGTTCAGTAGTTTATTAGTTCTTATGATTATATCACATGTGCATACATTAAATATTCTGGTTATTTCATGGATTCCATTGGTGGTGTCCTACATAGTTTTCTTCCCAACCCACTCTGATGGCCATAGAATATCGGTACCCAAGTATCTCTCACTAATTACAAGTTCAAATAGGGAAGTGTCCTAGTATTTCATGACCGAGTGGGATATATTGGATGGGATTTGGATATTTGGAGTAGGTTAGGAATAGGGATGGTTGGAGGGCCTCTTCAGTGTTTTTTTATTTCTATTTTATTTTCTATATATAATCGACCTAATGGAAGATTAGTCAATGTATTCTTGTATAAATGCATATTCATTTGTTACAGAATGGCCTGTATTTAATTTTCTATATACAATAAATTTTTATTTTGGAAGTAATTTGGTTATTTAGTTTAGATTATTTACTCTGATATGTGGGTATAGTCTCCCCATGGTAACACTTTAAACCCTCATTGCTAGTTCAACGTCTTTGGAATTTGGGGAGGAATTTTTGAGGACATATATTACTTTTCTTAGACATTTTATTGTGTTATATAACAAGGTAATTACAAACCAAAACACTCAAAAACTAATCTTTACTTATCTCATGATGTATCTGGATTCTCAAGGAATTTGCCTTCTTAGTTTTAAACCCATACTAGCATAGAACATCCTCCATGGAATGCAAACCTCTAGATCTCCAAATTTTCTAAATTCATATAAGTTACATCATGACACAAAATTTCTATTGTGACATGGATAATATATTTCCAAATATTCAAAATGAATGAAACCTTAAAGAACCTCAATGAACCTTGTGAAATATAGGTGTACCTTATACAAGGTTTTCTAGGAATTTTCCTCATTCTATAATATAAACATTCTAACACAGTCATAAAATCCATTGTATAGAATATGTCAAAAATACTATTATAATCTTTAAATGATTAATAGGAACTTTAAAAGTATAGGTATTACCCTCATTTATCTAAAATCCTATCACGGTGTGATTCTTATACTTTCATGATGTTTTTTTCCTATAACATCTAGAATGTAACTCAACATTCTTATTCTAATCTTGTCCTTCTTCAAACCACTTCCCACCACTACCAATGTTATGTCCTTAGCATATAGAGATATTTATGTGTCTCTTTTCAAAATTCCATTAGTGCTTCCATGTGAACCATACATCACTAATTATTCTGATACATCATGATTCTAGTGATTGACCAAAAATCCAACACTAAACACACCTTTGGTTCCAACACCCTGGTACCATGTCTATGTTTTATTTATTGAAATTTGATTTATATAACCCTCAAAAATAAGAGAGAAATTGAAGAATATAAAAATATCTCTCTAATATTTTTCTTAATCTATAACTCTGATTTTATTTATTTTAATGGTATTGAGTTCATCACTTTTATATATTTACAATAGATTATGTTAGAGTTTTTGATACATCCAAACAAAAATATAATAAATATTTCAATAATTTCTCCCATATAAATTTTATCTACAATCTCTCAAAATCCAATAATTTTATTTTTTAAAATATAAGGGAAATGGATCTATCATAAAAAAATAGAGAATAATTGAATTTCAAGAAAAAATTTAAAGGTTTGATAATAATAATAGATCAGTTCTTTCTCAAATAAACATAATTTCATCTTAATGAACCATACATGTTCCACATAACTACTGATCTTCAACAACAACTGCTCATTATTTGTAAAACCATTGGAGGATACTCAATTGTGACCCACTAATAAACCATATCTTCCCTCTAAAATGATGAACATATATATAAGTAATCTATGTTAAGAAAATATTAATAATTATTTACTTTAATAATAGTTTTCACCACTACGCAATAACCCAAATTCTTATAAAATATTTATAACCATCTATCATAGAGTAAAATACCTATTATTAACTCAAAAATGTACTCTATTTTCAAATCTAATACCCCAAAGATGGTAAATTTGAAAAAAATCATTTTTAATCAAAAATAATAATGTTTTCATTTAAAATCACACATGGAAAACAATTGAAACCACTATTTCTCATCATATAATTCGAATGAGAACTGATTAACCCAACATTACTAAGATGAACTGGTCAATTTATAAACACATTAAAATGCTTCCTTGAGTAGAAAATGGGGTTGTTATATCCTCCCTTCCATAGGATTTATCATCCTAAAAAAATAAACCATGAATATCTTAATCAAAATGTTCATAACCTTCCATCCAAGATGATAAAATCATCCAACTAATACATATCTAATAAATAGAAGTAATAAGTATGAAGTTAATCAATATAGAACTACTTAAAAACAATCCACAGTCTCAAGAGAATGTAATGAAAGCACATCACTACTAGTTAGGATATCTACTATGAGGATTTCATTCAATATAAATTGTGTCATCCCACTAAACCTAAGATAAACATCACATTTTCAAAAACCATGACTATGAACGGACACCAACATTAGAAGTATCAACTACCCTGCTATTATCAAATAACAAAATAATGGAAACCACCACTATAACCACTCAACAATCAGGATTCATGATTTCTAGAATAACATCACCTGAATGTGTGAGTCTTTCTTAACACATCCTTTTTTTATTTATCAATATTCATCATATTTACCTGAAAGAGAATCAAGATCCTATCCTTGAGTGGAAATATCAATGATTCCATGAAAACAAATTTGAAAATAATAAAATCCCTCCTTTAATCACTGCACATGTTCTAACATCGAACTCAGGGGTCATTATGTTACATCCAAAGATTTTACTATATATTTTTCCTTTAAAAAAACAATGTATCGATAAATTATTTCACACTCAACACTAAACTAAAATAAACCACAATATATTTAATTTAGAAAAACTATTATGATACAAGATAACATTAATACCTTATAATGATGTAATAATAAGTAACAATAAGAAAATTATAAGGAGAATAAATGTGTAATTATAGAAAAAATACCAATAACATATAATATTTATCCTCACGGTTCTACATGAAGATCATAACCTAGATCACAACTATGGAAATAATATTAATAAATAGAAATATTATAATCATTTTGTGATAGAATTGAATCAATAGGATGGCTTATATTACTAAGACTATATATAAGAATAAAATACAACTGTTATAAATATGGTCGTTTGAAATATGGCCATTGTAAATATGGACATTGTAAATATAGTCATTAGATATTCATCTATCCAATGGGTATAAAAAAGTTTTTTATTGATAATAACATATTTAAAAATCAAAAATAATAAATAATAAATAATGAAATAAAAATATAATATTTATTTTTATGTTATATATTATTATTATTATTATTAAAAAATGATATGATGTATTTACGAAATTCAAGGAAATATTTTAATGGATTCATAAAATTAAATGTTTAGAATATAATTGATTAATTTTTATGATGTGTAGTTAATATTAGTACATATGAAATAGATATTCATCAAAAAACTATTTTTTAAATTTATTGACTATTTATTATCTTAGTAAAATTAATTAAAACTAAATTAAATTTTAATGGAATATATTGATAATTTATAAAATGAATTAAATTAAATTTTATCCAATGGTTATTATTAGGTATGTAATAAGAATATATTCATTTTATGCTTATAAATATTTTTTTCTAAAAAATATTTCTATGTGTTATATGTGCTTATATTAAAATAGTTTTTTATCACTTTTAGAAATTGAAAATAAAAAAATGGATTTAAGATTTGGAATAAACATTTAAATATTATATAATAATTTTAATTTTAATTATAGGCTTAAAAACAAGTTAACGAGGTTAAAATTAATTCCCACAATAATGGTAAAATGGATATTTTTAAAGATTTATTTTTATTAATGTTGTGTAATTTTTATCAAAATATTTTAAGTTGATTTATTTTAAATAATGAATAAAATATGATTTTTGAACAAATAAAAAATATATTAAGAATCATTTAATTATTAATTATAGTTAAATAATATTAAGAACACTTGATGATTAAAAAGTCATTTTTCAATCAAATAAGGTTTATTTATATATTATATGTTTTCATTTAAAAGTTAATTTTATAATTTTTAGAAATTTAATTAAATTAAATGGATTAAAAATAATAGATCAACATATCAAATTTTGGTAGTAAGTGTTGTATTATATATTTGGTATAAAATAATTACCATGGTGAATATTTAATTAAGCTTAATAATGGTAAAAATGGGTAAGTTAAAGAGGTCTGAATTTATCTAAATTAACATGAAACGTAGACCTTGTCAAAAATATTTTTTATGTCTGAACTTAAATTCCAAATGTCTTTCCAAGAATTCCTCACCTAACTCATACAACTCTCAAGAAAGTTCGTTCTTACCCCTTATCTAACATTAGTTTCAAAGGAAAACTTCCTCATTTTTACCTATAAAAGGAGTTCATATCCACCCACCTCAAGAGAAATTAATACTTAGATAATAACTTTTAATTATGCTCATTTTGCCTCTCTTATATTACTATTCCTCATTTTAAACCATTTTTTCTATAAAGAAGCCCAAAATCCACCATTTTCAAGTTGTCCTCCAATCTGAGATTCAATATCTCAACGTTAGTACTATCCACTCCCTAAAATTATCTTCTATATCATCCACTTCCAAACATATTCCAACCATACTAACATAATAAAATAATTTTCATTGATATAAATAAATTATAATATGTTTGTGGAAAAACAATTAAATTTTCCCCTCCCATCTATTGGGGAATGAAAATGTTTTGTGTGTGATGTGCAGACTACCACCTTCATGAAAAATATATTTCATTTTCATCACCACCATACATGGATTATTCTATGAATTTTTTTAATGAATATAAATGATATTAATGAAATTATATATATTATTTTTTGTTTATATTAATATTTAAACTCATTTTTAATATACTTACTTTTGATCAGAGAAAATTACTGAAACAATCCCATCACAGATTATATCTTCATGAATTGTAAATGAAATTCTCATGGAATTAAATTAAAAATTTATAAATAATTATATAACACTTATTATAGTATGATAAATAATCTCAAAATTATAAACTTGGTATAAAATAATGTATATCTATATAGAAATTACAAAGTGTGCAAGAAACAATTAAAATTATGAACCTTAGATGGTGAAAATAAATTATATCTAACTAATAAATTTATAATAAATTATTTTAATTAAATAGTATAGAAGTTAATATATATGAATAATGTTATAAAATAATTTATTCAATAATTTATTTTTATTATAAATAATGTTAAATTTCATTCATGGAAACCTAAGAATAAAGGTAATGGTTTCTTCATCTCAATTTCTCTTCATTATGATATGCTCTATATCCACCACTTATTTTAATTATGTGGTGTATATAATCCCCATAGATGAATTTTTATCATAATTTTTATGAAATTCTAGGTATTTGAAAATCCATCTCATGTTCAATATTTCATGGACTTTTCATTTTAAGGATGCCAAAGTTGTAAGGGATTTTAGTAACTCAAAATTCATTTCTATAAGTTTTAATGTCGTTAATTGAGCTTCATTATTTTAATATAGATTTATTTTATCCAATTATTCTAAAAAAAATATTTACACTTTAATTTATATATATTTAAATTTATTTCTCACTAATTATTTTCCAAAGTATTGTTACTACAAAGGTTATGATATTCATAAGGTTTTTGGTCTCAAATTATTTTATTTGAGAAATGTATCATATTATGAGACTATTATAATTTATATGGTTTATATAGATCCAAAATGAAATATTTTACCATAAATATTTTTTTATGGCAATTAAGTGTATATTTCACGTTTTCTCTTCCAACAGGTTTTTATTCAATGGTTACAAGATTCGTAAGCATCTTTCTTCACTCAAACTCATTCTTTTGAGTCATAGTCATTATTATTTCACAACATTTTTATATAAATGATTAATTAAATCATATGATCTTTTTATACAGTAATGATATATTTTTATCTTGGTATATCCAATTTTAAATTCCATTCTTCTGCATTGGTGAAATTATTTCATCATTAAATTATAACATTATTTAGAACAATTACTATCGACTTTAATGGATCTTTCTATTCCATGTCTATATAATTTATTTATTCAAATATAAACTCTACTTATTTTAAAATAAAAATATATTTTATCACTAGTGGAATTTATATTTATCTTCTCTTATTTTTAAAATAGAACTTTTATTATCATTTTTATGTTAGTTTCAACTAAGATACTATAAAATATTAAAACGAAATTTCAAGTTACGCTCATATTTTTATCTTCCACTATAATTTTTTTAGATTGAAATTTATTTAACTTCAAGTATATGTTATTGAAAATTATATTAAAATTTATGATTTAAAATTTATTCACTACACCTTTCCAAACATGGTTATTGTTTTAAAGTGACATCAACTAAGTCTTTATGATAATGGTGATAAATGTTTTCTAAAACTTTTCTTATAGTTTCACTTACATTTTACTTACTATACCTAATAGATATAAATAATTTGGAGATATGTTTAATTAATCACACTCTAATTAATATTATGGAATACTCTATTTGGGTGATTAAATTTTGGGTATCAAATGATTAAATTCTTAATGTTAATTTAGGTGATACCATTTGTAAATTTTATGAAACCCATTTTATTTAAATGGGTTCTTTATGATATGATGAATGATTGATTTATTCTAGAATTAATATAAATGGATTATTATTATTTGATGGTTGGGTGTATTACATCCCTCTAATGAAATGGATAAAGCGTTATATCTCATGAGATAAAGGTAATTCATGTAAATTATTATTATGTTCACAACATGAAACGTGTATATTATATTTATGTTTACATCATGATTTGAAGACTAGGATATGTATGGAAATGTTCATAATATAATTAATGGTCTTATTTTCATGTATAAAACCTGATACATTAACTTGAATATGTTTATAGGTGTCCATAATCAAATGCATGGACTTCTTTTATGTCCTTGTCTTTTTGTGTGGTCTTGGATATGTTTTCATATGTTTACAATGTTATGATTTCCAATGATCATTCTTGTGCCAAATTTCTATTTGATATTCCTATATTTTTCTTCATGGGTCATGATTATTGAGTCATGCTTCTACACTCTTATTCCATGGGTTGTGATTGACCTTATTAAGGTTATGTATCATTCTAGAATGAATTGTAGACACCATTTATTTATTCATGTACTTTTTATTTCGATATTTTACCATTTTTACATTCTCTCACATAATTATTTTATTGGATATGATTTCATTATTTTTTTTATCCTAGATTATATACTCATACCCACATGTTTATCTTATACTCACTTATAGTCTTTCTTTGATATCTCTTATGTTTACCCTTACTGAGTATCTGAACTCATGCCTTTCTTATGTTTTTCATTCCTTAGGTCTTGAATATCGGTATAACTTTTGAGATATTGAGTGTAAAATTTTTTCATGAATCAACCCAGATCACCCAACTATCTACAAACTTGATCCATCATTAAAACATTTAAAAGGTCTTTTCTTATCCCCACATGCTGGTGACAAGCACTTGGCAATCAATAACTATCTTTTTGAATGATTTTGTCACAATAGATAATAAAACAAGAAGAAAATTATAAAGAGATTATTGGTATTAAAATATAATTCAATAGAATTTTAAAGTCCTTAAATTCCATGTAAATGTTTTAAAAAAATATATATTGGATTATTTCAAGACCAGATGCTCAGACAACACTTTATTTTGATCCCTGATGAGCCCAGAATAAGTGTTTGAACTTTTTTTTATTTTATTTAAAATAGTGCATGTGACCTATTTTGGGAACATCTAAATAGGTTCCTAGATTAAAAATATTAGGGAACTGTTGTGTCTAGAATGATGAACTTACCTAATAATGGACTTAACCTTGACTGGCACGTGTCGAAGGAAAAAAGTTAATTTTTTGAAATTTAAAAAAAAATTAATAGAAGAATTTTTTTAAGGAAAATAAATTAATTTTTTTTTATTTGAATTTTGAATTTCATTGTAGCGTAACAACGCTGCAACGCAGCATAAAAAACATGTTGAAACGTGTTTTCCCCATTTAATGGGTTAATCGAATACGAGATGGTGGGAATAATCATGTTGCTCTAAACTTGGAGATTCAGAGTTGGTGAGAGATAATCGATGAATTTCCTGTGATGACGAGCACCATCCTCCCTCTGTTCTTCCATCCTTCGAAGGATTGTCCACAATAATGGTAGGCTGCAAATCAAGGAATGACGAACGACAGTGGTGCATTCTTCTCCAATGAACGATCTAACCTTGAGGTAGAGGTTCTTCTTTGGGAAATTTTTTCCCGTTCTTTCTTTCTCAAACAATGAACATGGATAAACCCACTAATAGATTGATTTATGGGTCATTTGTTTTTATGGGGTGGAATTCTTTATCACAGGCTCAAAGGGATAAAAACTTAGTGTTAATATTATCTCTTTTATTCTAACGCAAAGGAATCAGGACAACACAAATAAGTCTCAGATCCCTTAGTTGTGGGTGTTCTGGTGTTCTTCATGACTGAAACCTTGGGTTGATAGCAAGATTTCTTTGAGGTTGTAGGAGGTACAATGATGATTTGAGGATCTGAAATACACTAATGGATTGGAAAATGGACCACTGAAGAGGACACGGTGGCCTGTGGAATAGACTCTCAGAGCACCGACACTAGTGGCGTCTGTGTGCGGGAGGCGGCATGCGTGGATGGCATGTCGCAGCAGCCAGGTGGCCCGCGGTATCAACAACGGGTAGTGGAATGGGCCACCGGCAATGGCCAGTGGCGGGACATGCAGACGTGGTGACCACATCACGTCATGTATCTAGAGGTTGCGGTCCAGCAAGACCAAGGTGGCAACCCTCAGCAACTTCTGTGGGTGCGACATGGTGCCTCTCGCCTCCTAGGCAGACCTGACCAGCACGCCCCATCAGCTTGGACCCACATCCCAAGCCGGTCCTGGACAGTCCGAGTAGACTAGTATGGATTCGGGTCAGGTCGGACTTGGGTCAGGTCAGTGGACCCTAGGATGGGTCGGGTCGGGTCGGTTCGACCAGGTCGGACCGAGACCCAGACCCACTCATGCGCGTTTTACTAAAACAGTCATAACTTATAAACTATACATTCGATTAATGATTTTTTTGGGGCATTGGGACCCTGTAGATGAGGAGGTCCTTTGGAAATACTCCAAGTGAGTTTCCATGTAGTTTGTGATAGGACCAACGGCTTGATTAATATATTCTATTATAATCAAGTGTGCTACAAGTGGAAATCCTATGGATGGCTGTGGCGAGAAAGAAGGGATGAGTGGACCACATCGAGTAACCGAGCAGACCTTAGTGGCCCAATAAATGATTAGCTGAGCAGATCTTAGTGTTCGTGCAAACAAATAGGCAACCATACATAAGTGACTTGGAAGACTAGTAGTCGAGCGAACCTTATTGGCCTTGTAGATGAATAATGGATAGTGGACCTCAGTGACCCGGTAGACAAGCAGACCATAGTGACTCACCAGGGATGAGTCTATCAGTGGTACAAGATGATCCATCTTTATGACCAATAATCTTGCTTTCTATACTTTAGGTTATACCTATGTGAGTTGTGCATTGCTTCATGTACAATTTTTATTTGTGGCCTTTCTTTATGGTTTGGGGTCCCTACTGAGTATTGTGTTAATCACCCCTACACGGGCTTCGGTCATACCTATCTTGTCTTGTGTAGACGATTGATGCTTTAATAGTGACCTTGGTGATCTAGTACTAGGCAGTTCCTGGTGTGATCAGACAAGCGAGGCATACCCCTATAGCTTTCAGCAGCTACTCTACACCTACCCTTTAGTTAGGGTTTTATGTGGATGGATTTACAGAGGCCTTTGTACTTTCATGTTTTTAGCTTGTCTTTGATGGGCTTGTATTCTGGCCCTACTTATACTATTTTACACTCAGTGGCTATCTTAGTGGAATGTTTGTTTTCCTTTTCAGCATTGTGGGATGGTTTTTTGAGTGTCTCTATGTACAAGTACTCAGGTAATGCCTCCTACTTACAGGATAATTCCTTCGGTGCTAGTCGCTAGCCACTAGCCTTTGGGAGGTGGGCTTGAGGTAGTCACAACACAAGCCCTGGGGGATGGGTCCTTACAAATTGGTATCAAAGGTGGATGGCACTACCTTAAAGACTAAGAGTATGTGGTTTTGTTTTGGGGAAATAGTTTTAAATGTTTCGAGTTTTACTTTCATAGGATTGGATTGAGGCGGTTATGTGAGTCTTTCGTATGGTGAGGACTCCTTTCGATCAGATCGTGATCTTATCCATGAGCCTTCTTTAGGGATCGATAGGGAGATGGTAGAGCTTAATGATCCAGACACACGGTGAGGAAACCCTCACATGGAAATACTTTGAGCACCTCTTTAGAGAGGAGTTCTTTCCAACGACGTTGCGCTCAGTGAACATACAAGAGCTACTACACCTACAGCAGGTTGGCATGATAGTATCAGAGTACTCAAAAAGATTCACTGATCTTTCTAGCTTCTCCACAGACATGGTGTGAGACCCATTCTTCAGGTTTTAATCCTTTGAGCATGGACAACACTAGGAGATCAGGGAATCCATGGTATCAATTAGTATCCCTACTCAGTTTGGGGTGCTGGAGTGAGCCCTACTCATGGAGAGCTTCCTCGAGGAGAATGAACCAGCAACAGGAGCTACCCGTAGACCCCAGGCGGCGGAGTCTTCAACTGTGGGTACCAGTCAGTATACACGGGGGCCCAAGAGGGCCAGGCATTTTGGGGGATGACCCTGGGATGTAGGATTGGTAGTACAATACCCCTAGGGAGGAGGGAGTTGTCAAGGGGGAAGGGTGTGATACACATGCGAAAGTTAGGGGCACATGGATCGTGATTGCCTGAATCAATACATAGATGACTAGTAGACGGTCAAGGGACCACTGAGGAAGAGGAAAAGGATTGAGCGAGGTGGTCTGCAGGGTGGCAGATGTGGTAGGGGAGTTGGAAGAGCAGCATGTGGTGGATGGAGGTTCAATGTGTTACCACCACTAACCCTAGGTGGACCACCACGGGCTCTGAGAGCTGGTGGATAGGGGTGAGTATAGCAATAGGAAATGGAGGCCTATGACCATGACACTCTAGAGATGATTAGAGGTATGATATGTGTCTCCTCCACCTTAGATCCAATTCTTATAGACATAGGTTCCAGTAACTCTTTCCTTGCCATAGACCTTGTTCGGGGCTCAGAGATTTCGTTGGAGTCGTTGGCTCGATCCTTATGGTTATATACTCCTACATGAGGCAATACGATGATTACACACTGATGTTGGCAGTGTGAGATTACTCTGGGAGGTGAGATCTTTAGATGTGATCTCCTAGTAGCGGATTTGAGGCCTTAAGAAATTATCCTGAGTATGGAATGGTTATCCATCGTTCATGCTCAGATTGACCGCTTTAGATGTAGAGTGTGTTGTGACTATGATGATGGGACTAGGTTTTCCTTCACCAGTGACAAGGGATATTTTTTATCACATGATAGACTTTCTCGAAGGAGGGTGCATCCAATCACTATCTAGTTGGCTAGCCTCACCCTCAGTGTAGTGGATGAGAAGATTCCTCACTTTCTTGTAGTGGTGGATGAGTATAAAGACATATTTCTTGAGGATATTTAGGATTATCTCATCCTATAGAGGTATACTTTTGCATTGATTTGTACCTTAGGATGGCACCAATATCCACACTATCATATCAGATGGCTCTCATGGAGCTTCATGAGTTGAGGGTACAACTGGAGGATTTGTAGGAGAAGGGCATCGTGAGACCCAGAGTTTCACCGTGGGTAGCCTAAGTTTTGTTTTCCAATAAGGTAGACAATATTTTGAGGTTTTTCATGGATTTCTGGCACCTGAACTGGGTGACCTTGAACAACAAGTATCCACTACTGAGGAATGATGACCTCTTCAATTAGCTGAAGGGGAAAATATGGTTCTTGAATATATACATCATATCAGGCTATCATTAGCTTCGAGTATAGGATGAGGATGTACCAAATACAACCTTTAGATGTCAGTATGGCCGGTATGGGTTACTGGTGATGCATTTAGGTGTGAAGAATACCCTATAAGTGCTCATGGGACTCATGAACAGGATCTTCAAGCCTTACCTTGACCAGTTTATCATGGTCTTCATTGATGACATCTTGGTATACTTAGAATTCAAGGGGGAGCAGGCTACACACCTATGGATAGTCTTGGATACACTCTGAGAGCACTGACTTTATGGGAATATCTTGAAGTGTGAGTTATGGATTTAGGAGGTCCACTTCCTGGGACACATCATTTTGGAGGATGGAGTTGCAGTGGATTCAGCAAAGATAGAAGTGGTGCTTTCTTGGGAGCCACCCAAGAGCGTGAATGAGGTATAGAGTTTCTTAGGTTTGGTTGGGTAGTACCGGAGGTTCGTGCAGAACTTTTCTAGGGTATTAGAACCCTTATCATCTTTTAAATGGAAGTGACAACCCTTCATGTGGACAGAGAAGTTCCAACAGAGTTTACTGGATCTGAGGAAGAGACTGATGAGTGCCCACATCTTGAGACTACCAGAAGAGGGCGTTGGGTATGTAGTTTTTTGTGATGCATTATGGACCATAATGGGCTATTTCCTGATGTAGGAGCAATAAGTGATCTCCTACATTTCATGGAAGTTGAGAAAAAATAAGTATAACTATGTGACCCATGATCTATAGCTAGAAGCATCGTTATTTTCTTTGAATATGTGATGGCACTACTTGATGGGTGAGTGGTTTACCATCCACTCTAACCACAAAATTCTTATGCATATCTTATCCCAAAAGGACCTAAACTTGAGGCAGCGACAATGGATAGAGTTCCTCTAGGACTATGACTTTGAGATAATATATACTCCTAGGAAGAGGAATGTGGTAGCATACACGCTCATTAAGAGATCTGGTTTGTAGTTTCTTAGTGAGGCATCAGATTAGTTAGTCGTAATGTAGATATCCTTTGTGGATGATGATGGAGCAGCTTATCTTCAGTCAATTACTATCACTCCCCCAATATTATAGTGAGTTAGGGAGGCGCAGATTGTGTATGTTGATTGTGAGGCCTGACATGCTCAGTTATCCTCAGGACAAACTAATGATGGATATTCGATGGGCAGGGAGCAAATCATTCTTTTCAGAGGAAGAACCGTTTTTCCAGTGGCGTCACATGAGGAGGTTCAAAGGGAGTTCCACGCCTCCCATT
Source organism: Viscum album (assembly GCA_963277665.1). Taxonomy (NCBI): domain Eukaryota; kingdom Viridiplantae; phylum Streptophyta; class Magnoliopsida; order Santalales; family Viscaceae; genus Viscum; species Viscum album. The sequence continues at coordinate 46,030,933 of OY728138.1, read as the reverse complement.
TTTTAGTACATACAAGATTTGATAAGATGTTTTAGGACCTCCTATGTCAATACTGGTGGTCAGGGATGAAGAACGTAGTGGAGGAGTTTGTTTCATGGTGGCTAACTTGTTAGAAAGTGAAGAAGGATCATCAAGTTCCTGCAGGTTTGGATCATCCACTTGAGGTGAGAAAGTGGAAGTTCGATGGTATCTTGATGGAATTTACGACAGGTTTACCCCATACAACTAGGGGGAATGATACCATCTAGGTGATTGTTGACCAACTCACCAAGTCGTCCAACTTCCTACCCATCCAGGAGTAGGGTTTAGTAGAGGGCTTGGGATGCCTTTATGTGCAGGAGATAGTTTGAATCCATGGGGTCCCATTGATGATAGTCTTAGACCAACACACATGTTTTGCATCCTGGTTGTGGAAAGGATTGTAGGAGGAATTCGGGACTCAACTTCACTTGAGCACAGTTTCCACCCTCAGACAGATGGTCAGACATAGATGACTATCCAGGTTTTAGAAGACATGCTTCGTGCTTGTATCTTGGACTTCAGTTGTAGTAGGTAGGATCACCTACCACTGGTGGAGTTTGAATGTAACAAAATATACCACTCCACAATTAGTATGGCACTGTTAGAGGCATTTTATGGACGGCCATGCATATCACCATTATGCTGGATAGACCCAAGGGAATCAACACTCATGGGTCCAAAGTTTGTATAGGCTACCACTGAGAAGGTGCAGTTCATCTAGGAGTGGATGAGAAATGCACATAGTAGACAAAAATCTTATGATGATAGGATATGGAGGCCCTTGGAGTTCGAGGAGGGAGACCATGTGTTCCTCTAGGTCTCACCCAGATGGGGATTGTGGATATTTGGCCGTGAAGACAAGCTATAATTGAGATTCATTGGCCTTTTTTAGATTATGAGTAGAGTTCGTGAGGTGGTGTACCACCTAGCTCTCCCCCCATAGATTCATCATATGCATAATTCCTTCCTTGTATCACATTTGAGGAGATACATGCATTATCCATCGCACATCATTGACTGGGGTGAGTTTGACATCAACGATGGGGCGACGTTTGCAGAGTTCCCAATAGAGAATGAGGACCGACAGGAGCAGGTCCTTCATGGAAGATCGATTCCTCTAGTGGAAATCTGGTGGAAACATGAGAATCTCTAGGAGAGAACTTGGGAGTGGGAGGCATAGATCCATGATCAGTACCCCCATTTGTTTTTTTATCCCTTGTTTTGGCTTACAAGGATTTAAATACCTAAAGGTGGAGGTGATGTAATTTCTCGTAATTCATTTTAATTTTTAAAATATATATATCTGATTATTTTGAGACCAAGCACTCAGACAAAACTTGATTTTGGGCCCTAGTGATTCTGGAATAAGTGTGTTAGGTCCACTAGGCTGAATACCCTGAGAGGGGGGGGTGAATCAGGGTATGACTAATTAAAAATTAATGTCTGTTCTGATCTTGTTTCGCTGTTAAGCAAAACACTCTTCTCTCTCTTTCCTACTACACAATATAAATAGAAAGTAAAGCAGACGCAGGACACGGCAATTTTACTTGGTTCACCGCTAAGGGCTACGTCCAAAGAGCATACGCCGACAGGTTGCCGGTCGTACCAAATTCCACTAATCTTCACTAGGCGTGGATTACAAGGTTCGGGCTAGATCACTTCTATGCCCAGGCTCACTGCCTTTACAATGTTTAGGGTCAGCTCACTGCTTTCCCAAGGGTCACTCCATGTTTCTCTCTCTCTGGCTCACGGCTGGTGGAGAGGATCACCTTCTTCCTCTTCCTAAGCTCACTGCTCTTGGAAGGGATTCACTCACAGTTTATAGACCTGTAGGTCTCTTCATTTCCATTAAAGAATTCATCTTTCTCTGTATGTAGATGCTCTGTTGAAGTTCAACTTTCCCCCGTAGATGAATACCCCTTTGCCACTATCCACTGGGCAATCTACCATTGGAAAGACCTTCGCAAAGCACCCTACAATGCGAGGCTCCCAATTTCGCGAAGCTCAAACAAGCCTTCGCGAAGCTCTTGCCTTTTCGAGAAGCTCCTTCACGAAGCACTCTCGCGATGCTCAAGCCGTCGCAAAGCAATGACCCTTGCGAAGCTAAGTAAGCCAACACGGAGCTCACAGGTTTCGCGGAGCTACAATAGCCGCCGCGAAGATCCTCTTTCGCGAAGCACACTGGCTCCGCGAACCACCTTCGCAAATCGAGAGCAAAGTACTTTCTCTGAAAATTCTCTTTGCTTCGCCCGAAGGGGTTGGCCTCTATTTATAGGCAATTCCACCGACCCTCGAACTTTCCGCGCGAAGTCAACGCCACGTCATTGCAAATCGCGAAGCTCCGAAGTTTCAGCCGGAATTATGTCCAAATCGCGAAGCTCCACGGCAATTTTCCGTTCGCGGAGCTTGACGTAGTCGCGAAGAATCACCGTCAACTTACCTTCGAGGGTCACGCCTTCGCCGCGAAGCTCCCTCGCAAAGCCCTTCTCCGCCGCGATGCGCTTCAGCCTCTGCCGTTCGCGAAGCTTGATGTGATCGCGAAGCATCACCGCCTCCATTCTTCTGGTCTTCGCGAAATCCAATCCATACATCCTATCTTCGCAAAATTCATGCCTTTTCCATATTAAATTATGCTCTTCATGGAAATCCACTTTTCGCGATGCTCACAAAACTCCAAATTTTGGACCCCAAAAATTTGGCAAACACTGGGAAACGGCGCCACCTTGTACTGCTCTTTCTTGTACCGCCTCCAGATCGCCCTTTCCTTTGTCATCGTTCTTTGTCAACATGGATTGTCAACAACTTCTCGGGAACTCGACAAATATCCATGAAAACCTGCTTTGTCAACAAACACAATCAACCCAAAAATACTGCAATGTTACCTTGAGGGATTTTTGCCCAACAATCTCCCCCTTAGGGTTTGTTGACAACTCTTCACAATTTTACTCAGGATGATTTTCTACACTTTGATACCTCACTGAGTCTTCTTCCAGCCACTACCACCGTTCGCCCCTTACAATTCTGATAGCATTCAAGGATTCACTTAACACGTACTCTAAGCCCACATGAGCAATGCTCGGCGTGAGAAACAAGAGTAGTATGAAAAGATCATCAATGAATCACTTCATGTCAAACCCCAATTGTCTATTCCACCATGATACCAATTTTTAAGTTGATACCAATTGTTGAACCACACTGATACCAATTGGTGAATAGCTGGACACCATCTCACACCATGCCAACACCACTGTTCTGCTTTTATCACGATCCTCAGCTGTCGTGATTTCTATGCTTTGATCGATCACTTCTAGCATCGTCAGATTTGAAAAAATCTCACCCCCTTTCTCATTGCTCCCCCTTTCTGGCTGCTCCACCTGTCAGCTTCTCCCCGTATCAATTATGATTTATCAAATCTCCGCACTGTCTCCCCCTTGAACAACCACTATTTTCTCCCCCATTAACAAACACTTTTCTCCCCCTTTGTCAACGAACCCAAAGGTCACTCCGTTGAAGTCTGTAACATGGTAGAGAACACATATCATCACATTAGGGAAAAACACACCATACCTCGGGGAGAGGGGGTCCCATATCCACACTATTTCAAGTGTGAGGAATCGACTGAACTCCCAAAGCCAGTCGATGCCTCTCAAAAGCTTCCTTGGGTAAGGCCTTTGTCAGAATGTCTGCAACCTGTAGCTCTGTAGGCACATACTCCAACTTCACGATCCCCTGCTCAACTTTCTCCTTGATAAAATGATACTTTATCTCAATGTGCTTTGTCCTAGAGTAATGGATGGGATTTTTGCTGAGATTTATAGCACTTGATTTATCGCACTGGATTCCGATCGGAGACTTCACTTCAACTCCCATATCTTCAAGCTGCTGCTTCATCCACAATAACTGTGTGCATGCTTGAGTGGCCGCAATATACTCAGCTTCTGCGGTGCTTAATGAAATGAAATCATGCTTCTTGCTTAACCAAGCAATACATAGTCCGCCAAGATAAAATGCACTACTTGACGTTGATTTTCTATCATCTGCTGAACCGGCCCAGTCTGCATCAGTATATCCCAATAACTCTATCTGAGATTTGTCGTTTTATGTCAAGCCGAAGTCCACCGTGCCCTTGATATACCGAAGTATTCTTTTCACTGCAAGCATGTGAATTTTCTTGGGATTACTCTGATATCTCGTTGCTTGGAATGTGGCGAAAACAATATCAGGCCTTGTTGCGGTTAAGTACAACAGACTTCCAATGATTTTCCTGTGTTCTGTGATATTAACTGCCTTGCCATCCTCATCTTTTGATAATTTCATCCGGGTAGCAACCCGAGTCTTCATTTCCTTGGAATTATCCATTCCAAACCTTCTTAGAACCTCCTTGGCATATTTGGATTGAGAAATGAAAGTTCCATTCCTTCCTTGTGTCACCTGTAGACTAAGAAAAAACATGAGCTCTCCAATCATTGACATTTCAAACTCATTTTTCATGAATTCGGAAAACTGTCTGCACTGAGATTCATCTGATCCGCCAAAAATTATGTCATCGACATACACTAGCACCATCATCCTTTGATTACTGTCATTGCTGAAATAGAGGTTGTAGTCAACTCCTCCACGCTGGAAACCAAGCTTCTTCAAGTACTGATCAAGCCTTGAGTACCATGCCCTTGGTGCTTGTTTCAGCCCATACAATGCCTTCTTCAGCCTGAAAACTTTGTTCTCATCCTCATGAATGAGAAAACCATCTGGCTGCTCAATATACACCTCTTCTTCCAGAACCCCATTCAAGAATGCGGATTTGACATCCATCTGGAACACTTTGAACTTTCTTTGCACTGCTATGGCAAAAAATAATCTGATTGTCTCCAGCCTTGCAACCGGTGCAAATGTCTCATCAACATCTATTCCCTTCTATCTGGGAGTATCCCTTGCACACTAGTCGTGCTTTGTTCCGAATAACTATTCCATCTTCATTCATCTTGTTGCGATAGACCCATTTAGTCCCGATGACATTCTTGTCTGCTGGCCTCGAAACAATATCCCATGTCTGGTTCTTCTCAATCTGATCAAGCTCTTCGTTCATGGCCTGAACCCAGTTTTCATCTTCAGCTGCATCAGAAAAACATTTCAGCTCCACTTGAGACAAAAACGATGCTTGCTGTGATGATTTCATTCTTCGAGTCTGAACTGGAGCTATTTGATCACCAATGATATTCTGCCTATCTATTTCAACTCGACTCTTTGGCTTTCTCACAGACACCGACTTGACACTTTCCTCTTCATCATCAGTATCTTCTTCTGAGTCAGCTTCTGCCACTTCTGCTCCCCCTGGGTTACTTACCTCATCATCACTTTCATCCAGGAACTGTTCACTGGATCGTTGAGTATTCTGCTCATTTTCAACTATAGTGACATCATTGCTTTCAATGATTTTTCCCAGCCTTTTGTTGAAACATTTATATGCTTTGCTTTTCCCGGAATAGCCAAGGAATATCCCTTCATCTCCTCATGCCTCAAACTTCCTATGATGTTCTTTGTTGAGAATGAAACACTTACTTCCAAAGATTCGAAAGTACTTCAACGTTGGATTCTTTCCGTACCACAGTTCATACGGAGTCTTCCCTTGCTTCGGACATAACAGGGACCTGTTTGAAACATAGACCGATGTCAAAACTGCCTCCTTCCAAAATTTCTCTAGCAGGTCCTTATCAATAATCATTGTTCTGTCCATGTTGTTGATGATCGGATTTCTCCTTTCAACTACTCCATTCTGTTGTGGAGTTCTTACTGATGAAACTTGATGCCTTATCTCATGTTTCTTGAGATAGTTTTCAACCTGACTGTTTTTAAATTCCGTACCGTTATCAGTACGAAACTTCTGAATTTTCTGCCCAAGCATCTTTTCTGATTCCCTCCCGTACTGCTTTATGCAACTGAACACCTCTTTCTTATGGGTTATGATGAATACCCAGGCCATTCTGCTATAGTCATCAATGAAAAGAACATAGTACCTTTTCCCATTTATAGCTCGTGGTGAGATAGGTCCACATACATCAGCATGCACCAATTCGAGCACTTTAGTTGATTTCTGTTCCTTTGGCCTGTATGTCTTTCTGATGATTTTCCCTTGTTGACAAGCATCACACGTATGAGTGCGATCACGTGATAGTTTGGGAAGGTCTCTATCAGCATCAAATTTAACGAGATCCTCCATAGATGGTTGGCATAGATGACCAAGTCGCTTATGCCACAGCTGGTTTTCTTCCTCTCTGGATAAAAGACAAGTATCTTCTTCCCCACCTACAAGATAGAGATTTCCCTTTGACCTTTTTCCCTGTAGAACAGCTGCTCCATCTTTTCCTTTCATAACACACATCTTCTTGGTAAATTGGATAGAGTGCCCAAAGTCACATAGTTGACTGACACTGAGTAGGTTATGACTGAGACCCTCTACTACCAAGACATCAGCCTGTCTCATCTCTTTGCCCCCAAACTTAGATTTCCCTGAGCCAACAATCTTCAGGCCTTCATCTTTTCCAAATTTGACAACTCCTTCTTTGTCATATTTGATGCCTGTAACAAGATCCTTATTACCCGTCATGTGGGATGTGCAGCCACTATCAAGGATCCAAACACCAGATCGATCCGATGCTTTAAGGTCAATCTCCGCCACCACAGCCTTCTCATTTTTCTTCTTCTTGGTCCATACTTTTTCTTTCACACTCGGCATGGATTGAGGCTTCTGTTCTTTCTCAGAGTATGATGGACCACCCTCATCTTGCAGAGCTGCAAATCTGTTCTGAACTTTTAACTCACTTGTTGGTTTATTGATCTGCTGCTTGCGAACATTTTGATTATGCTTTGACACATTTCTCTGAATGGTTGAAGTGAATTACCTAGCCATGTGTCCAAATCCTCCGCACCAAAAACAGTGTCCTTCAAAATGTGTTCTGGAAAACCGTTCTCTGTTTGGCTGCCATCTCTGTTCATGTTCCCTTCTGTATCTCTTGGCTATGGAACACACATACTGTGAATATCCCATTTTCCCACAGCAATAACACCTGATATAGGATGCATTTCCTCGTGATATTTCAGCACTATGATTTCCCATTTGGGATCTCTGAATATTCTGATTCTGTTTTGTTCCCAAATCAACCTTAACTTTCGGGATGAGTGCTTGCGGTCTGACTGCAATTGTCGCAAATTTTTGTTCTTGACTAAGCCCAGAAATGACCTTAACATCTGAGCTCAATTGCTGCTTCTTCCCTACTGAACTGCTAGGCTCCGCTTTCATCTTCTCTATCTTCTGAATGGCCTGCTTTTCGGATATCACATTGGGGGTCAAGAGTTTATCTTGATCCTTAAGTTTTTGTCGCAGACTGACCACTTCTTCTTCAAGCTCTTTGATACATCTAACCTGCTCCTTTCCTGTGTTAGTCAAACAATCAATTTCCTTCTTTTGTTCCTCAATTTTAAGCTTATACTCAACAATATTTTCTGAGCTCTCTGGTGTTGAGGATTTTAGTATTTCAATTTCTTCTAACAGCTCAGACTTTTCTTCATCCTGTTGTTGCATATAGAGTTTGGCATCACGAACCACTTTATTGTCTTTCTTCGTTTTGGCTCTCCAAACATCTATCTCCTCAAGATCTACTTCCAATTCGGCTTCCATATCAATTCTCCCTTAAATTTCTTCTTCTTCTTTAGCATCAGCTTCTTCTCCCTTTTGAGAACTACCAACAATTGCCACCAAGGCATTTACCCCACGATCTCTGCAATTTTCTATTTCCTCAACTTCTTCATCCTCAGACTCATCTGAACTTTCAAATTCTTGTGAAAGAAGATTCTTTTTCTTGAAGAAATTTCTCTTGAATTGTTTCTTCCCTTTCACAAAAGCTGAAGTCTTTTTTTTGGGAATTTCAACGTCATCATCATCATCATCATCTTGAAACTTCTTGGGGAATCTTGCCGCAAGATGACCAACCTTTCCACATCTAAAGCATGCTAGTGGAAGTTTACCTTTAAACTTTCCTCTTCCTCTTTGTAGATTTGAAGAAAGGAATGACATCACCTCATCTGTCTCTTCTTCTTCATTAGAATCTTCAATGGTGAGCTTCTTCATGGACTTAAATGCCACCTCTTTAGACTTCCCCTTTTCCACAGCCTCATTATCATCGTTCCTCATTTCATATGCAACCAAGGTACTGTGCAAATTGTCCAATGTCAGCTCTTTTGGATCTTTATCTTCTAGTACTGAAACTTTCGGATTGAACCGAGGTGGAAGTTTCCTCAAGATGCGCTTTACAATATTTATGTCTTCAATGAATTCTCCAAGACCTCGCATATCTTCCACAACAATGTTTACCCTGTCAAAGAATGCGTCAACAGACTCATTCGGGTTCATTTTCAGATCTTCATATTTGTTCCACAACACCTGCAGCTTTGCCTCTCTGACTTTTGTGTCCCCTTCATATATATTCAAAAGCTTTTCCCACATGGAATGTGACGTTTTTCATGACATCACCTTTGTGTAGATGGGATTGGAAAGGGCTCCCCCTAAAGCATTGATTGCTTTGGAATCAGCATCCAACTCTCTATGCTCAGCTTCTGATAAGGCACCACTATTAATATCAGTTGTGATACCATGCATAGCTGCTGAAAACACATCCATTCCCAAGGATCGGAAATAGTGTTGCATCTGATTCTTCCATATCTGAAAATTATATCTGTCGAAGATCGGAATCCCTTTATGATTGGTTACCTCCATTGAGAGAAGAACAAATTTCAACCTTCCCTCTGATACCACTTGTTAGGTCCACTAGGCTGAATACCCTGAGAGGGGGGGTGAATCAGGGTATGACTAATTAAAAATTAATGCCTGTTCTGATCTTGTTTCGCTGTTAAGAAAAACACTCTTCTCTCTCTTTCCTGCTACACAATATAAATAGAAAGTAAAGCAGACGCGGGACACAGCAATTTTACTTGGTTCACCGCTAAGGGCTACGTCCAAGGAGCATACGCCGATAGGTTTTCGGTCGTACCAAATTCCACTAATCTTCACTAGCTGTGGATTACAAGGTTCGGGCTAGATCACTTCTATGCCCAGGCTCACTGCCTTTACAATGTTTAGGGTCAGCTCACTGCTTTCCCAAGGGTCACTCCCTGTTTCTATCTCTCTGGCTCACTGCCGGTGGAGAGGATCACCTTCTTCCTCTTCCTAAGCTCACTGCTCTTGGAAGGGATTCACTCACAGTTTACAGACCTGTAGGTCTCTCCATTTCCATTAAGGAATGCATCTTTCTCTGTATGTAGATGCTCTGTTGAAGTTCAACTTTCACCCGTAGATGAATACCCCTTTGCCACTATCTACTGGGAAATCTACCTTTGGAAAGACCTTCGCAAAGCACCCTACAATGCGAGGCTCCCAATTTCGCAAAGCTCAAACAAGCCTTCGCGAAGCTCCTTCCTTTTCACGAAGCTCACTCGCGAAGCTCCTTCGCGAAGCACTCTCGCGATGCTCAAGTTGTCGCAAAGCAACGACCCTTGCGAAGCTAAGTAAGCCAATGCGGAGCTCACAGGTTTCGCGGAGCTACAATAGCCGCCGCGAAGATCCTCTTTCGCGAAGCACACTGGCTCCGCGAACCACCTTCGCAAATCGAGAGCAAAGTACTTTCTCTAAAAATTCTCTCTGCTTCGCCCGAAGGGGTCGGCCTCTATTTATAGGCAATTCCGCCGACCCTCGAACTTTCCGCACGAAGTCAACGCCACGTCATTGCAAATCGCGAAGCTCCGAAGTTTCAGCTGGAATTATGTCCAAATCGCGAAGCTCCACGGAAATTTTCCGTTCGCGGAGCTTGATGTAGTCGCAAAGAATCACCGTCAACTTACCTTCGCGGCTCGCACCTTCGCTGCGAAGCTCCCTCGCAAAGCCCTTCTCCGCCGCGATGCGCTTCAGCCTCTGCCGTTCGCGAAGCTTGACGTAATCGCGAAACATCACCGCCTCCATTCTTCTGGTCTTCGCGAAATCCAATCCATACATCCTATATTCGCGAAATTCATGCCTTTTCCATATTAAATTATGCTCTTCATGGAAATCCACTTTTCGCGATGCGCTTCAGCCTCTGCCGTTCGCGAAGCTTGACGTAATCGCGAAACATCACCGCCTCCATTCTTCTGGTCTTCGCGAAATCCAATCCATACATCCTATCTTCGCGAAATTCATGCCTTTTCCATATTAAATTATGCTCTTCATGGAAATCCACTTTTCGCGATGCTCACCAAACTCCAAATTTTGGACCCCAAAAATTTGGCAAACACTGGGAAACGGCGCCACCTTGTACTGCTCTTTTTTGTACCGCCTCCAGATCGCCCTTTCCTTTGTCATCGTTCTTTGTCAACATGGATTGTCAACAACTTCTCGGGAACTCGACAAATATCCATGAAAACCTGCTTTTTCAACAAACACAATCAACCCAAAAATACTGCAATGTTACCTTGAGGGATTTTTTCCCAACAAAGTGTTTGAACTTTTTTTAAGTTTACTTAAAATAGTGTACGTGAGAGGTTTTGGAAACATCTAAACAAGTGCCCAGATTAAAAATAAGAGAGCCCAATTACATCTAGAATGAAGACCTTACCTAAGAATGAACTAAACCTCAACCGGTGTGGGTCGAGGGAAAAAGTAAATTTTTGGACTTTTAAGAAAATTTAATAGAATAATTTTTTTAAGTAAAAATAAAATAAAATTTTAGTGTATTTTATTTGAATTTTGAATTTCATTGCAGCATAACAAAAATGTTGTTTCATTAATGAAACAACATAATGACCCAACAATGCAGTGTAACATAAACACTAAAACAAATTTTCCAATTTAATTGGTTAATTGAAGTTGGGATGGTGGGCACAATTGAGTTTATCTGAACTTGTAGATTTGGCGTTGGTGAGTGACGATCAAAAAATCACTTGCGATGACAAGAACCATACTCCCTCCATTCTTATATCCTTCTAAGGATCATCAACAACAATTGTTCACTATAAATCAAGGAATGATGAACAATAGTGGTGCGTTCTTTTCCAAAGAATAATCTAAACTTGTGGTAGGGGTTATTCTTTGAGAAATTGTTTCCCATTCTTTCTTTCTAAAACAACGAACACTGACCAACCCACTAATAGGTTGATCCATGGGTTGTTTGTTTTTGATGCGTGGAATTTTTTATCATGGGATCTAAGGGATAGAATATTAGTGTTAATCTTATCCCTTTTATTCTAACATAGAGGAATCGGGCCGACAAAAACAAGGCCTAGATCCCTCTGTTGTGGGTGTTCCTATGTTATTTGTGATCGAACCCCCAGGTTAACAGTGAGATCAATTTGAGGCTGTATTAGGTATGAAGACAATCCGAGGATCAAAAATATGCTTGTGGATTGGAAAATAGACCACTGGAGTGAACCTGGTGGCCCTCAAAAGAGACCTCTGGCACGTTGGTGCTGGTGATGATCGACGACAGCATGCAGTGGTGGCCACATGAGAGAGGTGGCATGCACTGCAGTAATGAGGTGGCCCACGAGATCGGTCATGGGCATTGGAACAGGTTATCATCAATTTCTAGCGGTGGTGATGCACGCAGACACAGTGACCACACTGCATCATGTGGCTGGTGGATGTAGTACAACAAGACCTTGACAGTGACCCATGATAACTGTCGCAGGTGGGATGCAGTTCCCACTGCTTCCTAGGTGGACCAGACCAACCTTCCCCATCGGTCCGGGCCACCCATTAGTTCGGGCCACCCAGTGGATCGAGCCTCCCCATCAGGTCAGGCCTCCTTGCAGTTAGGATCCGGGTCAGGTCGGACCCAGGTCAGGTCAGTGGACCCCGGGCCAGGTTGGGTCGGTCCAGTCGGGTTGGACTAAGACCCAGTCCTAACAAGCCCATTTTTACTAAAATGGTCATAACTTCCAAACCATACATCTGATTGATGATCCATTTGTGGAGTTGGGACCCTCACAATGAGGTGGTCCTTTTTGACATACTTCAAGTGAGTTTATGTGGAGATTGAGATATGACCGATGGCTTGAGGATTAGATTCACCTAGAATCAAGAATGATACAATCAGAAATCCTATAGTTAGTTGTAAAGAGAAGGAAGTGACGATTAGACCTCAGTGAGTATCTGAGTAGACCTCAGTGGTCTGACAGATGAGTATTCGAGTGAACCTCAGTGCCCTGGAAGATGAGTAGCTGAGTGGACCTCAATGTCTCAACAAACAAGTAGCCAAGAGAACCTTAGTAGCCTGGAAAATGAGTAGCCAAGCAGACCTCAGTGGCCCAAAAAATGAGCAGTATTCAGTATACCTCAGTGGCCCGGTAGACAAGCATACCATAATGACTCATCGGGTATGAGTCCATCAACGGTACAAGATGATATAGCTTTACGAACAATAATATTTCTTTCTATACTTAAGTTGTACCTGTGTGAGTTCCCATTGCTTCATGTGTACTTTTACTTTGTGGTCTTTCTTTGTGGTTTGGGGTCCCTACTAATTATTGTGTTACTCACCCCTGTACAGGCTTTGCTCACACGTGTCGTATCCTGTGCAGATGATCGATGCTTTGATAGAGACCTTGGTGGTCCAAGACACGGTGGTGCCTGGTGAGATTAGACAGGTGAGGGATACCCCTATGAGTTCTGGAAGCTACTCTACACCTACCCTTCAGGTAGGGTTTTCAACACACGGATTTACAGTGACCTTTTTACTTTCTTATTTTCATCTTTTCTTTGTTGGGATTGTATTTTGGCCCCTTTACTTTCAACTTGTACTGCTTTACACTCAATGGTTGTCTTAGTGGAATATGTTTTTTCCTTTTCAGCATTTTGGGATGGGGTTGTGTGTGTGCATGTGTATGGGTACTTGGCTAATTCCTCACACTTGCTGGATAATTCATTCAGTGCTAGTCGCCAGCCCCTGGCCTCCAGAAGGTGGGCTTGGGGTAGTCACACCATGAGCCCTGGGGGACGGGTCATGACAAGAATAAAAGATACATAAACAAGTAAAATGAAGGTTCCAAACCACAAACAAAATCAATGTACCCAAGTATAGCAACAACCCATCTCCACATGACATGTAGTCACCACCAAAATACCACACCCTATTTACAAAAAAACTACCACCTTTCTATGGTGAATTTCCCTTTCCTACACTATATAAAGATTGACTAAATACACCTAAAGGTGTATACATGGTGTGATAAAAACAATCCAAGTAGGATCCCATCAAGTGTTTCAAAATTAGTCTTTTAAAATAACCAAACTGTGCTCATATAACTAAATACACGACATAATATACTTATTTTAAAAAAATTCTTCAGAAAATGGAAATACACACATTTAAATAACTTATAAAACATTTAAAAATTAATCAATTTTTAAAGAATTTCTAAATCAATTAGTTTATCAAATCATTCCAAATAAACATTACATGGAATAACAACATGGGGATTAACCCTTCGGTAATCTAGTTCTAGGTTAGTGAGGAACCAATCACAATTTTGGATACATATGGCCACCTAGTGTACAAATTACACTAGAACAACATGATAATGGGGTTAGATTACACTCTCATGAGTTTCTCCTAGACAAAAAAATTTCAATCCACCTAATGCACACATTACCCTAACAAAACATGCCTTGGGGTTTTAGTACATTCTCAATAATTCCCCCCAGATTCAATAATGATCACATTTCGCTTACCATTTTCACAAAAAAATACAATTCAGAGATAATTTTACATAAATAAAATTAAAAAACCTTTTCAACCATATAAAATATGCGTTGAAATCCATTTTTCAACAACACTAAAGGGAAAATCCATTTCATCCCATTTTCAGAAAACAACCAAATATTCCCAGATCATGCCTTTAAAACTATTCCAAACTATTTCCAAGATAAATACATAAATAATAAAAACATAAATCATGCCTCATACATATTTTAGAAACCAATTTATAATAGCAAGAAATCAAGGTTTATAGAACAATTCCATTTCATGAAACGACCTACCTCAAAACCCTTGGAATTACAACAATCATAAGGGATCCACAAGCTAGAGATAGAGAAGTCTAAAAGAAGTATAAGAAGAGACCTATAACAACAATTTACTATGATAATACTAGATCTAAATTATTATCATTGTTTTTATGGATGATTAATAGCAAGAAACAAGACCAACATAAAGAATAATAGGATCCAAGACAGAATCAGAGTTAGACTTACCAAAATAAGATCATGGATTCAATCGACACATTGATCTGCCAAGGAATCAAGTTGGGAGTATAAATATCTTCCAAAGATATTCCCCAAAATCTTATGGGTTGATTTTAGGTTGATTAAGGAATATATAAGAATAAAATAGAGATTATGATGCAAAAATGATATTACCCTTACTTTTTTCGACCTCATCGGCATCTCTAGTGAGCCTATGGTTACCTATCAGCTAGATAGTGGGGACCCACCTTCTAGACTATGGATATAAAATAATTTTTTTAGAAACTTCTATGCATAATTTCTAGCTAGTGGATCTCACTGCCGAGCTAGTGGCCACAAGAGATTTTTTATAGCTACTTCCTAGCCCAATGGTTGGAAGGTGGATCTCATCTGGGGATGATATATTGTTCTCAACATGACTAAAGATCCCATCATATACTGAAGGACCATCCAAAACTAACAGGTAAAATGAGAATATCAATCCAAGATAATGGTCATTGGAGTCCAATATAAAATTATTATCTCATACACTTATAAATTCCCCAAGACCTCCACTTTGGTGGTGTCATGAATCAGTATGAAATGAGATGAATTTGTTTAACTAATCTATTAATACCCAAAAAACATTATTACTTCATGAATTTAGAGGTAAATAAACAATGAAATACATTAATATCTTATTCCATTTAAATGTTTTCATGAGTAGAGTTTGAATCAATAAGGCTTTGGTGATTAGAATTAATCTATTGGAAAGTATAACATCAAGATATAAATTTGAAAATGTCCAATTTAATACCAGGTCACCAAAATAGAATCCTCATGTCATAAAAAATCTTTGAAGTGTCATAATAGATAGCTTAGAGATAATTATTACAATTTCTAATCATCTACTTTCTTATGGTTGAAGGGATTGTACACTGGTTCTTGAAAAAAAATTGAATACCTTCCAATGAGAGATATCATTAATTGATGGTCTCACCACCATATAAATATTATTTAATATTTCGGAACTCATTATCCTACTATATATCTTGTAGAATAATCTCAAGAAGAGAGGATATCGATTCAATGCTTCCCAGAACATTACCAGACTCTTCCTATTTAAACCCCAAGTGTATATAAGAAATGTGTTCCATAAAGTTCCTTTAAACCATCACCACATTCATATAATGGGAAGGAAACCACATACTAAGATCATTTGTAACATAATTACTCATTTATAGTGTATATGAAATTTCAAAGTCGAATGAATGTAGGTATTTCAAGAATCACTTCTAATAGAGATTCAAATATTTCTAAGAGAATATATATCCCAAAAACTTATGGTAAGAATAAACGATGAACATATCCTAGAAACTATAGTGTCTTTGACACTTAAGGTCTTGTACAATGGATTCAGGATCCAGATCGTGAGTTGGATAATTCTTTTCATGTGGTTAAAGATGACAAGAATCATAATCCACCACATATTCTACTTACATAAGGATATATCCCAAACCTGCACTTGAAGTATAAAAATAAACCATGTATCTCTATCCAGCCTTTCATAGAGTTAGAATTGGTGATGAGGTCAAAAATTTCTTCATCTAGTCAAATGATTCTTGTCACTTTGATCCCTATAAAAAATCACCCCTTTTGGATGAGATAATTCAAGGGTGATGCATGTTTTGAGAAATCCTTCATGGACCATCCATAATATCCTTACAAACCTAGGAATCTTTGAATCTCAAAGACAATATTTTTTCCCCATGACATTAAAGCCATCACCTTTTTAGGATTCTCTCAGATAAAATTCTCTGTGATCAAATTTCCCAAGAACATAACTTCTCATATCCAAAATTGAAATTTTGATAATTTTTCATACATGTAATGGTTCCTTAGGATCAAAAAACTTGTATTAAGTGATTCAAATGATCTTCTTTGGTATTTTATGATACAAAAATTTCATCCACAAAAATAATAAAAAATGTGTCAATATATTGTTGGAATTTCTGGTTGATCAGTATCACAAATAAATTATAAGTTTCATTCGGGACAAATGGAATCATGAGGAACTCGAAATGGTCATAACTACTATTGAAGGTGGACTTTAGAATATCCAACTCCTTGATTCTAATCTAGTGATACCGATACCATTTAATAATTTTTTAGAACCATTATTCCCATTTTATCTAATAAAATAAATCAACACTTATTGGAAACGGTGACCTAGTCTTAACCATTACCCAGTTTTAGTTTCAATAATCAATGCATAAGAGGATAGTTCCATCTTACTTATTGGAAAAAAGCATAGGGGACCCCTAGGGTGACAGACTCTAGAATATGAAATTTTTGGCTCTCAAATATTCCAACATAATTTTCATATATTTCAACTAACCTTGATCCATAGATTAGAATAAAATTGATATTGTCTAAGTTCCCAACACTAAGTCAATTGGGAACTCCATTTCCCTCACCAGAGGTAGACCTAAAAAGTAATCTGGAAACCCCTCAAGGAATTAATTAAATACATGAGTCAGCTTACCACTAAATGATTCCAATCCTAATTTGACCATATAAAATATATAAACATACCAAGATCTATAATAAGAATCCAAACTTTACTTGACCTCTAGACCCTTTCTCTTTGAAACACATGAGAGATCTAATCGAGGACTGTAAAGGAAACCCATCAATGATATCAACCGATTTTATGTTTATGAGAAATAAACTAATCCATCCAAATAATGACTTCTAAGATTCTCAAATAAAGGACCAATAATTCCTAAACTATCTCAATGTCTCACATAATGAAAGAGCACGTGGGGCATCGGAAACCCTTCTCCTTGTTTTTTCCTATAGGTTTCACAAATTCCATAATGAATGGAATGAGTTATGTTATAAGTTTTAAATTATTAAAAATATATATTTATATAAGAGATTGAAAGGAACCTATGTCAAATTAATTATTTAATTAATTCTAATGAAAATAAATGATATCTGTCATAGTTACAGGACCTACATCCACTTACATTAAACACTTTTCAACTATGTGTAACTGATTTGTTCTGAAGGATTATGGCTATATCCCTATTATTCATGAAGAATTTGACTAAAATACAGATCATATAGGTGATGATGAGCATGTTCCAGATTGTGTAAAAGAAATATACTGATAGAATATATGTAAGTGACCATATTTTCTATACTTATTGTTGATTTTTAGAGGTATAGGGAAATAATGATTCACATGAACCATATAGCCACTCTAGTAACAAATCAGAACACTAACTGATATTGATGGTGTATAATAAGACTTATATGATAGACCACCATTGTTTCCTCTATGACACTTAACCTTCTTTATCTTCCCATTAAAATAATCATTGAAGCTATAACCATAGTTTTTAGGAATCTCGATCAGCCCTAACTTTCCATCCAAGTCTGTCTCCACCATCAATTCCTAATCCCTAATATCATAATAGATATAAAGTTTTAGAGGGAAACTTGTGATCAGATACCAGATTGAAGAACCATAAAATACCTTTAAGCCTTTATCTTTTTATTTAACACAACATCAAGAGAAAATGGAGTGATCTTGGAAAAGCGGTTAGTGTATTACATCATGGTCTGATTCCTTTTCTTAAGGGTGAGTAACTCCATAGATTTTACTAGGGTCATAAAATTTAGGTAAACATTCTTAGTGAATATTTTCTTTAAGTATTTCCACTCCAATCCCTTATTATTCTTTTACAAAACTATCAAATCCCGCTAACTTTTAATCATATCTTTAAGATTAATTAAATCACACCTCACAATGATGGAATATAGGGTATCTAAAAATTCAAAGAGTCTATAGATCCTTAAAAACCAATATTCCGCCTCTTAATGATCATTTTTCCACTGTAAAGAAGATGGTTTCTAATGAAAAAACACATGGGATGGATTTCTAAGTCCATATCTTCAATTTTACACCTCTCTTACCTAAGCATGGGAAAGTTTCACACCTTGGTCCATACCTCGGACTATGCACACAAATACTTCTAAGAGGTTTTGATCAATTTGAGAGTTATCACACTCCCAATTATTCATTTGAATTCATATGGGGGAATAGTAAAACAAAAAATTATAAAAATATATACAAGAACATGATACCTAAGAAGCCCCCGTGGGCGTGGTGGAGTGGTCGAAGGCTCCGCTTCCCTCAGGGGAGGTCGGGGGTTTGAACCCTGTCAGGGGGTATGCTATAAAAAGCATGTTCACCACACGCGGTGCACGATTGCACGCCGGTTACCCAAGAGATTTCGCGGCGCCGGCCCCCATTGGGGAACTGGGCTTCACCCCTTGGGTGGGCCTGGGGAAGGTAGGGGATTTTCGGGCCACTGCATGCCTGACCACGTAACCACTCGTGGGATGGGCCATCACCCGCATTGTTTCCCGGCCCCTGCCTTTTGAAAAAAGAAAAAAAAATGATACCTAAGAATCAATTACAACTTGAGATAAAAAATGTCAACTACAATCATAGAGAGAAATAGAAAAATAATATTGGGTTTACATCACTCTTTATCCCAAAAGGCATATTTCCTAACCAAACATAGTAACGTAAGTATCTTTATGATGAGATACGAGCATGAAATTTCTTTCAACTTACCCTTAAGTTATAATAATCATATCTCCTGTCTACAAAGACATAGAAAAAAGTATACCAAAAACTAGAAAAAATAAAAGTCCCTTTGATACCAATTTTTTAAAAACTAACTAGGATCACCCAACTCTTAAGGACCCCAGGCTATATTTGACATATCCTTAAGGGAATTATGGATCTCTACAGGCTGGTAACAAGCTTCTAATCATCAAGAACAACTTTTGGGATTGATGTTTTCCACAAGATTTGAAAAAACAAGAATATAATTATAAATATAATTTTGGTATTCTAACTGTAGAAAACATACATAAAGAAGGAAAATATTAATGGAAAACCACTAACCAAACCAAAGTACACAAGTATAGAAACAACACATCTTCATGTGACATGTAGTCACCACCATCCCCCCATATCCTACTAAAGAAAAAAACTATCACCACTTTGTGGTGTGTTGGAATTTCCTATAATAGATAAAATTAACTTTACATACAACAAATGGTGTATAAATCATGTGAGAAAAACAATCCCAGTAAGCTCCCACTAAGTGTTTCATAATAAATACCTAAATCACCAAAATATAGATCATTCCTTAAAAATAGTTTATAAACCAATTTAGAAGATTAACCAAGAAGGGTTTATAGAAAAAATACATTTCATAAAACCACCTACCTCAAAACACATGGAATTTAAACTTTTATAAGGGATCCATAAGTCAGAGAGAGAGACAAGGCTCAAATAAGCAAGAGGAAGATCCCTAGAACAACAATCCCAAATTAGAAGACTGGATGCAATGAATTCCAATAATTTTCATGGCAAATCCTTAATAATAAACATGATGAACACAAAGAATAATAGGATCAAAGACCAAATCATAGTTTGACTTGACAAAAATAGTAATATAGATTCAATTGAAACTTCAATACACCATATATTTTATTTGAGTGATTCAATGTTCTCCAAAGAGAGCCCCAAAAATAATATGGGTTAAATTTAGGTCATGGTTGGTGGAAGAAAGAATAAAAAGGGAAAAAATGCACTATTTCCATTACTTTTCCTTACCACATCGGTATCCTTGATGAAATAATGGTTACATAATGGCAAGAAGGTAGACCACCAGTTGAAAGGTAGAGACCCACTAGATGGATATTGGCTATAACAAAAAAAATTATCCACTTCCATGCCCACTGGTTGGCTGGTGGATCTCACCAGGAAGCCAATGGCTACAACAGAATTGGTGTATCCACTTTCATGCACACCAGCTGCAGGTTCGGGTACACACCATAATAAACTCTCAAGCCCCCCCCCCCAAACAACAATAAATACAAAACCAACCATAAGTACCTAGATACTGATAAAAAATAAAGTAAATAAAATAAGAGAGTGATCGCTCCCTGAAGCAACAATAGGGTGTGACATGATTATTATAAAAAAAATTATGTATATACTCTACTAAGAAACTAAATGTTAGGTTCTTGGAATTGTTTTGCAATTTTTTAGATATGGAAATGATTTAAAATATTGGAATGTTTAACTTGGATCATATCAGTTGGTGTCAAATACTATGTGTAAATAATTTTTTTAGTACCAAGCCCATGAGTACGTGTATAGGGCACCTCAATTGGTATTAGAGTAGGGTTTAGTTATTTTTAGTGATTAGTTTAGTTATTTTTGGTTTTTTTAGTTAATTTTGGGTATTATGACTATAAAACATTTTTGAAAAACCTAAGTAAAATTATAAGTATAAGATAACATCCCAAAATTTTGGCCAAGTGGATATTTCCTGGTTTCCTAGAAATGACATCCCTTTCTGGATACAAAAAATGGATGAAAGCTTTAAATTATATTCAATTAAATATAATAACCCTGAAAATGTTTTTTTGGTTATTAATTTTATCTTCATTCAGTTCACAACTAATGAGACTAACTACACGCCTAGATTGACATGCTTGGGGTGCATGATTTGGTTAATTTAAATGTTCTATATAAACCATTATTATGGATTTAAGTATATTGTAATTTGATAACTAGTTTGGATAGAGATACTTGTAAGAAAATTTCAATGGATAACCAATATTGAAACCTAGATATTCATAAGTTAGTGTATGCACATCATTTATGAGTTACTAATTCTAAGTTTGTATATTGCCTGTTATTATATATATTAATTTCATTATTTTAATAACATAACTTTTATTTAGTTAAATTAATGGATGGATCCTATAGGATATGAGTTAACAGCTGTTGTGATGGATAATGTGGTACTTTTTCTAATAGTTAACCAAATGGGATAAAATTTTGTGTTAAGAATCAACATCTTGGATAAACCTACTATCATGAATTAAGTTTAACAACCTAAACCCTAAAAACATCCCAGAATACTCAAAGAAGAGAATGATGGAGATTAAGGAATGTTATGGGGATAAAGACTATATAGGATCCATACATGTCAATAATTTGGGAAAAGGCACCTCAGTGATTTTCTAAAAGGAACTATAAAGAGTTTCAAGTGTGCATGCGTTTTCCATCAAGACTATGATTACCGAAGTGGGATACATAGGTCGACCAATACAATAGTGTTTATAGTGGTCCTAACTAATGAACGATTCAAACTTCAATGCTTCAAATTTATGGAATTTTTCCATTATACAAATAAATTCCCTAATACAAGGGTTATTAAGGGTAATAGAAATCAACAACCTCCATAACCAAGGGAATAAAGAAGAACCTGTGTAATGATGACAGTTCAAGTGGATACTACTAATTGAATGGTGAGAGTTATACTTATCCTCTAATATTTTTTTTGGATTTATTATTTTCAAGAAATAGTATTGATTCACCACCTCAAACAATCAATGTTGAATTATCAATGAAAAACTATTTAGTATGATGATTGCATCCATGGTATATAAATATCCTTTAAGGTTTTTAGGTTGTTACTTATTATGGATCTAGGTCTTATTTCCTTAATTGAATTTGATGTGATATTAAGCATTGATTGAATATCTTTCCAAAGGGGTCATTTCAATTTTTGTACTAGAAAATATCATTTCATAATTTAAATTATCTTATGACCATATATCATTATAAGGCCAACAATAAACTTCCTACTGAAATTACTTCCATTATATGGGTCTTAATACCCAATCATTATTGTTTTTTCCCTAAAATGGTTATGGAAAAGATGAGTTTCCTAGTATTATCTAACATAAGAAAAATATAGGTATTAATATATTCTATATATTGTGTCATGATTATATTAATAATACTCTAAACTAGTTTCATCAATATGAGAAAATTTAATATTTTGAGGACTTAATTTATTTAGGGAATAATGTAACACCCTAAGAATTTGTTATATATTTTTTACTTTAAATAAACACTATTTTGATTACATATTCCACATGATGTGCCAAAATAAAATGATACATTTTATTAGGTAAAAATATTACAATAAAAGATAAACATTAATACATTATAATGATGCAACAAAAACTTACAAGAAGAAAATTACAAGCTAAGTAAATTCATAAGTATATAAAAATACAACGGACTAATAATCCTTATCCTTGTGGTTTTCCATAAAGATCATAATATTATTCACAAGTATGGAAAGGATACTTTGTAATAGAAATATAATAAATATGTTGTGAGATAAGTGAATTAATAGGATACATGATTTTATAAAGACAATATATAGAACTAAATTTTGATCATTATAAATATTGTCATTGGAAATAAAGTCATTGGAAATATGGTCATCATAAATTTGGTCATTGGGTATTCAATTTTCCAATATGCATACTAAATTTTTGGATTCATAATTAAAATAATAATATTTGAAAATAATAAATAATGAAACAAAAATATATTATTTATTTATGCATTATATATTTATATTATTATAATTATAAATATTATTATTAAAAAATAATGATATGATGTATTTAGAAAATTAAAATAATTATTTTAATGTATTTATAAAACTAAATGCTTAAAATATAAATGATTAATTTTGATGGTATGTAGTTTGGATCGGTTAATATGAAAATCAAATTTTTAAATAATTGTTTTTCTAAGAGTATTATCAATTTTTATCTTAGTAAAATTAATCACTAAAGAAAAAATATTTTAATGAAATTTATTGATAATTTTTACTAGAAAAATAAATTAACTTTCACCTAATTTTTTTACCATTTAGGTAATAGAAATGATCTGATTTTATGATTAAAATTACATAGTTCTAAAAAATGTTTTTATGCTTCATGCATTCTTGTGTTAAAATTAATTCATGTCAATTTTATAAAATGAATATAATAAAATAAATTTAATATTTGGAATCATAATTTCCATCTTGGTTAATAAGGCCATTTTTTAGTAATTAAAATATTTTAAGGAGGTTAAAGTTAATTACCATAGTAATTATAAAAGGATATTTTCTGATAATTTTTTATTAACATTGAGTGACTATTATCAAAATAGATAAAAGTTATATATTTAAAATAATGACTTTGGTATTATTTTTAAACATATAAATAAATATATTAAAACTCATTTAATTAGTAATAAATTTTAAATAACATTAATACCATTTAATTATTAAAAAGTCATTTCCCTTTGAAAAGATTTACTATATATGATAAATATTTTAATTTAAAAGATAATTTTATCTAATTTATAAATTTAATTAAATTAAATGGACTCAAAATTAATAATTTTCATGTCTTGATTTTAAATACAATTCATCTTATTTTTTTAAAAAAATATTTTTTTTGGTAAATATTTAATCAAGGTTAATAAGGGTAAAAATGGTAACTTAAAGTGGCTCAAATTTTAAAAAAATAACTTGAAACATAGATATTATAGATGATATTTTATCATTGGTAAATTATATATAATATGTTTTACAAAGATTTCCTCACCTAACTCACCTAATACTCATGCAATTTCATTCATAACCCATACCTAAACTTTGTTTCCAAGGAAAAGTCCCTCCTTTTCAATGATAAAAGGATTTATCTTCCAAAAAGGATAAACCACACTCATCATTTAAAATTAACATGAAAAAATAAAAATTTTATCTCTTATAGAGTCCTATTATATTTTTTGGGGGCCCTTTTTTCAAGAAGAAGCCCCAAATTATCCATTTCCAAGAGGTCGTCCAAGACAAGGTTCAAGTTCCCAACATGAGTACCATCCACTCTCTAATATTTTCTTCATTATCTTCCTCATCTAAAACCCATTATGACTATACTAATATATTGAAATAAATATTATTTTTATACTATAATATTATTATATTAATGGAACAACCATTATCTATTCCACTCTCATCCATTGGGAAATGAAAATGTCCCTGATGTTATCTGTGGACTACCACCTTCATGAACAGTGTATTTAATTTTTTTTACCACCCTACAAGGATGGTTTTAAGAATTATTTTTGGAATAAAATATATATCTATAATTTTATTAATAATTTTAAGGGTTTTTTATATTTAAACTCATTATAAATATAACAACTTTTGTTCATAAAAATTTACCAAAACAAGCACTTCATCGATTCGTCTTCATGAATAATAACTAAAATTATCATGAAATGAAATTTTAAATTTATAAATCATTATAGAAAAAAATTTAAATTAATTTAAAAAATCTAACAAAGATTAACATGGTATCAAATAGAAGGAATCGACATTGATATTACAAATCATGCGTGAAATAATTAAAATTACTGACATTAAAGGACAAAAATAAATTATAACTAACTAATAAATCTATAATAAATGATTTTAGTTGAAAAAATTAAAATTTAATATATATTAATATTTTTAATAAATAATTTATTCAGTTAGTTAATTTTATAATACAGGAGGTTCAACCACTTTCATCGAAGTTTGTAATAAAGGTATGGGTTTTTTCATCTCAATTGCTCTTTATTGAGATATACTTCATAACCATCACTTTTCTTCTTTATATAGTGTATATACTTCCCATGGATGTGTTTCTTACCATAACATCAATTTAATTAAATATATTTTGAAATGCATCTTTTGTTCCATATTTCATGGAATTTTAATTTAAAAGATAGTAAATATAAAAGAGGTTTGATAAATCAAAATTCCAATCATTAAGATATAATGTCTCTAATTTATCTTCATTATTATAAGTTTTTTTTAATGTAATCCTATTATTATAAAAAAAATTATTTCTGCTTTATTTTCAATTTATTCATAATTTTTTCTCATAAATTCCTTTCCAAAGGATTCTAACAATACAATTTCTGATATTCACAATGGTTTTCTATCTCAACTTAACTTCTTTGAGACATATTTTTTGTTATGATCCTATTTTTATTTATATGGTATATTTACCTCCACTTTGATATTTTTTTCATAAATATAATCTTCATGGTAATTAAGGTTCTATTTAATGTTTTCTCATTTAAAGTGTTTTGATTCAAAGGTTACCAAAATCAAAATGGAATTTCTTGACACAAACTCCTTCCTTTGTGTCATGCTCTTTTCTATTTAACCATTGACTTATATGATTGATAATTTATACTGTGTGATATTTTTATATTATAATTATATATTTTACTTAGGTTATAACCACTTTTTAGTTCAATTCTTCTTCATTTGTGAAATTATTTTTACATAAATATACAACATCATTTAGAACAATTCTCATCATCTTTAATGGCTATTTCACTTATATATCAAGATTAACTCATTATAAAAATTTCCACCAATATTAATTTGAAATAATTTTTTTGTTATCCATAGTTACCTTCATATTTCTCTATACCAAATTTTAAATGGAAGTTATATTATCCTTTTTATCAGTGTTGGTTTCAGAAAAGGTATTTTAAAATATTAATAGGGTATTTCATTTTAAAATTGTTTTTATATCTTTCAATACATAGTTTTTTGGATTAATCATTACTTATATTCAAGGATAAATTATTGGAAACTAAATTAAAATATATGTTTAAAATTTTTTCTTTACCACATTTTCAAAAATGGTTTTTGTTTTAAAGTCACATGTAATTTTAACTTTTTACGAAATTGTTAAGAAATATTTTATAAAACTCTTCTTATGATTTTAGTTCCATTTCCCTTATTATCTGTAAGGGATCTATTTCATGTAGAGTTATGTTTCATGAATCACCTCATAAAATATCTTATAAAGAACTCCTTTGGGTGATTCAATTTTTGGCATCAATCGGTTAAATTATGGATTTCAATTTAGGTGATACTATTTAGAAATGTTATAAAACCCATTTTTATTAACTGAGTTTTATATGATATGATTAATGATTGATTTCTTGGAACATGAATATGTATGGATTATTATTATATTATTTTTTGGGTCTTTTATATCCCTCTAATGCATTGGGTGAAGGGTTATATCTCCTGATATAAGGATGATGTCTGTACATTATTAGTATGATCA
Organism: Viscum album; assembly: GCA_963277665.1. Classification (NCBI taxonomy): domain Eukaryota; kingdom Viridiplantae; phylum Streptophyta; class Magnoliopsida; order Santalales; family Viscaceae; genus Viscum; species Viscum album. The sequence continues at coordinate 46,004,571 of OY728138.1, read as the reverse complement.
CGACATGATGAGTGTACATTATAATTATGTTCACAACATGATGAGTGCACCTGGTTATATCGGTACATGTTCACAATCTAATGCATGGACCCATTTTCATGTTCACAACTTGATGTTTGAACCTATTTAATTTTGTATATGTTCAAAATCAAATCAATGTACCTATTTTAGGTCTATATCTTGATAGATTGCCCTGGCTATTTTTGGAAACATTCACAATGTAATGATTTCATATATTCATTACTTATGCTGCATTTAAATGTGATGTTCCTATATTATTATTCATAGATCATGATTATTTTCTCATGCTTCTGCACTCTTATTGTATAGTTTATGATTAACCTTTTTAGGTTTTGTGTTGTTCTAGAATGACCTATGGACAACTCTTATTGTTCTATTTTCTTTTTAATCGAATATTTCTCCTCTGATCATGTTTTCTCATGTGCTTATTTTATTGGTTTTTATCTCCTTATGTTCTTTTCATAATCCTGTATTATGAACTCATACCTATAAGTTTATCTTATACTCATGTATGATATTCCATTAATATCACTTATGTTTACCCTTATAGAGCATATGTGCTCACCCATTTCTTATGTTTTTCATTCCTTGGGTTATAAAATGACTTTAATTTATGAGTTGTTTGAAAGGGAATTTATATTTATGCGATTAATATAAAATGAGTTATTTATGTATAAAATATTTAAATACACTAAGCCAATAGTTCATGGGATTAAGAGATAGCCCTAGGAGAAAACAATTATATTATAATCCTATAAGTGAAAACACTAGACAATTATCATCATTAAAAATAGTTTAATTTTATTTCATAAGGAATTTATTAGTAATATAATCATAAGAGGACATATGGTTTGTATCTCCACTACCTCTTACTCCAAGTAACAAATCCTAAAAACATGGATAATTAGTTTCTCTAATGATAACTTCCACCCATCCAATGATCATATCCATGATACATCACCAAATAACACTAATAAATACCCTACAATTTGGATCTTTCATCTCTCTATAAATTATTATTATTTAATTTTAACCATACAAGATAAAAATTGGGTCGGGAATGTTATTGAGTATATGAAAATTTAAAATCTATAAACCCTACATACAACTAGTACTGCAATAAGAAGGGTGTCGAACCATAGGGAAAGACATAAAGTGTGCTATACCAAGATAAATAAAAACAAAACAAGTAAAAACAATAACAAAAAGTAAAGAAAATAGTAAAGTGGACAGTTTAAAGGGTGTGCGGAATGGTGCAAGATGAATGCAGTGAAAACACGAAGCAGAGAGTGAGACAATCAAAAGATAAATTAGGGTCCTCAAGCTGCTTTGAACTGAGAAAATTATGTTCTCTTATTATACACAATTTGATTTAATCATTCAGTGTATAGGAAAATGATGATAATCTATTGAGTTGTCAATTTAGTAGATCAACACAGCTCAGTCAACTTATGTGGGCCTCGATCTTTCAATATTAACCCTCGGATTAATCCTTTTAATATGGAGAAAAGATATATTGACCTTTTATAATTTTCGATACTTCGGTCAATGATTCAAGGTGAATTGATTCACTACCCTAACATGTCGATTATTAGGTAGTATATATTGGTTCTCATAATTAAATAGAAAATAAAATCGAACATAAAAGTTGCATTGGACAATCTAATTAACAACACAGAATGGATTAAAAGATAATCAATTCATTACAACCCAATTCCCCTAATTAGTTTAACTACGCTTGCTCAAGAAAATAGAAATGAAAAAAAAGGAAGAAATAGATGAAGTATCATCTCTCACTATATTTCTACCTCAAACTCCAGCTTCAGATCTGATTCCAACTCCAAACTCAGCCGCTTGTCTCTATTCTCTGTTCTGGTGCTCAGGTGAATGGAGATCATTGAACAAATGAATGTTTTTGTCTTTTTAAAATAGAAGAAATGATTTGTCAGTGAACTCAAAAATGAAGCATATCTAGACTTTAAAATCAGAGGCACAAAATCAAAACAAGGTCTGGCTTTTCAAGAGTGCTCAAAAGAAAGTTGTCATGCCAAGCTGGAAACCCAAAGCAACATAGTTTCATAACTGCTAAGGATTTCATGTCTTCTATATAAAGTAACCTACAGTTCTACTTTAATTTCATTTCAAGTTCCAATTAAAAAAGTGATGACATGTTAGATAAAAGTGGAATCAAAACCCTAAACAAAGGCACTGTCAAATATCACATTCTCCTATGATTGAAAATGATTATTTTTTTCAATCACCTCACTAATACAACTCAAATGATCTTTAATTAAGTCAATTGTTTCCTTCTTTATCTTGGTTCAAAATTCCCCTTATCTTAATGATTTCATTTTTGACAGGCCATTTTATTTTAATTTTCCCCAGCTGTATTTCATGTGTAGAGCACTTTGCATAGCACTTATTCAAATTGAAATTGGATTTTATTTATTCAAAAACATGGACCCAGTGCACCTGTCTCAAAGACTCACCATGGGATCTCATTTTCCCATTTTACTCCAGTTACAAAGGACTTAAATAATTATCATTTGAGTAGGCGCAATTATGTGATTATTTTTTTATTATTAAAAGTGATTCCCTAATGATCTAGTTAAAATTTCTATCTTCATAAAGTTATGATACTAGTTCCAAAAAAATCTAACATATCACACTCCCTTCTTTAGTTACTAAATAGAAAATCCGTAAGGTTAGTGAGCACTCCACTCAGCAACCATACTTCCCAAACAGTTTCAGATTTAGTGAAACCCTTAACTGCCAATAGGATGGTATCCACTAGTAAGGACATAATTGATGTGTTATTTGAAGCTAGATGACATTCATTTTGTGAAATAAAAATTGAAATAATTGAAGGAATTCTGAATTTTTTGAAAAAAAATGACCTTTTTTAAACCAAGGGGTATTTGAATTGGTAAAATGATCCCTCCCCCACACATAAAACTCAAAAATTTCCCCATCATTAACTCTCAAGGTGGGAAAAGTTTAGTTCAAAACATATTGGTAATTAAGCATGGAAAATAATGATGAGGGGTGGCATAAATTTTCAAAAGTTTGTTTTTACACACAAAAAAGAAGAAAAATAAAAATAAAAACACAAAAGAATATATATATAAGAATCCCACCAGCCACCACCAGCAATCAAGTTCAATTCATTTTACAAATTTCATGCATTGAATTTTTATAAGACATAATATTTATCACTAAATTTCAAACAGTAACATGATAAGAAATATTGTGCATTAGTAGAAGAAAGAGAACGAAACAGTTGGTGTATCAAGATTCAAAAATCATCTCAAAGTAATTTTCAACTCACTAGATTCAAACAGATAACACCCAATGCAGGAATATAAATTCACAAGTTTCAAAAATTAGTGGGAAGTTCCCCACACTAAATTCACAGCAGCATGCAATATAAATGTGCGGAGTAAAACATTGAAGCATAAAACAGTACTCCCCTGAATGTGCATTTTCTCAAGTTTAAATTAATCCAAATGCATTGTAACACCCCATAATGATAAAGGGTTAAATGACTAAATGATATAACTCATGTCAACAAGGTGCACCTTCCTTTTCGGGAGCCTACTTGATTAGAACTCCACAGTTAAGCGTGCTTGGCATGGAGTAGTGATCAGGATGGGTGACCTTATAGAAAGTTTCCCAAGGTGTGAGTGAGTGAGGAAAAAGCACACTGGAAAGGATATGTGTTGGTCTCTGGGGTATTTCATTAGTTAGATGAACCGTTCGGTTATGTGGGTGGGGACCACGTGTCTGCGGGGCAACTGGTGGGCGGGACCCAGTTTTTACATTTGGTATCAGAGGAGTAACCCAGCCTTAAGTGCAGTGCACTGCCTGGGTTGAGATGTAGGGCTCACAATAAGGACGTTGTGCTCTAAAGGGGGTGATTGTAACACCCTGGAATGATAAAGGGTTAAATGACTAAATGATATGACTCATGTCAACAAGTTGCACCTTCCTTTTCAGGATCCTACTTGATTAGAACTCCATAGTTAAGCGTGCTTGGCTTGGAGTAGTGGTCAGGAGGATGGGTGACCTTTTGGGAAGTTTCTCGGGGTGCGTGTGAGTGAAGACAAAGCACACTGGAAAGGACATGTGTTGGCCTGTGGGGATTGTCATTAGTAAGATGACTCGTTCGGGCATGTGGGTGGGAACCAGGGTGGTGACCACATGTCTGCGGGGCAACTAGTGGGCGGGGCCCAGTTGTTACATGCATCTTCCCTTTTCTTTTTCAAGGACCCTTGGCCACTAAATTCAAGCGCCTACAAATGTAAATTGATTAAAATTAGTATTCAAAATTTAAAGCTCAAAAGAATTGATACCAGGTCATGAGTTTGAGAGTTTTATCCAAAGTTCTTCAACTAGCAGATTCCTTCTACAATGAATGTTATAAATAAAGTTTCCACCGTTAAAATTTATCTCAACCAATCGGGATCCACCAGCACCTCATGAAAATTAGTAAGCATCAACCAAATCCCATCAAACAAGAGAAAAAATATTTCAGTGAAATTCATCAATTATTGGTCAACAAAGTAGATACACACACAAATGAACATAAAGCATTTATTCACACAGAAAATGAAAACTAAAAATAGGAAAACCATGGGGTTCCCCCCATACAACACTAGGTTTAAATTCCCCATCAAGACTTTATTTCCCTAAAAAAATTCTAACCATGATCATTTAATGGGTATGAATTATTGGTGGTATGAACTTCACTTTTGTATAAGGAATCAACAAAAGTATCACTGAAGACATTTTCATCTACAACACTAAGAAAAATTCTCCAAAACTCATCTAGCTTAACAAGAGGGAACACGTTTTCCATCTCAATTGGACCTGTAAAACCCACTTCATAAGATATTGTTATGAAAACAATAGCCTATGAAAATCACTTAACTAATAAATAATTCCTTGACATCTTCCCCAACACCTAGAGGTTTCTCAATCCCAGAAAAAAATAGGACACACCAGCAAAAGCATCAGTGAAACCTAAAAAAACATGAAACTCAGACAACTCAGAATACTCCCATGTGAAGGAATAAAATCCATCTTCCAACAGATGCTTCCCAATAACCACATAGGACTTAAATGATGTTAACCTTTCAATATCTGGTTGGAAATCATCACAAATATCATCAAACTGGGGTGTTAATAAGGTTTCAAGTAAATGCGCTTGTTCATACTGGAAATCATCATGTTTTTCAGTATGACTCAACTAAGAACATTCTCCAACTTCAGGATCTATTAAACAATCAACTTCATAAAGGAAAATTTCATAATCATGTTGAGAATGTTTAGGATAATAATGTGACTCACTCTCTAAATTTGGTTCCAAATAAATAATATACTCATCAACAGGAGGGTGTGGGGAAAGATTAGTATCCATGGAAAAAATTTCATTGGGTTGTGGAATCCTTATCTTTGTGACCTGAAGTGGGAAAGACCCATGATCAGCTTGGACCTCAATTTTGTAACATTGATTTTTCAGCAACATCTATCAAATCACAACTAACCTCATGTTGGGGCTTTTGAGACACCAAAATTTCATCCATATAATCAATAGTTTGTAGGGTGAGTTTCCCTTTGGATACATCAATGATAGAACCACCATTAGCAAGGGAGGGTCTTCCTCGGATTATTGAGACATTTTCATCGCATTCCATATCAAGGATTAGAAAGTCTGTGGGCAGTGTGAGTTTTCTTACACTCACTAATAGGTCATTCACCCTCCCATAAGGGTGTGGGAGTGACCTATCAATTATTTAAAGAGAAACAGAAGTTGGTTGCATATCCCTAAGACTGTGCTTTTTAAAAAATGAGTAAGGCATAAGATTGATACTTTCTCCTAAGTCACAAAGACAATTATGTTGCACACTTCCTCCTATTTGACATTGAATGATAAAGCCATTGGGGTCCTTTATTTTGGGAAGAATATTTTTTTGGACAATTGCACTACACTCCGCATTGAGGTCAATTTTATCCAACATATTACAATCATTTTTTATTTTTTAGAAACCTTTTGGTGAATGAAACATATGAAGGGATTTTCTCCAAGGGATATAATAAAGTCATGTTGATGGTGAAGCTTTGAATCAGTTTTAATAACCTCGGGTAGTTAGCCTCATCACTTTGTTTTACTCTTTCAGGGAAGGGAATGGTAGGTGCATAGTGTTTTAGAATATGTTGATTGTTCACCTTCTCCTCAAACCCAACTTTCTTCTGTGCTTCCTTAATCATTTCCCACTTCATTTTCCTTGATTCATTAGCATTTTCAGGAGTGGTTTTCAAATTATATTCAGTTTGGGGATTTCTGTCTAGATTTCCAAACTTTTTTTTTCTGGATTTTCATTTTCAATTTCATTTTTTTCATTTTTTTCCTCTTTACTAGGTGGTTACCAAACTATTTCTTAAAGTTTAAGCCTTGACCTGGTTGTTACTGCCATCACATTTTCTCTTGGATTATGAATTGAAGTGTTGGGAAGCTTGTTCATTTCTCTACGACTTTGATCTCTATCCATTTAACCCCTTTGAAGCTCTAAATTATGAATCTATGTATCAGTATCCTTCCTTAGTGAACTAATCTCACCCAACACTTTCTACAACATCTCCTTTAACTCCCCTTGGTAATTAGATGACTCAGACACATATTGATTTTGGAAAAAAAAATTGGGATGTGGTTGGTAAGTTGGGGTAGTAAGTTTTTTCATGAAACCTTGTTCTTTCCAGGAAAAGTATGGGTTATTCTTATTTCCAGAATTACACAGATATTAGAATTTATCATTTTCACCTTGGTTCCTAGCTCTAAAATCCACAAACTAGGCACTCTAATCAAATTGGACAGGGAGGTCAAAATTGGGACAACGTCTCTAAGAGTGTAAAAAACATCCCACAATGAAAACACTACTACCTTAGAACCTTATCATCAACAAAATCACCCTGGGGGTTAGTTTCATCATTATGGATGAATCTCTTCCTAGTGCACTTGTTTTGGAACTTTTGGGCCAGCTTGTCAAACAATTGTTTCAGCTCATCCGCAGTGGAGTCAGAGAAGTCACCCTCTTGGGATTTTTCAACTAGATTATGGTTCTAAAGGGTGAAATCATTGTAAAAGGTTTCCATTAAAATATTTGGAGATAACTGATGGTTGGGACTTTTCCTAAGAAGGCCTATGAACCTATCCCATGCTTCGTAAAAAATCTCTCCCTAATCCCGGAAAAAGCCGATGATTTTATGCCTAACCTCAATAGTGGTGTTCCTTGGATAGAATTTTGAAACAAAATCATTGGACAACTCATCCCATGTTTGGAAGGTTTCCTCATCCAGGTTTTGGAATAAAGTCATATCCCTCCCCTTAAGATGGGATGGAAATAGTCTCAACCTCAGTTCCTCCTCACTCAAATCTCGAGAGGTAATTATTGGAGAGAACCATAAAACTCTATAATGAATTCAAGTGAGTCCTCTACTGGAAGGCCATTGGAATAATGGAGTTGGGAGAGATGGGATTGTTTGATCTCATAGTTTCAAGACCTAGGAGACAACATGATACAAGATGGGATGCTTGACATAGTAGGAATTTGAAACTCCCTAAGTCTAGCTTTCTTAGGGGCAAGAACCAAGGGCTGTGGAACATTCACCTTTTTATTTTCAACTATATTTTCTAGATTTTCAATTTCTATTTTCTTTTGTTTTCTACGATTAGAACAATGTTTGTTGATTTCTTGAATTGGAGTTTTCAGTTCTGATTTAGTTGACCTAGTGTGCATGCAAATAGTGGGGACAATTTTGAGTGTTTTTATGTACAATTTTCTTTTTGAGTTTTTTTGGTTTAATATTTTTCTTCTTGTTTCTTTTATATTTTTTTTAATTTGTGGCATGTTCCTTCCCTAGAAATGGTGCTAAAATTTGGTCATGCATGTCATTGGCTGCACAAAAATTTAAAATTTATAAACCCTACGAACTACTTAAACTGTGGTAAAAAGGGTGTCGAACCACTGAGAAATACATAAAGTGCGCTAGAACAAGATAAATTAAAAAAAAAATAAAAAAATCAATAAAAAAATAAATAAAATAGTCAAGTCAACAGTGAAAATGATTTGTGGAATTGTTCAAGGTAAATGTAATGAAAATAAGAAGCAGAGAGCGAGACAATCAAAAGATGAATTAGGGTCCTTAGGCATCTTTGAACTAATAAAATGATGTTATACTATTATACTCATTTTAATTAAATCATCCAGTTCATAGGAAAATGATGATAATCTAATGAGTTTTCAATTTAATAGATCAACACAACTCGGTTAACTTCCTTGGGCCTCGATCTTTTGATCTTAATCCTTGGATTAATTCGTTTAATATAGCAAAGAGATACATTGAACTTTTCAAATTTTTGGTACTTCGGTCAATGATCCAAGGTTAATTGATTCACTACCCTCACCTGTCAGTTATTAGGTAGGGTATATTGGTTCTCATAATTAAACAAAAAATAAATCCGTACTTAAAAGTGGCACTAAATAATAAAATTAACAGCGTAGAATGGATTAAAAGATAATCAGTTCATTACAACGTGATTCCCCTAATTAGTTTGAATTCGCATTGTCAAAAAAATAGAAATTAAAACAAAAGGAAGAAAGAGAGAAGTAGCATCTCTCAAAAGATTGCTTCCTCAAACTCTAACTCCAGATCTGATTCATGCTCCAAGATCAATTGTTGGTCTCTGTTCTCTGTTCTGGTGGTCAGGTGAATAGAGATTGTGGAATTGATGATCAAGAGGTTGGAATATGATGGAATGGATTGAGGAGTGAATGGAGGATGGAATATGGGAAAAATGGATGGGTGGATGAGGGAATGTGCTATAGGTGATGGTTCTGTGTGTGGTGAAGTGAAATCAGGTAAAGTGAATGGGTGAAGTTGAAGTGGTGAAAGATGGAATGGATTGATGTGAATACCCCCCAAAAGTCTCACTCCCATTGGAAATGATGATCCGGAATGCTTCGGATGGTTCTAGAACCATCTTCCCCTATAACTGAATGTTCCCGATCACCCCTCCATAACTGAAATATGCACCTCCCCCATGATTAGTTGTACAAGAACAACCAAACAAATTAATAATAATAATAATAATAATAATAATAATAATAAATTCCAAGTATCTAATATATATATATAAACAAGTAAATAAAAAATAAAAACTACTTAAAAATTAATTAAAAGTATTATATGTATACATATTTAAATACCTATAAAGATTAAAATTATAGAAAATAAAGAAACAAATTAAAAGTAACATAATTATTTACAATAAAATAATTTTAAAATTACTATGAAAAATTATATTAAATATATATATATATGTATATAAACTTAACACCATTAAGAACCTATTTTTATATTACTAATATTGTTATTATTATAATTATAATTATTATAAATTATATTGTTAATATGATACATTATATTATAATTAGTAGTATATGTATTATTATAATTATAATTATGATTATCAATATATATATATATATAATTAGAATAAAATAAATAAAAAGAAAAGAGGTAGGATGGGGGATCTTTCGGATCGAGCAAGAGAAGGGGAGTGGTGGGGAGCGGTGGTTCGTGGTGGAGGTTAGGGGTAGCGCAACGGCCAGATCATGGTGGAGAAGAGGTGCGCAACGGTGGGTGCATGGCGGGTCACCGGTGGCACCAGTCGGTACAGTGACTTCGAGTTCGGTTAGGGTTCCCAATGGCGTAGTCCAGTGGTGACTCACGATTCTTGATGGCCCAGCGGTAAAGGGTGGGACTATCTTCTCTTGGCAGAGGGTTCATGCGGTTTAGTGGTATTAGGTGGGTAGGGTTTGTATGCAGGGGAAGCAAGGAGGTGAGGTGGGTTCTGGATGGCTCGTGAGCAGCGTTGCAGCGGTGCGAGGCAGGGAAGAGGGTTCTTTGGTAGGTTTGTCTGCGGTTGTTCTTCAGATCCAGTTTGACTTGGGAATTTTGAGTTTTTGTTTTTCAATATGTGGCTCTGATCTGATATGCAATTTGGAATTTTTCTTCTGAGTCGATTTTTTGAGTTTTTTTTATACGGTTTTTAATTTTTTTTTTAAACGGTCAGGTTAATTTTTTTTGTCAAAATTCCCCTCAAAGGCGGCATCGCCGATGCCGCCTTTGCGTTTCGGGGCAAAGGCGGCATCGGTGTTGTCGCCTTTGCGTTTCAGGGCAAAGGCGGCATCGGCGGTGCCTCCTTTTGCCTTTACCCGAAAGGTGGCATCCGCGATGCCGCCTTTCCCCTATATATATATTTTAAAAAAATTTATTTTTATTTTGTGTTTGTTTTTGTTTATATATATATATATATATATATATATATATATAAAATTTCAATAGAATTTCTATGCTACTAAATATCCAACGGTGATTCCATTACAGTAGTCTAGATTCTGACAGAAACCCTCACCCAGACCTCCCTTTTATAAGATAGGTTGCTCTAAATCCATTCTGCATTTCCGATGCATAATTCAAGTTTTTTCTTTTCCTGCGCATTATATTCTGCATTTCTGATGTGCGATTGTGTTTCAAGTACGTGATTTTGAAAGGCAATAAAATATATACTATGAAACGAATATAACTAGAACTTTAAACATTGATTAAGAATATAATAAATATTTAAAAACAAAAAGAATGTCCAAAAAAATGTTATAGAAAACTAATCTATAAGCTTTCAAAAACGCCTACTTGAAACTAAAAAATGGTTCAAGTACGTGACTTTGAAAGACTATAAAATATATACTATGAAACAAATATAACTGGAACTTTAAACATTGATTATTCATATAAGAAATTGTTTAAAACAAAATTAATTTCCAAAAAAATGTTATTGAAAACTAATCTATAAGCTTTCAAAAGCGCCTACTTGAAACTTAAAAATGGTTCAAGTACGTGACTTTGAAAGACTATAAAATGTAAACTATGAAAAAAATACAAATGAAACTTTAAACATTAGTTAAACATATAATAAATAATTGAAAACAAAAGGAATTTCCAAAAAAATGTTAGTGAAAAGTAATGTATAATCTTTCAAAACCGCCTACTTGAAAATTAAAAATGGTTCAAGTACGTGACTTTGAAAGACTATAAAATATAAACTATGAAACAAATATACATGAAACTTTAAACATTGATTAAAAATATAATAAATAGTTGAAAAAAAGGAATTTTTAAAAAAATGTAAGTGAAAAGTAATCTATATGCTTTCAAAACCGCCTACTTGAAACTTAAAAATGGTTCAAGTACGTGACTTTGAAAGACTATAAAATATAAACTATGAAACGAATATACATGAAACTTTAAAAATTGATTAAACATATAATAAATAGTTGAAAACAAAAGTAATTTCAAAAAAAATGTTAGTGTAATGTAGTCTATAAGTTTTCAAAACCGCCTACTTGAAACGTAAAAATGGTTCAAGTACATGATTTTGAAAGACTATAAAATATAAACTATGAAACGAATACAAATTAAACATTAAACATTGGTTAAAAATATAAGAAATAGTTGAAAAAAAGGAATTTCCAAAAAAAAATTAGTGAAAAGTAATGTATAAGCTTTCAAAACCGCCTACTTGAAACTTAAAAATGGTTCATGTACATGAATTTGAAAGACTATAAAATATAAAATATGAAACGAATATAAATTAAATTTTAAACATTGATTAAACATATAATAAATAGTTGAAAACAAAAGGAATTTCCAAAAAAACTTTAGTGAAAAGTAATCTATAATCTTTCAAAACCGCCTACTTGAAACTTAAAAATGGTTCAAGTACGTGACTTTGAAATACTATAAAATATAAACTATGAAACAAATATAAATGAAACTTTAAACATTGATTAAACATATAATAAATATTTGAAAACAAAAGTAATTTCATGTAAGTGATTTAGAAATACTATAAAATGAATATACTATTATTACTATGAGCTGTTCTTATATGGTTATCCACTATTTCAGTTTTTATTTATATTTTAGGAATAGTTTATATTTGATACCTTTCAAAGTTGACTTCTTGAAAGATATCATTAATTATTAAATTTAAAATTAATAACTCTAAAATCATATAAAATATACAGTATAAAATTAGATATGAAATTCACGGTAAGAAAGAACACAAGGTCCAAAAATGGTGCGTTTATGTGGAGCTTCTGGTATTTGTTGCAGTGAATTGGATATCAAAATCAATACTGGATATCAAACAAGGTTGAATCCTCATTTCATTTTGCAGGAAACACCACCTCAGTGTCTTAAATGCAGCTTAAGTGTTCAATTTAGTTTCATTAAATCTGGACAACCCCTCGTTTTTACCGAAATATCAGTCACATATCCAAATTAACCCTCCAATTCTGACGCCCCTGGGTTCATACCGTTCGATGGGGGAGGGACATCCATGGTAAACCTCCGAGTGAGAGTGAAGGAAGACACACTTACTGTTTTAGATAAAACCCTTCTACTGACATGAAAATTAATCAGGAACTCACATTTCTAATGTCATTGACATTTTTTATCTATTATAACAGGTTTTATTTACATATATGATATATATTTTATACCTTATTATTTAAGTTAGGAATATTGTTTATTTTTTAAAGTTATGCTGACTTTAACAGAATAATTGATTATATTCCGACTGCTTTATGAGGGACACCTCTGATATTTTTAATGATTCTACATTTATTTATTTCTTGAACGTGTTTCATCTCCATCGTTATCTAGAATTCATCGGAAGGCATATGAGTTCTCAAAACAAATGTTTACTGTCCTACAGGTTTTTTTTGCCTCGATCTTTCAGGTTTGATTACCTGGAAAACTTTATTGGTTTTTATGCCTTTATAGTATACTTGTATGTGAGTGTTTAGAATGAATAGATCAATGAGGTCCTATAAAAGGCTTTTGAAGATGATGTAGGATAATGATTTGGTGATGAAGAGTTCGATGAGCTATGTGGAATTGTTGGTGTTTTCATCTGATCAACTGGAGCCAGTTTGATCAGATGAAAACACCAATGATTCCACATAGCTCATCGAACTCTTCATCACCAAATATTTAAGTTTCAAGTAGCTTATATATTCTTTTTCATTTCCATAGACATTAAACATATAAATGAACATAAACAATCAATGTCTATGTCTACGGTGAGGAGAGCCTGTCCCACATGGTGGTCTAATAATAGGACGTCCACGGCGAGATCTCTGGGGAGTCTGATGACCTGGAGAAGGCTGGTACTCAGGCACTAGAACATCGACCGTCATATCCTCCACCTCTGTGCCAGTGGGAGAAAATGTCAACTCTACCTCGTACTGCCCTCCAGATCCTTCTCCCACCTCGGTGGTAGAAGGACCCGACATCATCACAGTGGGGAATGAATCATGTGGTGGAACTATACCCGAACTCTGTGATGGGTCTAGAGGCCAAGGCTATGATGACTCTACACCAAAAGGCTGAAATTCATATGGAGTCCAAGATGGAGAAAACTGAGGATATCCCGTCAGAAAAGATGGATCCCATGACAGCTGAGGCATATCCTGCATCGGCTCAGACTGAACTACTAGAGGGCCGACCTCTGCCTATGGAACTGGTGAGGCCTGACGTGTAGGACGACGTGGTCTATGTTGTCATGGTCGTGGCTCCTCAGCAACAGGTGCTGCAGGATCTTCCTCTGCGTCAGGAACCTGTTGTCTCCGTGCCGGATGCTCGAAGAGGCTCTCGGTAAAAGCCTGGACAGATGCCCTCAGGTCCAGCGCTTCAGCATGAACGACCTCCGGACTGAATACTCGGTCCTTATCCTCATCACTCATATGAATAAGACTGTCTGCGCGACTCTCCTATAAACATATTAAATATGAATTAGAAAATAACTCAATAAACATAGTAATATAATTTAATTGACTTACAATCATATGCTTCTCTCTGCCGACTCGGGTAAGATATAGTATAGACTTCATTCTATACCATGGCTCATACTCGTGTTGCGCTGAAAGAGAAAACTGCATCGTAGTAACTTCTTGAATATGAAACTCTGCGCGTCTGTGCCAACAGTCAATAAATACAACATGTACTTGATGCCAGTCATCATCCTGCCTCCCCGTCAGCTACATCCCATGAAGCCGATCTGTCTGCCGCGGCGGTGATGGAATCCGCTGATTCAAGAGAAACTGGTGCATGACTCTATCAGGCTGGTGCCACTCAACAATATGGAAGTGAATGAGTGACACCACAGCCATAACATCGTCAAGGCCAACTGTGCAGTATGACGGCAACTGATCTATAACAGACTAGTATGGAACCAATGAAATCTGAAATAACATGTTACCCTAGTTATAAAAACTCTAAAATAAAAATATAATGATATTAAATTTGTTAAAAAGATATAGGATATATATAGATACCTGATGAGGTAAGAGAAAGTCAAACACTAGCCGATATACAGACAAATCGTGTCTCAGCACCGTAGTGAAATTGTGTCACCGACACCACCTGTAAAATACAACATCAATAGTGATAAATAATGAGAAATTAAAGTCAATAACTAGAATCATAAGCGAATAGAAATGAGTGATCATACCAGCGTCCACGCGGAGCGTCATGCAACACCTCCATCTCAACCGGCGGACCAGCAAGATCAGGGCATAATCTGGGGAAGTGCTCCCGTGCCCACATCTGAATAAGGATGACACATCCCCCGAGCCCTGTGCGCCGGCTGTCGGATATCCTGCATAATGCTCAGTATGTGTATACCAAGCAGGCGGATCCCAACTGTACGTCCCTGCCTGATCAAAGTCCTCCAGCAGAGGTAGATACATCATGTGCATGTGCATCCCTGAATGATCTGTACACATGGTCCCTCCAATTAGTCGTAATATATATGCACAAGCATAACGCATCACCATCTGCTAGTCAACATCATCATCTAAATGCGGAATCTGTGCCTCCAACCAAGACATGGATATGGATGCTCCATCGGTAGCTCTACGATCAGAAAAAATATCAACGCCTAACAAGCACTGAGCCAGATCGGGCGAAGATGCTCGAGTCGATCCAATAACAGGTCTCCCCTGAATAGGAAGACCAAGAAGCACAACTACATCCTAGAGGGTGATGGCCATCTCTCCCTCGGGCAGGTGGAATGTGTGTGTCTCTAGTCTCCACCTCTCCACGAGTGCAACTAGTAGGCGATGATCTACAAATGTAAAATCTGATAGAGCAAGACCATAGAAGCCAGCACGACGCAAAATAGGTCATGTTCTTCAAAGCATATTAATAAGATATGCTTTTATCTAGAATTGAGTGATTTGTAATATATGGTTTTATATATTTACATATATAAAATATTTTTCTGTGTTATATAGATGTTTATTATAAAGGGATGTGATTTATAATTTATATATGATTGATCACATTATGGTATGTTTCATATTTATTGTCTCAGTCACATTTTAATGGCCCGTACCTCTGCAATCCATTACTTTATAAAAATGTGGTGTTGGAGGTGTTCTAGGAGGTCAAGGTGACTTATCCCCAACACTTTGCCAAATTTACAGTTCTCTAAATAGTGTTTCCAGTTTTATGAACTGTATCGGTAGGTGAACAGTGTTTCTATCGGCGAGGTTCAGTGAATAGTGTTTCTATCGGTGAGGTTCTATCAGTGGACTTCTATCGGTAGAATTGAACAATGTTTCTATCGGTGGACTTCTATCGATAGACTTGAACAGTGTTTCTATCGGTGAGGTTCTAACGGTGGACTTGTATCGGTAGACTTGAACAGTGTTTTTATCGGTGAGAATCTATCGGTGGACTTCTATCGGTAGACTTGAACAATTTTTCTATCGGTGGACTTCTATCGATAGACTTGAACAATGTTTCTATCAGTGAGGTTCTAACGATGGACTTCTATCGGTAGACTTGAACAGTGTTTCTATCGGTGAGGTTCTATCGGTAGACTTGAACAGTGTTTCTATTGGTGAGGTTCTATCAGTGGACTTCTATCAGTAGACTTGAACAGTGTTTCTATCGGTGGACTTCTATTGATAGACTTGAACAGTGTTTCTATCGATGAGGTTCTAACAGTGGACTTCTATCGGTAGACTTGAACAATGTTTCTATCGGTAAGGTTCTATCAGTAGACTTCTATCGGTCGACTTGAACAGTGTTTCTATCAGTGGACTTCTATCGATAGACTTGAACAGTGATTCTATCGGTGAGGTTCTATCAGTGGACTTCTATCGGTAGACTTGAACAGTGTTTCTATCAGTGGACTTCTATCAGTAGACATGGCATAGTAATCATGTTAAACCTTTTGTGACAGCTTACTGATTAGTTCAATATGGATTAATTAATCCCTTTTTTGATAATTTCTAAAAGGGTTCTGAGTTACCCTCTTCTTTGTTAAAGGGCCAAGATCCCATGGATGTGTTTGGTGATTTCCTGCTGCTTGTGTTGAGCCTCCTTTGTGTTTAGTAGCATAGGATGCTTTTGTAGAATGCCTAAGAATATGGGAAAGTATTTATGTAATGAAAGTTTGATTAAATGGCGAAAATCCATGGGGATGGAGATACTAGATTTTAAAGGTGATGTGAATTTTAAAAGGAGCAGTTGATTTTTCTTATGTGATGTCTTTTTAGTTTAATGTGGAATTGTTCATGATTAATTAATGTTTAAAGAATTAATTAACGTACAGTGGAACTAGTAAAATGAGAATGGAGTAATCTATTAAAGCTCTTCAAATGTTTGGGTACTTTTAGTTTCCCCTTTCAGTTGTAGTACTTTTTCATGACATTTCATATATGTACTTGGGTTTCTTTTATATTTCAGTTTTGAGTTGGAGTTGATTGGTGTCTATGTTATCTTTCTCTTCTATATGTGTTCTCTTAGAGGGTAATGCCTCCCATTTGTGTGTTTATTATACCCTCGATGCTAGTCTCCAACCCGGGGCCTACTGGAGGCGGGACTCGGGGGTCATTATCTCTCTTCTCACATTGTCGGCCAAAGAGGGGTACACTTTGTGGGGAGGGGGTTGTGACACACATTATGTTTTAAAAACCAAGATAAAAGGAAGATATAAGAACAAATTTATAATATAACAATCCAAAAAAAATAACAATACATCATTGGGCCTTAGAGTGTGAAGTCGACCCAACAATGTTAGGACATCGTTTCCGATTATGACCTTCTTGATGAAAAATGATGCATCTCAAACTTTGTCTTTGTTCTTGAGGCCAGTCCATCTCATTTCGCATCCTATTGGCCTTTGGTCTCCCACAGGGACGCAATCGATTCTTCTTAGGTACCACTATCGCCTGACCTTCAGGCATTGGGAAATAACAAAACTTGCCAATAGGTGTCCATGGCACAACATAACAGTTAGCAATGGTGTCCATCCGGTACACTGGATCAACATATGATTCCCATGATATGTTAATAGAGGCACATGCTGCGATGGCGTGTGAGCATGGAAACCGCAAAGCCTGAAAGTTCCCACATTGGCATTGCCTCGTTCCTAGTAATACCACCATTTTTTCACCAACGCTATTTTTGATGGGGTTCAACTTCTCTTGAACTTCAAATCGAGAGTCTTCTCGCCGAAATAGACAGACATGATAACCAGAAGCTTCTTCAATGTTCGTTTCAATCTCTCGTTGAAAATGTCTTCCGTACGTTAGCCCCTGGTGTATTCCATCTGATGCTAGTTTTCGTTTATCAACAAAGTACTTTACGAAACGATATAATGTCTCCTGGACTAGGGCAGTTATAGGTAGCTTGCGCAGCCCTTTGAATACACCATTGATGCACTCTACAATGTTGGTGGTCATGTGTCTGTACCTCTTCCCCCCATCATATGCCAATGTCCATTTTTCTTTTGGAATCCGCATCATATAATCGTAAACTTATTCATTAACCTGATGGATTTGTTCGAAACGTTCTTCAAAACGTCGATGATCCAACTAATATGCTACACAAAATAGATGATATTTCACATATTTTGACTTTATTTTTACGTTGATATAAAAAAACAAATACAATACATACCAAGTCTGGTGATTGCCTTCTTCATCGGTTAATTGTGAAATTTCTTATGCAAGTTGCTAGCAATATGTCTAATACAGAACCGATGATGTGCATTTGGATAACCCCATGTATCACGGTCTGCATTGATTGCCTCATTAATTGCTCGATGTCGATCAGATATCAAACAAACACCATGAATGTTAGGAAAATGATTAATGATACATGCCAAAAATCAACTCCATGATTCATAGTTTTCATTCTCTACAATGGCAAAGGAAAGCGGGAGAGGTGAACGATTTCCATCTTGGGTTGCCGCAATCAACAATACACCCTTGTATTTTCCATATAAAAATGTTCCATCAATCTGAATGAAGTTTTTACTAAAACGAAATGCGGAGATACATGGTAGGAATGCCCAAAATAATCGATGAAATCGAACATGAGATGGATCAAGTCTGTTATCATGAGACACATATTCGTTTGTATCAAGATGGAATACAACTTGGTTATGATGACTCAGTATAGAAAGCAATTGCGGCAATACTCGATATGAGTCATCCCAATCACCATAAACCTTCACAATTGCTTTTTGTTTCGCCTTCCATGCCTTATTATACCGAATCTTATAACCAAATGTCTGTTGTATCCTCTCTTGCACAAGGGCTATAAAAACATCTTGACATGTCCTAATCATCTCAACAACAATGGATGACACAAATTCTGCATCCAATGAAGCATGATCTTGTGTCAGGCTTGGCTGAATGCAAGTATGGGTTGCCTCAATCTTCGAGATTCTCCAACCACCAAATTCAATGTCCGGAATCGCCCTCAATTGAAATCTAAAATCATCCCCATATTTCTCACATCGTATGACATATCTTCTACAATCTGATTCGTAAACTACATAGCTGCAGTGACTCTCAATGTGAAATCTCTTTAACGTATTTTTTAATACATATTTACTTGAAAAATTTCTTCAAACATATAAAGTTTTGTCAAGCTCACTAAACCTATCTCGTATAACTCCAGGAAAATCAGTTGCCGGTGTAAGAACATTATCTTCAAATTCAGGCACACGTGTCATTGCTTCTGACCAAGATGCAAAAAGTGGTGGATGATTTATTGTAGGTCAAGTATGTTGTACAACTAATGCATTTCTCAAAACTTCCGTTGTTCCTTCCTCATCACCACTATTATCATCATCTGTTTCATTATTACGAAAATCCTCATCAGAAGTTGGGTTAACATGTATATCTGGGAGATCAAGTAGGTTGTCCTCTTCTTCATCATTTGGAATAGTCTCAACTTCATGAGCTGGAATATCTTCAATGACCCTTCTAAGTCTATGTCTATATACAATTGGATGTTGTTGTTGTACAGAAGAAACATCAATATATAACTCCATCATCGTACCATCCGATCGTTGAGAAAAAAAATTAATTACTTGCATCCAGTGCGCATCATCAACCAATGGACAAGCTATATGCCACAATGTTGACGGGAACTGCAAATGTCTATAACTCATTGCCTTGATCTTTTGATTGGTTCGTAGATTTAATGAGCCATTAATTCTGTCTTTAAGGTCACTTAGGGTTACACAATCACTTGTATTAACCACTATTATTGGTTGGGTACTGTAAGAAGCTCCTTGCTCAGTTTGAATAACCTTCCCATAGTAGTACACACAAGAAAACATTATGCTCTACGTAAAAAAGGTTTCTGATCAAGATTCTGATAATGTAAGTGAAATTTATGGTTAACAATATAATATTATTAATTCAAATTATTTATAATACGTTGACTGATTTTTTATATTCAAAAAAACATTCAAAAATCTAAAGTTTTTATACTGTGAATATTTAATTAAACTATCTTATATCTTAAACTCGAATATTTATACACTTCATCATTCTTCAATCATTAGTTATTGTGTTATTTATATTTTCACGACAGGTTTTCTGAAATTTTGATATCCAATCCGTTACAATAAAAGCCAGAAACTCGAAATATTGTGTTATTTATATTTTCACGACATGTTCATTATTTTTTTAATTCATTTCTAATTAATTATTCCTAATATTTTTTGTTTCACTCCGTTATTTGAGTTAGTGTTATTTTTAACTCTTATTTATTAATCATATCATTAATTTATTAATTAATTTCTACTTAATCATTAATTTATTAATTAATTTCTACTTAATCATTAATTTATTAATTATTTTCTACTTAATCATTAATTAATTAATTAATTTCTACTTAATCATTAATTTATTAATTAATTTCTACTTAATCATTAATTTATTAATTAATTTCTACTTAATCATTAATTTATTAATTAATTTCTACTTAATCATTAATTTATTAATTAATTTCTACTTAATAATTAATTTATTAATTAATTTATACTTAATCATTAATTTATTAATTAATTTCTACTTAATCATTAATTTATTAATTAATTTCTACTTAATCATTAATTTATTAATTAATTTCTACTTAATCATTAATTTATTAATTAATTTCTACTTAATCATTGATTTATTAATTAATTTCTACTTAATCGTTAATTTATTAATTAATTTATACTTAATCATTAATTTATTAATTAATTTCTACTTAATCGTTAATTTATTAATTAATTTCTACTTAATCGTTAATTTATTAATTAATTTCTACTTAATAATTAATTTATTAATTAATTTCTACTTAATCATTAATTTATTAATTAATTTCTACTTAATAATTAATTTATTAATTAATTTCTACTTAATCATTAATTTATTAATTAATTTCTACTTAATCATTAATTTATGAATTAATTTCTACTTAATCGTTAATTTATGAATTAATTTCTACTTAATCATTAATTTATTAATTAATTTCTACTTAATCGTTAATTTATTAATTAATTTATACTTAATCATTAATTTATTAATTAATTTCTACTTAATCCTAATTAATCATTTTTTTATTAATTAATTTCAAAATATTCAATCTAATTAAAAAATAACTATTAAGATCATTACGAAGCTAATAATAACAACTATAAAGATAGTACTCTATGTGTGTTTTTAAATATATCTTTGTTTTCTCAGATATTTTAGTAGTTTATAAAGAAATATGACTTTCTTAAGAAATCCACTGGGATTGTCAAACCAGAATGCAGCAAGGCCCGTTGTCGTGCACCAGTTCTCATTCGAGTCTAGCTCAAATCGGTGTTTTCGGGTTTTTCCCCTAGGTACATCTGTGCCAGAGCCACATTCACTTGTTTGTATCCAGACAAGGATTTCGCTTAGAAAACATAATCTTTATGCTACCAAAATATCATATTTAAAACTAACAAAGTAATTAGACAATCTAATCTACTAAAAAATTTAATATTTACAACTAAAAACACATTAAATTAAATAAAATCATACCTCTAAATGATGCTTTGGAAAAAAAATCCCACAACCTTCACCGCATAATAAAAATCAGAGATTCTAGAGAGAATATGAGAGGGAATGAAAGTTTGGAATTGAGGAGAAGGGGGGGCTGCACTTTTATAGGGCGAGAGGGCAAAAGTGGCACCCGCAGTGCCGCCTTTCGAGATGAAGTCATGCGAAAGGCGGCATGCGTGGTGCCGCCTTTCCAATGACGCATCTTGAAAGGCGGCACCGGGGGTGCCGCCTCTGCCACGTCAAATATCTAGGCGAAAGGCGGCATCTGCGATGCCGCCTTTGAGGGGTATTTTGAAAAAAAATTAACCTGACCGTTTAAAATAAAAATTCTAAAAACTGTATAAAAAAAACTACGATTTTTTCTTGCTGCGGATGGATTTTTTTATTGCGCATCAAAAATTCCCATAGACCGATACCGATCAAATTACACATACAATGGTGGAATCCATAATAAGAGTAAGTAGAGGAACTAAAATGTAGATAAAATATTAGTAACAACATCCCATTCTCATTCAAATGTCATATAATACTCAATACATAAGTAAATAGAGATCCACCTATAAAGTACATTTATATACAATAAAAAATGAAAAAAAGAAATTCAAGAGGAATATCCCCAATAGATCCTAAATTCTATATCGATATTACCTTAATCAACATGACCCACCTATAAAAATCCCCTAAGATGAGCCCTTTCCCTCATTTGGAACCCCTATCCAAAGGAACCTATACACAAACTGATATTATGATGAAAGGTTTGATTATAAACCCAGTACGACACCACCAAAACATCCTTAACATGAGTGAAGAAGTTTTATAAAAGTTTATGTGATGATGTAAAATAAATATAAAAATAAACATAAAACCTATAGAGTGGTTATGCACTAAATAGGTTTCCACAAACCTCATCCCTTCCTTCTTCAGCTCATTTTCGAAGGAATGTTTGTTAGAAATTCAATAATGCATAAATAAAATGGCCCAAACCTATCACATAGGTCACAACCTCATCAAGCATCCTAAACTATCCATTTATACTCGGATAGGTCCCTAATGTCACCTCAACCCATTCTCTCAAACATTGAGGACATCATCAAACACACTATCCCATCCCTACAGGTTCTAGGGAGGCCACAGTCAATCACGTCAGTTGATCCCCACAAACTCTAGGGAGGCCACCAACAATCACATCTTCTCATACCCATAGACTCTAGGAAGGACACATATAATCACACTAACCCAACCCTAAAGGCTCTAGGAGGATATATATAATCACAATCACAAGAATTAACTTTCACAAACACAACTTTTCTTGGTGAATAACTCATGAGGGCCATCATAATCATAACATGGCTTAACTATCTTGTTGATGATCATCCTATAATCACACATTAAGATAAAAATTCACACAAATGACTATCCCACTTCATTGGATTAACCAAAACATCATTATACAATGTAATCATATCACTTTCCAAACCAAAAATGAACTCCCCATTCCAAAACAATCAATATAATAGGCATACCTTTGTGCCCCAGTATAAGGTTCATTGTCATGAACTAGTCTGAATACCCTGGTACCATGACAACCGATCCAACTCTGATAAGGCCTGAAGGGTGTTCTCGATCCCCATGGGTTGGAGACTAGGACCTTCAATCTTAGAAGATAAAATATGGAATGAAGTTTTTATAAAATAGAAGAAGAAAAATATTACATGTCAGTATTCTCAACACTCTCAAAGGAGAAAGTACAAGAAACTAAACATGTATAACAAAAACCAAAACAATACATCATCAAAGTATTCAAAAATTAAAAACATAAACTTTAACATCCCAAAGGAAGAATCATTACAATCCCAAAGTATCAAGAACTTCCACATCCTCCAAGATTCCCTTTCCCTTTTCTGAGACCTGGGGTAAGAAAATATACAAATTCCTGAAGGAAAAGTTAGGGTATGAGCTATAAATAATAGTAGGGTCTCACCAAGTGTTCCATAAGAGATGACATAGGTAAAATAAAAAACATGGTTTAAATTTAAATAAAATAGGTCATGTCTTAATATATCATTTGCATGTTTAAAACAAAAAATCCCTCTTTTCAAAGATTGAAAAACATTTCAAGAATGGCTTAAAAAATATTTTATATAAGGAATTTTATATAAATCAACTAGTATGAAAAAATAGTTATATATTGAATGGAATATTTATAAAAAAGATCACAACAAGCACCTTGTTCATCTTCCCTATATTATTATTGTTTATAGTTATAGGATCCTCACACTTTTCATATTAGTGATCATGGGAATATGTGTACACATGTTCCTTAGGATCATGCTAAATATAAATCATCAACATCCCATTAGGGTTTAGATCTGTCAAACTTGTTTTTTAGAGTTTTCATCATCAATCCATTTCTAGGGAATTATCATCATAGAATTATTTTCCAAAATAACCAACTACCTAGGATCTGATGTTCTCAATCAATTGTATAAAAACAAAAAATCATCTCATTCAAATCAAACAACATTTACAATTCAATTTCCTAATTAGCAATTTCAATATAAAAATTCAGTTTCAAAACCAAAACATGGATTTTTCATAATTTTATGCCTTTTCAATTCAAAACCAATCATAGGTTTCCATTAATTCAATTTAATCCACTCTCTAAAATCAATTCTCAAATCATTTCATCTGTTCCATAAATTTCAAAATACACACCAAATTCCAAATCCATTGGAATTTTGGGGTTTTCCAAAAATTTATGTCATTCAAAATTCCAATTCCAATTCATATCAAATTGGGATTTCATAAAACAATTGAAAGACATTTCAAACAAATCAAGAAAATCAAGGTTATACTTATATTGAAAATCACAAACAGAACCACCTACCTTTAAACAAAGATCACAAATCATCACTTGCAATAGGATTTGAAAATGAAGGATGAAGGATATGGATATCTAGAAACCAAACCTAAAATCAT
Organism: Viscum album; assembly: GCA_963277665.1. NCBI lineage: Eukaryota > Viridiplantae > Streptophyta > Magnoliopsida > Santalales > Viscaceae > Viscum > Viscum album. The sequence continues at coordinate 45,980,053 of OY728138.1, read as the reverse complement.
TAAAAGTATATTAGATCTATCCAATATGTGAGGATTTATTAATCTCTAAGGAGGAAGTAAGGAGATATCAGAAGAAACTAAACCAAAGTAGATCCACTTATTGGATAGGGATCAGATATTCTTTCGACTCATTGATTCTCTAAATGAGGGGTTTGAAAGTACCAAAATTTCTTCTAGGGAGTCTTCTCAACACTTTAAATCAATATTGGCCAGGTGTGGTAGGATACGTATCTTAAATGGGGGATTTAAAAATTTCTAAACAATTTTTATAATTAAGACATTCCACGAGCATGGTTTATTGGGCAAGGCCATACAGTTAGAAAAAATTGTCACCCTAACCCTGAACCCCTACATTGGAGTTCATGATTTCTACTAGGTGGGCACATGTTTTTTCAAACAATGAAACCACCATGAAAACCCTTACTATCTAGAGTTGTATGGTTTGTATTGGAGTTGTATAGGATTTTGGAAAACCGTGCGCCAATTGTGCACAACCCAAATAACATCCAAAATTTTCCCAAATTCAACCTGAAGCACCCCTAAAAAGGACCCAACCAATAAATGAGAAAATAAGTTTTGAGAAGTACCTAAAAACAAAAATTGGTATGTTACAACTTCCCAACCATAGAAACTTCCTATCCCCATAAATCATGTCAATAAGTTTCTATATTAAAGAGATAAGGCAACTACTCTCTCATGAGTACATTTATCTCCCAAGTCTCATTTGAATTTGAACCATGATGTCATAGAAAAAATACCAAAGGTATCATACTCCCACAATGTAAATTTTTCTTAGAATAAAATATCATGACTAGTTGCTCAGTCATTGATTAATTATGCTCAAAATCATGATCCTCCCAGCTCAAGACATGAGACTGGTCAGAAAAATACTTTTTAATCTGTGATATATGGAACACATTATGTATCTAATTCAATTTTGGTTGAAGTAAATTTTTTTTGTCACTTACCCCACCTACTCAAAAACTTAAAAAATGTCCCACAAAATGAGGATAAAGCTTTTCTTTCCACCTAATTCGTTAGTGACCCAGCCAAGGTGAAACTCTTAAAAACACCCAATCAACAATAAGAAACTCCAAAAGTTTATGATGACAATCATCATAGTATTTATAAAATACCTATGCTATCGAAATTATCTTCTAAATAAATTTAATCTTCATTATTTTATCTTGGACCAAACTTGATCCAACCAAAGACATTTCACCAATCTTCAACCAACACAACAGAGATTTAAAAAACCAGTAAAAAAAGGCCTCAAATAGAGCCATTCAAATCATAGATTGGTAACTATAGTTATAAGTGAACTCAACAAATCCCAAATAATTATCCCAATATCCACCAAAGTCAAGGATTCATTAATGAATAATTTCTTCAATAATATTTATATCCCTCTCTATCTGGACATCCATCTAAATACGGTATATCCTAAAAAAATGAACCTAAGATCCCACCACCTCCTAAATGTGTTGCCAAAAACAAGAGGTAAAACAGGGATCTCTATAAGAGACTATATTATATGTTCTATGGTGATCAACCTTGGATTATTGGAAAGTATAAAAATTCTAGATAAAATAAGTAATGTCACATATCATATAGGATATAAGAATCTATGTCACATGTCATAGAACATATTTGTGGTTCTTAGGTGTATATCCCACTAGGAATTATGATAATCTCCCATAAAATCCTTTCTAATAGACGAATGAACAATGTAATGATTTTGGACCTAGAGGATACCCTCTGTGGATAACAACCATTTATAAATGGTCACCCCACTATAAAGAGAGTTACCAATGCTATGAAATTCATAATAAAATTGTTTTCTTGAAGAATCATCTCAATGAGAGAATAGGTCAACTAAAAACATTCCAAGAAAACCTTGGACTCTATTTTCCTAACTCCTATATGAAACTTTAACAACAGAACCATAAAGTTCCACTCTTCTGATGATTCCTTCACATCTTGGGTCGGAAGATTCCTACTCAAAGAATCAGCGAGGACATTCCCTTTCCCCAGGGTATAAGAAACATAAAAATTAAAATAATGCAGGTATTCCACCCAATTCCTCTAATGGATATTCATATCCATTTGAGTGAATATATAACTCAATATCTAGTATTCATAATACAAATTAAAACTTTCTCAAGAAAGGTAATGTCACCAACTCTTAAGCGCATTAATCACGGTTGTGAGTTCAAGGTCATGGGTCGGATAATTATAATCATGTGGCCTAAGCCTCCTCAAGCCATAGGATACCATGCTATCACCCTATTTATGAACACATACCAAACCCAAACATGATGTGTCATAGAGGACAAAATAGCCCTACCTAGCCTCTAAATGTTTCAAAACCGGAATAATAGTAAAAATAAATTTAGACTCTGAAAAATAATTATGAATTTTATCATCCCAACAAAACATCATTCCCTTACAAGTGGGGGCAGTCATTGGAGAAGAAAAATTCTATAAATCATTCAAAACCCAGTGATAATACCATGATAAGTCCAAGAAGCACCCAATATTGAGAAAACTTCGTGGTTGTTCCCATGACATAATAGATTTTACCTTCTCAGGATCAACATAGATACCATGTTCTAATACAACATGTCCCGTGATCTTTACTTCATAAATCCAGAAATCACATTTCGATAGCTTCACATAAATTTAGGGATTTATCAATGTTTCCAAAATTTCTCTCAGATGGTGCACATGATCCTCCTCAAACTTAGAGTAAACTATGATGTCTTCTATAAAGACTACCTTGAATAAATCACGATACTCGTGTAAGATATTCTTCATCAAATCCATAAAGACTACCTGAGAATTTTTTAGACCAAATTTCTTGAAAATATAATCAAAATGGTCTTACCTTCTCTAGAAGGCAGTTTTTTGAATAACAGATTCTTTTATTCTCAACTAATGATAACTAGTTTGAAGATCTGTCTTCAAGATACACTTTTACCCTTTAAAATGGTCCAAAATTTCATCTATCTAAGGAAAAATGATATCTTTTATTCACTATTAATCAATTTTTTTTAGTAATCAACACATAGGTTAAGTGTTCTATCATCTTTCTTGGAAAAGAGAACAAACTCCACCTAAGGTGACACAGTCTAGCATATAAAGCCTTTCTATAATAGATCATTAAACTAATTCTTAAACTATTTCATTTTACCTAGTTCTATATGGTAATAAGGTATTGATATCTACTAATTTTTAGGAACTAAATAAATAGAGAACCATATCTCTATTAATGGAGGAAACCTAGATAAATCATATATAAAAACATCTGAAAACTCAAAAAAATTAGAGGGATATCATAACTTAATGATTCCCACTCCAGGTCAAAAGAAAACAGTGATATTACTTTCCATAACTATGGATAATAAGGTCTATCTCTACTCTACCTCAGATCCCATTATCCTAAAAGAAACGGTACACCCCATCAGGTGTGGTAAAAGATACCTATCAAACATAGAAGTCAATTTGGGACTTATTAACAATGATCCAATCCATACAGAAAATAAAATCAATAGGTTTCATGTCGAGAACCAAAAAATCCCAGACAAGATCAATCTCTAATAAAGAGAAAACATAATTCAGACAATAGATACCCAACTCTCTCTTTTCTTTAAGGGGGTAATAATATCCATCACATAAGACAAAATATCCATAAAAAGATTTAGCAGGTTCACAATATGAGTTAATGTAAATGAGTGAGATGCACCAATATCAAATAAGTAAGCCACTAATGATGAAGAAATAGTGATGGTGTGGTTGAACTTGTATCAACTTCCTCTGTAGAATCTTCTACTATGTAAAAAATATTTGTTCTTGATGACTATGGATGGAACCCCTTTATTAATGAAGAATATTATTACACCATAGTAATTTTAGGTTATAATTAGACCATACAACTTTATGGGGTATAAAATATATATAAAAATTTCTAAAAGTGACTAGAGCGTCTGCAGGAACTATATATCTTGGGTGCCTTAGTGAAAAACTTTTTTCAAGTGACCAGGTTTTCCACACTAGAAGCAAGTTAAAGAGCCTCTATCAAGAACTGAAGGAATTCTAAAAGAACCCTACAATCTAGATACACCAAAAGACTCATCACACTTCCTTTTTCCATAGAAGGAACTAAAAGAATAGCCACTATGAAAAAAATGAACTCCCTCCAACCATGACTTACTAGCCAGGTCAAGATTAACCATTAATTCGCTATCCAGCACATTAGTATAAGAAGAGAGATTCAATAATAAAACCTATCAAAGAATATCATGTATAAGACCAATATTAAACTACTGAGTATTATTATTCTCATTCGATACAATATTAGGAGAAAATTACACAAGCTCTACAAAGAAGCTCACATACTTCATCATGGTCCTATCAGCCTACTTGAGTTTGAAAAACTCTATAGCCTTAGACAACACTATAGAATCTGGAAAAAATTGTTCTTTAAAAATAAATTTAATTTCTTTCAACTCTAAACCCTCATTATTATTTTCTATCACCACCATGTCCCACCATCTCCCGCTACGTCCCTCAAGATTGAAGGTGGAACATTTCACCTTAATTGAATCAGGAATGTCCAAGAAATTAAAGAGAATATCTATATTTCTAAACCGATCCTCAAAATATAGAGGATCATTAGAGCCTTGGATGTAACGACCCGAAATTTTTAAATAAATTTTGTTTCCTAATTTTATGTGTTATTGTTATACTCAACAAAAATGTTTTATTTGATAAACATGATTATAATTAAAATGAGATCAGTGGGTTTTGACTATTATATAACCATCGGTCAACATGACCGCTGTGAACAAAATGTTTTGATTATTGTCTCTAAATATAAGTAATCTTGGTTAATTATTATAGAAAGAAGATTCGATGGCCTCACCTAGTAGTCTTGGACCGATCGAAGCCCATCTAACAGAGCTTGGGAAGGAGGTAGCACCACTGGGCTTTGCTCTGGATCAAATCCAAGCCGAACTTCATCATGTGAAGCTGGAACGAAATCGCCTTCGTGAGAAGTTCAAATTGATAGAAATTACTACTCGGGCAATGTTGACTGAGCCGCCCCAAGCTTCTATCACCCTAGCACACCTTACTCTTAGGTCCTATGCTGGTATTATAAGGGGTTATGTAACGAGACCGTAACTACCTTGTGTAATCCTTGTTTTAAATAAAAATTGGGATTTCTTCTTATGATGAAGTTTATGAATTTTGAAATGACCGGATAAATATAGTATGCATATTTTTGATGAATTTTAGAAAAAGGATATTTTAAATATGTTTATGTAAACCCTAAATAATTAAAAATGTGTAATGATTTTCAAAAAATGGTCTTCTGCAATTATGTTCAGTACTAAATTTAGAGTCTAATAAGATGAACTTGATTTTTGATGAATAGTAAATTATGAATAGTGATTTTATGATTAGGATTAGTAATATGACCAAATGGATTAGTAATCTCACTTAAAGAAAGTTTTAAAATAATCTAGGCACCTTGATTAAGTAATGTGATTCAATAAAATAGTTAAATAACGGTTTCATTAATTATTATTTAAGTATTAGTTTTTTCGGGTGAATAGTGTTTTTTAATTAAAAATTTAATTAAAAATAATTAGAAAATTATTTTTATAAAAATGACTTTATTTTTGAACTCAGAGCATCGGTATTATGTTATGGTAATTTTTGGGGTTTTTTCTGAAAAAAATGAATTTTTGATGAATAGTGTTTTTATTTAAAAATTAAATTAAAAAAATTTAGAAAATTATTTTTATAAAATGGATTTCATTTTTGAAATCAGAGCATTGATATTTGGTTAATGTGAAATTTTGGGATTTTTCTGAGAAAGTTGAATTTTCAGTGAATAGTAAAAATACAGTTTTAGGGTTTCGGTATGTTTAATGACATCATAACGGTGTCATGATGATGTCATGAGATCTTTTGAGGGTTGGCCGGCCAAGGGTGATGAATTATTGTTTTGGGGGCCCCATGTGGCCTAACTCCATGATAAATGCCAAAGGAGAGCACATGGGTTTGAGAAAAGCACATGTGAGGTGTCCCTTGGCCATTAATGCCTTATCCCCTCACTTTCCCTATAAATACCAATCCCTCCTCTCATCCATTCGACTCCCCCACTCATTCCCAACGAATTTCTGGTCTCATTACTTCCCAAGTAGTCCTTCCAAGGTTCCCCCAAGCCCTCAAGGTCCCAACCTTTGAGGTTTAAGAGTTACATTTTAAGGTAAGGGATCCCACCTCTCTCTTTCTTTTCAAGTAATCTCTTTTATGTCTTTTCTTTTATACTCCATGTTCTTATGTTGGAGGATGTTATTTTATATTCATCCTACTGCCTATTTCATGTTCATATTATGAGAGACCCCCCTTGATCTCATCAATTCGTTTTAAGAATGTTTAAGTGGCGCCGTTAGGCTGCCGAATTTTTAAGGGATTCTTTCACCTTCCTCGTTTCCAAGTTCTATTTTCATTCAAGTATTTCATGTTCCTTTTTGTTATATTGGGGTATGATCTCTATATATATCATACTGGACTCTTATGTTCATATGATGAGAGACCCCATTTGATCTCTTCAATTCAGTATTTTGATGTTTTAAGTGGCGCCGTTAGGCTGCCGAATTTTTAAGTGGTTCTTCACCCTTCTCGTTTTGAAGTTCTACTTTCATGTCAATTATTTCAAGTTCATTTTTGTTATATTGGGGTATGATCTCTATATATATCATACTGGACTCTTATTTTCATATGATGAGAGACCCCATTTGATCTCTTCAATTCAGTATTTTGATGTTTTAAGTGGCGCCGTTAGGCTGCCGAATTTTTAAGTGGTTCTTCACCCTTCTCGTTTTGAAGTTCTACTTTCATGTCAATTCATTCAAGTTCCTTTTTGTTATGTTGGGGAATTATCTCTATATCTATCATACTGAACTCTTATCTTCACATGATGAGAGATCCTATTTGATCTTTTCAAATCATTTTTTTTTTGAGGTTTATGTAACGCCGTTAGGCTGCCGAACTTTCATAAGAGAAATCTATTTTTTTTTTCTTCCTTCCATGTTTTTCATTTAAAATGGTATGTCCTTGAAATCTCATTACCATGATCATGTATCCTTCTTATTTTGTCCATGTACTATTTTATGGGTCATTTATGAATGTTTGACCTATTTTACCTCTCTTTTAATGTCTTCTAAAACCTCGAAACATTGCCGTTATGCTGCAAAATTTCTGTCTCAAAATGTCTATCTCTTTTTCTAAAGTCCTTTTATTTTCTTAAGTGAATACTCAAATCTCTTTATTCTAAAGGGGTATTCACATATATACCAAAATGTTCTATTTTAAATTCTGGGATTTACATACATGAGACCCACCTTCCTTTTCTGTGGTTTTTAAAGTGATATAAAGATCATGTCTTTAAAGCAGTTTTTAAAAAGTTATGATTATGAAATGAAACCCATTTCCTTTATGCTATATGGGTTATTTATGAAATGTTTGATGATTATATATGTGGATCACATGATAATAAAGGCAAATTTAAGGGTGCGCCCTGATAGCGCTCCAATGCATTGGGTAATGATGTAACCACTAGAGATTACAATTTTCACGATACCTTGGTGAATAACCTTGGTAATTTTAAAATGACACCTTGGGGATGGACCTTGGTGATATGTTCATGATTGTCTATGTTAAATTATGTAGCCACATCTTCAAGTTATGAAAAAGTTTTATTTTTATTATGATATGCCTCATGATTTCATTTTCATGCATTAAAGTTCTTTTCATGACTTTATTGATGTATCTCAAGTTCATATGTAAAATGTTTCACTTGTTTCCCTTGCTGGGCCTTCTGCACACCCTTCCTTTTGTTGTATGTCCCCAGGTTATGAGATGCAATAATGAGCCTAGGCTGAACATGAGGATAAGCCTTTCAATTGTTTAAGAAGAATGTTTTTTTTGTTTCATGTTTTATGTTCCTTGTTTCCAAGACACTAAATCTTAAAGATCCTCAGTTCCGTGTAATGGAATGAAAAGTTATGTTATAAAAAGACGGGATGCTATAGTTGGTATCAAAGGATGGTTTAGTTATTTGTGGAAATTAGGATATGAAAACTCTAGGAGGAACCCTATAGAAAATTTTAATATAGGAAATCTTCCTGGTATCTTGGTGAGTATTGAGTAAGGGGTTGCCAAGAAAATACATCCCTGTCTGGATACGAGCAGGTAGAGGTGGCTCTGGCACAGATGTACATAGGGGTAAAACCCGAAAACACCGCTTTGAGCTAGACTCGAACGGGAACTGGTACACGACAACGGGCCTTGCTGCACTCTTGGTTACGACACTCCCGGGGGATATGCTTTGGTAAATTCATAAGCTTGGCATGAACCATTGTTAAAGGAACAAAGATAAAATAAAATAAAGGTTCACATAAGAATATATGATCATTCATAACCTAGATGGGAACCTAGGAGATCACAAGTTAGGGTATACCTTTCATATACAAGTTATCCTTATATGCTTTCAGTTCCTTTTCATGATTATTAGCTAAGTACTTAAGCCCCTAATTATGCTTTCTCTTCTTAGTTAATGGCGGGAAATGGAAGAACATGTTCCGACAACCAATGTGATAGGAAATGCGACTATTTTCGTATTAATATGACAGGGATGATTAGGGGATTAAAATATGATTATTATTTTGGAAGACGTTCATTATTTTGGGAACCATATTTGATCGAGGTAAATAGATTACTACGGTATTTTCATTGAGGAGTAAGGTTGACTTATATTTTGAAGAATCGATGAATTTAAGGTGAACTTATAGTAATTTAGGTTACTTATGGGAATGACTAACCTATCTTGGGTAAAATATGTTTAGGTTAGCTACTTTTTTATAAGATGTTAGGAGTGGTTGATGATGTCTGGAGATGAACAATGAAGTTGTTTTGGAAGACTATGTTATCAAATCCTTATTGTATTTGGGTTTCAATCTTAGTTTGGTTTGTTTTGAGGAATTTTAAGGACTGTTATTTATGGAATGGTCTATGATGAACTTTGGGTAGTACCATGGAACTTTGATGATTTAAAAGTAGTTTCCATTCCTATGGGATTCTTTCTTTTTGAAGAGTTGTTTTACCTTAACCTTTCTGTTTTTGGGATAATGTTTAAAGATAGAAGAAATAGATAGTTAATCTTTTGTAGATTATGTGATTCTATAGAAGATGATTCTTGTGCTTTTATGAGACCAAGTGTTTTTGAATTCTCATCATTTGGATAAAAGATTAGTGTTGGTAGGGACTTGTTAAAGGATGAAACTCTTCTTGAAGGTAGGTATATTTTCTTATGTTTTTGTTCTATGTAGTAAATGAAATCCTCAAAATTATGAAAAGAAATGTAAAACAAAAATGTTGTTGGTTTACGTTTCCTACTAGGTAATCAAAGACCGTTTACACACATCATAAGTTTGGGATTTTCTCATGGGTAACTTTCTCCTAATCATGTTCTCTATCACTCTCCCTCAGAACTTGACCCTTTGTTTTTTCCTCCATGTCCATGTTTTCCTACATGGAACCCTAGTGTGGGTTAACTCGGGTGACCATTGTACTTCCCTTTCTTTATTTTAAAGTAATAGTTTTACTGACTCCTTTTCCGATGTGGGACTTTCAATGAAATTTCAAAACCCAATTTTAAAATTGCGAGGACGCAATTTCTTAACGGGGGAAGATTGTAACGACCCGAAATTTTTAAATAAATTTTGTTTCCTAATTTTATGTGTTATTGTTATACTCAAAAAAAAAATTTTATTTGATAAACATGATTATAATTAAAATGAGATCAGTGGGTTTTGACTATTATATAACCATCGGTCAACATGACCGCTGTGAACAAAATGTTTTGATTATTGTCTCTAAATATAAGTAATCTTGGTTAATTATTATAGAAAGAAGATTCGATGGCCTCACCTAGTAGTCTTGGACCAATCGAAGCCCATCTAACAGAGCTTGGGAATGAGGTAGCACCACTGGGCTTTGCTCTGGATCAAATCCAAGCCGAACTTCATCATGTGAAGCTGGAACGAAATCGCCTTCGTGAGAAGTTCAAATTGATAGAAATTACTACTTGGGCAATGTTGACTGAGCCGCCCCAAGCTTCTATCACCCTAGCACACCTTACTCTTAGGTCCTATGCTGGTATTATAAGGGGTTATGTAACGAGACCGTAACTACCTTGTGTAATCCTTGTTTTAAATAAAAATTGGGATTTCTTCTTATGATGAAGTTTATGAATTTTGAAATGACCGGATAAATATAGTATGCATATTTTTGATGAATTTTAGAAAAAGGATATTTTAAATATGTTTATGTAAACCCTAAATAATTAAAAATGTGTAAAGATTTTCAAAAAATGGTCTTCTGCAATTATGTTCAGTACTAAATTTAGAGTCTAATAAGATGAACTTGATTTTTGATGAATAGTAAATTATGAATAGTGATTTTATGATTAGGATTAGTAATATGACCAAATGGATTAGTAATCTCACTTAAAGAAAGTTTTAAAATAATCTAGGCACCTTGATTAAGTAATGTGATTCAATAAAATAGTTAAATAACGGTTTCATTAATTATTATTCAAGTATTAGTTTTTTCGGGTGAATAGTGTTTTTTAATTAAAAATTTAATTAAAAATAATTAGAAAATTATTTTTATAAAAATGACTTTATTTTTGAACTCAGAGCATCGATATTATGTTATGGTAATTTTTGGGGTTTTTTTCTAAAAAAAATGAATTTTCGATGAATAGTGTTTTTATTTAAAAATTAAATTAAAAATATTTAGAAAATTATTTTTATAAAATGGATTTAATTTTTGAAATCAGAGCATTGATATTTGGTTAATGTGAAATTTTGGGATTTTTCTGAGAAAGTTGAATTTTCAGTGAATAGTAAAAATACAGTTTTAGGGTTTCGGTATGTTTAATGACATCATAACGGTGTCATGATGATGTCATGAGATCTTTTGAGGGTTGGCCGGCCAAGGGTGATGAATTATTGTTTTGGGGGCCCCATGTGTCCTAACTCCCTGATAAATGCCAAAGAAGAGCACATGGGTTTGAGAAAAGCACATGTTAGGTGTCCCTTGGCCATTAATGCCTTGTCCCCTCACTTTCCCTATAAATACCAAGCCCTCCTCTCATCCATTCGACTCCCCACTCATTCCCAACGAATTTCTGGTCTCATTACCTCCCAAGGAGTCCTCCCAAGGTGCCCCCAAGCCCTCAAGGTCCCAACCTTTGAGGTTTAAGAGTTACATTTTAAGGTAAGGGATCCCACCTCTCTCTTTCTTTTCAAGTAATCTCTTTTATGTCTTTTCTTTTATACTCCATGTTCTTATGTTGGAGGATGTTATTTTATATTCATCCTACTGCCTATTTCATGTTCATATTATGAGATACCCCCCTTGCTCTCATCAATTCGTTTTAAGAATGTTTAAGTGGCGCCGTTAGGCTGCCGAATTTTTAAGGGATTCTTTCACCTTCCTCGTTTTCAAGTTCTATTTTCATTCAAGTATTTCATGTTCCTTTTTGTTATATTGGGGTATGATCTCTATATATATCATACTGTACTCTTATTTTCATATGATGAGAGACCCCATTTGATCTCTTCAATTCAGTATTTTGATGTTTTAAGTGGCGCCGTTAGGCTGCCGAATTTTTAAGTGGTTCTTCACCCTTCTCGTTTTGAAGTTCTACTTTCATGTCAATTATTTCAAGTTCATTTTTGTTATATTGGGGTATTTTCTCTATATATATCATACTGGAATTTTATTTTCATATGATGAGAGACCCCATTTGATCTCTTCAATTCAGTATTTTGATGTTTTAAGTGGCGCCGTTAGGCTGCCGAATTTTTAAGTGGTTCTTCACCCTTCTCGTTTTGAAGTTCTACTTTCATGTCAATTCATTCAAGTTCCTTTTTGTTATGTTGGGGAATTATCTCTATATCTATCATACTTAACTCTTATGTTCACATTATGAGAGATCATATTTGATCTTTTCAAATCATTTTTTTTGAGGTTTAAGTAACGTCGTTAGGCTGCCGAACTTTCATAAGAGAAATCTAATTTTTTTTTCTTCCTTCCATGTTTTTCATTTCAAATGGTATGTCCTTGAAATCTCATTACCATGATCATGTATCCTTCTTATTTTGTCCATGTACTATTTTATGGGTCATTTATGAATGTTTGACCCATTTTACCTCTCTTTTAATGTCTTCTAAAACCTCGGAACATTGCCGTTATGCTGCAGAATTTCTGTCTCAAAATGTCTATCTCTTTTTCTAAAGTCCTTTTATTTTATTAAGTGAATACTCAAAGCTCTTTCTTCTAAAGGGGTATTCACATATATACCAAAATTTTCTATTTTAAATTCTGGGATTTACATACATGAGACCCACCTTCCTTTTCTGTGGGTTTTAAAGTGATATAAAGATCATGTCTTTAAAGCAGTTTTTAAAAAGTTATGATTATGAAATGAAACCCATTTCCTTTATGCTATATGGGTTATTTATGAAATGTTTGATGATTATATATGTTTCTCACATGATAATAAAGGCAAATTTAAGGGTGCGCCCTGATAGCGCTCCAATGCATTGGGTAATGATGTAACCACTAGAGATTACAATTTTCACGATACCTTGGTGAATAACCTTGGTAATTTTAAAATGACACCTTGGGGATGGACCTTGGTGATATGTTCATGATTTTCTATGTTAAATGATGTAGCCACATCTTCATGTTATGAAAAAGTTTTATTTTTATTATGATATGCCTCATGATTTCATTTTCATGCATTAAAGTTCTTTTCATGACTTTATTGATGTATCTCAAGTTCATATGTAAAATGTTTCACTTGTTTCCCTTGCTGGGCCTTCTGCTCACCCTTCCTTTTGATGTATGTCCCCAGGTTATGAGATGAAATAATGAGCCTAGGGTGAACATGAGGAGAATCCTTTCAATTGTTTAAGAATAATGTTTTTTTGTTTCATGTTTTATGTTCCTTGTTTCCAAGACACTAAACCTTAAAGATCCTCAGTTCCGTGTAATGGAATGAAAAGTTATGTTATAAAAAGACGGGATGCTATATTGGAACACTAGTGGCTTCTGGTGAAGGGACCCCTGAGCATGATTTAGAGATTCATCCTTTGTAGCTTCCAAAACTAGAGCCTGAATAGAAATGGTTTTAGGTTCTTGTCCTAGATCTTGGACAATAAGAAAAATAATCTCAACAAGGTTCTAGTCCACTGGAGGATCTGATCATTGTGGTTCACAAACAACTTCCTCCTGGAGAATATTCATGTGTATTCATAAATACATGATTCTGCAAAACATTATAAAAAAATATTTAATACATTATAATATTACTCATATAAAAAACTCAAACAAAAAGAAATTGAAAAATTATTCCCATCAGATAAGACATCAAGATTTGGATCTCAACCCATCCAAATAAAAAAGTAGGTAAAAGACTAGAATTAGATGTCATAATTCATCAAATTACTTTCCCAAACCAACTATAGTAACTTAAGTCTTGTTATGATGAGATTTTTCCCATAATTAACTCGTAAGTACCACCTAAGTCCCAATAAGATACTCCAAATTGAATACTAAAATCATGGAAATATACTTAACTTATATCTTAAATACCAGTTTATCATAAACAATCCTAGATACCTAGGCACCCTAAAAACTGATCGATCTCATACATGGATCAAAGGGAATTCATGATATCCATGAGTTAGAGACTATAACCTAGAATCATACAAGATAAATTAAGGAATGAATTTTCCATAATACAGTGTAAGAAAAATATTACAAGTTTGCATGCTCAACACTCCAAAATAAGAAAGTACTAGAAACCAAATAGGTATAAAAAAACCAAAATAGTATATCATCAATGTACTTAAAAACTAGAATGATAAAATCAAACATCTCAAAGGAAACATCACTAAAATTCAAAAGGATCAAGAATATCTACCTCCTCCAAGAGGTGCTATCCTTTTTCTCGGGCCTGACATAAGAAAACTTAAAAACACCTGAACGAAAAGGTAGGACATGAGATATAAATCCTGGTAGGGTTTCACCAAGTGTTCCATAACAGATTCAATAATAATAAACATAATAATGATTTTAATTTTACAAAATTAGGTCATGTGATAATATATCATTTTCATATTTAAAACAAAACATGCATTTTTCAAAGGATGAAAAACATTTCAAACATGTAGTAAACAAAAATTTCATATAATAGTGTTTATATAAATAAACTTCCTTAAGGAAAATGATTTTATAATCAATGTAATATATATTGAAACAATAACAACAAGAAACATGGCCATATTAGCAATGGTATGATAGTTTCTAGTTATAATATCCTCACATTTGTCATATTAGTGATCATGACAATATATTTACATACATCCCTCAGGATCAGGATGGATAGGACTCAACAACATCCCATCAGGGATAAGATCTATCAAACTAGGGTTTTTAGAGTTGTCGTAATCAATCCATTTTTAGTGAATCATTATCCTAGTGTTATTGTCCCAAATATCTCATCAACTAACCAAGATCGCATGTTCTAAATCAATCATATAAAAATGCAAAATCATCTCATTTAAAATAAAAAATCATTTACAATTCAATTTCATAATTTTGAATTTCAATATCCCAAATTAGTTTCAAAACCAAAACATGGGTTTTCATTATTTCTTCAATTTTCAACACAAAACATCAATGGTTTACATTAATTCAATTTATTCCATTTTCTTAAATCAATTATCAAATCATTTCATCCATTCCATCAATTTCAAAATACTCCACAAATTCCATTTCCATTTGAACTGGGGGGTTGTTACCAAAATCCATGCCATTCCAAATTCCAATTCCAAATCAAATAAAATTCGGATTTCATAAATAAATTTAAATATATTTCAAACAAATAAAGTAAATAAAGGTTTTACTTATATGTAAAATATCAAATGGAACCTCCTACATTTATTAAATGGTCATGAATCAAAACCTATAATAGGAGTTTCCAACAAAGAATAAAAATGATGGAGATATAGAAACCACACCTAGAATCATGATCTAAATAAATGGATTTTAGATCCATCCAATACATGATGATTCATTAAACTCTAAGAAGAAATGAAAGAGTGATAAATAGAAACTAAACGATATGATATCCACTTACCAAAGTGGGATCAGATCTTCCACAGGTGCTTTTATTCACCAAATTAGGGGTTTTGAGGAGAAAAACTTTCTTTTAGGGAGCCTTCTCAACCCTGAATAGAGTATGGCCAAATGGGGTATGTTAGGTATCTTAAACAGGGGATCGAGAAATTTTGAAACAATTATTACAATTAAAAAAATCTATTTTACCTATTTCCTGGGCATGGATACACAGTTAGACATATTGTGCACCTGAACCATGACCCATACACTAGGGTGCATGGTTTTTAAATCATCCACTAACTTTGAAAACCCACCACTATCCAGGGTTTCATGTATTGTACAAGGGGGTGCATGGTTTGGGAAAACTATGGGCCAACAATGCACATCCCGAAGAACATCCAAATTTTTTCCTAATTCCACCCAATGAACCCCTAAAAAAGACCCATCCCATGAATGATCAAAATAATGGTCGACAAGTACCTAAAAAAAGTAATGGTATCTTAGATATGTTCTCATAAATTCAATGAACCCAATAGAAGGGATTTACTATCCCAACACCTATGTTATTTACCCACTTATTCTTGGATTCAACCGAGACTGAACATCTCATTATAAGACGAAAATTTCAAGTTGGCATCCCTATACACACACACACACACCGGGTACACAGCATGATTTCATCATTTTCAAGGGATACACATCACATTCCCTATCTATTGAGTTGACCACACTGATATTGACCACACCTAATCATTTTGAAACCAAAATCAGAGGTCTCACATGGCTATACACATTCACTCATGTAAATCAATTCATGAAATTTTATGGGAAATTCATAAAAGAACTTCCTATTTTCCTAACAGTGCTAAATCACCAAGAATCTTCACCAGATTTGATCCTGACACACTATTTATGAGAATCGACCCCAAAATAATTAAATTAGGATTCTATAAATAAAATATAAAGAGAAACAAGAATTTAGGGATATTATGTGGTTAGACTTTCCAAGAGGGATCAATCGCAACCAACAAATCTTGAAATGACTGGTAAACAAGGTAGAGGAGTCTGAGGAGCCCCTCCCATTTCCTGGTTCATGTGGAGGTTAGGGGAGAATAAGTAAGTGGAAATAAGGGGGTCCCCAGGTAAAATATGGAGTTACCCTTCAAAAACATCCCAAAAGACATTAATGGTGTGGAATATACTTTCACTCTATGAAATCTAAATTCATCACCCATGGGAAGATCTGTCATGATATTTTGTGGTGTAAAGGCCTCTTTCATGTCATGAAACCCTTCTTAAAACTCTAAAAAATTTACAGGTCTATCTTGGACCTCCCAAATTCACTCATGAGCTCTTCTGACAGCTCTAACAACCAAAAAATGACCAAATTACACACATAAAGGCCTAAAAGAAAAAAAATATAATGCATCTAAAATTTTTAGGGGAATTATAAAATCCCTTTATAATGACTTATCTTCCTTGAGAAGTATTTACAGGGTTCTCTCCCAAACAACCTAGACTCTTGTTTTTAATATTTTTTTCCTTCCCCTAGAATATTTCCTGGAGGTTTTCATCTAACACAACTCTCGGGTAAGAGGTCCCCCCTTCCTCATATTCATTACCTCATTTCATCCCACAACATGACTATATGATCCTCATAAGATTAATGATTTCTTCTAACCTATAATTTTCAATAACAACCCCTCAAATGGGTCTCTATATTACCAATAAGATATTTTAAAAACTTAAATTAAATCCTCGAGTGTTAACACCACAAAATGACACTTCATTACATTTCATAACATGATTTCCCCCATGAATCATGCATAAAATCATGGCTCATCCTAAAATCCATGTTTTAAATATGGCATCATACCCTCAAAAAATTCATGAACCATGAATCACCCAATAAAACAAGTCAAAAATCTTAATTAACCTAATGAACCCCCTTACAAATGCACTATCTACCAAGTAAACCATGTCTAAAATCCTAAGGATAACTCTATTGGTCAATGTCACCAATTTAAACTTCATCAACACTGAACGGTACCCCCATGTCATTATTTATCATTTAATAATTCATCTTGTCCACTTACATAACCAAACCATTATAGACACATCTATCTATAGTTTAGGTTCACTTTCACATAACTATTGATGTGCACTAAGGAACTTCCATCACCACTGATCTGTAATAATAAACCTATCACACTATTAATTGAATGCCAACATACCTTATTCAATTTTTATGATCTCTATTCATCACTATCAACCAACCGCATGGGCCAACTTCTAATAAATGGAAATCTTCATCCGTATAGTGAAACTAATTTTCCATAATAGTATCCAGCCACTAACCCACACTTCCCAAGTACTTATAGTTCTAAGACACACCCCACCCACAAATAAGTTAAAAATTATACCATCATTAGAGCCTACATTATATAAGACCTTACTCTCAACATGTCATCAACTAAAAATGCTCCACCACACAGAGACCCCACTTTCTATTTAGGAACCACCACCATAACCACTATTATTTTACCAATCAAAACTACTTGACTAAAGATTTAATCAATGATTACCATGGATATAATATACTAATAAATGATACAAGCCCAATTTCTATGGAAAACAGATATCATACAACCAATTTACTTTGCGAGAACACACCATGAATAGATGTGGGGTTTCATGACATATCCACTCCTAGGGTAGTTCACTAAAGATGGTACCCATCAGAGACACTCACAAACACACCTAAAGATCTATAAGAAACTAACCACTAATATTTCATGCTAATTCCCACCACAAACCTGAAAACCATTATCCAACAACCCTTTTATAAACCCAAGGTCCCTTGAACCTGAAAACCAATATCCCAAATGCATTTCATCATAATTCTCCAACAATTACACCTCTTATTATTCATTAAGACCATAATGTTTTGTTTGGTGTTTCTGATGGAAACATCAATGAAACCCCAATCTATGATGGTTCTACACAAAAATCATTGAAGAAATTATTTCTAAAAGTAGGGTTTCTCTAATGTTTCTTACTAGTGATTCTTCAGAATGTACATTGAATGGGAGAATGTGAGTTTTGACTCACAATAACTTTTTAGGGGGATTTTTCCTAATATGGGACTCTCTTATTGATTTAATATATATCTATGAATCCTTACCAAATACCAGTGTAGGACTGGTTACCACTATTCTAATAGCTTGATCAAAATCATGTCTCTTATGTGAACAATCACATGTATTTTAAGTTATACATTATTCTCTTATTATTTCATGATTCTCTATTTTAAAGTCAAATATTTAGGCACTATAGAGTATATCATAATTCAAGGATATGGTTGGTGTTGTGTATTTGAGATCAATCCCATGGAAGGGATTCCATCATATTCTTATGAAGGGAATCAGAACCCCTGTTGTTTGGTTTCACTTAAAGGGATACATCATACTTTTTAAGGTCATGTGACAAGTACCAACCCAAGGACTTTAATTTCATGAAATTATAAATACTATGAAAAAGGTTACTAACAATGGTTGGTGTCAAAATTACACATGAGAATCCCTTTTTGGTCCATCCTATCTCCTTGTAACAAGATAATAGAAAGTATGGTTGGGTCTTATGACTGGTAGGAGTCCCCTTTTTATCATCCTCGTGCTAGGTCAAGAGGTAATCCCATACTTGATGCAAGAGAGATGGTTGGTCCAACCTATATCATCACTATATGTTTCCCTAGATCATACCGAGAGTAAACCTTGGATCATCACTAGAGGAATCACTAGATTAATCCCTAGATCATCATAAGATACATCTCTGGATTGTCACCAAATGTGTCCCTAGCTCATCGCCAAAGATGGATCTGACTCATCATTAGCGATATACAATTCACCCCATGATTATCAATATAGTGAGATCCTATGACCATCACCTAATTTTCTTATACTTGTCACATAATAAGAAGTTATCAGAGGTTGGGGTGCACACCTGGTAGGTGGACAATGTGGGATTCTTGTTTCATGAAGGGTGTGACAATATGAGACTAAGTGGTACATACAAATGTGATTCCCTAAGACGCCTCACTAGTAAGTGACTCAGTTGAATGAAAAAAGTATTGGGGATTACACCTAGGGAGGCCCAAAATATATATTTGGAGGGTTCATTTTGAACATCAAAGTGGAATCTTATATATCTTGCTGACCATGAATCAAATACCACATTTTTTGAGTGATATAGTTTAAGGTCAAATGTGAGGAGCATTCCATTCAGTTTATTGTTGTGTGTTTATATTGTGTGCTATGAAATTTAGAATCATGAATTTTGGACTTATGATATAACTCAATTGTTCTTAAATAATAGATCATCTACAACTTTATGGCCACATGATTCATGCTCTGTGTGAGAAATAAGAGGTAGAAGTTTAGTTGCATTGCATCAAAGTTTAAAATAGGGGATTGTGTGGGGCCTACACATGAGCATCCCTAGTGGGATTCATTTGTCATGAAATGGGAAAACATATGAGATTGGGCAGGGATTACACATGATATTCCTTTTAAGGAAATATTTGGGATTACACCTAGGAAGAGTCCCATATATGATATTCAAGAGGAATGTATCAATTCATGGTGATTGTGCGGTGCTTATGAATGCATTCTACAATGATATGCCTATCCCAATAAGTGAATTAGGTTATGGTAGAAAGAATTGGGGATAACACCTTGTAAAAATACCATATGAATGTGGTCAGTGATTACACCTATGTAATAGGCCATATGAATGTATTTGGGCCTTACACCTAAGTTGGAGATCCATATTAATGTAGTTTTTGTTTACACCTAAATAGGAGGCCCATAAATGTTTTACCTGGGAATTGGGTTGGGTGGAGGTGTGTTTTGTGTGATGAGAGGTGTATTTTTACTCTAGGAATTTTGGGGAATCAGGTGGTGTATCATGAATCTTGGTATATATGGTATGGATGGGTGCCCATGTGTGAGGCCTAGGTCAATTAATTCTTATCCTTAGAGAGGGATAGAAAAGATACATATACCTAGTGATTTATAGTGAAGGTGTTTAGTCCTAGTTGGTTCTAGCATGATGATTGGCCTTATTGAGGGCTTAGTTATGTATCCTAGACCTATTGGGAGCTTGGTTAGGGTTCTTGGCCCTAATGAGGGTTATAAAAAGTGAATATCCCTAGAGAGGGATAGAAAATTATATTGTTTCACCTTAGTATAGGACTAGGGGAAAATGGTGATGCTTTACCCTAGTACTCCCTTGTGGAGGGATGGTGAATGTATTAACTCAAAAGAAGACTAGGAACCCTAATGTATCATCATATTATGGGACATAGGTGAAGGATAAAAAAATTAGGAGGCCTTGGGTGAATTTTCTAATTATTGGAGGTCCTCCATAGTGGAGTGTTTCCCTAGTGGTGTGTTTTCATTATGAAGGGTCACCCTAGTGTAGGGTAACCCTTATAGAGGGTCTCCCTAGTAGAGGGTCACCCTAGTAAGGGGTTTCCCAAGTGAAGGGTTGTTCTAATGGAGGGCTTACCTAATAGAGGGTCTACCTAGTGGGGGATCTCTCTAATGGTGGGTCTCCATAGTTGAGGGTCACCTTAGTGGGTCACCAAAGTTGGTGGTCCTTCATGTGTTTTACCTAGGTATAGGGTATCTCTAATATAGGGTCCCCCAAGTAAAGGGTGTCCCTATCAGAGGATATCCTTAGTTGGGGATCACCCTATTTTAGTTTTCACTCTAGTGGAGGGTTTCCCAAGTGGAGGGTCTCCCTAGTATAGGGTCAACACAGTGGATTTCCTAAATGGTTTACCCAAGTGGGTTTCCCAAGTGGATGGTTTCTCTGGTGGGGGGTCACCCAAATGGGGGTCTACATAGTGGATGTTCTCCCTAGTGGCTCACCTATGATATTTACCTAAGTGGGTCACCAAATTGGAGGGTCTCCCAAGTCAGTCACACAAGTGTAGGGTTTCCCTAGTGGGTCACCTATGTTGGGGCCCTAGATTAGGTGGGGTGAAGTAGTTATCTCACCAATCTTGATCGTCTATATGTAAAAGTGTATACAAAATTAGTGGTGGGGGGGTTTATTTATAAAAAAATTAGTGACTGAGAAAATTTTCCTTGTATTATTATGGTAGGGAATGCTCGTGATCTAGGTGTGCAACCTAGGAAATGGATCGATGATTGGACCTAGGTGAATATGGCTTAATCACTTTACAAATTCAATTATCCCTAAATTTTGATTTATAAGTCCATGTTGGCTCTAAAAAGTGCTCAAAAGTCCCTAAAAATGGGTTATCCTACTTTGAACTCATTTTATTTATCAATGTATCAAATACATTGGCTATTCTTAGAAGGAGGTTCTCACCACCACATCAGTGGATGAGGAAATGTTTTTTAGGAATATCCATCCCTTTGTGTGTGAGAAGTCTTGTGGCACATGGAAATCTCATTCACTTATTCGCCAGGCATGGGGATAATTTTCTACTCAAACTCAACTAGTGTTTTTCTGAGTGAGGATCACATCAATAGTTCTATTTAAAAGTGTGTGACATGAAATTTTTAATGCCAACATAACGTTTCTTCTACTCTAGGAAACAACTAGCAGTATCATCTCACTTTCAGGACCATATTTAGTTTCAAAGGAAAAACCACAAGCCAAAACTCCCACCTTACCCATAAAAACCATCTAAAAGAGTTTCCCCAAGAGAACATTCATAGGAAGAACTCATGTTTCATTCCATGAACCACTAAATTCTTAATGGATTAAACTATTGACTAGTCTAATTTCCTAAAATCATCTCTTGATCTACTCCCAAAGAATGAAAACTCTCATCGATCTCATCATTTACAAAACTATGATACCCCCTAACATGGCCATATTTTCAGTCCCACACCAATCTATCATAACCACACAAGGTCTCTGAAACTTAGGTCATAAACTAACATGCAACTAGTTCCATAATATCCCACTTTATTTCCACCCAAGGAAACTGGAACAAACCACTCACACACTTCCCAAAGGCAAAAAATCTAGATCATTACACTAATTGGCATAGAACTAATGGTTGACAAGCACAACCATTATCCCACAAGGATATTACCCTAGCTATCACATATAGATACATATATTAATAGTATAGAGAATCACCCTAGAACAACCCATCTAGCCCATGGGTCTCTATAGAAAAATACACCACATTCCAAACCCCTAGAGTGTTCACTTCTAGTATAGGGATCACACAATCACTTCATCCAAAAACAATACTCTATTCACTCTAAAGAGATAGATCCACATAGTCATCACATTGAAACATCACAATCCAAACCACTCCCTTTTGAGGGTTTTTTGCTAACCAAACACCAAGACAAATTGGCGAACCATCTCTGATCTCATCCACTAAAGGGAGGAACTTTTCCACCCCACACAACATAAATCATACCCCTTAAGAAATGATGTTAGTTTCCAACCAGGATCAAGTATCACTAGAAGGGAGAGGGGTGAATCAATGTTATCTTTCTCTTTTAAGTTTCCTTTTATTTTGTAACAACCTTTACCTCTTGTTAAAGAGTTGTAAACTTATTGAAAACAAAAAAAACAGACATACATAGAAACACAAGAATTTACAAGGTTCACTACTCAACAAGAGTATCTATGTCCTTGTTATGGTTTGTAAATAATCTAATATCACAAAATCCACTAGAAAAAAAATCATTTTTTTGGAATAAAATGAGTAAGATATTCTATTACACTCATGTAGAACTATGTTCAATACAATAGTGCATGTTCTTCAAGTATCATGAAATAATGTAATACAATTTGTGTAACAAACATGTTATTATTCTGATTAATCAACTTTCAAAAATAAGATCTTCAAAACAATTCTTCACTTTCTTACCCAAAAGTAAGAAAGAAATTCTTCTAGAATTATTATTGACACTCAGTCAAATTTACCAGTCTGATATACCAGTCTGATTAACAGATATAGAAAATATACCTCTATCATAATACCGATAAAATAATTCTAAAATGCTTCTTCTTTAGTATAAATATCCCATTCTGATTACTCGGTCTGATTTTAGAAACTCTAAATACGATCCTCTCTCTTATCATTTATTTCTTCTATTAAAAAAACTTCCTCAGTTAAGCCTAATCCAAAAACTTCTTCTCCCTATAATTTTGGATAGCCTCTCTCTTATTTTAGAATATTACTTTTTTTAGGAATGTATAATACACCTCCTCTATTTATAGGTGAGACAAATATGATTTGGGTAGGATTCTAAAAACTTTTCCTGCTTAACAAAATTTCCTAAAAAATAAATTCCCTCTTGAATCTCAGATACATATTTTACCACTTCAATGCTTCTAAAATATTCTCAAACCTTCCCAATTATTCTCACATCTTCAGTTTTCTTCATAAATTCTTAAAAATCTTTCATCCAATTCTGATTCCCCATTCTGATTTTCTCATTATGACGAAGATAGTAGATTGTTTGTTACATTGCTTTGCACCAATTAGAAAATAAACATATGTATTCTCATTATAAATCTTAGAACAAATAGCTAATTATAATTTCTTTATTATGATAGATATTGAAGATTATTTATTAAGTTTCTCTGTACCAAATGAAACATGTTAAAACCATTCTTCAAACTTCTTCAAACTCTTCTATGTTTCCTTGATAACATTTGGAAATATTAAATTAGATCTCCTTTATCTTCTTTTCCCATACTGATGATATTGTGTCTAATGAAGTCATCAGGTCATGTAATATCTGATAGTCTTGAATCAATCAATAATCATATATCAGAGTTCTTATTTCTCTTGACCCAAACGAAAACAACAAAAAATTCATCTTGGTGGAAATGTTTGACTACATTGTTGACCAGTCTTTGAATTTCTTCACTATAATCTATCTTAACAACTTTCAACTTCTTTTACTTTTTATTAGTCCTAATAATTTTACCTCTGATGTTCCGTGGCATGACACATTTAATAGACCATTTCAATAATATTATTTACTCTTTTGATTATGATACTAATGAACTTCCAACACTTAACTTCATTCTTTGAATATTTGTTTCTCATGGATTATTGGTATGACTGAAGACTAACACCTTTGGTTTCCCATACTACGATCAACCATCTCATTCTTCAAACAAATCTGCATCTGGTGTTCTCACACTGATGGTCTGAGATTGGAAATATTTTGAAATTAAAAACTTCCTTCTTCTATAAAAATATTCTTGTCTCATTACTTCCTTCATTACTTTGAATACATTGAATATTAGCTTCAGGATTGTCTGTCTTATAATGTAAAGTATTGTGACTTCCCATTCCCCACCAACATTATTCTTTAAAACTAATCCTCAATACGATTGTCAACACCAGTTCAACCCCTTTCCTTTAAAAGGATTGCATCAAATGTTTTACTGAATACTGATGAATTTTTGGAATTTAAAAATAAAAAAATATCATTAGATTTTCATCAGAGCCACATAGACTCTGAAACATCTTCTCATTAAGATATTCCATTCATTCTAGACCGGAGTTGAGTTTGATGATCCTTTTATTTTAGAAAACATATTCTAAATATGATGGAATTTATTGAAAAATTTAAGTCTTATTACCTAAATCTGATGGTTAGTATGATTTTAAATATTAAAAAAGTGAATTGATTTCTTTTATTTGACAAAAAAACAACACATTTGCAGAAAAAATTTCTTCAAGCTTTAAAAAACCTTCTTCATCCAACTTGATTCCCAAAATCTCCCCCTTTATTTTATTTTTTCAACCAAGATTCATAAATCACTACAAATTTTAACCTCAATCTATGTATTAATTATCAACAATTATAATCCTATGTGAGCTTACTCATTGTAGGAAATAAGAATTGTTGATAGGATAACCATGTTGTCCAAAATTAGATACTCATAAAACTTCCACATCTTTTCTTCCTCATATTTTCTTCCTCATCTTTCTTCCTCATCTTTCTTCCTCAGCATTTAATTCTCATATTTTTTGTAAAAAAAAATTTCCAACACCAACTCTAATAAATGTTTATAATAATTAACACACTTACATGTTGGATTCACAGCTTACCCACATCTCCCCCTATTTACAAGATTCCTTAAAAGGTTTATCACATAAAAATGGATTGATTTATGAAAAAATTATCCCCCCTTAGACAAAAATATATAAATAAAATATAAGAGAGGGGAAAAATATACGTACATCAACCTTGAAGAAGAAGAGGTTGGATTCCCATGTTCAACCTCAATTTATAAAAATATTCATTTAGCAAAGGTTTTGTGATAATGTCAACAACTTGTTCTGATATAGAAACACAATAAAATGTTAATTCATTCTTCTTCACATACTCTTTGATGAAGTGGAACTTCATTTCAATATGTTTATAATGATAATGTTGTAACAGGTTACTTATAAGGTTGATTTTATATTGATTATCACAACCCAAGAGTAAGGATAACTTTACGTCAACAAGTATGTCTTCCAACTAAGTCTTCATCTACAAAAGTTGAGTAGTTTTTTGATTAGTAGAAAAATAATTAGCTTCATCCATACTAAAAGTTACTGAATTATGTTTTTTTTATAAAAACTAGAATAACTTTATCCTATAAAGAAAAATCCAAAAGATGTGGAAATTCTATCATCAATATTTCCTTCCCAATCAGTATCTAAATACCCAAACAATTCAATACTTTCTGATCTATCATACCTCATTCTGAAATTTTTTGTGCCTTGGATATATCTAAGAATTATTTTTCCACCCAATTAGTGTGATTATTTTGAAGCACTCTAAAATCTTTCACATAACGTAAAAACAGAAAAAATGTCCGGTCCCGAGGCATTCAAGTATAAAAAACTTCCAATCAACTTCTGAAACTCTTTATGATAAAATTTATTTCCTTATTCATATTTATAAAAATCTCTTCCTACTAAAATAATTGTGCAAAATAGTTTCAAAATTTCCATTATATACTTCTTAAGAAGTTCCTTAGAATACTTTTCTTGAGAAATAAAAATGTGTTTCTTCATTTTTAAGATTTTTAACCCATGAAAGAATTTCATTTCTCCCAGAATGGACATCTCAGAAAAATTATTCATCTATTCAAAAAATATTTCACAATTCCATTCATCATTCCCAGCTAAGATAATTTCATCAACATAAAAAATTATGATGAGGGAAAACTACTAAATTTATTTGATATAAATTTTTCATTAAAATATTCCTTTATTAATACTCATATTCCTTAAGAAAGTATCCAATTTGGAATACCATGATCTCAGAACTTGGTTTGGCCCATACAAGGATTTCTTTAGCTTACACACATAAATTTAATATTTCCCAACAACAAATCCACAATGTTGTTCAATATAAACTTCCGCATCGAGATCACCATTCAAAAATACATATTTCACATCCATTTGATAAATTTTGTAACTTTGATGTTCAATAATAGGATGAAAGATTATGATTATTTCTAACCTTTACACTAGAGAAAAAGTTCATAAAAATTAATTCCCTCTATCTTTGAGTAACCTTTTTACAAAAATATTTCATTTTTCCTTACAACTCCACCATCTTTATTCATCTTGTTATAGAAAACTAGTTTTTTTAATTAATATTTGTGTTATATAACTTGGGTAAGAGTTCCCAGGTAACATTCATTTCAATTTGATCCAATTATTCATTCACATCCTTTACCCATTATGAATGCTAAAAAGCTTCGTCCACATATTTCAGCTCAACCTTTGAATACAAAGAAGTGTGTTTGATACCTTTTTATGTTCTTCTTGTTTGAATCTTCTGATGTTGATCACCATTTATATTATGATCTTCAACTTTCTTCCTCAGTCTAGGAAGAAATTTTTTAGATTCTTACTCATCACTAGAAATGGATGAGTTTTTTTTCAAGATTAAGATTACTATTATTAGAATCCTTATCATAATTTTCAACAATGATTCGTTCACCCTATTCATCTTCCTTATCTTCTAGAATCTATTTATCTTACTCCAATTTTTCAATAACATTCACATCAATAGAGTAAACTAATAATATTGACTCTATTTTGAAACATATGTAACCTCTACCTTTGGGATAATACCTAATAAATATTACATCTTCACCTCTATTACCAAACCTACCAAGATTTCCACTTTTCCTCTTTATAATGCATGGACTCCCGAAACATTTAAGTGTTTCATAATTAGAGTTTTTCTATAAAACATTTCAAATCAATTATTATATGAGCTTGTACTTTAGAAACATCGGTTTTGGATATACACAACAGTGCTCATGGATTTCCCCTAAAATTAATGAGAGGGTCCATGTTCAAGTAACATAATTATTCCCATTTCAAACAAAATTATATTTTTCCTTTGAGTAACACTATTTTATTGAGGAGTGTAAGGTGTTTTTAACTCATGATGAATTACATACTTCTCAATATGACATTTAAATTCTTCATTATTGTATTCATCACCATTTTCTATTCTCAAAATTTTCACCAAATACTCATATTCCTTCTCGACTTTTCTCTTAAAACTTTTAAACATTTTCAAAGCATATGTCTTATGTTTCATTTACATAACACAATTAATTCTAGTAAATTCATCAATGAAAGTGATGAAGTACTTATCTCAATGAGTTGATTAATTTTCATTGTCCCATAGATATTAGAATGAATAAGTTCCAGGGGTTATTTTGAACAAATATCAACTTTCTTATGCATATAATTTGTAATATTTTCTTTCTAACAAATAGTGAAACACCAATAACTTTTTCTTGATATACTAAGAATTCCTCAGACATTGTCTCTATTAAATAACCTTATCATGTTTCTCTAATACATGTATCCTAGAATTTTATTCCACAATTGATCTTCTTATATCATACTCAAGTAACAAGAGTTGTGAAACTCACCAACTTGGAATAAGTTTCCTTTTGTACATTGGACTTTTGTTAATATCTTTCCAACATCATATCATTTCACAAAAAAATCATATTTTCTGAAAATAACTTTTTTAAATTCATCTCATTGTTTTGAAACACTTAGTAGGTTGTGTTTCATCCAATCAAAAAATAGAGCTTTCTTGGATTTCAAATTTTCTTCCCCAATGATGGCTGATCTAACTACTTTGATTCTAAGAGACCCATCATTGCCAAATTTTATTGTTCCTTATTTTAAGTATTTTACATTATTCAAAACCTTAAATCTCCTATCATATGACAATAACACCCATTATCCATAATCTAATGTCGGACTCCTTTTGTATTTAAGAGAAGTCTCAACAACAATAGCCTTTTTTCCCTTTGTCTTTATTCAAAATGGGAATCCAATAATTGTTAAGAATGTTTTCTTATGCCAATAATAAAACAATACATCATTTTCAAGGTGTATAGTCTGTCCACATCTTTCATAAATAGTTTCCAAATGTCGGAACCTATTTTGAAATCTTACAGCAACCTTCTCAGGTTTCTTCTAAATATCCTTCTTAGAATTCTTCCTTTGAGGGTATTGGTACACCCTCAAACTTTTCCATATAAATTTTTTGGAATAATTGTAATGTTTTTGATTGAATCGAAAAATATTTTCCATGTGTCAAAATCCACCACAATACTAGCAGTATTCATAGAAATAATATTTTCATCTGAAACTTCTATATTGTCCAGAATTCTGAGCATGTTTCTCAAAAACCATTTCATCTTTCTTAACTAAACATTGTTGACCACCAACCTTTTTGTTATCAACCAAAATCTTCCTTATCAACTCAGTTCCCTTTTCAGCCTTATCAAAATCATAAATAATATAAATTTTTCTGTATTCATAATTTTTAGAAACTTCTAACTTCACGACTATTTTGGTCTTGGATACATACATAACTTTCCCTACTTTATTATTTCCATAAACATTTCCAGATATTTTATCAACCATTGAATGTCACTTTTGATCCTTCTCAGGTTTACCATTTTCATAGAATTCATAATCTTCAATGATAGGGTTTTTAAAACTAACATCCCTCCTTTAATCTTTAGAATGTTTTTTTGACATGTTCTAACTCTTTTAATTTTTTCCTTTAGTTTAACATCAATATATTCATTATGATTCTTTTCTTTCTAAATATATTTCTTCAAATAGTCAATATTATCTAAAAACATAACTTTATCATTAGGAACACATTATTGATTATTTTTTGAAGATTTTTCAGTCTTCAACTTCTTGATTTCCTTTTCATGCTTCCCAATCCGCCTCATACATTTTTCAATTATTATTTAAGATGAAAATCTAATTCAGTTTATTCTTCTTCAAAACTAATGATTCTAAATTCTTATTTGTTAACAATGGTAATAAAAGTATTCTAACCAACAATATCAGTAGATTGTTTGGATTAAACTTCACTATCTTTATCATCATCATAAGATAAAAATATTATCCTTTTTTATTTGTAGAATTTTTTATTCTTCCCTCTAGAAAAGGATTTAGCCTTATCACCCTACTTCTTCCACAACCTTCTTGGCCTTCTTTCTTATTCATCATTATCCTCTTATTTATTTATTTGAGGAAAATTAGCCACAAAGTACCAAATGACTCCACATTCAAAACAATTAATGGTAAGTTTCCATTTATATTTACATGTACCTCTTATTTATTTTTTAGAAAAAAAATATAAAATTCCTTCAAGATTTTTACATACCTTATTTTTGGAATCAAAGTCAGCAAAATAATATTCCTCAAGAACCTTATTTAAATTTTCTTCCTTGGCAGATTGGAATGAAATTTCTCTAAAATATTTTATCCATTCATTTCATTACCCATTCTTATTTCATAAGTAATGAGAGTACTATGAAGATCATCCAAAGATAGAGTTTCAGGATCTCTATATTCCAATGAGGAGACGTTAACATCAATGTTTTTGGGAATAGTTCATAAGATATTTTCAACAAAATTAAAATATTACAACATTTCACCATGACATATGATAGTGTTGTAAATGTCATTCACCTTGGTAGAAAAGTCTCCAACAAATACATACTCACCCATTTCTAGATCTTAATACTTCAGCATCAAGATTTTTAATTTTCCTTTCTTCACTTTTTTATTTCCTTCATATATTTCTTTCATCTTATCCCATATACCTTTTATAGTGGAAGCACCCTTCAATATTAAAAACACACTTTTCATAACATTATGAGAGTAAACAATTCTTATCACTTCCACCATTCTCATGATTATTCATTTCAACAGATGTGAGAGGAACTTTATCATCAATAGAATGAAATCCATCCATTTTAGCCTCAATAACATCACATCCAAACAAAAAGAGATAAGGCAACATTCTATCTTTCCAGATATGATAGTTCTTACCATAAAAGACCATATTACCTTTATTTTTTTACATAATTCAGATTATCCATAGACTCCCCTTTCATAAAAATTAGCAAAGAATTAATGAATGGGACCTTCACTCTGATACCACTTGTTAGTGTCCATCTTGGATCAACAATCACTAAGAGGGGGATGGGTGAATCAATGATATCTATTTATTTTAAGTTTACTTTCTTTTGAAACAACCACAACCTCTTTTTAAAGAGTAGTTACATTGTTGAAAATAAAACCAAACACACATCAATAAGAATAAAAAAATTTAAAAGGATCACTACTCAACAAGAGCAGCTACATCCTTGGTGTGGTTTGGAAACATTCCAATACCAAAAAATCCACTAGAAAACAATCCTTTTGTGGGGAATACAATGAGTAGGATATTACCTTACACTTGTGTAGAACTATGTTCAATAAAACTATGCATGTGGTTCAAGTAGCATGAAATGATGTAATACAATTTGTGTACAAAACATGTTGTGGTAATGATTGATCAACTTTCACAAATAATATCTTCAAAAAAATTATTCACATTCTTTCCCAGTAGTAGCCAATAACTTTTTATAGACTTTGTAATGAAACTCAGTCTAATTTCCCAGCCTAATATACTAGTCTGATTGCTCAATAGAGGAAATATACTTTTGTTAGAATACCACTAAAATAATTATGAACTTATTCTTCTTCAGTCTAAAAATACCAGTCTGATTACTTGGTCTGATTCTAAAATCTCTGAATATGATCTTCTCACTTCTCCTTTATTTCTTTTATCTGAAAAAATTCCTCAGGTAAGCCTTATTTGGAAACATCTTCTCCCTTGAATTTTAGATCTTCTTTCTCTTCCTTTCGAACAATACTTATATCAATAAATTAAAATTGACCACCTTTATTTATAGGTGAGAAAAATAAAGTTTTCATGGGATTCTGAAATTTTTTCCTGATCAACCAAATTTCTTGAAACATCAATTCCCCTTAAATCTCAAATGCATCTTTGACTCTTTCATTTCTTCTCAAATCTTCTCAAAACTTCTTGAATATTCTTACATCTTCATTTTTATTTAGACTTTATTAAAATTCTTTATTCTTATTTTGATTCCCCATTAAAATTTTTCCATTACGATGAAGACAACATATTATTTGATATGTTGTTCCGCACCAATTAATAAAACATATGTGTTCTCATTATGATTCTCAAAACCAAAATCTCACTCTGATTTCTTCATTATGATATATTTATAATACTCTTAATTATAGTTATCTACACCAAATGAAACACATGAAAACCTTTATTTAAAATTCATCAACTGATTATATAATCCCTTGACAACACTTTGACAATATTAAAGTAGATATCATTTTTCTTCTTTTCCTAGACTGATGATCTTGTGTCTTTTTAAGTCATCAATGTCATCTCCAATCCGACAGGGTTCACATAATTGATAAACATGTATCAAATTTCTTATTTATCTTGACCCAAACATAAACAACTAAAAATTCATCATGATGGAAATGGTTGTCTACATTGCTTATAAGTCTCTAATTTTCTTCAATAACATCAGTATCAACAACTTCTAACTTCTTTTAATTTTTATTAGTCCCAAAAATTATGCCACTAATGTTAATTGGAACACTACATTTGATAGAATGGTTCCAAAAGATTTTTACCACTTCTAATTATGATACCAATGAACTTCAATCACTGAACTCATTTCTCCAAATACTTGTTTCTCAGGGATTATTGGTGTGATTGAAATTCTACACCTTCTGTTTATCATGTTCTAATCAACCATATCATCTTTGAAAAAAATCTTCTTCTGGTGTTCTCACACCCATGTACTGAGACCAAAAAATGTTTTACATCAACAACTTTTTCTTCTACAAACATTATCATATATCATGATGTCCTTAATGTATTTGAATACACTGATTACCATCTTCAACATCATTTGAATTATAATGAAAAATATTATATCATACAATTCATTGGAAAGTTTCTTCTTTCAAACCAATCCACAATATAATTGCTAGCAGCAGCTCTACCAATTTCCTTAATAAGGCATGAATAACAAGTTTTATAAATAGTTTTTATTTTTTTGAATTAAAAAATAGAAAATCATCATCATATTTCCATAAAATCCAATAAGAATCTGAAACAACTTCTCATTATGATCTTCCATTCATTCCGGACCCGAGTTGAGTCTGATGATCCCTTTCTTCTAGAAAAAATCTTCTCAATATGATCGACTTTATTAAACATTTTGATTCTAATTTCTTGAATATGATGGTCAATCTGATTTTCAACTTTTACAAAGTTAATTTATTTATTTTCAATAACAAAAAAACATTTTCAAAAACAAACTTCTTCCAAATTTAAATAACCTTCTTAATCCAACTTGGAACCAAAAAATGATCAACACTAAGCACACAAATCAAGGGTAATTATATGGGGTTATAACATGAATATCATAAGAAACTAGCTTAAAGTGAAAAATATGCCTCATTAAAATATAGATTTATACACTGATCCATTTTCACCTTTTAGAAACTTATTTCAAACCACCTATTAAATCATAATATTTTGGAAACCACCATAAAACCATTTTAAACCCATTCAAAAAAAATCCCAATTTAATTTAATACCACTCGAGAAATCCCACAATTTTCCTAGTTAAAATAATTCTATCAGATCCGAACCTTTCCAAGTTCTCATCCCAAATTAGATAAAATTCCATTTAGAATTTCTAATTCCATTAAAAATTAACCATTGAAATAATTTCACAATCACTTAGCTTTCAAAAATCCTATTTTGGAACCAATTTCCTTTGAAAACCATTTATATCCTTTTATTCCATGTGAATTTCCATCTTAAAATATTTTAAAAACTCAAACAACCATGAAAATCTAAGGGAAGAAACACAAAAAAAATACTTACCTACCTAATAAAGGTTTTAGTACACATCCTCAACACCTGCATGTTAGTCTCAGTCATGCTTAAAAAAATAAAACATACTTAAACTAAATTAATTAAATTTCTCAAATAATGCCTTTGGTAAAAAATAAAATATATTATTACTAGAATTTAATTAATTTGAAACTCTATTATCCATGGGAAAACAAAATAATAATACATGAACTTATATATCGATCCATGATGCATGAACTCACCCATAAGAAGATAATTTCTTGACATTTGAACCTATATCAGCAATGAATAAATCCCACAACCCTAACCTATCATATATGTCATAGACTCTCCAAGAACCCTAACACATCCCTTTGTACTTAGAGAGGCACATATAGTCACCCAGACTCATCCCCAAAGACTCTGGGGAATTCATCCAACATAGAGGCATATCCTTGTAGGTTTTAGGGAGGTCATAGTAAAACATGTCATCCCATCCTTGAAAACTCTAGGGAGGCCACATACAATCACACCTACCCATCCTGAAAAAATCTAAGATGTACACATAAAATCATATCATCCAATCACCATAGGCTCTAGGAGACCACATAAATCATAAGCACAAGAATCGACATGAAAAAATACAACCTAGCCTAACACATCACTCATAATGGTCATCATAATCACAACATGACACAACCACCATGCTCATTTTCATCCTCAGAAAAAAAAAGCTAATCCTTTACACTCATGACTAACCCACTTCACCATCTCAACTCAAACATCATCATGAAATGTTATCCACAACCTTTTTGAATCACAATAACAC
This sequence comes from Viscum album, assembly GCA_963277665.1. Classification (NCBI taxonomy): domain Eukaryota; kingdom Viridiplantae; phylum Streptophyta; class Magnoliopsida; order Santalales; family Viscaceae; genus Viscum; species Viscum album. Next base: position 45,945,616 of record OY728138.1, on the reverse strand, counting down.
ATCCCATAAAAAAAACTAAATATAAAACTCTACCATTATAACTTTTTATAAGGTTAAAACTCATCAATTAAAAACACATAAGAAATAAAATTCATAACAAAAACCCCCCATGTCATTTACCCAATTATTCCTAATGTGAATAGAGCCTAAATAACACATTCTAAGCCCAAAATTCCCAAATTATTTACCTAATGTCCATAGTAATGAAACGAAAGCCTTTCATAATTTTAAAGGAATAAAAATCTAACTCCCCCTATAAGGATCCTGCCACACTAATATAGACCTCACCCACTCACATTAACACTAAAAGTAGAGGTCTCACAGGGTTATGAAAACACCCACATTCAAATCAGGGGATACAATTTTATATGAATGAGTAAATTAGTAATGACTTCCTACCTCAAGTAATACAAAGCTGATCGAGTATAAATCACAACTTAATTCAATCCCAACACACCGGTTATAAGAATTATCCCTAAAATCATTAGATTAGGTTCCCAAAAATAAAAACCAAATAGAAAAAAGGATTTATAGATAATAATTCATTATACTTGTAAAGAGGGGTCAATTTCAACCAAAAATTCTTGAATCAACCAAGAAATGAGGGATAATAATTCAAAAAACCAAAGAGGGAAGCCATCATATCACCTGGTTTATATGAAGAATAAGGGAGAATAATATAGGGGAAATAAGGGGGGTTTTAGGTGAAATTATGGAGTTAACCTTTAAAAAACAACCCAAATGACACCCATATCATGAAAGATACTTACACATATAAAAATCTTGATCCAGTTCCCTCGAGAATACATATAATGAATTTTTAAATTTTAAAGTCTTGATTCACATTTTGAAAACCTTCATGTAGCTTCTAAAGAGATATAGTTTTGTCTCGGTCCTCCCAAACATGCTCCTGAACTCTCCTGACACATATAAAACCAAAAAATAACTAGATTACACACAACCAATCCAAAAACCAAAACCATAACCCATCTCAAAATTAGATAATTGTTACCCACATAATGAAAATAAATAGGTATCCTCATCCTTAAAGAAATGTATTATAGTACATTCATATATAGAGTCCCCTCATCTAGATTCTAGGGATAAATGTATTGCTTACTTATATTAAAATAATTTACCATTAATTTTATCTATGATAATTCTTATCATGGAATGAATTATTCACATGGGTGTTCATTACCATTAGTTCTCCTAGCTCTCACTATGATTTTCCTATGATACTCTGATCATAAGTATCAAATAACATCAAAACACCCACTAGTGGCACTCTAATTTGTGTAAATAGAATGATATATCCCACAATTCATAAAAAATTATATAGAGTATTAAATATATCCTAGGAAATAATTTCAAAAGTTAATCACATCTTAGAATAAAAGAGATAAATTAAAATAAGATGGATTCAATTCTTTATATCCCATTGGGAATCGATAACACAGTATAATGAGAATACTATCTCAATTTTGTTAGGCCTTTTGGAATTCATCATCCAAATATATATCATAGAATACCATATGTTGTATCAATATTAATTCATAATAAAAACATCAATACAAAATATAATTTCTCAATCATGGAAATAGATACTCCTATCATCCAGAATGAATATTGACCTCAAACTCATTGAAAATGATAGAGATGTCAAGAACAACTCTGCTAGTCTATCCCTTGAAACTCATCCATGAATGAAATGAAATCACCCATAAAATCATTGTAAAATATTATCATGGATCTATATGATTCATTAACTCCCCTCTACAATACTATTTCACATACTATGGTCTCATTCATGTGCCATCAATATGAGTCATGCTCATGTATACATTAGTCACTGCAACATTTTAAAAGTTCTATATTGTGACTTCATATACTAGAGATCCATCATAAAAATATATGTTATCCCAACCAATACTCAAAATATTCATAGTACAATAGTATTCATGTAATGTTAAGTCAAAACCTTTTTGATAATGAAGCTTCACCATTATTTAAATTAAAAACATTGGAGAAAATTTTAGATCACTATTTTAGCATCGAATAATATTTTTTGGTTTTGGTTGAAAATACGAAGAATGGAATAAGTTTCATTTTCAATGTATTTATTTTATTGGAATATAATATACTCAAAATTTATCATCATACACCTTATATAATGATCAAATAGGGATATAGGCATCAATAAATATGGAAACTATAATTGATTCATTTTATGACCAACCTCCATCCCATTTTATTATAGATTAATTCCTACCATGATATTCAATATCACAATTAAAAGATAATAATAAAAAAATGTGATGGAAAAAACAGTAAATGCATGAACATTCTAAAATGTATGCTTACCCTTGCATCTTGAATTGAATTTTTCAATCCATTACTAGAGGTCACTAAGCCTATAGCTGCTAACAGAAAATTAGATAGTGTGTGAAACATAAATTTGTTAAACATATTTTTTAAAAAAACTCTTTCTTATTAATATAGGTATTATAACAACGGGTATGATAATAAAAAAAATAAGCTAAATCAAATGAACAAGATTTGTATATAGGTGATAGTTGATTCCTTAACCTGCATGCACTGAAGTGTGTTACTAACAAGGAACCAATTGTAGTGATGGGATGAGGCTATATAAATTTTGGATTGGAGAAGAGGTAATGATAAGGAAATAGAGGGGAGATAGGGAGGGGGAGAAGGATGTAACATTCTATCCTGGGAGCCACTAAACTGGTGCCCCATGCTAGTTTTCCACATGGCCTCAAGTGCACCTCCACATATTCTAGAGTCTAATAACTAGTAGAGAGGGTTTAATGGTGGTACGGTGGGGATACAATACCCTATGAATAAATACTAAATACAGAGAAAAAAATAATAAAAAATAGGTAACGGAATTTAATAAACTAATGATAGGTAATAATTATATAACCATGCAAGAATAGATGATCCATAATATAATTAGTCAACATACAACAAGTAATACACACAACATGGCTAGAATAAAAAACTAATAAATAAACAAAATACCAAACTCCCTTAGGTATCTTGTGTATATGATCGACCCCCAATCTCCATGATAAGTCATATTCTATGAAGACTAATATTAAATAAACACAATATAAGGTCCTAACTAAAAACCAAGAGATCTTTCTAAGTACCAAAGGGTGGCCTGAACAGGGTTTCAGTAAAACTCAATAGACAACCACCGTGGGTTCTAATGCAAATACAGAATGTAAATATAAAATGTAAAAATTTGTAGGTATATCAATATTGAATCAGTAATATAATGGTGTATAAATAACCATGTCAAGCTCAGGTTCCTCATGAAACCCCTAGCTGACTATGCTTGCTTCTTCCTAAGTCGAATAGACTGTGACCATTATAATAGAAAAGGTAGAAATATGAACCAGGACAATAAGAAAAGGTGTTCATGTATAAAGCTAGCCATGTGATACCCAAGGTTAAACCAATCCATTATATATATATATATATATATAATGATGATCATTTTAGGTTCTATATGTTTAATGGTATAATGATTTATAAATTATGTTAAATAATTTAGTAATCATGCATTTCATGATTTAATTTATCCTCTAAGCCCATATGAGGCATTCCGTATTAAGAATATAGGTATCACACAAGGATTAATATAATTAATTTAACCTCAGATTCCATCTAAGGAATTCAATATAATGAATTTGGGTATCTCTCTAGGTGTATTATGAAATCAATTTTAACCTATGAGCTCATCCAAGTAATTCCATGTCAGGAACCCAAGAGTTTCCCAAGGTATAACATAATAACATTTAGACTTTAATTCTATATGAGCCATTCCATATCATAATCCAAGTATCAATCAAGGCATACTATAATCTCATTGAACCTATGAACCTATCAAAAGAATTCCATATAAATAAATAAAGTGTATCTATATGTGTAATCACATAATCAGGAATGTTACGTTTAATAATAAAACATTTTCCTTGATAAATATCCATGAAAAATTAAAATTAAAACATAACTTTAGTAATTTATTTATAAGTTTCAAAAAAGTTCAAGTGACATGGTTTTACCATTCATACTTCATTAAATACTATTTAGTATTGGGAATAATTCATAATCTAACAAGGGCCAAATGATATGGTCTTAACATTTACTTTCCATTTAATTTTTTTATATTTCATTATAATTTAATTCATTCCCTGTTTGTCTAACCATAAAAAGGGGTATAAAAAGGTATTCATACCATTAATCAATACAATCATAGGTGATAAGTGGAAATATTTATTTATATACCTTTTCAATCCATTTAATTTAATTGTGGCATGCCACTCGAATGTGGAGAGCTCAGAACACAAAATTTGAATGGCTATGTAAGTATACATGCCATATAAAGAATAAATCAATTCATTTATTCCCATTTAATCGATCCCCATTTTAGGTGTCAACCCAAACACACCTAATTGGTTTTTTGTTCAATTTCAATCAATGGAAAACAAGGGTAAACAATAGAACACAACCAAAGGGGTTATCCAAGATGAGGTCACAAATCTCTATCAATGCCAAGGGGCCTAAAGAACATAAATTTTATGGTTTGGTCACTTAGTTTAAGGTAATTATTTTTTTAGGGGAAATGTTTGGAAAGTATGGCATGCGACACAATTAAAAAAAAGTATAAAAAATAAATCATTAAGAGAAAAGAAACTAGGCCACCTGCCTCAATATTATAATTCTTCACTTATCCATTATCGATCTTTGATTCGAGATAAAATAAGAGAAATAAAAGAAATAGGAAAATAACCTAAAAATAGGGCATATCAGCTTGAATGTAATAGCATCCAATATAGTAATAGAAAATGGGAAAATAAGAAATATGATTGATAGACTAACCAAGGAAGATCCAACGAGGCCGATGATGTTTGTTTCTAATGTTGGGTGAAGGAGATCTCCCAAATACTAAGTGGGAGGAAGGAGGATCTCTCAAGTTGATGGTCTATGTGGGAATAGAGGATGATGAAATGAGGAAAATAATATAAATTAGGTAAGGGTAGTTCATTTCCATCCCCTTTAATAGACCTCATGTTTTAGCTACATGGTCTGTATAACTGAGTGCCAACTGTATAGTGACACTATCTATAGGGACACCCTCTCACATGGTTATAGTGCACAATTAGACAAACCAAGTTCCAACCATGTAAATAACTTTGTGCCTCTGAACCATGATGCATGATTTAATAGTCCATACACATGGTTAAAAAAACATGTGCCTATAGAAATGGGTCACATAGTTTGGGTTGCACTGTTATCAATAACCATTTTCCAACTATTTGGCCTAAGACATTCCTCTCAAAATTGAGTTATTGAATCCCAATGCTCCCAAAAATCATCTGAACTCTCGAGACACCTCCTAGGACATGAAACTCATCTAATTTTTTTTTAATTTTTTCCAACTCTTGGAATTATATTCCAAATCACGGTTTTCAATTTTCCTCCTCCACCAAAACCAAAAAATCAAATTCCATTGAAAAAGATCAACCCATTCAAAACATGATGTGTTACAACCTTCTTATCTTAGAAATTATCATCCCTAAGATGGCTTGGTAAATAAAAAAAACATCACCTAACTTACTTGGTTCATGGATTCTATCTAATATGGTTGTTTTTCATTTCCAAACACCCACCACACCTTCAAAAAACATTGTAAACATATGGTATTTGAGCAGCTAAAAATCAATCCAATTCTCATATCCAAATATTAAACTTTATGTTGGTGCTTACTTGAGCCTATCCAACCCTGATCCATGATCATGAAATCATCTATTTCATTGATCGGCCTATAGTTTTTCCCATTATAGGTTTTTGATTCCAAATGGATAATTTAGAGTCTTTTTACTCTCATTGTTATAATTTTCTATCAAGGGACACCCTTAGCATCCTAAAAATTCTCCTAGAACGTGGACACAACTCTTGGTCCTCAGTTTGATCAAAACGAAAAAATTCCAGTCAACCAAGATCATACTAATAACATCAAATTTTCTCTTAAATTCCATGACCAACCTTTAAATAGTAGCTATCTCATCCCAATAGAAGGCCTAATATAGTTCATCACTGACCACATAAATCTTCTCAAGAGAAATAAAGTGGAACTCCCTCTGATCAACTATTTTTTTCAATAATGCTTGAAATCTGTAGATATCGCATCCCATGATTTTATATTTATATCTTTAATCTTAGGCATACTAAGATAATCTCAATAATTCTTACTATAGCTCGTAACTGACTTATGATGATGTCTCCAAGTCAAAATGTCCCATGCTCATTCATATTACCATGCTCTAATATGAGCACCAGTTTCTTTTTAATCCAAAACCCTTTGATCATCACAAGAAATCCTAGGCCTAACACCTACATTTGGAATTTACCAAGTCCATATTCAAACATGTACCTGGTATTTAATAAATAAAACATCCATACATTGATTCATTTATCTGATGGAATAAAATATCCAAACAACCATCCAACAACTGTTTTCAAAGTATCAGAACACTTATTACATGAAGTTCTCTAAAAAAAGATCAATGTCTCATGCCCTAACTTAGGAGCATCCTTTAATTAACCTAAGAAAATATTTCTTGGTTAAGAACCTTCTCATCATCAAGAAATAATGAGGGTTACCACCCACAAACAAACAAAGTTTAACTCCCCAACTTGTGGCTAGAATTAAACAATTCCTTGAGTGTGACTATAAGGGAGACCCTCCGTCAAACTATAAAAAGGTATTTGGTTAGTTCGGTGTGTATATGATGCTCTCTTAGCATACTCAGGATGATATTATGATATTGGGAATGATCATATCTATAATAAAAGTACACTAATATTACATATATATCCATGTATGACTCACTTTGAGCTACGCTTACATTAAACTAGGCTAATATTTCCTTTAACCAACCTCTACCACCACATCTCCAAACCATGGGTGTTAGGGTAAAGCTTAACTACCTCGAGGTACCTGATTTATTTACAAAATTATCCCTCACCACAATGAAATTATTTAATTTAATAAAATCTATGGGTTTCCATGTGTGCACGTGTCAAGTTTCAAATCATTGATCCTTATCATAAAACCAACTTCTCCATGACATTCCACATTATGTAGTACCATGTCCAGATGGTGTGAACTATACATTCCATACACAATGATTGTACACCCCCATACCACCTAGTTCAATACCTAACTCAACCTACCATATGTTATCCATCAATAAGGCCAAGATGATCATGATACATAACATGTCAATTCTTACACTCTAGGATCTCCCTTGGAACTCCTCTTCAAAATAAGGCACCTAACATGTTCCATGATTCATCGATCGATCACCCAACTCATGGTTTCATTACAAAAATTAATGTATCAACCATATAACCAATGGTAAACAGTGTCAAGAACCTAAAAAATATTTCCCATCTAATCATTTATCCACTCACAAGCACTCTAGGTACTTCTCATAAATCCAAAGGTATCACCATGCCTATATCACAAAACTCGATCAACTTCCATGAATCAGTCTCAAAATAAGTATTAAACCTAGTCTAATGCCTTTAAGGAAAACATAAACTCTAGGGAAACCTATCTTATAGGATTCCCTCAGTCAAACCAAATAAAACCTACTCACTAAGGTCTGAGTCACAAGTAATGGCCTCTAGGTCTATCCACCTAGACCAATTGATCAATTCTCAAAATAGAAACACTAGTTCCATCCACTTAGCCCTGAGTTCTCTCACATGAGAACCATATCCACCTAAATGAAATCTATTACACAATATATAATGCACTAAATATATCTCTATAAAAGAGTTAAAAGTGAAAGAATATATGGAATCATTAACCTACATGGGTCAGAACCGATTAAAACAAGAGTATTAGAATAACCTACTAAGCATCGGCCTACCAGGCCCTGATCCTTTCCCAATATCCTCACAAGGATCTGATTTTGGGAGTTTTATAATACTAATATAAAAGGATAAAATAATATACTAAGAAGGTATCCAAACATGGTAATACTCTATCAAGGTTCAACTTACTAGAAAACCACCCACCTACCCAAGGGTATCGTTTCATCAACTAAGAGTCCCACTAGACTCAAATGGTGAAATAGACAACACTCATTGTTAATTTAAACTCAGCTAAAAAAGTCTACTAGTTTCCTATTTCCAAGGGCACTACCTTAATATTCCCATCCCATAATTAACCTAAGGCATAGAATTAAAAACTAGAGTCATTCCTAAAAAGTCACTAGGATCTACCACCTAACCTATAGGTTTAACTCAACCTATGAAGAATCCATCAGGGATCCATGAAAATTCTCACATTCCCATTCAAGGGAACTCTCATGTAAACATTTAAAACTGACCCCTATGAAAGGACCCATGTTATAACCACCTATAAAAGGTTTTATTTTAAGTAATTTAATTGATTATCATTTATTAAAACATTTAAAGCATCTAAAGTAAGGGATGTCAAGTATCAGTTATAAAGGAAAACTATAAAAATCAGTTTATTTAGATAGCACTATGCTTGATTAGGAAAATTATCTCAATTTTTTCTTTTAAACCATAATTTATTTAGGAATAATATCTCATAAATAGATCAATTAAATAAAATTACAATCACAAGCTACAGAATAGAACACCATTTAGTTTGTAAAGGGCATTTTAATTAACCAAATCCTTATGTTATTAAAGCTTAGAAGTAACAAGGATATTATTTCAATTTTAAAAAATAAGTTAGGTAATATAAAAAAATACATTTATAAAAAAACTTTATAATTGGATACTAATATTTTAAATAACCATACCATTTATCACAAGAATACCCACAAGGGGTTAATTACCAAGATATAATATGGTAAAGGTGACCAACTAGGGTCACATCATGCAAATCATGGGTCTAGTTATATGGGAATCCAATCCCAATTTATGGATTCAACACAATATAAATTAAAATTGGAAACCCAATTTAGTGAAACAAACAAAATTATAAATTTCAAAACACCCATAGTGGGTTTATCTCATAGGTATACAATTATAAAACTCAACTAAAATGGTCAATTCAGCATAAAAGGATTCATTTATATAGGTCATCATTCCCAAGTTATAAAGGTACTAAACTTTATAAGTTAAAAATTACACTAAATTTAACTAAAATCCATAAACAATGACTTAGATCTATTAAATAAATCCAAGTCATTGAAATTTCTAAGATTTTTTATTCAGATTAATTATTTAACTAGTTCAACCCATTTCATTCCATTATTTCATTTTAGGTTTATTAAATAGAATTACATCATTAATATATATAATAAAAAACATTTATGTTTATTTAGAAACTTTATTTAACAACATTACATCATAATTATATTAATGAAAGCTATAACATCATTATAGAATACATGAATGTAAGTAAAAAAACACACAATCATGGTATACAGATAATAATTGTATTTTCATTTAATTCTTATGTTCCTGAAATGATTAATGAACACAAATCATCTCTTTAAATTCTAGGATAAGAGGTAAATCACATAAATCAGAAACTAATGGTTGTAAATCAATAACTCAAGGAGAAATAATAATAAAATTTAACAAAAACAGCTTGAAAAAAAGTCCCATATCTAGAAACTTGATATTTATCCTATGTGTAGGTTGGACGGACCAAGAAATAATCTATTTACCAAGTGATAAAACATTAATAGTATCTTATCTACCAATAAAAATTAGTAAGACAAGTAAAAATAAAGCACTGATGCCAATTTTTAATGTCTTTTATTGGGAGCCTCTAAACCAGTGCCCCAAGCTGGTTCGCCACATGGCCCCAAGCTTGTCGCCTCGTATTCAAAAGGATACAAACTAGAAGTGATGGTCCAATGGTGGTATGGTGGGGAGACTACACCCTATGGATCAGTAAAAAATATAGTGGAATAAATAATAAATTAAATAAATGGAAGACAATAAATCTCTGATAGGTAATAATGAACGAACCATTCATGAACATGCTAACAAATAGTACAAGTAATAAAAATATATTTGGTAATACATACAAAGTGTGTATAATAAAAAATAATAAATAAATAAAATACCTGACTCTCTTAGGTAGCTCGAGTACTTTCTTGGTCCTCGACTCCATATCAATTCCTAGTTCCAAAAGAGTAACAGAAAAGAGGCATAATCTAGGGTCCTAACCGGTAACCAATAGATATGTTCAGGTACCAAATGGAAACCCAAAAATTGTGTGAGTAAAATGTAGAAGTCCATCACCAATAGTGTCAAATGAAAATTTAGTATGTGAATATAAAATATAATATTGTGGTGTTATATAAACAGTGAAGCGGTAAAATAGTGGTGTTTAAATAACCATGTCGAGCTTAGGTTCCTCATAGAATACCTGTAAGACTATACCTACTTCAACCTAAGATTAAATGTCTCTATGAATTAGAAAAATAGTGTAGAAATAGGACCCATGGACATAATTCCAATAATCCATGTATAACACTATTTGTATGGCTCCCATAGTGAAACCAAGGTATCAATATATATATATATATATATATATATATATAATGATGATTATTTAAGGTTATAAAAATTTCATAGTATCATGATTTAGAAATTATGGTAAACTAGTTAGTAACCAAGCATAACATGATTTCACTTATACTATAAGCCTACCTGTGGCATTCCATATCAGGAATCTAGGTATCACCCAGATCTAATATAAATTATTTAACCTATAACCCCATTTAAGGAATTTCATGCAAGGAATATAGGTATCACTCTAAACGTATTATAAATTCAATTTTAACCTATGAGACTCTCCAAGGAATTATATATCAATAACCGAAGTATCACCCAAGGAATATCATAATCATATTTAAACTCTGAGCCTATCTAAGGAATTCCATGTGGGAATCTGGGTATCACTCAAGGCATGTTATATTCCCAATGAACCAATGAGCCCATCCAAGGCATTCTATATAAAGAAATCAAGTGTCTCTCTAGATGTAATATTATAATTAGGAATGTTGTATTTAATAAGTAAATAATTTCCTTGAGAAATATAAATTCCAAATTAAAATTAACATATAGGATTAATCATTTATTTATAAGTTCCCAAAAAAGCTAAGTGACACGGTCATACAATTCACACTTCATTTAATCCCATTTAGTCATGCGAAAAATTAAAAATATCATTAGGGAAAAATGAAATGGCCTTAACGTTAAATTTCTTTTTAAATCATTTACATTTCATTCTAATTTAATCCATTCCTCTATCGTTTAACCATAAAAATGGTTCTAAAGAGGTATTTATACCATTAATCAATCCACTCACAAGTAATAAGGGAAAATATGCATTCATAAACTTTTTCAATCTATTTAATTTAATTATATATTCACACTTGAATGTGGATATCTTGAAACACCAAATGGTAAAAGAAATATAAGTACATATTCACTCTTATGAATCAATCAATTTATTTATTCCCATTTAAACAATCCCCTTTTTAAGTTTCAAACCAAACACATCTAAGTGATGTTTTGGTCAATTAAAATCAATGGAAAATGAGGGTAGAAAATAGTAAATGCCCAAATGGTTTATCCAATATGAGGTCACGAACCTCCATATATGATAAGGGGGATAAATAACATTATGGTTATGGTTTAGGCACTTAGTTTAAGGTAATACCTATTTGAGGAGAAATGTGTGGAAAGTTTGGGTTGCATCATAATGGAAAAAAATTATAAAAGATGAAACCTTAAGGGAAAGTCATATAAAAAACCTACCTTAAGATTAGTACACTTCACTTGTCTGCTCTCAAGATTTTATCCAAGCTAAAATAAGATAAATTGAAGAAATTAGAAAATGACCTGAAAATAGGGCATATGAGATAAAATGGAAATAGAATCTGATACAGTGAGAGAAAATGATAAAAGGATTAAGAGGATGGATATACTAACCAAAGGTGATCCAATGAAACTATAGGTGTTTGTTTTTTATTCCAAATGAAGGATATCTTTAAAATCTTAGGTGTAAGGATGGAGGAGCTCCCTGACCACTATTGTGCATGGAAATAGAGGGAGAAGAAATAAGGAGAATAATATAACTAATATAGGATAATATTATCATTTTCATCTCCTTTAATGAGCCTCATGGTTTATCCATGTGAATTGGATAACCGTGAACTTACCTTTGGTTCCACTGTCCAAAGGGACACCCCCTCACACTGTTGCAGTGCAAGATTAGACAAACCATGTGCCAAACATGTAACTACCTTTGTTACTATGAACTATGTATCATGGTTTATTGGTTTATCCACCATGTTAAAACAAACTTAATGCCTATAGAAATGGGTCTCATGGTTTTGGTCACATGTTTAGCACTAACTGTTCACCAACCATGCTCCCTGGTTCATTCCTTCTAAAATCTAGTTCTTGGAGCCTGACACTCCAGAAACTCATCCAAACACCTAAGACACACCCAATTACATAAACCTCCTCTAATTGTTTTAATTTTTCCAACTCCTGAAATTATTTTATAAATATTAGTTTGAAATTTAGTATTTTCACCAAACTAAAAACTGAAATTCCTTTGAAAAAATCATCCCATTCAGAAATAGGGTGTTATAGTCGTGACGCCCTGAACATATTTATTTTTTTAATAATAATATTTTTTTAATTATTAGTATTATTACAATTATGTTTTGTTTAATAATGGTTCCAAGAAAAATAAATACTTGTAGAATAAAAATAATACATGTTTTATTCAATAAAAATGCCAAAACCTTACATTTTCCATAAGGAAAAAAGGCCCTCACTAACCTATAATACCTACTAGAAGACCTATTAAAATCACTAGGAGACCACCAAACACAAAAAGAGACCATGGAAATAGTGGAATTCCTTCGGGTCTGTCACACTGAAAAAAACTAAGGAAATAACAATGGAAACCGTACTAAGCATTATGAGGATGTAGATCACCATCTTCACCGAATTAGTTTTTGAAGTATTGGAACACCCTAGACATGTATTTATAAGTCCTTGAAGTTAAATATGACCATTGTTGGCCATTGAGGTATTTAAAAGACCGTTGTTTTTTTGTAACAGTCATAAAATTTTATAACCATTAGGTGTTTTAAGTATTTTGATTATTTTAAGTATTCTAAGTATATAAGTATATTAAATATTATAAGTATTTAAAGTATCTTAATTATTTCAGGTACCTTAATATTTTTAAGGGATTTGAATGTTTGAAAGTAAGATTTTAGTTAATAAATGTATGTTTTTATGTAAATGTAATGTTTTCAAAGAATACCTCTCTATGTATTAAAAGGGTATACTTATTTATATTTTCATAGAAATTAAATGTAATAAATTATTTTTTAAAGAAATATATACATTTAAAATGTTTTATATATTTTAATGTTATATCTTTAGTTAAATAATAACATAGTTTTAATTAAGGATGCACTTTATTTTAAAAATATAATAACTGTGATGTTTATTTTAAAATGAATATAAGTTTATAAAAGTAATGACATGGTTCTTAATTGATGTCATATTTATATTTTAAACTTATACTGTTTTAAAACTCAAATGTATACAAATTATAAAAAAATGGTATTTAGAGTTTAGTTTAACCATAATAAAGGATATATATTTTGTTTTTTTAAAACATTATTATATATGTTCTTATGATGTTTTGTTTTGGAAAATATTTGGGTGAGTACATATCCAACTGAGGGAAGCCTTGAAGGCCAAGCCCTCAAGGTCTGGTGGACATCTCACATAGAACCCCGAGGTCAGAGAACCCTCAAGCAACACATGCATGGTGCAATCTGAGTCACGCACAGGCTGTGCCTAGGGCCTAGTCAGGCGCGTGCATGGGGTGAGACATGTCACACACAGACATGAGTGTGGGTGGGACAAGGCCCGCGGGGGTTGGGGACCCATGTTTAAGGACCCCTTAGGGTGTGATTGTGTCATCAAAGTGAAGGCAGGGAGGTTGAGTTATATAAGGTGGTCCAACTCATCTTCCCGTTTCGATGTGGGAAGTGATTTTTTAAGGGAAATATAATATGGTCCATCCAATCTTGCCGCTTGAGATCTATAACATTCGATCTGGTCTATCCTTCAAACTCAACTGAACAACCCATTTCTCTATGTTTTTATTCAGACATCTGATCGGGATGCGACTAATCTCAGCCACTCATCCTTTTTAAAACTTGTGGTTTCCCTGCATCCGTCCGATCAAATCCATAAAATAATCTCAACCATCCATCCATTTTTAAAACCACATATTTCTCCCCAGTCGTCCAATTAGCCATGGTCGATAGTAGTCGTCCTTTATTTTTTCACATCTTCTCTATTTCTTTTTCTTGTTCCTCATATCGCACCAATAGCCATCTCCATCCTCTCCACATTTTCTTCTTCCTACTGTGATCCTTTCCATCTCTCTCCTTAGACCCAACTAGTTCATTTTACCACAAGGTTGCCTTGGGTGCATTAGTTTAATGAAAACCCCTTGGTGTATCATGTAATTTTTCTATAAAATATACATATTTTGTCTAATGTATGAATTATTCATGGTCTTCTTTGATTAAGGTTTTTGTTTTTGTCTAAATAATTAGTTTTCATTTTCTTCAAAGTCTATCTGTTTATTTTTTTATGTTAAACAATTGTATCTAAAATTATATGTATATAGTTTATATAACTCACTTTTTTAAACCTTTATTTGAAGATTAACTCTATGTGTTTCTCCCTTCTCAAACTCCCTCCAACCAATGATCAACTAGATCTCACTTGAAGATAGGTAAGGGTTTATTTTGATTTGTGTTTGATTACACCATGTATATATATATATATATATATGTTAATATATATAAATTTCAATATGTTTATGTTTTTTATGGTTTTATAAGGATGCATTTTTGTTCTCAATTCACATAATTAATGTAAGAGTTTTTTAGCTTCGTTTTTTAATAAAAAACCCCATTTATACACCTTGGTTATATATGGTAATATGTATATATATATATATATAGATTTTAATTATAATCTGAATTAGGTTTTCAAAAAACTGATTTTTGTGATTAAATTATGTTCTTTATGTGTATAAAACTTATAAGGATTTATCAAACCTTGTTTTGAATATAAAAAATCCATGTATACACTTTGTGTATATACGGTTTTATACAATTTTCAAAGCCACATGTATATATACAAGAACTGCAATTACACATATGCATATCTTGATTTATTTTAAGAAGTTTTGATGGTATTAACCTAGTGATGATTTTATGTTTGAAATATATATTTTGATCTGTTCAAAATGTTTTATACAATACACATTATACAATTTTATATTGGTAAACAATAAAAAAACCTTGTTTTGTTATTTTGTGCCTCAAAGTTTTAAGAAGCCATCACCATGACATTACATGCATGCATCCCCAATTTATAAATTTTAGGATAGAAGGTTGGAATAATCTTTTGTTCATTACACATAAATATATATACATGCATAATCACATGTAGTGAAATGTGTTTAATTATTTTCTTATGCATGAATACCTCACGTGAAATAATAGTTCTACATTTATACTTATTATATTTCAATTCATGATGTATCCAGAGAAATTAATTCTATTAGTTATTAAAGGTTATGATTTAATCTGTTTATCTCTACTATTTATTAGTGTATGGAAAATATGAATGATGTCTATCTTAAATTCAAAAAAAATGTATTTTTGTATACAAAATGTTTAATTTCATGAAACAAGGGTTTTGAATTTAAGTGTTATTATTTTATTTAACAAACCCAAACAAACTATTATTTTATGTGGACTAGTTATCATCACTTGTAAAAATGTATGTCCATTTTCCCATGCAGTCTTTAGATTAATGTTTACAGTTAATTCATGATTCATTTATAAATATGGATATAATTGAAAAATGGAATTTATCTCTTATAATATCTTATTGATTAATAATTTAATTATTCAAAGTGTTATGGGACACTTAAAATAAAATTCATACATTAATTATTCTAAGTTGTATGGGACACTTCAAATAAAATATATAAATTAATTATTTGAGGTGGTATGGGACACTTCGAATAAAAGACATAATTTAATAAATCAAAGTGGTATGGGAAACTTTGATTTAAAGACATTTAGACATATGAGAAATGAATTGGACTTATTATGTGATGGTTGAGGCCCTGTATTGCCTCTTGATGCATCGACAGGTCTCATGGGACAAACTAAGTCATGGAACGAGGCCTTGAAATAATGATTATGTATGGTCTTGGCATGAGGCCTTGACATAATGTTATGATTGTCCGACATTATGCATTTTCTAAATATGTAATTAATATCTAACCTAACATATGATTATTCTTCTAGTATAATATCCTTGGTTAAGATTCTCTTACTTATGATAAAGGTAATAAATGCACATGGCATAATAAAGTATGTACCTGGAAGTGATTTATAAAGAAGGTGTAGTATCTATTTTCAGAAATTTGGTAAAAAAGTTAATATTACATATGTTATTTCATGAATTTTATTTTAAGTGATATATGACTTGTAAAGACCCGTAAAATTCAAGGGAAATTTTTTCTTAATTTTCTTTGGGATTTTACCAGAACGCGGTTTCTAACGGAACCTGATTCTGAGGCCCAGTGTGTCTGGAATCAATTTCCGAAATTTAGGTCAGGTAAGTTCAGTAAATGAACGAGCGGGTTTTACTAACATTTGAACCGGTGCTCAGAATCGAAATCTGAGGGAACCGATGAAACCGCAGCGCCGGTAATTTCTTAAGAACACTTTTTCCGGAGTTGCGTTTGCTCGGGTGAGGTTTTTAATTAAATGGGTTAACTAAAGAATAAAATAAAATGTTCTGCTACATATTTTATTTCTATTCTAGGTAGTTTAAACCTATGCTTGGTGGTTGGAGTAGGACCCACTAATATCCTAACTCCACTAGGTAGGATATTAGTGATGTGGGGACCACACAAGCCCCACCCTTTCAACTTCATCAAACCCCCATTAATTGTGTAACACACCTGCACCACCCTTTAATGAAAAGTCAACTCTCTTAATTAATTAATTGATTAAGTTATTCAATGTAATTAATTCGGGAATTCATTTCAAATTTCAAATTGAACGTAGGCTTGTGTGTGTTATTTAAAAAAGACAAAGTCTTATTTCATTAAGGGTTAGTTTCGTTGTGCAAGAAGGATTGGGAGAGGATTTGCTCAAAGCCTTCGAATCTTCATCTTCTTCGTTGGAGAACGCGAAGAACAACGAAGAACGCCGACCTATGATGGAAGACGACGAAGAATGCTAGTTCCCCGGATATCGACGACACGATTCCGTGTACCGCAACGCCGATGATCCTCTTCTCCGCGATGCCGACGACGCTTACGGAGCCTTCTTCCGCGATGTCCTTTTTCCGCGTCAAACCTTCATTCATAAACACTTTGAGGCAGGTGTTAATTATTTTTGCCCGTGAATTATTTCTTTGTCGTTCATCAACTTCTATTTCGGCCGCCTATTATCATAATAATGGGAGGAGGTTGGACCGCACGAACACGACCGAGCCTCCTCCCATTTTGATGATTTTACTTGTTGCGGTGCGAGAAAAGGAAGCGCGGTGCAATGACACCGTGTGAAAACAATGAAGAATGGGTGAAGAAGCGCGGCGCCGACGCACTGCGCCGGAGAACCATGAAGAGACTGTGGCCGGAGCGGGGTCGTGGTACCGTCGCGCTGCGCCGGTCAGACAAGGCCGCGGATGAAAGCTGCAGCGGAGCAAGGTGGGGCGGCCGGAACCGCCGGCCGCTGGCACCTCGGAGGGGCGGGACCACGGCGGTCCCGCGGCGGTAGCACCGGACGGCCAGACCGGGTCGACCGTTTCAGAGGAAAGACCAGGGGTCGTAACCCCTGGCTGGCAAGGAGCGGCCCCCACATGGGGGGCCGCGGTTTTAATCAAGGGGGGCATCCATCCCCCTTCCTGAAACGGCTTGGCCAGCACCGAGCTAGCCATGTGGGGCGTGCCGCGCCATAATGGGCCAGACCCGGACCCGGTTTTGGTCGACCCAGTTCGGGCCGACCCAGGGGGGGTCTCGGGCCGGGTCGGTTCGGGCCCCAAAACCCCCTAAAACCGGATAGGTTCGTTCTTTTGCCCATATCTTGGGCTACGGACCTCCGATCGATGCACCATCAGTTGCGATACGATCCTTGTATCGAGACGGTCGTTTTGGTATTTTACAATCAATGTTTAGGAGAAATTTTCATACGACCGGGTTGGTTCAAACATGAAACCAACCGGGCCCTCGGAGCGGAAACACTTATAACTTGAGCTCTGGATGTATGATTGACGTGTCGTCGACTTTGTTGGATTCCTATTATTGATACGGACCTTTTGGATCACTACGCTCGAAGTTTGGACATAGTTGGAGTATGGTCGGGTTGGTTTTGACTTAAAAACCAACCGGGCCCCTAGAACGAAAAAGCCAATAACTCTCAGACCGGGCGTCCAATTGACACGCCGTCTGTCACGTTGAGTTCCTCTTGTCGAGATGGAACTTTGAGATACATCGACTCTGGACTATGTGTCAGTTGATGTATTTACCCCTTGACTTGTGGAGCGGACCCTCCCGGAATTGAGCATGCTGTGTGTGGGAACCCTAGAGCTTGCTGCGACTGCGAGGACGACTGCATTGAAATCCTCTGTGGGTTCAGCAGCGATGAAGACCATACTAAAATCCTCCGTGGGTTCGACGGTGATGAAGACTGCACTGAAATGCTCTGTGGGTTCGGTAGCGATAAAGACCGTACTGAAATCTTCCGTGGGTTCGACGACGATGAAGACTGCACTAAAATCCTTCATGGGTTCGACAGCGATGAAGACCGTACTGAAATCCTCCGTGGGTTCGACGATGATGACTACTGTTCTTGTATCCTACGTGGGTCTGGTAGTGTTTGACTCTGTTCTTGCTATCCTATGTGGGTCTGGCAGAGTAGCTGGTCTGTATCCTATGTGGGTCCGACAACTTAGCTGGTTTAGTATCCTACGTGGTTCCCAACTTAGATGAATCAGTGGCTATATCTGATCATCTCTATCACCTTACGAAGAAGTATACCTGTGTGAGCTGAGTATTGAATTTCAATCATTATCTTCGATATGATTGACTTGCTTTCTTATGTGGATTGTGTTGTGCTTTCCTGTGTGGATTGGGGTGTACTATCTTGTGTGGACGTGATCGAACATGGGCTCGGATGTTGGAGCCGAACGGGAATTGATGACTTAGGTATATGTATGGGAATATACCTAAGTAGTGTTGGTTGTTACTTCGTGATTGTATATTTCCTTTGTGGATTATCCTTTGTGGATTCTGGGAGACCTTCGGGGGTCTCGGGGTCCCTACAGAGTAGCGTATACTCACCCCTACACGGGATATGCTCGCACTACATTGTGTTGGATGCATACGATGGACAATGCTGATCGTGGTTGAGTCTTGTGGAGTAGGTCGGTACCTGGTGGTGGACCACTGGGTGGGACGTACACGGAGCGGATGGCTGGACCCGAGGAGTTGAGGAGGCTATCTGTACCCACCCTTCAGGTGGGACTTCCAGTGGACGGCTTGACATTTCTGCTTTACTTTTAGTTGCTGTACTTTCTTTCCAGTTGTACTTACTTTCAGTTTGGGTTTGTATTCTATCCCACTTAATTTTCCACACTACTATTGTACCCAGTTTTACTTAGTGTTTACTTCTGCTTGCTTACTCTGTGGTGTTTGTTTACTTTATAAAGGCAATGCCTTCCCTTTTGTCAGGATTTATGCCTTTGGTGCTAGTCGCCAGCCCCTGGCCTATGGGAGGTGGGCTTGGGGTAGTCACAGCACGGGCCTCGAGGACGGGTCGTGACAAATTGGTTTCCGGGGAGTTTGGTTCTACCACAGAACTCAGGACTTTGATCTTTCTTCTATGTGAAGAAATAGTGTTAAGGGTATTGAGTGTGGTTAACAGTCTAGGGAGTCCAGTGTTGGTGCGGCGACCGACGTATCCGTACACCAGGACCCTGACTTCTGATTTCTGACTCAATGCACGAAAACATTGATTGCATGTGTGTTTCAAAAGTTTTCTTTGTGATTACTTTGTGTCAGCTCACCAGGTATACTGTTTGACCATGCACAACTTTTTCTTTTCAGGATGGCCCCATGAAGGCTGCCAGCTAGGGTTCCGAGCTTTGTGCAAGATGACAGCCCACCGAGCGACGAGACCTCGGTGCAAGTCCCTTTTTCAGTGGAGGCACTGGCGGTACCTCTACCCACTGAGCCACCGATGATACCAGCCCCAGCCGCTGATAGTGCACATCGCCTTAGTGCACTACATGAGTATCAGCATCAGAGACCGCCCAGGTTCCACCGGGAGACGGACACTCAGGCAGCTGAGGATTGGCTGGAGGCAGTAGTGCGAGTTTTCAGGTTAATGAGGACACCAACTGACCTCATGGTGATCCTCACATCGATCCTCCTACACGCGGTAGCAGACAGATGGTGGATCTTGATGCTCCAGGTGCACGATGATTTATCTCTCCTCTGGATAGACTTTGAGAGCCTCTTCCACTCGGAGTTCATCCCATCCACCCTCCGTGCGGTGCACATTCAGGAGCTACTATATCTGCGGCAGGGCTGCATGACAGTCGCCCAGTACTCGGCAAGATTTACCAATATCTCGCGTTATTCGACGGACATAGTACGAGACCCATTCTTCCGGGCCCAGAACATTGAACAGGGACTGAGGCATGAGATCAAGGCATCGATGATCTCCCTCATCATTCCAACATAGGCAGGAATACTGGAGCGAGCCCTTATCATTGAGAGCTTTCTTGCTGAGCCTACACCAGCAGCGAGACCTACCGCAGGGTGTCATGTAGCAGAGTCATCTGCAGTTGGCAGTCAACGGATGTCACAGGGGTCCAGGTGTACCAGACGATCAGGAAGACGACCTCAGGACACTGGCATAGGTGCAGGGAGCCAGGCGCAGAGCCGGCC
The DNA here is from genome assembly GCA_963277665.1 of Viscum album. Classification (NCBI taxonomy): domain Eukaryota; kingdom Viridiplantae; phylum Streptophyta; class Magnoliopsida; order Santalales; family Viscaceae; genus Viscum; species Viscum album. The sequence continues at coordinate 45,924,480 of OY728138.1, read as the reverse complement.
TTCCGAGGAGCAGACAGTGCTACACATGCGGCGGGTAGGGCCACATGGCTCGTGACTGCCTGACCTGCCGTGCAGAGGAGCAGCAGATGGTTGAGGGGCCACCCAGGCAGAGGCAGAGGGTTGAATGTGGTGGTCCGCCGAGAGCAGGCGGACGAGGTAGGGGAGTTGCCCGAGCAGAAGGTGGTGGGCGAAGCTTTGAGGCTTTACCACCACCACCACCAGGAGGTCCACCCCGACCACAAGGAGCTGGCGGGAAGAGACAGAATCAGCTTCAGGCAGAGAAGGACTACAACCACGACACGCCAGAGATGATTCGAGGTACTATCTGTGTCTACTCCACCCTTGCTGCAGTTCTTATAGACACAAGAGTGAGTCATTATTTTATTGTCGCTGCCCTTGTTCAGAACTCGAAGATTACGACCGAGCTGTTGGCTCGATTCTTACGGTTAGAGACTCCTACGGGAGCAGAATTGACGATTATGCACTGGTGCCGGAAGTGTGAGCTTACTCTAGGAGGCAAGAGATTTGGCTGGGATCTTCTTGTAGCGGCGTCGAGGCCTTAAGAAGTCATCTTGGGCATGGATTGGTTATCTATAGTCCATACTCAGATCGCTTGTATTAGGCGCAAGGTGCAGTGTATACGCACCAACATGAGCAGGTTCACCTTCACCGGCGAGAAGGGAGCCTTTGCAGCACAAGATGGAATCACGCAGAGGAGAGGACAACCCATCAATCATCAGTTGGGTAGCCTCATCCTAGGATCAGTTGACATGCAGATGCCTAGTTTTCCTGCAGTGGTGGATCAGTATGCGGACGTTTTCCCTGATGACGTTCCAGGACTACCTCATCACAGAGAGGTAGACTTTTATATTGAACTATACCCCGGGACAACCCCAATAACCACTCCAGCATATTGTATGGCTCTCTCTGAGCTTCGAGAGCAACAGGTACAACTGGAGGACTTGCAGGGCAAGGGATTCATCCGACCTAGTGTTTCAACCTGGGCTTCCCCGATATTGTTCACCAAGAAGGAGGATGGGAGCTTGCGACTGTGTGTCGACTATTTTCGCCTGAACCAGTTGACCGTGAGGAACAAGTATCCGCTACCGAGGATTTATGACCTCTTCGATCAGCTCAAGGGAGCATGGTGGTTCTCGAAGATAGACCTTAGATTAGCGTATCATCGGCTCAGAGTTCGAGACGAGGACGTGCAGAAGAAGACCTTCAGATGTCGGTATGACCACTATGAGTTCTTGGTTATGCCTTTCAGTATAACCAACACTCCATTAGTGTTCATGGGTCTCATGAACAGGATATTTCATGCATACCTCGATCGATTTTTTGTGGTCTTCATCGACGACATATTGATATACTCGACCACTGAGGAGGAGAATGCCTAACACTTGCAGGTTGTACTAGACACACTCCGAGAGCACCAGCTTTATGGAAAGATCTCGAAGTGTCAGTTCTGGTTACGTGAGGTCCACTTCTTGGGACACGTCATCTCTGACGTGGGAGTTGTGGCGGATCTTGTGAAGATCGAGGCAATGCTAGCTTGGGAGCCACCCAAGAGCGTGATGGAGGTGTGGAGTTTCTTGGGTCTAGCTGGGTACTACCGGAGATTTGTGCCAGACTTTTCTAGAGTTGTGGCACCACTCTCAACTTTGAAAAAGAAGGGGAAACCCTTCGTGTGGTCAGAAAGATGTTAGCAGAGCTTCCAGGAGTTGAGACAGAGATTGACCAGTGCACCTATCTTGAGGCTACTAGAGGAGGGAGTAGGGTACGTAGTCTACTACGATGCATCAGGGACGGGCCTCGGATGTGTCCTAATGTAGGAGCAGGCAGTGATCACCTAGGTATCACATCAGTTGAGGCAGCATGAGAAAAACTACGCTACCCATGACCTAGAGTTAGAAGTAGTGGTCTTCGCTCTGAAGATGTGGCGACAATATTTGATGAGCGAGCGCTTTACAGTTTACTCTAACCACCAGAGTCTCAGGTACATTTTCTCGCAGAAGGACCTGAATCTGAGACAACGACGATGGATCGAGTTCCTATAGTACTATGAATTTGAGATAGTCTATACTCCTGGGAAGGGGAACGTATTATCCAATGCTCTCAGCAGGAGGATGGGAATTCAACTCCTCGGGGAGGCGACGGAGCAGCTATCCTCTTTGCAGATATTGTTCGTGGATAGAGATAGAGCAGCCTTTCTTCAGTCACTCACAGTCACTCCTCCACTACTGCAGCAGGTCAGAGAGGCATAGTGTGGGGATGTTGACTGTGAGACGCGGCGTGCACAGATATCCTCAGGACAAGAACCTGAAGGATTCACTATGGGGGGAGAGAACGTCATCCTTTTCAGAGGATGTACCATGGTACTGGATGCTTTACAGGAGGAGGTGATGAGGGAGTTTCACACTTCCCCTTTAGCGGTACATCCAAGAGTGGAGAATATGTACCAGGATCTCAGACGATAGCACTGGTGGCCGGGTATGAAGAAGGTTGTAGCTGAGTTCGTTTCACGATGCCTCACCTGGCAGCAGGTGAAGGTGGAGCACCAGGTACCAGCAGGCTTCGTACAACCCTTGAAGGTCCCTGAGTGGAAGTGGGATGGGATATCTATGGATTTCGTGACTGGACTTTCACATACTTCCATAGGTCACGACTCCATTTGGGTGATTGTCGACCGACTCACCAAGTCGGCTCACTTCTTACCCATCAGGGAGCAGGGCTCAGTGGAGAGCTTGGGACACCTCTACGTTCAGGAGATCGTACGGCTTCATGGTGTTCCATCATCTATCGTCTCTGATCGAGATGCTCTCTTTACTTCCCGGATTTGGAAGGGGTTTGAGGAGGCATTCGGGACGCAGCTAGGTCTGAGCACCGCCTTTCACCCTCAGATGGATGGTCAGACGGAGAGGACCATTCAGGCTCTCAAGGACATGCTTCGTGCATGTGTCCTCGACTTTGGTCGCAGCTGGGAGGACAACCTACCATTGGTGGAGTTCGCGTACAACAATAGCTACCACTCCACCATCGGGATGGCACCATACAAGGCATTGTACGGCCGACCTTTCAGATCACCTCTGTGCTGGACATACCCTGCGGAGTCAGCACTTGTGGGACTGGAGATTGTCCAGGACCTGACAGAGAAGGTCCAGGTCATCCAGGAGTGGATGAGGACAGCTCAGAGCTGGCAGAAGTCTTATGCTTACAGGAGGCGGAGGCCACTAGAGTTCAAGGATGGTGACCACGTTTTCTTGCGAGTCTCACCTCGACGTGGATTACGGAGATTTAGACGAGGCGAAAAGTTATCTCCGTGCTTCATCGGACCATTCCAGGTCCTTAGTAGGGTAGGTGAGGTGGCTTACCGCCTGGCTCTACCACCTCAGTTGCACCGGGTGCACAACGTCTTCCATGTATCTCAGCTGACGAGATACGTGCACGACCTGACGCATATCATCGACCATGGGGAGCTGGACATTGACGATGGGGCGACTTTTTCAGAGGTCCTAGTGGAGATCGAGGATCGACAGGAGAGGGTCCTACGTGGGTGGTCTATTCCTTTAGTGTGCATCAGATGGCAGCACGGGAACTGCCAGGAGAGCACTTGGGAGCAGGAGGCTCAGATACGTGCATAGTACCCACATTTGTTCCCCTAGTTTATGATGTATCTTTATGGGGATGTAAATCCCTGAGGTGGGAGTAATGTAAAGACCCGTAAAATTAAATGGAAATTTTTTCTTAATTTTCTTTGGGATTTTACAAGAACGCAGTTTCTGCCGGCACCTGATTCTGAGGCCCGGTGTGCCCGGAATCAGTTTCCGAATTTTAGCTCGGGTACGTTCAGTAAACGAATGAGCGGGTTTTCCTAACTTTTTAACTGGTGATCAGAATCGAAATACGAGGGCACCTATGAAACCACAGTGCTAGTAATTGCTTAAGAATACCTTTTCCGGAGTTTCGTTTTCTCGGGTGGGGTTTTCAATTAAATGGGTTAACTAAAGAATAAAATAAAATGTTGTGCTACAAATTTTATTTCTATTCTAGGTAGTTTAAACCTATGATTGGTGGTTGTAGTGGGACCCACTAATATCCTAACTCCACTAGGTGAGATATTAGGGAAGTAAGGCCCACACGAGCCCCACCCTTTCAACTTCCTTAAACCCCCATTAATTGTGTAACACACCCACACCCCCCTTTAATGAAAAGTCAACTCTCTTAATTAATTAATTGATTAAGTTATTCAATGTAATTAATTCGGGAATTCATTTCAAATTTAAAATTAAACGTTGGATTTTGTGTGTTAATTAAATAAGACAAATTCTTATTTCATTAAGGGTTAGTTTCGTTGTGTGAGAAGGATTGGGAGAGGATTTGCTCAAAGCCTTCAAATTTTCATCTTCTTCGTTGGAGAACGCGAAGAACAACGAAGAACACTGGCCTCCAACGGAAGACGACGAAGAAAGCTAGTTCCCCGAAGATCGACGACGCGAATCCGTGTACCGCGATGCCGACAATAATCTTCTCTACGATGCCGATGACGCTTACGGAGCCTTCTTCGTTGATGTCCTTTTTTCGCGTCAAACCTACATTCATCAACACTTTGCGGTAGGGGTTAATTGTTTTTGCCCGCGAATTATTTCTTTGTCGTTCATAAAATTATATTTGGGCTTCCTGTTATCATAATAATGGGAGGAGGTCGGACCGCACGAACACGGCCAACCCTACTCCCCCTTTGATCATTGTACTTGTTGCGGTATGAGCAAAGGCAGCGCAGTGAAACGACACCGTGCGGAAACAATGATGAACGGGCGAAGAAGCGCGGCGCCGCCACGCCGCGCCGTTGAGGTCGAATAAAGACATGGCACCGTTGCACCATGCCGGAGAATCATGAAGAGGCCGCGGCCAGATCGGGGCCATGGCGCCGTCGCGCTGCGCCGGTTGGACAAGGCCACAGCTCAAAGCCGCGGCGGAGCAAGGTGGGGCGGCCGGAACCGCCGGCCGCCGGCACCTCGGAGGGGCAGGACCGCAGTGGCAGCACCAGCCGGCCGGACTGGGCCGACCGTTTTGAAGGAAAGACCAGGGGTCGTAACCCCCGGCTGGCAAAGAGCGGCCCCCACATGGGGGTCGCGGTTTCAATCAAGGGGGGCAGCCGCCCCCCCTTCCCGCAACGGCTCGGCCAGCACCGAGCTGGCCGTGCGGGGCGCACCGCGCCAGGCCAACTGGCCGCCCAGGTCGGACCGGGCCGCGCCCTAATGGGCCGGACCCGGACCCGGTTTGGGTCAACCCGGTTCGGTTCGACCCACGGGGGGTCTCGGGCCGGGTCGGTCCGGGCCGAAAACCCCCTAAAACCAGACAGGTTCGTTCTTTTGCCCATATCTTGGGCTACGAACCTCTGATCGACGAACCGTCAGTTGAGTTGAGATCCTTGGATCGAGATGGTTTTTTTGATATATTAAAATCAAGGTTTTAGAGAATTTTGGGTATGTCCGGGTTGGTTTGAACACGAAACCAACCGGGCCCTCGGAGCGGAAACACTTATAACTTGAGCTCCGGACGTCCGATTGACATGCTGCCGACTTTGTTGGATTCATCATAGTGAGAAGGACCTTTTGGCTTACTCCTCTCGAGGTTTGGATGCATTTGGAGTGCAGTAGGGTTGGTTTTGACTTAAAAACCAACCGGGCCCCTGGAACAAAAAATCCAATAACTCTCAGACCGGGTGTCCGATTGACATGCCGTCTTTCACGTTGAGTTCCTCTTGTTGACACTAAACTTTGAGATACATAAACTCCGGACTAAGTTTCAGTTGATGTATCGACCCCTTGTCTCATGGATCGGACCCTCCCGGAATCGAGCATGCTGTGTTCGGGAACCTTAGAACTGGCTGCGACTGCGACTACGACTGCACTGAAATCCTCCGTGGGTTTGACAGTGATGAAAACCGCACTGAAATCCCCCGCGGGTTCAACGACGATGAAGACTACACTGAAATCCTCCGTGGTTTCGGCAGTGATGAATACCGTACTGAAATCCTCTGTGGGTTTGACGATGATGAAGAATGCACTGAAATCCTCTGTGGGTTTGGCAGCGATGAAGACCGTACTAAAATCCTCCGTGGGTTCGATGACGATGACTACCGTTCTTGTATCGTACGTGGGTCTGGAAATGTTTGAATCTGTTCTTGCTATCCTACGTGGGTCTGGCAGAGTAGCTGGTCTGTATCCTATATGGGTCCGACAACTTAGTTGGTTTGGTATCCTACGTGGGTCCCAGCTTAGATGAATCAGTGGCTATATATGATCATCTCTATCACCTTATGAAGAAGTATACCTGTGTGAGCTGAGTCTTGACTTTCAATCATTATATTCGATATGATTGAATTTCTTTCCTATGTGGATTGTGTTGTGCTTTCCTGTGTGGATTGGGTTGTACTATCCTGTTTGGATGTGATCGAACTTGGGCACGGATGTTGGAGCTGAACGGAAATTTATGACTTAGGTATATGTATGGGCATATACCTAAGTAGTGTTGGTTGTTACTTCGTTATTGTATCTTTCCTTTGTATATTATCCTTTGTGGATTCTATGAGACCTTCGGGGGTCTCGGGGTCCCTACTGAGTAGCGTATACTCACCCCTGCACGGGCTATGCCCACACTACGTTGTGTTGGATGCAGACGATGGACAACGCTGATCGTGGTTGAGGCTTGTGGAGCAGGTCGGTACCTGGAGGTGGACCACTGGGCGGGACATACACGGAGCAGACGGCTGGACCCGAGGAGTTGAGGAGGCAATCTGTACCCACCCTTCAGGTGGGACTTCCAGTGGACGGCTCGATGTTACTGCTTTACTTTCAGTTGCTGTACTTTCTTTCCAGTTGTACTTACTTTTAGTTTGGGTTTGTATTCTGACCCACTTACTTTTCCGCACTACTATTGTACATAGTTTTACTTAGTGTTTACTTCTGCTTTCTTAGTCTGTAGTGTTTGTTTACTTTATAAAGGAAATGCCTTCCCCTTTGTTGGGATTTACGCCTTTGGTTCTAGTCGCCAACCCCTGGCCTATGGGAGGCGGGCTTGGGGTAGTCACGACACGGGCCCCGAGGACGGGTCGTGACATGACTCATGATTTTTTTACCTCTTCAATTCTATGTTATTATTATCTCATGTTCTAATTTGTACATGTATCCTTCATGTCACCCTTAAATTATTTGGATCAACTCATGACTTATATGCAACATTCGAAGAATTATTTTATAAACATGTATGCGTACTCTGATATGTGTTTTATTTGTATATTTTAAATAAACATATAAATCATCATGTAAGAGATTTCCATAAAAATGTTTTCAAGTAACCTTTGAAAAATGTTGATGACATACTTCAATAAATGTTGTTTTCCTTTTAAGAATTTGTTTTGAAATTATTTAATAGGATGTTTTGAAGAAAGAATTTAATTAAATTTTTTTAAAACCCCTTACTGTGCATTCTTGTGATTACCTTACATTTTAATTTATTTTTACAGGGTTATTGGATTTTTGAAGCTTTGAGTACTCTTTTGTGATGAAAACATTATGAATCTTATCTTATATATTTTTGAAGAAAATTATCAGTTGTATCTGGTTTTACAGAATCTAAAACACAAAGATTCTCTCTGATGGAATGTGATGTGTAATTTTATCAGAATATTATTATAAAAAAAATTACACACCATGTTTTAGGAACTGAATATGGGCTTCTGGTGTCAGGTACTCACAGTTGGTATTAGAGGAACAATTTAGACAATTCTGGAAAATTAAAACATAATTTGTTTTACTATATTTCACTAAGTAGAATATTTTATTAAAATTTTCAGATAGAATGTGAGGGTTCACCAACAAGCCTCTTGTCTCTACCTATGAAATTACTTGATAACAAAATAGTCAAGTCATGTTTATAAATATACCATCCTTTTGTGAATCTGCATTTAACCTACAAATACCTCTATCGGGTGTCAAACACCCTAAATATCCTTTGACTTTACTAAGGACCAAGTCATGTCTACTACCTTATTTCTCAAGCACAACATGCATATTATTCACATAAATAAAGGTACTATGAAGTCCTCTTCCTATGTTTCACCCTATCTGAGACTTATCTGGACCTAGAGAAGTTGTGAGAAGCTGCAGAGGAGAGTGACCCCCTTCCAGCCCATCTGTTCCAAGTTATGAGATTCAGCAGGTATGGAAGACTTTCTAATATTTGGTTTTTAGAAAACCAAGTCGTCCAACAGGTCTATTAGAACCAAGTTCATTATGATATCTCCGAACTCTACACCTCTCGTTCCACCCTCTCGACAACCTACTGATGCCCGTATGAGTTCAACTCTAGTAGTGCAAGGTGTATCATGGAAAATGAAATTGAAGACTTTAAAAATGTTTTGGGGACCAAACTAACCAGACGAACTTACATAGAATGTATCCGATGGTGGTGGACCTGGTGAAGTTATAAATAAAATAATGTTTTTCATTCAAATTTTGTTAATTAATAATTATTAAAAAAATGTTTTGTAGGGACATCATGAGTGATGTCTGTGGGATGGTGATGGGAAGCATAAGAGTATAATGGAATTGCGATGACATAATTATTTTGAGGGAGGGATTATATGACACCCCGAACATATATATTTTTTAAAAATAATATTTTATTAATTATTTTTATTGTTATTATTATTTTTTGTTTAATAATGGTTCCAAACAAAATAAATAGTTAATGAATAAAAATAATACAAGTTTTATTCAATAGACATGCTAAAACCTTACCTTTGAAATAAATCTAAAAGATTCTCACTAACCTAGAATACCTACTAGGAGACCTATCAAAATCATCGAGAGACCAACAAACACAAAAAAGACCAAGTAAATAGTAAAAGTACTTCAGGTCTATCACAATGAAAATAATTATGGAAAGAACAATGGAAACCATACTAAGTATCAGAGGGATGAAGAGAACCATCTTCACTGAATTGGTTTTAGAAATACTGGAACACCCTAGACAAGTATTTATAAGTCTATGAAGTTAAATTGACTGTTTTTGGTCGTTGAGGTCTTTAGATGACCATTGGGGTTTTTGTAACGATCATAAAATTTTATAACTGATAGGTGTTTTAAGTATTTTGATTATTTTAAGTATTCTAAGTATATAAGTATTCTAAATATTCTAAGTATTTAAAGAATCTTAATTATTTCAAGTACCTTAAAAACTTTAAGGGTTTTGAATGTTTGAAAGTAAGATTTTAGTTAATAAATGTATGTTTTATGTAAAAAAATTATATCATAGAATGATTAATATAAACATATATATTTTCCAGTAAAAGATGTTTATTCCTAAAAATTAGTAAAAGAAAAATTTAGTATATGTTGGAATTATTAATTTTTACAAATTTATATATTATCAGTTATTATATTTCTATTGGTACAAATCCTTTTTTAGTGGTTCATGATGAATTAATAAGAAATATAGTTACATATGATATGTTATTGAACCTTAATATCTCTTTCAAACATTAATCTAATGAGATGTATGTCAAATTATTTTTGAATAAAGAGGTTTTTGTGGATGAAAATGAAAATTATATGACTGATTTTTTCTTATAACTGGTGGAAATAAAATTTAAAAGATGATAACAAATATTTAAGGTCAAATTACCCCTGGTATGTTTCTGTTGTAGAAATATTGGTCAAACCACTACTGGGTTTCCAAATAGATATGATGAGGATGATAGAGAATTTTAATTCGTACTAAAACCAAATAGTTAGTTTCCCCTAGAAGGAAATTTAACTTAGGTAGTGGAAGTGGAAATAAATTTCATAGTTTGGTCTTTCTAACTGTAGAGGAATAATATATAGAGTAATATTTTTTGGAAGGATTTGAGACTAAGTTTATATCATAAATTAAAGTAAAAATGATGGCTTCAGCTGAGGAGTCTAACTTTAAAGTTTAAAGGAAAGATAAACCAGATGGATTTTTATTTATTAAAGTGGAATTAGAAGGGGATATTTAGGATATTTATCTGTAGATATAGAAGAAAAATAATATATGATTTTAATGGAATCTTCAAGTTACATTAATCAGCTAGAAGTTTAAGTTAATCATCATGAAAATGTAGTGAAATAGTATGAATAATTTTTAGTAAAATATGAAAAATCAATAAGCTATAGATTAAAAATTAAATATCTTTTCAAGATCATTGATGATATTAAAATTCTCATCAAGGAGAAATCTACGAATATTGAAACACTTGAGGATGAATTTTTAACCTTTAAAGGAATCTAAAATCAAGTATTAAAATTTATGGTACAAAAGAGAAGCTTGAGTTTATGATATTATCATATAATGTTTTTTAAATAAAGGGAAAATTGAGGGACAAAAATATTGAAGGAAATTATGAGTACTCAAATATTAAGTGGAATTGGTAAAACTGGTCTTAGATATGATAGTCAAAATTCATACGTATTATCAATAAATATAAAGTGCATATGGATGAAAAAACATGGACAAATTTTTCAACTATTAAGAACTTACCAGTAATCAAGGAGTATTCAAAAGTAGTATATTTATAAGGTATTTATATAAATGGTATATTTCTATTAACAGAGTTTTATTATTTTTTCTTATCCATACCATGACTAATTACTATGAATCTAAAATATATTAAAGATGAGAATCTATTGGAAGTCATAAAATGAGATTTGGAACATGCCCTATATGAAAATAAATTAATTTTATAGTTACTATTTTAATTCCCCCAATTTTTGAAAATAGTAGATAGTAGTAATATAAGATGTGGGTTTTATTATACAATTTTAAGGAAAATTGGTTCAAGATAATCTATTTTACTTCCTTTAGAAAATAAATTTTATCCTTTAGTGGAAGAATAATTTAATCTGATTGCTTATGTTGAAGAAAATGAGAGGTGATCGACATATGTCTCTAGTTATTTTTGAATTTATTAAAAGTAAAGAATGAATATTGAGGAGGGGAATTTGGATGAATTTTCTTTTAATGTATCTAAGAATTTCACGAAGTTGATACTGGATATTGGGTTCTTATCCCACATAATAGGTAATATGAACTAATTAAATAATGTGATCGTTAAAGTTGGTGGAGAAATACATTTTGGAATTGATGGATCATGAAATATTTAATTTTTATGACCTATTTATCTAGTGATGAATTGAATATTACTAACGTAGTTTATATTGATAAGATTTATCATAATTTATTGAGTGTTAGTTAGATTTGTGACTCTGGTTTGGTGGTCATATTTGACTATAAAATATTTATAATTAAAGGAGGGTTTGGAAACTCTATAATTAAATGATGGAGAATATTTGGAAATTTGTATCATCTAGATAGTAAGGAGATTAATTGTCTCCTTACTGATGAAATAGAAAATAATTTAAGGCATTAGATACTTTCCCATATTAATTAATAGAGTATGGAGAATTAATCAGGGTTAAATATTACTATTAATATTCCTTTGATGAATAGAAATGGGGATACAGTTTGTAATTATTTCTTGAGAGGAAAGAAAGTGAGAAATTCTTACCATCCAAAGAATAAAGGAACATCGAGTTTTCTAAAGTTGGTCCACACCAATGTATGTGGTCCAATAATTTAGGTTGGAACATATAGTGATGTTTGTGATTATAACATAATGGGATCTGCTATGTTTATGTGGCGTAAAAGAGAGGTATTATACTACATCAAGAGATTCATAAGAAGAGTATAAAATGAAACTAGAATCAAACTAAAGATTTTATGGTAAGATAATGGAACTGAATATAATTTGATTGAATATAAGAATTATCTATAAAAAGAAGGAATAAATAATTATGTATGGGTAGTAAGGATTCCTCAATGGAATGGAATTGCAGAGAGGAAGAACTATATGATTAATGACATGGAAAATATTTTATTGATATAAATTGGCATCTCTAAACACTATTGAAAAAAAGAAATTCAATTACCCATATATACTCAAAACCTAGGGAATGGAAATAAACCAATTTTGAAGAATCTCAGGGTATTTTTATGTAAATGATTTATTTGAAATAATAGAGGAAAATAGTAAAAATACAGTGATGTACTAGATGAAGGTAAATTACTAGGTTAAATATTAAATATTAAGGCTTATAAGTCATTAAATAAAAGGCACAACAAGATTTTTGAGAGTAGTTATTTCAAATTATTTGAACATTAATCCCCAGAAAATTTAAAAAGTATTATTCCTAAAGAAGTATTAAATAAGATAAAGAGATAAATATAGACTTCAATGATTCTCAAATTTTTTAGATTGATGATGATTTCGAAGTTAAATTCATAGAATATAAAGGTAAAGAAGAGGGTAAATAAGTGAGTCAATCAAGAAATAAACAAGTAAAATGTTATCTATGAAATATTACTTGAGGTAAATCTACTCAAAATCAAACTTGGAGGATGAGAATAATGTAGAACACTATTTTATTATCTATGATTCAAATAACTTCATTTGAAGAATAAATAAAGTAAGAATCATGGATAAAATCAATGAATAAATGATTAGAAAAAATTGATAAAAAATAAACATAGGCAAATGTGGATAGTCTAATACATCATAATATGATTGGTAAAAAGTGTTTCTTTAAGAACAAGATGGATGAAAATAGAAAAGGTGATCTAAAATAAAGAAAGGTTGGTTTATAAAGGATATACACAAGGTGAAGGAGTTGGTGTTGAAGAAACATTCACTCTAGTGTAAAGTGTAACAACCTATGTAGTGAGAGAATAATTTTTATATATTCAGTAGTATTATTCAATTAAATATTTAAATTCATTATAAATATGTTATGTAATTCTTAAAATCAAAGTGGAAATAATTTTTTTAAACTAATTTCTTATATGGTTATATTTAAAAGATTAATTTTAAAAATATAGAATTTTAATTTTAAAAAACTAATTTCATTTTTGAATTAATCAAGGAAAAATTATCTCATGATGAATTTTAAGGACTTTTTTGAAAAAAGAATTTCTTTTAACAGTAAAAAAATATGGGTTTTTATAAAATACAATATCTTTTGTGATACCGTCACGAAATAATGATGGTATAAAATTTATTAAACTTATGTAATGAATAATTTATGATATTATAATATAAATATTGTACAAAAATAATCCATAATATATAAATTATAAATTATTTCATGATAAATATAAAAAACATTTTCAGTGTCGATGTAGTGCTTGTGTAACGTTGAAAAACTAAAATTTGTGCTTTATAGATAATAATTGAGTGATTAAAATAATTTTAATGATTTTTTGTTAATTATTACGTATAAATGATGATTATAACTTATAGTTTCAAATTTTAGAATTATACGACCAGAATGTTATCCAAATAACTGTGCAATGCTTGCGAAATGAAATAAAAGTATAATCGACAAATTAAATAATTTTTTCTTGACATAGATATAATAAAATAAAAATAATGAATGAGTATAAAATATTATATTTAACCTAATTAATTTAATTTTATGATAGAATTTTTTTTTAATTTTTTTATGAAATAATTACTATTGATTTTTATGTAACACTAACGCAGTGCTTGTGAGCAGAAGAAAAATCAATAAAGTGATTATAAATAAAATTATAAGAATCATTAAATGACACTAAAATTTTACAAAATCATATTTTATGATTAATTTTAGACCATAATAATCCTATGGTCTGAATTATGACCTTTTGGATCCACATGGTTAACATTATGTCCATTATAGTATTTTATTTAAAAGAAATTAAAATTGTTCACACTATGGTTTCTAATTAGTATAAAATTTTTTAATATATGGTTTCCTAGAAGAGATGTTCGACAATAAATAGTTTTTTAAATATAAAATATTTATCTTAATCATGGAAAATTATTTTTAATTTTTAATAATGATATAAATTACAAAAAATCTTATAGAATGATGATGGAGTAAGTATTAAATTAATGGACAAATAAAAAAATGATATTAAAAGTATTAAAATAAATATAAATTGAGACAATTAAGATGATACATAAATTCTCTATAGTAATATGACATGTCTATGATATAATAAAAATAGTTGGTTTGGATATTACTCTTTTTTATTTTTTAAAGTCACAGTACTGAATAATATTAAATTTGACAATAATGATATTTCTTGAATATAATATTACATTAAATTATTTAAAAAATATATAAATTTTAAATAAGTCATAATGGAATAATATATTGTCTAAAATTCCATCCTATATGATTCATTTTCCATTTTTACGTCTTTAGATCTAGATTATCCTTATTGTACTTTAATATTTTAAGATATTCCAAAAATTCCCCTCACCTCAATTATAAAAGGATACCCTGTCCTTCACTTAATTTCATCACCTTGAGCCTTATATATTGAATATCCTCTACCAAATTATTTTTTCCACATTCATAGACGCATTCTAGAGGTTTAGTTCTCACCAAAATACCAATTTCAGGTTCATTAATGGATCTTTCTAGGATGTGATATTCAAGAGGTAACTTCCTTAAACCACCTCTCTTAATTTCTTTTCTTCTACTACCTTCTCCTCAAATCATTCATCCATCAAGGAATAATAAATATAGTATCATTTGAATAATATAATGTTTTATTATTAAGGTAATATATTCAATCCATCCTTTTTCTCATATTCTCATATTCTATGAAATAAAACCATTGTCCAAATTATAGTGATTAACTGTCTCTATGGATACTAAGTTTACATTTTCTATTTCCACCTTTATGGATGGTCATAAAAATATTATTTTCATGACCCAAACTACGGTAGTGATTTATCTGAAACTACCCTAAATCTTCCAATATAGGCTAGGGGTTGGTTAAAAGAACGGAAGGCATAACAAAACTTGGGGAGGTTTTTGCCTAAAAACCTGTACACATGCACACAACTAACTCAATGAAAAAGTTCATAGGTATAATATAAAAGATGAAACACTTCTATAAAGTAAACCAAACATGCATGAACCTCTAGATGGTATAAAACTATGGTAGTGTATACTGAAAGGTAAAAGGGTTAAAATACATGACCAAACGGAAATATGCCCCAACCTGACAAAACTGGAAAAGGAAACAGAAGAAGGAGAGCCCCCACTATAAAATTCCAAACTAAGACCACCGTATGTAGTTCGAGCTCCTAGTAACTCTAAGATAATTTAAATTAACTATCAACATGTATGTTGTCTACAAAATAAATTACATGTGTGGGAAAATCCCATGTAGGGGTGAGTATATACATACCCATTAGAACGCCCTGAAAGGGAAAAGGGGGAACATTAAGAGATACGACTGAAGTGGAAAGTAGTAGATAGAGCAAGGTATAGTTAGATAGTATATCTTAACCTAGAAAGAGTAAAAGTAAGATCATAAAATCATAAGGGGATAAACATAGCGAGTATATGAACTAATCATCGATCCTTCTCTACCTATATCCATAGAGTAAACTCATCCAACTATAAGAAGATAGACACGGAAAGCACATGGAATAACTCGTGCATATTCACCTCTCTTAGAAAGAGAGTATCCAAATACAAGGATTGAATACATAAGGAATAATATATATATTCTCTATCAAATATTCCCAAACAAGAGAGTAAGCGGATCTCTATCTCACAACTCATCCCAAGAAAAAAAATCACTAACAGTTCCAAAAGAAGTCCATCAACGATACCCAACATCTCACGTGTCTGCCCTGAGCACACAAGTCTAAGTGAATAAATCACCACACCTCTATACTATCATATTTGGGTGGAACTGATTCACCCACATGGTTTTAGGCCATGTCACAAGAATGCATCTTGGTGGGGAATGTGTCCCTCTTCCTTGTGATTCCAAATCTACGTTAAACCACATCTCATCACTATGACATAAAGTCCAGGGCCCACAAATTCTAGTTGAGTATCCCATTACCTAGTATGGTAGGAGGGTTCTACTCTAATAGTAACTAAGTAACTCCACTTCCTAGTCCTACTTAAGGGTTACACTCGGGAAGGTCATCAGAGAACTCCACTGCCCAGTCTTATCGGAGGGTAAGCCCGAAATGTCGAGGAACTATACTACCCATCCCTACTAGAGGGTACCTCAAAAATATCATAGGGTAATTCCACTACCTAGAAATATTGAAGGGTAATCCTATAAGTTCAATGAACTCCACTACCTAGCCTTATTTTGAGTGTAAATCATAGAGATCATCAAATAATTACATTGTCCATCCCTATTGGAGGGTGAGCCCAAAATTTTGAAGAACTCCACTATCCAGCCCTACTAGAGGGTAACATGGAAAGATACTAAGGTAATGAAACTACCCAACCCTACTAGAGGATAATCCCAGAACATATAGGAACTTCTATACCATTCCCTGTTAAATTTTAACTCAGAAAGATCATCAAGGAACACCATTAACTAGCCCTACTGGAGGGTAATCCCCAAAAGCTCTGGTGATCCTATACAATTGATGTCATCATCAGGTGTCACCTTAGTGATTCATGATTGAAACATCCCAAATATTATCTCAAAATAAAAAATAGTGGGATCCATCTTACCCTACATGGAAAAAATTCTCGAGATATTCTATTCACTTTCCTTAATCAGACACCCAGTGAAAAAGTCTCATTTCACAACATCATGCTCGAATGGTGTCTCATGGGCCCAGTAAATGAGTCCAAATTAAATACCCAATATTAGTCCTAAAAAATTCACCTAAATTTTCGGGTTGTATAATCGCAGATGGTTCATCATTCTGACATCATATGAGGGAGATATGTTAGATATAATATTCCATAATAATAATAATTTTATTATTATTGGTTGTTTCATTGACTAGAGGCATGTGTCTGAAAAATGTATCCAACATTAGTTTCAAAATTACCGCCTCAATTCTAGTATCAAATTTTCGCTAAACTTTCATCAAATTGTTGCCTCAGTTAAAATATATAACTGATATAAAATTATTTAACCAAGATTTATATCTCATATCTCATATCTAATATCTCTTATCTTATATCTTATATATCATATCTCATATCTTATATATTATATCACATATATCATATCTTACATATTTTATCTTATATCTCATATCTCATATCTCATATCTCATATCTCATATCTTATATCTCATGTCTTAGATCGAGAATCCATGTACTACAATGATTCCAGATCTATGCTTCACTTACAAAATTGTTATCGCATCATCGATCCACCGTGAATTAGGGGGCCATATCAAGTTTGGTGCTACCTATAAATGTTGATATAATGGGGATCTAACCAGTAAAAAAGTGAATAATTGAGGGAGAAACACACCATAAACCAAAGTTTTAAACATCATTGGTCAGGAATTGTTGGTTGATGACCAATAACAAGGCACTGGGGTTAGAACATTGATTAAAAAATATGAAATCTAGTACTTGGGCTCTGTAAAAGGCCATAATAAGATGCATATCAAAGAAGAAATAATTATATACTAAATATTTTAATCCAAATGCATTAAAAACCAAAAATAAGAGTCCTACCAATATTTTGGATCGTTCATTGTTGAATACCACGCTCACCCAATGATTGGAAGAATTTGATTCATTTGTTGCATCCTATGATTTGATTTGACATTACATCATCATTCGATCTCGATTCACCAAAGGGGGGAGGAAGAGAGCTTCATCGAAAGAGGGAAAATTATGATTAAAACATGGAAAATTATACTTATCATTATATTTATAAAAAGTTATTTTAGGTTAAAAATAAATATATAAATAAATAAATAATTCACTTTAATGCACTCTCAACAAGCAAGGGGTCTGAATGTCCCACACTGACTTATTTTATATCGCACCTAATGTAAACATCATGTTCCTGACTCAACCGCAATCTCAGGTTTCTATTCAAATAAATAGTTTAAGAGTTATCCAATTTTATTTTAGGTATCATGTGTTTTCAATATAAAATAAATTTAATATTTTTATGAAATTAATTCTGAGCACACCAGGCCTCGAAATCGCACACCACCTGCGCACTTAGATCTAGAAATATATATAGAAATGTTTCAAAGTATTACAAGGAAAAAAATAGATCTCTAAAATTATTGTGGTTAAATAATATTTTAATAATTATATTATAATTTAATACATGTTTTGGAACAAATATATATACATGATATTAAATAAAATGAAACTAAATATTAATGGTCGAAAAATTGTTATAATAAACCCAACAATTATCACCAAGATTTTATAAAATAAATCATCCCCATGTAAGAAATAAAAATGATATATGGGATGATTTAAACTTATGGGGTTTAATTAATACCATATAATATCACTTCTAGAGTACTATACCCATTTGAAAATAACATCCCATATACATAAGTTAACCAACCATGAAACCATGGAATTAAGGCTCCACAATACAATGCAAATAGTCTTTTTAACTCATCAAAATGACCATAAATGATCTTAATAAAATTTTAATAAATAAAATATATGTGTAATAGGTTATTAATTTAGAAATTGATGAATATAATTTTATTATCTAGGAAATTAGTTTCTAGTGAAGAATTTATCTGGACATAAGGTAAGGTATTTTCCATTAAAAATCCTCTTTAATGACACTTTTTAAAAAATTAAAAAATATTGTTTTTTAACTTATATAGAATGAGAATATTTTTTCAAATTTATAGCTCTTTAATTTATTAAATTCCCCTTTACAATATTACATGGTTATTTTCAGAGATTTTTTTTCATTTGTATGTGCAAATTATTCTTTCAAAATAAGTGATTTTCTTAAATAAATGTTTTTATGATGAAAGTATTCATGTTTTATGATTATTTTCTAGATCGTGGGAATTATTTATATTTATGCATGGCTAATTTATAAATAAAAGGTATTTGCGTCCATGATATCCCTAAAGTTCATTGGGAATGTTATAAGTTAACAATGGTGGTTATTCTAAGGGTAACTACAATGGTTACATTCAAGTATAACTATGAGGGTTATTTTATGGATTACATGAGAGTTGAACTCATATAGTAGCTGTTAGGGTTACATCAGTAGTAAGTATGATAATAAAATGATTCCCTAAGTTACCTAAATAGTTTAATTATTCTTTCTATATTTTATATAAATATCATGTTTTCATAAATTAAGATGTTGATGAAAGTATTTTTTAGTTTTAAAGGTGATAAGTACATATTTATAAAAATGTCTTCATGTATTTATAAGTATTCATAGACTAATGGTTCCATTCTATTTGTTATGCATTTTATTGATCTTTTTGTTCTCATCTCAAGTTTTAAAATATTTTTCATAGGGTTTTAAGGATGGTTAAGAGAATAAAGAATCCAAAATGAATGTTGTGATTTTTTAGGAATATAAATCATGTTTTATTTTAAAGACAATTGTTTTATAAGAAAAATGGATATTGTGTTGAAGTTTCAACTTGTAATGTATGGATTCACCATGTAATATTTTTTCATAATTTTCTAAAACACTAACTTGAAAATATCCTCAAATGTAAGAGAATGATTTCTTGACATAAAAACTTAAGATTATGTAATGTTTAAAGTTGGGTCATTGTCGTTGGAATCATATGATGATTTAAATAACGTTAGGGGTTATGATAATGTTAATAGAATAGTATAAATGATTTTTTACTTTATGGTTAATTTTAAATGATAAATAATTTTCAGATTGCCATGTTGATTCATCTAAATTAAATATGTTCAGAAATGTTTTCTGTGGAAGAAATAGGGAAATTGAAGTAGGAAGGAACTAAGAGGATGATATACTTATGAATTTGAAACCTAGAATGGTGGGTATTATAACCAAGATATTTGTGATAGTAATGAATCAGTTGATGTAGTATATAAATGGTAGTGGCATCCATGAAAGAGAATAGTAAGAGTTTTCATAAATGAACACGAATAGTGTAAAATTTTATGAGGCATACCCTTTAACTTTTAGTGGATATTCTAACCCAGTGGTAGTTTAAAGGTGGATTAAATCATTGGAAAATATATTTGATATATTGAAGTGTTTATATAATCAAAAGGTTAGTCTTTATATTTATCATTTTAAAGGTGAAGTTGGAAAGTGGTGGTCAATGGTCAAGAATCTAAGGGAAATATAAGAGATTTATTTCTTGGAATGTGATGAATTTAAGAATATTTTACTTAAGAAATATTTTCCTAAGTCATTTTGACTAAGGATGGAAAATCAAAACCTATAATTGAAACAAAAGTATGAAGATTAATTTTCCTTGAATGAAGAAAACTTCACTTGATTGGAAAGTTAAACTCTAGATTTTATCCATGATTTTGATAGTAAAATCAATTTCTTTCCCATTATTGAAGCAAAGACATCAAAATGAATTGGATTCCCATGAATTCAAAAGTTATTATAAAATTATTCGTTGTGATGAAAGGGTGTAAATGGAGTTTTTTGATGATCATGTGTACTTTGATAACAAGTAGAAGAAAATGTTTATATGGAAGGAAATGGGTAATAATAAATCAATGAAATATAAAGGTAAGAGAAGTCAATTTCTAGTTTGTGGAAAGTGTGGTAAAAAACCATTAGGAATGAATTAACAAAACCGATAAATGATTCTGATGTGGTATGTTTGGACATATGTCTCGTTATTGTAATGAAAAATATCTTAGTGTTTACGTGTTCAATTCTGTTAAAAAACTGTAGAGTGTTGTAAATGTGGTGATATGGGTAATTATTCCCATACCTAACCAAAGAAGGATCTAAATGATGGGAAGCAGCCTGAATATAAGAATAAAGGTGCGGTGAAATCATTTACAACCACTTCATCATATATTGGACCATCCTATGAAGTGGTATTAGGTACATTTTTTGTTTACTCAAATTATTCTAATGTCACACATCCATTTATTTTTATGATTTTTTGGGTAAATTTTAAATTTCACCTTAATAAATAGAACCAAAACTTATGTTAAAAACACCAGGAGGAAACATTAATGAAAAAATTAATTATAATAATTTTCCTATTATTGTTTATGGAAAGACATTATCATTAAACCTTATTTTTTCCCCTATTATAGTTTGATGTTATAATAGGTATGGATTTGATTTTTTTACCTTACTAAGATAGATTTTAGAGCCAAATAAGTTGTTTTTCAGAAATATTTTCAGTTTGGTTAAAATAATGAAATCATACAATTGATAAAATATTAGGAACATGAGAAACTATTAAAAGATGGAAATGAAATTTATATTGAATATATTTAAAAAAAGGGAACTATTCATATTGATGATTTTCTACTGTTAAATGAATACTTGGATGTTTTCCCTAATGAGTTCCTCAGTGTTATACCTTATCGGGAAGTTGAATTTACTACTAAATTAGTTCCTGATTCTATGCCAATTTCAAAACCCCCTTATCAAATAGCTCAAATAGAACTTCTAGAATTGAAAATTTAATTTCATGAGTTTCTTGATAATGGTTTTATTCATCCTAGCACTTCACCATGGGTATCTCCTTTTTTTAAAAAAGAAAAAATAAACATGGTTCCATGAGTATTTTCATTGATTATAGAGTTTATAATAACATTGATATTAAGAATAAGTATTTTTTTCCTCAAATTAATGACTTTTTTGATCAGCTCCAAGAGCTTAGTATTTTACCAATATTGACTTGAGATCTATGTACCATTAGATGAAGGTTAAAGAAAATTGAAATTTTGAAGACATCATTTTGTACTAGATATGAGAATTATCAGTTTGTAGTTATTCCATTTGGTTTAAAAAATTACCCTATTGTATTTATGGATCTTATGAATAGAGTATTCTATGAATATTTGGATAATTTTGTGGTTTTTTTTATTGATGATATTTTGTTTTTTTTTCAAAAAGTTATGAGGATCATGAAAAACCTATAAGGATTAATCTAAAAACCCTCAAAGAAAAGAGTTATATGAAAAATTTAGAAAATGTGATTTTTGGTTAAAACAGATTAATTTCCATGGGTACATTGTCAATAAAGATGGAATAATAATTGATGCCACTAAAAAAAGTGGTTGGTGAATGGACAAGACCTACAAATGTTTCTGAGATTCGAATATTTCTTGGATTAGTAGGATATTACCAGTGGTTTGTTGAAAACTTTGTGTGATTATCTATCCCACTAACTAATTTATCACAAAAGGGTTAAATTTATGCATAAAAAATATTGTGATAATTGTTTTCAGAAATTAAAAATATGATTTTTTATTGCTCTAGTTTTTGGCCTTTCCCTTGAGAAATAGTTATTTTTCCTCTATAGTGATGATTCATTGAAGGGAACTAGTTACTTTATAAGGAATAATGATCATGTAATTGTTTATGCCTCAAGGAAAATAGAACCTGACGAGTTAAGTTATTTTACCCATGATTTGGAATTATCTTCTATGGTTTTTCAATAAAAATTTAGAGGCATCATTTATATGGACCCAATTATAAAATATATATTGAACATGAAATTTTAAAATATATATTTACTCATAAAGAGTATAACATGAGGTGGAGAATATGGTTGTAACTGATTAAGGATTATGATTTCACAATTTCCTACCTTCCTGGAAAAGAAAATAAAGATGTCAATGCTTTCATTTTGAAAAGTAATTCTACATTAACCATGTTACATTTGGAACATGACCCTATAGTTAACGATTTAATGAATTTTGTCCAAGAATTTGTGGGTGTATGAAATTGCATATTTTGTTTATGGTATTAGTGAAATAATCTCTATTTTATATAATTTAGTACTGTAAGAACCCATACCTTTTTTTTCAGGTATGCTTTTCCTTTTTCTAGAGTTTTTGAGAAAAGAGGAGTTTCTGGAAATTTTCAAAGTACACGCCATGTAATTTATGAGTACACGTCATGTACTTCGATGCCGCTGGAGGCCGTGTGCGGGCCGTGTCCTGGCCACACACACGACCATGTAGGGGTGACATGGAGGCCACCTAAAGCGGAGTATGGAAAAGGAAAGTACACACCATGTATTCTAAAAGTACACACCGTCTACTTTCTTTTTTTCATTAAACGCACTGGGGTCGCGTCTAATCTTCAGAATCAACTTCCTTTAGGTCGTCTTCATCCGAGAGTGCCGAGCATCCATGGATCTTCGATGAGATCCTAAACCTCCATCCATCCTCTGATTTGAACACTAGTGAGTGCGTTGTAATTGCAGCGGTGAGTTCTCTCTTCTCCTAGAGCATCGTTTCCCAATACCTTCTCTTTTCCAAGTTATCGTGGGTTGAACTTTTTAGAAGTTTTTATAGATCTTCGACATTATAAGGAGATTCAAGACCCTTGGCTCAAGTATATCAATATCCTAACATCAAGGTATGTGTTTTGTGCCTTTCTGTAGAACTTCTTTGACTGTTTTGTGTAAATTCCACCAATACCCTTGAACGGGGTATTGCGTGTTTACCATTTTAGCCCTATTGATTTCTTACTTTTCTTTTATGCTAGAGTAGATGATTTTGATTGTGTTTGGGCTAATTGTTAGGCTTTGGAAGTGTTTTCCATGCAAGTTCATACCTATCTTGATCATTGGGTCTAGTTTACGTTTTTGACTACTGTTTACTTTCCCATTCCTAGTATTGTAGGATGGTGTGACTATTGTTATTCCATGCTGAGATGTTGTAGATTGCTAGCCAAGTACTTCTTGAGGTTACTTTGGCTGATACACGCACTATGCTTATTTGACTTACACAGGGCCGTGAGAACCTAGTGTAGTAGACCACAAAGAGAATAGATGTAAGGGCTTCTCCAGAGTGTCTTTATAATACGATGTGAGACCACATGGAGAATTGACATTGAGTGATTCCTCAGAGTGTCTGTAGTTCCTAGACGTGGGCTACAGGGAGAATGAGACATTGAGTGCTTCCTAAGAGCACCTTTAATATGATACGAGACTATAAGGGGAATTGGGGGTGAGTTCTTCCCCAGAGAGTCTATTCTTTAGGTGAACTGGAGGGGTGAGACTATGTGTGCCTCCCAGAGGGTTGCTAGTACTTGTTGATTGAACCATAGGGGTTAGGCTGTGAGAACTACCTAGAGAGTTACCTGTTTGTTCTACTTGATTGAGTATATGCTTACTTGTTTTTAAATTATATGCTAGAAACTGTGAGTTGTTTTTTTTGAGTACTTTCCTGCTTACTGCTTTATGTACTTTTACCTTCCATATATTCATTGACTATTAGAAACAGATCTTTAGGTGGTTTCCTACTGGGATTCTGTCTTACACCCTTTTTGGGTCATGGTTTTGGGCCCAAACAGATTATATTGTTGCAGGTATAGATAAGGGAAAGCGTCCTTCGACTTTAGGTTCATGATTATTGTGGAGCTAGAGAGAATGGGACCAAGCTATGGCTTGCGAAGCTGAGGAGTTTATCTACTTTTTTTTCAGTTTGGTTTAGCACTGTTTTATTCCAGAATTGTGACTTGTTTGGCTGTTTTCCTAGACATATATGTATCATGCATCATTTATATATATATCTGCTCTAGATGTGTCCTTTATCAGTCTTCTGCAATTACTATTGTTTGGTATTTACTGCTTCCCCTATTGTATGTATTTTTGTACTTCTTCTGTGTACTTTTCCAATGAGGTCATAGTTTCCCCACTATTCCACCCAAGGCCCTCACTACTAGTCGGCAGCCTCTGGCATTCGGGTAAATGCGCTTGAGGACATGTGACCAACCGGGTACGGGGCGCCTCTAGGTGGGTTCCGAAATCAGGATGTTACAAAGTGGTATTAGAGGATTCTTTTCTCTTGACTTAATTTTTGGATCCTTTAGCCAGACATTGGACAGAATAGGTACTTGGTAATAATCTGTGCCCGAGAGTAGCTAACCCATGTACAGGAAAAAACCAATCTACCTTGTTTATGGAAATTTGACTGGTTTGAAATTTTAAAGTTGATTTGATTTCACCGTTGGGTGATTCACATGTTTTGTACTATTACCGTTGATGTTATTGAGGTTCTATTTTCTGTCACAACCCGACGAGATGAGGGTATTCCATCTCATGCATCATATAGGCACCTGCTAGAAATCACATGTCATGCATTCTTTCCATGTCATCTAGGATGAATTAGTAATTGAATATTGTTGTGATAGATGTTGTGTAGAATATGCATGCTAATGTGATAGATGGATTGATAAAGATATCTTCTTCTTGTTAGAGCATTGATTGTGTAATGTTTTGTTTGAATGAACACCAAGATTTGGTTCTTGAGGTGCTATGGGACCTCGTGGACTGGAATTTGGTGGATCATTGACTTGTTTACCTTTTTTGTAACTGGTTAAAGATGCCTAACATTGATTCACGGGGAGTATGGGCCCTCAAGGTTTGGAATTTGGCACTTTCAGAGTTTTTTTCAGTGTTTTTTGGGCTCTGGAGTAGTTTTTGAGGCTTACTGTTCGGAAAAACCCAGAATACATGCCATGTAGTTTTGACTACACGCCATGTGTTCTTCTATTTCGGAAGAAATTGTTTTTCATAAGTACACGCTGTGTACATTTTATACACGCCGTGTATTCTCTAACCATGTCACATGCCGTGTGGGAAGAGACATGGGATAGGGAAAATCTCGTGGGAACAAGCCATGTACCGATTGTGAACGACGTGTAGGGGAATCATAGGAGTCCGACCATGTAGTTAACAGCACGGTCGGTGGAGTCTCTTCTTATACAAGTTGTGTCTACCTTGAACATGCCATGTAGTCTGACCCAGGTACCCGACCATGTCATGAACAACCCGGGTCGGTGTTAACCTTTTGCGTACACGCCGTGTCTATCAAGAACACGACGTGTGTTTTGAGCTGTGTGTCTGACCATTTCACTAACAACACGAGTCAGGTGAATCTTGTCAAGTACACACCATGTCTTCTGAGAACACACCGTGTTGTCTTTCCTTGGGAGAGCCGTGTGGCGTAGCCGTGTAGAAGGACTCGGGCAGGGGAAGATGATTCAAGTACACGCCATGTGTTAGGATAACACGTTGTGTGTTTGGTGTGTTACAAAACTAGTTTAAACTGAAGTACACACCCATGTGAATGACTTAAGGGAACACACAGTGTAGTAAAAGTACACACCGTGTAGTCATGTTTAATAAAACATGAATGCTTCATTCTTCTATTCATTTCTTGTCCTTTCTACTTTCAGTATTTGATAATCCTGAATCTAAGGTGTGCGTTTGACCTTGTAGAGTCATGTCACCGAGACGTCCTCTAATTGTCCGCCAGCTATAGGGCAGTGTTTAGATTCCAGATATGGCTGATCAGGGGCATCCCGTAGATCCTCCTGTTGTGCCAGCCTTGGCACGAACAGTGATACCGGTTATAGGAGCTGATGCGCAGTTTAGGGAAGGCTTTCTGAGGATGATTCATACCTTCTAGGGAGTACCTCCTCCTGCATTGACTATGGAAAATTTTCTATGGGTTTTCCAGCCGCAACATCCTCCCACCTTCTCAAGGGAA
The DNA here is from genome assembly GCA_963277665.1 of Viscum album. Lineage (NCBI taxonomy): Eukaryota > Viridiplantae > Streptophyta > Magnoliopsida > Santalales > Viscaceae > Viscum > Viscum album. The sequence continues at coordinate 45,897,907 of OY728138.1, read as the reverse complement.
TGAGGACCTCAGGCTGCAAAGTCATGGCTAGAAGCCACGATGACAATATTTGAGCATATGGAGACACCTCAAGAAAGGTGGGTCAGGCTCTCTACCTACATGCTATGAGACTCCTCCAAAAGGTGGTGGGATGTGATCTCACAGGTGGGTCATCAGTAGGTTATGGTGTGGGAGGAGTTTCAGTGCGTCTTTTACGACTACTTCTATCCATAGACCTTGAGGACTGATCGATCCTGGGAGTTCATGAGCCTAGAGTAGGGTACTCTTTCGGTCATGGATTATTCCTCTCATTTCCCTGAGATTCAGCATTTCACACCCCTCCAGGGAGGAGATGGATTGTTCTTGGAAAAGAAGTTTTAGGATGGTCTCAGATGGGATATCTGCTCACAGGTGAATATCTTCAGGCTGACTTCCATCGTCAACCAGGCACTGATTTCAGATCGCAATATGAGAGATTCCAGAGCTGAGAGCCAGGTCGGTTCCACTTCCAGAGTTAGTACTTCATCAACTGATAGTAGTAAGCACCATAGAGAGTCTACTCATGGTGATCCGAGGTAGTGAGACAAATCTTCAGGTATCCAGGTGGTATGCTACCAGTGTGGAAGGGGTGGGCATACGAGGCCAGAATGCCAAAGAGACCCAGTGGAGTACTGATCTTGCGGCAAGATGGGTCACCTTCAGTGTTTCTATCAGGTTTTCTCACCAGCAGCTAGTGACAAGGGTTCATCCATGACTCCTCGTTCAGGAGAAGCGCCACCAGTTTCTCACTAGTTAGGGAACTGGAGTTCTTTCGACCGTTCGGGCTGAGATGGAGGTTGAGGCCGTAGTGGTCAGTCACCAGTCTTTTAGCGATAACAGGGTGGATCAGCACAGAGCGGTTAGGCAGGGTCAAAGGGTCATGGTATAGGTTCAGATTTTGTAGTGGAGTAGACCTAGTAGGAGTAGGATCTCGGAACCTCTACAGTTCGCGGTACGATCTTAGTAGCCACAATTTTATCTTTTTCTCTTTTCGATATAGGGGCTTCCCATAGATTTATCTTTTTTTCTGTTGTAGAGATCATTGGGATCTTCATCTTTTCCTCTACCGATACTTTGACTCTAGACACATCATTGGGGACTAGGACGACTAGTGTACGTCAGTTAAAGGAGTGCCCTATAGAGGTGGCTGGGTATCACTTCCTATGGGACCTCTATGTCCTAGAGATGATAGGCTATGATGTCTTTCTCGGGATGGACTGGTCAGTTCCCTTCCAGGTAGTCATCAACTATTATCATCACGGGGTGAGCTCCATATCACCAGAGGGTGAATCTTTTCTTCATTGAGGTGTGTGGGATGTCCAGGTGAGTAGAGCAGGACACAAGCATCATGGGCTAGGTGGAGTTACAGCTCAGATTGCCAGTCTATACCTGGATGACCAGGGGACTTCGTAGTTAGACTTTCCTCCAGTGGTGGATCGTTTTAGGGATGTCTTTATAGAGGAATTTTCAGGTTTTATTCCAAAGCGTGAGGTAGAATTTTCTATTGATCTCATGCTAGGAGCGGCACCGGTGTCCATTCCTCCTTATAGGATGGCTACACCTGAGCTTCGGGAGCTCTAGAAGTAGTTGGAGGAGTTGCAAGCAAAGGGTTTCATCCAACCCAGTACATCTCCTTGGGGTTCGCCTATCCTATTTCTGAAGAAAGCATATGGAACCCTTATGCTTTGTGTGGATTATCAGAAGCTGAACCAGTTGACGGTCAAGAACCGATATCCCTTGTCGAGGATTGATGATCTATTTGATTAGCTTCGAGGAGATCTAGTGTTCTAGAAGATTGACTTGAGGTCTGGTTATCATCATTTACATGTTATACCATCTAATATACCTCTCATAGCCTTCCGGAGCAGGTATGGTCTATACGAGTATATGGTTATTCCATTCGGCCTCACGAACACGCCATCAGTTTTCATGGCACTGATGAACCGAGTGTTCCATCCATACTTGGATTCATTCGTGGTTGTTTTTTGGACGATATCTTGGTGTACTCTCACACTCAACACGACCATGCCACACATATTGAGATCATTCTGAGTACACTGAGAGAGCATTAGTTATATGCTAAGCTCTCATGATGCCACTTTTTGATGGATCAGATTCACTTCTTGGGTCATGTTATCTCAGAGACAGGAGTATCAGTAGACCCATGGAAAGATAGAGTAGTAGTTTCCTAGGAGCAGCCGAAGAATGTATTTGAGGTGCAGAGTTTTCTTGGGCTGGATGGATACTACAGATGCTTCATATAGGATTTTTCACGCTTAGCAGCACTGCTAATGGGTCTGACCAAGAAGGGTGCAAAGTTCTTATGGTCAGATTGTTGCGATTCAGCCTTTTAGGAGATGAAAGGGAGGTTGAATTCAGCACTGATACTAGTCTTTCTAGAACCAGGAAAGAGGTACACTGTTTATTGTGATGCCTCACGTATCAAGCTGGGAGTTGTGCTTATTCATGGATATGGATTCGTTGCGTATGGTTCTTGGTAGTTGAGGCCACATGAGAGGAACTACCCGACACACGATCTCGAGATAGCGGCAGTTGTTCATGACTTACGCTGTTGGAGACATTATATTCTAGGAGAGAAATTTGTAGTTTTCACCGACCAAAAGAGTCTCAAGTACATCATCACTCATCGTGATCTGAATTTTAGACAGTGAAGGTGGGTTGAGAACCTTCAATCTTTTGACTTTGAGCTTTCCTACACGCCAGGGAAGGGAAATGCAGTGGCTGATGCGTTGAGTAGGAGGACTCAAATACAGGCAGTTCGAGAGGCCAGTAGTGAGTGGAAGCTTATGGATCTGTTCTCAAAGATGCATTTAGAGGTGCATGACAGACAGGGGCAGACATTTTTATCTTTATTATCTGTTACCTCTACAATTCTTAATCGGGTATGAATGAGGCAGCTATCAGATTATGAAGGCCTAGTCCTAATGGAGAGTGTGTCAGGAGGGGACCCTATTCCTAGGTAGACCATAGGCGAGGATTATATCTTTCATTTCTAGGTACACGTATGGGTGCCAGCAGATATACACGAAGAGCTGATGCGGGATTTTCATTCATCAGTTTAGGCAGTTCATCCTGGTGTCACCAAGAGTATCAAGACCTACACCATTAGTATTGGTGTCCAGGTATGAAGAGAGATGTTACTGGTTTCGTCATGAGGTGTTCCACTTGTCAGTAGGTGAAAGGAAAGCATCAGTGACCATCACGAATTTTACAACAATTACCCATTCACGAGTGAAATTGGAACGACATCACGATGGATTTCGTGACAGGGTTACCGAGGTCTCCTCGAGGGAACGATGCAGTTTGGGTTGTCATTGACAGGCTTACGAAGGTCGCTCACTTCTTACCGATTAAGGAGACCTTCAATGTTGACGAGCTGTGATGGTTGTACATCTGTGAGATTGTACATCTACATGGAGTTCCATACTCCATCGTTTCAGACAGGGATGCACGTTTTAATTCTCAGGTCTAGCAGGGGCTTCAGAAAGCTTTGGGTACATAGGTGCTTTTGAGTACAACTTATCATCCTCAAACAGATGGATAGTCCAAGAATACGATTTAGGTGCTTGAGGACATGCTCTGAGCAAGAATTATGGATTTTGGAGGTTCTTGGGGGAAGCATATACCTCTTGTGGAGTTTTCTTACAACAATAGTTTTCAAGAGACTATTCAGATGGCACCTTATGAGGCTTTGTGTAGTAGGCCATGCCAGTCACCCTTATGTTGGCTGGGGATAGGAGAGGTAGCTTTGCTGGGACCTCATATTGTTCAGGAGACTACAGAATAGATAGAGTTGATTCGAAAGAGGATGGATACTGCTCAGTCTCAACAGAAGTCTTATGCTGATCAGCGGAGACGACCTCTGGAATTCAAGGTCGGGGATCAGGTTTTTCTATGTGTCACATCGAGGTTGGGACACAAGCAGATAAGGAGACAGGGTAAGCTTTCGTCGAGGTACGTTGGGCCATTTGAGGTGTTGGAGAGAGTTGTACCAGTTGCCTATCGGTTGTAGTTACCTCAGAGGTACCAGGATATGCACGATGTCTTCCATGTTTCTCAGCTCCGATGTTACTTTTCAGACTTGTCTCATGCTTTCCAACCCGAGGAAGTCAAGTTGAAGGTGGATGCATCTTACAAGGAGCATCCTATCTAGATTTTCGATCGAAGTATGAAGGTTCAATGTGGCCGGTCTGTTCCTCTGGTATGGGTACTATGGTAGCACAAGTGAGTACAGGATGAGACTTGGGAGAGGGAGGCCGATGTATGATCGCAGTGGCCAGATTTGTTCGGGGTTTCTTCTTCTATTTCGTGCTAGGGAAATTCCGGGATGAATTTCTTTAAGGGGGGAAGTTTGTAGGAACCCAGACCTTTTTTCAGGTATGTTTTTCCTTTTTCTGGAGTTTTTGTGAAAAGAGGAGTTTTTAGAAATTTTTAAAGTACACACAGTGTAATTTATGAGTATATTCCGTGTACTTCGATGCCACTGGAGGTCGTGTGCGGGCCGTGTCATGGCCACACACACGGCCATGTAGGGGTGACATGGAAGCCGCCTAGAGCAGAGTATGAAAAAGGTGAGTACACGCCTTGTACTCTAAAAGTACACGCAATGTGCTTTTTTTTCATTAAATGCACCGGGGTCACGTCTAATCGCCAGAATTGACTTCTTTTAGGTCATCTTCATTCGAGAGCACCGAGCAGCCGCCAATCTTTGACGAGCCCCTGAACCTCTGTTCGTCCTCTGATTCGAACACCGGTGAGTGCGTTGGAATCTCAACGGTGAGTTCTCTATTCTCATAGAGCATCGTTTTTCAATTCCTTCACTACCACAAAAACAGTTTTCCGCAGCGCCCCCCTTTATCAGCGCTTGCTTAGTAGCGCTGATAAAGGGGGGCCTTTATCAGCGCTTTTTTTAGCGCTGATAAAGGTTCGGATTCAAAAAAAAATTTAAAAATATATTAATATATTAATATATAAATATAGTTATATTGTTATATAAATATAATATATAATTTTTAAATATATTTTAGATAAGTATGAATGTACATTTACACTTATTATACTAAATATATAAGATATTTAGTGAAAATGACTTCTTAAAAAATTAAAAAAATATTTTTAATTAATATTTTGATAATCATTATGGAGTAATAGTCATTTAATAACAATTTGAGGACTAAAAAAATTAAAAAAAAATTAAAAAAAGATCCAAAATATGTTGAAAATGCAACTCAAACTTCAAACGGCCATAACTTTTGATCTGGGTGTCTGTTTGAGCTCTACCGCTTATCAAATCGAAGCCTACGACAAGCTCTACGTCGTTGGGACTGGGGAAACCCTAGTTAAGCGTTTTTCGAGGCCAAAAGAGGTCCAGAAGGCCTCCAAAACTGAGTTTTTTGTCGGGGTACCCAGATTTTTTAACATTTTGTGGATTTTCAAACTCGTTTAAGGGGGTATTATTGGCTTTTCTTGGCGGGGACTGAATTTATTCTAAGTTATTACATTCATATTGATATTATTTCTTTGAAATTTCATCCTTTTTTATAATGAACTGCTATTTATAATCAAATATATAACTATATGTACATATTTTTTATATATTCGCATCTAAAAATTAAATTTTTTAAATAAATAATTAAACATATTTACATATAAAATATATTAACTTTATCTAAATAATAACTAATATCCATTTTATTTAAAATACCAATATATGAATATTTATATACCTATATATTAATCTAACTATATATATATATATTAATCTAACTATATATATATTAATCTAATAACTATATATATATTAATATAACTACATATATATATATATATTAGTATTACTATAAATATATATATTAATATCACCATAAATATATATATTAATATCGCTATATAAATATATATTCATATAACTATATATATGTTAATATAACTATATATATGTTAATATAACTATATATATGTTAATATAACTATATATATGTTAATATAACTATATATATGTTAATATAACTATATATATGTTAATATAACTATATATATATATTAATATAAATATATATTACTATACGAATAAATATAACTATATATATATATATATAGATATATATTAATACCACTATATATATATTAATATTACTATATATATTATAATATAACTATATAACTATATATTATAATATAACTATATATTATAATATAACTATATATTATAATATAACTATATATTATAATATAACTATATATATATATTAATATAAATATATATTACTATACGAATAAATATAACTAAATATATAAATATATATATATAGAGAGATATCATGAATTGGAAAGCAAATCAAAATAGAGTAGTGGTAAGGGCTTAGGCGCGCAGGGGGGAGGTCTCGAGTTCAAATCTTGGTGGAGGTAGGGGTGCGTGCGCATGTGGAATATTGGATCAAGTGCTGTTAAAGGGTGGAGGAGGGTGCGTGGGGTGCGTGGGGTGTTGTATAGGGGCCAAAAAGCACTGTAAAAGGGGGGGGGGGTTCAAGCGCTATAAAATCCCCCCCCCCGATTGGCAGTATTTTTTAATTTTTTTAATTTTTTTTAAAATTTTTTTAAATTTTTTTAAATTTTTTTAACTTTTATCAGTGCTTTTTTAAAAGTGCTGATAAAAGGGTCCTTTATCAGGGCTAAAACGAAAGCGCTGATAAAGGAAGCGCTGATATAGGACCCCTTTATCAGCGCTAAAAAAAGCGCTGATGAAGGGGTACTTTTATCAGCGCTTTTTTTGAGCGCTGATAAAAGACCCCTTTTATCAGCGCTTTTCGGAGCGCTGATAAAGGGGACCCCCCCCCCCCCCTTTATCTACTCTGGATTTATCAGCGCTTTTCTAGCACTGATAAAGGCCCTTTTTAGCACTGATAAAGGCCATGTTTGTAGTAGTTCTCTTTTTCAAGTTATCATGGGTTGAACGTTTTAGACGATTTTGTAGATCTTTGACATTCTAAGGAGGTTAAAGCCCTGTGGTTCAAGTACATAAATCTTTTAACATCAAAGTAGGGGGGATTTCCTTTCTGTAGAAATTCTTTGAGTATTTTTTGCAAATTCCACCAATACCCTTGAACGGGGTATTGCGTGTTTTCCGTTTTAGACCTATTGATTGCCTGCTTTGCTTGTATGCTAGAGTAGAGGATTTTGATTGTGTTTGGGATAATTGTTAGGCTTTGGAAGTGTTTTACAGGAATGTTATTGCATGTCTGGACCGTTGGGTCTAGTTTACCTTTTTGACTACTGTTTACTTTCCCATGCCTAGTATTGTAGGATGGTGTGACTGTTGTTCTTCCATGCTGAGATGTTGTAGAGTGATATCCAAGTATTTATTGAGGTTACTTTGGCCGATACACATGCTATGCTTATTTGACTTACACAGGGCCGTGAGAACCTAGTGTAGTAGACCACATGGAGAATGGACGTAAGGGCTTCTCTAGAGTGTCTTTATAATACGATATGAGACCACAAGGGGAATTGACATTGAGTGCTTCCTCAGAGTGTCTAAAGTTTCTCAATGTGGGCTACAGGGAGAATGAGACGTTGAGTTCTTCCCTAGAGCACCTTCAGTATGATACGAGTGTATAGGGGGAATTGACGGTGAGTGCTTCCCCAGAGAGTCTATTCTTTAGCTGAACTAGAGGGATGAGACTGTGTGTGCCTCCCAGAGGGTTGCTAGTACTTATCAGTTAAACTATAGGGGTTAGGTTGTGAGAACTACCTAGAGGGTTACCTGTTTGTTCTACTTGCTTGGGTGACAGCTTACTTGTTTGTAAATTATATGCTGGAAATTGTGGATTGTTTGATGCTGAGTACTTTCCTGTTTACTGCTTTCTGTACTTTTACCTGCCATATTTTGACTGACTGTTAGGCACAAATCTTTGGGTGGTTGCATACTGAGATTTTGTCTCACACCCTATTTGGGTCATGATTTTGGGCCCAAACAGATTATATTGTTGCAGGTATAGATAAAGGCAAGCACCCTTCGACTTCAGGTTCTTGATTGGTTTGGAGCTGGAGAGCATGGGACCAAGATTTGTCTTGCGATGCTGAGGAGTTTATCTGCTTTCTTTTTCACTTTGGTTTAGCACTGTTGTATTCCATCATTGTGACTTGTTTGTTTTTTTTCTTAGAAATATATGTATCATGCATCATTTATATATATATCTTCTCTAGTTGTTTCCTTTATCAGTCTTTCGTTGTTACTGTTGTTTGATATTTACTTCTTCCACTATTGTATGTATTTGTGTACTTCTGATGTGTACTCTGCCAATGTGGGAATAGTTTCCCCACTATCACACCCAAGGCCCTCGTTGCTAGTCGGAAGCCTCTAGCATTCAGGGAAATGCGCTTGAGTCCATGTGACCAATCGGGTACGAGGTGCCTCTGGGTGGCTTCTGGAACTGGGACGTTACAAGTATGGTCATAAAGAATACAATGAGTTACATATAAAGGTAGAATTGGTTAAGAAGGGTAAGTTTTCTATATTTAATATTGAAAAAGAATGTGTATTGATATTTTGGAAAGAGATTATGTGTGCCTTATGATTCCTAGCTAAAAAGGGAATTGTTAAGTGAATCTCATAGAACACCTATTTCTGTTTATCTTGGTAGTACTAAGATGTAGAGACATCTTTTAGAGTATTACTGGTGGGATGGAATGGAAAGTGATATTGCTAACTTCACTATGAAATGTTTTACTTTTCAACATGTTATAATGGAATGAATATTACCAAAGTGGATATTTTAGCTTCTAATAGTTCTAGAGTGGAAATGGGAAACAAATATCCATGGATTTTATGGTGGGAGTACCAAATACATCCCAAGGTAATAATAAAATTTGGGTTATTATTGATCGACTGACTAAATATTCAAACTTACTTACCATGAGGGATAATCTATCTTTAAATAAATTTTAAAAACTTCATCATAAGGATATAGTCATGTTACATATAGTTCCTCTCTCTATTTTTTTTGGATGTGATCCCAAGTCCACTTATATCTTTTGGAAAGGCCATCAGAAGTCATCAGGAACTGAATTAAATTTCAGCACAACCGTTCATTCTATGTACGATTGATAATAGAAATAATCAATTTAGACCATGGAAGATATGTTACATGAATTCTCAGTATATTACTATGGAATTTTGGATCAACATATTTATTTAGTTGATTTTTGTTATTATAATAGTTTTCATTCAAGTATACTGATGTTACATTTTGAGGCATTATATGAAAATCAGTGTTGAAATCCTGGATTTTAGGATAAAGTGGGAGAAAAAAAACTAAAGGGACTAGAATTGGTATAGTAAGTGTCAGAGATTGTGAAAATGATTCAACAATATATGAGGGTAGCTTATAGCAGACAAAATTTAGGAAAATAACATGAGGAAATACCTTTCTTTGAGGTAGGTGATCATGTTTTTCTTAAAATATGTCCATAGAAAAGTGTTATTCATTTTAGTAAGAATGGAAAGTTAAGTCCATGGTTCATTGGACCATATGAAATCTAGGAAAAAATTTAATAAGTTTCTTATTGAGTTTCCTTGCCTATGATTTTATCTTAGGTACACAATGTTTTTCATGTTTAGATGTTAAGAAAGTATGTGTCAGATTCATCTCATGTTTTGATCCCTAAGGTAGATCAGTTATAATATAACCTATCACATAAGGAAAATAAATTTAAAATTCTTGATCATGGAGAGGAAGTATTGTGGAACATGGTAATTCACTAGGTTATGGTTTTTTGAAGAAACCATATGGTTAAAGAAGAAACATGGGAAATCTAAAAATGCTATGAAGGAAAGGTATCCTGACTTGTTTAGTAAGTGAATAAAATTGAAATGGATCAATTTCCAGAATGGGGATAATGTAAAAAACCAGACACTGATAGAATATATTTTTTTCATATTTATTAGAATTATTAAATTAAATAGTTAAATTCCTTAAAAATGTGTTAAGTAATTCTTAGAATCAAAAAGAAAATAGTTTTATTAAACTAATTTATTACATGTTTATATTCAAAAGATTAATTTTGATATTTTAATATTTTAATTTTTAAAAACTATTTTAATTTTTGAATTCATCATGGAATAATTATCTTAGGATTAATTTTTGAAAATTTTCTGAAAAGGTTAAATTTTTTGTGAATAGTAAAAAATATCGTATTTTTATAAAATAAAGTTTCATTTTTGATACCATAAATATATAATTATAATATAATATTTATTAAAATTATGGAATGACTGATGTGTGATGATATAATATAAATATTTTTAAAAAAGAATCCATAACATAAAATTATAAATTATTTCATGATATATATAAAAATCATTTTCATTGTCTATGGAGTTCTGATACAGCATTAGAAAAGTCAAATTTAGTTCCTTATAGATAATAATTGATTTATAAAAATTATTTCCATGATTTTTTATTAATTAGTATGTATAAATCATGAATTTTATTGATAGTTTCCAATTTTAAAGTTATATAACAATAATCTTATCTAAATGATTGTGAAATGTTTTCTCAAGGAAATAAAAGTCAAATTAACAAATTAAATAAGTTGTCTTGAAATAAATATGAATAAATATAAATAAATAATTAATATTAAATATTATATTAAACCTAATTTATTTATTTTTATGATATTAATTTATTTTTTAATTTATATATATATATATATATTAATTCTCTCCCTCACAAGACTTTATCATGTTTGGGAACCTTTGTTCATATAAAAAAGGCTTAAACCTTTTATTTAAAAGAGGTCTTTCAAGAGACGAATCATGATTTCAATGTAAGAAATATCTATCCTATTCTTTAATTTTTTCATCACTTTAATAATATGTTTTTAATTTCATAAATATTATTTACAAGTAATATTGTTTCCTTGAAATGGAATGTTCTTACTCGTTCATTTGTTATAGTACAATGTTGTTTTGGTGGGTTTTATCACCCACGTGAATGTTGTTATAATGATTACATCATGAATGATTTAAAAAAATATATACTAGTAATATAAAGTGATAATGATGAATTTTTTTAAAATATTATTTAATGGTTATATAAATTTTTTTATTCACTAATAAATTTGATTCTCTTTATGGAATCTAAATTTCTAAAAAATAATATTTGTAAGGTTTTTATGTTAATCATAAACATAATTTCTATGAAATTACCATATAAATATATAAATATTTATAAAAAATATTATCAACCTCTATGAATTTTTTTATATTATTAAACAATAAATTATGTGCACAAACTAGAACCACTAAATCAAAGCATGTACGGGAAACGAAACGGTTAACACATGAATATTAATTTTCACAATAACCAATTAATATATGGATAATAAGTAATTATAAATGGATGGTATAAAGTAAAATAAATATGAATAAGGTTATAATTCATTTAAATAATAAATATATGTTTGTTATACAAGAGGTTAGAATACATCAAACAAAGACGGAATCTAAGGTAAGGATTTTGCATCTCAATTTTCATTATTTGGGACATGTTATGTATTATGAACCTATATTATTTTATATGGTATAAATATTACCCATTAAAAATATTATATCATGATTATATCATGATTTTTTTAATTAATGTTTTATTTCATGTCCTATCTTTTAATAGGTTTTGATTCAAAAGTTACTAAATTGGTAAGAGTTTATTGTATAATCTCATTTTAAATTTTGATTGTTTAAGTATAAATTTAAATTAAGAGTATTGGATAATATTTCTCTATTAATCCCTATATATTTTCTAAACATATAGTTATTTTTTTGGGAATTAATTTATTTTTACATTTTTATCTCATTATTTCACAAATCAACCAAAATATTATTTATAAGAGAAGTCGACCTTATATCTTTTTTTTGGTTGGGAATTTTTTATTTCATGTCCATATTATTTATCTTGTTTCAATAATTTTATTTTATATAAATAAATGATTTATTAAGTTTAATTTATATTATCATTTACTTTAAATATTTAAAAATTAATCTTATTAATGTTTTCTATATTAATCATTTTTACTTTACAAAATTTAGAAATTAATCTTTTTTAAAGTTTTTTCATTATTGTATTTCACCAATATCATGAAAAATCTTCATGATGAAGATTTAATTATAATATTTCTTATTTTTATATAGTACTTTTTATTATCAATTTTCCATGATATTTTTTTATAAAAAAAAGTATTTTTAATGATTTTTTGTGATCTTATAAACGGGGTTTTCATCTATGTGAAAATCATGTATTATTTCTTATGATACGCTAGGGATATGATCTAATGAAACCATCCAAAATTATTATCCTGATGGTATATAGTCATTATTTTTGAAAGTTTTCATCAAATCCATTTCTTTCCCTCCTATCAAATAACCTATGATGAAATTATGAATGTTTTTATGTTCGCATGGAACACATATGAATAGTTTTACATATATCACAGGTGGGTCCAAAATTATATAGATATTTAATGAATTAGGTACAACTTCATATCTAATGAGATAACATGTAAGGGAATGAGTTGTTAACTCAAACCACTATTATACTCATTCAATCAAGGTTTAAAGGGGATTGAGGAGTGAACCCAATCCATTAAGGGACTCTATCAATTATGTGGTGATAGAATTTTCAGTGAACCTTGAAAAAGGAAATGAATTCATATTCTTATATATGTGACACACTATTATATCATATTTTTATACTTGTGTTATAATCCCATTTCTAATGATTAATTTATGTTACTGAACTATATGAGTAATGTGTTATGTTATAAAAAATCCTTAATCCATGACTCATGATTTATGATATATGACTTGTTGGGTATGATTTTCATACATTATGATCATGCACCTTGATTATATTTTCATAATATTATAATCATATTATTCTTACTTATGATATTAAATTGTTATCTCCCATTTTTACCATTATTGAGTATCTAATCTCACCCTTTCTTATGTTTCCATTTCCCCATGTTATGAAGAAAGGTATTAAGTGTGACAAGTTTAAAAGGGTACCGTGTGTAAATAATGTTTGTAGTAGATATTGAAGATCATTAATAAATAAGTTAGTTGTGTATCTAGTATATAAATACATTAAACATTTATGTCATGAAGTGTGAATTATTATGATATGTATTGAATATTAATCTAAAATGAATTAATATACATATATGTTATGCTCGAGTTGCCTCACCAACAATCTCAACAAAATGACCTATCACCCAGTACATAGTCAATCCCGGTATTTTTTCCAATTCATTAAAAAAACCGTAATAATCTATGTAATAAGATTACCTTATCTAAAATTGAAAAATAAAAAATGTCTTCAACATCATGGGATGTCCTCTAACCATCATGCCCAAAATCCCCATCATTTCATAATAATTTAACCATGCTCTAGTGAAATCATCTTCAAATCATAATCCCAAATTCATTAAAAAAATTATAAGAAGAGAATGGAAACAATAATGGAGAGGAATATAGGTTAAAATGTGACTTGAGTCACTATGAAAATACCACCAACCCACCCCACATACCATAGGGGGTATAAGGGAGGAAGAGGGAGGCTAGTGTCAGTTGAATGGCCCCTAAGGATACCCCTTCTTTCCAAAAACTAATGGGGGATGAAACCAAAAATATTTGTCTACCCCCTATTTAAAAAATAACCTAGTAACTCCGTCATAATGTGACCTATATGGGTCATGGAATGACCCCCCCTAAGAATAGGGTACAACACCCTTTCTTGTCTCCGATAAAATATAACCATACAGAGATGTGACATGACTATACCTAGGAAGATGGCTCAACACCACAAACTGGCTCTATTATGGTATGACCCCTATGGATCACAACATGACCACACTTGGAAATTGGGCTTGAGCCTCATATAACCACCACTAGGATGTGGGTAACACCCCAATATTCTATGAAAAAAATTCAAATAAATTTAATTTTTCGATAGCTTACATTACACACAACACTGAGTGTTAATGAACCACAAAATACTATGAATATTATTATTTAAACATGTTTGTCATAACCAAGTCATTAAAATTTTCAGTATTAATAGTAATAACCAAATTTTAAAAATTAATTATAATTGTTTTATATGAATAAAATATATTGTTAAATAAGTACTTAATTTTAGTAAAGTCTTTATATTCATCAAAAATATATTTTCCTCAAAAATTATAATTATTTTTTTTGTGAAAAAATAATAAAATTATTTTTTTCCACTTTCATAAAATTGATTTTAAATAATCAACATAACTTTTCAAATAAATATTTAAAAATTATCTTAGAGATATTTTTTTGATAATTTTATGAAATGATTAATTTTTTGATGAGTGCTTACAAATACTGATTTTTATTAAAAAAATGTCTTTTCATTTGAAGTATTTTGAAGTTACAATTTGTTTCAAGAAGGTTTTAAAAGAAACTTTAGTTATAGTGTGTTATTTGTATTCCAATTTATGTAATTATATTCAATTTTATGTTGAATTTTTTTAAAAAACTTTTCATGCTTATGAAAAAAAAATTATTTTGAAAACCATTTTTTCATCTCATCTAAGGGTTTAATTTTAAATTATGTTCTTTCACTTATGTGAATTAAATTTGGTAAAATGGATTACATATTTATAGTAATTATTATTAATATTATATATTAATTTAAAATTAATTTTTGGTCATAATTAATAGTAAAAAAATTAAAAATTAATTATCACAGTTAAGGTTAAAACAAGTTTATCCAGGGGTTAAACTAAAGAGATAAGGATTAAAATGACCAAAAAACTGGTTCAAATTATATTTTATGAACATATTTAGACATTATATTATATTATATGCAGTAATGGTACATTTTGGGGCCTTGTTTTGTGTGTAAAAAGTGTGTATATTTTATTGTTTTAAAAAATCCTAAGTGTGCCCTTTCCCCCAATTATAAAAGAGAACCCCTTATCCTCTCCCCTTAACACTTCCAATGCATTTTTTCTTGGCCAAGACAACATAAATACCTTATATAAATCCCTACCCATATCCAAGAGGCATTATATTGATTATGAAACCCTCCTAATATGGTTTTTTTTGCAACCATAAAGAGTTTTTTCTGAAGAAGTGGATGCTCGAATGTGTATGAAAAAAGCAGAGACTTGAGGCAAGGGATTTTCATCACACGTTTATTTTCATCAGACGCATACCATATTCAACAATTATTTCTTTTTTTTGTGCATATAATTCCCATTAATTTATTTTAGGATTCTTCTAATGAAAATTCTAGGATATACATATACAAATAATGTTCTTTTTTTATGGGTCTTATGATTGAAAAGTTACCAAATTGGTGAGGGATTTTCATCTCACATTTATTTCTATGGGACACGTGATATTTTCAAAAAAAAATTCTTTTTTTGTAGTGTATATTCTAACCACGTATATATTTTATTATTATTATCATTAAAATTATTCAATATAAATATCCATACAAGGTTTATTCGTGCATGGGGTTTATGATTCAAAAGTTACGAAAGTGGTAAGGAATTTTCATCTCACTTATATTTCTGTGGCACACAATCCATATTCTCAATTTTTTTATTTTATTAGTTTATAAAATATCCATGAATATATTTTATAATTATTATCATTAATATTATGAGAGATAAATATCCATATAAGTTTATTTCTTTTATGGGGATTACTATTCAAAAGTTACCACTGGTAAGTGATTTTTGACTCACTTTTATTTCTGGGATACACATGTAATATTAAGAACTTGTGTCTTTTGTGTGGTGTATATTCTTCCCATGAATGTATATTATTATTCCTATCATTAAAATTATGTTATATACTTATCAAATTAAGGTTCTTCATTTCACGGGGATTACAATTCAAAAGTGGCCATAGTGGTAAGGGATTTATATTACAATTTCATTATTTATTGATATTATTTATTATAGTACATTCAATGGTAAAATATTATGATCTATCTATGAATAACATAGTGAATTTTCTTCACCTTTTTTTATTTCTTAAAATTAGATATTTTTATTTCATTTTCCTCTCTTTAAGTATTAAAGAGAACAAACATATTTTTAAGAAAAATAAACATTATTTCTCTCTTCAGTCAAACATTTGTTCTCATCCTTATCCATATTTTCTAAAAATGTTTTAAATAATGTTTTTAATACTATCTAATTATTTTTTAAATTTATTTTTACCGATGTTTGAATAATTATTTTTTAAAATGAATCTTCTTATCAATTTCTGAATTAGTTACTTTTGATTTTTTACTAAAAATGTGAAAGGAATCATTGTTTTAATGTGTACTAAATGAATAGAATTTTACACTATCATGACCACTTAATGATTTAAATATTCATTTATAAGTTCCTATAGATAATTTCAAATAAATCAATTTTGAAAATATTTTATGAATTTTTAATTTTAAAAATTTATTTTCAAAGTGGAAAATTATTTTCGTCTAGAACGTTTTATTGATATTTTGACAACATTTCTATTATTCAAAGAAAAAACACTTAATTATACTTATTAACTACAAGGGATATTATCCAAGGATACCATCCTTATTCTTTATTTAGATTATTTATGATTATGATGATAATATGTTTATGAAGCTTTTTCCTTTTTCCAAGGGTTATGCTATGATGAATTGATGAATTGATTATGAAACCAGTTTCTTTTCCATAGGTTATGCCATGATGAAATGTTTATGAAACATGTTTCATTTTCATGGGTTATGATATAATGAATTATTTTTGAAAACACATATTTCTAATTTTAATTATGTGATGGGTGGGCCTGAAATTTATATCCCTCCAAAACATTGGGTAATGATTAATGTTCTATGAGATAAAAGGGTACACAGGAGGTTATCCTAAGGCCAAAAGAGAGTACACATGAGATTATCACATAAAAAAATAGGGAATATATGATATAATTCCATCCCCAAAAGAGGGTACATGGGATTTTATCCCAAGCCCGAAGTAGGTACATTGTTGGTTATACCAAGTCTCAAATTTTATGAATGTCATGGTGGGTAGCCTTGTTATAATATTTTCAATTATTATTTGTATGCCAAAAATATATGTCTTATGCCTATGTTATGCTCTCTTGACTCATGTTCTTTTATTCTATTATGATTCATATATTATGAACTGACAATATTTATACCATGCTTCTATATTATGATCTTTGATATACAGGGTATGGTTTTCAAATGTTAATATCATGTTCTCTTACCCTTATACTCATATTATGCTTATTTGATCATTGATATCTCCCTTTTTTACCCTCACTAAACATTTGATCTCACCATTTCATATGTTTCCTTTCCCTATATTAGGAAGAAGGGTATTGAGCATGATATATCTCATAAGAGATATAGCTATGAGGAACTTAGTGGGAGATGATGCAATTCACTTATGAACTAGTTACCTATGTATACAAGTTTCCAAAGTCACTAGAACTATACGTTTTTTTCATGGATAATTATGATTTGTAATGAATATTCATCTATTAAGATGTGATATCTATGTATAAAAAGTATGGGTTGCTATATAATTACCCATATAGTCATGGTATGACACACATCTTCCTATCCAAATAAAAAACATCACATACAAGCCTACACAACATGACCTCCATATTCAAAATTGAGTTATCGCTCTTATTGAGATGTCACAGTATGATCAAAACTCATTATAGGATGAAAAGTCTATTGTAACAAAATTTAGCTATAGGGCCACCCAAACTTACTCTAACATCCACGTCAGCACCTAAAACACCTCAAGATCCTCCAAACGCATCCCAAACCATCTCTTTGAGACACCACAACTCAAAAAATTTTATTTTGATTCCAAATTCATGAAACTTATCTTGTCCTTGAACCAAAATTTCAAATTCACACTAAAAAATGACCCATAAAACTGTGGGTTGTTACAAACTCCCCATCACGATGTTTCACACCTCAAGAATCCAGAGTAGTATTTTATCCGTTAATATTGACCTATCTCAATCATCAATTTAGTACCAAATATCCTCATTTACTACCCCAAAAATCAAATAATATTATGCTGAGTAACTCTAAACACCAATCATAGATACATCTTATATATTCCAAAATGCATTGTTTTATTATCATACAACTTTAACCACATTCCAAAAAATTATCCTCACATGGTTTACACCTCACCAAATACAATTCCATAAAAAACACCAGTCGTTATCCATCTATCCAATATCTTCTAAAATGATTAGCCTCACTTGCTGATGTACCATCACATTGCTTACCCTAACCATGATTCTCTATCTCCCAAAGGAATCGTATAATTATCCTTTTATTCCCAAGTAGGATCAAGACCACTAAGAGGGGGTGAATCAAAGGTTCCTTTTTCTTTTATAATAATGTTTCATAACATTTTTAGTAAACTTTATTAACCTATGAAACCTATTAAAGTTACTATCCACTCAAATAAAACTTCTCAACCTCACCTTTTATATGAAAAAAATATAAAGAGAAGGCAACACATTATTTTTACAAGGTTTAGTAAAATTAACTACTCATTTCCATGTTGGATAGTACCAACAACATGGATTCTTTAACTATATTCTTTTTAGAATAAAAAGGAATAAGAAATGAACAATTCTACAATCCTAGTAGTAAATTTGCTTCTATAGTTCATTATAACCCCAACAATCATTTCTAGTATCCAATTTCTTGTAGATAGTTATACATACCAGTAAACAATCAAACCTATTCAACAACTAGTATGTATCCACAGTTATAAGATTCACTTTCCTTCTTCTTTTCTGATCCACTTTAGAAAGTATTCACTTTCTATACAAATAAGCCGAATAAAACATTAACTATATACAATCTTTAATAACTTCAATAATTCTCTAAGGAACTTATTGGTCTTGAAAATTTCTCTATAAACGTTATTTGGAAAACATCCTTAAAAAATTAATTTGATCTTCCTGGGTCTAATAACCTGGGTCCGATGGTCCCTACCCAATTAGACTATATCCAATTCTTCTTCTGTTATTCTTCTTAAATTGAGTAGGAACTCAATCAATAGAACGAAATTACTTTATCCAATTGAACTCTGACAGATAAACCTTTATCCAATGTATTTTGATTTGATGGGATCACTTTAATGGACTTGTTCTGATTGAATGTTATATGTTGGAACTTTCTTCAATGGTCAGATTTAACCTCACACAGATGGATTCATTATGATGGAACTTCCTTAGTATTAACCTAAAAAAACAAACTATGGTTAGAAACTCAACACTTGAAAAAAAATGTTAGATCTCTCAGTGAACATTAATAATTCATTTTCTTTAACACCTTATGAATGTATTTTTCTCTCTTTTTATAGGCACCCCAGAATGGTAAATTTAGTAAAAACAATTTCAATCCCCACACAATTAAATTCATAAATATTGAATTTATAATTCATTTAAGTCTTCATTTTGACTTCTTCAAATCTTCATAATACTTCTAGGATCTTACCAAAAATTCTGTCTTCTTCAAGTTTACAAACATTATTTAGTGTGATTGTTCATTTTGATTCTTCATTATGATGAAGACATGTGCAGAAATGAAGATGGCCCATTATGATGACCTCTTGTAAACACTGAAATTGTTATCATATTGATTCATTTTATCAACTATTTATCAGCACATCTGAAATTTTTTTCAAAGTATTTATTCTTTTATTTAATTCTTCAGACTGATGATCCCATATCTGATGCATTTTTCAGATTCATCATGAATTTGATGGCCCGGTCTCTACTTCACTATGATGAACATTATCAGCACCATTATATTGAGTCTTCACCACTTCTTGGGAAATAATTAATACTTTTTTTCTTTTTATCTTGACCCAATTGAAATATAATTAAAAATTTCTTAGACATTCTACCTCCAATTAAACATTGAATCTAAAATACAGAGGATGCCGAAAATATGAATCAATGTCAGAATATATTATGATGGATCAATATAATACCTTGTCTGATGGACCAGTGTCGGTAGATACTTCTTTAATTTAGTTAGTTTAATCTTCTATAATTATTTTATTTTTATGCCAATGATTCTCATATCAATTATATTCATCCTTTTGGGTTTGGTGTTCCTCACACTGATGATCAACATCCAAAATACTTCTTATCATATTCTCCACTCTTCCACAAACTCCATCTTATATCATGAGTTATTCATGACTTTGAAAACATTTAAAATCATATTCAACACCATATGACTTATTATGGAAAGTATTGTAACTTCATATTCTTCCATAAACTTATTTCATTCCAATTGATCCTCAATACAATTGGAAAATCCAACACTCTCTCTTACCTTAGTATGGCTAGTATCACAAGTTTTTCATATAACATATGATTTATGAAATACGAAACAGAAAAGCATAATCAAATTAAATATCAGATCCATTCAGTATCTAGGAAAACTCCAAATTATAATCACCACTTTCATTCCATACTTAATATGACTTCCAGTAGCTTATTTCTTTCTATAGAAATTCCAATCTGATGGATCGTATTCAATTACTCACACCGATGATCTGTGTATGATTCTTCATATTAATGGTTTGGGTCTAAAAACCAAAAACTTATTCTTTTCTCAACTTAAAACATACATCATCGATTGAAAACAAATAAAACCAAAACAAAACATGTTCCAAACATTCTCCCTCTTTGTGTTTGTTTTCAATACCCAGTTCAACCACTTTAAAAATAATACTTGTTGTTATTTTTTTTACCATACCTTTATTTATCTCCCTATTTATTTTCTCTCCACTTTCTCTTATGTCTCCTCCTTATTGATAATCAAATTCAAAGGGTCAATCAAGACAAGTTTTTATCTTATTGATAAATGATCTCATTTTTAGTGGTTATAACTTTTCATTAAAAAATGTGAAATTATTCTTTATGAGAACATAAGTGTCACATGAATTTCTTAACAAATATCCTTTA
Source organism: Viscum album (assembly GCA_963277665.1). Taxonomy (NCBI): domain Eukaryota; kingdom Viridiplantae; phylum Streptophyta; class Magnoliopsida; order Santalales; family Viscaceae; genus Viscum; species Viscum album. The sequence goes on along the minus strand of OY728138.1, from coordinate 45,876,804 downwards.
ACTAAATTCCTCTATTTCTACATGGTAAAATCCAATGTAGAAAACAATAGTGTATAATCAAGGTTATCTATGTTTTCAATAACACTTATTTTATGTAATACATTGACATGTTTCTTTCAATAGTATCAATTTTGGGGAAATTATTGAAAGGATAATACTAACATGTACCCATCTCAAACAACATATCAGAAAGTTCATATTTATAAACATAATTTTCAAAAAATTATATTTTGTTACCTCATTACTTTATTATGTAAGAATAGTAAGAGACTCAGCAACATTAGATTCGTTATTTCAACTCCATAAATTCCATAAAATTTAGTTCAAATAAAAATATTTTGGAAATAAGGAGGAAACCTTAGTAGGTGTTTAGAAAAATATTTTAGAAAAAGATTCCTCTCTGAGTCTTTACTTTTTATTCTTCTTCATGGATTTTCTATTCGATTCATTTTATTCATCCTTCTTAGATTTTTTGAAATTTTTATTTTCATTTATAGACTCTTCTGATAAGGATATCAATTTCTTTTCCCTTTTAGTAATCTTTTTATTACAGTGAGTTTGTAACAATTCTTTCATTCGTTTCTCTTGTTCTGGAAGGATGGTCAAGAAACTTGTAGTAACATGCCCTTATTTCTCACATATTTTGAACTTTTTTAGAAATTTCATATCACCATAGGTTGAAAACTTTTTATCAACTATATTCTCAAATTTAGAAACCTTTTTATTTCCCTTTTCTTCATGTTATTTTTATATTTATTATAAATTTATATCCATGTAAAACATTTCTAGCCAAATAACTAAGCACTCCTTTTCAGTCTCGACATGTTATTTTCTCTACTATCTTAACATACTCAACTTTATTCATTTTCTAAGTTTCCATTCTCAGTTATAATTTTCTTATAAAACTTTGATCTTATTTTCTATTCAAATATCTCCCTTGATTGAAAGCTATTTCCTATAAGAGACATGTAGTACAAACATAAATATTCTCTATGTACAAAAATTTTACAACACCATCAGTGAACTCTAAATCTTTTTTTTCAGACTGTGTGTTAAACAAAAAATTTATTACTTTTGTTATTTCTTCACAAATTGTGGACCACTTTGTTCAGGAGAATAATTTTTTAAAGAATTCTTATATTTCTTGGTGAAAGATTTTTTCTCACAATACTGCTTTTGTAAACCTTTCTTTTCACCTTCTTTAGAAGTTTCTCCTTTAACATCATCTACATTGATGAATTTTTATCTCTTATTAATTATCTCACTTTATATTGTAACTAGCATTGATTATGATTTTAATAAATCTTATTGTTTCTCATCCAAACTAAATTTCAAACTATTTATCATCTTTTAAAATTCAGTTATCCTCAAATTTTTCTACTTATTTTATTTAACAAGTATATATTCTTTTATGTTTATTTTCTCATTTCCAGCCAGTATTTCTTCAAAACTAATTTTTTTCTTTCAATCTCAAAAATATTTTCATTTTGAGATCTAAAAAATTTATATTTTTCTCTTCTCTCCTAATCCAATCATTATTCTCAAAAATTATTCTTTTAATATCTTTCTTTATATTCATTGTTTCTTTATTTGAGTATTATTCTCAATTTCTTTTTCCAAATTCTATTTGAAAATCCATTCCATTTATGTAATTTCTTCATCATTTTCTGAAGAATTACTTCCCTTTTTAGCTTGAGAAATAATGTTGAGTTGATGATCATGTTCATCACTAGATGAGAATTCATGATTCTTTCTTCTGATTAGACAAATTTTCTTCTTCTTTTCATAAGGAAATATTTTCTTATGTTTATTTTACTTTTCTTCTGAGATTTATCATCATCTTCCTTGAATGCATACTCTTCAACTTTCTTTCTAGGGAATTTTTGTGAAATTTTTTCTTTCCCTTCACAATTCCAACATTTGAGGGTTGACAACATTCTATATTTCCATATATGATATTTATTAGCAATGAAAACTAGAATACCCTTATAATTCATGTAATTGGAATTATCTATTTACATAAATGGATATTTCTGAGGGGACCTCCTATGGTACCAATTTTTGTTCCCAAGTAGGATCAAGACCACTAAGAGGGGGGAATTAGTGGTTATTTTTTATTTTATAAGAAATTTTCTTAATTTATTTAGTAAAATTTCTTGACCACTAAAACTTGTTAAAGTTTCAATACACTGCAATAAAAGAACTCAACCTCACCTTTCATATGCAGAAAAATATAAAGAGAAGCCATCAAGTGATATTTACAAGGTTAGGTAAAAAGACCTACTCCTTGACATGTTGGAGAGTCCCACCAACATGGATTCTTTCACTACATTCATTATAGAATATAAAGGCATAAAAAGTGAAAAATTATAAAATCCCAATATCAAATTTCCAACTATAGATAGTTATAAATCCCCCTTCAACTATTCTTTCTAGAATCCACTTTCCCATAACTAGTTATACACCCTAGAAAACAATCAATTCTTTTCAACAACTTGTAAGTATCCACATTTATAAGATTAACTTTCCTTATTATTTTCTTATCCACTTTATAAAGTATTAACTTCCTCTAAAAGTAAGTTAAATCAAAATTTACCTATATGTAGTCTTCAAGAACGTTAAAAATTATTTAAGGAACTTGATGTTCTTGAAACTTTCTCTAGAAACATTGTCTGGAAAACTTCCTCAAAAATAGTTAGTATGATCTCTCTGGGTCCAGTGAAATCAATATGATGGTCTCTATCTGATTTTCTTCATTCAAATTATTCATCTTCTTTTATTCTTAAACAGAGTATGAAATCAATTGGAATCTCACAATTCATCCATCCAATGGAACTCAGTCTGATGAATCTTACTTTGATGGATCTTTCTCTAATGGGTTCACTCTGATGGATTTGTTCTGATGTAACATAGTCTTTTGGAACTTGCTAAAATGAGAAAATTGAACCTCAATCTAATGAATAAATTCGGATGGAACCTCCTTAGTATCAAACTAAAAAAAATAAAATCTATTTAAAAAAATAGTATCGGATAAAAAATGTCATAAATCTCAATTCACGTTAACAAGGCTTCTTCAAATATTCATAATACTTCTAGAATCTTTTAAAAAATTCACACTTATTTAATTTTACAAACATTCTTCAATCTGATTGTTCATCATGATTCTTCATTATGATGAAGATATGTGCAGAACTTAATAAGGACCATTACAATAACCTATTGTAAACACTGATAGTATTCTCATATGGATTATCTATATTAACTCTTTATCAGCACATATGAAATGTCTTCAAAGTATTTATTCTTCTCTTCAATTAATGAAACTGATGATCCCACATCTGATGACTTTATCAGTGTCAAACTATGCCTGATGGATCATTCAATGCTTCACTTCAATGAAAAATTGTTAGCACTAGTCCAATTAGTCTTCACCACCTCTTTATAAATAATCAATACTTTTTTTCTTTTTCTCTTTATCTAATTAAAATACAATTCAAACATTATAAAACATTATTCCTCTAGTAAAACTTTGCGTCTGGCATATAAAGGATACCAATAGTATAAAATAGTGTCAGTATCCATTATGATGGATCAATGGAATAGATTGTATGATAGATAGGTGTCAGAAGTGACTTCTTTACTCGAGCCTTTTGTTATTGTCGTGCTGATGTTTCTCATACTAATGATCTTCATCCTTCTAGGTCTAGTGTTCCTCAAACTGATGATTAGAAACCATGATACTTCTTATCATGTTCTCCACTCTTATGAAAATTGTATATTGTATCACGACTTCTTTATGATTTTGAAAATGTTTATGATCATATTCAGCATCATCTAAATTTCTATGAAATATATTATAACTTCTCATTCATCCCAAAACTTCTTTCATTCCAACTGAGCCTCAATATGATTGGAAGCACCATCACTCTACCTTTCCTTCATAATCCCAGTATCACACATTTTCTAGATAACTTATGATCTATGAAATATAAAATAGAAAAGCACTATCAGATTCAACATTGGAGTGATTCAGACTCCAGAACACCTCCTAGTTATGATTAACACTTTCATTCCATATGTAATATTATTTCTAGTAGCTTCCATATTTCTATGAAAATCCCAGTCATATGTCTTTTATTCAATGACTCACACTGATGATCTATGTCTGATTCTTCATACTGATGGCCTGGGTCTGAAAACCAAAAACATATTATTTTCTCAACTTCAATCATACATTATCTATTAAGAATAAATAAAAGAAAAAAAACTTGGTACTAATACATCCAAACTCACACACCAAAGTATAAACCCAACACATGGTGTAATCAAATGATTGGATCATCAACCAACCAAACTAATCATCATACTCTACCATGGGCATTGATGCACCTCCAATCTGACGCACTCCCAAATCACACCAACAATAACCTGAGCCCAATAGAAAAACCTAGAATCTATCTAACTCCATATATAAATTATATGTTTGTATTAGATAAAAATAAAATAAAATTGGATCCACATACACAACTTCTATTCTGATTCAAACACTATAATCTGCTGGCCAGTCTCATAGAACCCAAGAAACTTCCAACTAAAGTGTCATACATCTGTGATTTGTACAATGCTCCCCAAAATTGGAGTATCCTTGTCATTTCTACATATAACCGAAATAACTAATATATATGAATGAAAATACATATATTACTGGATAGAATAAATTGATGTGGATGACCCACTCATACTTGAGTATCAAAAAAACACCAACTTATACTTGTTAGTGACTTGCCATGAATTTAATCATTTAAATCTACTAAAAATTTACTACATTAAGGTTCACACCTGATAAATAATGGGGAACTACCAACCAATTTTTCCCTTACCAACTCATTGTGCATGAATCTTGAAAAGTTCCATCGTCAACCACATGCCACTCCTCTGGATCCATGCTCCTCCCTCTCCAATAACCCCTAATAGTACTATCAAAGACCAAAACATGATTTAACATACAAAAATAATTTTATCTATATCTATTTAACCACTAAATTTTTTTTAGAACCATGAAAATTTTAAATAAACCTACAAAAAAACCCATTCTACCAATTCATGAACCAAATAAGTACTACAATAACTAATGCACACATTCCCTCACACACATAAAGGATTTTCCTCAAAATCCAGGCCAACAATGAATATTATCTCATAAGGAAAAGTGAGCCTCTAAATAACCCTATCATAGGTTCTTATACACCATCCCACTCAATAGAATGTGATCCTAATGGCTGTAAACTCTTATTATTCCTAGTCACAGAACCAGACCTATGCTTCCCTAAGTCGCACCCAATCAAACCTGAGCTCATGAACAAAAATAAATGACCATTCCACCCTACATGTAAATAAAATATCTCCAAAATAACCATCAACTATTTTTTCCCATAACCAATGGAATCTCACTCACCCTAAATCCCACTACAGAATCACCTGTCACTCAAGAATCATTCCAAAACATTAAATTGTATACACATACTCATTCATCCTAACCCTAACAATCCATGATCACCACTCTCTATATTATTCTAAATAACATAAAAATCCAATAGGATTAGGTATCCAACCAATCCCACCCTTCATTATTGACATCGATACCTGAAGCACTTCAGAAGATTTATAAACCAAAAAAACAAGGAATTCCATAATTATTTCTTAAAACCCCTCATGGTATTCACACCTACAAGATAACATTTTCTTAATCCAGACTAGCTCTTAGGAATGTTTTACCCATAGATCTATCATAAAGGTATCCAATTAATGTACCAATTCACTAAGGGTCACTATAAAACCCCTACATAAGAGGAATATATGATTTTCATTAGATAATTCTCCTCTATATTATTCAAAAAACCTTTCATTAAAAAAAATAATTTTTTATTTGAGTAAAATTCAACTACAAATATATATTAGAAAACACCATATAAGTTATTATTGACACTTTAAGCAACTAAAATTTTTCATCAATGGAATCAATCACACAAAAATACATGTATATCATGTGAATACTATGTTCCAAATATTATACATGTACATATTACTATTTTCACTATGTGATAAGAGACAAAAATAATATAATGATCTCAAATACATAGACCAATTTTGAATAAGAATCTCAATTGTAATAATTAAACAATTAAAATTAATTAAGCAACCATGGTAACATGAACTTATCATAAAAAAGATATTTCTAAAAAATATTTTGAGGCCCATCACAAGCTCCAACACATTTTTATTTCATGTATAATATAACCCAAATGACAAGAAAATAAAAATATGTTTTGATATCAATTTTTGATTTCCTAGTCAACAACCGCTCAAAAGTGTCTCAACTGGTGTATTACAAGGCCTTAGGTATGCCTAATCATATGCTAGAGGGTACCAACTTGTGGTGATGGTCTAAATCATACATTTGAGAGACAATGAATTTGATATCATAACTATAAATAACTATAAAAATAACATAAAAATAAAAAAAATAATTTGATTATGCTTAAGTAAATAAAATAAGAATGTTAAAATAATGATGTAATCATACAACTATAAAACCACTAACCACCCATTTAGTAGATTACATACATAAAATAAATAGTATAAATATATATATATATATATATATATAAGAGGATTTAATTCCATCTCTGAGCCTCAACACAATCTAGTAACCAATACCAATCGAGTTACCCCAGTCAATACTTTTTGTATCATGTTTTTAACCTACAACCTGACATTAGGATTCCATGCACACTAAATTACATTTATAGGGAGTGAGAAATAAATTTTATTAGGGACTCTCCAAATGAACCTAATATATTCTATCATATAAATGTGTTTTCATGAGTAAATAGATATCTCATGTGTTTGAAAATCCACCACGATGCCTAATCATATATACAAATAGACATTGAGACATCATGAACTAACAAAGATACCATGATGTCAACCATACTTTCTTTGGCCTCATATCAAAATTCATTAATCAAATTACATAAAACCTGGATCATACCCAAATTTTCAAGGTAGGGAATCCCATAAAGTCCTAACCACCCCCTCTGGGGTACGGCCTTGTACCACATACATTGACCCACCCCTATCTCTATGAATTCCACACATATAATTTCTAACCTATACATTGTCACTCAATGTATAATCCATCCAATACCTTCTCAATAGAGGTAAGACCATTCATCATAACTACTAAATTCTCACTCAAGGAAGGTTATTATACCATTTATTAAGAACTAACACTCACAAAATATGGTTCTGCAACCACATCGGTGATCCAAACTTATCACTCAAGGTGGCCCCTATCTATACCTTCTCACTCAAGTTAAGGTTGAAAATATAGTCTCATTTCACATAATAACCTAGATCCCTTTTCACTAAATGTAGTTTAATCAATACCTTTTTTCTCAAGGTATGGCCCTATAACACATCTTGTCCACTAACTTCTTACTCAAGGAAGGGTACATGCCAACTCATAATCATTCAATGTGAGGCCATCCATCCTGAACAATACCTTCTCATTTAAGGTAGGTTTCATGATGATATTTTATCATTAAAGGATAGTCTAATATCCTTATTACTACCTTATCACTCAAGGTAGTGTCCTATCATTTTCTTCTCACTTAATGAGTGGCCATACCTCAAGACCCATTGTCACCCAAAATTAAGTTTGTCACTTATCTAATTAATACAGTTAAATATATATATATATAAGGAAAAATCATATAGAATATTTTATAAACTCACAAACTCATTTCTAGGTCACTAGTCACTTGGGACCAATATTTAAATCTCCATAAAGCCTTTAAACCCATCTAGAATCATGGGATAATTTTCTTATACCATCTTAGTTGCACAATCAGAACATGTCAGTCCTATTAATATTCTCATATCTTCTATTCGGGTATACTATAGGATCTTTTAGACATATATTAGTCTCAAGCCACAATTATAAACTCACACACATTACCCCATGGTGACCTCACAACCCAAGGTCTCCACATAAACCTTCCCTTAATAAAGGTCATATTTGCCTTCCCTTTCTGCATCAGAACTCAATCCCACTACCCAAGGACCTTATTGAGGTATCTTGAACCAATTTCATTACAATCCCAATGTCAATCTATCATAAAACTTTCCTAGACCCATAATTGGGTCTCATATAATATCTCCCTTATATGATATCCCAATCAAACACCTAACAAAACCTCTTTATCACACTAAATCAAGTCTTAATAGACTCTTATCACTCAACATATGTGCTAAATATCTCAACCACACTTAAAAGAGTGTTCCACATCACACACAAGTGATATGACAATATCTCCTATCATCACTAGGGATAATCCCATCATTCTAGATTAACTAGCCTTAGGAACTCAACATATTATACCTACATACCATACAAACATTTAGACTTATCCCTGGACCCTTTTCAACTCAATCAACACCTCTACACCATGGATACATAGTCACTTGGTAATTCTAATTTCCCAATTTTCTAAAGAGAAATTTATATGAACCTAGTAGGATCGATGCCATCCTATCTCTTTATCTATGGTGATCTATATCCCTATACCTTATTCTCAATCCCATAAAATCATGTAGGCACTCACACTCATGAATAAACTCGGATAAGATTTATTATCATAGGGACCACCTACCTCAAACATGGAGTTACCCCCTCTCTAATAATTTTCCATCCTCAACCAATCTTGTCTATGCCCCATTCAAGCCCATCAATTCTCCCAATCTTCTATTGCAATAAAAAACCCAAATAATTATTTATAATTAACCACAATTAATTATTTACTTAAACTAAACAATTTATAACTACCTAAAAACTCTCTAAGAAATATCACCACACCAAAACTATGACCCACCACACCTAGACGGTCCATGGAACACTCCAAAAACCATCCTAAGAAAAATACTTATCACCCAACACCTGGTTAATCACCAATCTCATCCAATTCAATAGAAATCCCCTAAATAAATTAGAGAAGTATCTTAACTCAACTAAAATTGTTAAATACAATATGTGTTAATTGTCGTAGGATGCCCTCTAACCATCACAAAAAACCCCACAACTATAGGATGATTTCACCATGATCCATTGAAATATTCATCAAATATATATCTCAAAATAATTATAAATCATAGGGTAGTAAGGGAAGGGAAGAAAGAGGAATGAAGGGAAAGTGAACCTTCAATCACTATAAAATTGACTCCGAAAACACCCATTTCCATTAGGTATTGAAGGGAGGAAGTGGGATGGTAGAGATGATATAATTACCCTATATCCAAAGAAATTGTGGGGATAACCCCTAAAATACAGGTCTTTCCTTAGTAAAAAACCCCAATCACCTAATTACGTCATGACCCCTCTAAGTCACATTATGGCCTCCCCGGTTAGAGTGCTCAACACCCTTTACTCCCCCAATCATTGTGTGATCCACTGGGTCATGGAATGAACAACCTAGGGAGAGGAATCAACACCCCTTCTGGGCTCCATCATGGGGTGACCTATATGGGTCACATTCAACCCACCCCCAGGCAGAGGGCTTGACCCTCCACCAACCACGATCACAGAATAACCCCTCTGACTATGATGTGACAAACCATCACAAGGATAAATAAAAAAAATCTTGGTTAAGAATTAATGGTTTGGACTTTATGTTCCACACCATGATTCCCCTCTTAGTGAGATTCCATGGTGTGATAGGAACCCATCATGATATAATGGGATTACTATAGTAAAATTTAGTGATACATCCACCATAACCTTGATCCAAAATCCACCTAAGCACCAAAAATACCTCCTAAGCCTCTACCCACATCCAAATACATCTACTTGAGATGTTATAACCCTCAGAACTCTTATGATAGTTCCAATTCAGGAAATTTCCCCCACATCAGGACCAAAATTTTAAATTCCATTTAAAAACCACAACTTGTAAATCTATGGGTCATTAAAATTATCATTGAATATATGATTCTTTTCACAATAGCACCGTACACTTCAGTTTTATATTTTTATATATAAAAATAAATTCTTTTTAATTATATAAATGAGTAAATTTATGGTTATTATATGTTAACCCTAACTTAAAGGTGTTCATATAGAAGTGATAAATCATTTTTTAATGATCAAGAGAGTTTTATATGGCCTACTTCAATTGATAGTTTTTAGACTATGAGATACTTTTACCACTTTTATAGTATATTGTCTTATATTTATTTATTAGGGTTTTTGAGTATCTTATCATGTGTTTATTGAGGTTTTAGTGTTGATCCAAAGAGAACACAAGTCTAGATCACTTAAATAAATATTTTTCAATAATTTTTAGGTAATAAATTCATGAATTTATAATTTATTTATAATAAAACTAAAATATAAAAGAAACTAAAGAATTAAAAATGGAATTTAAATGGAAGGAATAAAGTTATGCAACAATATTTTTCTAGGATTCAAACTTCATATGATTCTATTATGCACACCATAAAATAATTTTTTTGCTGATCGAATAATTATTTCACTCAATTATTACCAATTAGAAGTGTTAATCTATTATTATAATGATTATTATCATATTAAATTATTTAATGTATTTATATGTAGTGTTATAAATAAATTAACATATTAAATTAATTATTGAATTTAAATATCAAAATCATAAAACCCATTTCTCAAAAATTCAGGTCATTAATTTACGATATAATCAGTTGAATAAGATCACTTATTATGTTTCACCTAAAATAATTAGTATTAAACAGACAAAATTTAATATTAAAAAATAATTCCATAATAAATTTTATTGATAATAAAAAATCAAGTAAATAAAATGTACTATAAAATTTAACATAGAAATAAAATAATAAACCCTCTAAAATAATAATATTCTACAAAATTCACATATCAATACTAAATAAATTAACCTAACATGGGGATCATAATATATACATGGTAATAAAATTAATAAAATATGAAAAACATAATCGCATTACTAACATTATTATTGTGTCAGTATAAACACTTTCCAAATTAATAATACACACTACATCCAATCAAAAAATTAATCAAACTAAACAGTTGTGATCTCCTTATGCACATATGAAATACATTTTATTATAAATGTGACACAAAATATCATTAATTCCCATATCATACATGAAATATCAATAAAAATGTAATGACCCATGTTGTTATAGGTTATTAGACTAAGAGAAAGTTTGAATTTTTTATATTGCAGAGGGGGATGTTTTGGGAATTGGGAATAAAATCTGGGTATCGTGTATTGGAACACCTTGAGGAGATGTTTTTGGATATGGATAGAGACTCGTGAGATGTATCATGATCTCGATTGAATGCAAGATCAAGGTCTGTGTAACCCTATAGATACATTTATCTATAAGTGTCACATCACATTATAATGATTGGGTTTTATACAACGATGAGGGGTTGGTTGATGGGTCATGTCATGCCCTAGTGCATCAAGGAATGGTGTGTTTTTAGAGGGGTACCACACCATGGGAGGAGGAGGTCATGTTTAAATTATTGGGGGTCTTGGTTGTTGTGTTTTTCTAGGGTTGCATCATGTCATGAATTAGGAGGGTCATGTTGGGATAATAGTTAGTTTGGGTTAAGCCCTCTTCCTAGGGTATAGTCACACCATGATTGATAGGGATTAAACCATGACCATACCTAGGGTAGGTGCACTGCACTGTAATTCCCATATGTCTTATTGTGACAGGGTTCCTAGATTTTTAAATGGGTATAAAACCATCATTTTAGGATTAAAATACCTTACGATTTTATGGAAATAGAGCATTATGGAAGATCCTTTTTGGCCATATCATCACCTCCCTCTTTTAATGGTCAATCCCCCCTAGTGAGGGGTGTTTTTAATAGTGTTTTTACAGTGATATAATGTATGTTCTTTCTCTATCTCCATTAATTCTTCATCCCCTTTGATAGATTATTATTTTAGGTGTATCCATCTAGGTATGTGGTGATTATTTCACCATATAATAGTTAAATAATCCTATAATTATGGTTTTTTATTTTATGGGAGGAATATATCATGTGATGATGACACTTACTGTTGGGTGAGGTGAGGCAAGAGTTCCCAATGAGTTTTTTAGATATTATCCCTTTTTAATTAAATTGAATAATAAATTATAATTTTTTATAATTAATTATTTATGATTTATGGATTAAGATATTATCCTGAGATTTTGTAAGATCTTGGATGTTATATGGTTGGGTTTGGATAAGGATATGTGGATCTTAGAAAGGGGTTAACTCCATGTTTGAGGTAGGTGGACCCTATGATACAAACTTGTATTGATGTTTATTCATGAGTTTTAATGCCTTTATAGTCTCATTAGATCATGTAATGGAATAAGGATTCAGTTATCCATTAGATGACATAATGTGGTGGTATTGAGACCTTGGGATTAGAGTAGGTGCACTGATGATTTCTATAGAGAACGAGGTTTCCAAGAGATTATGTTTCCAAGAGGTGAAGATCACAGTTGAGTTTAAGTGAGGCCTAAGATGATTCTTGGGGATAGAGTGAGTTATGGTAATATCCTAGTTGGATTTACTATGTATATCTTGGTTCATAGGATAGGTTTAGTTCTATGAACAATATGTGAGATAGTTGTATGTCTAAAGTGTGGTATGGAGAACCATCATAATAATGGGTTGGACTATATGTGTGTATTGTGAGTGGGATGAGTCATTTGGGGCAAGATATGTGTATAAGATGGTTTTCCTATGGGTGTTAGTTTGAGAGACCAAACTTTAGAAATATAATATGAGACCCTACTATGGGTCATAAAAAAACTTTGTGGAAGCTTGGAATTGGGATTCCAAGGAGCATGGTGGGAATTATCTCAATAAATTATTTATTTAAAAATATTTGGTTGTGACACAAAATAAAAAAATAAATGGAACCTACCTTTTGAGTTTAGAGTTTTGGGGACCCTAAAGGGTATCTAGTCACCAAGCGGTGATAGATACGAGTTGATATCGATTGGTAGGGACCAGATTAGGTCTAAAGGACCTGGTGGATTTTCTTATAGGAATGATGAAAATGATGGTAGTATTTTTATATTGTATTTGTGTGAATATGATGGTTTATATGAGAGAAACTGATAGTGATAGATAAACATGAGATATTTTGATTGTATGGGTGGTTATCTAGGAATTTCCCCCTATAAATAAGGTATAATGAGCATGTGGGATGGGTTGAAGGACATGTTTATTATTTCATGTGTGTTCTTTATTGTGTTCATGGGATTAGTGACAGACCATGTAATGATAGGTATCAAGGCCTAAACTTTTCTTTAGTGAGAAGGAATTTACAAGACCCTACCTTGAGTGATGAGGTAGTGGTTAGACCTCCTTGAGTGATATGGGATAGTATTTTTGTTTTAATAAGTGATGATGTGTGTGGTCTCAACTTGAGTGAGAATGTACATGATAAGACCCCACATTGAGTGGGAAGGTAGTGGTCAAATAACCTAGAGTGAGAAGGGGTTTAAGTTTATATGTGATGAAAGATCAAATTATTAGACCTAATTTAGTGATAAGGTTGGGTTTAAATTGGGTTGTGGAATCCAACCTAGGGAAGATGTAGATGTTAAGACATGGAAAGTTAGGTCCATACCCCAAGAGAGAGGTAAGTGATCAAGATTTGGTATGTACCCTATCTTGAGTGAGATTGTAGAGGTAAATAATTGGATATATGACCTTGTTATATATACTTTTGTCTAGTTGTGTACTATAGGACCCTACCCTAAGTGGGTAGGGTTCAAGATTTTGATAACTCCCTACCCTATATCTTTAGGTATGGGATGAGTATTTGGTATGAGTGACACCCTACCCTAACTATTTGAGTATGGGTTGGGAATATAGTATAAGGTGTATGGATTCTATAATGGTTATAAATTAGTTATTTTTGAGTGTCATGGTGTCCTAGTTAGCACTTAAAAATCTAACATGCATGAATATATCATTGAGTGTCATGGTGGTCTGGTTACCACATGATGACATGGTGAGCATGATTATTTTTGTTATTTAATTTCCTCACGAATACACATACATATAATGGATTATATTAGGTGTACATGTTTATACCCTATTGAGTTATATACTCACACCCTGCTGAGAACTCCAGTGCATATTTAGATCTTATATTTTCTTTCAGGATATAACATAGTATTTGTAGAGGATTGGACTGGATTAGCTTGAAAATATTTAGAGTTCGGATTAAAGTGTAGAATAGGGATGTAAGTAGAGTCTCTTATGTTTTTTTATCCTATATATGTGATCACCCTAAGAGTATATCATTAGTTTTTTGTTATTTAACTACATTTATTTTTTATACCATGATTCTTGTTTATTGTATTTTTCATACCCTAATAGGTATTCTCCTATTTTATTTTTTATTTATAATTACCATTTCGAGGGAATTATCTCCAAAATAAATGATTTAGTCCCTTTTCACTAGTTGATAACCATTGGTATATAGGATCACATGTGTGTTCATGTGTGATTATTTTACTGAAAAATAGAGGTTATGTTATTTAAAGTTTTAATGAAATATTTTATGGTGTTTTCACATATAACTTATTTTTTGGATTCTAATCAATTAAATCACATGTTTTATCTGATGAAAATCCACGTAGATCCAATGGTATGACATTATCTGATGGCGAATACCCTTTCCCTTCATGAAATTGATACATTTATATCATTAAGGGTTGATACATGAATTATATACTTCATAGTGGATGAAAGCGGGAAAGATAAGCAGAAGATATAGTTGGGTCAAGGAATGGGTTTCCATTAATAAAAAAAATTCATGGAGAAACGAATGACCATTTATTTATAGAAGAATGTTATAAGGATAAGAAATAAAAAGAAGAAGATCATTGGATGTAGTGATTTACATAGTTTGTGAAATGATCCCTATGTCCATGGAGAGGAATAAAATTCACTATGTTCAGGTGCATAAATTACATGTAAAATATTAGAGTTCCACACATAGAGAAACCCTATCTTAGATGAGGTTAGAAATCAATATTATACTATAGTAACTTGTATTGTTATAGTGCCACCAACTGCAAAGTAAGTCCATTACTCTAGTACAGGTGGTTGGATGTTCTCAGAGCTACATTGACCTATCAGTGTCCCAATTCACATGAATCTATAGTACTGTATCAATTTCCACATTATTATAGATCTCTATTGATTTATTTGGTGAGTAATTCTATAGTTTCGTAGAGTTTCTATAGTACCCACAAATTTGGGTTGGGGGATTTCTCCCACTAATCCATTAATCAGGGGTGTTCGGCCCCCTAAAACCCATAAAAACATCACCACGGAGGTCGAACCATGAGATTTGTGGTATTTTGTGCAGTTTAGGATACTATTTTTTGTCCAAACTTCCCCAAAATGATCAATTTACATCACTCCAATAGCCTTGAGGATTCAGATACCTTGATGGGTTTAGGAAAGTTATGTGGAATGTATTGGGATTAAGATATGAATCACATAGGGTGATTCTAGTATCGAGATCATTTTTTGAGGGTGGTATTGGTTAGATTCCTAGACCATTGGTTTTTAACATGGTTTTTAGTGGGATATCAGTGGTGATACTAAATGGTTAAATCTAGAATGGGTAGAGCATGGGTAGATGCTTTGTGGTTTTAGGACAATGATCGGGTGGCTGTTGGTCATGTGATAGACTTAGAATGAGTGATATTCCTTTATCTTGTTAGATAGAAAGCATCAATAGATATTTTGGATATATGATGTTGACATATAGTAAGTAATGGTCAGTTATGTATGTGCATGATCCTAGGTTTGATGGGGCATTACTCTTGAATGTATCATTTAATCATGTGACTAAGTTATATTGGAGTGTGTACCCATTAGGTTTCGGTAAGATTGGGTAGAATGATGGGTAAGAACCTTTTTGTAGGTTCTTAGAGGACCAGTCTACCTTAAGAAGAAGAGTGGAGTTTGGCATGGATTTTTGGGAAAACCCATGATGCATGTGATGGAATTTTAATCAAGTTATATGTAGTGTTTGTTTGGTTCATGGATAGGTGGAATATATATGTAGAGAATTATAGTTATTATAAGGGAACTACATTAGTGTATCAATGATAGATCAAAGTTTTATGGTATGGTTAATCTAGGTTTTTCCTGAATAGTGTTTGTTGGGGATGGTTGAGCATGGATCAGAAGTGGAGACACTCTTATGATGGTGGAATCTATCGAGTGTTGTGATCAAGGAGCTATGTAGAGAAGACATATGGTGGGAAGTGAAACAATGGTTATTGGAGGGTGTGTCCCTCTATGTGGGAGAGTTTGGTGAATGCCATGGATGATGTTCATAGTGAGCTAGGGATGAATAGAAATTGTTTTTTTTCATTTATCACTCATGTATGAGCAGGCCATCCATGACTTATCATTATATTTAGTAATGGATGGAGTATGAGTCATGAAGATTGGTTGTTTGTGTTTTTCAAGGAAATTATGGGGATAATCGTATTGTGGGAGCATTGAATCAATCAAAGGTGTATGAACCTTGTGTAGAAAATGAAACAATTGTGATGAGACCTACCATGTTATGATTTATGTGCCACTAAAATATTGGTGTTAGAGTGTACCTGAATTTATTATGATCTTTTGTGAATTTGAAAGTGGTTTTTGGTGTATTTTTTATGTTGATATCCGGTTATAGATGAAGGTTAGTGTGATATGAAGGTGAGTCATATCAAACATACATCAGTACCTATGGGTAGAGAACGATGGATAGTGTGGGTGGTTGAGTAACCAACCATGGAATTACACCAAGATATGGGTTTAATATTTTTTTGTGGGTTCTTGGAAGATTCTATAATGCTTCTAGTAAGGTATCCTGATTATTGGAGGTGATATGATGATGTTTCATAGGCTGAGGATAATAATTTTTTAGTGGAATTCCGACAGAGGAGAACCGACTATTGATTTGTGTAGAATTTGAAACATTGAGGTGGAAAATACATCAAGAAAATCATTAGGAATATGGTTGAGGTGGTTGAATATTAGATTGGAATTTTAAAATAAAATCTATTTATATAGGTATGATGTTTAGTGTTATACAACAGAATCATATTTGAAATTAGGGGGTGGATGCGGCCTATTGGTGGTGAATTGAAGAACAGGGTAGGTCAAAGTTTGTGGTTAAAGGACTAATGCATATTATTAAGGATGATAAGTTTCATGGTTGGGAGTTTTTAAGGAAACATGTTTTTATGGATTGTAATATTCAAAGGAAGTTTCAATTTTTTGTCTTGGAGAAAGAGATGTATCATTAATTAGGACTCATATTATAATTTTATGGGTTGGAATGTCTTGTAGAGATATTTTTGGATGGGTATTGAGATCCATGAGATGTTTTGGGTGCTTGAGTGAGTGTCAACTAGGGTCAAGGTGACCCTAAAACTGAATTCATCTATAGGTGACTTTTCACACTATGAAGAGTAGGTGTCACACCATGACTAGAGGCTAGTCAGTGGAACACACTACAACTAAGGGTGGTGTGGCATGTTGTGTTTTTAAAGGGGTTTCACAACATGAAAGGAGGAGTTCACACCATGAAGATATATGACCTATTATTTGGGTTTTATATCAAGGTGCATCATGACAAAACCCAGGAGGGTCATACCACAATAGTGGTTGGTTGAGTCCAAGTCCTCTGACTAGGGGTAGTTACACCATGACCTATAATGGTCATTCTATAACTAAATCCAATGTGGGAGAATAATGTTGTAATAATTATGGATCAGTTTATAATGGGGGCCCTTCTTTGTTTAATAGGGGTAAAACCATATTTTTATGGTGGGTCTCCCTTGGGATTTTGGGGAAATAGAGTTCTATGGTGAGCTATTTTAGTTAAATCATCCTCTCCCTATTCTACTGTTCGAACAACCTTAGCGAGGGGTGTTTTTAAGGTGTTTTTTTCATGATGTAATTTAAATTTTTCCTATTTCCCCCTTCATTCTACTTTCCTTTTGATGGTTACTTATTTTGGGTGTTTATGTCTATGTATTTGGAAATTATTTCACCAAATCATGGTGAAATCATCCTAAAATGATGGGAGTTTTTCATGTGATGGGTATAAAACATATTGTGATGATGAAATTACATATTTGGGTGTATTTTTTATGTGACGAGAGTGTGTGGTGAGTTTGTAAGCATTTTTAAATTTTAAAAATAAGTTTAACAAATTATTGTTTATGTAATATGGCATGATATAAGAGCCTGAGATGTTTATGGAGGTTGGATAAGGCATGGATTGTCTTGGATGTGGATATGAGAATAATAGTTATGGGTTAAATCCATGTATATGGTAGGTGGAACCTATGATACAAACTCATATGAATGATAATTCATGAACATGCATAGCTACATAGTTTCATGGGTACGAGTAAAAAAATAATGACCAAGAGATCCCTTAGATAAGAGAATGGGGTGGCATTAAGCCCCTAAGGTTTGGAGTATGTTCTCTGGTGATATCTATAGAGAATGAGATCTCCTAGTGACCATGTTACCTATGATGAAGGTTATTGTTCAGTTAAAATGGGACCTAAAATGAGTCTCAAACCTAGAGTGAATTGTTAGAATATACTAGGTGGGTTTTTATGGATATTAGTGCAGTTATGAGAGCCTTAGTCCAATGAATGATAGTGTTAGGTTCAAAATGGGACTAGATACCCTAAGAGGTGGGGGGGTGAATCAGGGTGTGGATATTTTTTTTTCACTGAATAATTCCTGACCCACTAGAACATTACCTCTTTATTATAAAGGTTACTTTGTTTGCACTTATGTATTACTGTTGATCTTATTCTTACCATATTTATCCGATGATGATGCCTTGAATGCAATGCAAGAATGTAAGAACACTGAAACACAGATTTTTACTTGGTTCACCCTTAATGGGCTACGTCCAAGGATAATACAATGGTGATGTGTTGATGTACAAAATCCACAAAATCTCACTACCAAGTTACAATGTTTGGGATAGATCTTATATTCCCAGGATCACTGCCTTTACAAAGTTTAGGTTCTACTCACTTCATTCCCAAGGGTAACTCCCTATGTCTCTTCGTCTAGCTCACTGTTGGTAGGAATGATCACCAGATTCCTCTTCCTTCACTCACTACTCTTGGAATGGATCCACTCATAGTTTACGGACTTATAGGTCCCTTAATTATCACTAATTAATGCATCCTACACTGTATGTAGATTCTCTATTAAAGTCTAACTTTTATCCATTGATGAATACAGCTTTACCTTAGAACACTGGGAAATCCCTTTTAAAACCCTTTCACAAAGAACACTTCCTTCACAATGCTCTTTCTTTCTCAAAGCTCAAACTGGCCTTTGAGAAGTTACAACCTTTTTATGAAGCTCACTAGTTTTCATAGATCACACTGGCCTTTGAGATTTTTCAAAGCTCAAATAATACTTTTTGAAGCACACTTATTCTACAAAGATGAACTAGCCTTCGCGGTGTACCTTCCTTTGTGAATTCCATCACTTTCAAAAATCTCACAATCTTCACGAGACTACTTTGTGATTTGAGAGCCTTAAGTTTTTATTAGAGTATCTCTACTCTTCTCTCGGGGGTGGAGGCCTATTTATAGTTATTTCCCACCAACTCTAGAACCTTCAACGCTAGGTCAGTGCTAAGTAATCCCAAATAACTTATCTATAAAATTTCAGCTAAAATTCTCTCTATTTCAAGAATCACCAATAAATGTTTTATATTGCAGAGCTCATTGTAATTGCATAGTGTTCTATCAGTTCCTTTGCATTGTCGTTTCAATGCTCCCTTGTAATTATCTTCACCTCTTCCATTCACGAAGCTCTTCATAATCATAGATCTCACCATCAACATTCTTCATGTCTTTTCAAAATCCACTTTATGAAGAAAAATATCATGAAACTCATGCATTTAATATATTTTGATGAGATCTTAAAAGAAATCTATATTTATCAATGCTCACCAACTTCTAAATGTTGGACCCCAAACATTTTGAAAACACTAGAAAATAGTGCCACATTGTATCTATTATTTTTATACTCCCTCCAGACTTTCCATCCCTTTAACATGGTTCTTTTTAAACATGGGTTGTCAACAATGTCTCTGAAACTCGACAATTCACCATGAAAACCTACTTTGTCAACAAACACAACCAACCAAAAAATTATGCAATGATACCTTGAGTTATTTGTTCCCAACAGATAGGATAAATGGTCATACATCTCACCTGTGATCTGAAGCACCCACTTAGGGGTGAGTTGGAGTCTAGTTTTGTTCTATGAGTAAGATGATACCTTTAGGGTTGGACATTTTTGGTAGATAGGTTTTTCATTTGGGTGTTGGGTTAAGAGGTATCCCTTAAGATACATGTGACAAGACCCCATTATGGGTCATGAGAACAATCGTGATGACATGGAATCAGGATACCAATGGGAATGGTAAGAATTGTCTTAGGAGGTTCCTTGGTTAGTGGGACCATGTTGTAATATAGAATCAGAAGATGTCTAAACCTTCCTTTTGAGGGTAGGGTATGAAGGTTCCTAAAGGTCATTTGGTCACTAAGGGGTGATGGGTATGAGTTGGTACTGATGGGTGGATACTATGTTGAGTCTGAGGGAACCAATGGAATCCCATAAAAGTGTGATGGAAATACTATTTGGATTGGAATGTTGTTTTTGTGTGATCGAGACAATGTGGATGAGAGCAGACTATAAGGATAAACAAGAACAAGGTGTGATGATGGTATGATAGGCTACCCAAGGTCTAGGGAATTTCTATAAGCTTTGGTGATATTGTTAGATATGACAGATGTTGTATTTTTTATTTCACATGTAATATTTCTTATATTTATGAGATTTATGATGGTCCACATAATGATGGTTCAGGAGTATTGGCCTTGCCTTAAGTGAGAACGCACTGGTACCTTGAGTAAGAAATTAGTGTACATACCATATTGAGTAACAAGGGTCCAGTATGTGGTATAATGTGTGATGTGATGTGGTGCCCCACCTTAAGTGTGAAGGTTCTAGATTTGGTTCTACCTTGAGTGATAAGGTATTGGTCAGACCTTAGTCGGTAAAAATGGGTCCAAGTTGATATGTGATGCGGGATCACCTTATTGAACTACCTTGAGTGATATGGTCGATTATGCATGTCATTTCGGAATCCTACCTAGGGAGTGGGTAGTGGTTGAGAATTGGTTGGATAGGACCCAACACTGAGAGAGAGAACAATGGTTTGGATTTAGTATAGACCTTACCTTGATTTAGAATGTAGATTTCATACATTGTATTCATGACCTTCTTAGACAGGGGTAGTCTAGATACATGGTATGAGACCTTACCCTTTGGGAGTAGCAGTTGGCATTCACATCATGTCCTACCCTACATCTTTTGGTATGAGTGGATGTCTTAGTAAAAGTGTCACCCTACCATGATTCTACTTGTATGAAATGGTAATATGTTATGTGGTGAATGGATTTTATCATGGGGCCAAAGTAGGTATATTCATATTTCATGGTGGTCTGGTTATCACACAATAACCAAATGAGCATGTGTATCTCATCGGGTGTCATGGAATCCTAGTTAACACGTTATGACCCAACAAGTAATTTTATTTATTTATTTATATTTATTTTAATCATTAATAAACATTTATATGAAAATTTTATATTTAAGGTAATTGGTGAGAACCTACTAAGTTATACACTCACACCTAGTATGAGAACTCAAGGGCATATGAAAATATTATGTCTACCTTCAGGAAAAAGTATAGGATGTACAAAGGATCAAGCTGTATCAACTCAAAGAGATTTGGATTTGGGATAAATTTGAGGATATTGGATTGAAATAAAGCCTCTTTTTTATTTTAGTTTTTTTATTATCTTATATATCTGATCAGTTAGGTGAGCAATCAGTAGTTTTTAAGTGTATGGGTATTCATTTTGTTTCAGAATAATTATTTTTTATTGAATTTTGTGTACTTTAATGGATGTTTAGTTATTCTATTTATCATTAATGATTACCATATCAAGGGAATAGTCTCCAAAATGTATAATTTATTCCCTCTTGATAAGTCGGCGGTCTCTAGCATATGGGGAGTTGAACATAAGGTCACATGAGGCACCAGGTCGGGACACTACTGAGTAGTCTATATACCAGGATGTTATAAAAGAAAACACCACATGAAATGGAATCCATATATCTTTTATGATGGAATTGAGATAAGTTTGATCATAGTGGCTAGAGAGAGAACCATACAAGGTCTTGTCAATGTAAAATGGATGGCTCCGGCTTATTATGTACAAGAGGTAGAGCGGATCCTACTGGATGGGGTGAAAAGATAATGAGGTTATCAAAACACCTATATGTGATAGATATTTTTATATAAGAAATTACATCATGGTAAATCATAGGATAAAGTGTCTCACAAGAGGAGGATGATGATTTTTTATGGTAAATAATTTTTTTCTTTGGCTTGAGTTTAGAGCAGGTGAGAGGTGTTAGGATGACCTGCTAGTTTTACAAGAGGGAGGAACACAACTGGTGGTGAATAGAATTATAAGCTCAAAAAGATATAGAAGGAGGGAATTTTTTTTTTTGAGGATATTTGAGTGTTATCCGGTTATGTGATATTGGGAAGGTCAAATTTTTGTTGATGAATATTGAGTTAAGGCATGTAGTGAGAATATGGAATGACCCACAAGGGGGTTTCTTATGGACTAAGTGCATAATAAATTGTGGAAAAATGAATTATGGTATATTAAAATAATATGGACATTAATTTAATGCTATGAAATTATGGTATATGAAATTAATGAATTAAATTTTAAATAATAATATTAATTTAATAATTAATTTAAATCAATATCCCATGAATTAAATCTCTTTATTGAGATAGAGAGTAAAAGCGGGTTCTTAATAGAAGAACCCACAATAAATATCAATCCCCCAGCACTTAGTGTATAAGGGAAAATACACCATTTGTAACCCTAGTAAAGAGTGTATACAGAATTATTATTTCTATTCCTCATTTTTAAACATCTTTTACAATAGCTAGAGATAATTAACAATTTCATTTACTAAAATAAATTAAGAAATTATGGAAATAATTTTAATAAATTTCTTACATTTGGTATCGAAGCCATATATACCTATACCTTGTAATAAAATTATATAAACTATGTTTTGAATAAAACCCTTTCATATTTTCATGTTTATAGTTGATTCACTATTTTACTACCATTATCTTTTTCATTTCTTCATCTTAAAATATTTATTTTGAAATATGGTTTTATTCAAGCTTTATTCACTAATTAAATGGAATTTTTTGGAAAATATAATATATGATTTCAATAATTTTATCAATTTAAATTATTTATGAAAACTTCAAAAAAATAAAATTCCACACAAGTAGCAATCATTAGTGATTTAAAATAATTTTACATATCTTTAATTCTCAGTTCAATAATTATTTAATTGTGTTTTTTTATAAATTTTATTGCAATTATGTTGTTCCATAATATTCTTAATTGAATAAAATATATATATTTATTAAAATAACATAAAATAATTCATGAACTTGTTGCAATTTTTAACAATTAATGATATATATATATATATATATTATTCTATAAAATAATTGTATTATAGTGTTTTTTAAAAATTTTATTTAAATTGTGTTTTTCCACAACATTCAGAATTAAATAAAATTTACATATTCATTAAATAGAATTAAATAATATATATATATAATAAATTTTATCCCCTATAATTTTTTATTAATTTTTTATTAAATTAACAAATATATTTAAATTTTATAATTTCCCATAGGTATTATGAAGATAAAAATAAATAAATATTATTTCGTATGGTTATTTAAAGTACCAAATTATACATCATGAATTTATGCATTAAAATAGTAATTGATAATTCTTAAATAATTTTATGAATCTATAAAATTTAAAAGTCTCCCCATAGGAAATGTTATGTTTTTAAGATTCATGTTAAAATTATTTATTATTTAAATTGTGTGATTTTAACTTATAATAAAGTGTTTAATTTTTATACTACCATATTTTTCTGATATTTGTTGTGAAATTTTCAAATTAAAGGTTGACAATTATAAAATTTGGAAGGATGGAATTCATTTTCATCTAATATGGAAGGAAATTGATTATACAAATTGTAAATATGAACCACTTACAATTAATAATGATAGAAAACTTGATGGTATAACTTTATATGGGCATCAGGAGTTGTCAACCTGTCTTAGTAAAAAAAAATTTAAAATTAAATTATCTAATATCATTTATGGTTCAATATTAGAACATAGAAATACTCATAACATTTTAAAAGGTATAGATGACTAGTTAACCTCTTTATATAAATAGTTATAAATAACATTAATCATGAAGTTATCATCAATATGACTCGCCACCATGAAAGGTGTGCATGATCGTATCATGTAGATGAGGGATATAGGGGCACAACATTAGAATCTTGAGGTTGATATATTTCATCAGTTTATGGTGTATTATATTCTCAATACACGTACACATCAATATGATCAATTTAGAATCTATTATAACATGCACAAGGAGAAGTAGTTTATTAATTAATTAATGGCCATGTGTGTTCAGAAGGAGGAATGACTTTTGGTAGAATTCGTAGAAACCAATATATTGTTAATGCAATTGAACAAAAAGGATCATAAAGGTTAAGAAAATAGAAGGGGGAAAGAGAAAATTCTAACCCAACCTAATATTAAGAATGAACTCATTTATTTCTTTTCTAAAGGAAATAAATATAAAAAGAAATACTTTCCCAAATTTAATAAATGGATTGAAAACAAAGGTGTTTCAATATAATTGGTTTTTATTAATCAAATATGCTAGAAAAAATTTATGACAAATTTTATATGGATTCTAGTTCTATAATTCATATTGTTAATACATTATAGGGTAAAAAAACCTAAAAAAACTAGAAGGAACTGAACATGGCATCTATTCCAGAAAGAAGATGAACTCACACGTGGAAGCTTAGGGGATATGTATTTCAGTTTTGAAAACTGAGTTTACTTTGTATTTAGAAAATACCTTTTATATTCTAATTTTATCAATGAACTTTATTATAGTATCCAAACATGTACCATTTTTTTTACATTTATTTTTTGTAAAACAAATATTCCCTTGATATGTGGAAATGATATCATTGTATGTTATACATTAAAGGGTTGTGTTTTCTCCATTTAATTTCAGCATAAAATTTATAATTATAACATGCATGTTCGTATTTATGTTTATATAATTGTTATAAATATAAATTATTTTATGTTATAGCACCATATATTAGTTCATATCTCAAAATAAAGGATTCAAACAAATCGTTTAGGATGCGATATTTAGTACTATTTAATTTACTAATTCTTAAACCTGTTTGGATTTCATTAAGTGGAACCAAAAAAATAAATCAATGAAATATTATAATAAAAGTTCAAATATATTGGAAATAATTCATACATATATATTCTGCTCAAAATGGATTTATATGACTGTAAATTATTTATTCTCTTCATTGATTACTATTCATGATATATGTATCTCTATTTTCTTCACAATAAAAAAGAATCACTTAACACCTTCATTGTTTTTAATGACAAAGTAGTGAAACAATTCGATGAAAAAATTAATATTGTATGTTCATTTAAAGGTGGATAATAATATGGGGTATATGCTAAGGATGGATAATTACCTAGTCCACTTTCAAGGTTTCTTCAAGAATATGTAATAGTGGATTAATACACCATGTCAGGTTCACTAGAACAAAATGGTGTAGTTTAAAGAAGAAACTAAACTTTAATGCTCATGGTATGAATTATGCTTAGTAAATTTAAGTTACGTAAATTATTATTTATTTAGATACTTAAATTTGTATCATATATTTAGAATTGGGTTTTTATAAATGTTGATTCATTGGGTTTTTTTAATTGTTGGGAACTGAGTTTGAGACATGTGTGCATTTGAGGATGTCCTTCAGAACTGTGTGTTTATAACCCATAGAAAAATAAGTTCTATCCCAAAATAATTAGTGGTTACTACATTAGATATTCTACAAGGTCTAAATGATTTTGTTTTTATTATCCATCATTGAATACCATAATTGTGGAATCAAGAAATAAAAATTTTCTTGAAAATGAACTAACTAGTTTGAGTGATTTGATCAAAATAATTTCCAATGAAGATCATTTATAAGGCCATCCCTCTATCTTAGATGATGTATTGATAAATTTTTAAAACACTCCTAATTTATTGATATGATTTTTAATAAATATAATCCTATTAACTATTGGAAATATTTATATAGATCAGGTGGTTTAAGAATCAAAAACTCTTGAACAACCAGTTGAACCATAATTTTCTAATGAAAATAATTACGAAACAATAAAATATCCAAAAAGATGAAAAATTCATCAATTTCTAGAGATTATATAGTGTATCTACAAGAATATGACTATAATATTAGAGTATTTTTTTAAAACCTATTTACAATCCATGAGTTGTAAAGATTCAAAAATGTGGTATGATTCCATGATTGAGGAGATGAATTCCCTGAAGGGAAATAAATTTTTAGACTTTTTTGAGTTTAAAATTGGTGGAAAAACTATTTGATGTAAATGGATTTCTAAAACCAATAAAAAATAATTAGGTGATATTGAGAGATGCAAGGTCTAACTAGTTGTTAAAGGGTTCTCTATAAAGGATGGGATTGATTATACCGAAATATTTTTTTCCAGTATTCAAAAAGGTTTCCATACACATTATTTTTGGAATTAGAATCTTATATTGACTTTTTATTACATTAAATTAATATGAAAACTAATTTTTTAATTATTTTTATATATAATGAGGTTTATAGGAAATAAATAAGAGGGTTTATCTCTAGTAATGGTGAGATTTTAGTGTGCAAGGTTAAAAGTTCAATATATAGTTTAAAAAATCACCTTGAGTGTATTATTTATGATTTTAAGATGTAATTAATTCATTTGGTTTAAACAAAAAATTGTGGATCAATTTATACACCATAATTTTGGTGGGAGTAAAATATGTTTTTTATATATATAGAAGAAATGTTACTTACTATTAATGATATGGGTATTATATATGAGGTGAAAAAATTTCTTTAAAAAATATTTGACATGTCATAGGATTATAGATTCATATTGATGGGTTGAGAGTTATTCTGATCTTGTCTTAAGAAACCAATATTAACTAAATTTTTGAGATTTTTTTATGAAAGATTATACAGCAAGTGTAGAACCCACTATTAAGAGAGATAAATTCAACATAAACCAAAGCCATAAAAATGATTTGAAGTGTGTATTAATGAAATCCATATTGTATGATTCCATTATTAGTAGTTTAATGTATGATAATTTCTACAGAAGACCCAAAATTTCTTTTGGTGTAGGAATTTTGGATAAATATTATTGTAATCTGGGTGTATACCACTGGAAGGATATAAAGAAGGTATTAAGATACTTTAAGGGGAATAATGACTTAATTATAATATATATATATATATATAGACTGATAGTTTGGAAGACATTGGAT
This sequence comes from Viscum album, assembly GCA_963277665.1. Classification (NCBI taxonomy): domain Eukaryota; kingdom Viridiplantae; phylum Streptophyta; class Magnoliopsida; order Santalales; family Viscaceae; genus Viscum; species Viscum album. Next base: position 45,849,033 of record OY728138.1, on the reverse strand, counting down.
ACTCAAATCAATACTTTTTTATTTGTGTTGATTTATACAAAATCGACATTAGGTTACATATTTATTATGGTTAGAAAATTTGTGTCATGTAGAATTGTCAAGAATACACTAATAAAAACTTCTACTAAATAAGTTGATTATGTTTCATGATTTGAGGCCACTAAGTATGGTTTATGCATAAGAATTTTCAGTTTAGGCATTAAAGTTATGAATTCTATTTCTAGTCCTTCGATTATGTATTGAAAAAATCAGTTTTTTCTTTATTTCTATAAATAAAAAAAAGATGGAGTTAAAGTAAACAAAACAATCTTAAGTACTTATCCATAAGGGAACATGTTAAAAATAAAAAATAGTTATTTGACATATTAATACTGAATTGATGATTTAAAATCCTTTGACTAAATGCATGTTTGTGTTTAAATTCTAGGATCATGTAATAGATTTGATATTAAATTATACCTCATAAATTTGTTGAGTAAAAAATTTTTATTTGAAACTCTATATATTTTATTATTTCTCTCTTCAGTTAAAGTATACACATTATTTTCATGATAAATATTATGGGACTATAGAATAAACTATATGGTTAAGGTTTATTCATACAGGGAATGAACCTTGTGGTTATGTTTTACTCATATATTTATTTAAGATACATGATACATTATGATGAATGGAAGGTGATACAAAACTATTTAGAGGACATACCATTATGATTCATTTATTATAATTCTTGTTAAAGAGGTATATTAGATTTATATATTCTCACTAATTATTTTGGACTAATTTGGAAAACATAATAAATGGACCAATATCAAATTATTAATTTAATAAATTAAAGACCAATAAATTTCAATCTATAAAATTAATTTGGTCCATTATGTTAATGTAATAAAATTATAGTCTATGAAATTAATTTATTATATTTTGTTCTATAATATTAATTTATCATTTAATGGAAATCAATATCTCTGTAATTAAATCTCTTTATCGATGTAGAGAGTTGAGATGGGTTCTTAATGGAAGAAACCAATATAAATATAAATCCTCGTACACTCTATAGACAAGGAAAAAATACATCATATATATCCATCATGCAGAGTATAGAAGGAAATCACGTTTTTATTCCTCATTTTCTATGTATTTTTCAATGGTTGGAGGTAAGTAACAAATTTATTTTCCTTTAAAGAAATTAATAGATTTTGGAAGTAATTTTATTAATTTTTGTAAATTCTATCCTACTAAGGCCCCTTTCAAGAAAATAGGATTTCAAAAATCAAAATAGAGTTATTTAATTATGTGTGTGGTTCTGCTGCTGATGATGATTAGATATAATTATATTATATATTTATATAATTTTAATTATAATAAATAGATAATTATACTTATATTAGTTATAATTTATTATAAACTATTAAATGAAATGTTATTATATTTAAAATAAGTTAAAATAAATAATATTAATATAAATATAATGTATAAAATTATTATAAAATTAATATAAAATCAAAAAATTATAAAAAATTAAAATACTAAAAAATATTTAAACTAAATTTAAAAACTAAAAAGAATTATATTAAACTAGTATTTTTTTTAAAAAAAATATAAAAAAATGTTAATAATGTATATTTGAATAATTATGCTATTAAATTAATTAAATAAACCATAAATAGCATGTATTAAAAGATTCAGGTTCTTACCAAGTCATCCTAAAACTCATACGCATGCATTGATTATTACTGATGGAATCATTGAATGTCAACTATGGAAAATAATTTCCATGCTTGTAGCTTAAGTGAAATATTTTCTATGAAAATGAAACATGTTTTCTCTTTACCAAACACAAGACATATAGTATATCTCATTTAAACACATTCCATAAAAAATATCCCAAGGTTTGACATAATGAATAGACAAACTCATAGATCCCAACACATCATATGACATCATATCCTAACTCAAGACTCCTTTCATATTAGATAAACATATGGAAATAACATTATAATTATTTATTTTATCACAATATCAAAAATATTGACTCAATTATAGCATAACAACATCATTCCTAACCCATTTTTATTTACACAAAACATGTTCAATAACTTTGAAAACCCTCATGAAAATATTCAAATCTCAAACACCTTTATATATCTTTAATACTAGATTTGTAGAAATAACATTTTCCTTTAAATTATTATTTATACCCCTCAACTACCAGCACTCACATGGCGGCTCATAAAAATCCCATGTATTTTTTAAAAACATTCCATGGAATTTTTGGTTCTTTACATTCTCCCCACCTCAGGGTTTTACGTCCCCGTAAGCTACAACTAACACTAAGGGAACAAATGGGGATACCGAGCACGCATCTGAGCCTCCCGCTCCCATGTGCTCTCATGAAGGTTCCCGTGCTACCAGAGAATGCACACCAGAGGTACCAACTGTCCACATAGGACCCACTCCTATCGATCCTCAATCTCCACTGGAACCTCCGTGAAAGTTTTCCCTTCATCGATGTCCAGCTCCCTGTGGTCGATGATATGAGAAGAGTGGTGCACATATCTCCTCAGCTGAGATACGAGGAAAACATCATGCACCTGGTGCAATTGAGGTGGAAGAGCTAGGTGGTAAGCCACCTCTCCTACTCTGCTGGGGACCTAGAAAGGTCTGATGAATCTTGGAGATAACTTGTCGCCTAGGCCAAATCTCCGTAGACCTTATTGAGGTGAGACCTGTAGGAAGATGTGGTCACCATCCTCAAACTCTAGAGGTCTCCATATCCTATCAGCATATAACTTCTGCCTACTCTGTGCAGTCTTCATCCACTCCTGGATGATCTGCACCTTATCTGTGGTAGCCCGTACCATCTATGGTCCCACTAGTGCTGAATCCCCAAGGGTTGTCCAGCACAAGGGTGATCTGCAAGGTCTCTCGTACAATGCCTCAAAAGGTGTCATTCCGATGGTTGAGTGATAGCGGTTGTTTTACGCAAACTCCACCAAAGGTAGATGATCATCCTAGCTACGATCAAAGTTAAGGACACATGCACATAGCATGTCCTCGAGGGTCTAGATGGTCCGCTCAGTCTGACCGTCTGTCTGAGGATGGAAGGCGGTGCTCAAGCGAAGCTGTGACCCTAAAGCCTCCTGAAACCCCTTCCATAGCCAGGAAGTAAACCATGCATCATGATCGGAGACAATAAAAGTAGGTACTCCATATAAACACACAATCTCCTGCACATAGAGGTGTCCCAAGATCTCTACTGAGCCCTGCTCTATGATCGGAAGGAAGTGGGATGACTTGGTGAGTCGGTCGACGATCACCCAAATCGAGTCGTGACCCATGGATGTACGTGGAAGACCCATCATGAAGTCTATGGATATCCCATCCCACTTCCACTCTGGGACCTCTAAGGGATGAACCAATCCTGCTGGTACCTGGTGCTCTGCCTTCACTTTCTGACAAGTGAGACATCGTGAGACATACTCTGCTACCACCTTCTTCATACCTGGCCACTAGTGCTGTCGTCGGAGGTCCTGCTACATCTTCTCGACTCCTGGATGTACCATTAAAGGGGAAGTATGGAACTCTCTCAACACTTCCCCTTGAAGTGATACTGGTACCATGATACGTCCTCTAAATATGATGACACGCTCCCCACCTTCAGAAAATCCATCTGGTGCCTACCCTGTGGATATCTGAGCACGTCGTGTCTCACAATTAGTGTACCCATGTTGTGCCTCCCTAACTTGTTGAAGTAGTGGAGGAGTGACTGTAAGAGACTGTAGATAGGCTGATCCATCCCTATACACAAAGGATATCTGTAAGGTAGCTAGATTCTCTGTCGCCTCTCTTAGCAGCTGAATATCAGTCCTCCTTCTGAGCGCTTCTACAACAACATTCCCCTTTCCAGGATTATAGACTATCTCAAAGTCATAATTCTGGAGGAACTCAAGCCAACGTCGCTGTCTCAGGTTCAGGTCCTTATGAGAGAATATATACCTGAGAATCTTGTGATCAGATTATATGGTAAAATGTTCACCCATAAGATAATTTCTCCACATCATCAAGCCAAAGACCACTGCTGCTAAATCCAGGTCATGGGTAGCATAGTTCTTCTTGTGTTGTCTCAGCTTCCAAGAACCATATGTGATCACTGCTCACTCTTGCATCAGGGCACACCCAATTCCGGTCCCTAAAGCATCTTAGTAAACTATGTACCCTACTCCCTCCTCTAGAAGCCTCAAGATGGGGGCACTAGTTAGCCTCTGCCTCAGATCCTGAAATCTCTGCTGGCATCTATCCGACCACACGAAGGGTTTCCCCATCTTCGTCAAGGATGATATTGGTGCTGAAACTCTAGAGAATTTTGGAACGAATATTAGGTAGTATCCATCCAATCCTGGGAAGCTCCATACCTCCGTCACACTCCTAGGTGGCTCCCAAGCAAGTACCGCCTCGATCTTCGCTGGATCTACTACAACTCCAACCTCCGAGATGACGTGTCCCAGGAAGTGAACCTCTCGAATCCAAAACTGGCACTTCGAGAGCTTACCATTAAGATGGTTCTCTCAGAGTGTGTCCAGTACTACCTAAAAATGGTAGGCATGCTCCTCCACAGTAGTCGAGTAGATCAAAATATCGTCGATGAAGACCATGAAAAAGCAATCGAGGTAAGGCAGGAAGATCTTATTCATGAGACTAATTAACACTACTAGAGTGTTGGTTACACTGAAGGGCATAACCAGGAACTCGTAGTGGTTATAACAAAACCTGATGTATGACTTCTTTGCATCTTCGTCTAAAACTATGAGCTGGTGATAGCCTGATCTGAGGTATATCTTTAAGAACCTCCGATCTACCTTTAGCTGATCAAAGAGGTCGTCAATCCTCGGGAGTGGGTACTTGTTCTGAACTTTCACCTAGTTCAAGAAACGGTAGTCGACACAGAGCCTCAATCTCCCGTTGGCCTTCTTGTCAAACAGAATTGGGGATAACTAGGGAGAAACACTGGGCCTGATAAATTCCTTCCCCTACAATTCCTCCAACTCTACCCGCATACCACAAAGCTCAGCGGGATCCATCCGATATGCTGGAGTAGATATCGGTGCTGTCTCAGGGTACAAGTATATATAGAATTCCACCTCTCTACAAGGAGGTAATCCTAGAACATCATCAGGGAAAACATCCACGTACTGGTCCGCCACTACAGGATAAGTCAGACTCTCCACATCTACTGCTCAGAGTGTAAGGAAAGAAAACTGGTGAGTGATCAGCTGCACCCTCCTCTGAGTAAGTCCTTCCTATGCTGCAAAGGTTCCCTTCTCGTCAATGAAGGTAAACCTGGTCCCATCCGTGTGGACACACCGCACTTTGTGCCTAATATAGTCAATCTGATCATGGACTGTAGATAAATAGTCCATACCCAAGATGACGTCATAAGGACTCAATGACTCTACTAGGAGATCCCAGACGAAGATCTTTCCTCCTAGAGTAAGCTCGCACTACCGGTACCAGTGTGTAATCATTGAATCAGATCCCATAGGATTCTCTAACTGTAAGGATCGAACTAATAGATCCTTTGGAATCTCTGACCTCCGAACGAGGGATGTGGCAATGAAAGAGTTATTGGCACCTGTGTCTATAAGAACTGCAACTAAGGTGGAATAGAAATAGATCGTACCTCGAATCATCTCCAGAGTGCTGTGATCATAGGCCTCAGCTGCCTGATTCTATGCTATCCCCTATCCACCCACTCCCCACGGTTGGAGTGGACACCCTAGTGGTGGTGGCAGTAGCACCTCAAAATGTCATCCACCACTAGCTGCAGGTCTAGCTCCTCTACCACGTCTGCCTCCTCCCTATGGACCGCCTCGATCGAACATCGGCCTCTACCTGTGAGGTACCTCAACTATCTGTTGATCATCTGTGCGATGGGTCAGACAGTCATAAGCCATGTGACCATGTCCGCCGCATGAGTAACACGGCCCGCTCTTGGCAGTTCTGTCTCCACCCCGAGTGCCTCGCACATTTGATCTCAAGTCATGCGGTCGACAACCTATAGGCCTAGTCCTCTTGGACCTCTGCGTCATCTGTCTACTGCCTGCTACAGATGACTCCACTGCATGTCGGCTAGTGGTGGGTCTTGCTACTGGAGACTACTCAGTAAGTAAACTCTTCACTAGGAGGGCTCGCTCCAACACCCCTATCTGCGTCGGGATGCTAGGTGAGATCATCGGAGCTCTGATCTCTTACATGAGCCCCTACTCAAAGGTCCGGGCGCTGAAGAATGAGTCTCGTACTATATCAGTGGAGTAGCATGAGAGGTCGGTGAACCTCGCCGAGTACTGTGCCACCATCATGCTACCCCTGCTGTAGATGCAGTAGCTCCTGTATCCGCACCGTACGAATGGTGGATGGTACAAACTCCGCCTGGAACAGGTTATTGAAGTCTAACCAGATTAGTGTCACCTCATCATGCATCTGGAGCATCAGACTCCACCATCTTAGAGCTGCTTCCTAAAGAAGGCTGGAAGTAAGGATCACCATGAAGTATGCTGGTGTCCCTACGAGCCTAAAGACTCTCACTAAAGCCTCCATCCAATCCTCAACTGCCTGTGGGTTTGTCTCTCCCCTGAAACTGGGTGGCCTATGGCACTGGAACTCATGCAATGTGCTCAAGAGATGTGCATCGTCTACTACTAGGGCTGGTGGCATCGCTGGCCTAACGGGGAGTAGTACCGCTGGTGCCTCCACTGGTGCCTCAACTGGAAGAGGGCCCTACACCGAGGCCTCATCGCTCAGTGGGCTTTTAGTACGTACGGCTCTCAGGGCTCTAACTGGTCATCCACGGGGAGGCATCCTGAAAGAAACAGATGTGACATGGTCAAAAGACTATACCTGGTGAGTTGACCTAGTTGAGCTAACTTAAAGAAAAACTTTTGAAAACACACACGCAATCAGTGTTTTCATGCACAGAGTCGAAAATCAGAAGTCAGGGTCCTGGTGTATGGATACATTGTATTCCCACACCAACACTGGACTCCCAGAACTAAAAACCACACTTAGTACCCTTAACACTATTTCTTCACAGAAAAGAAATATCAGAGTCCTAAGTTATGCGGTAGAACCGAATCCTCTGATACCAATTTGTCACGACCCATCCCCCGGGGCCCGTATCGTGACTACCCCAAGCCTGCCTTCCATAGGCCAGGGGCTGGAGACTAGCTCCAAAGGCGTATAACCCTAAACTTGGAAGGCATTTCCTTTATAACTGAAAAAAACACATCAGAGTATAAAATGGGAAGTAAAACACTAAGTAAAAACTGTATACAAAGAGTGTGCTGAAAAGTAAAAAAGGACCAGAAATACAAGCCCAACTGTAAATTACATGTACAACTGAAAAAGGGAAAAACAACAAAAAGGAAAAGAGAAGCTCCTGGATCATCCTCTGGGGTTCCTACATAAAGGGTAGGTACAAATGGCCACCTTAGCACTCCACGTCCGTCAGAATCCTCTATGTACCGACTCATCGTAAGGTCCACCTCTAGGTACCGTCTAGTCCTGGCACTCTCAGCTCCGTCAGCTCTGTCCATCATCTACATCCAACACAATGAGGTGTGGGCATAACTCGTCCAGGGGTGAGTATAAAGATACTCAGTAGGGACCTCGAGACTCTCAAGGTCTCAAAAAAATCCAATAAGGATAAACCAAAAAGTATGAAATCAACAGATAACCATTACTTAGGTATATGCCCATACATATACTTAAGTTATCTAGTTACCCATCTCAATCATGAAGAAACCAAAAATTCATTGACACAGCTGAACCATGATTTTTATTCACGATGTCGAAACCACGGCTGCTGGAGAACTCCTCCTCAGTCGAGTACAGTGGGTATGATGCTACAACCAAGCGATTCCCACTACCCTTGAACTGCTGAGGTACGCCACCTGTCGAGTACTATCGGTCTACTGCGCTCACAAAGAGGCGCTCCCCACCATGGGTCTTCCGCTACAACCAAGCGCTCCCCCTCATAGCCTACATAGGTACTCCTTTTGTCGAGTACCGCAGGTCTGCCGCTATAACCAAGCGATCCTCCACTGTTGGTCTGCTACTACAAATAATCATTCCCCACTGGACCATCTGAATCACTCTGATTCGATCGGTCAGCAGTCGTCAAGTCTCAGCCAACTACTAGGTCTCTGCAAGCTAATCGCTCGTCACCGGGAGGGTCCGCTCCACGAGCTACAAGTTGATACTCCAAGATTCATGAAGTCTCATTTAGAAGTATCTCAAAGGTCCGCCTCATCAAGGGGGTCTCAAAAAAATTGATGGCACATCAATCGGACGCCCGGTCTGTGAGTTATTAGCCTTGTAGTCCTGGGGGTCCGGTTGAATTTGTGTACGAACCAACCCTGTCGTATCTCAACTATACCCTGAAATCCAGTGGGGTATACCCAAAGGGACCGTCTCTCATAGATATTACCAGTGCCACTAACGGTTCCTCAAACGGATGTCCGGTGTCAAATATATGGCCAAAGAAGAAAAGGGTTGGTAGTGGGCCCGGGTCTGGTCCTACCGGTCAGACCGACTCGGCGCAACCTAGTCTGAGCCGACCGGGTATGGGTCAACCCGAATAGACCCGATGGGTCTGACCCAGCCCGTTGGGTGGGTCAGCCCGCTAAGTTAGGCCCGGTCCGATGGGCCCGGCCCAGCGGACTACGAGGGCGATTCGACCCGGACGCTGCCACGCAGGCGGGTCGGCCCGAAGGCCAGTGCCGGTTCGGCCAACGCCATGAGGGGCACGGATCAGGAGGTCGACAGTCGGTAGCCCAGAGTCAGGACGTTCGGGGCGCGGGCAGGCCGGCTGGACACCGGCAGGCCACGGCACGGGGCCACAGGGACGTTGGGCAGGCCGTCGGGGCGCCGGGCAGAGCGTCGGGGTAGCACCCTGGGGTGCGAGCAGCACGCCAGGATGCTGGGAAGGCCGCGGTAGGGGGCCGTGGGGGCGCTAGGCAAGTCACTGGGGTGCCGGGATGACCATGGCAGTGGGTCGCGAAGGTGCTAGGTGGGGCATCGGGGTGCCGGGCAGCGCCGCATGGAGGCTGCGGTGGTGCCGGGTAGGGCGCCAGGATACCGGGTTGGGCGTGGATGGGGGCCGTGGGGGCGCCTGGTAGGGCACCACGTCGGCGCGCGGGTATGGAACCACGTCGGTGCCTGGGCAGGCGGCGCAGATGCACAGGGCAGGGCGCCGGTAGTGCCGCGGGGCAGCGCTATCCGTAGAGGCCGTGTGTAGCATGGCCTTTGTTTTCCGTCTTCATCGTCGTCGCCTCATTGCCGCTTCGAAGATCACCACAAAGAAAATCGACAGAGGGTGTCAGGCCGTTTGAGGTTGGCCCTAATCCTCCGCGTTTAAGGTGATAGCAGTTGGTTCATTAAAGGTACGGTGATCAACAATTTAATCACGAAACTTTGCAAAGATTCATTTCAAAAGAAGATGAGAATAGAAAAGGGATACTTCTTAAGGTAAACCCCCTAACTCGGATTTAATGATCGACGCTCATCGTTTGTTGACAGAGTCGCAAATGGTAGATGGAGAAGACTATCGTTTGTCACGCCCGCCACACATCTTCAATTTTGAGCTACGTCGGTTCGTTGAAGACGTTGCGATTAGTCGATCGGTAGGGGGTCGGGGAAGAAGTTGAAGAAGAAATAGCGTCGCTGGCGTTCTTTATGTTCTTCGCGTTATTCGTTGAAATAATTTCTCCTTATCTTTCCTCTCAAAGAATCCACCAAAAAGAATATTATGCCAACAAAACTAATATGAGGGTTTGTCTATTATTACGTTGGCACATAATTCATATTTGGTGAATTAAATGAGTGGGCTCCACCTAATTAAATTCATGAGAGGTGTCACATTTAATTAGGTTGATGGCAAGAGGCTCTCCCTCATTAAAGAGGGAGAGATGGGAGGTTTTATCCTCCATCATCAATAAGGGTCGGGTGTTCCCCACCCCTATCATTTAATAGAGAGGTTATGGGTCTCGGGTGGTCCCCATGTCGTAACCTCTCACGGGAGGTTATGCTCGGGTGGGCCCCACCACCATAACCTCTCATGGGAGGTTAGGGTGTGGCGGTCCCACCATCAACTCCCAAGTGGAGGTTCCAAATACCCACACTCACATGGCGGCTCAAAAATAAAATAAAGTGTTACACTTTATTTTATTATTTTTTTAAGAAAACCCAAAAACTAACTTTTATCCTCGACTCACTACCGTCAAAGTGAAAGTCTTCTTAAATGAATATTGGCGCTGCGAGTTCAATGGTGCCCTCAAATTTCAGTTCCAAGAACCGGATCAAAATTTATAAAAACCAACTCGTACATTTACTGAACGTACCCGAACAAAACTTCAGAAATTGATTCTGGGCACACCAGGCCTTGGAATCAAGCACCGTAAATTTTCACTGACTCGTAAAATTCCCTTGTAGTTTAAAAAACATTTCCACGGAATTTATGGGTCATTACAAAATAATTCAATATGAAATAGATTAAAATGATCTAAATTAGTTAATTTATAAAATAATTGAACTAATTTAACTTTTAAACAAATTTAAAATATAATTTTACTTTTAAAATTATTTAAATTAAAATACATTTTTTTGATAAAAACTAGTATTTTTCAATATTCAACAAAAAAATTAATCTTTTTAGAAAATTATAAAAAATTCACCCAAATATAATTTTGATGTGTAGATTTAAAAAATGAATTTTATTTTTTCAAATAAATTTTCTAAAACCATTTAAAATTAATTTTAAATTATGTGCACAAATCTTGACCAAACCGTCATTTTAAAAAAGTACATTTAAAAAAAACATTTCTTTTTCTTTGAAATGGTTATTATATTATTTATAATCAATATATATCCATTGAATATATTTTATACAAGTTTAAACCATATTATTTTAATTATATAGTTATCACTACACATACCCACCAACTTAATAGCTAGGTTATGATGGTTATGTTTAAATAATAAAGTTTTAATAGAGTATCATGTTTTGTTCTAACCTAGTGTTGAGTGAATTGAAAGCTGAGATTGAATTTATTTAAAAAATATATATCATAAAGTCTTTGGGTGTTACATTATCTTGTACTTTTGGAAATTTGTGTCACATATGTAATCGAATACAATGTTCCTCTATTAAAATCTAAGGTTGTTAAATTCTACCCCCTTAAATAAATTTCATCCTCATAATTTAATCTTGATCTAAGTTTTCAAGGATTTGAAATTTAAAAATACCCTTCTTGAAACCACATATCAGAAAAATAGTGAATAAAACATCCCCATCATAGAAGATGAAGGAAAGTATGAAGGTTATCTTAAATAACACACACTAAGTTTTCAAGTAAGAGAACATTAGTGGAAAGTGAAGATATAGACATGGAAGAAAATACTAATGCCTAAGGATTGAGGGAGAGTGATAGAGATCCCTGATAAAAATAATTTTAATGATCTAGAAAATTTAACAACCACAAATACATAATTTTTTTTATTATTTAAAAGGTCATTTGATTCATTGAAAACATAGGTACTATGATTATATTTTTGTTTAATGATCATTTTCCTAGAGTTGAGGAATTCATTTATCATATTAAAGCTTAAGAAAATATAGTTACTTGGTATATTTCTACTTTATAGTCATAATTTCATCCTTTGGATGTCATTTGATCAATTCTAACTCAATTTATAACTTCAAGAAATGAATATCCAATAGAAATTATTATTCCTGAAACACTAAAATTAACATTTAACAACTCATTATATCAATAAAATAATGAAAATGAATTCCTATTATCTCTAGATATTTTTCAAGACCAAATTTTTATCACAAGTTATCTAGTAGCACACCAAGTTAAACATAATCTATTTCATAAATTTTTAACCTTAAGACTCATCCAAAATATGTCTTACTATACTCAAAGTTCAAAAATTTAAAAGGGAGGTCACTAAATCAACATTATATTCCCTAGATGATATAAAGTGTCTCTTAATGTCACATTAAAAATATGTCAATAAATTTATCACCATAAAACCTTAGTGAAAACATGTATTCTTATTCCTTAAATAAAATCTCAAATTATTAACTTTATTCCATAATTCAAAAAATATAATAAAACTTGTTAGAGATAACATAAATCACTAACCAATTTCAAGGTTACCAATACTATCCCTTAAAAATATATATTTTTATTACTATATCAACTTGGGTTACATATTAAGAGTCATCTTCCATAAGTCATGTGTTTTATAGAAAGATCAACTTTCCACAGAATCACTTTTCTTGGTTATCAGAAAAATTCATTATATGATTTCAAATCCTTAATGAAAAGGTATATTGGGACAATTTTTAAATATTTCCTGATTCTTATACCCAGAATCTCATTGATAAAATACTCCTATAACATAATTATTAAATCCAAAAAACAAGCATATTAATCATTCAAATTCATCTGTAGTAATAGGATAAGCTTGACCTTGGTCCCCTTAGATTATTCCGAGGTATATTCCCTTGATTCTTAAGGAATTAATTTATGTAGTTCCCCATATCCTTAAAGTGGGATGAATAAACATAAATTTTTTCTTTCTTACACTTTAATTTTTAAAACTTATGGCCTTTATCTCCATGCATAAAAGAAAAATATCATTCCCATCATGAAATTACTAGGGTATTTCTTTCCAAAACAATCACATGCGGGAAAACACTTCTTTCCCTTCATCCCATTATCCATTTTTTCCCTTAAAACATAATATTATATTAATTCCATTAAAATAAATAATACATAGAGTATTATTTCTTTTTCATGATAGAACGTGATACTATGTCCTCATATGGTGAGAATTCTTGGGAGACTAGTTCCTAAAATATTGTCTTAATACCATCAAGGAAATGATAATTTGTACTATTTGGATTATATAAATTGATATGGTTCACATTCCTTCCTCTAAGTGGAATTTATAAATAATATCATGTACTATATTAGATTATAACATTATGTATGACAATTTATAATCCAAAAACTAGTGAAACACTTAATATAAATTGAAAAATTTATTCATCGATAATATCATAATAATAAAAATGGTTTCTTTGGGAAAGTTTCCAAATCATAAAAATATTTTCAAATACTTTATAATGGTTTTTAAAGAAAATGTAAATTAACCCAATTATATCCTCTAGGAGTCTCAAAATAGTTTCATATTAAGGCCTATTGTCGTTTACCAAGTAACACTCAAGTCAAGCATAACATGCCTTTTTTAGAGTTATAACCCCTATGTATATCTATTATAGAATCATGTTCACTTATAGTATCCCAAAAAGGATATATTACAAGAAAAAACCACATAATCTCTACCTTACCAAAACTTTAGAACGTTCTTATATATTTATACTCGATTTCAATCATAAAGTTATGTTCCCTAATCTATGTTTTCCAATATCTAGTTAACAAAGGTTTCTACAAAACATAATATGATACTAATAATAAAGTCCCTAATCCTAGTATCCTAGAGTTAGCAGTTACTTTATTACATTGGAATAAGATAAAAGGAATCACATCCATATAGACTAAATTGTTTAGTAGTCTTGGTAAACTTGACACATACTTTTATTTCACTTACATATGAAAAAATAAAATAAAAAATTTATTTTCTTTGAGATTATATTTATTCCCCTTAGCATATCTCTACATAGAAATCACAAAACACTTACTAGTAACCTATGGAAATAAAACATAAGAATGGAGTGAACTTAGATTATCACTAAGTGTAAGTGTATATCATAATATATCATGAAAAAATAATCATAATTAGTGTAGAAAAGGAAAATAACCGAAACACATTCCATTCAAATAATAACTTGATCATAATATGGAAGGAATAAGTGATGATCAAAATAATTCCATATAAATAATCACATAATCTTGAAACATAACCATGGATATTCTAAATAATAAAATAATCACATGGAATGTCAATAAATAATCTCATAATGAGGGAATTAATAATTCCAAACAACTAAAACATACTATCAATACCTCTCACAAGATAGTTTAAATCTATGGGTAAAACCCCATTTAATTTGGCCAACTGATTTGTCTTATGAGACTTGTTGATGAATATATGGGATATATATTATTAGAACCCACCCATCACTTACTATTTCCAATGATTTCAACATATTAATGGGGTGAAACATAATCATTATAAAAATTTTCATTGAAAAACTAAAATATGAAATTTTAATACTTACCCTAATCAAATAAACATGATCAATAACTATCCAAAGTTTTATGGTGAATGATAATAAAATAATACATCCTCAGTCGAATAAGTCATAAAATATCCAAATAAAGAATAATTATGGTATTAATACAACATATTTCTAATGGATCATATGTACAATAATGTTTTTATTTTATTGAAAAATAGAAATACCATAAAAATTTCACTAAAACATTCTTGAGGAAAATAACCTTTTTATATAGAAAATACATTTAAAACTAAAAGTTTTCAAAATATTTCGAAAATTGTTTTCCTTGAAAACAATACTTTAATATATTAATTTAATATTTAAAATATTTGGTGCTCACGATTTCATAAATTTCATACAAGTCAAACATTTTAAAACAAATATTATTTTCACATTTTTGGTAAAATCCAAATTGACCTATTTTAGAAAACTACATGAGGATTCCATTAAAAAATTGTAAAAAGTAAAAAATGGGTAAAAATTTCTTCAATAAATCATTTGGATAATTATAAAAACATTTTTGAAAACATTTAAAAAAATTATTTTGATGAAAAATGATTTTTAAACGAAGAGAGAAGTAAAGTTGGGTTTTATTAAAAAATATAAAACATTTTAAGTACCAAAGAGTGGTAAAATGGTAATATTAATGAATAACCATTATATAAGAAAATGTATTGGTTTTATGATATAAATAAAAAATAATTCCCCCAAGGGAAAATTTAACAAAAAAATCCCGAATAAGGATGATCTTGTGAAATAACCTTACCACTTTTGTAAATTTTTAATCATAAGCCCTATAAAAGAAATAAAATAAAATTAAAATTAAAATTCAATGAATAGAAATATATTCTTAATATAAAATATCAAAATGGGTAGTATATACTCCACACAAAGGAATAATTGGTGAATATGGTGTATATATCACGAATGTAAAAGTGATATGAGAAACTATTACCTCAGGATCCACTTCCTTTGTATGTGTCTAAACCTCCTATATAATAAATATAATTTTATTATAAATATGTTATAGAATGACACACTTATATCTCATATCATTTATATTATACTTATATTATTTTTATGACCCATTTATTAAAAATTATTTGTTTAAATCATTATTTATGTTATAATTTCTTCATTTTTCATATATGTTTCGGTTTGGTAATTTTCTTCCTTTTATATTGATTATAGATGGATTATGTCCTTAATTTAAACCATAATATAAATATTTTAACACCAAGAGTATTTATTGACCTATTTCATTGAAAAAATTTAAATTTTCATTTACATATTGCAATGAACTAACTCAAATATTCCTTTCACATAGAACCAACATGGCAGACATTCCATGAAACACTGACTTTGCGTATGATGCATGCAACACTGCGTTTCTAAAAAATTTCTCTTTTTGGTTTTAATTATTTAAATAAGATAATTATAACATAGAGGTTAAATTTTTTAATAATAATAGTAATAAATAAATTTCAAGTATTGTTTATAATTTTTTTACATAAATAAAACATATTGAGTATAAAAGGTATGATTTTTGGTAAAGACCGTTTTATGTTTAAAAACATCATTTTCTTGAATGAAATACTTCTAATAATGAAATTAATTTTAGACACATTTAGAAATTTAATTTGATAAAATAAACTTTATTTTTTAATTCATAATGTCAAAATTAGATTACAGTGAAGTTTTGGGATTTTTCTGAAAAACTTTATTTTTTGATGAATAGTGAAAAATACTTCTTTTTAGTTAAAAACTATCTTTTTGTCAAATTAATTATAAATTATAATTGATATTATAAATTATTTTTCAATAAAAATTAGATAAATATTACTTCTAATAATAAAATTAAATTCATTAGAATCAATTCCACTTTGATACTGAATATAAAATCTTAACAAAAGTTTAAACTTTTTCCTATTTTAAAACCCTGTTATTTTATCTCGTCTACAGGATCAGTAGTAATCTTACTTTTACCGCTTCTCTGATTGGATTTTAAAAAATCCTACATACAACATTGTATTAAATCTAATATTTAGATTCTAATAAGACCATGTAATTTTTTTTTCCAAAAATGATTAGTGAAAGTGATTAAAATTAATCACAACAATTAAGGCCAAACTAAGCTTAATTAGGGACTAAAACTTAAAATTAAGGGACAAAATCACCTATAAACTTTTACAAAACCCATTTTATGTTCATAGTTAGTACATAAAAATTCAATTATTGAGTTTTTTTGGTTTGGTAAGACATGTTTTTGGTAAGAACATGTGCACACCAAATTTGTTTCTAAATATTCCTTGTGAGTCCTTTTCCTTCCCTATAAAAGGCCACCACCTATACCCATTAATCACACCTCTAAATCCTATTAAGTTTGGTTAAGACCTACCCAAATTGACCCCCAAAAATCCTCCTTCCAACTTTTAATCCTCTCTTTTGGAAGAAACCCTCTCAAGGAAGTCTTTTGACACAAACCAAAAGGAGTTACCCGATTTTTAGGTAACGCCTTCTTTCAAGATCCTTTCCATTATTTTACTTATCAAATAACTCTTATATATTTATTACATTATTGTGTTACAACACCAGTATAATTTATATACAAGTATGTTTTTATGCCAAGTTTTTGACCTACAATTTCACACACCTTTATCTAATGGATGTTGAACATACAGTTTCTGTGTATGGTGAACTAATGTGTCACGAAATGATGATTATTCATTTCTACTTTACCACAAATTAAGGTGGCCATTATAATGGAAAATATATTTATATAAGTAATATATTATATTTATTATGTATTTAATCTTCTGTATTCCTTTTTTAACACACATCTTTTTTACCTTCCATTTGGTGTTAGTATAATAATCTCGGTTGAGGAAGTGTGGACTTCCGCCCCCTCAAAGTGATGTGATTCGTTCACACACCACATGGAATGTATTAAGAATGGGTTTAATGAAATTATATGATATATATGATATATTCATGATACTGTAATAATGATATATATATATATACATACATATATATACATATGTCATTTACATACATTATTTCAATACGGTAACACAAACGGAAAATAGCGTTCATGCGTACATACAACTTACCATCTCCATGAACCGTGTATTCCATTTCATAATTATATATACAATAATTTATTATAATATAAATATACCATATATAACTTATATTTATATAATGTTATATATTCTGGAATCATGATATAAGTATAAGGACCAACGATATAACAAATTAAGACACATGCGAATAACAAAGCGAATGATTACCCAAAGTGAAACTTTAACATTAGATCATTAACAAGAAGGTAATGTAAGGTGATAATAAAACAATATATGGTATTATTTATAATAATATTCTTCTATAAAATATATATTATAAACTTATATTTAGTATATAGTAATATTCTATGATTACGGACAAAGTCAAGACACAAGGTAAGGGGAATTTCATCTCACATTTAATTTCTGTGAGATTCATGTTATGATCACCACTCATTCATTTTGTGTGGTGGATGTAATTCAAATTATTTAATTATATGTATATTATACCTAAATTTATGGTTATTCACATATCCATTCTATGATCCTTCTTTCATGGGGTTTAACTTTAAAAAGTTACCAAATCGGTAAAATAGTTTTGTCTCAATTTGCCTTCTTTGAGACTCATGTTTTGTTATTAACCTAAAATATTTTTTGAGGTTTTTATTATCCCATTGTAAATGTTATATAATTAATCTCCTTATTTTAATGATATATTAAGTTTTGTGTAATTTTATTTTCTTACATGGAGTTCACGATCCTAAGTAACCAAGTTATAAGAGTTTATTGAGAAAATCTTATCGTTTTTCAATATTGTTTATGTTTATGGTTCCTTTGATGAAATCTATCAATAATATTCATGAGGTTCCTTATCCTATATTTATTCAAGAAATAATCATTTTTAGTACTTTGTTTTCAATCTTTGGTATTTAAGATAATGTTTTTAATAAAATCAGATCGTCACTCTCTTCGGTCAGAAATCCATAGTATTCAAAAACCATGTTCTAAAAAATGTTTTCATAAGATCCATGAAGATAATTTTCAAGGGAAAAGGGTTTTAAAAATGTTTTATTATTTTTAATGATTCATTTATAAATTTTAAAATATATTTTCAAAGAAAAATTTTTTCAATAGGTTTTATGTTATAAAAATCATTTTTCAAAGAAGAAAGGATATTTTCCTCAAGAAATATTTTTAAAAGAACTTTAAAAATTATTTTCCATATAAGATAAAATCCATTGGTGTTTCTCATTTCTTTATGGGGAAATTATTCAATGTTTCCATTCATATTATTTCTCTTAATGGATTATGTTTTGAGGGAATGATGTTTATTAATTCTGTTTCTCTTTCACGGGTTGTATGCTTTTGAAACCCGCTTGTTTTCACAGGTTATATTTATAATTAAATGATTATAAAACCTCTCTATTTCCATAGTTTATGACAAGTTTACATGTTTAGGATACCCATTTCATTTCATGGTTTGTGATATGTTCATTTTTTAACTTGCAGTACATGTATATATGATTTCATTATGTGACTGGTGGGACTTATATCTCCCTCTAATGAATTGGGTAAATATTTATATCTCATGAGATAATACAGGGCTGGAACGAGGGTTACTTAGTTCAGTAACACCGAGATTGAATGAGGGTTACTCAGTTCAGTAATATAGGGTTGGAACGAGGGTCACTCAATTAAGTAAATGAATTTTTCCACTAAGATGGTATTGGCATTGATGCTTTGGATACTATGGAAATCAGTATATGCTTATGTGTTTCCACAATTCTTTTCCTTACTACTATGTTATTCTTTCATGGATTATTTCCTTTACATCCTTTTGATTCATTTCTTATGAACTACCATGCTTTATTCCATGAATCATGGATATGATTTTTGATATGAAGGGTATGATCTTATATTTCTATGATCATGTTCTCATACCATTAATCTATTGCTTATACCTATATGTCTCCCTTGTTTACCCTTACTGAGCATTTAAGATCACCCATTTTTATGTTTCCTTCCCTAGTTTATGAAGATATGTATTATGTTTGATGTTTCTGAGAATGGTTCTAGTCATTAAGAACCTAGTGGGAGATAATGTAGCTAACATATGTACCAGTTTTTATGTTTCCATGTTTCCAAAGGAACTATACCAATTGCAATGTTTGGGTATCTATTTTTATAATGTTTAAGTATTCCACATATGTAATTAAATGTTAATGTTTGAAAAGTTGGGGTTTATATAGTTGGTATCAGAGAAGATGTATAGTTAACCTTTGGAAACTATGATGAGAAACCTTAGTGATAACCCTAAGGACAAGTCTAAGGATAATCTTGAGGACCAGGAAAAGTATAAGAAAATGTCATATAACTTTAGTGAAGGACGGAGTGAGTGGTTTCATGGAAATGCATCCCTTTCTAGATACTAAAAGTGTATGTGGATCTGGAATATATGTACCTAGTGGTAAAAACTCTAACAAGATGTTTCAGGCTTGACTTATGGTAATCTGTACTACTAGAAATACAGGGTTTCCCAACGGTTCTAAACTGTTGGGAAAGGATTCAGAATCGTTGGTATATGTTATACCAACGGTTCTGCAAACCGTAGGGAAGTAAGGTGTTGGGAAATATTTTCCCAATGGTTTACAGTGAACCGTTGGGATAGGCTGGAAAAAATTAACCTATCCCAATAGTTGTGCCAAACCGTTGGGATAGTTTTTCCCATCGTTTTGGATTGAACCATTGGGAAAACGGAGCAGAGGGATGAGTTTTACCAACGGTTCATTGAACTGTTGGTAAAAAAAATACTCAAACAGGCTATGCCAATGGTTTCAAACCATTGGCATAGCCTCTTCTGTGCAAATTTCATAGTAACCTTCAATTTTCACAACAAATCTCATTTTGTGCAATTTGCACAACATCATTCCCTCTCATTTTCAATCATTTCCAATTATTGTACCTGCAATAAACTAACACATACATATACAATTATTGTACCTGCAGTAACCAACTAACACATACATATAGAGAAAAAATTCAAACACATTTAACATATAATGCATCCTGGAACTATACACATCCATAATTAAATCAGAATTCATAACGTAATTATAAACATAAATAATTTATTTAGAATTCAATTTAAAATTTAGATGACAATTATATGTGGAATCCGGAATTCAATTCATAATTTGATTGGTTTTTCATATACCATATATTTTTACTAGAAATGATGTCCATTTTAAACAAAATACATACACCTGGAGTGATACCGGAAAAACCATGCCTCGGATTGAGGCGAGTTTAACTCTTACACGTCACAAATGACCCATGGATCATTATACTAAAGTATCAACATATTCTGAAAGTATTTGACCAGTTTTTCATATGTCAGTTGTTGTTTTCACTTAAAATGAAGTGCTTTTTAAATAAAAGAGAGACACTTTGACTGGTTCTGGCCACACCATGCCTTGGATTGAGGAGGGGTTGACTCGTACACATCACAAATGACCCATGGATCATTGTGCTAAAATATAAACACAATCAGAATCCGTTTGGCCTGTTTTCCATATGTACTTAAAATGTTGTCCATTTTAAACATAAGAGAGAAATTTTGGGTGGTCCCGACCACACCGAAACTTGTATTGAGGCGCGATTGACTCGTACATGTAACATATGGCCCATGGATTGTTGTCTTAATATTTCAAAAAATCCTGAATGCATTTGTTCGGTTTTTCGTATTCCAGTTGTTCTTTTCACTTATACTCTTGTCCATTTTAAACAAAAGAGACACAGTTAGAGTGGTACCGGCCACACTGCGTCTCGGATTTAGTTGGGGTTGACTCGTACATGTCTCAAATGACCCATGGATCATTGTCCTAGAGTATCAACACAATCTGAATGCGTTTGGTTTGTTTTCTGTATGCTGGTTGATGTTTTCACTTAAAATGATGTCCTTTTGAAACAAAATACAGACACTTTGAGTGGTTCCAGCCACACCATGTCTCATATTGAGGCAGGTTTGATTCATACACATCACATATGACCCATGGATAGTTCTTCTAAAGTATCAACACAATCAGAATCCATTTGGTCAGTTTTCCGTATGTACTTAAAATGTTTTCCATTTTAAACAAAATAGAGCCACTTAGAGTGATCCCGGCCACACTGTGCATCAGATTAAGGTGGGGTTGACTCGTACACGTCACATATGACCCATGGATCATTGTTCTAAATCATAAACACATTTCTAATGCGTTTGGTCAGTTTTTTGTATGTCATTTGTTGTTTTCACTTAAAATGATGTCCATTTTAAACAAAAGAGAGACACTATGAATGGTGTCGGCCACACCGCACCTCGGATTGAGGCGGGGTTGACTCTTAAACATCACATATGACCCATGGATCATTTTTATAAATTAGCAACACAATCAGAATCTGTTTGGTTAGTTTTCCGTATGCTAGTTGTTGTTTTCACTTAAAATAAAGTCCATTTTAAACAAAAGAGAGAAACTTTGAGTGGTGTCAGCCACACCATGCCTCATATTGAGGTGAGGTTGACTCGTTCATGTCACATATGACCCATGTATCTTTATCCTAAAGTTTCAACGGAAACCTAATGTGTTTTGTTAGTTTTCCATATGTACTTAAAATGTTGTCCATTTTAAACAAAAGAGAGACACTTAGAGTGATACTGGCCACAGCGCAACTCGGATTGAGCCCAAGTTGGCTCGTACACATCACATATGACCCATGGATCGTTGTGATAAATTATCAATAGATTCTGAATGCGTTTGGTTGGTTTTTCATATGGCAGTTGTTCTTTTCACTTATAATCCTTCCCATTTTAAACAAAAGAGACATAGTTAGAGTGGTACCGGCCACACCGCATCTCGGATTTAGACAAGGTTGACTCGTACATGGCTCAAATGACCCATGGATCATTTTACTAAAGTATCAACACAATCCAAATGCGTTTGGTTAGTTTTCCGTATGCCAGTTGATGTTTTCACTTAAAATGATATCCTTTTAAAATAAAAAACAGACACTTTGAGTAGTGACGGCAACACCGTGTCACATATTAAGGCGGGATTGATTCTTACATGTCACATATGACCCATGGATCATTGTTCTAAAGTATCAACACAATTAGAATCTGTTTGGGCAGTTTTCCATATGTACTTAAAATGTTGTCCATTTGAAACAAAAGAGAGGCACTTAGAGTGGTGTCGGCCACACCGTGCCTCAGATTGAGGTGAGGTTGACTCGTACACATCACATATGTCCATTTTAAACAAAAGAGAGATGATATGAATGGTGTTGGACACACCAAACCTCGGATTGAGGCAAGGTTGACTCTTACATGTCATATATGACCCATGTATCATTTTCCTAAAGCATCAACACATTTAAAATGATTTTGGTGAGTTTTTTGTATGTCAGTTGTTGTTTTCACTTAAAATGTTGTCCATTTTAAACAAATGAGAGGCACTATGAATGATGTCGGCCACACCATGCATCAGATTGAGGTAGGGTTGACTCATACACATCACATATGACCCATGGATCATTGTGCTAAAGTTTCAGCAAAAATCGAATGCATTTGGTTGGTTTTCCATATGTACTTAAAATGTTGTCCAATTTAAACAAAAGAGAGACACTTAGAGTGATATCGACCACACCGCTACTTGGATGGAGCATGGGTTGGCTCATACACATCACATATGACCCATGGATCGTTATGATAAATTATCAATAGAATCCTAATGCGTTTGGTTAGTTTTCCGTATACTTGTTGTTCTTTTCACTTATAATCATGTCCATTTTAAACAAAAGAGACACAGTTAGAGTGGTACCGACCACACGATATCTCATATTTAGATGGGGTTTACTCATACACATCTCAAATGACCCATGGTTCATTGTTCTAAAGTATCAACACAATCCGAATGTGTTTGGTCAGTTTTCTATATGCCAGTTTATGTTTTCACTTAAAATGATGTTCTTTTGAAACAAAAGAGAGGTACTTTGAGTGGTGCCAGCCACACCATGCCTCATATTGAGGAGGGGTTGACTCGTACACGTAACATATGACCCATGGATCATTCTCTTAAAGCATCAACACGTTTCAAATGCGTTTGGTTAGTTTTTCGTATGTCAGTTATTGTTTTCACTTAAAATCATGTCCATTTTAAACAAAAGAGAGACACTATGAATGGTGTCGGCCACACCGCACCTCAGATTGAGGCGGTGTTGACTCTTACATGTCACATATGACCCATGGATCATTGTGCTAATGTATCGACACATTCAGAATCTGTTTGGTTGGTTTTCCATATACTAGTTGTTTTTTTCACTTAAAATGAAGTCCATTTTAAACAAAAGAGAGACACATTGAGTGGTGTTGGACACATTGCACCTCGGATTGAGACTAGTTTTACTCATACACGTCACATATGACCCATGGATCGTTCTCCTAAAGTTTCAACGGAAACCAAATGCATTTGGTCAGTTTTCCTTATGTACTTAAAATGTTGTCCATTTTAAACAAAAGAGAGATACTTAGAGTGATCCCAGCCACACTGTGATTTGGATTGAGCCCATAATGGCCCATAGACGTCACATATGACCCATGGATCATTGTGATAAATTATCAAGAGATTCCGAATGTGTTTGGTCGGTTTTCCGTATGCCAGTTGTTCTTTTCACTTATAATCCGGTCCATTTTAAACAAAAGACACACAATTAGAGTGGTACCGGCCACACCGCGTCTCAGATTTAGACGGGGTTGACCTGTACACGTCTCAAATGACCCATGGATCATTTCAATAAAGTATAAACACAATCCGAATGCATTTTGTCAGTTTTCCGTATGCCAGTTGATGTTTTCACTTAAAATGATGTCCTTTTGAAAAAAAAAGAGAGGCACTTTGAGTAGTGTCGGCCACACCGCACCTCAGATTGAGGTAGGGTTGACTCGTACACATCACATATGACCCATGGATCTTTTTCCTAAAGCATAAACACATTTTAAATGCGTTTGGCCAATTTTTCGTATGTCACTTGTTGTTTTCACTTAAAATGATGTCCATTTTAAAAAAAAGAGAGACACTATGAATAGTGTCGGCCACACCGCACCTCATATTGAGGTGGGGTTGACTCGTACACATCAGATATGACCCATTGATCGTTTTTCTAAAGTATCCATGCAATCAGAATCTGTTTGGTTGGTTTTCCGTATGCTAGTTGTTGTTTTCACATAAAATGAAATCCATTTTAAACAAAGAGATACACTTTGAGTGGTGTCAGCCACACCACGCCTCTTATTGAGACAAGTTTGACTATTACATGTCACATATGACCCATGGATCATTCTCCTAAAGTTTAAATGGGAACCAAATGTGTTTGGTCGGTTTTCCGTATGTACTTAAAATGTTGTCCATTTTAAAAAAAAAGAGAGACACTTAGAGTGATCCTGGCCACACCGCGACTCGGATTGAACCTGAGTTGGATCATACACGTCACTTAGGACCCATGGATCATTGTGATAAATTATCAACAGAATAAAAATGTGTTTGCTCAGTTTTCCGTATGCCATTTTTTTTTCACTTATAATCTTGTCCATTTTAAACAAAAGAGACACAGTTAGAGTGGTACCAGCCACACCACGCCTCAGACTTAAACGGGGTTGACTCATACACATCTCAAATGACCCATGGATCATTTTCCTAAAGTATCAACAAAATATGAATGCATTTGGTCGGTTTTCCGTATTCCAGTTGATGTTTTCAGTTAAAATGATGTCCTTTTGAAACAAAAGAGTGGCATTTAGAGTGGTGCCGGCAATACTGTGCCTCAGATTGAGGCGGGGTTAAATCTTACAGGTCACATCTGACCCATGGATCGTTTTCCTAAAGCATAAAAACATTTAGAATGCGTTTGGTCAGTTTTTTGTATGTCACTTTTTGTTTTCTCTTAAAATGATGTCCATTTTAAACGAAAGATAGACACTATGAATGGTGTCAGCCACACCGCACCATGGATTGAGGCTGGGTTGACTCGTACACGTCACATATGACCTATGGATCATTTTCATAAAGCATCAACACATTTCAAATGTGTTTGGTGAGTTTTTCGTATGTCAGTTGTTGTTTTCACTTAAAATGTTGTCCATTTTAAACAAAAGAGAGACATTATGAATGGTGTCGGCCACACCGCGCCTCAGATTGGGGTTGGATTGACTCATACACATCAAATATTACCCATGGATCATTGTGCTAATGTTTCAATGGAAACCGAATGCGTTTGGTCGGTTTTCCATATATACTTAAAATGTTGTCCATTTTAAAAAAAAAGACACTTAGAGTGGTCCCAACCACACCGCAACTCAGATTGAGATCGGGTTGGATCGTACACATCACATATGACCCATGGATCGTTGTGATAAATTATGAATAGAATCTGAATGCGTTTGGTCAGTTTTCCATATGAAAATTGTCCTTTTCACTTATAATCATGTCCATTTTAAGCAAAAGAGACACAATTAGAGTGGTACCAGCCACACCACACCTCGGATTTAGATGGGGTTGACTCTTACACATCTCAAATGACCCATGGATCATTTTCCTAAAGTATCAACACATTCCGAATGTGTTTGTTTGGTTTTCCGTATGCTAGTTGATGTTTTCACTTAAAATGTTGTCCATTTTAAACAAAAGAGAGACACTTATAGTGGTGCCGGCCACACTGTGCCTCAGATTGAGGCAGGGTTGACTTGTACACATCACATATGAACCATGGATCATTTTCCTAAAGCATCAACACATTTAGAATGTATTTGTTCAGTTTTTCATATGTCACTTGTTGTTTTCACTTAAAATGATGTCCATTTTAAACAAAAGAGAGACACTATGAATGGTGTTAGACACACCACGCCTCGGATTGAGGTGGGGTTGACTCGTAAATTTCACATATGTCCAGGGATCATTTTCCTAAATCATAAACACATTTCGAATGCGTTTGGTCAGTTTTTAGTATGTTAGTTGTTGTTTTCACTTAAAATTTTGTCCATTTTAAACAAAAGAGAGACACATGAATGGTGTCGGCCACACCGCGCCTCGGATTGAGGTGGGGTTGACTCGTACACGTCACATATTACCCATGGATTTTTGTGCTAACTTTTAAATGGAAAATGTATGCGTTTGGTTGGTTTTCCATATGTACTTAAAATGCTGTCCATTTTAAACAAAAGATAGACACTTAGAGTGATCCCGACCACACTGCGACTCGTATTGATCCCGGGATGGCTCGTACACATCACATATGACCCATTGATCATTTTGATAAATTATCAACAGAATACTAATGCGTTTGGTCAGTTTTCTGTATGCCAGTTATTCTTTTCACTTATAATCCTGTCCATTTTAAACAAAAGAGACACGGTTAGAGTGGTATGTTAGTTGTTTATTCACATTATTCAAATACACTATTTTACTATGGGTCCTTAAATTAATTTATTTATGAAAAATTTACATCTAAAATGAGAATATCAGAAAATTAATAGAAGATAAAAATTTTACTAAAAATCCTTGTGTTCCATCAGATTTGGACTTCCAGTTGGATGTTCCACATTTTATACAATCATTTCATTCAGCAGTTTCCTCCCAGAATAAACTGTAATCTTTCAGGAAATCATGAATTTTGTTTCTTGAAAATCCAAGTTCCTCAACTAAATTCCATGCCATATAGTTGTTTGAGGGAATATCTGCAGCATCTGGAAGTAAATCATTTAAGAGGGTAAGAATGTAATCGATTGCTGTATTAGAAATCTCATATATTATTTTCCCATGAAACAATCGGATTAAAAATTTCATATTTTTCATTTTATCGCATTATAGATATACTAGATTCTTGGAAGCATCATTAAATTTTTTCACCCTATCAATATCATCATTTTCACTAGATGCATCAGCTGTCCCCATATCGAAGTCTTCTTGAGTCGAAATCCTTTCTTTTTCATGATGACGAATAAATGAAAACTAATCATCTAACAAATTCTCCATTCCAGTCCTTTCAATTCTATCATCACCAATTTCATATTTCATTTTCTCCCCATTGTGATACCACACAAAGTAGTTTGTTTGAAAACCATTTTTGGTTATGTGGTAGCTGACTTCTTCACTGCTCAACCAAGGTCTACCAACACAATTGGAACATGGTCAGTGTATGCGACCACTATCTTAAGCATTGTGAAATGAAAAATCTATAAATCTCTCCAATGTTTTTTGAAAATCTCTTGAGATCCAATCAGTTTCATACATCCAACTTCTATCCATTCTGTAAAAAGAATTTATATAAGTCATTTTGTCATAAACAATTCAGTAGGATTGAACTTTAATATAAAATACATTTAAGTAAATGATAAATGAAGAATTTTCTAGTCGATGTAGTGAACTATTAAAATAATGTAAAGAATAAGTACTCATAAATTAAATTAAAATTTATTTTTCTTCATTTTCATTAGGTCTATAATAGGCACATGCCTCAGGTCCCATTATGTGTTATAAGCATCCCAAATCATTCAATCATGTTCAATAACTCATTATTGTCACCACTATGGACATACCTTTCATTACCCAATTACTTCCCCAAGTCAAATGCACCCCATGGGTGAATAAATTTTAGGCTTCTACACTAATAGGTTGTTCATGGCCTGTAAAAAGATTTAATTTCATTAAGTATAGACAAAAAAATTTATTTTTAAATTTGAGATTAAAAATAAAGTATGTCAATGATAAAAATATTACTGAATTAAACTTGTGACTTATCTAACATTTTTATGGATGTCTACACATGCCAGTATGGGTAGTGAAAAGTACCCCACCCTCATAAAAGTGAGTATTGTCCAAGAAGGACACATAATATACAACGTACAATGAGAACCATATTTAATTGACCCTAAATTTATATTAGTATAGTCATCTTGGGGGAAATGGAATATATGATCCTGGTTAACTGATGAATTCAAAAGCTCGTATTCCATATGTTGGACACCATCTAAGGTAAGAAATCATGTGAGGATGGTTTTACATCATTCAATTTCTTACATGCTAGTGAGAATGAAGGCTTGAATTAATGACTTGAGTTCACTGATTAAATGAGGGTAGAGGTTGCATAGGCTGTGTAAATAGAATGATTAAATAAGGGTAGAGGTTGTAGACACTGTGCATGGTGGGGTAGTCTCAGCCGATTTAGAAACTAAAATAAATTCCCATCATGGGTATCAATAAGAAACATCATCATCAAAAGAAACTCCAAATAAAAAAGGACAAAAAACAACAATCATTTCAATAATTCAATACTATGCATGGTTTATCCACATGTTTAGCAGTAATTATATGTCTTAATCATGAACCACCTCTAAAAATAACAGTTTCCACCAATAATCATAAGGTAAATATCTCAAAATATCTTTAAAACAACTCATTAATAGGCTCAAAACGTAAATATAATCTTGAACCAACCATGGAATCTCTTTCACAACACATTCTCACACACCAGTTATCTCATGTGTTACTAAATACCAAACATAGTCACATATTATACTATAACAAATTACATTACACAAGACTTATTAAAAAAAATTAATTTTAATATAACACTTTCCTCAAAGAATTTTAAGGAAAACATTAATAAAAACTTTGCTAAAAATTAATAAACACATATAAATAAATTTCCAAGTAACAATTAATTACAAGATGAAAAAAGCCGAAAAACATACTTATAAAATCTAGAATCCAACCGCAATGAATTTGAGATTCTTCTTCTTCGATGTAGGGTTAAATATCTAATTAATTAAATGGATTGGAATGGATAGCGTCTAGATTAAATCAAAACACAAAAAAATGATATACACATCAAAATCAAAACATAAAACTAAAATATGAGATTAATAACAATAAAAACATGGTAGAACTTATATATTTTATGTGTATAAATAAGAGAATACCTAATTTGAGATGATTCGGATGGAGTTTCACAGGTTTGGATGGGGGAAGTCGTGAGAGGAGCTGAGCCATGCAGACATTTTGGGTTCTGTCGCAAATGAGGGAGAGCAGCAGCTGATTCTGTATTTGGGGTAAACATTTCCCCACAGTTTTGAAGAACAGTTGGGAAAGGGGTGTCCAAGGAACCCTTTCCCAATGGTTCTACTAGAACCATTGGGAAAGGGTGCGTTGGACACCCCTTTCCCAACGGTTATTACAAATCGTGGGGAAAGGGGGACCCTTTCCCAATGGTTCTACTGAACTGTTGGGAAAGGGTGCCCTGGACACCCATTTTCCAATGGTTTCCTAAACCATTGGGAAAGGGATTCTTTACCAACGATTTAAGAAAACTGTTGGTAAAGAAGCATTGGGAAAACTTGCATTTCCAGTAGTGTTGGTACACAACCACAAGCCTTTCTGCACACCCAGTTTGACACTCCAGGGGGATATGCTTTGAGAATTCAAAAACTCTTCATAAATCATTATGAGGGATTTAAATATCGGTTGGCTATGAATAAACTAGGATAAACCTAAGGTGTCATAGATTAAGAATGATGTCCTATTTTAGAAATTTTATAAGTGATTTTTCATTATTATGTGGTTCCTCATTATGATAACTTTTTATTACTCTATGTTTTTGGTTTTAGTCAATGGTTGGAACCTAAAGTAACCACATTAATTGTGATTACGATGTACAATGAAACTATTTTCTCCTAAGAAACCGAATGCTATGGGTGTTGGAATGAAAAACCTTGTGGTTATGCTCAAACAACTTTTTCAAGCTATGAATCATGATGAAATTCCAAATGAGCATAGGGGACAACATTTTTTTTTGAGTTTTTCTTGAGGAAACTTCCAGCTTCTTTCAGAGGGTCTCTTGATCTACTTGTTATTGAACAATGGATTAGTACCACTAAAATTATATTCTACGTTCTTCAGTGTTTGAAGCAGGAGAAATTCATTCTGGCGTTTTATTGCTTGGAAGGTGAAGCAGATTAGTGGTGGACTCTGATCAATAATATGAGACAACATGATGAGATTGAATCCATAGTTTGGGAAAAGTTCAAGAGTTTATTTTTCAATAATTACTTTCCTTGAATTCTTTGTACCAAGATAGAGAAATATTTTCTTGAGTTTAAGCAAAGGGATAATGACTATGTTGGTACCTATGAGGATAATTTCATGATACTTTTGAGGTACGCTTCAAGAATTATCATCCAACCTCAAATTAAATTTGATAGGTACTTTAGTGGTTTAAATCCAAGGCTCAAAAGAGTGTTGGTCATAAGATACATTAGTAGCTACAAAGAGATTTTTCTTTGTGAAATCAAGGTTGACATGGAGGTTGGAGGTGCATACCAATCTCATGGATTTCACAAGAAGAGGAAGATGGGGTTCAAAGAAAACTCTTAGAACCATTGAAAAAAGAAGATGAACTTTCCTTTATTCTCAAAGTGTGGGAAGAATCATGGAGTAAATTTCCTTAAGGGATCTAATAATTTCTTTAAATGTGGAAGGGAAGGCCATAGAGCAATTTACCGTCAAGGTTATGGGAAGAAGTTTTCTCAAAATGATAATGGAAAAAAGCCACACAGATTATACCTCCCATGATTTAGTGATTCAAGTGTATGGAGAATCAGTATTATGCTAACCAATGCCCAAAATAAAGGGTTAGTGATGATGATCAACATCAGTAACCTCTTAATCCAAGTGATAATGGGAAATCTCATAAAATCACTATATCTGATGAGGGGTGTGATAACTACGTGATGAAAGGTACACTTACCATCTACTCTAGAATTGCTAACGTCATATTTGATTATAGATCTACCCACTCTTTCGTATCTAAATAATTTTTCTAAGGGTGTTAAGATTCCTCCAAAACAATTAGATGTTGAATTGGCAGTGTAAACCCCTAATGATATGATGATTGTAATTGAAGTATTTGATTCCTATCTTGTTGAAGTTTTTGGGATTGTGTTTCCTGCTAATCTTTTCATTATTCATTTGGTCAAAATTTATGTCATATTAGGCATGGATTGGATTTCTATGGATAAATCCCACATCAATTTTAAGGGGAGTCATGTTTGATAGTTCAGACCCTCTAATGATCATCCATTAATGCGATGATAATTTTGAACCTCTAGAAAAGATTACATCCAGTGTATGGGTCTTAATTACCATTCAAAAGGGTTGTTTGTCTCAAATGGTTGGGGAGAGGATCGACTCGATTATGTGCCTTTTGTTTGGGATTTTTTATGTATTTCCAAGATATTTTCATAGTCTTCCACGAAAACTTGAAGTTGATTTCTCAAAAGCATTTATACCTAGCTCCACACCAATTTCAAATATTCTTTATAGAATGAACCTGATTGAGTTTCCAAAATTGAAGAAACAACTCCAAGAAAACCTTAATAAGGGATTAATTTGGCCAAGTGTGTCATCTTGGGGTGCACTGATTCTTTTTGTGAAGAAGAAAGATGGATCAATGTGACTCTACATTGATTATTGGGAGTTGGACCAGATCACAATCAAGAACAAGTATCCTCTTCCCTGCATTGATGACTTATTTGATCAACTGCATGGAGATCAATAATTTTCCAAGATTGACCTTCATTCTGGATATCATAAATTGTGGGTCAAGAAGGAGGATATACCTAAGATGACATTTCGTACATGGTATGGTCATTATGAATATACAGTGATGCCTTTTGGTCTCACTACTACCCCTACTATCTTCATGGATTTAATGAATAGAGTATTTAATAATTACCTCGACCAGTTTTTGGTAGTCTTTATAGATGATATTATTATTTATTAAAAGAGAAAGTTAGAGCATGATGATCACTTGATAATTGTACTAAAGACCCTAAGAAATAAGAAATTGTATAAAAAATTTGAGAAGTGTGAATTTTGGATAAAAAATGTTTCATTTTTGGGTCACATAATCTCAAAAGATGGTATAACAGTAGATCCATCAAAGAAAGAGGTTATTTAATGTTGTTCTAGACCAACCACAGTTACTGACATCCATATCTTTCTTGGTTTTTATCAATGATTTATGGAGAATTTCTCATGAGTATCTAATCCTATGACCAAGTTAAATCAGAAGGGTGTGAAGTTCCTCTGGAAAGATGAATGTGAGGAAAATTTCAAGGAACTGAAGAGAAGGTTGGTCAGGGCACCTATGCTTACACTACCCTGTAGTAGAGAAGGGTTTTTAATCTATAGTGATGCATCCAATAAGGGATTGTGATCTGTTTTTATGAAAAATAACATGGTTATATATTATGGCTCATTAAAGTTGAATATTAATGAGAAAAATTACCCAACTCATGATTGGGAGTTAGTAGCAGTAATATTCGCATTAAAGATATAGAGGCATTATCTTTAGGGTGAAAAGTGTGATATATATACTGACCATAAAATTCTGAAATATATATTCACATAGAAGGAGTTGATCATGTGCCAGAGAAGATGGTTAGAGTTGATAAACGATTATGACTGATCAATAAATTACCACCCTAGGAAATAGAACAAGGTGGTCAGTGCTTTGTGTCAAAAGGATCTTTCTAGCTTATCCATGATTAGGATTAGAAAAGGTCCAATATTTATTGATTTTAAAAGGATGGATCTAGAAATCCTAAAGGAAGGGGAACAATCTTATCTTTCTCAAATGAATGTTCAAACCACTATCCATGTAAAGATTAAGGAGGTGCATAAAAAGATGAAGAGATAAAAAATAATTTTATCAATGTTCCTGAGTTTAACCATGATCGGGATGGAATGATAAGTTTTAGGAACTATATATTTGTTCCTTAAATACCAAATTTGAAGAAGGAGATGTTAGAGGAAGCTCATAGTTCTTAATTCTCTATTAACCATAGAAGTATGAATATCTATAGGGACTTAAAGGAATGCTTTTGGTGTGATAGAAGGAAGAGAGATATCACAGAGTTTGTATCTTGGTGTTTGGTATTCCATCAAGTTAATGCTGGAATAAATTTTTTGAAAGAGATGTTGCATCCATTACCCATACCAGAATAGAAATGGGAGAACATCACTATGAATTTTTTCATTTTAATAATAAAACGTATAAATGGTTTAATGTTATATGGGTGGTAGTCGATCTCCTTACTAATTCATCACACTTCATTGTTATCATATAAGATATATCTCTTGATCATATTTCCAAAATATATATTAATGAGTTGGTAAGGTTTCATGGAGTACCACATTCTATTGTATCAGATCAGAATTTGAGGTTTACTCCTGGTTCTGGGGAAGTCTTTAGAATTAAATTGTAAAAAATTAAGTTTCATCACTGCTTATCATCCTCAAACACATGGTGAGTCTGAAAGAACAATTCAAACTCTATAGGATATGTTGAGATCTTGTTCTATAGATTTAAAAGCTGGTTGGGATAAACACATTCCTCCAGTTTAGTTTTCTCACAATAATAAATTTCTCTCAAGAATTAATATGGAACCATAGGAAGCCCACTATGGGAAGAAAGTTTGATCTACAACATGTTAGGATAAGGTTGGATAAAGAAAGCTATTGGGACATGAGATTGCTGAAGAAATGGTCAAGAAGGTTAGAACCATTCACCAACATATCAAGGAAGAAAGAAGTTGGTAGAAAATTTATGCTGATAACCATCGACATGCTCTAGAATTTGAATTTGGAGAAAATATTTTTTACAAATCTCACCCTGGAAAAAAGTTATGATATTCAACAAGAAGGGGAAACTAAGCCCTAGGTATATCAGCCCCTTTGAAATTCTTGATCGTATCAGGACAATAACCTATCGCTTGGAACTTTCTCAAAATATATCTCAAGTACATGATGTGTTACATGTATTTATCCTAAGGAAGTACCAATCTAACCCTTCACATGTACTAAACTTAGATCTCATACTACTGGAGTAAGATCTTTCTTATGAGAAGCAACATGTTGAAATTCTGGACTGATCATAGAAATTTTTACGAACCCAGACCACTCACCTAGTTAATGTTTTGTAGAGAAATCACCCATTATAGGAATATATGTGGGAAATTGAGGATATGATTAATAATAAGTATCCTCACTTGTTTTTACCCAAGATACTAATTTCGAGGGCAGAATTATTTTTAAGGTAGTATAATATAACACCCCAAGCTTTTATGGACCAGTTTTTTTAGAATAAATTAAAATTTTCATTTATAACTTGAAATAAAGTAAGTCAATGATTTATTTCACATAGAACTGAGTTGGTGTGATTTCCATGAAACACCAACTTGGAGTACTATGCACACACCACTGAGTTGGCGTACGATACACACAACACTAAGTTTCTTCAAAATATTTCTTTTTTGTTTCATTTATTCGAATAAGATAATTATAACCTAGCGGTTAAACATAGTAATATGAATAGTAATAACTAATTTCAAAATATTATTTATAATTTTTGGATGTAAATAAAATATATTAATAATAAAATCTATGATTTTTGTTAAAGACTTTTTTATGTTTAAAAACATCATTTTCTCGAATGAACTTCTTCTAATAATTTAAGTAATTTTAGACAAATCTAGAAATTTAATTTTATAAAATAAAATTAATTTTTGAATTCATAATGTCTAAATTATAATAGGGTTAAGTTTTTGGATTTTTCTGACAAACTTCGTTTTTTGATGAATAGTGAAAAATACTGCCATTTAGTTAAAAACTGACATTTTTTCTAATTAATTATTAATGAAAAATGATATTAAAAATTAGTTTTGAGGTAAAATTAGATAAATATTACATCTAATAATACAATGAAATTCATTATAATAAATTCCACTTTGATATTGAATATAAAATCGTAACAAACGTTTGATCTTTTTCCTACTTTAAAACCCCGTTATTTCGTCTCGTCTGTGGGATTTTCACTAATCTTATGTTTTCTGATTCTGTGATTCAATTTTAAAAATTATGACATACACCATTTTATTAAATATAATATTTAGTTTATAACAAGACCATGTAATTTTTTTACTAAAATGATTAGTAAAAATGATTAAAATTAATCACAACAATTAAGGCCAAATTAAGCTTAATTAGGGACTAAAACTTAAAATTAAGGGCCCAAATGACTTATAAACTTGTCCAAAACCTATTTTATGTCCATTTTTAGGACATAAAACTTAATTTATTGAGTTTGGTTGGTTTTTTAAGACTTTGTTTAGGTAATAACATATGCACACTTAATTTGTTACTAAAAATTCTATGTGACTCCTTTTCCTTCTTTATAAAAGCCCACCACCTCTAGCCATTAATTGCACATATAAAGCCTCTTAATTTATTAAAATACCTACCCAAAGTTCCTCCCAATAATCATAACTTCTAACTTGAAGCCTCCCTTTGGAAAAAACCCTCTTAATAAATCCTTTTGGTACAAACCAAAAAGAGTTATCCACTTTATAGGTAACATCTTCTTTCAATCTCCTTTCCTTTATTTTACTTATCCACCCCTCCACTATCTTTATTCTATTATTTTGTTAAAATAAAATTATAATTAATATTCTAGGATGTTTTTATTGAAATTTTATGAGCTACACTTACACACACCTCCATCTAATGGATTTTGAATATACTGTTTCTGTGTACAACGAACTGATGCCTCACGAAATGATGATTGTTAATTTCTCCTTTACCACCAATCATGGTGGCCATTATGATGGAAAATATATTTATATATGTAATATATTATTTTTATTATGTCTTTAATTTTCTGTATAAATTTTTTAACACACATCATTTTACCTTCCATTTGGTGTTAATATGATAATCCCATTTGAGGAAGTGTGGACTACCACCCCCTCAAAACGATGTGATTCATTCACACACCACATAAAAATGTATTAAGGATGGGTTTTATGAACTTATATAACATATATGATATATTAATTCTAATTTAATATATATATATATATACACACACACATATATATAAATATGTCATTTACACACTTTATTTCCATACAGTAATAAAAATGTAAAACAATGTTCATGCGTACGTATGGATTACCGTTATCATGAATGGTGTATTAAAATTCGTAATTCTATATGAAATAAATTATTATAATATAAATATAATATATATAAATGAAATTTATATCATTTTTTACATTCTAGAATCATAATATAAGTATAAGGACCAACGATATAACAAATTAAGACACAAGTGAAGAACAAAGCGAATGATTACCCGAAGTGAAACTTTAACATACGATCATTAACAAGTGGGTAATATAAGGTCATAATAAAAAAAAAATATTATTATGTATAATAATATTATTCTATTAAATATGTATAATAAACTTATTTTTATTATATAAGAATCTTTTATGAGTATGGAGAGCGTCTAGACATAAGGTAAGGGGAATTTCAACTCACTTTTAATTTTCGTGAGATTCATGTTATGATCACCACTCATTCATTTTGTGTAGTGTACATAATACACATGATTGAATTATATTTATATTATACCTAAATTATTCTTTATTCACAAATCTATTCTATTATCCTTCTTTCATGGGGTTTAACTTTCAATAGTTACCAAATCGTAATACAATTTTGTCTCAATTTGCCTTATTTGAGACTCATGTTTTGTTATGCACATAAACTCTTTTTTAAAGTGTATATAAATCCATTGTACATGTTGTATCATTAATATACTTATTTTAATTATTTATTAATGTTCATGTAATTTCCTTTTCTTAAATTTATATTATGATCCCAAGTAACCAAGTTATAAGAGTTTATTAAGACAATCTTATCATATTTCAAAAAAAATTATATTTATACTTAATTTGATGAAATATCTCAAGAATATTAATGAGTTTCCCTGTACTATGTTTATTCAAGATATCATAATTGTTAGTACCATTTTCCACTCTTTGGTACTTAAGATATTTTTTTAAAAAATCAGACCATCTCTCACTTCGGTTGAAAATCAATTATATTAAAACACCATGTTTTTTAAAGATAATTGAAGATCATTTTCAAGGAAAACGTGTTTCCAAAGTGTTTTATTTTTTTTAAAAGATTCCTTTATAATGTTTCAAATCTATTTTGAAAGATAAAGGTTTTGAAAAGTTTTTAAATTATAAAAATTATTTATTAAATAAGAAAGGATATTTTCCACAAGAAATGTTTTTAAAAGACCTTTAAAAATTATTTCCCATTAAGGATAACATCCATTGGTTTGATCATGCCTTTATGGGGAAATTATCAATGTTTCCATTCATATTATTTCTTTGAATGGATTATGTTTTGATATCATTATTTTTATGAAGAAAGTTTCTATTTCACGGGTTATATGATTTTGCAACACACTAATTTTCATGGGTTATGTTTATGATGAAATGATTATGAAACCTGTCTCTTTCCCTAGGTTATGATATGTGTATATGTTTATGATACCCAGTCCATTTCATGGGTCATGATATGTTCATTTATTATGTTGTGTCACATGTATGTATGATTTCATTATGTGACGGGTGGGACCTATATCTCACTCCATTGTATTGGGTAAAGATTTATATCTCATGGGATAATACAGGGGTGGAACAAGGGTTACTCAGTTCAGTAATACATGGATGGAATTAAGGTCACTTAGTTCAGTAATACAGGGCTGGAACAAGGGTCACTCAGTTCAGTAAAGTAATTTTTCCACTAATATGGTCTTGGCATTGATTCCTTGGCTACTATGGAAATCTGTATATGCTTATGTGTTGCCACAATTCCATGTCTTACTCCTATGTTATGTTTTCATGGCTTGTGTTATTTAGTTCCTTTTAATTCATGTCTTATGAACTAACAATATTTATTCCATGATTCATATATATGTTATTTGATATGCAGGGTATGATCTTCTATTTTTATGATCACGTTCTCATACCCTTATGCTCATGTTTATGCTTACATGTCTCCCTAGTTTACTTTTATTGAGAATTTGAGATCACCCCTTTTTTATGTTTTCTTCCCTAGGTTACGAAGATATGTATTATGTTTGATGTGTCTAAGAATGGTTCTAGTTTTGAAGAACATAATGGTAAATAATGTAGCTCACATATGCACCGGTGTTTATGTTTCCATTTTTCCAAAGGTATTATACCAACTATGGTCTTTACACATCTATTTGTATAATGTTTTAGTATTCCACATACATAATGAAATGTTAATGTTTTAAAATTGAGGGTCACTAAAAATATGATATATATTCATTATATATTTATTTATAGTAATATATAAAAGTTATAGATATAAAATATATTACAATAATCATGGATGTAACATCTTGTTACCAATCTAATAGGTACAACTTTAACCTTTTCATGGGTTTTCCTTTTCATTTGCTGGGTTCGGTTGAGTTTATATTGGGAGGATGCCTATAATGGTAAATTCTGACACTTATTGGATTTTCAACTTTAAATAGGGTCTTTTTTTTAAACTTCTAGGATAATACATGTCGTGTAACTAGGTTACACATCGTGTAACTGCTACTAGGTGAAAGTCATTAAACATGGTTCACAGTGTTGTCGGTACATGCTGTGAATTCCCTTTACATGACATAAATTTTTTTATATCATCTTTTAATGTGTAATGATGTGGGTTTCTTCGGTTACGTATAACAAGCATTACATGACGCGAATAGGGTTTATACATTAGGTAATTCCCCAAATTTAAAGGGGTGTTAAAAATTGGATTTATCTTCTCCATTACGAATATTAAAACTTTCATGTCTTGTAATAGATTACACATCATGTAATCCCCTGACATAAGCCTATAAAAGGAGGCATTATTCTTGGTTTTTTTATTTACTCCTCTCCAATTCCTCTTCCTTCGACCCAAATCCTTCCTCAGTTATTCATGGAGCCTTATAACAATTATGTATCCATTCCTTTGGTGATCAATCATTATTTTTTTGGAATGTGATATCCAATTAAGAATTCCTCATCATTATTTATCTATCTATCATTCTCCTCTATTGGGTTTTCCATGTATCATCTTGAAATTGATGAATCTATGTCATGTGGTGTTGCATATTTCTTTTAGGTTGGGTTTTGAGGTCTTCTCCACCTTCGTTCTTGTTGATGAGTGTCATTGTGAGTGTGAGTTTTGGGAAGAGATAGGTGGTTCCGTCCTGCTTAGCCAAATTTATTATTCCTAAATTTATTGATTTATTTAATTTGATTATATGAATCCAATTGCTCAAAGTTTATTTCAATTAAATTTACAAAAAACCCTATTCTAGTTAATTGGGAGATTTGAAATGGTATTGGCACGAAAATTTTGAAAACCCCCCAATTCCATTAAATTGGGGTGTGTTTTATAGAAATTGGTTCATATAAATTGTTGAATTTAAATTATGGTTTTGATGGAAATAATTTCAATTAAAATTTTGAATTTACTTATAGAAATGAATTTTGAAAAGGATGAAATTGGTTTTCAATGGATTTAAAACTTGTGAAAATGGATTAAAAATGATTTGATAAATACCTAGAGGTTTTATCATGTGGAAATGGTATGTTTTTTTAAACCCATTTTGGTTTTAAATGGAATGAAAAGGGATTTTTTGAAATGGAAGAATGCGATTTCATTGTATTTTAAGAAGTCTTAAAATAATTTTCCCACCATGTAAGAGCACATGAAATACTTAGGTAATTGTTGAGTTATTTTGATACACTATATGCTATTACGGCGTTCTAAAAGATACCTATGGTGGGTCACATCCCTAATGAGAGGGTGAAGAGCCGCATTTAGATAGTGTTAGGGGGACATTAGTATACTCATTTTTATGTGATCACTACTTTACAAGCCTTAGATAGATTTACATAAACTATTTTTTTGTAACTTTTTTATTTAAGTTGTTGTTTTAAATATTCCATCTTTTGTAAAGTAAAATCCTATTCTTTAAAATTATTTTCCATTATCTTGAAAATGTATAGAATGTTTTGTATAAATATTCTTTTGGAATTTCCAAACCTATTTAATTTGAAAATTGAAAACTTTTATTTGGATAATCTATATTTGGAATCTATTATGGAATCATTGGTGGTATCCTATTGAGCTTAGTCTCACACACTAATTTTTCCTTCAGGTGTTTATAGACATTTTTATTCAAGGTTCAATAAAAGGGAATGGATCTCTTGGAGGTGGATCTAGCTATTGATCTTGGGACTTGGTGAGTTGTGTCATTTGGAACATAGGGGTTGTTTTCCCTATTTTTGGTACTTGGGATGTAGTACTTTTGGATTTTTATGCCTATTGTATTTTGTTACTTTACTACTAATGGATATTATTTTATATGCATATTGACATGATTGTCTTACTTCTGCTATGTCTTGTGGAAACATTGTTCCAAAATTCATGTTGTATGATGATAGGTGCAAGTCATTGACCTATGGGGATCGATAATGCCCTTAGAGTTATGTCAGGGTCATCTTGGTTATCATGTTACTAGGGTACCCAAGATGGTTCGTGACAAAGTGGTATCAAAGAGAGGTTGTTGATATTTTTTCATAAAGTCAGTATGTATTTTTTAAATCTTGTCGGGACTTTGGAGGTAGTTGAGATTGAGTTTCTAGCCAGCCCTCACCGCAATGAACCTTAAGTCACTAGGGGTGGTTAGGGTAGGACATATTATGGAATAGTTATAATTCTCTCCCTATTATGATTTGGATAGAGTGGAATCCAAATCTGGTTGTTCCATTTGTTGGGAATAAATTCCCTTGTCCCTCAGTTTGAGTGTGAATATAATGTCTTCAACGTTGTCTATTGGTGTTGCGTAGCATCATTCCTCTAAGAAGATTCACATATCAGATCCAGGAGGAGTCTACTGTTGAACCGAAGTGAGAGAATCCTCCAGTAAACCCAAATCTAGTTGAGGTGATTGAGTGCACTATCCATTCTCTGGGATATGAACCACCTCCAGTCCCCATTAAGTCTCCAGCTAAGGATACGAGGGGGGGGGGTGTTCTTTGAAATATTTATCAAGAGTTCCTTCGCTAGAAGCCACAAATTTTCAAAGGATCCACTGATCCTGAACATACTGAGGAAGGGTTGGGAAAGATAGAACATTTGTTTGAGTTCTTGGAGACACCATATCTGGTCAAGGTGAACTATGACACCTTCATGCTAGAGGGAAAAAACATGAGATGGTGGGACACAATGGTGATGGAAAAGAAACATGAGGGCTTAATGTGGAAAGAATTAAAGGTTCTTTTCACTAACTAGTTCTATCTAAAGTCAATGTTGTTGGCTAAAGCTGTGGAGTTTTTCAACCATGAGCAGGCCAATAGAACCATGACTGAGTAGTAAAATTTCTTTGCTGAGTTGGTGCAGTTTTCTCCAAATATTGTATCTAATAAGAGAATGAATGCTCGAAATTTTTATTAGGGACTTCGATCAGATATATATTCTTTGGATTTCTTGTTGATGTTGCCCACTTATGATAATGTGATGGATAAGGAAATGATGGTTGAGATGGACCTAAATGTAAAGTCAATGTTATTGATATTTTATTTTCCTCCCAGTGGTAGTGTTGGTTCATTTAAATGAAAATAGAAGTATGATGATTCTCAGGGTAGTTCATGACTGAAAGGTCAATATACACCTCCTATAGAACCAGGAGGAAGTTATCTAATTTTCAACCAGTGTGGAAAGATATGACATTCCAATATAGTTTTCATTAAGAAACCCAACAGTCGTAGCTCCTATGTATCTTCAGGGAACTTACATAGATTCTTCCATCGCATATCTACTTCGTGTAGTAGAACAAGATCATGATATCCTCCTAAAATTGTGGGGAAATCATATTTTTCTCCTACAAAAGGTTTACAGCCCCAGGAATCTAGACTAAAGCTTCTTCATGAAGAGGAAGAGTCTCTAGATGAAGCATACATGGGTCAATAAACTCTAAGAGGTACAATTTCTTTAACATTGACATTAGTGGTCGCTCTATTTGATACTGGTGTAGATAACTCATTTATTTCAACCTGTATTGTTAATCCACTTAATCTTCTTATGGATATTTTACCTTGTGCAATTACTATTATTACACCACTTAGTACAAAGAGAGACAAGGGTATCTATACTCCTTCTTGTGTCTTCTCTATATCAGGCATCAGGCTTGCTTTGAGTTTTTTTGTTATTAACATGAAATATCTTGATGTCATATTTGAGATGGATTGGATCATTGACAATAAATCACAAATTTATTGTTATCTTAGATTGGTATAACTTAAAACAATTATTAGTGTACCTCTTGTGTTTCAAGGAGAATTTGACCCAAGCTCGAGTAGATCCAAACTCTCTTATACATATTTGGGTAAAGCAATATTATTGTCTTCTTTTGATCTGGAGTGGGATTCATTGAGTAGGGATCTTTCTCAAGTCATCTTCATGTTTCCCAATGTGTGTTCCTTATGATTTATCTAGTTTTACACTGGTGAGAGAGGTTGAAGTTTCCATTGACTTAATGTTTTGTACTCAACGAATTTCAAGTCCATCTTACTGAATGGTTACAACTTAAATGAAAGAGTTGATGTCCCAGTTGGATGATCTTCTTAAGAAAGGATTTATACTCTTGAGTGTGTAACCTTGGGTAGTATCAGTTCTATTTTCTAATAAGGATTAAGGTTCCCTTTTCTTATGTTTTTATTATCTAAATATCAATCAAGTTATGGTAAAGAATAAATTTTCATTTCCATGGATTGATGGTCTATTTGATTACTTGAAAGGAGAAAGGTGGTTTTCAAAGATCAACCTTTGATCTCATTACCATAAATTAATGATAAAGGAATATAACATTCAAAAAACATCCTTTAGGAGTAGGCATGCCCATTATGATTACCTTTTTAAGTCATTTTGTCTGGAAAATGATCCTGTAGTTTTCATGGATTTGATGAACATGATTTTACACTAGTATCTGTATAACTTTTCGGTAGTATTTGTGGATGAAATTGTTGTCCAATCCAAGTATGAGGAGGTTTATTTTCATCATATGAGAATAGGTATGAGTCTAATGATAAGTCATAAACACTATTTCAAGCTTAAAATTGTGATTTCTGGATTCGGGATATTAAATTATTGGGACACATGGTGTTTGAAAAGAGTAAATCTATTTATCCAGAGAAGGTGAAGGATGGTGTGATTTGGGAGAAACCGGTAAATGTCTTAAAAATTAAAAGATTATTGGGCTTACTTAGATATTACCATAGTTTTTAAATGACTTCTCAAATTTGGATTCTATGATGAAAATATTACTTGGGATGATAAGTGTCAGAATTATTTTCTCGAGCTTAAACATCTTCAGACTAATACACCAGTGTTGACTATTCCATAGGATGGGTAGGTTTATGTGATATTTTGTGATGCGTCGGGTTTAGGCTTTGGATATATCATTATTTAGGGCGACCATGTAGTTTCTTATGGATATCTTCAGGTTAGGCCACATGAGAATAACTACCCTACCCATGATCTTGAACTTGTAGTTGTGATGCACGCACTAAATATTTTCCGGAATTAACTTTATGGTGAAAGGTTTAATATGTTTTCAGACAAAAAAATCTTGAGTTATATATTCTCTAAAAATAATTTGAACCTTCTCTAGAGGCATAGGGTGGAGTACCTGTAGTCGTTTGACTTTAACATCGCCTATACCCTATGGAAAGGGAATGTTTTTGAAGATGTGTTGAGCAAGAAACTTCCAACTTAGTATGTGAAAGAATCTTCATAGGAGTGAAGTTTGATGGATCTTTTTTCATAGTCGTATATTGAAATTCATAAGAAAGTGGCTGAAGGTTTTTTAGTTAGCATTCAGTTGACATCTGCTCTTCTCAAGATGATTCTTCAAGAACAAGAGCTTGATGGTCAATTTGGTAGCATTAGAGACTCTCTTTATGGTGGGGAGACCAATGAATAGTGTTCGTTCTCCAAATATGGTGTTCTATGTTATTAGAACTATCAAGTTGTGTCGTTAGCATCAAGGAAGGATATGATAGAGGATTTCCAGAATTCTCAGTGGTCAGTGCACCCATGAACCACAAAGATATTGTATGATGTGAGTTGGCAGTTATAGTGGCTAAGAATGAGATGTGACATTTCTAAGTTTTTTTCTCATTGTTATACATGAAAACAGGTAAAATCTGAGCACCGGAAACTTTGGAGTTTATTTCAACAACTT
The DNA here is from genome assembly GCA_963277665.1 of Viscum album. Classification (NCBI taxonomy): domain Eukaryota; kingdom Viridiplantae; phylum Streptophyta; class Magnoliopsida; order Santalales; family Viscaceae; genus Viscum; species Viscum album. The sequence continues at coordinate 45,804,393 of OY728138.1, read as the reverse complement.
CTAGTACCTACATGGAATTGTGATGAAATATCTATGGACTTTTTTGGTTGGGTTGCCTCATACCCAGAGGAAAAAGAATGTGATATGGGTTGTGATTGAATGGCTGACCAAGTCAGCTCACTTTATACCCATTTTAGATACAGCCAAATTTGAGGAGTTGGGAAATCTCTATGTGAAAGAGATTATTCCTTTGCATGGAGTTCCATCTTCTATAGTCTCTGATAGGGACCCTAGGTTTACTTCTCACTTTTGTAAAGGTCTTCAGGTGGAACTGGGATCTTAGGTTTATTTGAGAATGGCCTATCATCCACAATAATATGGCCAGAAAGAGGGATCTATTAAAATTATTAAGGATTTTCTTTGTGCTAGTGTTATTAATTTTGGCTAGGCTTGGGATGATCACTTGGGGATGGTTGAGAACTCTTATAACAATAGTTACCAGTTAGTTATCAGAATATAACCGTTTGATTCCTTGTATAGCTGACCCTGTAAATCTATGTTGTGATGGTCGAAGGTTGGTGAGAGTTCCTTGGTTGGACCAAGTTTTGTCCAAGAGATGACATCATATATTTAGTTCATTCGTTAGAGAATATTAATGGAACAGAGTAGATAAAAGTATTATTCTAATTGTTGCCATATACCTTTATAATTTTTAGTTGGTGATCAAGTATTCTTGAAAGTTTCAACCCAGTTGGTTCATAGACAGCTTGGGAGGAAAGGGAAACTTTCTCCTCATTTTGTGGGACCCTTTGTGGTTGTTGAATAGGTGGGGAAAATTTATTAACATTTAGCAGTTCCACCACAGCTGACATCGATACATAATGTGTTCCATGTATCACAGCTAAGAAAGTATCTCTCTGATCCATGTCATGTTTTGAGATGGAGTGATCTAGATATTGAACCTAATTTATCTATGATAGAGTAGCCAGTCAGGATAGTTGATTCTGAGACCAAGGTACTTCATGAGAGGATAATACCTTTGTTTCGTGTGCTATGGAAGCATGGTTATAATAGTCATGAGATGTGGTAACATAAGGCACCGATGATAGAGTATTGGCTTCATCTCTCTGGCATGGAAGCTTCTTCATAGGCTTTTTGGGGACATAAAATTTTTAGGTATGGAGGTTGTAACATCCAATTACCAATATGACAGGTACAACATTAACCCTTTCATGGTTTTCCCTTTTTGTTGACTGGGTTTGGTTGAGTTTATATAGGGATGATTCCTATAATGGTAAATTATGACACTTGTTGGATTTTTCAACTTTAAATAGGGTATTTTTCTCTGAATTATCATGATATTACATGCCATCTAAATAGGTTACACACGATGTAACTACTTCCGAGTGAAAGTAGTGAAACATGGTTCATAGAGTGATGTGTACATGCTGTGAATTCCCATTACATGATGTAAAGTATTTTCATATTGGTTTTTAATGTGTAGCAACATGGGTTTTTTCATTTAATAATCTTAGGCATTACATCCATCCAATGGCCCGAAGTCCTTTAAATTTTTATTATATGATAAAGTCCCCTTTTAAGGGAAGAAGGGGGTAACCCAAAAAGTCATCAAGGACATAGGACAAATCGAACCCGAAGGACAAAAGAGTAAAACTAGACTGACAACACCGAGCTTCCCCTCCCCAGCATATGATCAAGATGAAGCACTACACTGTTACAAGGATGTTTGACCAACAAATTTCCTATGTCTAAGCACAGACCCAATCTGATGGAGGACGCCAAACCCTCTCAAACAACCAAATTCGAAAATCACTACAAGAATGAACTGCCAGCTCTGAATCCTCCTCTAGAGCCTGTTCCATGTGGTCGAAACTGGTTGTACAGGCCTCTCACCTTTAGAAACACACCAACAAAACAAAAACTTCCACCATTTAAAAATTGAATTCCTTCATAACCTTTCACCATTATTGAACAACTCAACAAAGCCAATTAAAACCATCACATCATGAAGAATAACCCAAATCTCAAGCCAGAGAATCACTGAAGAAAGAAAAATCACCATACAAATAAACCAAGAACCAAGAAACATCACTACAAGAAAGACCTCCTGAATTCTAGCAGCACCAGAAGAAGGAATCCCCAGATCAAATAGAGCCAACACCAGATCCCGTCGCGACCAAAAATCCAGAAAAATAAGACCCCCATTAACCCTCGAAGCACTCACTCCACCACAGATCATGGTAATAACCCTTGAATGCTGAAATAAACCACATGACAACAACACACCTCCAAGAATCATGAACCCACGAACACTCTTAATAGTAGGTCGACGAACAAAGAGATCATCATCGCAAACTTGACTTATGGACATAGATCATGAACCGATAGTTCCGCAGAGCCCATAGCTTGAAAACAACATCATCACAAAAGGATGGGTGAGCCACAAACACAACGTGGAGACCACCAAAAGGATCTGTAGTAGATCCAACTCAGGGGAGAGGTAGGTGGCGATGGGGGAAACCCTTGCACTGTAATCCCCTTATGGGGAGTTACAAATTCAATGAGTCTTAAACGTTATGAATATTAAAAATTTCAAAAAGTGTAATGGATTACACGTCCTGTAATCCCCTCATGACATCTTATAAAAGGAGGCAGTAAACTAGGTCATTTTCATTCACTCCTCTCCAATTTTTCTTCCTTCGACTCAAATCCTTACCTAATTATTCTTGGATCCTTATAACCCTTATGTATCCATTACTTTGGAGATCTATCATCATTAATCTAGTGGGTGATATCCAGGTAAGAATTCTTCATCATTCATCATCTATTTCTCATTATCCTCTCTTGGTTTTTCAATGAATAATTTTTTAATTGATGGATCTATGACCTCTGGTATTGGATATTTCTTCAAGGTTGGGTTTCTTTGTCTTCTCCAAATTCATTCTCATTTAAAAATGTCTTTGAGAGTGTTAAGTTTCTGGAAGAGGTAGGTGGTTTCGTCCCTATTAGCCAAATTGATTATTCCTATATTATTTGATTTATATCATTTTTTCATTTAAATCCAATTTCTCAAACTTAATTTCAATTAAATTGATAAAAGAACCAAAATTATAGTGAATCAGGATATTTGAAATGGTTTTGGAATGAAAATTTAGAAAAACCCCAATTCCATTTATTTGGGGTGGGTTTTAAGAAAAATTGTTAATTTAAAATGTTGAATTTAAATTATGGATTCAATAGAAATGATTTCAATTAAATTGTTGAATTTAATTGTGTAAATTAATTGTGAAAAGGATGGAATTGGTTTTAAATGGATTTAAAACTTATGAAAATGGATTAAAAATTATTTGATAGAAATCTAGTGGTTTCATCATATAGAAAGAGAATGTTTTTATAAAAACCCATTTTGGTTTTAAGTGGAATGAAATTGGATTTTTTTAAAATAGAATAATGAGATTTAATTTTATTTTTAAAATTCTTAAAATAAGTTTCCCATCATGTAAGAGCACATACAAACCTTAGGTAGTTGGTGAGTTAGTTTGATACACTATATGCTATTACAATGTTTTAAAACATACCTACGGTGGGTCACATTCCTGATTAGAGGATGACGAGTCACCTATAGCCAGTGTCAGGGGGACAAGATTATACACATTTTTATATGATCACATAGAGAGTATGGAGTCATATAGCAAGATAATAATTTCATACCTACTTCGTAGATGACCATGTTACTGACTTGTTTATTTATATTTGAGATATAAATGTATGCCAATGATGTAAAACTGATTTACATGCCTTTTCTAAATTTACATAGACTATTTTATGAAACTTTTTTATTTAATACATTGTTTTAAATATTCCATCTCTTGTAAAGTAAAATCATGTGATTTAAAATTATTTTCCATTATTTTGAAAATGTATAGATTGTTTTTTTAAATAAGATTTTTGAATATCCAAAACTGTTTATTTTGAAAATTGAAAGATTTTACTTGGATATTATATATTTGGAATGTATTATGGAATATTTGGTGTTATCCTACTAGTCTTAGGATCACACCCTACTTTTTCATTTTGGTGTTTTTAGACTTTTTTCTTACAATTTCTTGCAAAGAGAAAGGATCTCTTGGAGGTGGATCCATCTGTTGAGTTTGGGACTTGGTGAGTTGTGTCCTTTAGAACCTAGAGACTTTTTTACATGTTTTTGGTACTTGATTTATAGTACTTTGGGATTTTATTCCTTGTTGTATTCTGGTACTTTACTCTCAGTGGATTTTCTTTTATATGCATATTGACTTTCTTGTCTTAATTCAGCTATGTATTGTGGAAAAATCATTCCCAATTGCATGTTGTATGACCCCAAGTGTTAGTTTATAACCCATAGGGATTGGTAACTCCCTTCGGGTTATGTTATGGTTGGCTTGGTTATCTAGTTACTAGGGTACCCAAGCTGGTTCGTGATAATGTATATGGTAAGCTGTATATATGCATGAACATTGTTTCCATTTTTCTCAACGAATGAAATGAAAGGAAAATAAATGTTAATTAACCTTTATAGAGTCATTATTATGTTATATATATCATTTATATTAATAAAATACATCTTTATTTCTATCCATGTAAAAATAAAATCAAAATCATTTCACATCGCAATATGAAGGCGATAGTCCACACATACGCATGAGCAATGTTATTATTTTTACCAAGGATTGTAAGGTAAGAAGTTAAATATGATATTATATTTATAAAATTAATTTTAGTTCATAAATATCACATATATTCATTAAATTTATCTTTAATTCCTTCCATGTAAATCATAAGTGAAAAATGAATCACATAGCTTCACAAGGCGGTAGTCTCTCATACACACAAGTGACGTTATCATATCCCCCCATAGAATGGTAAGTAAGAAGTTATATGTGTTATCATAATTAAATACGTATAATTATTTCATAAATATAATATAAATGTTTCAAATACATCAATATATCCATCCTTTAATGGTGGTGGTGGAAAACTAATTACATCGGTTCACGAGGTGGTAGTCCGTCGTACAGACGATCGACAATTTCATTTCCCATTTGATAGAAGTGGAGATGAATATTGTTTATCCATTAAAAAAAATTAAATCTAAGTATATATTATTTACATTTGTAATTATTTTTTTTCTTATTTTTATAATATTATAATGAGTTATAAGAAGAAGTAAAATGAAAACGCATAGTAAAAAACTTTACCTCTTCTACGGGAAACCTCTTTAGGTTCAAACTAAAGCCTGTCTAGATTGGATTTGTGATCTAAAAAATGAATCTAGTATATGGGTAGGGGTTTATGTAATTCATTTTGGTTGTAATTTTCTAAACCAAGTGGTTTTATAATTGTGAATATGGGAGGAGAGGGGTGGCCTTTTATAAGTAAAAGAGAGGACACACTTGGCATTTTTAAAAAGAAAAAGTGAAACCGACATTTTTCTAATTAGAAAATCCTAAAAATGGTTCATTATGGAAACTTATACGTTATAAGGTTTAAATATTGCCATAATATACGTTTATTATAAGTTCAAGGTCATTCTAAACCCTTATCTTCTTAGTTTAACCCTTAGAAAACCCATTTTTATCAGAACTGTGGTAATTAATTTTATTATTTTCACTCTCCATTATAGTAAAAAATTAATATGACATTATTATAAAATCTATTTTATACTGATTAGAAATATGGAATCTATCTTTTCAAATTTAATTCAAAGAATTGGCACAATTCAACCCATAGGCACGTCGAAAAAATAGGTTTTCTGAAGAAAATCTTTCAAAAGATTACAATTTTACAATATCAAAATTTAATATGAAATTGATTCAAATGAAATAAATTAGTTAATTTTTAATTTAATTTGAATAAAATCAATTTTAAATAAATTTATAATATAATTGAAATTTTTAAATAATTTAGACAAAAAGCCATTTATCGATAAAAATTAGTAATTTTCATTATTCATCAAAATAGTAATCTAGTTATAAAATTATAAATAATCACCCAAATATAATTTTCACATATAAATTTAAAAAAATTAGTTTATTTTTTAAAATAAATTTTTTAAAATTGATAAAAATTAATTTTAAATTATGTACGAAAAACACGACTAAACTGCCTTTTTGAAGAAATACAGTTTTCCAAAAAACATTTCTTTTTCTTTCAAATGATTCTTATTTTATTTCTAATCAATATATATAAATTGAATTTAGTTTATTAATTTTTAAATGATATAATTTTAATAATTTAGTTATTACTATTCGTATTCACCCAATTAATGGATATGTCATATTGGTCAAGCTGAAATAAAATATTTTAATAGATTATCATGCTTCATTCAAACTTGGGGTTGCGCGCATTATATACTATCAGAGAGATTGAATTTATTTAAAAATAAATATATAATAAAATCTTGAGTTGTTACATTATCTTCTAATCTTTGTGTTTTGTGTTATATATTCTATCGAATATGATGTCCCCCTTTTAAAATATTGAGGTGCTATATACATGATATCAACATTGGTGTTCCTCATATCTTAGGATATCCTACTAGTTTGTTGTCTTCACCACTTCACGGTTTCTTGCATAATGGTTTTCTCATGGTTATTCATATTTTTAACATTTTTTTAAGAGTATATTATTTTTGTGAAGTTTGTGGTGTTTATCGGTAAAGGTTCACTAAGTGATCATCATTAGTGGGGTCTTAGTGAAGTTATTTGCATTTATTAATTGATTTTTTTCAAGGTATTCTTACTCCAAAGGGTAAAACATGAGTACATCCCAGGAGGCCACTAATCTTGTTACTAATCTCACCCAAACACTCCACATTTATTAATTGATGAGTTTTATATAGGTTAGAATTTATAGGTAGGTTTTTGTTATGTTACAGATATATTATTATATGTATTATTTCATAACTTTATACATGATTTGTTTTTTTATTGGTAGTGATCATGGTATACAAATTAAAAAATTACTTTTTTATATGTATATCTACTACATATCTTGTTATCTTTGGTTGTTTGGAGTTTGGTGACTACATGTACTTTGTGTGAATGTCACCCATCTAGGTATGTATTTCTTTTGGGTTCTTATCACCAGCCTATGTCCTATTTGAGGTAAACATGGTGTGGAACACTAGGCCTTATAACCATCACAGGCGGGATCCTGATAGTGACAGGTCATGTCAAAATGAATTTTATGTCAATTTTTTTTTGTTTTTTATCAAATTTTTTATCAGTTTGAACTAATAAATTTTTTTAAATATTTTAATATTATTTTTTACACAACATATGTTACTTCTTTTTAATATTTATTTTTGACTTTCTGAAACATTTTTAATTATTTTAAATGTATAAAAGATATGTACTGGATATTTATTTCTTATTAATTTTATAATATGTTTATTTTAATTATTCTAGGTTTTTTTTAAAAAACAATTTTTTTCCCTATTATGTTTCTAAATAGTTATGAATTTATAAATATTTTTAAAAAAAAAAACTTTTTAATGTTTATTTTTTTACAAAATAACATATGTTATCTGTTTTTAATACTACCTGTTCTTTTATAAAAAAATATTTTAAACGTACATGACATATGTTTTATATGCGTTTTTGTAATTTATAAATTATTCATGTTGATTTTTTGAAAACCCAAAATACATGTCATACAAATCTATTTTTTTATTAATTTTTTAATAGTTTTTTATTTATATATAATTTTTAGAAAATAATATTTAGTTTATTAGTATGTAACATGTGTTGTTTTTTAATATTTTTTAATATTTAAAAAATTATAATTTCTTTAATAACCCAAATCTTTTGTTTTGTGCATATGTTTTTAATTTAATTAATTTTTAATTTTAATTTTTAATTTTTTAAATTATTTTAATTTTTTTTAAACACATAACATGTGTTCGATGAACTTGTTCTTTATTTAATTAGGTTTTAAAAAAACATTTAATTTATAAAAAATCAAAAAATGTTTTAATATTTAGTTTTTTATGATAAATTCATTGTTTATTAATTATTTTAATAATTTGGAGTTTTTAAAACTAATTCTTCCATACATATCCATTCAATACAAAACATATGTTATGAGTTTTTAATAATACTTATTAGATTTATAACACACTTTAAATGTTTTAAAATCACATGACACATGTTTTGTGTTCTTTTTTGTTGATTCTAAAATAGTTTTATTTTAGTTGTATTTAAAACGTAGAATGCAAATTCTATGACTTTAGTTTATTGTTAATATTTATAATTTTTTTCACTGTATACATATTTTATCAAATAAATTTTAATATTTATAATTTTAATACAAAACCTATGTTTATTTCTTTAGTATTTATTATAGAGTATATAAAACATTTTTAATTGTTTTAAAAGCACAAAACATGCAGTGCAGATATTTATTTTTTTATGATAAATTTTTAATAGCTATGTCACAATTTTTTTAAATGAAAAACTCTTTCTCAAAGAAATTTATTTTTATTTTATTAGTTTTTTTAATAGTTTTGAATTTACAAATGCCTTTACATCAAATTTTTTTAATATTCAGTTTTTAAAACAAAACTTATGTTCTTAATTTTTAACATCTCTTTTTGAGTTTATAAATTCTTTTAAATTGTATTTCAAGAACATATAATATATTTTGGGAATTATTTTATAATATTATTTTTTATGGTTTTATTATAATACTTTTTAAAACACCTAACATATGTTCTTTGGAAATTTTAAGTTTTTATATTTTTTATTGATAATCTTTTTTTAAAGAAAATAATTATAAATTTAAGTTTAAAACATAGAGCATATTTTTTTCTTTTCAAAAATTTTTATTCAATTTATAAAATATTTTTAATTATTTTAAAATTATATAATATATTTTATATGATTTTTTTATTTTATAAATTATTATTGGTTGTGTTTTAATTTATTTATTTTTTTTACACATAACACATATTTTTTAAATCTATTTTTTGAATTTTAAAATTTTTATTAGTTTTGGATATATAAATTTATTTTATTTAATAACCAGTTAATTTTTTTCTGTCCTAGTTTATATATCACATGTTTTTAATGTTTCTTTATGAATTTATAAAAAAAATTAAATTATTTTCATAGAAAAACACATGTTCTATGAATTTTTTGTTGTTAGTTTTAAATAGTTTGGTTTTAATTGGATGAATTTTTTAATTCTTTTTAAAACACATGACAAGTGATTGTAATTTTTTTCTCGATTTCATAATATTTTTAATATATTTGGATTAATAATTTTTATGAAAAAAATTATTATTCATATTTGATAAAATAATATATATTTATATATTTTAATACCATTTAATAAATTTTCAACACATTTTCAATTTTTTTAAAGTATGTAAATATCTTCTCAACATTTTATTTTTTATTGCTAATTATTTAATAGTGTTTTTTAAAAAAATTAACACGTGAAAAATGTCTTATAAATTTGGTTTCAGTTTTGTTACTGTTTTTAATATTTTTTTTAACATTTTTTTTATTATGTTTTTTAATATAGATTTTTTTTGTTTTTTAAATACTCCTTGTTATGTTTTTAAGAAATTTTTAATTTTTTAAAATGTATAAAATATATGCTAGTGTGGCTTTGTTAATTATAATTTTTAAGAATCTTGTTTTATTTAGTTTTAAATCACAAAACATATGTTCTATGAATTTTTTTATAAAGTTTTTAATAGTTTTGGGTTTATAAAAGCTTTTTTATAAAAAAAATTAATATTGAGATTTTTAACTTATAACATTTTTTTTATGATTTTAATCTAATTTACTAAATGTATTTTTATTAATTGTTTTAAAAACACATATTATATTATTTACACATTTTCTTTTTTATTGTTTTAATGACTTTGTTTTAAAGGTCACTACTAGAAAAATAAGTTATGGAAACCTGTAACCAATTGTTGCAGTTTTTTAACCACCACAATAGCATGCATCATAACACCCCGATCCAGATCGCTCAAATAATGATAAAGTAGGTGGCACCACATGACCTCAAGAAAACCACCTCGTACACCAGAGGTTACCAACAATTGGAAGGACCTAAAATAGTCAAGGGAAGACTATTACCTCAAATATAAAGTATAAGGGTCATGCTCGAATCTACTAAAATTTTGACAAGACCCATCTATATAATGAAAATACCAAAACTTGGAGACAAATAAACAAGGAGACAAGAGGTAATCCTATAGTTTAGTATATACAAATAACTATTCTATATTATATGCACCACAAATATAACAGAGCATAGGAAAAAAATATACATCACAAAAAATAATCATATTAATTGTAAAATCCCAAGCTAATACATATAAAGTACAAATAAAAAGTAAATTTGAAGTGGAATCAATCCCAACTCATAATAAATATCTTACTGAATACTCAACCTCCAATACCATGCATGCATAGATCCATGAATCCATCTCCATAGGGATACCTAATCATGAAATAAAGCATAATTTCTACCCATAGATATCAAAATACTTATCATGTACACAAGTAGTTTGTTAGTCCAAAAACCTAGTGAAATTCCCCTACTATCCTTGATACACTCAATTCTAGTGATCAAGTGGGTATTCCTGAAAATCTTATGAGAGTAAAATTTAGTGATAATAAAATGAGATATGCATGAAATCTCCTATATCATAATGTATTATATGTGTATGTCATATGATATATCGTGAGGAAAATTAAGGAATATCATATGCCTTGATGGTATATAATTTGTTGTGATATATGATATCATAACTCTATTACCTTTGTTATTTAATAGAATATGATATATTGATATTGTAATGCAATGACATCCATGAATTATCAAAAGAATTATGTATGAATCATCACCCACACTAGCTATCATTAATATATATATATATATATAATGTGTGTATAATCGTAATGAATTCACATAATGGGTGCTTGTTTGGTCATGTTTATAGAAGGGTTTTGTAACCACATGCATTAACTCATACATTTTGTAACATATGAGATAATTCATGATCACTCAAGGAGCATCCTTGAGTCTTTTATAAAGTGGAAGTCACCATAAGATGGTGGTTTAATGAGAATGTCAATTTCTATTGTGGATTCTCTAACAGAGCACTCTTCCACCATTTATTTTTACTTTGATAGCCACAAGCTTGTCATGGGAGATGAGAGGATCATGCATAGGTGATAGGTGATTCATCTTCAACTCATGGATGAAAAGCAGAGTTTATATTCCTTAAACTATCTATAATGTATATTCATCACGATTTATGGATAAAGACAATATTTTAAGCTATTTGCTGAAAGGTAAAGGTTTTAGGTCATAGTAGAAGCTTTGGATGAGTGCCAAATATTTTATTTTCATCAGTATCAATGGATAATATCTAAAGAACATGATGAATGGAACCCCAAAATATCTTTGAGTGGATCTTACACATTTAATTTATAATTAATTTTAAAAAATAACTTCCTTGAATGTGAAAATACTTTTGATCAATGTTTTATTTACACTCTCATTACATTAACATTTTAGTGGATAATCCAAGTGGGGATTTTTCTATGTGCATCCATACATTCTCTATTAATCTTCAAATAATGTTTTGGAACTTCGGGTGTCAGTGTAGTAGTATCTAGTGATTTAAATCATTAATTATTAATCATAAAAATACCTTTGTTCTCTCTTTTTATTGAGAGTATGGGTGTCCAAACCCGACTGGACTCAACTCGACTAGGTTGGGCCAGGTTACAGGTAGGTTATAATCGGTTCGGGTTTGGTTTGGTTGGTTTGAGGTTGGATTGAGTCACGGGTTGGAAAAATTCCAACCCAAACCAACTCAACCAACCCAACTATATATATATAATACTAATAATAATAATAATTAATATTTATTGATAAATAATTAATAAAAATAACTAATAATTTATATTTAATTAATAATAATTTCTAATGATTTATAATAATTGGATATAATTTATACTAAGTAATAAATATTAACTAGTAAAAATTAATAATAATTAAAAATAAATAATAGGTTTAAATAATGCAAATATAATGTAAATATAACATTGTATATACATTATATTAATGTTATATTTATATTGCATTTCCATAATATTTATATTATATAACTTTATATTTATATTATATAACTTTATAAAATATTATATTCACATTATATAATCTTATATTTAAATTTTATAACATTTTATTTATGGAAATATAATGTTATATAACTTTACTAGACTGACCCGACCCGACCCAACTCAACCCACTGTGGGTCAGGTTGGGTCGGGTCATATTATAAACACAGTTACGACTTGACCCGACACAACCCGAACACTTTTTCTCAAGTCAAGTCTGAAATCCCTCTACACCAGACCCAAACCAACCCATGGACACCCCTACTTGTGATGGAGGATTAGAGGAAGAATCTCTCTAAGTGTTGAGATAAATATAGAGAGCAGCTATGTTGTGTCAACAACTCCGCTTCAGAATATGATATATTTTAATTTATAAAATTTGGGTTAAAAAATAGATTATTACACATGGAACCTAATTTATTTCTATCATGGGGTGTATAAAATACAATTATTTACTAAGTTAAATTTTAGTATATTGGTTAACCCCGGTCTCCTCTAAAGATCTGCGTGCAACAATCATGTTTATCACTAGAAATTATAGAAAAAAGTGGATATTGTTTTTGAAATTGTTTGATTTTAAAAATAAAGAAAAATTAAAATAAAGGTTGAACACAAATTTATGAAGAGTGTGATGGGGTCAGTGTAGTATCAAATTTTTCAATGTCATTATGGTCATAAAAATCATCCTTCTCTCTTCCAATTTAATTATAAATGAAAGACTCCTCGATTGAGTTGTCAATCACCCTCGGTTGAAAGAATTAATGGAAACCACTCTTGTGTGCATGAAAATTAGTAAATATTCCCCAAACCACTAAGGAAATTACCTATCATTAATTTTTTATTATTTAAATTCTATAAAAAATTCACTTATTCAACACATGTTCAAACGAACACTAAACACTCACCACCTAACACAATCTACTGGATCGAGAAAAAATGCACAAGGTGGAGGAAGATTAAAGAAATTCAACCAAATATATAAAAAATTAATGATAAAAAAACACTAAATAAGATTTTATAAAGAGAATTTGGAAAAAATGAAAATATAAACCATTCAATAGAAAATTAGAGTTTTAAATTAAAGCACAAGACTCTGACAATACAAAAGGAAGACCCCCCCTTCCCCGATCACTCAAAAAGTTTTACCCCTCCATGTGAAATATAATAGAGTTGAATAGGGAATAATAGAGCATTATGAAACTAATAAAGGAAAAAATATAAAATATATAGAACTTCATGGTTATAATTATCTATAACAATCCCACTTTCTCCTTCTTCAACCCATTTTAATGTAAGTGGATAAACATATTTATAGGTTTAAGGGGTGGAAGAATTTTCCTCCAATTTATATCCAATGAAATATTGTGTTTTTTTATGTAAATGGATGATTATTGAAAAGTTATATTAATAAAAATTGTTCATATTTACCATTTCTATGATCCCTCTAAATATCATCTTCTTTGGATAAGTTTCAAAAAATTTATTCTTGAATTACTGAAGAGAAAGTTTTCTATTCGAGAGGCTCTTCAAATTCCTCAAATTAATTTCATTAATTAGATTCCTTAATGAGATAATTTCTCCATGATATTTAATTTTACCATGAGGATATGGATCCTCTTTCAAATCCAGTTAGAATCACCCAATTTTGTGGTCCTTATGTAGAGTTATATTTCAATTACTAAGGTGGGATTCATTCTATTAGCGAGGAACATTTTTCTTTTTGACCAATTTTTTTGGGATAATGTTTTTATAATTAGTTAAGGGTCCAAAAGACAAAGTTGAATCCCAAAAAAAGAATACTAAAAATAATAATCAATTAATTTGGATAAAAATTTTAAATTTAATGCTCAAAAAATTGAAATGATAAAATACTTTTAAATTTAAAGAATTAAGAAATTTTCACATTTTAGACCAAAACATAATAAAATCCATAAATTATGAAAATAAACTAAAATTGTTAAATTTTTAAGGATTAAATCATTGAAACACAAATAAAAAATATTGAAAATATTATCTCTATAAATTTTTCCACACTTATAACTTGGACTCCTATACAAGTAAGCATCAAAATCAAATCAAAACAGATTCAAAACACATACCCATGATATCCACCAATTTGAAAAAAAGAAACAAAATATATCATGACTCCTAAAAAACCATTATTTAAAGTTCTCCATTTATCTTATTCAATAAATTTCTACTTAATTTATCATCCCATGAATACAAAATACTGACCTCATGTGAATTTTCTCTCATCATACAAATTGAAATTTTCAATAAGGATTTTCTCATCTGAACCCATAAAAGGGTCACCGTAGTCTTGATAAATTAATAAATATACCCTCAATGTGAGTTAAGGACATGTTTTTATCATGATGAAATTTTAGGGTTTTATTATGGATTTTGGTTGGTAGGATTTTTGATGTAAAAAATTCGGAGGCATAATAAGGAGAGTTTGGATCCTTTTAAAGAAAAATTGAAAGATTTGAATTTTAACTCAAGTATGTTATCCTCCTTAATCCAATAAGTATAAAATAAACTCCATAATCATGGAAACTCAAGTAAAGTGAAAAAAATTCATAATTTTAGTCGAAAAATGTCAATATTCTTAGACATAATTTTTCTTGAAAGATCCAGAGAGGCGCAACTTTTTTTCTTTTTTAGAAGCCCCAAAAAGGTACAAATTATTTTACCTTGAAATATCTATAAAAGTCACATCTACCAATGGAATGAATTTTTTATCACCAATTGAATATATTTAAAATTATATTTTACACCTAATTTTTTAGAAACTAAGCTATCACAACACAAAACTACTTCCCCCCACACTTAAGTTTAATTAGATTGTGCAATTTCACTTCAAGAGGAGGTTGGTTAGGGAAATATAGCTTGTAATGTGGCTAGACTAATAGGTTGTGTATAAATTATAATGGGTAAAAGGATGAAATATTCATTTTAGGCTAGTATAATAGGATTCTCTTTAATAGGGATCTTTAAAACCAAAGAAATGCCTCAATAATTTAAAACACAAATTCATCAAACCATGATGTTTTAAAAGAATAAATCAAATTCTTGTTAAAAGAAGAACGGATTGTTATCTCAATAAGTGAGGTGAATGAAAATAATATGAAAACAATGTTTCAAAAGCCTTATAGTAAAGTGATTTCAAATATAAAGATAGTGATATGTGTCATGGGATTCCAAAATTAGAGAACTTTTCTTGAAATTCCCCAAGATTTGAATGTGAAACAAAGTCATTTTTAACATTAATTTAAGCTTAGTTTCATGGAATAAATTGTTTCACTCAAAGAAATGGGTTTCAAAAAAATTAAAAGATTATAATATGAGCTATAAAGTTTCATAAATACACAAAAATTGAAAAAGAAACACATAAAATTTGAAAAACACACTTTTTTGAAAAATAGAAAAAAAATTGAAAATCCTAAACTACAAAAGTCCCCTCCCATAAACTGAAATGATGCAATTTAATCAATTAATTAAAGTGTATTTAACATGTAATAATATTTTAAATTGAATCACAGGAAACAATTATTTGTTATGGAGAGGTACAACCTGACTTATTGGTAGTGCAACATTGAGTTAAGATCCTAAGTAATACCCACTGAAAAAATACAAGAAAAATAAAAGAAAACATTATAAATTTATTAAAATAAAAAAATAGAAATAGAATTGTAAAATAATGATAGATCTTGGTTTAATCTACAAAGTGGGACCTAGGTTTTGACTGCCTCTAGATGGTCAGTTCTATTTGGTTATCCCTAATATGATAGTGGGTGCACTTTCTTTGTGATGAACCATAAAAAATTATTCTTTCTAGAATGAACTTATTTATTTTTGTTGAGAACTCCATGGGTATAGTATAACAAATCCACCCTTTTGGAAATTATATACATCATTAATGGTGGGGGTAGGAAAAATAATTATTCCTCCTCTTTCTTGGTTTCCACTTGCACAACAAGTTCTTTATTCTCCAGTGATTTCTCAGGGTACGTTTTATAAATGTAATAATCAAATAAAAAGTTTGAGTGTAATTATATTCGAAAAAATTAAAACATAAGGAATCGATATCATAATATTATCTTTCAAATTAATCACCTTTTGTCTTTGTTTCCTTTGGAAAATACACTTTGGTATCCTCTTGTACTCCCAGAAATTAATGTTCAACAAATTAATGGAGCTTAAGATGTTCCTCATCATGTGCATATTATTTTTATTCCTCATCCACCAAGGCAATACCAGTGTTGGATAAATATGAAAATTTTAAAAAAAGGGAGGTAATACTCAATTCATATTTAATAAAATAATAATAATTTTTTAATAAAATATCATATCCCTGACTTTTTTTAGTTTCGATTTCTTCATTAGTGGAAAGTGCCTCTTAGAGATTAATTTCACTTGATATAGGTTGGTAGTCAAGATCCTACATTTGAAATATGAGTGGGAAAATCACTTCTAAAATTGGTCTAGATTCTGGTTCAGGTTGGTGTCTATCATCCAATAGAACTTCTACCTTAGCATTTAATATTTTGTAATTAGTTTTTACATGATTAACCATGTCCAAAGGTTCTTAAAAAGAGATACTTGAAACATGGTCATTCAACATTTTCTTGGCCAAAATAGTGAGTTAAACAACCTTTTGTAAGGGGGCCACCTCATCACTGTATACCATTCATACTTCCACATATGGGTTATCAATCTAACTAGAATAATTGAAGTTCGAATACATTATCAAAAAGTTTATTTTTATTTTCTTTTAAATGAGAGAAAATAAAATTATTTACAAAAAAATAGAATTATATTGTTGGAACTAACTCTTTGGAAATGGTTCCAAGTTTTCACACATACCTATCATAGGGTGTGGAAAAAAATATTTCTTAATATAAAATTAATTAAATTGGTTAAACTAGGTTGTATCCAAATAGTATTGCACAAAAATCATGTTCGTAAAATGAAATTAGGGAAATAAGGGTAGAAATATTTTTTTGAAATTGTTTGATTTTAAAAAGAAAGAAAGAATTAAAATAAAGGTTGAACACAAATTAATGAAGATATTTATGAGTTCAAGGTAGGATTTCCTTTTCAATGTCATCATGGTCATAAAAATCACCCCCTATCGTCTTATTGAATGATAAATTACATACTCCTCGATCGAGTTCCCAATCACCCCTGGTTGATGGAAGCAATAGAAACCACTCATGTGTGCATGAAAATCATTAAATCACCCCCAAAACACTAAGGAAAGTACTGATCATAAATTATTGATCTATATAAATATATAAACAATTCAATTATTCCACACATGTTCCAATGATTTCTAGACAGTCAACACCTACCACAATCTACCCAATCGAGACAAAATACACTATGCCGAGAGAGATTAAAGAACTTCAACCAAATCTATAGGAAATGAATGGAAGCAAAACTCTAAATATGATATCATAAAGTGAATTTTTTGCCACTTAAAATTAAATCCTTTATATATAAAAATATATTTCAAATTAAAACTCAAGACTCTAACATTATAAAAGGAAAACCTCCCCTTACTAGATCACTCAAAATAATTACCCCTCCATGTGAAGGGTAATATAGTTTAATGGGGAAGAAGAGATCATTATGAAAGTAATAAAAGAAAAAAAAGTAGAAAATCCACAGAGCATAAATGTTACAATTATCTATCACACCCTATCCTCCTTTAAACCCATTTAATGGAAGAAGATGCACATATTTATAGGGTTGAGGGATAAAATTATTTCCCTCCATTATCTATCTATTAAAAGTTTTAGTTTATTTATCATTTTAAATGGACGATTATTGGGAAGGTTTATTCATAAAATTATTTCCTATATCTCTTGGAAATGAATTCCCAAAATTTCATCTTCTTTGGAGAAGTTTAAAAAAAATACCGAATTACTGAAGAGATATTTTTATGACCAAAAAAGGCTCCTCAAATTCCTCCAATTTGTCACATTCAATGGATTCCTTAATGAGAGAATTTATCCATGATATTTAATGTTCACATGAGTATCAGAGTTATATTTCAAATACTTTTAAAATAACCTCAATTGTAGGTCCTTATCATGGGTTATGCCTTAAATACTTTGGTGGGGTTCATTCTGTTGGTTAGAAACATTTTTCCACTTGACTTATTTTTCTAGGATATTGTGTTTCGAATTGGTAATGGTATGGAAGAAAAAGTTGAATAACATGAAAATTGTAATCCTAAAAAAATAATCCCTCAATTTGGATCAAAATTATAAATGTTATGCTCAAAATACACAAGTGACAGAAAACTTCTAAATTTCCAGAAATAAGGAATTTTTACACTTTAGCCCAACACTCACCAAAACTCCAAAAATGATGAAAATAAACTAAAATTGTTATATTTTTAGGGATTAAATCATTCAAACACACATGAAATATAATTAAAATATTATATCTATCAGTCCCATATCAATTTATTTAACCTAGATAATACCTCTTGTTAAATAAAAAAATATTATTACATTTCCATGAAATATATTTTTTATATGTATTTTCTTAAATAAATAAATTAATATTTATTTAAATGATATTAAATAAAATACTTTATTTAAATAAATTCATTAAATTGACCTATGTTTCCTTCCATGAAATTTACGAAACATTGAATAATAAAATATTTATTTAAATAAATGAATATTATTCATTTGAAAAATAAATAAATAAATATTATGTTCACAAAACTCAGGAATGGAAAATTATTTTAATAGTCATGTAATTAAATAAATATTTATATTAATATATTCACTAAACTATATAATATTTAAATATTTATATATTATCTTATGAATAAATAAACAAGAGATAAATACAACTCATATATTCTAAATTTAAATATCTTGTAATTAAAATTATGTGATCAACCATAATTGAATAATTATATTTTCACAAATAAAGAATAATATTTATTATTAATATTAAATTCAATAGAATTTAATGAAATTTTGGATAAACCTAGTGTGTATCCCTCTTGGTCCATTTCTCAATAAGATTAGGTGAACTTACCTTAATTCAAAGATCAAAATCTAATAACACGTCAAGGCACCCATAAAGAAATAAGTTAATGTGGAAACTAAACCAGACTATTTAGAAATGATACAGTATAATATAATCCCGTTACATATTAATATCTCATAAAAAATATATGAACATGTGCCATCACCCTATATGTTTTATTTATCTTTCTTTGTATTTCTCAAATGAAATTATTTTTAAAAAACTATAGGCAATGATTTTTTTTCAATATTTCAATTTCAATCAAAGGGATAGAGATATATTATTCCATTATATAAGAATGGGAAATCATTTCTTGAATTATTCAATTATATCCATATCACTTATGACACACACAACGTTTTCTACATCCCTATGAGTATATGTCATCATAGTTTTTGTCTATACACAAAACTACTTGATTTATAATACATATTAATAATAATATAATGTTTAAGGATAAATGAACAAGTTCATAGAAAAGAATATCCAATGACACATAAAACATGCGTTATTAGTATTTGTGTTTCTTTCTTTATAAATTACATTAGTAGATATTACCAAGTATAAGCTTCAGGATAAGAATTTTCAATGTCATATGAACCTCCAACAACTAATATTCAAACATGTTTGTCCAATTAGAAAGATATTATTTATACCATAGTTCATATGTTTAAGAATACTAACATAGAATCTCTAGCTTCTCATTATATCATAGAACAATTATAACCTTTCAATGTAAGAGATAATTTAAGGGAATTATAACTTTAATGTTATACAGAAGAAAAATCATTATGTGATAAGATGATTTATAATATTGTAATCAAAATAAAAAAGTTAGTTAGTTCTCGGGAACCAACTCCAACATACTCCCATTTTTACTAGATCCAATTATTTACATTTAAAAACTCATTATAGTTAAAAATATAATTATACTTCTCCTAAGGTATGATTATTGTTGTTGGTCCAACCAAATTCTTATATGGATACTCTACTTAATACAACTTCACCTCATTGAGTACAATTTCTAAGAGGTAACATCTATGACTATATACCTTTTATCCTCTATCATAAATTGATATCCTATATAGTACCATGGTCATAAGGTTATTATAATATATATTATGATAATACTATACTATCTTGTTACAAATAAAATAATAGGAAAAAATAAATATTCATTTAATGAATATTCTATATTTGCATAAAATGTTGCAACATGATCGATAAATATAGATTTGGCTACCCTAGCTCCAATAAGATTCTCTCTCTTATTTACTCAACCCAAATACAATATTATATCATATTGATCTATAGTATGGATAGTTTTGTATCACCTTGATAATTAACCTTCCCACTTCTCCAAGTAAAACGAAATTCTTCTTCTTAGAGGCTCAAGTAATTTTAGATAGTTTTAACAAATTACATATATAGTTCTCCTATTTCAATGTGATATTTTCAAACCATTGATTTTGTATATGAAATCTAAAATCTTAGTACATTTCATAGTATAAGTGATATATATAATTGATAAAGAACATGAATTTATAATCATTGTAATAATATCATCATATTCCATAACACATCAACTTGTAGGGATTTTTCCATTTGACCTTGGTGACAATAAACTATTGGATTATTCCATCTTTTATTTTTAAATAATTTTTTAATGTATGTGTTGTGACTTGATTTAAGAAACTAAATAAATAAAAATCAGTATAATTTAATCCCAAGAACATTGGTTGTTTCTTTAGGTCCTCTTTAGAGAATAATTGTTAAACTCAGTCATAAATGAATGCAAGAATAATATTTATTTTCAATATATTATGAAAAAATTCTACTTGAAAACTATGGTGTTAACACTAAAAACTTATAGAGACATGGATAATTTTAATTCTTAATAAAAACAAAGTGTATTATAGATTTATCTAAATAAAAATTACTTGATCTTGATTCTTACTTCAACTCATAAATGGATCTTTGAAACTTTTATATAAAATTGGCATCCTTTGATGTCACATACCCTTTTAGTTGTGTCATATAAACATATTCCATCAGATATCCATTAAGTAAATTGATCTTAACATCCATTTTATAAATTTCATAATTATGTATGACTTCTATGTAAAGTATAATTCTAATGTAATTTATCATAGTGACTGGTTAAAAGCTTTATTCATATTATATTACCCAATATCACTTTAAAATTTCAGTGGCCATTCATGGATTATAGGTACCAACTCTAGGATCCATGTCTAGTTTCTTCTTTAATAGCCACCAATGGACTTATATACACTTGAAGTACTACTAAAATACAAGTCTTGAATTTTCTATATGGAATATTTTTTTTGAGTTTGTATAAATTTTCTAATTTTTGAATGTTTTTATTTACTATTTCCTTGTAGGATAAGTGTTTACTATTCTTACTGAATAGTATATCACCTAACTCACACATTATAAAACCAACTCTTTGGTTTAATATTACCTATATAGTATGTGTATCAAGAACAAATCCTTCTATTAAGTCTTATGGACTTTATATTCCAATTCCAACAAAAGTTCATCTATAGCCTCGAATTCATTAAAGCCTATCTTTCTCCCACTATCTAAAATAGAGATATACTTAACTCTTACAGAAATATTGTCACTCATTTTACTAATAATTTGTAATCATATGAATAGTTATATCCTAAGTGAAGTATAAGATAATTAACTAAGATTCACTTTCTGTTTTCTTGATACGCCTTTATTGATAAAATAATCCTTATATTTTTTTTCAACTAAAATATAAATAATTGACCATTATATATGGATAATTTACAAAATTTGGGTGTTGTAGGCATTACGGTAAGGTTAAATAAATGGAGGTGTTTCAAAATATGATATTTTAACTAGAAGTTGGTAGTTATTTATTCTAGTGTGTTGGTTTATCATACTTAATTTTTAGAAAATTCTAGACTAATGCTTACTTGTAAAGTGACCTATAGATATCGTCCCTTATTCATGGAAGTGACTCTTATATATTACCCATTTTTATTGAAATTCCCCTTACATATATCCCATTTTATCATAGAGGTTGTTGAAATTATAGAAAGGCATCGTTAAATCCTTCGATCATTGATCAAATTAGAAATTTATGTTATCCCAACCCATACTAACTACAAAGGTATAGAATAGTAGAATTATGGGGTCAAACCCACAGAGAGTGGGAAACACAACGATGAAAAATCTTGACAAAAGGTCAAGTTGCTCCAATTTATGATTTATTTTAATAAACTAATGGTGCAATTGAAATAAATGAATTCAACTAGATAAACAGAAGATAAATGAACTTGTTTTAGGGGCGGTTTTGCAAAATAAATTTAACCTTTCTTGAGAAACAATTATATCAAATAGATATTTAACAAAACCATTTCATAGATAGAAAATGGGACATTCCCTATCAAACTACCCTAGAATCTGAATTCATCATCTTTAGATGAATAAAAATATCTAAAGTGCATTATGTTTAGATTTCCAAAATATAAGAGTAATTCCATCCATTGTTCATGAACAAATCATCTCAATCATGTTGCGGTTCATTCATTTTTGAAAACATATGGTTAATGATTCAATGAAAAATAGAATAGATGTGTAGGAAAAACATGATACCAATATGGAATGGGGTCCTTGAGTGGTGCCTTGAACTCTCCATTTATAGGATCCATATGGTCTCCATTATTAAAAAATTCTATAAAAGAATAGTCTGGGTAGGTCCCATATTGAAGATTTGGTCAAAAAATGATGATTTGGTAAATTTGGATGATAAATTATCATCTGGAAATTTACAACATGTGTGAATTTATTTTTAGGAATTTACACCACGTGTAACTTAGTTACACAATGTTTAAATTTCCTGGATGCTTTTAATTACTCCACGTCATGTCCTTTTCACCACATGCATTGGTACACGTCATGTAATGATGGAAAAATGTGTAATTATATTTTTTTACTCTCGAAGCCTTGTTTTTCCTTAGTTATTCTATTTTATTCCCCAAAAGTACTGCATTATCATCCTTAAAAATCCAATGTCAAAATATTAATATGAAGCATAAATATTATAATAAATCAATTAAAATTCAATGAAATCACATATAAAACACATCAAAATTTGTATACAAAATAAAGTTATCAAATTCCCCCTCACTCAAATCTTTGCTCGTCCTCAAGAAAAACCTCAACATCAAATCACCAAGGTTCCATAAATCAATATGAGAATTTTCAAATTATAATTCTCCTAAGAACAAGTTAAAACTGAATATAGTAAAATCATAGCACATAACCAATGAAGAATTTCAAAATTCAAGCTTCATTTAAAATGTAAAAGTTATGGCCTTTCCCCCTTTTCAAACATAGTTTTCAACCTTTCCTAAACACCCATGCCATTTATGATTTATCTCACCATTAATGTTTTCTCCTCATCACCCAAGGTATCAATTTTAATGGATTTATGTTCATACTTTAAGTACATGATCCTAACCATAAGATTGTATTGAATATAATTTCTCCACCACGTAAAGACTTATATCACAATTAATCATGAGGGATTTAAAATAATGGTCAAATTACTCTATGGTTGAGGGTAGGAAGGTAACAGTGTTTTAAAATCAAGATAGGGTTAAGGATGAGGCTAAACTCTAATGTACAATTCATAATATTCAAAATAAATTATCAGTGAAAATGATGATCAATATAATGTCATCTCACACACCCCTAAAGCATACAGTGAAGGATCACAGACGAAGTAATAATAACTAAAAATAACCCTCTCTTGTTGTTATTTTTTTTCTTTTTCTTTTTTTAAAATTCATCATTACAATAAACCTCACATCTACCACCTAACCACATATGATAAAAATCATTAGTCTAAAAAATGATAATTTTTTATTCTCCCAATTCACAACCCATTTTTTTATAGTTTTTTTTGGAATATACACCCTAGGATAAGTATCACATCCTCAATCTAACCACATATTATTAGGTGGTCATCTGTTTGGAAATGGTTATTTTTTACCTACATGATAAACAACACATTTTTTTCTTTTTTTTTCCTTTTTTTCTTTTTCTTTTTTAACAATAAGAGAGATAAAAAGGGGAATATAATGAATGTATGTATGATGCTTCCCCAAAATATAATGGAAACACCCCATAGTCACCTCTTAAGAACAATATCCTATATCAACCATGAAAATTTTATTCCCCACACCCATTCAATGGAATATTATGAAAAATACAAGAATCTTGGAAAAGAAATATTTTTGTATAACATGGATTAATCCTAACCAAGTCATCCATGGATTTTATGGGCTAAAGAATGATCAATGTATAGGCGGGTATTAGGATAAAAAGACTCAATAATAAAGTGCCTCAATCATTTCAAAAGTTAATTTGTTCAGTTATATAATTGACAAGATATTAATGGAAGTTCTAGTAGGTTTACATGCCCCAATATTCACTCAGGAAATATGATTATATAAATATGAATTATTTGGTCCAGAATACCCTCATAAATGGAAACATAATATAAGTCAATCAGGAAATGGCATGAAAATCAATAATTAGTTTACTCAATGCATTCTTATAGGAATCAATATCACAAAAAAAATCAGTAATAATTTTCATGAATTTCCAAATTAAAGTGAGTGAATTTTAAAATTTCCATTTTAAAATTTTTTATTTATGGTAATCATATTCCAAATTCTCCAACATGTAAAAATATTTCTCCTTAATTATGATTCCTCCTTGATCGGTGAGTATAATAAAAAACATTCAAGCATTTTTTTGTGAATTTAATTCAATTCATTTCATATAGTAATTCAATTAATTTTTTTTTAAAAACATGGGGTATAGAAATATAAACAAGTAAGAATAATACGTCCCTTACATTGATGTTTTTGAATGAGTCTGTCATGTTTTTTCTGGCATGGTTCATTACGTGAACTGTGATTACATGATGTGTAATGTTCATGTTTTCAGCCTCTTCAATCGCTTCTTACTCCTTCCTTCTAGGGGCCTAAAAGATAAAAATAAACAATGAAAGTATATGAAATTTAAAATTTAAAAATTTGGATCAATTAGGTAAATATGACAACCATGGGTAGATTTAATTTAACTAATAAAATAAAATAAACCTAAGTCATATAAATAAATGTTTAAAATCTGAGTTTCCTCCTAGTAGCTTCTCTTTTTTATAGTCGTTTATCTTGAACTTTTAGCTTTGTTATCTAATTGGAACATGGTAAAAAGATAACCATCTTGTATTTACCAACATATGGAATTTTTGTGAACTTGGGGTTATCTTCCTCTTCCTCCTCCATTGATTCTTCATGATTTTTGGTGAGATGCAATTTGAGGATAGATATAGTGAAAATAATAGAAAATCAAAATCTAACCAAATTTTGTATTTCTCTTGCTCCATCGCTCCTTCAATATTTTCCTTACTCTAAGCTTTTGGAATGACTTCTTGAATTGATTCCTTAGTTTTTTCCTCTTCATTATGAAATTATAGGAGGGAGACCCATTCTTCTACAGTCTCAAGAATACCTCTAAGATTGATGGATGTTTTCTCATTGTCCTCTTCCTTTAATTTTTCTTCTTCCATCATAAATTCACTGGATTATACCTCCTTGAAATCCTGATCAACCTCCTTTACAAATTTTTCTTCCATTGATTCTATAGATTTTATTACTTTTATATCCCCCTATTCTTCCTCTTCAACCATTGAATCAAAAATTTCCATAAAATTTCTTTCATCTTCTTCACGCAGTTGCAAAAATAATTATCTTTATTCCTCATGGTCTTTTTGTATGCATATAATGGATGCCTTAATTTCTTATACTTCCTCTAAATCTATAGGTTCATATTTTTCAATGTTTTAAACAAGCTCCAGGTAATGTTCTTTGTTCTCTGCCTCTGATTTTTATTCCATTTTCATTTTCATAGTATTGAATTCCTAAACCTTTTTTATATTCTTCATCTTCAAACCAATAAATCATTGTATTATATTTTAATGGTAATTTTCATACCATGGAATCTAAATTTAAAATAAAATGATAAATGTGAGTAATCAAATATTCATGTTCACAGTGTTGGGATTCATGATCATTCATCCGCTTATCCAACACTAGAATCAACTTTGAGAGTAAAGTGGCTAGTATTTCATCAGAATTTTGCTCCTAAGGTTGTTGTAAAGAATGGATTTATTTAACGTAATTCTCTTGAGTTTTGTTTTTTATTTAAAAATATTATAATTCCCACAATTATTGATGTTCATCATCTTTAAATCCATATGTACTTAAATTTGAAACTATTGGTAGGTTATAATTAAAATTTTCAATGATTTAGATAAGGTGAGTAGTCAATTATCCATGGTCATTAAGTTCTACCTCATTATATTTCATGTTCTTTTCCATCACATCAATGAATTGAGAGAAAAATATTGTAAGAATTCCTTCTTGATGTTGATTTTGAGTGTCCTGTAAGTAATATTCATCATGAGTGTACTTCTCAGCCCAATAATTTCCATGGTATATTTGATAGTCAAGATCTACTCTATTGGGATGCTAGTAGGTGTCATTAAACTTTTGGGGTTGGACTTTATCATATTAATGAGAATACGAATCATTTCGACTGTTGTCCTATAATATCCACCATTATAAATTCACTGCTTCCCATGTGGTCAGATACTCCGGATATTCAATTTATTCTAATGGTGATGCAACATAATATTGGGTCATCTAAAAATTAATCTTACACACCATGAAACATAATAAAAATCATAATATAAAAAAATTCTAAAATAATTAAATATAAATGGGACAAGAAAATTCTTTGAGTTATGAAATCGGTCTTAAGTCATCTGCAACACTCCACTATTCACCATCAATGTCACAAAAATTTGATGCACCTGAAAGGAATAGTTAACTACTTCATGTGTTGGTTAAATTATAAATTTATATTATCCTGAACCGTACTAACTAAAAATTCATAATATAGTAGAACTGTGGGGTCAAACCCATAGATATAGGGGAACACGGTGATGAAAAAACTATACTAAAGGTTAGGTCACCCCAATTTATGATTAATTTTACTAAAATAAGGTTGTAATTGAAATAAATTAATTTTAAAAGATAAATATAATAGAGGGGAACCAATTTCTAGGGGTGGTCTTGTTAAATAAATTTAACCTTTCTTATAAAACAATTATATCAAATAACTACACAACCAAACAATTTCATCGATAGAAAATTGGTTATTCCCTGCCAGACTACCCTAGAATCCCAATTCATCATGGTTAGATGAATCAAAATAGCTAAAGTGCAATAAGTTTATATTTTCAAAAATCAAAAGAGTAATTATATCCATTGGTCATGAAAGAATCATCTCAATCATGTTGGGGTTCGTTCATTATTGAAAATATATGGTCAATGATTCGATGATTAATAGAATAGAGATGTAGTAAAAACATAATACTATCGAATAAAATAATATTTACAAGTGAATAAAGATCAGAATTTATTGGTACACACCCCCTTTGAATGATTCACCTCTCCCCTATGGGTTTTAGTCAACCATTATCGGGTGATCACTGACGTCGATAAAACCCAAATCCATAGGAGAGAGATTAAGAAAGAAATAAATATAATGGGATGAATAAAAGAAATATATTGGAATTAAAACTAGAAAATATTCAATTATTATATGAAATAAATTAAATTAAATCATAAACAGAGACCTATCTATGAATAAATTGGGTCGAAACCCTATGGTAGTCTCCTGATGGTTGATCGTCTAGCGTGGAATGGGGTCCTTGAATGGATCATTGACCTCTCCATTTATAGGCTCTATATGGTCTACATTATTAATGAATTCCATAAATTAATGGTTAGCGAGGGTCCCATGTTAATGATTTTGTAAAAAAATGAATATTTGTTGAATCTAGGTGAAACATTTCGATCTAGGAATTTACACCATGTGTAACTCAGTTGCACCACGTGTAAATTTATTAATGGGAATTTACACCATGTGTAACTCAGTTACACCATGTGTAAATTTTCTAGATACATTTAATTTCTTCACCTTGTGTCCTTCTTTTCACCACATGCACCGGTGCACACCATGTAATTATTTTACAATGTGTAATTACATTATTCTGCTCTTGAAGCCATATTTTTACTCAATTCTTCAGTTTAATGCCCTAGAAGTGCTCTATGATCATCTTTAAAAATCTAGTATCCAAATATTAATTTCAAGAACATATATTATAATAAATCAATTAATATAAAATGAAAACACATATAAAAATTCATCAAAATATGTATACAAAATATATTTATCAGTAACCCCTACATATCACACTTTATCATAGAAGTGACCCTTACCTATCCCCCATTTATCACATTGGTGTCCCAAGAATATCACCATTTTTCATGGAAGTGACCCATGCATGACACCAATTTTTCATATAGTTGACCTTATTATACCATCCTTTACCACATAAATTACCCTTACATATGAGTAGAGTACCTTTACATAATATTTGAGTACACTTTCATATCACAATAAAACTCCATACTTTTCCAAATTTTCTGTATGTAAGTGCCTAACCTATAATATGTAAAAGTATACTTTTTAATATAAAAGATTAAAACCTTGATATATAATAGTAAAATCTTATGTTAGAAATAGATATCACATTATGGTAGTATTATAAATATTTTTATTTTTATTTAATCATATTTTATGATTGAATGGGGAATTACCAGTTGTAAGACACAAAATTAGAAGTCCCTTATATATAATAGAAATCCATTTCTCCACTACAAGGTCCAAATCATTATTTTCATAATTATGATGTCCCAACATGGTGGTGGTTATTATACCATGACCTCCCTCAACTAAATAAAATTTAATAGATTTAACCATGTTTTAAAAAGGTTGAATCACCGAGATATTTGTATCATGGTTCATGCATTTGAATTTTGAAATTCAAGGTTCCCATCCATTTGGTTTGATCC
Organism: Viscum album; assembly: GCA_963277665.1. Taxonomy (NCBI): domain Eukaryota; kingdom Viridiplantae; phylum Streptophyta; class Magnoliopsida; order Santalales; family Viscaceae; genus Viscum; species Viscum album. Next base: position 45,775,133 of record OY728138.1, on the reverse strand, counting down.
TTCTCATATCTATTAAACCATGGATGTATATTTAGATACCTTTACATGTCTATTTTTTCCCATGACTTTTAGATATCAACCTCTTAGTGATTTAAGGTTAGTTTCTCTTTTTTTTTCTTGGTTCTCTCTATGTCATTCTTTAGGAATGTTTATGGAAGCAGATTGATTTTATTTTCTTGGACTTAGGTCATTATTTTTATAGAGGTTATTATATTCTTGGGTTTTATGTTTTTCCTCATGAGTTCTTGTATTTTAAATCATATCCCTCTCTCTATTCTTGGGAAATAAATTTTTGAGGCTCCAATTGTGATAGGTGATTAAAAAACTCCTCACTTTTATTTATATGGAACCATAGAACTATCAGGATTCTATTTTATTTTGGTAGATGGTAAGTATGAACCTAATAAATATAATGAGTTATACTAAAGGAAATTTTAGGGGATGAGTGATTAACATGGGTATATTAAATTTCATGATATTTTTTATGTGTTAGAGGTTTTGTTAATATTGTTGGATAAATATTTATATTTTCTACTATGATGTACATAATTTTGTTGCTATTAAATTTCTGAAATCAAATAACTTAATAGGATGTTCATTTAAAGATGGTAAAAAATAGTTTCTTGGAAATTTAATAATTTTTTAATGATGTTTATGTTGTACATAATTTATTTTATTGAAAATAATAACATATTAGTGATTTTTTTGTGATTTTTTTTCAGTTTAGTGTTGTTTGCTTCTGTTGAAACATGCTTCCATTAATATGATATAGTAACCCCATTTACTAGTTTTGTGGCTGGTTTTCCATGGTTTTAGTGAGAGATATGGTTATTGATTTTAGGATATGAATGATGTCATATTTTTGGGTTTGGAATAGTGTGGGGTTTGTTGTCTTGTGATGGTGTAGTGGTCAATATGGCCATGGTAAGAGAAGGATGACAGTTATATCATAGTTACATGATGGTATGGAATATGTTTAGAAATAATGAATATGATAATGGTAATTGGGATAGAATATAATAAATATTATGTTGTTAATGAACTGTTAATGATATAAATAAATGTTTGATGGGTAAAATAAATATAGTTAATGGATAAAGATTGTTTTTATATTAAATATGGAAAAATGAATGGAATAATTAATGTAATGTGGCTGGTAAAATAGTAAATTTGTAAATGTATAAATGACACGATTAAATGGGAAGTTAATGATGATTTTTTGGTTGTCGTGTGTGGAATGGTGTGGCTAGTTTGTGGTATGGGGTTGGAAGTGATTTTTAACTATTGTAGTGTTATTAAGAGATCTATTATTTATATTAGTAGTGTCATTTGGCATGAACATATGAGTTGGGATTGTGTACGGATATGATATATTTTGTTTTATATTTTTATTTATTACACAGGACAACCAAAGTTGGATAACTTTATTGATTCCCAATTTTTTTGGGTACCATGTGTTTTCCCCAATATCCAGGTTGGAAAGGTAGTGGATGGATGAATAATCCATCTTCCCCACTCTCACATTTAAATATATCATTGGGTGTGATGGATCATGGTAGGTATATACAAAAAATCTGTAATGGATTAAAAATTTAATATATTATATAAGGGATGACTTGATTATGTGGTTGAGATGTTGATACAAGGTGGGGATCTCACATGGTAGAAGGATGAAATGAGGTTGATGTCCTTCATGTTCACAATACTCTACTCTAATGGGAATGTGATATGGGATTCGAATTTGGATGTGTGGATATAGTTTTGGATATTTGTCTATGAATATGATGAGTTACATGTTATGTAGTTGTATAATGGGATATAATATGTGATGGCATAGCGGGGAAGGGATACAAGATAGGGACATTTTTCATTGGGGTGTGAGAGAAACAAACCAATAAGGAAGTGGTAATGGAGTACATTTTAATTATATAATTTTGATACTTTTTTGTTATACTTGGATGATATATTTATTAAGTGGACCTTAGTGATGTTGGGTGATAGTTTACATGACATATGTGTATATCAGTTATGTAGTTTATTCACTGAGGCACTAATATGTTTCTTATAAATAAAAGGTTTTGAGTAGGATCCAAATTATTATAATTGTATGCTCACCCGTATATATATAATCTATTTTTTTCAGGGTACTTATAGGTTTTTTATGATTTAGCTAAAAAATACTAGATTCTGGATTGGAGCAGTTGTTATAGTTGATATCGTAGGAGTTTCTTTTGGAATTTCATTTTTGGAGACATTTTTCATATGATAGTTAAATTAATTATGGGATATTGGTTTTTATTTTATATTATAAGGTTAAATGATGGTTTTCTGTTTATGTTCCATAGATTATGAGGGGTGATTACCTGTATTTGTGTGTTTTATATCCTTAATTCTAGTCACCAATCCATATCCTACTAAAGGAAAGCTTTGGGGATCATTCGCATCTCCACTACTATCCTAGGAGGGGTTCTCTAGGGGATCATGTGAATTTTTTATCACAGTTATGGATGAGAGTTAGGGTAGAAACTAGAGTTAGGAACTAATGATGATTTCATTGGATTGGTTGGGAAACAATTTTATTCAAAACTAGTGTGTGATTTAGCAAGGGATACTAACTCAGAAATGGAATATTATGGCCCTATATTATCTAATTCAAGGACTTTAAGTTTAAAGATCGCCCTGGGTGATGTAGTTCTTATTGTAGGATGATACCTAGGTGAGTTATAGTCATCAATTTTTTTACACTTGTGGTTGAATTTGGGTGTTTTTGGGAAATAAAATGAATATAATTAAATTATCCTTAATAAAATTAATGTTTTAGGGATTTAAAGTTACATTTCTTACTTAAAAAATGGCTCATGGTTATATTTATTATGTGGTAAAAATTAGTGATATGAAACAGGGTGATTTGGTAGCAAAGGATAAAATAACTTTGAGGATGATGTTGTGTGAGTTATAAAACTAATTTTTTGTGAAGTATGAGGGGAGTGTATCTTTTTTGGAGATGGGTCATTGGCTAGAGCGGGTAGTGATCACTTTCAGTTTTATCCATTCTAGGGTAGATCATTGGGTCTAATTACATATTAGTCTAATTGGAAGAGCTACACTCCAGTGGTGGATTATTTTATTATAGAGCCCAAAGATAATATGATTTCATTGAATGATTTCTAGAAACTTTTCTATGTAGAATTACTTTCATCAATGATTATATAAGTAAAGCTGAAATAGTTTTCCCCCTCTTATAGGGGAACCAGATCATGTGGAATCTTGATATCCTATTTAAGGATCTTATCTAATTTTCCCCTAATATTTTTCCTATATGATGTGTATAGATCATTCCATTTTAAGGAGTTGTCTCATACTTCTATTTAGTACGTGGTTACCCTATTTATATTACCAATGTATTTGAATATCATGAAGAAATAAGAGGTTATCAAGAGGATATATGTGTAGTCAGGATCACCTCATGATGGGATCCATTATCAATTATCAAGTATTATAAAAAATAATGAAGGTTCTTGAATTTTATGATTGTTAAGGTTTGAAATAGTAGGTATCTAGTCTCAATAATATTCATATTTTCCTAGATATAGCAGTTCACATGAATCCACCTAGAGCTCTATTCATGTGTGCTTCACTTGTGGTGTTTAGGTTCATTATTGATTTTAGTGATAGATCATTCTAAATGGCCAAAATGGTTTAGTTAGATCCTATATCATCCTTAGTATTAGTTTCCTTATAAACCTTATCAGTGATCAATACAGTGATTTTTTTCTCATCTAAGTGAAATTAGAGTTGGTCGATGATGACCCTATGATATTCTTTATCCTCAATTACTTAGGGCTAAGTATGTATATTGAGGTGGTTGTTTGTAGGGCTAGCATAGTAGAGTATTTGGATGTGATCAGTTTCATTCCTGGGAGATGATAACACCAACAGGGAAAATATCATTAGGGTTCCATCTACTTATTATCTAACCTTTATTTTTCTATGTTTTATTTTAGAGCTTCACATTACTTTATTACACTCACCTTGGTCTGTTACCTGTTACTCAAGTTGTACAAGATTCTTATGATCCTAGTTTTGACTACACCTATAGGAGGCTAATCTAGTTTGATTAATGTGTTCGAGGTTAATGGAAAATTATAGGGTTTCATCAATTTTTGGGATGTTTCTTCTTGTAATAGATATAGTCGTATGATGTCATTATTAGAATTAACTAATTATATTTTTTTGTGCTTTAATCGATTTACTTTTGGAAGAGTTTTGTTCAATGATGTTAGAGAAAAACATATATATATTTTTTGAAATTTGGTCCATAAAATTGGTTATCATAATTTAGTTCCTCTTTTATCTAATCTAGTTGAGTTGTAATTAGGTTTAGTGGAGGAGAAAGCAATGGAGATTCGAATATTTGTTAAAGAGTTCCCAGATTTTTTCCCTAAATAGGTTTTGATGATAAACCATTGATTATATATTATGTTTAGGATGATATTATAGCATGGTGAATATTTTATTATGGTGGCTATATATTAGATTGCAACTTATAAACTGTGGGAGTTGAGGATTCATATTGATGAATTGATGCATAAGGGTTTTATATGGCCTACTGTGTCATTGTGGTGTGATCTAGTGATGTTTTACAATAAAGTATATGGTAGTATATAGTTGTGAATAGGATATAATAGATTTAATCAGGTGATGGACAAGAATTTTTATCCAATTTCAAGCATGTGGTGTCTTAGTGAGGATTAGCATATGATGCTTTAAAGATCAAGGTGGTTGTTTCTTAGACAATTTCAAATAATGTTACATATATTCAATGTTTCCATACTGTTATGGGATATAAAAATATGTTTACGTTTTATTTATCTCATATTATAGCTCTATTAATATCCTTGACCAGGAAGAAATTTGTTTTCATATGGACTAACTAGTGTCTAATAGATTTAAACTACCTGAAGAATAAATTAATCAGTGCCCTTTTTTATCATCTTCTAGAGTAAGGAGTTATGTTTGAGGTTTTTATGCTTCCCATTTTAATTTTAGTTATCTACTCATATGATAAATATTTATAATATCATATGGGTTCAAGAAGTGATATTTGTATGAGCATAAATATTCCATCCATGATCTCAAGTTAGTAGTAGAAGAGTTTCCTTTGCATGTTTGGAGATATTAAATCATCAAAAAATACTTTATAGTCTTCATGGTACATACAATTTTGAGGTATATTTTCTATTAGTTATATTTGAATATGTTTTAGTGGGGTTGGATGGAGTTATTGCGGGGATATGACTTTGAGATCTCTTAAACCCTAAGAAAAAAGAATGTGGTGGTTAATACAATGAGTAGGAAGTCATTAAGAAATATTTTTTAGAAGTCTAAAGATTATTGGAGATTTATTAAGGATATATCAGTGATGCATATTGATGTGGAGAAGGATGGTGGTACTGGTTGCATATACCATGTGATATAATAATCATCCTTTTTACAATTGGTGGAGGAGTCTCAGTGGGGAGACTCAAATATAGAGGTGTTATGAGATCACATATTCCATAATGATACTCATGAGGGATGGTCAGAAGATTATCAGCCTAAATTTTTATTTTTAGGGAGGATATTTCTTCCATCAATGATGCAAGATGTGGTTCATTGTGAGTTCCATAGATCTCCCTTATAAATGAATCTTGGTATATACAAGATGCATCATGCTTATAGGAATCAGTTCTGGTGGTTAGGGATGAAGAAACCCAGAGAAGAGTTTGTGATATGATGTTTGGTACATAAATGGGTGAAGGTAGAGAATCATGTTGATAATGGTTTGTTGCAGACACTGGATGTCCCTGAGAGGATGTGAGATGAAATTTTTATGAATTTCATCACAAGGTTTCCTTTAGATTCAGGATGATTTGATGTTATTTAGGTGATTATGGATTTGTTGACATAGTTGGATCATTTATTAGTGATGGAGTATTTGAGTGTTTTGGATGTGTTGACATGGTAGTATGTATAGAAGATAGTTAATCTTTATGGGGTACTGAGGACCATCATCTTTGATTATGATCCTTATTTTAACTCATGAGTTTGGGGAGATCGTTAGCATTATTTTATCTCTAATTCATTCCTTCTAACTTCCTTCCATCATTGGATAGATGTTCAAAAATAATATACCATTTAGACATTATAGTATATTTTGTAATATTATGTTTAATATTTTAGTGGATGGTGAGTAAATCACCAACCTTTAGTTAAGTATTTTTATAATAATAGCTTCCACTCATCTATTGGTATGGATCTGTTTGAGGAATTTTACATGTATACTTTCTTATCTTTGTTATATTGGAATTAAATTTGAAATTCAGCAGTCATTATACTTGATGTACTGTAGAGAATAATAAATAAGGTATAGATGACTCAGGAGTGGATAAATGAGGATCAAGACCATCAAACGTATTACACTACTCAGAGGATGAGACCCATGGAGTTCAAGGTTGGAGATCATGTGTTCCTAAGGGTTTCAATTTTTCATGGGTTTGAGATTTTTATTCTAGGGTGTAATATTTATACGTAGTCTATTGATCCTTTCAAGGTTTTGGAGCACATTGATGAGGTGGTGTATTGGTTAGAACATCCCTCATAGTTGGGGCAGGTCTACGGTTTTTTCTATGTATCACAATTATATCAATATCTTCAAAAAATATCATATTTAATTGATTGAGTATATTTTGATATGGAGTAAAATGTAAAAGTCATAGAGAATATTTTTCAAATTTAATATTTTCATGAAAATGTTTTGTATAGGTAAATGAACCCCTCGTTTCACATTTTTTGGAGGGATGATGTCTTGGATGAATTTACAGGGGAACATGATTCATAGATTCATGCTCAATATCTATATCTCTTTTATAAAATATTTTCTTTGATAATGAGACATTTGGATTAGTTTGGATTTTTTTATGATTATTTATTTCTTATGTTTCATTATGATTTAGTTATTTATTTTTCTTTTTCAAGAGGTATCTCCTAAAGGGTGTTAGGGTTTGGAAGTCATAGTTTCCCTCATTAGTTTGGTTTTGATTTTAAAGGATGAGAATCATTTGAGGGGTATTTAATGTAATGTCAGGAATAATGTTAGATCATTAAATTAATTATTTTAGGTGTTAAGAAAAGGTTGGATTAAGGGAGTTGTTTTAAAAAATGAGATTTCAACTAGAAGAGGAAAGTTCTATAGCCTTGTGTGTTGGACCACCGCACTCAATTTTAAGAAAACTCTAGACTTACCCTTGCTTATTAGGGGAACCTTAAATATCACACCTTTTTCATAAAATTGACCCTTATATATCACCATTTGTCATGGAAGTGACCCTTATATATCAACCATTTATCATAGAGGTGACCCTAATATATCACCCTTTATCATGAATGTCACCGCTACGTATCACTATTTTATTATAGTGGTAAACCTTACATATCATCCTTTGGAACTAACCCTTATGTATCAACCATTTTTCATAGAACTGACCTTTACATATCATCATTTTCTATATAAGTGACCCTTATATATAAACTGAGTACTCTAATGTATTATTTGAGTACCCTTACTTACCAAAGTGCAACTCCATGCTTTTCTAAAATTTCAATACATTAGATCCTTCACTGTAATATATAAAAGTAATATATACACACATAAGATTAAAACCTCTATATGTAAGAGTAAAACATTCAATATTTAAGACATATAACTTTAACATAGAATTATAAATCATCATTTTTGGATTAAATCATATTTTAAGATTGATAGGTGTATTATCTATTATAATATAAAAAGTTAGAAAACATGGACACATAAGATAAATCTCTTTCACCACTATAAGGTTTATTCTATGATTCTAATAATTCATATGGAATTGAATGGTGGCCATAATTTCATGAAGACCTCTTCTAACCTAATCTAACTTAAGAGAGTAAACCAAGTTTTAAAGGGGGGGATTATAAGAAGTACCACAACATGATTCGTGAATATACCATTTAAATTTGGGGTCCCCTCCCTTTGGTTCAATATTTTTCATTTATCTCAACCCCTATATGAGTAGAGATATATATTGGGAGATTTGTGGGTGCTAATCAATTGGTTTTTTCATGAGATATCTAGATATCAACCACTTAGCGATTAAAGGTGAGTTTTTCTTCTTTTCTTCTTGGTTCCCTCTCTTCAATTCTTCTTGGAAAGGTTTTTCAATAATTCTGAAACCTTTTTATTAGTATTGGTTCATGGTGTTGATGTTGGTTGTTGTATTATAGTTTTTTGATGTTTTCTTCATGATTTATTGGTTTCATGATCATATTCCTCTCAATGTTTTTTTACATTGAATTGTTGAGGATTTGATTAATATAGGTTATTCAACACTTATCCCTTTACATTATATAAAATATAGAACAACCATGATTATATTTTTATTGAGAGGAATTTAATTATTAACGTAATAAATACAATTATTTAGACGAAATGTAATTCAAGGGGAGGGTGATTTCCATATACTTATGAAATTCCATGATATTTTTTATATGTTAGAGGTTTTTCTAATCTTGATTCAAAATGATTTATTTATATGGTTATAATTTATATATTTTTTCAACAACTAAATTATTAAAATCTCATCATATAAAAGGATAATAATTTAATGATGATAAAAAAATTATTTTTTGGAAATTTGGTAACTTGATAATGATGATTATGTTGTCCATAATTAATTATTTTTAAAATAATAACCAAAGAGTGATTTATTTCTAGTTTGGTATGGTTTGCAAAAAATGAAATATGTTTCCATTATTGTGATATAGTTTCACTATTTAGTGGTTTTTTGGATGGTTTTACATTATTTTAAGGGAGATCTGTGGTTGTTTATGTGAGGATATGGAATAATGTTATAAATGTTAGTTTGGGATGGTGTTGTGGTTGTTTTCTTATGTTAGTGCAGTGGCCATTATTTCCATGAGAGGAGGAGAAAATGGATTGTGTTATTATTTATTAGGGGTATGGAATATGGTTTTTAATAATGAATAGTATGATAGGAATTGGGATGGACTTTAATAAACTTTAGGTTATTAATTAACTATTTATTATCGAAATTAATGGTTGATGATTGAGATAAACATGGGTGACGTCCGATCAATGGTTTAGAAATAAATATAGGAAAAATTAATGGAATAATGAATATAATATTGATAATAAAATAGTAAATCTAGAAATTTAAAAATGACATGATTAAATAGGAATTTAGTGATGATTCTATTGTTATCTAGTGTGGGAAGGTGGGGCTGGTTTGTGGTATGATGTTGGAAACATTTTTTAATTGTGGTAGAGGTAGTATGGAAACTGTTATGGAAATTATTACTACTATTTTGTATAAAACATTGGGATTGTATTCTATTTGTAAATTATATATGTTTTATTTTCATATTGTTTCTTACGTACCACCACCAAAGTTGGATAACCATATTGATGCCCAAATGTATTAGGTTTCATATGATTCCATCAATATCCATGTTGATAAGGTAATGGTTGGATATATAATACCTCTTCATCACTCTCCCATGTAGGTGTTGTATGGGTCTTGATGGATCATATTAGGTATATTAATATGGGATATAATGGCTTAATAATTGAGTATTTAATATAAAGTCTAACATGACTATATATTTTTTATGATTTTATATGGTGGGATCATGTATGGTAGGAGGAGGGTATGGATTTTATATCCTTCATGTTCAAAATACACAACTATGATGGGAATATGATATGTGGTTTTGATTTGAAAATTTGGATATATTTGTTTATATTTGCTTATGTTTATGGTGAGGCATGTAGAATATGGTTGTGGAATGGGATATGAAGTGTGGTTACATGAAAATGAAATGGATAGAATCTCTAGATTTTTGTTGTTGGGGTGTGAGCATAAAAAACCAGTGGGGAAGTGGTAGTAGAGTACCTTTTTGTTATATTATTTCAATACTATGTAATTATACTTATATTTGACATTGGGTGGTTAATCCTTGTGAGTTTGGCTAATAGTTGACCTAGTATAGGTGTGCATAGGTTCTATAGTTTGTTCACTGAGGCACTAGTAGCTCCTTCCACATTAAAAGTGGAGGTCTTGAGAATGATCTTACTAATAATACTTTTATGTTCACCCTTATATATATATATATACATTCTATTTTATATTTATCACAGATTGATTCATTGATTAATTTGTATATTAATTGATCAAGTCTTGGAGATATTATTAGATTCATTGTCCTTAGAGTTTCTTTTGGTATCTCATTTTTGGGGATTTTTTATTGTATGAAATTTATATTTTTTTTGTGGGATATTGGTTTTTATTTTATATTATGTGGTCGATTGGTGTATTTCCTTATATTTTTATAGTATTTTTATGGTAATTCTTCCCTTTTTTATTTTTTATACCCTTGATTCTACTCACAAACCCACTACCCACTTAAGGCGGGCTTAGGGGTCATACTCATCACTACCATCTAAAGAGGGTTTCCCAATTAGGGTGGGCCATTAAATAAATATTTTAGTTAATATTTTAATTAAATATAATATTACAATATTAGTTAAATGCATAATCACTCGTACCACTCTTAGAAATTAGTTTTAGTGGGGAAATTTTCTTTTTCTAGGAATGACCATAGTGACTCAGTGGTTATGATTTCCAATTTTTCTAGAATAGATAAATGATATTTTTAGTACATTATCTTGATTAATAGCTATGAATTAATTAATTAATTAATTAGTATCCCAATATTTTATTAAATCCTAATATCCCTCACCACTAGATTCAAAATACCCATTCACTCAGATATTCTAGTATTAAATATCCATATTTTCATTAAAATAACCAAGAAAAAGTCCTTATTAATTTATTTAAAGGTATTTAGGTTATATTTACTTTCTAACTACATTAACTCTTGGCTACTTGATCGGTTCAATGAACTTCCCAATCCAGAAACTGTAAATTCATATTTCCTTAATTCTTTAGACCATGTTACACAGAACATTATTGGGGGGAAATACTATTTATTTTAAATTAGTTTAGTTAATAAAAGTACTTACTTAAAATTCCTAAATAATTTAATGTCTCCTAATGAGGGGTAGACCAATACTTTGAACTTTAGTTTCATTCTAACCTGGGTTATAGAAGGAATTATCTTAATTAATATTTTGATTGAGAGATTTTATTTAACATATTTATAAAAAATATTCATTTTATTTATCAAATGATTATGAATATTATATAGATATTACATAATTAATTTACCATGAATGATAAAATAATTTACACACAGAATAGTATAAGATATTTTATTTTATCATTATATACTAGTTAATTAATTTTTAGAATATGTTATATAATTAATTAACTAGAAATGAAAAAATATATTGCATGCCTTTTATTTTATTTTATCTTATCATGATTGTTAATTTAATTACTTTATATTATCATGTTTAAATAAATTAATAAATAAATAAACCAAGCATTGTATAAATAAATAAAAAAATCATTTATAAATAAAATAAAATAAATATATGATATGATCATGAGATTTTATCTACTAGTTAGTTTATTTATGAGTGACAAACCAACCTTGACCCTATGGGAATTAATTACTTGATTCTATGATTGGATTGAGTTATAGTATTTCTCTATTATTCTATGTGTCTTATTGGTTAGATTCACCTCATTTCAATTCCTAAATAGTCTCCTCTAGCTAAGAACTCCATTATTTACAAATTTTTACTCACATATAAGTGAGGGGAACTTAAGGTTAAGGGTTACATAAAATAAACCTTTTACATACCAACTCATACATAATAGAGGGAGGTATGATGCATAGAATATCTCATTTAATCTAATAATAATTAATAACATAAAAAATATAATAAATAATAAAATTAAATAAATAAATTTGTACCATACATAGGTTGGTTAAGCTTATGACCAATCCCAACACACAATGAAAAATAAATTTTGTATTGATGAAATTTATTTAAATTAATTATAATTAAGAAAAAAATCAATATAATTAATAAATTAATAAAATAAATAATTGTTTATTTATTTATCATAATATTCATTCTTAACAGTCCCTCAAACCTTTTAATCCCATCATTCATAATTCTAAATAAATATAATTTAACAAAAAATTGATTACATGACGTGTACTTGGAAGCCACATGATGTGTACTTGACTTACACACAGTTTTTATCATATAGAAAATATTAGAATCCCATTTTTTGATCTTTAAAATTTACAAAACATGTATTTTCACTTTACATGTCTTGTGAAACAAACTATTTTTGGTCCTTGTTATGTACTATGTGCTTACATGGAATGTAAGTCCACACAAAATGTCATGATGTACACAGTGTGTAGTTTTTTAGATCAAGTTTTCTATCCCTCATGGCATGTATGACCACATATAATGTCATAAATATACATGACATGTACCACTTGAAATATGAGTTTTAGTAAAAAACATGTACTTTGACCGATATATAGTGTAATAGAAGATTTTATGCATTTTGTAATTTAAAGTATGTAAACACACACAACATGCCATTATTCACTCAACATGTACCTAGTGTGAACAACTAATGACACACAAAATATACATCCAGGTGTAAATAGTGTATTCATGTCTTTCTTTAATTACTCCATGCATTGTCCCACATGGAATGTCATAATTCTCAGTATATACCTTGCGTGGGGTGTCACAAGCTACATGATGTCTACATCCAATTACACTTCATCCATAGCACCCCCCCCCCAATTTATTTTACTAACCCTTTATTAATGAATTTTAAGTATATATAATGTTGAGGTTAAGTTTTAGGAGGTTTGAAGATGTTTTTTGATGTTTTTTAATCTTTTCTATGGGTGAATAGTTTAATCATGGCTACTAGAAACAATGAAACACCTTCAGGATACCGTACAAGGGGAAATAGTGGTCACTAGGAAGGTGTGTGATAACCACACAGTTTGTCCAAACCGTGAAGATTCCCAAGAGAACTGGGCAATGTTGGATAGAGGGGAATAACATGGTTGTCTCATGGTTTTCTTTACCATGTGATACAACCATGAGTGTTATGGTTCTAGATAGTATCTCATTCACAGTTAGCTCATGGTTTGCCTAACCATATGCCATAACCATGCACCATGAAAAATTTGATACAAGAATTATGTATCTAACTTGGTTTATCCCCTTAAACACTTATTTTTTCCTAATACTCTCACAACAAGAATTCCATTCCCTCCCATGGATTGATAGGTGATTCTCTTTGATCTGAAAGCAAGATCTAGGTGATCTAATGTTCGTTGGAAATATAGATTCTTTGATATGTTATTCTTCATAATTTTTTTTCATATATCTCTTCTTCTCATATATTCTATAACTATAGATCTAGCTTGTAAAGGATAGATGTATTATGTATCATGGTAACCTTTATTATTTGTGATTTGTTTAGTAAGGTAATTATATTAAGGCTGAATCTTAGATAATTAAAGTTGGGTTCATTATGTTTTTGTGTCGTTCTTCATTTTCACAAAATATTGAGAAGTATGTGGATTATATATGAACTCTTCTTGATTAAAACTTTAAGTATTATTTTAAAAAAAGTTTAATTTCTTGAAATTATTATAAAAACCTTGTGTAATTTGATGGAAACTAGTGATGTTTACTAGAAAATAGTAGAAATTGGGTTTTTAGGGAAAGTGCATCTAGTTCATGATTTTTAAATGATGGTTTTAAAATTATGGTTTGCTATTGATGCATATGAAATTTTTATATAAGTTTTTTCAATAAAATAAATATTTTATTGAAATTTATTAGCTTGTTTTTTGACATACATGGTTATTATGAGTTTTTTTTTCATTATACTTGACCCTATGGAAGGGGTGTGTGCCATTTGGGAAACTAATATTGGTTTCCTTATCATGAATTGGTAGATTGATAAGAGATGGATCATTAGTATGGAACTGTCACCTAGGAATGAATGTGTGTATTTGTGGAAGTATGAAGGGGTATTCCAAAATTGGATTTGAGAAATGGTTTTAAGGGCTTGTTCAATTTCATTCTAAGGAATTTTTTTTTTGGAAAACTTTTTTAGGTTTTAGTATAAACTGAATAATTTTTTTAACTATTTTATATAAATTTGATAACATATTCTATCCTAGTGGCATGAGTTGAGAAATCATTTGTTAAATCCAACTAAGTTTTATACTCACCCCCTTCTTGGGAACTATAGTATATTTTTAGATGTTATATATTGAGATAAGGGTAAAGGAAAGGTATCCCAGTTCTTTAGTGATGCTCCTTAATACCTTGTGATGGGCATGCGGATTTCAATCATGGAGTATGTTGGTAGTTACTTAGTTGATATATTTGGTGTCTTAGAGTTTTTTTGTCTTGTTTTCTGGTTTTTACTATGATATTATCTTTTGGTTTGGTCTTGTATTGGATTGTATTTCAATTACATTACATCATATAGATGTTTGGTTGTTTATGGTTATCTTGGTTTGGTTGTATTATAATTAAGGGTAAAATCATCCCCTAATTTTTTATGAGTCCCTTGTAATTTATTTCTAGCCTTTGGTGTATTGGGGATGTAACCTAAGGAAAATAACAACCACCTACCCTAAGCCAATGGGTGAGAGGTATTATGTTACAAATGGTATCACTTTGTTTGATCCTAGAGTTGGAAAATAATTCTTGTTTATTTCATGAGTTGGGTTGGTATTAAGGATATAATATCATTAAAACATCAAATATAGATCATAAAAGGCATAACTAACCTATTTATTCTGAACATCAAGTTACTAGGGTGTTCGGGCACATGAGTGTTTTAGACACTTATAGGGGTTGTTACCTCATGTTCATGGGTTTATATGATGAGAAGAGTATGACAAGAATTTTTAATAATGAAATCCTAATAGGTTTTCATAATTCATTTTGATTAATGAGTTACTATTTGGTGAAAAGTTTTTATTTTTTAAATAGTTGAAAATGGTTTGATTTCTAAAAAGCATGGTAGAATTTTCAAAAAATCATTTGAAAGTGGAAATTGTTCAATTTTAAAAATCCTTATTATGATATGTGTGATGTGGTAAATTTTAAATTTCTAATCCTTAAGTTTCTTTAGAGTGAGACTAAATAATGATTTTTTTGGTAATAGAGAGTGGAACCGTTTAGGCATCGAAGAAACTAACCGGAAGATGCAGGTGAGAATGTAGTTTCACCTAAGCCATAGGTGAACCGACAGTTGGTCTAAAGTATTTTCAAGGCTTTTTAATTCATGGAATATGGGAACAAAAATTATTAACCAAGGAAAGTGGATCATTCAGTTCATTTCCAAAAGAATAATCCACCCATATTTTAGGGTTACTCTGAGTAGGAAAAAGTAAAAGTGTGGCTAAATAAGATTAATTGAATCATTATTTTCCTCGACACACTAGTTGAGTTGAAAGTGAATTTATCAATGTATATGTTATAGGATCTTGCACACTAGTGTTGGGATTTATCACTTCCAACTAAACTGGACCAAGTCATATATGGGAGTATGCTAAAGAATTGTTAAACAAAAAATTCTATTCTCACATGTTCAGAATTTCTAGGAAAATATACTTATTTAGTTTGAAGAAAGAAAATATCTCAGTAATAGAGTATGTGGATAAATTTATGAATTTAGTTCTCTTGGAATAGGAGTTGATACATGTGTTTCCTTTCATGAATTAATTTTTAAATTATGGTTAAAACTAGAAATACACTAAAATATTTTCATCCTTTGTATAATGGATTATACACAGATGGTCAATAGAGTGATGGTGGAAGAAAGAGACATTTCACAAAACACAGTGGGAGGAAGCATGATTATTACTATGGGAACTGGTGGTAACACCAATGCTAGAAACAAGAGGTGGAGGGACAATTATTCTCAAGGAGGTTTTGTATCTCAGAATCAAACTGTGGGATCGATCAACTTACCTACTCCGCTGAAGAGAAATTCAATAGATTTTCATTGTGTCTATTTTTAGAATATAAAGAGATATTATACACAACCACCTAGATCATGTCACAATTATATCCATATGGTACATCTTCTGTTCTATTGTCATAGTGTTCCGAGGTTGAGTTCTAGGGACATATCTCAAGCTTCTCAAGTATCGTATGCTTTGACGGGGTGAGTGCAGTAGAATAGATCTTATCTTCAAAACCAATAAATCCATCTTGATTCTAAGAACACCATGACTCCTCAACTAGGTAAATCTCAATAGAGTAATAAAGAGAAAAATGCAATGAGTAAAAAAATGTATGGAGTTGAGCAAGTGATCATGGATGGTAGTTCAGGACCTTTGATGATGAGAGGTATGATTCTTTTGAATTTTACCCATAGGAAATCTTTGTTTTATATGGTCACATCCCATCTATTTATTTATTCTCATATCATTGATTTTATGGGTTTACATGTTGATATAATTCCTTGTTTTTTTAAATCAAAATAGCTTTGGGAAAATAAGAGTGTAAAGCCTTAAAATGTGCACCATATTCGATAATAGTAAATGGGAAGGAGTTAGTATGGGATTTATCTATGATAGAGATGGATGTCTATAATTTAATTCTGATAATGGATTTGTTGATGAACATTGAGGCCCATATTGATTGTAATGAACAAAATCGGAGTTCCTAATCTTTTGATGGTGTTAGAAATATCATTAATGGAGATAGTGCAGTGGATGAAGGTAGAGAAGGACCCTTAGTACTAATGTTTGTAACTATATCTTACCAGTTTATAGAAATTTCCTTGTCATCCATAGATGAAATCGAGAATAAATATTTTCTAACTATAGTGGAACAGTATGTTGATGTTTTTCTATAAAATTTCTTGGGGTTTCTACCCAAAAAAAATTGGAGTTTATGATAGATCTTCTACTAGAGAGTGGTTTTATTTCCCTTACCTCTTATTAAATGGAACCCACATAATTGAGTGAATTGAAATACTACTTGGAAGTGTTGGAAACTAAATGGTTCCTTCTAACTAGTATGTCTTTGTGGGTAGTACTAGTTTAGTGTGTGAAGAAATATGGATGTAACTCTTATAATTTTTATAGAATATTGTAAGCTTAATCATGTTACGATAAATAATTGGTATCATCTTCTATGCATTGATGATGGTTTAATAAATTTAGGTGAGACTAGTTGTTCTCTAAAATTGACTTTCATTCAATATATCACTAAATGTGAGTTCAGAAGGAGGATATTCTAAACAAATATTTTAGAATTATATATGGACATTATGAGTATGTGGTTATGCCTTTCGGCCTTATGAATGCACTATATTTATTTATAGCATTTATAAATCAAATATTTCAAAGGTATCTGGATTCTTTTATGGTAGTATTTATATATGAAATACTAGGGTATTATATGACAAAGGTTGGGCATGAGAAACACTTGGCGATGGTGTTGGGTATCTTATGAGATCTTGACTTGTAATCCAAACATTCAAAGTATAATTTTTGGATAAAATAGGTATGTTTCCATGGATATGTTATCTCTGAAAAAGTTTTTTCTACGGATTGAGAAAATATATAGGTTGTGATCTCTTAAAAACCTCCAAAGAATGTATTTTAGATACATAGTTTCTTTTTCCTAGCTGGTTATTACCAATGTTTTGTTCCTGAATTTTCATGACTATCTTTACCAATGAAATATTTGACAAGAAAAATTGTTCCCCTATAGTGGAATAATGAATGTTAAAAATCATTTTATGAGATTAAATTTTTCCTCACATTTGCACTGGACTTGATATTTATAGAATCATGACAAGGAAATGTGGTGTATTTTGATTCTTTGGGATCTGGGTTGGGGTGTGTTATCATGTAGGGAGATCATTTTTTTCTTCTGTATCATGGTAGTTATGGTTTAAAGAGAGGACTTACCTAACAAAAGATTTGGAATTGGTTGTTGTAGTCCATACTTTGAATACACGGCGTCATTACCTCTTTGGTGAGAACTTTATAGTATTTTCAAATCATACAAGTTCAAAATACATTTTCCAAAAAATTGATTTGAATTCAAGACAAATGAGATGGATGGAGTATATTAAAATGTTTGAATATGAATTAATATATACATCGCGTAAAGGGAAATATATGAAATAGTCATTAAGTATAAAGTCATATAGTTATTTGGAAAAACATCCTTTAGATAAATGGAAACTAATGTCAGTATAGACGATATGCACTTGGATTGTGAAGACCAAGATAGTGTTTCATTTTCCTTTCTATTTTATTTTGTTCCTAATTAGGTTGATAAGGTTAAATAGGCATATTCATCCAATTATGAATGTGTTTTTATGAGGTCAAAACATAATGGTTGGGAGACTATTGAGGGTTGGAAGCTTGATAGAAGATCATTATTGTGGTTTTTGAGATTGGATGGTCATACCTTTGTCTTGTTAGGTACAACTCCTTCATGTTTTCCACCATTTTATATGTGCTTTTCATCTTTAAATACAAAATATGTATAAGGAACTAAAAGTACATTTTTGGTGTGATAATAAGAAAAGAAAAATTAATGATCTTTTTTTGAGATGCCTCACCTATCAGTAGGTTAAAGAAGAGCATTAGTGGTCAAAGGGTATACTGTAGTATTTACAAATTATCATGTGTAAATGGGAATAAATAGGTATGGACTTTCTAACAGGTCTACCAAGGATGGTTTAGAAACATAACTTCATATGCGTGATAGTGGATCGAATCACAAAGTCATCCCATTTTATCCCTATTCATGAATCCAATATGATGGAAAACCTGTCAAAAATATATATATATATCTGATAAGTGGTAAAAATTTGTGGCATACTAGTTTTGATAATATCAGACTAATATTTGATGTTTATGCCTCATTTTTATAAATACTTGTAGAAGTATCTTGGAATATAGTTGAATATGAGAACGGTGTATCATCCTCAAATGGATGGAAAATATGATAGGATGATCCAAAAATTAGAATATATTCTTAGGGATTGTTTGAGGGATTTAGGTAGCTCATGGGAGGAGAACATACCATTAGTGGAGTTATGATACAATAATAGTTATTATGAATCAATACATATGGATCCTTTTAAAGCATTGTGTGGGTGTCTTTGTCATTCTCAACCTTTCTTGGTATAAATGGGCGATACTTCACTAGTTGGACTAAACCTTATGCAAGAGACAATGGAGAATATTTGGTTGATTAGAAAGAGAATGGGTATGGATCAGAGTAGTCAAAAATCCTATGTGGATCATCATCGACAACCATTTCTATTTGAGGTTATTGATCATGTGTTCTTGAGAATCAATCCATGGCTTGAGCAACATCATTTTGGTTTGTAGGTAAAGTTATCTCCTTCATACATAGAAACTTTTTAGATACTGGAATGGGTTTTTGAGGTGAAATATCATTTGGATTTTTCACAATGGTTCAGTTCAGTGCCTAATGTGTTTCGTGTATCTCAATTGAAGAAATATCAACCTGATTCTAACCATGTGATTTGATGGGATCATGATGACCTAAATCTGGATGATAAATTGGTTAATTTGATGTTATGAATTGTGTATAGTCATGAAAAATTATTTCATGGGAAAATCATTGGCCTAGTACAGGTTTTATGATAATATGGTCAGATTTAGGAGGAAATTTTGGAGTAATAACACAAACTCTTCCAAGATAATGACAATTTTTTATAGTGATAATATTTTATACATTTTTCATGTTTGTTTCAATTATTATATCCCCTCTAAATTGTAATTTTATATGAAATTTCATCATTTTTTATTTTTCAAGGGTTTTGTACTAAATTATGAAAATTCCTTAATTCTGGATTTTTAACAGTTTTTAATCACTTTAGTTTTTTAGGCATAACATTTATAATACTAATTCTATTGTCAAAATTATTTTTTTCATTAATCCTTGTATTGTGGGATTCAATTTTTTCAATAGGGCCAAGTATTCGTTTGAAATTATTAAGGCCCAAATAAATCACTCAATTTGGAATATCATTTTTTAAACAACATTGATACACTTTTAGTAAATAAAGAATAAATGAGTATAAATATTTCTAACTGAGGTGATTACACATGGAAAATAAATATCATTTAAGGTTACATATTAAAATTTAATACTAATATCAAATCAAGTCATTAATATGGCCATTGAACTTGTGAAAGTGGAGGTAATTGAATAGTCATATCATGACTACAATTTTTTAACCACATGTCAAAAGGAGCTCCAAATTTTAAGAAATAAATATAAGATTCTTTAGAAACACTTTTTTTGAGGAACTTCGTGGATATTCTTCCATTAAGTGACCTGAACTCAATAAAACTTTTTGGGGCTAAAAACATGACACCACACTCACAACCCCCTTTATCTTTATATTCTCATCTTAACTTCATTTGAAGGGATGGTAAGATTGAGAGAGTGGGATATTCTGGAGAAAATATTATATATTACAGATTTATTCCATGAATTTATTAACCTATTAAGGGATATAATTCAAGTGGTGGTGTCCAATGAAGATTCAATAAAATTTCCCCTTTTGAGTTTGTGATTTTTTTATTTTCCTTTGTATTTATCGGTATTTGTTTTCTTGAATGAAGTGGGTCTTTTTATTTATTGAGTTCAATTTATTATAAATTATTATTGAATTTTTTTCATCTTATTAAAGTAAAGTGGTTATTATCAATATTTAATTTTCTTTAGCGATATCTGACCTTTGAGAAAACTTAATATAATATGTTTCGGTTTCTCAGAGATCTTTAGGTAATTGGATCAGTTTGATAAGGGCATAAACACCCATATTTGAGTAATAAATATGGTTTCTAGAAAATTTAGATGTATCACTTGAGGAATTGAGGTATGTACTAATAAATAAAACTGGATAATTCATTTAGACAATGATAAAGGGAGTGTTTGAGGATTGAAGTTTATTCACCACTACCTTCTTTAGTTTGTTTTTTTTTGTCCAGTTTTCTTTTGATTTATAATCACTATAATAGACTTTTTTCCATAATCTAATTTTTTATTTTGTATAATTTATAATTTTTAACTAATTTTAAATCCCCATTTATAATTCTAAATTTAAACAAAAAAATTAAAAATGTGATAGTTTCATAACTTAGCCGAAAACCTCCTCGTGAGACAACCGTATGGTCACCACTATACTACTTTTTAAGGGGAAATTATTTGTAGATTTAATGAGACTAAAAACCCCATTATCAATTTGGATTCGTTTCTGGGGAGGTTTCCTAAGTTTTTTTTTAATTTTTAGGATTTTATCCACAAATTTAGAGTCTTAAAAATAGATTTTCCAAGTGACTACTCATATACTTGGATTGATTATCAAAAATATGATAAGTCTAGTCATGAATAATTTTTAAAATTTTAAAAACAACAAAATGATATGGTGCATTAAAACCGAGCTTCTATGATTCAATAATTAAATAAACAAGTTAAAATTATTTCCATTTATTTAAAATAATTAAAATAATTGAATGATCAAAAAGATTCTGAATAAATGAAAATTCTTATACCACCCACTTTTGATATTGAGGAACCATTTTTACATGAATTGAAAAATGATTTGGAATCACATTTTTCAAAATTAATGGAATAAATTACAACCAATTCACCAATTGATGTGTCTTTATGAAATCAATTGTATTTTTAATATTATTGGGATAACATTATTGAAAATGAAATTTCATGTGAAACTCTACATTTTGAAATTGAAAATTCAAAACCTTTGTAGGAATATTTGGTCAAATAGGAAGAGAAATAAGAGACATTCTTTTCTCAAGGGAATATGGATGAACTTGATCTACTTCCAATTTTAATACAACTTTCATCAATTACCAAACAAAGATGTAACCAGAGATTCCACATGGAGTTGTCTCAAATATTGATCCACTTTTTCTAGATTAATTTGACAATAACTTTTTAACTTCTCTCCCTATGTAGATTTAGTCCCATTGCTTCTGAGTGTATTATTTTTAAGATGAAGATGTGGTTAAGGTGGGTATTGAAGAAAGAATGGAATGCCAAATCATAACTTACATTGGTTTACATGAGTATCATGGTACCAAGGAATTTTTCTAATATGAAATCATATTTTAATATAAATTGAAAGATGAATCACATCATAGAATTAAATTTCAATAGTTAATAGAGGTTTTTGTGAGGATAAAGTCTTGGGAATTTTCTTTTACATTTTATTTTTCTTCCACTTCATAACTATAATCACAAATTCATGGTGGGAAACCTGGATAAATCTATTTTTTGGATATTATACACCCACCGAGAGTTGAAAAATACTAGAGAAAAATCATTTTTTTTGGTTCATGAGGAAGAAACTACATCCACCTTCAAATTGGGGAAGATCTTCTGGAACTACTCGACTAGAAGCAGTGAAATCCTAGAACCCTCTTGGGGGTTCATACCGAGTCTATTTTCCCTTCTCTTTATTTTTATTTTTCTTTTATTTTATTTTAATAAAAATTTTATGTATTGTTTTTTATGCAGGTTTCCTTGTATCATATTTTTGGATGCTGGGTCATGGGTTCTACTGCTCAGTAAAAAACATGTTTTATCATTTGTTCCCACTTTTATTTTTCAAATCACATCTTATTGATTTTCAATCCTCATATAAACTATAAAAAATGAGAAAATTAAAAAAAAAATATTGGGGGAGGAATATATTTATTATTTTTGTATTTTTGTGTATTAGATTTTCAGTGATTTTTTACAAATTTTGTGTGTTATTGAAACTTATGAGCTTAAATTATTATCATTTCCACTTTTGAAACCCATGTCAATGAGTGAAATAATTTATCCCTTAACATTGATCATAAATAAATGTTGAAAATTATTTTTTAAGTTAAAAAATTAGTAGATTTCTAGAAAATACCTCTAAATTTTTAATCACATTCCACATCTCACTGTCTTTATCATTAAAATCTACTTCCAATGTGGATTCTAAACCCTTTTTGAAATATTATTCACATTCACTTCATTTCTTAAGTGAAAAAATCCTTAATAGTTTTAACTATAAAAACTTTAGAGTTAAGGTACTTGTGATTTAAATTATTGTGGAAATTAACTAGATTTTGAAACCCCCTTTTAAGTGAATCATTTTTTATTTGGCCTTACTTGTACATTTGATCTTTATAATCCCTTAGTAGCCATGTACAACCCAATAGGTTAGCCACATTACAATCCCATTTTTCTTTTCCAACCTTCTCTCAAAGTAGAAATTATAATGACCTAGTATTTTCATACATGGATATAAGATATTTTTAGATAAATATTCATTACATTTCATAAACACACACTCAAGGACTGTAATAGATTAATGAATTTTGAAACATAAAAAATAAACTTCTTAATTGGTGAAAGATCTTCAATGTTTCAAAAAATTACTTCCCCTTTAGTACCCCTACCTAAAACCATTATTTATAACCTGGGGAAAAGAAAATATAATGAAAAGGGTGTGCTCAGATGCTCAGTAAGGGTATGAAATGGATATACATAAGCATAATAATGAACATAAGGTTATGATAACATGAACATAACATTATAAAATCATACCATAAATATCAATTATAATATGCATGACTCATGGAATAGATAATGGAAGTTTATAAGACATAAATCATGAGTAAATCAAGAGAATAATACAAGAAATCCTAACATAAGAATAAGACATGGAATTTTTGGAAGATACATAAAAATGTAATATCATTCACAATAAGTCAAGGTGCATTTCCCAAACATAACAGGTTACTTCATGGGGAATACACCTACTGGTCGGGACACCCCACTATCCCTAGTCACAATCCTTTCCTTGTAAGGTGTCAAGTTTTCCCATCTTCCCTTAGTGGATTGGATTTCTCTACCTTCCCATAGTGGATCAAGCCCATCAACTTGTTTCCATCATATCTCATGAGATATAAATATTTACCCAATTAATATGAGATATAATTCCCAACCTTTAAATAATGAAATCCATATATATGTGTTCCATACAAACCAAACTAATTCATCATATCAGAATCCATAAAAATGGGTTTCAAAAACATTTCATCATAACATAACACATGGAAATGAAATAGAATTCAGAAACATG
Organism: Viscum album; assembly: GCA_963277665.1. Classification (NCBI taxonomy): domain Eukaryota; kingdom Viridiplantae; phylum Streptophyta; class Magnoliopsida; order Santalales; family Viscaceae; genus Viscum; species Viscum album. The sequence goes on along the minus strand of OY728138.1, from coordinate 45,750,897 downwards.
AATCCATCATAAACACAAACCATACAAATAAATAATAATAATGGTATCATTGAATAATTCCTTAGTAAAACATAAGTTACTTCAAATAATATTATCTTATATGTAAAATAATTTTGAGTGATCAATTGAAAATAATTCTTGAGAAAAATATCATTTTTTATTTGAAAATGTTTTCATTTATTAAAATGTCACAAAATTTTAAAAGAAAAAATTAATTTAAAAATAAACTTTTAATATTTTAATGGAAGCATTAAGGAATCATGATGGAAAAAAATTATGTTCATTCGTATAAGTTAAAAAAATTCCTTCCATATATTTTTTTTCAAAAAATACACAAAGACCTTTGTTTAGAAAACAAAAAAAAATATTATTTTAAAACTATTTCATAAAAAGTAAAACATGGGTAAAAATAAATTTAAATATTCATAAGAGAATAATAAAAACCATTTTGAAAACATTTTTAAAAAACATGGAAATGAAAGATAAATATTCCCCAATTGAGACTTAAAATGAAACAATCCCAAATATTGATGAGATTGTGAAATAAACACTATTCACTCTAAAATAAATAGAATAATATTTCCCATTAACGAAATAAAATTATATGGATATAAAAATATAAATTAAATGGATTGCATAATATTAGTTATATTTTAGATAGTAACTGTTTTATTTCTCGTACATGTTTTGACTTTTTATTCGTGGTCCTTATACATAGAAAAGGATTTCATTGTCTATATAATGATAAAAATGATATAAATATCACATATATTAATTACATATGTATTTATGGTTATCTATAAATTATATAATTATAAAATCAAATACACCATTCATGGAGACGGTAGGTCGTACATAAGCATGAACGCTGCTTCCATTTTATGTCGTATTGAAAGAATGAAAGTAAATGACATATATGTATATATATATAGTATCATTATAGTAGAATTATTATTTAATATATATCATATAATTCCCCTAAAACTATCTTTAATACATTCCATGTAAACTGTGAATGAATAACATCGCTTTGAGGAGGTGGTAGTCTACACATCCACAAACGAAGTTATCATATTTCCAAAAAATGGAAAGCATAAAGGTATGTGGTATATAATAATTAAATAAGAATAAATAAATCATAAATATAATATATATCATATAAAAATAGAATTTAAATTATTATTTCTAACCTTGAAAGCTGTAAATGGAAGAACGAGTGACTTCGGTTCGCAATGTGGTAGTCTTCCGTACACATGAACAATTATTGTGTATCTCATTTGATGGGAGTCTGTGTTAGTTTAGGTTGAAAACATAATAAAAATAATCTTATTATATTAAGGATACTAATTTTATTATATAAACATTACATAAAAATAATTTAATAGTTTAAGGAATAAATAAATGAAAACATTTATTGATGAATGCTACATCTTCTTTGGGAATCAGTTATTGATTTGCACAAAAATACTTCTTTGGTTTTCCTTATGACCAGAGTAGGGATTCTAGGATTAAGGGAGGTAATTTTGGAGGATACATTTACAGAGTTTTTTTAACCAAATAGGTTTTCAATTGTTAATAAAAGAGAATAATAGGTTCTCTTTTATAAGAGAGGGGAGGGGCATTTTTTGGAATTTCTCAAAAGATTAATTTATAATAAATTAAATATCAATCAAAATACCTAAATATTTACATTTATTAAAACATAATATTTTATAAGGTTAAAATATCATCAAAAATATAAATTTTATACATGTTTTGGTGTTATTTTAAACCTTATCATTCTGATTAATCCTTAGTTAATCGATTTTATATTTCACAATAGTAACAATTTTTTCAATACTAAGAGGATAAAAATTTTTACTTATAAAGTGTAAATTGGACCATAAGTTATATAATATCATTTTTCTCATTTAATATTTTTATTATTTCTAAAAAATTTAATAAAATATTATTTTTATAAAATATCATAAGTGTGAATTTTGACTCAATTCGTTACTTTGACTTTAATAAAATCAATAAAAACAAATTAAATTTGAAAATATTTTTTTAATACACCCCTAAAAAGTAATATTAACCAATAAAAATAGTTTATCTCTTTAATTAAGTAAAATTATAAATCTTTAAGTATTTCTAATATCATTTAATATATTGTTTCATTAATTGAATAATTACTACATCATTATTTTGAAATTACTTATGATAATAGTTCTTCACAAAAAATAAAAATAAATTTTAATGATGTATTTAAACAATTTATATTCCATAATAATATATATATTAGAACATATCTTCTATTTTACCCCAAATTAAAAATATTGTATTTATTAAAAGTAAGAGTGTGACATTTTGTCACTAACTTTGATTTTATTAATATCCAAGTCATTTTTATGGAAAAGTGTCCATTAAATTATTCAATTTCAATATTTATGTGTTAAGGGTTGAATTAAATTCATATAATAACATTGTTTCAAGTGTTAGGGTCTTTTTATAGTTCTTATCACTTTATTTTAACTTAAATTACCAAATTTTTCCTTTTACCATGTTAATAAAAATTACTAAAGTTACTATTCATATTGGAAAAAAAATAAAATATTACTATTTACAAAATTTGGATATTCTAATTCCAAATATATAATAAATTTTTTATAATTCAAAAAACATAATTTTCTAAAATTTATTTAAAATTAATTTTGTTGACAGAATGAGAAAATGAGTTTTTAAAGTGAAAATGGTCAAAGGATTAAAAAGTGTTTATGTTCAAATCCAATGTGAAATTGATTTCAATGGCATAAATTGGATTTAATGATAAATGTTTTATCTAATTATAATTTAAAACCAATAAAATATATAATTTGACACTATATTATTTTAATGAAAAATTCTTTTCAATTAAAATTCAATATTTTTTTACTATTCATCAAAGCATAAAACTTATCAGAAAAATACCAAAAAATCAGCCAAAGTAACTTTTTATAGTCTTATTTCAAATAAAAATTTTATTTTTTAAAATAAAATTTATAAAAGTGTCAAAAAAATTTAAAACAAAATCACCATCAAAGGCATAAAAATTACCTTTTTAGAAAAATACTTATTTTATGCATAAAAATGGATTTGTTCTTGTATCATGAATAGAAAACATATAATATGAATATTAAACCTTATATTGAATATTATATATATATATATATTATTAATATAATTTAACAATATTTATTTGTTTATTTATTAGTATAAAACACATTTGTTCACATTTAAATAATTTTTCATAAAAAACATTTCCTTTTATTTTAATTTTTTTTTACATTCATTTATAATTAATTGGTCAAATAATTATATGTAAACCATAATTTCATAATTCAGTTAATCATTTTCATACCATCTCTTTAATTGGATATGTTATAATTGTATTTTTTAAATAAGTATAATAATAAAATGATGTTTTTTAGAAACTCAGTGTTGCGTGTAAAGAAAGTAAATTAGTGTTTTGTGTAGCTTAAACTTAACTTAGTGTAGCGTATAACACAAGACATCAAAGAAATTTAATATATTCAAAAAAGAGGTTCATAGAATCTTGGGTTTTCATATTCAACCCCCCTTAAAATGATTTCCTCCCTCAAAATTAATCATTCTAATAAAAACAATTAAGGACACTTCTTCCTCATCGTATATTCAAGTTACCACAAAAAATCTTCAAATTGGTTGTTTTCTCCATAAACATTTAACTAGGTGAGTGATCTTTTTTTATAACTTTATCTCTATGATCTAAAATTTCTATCAGTTTATCTTCATAAAAGGAACTTTCTCTAATGATGTGACCTCTGAGATTAGTACATGTGAAGAATCTGGTATGTACTTTCTTAAAATAGATATATGGAACACATCATGAACATGAGAGAGATTTGGTAGAAGTTCCAATAGATAGGCTAATAATCTAATACTATCAATAATTTAAAAAGGAAATCACATCCTTTCAATTTCAAATTTAACTTTGAAAATAATAGGTGAATGTTTCAGAATTTATTGGTGGAAAATCCACATAATCAAAATGGTCAATAAAACATCCTCTTAAATAAGGGTAATGTAAAATTAAAAGATAACCATGTAACTAGGATTAGTGGAAAGTGAAAAAAAATGACATGAAATAGAATTGAAACTATCTAGCTCTAATGGAGAGTGAGAGTGATCATGGTCATTATAAAGTTAATAATCACATAATGTTAAATCTATGATGATCTAAGGGATCATTTGATTCATCAAAAATGAAGGTACTGGGATAAATTTTTTTATTTCAAGATACATTTTCTAAAGTTGAATAATTTTAACAAGAAGATACAATTACTTGATTTCATACCATTTTTTAAGCACAATCTCATCCATCGGTTGGGCCTTGATCAATTTTTTATTCATCTCTTACTCCCTGAAATGAGGTTGAAATTGTAATGCCTGAAGAACTATTGGATCATAATATCCATAATGAGATTATAAGTCAATCCTTATATCTCTAGTTATCATATCAACAAAATGATTATCACATGCTATCAAATATTGATAAATCAAAACAATAATCTCTAAAACCTCATCCACATTTCAATGTAAACAATTTCATAAATATTTACCAATATGAACGTTCCAAAAGACTAAAATCCAAGACTTTCGAAAGAAGGTCACTAAACATAGAATGTATCACTCAAAAACATGATGTAGCTCTTAATTTTCACAAAACAAACTTTTTAAGACCATTATAATTTTTTTCTCTTGAAACATGGTAATAACCTAAATTACCATAAAACCTCAATAAAATCATGCATGCTTTCAAAAATTGACTTTTTTCACATAAAATAAATCTAAATATTCTATAAACTCAATCCATGGTATCATAAACCACCTTTTCATCTTTTCAATACCAAGGTCATCAATACTATCCCATTTATTATAACAGAGTCAAACATATATGTATTTCATTATCCCAACATCATGCATATATTAAGGGTTATCCTTACCATAATCATGTTCCTTCCCAATATATAACCTGAACACCTCAACCAATTTTCACGGTTACCTGTACCATTCATCATAAGCTCTTAAATCCTTATGAAAAAATACTATGGACCAATACATAAATGTTTTATTATTCCATAATACCATAAAATTACTTCTACAATATTATTATTAAATTGAATTACATAAGTACTCAATCATTACACCACTTAGTTTCTATACTCCACACTTCCAATAGTGATCTCATGTTATTTCCATTTGTATTTTTCTTTAAGAGTTTTCCAATTTTTATCATCGTCATTAACCCTTGGATTTGAGAATTTATTAGTATAATGTCCATTTTCCTTACACTTAAAGCATTGAAATGGGGGTTCATTATGTGTATACTTCTCTCTATTCACATCATTAGGTAACTTCTTTCCATTACTTAAGTATTCTTTTGAAATATGACATGACTTTATACACTTGAAAATTTTACCAGTCCCCTTAAGATAATCTCTACTAAACTCCTTTACACACTTTAAACATAAAGGAAAAATCATCTTCTTTTATCTAGGGTTTTTATATTTTTTTATAAACTCCCTCTTACTTTTCTTGTCAAAACCATAAGATTGATATATAACTCCAGCCTCCATTTCCACCTTCATGGTACATTGGATGATTTCTTCATAACTAATAATGTCCATTATGGTTAACACCCTTCGAAGACTTGGTTTTAAGCTACTAAAAAATCAATGAAACTTACTTTTAGGATGGATGATAATGCATGTATCATACCTCATATGTCTTTTAAAATTATCTTCATATGTTTCAAAAGATTCATCATCCTTTTGATTTAATTCACGGAATTCGTTTTTCATTTTTGTATAAATAATTCTAGTAAATTAATTATTGAAAAATAAGATCTTGAACTTGTCCCATTACATATATTCAATATCATCTCGTTACCTTATATTCTTAATAATATTACACCATTAATATATCTTACCTTCCAAATTATATTTAGCAAAAATGAATTTATCATGTAGTAAGAATTGGAGAACCAAAAATATCATTTCAATGGTACATATCAATTTCTTATCCATTAGTGGATTAGAAGACCCACTGAAAGAAGGTTTCCTCATAAAGGACTCAACATAATGTTGTTCTCTCCTTTTCTCATTTGCAAGTCCAGCATGCTTCATAGATTGAGAAAGTTTTGTGATAATAGTAACACATTTTTTCATTCCTTCCCCCATAACATTTAGTTTCTTAGGAAGAAAATCATTTCATTTCACATCGCATTCATCATTAACATGGTCCCTTTGGGTTCCATCCGATGACTATAACCCGAAATCATAGTGTGAAAAACAGTAATCAAAGTGGTAGAACCAAATAATCAAGGGAAATTACTTATAATATTTTAACTTATGACACCTTATTTTTAATCATAGATTATTGATTATTATTAATAAAACTCTAGGATTTTAAACTATACTTAGACTTGTCCTTAAATACATCCCTATACATAACCTTAGAAATATATCTAGGGATCTCATTAAAGTTTTCTCATCCTAGTTTCCAATGTTTGTCTAAAAATTTAATTTGATACCAACTATAATAACAGAGTATTTTTATACATGGATATTACATCTTTGTAGATGAATATTCATTACATTTCATAGACACACGCCCAAGAACCGTAATAGTTTAGTGACTTTGGAAAATTGGAAAATAAAATTCTAGTCTTGTGAAAGATCTTCAATGTTTTCCACAAATATCTTCCCCTTTAGTACCCCTACCTAAAACCATTCTTTATAACCTGGGTAAAAGAAAAAATAAATAAAAGGGTGGGATCATATGCTCAGTAAGGGCAATCAAGGGAGATACATAAGTATAATAATGAATGTAAGCGTATGAGAACATGATTTTAACATTATAAAATCATACGAAACATATAAAATATCATATACATGACTCATGGAATAAATAATGGTTGTTCATAAGACATTAATCATTATTAAATCAAGAGCATAATACCTGAAATCATAACATAATAATTAGACATGGAATTTATGGAAGATATATAAAAATGTAATATCATTCCCTATAAGTTAAGGGACATTTCCAATACTCAACATGGAACTTCATAGGGACTACACCTACTGGGTGGGAGACACCACCATCCCTAGTGGAAGTCCTTCCCTGGTAATGGCTCCAGTTTCCCCATATTCCCATAATAGATTAGACTTCCCCATCTTCCCATAATGGATCAAGATCGTCAACTTGTTTTCATCATTATCTCATGAGATATAAATATTTACCCAAAGCATGAGAGATATTGGTCCCACCCATAACGTAATGAAAACCATAAATATGTGTTCCATGAGAACATAAATCATTAATCATATCAAAATCCATAAAAATGGGTTTCATAAACATTTCATCATAACATAACTCATGGAAAATAAATAAAATTCATAAACATCAATCCATCATAAAAATAAACAATATAGAGAAATAATAATAATTAAATCATTTAATAAAATCACTAGTAAAAAATAGGTAACATAAAATAACTTTATATTAAATGTAAAATAATTTTTAGAGATCACTTGAAAATAATTCTTGAATAAAATATCCCTTCTTCTTTGAAAATGCTTTTTTTCGAAAAATGCCACTCAATTTTAAAAGAATTAATTTTAATTGAAAATAAAATTGTAGGATTATAATTGAAGCATAAATTCATTAAGGTTTCCTAATGGTGGATTTTTTTTCATGTAGTATAAGTTAAAAAACATTCCTTCTATATATTTGTTTCAAAAAAGTCACAAATACCCTTGCTTAGAAAACGACAAAAAAATATTATTTACAAACCATTTCATAAAAAGTATAACTTGGGAAAAAATAAATTAAAATATTCATAAGATAACAGTAAAAACCTTTTTAAAAAATATTTTAAAAAAAATGGCAATAGAATATAAATATTCACCAAATGGGACTTAAAATGAAACAGTCCCGAATCTAGATGAGATTGTGAAATAAACACTCATCACTTTATAATCAGTATAATCGTATGTAAAATGAAATAAATAAAATTATATGGATATGAAAATACCATAATATTCTAGATAATACTGATGAAATACATTCTTGGGAAGTATATACACCACCTAAAAGAAACTAGCAGTGTATAAGGCATGTGTCCTATAGAAATAAATGGGAGACAAAAATCCCTTACCATATATCTTAACTCTCGTCGTACTCAAGAAAAACTCTGGTATAATAATTTTAAGTTTATTATAAATCTATTATAGAACCATATTCACATATATAATACCATATATTATTTACTTATGACTTTATATTACGATCTTATTAAAAATTCAATGTTTAAGTTAAGTTTCATATAATAACCGCTTTGTTTCTCATATATGTTTTGACATGTTATTATTGGTCCTCATATAGATAACATAGTTTAATTATCTCTATAATGATAAAAATGATATAAATATCATATATATTCATTATATATGTACTTATGGTTATCTATAAATTATTGAAATAGAAAATTAAATACATAGTTCATTGAGACAGTAGTCGTACATATGCATGAACGTTGCTTCTACTTCTTGTCATATTGAAAGAAAGTAAGTAAATGACATATATGTATATATTATATATAAAATAATTATATTATAATTATTATTTCATATATATCATCTAATTCACTAAAACCATCCTTAATACAATCCATTTAAAGTGTGAAAGGATCACATCGCTTTGAGGAGGTGGTAGTTCACATGTCCACAAAGTTAGTATATTTACAAAAAATGGAAAGTATGAAGATATGTGTTGTATAATAATTTAAGAAAAATAAATACATCATAAATATCATATATATCATATAAAAATTGAAATTACATCATTATTTTGAACCTTGAAAGGTGGAAATGGAAGAAGGAGTGACATCGGTTTGCGAGGTGGTAGCCCTCCATACACACGAACAATGATTGTGTATCCCATTTGATGGAAGTGTGTGAGATTGGAGGTCAAAAACTTAATATAACAACATATAATTATATTTAAGATACCGTAGTTATAATATAAACATGAAATAAAAATAATTTTATAGTTCAAGGTAGAAATAAAACAAAAATATTCATGGATGAATGTTACCTTTTATTTGGGTATCTCCTTTTGATTTACACAAAATAACTTGTTTGGTTGGCCTTCTAACCAAATTAATGATTCTAGGATGAAGCTATGGAAGTTGGTAGTATATTTTGATAGGTTTTTGTGGAAAAAATTAGGTTCTTAAGTGTGAATAAATGAGAATAATAAGATCCCTTTTATACGAGAGGGGTGGAACACTTTTGTAATTTTAGAAAAGATTAATTTATAATAAATTAAATATATATCAAAATACCAAAAAAATTATATTATTCTATAATATTAAATTATAATTTTTTAACCTCATCAGAAAATCTATTTTAGAAAAAAATTGTTATTTTTAAACTTATCTTTTTGATTATCCCTTAGTTAAACCATTTTTATTTTAAATATGATATCAAGTTTTTCAATATTAAGTGGTTGAAATTTTTACTTATAAATTGTCAATTAGAGAATAAATGGAAAATTTGTGATATTTTAGACCATATATCATCTAATTTTTCTAATTTTATATTTTATGATTTATAAATAGTTTAATAAAATATTTGTTTCATAAGTGTCAATTTGACACTATTCATTACATTAACTTTAATAAAAAAATACAGAAATCTATCTTCAAACCAATTTATTTAATACAACCATAAAAACTCATATTTTCCAAAAAAAATCTTTTATCACCTTAATTAAGTTAAATTATATCTCTTTTAATATTTCCAATTTCATTTAACTGATTGTTTCGTTAATTGAATAATCATTGGATCATCATTTTGTAATTATTTATGACAATATTTATTCACTAAAAAATTAAAAACAATCTCTGATGTAGATTAAAATTTTATCTTTAGGAATAATATATAAATTTTTTCATATCTTCTATTTAACCCCATATTAAAAATATTATACTTATTAAATGTAAGAGTGTTATATTTTTTCACTCTCTTTAATTTTAATAATATCCAAGTCATTTTCATAGAAAAGTGTCCATTAAATTATTAATTTAATATATTTATGTGTTAATAATCGAATTAAATTATTCCACTATCATTTTGGGAAGTTTTTGGATCATTTTATCGTTCTTATGAAATTATTTTTTACTTAAATTACCCAATTTTTCCTTTTACCTTGGTAATAAAAATTACCAATGTTACTATTCATATTGGAAAAAAATAATCGGAATATATTTAATAAACATGAAAATTTTTATTCCAAATATAGAATTCATTTTTCATATTTCAGAATACATAATTTTCTAAAATTAATTTAAAATTAATCCTGCTGAGAGAACAAGAAAACGAGTTTTTAAAGTGAAAAATTCCTAAATATTGAAATGTTTTTATATTAAAACTCAATTATAAATTGATTAAAATGACCTATATTGGATTAACTAAGAATAATTTGATCTAATTAAACTTTAAAACCAATAACATATTTAATTTAATAGTATAAATTAATTCGATAAAAATGTGTTTTTAATTAAAATTCAATATTTGTCACTATTCATCAAAACACAAAATTTATCAGAAAAATATAAAAGATTCAACCAAAGTAAATTTTGAAACTCCACTTTCTAAGAATAAGTTTATTTTTTCAATAAAAATTTATAAATGTTTCAAAACCCTTATTTAAAATATGTGCTTCGTAAAAAGGCGGTAAAATTTCCTTTTTAGAAAAATAATTCCTTTATCCATAAAATTGAATTTCTTCTTATATCAGGCCTTGAAAACATATAAGATGAATTTTAAACATTAGATTTAGTATATTATATATACATATATATAATTATTTATATTTCATTAATATAATTCAAAAACAATATTTGTTTTTTTATTGGTATAAAACGTACTTGTGCATATTTAAATATTTTTTCTGAAAAATATTTCCTTTTACTTTAAAAAGGGTGTTTTAAATTCATTTATAGTTAATTAGTTTAAAATTTATTTGTAAACCATAATTTCATAATTCATTTAATCATGTTCATTCCTTCCATTCTAATGGCTAGATTAAAATTTTATTGTTTCAGTAAGTATAACTAAAAAAGATGTTTTATAGAAACTTAGTTTCCTGAGTAAAGTAATATAAGATGGTGTAGTGTTTATAATAAGATTAAATTTGTGTTAGATAGAACACAAGACATAACATAAATTTAATTTATTGAAAAAAATTATAAAAACTTAGGAGTTCAAGTGTTAAGTGTGGGGGAATTGATAGAGATGATATTTTAAATATTTTTCATGTGTATTTTAATGATTATATCCCCCACCAAAATTTTCTTTTATGAGAAATTGTATTGTTTTTGTAATTTTTAAGTGTTTTGAGATAAATTGAAAAATTGTCATAATTATGGAATTTTAACAGTTTTTCATCACTTTAGTTATTTGGGAGTAACTTTTATAATAATGATCCAATTATAGAAATCTTTTTTTAGGAATCCTTATATTGTGGTTTAAACTTTTTAAACTGGGCTATGTGTTGATTCAAAATTTTTAAGGCCTAAATAAATCACTCAAATGGGAAAATCATTTTTCAGACAAAATTGAAACTCTTTAATAAATTGGAATAATTCAGCCTAAAAATTTCAAATTTAAATGGTTACAAATATAAAAGAAATATAATTTTATTTAAAATATCCACATTTAATACCGAAATAAAATAATATTAATAATATGTTCATTAGGCAAGTGAAATTGGGGGAAATCAAATAAATCACTTCATCCAAAAAAAATTTTTTAGGTATTTTAGCTATAAAATTTTTACAACATGTCAAAAAGAACTAAAATATTATATTAATAATTATAATATGTGTGAGAACAACATTTATATAGGAACTCTATGGATATTCTTCCTATAAGAGGCCCAAAATTGAGACAAATTTTGAAGGATAGAAATGGAAAACACCCTAGACACTCCCTTTTTTCTTTATAATCTCATCTTCTCTTCATTTCAAGGGATGGTTAGATTGATGTATTAGGATATGTTGGAGAAGATATTATAGAGAATATTTTTATTACATGAAGTAATAAATCCATAAGTTGATAAACTCTAAGTGGAGGTGGGTAGAAAAGATCTGATTATGCTTCCCCTTTTGAGTTTTTGATTTTATTTGTTTCCTTTTTTTATTTATTTGGAAACTATTTTTCATGAATGAAGAGAGTCATTTTATTTCTTGAATTCACTTTTTTATAAATTTTTAATATTTTTTCAACTTATTAACATAAATTGGATATTATCATTATTTAAATTGCTTTTGTGAGGTCTCACCTTTGAGTAGGATGAGTATAATCTATTTTGGTTTCTCAGTGTTCTTCAGGTAATCAGAGCACTTTGATAAATGGATAAAAATTCATATTTAAGGTATAAATATGTTTTCTAGGAAAATTAGGTCTATACCTTAAGTACTTTAGGTATACACTAAGAAATATTGTTGGATAATTCATTTATACAATGATAAAGGGATTATCTGACGATTTAAGTGTGTCCACCACTGCCTTCTTTATTTTGTGTTTTAGTCCAATTTTCTTCTAATTTATAATCACAAATGTATATTTCTTACCATAATATTATTTTTTTTATCATGTATCATTTTTTAACTCATTTAAAATCCCCAATTATAATTCTAAATTTAACAAAAATAAATTAAAAAAGCAATACTTTGATAGATTAGCCTACAACAAACTTATGAGACAACCTTATGGTCATTAATGTCCTGCATTTTAAATGAAAAATTATTGAATGGGGTAATAAAACTGAAAACCACATCAACAATTTTCTACATTCTAGGGATGTGAATACCAATTGTGGGGAGAATGTAGCACCACATTTTCAGTTAATTATACCTTTATTTATTTATTTTAATTATATATAATGTTTGGGATAAGTTTCAACAGGTTTGGAGAAGTTTAGGCATGATTTGGACGATTTTTTGGAGGTGAAAATTTTTCTCATGGATATTAGAAACTGTGAAACACCTACAAGAAATTATTTAAGGGGAAATAATGTTCACTGGGCAAGCACACAGTTGGCACATAGTTTTTCCAAACCATAAATATTACTAGGAAAAACTTTTTAATGCTAGATAGAGGGGAATAGAATGGTTGGTGAAGGCCTGAAAGTCTTTATATTTTTATTAATTTTTAGATAATCCAATTTTTTAATTGGGTTGAGGGGGTACCTTAAATTTCCCATATTCCCAAAGAACTAGGCCCAATACATGGTTGATGAAGGCCTAGAGACTAGACACCCAACATAAATATCTACCATATCTGGTTAAATGTTTATGCTCCAAAGCAGTCGACCTGCAAATTTAATCAATAAGAAATCCCCATATAGGACTACATGGGACCTAGAACTCATGGAAAATTCATACTCTCTCATTCATCCAATCTGAGTGCCTTACTGGTGATTTCTTCCTTACTCTGACCTCATTTGTTAAAGCTCCTTGGGTATTTGGTCCTCATTCTTTTCCCTTCATTTTTTATTTTATCTCCATTATTCCATCATAGATACCATCCAAACATCATCCATCAATGCTACTAGGATTCATTTCCTCTACCATATTGGACTCCACCGAACACCAAACCCACAAACCGAGATGCCACCAGAGCCATCGAAGCTGCAATTCGTCATCCATGGAAGCCTTCCCCGACACAGATTTCTATGTTCACCCAATCTCTATCATGTCCCACCATTGACTAAAACATCTCAACCATCATCTGCATCATCGCAGCCATGCTGTCTATGCTGATTTTCGCTGCCATAGGACCTACCATCACGCCACCGAAAAACGAGACCCACTACCAAATATTTCTCCTCCAATATAGACAATCATTGAGGGGGATTTCAATGCACCAAAACACTACCCTTTAATGACTAGAAATTCACACATCCTGAATAATTTGGGTTTTACCAGGACTTGAAATTGGGATTTGATGTAGTATGGTGGGGTTCCTTAACACTAGTTTGAAACAAAACTGCTTTATCCTCTCTTTAAGAACTATATATCTAGTTCATATAGGATATATATATAAATGATTTATTATGGTAATCATGATGAGTTATGTTTGTTTTTGTTGAAGGGAATGAGATTTAATGTCATATCTAGGATATTTAAGTTGAGTTGTTAAAGTTTTTGCGTCGTTCTACATTTTCACCAATGTTTGAGAGGTAGGTGGATTCTCTCTAAACTACTATTGATTAGAACATGGAGTCTTGGTTTCAAATTGATTGAATTTCTTGAAATATTTTTTAAAAAACTGTTTGATTTTATGGAAACCACTCTAGTAATGTTTTCTTGGAAAATTTAGAAATTATTGTGTGTTTTGGAAAGTCCATATTTTTCATGGTTTTAAAAATATGGTTTTATAATTATGGTTTGGTTTTGATGCATAGAAAATTTCTATAGAATTGTTTTCAATAAAATATTTTTTTATTGAAATGTATTGGCAAGTGTTTGGGAATACATGGTTGAAATGAGTTCATTTGAATTATACATGACTCTATAGAAGGGGTTTGTGACATTAGGGCACCAGGTATTGGTTACCTTTTGAAAATTTAGTATATTGATGAGAGAGATCTAATGAGTATGGAACTATAACCTGGTAATGTATGTTTAGATGTGTGGATGTCTGGAATGGGTATCCCAAAATTGGATTTGAGAAATGGTTTTAAATTCTTGTTCGGTTTCTTTCCATAGAAACTATTCTAGTTTGGAAAACTATATAAGGACTTGGTATAAACTACTTTATATTTTTTAAAACAATTTTATATAAAATTTCTTACATTTGTTGTCCTAGTGTCATGAGTTGGTATGTAATTGGGGAAATCCTATTGAGTTTTATGCGCACACCCTACTTAGTCACTATGCTGAATTTGAAAATGTTATATATCAAGACACAAGAAAATTCAATGTATCCTGGTTCTTTAGTGATGATTCTTGATAACATAGGTTGGGAATGTGGATTTGGGTCTTGGAGTAGGTTGGGAGTTGATGTATTTGGTGACTTTTAGTTTTTTTTGGTCTTGGTTTCCTCTTTGTACTCAAATATATTTTTTTTAGTTTTTTTATTGGATTTTATTTTGATACTCATGCATCATATAAAGGCTTATCTATTTACGGTTATCTTGTTTTGGTTTTTTATCATTAAAGGTAAAATCATCCCCCAATTCTTTATAAGGAACTTGAAATTTATTTTCAACCTTCTATGTCTTGGGCATGTCACCTAAGGCCAGTAACACCACCTGCATCTTCCCAAGCCAATGAGTGAGGGGTGGGATGTTACATAATGTATTCTTGTCTTCCCACATTGCTCAACTATTGGTCAGTTAACAACATGTAATGAAATCACATACTGACACATGACTCACTATGAATTACACAGCATGTTCAATCATTTGGTCTTACACAACACATACATAAACTACAAGATTTTTAATCCCTATAAAACCCTTTGTTGCGATGGTGATCAACACATGGCATGTGATGGAATCATATACTAAGTCACATAATGAACTGATATTTACAAGGACCACTCCATATTTCAGTTGACCATGGGTACATGACATGTAATTTATAATTAAATTTCATTCAACCATTTCATGCAACCAGAAACCTTAGCACCTCCATATGGGAACTTTGAGCATCATTCATGTTTTTACCTATTCTATTATATAAGTACTTTGATAAAAATAAATTATCTTAACTTTTTTATTAATAATGGAATACTAAATATGTAAACTAATAAACCAATTCATAAAATTGATCAGATAACTTATAAAAAAAATATATAAATTAGAATTTGACCACTTTGATACCACTTGAAGGTTCTGGAGTACAGAAGGAGAATTAGTCAGGCACCCAATTTTTAATTCTCATTATTATCATTAAATAATATTTGAATAACTTGATAAATGACACCCTAAGATCCCCTAGATATAATCTTTTACATTTAATTTTTAATTTATTAAAAAAATCTCAAACATGAAAATCCTTCTGGTTAATGTTCTATTTTTCTCTCGTTTAGTTTTCATTATCGTGGATAATACAAACGATTATTACTTTAAGTATATAAACACGTGATCCATAAATCTCTAAATGAAAATTTTGAAACTATGAGTGCTAGTGAAGTAGTATCTAATGATTTATGTTGTTCATATTTAATCACAAAAATATAACTTGTTCTCTCTTATTCTTGAGAGGCGAGAAGAGGTGAATAATATATCTAAGACTTAAGATGATTCTAGAGATATTCTCTCTTTTTTAATAAATCCACCTCTATAAATGAGATATATTATTCTTTATAGCCTTAGGGTTTAACCATAGATAATTTCACACCATCTATTATTAATTTATTTAATCTAAGTAATACCCCATGTCAAAAAATAATAATATTATTATTATTTTTTCCATAACTTGTGTTTCTCTAAATATCATTGATTCAATTAATTAATTAATATTTATTAAAAAAATATTAAATAAAATATATCATTTCCATTGGGTCATAAACTCAAATCTTTTATCCTCCCATATAATTTACTACACCTTGAATAATAACATATTTATTTAAATAAATAAATATTATAAATAATAAACTTTCAAATAGATATTTATTTTAATATTCACCTAACTAAATAAATATTTATATTAATCTATCCACTAAAATGTTTAATATTTAAATATTTTCTTATTGCCTTGTGAATAAATGAACAACAGATGAAATTTGAATCACATATTCTAAATTTTAATATAACATGAATGAAATTATGTGATCAACTTTACTTGAATAATTATTATTCCAAAAACTAAGAATAATATATAATGTTAATATTAAATTCAATAGAATTTAATGAAACACTAGATTCACTTAATATGTGATCCTTTATTCCCATTTCTCAATGAAATTAGGTAAACTTATCTAAAGTCTATGATCAATGTCAAGATTCACATCAAGGCACCAATAGGGAAATAATTAAATATATAAAAAAATCCCAAAGAATGCTATTATGTCATATAATCCATTTATTTGTCAATATATCATCAAGAAGGATGCATACTTATTTCATCACCTAACATGATTAATTTTTATTTCATTGAATTTTTTAAATGATCTTATTTATAAATTACCATGGTCATGGATTTCTTCTAAAAATTAAATTTCATTCAAAGGGCTAGAGGTATCATCTTCCATTAAATCATAAAGTAAAAAAAATTCTTTTATTATTGAATTAATTCCATATCACTTATGACACACCCAATGTATGCTACCTTACTATGAGAATATGTCATAAGGGTTTTTTTCCATACATAAAATAAAAATAACCATGAAACACATTAATAATAATCTCATGTCTAAGGATCAATACATACATTCTTAGATAGAAATATCCCATGATACATAAAACACATGGTATTTATATTATTGGTTTTATCTCATAACCTACCTTATTAGATATTTCCAAGTGTGAAGTTCATAATAAGAAGTCTAAATGTCTTATGATGCTCCAACATGGAATAATTAAACATAATATGTGATTGACCAAATATATATTATCTAGATAATTATACATATATTTAGGAATATTATGATACTATCACAATATTCTCATAATCATGGAAAAATTTTATAACCCTTAAATATGAAAAATAATATATAGACATTATAAAATTCATATTATATAGAATAAAAATAATTATATGATATTATGTTAATTTATATTTTGGAAATAAAAAGTATAATGTAATTTGGTTCTAGGACACCAACTCCAAAAAGACTCCCACTTACACTATATCAAACTGATAATATTTGACAACTCTTTATCTCTTATATGATAATCATTATTCTATTAAGTTATGGTTTTAGCTATTAGGATTTCTATATTCTTCTATAGATACTCTTCTTACTATGACTTCACCTATTTGAGAAAACATTCCAATATGTAATATTCCCAATTATTTCCCTTTTTCTATATTACATACACTTAATATCATGACTAGTACTATAGAAAAAATAATATCATAATAGATATTATGATAATACTTTACTATCTTGGTACCAATCCAAGATCTAGAACAAATCATTGCATATATAATATTTTTTCTTTAGTTTCATGAAAATCCATAACATACTCAATATATATAAATATGGATACTGCTGGATTCAATAAGTGTCTCTCACTTATTTCATTAACCTAAATAAGTTATTGTATCAAATTGATCTATCAGAAGGAAAATTTTGTATCCCATTGATAACTATCATTCAGACTTCTCCAAGTACAGATAACATTGCCTTCATACATTCTTGAGTGCTTTTATATTGTTCTCACTACCTCTTGATGTAGTTCTCATAATAGTTTCGCATAATAAATTATTTATAATAAATATAAAATATCATTAATTATCATGTAATATGTGATATATTAAATTAATTAATATTATGGAATTATACTCATAATAATAATCTTATCACGTACCTTAACACATCATATTAATGATATTTATGCCATATGATATTGATAATAATCTGATATTGAATTATTTAATACATTATTTTTTCAATACTTTGTTAATGTATATAATATGTCTTGATCTAATCAACCCCAAATATTAAACATAGTATATTTTTACCCCTAGAACATTGGATTCTACTTTAAGTCATTATTGGAGAATGGTTTTTAAACTTAGTTGTAACTAACACTACAACTAATATCTCTTTTCAATTTGTTATCATTATATTTTAAAAGAAATATATAGAAATACCACTAACCTCTTTGAGACAAAAGGTTTAAATTCATTATGAATAAAATCAAACCCTCTTATGGATTTATAAAAATAAATATTCAATGATTTTGATTCTTTCTTCAACCTATAAAAGGATATATGCAATTCTCATATTTAATTGGTATCCTTCAGTGTAAAAAACGCATTTTGTTGTGCTATGTAGACATATTTGATAGGGTTTACAATAAATAAATTAATCTTAAAATCTATTTTCCAAATATCATAATCATGGATAGCTGTTGTGGTAAGTATAATTCTAGTGTATTTTAACATAGTGATTTAGGAAAATGGTTTGTTATGGTTTATTGTGTATATCATGTGAAAACCCTTAGTAACCAATCAATACATATAGGTAACAACTCTACCATCCATGTCTAATTTCTTATTGAATACCCACAAATAGGTTTAAAAAATCTATAATAACTTCCAAAATGAAAAGTTTTATTTTGGTACATGGATTTCATTTTTTGTGTTTATATGAATTTTATAATTTTTTTCTTGTCATTATTTAATAATTCTTTATAAGAAAAGTATCCAATATTATTATAGAATAAAATATCACTTAACATGGTTATTATATATAAAATTATTTGTTTTTATCATTCTGGTACAATATGTGTCTCTATAACAAATCCTACTAAAAAATATTTTCAAGTTTATATTCATATGCTAACTCAATTAAATCTAGATCTTTGACTCCATTAAAGTCTCTATTTCTCCAAATATCTTAAATAATGATGTTATTTACTATTAAAGAAATATATTCTCTCATTTAACTAATACTTTTCTATCTTAAGAATAGTTATATCCTGTGAAACTTTTAGGATAATTAAATGGAATTCACTTTATGTTTTATTTGTATAAGTTTATTTCTAAAATAATCCTTAAAAAATAGTTTTCATCTAAAACACAAGATTATATGAAATAATTTATTTCTTTTGTATATTTAAATATATGATATCCATTTATCACTATAGTTGGAATATGGTTAAGTGTTAATGCTAATATTTTATAGTCATGTATTTAAAGGGGTAATGGATGACTTGTAAAACTTATAAGAATTTTAATTGATTCTACTTTTACTAATATCATTACTATGAAGTCTATAAGGAAATGTAAGTTTAAGAATACCCCCACTCCAAATTTAAATTATCTAGGAATTCTTAGTTAAGATATTCTTCATCTTACCTACCCAAATAATATCTTTATCTTTTACCAATAATATTTTCTACTTCACTTTCACATTTCATAAATCTATTTAAAGGAATCTAATAAAGTTTATGAATTTACTTCTAGATTATACATAGAAAATTTAACACATATCTTTTTGAACTGATTCTATAAGCTTTGTTACTTTACCACCTTTAATTTTTAATTGTTTCTTTATCTTAAAACTAAATAAGTAATCATTTAAAATACCTATGTATATTAGAACCAAAGATAATAAAAAACTTTTGGATATATACTTGAAATTTAATTATAGTTTTAGTTGTACAAGAATTAAATTTACATAATATGGTATTCCTTAAGTCTTATATCTTATATTCATTAGTAATTATCAAAATTAGAAATTTCTGATTCATTTATAATTAAAGAATTAATTATGTATGAATACTATGATAACAATAATTTTATACATGAAATAATGTCTCATTGTGTCTTAAATTTGATATTAAGGTAAATTTTTATGGTTACACCTAATACAAAATCAATATTTTTACAAGAATCAATCCACTTAGAAATATTGAAGTTATGATCTTATTTAGCTGATTTTTAAGCCAAGTCACATCAACAACTTGATGATCCATCTTACATATTGTAATATTTATTATCATAATTGGTTCTTGAATTTGGATACAAATATGTGAATGGCATATTGTATTTAATACCCAATAAGAGGAATTTAAATATAATATAAAATAATGAATATACCTATAGTATAATATTAAGTCAGTTACCTTTCATCTTCAATTAATTATAATTAATCTTTTAGTAACCTTTATTTCCACTTGTGAAGTAGATAACCACATACTTATCTCTCTCTCTAACTATTTTGTTTCTTTGATAGATTTCATATAGGTACCATTGGATTTAGAATTTTCATAGAATTTTCAACATTTTCCTTCACTTTTTTCACCATATGAGATGAAGAAACATGTTCCCATCAATCCAAATTATCTTGGGAATGAATATTCAAAATATTGATGAGTGACTTCTCCATGTTGTTCATTTTCTAGTTTTCAATGAAGTTGGTGAATCTAATTGGTAAAGATGATATATGATATTAATGGATAATTTATTATCCATATAGATTCCCAACTTTTATAACTCGTTGATATACTTCAACATCTTAAGGACATGATCACTATATAGGTATCCATCTCTCAGTTTACACTTGTATAACACAAATACAATCTCATATATCCTTTTTCAATATTTCTCCATTTAAAGTTATTGTAGATGGGTCAACATGGTGTATAAATCGATATACTTATGTTGCATCTTAAGATCTGTCGAAATATATCAAAACATGATACAATGGACATATGATTCATCCTCTATGTGGCACCTGTAAGCATCCTTGTAACCCACACTCACTCTCTATAGTGATGATCATGAATAGAGGATTCTAGTATATAAAACATATTTTATTATATTAGTGCAATACATTATCTCTTATACCACTCTTGAAAATTAGTATTAGTGATGAAATATTCTTTTATTAGGGATTATTGTAGCTATTATATTGTATTTATTTAAATTTTTTTCTATAACAAATAAAATAGAAGTTTACAAATTTATCTTGATTAGCAGTTATAAATTAATTAATGAATTAAATAATCCCACACTATTTTATCAAATCTCATAATCCCTCACTTTTGGATTAAAAATGTTCAATATCTTGGATATTTTAGTATAAATATCCATATTTCCCTTAAAAATATGTTTAGGTAGTGTTTAATTGATAACTAAATTAACACTTTGATCCTTGATCTATTGAGTGGACTCCCCAATCCTAAAACCCTAAAGTTATATTTTATAAACACTTGCCTCCAATTTACACCATTTTTATATGATAAACTAATATTTATGGTAAAAAATGGTTAATTGAAACCAATACCTTCATTATAACTCCCAAATAATTTAAATTATCCCTCTAAAGGAGAAAAAAAAAACTTTGAACTATGGTTTCATTATAACTCATGTGATGAATGGTGTTTTTTGACTCAATATTTTGATTGAGGGATATTGTTTAACTTATTTATAAATATTATTTATTGTATTCTTCACATGTTTTTTATTATTAGGTAGATATTTCAAAATCAATTAACCATGTATGATAAAATTTTTCAAACACATACTAGAATATGATATCTTATTTTAACATTATTTCATGTTCAATTACTTTGTATAATATCTTACATAATTAAATAACTATAAAATATAAAATATATCACATAATTTTTTTTATTTTACTTGATAATTTATTTACTTTGTTTGATAGTTTTGAAATAAACAAATAAATAAATTATTCATCAGAATAAAAAATATATAATCATTTATAGACAAAATATAATAAATATATGATATGATCATGAGATTTTATCTAGTGGTTGGTGTATCTGGCAGTGATAAACCAACATTAAACCTTGGTGAAATAATTCTTTGATTCTACACTTGGATTGATTTAAAAACATTTCTCCATTAACCTATGTATATCCTTGATTGGATTTACCTCATCTTGAGTCTTGAGCCATATCCACTTGTCAGGAACTCTATCCTTTTCAAATTTTCTCTCACACATGGGTGAGGGGTTCTAAAGGTTATGGGTTACATAAAATAAACCATGGAAACATAGGCTCATACATAATAGAGTGAGGGATGATGCACAAATCATCATGTTTAATTTAATAACAAATAATCATATAAAACCGTAGTATGAATATTTAAATTAAATAAATAAATCAACCCATGGTTATTAAAACTCTTGATCAATCACATCATGTAATTACAAATGCATTTAGTATTTATGGTATTTATTTCCATTTATTATATTTTATATAAACTTACACAAATTAATAAATATATAAACTAAATATATATATATATATATATCTTAATATTCTATCCTAATGGTCTTTGAGGCATAAGAATATCATCTTTAAGAATTTTAAATAAATTAAATATATTTTATTTTATTTTTAAAATTACTTGAGTAAACTACCTGTACTTGGGGGCTATACAGTGTGTACGTGGAGACCACATGGCATGTATCGTCTATGTAATATTTAAATTCCATTTATAGAACTTTAATAATTATACGATGTGTATGGTCACTTTAATGTCATGTTACATACATTTTGTATGGTCCTTGTCATGTATTATGAACCTACATGACATTAAAGACTCATGGTATTCCATTATATACTTGATATATAGTTTTTTGGTTCAAGTTACTTAGCCTTTGTAGCGTGTATGACCACATGATACGCTATAAATACACACTTCATGTTCCACTAAAAATCCTTGTATTAATTCATAAGGTTTTTGATGATCGATACATGTCTTATAATAATAGATTTTACACAGAATTAAATTCTATGTGTTTAAAACCACTATATATGATTAAATTTTTTATGCATTTAAACAATATAGAAAACTCCTAAATATGGCTTGAATAGCTAGCTACATGACATGTAGTAATGTATTATTTTAATTACATTACATGTTGATCCACAAGACATGCCTAAAATATCAACATGTACCTTCAATGAGGTGAAACATGTTACACAACATGTACATCCAACTACACATTGTGTAACACCCTGAGATTTCACAGTATATTTCTCCTTAAATAAATCAACTTTCATTAATAGCTTTCTTTACACATAACATTGAGTTTAAAAAAAATATAAAAAACTATTGAAATATTATTATTTGAAAATTATATAATTTTTTAAATTATCATATAAATATTATCTTATGTTTAATTCTTGGGATTTTTTTCTAAAAATATTTACTTTTTAGTGAATATAGAAAAATTAAATTTTTTATAAAACTATCAATTAATATAAATGTTTCATTATATTTGGTGTTAAATTTATATAAGATCCATTTGATTTAAAATAATCTAATTAATTCCATTTGAATCATCAATTTACATTATTTTTATTTACGTAAATCTGTTTCGCTTAAAAAAGCAATTTTCTAGAAAACAACTTTTCATTACATTTTTCAGGTTTATTTTTAAATTAATTTCTGAAATTTTTATGAATTAAATTTTATAAAATTAATTCCCTATTTTTAATTAATTAGTTAAAATTTGGTAAACATAAACCTTTTATTTTTATGAATTATAAATAGTAACCATAGTAAACTTTATCACCTCATTAAAGGGTAAATCGAGTAATTAAAGTTACAAATAATGAGATAAGGCATTAAAAATCTATCCAAAATGTCCCTTTATTTTATTTTACTATAAAAATTAATCCATATCCATCTCAAATTCTAATATATTTAATTTTTGTTCCATGTGATCATGTTAATTAAATTTATATTAATTTAAGTAAGGGAAATTACAAAACGTCACTCCCTTTCTTTTAATTTCATTTTTATGTCCACATAGGGATAAGAATATGTTATGAAAAAATATAAAAATTTATTTTAAACATATTAAATTTATTTTTAGGATGGTAATTTATTCTCAATTTTTAGTAATAGTATAATCACCTTAAATTATTACGCAACACCAACATGGTATTTGTTCAATTAATTGAGAAATAAAATAATGAATTTTAAAAAATATTAAAAGTAATAAAATTTAGATAAATTATAATATTCTATGAGTTTTATAGATAAATATTACATATTATTTATGTTTTAAATGATTTTATTCTAATTCCATATTTTTCTTCATATCTTTAAATTCAAATTAAATAAATAGTGTTAAAATGACATTAATGATATTTTATGAAAATAATATTTTATTAAATTTTTTAAAAATCATAAAAATATTGAACTAGGATAAAGTGGATAATATATTGTCTAAATTTCCATTCCTTCTCCATTCATGAGACAATGTTCACCTTATAAGTAAAATTATAACCCTTTAATATTGAAAAAGTCATTACCATGATTAAGGTTAAAATTGGTTAACTAAGGGGATAAACCAAAAGACAAGGTTTAAAATAACACATAAACCTATATAAATTTTATTTTTTAAATGAATTTAAGCCATATAATATATTCTATTCTAAATTATGTCCACATGGTTTTACTTTCACATGATAATGAAATTATTATATTTAAATATTTATATTAATTCTATATGTGGCATCCCCCTATAAAAGGGAACCCCACCTATCTCTTATATGCACCACTTTGAGCCTTATATATTGAACAAAAATTACTCAATTCCATTATAAACTTCATTATACATGAATTATAGGTTCTTTTATTCTTAAAATTTTATTTCAATGGTCTATAAGAAGGGATCTAAAGGAGGCCTATCAAAGAAGAGGTAATCATCCAACCTGACTTTTTATAATTTATTTCTTATTATACCTCTTCTAAATATGTGGTATTAATCATAAAATTATAACTTTAGAATCCTGAAAATATTTAAATGTTATTATTATTTTGAAACCACAATTATTATTCCTCTTTTCTATCAAATGGAAGGTTAATGTATCGCTTGTGTGTACAAGTTGACTACTGCCTCCACGTAGCAATACAATTACTTTTTCATCAAAATTTATCATGGATTGTTATTATGATGGGTTTAATATTTATATATTATATTTATGATATTGTTATTTATATGGAATTATAATATCATATCATCTATCCTACCTTCCCATCCATTATAGAATGATAATGTCACTCGAGCGTACCTGTGGACTACAACCTCCACGAAGTGATGTGATTAATTTTTTATTTCTACTTTACCAGCATAGTAATAAAGATATATTTAATGAATATATATTATGTAATAAATATTATATAAAGGTGGATTTTTTTTCTTTCTTGCATTCCCTCCGTCAAAAAAGTAAAAATAGTCTTCATGTGTACATATGACCTGTCGTCTCCATGAATGGTGTAATTCATTTTTCTATCTCTACCTTTTATGAATGAATTAATATATATATATATATATAATGAATATATATGATATTTTTATCATAATTAAAATTATAGATATGATGGAGTCATTATAAAAGTACAAGGATCGGAACTATCGAACCGAAATTCACATGAAAAACGAAAAGATAATAAATGAGTGTTTAAATATTATAAGTAGATATTATATGATATTATAAGTATTTAAATTATTCTAGTATAGAATTATAAAAAATTTAAAATTATTATACAAGATTTTAGAGAGATTTTAAATTTATTATAACATCATTTGATGTTACATTTTCTTTACTTGGGATATTAACCAAGGATAATATAATTTTTCTTTCTCTATATGGTTTATGATTATGAGTTGTTTATGATACCCATTTATATTACATGGGTTATGATATGATGAATTTTGAAATTATGAAACCTATTTATTTTCCAGGTTTTATGATATATGATAAATGTTCTATTATCTTGTGGAACACATATGAATGGATTATAATTATGTGATGGGTGGTCCTGAAATTATATATCCCTATAATTCATTTGGTGAAAATGGATATATCATGAGATAATAAGGAATATAATGGGGAGTGAACCCAGTTCAATAAGAGACTTTGTACACTATGATAGTCTTGAATGTGAATATTGACAAAGGATACGATGGATTGGAGAGTAAACCCAATACACTATGATTGTATTGGTAGGGATTATTAACTATTAAACAAATTATTTTCTATACTTATGCATATTCCACAAACTTATTCCTTATTCCCATGTTATGCTCTCATGGATCGTGTTATTTTATTCCTTTATGATTCATGTATTATGATCTACCAAGATTTATACCATATGATATATTGGGTAGGGTTTTCAAATTTTAATCTCAAATTATCATACCCTTATGCTGATTTTATACTTTATTCATCACTCATAACGCCCTTATTTACCCTTAATGAGCATCTATGATCATCCTTTCTTATGTTTCCATTCCTCAGGTTATGAAGAAAGGTTTTAAGTAGGGTATGTCTAATAGGAGTACTGTGTGGGAATATCTTTGTGGGAGATGTGGAAGATATTTCATGAAATAATAAGATTTTGTATCTTTTCTCTAAATTCACAAAAACTATATGGTCCTTGAGCGTTTATTTTAAAAATATATTTGATATTTATCTATTAAGATGTGATATGTTTGTTTAAAAGGTATGGGTCACTATAGTTGGTGTTATAGGGTAGTTTTAGTCAATCTATATATTAGGGTTAGAAAAATTTGGTAAAAACCTTGAGGATAAGTCTAATTATTGGATAATATCCAAAAGTTTTGGTAATGACCATAGCTAGCCTAGCCTAAACCTAAGGTGTCAAATATTGAAAAGAAGGTTTCATGATTTATACATCCTATAAATTATTTTTCATTAATATTTAGTTTCCATTATGATTATTTTTACTCACACTATGCTTTTTGGTTTTACTCAATGTTTGGAACTCAAAGGAACTATGTTAATGATAAATGTGACGGAAAATGAGATGATTTTCCTCTTGAGAAGCCAAATGTTATAGAAGCTAGAATGAAAAATATAATTTATAGGATTACATAACTTTCACAATAAATAGATCACGATAAGATTCAAAGAGAGAAAAGGAGGGAACACTGTTATATTTATTTCTTCATGAGGAAACATCCACCTTATTTCAATGGGTTTTATAATCCACAAGTTGTTGAGAAATAGATCAGTAACACTAAAAAGATATTTTTTTCTCTAGAATTTAAAACATAAAAAAGTTATTTTGGTCATTAACCATTTTGAATGAGAAGCATATCAATGGTGGAATCTTATCAAGGACTTGAGACAACTAGAAGAAATTGAATCCATGGAGTGGAATGACATTAAGATCTTTTTTCAATAATTAATTTCCTTATTTTCTTTACATGAAAATGGGGATGGAATTACTTGATCTAAATCATAAGGATTGTGAATAAATTAGTACATATGAGGAGACTTATATAATACTCATGAGGTAAACTTTTAGTATTATCATCCACCCTAAAATTAAGATCGATCAATTCTTTAGTGGCTTAAAACCATGTCTCCAAAGAGTGTTAGCCATAGTAGAATTTAGTATCCATGAATAAATCATTTGATTTAATATCAAGGTGGATATAGATATTATAGTTACCCATAAATCTCATGATTTTGATAAGAAAATAAATATGGAATTAAAAACAAATTCTAATAATAAAAAACATTGAGAGAAGAAGATAAGCTTCACACTACAAAAAAGGGAGATAGTGGCAGTTTTATTATTTGGAAACACTTTAAACCACCGCCAAATGTTTCCATGATGGTTTTGAAAAACCACTACTAAAGTTGGTACCAACATCCGAATTCTGTCAATTTATTCCATTTAGTGGATGTTTTTGGGTATTGTTGTGAAACATTTTTTTAGCGATAGTTATTTCATTTTTTATAGTGGTTTTCCCTATCAAAAATATAAACAAGATAGAAAATATTTAAACCAACACTAAAAATTATAATATATATTAGTGGTTTATACCGCCGCAAAATAAATTTTGACCATATAAAGTGGCGGTTTAAACTGCCTCTATATAGTGTTTTAAAAAATGTAGAAATAAAAACTACAGCCCCAAAAAATCCAAAAAATAAATATAAATTTATAAAAACAATAACAAAAATTCTATTAATAAAAAAATAATCATAACATATCATGTTCAAGTTATATAAATCTAGAAAACATCAGATCCTTAATATAACAAGAATAATAACCAAAAATTAACATTCAGAAGCAATAACAGCAATGAAAACCGATCAAAAAATAAACACAAAAAACATTTATATTAGAAAACAAACTAACGAAATTTTCTCATTAATTAAAGAAGAGGAATTCAATAATTAATAAGCTTGACTAAAATATAAATTGAAAAGAAGTAAAATGACATATATTTTTATACTTTGACCAATAGGACTATATAAATAGGGCATGATCATCACGGGATTCCACTATGGAATAAGAAAAATAGTATAAGAAGAAATAAGATTGAAATAAAACTAGAAAAAGACACATATACATGATGCATATGATACAAAAAACCAGCAGAACACACAATACATCAATGAAATTGACAAATTAAAGAGTAAATAAATATCAAGAGATGTATATAATGGGTATATAAATAAGGGAAACTAATAATATGGATAAATTTATCTCAAAACTCTAAATATCACCATATAAACATGAATGTATCAAACATTAAGCATGATAAGATTATAATCAGAGGCACATGAATTAGTGAATTAAATGTCAGAAGAATGTTAAGTTTAATAGATAATAGAATGTAAATCTCCCCTTTTCAAAAAGTAGTAAGGTCAAGCTATTAAGCAGAATAAAAAAGAAATAGCATGAAACACATCATTTTATAAATCAAAAACCTATAAGGTTTGGTAATAAAAACATGTTGATCAGCTAGTACTTCAAAAATAAAAGCTAAAAAAATGTTTATGATCATGTAAAGACTAATCAAATCAACACAACATGCATTTGAATATATCATCACCACATAACAAAAGGCAGTAATTTAAAATTTGTTGATGGGAAGGAAAAGGTTTAAGAACCCTAAAATAGGAAATAGTGAGGTTTTAATGATAGTAAATAGGTATGGAAGCCCTTTATAAATAAGATTAGTCATTCAAATAGTTATCCTTAGATTTATAAAAATTAAATAGGAAAAAATTACAATACCTCATGATACTCAATAACTTATATTTAAACTCAATAATCAGAATGCCTTAAAATTAAGCATGAAGAATTTACAGAATCCATGATGTAAAAAACTAACACATAATACAAGGAATTAGATTATAATAGAAAATCATAGCTAATAAACATGAAATGATTAAATAAAAAGGGTTTTCTTTAAGAACCAACGTGAAAATAGTACTCTCATAACCATAAGACAAAATAAAATGAAGAGTTTAATTCCACAGTAGAATAGTGAATCAGTCACCCAAGTTCAAAATAATTTTTAAAATTTAGCAGCATAGAGAATGCATAAGGGTATCATTCAAATTAAATGAATTCCACAAAATTCATTTATTCATCAATATATAAACATCTAAAAATATATTTGATAGAGTACATTAATTTTTCTCCATTTATAACACATTAAAATAAAAAAAATTCATCATGTAAGTCAATTAAAATAAGTGACCAGTACATGTTTAAACAATAAGAAAGAGACTAGATTCATCTGTTTTCAGAGAATTAGATTAAAATTTCAATGCAACTAGTGAAAGTATTACTATATTGTAATGAGAGGGTGTTTTTCTTTACCAAATGATGATACATATATCCTTATCATTCACCATATTAGTGTCAGTTAATAATGATTTTAGTTATACATTACCATTTATGAATCCAATGTAAACACGAATCACTTCCTGATGAACTAAGATCGACACCATCTCTATATCTGTCTCCACTCCTAGCTATTAGAACCCATATGAAAAAATTCTTGAAAATTAAATAGTTTCTCATATTTAAATTTAAACATAAAACCAATAAAATTATTTTTACTAAACGATTATTAAGTTGTGTGATTTATCTGCTCACTCTAACCACCCATTAAGAAAATATCACCAAAGACATATCCATTTTTCTTATGATATAATTCAACGACTACTTTCTATAGAGAAATGACCTTTTCATCTTGCATGTTAATATTATCTCCTTGTTCCTGGATTATACTCCCCTATTCTTGAATTGTGATACACATTGTAACAAACTCCCTATGAGCATCTCGAGGTAGGGAGTAACTATAAATGAGAGTATATAACGCTACAATCCATGGTTACCTGACAAAGACCTCAGATGGTAATGGTCTTACACCCATCCTGCACACATGACCAGTATGCTCCTTCCCAAGGACATGACTAACTATATCATCCTAATAGACCAATAAGGACTAAGTAGGATTGGAATACCATAGTTCTTTTATTTTTACCTATAAATCAAACATCAATAATATTTAAAGAAATACATATTTACAAAGTGAAAACTAAAAATAATTTATTACAATGAAAAATGAATTCATACCCCAACTTCTTTGGTAGGATCATTCACATAACTCCCATAAGATTTTTTATGAACATCCAACCAAAGTTCTGTTCAGGAGACTTGGTTCCCTAAATTCTTTTACTATAACAAAAAATGATAAATCAAAATTTTAATATATGAAATATATTATGTTATCTTATAAATATTTAAACTCAAGAAAATATTACCATAGTTGGCTTGTTTCTAGAAAAACTCTTTGAACCAATAATGTGGGGGATGATTAGTTTAGCTTGACTAGATGCATTTTTCCTTAAAAGATACTAAAATAAATAAAATTTAATTTGATAATAATGATTTCAATTTCATCTCCTTTCCATATTCATTTATATATGTATAATGAGATTAATATAATAATATATTTTTCAATACCATGTTCTTATAATGGAGATGACCATCAAAATACACCTTCCACTGCTCTCTAGGTACCCCTTTAGGTTCCTTATCATATAACTATTTATTTTTCAATGATATATCATTGAATTCATTCCATAATATCTATTTAAAATATTTCCACTTCTTACCCAAATTTTTCAATATCCACTTTTGTGCGATAAGATCTGTAAAGATAAAGTGGAATAACATCTATAAAAAGAGATTAATTTTTAAAATATTATAATTTAATTACATAATGGAATTCAATTTCACAATAATTTATTAAAATTACCTTTATCTAGGAATCAAAGGCATAATTATTCTAAAATTGATGCATATGCCTCTAATTGGAATAGTTAATCGGAAGGGTAGCAAACTTTGTTGCCATGTGGCCTAGAATCTAGCCAAATAATCCCACAACATCATCTATGGGGACCCCATAACAGTCAAAGGGGACAACGATCTTCAATATGTTCAGATTCCATATATCTAAAATGGTCATATTTTTATTGGTAGTAACATGTTTTTCATCTTTTATGAAAAATAGTTAGTAGTATATAAAAGTGAAATAACTTTATTCACATTAAAATTTGTACCTATAACTATCAACCTCCAATATCCTCATATATAAATAAGAGTAATGACCAATTCCCTCACTATTGAACCTACTGAATGGGGAGGCATTGTGCAAGATGATACTGAGATGGAGAAGGAGGGTATTCCAAATGCCAAAAGAAGGTACAAGGAGTGTGTGTTAGATGCTAATGGGGGAAGACATAGGGTGTCTTAGATGTTATAGGGAGGGAGCCTGGTGGATCATCATGTGTCGATGTCATTAAGGGAATTCCAATTGAGAGTCGACTGGGATCAATTAAATTCTTCTTCTTTGGCATTACTTTCATTTAAACTAGTAAAATTCACTTTAGAACATATGTTTTGAAAAATTCATATAAAAATATAAAAATGATATCAAATACACAGTATTGTCAAACAAAATACACAAAGTTATGATAATGAATAATTAAACATTTAACATAGGTGGTTGATAAGTTAATGGATGATTGCACATACAATAATTTTTTCCTTCGGTCATGTCATTATTCTACCCCATCGTTACTTTATCCACTTCATCCAGCCATTCAAGAATTACATTTTCAATATCATGATCAGCAAATAAGTTTGTTTCTTACTATTGATGGGATTCATTGTTAGAGGTAAAATCCTCAACTTCATCACCCATATCATAAAAGTCCTTTTTTGTATGTTAATAACTACACACCACCCTTTATCCACAACATCCTCCACATAATATATCATTTTATTTTTCAATAAGAATATATAAAGACCATGTAATTCATGTTCATCGACATCCATCAAGTGAGATAACTTCATAAAAGTAAATTGTAAGGAATCTCTTTTAATACCCTCAGTGACATCAGCACACATGTATTTGAATAAAGCAACTGAAAAATGTTTATAATAGTTTAATTAGATTATGTCAGTCAATTTTCTATAGTATCCAAATTAATAAATGGTAAATATACTACTATTCATTATTTTCAAACACTCTTCCCAATTGAATGTATGAAATTTAATTCCATTCCAATTATAATCTTCGAACATTCTTGCCTTTTTTAGAGGACCTCAAGCTAGAAAAATAAAATCTTCTAACAACTCTACCTGAGTATCAATATTCATGATCTAAAAAAAAGAAATATACATTATTAGATTTAAGAAAAATATGTTTCAACCCAATATCCATATTGATTGATATATTTATGAACTTACACGACATGAAAACCATTTTATAAGATATTTATTAACAGATTTTGTTATATCTTTATCATTTCATGTTTTACTTCTCATTTTTATCTTTTTTTGTATCATGATAATTTCAACAAATAGATATATAATTTCACTATTAAAAAACACAAATCTATGTGCCTGTAACAATTCCATTTTTGTCAATGTAATGTTTGAGATACTCCCAATTGATCGGCCAATAGTACGAAAGATTTTTTATTTCCCATATAGATGAGATTGAGTCAATGTTTCATTAATACATCCAAATAAATTGAATATTGTATCAATATCATCCAACTATCTAGACCAAAAGGTAATACACAACTCTGATAAATAGACTTTAGAAATATAAACTATAGTTTGGGCTTTATTTTTCATGTATGATTTCAAATGACCAAGATGTCTATAAAATAAAATAAATGAAACATAATTATATATTTAATAAAGCTCTACAAATTTTTTACTTAAGATTAAAAACATATAAATAATGTACCTCTCAATTTGATACATCCATCGATAATGTATGGGGCCTCCAAAGATAGTTTTCTCAACCAAATGCACAGTTAAATGCATCATGAATTTAAAAAATGAAGGAGTAAAGATCATATTCATTGCACAAAGTGTCATAAAAAATCTATCCTAATGGTTTTCAAGACTCAATTTTTGTCGAGTTTTTTGAAATAATTTTCTAAAGGATGTGAAAAATTGGAGTACAACTATAAAAACCTTTTTTAGGTAACAATGTAAGAAATTCCAATGGTAGTAATTATTGTTAAAAATATGTGAATCATGAATTTTTGAACCTCAAGATGTTACTTGAATACCCATCAGATACCTTTACATGTTTACAAGTTTTAATGAATGTATATTTATCCTTATTTTTTGTTGAAAGAAATTGATGGATCATACTTTACATTCTCATCTAGCCATAGATACAACTTTATATTCATTGTTTCTAAGTCCATCAAACAATTGAGATGGTACTTTGATTTTCCCTACAAATTAAGCAATGCAAAGATCAAATTTTCACAAAAATTCTTCTCAATATGTATAACATCATGAATATGATAAAACAAATTAAATTCCCAATACTAAAGTATAATTCATATACTTTTATCTCCCATTATTTCACTCTAATTTCAATTAAATATTCACTTTGAACTTGTTTCTCACTATCAATAAATGATGCACATCCCTAAATTCTATTTCAACACTTACATTTTGTTCTAATATTTCAGAACCTTTTGAAAACTTTTGAGGTGGACTATGATCAATATAACCCCTGAGAAATATGTGACTAGTTCAACTGAAATCAATGAGATGAGTTGAGAAATATGTTATTACACAAGAAGCACCATTTTTGACAATAAGGAATTCATTCCGGCTCAAAATAAAAGTTACAAATAGGACAAGACAAAATCATGTAAGTGTTCCAACCAGATAAGTTTCCATTTCCAGAGAATTCATTAATGGTTTACATTATAGTAGCATGTATTTTGAACATTTTTTTATAATATGAATCATATATCTCAACACCATTTCTCCATAACTCCTATAATTATTCAATTATAGGTTGAAAGTATAAATAAATATCATTTATACGAAATTTTTTGCAGGAATAATCATCAAAATGATAAAAGATTCTTGTTGCATAGACATCTATGGAGGTAGATTATAAAGGATAAAAACAACTATCCAAGTCAAAGAACTGGTACTCAAAGTCCAAAAATATGTTGAATCCATCAGTAGCCAGTCCCAATAGTATATTCCTAAGATCCGATGAGAAATCAGGATGTAATGAATCAAATGTATTCCACGATTTTGAATCTCTTGGATGTCACATTAACCCATTATTATTATTATTTATAATTCCACTTCATCTGCTCAGCAGTTTTTGTTTACATGAATAATCATTTTAGTCAAGCTTTTAAGGGGAAGTAATAAAAAACCTTTGAAGGTGTGTTATTTTTCTTCTTATTTATATTAGTATGTTGATTCTAACTTCCAACATCACCCATTGAATTCCATCTAAAATATTAACATTTTTTGCAATCTCGTCTAAATAAATCCTCTCCCCAATAAATCATGAAATCATTAGGATAATAATGTATTTTTTTTATAATTCAGACCAATATTAATAACAATTTTTTCATATCATAAAAAGACTCAGGGATCTTATCTTTAGGAAAGGCATCATGCAACAATTCCAATATCACGAACATCACCTTATTTTTAATTCTATATAGGAATTTGATATGGTAAAACTTCATTAGAAAATAATTTTTTGAATATTTTAGACATCCACCATATAAATATTGATTTCTATCATCAAAAAAATCATGAAATTCACATTTATTCTCATTTAAGTTCTCAAATATAATAGTCTCTACATAAATAAGAGGATGATCAAATGATAGGTTATGATCCTGATCTGGTTTTCCTATAGTCCTAATAACATCACTTATCATGTTACAATTTGTAGCACACTCAACTTGTTATTATGATATGCTTTAATGTTTTTTTTCTTGTCTTATAATAATGAAATAATTGTTTATAATCTTTTTAATTTCATTTTCCATTTTCGATGAAGTTTGGTGATCATTATTTTTATTTAAAATAGTGCTTATACTTTTTGTAACATTATATTCTCCATGCAAAATATTAGACAAATATTGAGCAGTAAATTACTTCAATATCAAGTGTTCATAAACTTCATGTATCTTCAACCATATTCTAAAATTACATTTAGGTCATGGACATCTTATTGTCCCATCAAAGGATTTATTGGAAATTTGAAAATCTAAAAACACCTCTAAAACCTTATCATACTGAGGTGTGTTCCTTAGTAATGTGATCCAGCTTTTATCTATATATATTATATTATACCTACACTTTTCAAATGAAAATTAAAACACATAAGTATTAATAAGTAGAAAAATAGATAAGTGGAAGTGAAAAAAAAACAAAACACAAGTAGTTATAAGAAGAGTCATATAAGTACTGAAAAGGTCAATGTAAAAAATGTAAATAAATCATGGATATTATAACATAAAATGATAGCAAGAGAAAAACCATGCAATATTTAATTTAAAATATGAATCATGGGAGAAACACCCTAGGGTCACTAATTTTAGGTGCACCTATTAATTATATATTACCCTAGTAGTGGATTTACAGTTCTAACACATCTATAGCTAGAGGGGGTGTCACATAATACTTCACTAGCATTTCTAGTAGTAGAGGATCACTTCCAATCTAGGTTAGCCTAACCAATATCCCGAGGTTTCTCATAATGTGTAACAAACAAGAAAAACTGATAACAAAAAATATTTCATTAAGCATTAAATGAACAAGTCCCTTTCAACTCCTTGAGAAAATAATAAGTATCATAGTTATATCTTAAAGGATATTACCTTTAAAGCTATAACAATTTTGATAGTAATAATTCAATTTTTAACCTCAAGTATCCTTCTTTAATACCCAATAATCAATATTAAAGAAACATTTGTCCACGTGCTTTTCAAAATCATTCTCAGATAGATTTTTATCCCCTCACTATTTTTTATGGAACTGATTATATATATTGGAAATATATATATAAATCATTTCTTATACCCAAAATATTTCCTATTTTCCTAACTATTATTATAAATTATTTAATTCTTATGATGAAGATAAACACCTTTACTACGAATGAAATTTCATGTTTTAATTTAATGATTTATGTTTATAATATTCTAGTAACCAACAAAAGAAGTGATGTTAAATAAATAATCACTTTATACCACTCCTGATATCTAGAAATTCATATTTACTTTTTAGGAATATACCTAAAACAACATTGTATTTGATGCTAAAAAATCTATAGAATAAATAGCTATCGATTTAGATGATCAAAAAGTAGTCACCACAACTTCTAAATATTAAACACTAGAAAATAAAGACCTGATAAACTCTAATGAAATTATCATATTGATTATATAATTAATGGATATTGTGAACTGGAAATTTATGACTCAATATTTTTCATCAACACATCCTTTAAAATAAAAAATAAAGGGATATGATGTATCAATAAACTCATAAGGATTAGTAAATAGGACATCATTATATAAATACTAGGAAATAATTGATTCATAAATGTTTTTCGAAACTCAAAACCTTTGAAAATGGTTGTTATATCCCACTCAATGAGGTCCAAGACACCCTTGGGAACAAAGTGGGACTAAAAAAATCAAGAAACCCCTAATTAAAATTGATCCGAAATGGAAGAACTAACCAAAACATAACCTATAATCAATAGCGGTGTAGTGAGGGGAAAGGGGATGAGTAATGGGAGAGGGTTTAGGGGAGAGAGGGGAGTAGTGGCAGTGTAGTTAGGTTTTAGGGAATGGGAATTAGTATGCAAGGGTTCATAGAAAGAGGGAGCAACAGGTGAGGGTTAGGTGAAACAGTGTGGGTTTAAGGGAGATAGGGGACTAATGGGTGAGGGTTTAGGGAATGGGGGAGAATTAGTGGTAAGGAGAGGGAAAAGGGGTAGTGGTGTGGGTTTTGGGGAGAGAGGGTCCGATGGTGAGGGCTCTTCTCATGGGGGCAGTGGAGAAGGGGTGTCGGTGACAAGGGTTCTGGTTTGGGGGAGTAGGGGGAGAAGGGGGAAAAGAATGGATAATAGTAATGGATCATGAAACAAATGTGGGGTCAACAGTGAGGGATCGGGGGAGGGGTGGGAGGGTGTAGGTGGTTGGGTTTGGGGAAATTAGGGGAAGAGGTGCATTTTTAAAAAAAATGAAAAAGATTTAGTAGTGATTTCTCCGAAACCATTGCTAAATATTTCATTTTTTCAGCGGTTTATGAAACCACTGCTAAATGACGAATTTGGTGTAGTGTTACTTTATGATAAAAATGATGGAATGAATCATGGGGGAGATTATCTTAAAGGGACCATAAATTTTTTTAATTTTGTAAAAGAAGTTCATTAGGCAATAAAATTTTAAAGTGATGGGAAGAATAAGTTAGCTAATTATGGATAAAAACGCTAAAAAATTAACCACCCACACTCTAGTATATCAAATGTAAGAATTATGGACATTATACTTACTATTTCTCAAATATGAAGGTTAATAATGATGATCAATGTTATAAACCTCTTAATCCTTGAAATAAAGGGAAATCTCATGTAATCAATGTTGTTGATGTGGGGTATGATTATAAAGTGGTGAAAGGTATACTTATCGTCCACTCTAGAACTTCTAATGTCTTATTTGATTATTAATCTACCCACTATTTTAAATCTGA
Source organism: Viscum album (assembly GCA_963277665.1). Taxonomy (NCBI): domain Eukaryota; kingdom Viridiplantae; phylum Streptophyta; class Magnoliopsida; order Santalales; family Viscaceae; genus Viscum; species Viscum album. The sequence continues at coordinate 45,712,250 of OY728138.1, read as the reverse complement.
GTAATTTCCAAATGTTACCATAATACCACTATAATGATAATATATTTAATTATAAGTGAAAACCCTTAATGGTGAAATGATTGTATCTTAAGTCTATTATTCTTCTCTTATTGAAGTTTGTGGGATTGTGCTTCCTGAAAATTGCATTATTCTTATTCTATTTGAATTTTATTCTATTTGAGTCATGGATTGGTTTTCTTTATATGAAGCTCAAATCAATTGTTTTATAATGGTATAATTTTAGGTATTTCAAAACTACTTATTATCATATGTTTGTGTGATTATAAATACGAACTTTTATTTGAAGTTTTATCCACCATATGGGTATTGATTCCTATTTAAAAATGGTGTTTATATAAAATGGATTGGAAGAAACTAAAAAACAAAGATGTAGCTATGATATGAGAGTTTGTTGATGTTTTTCTAGATGTATTACCTAGTCCTCCTCCAAATCATGAAGTATAGTTTTCAATAGAACTCATACCGAGTGCTAGACCTATTTCAACTACTCCATATAGAATGACCTTGATTGAGTTACAGTAATTGAAGAAGAAAATCCCAAAAAAACATTTATAAGGGATTAATTCATCAATGTACATCACATTAGGGTGCACTTATTATTTTTATTAATAATAAAATGGGTCAATGCGAACATATGTTGATTATTATGAATAAAAAATTCAAACTCATGAATAAGTATCCTCTTCCTCACATTAATTATTTGTTTGATTTGTTATAGGGAGCAAAAAAATCCAAGATTTATCATCAATATTTATATTATCAATTGAGGTTAAAAATTTAATGCATACCCTATAAATCCTTCCATAAAAGGTATGGAGACTATGAATTTATTGTGATTCTATTTTGTCTTACTAATTCTACTTCTAAATTCATGGATTTAATTAATAGTGTCTTTAGATATTAACTTGATTAGTCTATTATAGTCTTTATAGATTATATTCTTATATTTTCCAAAAGTAAGTAAGAACATGAAGATCACATAATTAGTTTACTGAAGACCCTAAGCAATGATAATCTGTATGAAAAAATTACCAAGTGTGAATTTTTCCTATAAAAAGTTTCATTTTTGGGTCATATAATCTCAAGGTAGCGTATATCAGTGGATCCATCAAATATGGATGTTATTAAACATTGGACTAGACCAACTGATATGAATGAGATTCATAGTTTTTTCGGTTTTGTTGGATATTATTAATGCTTTGTAGATAATTTCTCATACCTTTCTAATCCACTCAGTAAGTTAACTTCAAAGGGATATTAGTTCCTTTGGACATGTAAATTTTAGGAATAATTCATGGAACTATAAAGAAGGTTAGTCATTTTACATATTCTTAAACTACCCTATAGTGGATAAGGGTTTGTGATCTATAATCATACATCAAATAAGGGATCAGGATGTTTCCATATGCATAATGATAAATTTATATCCTATTTATCCCAAAAATTCAGGGTTTATGAGAAATATTACCTAAATCATGATTTGGAGTTAGATGTAGTAATTTTTTTAATTAAAGATATGGAGTAATTATCTTTATGGATAAAGGTGTGATATATATACTAATCATAAAAATTAAAATATATATTCACTTAGAAATATTTTAATATGATCTAGAGAATATTGTTGGTGTTGATTAAGGATTATGAAAACTCAATACATTACTACCCTGGGAAAGAAAACAAGGTGGTAGATTCTCTAAGTCAAAAGGATCATGCAAGAATTTATATTATGAGTATTATAAAAGATCCAATATTTCTTTATTCTCAAGGGATGGATCTACAAATCCTAAAGGAAGGGGAGAAATATCATCTTGCTAAAATAAATGTTCAAACATATATCAAAGTGAATATTAAAGAGGTTTAGAAGGAATATTTAGATATGTAAAATAAGGTAAGAAATATTCCTAAGTTCAACCATTATTGTTATGGAATGATAAGTTTCAAGAACTAAGTATGTGCCCCATCTATACCATATTTGAAGAAATTGTTATTTGATGAAGCTCATAGTTCATCATTCTTTATTCATCCTAGAAGTGTTATATTCTATAGAGATATAAAAGATTATTTATGTTGGAACAACATGAAGATATATATTTCAAATTATTGATCTTGGTTCTTTTAATGTCATAAAGTTAAGGATTACAGATAGAAGTATAAGGGGATGTTACAACCATTACCTATACCAGAATACAAATGGGAAAGCATCACCATGGATTTTTTCATCAAACTCCCCAAAATGTATAAATTCCAAAATGGTATTGGGTTATAGTTTATCTACTTATGAATTCATAACACATAATTAATATCAGATAATATTTATCTCTTAATCATCATTCCATAATATATATTAAGGAAGTGGTCAGGTTGCTGGGAGTTCCAAATTTTATTATATCTGATTAGAATCTGAGGTTCACCTTGAGGTTTAGGTAAATTCTTAAACAATATCTAGATACATATTTGAGTTTTTTTACTACTTATAATCCTCAGAAAAATGTTAAATCTAATAGAACCATTCAAATCCTAGAGGATATGTTGAGATCTTGTTCTCAGGATTTCAAAGGTGGTTAGGATCAACAACATCCTCTTTTTCAATTCTCTTATAATAACAGCTTTCACACTATCATTCAGATATATACTTTTGAATACCTCTATGGAAAGATGTTTTTAATTACAATTTTTTTATAAAAGTTTATAGAAAGATTGTTTTTTGTACTGGATATAGTCAAGGAAATGGTAGAAGAAGTTATAACTATTCATCAACACATTAAGATAGCTCAAAGTCAATAGAAAAATTGTGCTAAAAATCATGAGAAAAATATAGAATTTAAATTTTTAGAGAGGGTATTCAATATAATTTCTCCAAGTAATAAAGATATTAGGTTTAAAATAAGGGAAATTTGAGCCATAGGTATATTGGCCCCTTAAAAATTATTGATCGAGTATGGATAGTAGCTTATCGCTTGTAACTTCTGCCGAACCTATCTCATGTTCATGTTGTGTTCCACGTATCTATCATAAGGAAGTACATACCTGATCCTTCACATGTACTAAACTCAAAGGTTTTATAGCATGATTTTCCTATAAATAACAACCATTGTAAATCTTATATCATGGTGATAAAGTGTTATGGAACAAGACTAAACACCTTCTTAAAGTTCACTAAAGGAATCATAAATTCAAAGAAGATACATGGGAACCTAAGGATGTGATGAAACATATATATCTTTGTTTTTTCTATATCATGGTGATGGAATTTAAAGGGTTAAATTCATTTTAATTGGGGTACAATGTAACACCCTGATATTTTATGATATATTTCTCTTTAAATAAATATAATTTCGTTGATAACTTACTTTACACATAAAATTGAATTTTAAAAAACCACAAAAAAACTATTGAAATATTATTATTTAATAATTATATCATTTTTGAAATCAACATATCAATATTATCATTGGTTTAATTTTTTTGGAATTTTTTTCTAAAAATATTTATTTTTTAGTGAATAGTGAAAAATATTGATTTTTTAAAAAATGTTAAGTAATTTAAAAGTATCATTGTATTTGGTTTCAAAGTTATTTAAGATACATTTTATTTACAATAATATAATTAATTCTATTAGAATCATCCTTTTACATGATTTTTATATAAGTTAATTTTTAGGCTTTAAAAAGAAATTTTCTAGAAAATAATTTATCATCACATTTTATGGGTTTTTTAAAATTAATTTCTAAATATTGTAGTAATTGAATTTGATAAAATAGATTCCAAATTTTTAATAATTAGGTTCAAATTTGGAGAATATTGCTCTTTTATTTTTTGTAATTATGAATAGTAATTGTGGTAAAATTTATCACTTCGGTAATAGATAAATCTAGTAATTAAGGTTAAAAACAATGTGATAAGTTATTAAAAATAAAATAAAAGTTTTCTTTTATTTCATTATATTGGATTAATTTGACCATATCCATCTCAAAATTTAATATATGGTATTTTGGTTCCCTTTGACCTGGGCAATGGCATTTATATTATTATTGTAAGAACCTGGATCTTTGTTTCAGGTACGCTTTTTCTTTTCTGGAGTATTTAAGAAAAATGGTGTTTCTGGAAAACTTCGATGTACACGCCGTGTAATTTCTTAGTGCACGCCGTGTACTCTTCTCTAACTCGAAGCCATGTGTTGGTCATGCCCGGGCCACACACACAGTGTGTAGGGGTGACGTGGAGGCCGATTTTGGCGGAGTACGGAAAAACCCACTACACGCCATGTACTTTAAAAATACACGCCATGTACTTTTTTTTCACTAAGTGGACCGGGGTCACGCCTAATCACGATAATCATCTTTTTCTAGGTCTGGTTCGTCCGAGAGCGACCCATACGGCCGGATCTTCCCCAAGCCCCTGCTTCTCCGTCCGTTCTCCCATTCAAGCACAGTCGATTGTGTTGGAAGCGCATCGGTGAGTTCTTCCTTCTTCTTGAGCCTAGTTATTCAATCCTTCCTATTTATCAAGTTATCTAAGGTTGAACGTTTTGTGTGTTTTCTCATATCTACGACATTCTAGGTGGAATTTTTCCTTGTGGTTCAAGTATATCGATCTCTTAGGATTGAGGTAGGTGGTTTGTGCCTTACCGTTCAAAGTCTCTGAGTTTTATGTGCAAATCCCACCAATACCCGTGAACGGGGTATTGTGTGTTTACCATTTTTCCCTTGTTGTTTCATGCCTTGCTGTTATGCTTCTGTATTGGTAATTTAGTAATGTTAGAGGATAATTGTTTGTGCTTGGATGTATTTTCCCTTGCTTTGTTCTATTTACGGCCTTTGGGTCTCGTTTTCCTTTGGCTGGTACACATGTTTTTATGCCTTGCAGTTATAGGTTGAAGTGAAACTCGTGACATGCTTGTTGCCTTGTATACTGTTTAGCAAAGTAACTCTATAGGTTTACTTTGGTTAGCCAAGTAGCTCTATAGGTGTATTTTGGCCTTATGGAATTATTATGCACTGACTAGCACAGGGCTGAGAGAACCTAGTGCTATAGACTATAAGGGATAGACTGAGCGAGCTTCCCAGAGAGTCTTAGATATTACAGACTACAAAGGGGATGCACCGAGTGAGCTCCCAGAGAGTCTGGTATTTTTATAGACTACATGAGGGTAGACTGAGTGAGCTTCCTCAGAGAGTCTTACCTTGTTTTAATCTCTTTAAGAACCTTCCCAGGCTAGAGGGGGAATTGACCGAGTGAGCTTCCTCAGAGAGTCTGTGGTATACCTGAGGCTATAGCAGGAATTGACTGAGATAGATTCCTCAGAGAGTCTCTAGACCTTGGGGCAAAGATGTTTAGACCACGTGATCTTCCTCAAAAGAGTCCCTGACTACCCTATACTATAAGGGGAATTGACCGAGTGAGCTTCCCCAGAGAGTCTCATAAATGCATATGACCAAGCCAGAGGGGTTAGGCTGAGTGCACTGCCCATAGGGTTGTGGTACTTCTTGGATAGGACCAGAGGGAATGGCTGCAAGTAATTCCCAGAGGTTTTCCAGATTTCAGCTGTTTGTTTCTGTTGATTGGTTGTGGATTGATTGCTACCATGTATCATCCTATTTTACTACTTACTGTTTACTGCCTACTATTTTGTTGTTGTTGTTTACTGCTTAGTGTGGTTTTACCTGCCATATACTCACTGAATGTTAGGTACAGATCTTCTGGTGGTTTCCTACTAGTATTTTATCTCACACCCTGTTTGGGACATGCTTTTGAGCCCAAGCAGACTGTTTTGTTGCAGGTATAGACAAGGGAAAGCACCCTTTGACTTCTGGAACTTGATTTCTTGGAGCAGGAGAGCATGGGACCAAGCTTTGGATTGTGATGTTGAGGAGCTGTTTACTTTTATTTTGTACTTGTTTTGGTACTGTAGTGTTTTCCAGTATTGTGACTTGTTTGGATGCTTTCCTTGTTATGTATCATGCATCATTTCATATATACATATGTGCTCCGGTTTGTTAATTTAGTCTTCCGCTGTTATATTGTTGGTTATTCCTGCTTCCTCTAGTGCATGTTTATTTCTCTTTCACTTTGTACTCTGCCAATAAGGGAATAGTTTCCCCACTATCACACCCAAGGACCTCGCTTCTAGTCGGCAGCCTCTGGCATTTGGGGAAATGCGCTTGAGGCCATGTGACCAACCGGGTACGGGGCGCCTCTGGGTGGCTTCCGGAACCGATACGTTACAAAGTGGTATAATAGGAATTCTTTTCTCTTACATTACTATTTGGAGACTTTAGCCAGGGATAGGACATATTCGATACTTGGTAATAAGATGTCCTTGGGATTAGCTAACTCGTGTACAGGGAAAATCCATACTATCTCATTTATTGCAGTTTTTTGGTTTTGAGATTTTATGGTTGATACGATTTCACCTAGAGTGATTCACATGCTTTGTACTGTTACTGTTTTGATATTACGATTTTATTCTTGTCGCAACCCGATGAGATGAGGGTATGTCATCTCATGCATCATATAGGCACTTGTAGAAATCACATGCCATGCATTCTTTCCATGCCATTTAGGGGGAATTAGCGATTTCATGCTGTTTTGGTAGACGTTGTGTAAATTATGTATGCTATTGTGATAGATGCTTGATAGAATCACTACTTCTTGTTATAGAATTGTTTGTATTGTAATTTGTTTAAATGAACGCCAAATTTTTATTCTTGAGGTGTTATGGGCCCTCTTAAACTAAAAATTGGTGGATCATGACCCTGTTTTCTCTTTTCTATGACTGTGGGATATTCCAAGCTTTGATTCATGGGGAGTATGGGCCCTCACGGATCGGAATTTGGCACCTCTTTTCCTTGATTCTGTGTTTTCTGTACTTTTGTGCAGTTTCTGAGCTACTGCCCAGAAAAACCTAGAATACACGGCGTGTAATTTTTGACTACATGTTGTGTAGTTTTTAGACCCTATCACTGACCGTGTGAGTAAGGAAAAGCTGTTGTAGAAATACCTTCAGGAACACGCCGTGTACGGTAGGTACACGCCGTGTAGTGTAGAACCTAGCACCCAGCCGTGTCACTAACAACACAGGTCGGGGAATCTCGTGTAGAACATGCCGTGTTGTAAGGTAATATGCCGTGTAGTTATTCCAGGGTACCCGGTCGTGTCACGAACAACACGGAACGATGTCACCTTCTCCTATACATGTCGTGTTTGTTCATAACACGCCGTGTAAGGGCCATCCATGTAGACGACCGTGTAACTAACAACACGGGCCGCCGTTTCTGTGTCTAGTACACGCCGTGTCCCTAGGGAACACACCGTGTAGTCTGAGGTTAGTTTGAACTGTGTGAGTTAGCCGTGTAAGGAGACTCGGGCAGGGGAATAGTTTTCAACTACACGTTGTGTGTTGGGTCAATACATCGTGTAGTTTGAGGTGTTACACGACCTATCGGGCAGGGGTACACGCCCATGTTAATGGATTAAGTAGACACGCCGTGTAGTTTTTATACATGCCGTGTATTCGTGTTTTGTAAAACTTGATAGTTCCTTCCCCTTGTTGCCTTTTTGTACTCCTGTGTTTTCTGTATCTTTTAATCCTGATCTATGGTATGTTTTTTATATTTCAGAGCTATGCCTCTGAGACATCCTCTGGTTGTACGTCTATCATCGGGTAGTGATCAGATGCCAGATATGGCTGATGAGGGACTTCCTGCCGATCCTCCAGTCGAGCTAGCTTTGGTACCGGCTGCCATACCCGTTGCAGGCACCAAGGCACAGTTTAGGGAGGAATTTCTGAGGACGATGTTGACCTTCCAGGGAGCACCGCCTCCTGCCCCGTCGATGGCTGAATTGACGCGGGTTTTCTAACAGCAGCATCCTCTTACTTTTTCAGGGGATGTAGGACCTTAGGCTGCAGAGTCATGGATAGAGGCCACACTGACCATCTTTGAGAACCTAGAGATCCCTCTGGAGAAAAGGGTAAAACTGGCTACTTATATGCTCCAGGACACCGCCAAGAGGTGGTGGGAGGTGATCTCATTGTCAGAGCGTCAGCAAGATATGTCTTGGGACTAGATTCAATGAACCTTCTTTGACTTCTTCTATCTGGAGACCCTGAGGGATGATCGAGCCCAGGAGTTTATGAGTCTGTTGTAGGGTACTCTCTCTGTTATGGAGTACTCGTCTCGCTTCACTGAGTTGCAGCATATCACACCGATCCCAGCAGGTGATGAGTTGTTCCTTGATAGGAAGTTTGAGGAAGGTCTCAGGCAGGAGATCCATTCCCAAGTGAATATCTTCCATTTGACTTTGATATCCTCCATCGTCAACCAGGTGCTGATCACTGAGCATAATCTGAGATATTCTGGAGCAGTGAGCCAGGGAAATTCGTCATCCAGAGCTGGTGTTCCTCCTTCGGATAGTAGGAAGCATCGCAGAGAGTCTTCTCGAGGAGATAGAGGTTCACGGGATGCGTCTTCTGGCAGCCAGGTTGTGAGCTACCAGTGCGTTAGGAGTGGGAATACTAGGCCTCAGTTCCAGAGAGATCCGATGGAGTGCCTATCTTGCGGCAAGATGGGCCATCTTCAGCGTTTCTGTCACATATTCTCACCTTCAGCTGGTGGTAGGGGTTCCTCTATGACCCCGTGTTCTGGATATGCTTCACCAGTTTCCCACTAGTCAGGGAACTGGAGTTCTTTCGGCTGTTCAGGCCAAGGTGGGGGTCGTAGCCGTGGTGGTCAGTCACCAGGTCATCAGCGACAACAGAGTGGATCAGCTCAGAGCGGTCAGCTAGGGGCGTAGGGTTGTGGTGTAGGCCAGTCTTTCGTCGTGGAGAAGACCTATCAATATAAGGATCTCGACCCTTCTACAGTTTGAGGTACGATCTTAGTAGCCTCAGTTTTATCATCAGTTCTTTTCGATACTGGTGCTTCCCATAGCTTTATCTCTGTTGCAGTTGTGGAGAGCCTTGGGCTCTGTATCTTTTCGTCTGCCGACTTGTTGACTCTTGAAAAACCATTGGGAACAAGTATGTCTAGCATACGTCAGTGCAGATAGTTCCCTATAAAGGTTGCGAGGTTTCATTTCTTATGTTTCCTCTATGTACTAGAGATGACGGGCTGTGACGTCATTCTCCGGATGGACTGTTTGGTTCCCTTCCAGGCAGTCATTGATTTCTATCATCGCAGGGTGAGTTTCATATCACCAGAGGGTGGGTATTTCCTTCATAGAGGCGATTGGTATGTCCAGGTGGGTAGAGATGGACCAGAGCATCATGGGATAAGGGAAGTTACAGCCCAGATTTCCAGTCTTTATCTAGATGGCCAGGGGACTTCACAGTTAGACTTTCCTCCCATGGTGGATCGTTTCAGGGATGTCTTTCCAGAAGACTTTTCATATTTACCTCCAGAGCGTGAGGTAGACTTCTCAATTGAGCTCATTCTAGGAGTGTCATCGGTGTCCATTCCTCCTTATACAATGTCTACACCTGAGTTGCAGGACCTCAAGAAGTAGTTGGAGGAGTTGCAGGTGAAGGGTTTCATCTGACCCAGTACTTCTCCTTGGGGTTCGCATGTCCTGTTTGGAAAGAAGGCAGACGGTCTCCTTCGGCTTTGTGTGGATTATTAGAAGCTGAACCAGTTGATGGTCAAGAACCAATATCCCATTATAAGGATCGATGACCTCTTTGATCAGCTTTGAGGAGCCCGGGTGTTCTCAAAGATCGACTTGAGGTCCGGTTATCATCAGTTTCGCGTTAGACCATCAGATATACCTCTGACATCCTTCAGAAGCATGAATGGTCTTTACGAATATACAGTCATGTCGTTCGGTCTTACGAATGTGCATTCAGTCTTTAGGGCACTGATGAACCGGGTGTTCCATCCGTACTTGGACTCCTTTTTCGTGGTCTTCATGGATGATATCTTGGTGTACTCTCACACTTGACACGACCATGCCACACATCTTGAGATCATTCTATGTACACTGATAGAGCATCGGTTGTATGCTAAAATCTCAAAGTTCAACTTTTGGATGGATCATATTCACTTCAAGGGTCATGTTATCTCGAAGAAAGGAGTGTCAGTGGACCCAGAGAAAGTGAGAGATGTAGTTTCCTGGGAGCAGCCGAAGAATTTCTTTGAGGTGTAAAGTTTCTTAGGGCTGGCCAGATACTATAAACACTTCATTCAAGACCTCTCACGCCTAGCAGACCTGTTGATAGGTCTGACCAAGAATGGGGTGAAGTTTTTATGGTCAGATTCTTATGAGTCAGCCTTTTAGGAGCTGAAAGGGAGGTTTATGTCCGCACCAATACTAGTTTTGCTAGAGCAGGGCAAGGGATAAATTGTTTACTGTGATGCTTCAGGTATCGGGCTGGGAGCTGTGCTCATGCAAGGAGATGGAGTCGTTGCGTACGGGTCTCAGCAGTTGAGGCCACACGAGAGGAATTACCCTATGCATGATCTGGAGTTGGCAGCAGTTTTTCATGCTTTACGCTGTTGGAGACACTATCTTCTGGGAGAGCACTTTGTGATTTTCACCGACCACAAGAGACTCAATTATATCTTCACTCAGTGTGATATGAATCTGAGACAGTGTAGGTGGGTCAAATATCTTTATTCTTTTGACTTTGAGCTCTCCTATACACTGGGAAAGTGAAATGTAGTGGCATATGTGCTGAGCAGACGAACCTAGATTCAGGTAGTTCGGGAGGCCAGTAGTGAGTGGCAACTCATGACTATGTTCTCTGAGATGCATCTGGAGGTGCACGATAGGTAGGGACAGAATTTTCAATCTTCTGTGGATGTTACCTCTTCACTTCTTGATTGGGTACGAATGAGGAAGCTATCAGATTCAAAGGCCTTAGTCCTGCAGGAGAGTGTGTCAGGAGGGGACCATCTTCCTGGATGGACAGTGGGCGAGGATGAGATCTTGCATTTCCAGGGATGCATATGGGTGCCAACAGACACACGCGTGGAGCTGATGAGGGATTTTCATTCCTCAGTGTGGGCGGTTCATCCTGGCATCACCAAGATGTATCGTGATTTACACCACCAGTACTGGTGGCCAGGTATGAAGAAAGATGTTGCTGGTTTTGTCATGAGATGTTCTACTTGTCAGCAGGTGAAGGCAGAGCATCAGCGACCAACAAGACTTTTACAATAGTTTCCCATTTCGGAGTGAAAGTGGAATGATGTTGTGATGGACTTCGTGACCGGGTTACCGAGTTCACCTCGAGAAAGTGATGTTGTTTGGGTCGTCGTCGATAGGCTTATGAAGGTAGCACACTTCTTGCCGATCAAGGAAACCTTTAGTGTTGATGATCTGGGATGAATGTACATTCGAGAGATTGTACGTCTACATGGAGTTACACACTCCATTATTTCAGATAGGGATGCGCGGTTTACCTCTCGTTTCTGTCAGGGACTTCAGAAAGCTTTGGGTACATAGGTACGTTTGAGTACAACATACCATCCCCAAACTGACGGTCAGACTGAGCATATGATCTAGGTGCTTGAGGATATGATCCATCTTGAATTTTAGATTGCAGTGGTTCTTGGGAGAAGCATATACCTCTTGTGGATTTCTCCTACAACAACAGTTTTCAGGCAACCATTTAGATGGAACCATATGAGGCTCTATACGGTAATCCATGCCGATCACCCTTATGCTAGATAGAGGCAGAAGAGGCAGCTTTGCTAGGACCTCGTCTTGTTCAGGAGACCTCAGAGTAGATAGATTTGATTCAGAAGAGGATTGCTATAGCACAGTCTCGACAGAAGTCTTATGTTGATCAGTGGAGATGACCTTTGGAGTTCGAGGTCAGAGATCAGGTTTTCCTGTGTGTCGCACCGAGGTTGGGACACAAGAGGATTCAGAGACAGGGTAAGATTTCACCATGGTACGTCGGGCCGTTTGAGGTATTGGAGAGAGTTGGGCCGGTTGCCTATCAGTTGCAACTACCTCAGAGGTACCGGGTGATGCACGACGTATTCCACGTCTCTCAGCTCCGATGTTACTTTTCAGACCCGTCTCATTTCTTTCGGCTCGAGGAGGTTGATCTCGAAGCAGATGCGTCATTTGAGGAGCATCCCATCTGGATTGTCGATCACAGTACGAAGGTTCTCCGAGGCTCGTATGTTCCTCTGGTACGAGTGTTATGGCAGCATGGGAAAGAACAGGACGAGACTTAGGAGAGGAAGGTCGAGGTTCGATCCCAATGGCCGAAACTGTTCGAGGATCCTTCTTCTACACCCATCTAAGTAAATTTGGGGACGAATATCTTTAAGGGTAGAAGTTTGTAAGAACTCGGATCTTCATTTCAAGTACGCTTTTCCTTTTCTGGAGTTTTTAAGAAAAATGGAGTTTTTGGAAAATTTTGAAGTACACGTCGTGTACTTTCTGAGTACATGTCGTGTACTCTTCTTCGGCTCGAAGCAATGTACTGGTCATGCCCGGGCCACACACATGGTTTGTAGGGGTGACGTGGAGGCCGATTTTGGTGGAGTACATAAAAACCCACTACACGCTGTGTACTTTAAAAATATACACCGTGTACTTTTATTTTTTTTCACTAAGCGGACCGGGGTCGCGCCTAATCGTGATAATCGTCTTCTTCTAGGACTGGTTCATCCGAGAGTGACCCGTACAGCCAGATCTTCCCCGAGCCCCCGCTTCTCTATCCGTTATCCGATTCAAGCATGGTCAATTGTATTGGAAGCACAACGGTGAGTTCTTCCTTCTACTTGAGCCATGTTTTCCAATTCTTCCTCTTTCTCAAGTTATCTAAGGTTGAACGTTTTGTGTGTTTTATCAGATCTATGACATTATAGGGGGAATTGGTCATTGTGGTTCAAGTATATCGATCTCATAGGATTGATGTATGTGGTTTGTGCCTTACCATTCAAAGTCTCTGAGTTTTATGTGCAAATTCCACCAATACCCGTGAACGGGGTATTGCGTGTTTACCTTTTTTCCCTTGTTGTTTTCATGCCTTTCTGGTATGCTTGTGTAGAGTTAATTTAGTCATGTTAGAGGATAAATTTTTGTGCTTGGATGTATTTTCCCTCACTTTGTTTTGTTTATAGCCTTTGGGTCTCGTTTTCCTTTGGTTGTTACACCTGTTTTCATGGCTTGCGGTTATAGGTTGAAGTAAAACTCGTGACATGCTTGTTACCTTGTAGACTATTTAGACAAGTAGCTCTATAGGTTTACTTTAGTTAGCCAAGTAGCTCTATAGGTGTACTTTATCCTTATAGTATTATTATGGACTGACTGGCATGGGGGTGAGAGAACCTAATGCTATAGACTATAAGGGATAGACCGAGTGATCTTCCCTGAGAGTCTTTGATGTTACAGACTACATAGGGGATGGACCGAGTGAGATCCCAGAGAGTCTTGGATTTTTATATACTACAGGAGGGTAGACTGAGTGAGCTTCCTTAGAGAGTCTTAACTTGTTTGAATCTCTTTAAGAACCTTCCCAGGCTAGAGGTGGAATTGACCGATTGAGCTTCCTCAGAGAGTCTGTGGTTTACCTGAGGCTATAGGAGGAATTGACTGAGATAGCTTCCTTAGAGAGTCTCTAGACCTTGGTGCTAAGAGGGTTAGACCGTGTGATCTTCCTCAAGAGAGTCACTGACTCCCCTAGACTATAAGGGGAATTGACCGAGTGAGCTTCCCCAGAGAGTCTCATAAATGCATATGACCAAGCCAGAGGGGTTAGGCTGAGTGCACTACCCAGAGGGTTGTGGTATTTCTTGGATAGGACCAGAGGGAATGGCTGTGAGTACTTCCCAAAGGGTTTCTATCTTTTAGATGTTTGTTACTGTTGATTGGTTGTGGATTGATTTCTACCATGTATCATCCTGTTTTACTGCTTACTGTTTACTGCCTACTGTTTTGTTGTTGCTGTTTACTGCTTAGTGTGGTTTTACCTGCCATATACTCACTGACTGTTAGGGACATATCTTCGGGTGGTTTCCAACTGGGATTTTATCTCACACCCTGTTTGGGACATGATTTTGTGCCAAAGCATACTGTTTTGTTGTAGTTATAGACAAGGGAAAGCGCCCTTCGACTTCTGGAACTTGATTTCTTGGAGAAGGAGAGCATGGGACCAAGCTTTGGCTTGCGATGCTGAGGAGCTGTTTACTTTTCTTTTGTACTTGTTTTGGTACTATAGTGTTTTCCATCATTGTGACTTGTTTGTCTACTTTCCTAGTTATGTATCATGCATAATTTCATATATACATATGTGCTCCAGTTTATTGATTTAGTCTTCCGCTGTTATATTGTCAGTTATTACTGCTTCTTCTAGTGCATGTTTATTTCCCTTTCGCTGTGTACTCTGCCAATGAGGGCATAGTTTCCCCACTATCACAACCAATGCCCTCGCTGCTAGTTGGCAGCCTCTGGCATTTGGGGAAATGCGCTTGAGGCCATGTGACCAACCGGGTACGGGGCGCCTCTGGGTGGCTTCCGGAACCGGGACGTTACAATTATAAGTAAAGAAAATTCTAAAATGTCACTCTCTTGCTTCTAATATATTATATATATTTGTATAAGGATAATAATATTTTATGAAATAATATAAAATTTTATTCTGAACTTAATTATTTTAATTTTATGATAGTAATTCATTCTTAAGTTTTATTAATGGTATAAATACAATAAATACTTATGCAACATTGACACAGTATTTGTTCAAGTAATATAAAAATAAAATATATAATTTTTAAAAATAGTATAAGTAATACAATTTTGGATAAATTATAGAATTAAAAAAATTATATATAAATATTATATATTATTTATTTTTTAAATGATTATATTTGAATTATATATTTTTCTTGATGTCTTTAAAGTCAGATAAAATTAGTAGTGTAAAGAAATTACATTAATGATATTTTATGAAAATAATATTTAATTAAAATATTTTATTAACCATAAATATATTTAAATAGGAAAATGATTATAATATATGGTTGAAAATTTCATCCATTTTCCATTTATGATCCAATATTAACCTAATAAGTAAAACTATAACTCTTTAACACTGAAAAATTCATTACATTTTTTAAGGATAAAATTGGTTAACTAAATGGTCAAACCAAAAGATAAGGTTTAAAATACTAGTTAAAGCATTAAAAATTCAATTGGTTGAATTTATTTCAACAATATCATGCATTATATTTGAAATTATGTCCACATCGTTCCACTTTGGCATGAAAATGAAATAATTACATTATATATTTTTATTAATTTCATATGTGTTCTTCCCTCCCCCTATATAAGGAAACCCATAATTTCTTCAGTTTATGTCAATTTGATCCGTCTAGATCGATTAAAACCTATCCAAATATCTTATAAATAGAAATACCCATGAATTATATGTTATAATATTCTTAAAATACCATTATAAGGGTCTTTAGGAAGGGATCTAATGGAGGCCTACCAAAGAAGAGGTAGTTATCCTACCCAACCTCTTTAAATTTATTTATTATTATATCTCCACTAAATTTATGGTATTAATCATAAAATAATAAATTAAGTATCCTAAATATAATAAAATGTTATTATTATTTGATAATAATTATTCTCCCTCTTTTCCATTAAATGGTAAGTGAAAGTATCGCTCGTGCGTATGTGTGGACTACCGCCTCCACGTACAAATACAATTTATTTTCCATCACCATTTTTAATGGATGGTTATTATGATGGTTTTATTGTTTATATATGATATTTATAATATTTTTATTCTATTATAATTATAATATTATATCTTTCTTCTTACCTTCACATCCATTAAAAAATGGTAACATCGCTCATGCGTATGTGTGAACTACCACCTCCATAAAGCAATGTGATTCATTTTTCATTTCCACATTACATGGGTGGTAATAAGGATATATTTAATGAATATATATTATATATATTATATAATAATGATAAAGGTAATGTTTATTAATATTTACCTTTATT
Source organism: Viscum album (assembly GCA_963277665.1). Taxonomy (NCBI): domain Eukaryota; kingdom Viridiplantae; phylum Streptophyta; class Magnoliopsida; order Santalales; family Viscaceae; genus Viscum; species Viscum album. The sequence goes on along the minus strand of OY728138.1, from coordinate 45,696,254 downwards.
TTTTCCCTCCATTAAAAAGTAAAAACAACGTTCATGCATACACACGATCTACTGTCTCCAAGAATGGTGTAATTAATTTTTCTATATCTACCTTTAATGGATTACTATATATATAAAATGAATATATATGATATTTTATTCATAATTAAAATTATGGATATAATGGAACAATTATTAAATTACTAGTATCGGATTTACCAAATAGAAATTCTCATGAAAATGAAATAGTTACAATGATTTTAATAAGGAATTATTAATAAATTAGTGTTAAAATATTATAATTGGATCATATATGAAATTATAAATATGTAAATTATTGTGGTATAGAATTATAATAAATTTAAATTTATTATACCAGATGTTAGAGATATTTCAAAGAAAATTGAACATGAGGTAAGGGTTTTATGTTACAATCTCATTGTTCACTTTTATTATTCATGATTATGTTTTTGGTGATGAAATTTTATGATCTACCTCTCAAGAACTCGTAAATTTTCATATAATTTGGTTATTTTTTTAGATTACTTGTTTTGATTTTATTTTCCTCTCTTTATGTACTCAAGATTCTGAAATAATATTTTTAGGGAAAACCGGATTTATTTTCTCTTCAGTCGAAAATCCTTTTTCTCCCATGTCCATGTTTTCTAAAAAATCAAGAATATTTTAATATTCTATTATGATTGTTTATATTAATTTTTTCCCTTATCTGAATTATTTAAAAATGTTTTAAATGGAATATTATTTTCTTTTTCTTAATGAGGTTCTTTTGACTAAGTACTGAAAATGTTAATGGAATTTATTCTTAAATACATGACATGAATAGAATTTCCAACCATTAGGACTAGTCAATTAATTGAAGATTTCCTTATGAGTTTTCATGGTTATTTTCAGAGAATGTGTTTTCCATAATATTTTGTAACTTTTTTTATTTTAAATAAGTGATTCCAAAATGAAAAGGGTAATTTCTCATAAAATATTAAAAGTGATATTTTAAAGGAATATTATTTTATCATAAAATCCTTTGATGTTACTTATGATTTACTAAGGACGTGATCCAACGATATAATCTATATTCTTTCTATAGATGGTTTATGATTATGATATTTTTAGGAAACCCATTTTTTTCCATGGATTATTCTATGGTGAATTTTTGAAATTTTAATGAAACCCAATTCTTTTCGATGCTTTATAATATATGATGAATGTTTTATGATCTTATGGAACACATATAAATGTATTATGATCATATGACAGGAAGGGATGAGATTATATATACCTATAATGAATTGGGTAAAGATGGATATCTCATGATATAATAAGGGTTGTAATGTGGAGTGAACTTAGTTTAGTAAGGAACTTTGTCTACTATGATAGTCTAAGGAGTGAACCATGACTAAGGATAAGATAGATCAGGGAGTGAACCCAATCCACTATGATATTATAGGTGGTGAGCCTTGACTACTGAAGAAATTATTTTCTATACTTATATATATGCCACACAATTATGTCTTATGCCAATTTTATAGTCTCATAGCTCATGTTATTTGATTCCTTTATTATTCATGTCATATGAACTGGAAATATTTATTCTATGACTCAGGATTATGACCTATGATATGATAGGTATTTTTTTCAAATGTTAAGATCATATTCTCATACCATTATGCTAATGTTATTCTTAAGTAAGCATTTGTATCTCCATTTTTTCCCTTATTGAGCATCTCAACTCACCCTATATTATGTTTCCCTTTACCAAGTTATAAAGAAAGGTTTTAAGTAGGGTATATCTAAGAATATTACAATATGGGAAGATATTTATGAGAGATGATGAATACCTTCCATAAAATAAGAAGATTTTGTATCTTATCTCCAAAGACACTAAAATTTCATGGTTCTCAGATGTGAATTTTTATAATACATATAATACCCATCTGTTACGATGTAGTATCTATGTATTAAAAGTATGGGTCACTATACATCATGAATATATTCCTTTTTTTTGTTTCTCAGCTGATAATAAATACACCACATGTAAGGATGTCGTGTACTGGACACATAACTCATCATGAATTATGTATCTTGTTTAATCATATAGGGTTACAAAATATTTACACTAAAAACATTCTATATAATCCCTATAAAACTATGTTTCACATAGGAAGTCAATACGTAACATGTAATAACCCAGCATACCGAGTCATAAAGTGATCTAAGACTTATGTTCCCTTCTCTTTGTGTGAGTTGACCAATGGTACATGACATTGAATTTATCATTACACTTAGAGTTACCATGAAAATCATCCAGTTACTTTGGAACCTTTAGATGAGATCTTCCTTTCTCCCCTCTCATTATGACCTAACATCCATAGTTATCACTCTAGTCCCTCCACTATAGAGGTTGAGGAATCTCCATAACCTTTTGAGGGGGATCATCCCCATTTTTTTCTTCCATTCTATAACACTAAATATTTTTCCCTATTTCCTCTAATCTCACTTTCCCTAAAGTACCGAACCTTTTTGAAGGATTCCCGCAACTATCACTTTCGACTTCAGAGTTCACTGATGCCTCATCACTTCTGGATATGACTCTGGTTGCTTACTTCAAACATCACCAACCATCTATGGATTCATTTTACAGGTTTGTTTTTTATGCTTTGGGATTACAAGAATGAGCTACAGTCAGGCTTCTTGATAATAAGAATTTTATGGTTCAATTTTATTTGAATATTGATTTGATCAAGGATTAGTCCAAAGCACCCTCAGTCTGCAACAAATCTAGATTCCTTCTTTTCTAATGGTCTTATGATTTCCACATGTATGAGATTCTCCAAAAATGGTGATTTGGGTACCTATACCTGAGTTTCCCCTTCCTTTTCAGAACCATTAGTTAATTCTAATGTTAGGGAACTTTATTGGATGCTTCCTTTTTATTTATAGTAGAACTAGTGTTATTTTTTACCCTTTTTCCCTCACATTTCCATGGAAGTCAATGTTTCAAGGATTCTGGTTAATTTTATTTATATTGAAGTCATAGAAGAGTTTTGGTATAAATAATGGGTTTTTTTTAATCATGGGTGGATTCTTTTCTAAATGAAAGTGTTTGGTCCATATGTCATTAGTGCATCATCAAGGGATCAAGGGTAATCCATAAAAGAGGGATGTGGTTCTAGAGTCAGGTCCTGGTGATCCGTGCTCTGATATCCTAAAGAAACATGTTTAGTGTACTGGTTTATGTTACTGAAACCTACTCAATATGCATTGCTCGTATATGGAGGTAGTTGACCAATTGGGGATTTATCTTCCCCTAAAAAGTTTTATCCTTCAAACCCTAATCCTAAAGTCATGGATGTCATTAGAATATTTTGAAGATATCTGGTCGAGTGCACTTTGGACGTGAAAGCCCTATCTGAGTCAGGAGGAATTGAATTGGTGTGTACATCAGAAATATTTGATCAAAGAATCAATTCTCCCAAGGATGTATCCTATGTGAATGTAGTTCATGTAGTGAATGGGAGTAGTGGAAGAGATGGATCACTAGAGTCAGATCCCTTGCAGTATGGTCATGTAGTGGTGTCCCATGCATCTAGTAAGGGGGGTGAAATAAACTGCAAGGTTCAAAATTTTTAATCCTCATGGGTGGGATGTTGATTATTCCAAGACCTAGAAGGTATTTCCCAAATATAAATATTTTAAATCAATTAAAAGGTTTGGAGAATACAAGGCCAAATCAAGTTTATAAATCTGATCGGGCATGTAACATTATTGAAGAGTAGATATTCTCAAGAGAAGAGTATATTGATGAGTCTTATTTTTAATTTTTAGAAGATAGTTTAGAAAAAATAAAGGTCATAGGGATACATTGTCTGAGGGTGGGGAAGGGTTAGAGGGGAAATGAAGATTCTGGGAGTTGTATCTTGACTAAAAAACATAAGTCAAAAGGGATAGAGGACTAATCATACTTTCCCCAACCAATAGAGATAAGATCCACCAAAAAGTAGAAGGCTAACTTGATGGACTATAAGTATAATGTCATAGAAAAAATTTAATGTTTCTCATGATTCTATGTTTCAGGAGAAAGAAGGGGTCTTGTTGGAGACTCTTAATCTAAAGAAAGAAGGCTCGGTGTTACTGAACCAATCTTCTAGTGAGTTCACTATGGATCAAGTGGAGGCTGTAGACAATGGGGAATTAAGGGAACTTATTACCAACTATGAGGAAGAAATATTGGAGGTATCGCTTCTGATTAATGACTCGTAAGAGGATTTTGATAAGATTCTTGAGATACTATTACTTTGGAAACTAATAAGAAGTATACTGAGTGCATCAACAAGCAAGATCATGTTTTGGTTAGAGGATTAAATACAGGGAAGATAAAAATGAAGGAATACATCCAAACATGGTGCAATATGGCTAATTTATTTTAATATCTTATCAAATATGATCTAGCTACACAGGTAAATGGACTTCATTGGAATTTATTTAGGAAGAATACATACAATAGGATTAAGTTATATTTCAATGGTTTAGCTATCTCTTATGGTATTTGAATCTTTGTATTTTATACTTTCATGGGTTCTCACTTTTATTTATAGTTTTTGTAAAATAAAAATATAATTTTCAATCAAAAACTAACAAAACAACTCATGAAATTGATTAAATAAATTTTAAATAATTATAAATTATAATGTGATCAATCTAATACCAATTGAAGGTTATGAGGCATAGGTAAATAATAGGGTGGGTGCCTAATTTTTAATTTTCCTCATTATAAATAGACAATATAAGAATAAATTGATGAATTTAGCCCTGGAATATCCTAGAGAGGATTTTCACATTTAATTTATAATTAATTTAAAGAAAAATTGCCTCAAATGTGATAATACTTTTGATCAATGTTATGTTGATTCTCTCATTGTGATTTCATTGTCGTGAAGTGTCCTAGAAAGGATTCTAATGAGTGTATCCATATTTACTCCATGAATCTCTATGATGAATTCTCGATACTTCAAGTGTTATTGTAATAGTATCAAGATCTTTACATCATTCACAGTTGATCATAACAACATCTTTTATTATCTGTTATTATTGAGAGGGGGTAGGGAGGAATAATCTCTTCAGGGCTTAAGAAAATTCTAGATAGAATATTCTTTTTTTCAATAACTCCATATCTATAAATGTGATATATTTATCTTTATATACATAGGGTTAAATAATATATAATTATATACATACCCTTATCAATTTATTTAACCTAAGTAATACCCCCTGTCAAATAATAATATAATAATTAATACTATGTCCATTACATGAGTGTATTTAAATAACATTTTTTAAATAAATAAATTAATATTTATTTAAATGATATTAAAGAAAATATATCATCTCCATTAAGTCATTAACTCAACCCATTTATCCTCCCTCAAAAATTATCAATCATTGAATAGTAAAATATTTACTTAAATAAATAAATATTATTCATGTGATAAATAAATAAATAAATATTATATTCACTACACACATGAATATATATTTATTTCAAAATTCAAGTAACTAAAAAAATATTTATATTAATATATTCACTAAACTGATGGATATTTAAATATTTATTTATTACCATGTGAATAAATAAACAAGAGTTAAACTTATAATAATATATTCTAAATTTGAATATCTAATGATTGAAATTATCTGATCAAATTTACTTGAATAATTTTTATTCCAAAAAATCTAGAAAACATTTATTCTTAATATTAAACTCAATCGATTTTAATGAAATTTTTGATACATAGTGTGTGAGACTCTAGGAAAATTTCTCAATTGTATTAAGTGAACTTACCTAAAGTTCAAGATTAGTGTCTAAAAAATGTCAACACACTAAAAAAGAAATAAGTTAATGTAGAGACTACAATAACCTCCCAACAAACACTACTATATAATATAATCCCTTTCTCAACTGATATCTCAAGTATGATTCATACTTGTGTCATCACCCTACATGGTTGATTTATCATTATTTAAGTTTATAAAATGAACTTAATAATAAATAGATATGTTCCTAGATTTTGTTATACATTTCTATTTCAATCAAAGTTCTAGATACATATTCTTGCTTTAACTTAAAATAGATGAATCCTTTCTTAACTTATTCAATTAATGTCATATAACTTATGATGCACCCAACATATTCTACCTTACCATGAGCATATAAAGAAGCTTTTTTATCCATAAAAAATAGTACATGATTCATGATAAACATTAATAAAAATATCAAGTATAAAAATCAATATACATTTTTTTTGGATAGAAATGACCAATGATGCATAAAACATGTCGTATTATTATTAGAGGGTATATCCTTATAACCACCATTTTTTGGATAACCATGTGAGAACCCCATGAGATAAAGTATAAACTTTTTATGAGCCTCTAACACCTAGTATTCAAACATCATTTACATACCATCACATAGATATTATCCTGAATATAGTAGATATATTTAAAAATCTTTTCATTGCATCGTTAGGTACTCATTATAATGTAGAGTTTTTATAACCTTTTGATGCAAAAAAAACTCTTAGGACATTATCACATTAATGTTAGACAAAAGAATAATAATTGTATTATAATATGTTAATTTATATTCTATAAATTGAATGTATAAATATAGTTGGTTCTAGAGAAAGAGCTCTAACAAAAGGTATGGGTTATTTTTTTATTTCATCATGGTTTTAGTTTTAAGCATGATGGATCTTGATAATTTTGGTTTATTATTCTTTTTATAGAATTGATTAAGTTTTCATTAATCCATAGAATCCCTAAAGTGGTATAAGAGACTTTACATGTGTTTTTTTTCTTCAAATCATTAGAAAAATGATGAAATTTAGGGGGGTAATTGATATTGTATTACATATCTTAAGAATAAATATTTAATTCCCTTTGGAAATTGGAGGTCATAATTAATATCACTAAATATGGTATAGAAATTGAATTATGACTATATTTATTATATGAAATATCATAAAATTTTATTGAACCTCTACATATAATATGAAATTTTATATGGAGTGGAATAGTTTAAATCCATAAATTTTTTCTTTTCATTACATATGGAATGGGGAGTCATATTGAATGATATATGAGATTATATATGGTTGAAAACAAATAATTTTATCATTTAAGTAATATCGATACTAATAAAAGTGTAAAACATCGCCCCTTTGTTTTAGGTATAGTCCCCTCTAAATTTTGATTAACCCCCTTATTTTTGTCCATGAATAATAATTTGAGGTGGTTCAGAGGGTCTTATGAGTGTTCAGGTGGCTCAGAAGTATAATTTAGGATTTCATCAAGTTGTTGTAGTCCCACCAGCTTTTTGGTGTCCTTCTAGTATGTTTTTTAATCTAACTTGGCTCGCCATCCATCTAGGGTGATATGGATATCTTTTTTAAGGGATTCGTTTTTTATTTTCACCCATTTTTATCCCTTAAACTCAACTCAATTTCCCACCTTATTTTACATAGTATCCCCCTTATTGATTTCCTCCTCCTATCCTTTTACATGGTGAATTTCCTTTGATATTTATTTGTTTCTCATTTTTTGAGATAATTTTAAGACCTAGATTCTAAGAGTATGTATTCTTCCCTTCTTTATGTTTTTCTCTCCCTTACAAGTTTTCACCACATGAGGCTAATATGATCTATTTTCAAGGTTTTGTCTGTTTCTTCATTTTACATAATTTTAGCTTGAATTGAAGTCTTATTCTAAATGAGTGGGTCCATACAAGGTTTATATAGGTGTTCTATATACTTGTACCTTAAATTCTCATTGTCATATTGCAAGTTGAAATGTGTTATCATGTAATTTAATTAAACACTTGACCTAAAATTGAATTAAATTGTTTGGATACCTTATTGATGCCTTGTAAACTCCCTATGTCTTAGAAAACATTATTGACATTGAGTAAACCATTTTCAAAACCACCAAAGTTGTGAGTTTGTCTTATTCCTTAGAAATTATTGAATTAATTTGGTGGTTTGGGGATGACTTTAGTGGTGTAATTAATTAACGCAGGATGTGGGTTTAATAATATGAATTTAGGGCCATTAGTCAATATATAAAATTTTATCTTAAATAATTATGTGAAATGTTCTAGTGTTGTGATCTTGGATTTAATTTCTGAATCATTTTATTCTTAAATCATGGGATAAGGACTTAGTTGATTCTCTGGATTTTTTTTGATAATTGGAATGCCTTGTAAGTTTCCTTGGATTGGTTGTAAATTGAATTGGTGTGGAATTCCATGGGTTCGTCATGGATTCCATTGGGAGATGCATGTGAATTTCTAGGAGTGAAGTTCTTTAGATTCATTATGGTCCAAAGATATGTAATTCCTCGGTCAAGACCATGGATTGTACTTACATTCATTACCATTAATACTACAGGGAGGATCCCCTTAGATTTGGATAATTTATTTGTTTATTAACTTCCATGGATTTATTCCATGGATTATTATAGGTTCCCCTGTTTAGTGTTAGGGGATGAGGTCCATAAATTCATCTTGGTATTATTTTTTTACAATGCCTTGGGTGTGAGTCAGGTATTCCAATCAAATCATGCCTCTAAATGTAAAGGATGGTTCCTTGAGTTAAAACTATAAAAATGGATTTCCTTATAAATTTGTGGAAGGTAATTCCTAGATGATCCATGTGGATTCACTTAAGTTACTTGATTAGGGTTTCCTCAATGATGTTTCTTGGAACCATATCAATCCATGATACTTCCACCATGTTCAAAGATTAGAATAGGCTGATGCATGTAGAGTCAGTATGGGTTATCCCCTTGAGGCCTAAGGCTCATCTCGGTTCTATTTATTCCCACTTATTATTATTATTATTATTATTATTAACACTTTACATATTTATGGTACATCTTTATACATTACATATACAGATTTAATTTCATTAGAAATTATTGGTGGTTTCTTATTGAGTTTTACTCACCCTACTTGGGCCGTGGTTTGGTACCTGAATAGAATTTCTGGATGTAGGTCTAGAAAAAATAATGTTTCTTATTTCCAATGCTTAATTGTATGGATTGAATGGATCATGGGAATTGGAACCCGATATAGGGATCAATACCTTTAGGATTTTTAGTCTTTTAGTCTGTTTCATTTTTTTACTTTTTAGTCTTGTTACTTGAAATAATTGATATGTATTCCCATTCTGTTAATTGTGTAACATCATTATGATATTGCATGTCATGTGACTTATTGTTTTAGATCCTATTATCTTTATATCAAAATTATTAAATTACATGTCTTTTCCTTTATTTATATTATGTTGAGCATAGAACAAAGGGTATAGTATCCCCATCATGACATATTTAGTACATTCCTTCTTATCGAAAATCTCTATAATATGGGGACGTATGCCTAAGACCATGTGGTGCACTACATCGGGGAATTGATTTGGTGGCATTATGGTCAAGGCATTAAAAATGTAATAAGAGGCTATATTTTTATTTGTTTTATTATTTTAGAATGGTAGAAATGATGAGTGATGTGTCAAGACTTGGTAATGAGCTCAATCCTAGGATTTAGAGACCCACATATAGGGGGAATCCAAGTTTCCAGAGATGGGTAATGTAGTTATTGATTTTCTCTTTTATAGTTGATTGATTTCCACACTGAGTGATGCATTTGAGTGTGATGTTTTAATTCATTGTATCCTCAGTCTTGGTTTTGTATGGAAAGACTATTATTAATATATGAATTTATATGCCATTGGCATGTTTACCATGATTATTTTCCTTGGTTTCTTTATTTTGATATTGGTTTGTTATTTAAAGTGTATGAATTAAACTAAAAGTGTTTTCATATATATCTTAATGGTGAAAATTTATCTATCCCATCACTAAATTACTAAATGGTTGAAATTGTGGCATCATAACATTAAATCTAAATTGATTTTAATTAAATGGGGTTCCATTCTGTAATATTCAAACTTTTATATGAGGAATTCTCTTTATTAATTCCACCCTAGGTTCATATTGTTTCCTTAGGTATGTATATTGGGTATATTGTTTGATAGTAGAGAGGCCATGGGTGAATTTAGAGGGCCTAAGGCTTGAAATTTCAGGGTTTTGGGAAACCTAATAGGGTGCACAGTTAGTGCACAATTTTTTCTAACCGTGCATCCATAAATTTATTGGAAAACAATTTTTAAATCCTGAAAATGTATATAGAAAACATTAGATTCATTTTACATTGTTGGATAATGGTTTTTAAGTCTTACACGATAACCATATGAAATTTCATGTTTCAAACTGTGATTTTTTCACAGTTTTTCAAATTGTGCGACCAAACTCTACACCCCCTTTAAAAAGTGAAAAATTACATTTTCCCCCAAAAACCCTTAAAATATTTAACCTTATTTCTCCCCTCCTTTTGGAAAGAAAATACTTCATCACATTACCATTTCTCCTTCCATTATTCTTAGGTGAATATCCCGTAATCAATGGTTGTTTGAGCTCCAATTTAGTACAATTTAGGCCTTATGATAAGTCTTCAACTCTATATTACTCCTTTATTATTTTTTATTAATAGTTTCATCATGTTTAGATTGTATACCCTATTTTATTGCATTTCTATGGTACTTTTATATCTATAATTCTAAGATTAATCAAATATTGATATCATACATGTGGTGTCTTCTTGAGCTAAGGTGGGTGGTCCCTATGTATTTTCACTAAGTCATGCTACTTTTTACTTAAACACTATTGATGTGCCTCAAGATGGTTACCATACTTAACAATGATTTTTTTAAATCCTTAATCTAAGTATTTGGAATTCAATATAATCTTAAAATTTTTTTCTTTAAAAGGAAAATGTGTGGGGTCTTGATAACCCTTAGTTAGACTTATGCCTTTGGACCATGCCCTTGGAATTGGTAAATTTGGGTTGGTTGGTGTTTGGTTTTGGTAATTGAAACTGGAATTTTATTTTCCACTTAAAAATACATTGAAATTGGGTTTATGGTTTTAAATATGTATTTTTGTTTTGGAAATAAACTTAGTAAATGAAATTGGACCTTTTTGATATTATTTTGATAAGAATTAAAGGATGGAAATTATGTATGTTCCCAGCTAATGGTAGTTGGAAATATTTAAGAATAGGATTGTTAATTAAGCCCTTGTACATTTAATTTTTTTTATTTTATCATGGAAATGATGAGTTATGCCTTAGTTTCATTATACTTTCTTGGTTTGGTTACTTATGGATCTTCAGATAATAGTTAAATCCACGGTGCATTCAACCCTTGAGTGGATGTTGGATCTTCGGTTAGTGGTTAAACCTTGGGTGAATCTATCGCCCAAGTGGATTCTAGAGCCCTAGAGATGGATATATTAACCTTAGGTGCTAGTTTGTATCAGGGGTGAATATATTTACCCTGATTGAAAGTGTCTTAGGTTGGAATGATCTCCACATCATGCTCATAGGCATCCAGTAGTGGCTCAAGCGGATGGGTCTGACCATGGGTGTCACCACAAAGCCTATGTTAAAATTTTTATTTATTTATTATTATTTTAGTTATCTAAATTTTTTATATGTGGAAAAAATACATGAACTTACGATTCATATTGGATTTTACGGACATTATTTGTGGTATCCTACTAATTCATACCCACACCCTGCTCGGTCCCCCATTTAGTACCCAAGTAGATTTTCTGGATGTAGGTAGAGATAAGTGCAGGAACCCTATGATCAATGCATGATTGCATACTATAATAGGGTCATGGGATGGGTGTCGATCTAGATCTCAAGCCACATTAGAGTTGTTTGTTCTGACCATTTTTTCACTTCTTTACCCTTTTAATATGAACTTTGACATGCATGACTCTCATCCATTATAGCATAATTTTGGTTATTTCATGTCTCATGTTTGGAGATTTTCTTCTATATTAATATTGATTGTGGTTTTATGTGGTATATGTCTTCCCCTTTATTTTATGTTCTTGTTTCACTCTGACAAGATGGTATAGTGTTCCTAAGGTAACTTATCTGACACTTGTTATAAGGCCCCAGCCTTAAACATTGCATAATCTTGAGTTAAGTCAAGAATTAAACATTGAGGATCTTTTTATGTTTAGATTTTTAGAGAATTAGTGCATAACTATTACATTACATCTCAAATATTACAAAGTAGATACTTCTACTATAACAATTTTTTTCAAAACAATAAAAATTATTAAATAAAATAATAATTCTTTTCTTGATAAAAATATTCTTGAATTATTACATTCTCTTACCCTTCATTATACCCTGTAAAACATATTTCAAAAACTTGGGATGAGCATAAAAAGCTCAGTAAGGGTTATAAAACAAGGAAAGAAAACAATAGACCATCAATACATAAAAATCAATGAAATCATACTTTTCAATCATAAAACATAAGTTCTTTAACATAATTTACAAAATCCTAAGATTTATGAATAACAAATAGAAATAATAAATCATAAAGGTAACTTGTGGAATCTATAACATACTTACATTTTAGCTTTCACAGCTACATAGGGAGTTATGTTTGGAATACCCATCACAATATATTCCTAAAATATCTTAAAAGAAAAATTAATGTTTACCTCTGTCATATTACCCAATGAATTATAGAGTTATCTCGGGCTTACTAGCCTAGGTTTATCACGGAACCAGCCATATATGTAAACAATTCCCAAGAACCATAACATATTCATAACACATAAAAAAATCATAAAGGATAGATAACATTTCCACATTCCAATTACAATATATAATTTCAAGATATTGAAATAATAAATGATTTATCAAAACCATTTTCAATACCAAAATATATAAAAAGGTTATATGGTATTTATTTTCCTTATAAAAACATTACGTCTTGTTTAGGAAGCCAAATATCAAATAATGCTTGTGGTGGCATAAGGGTCATTTTCGTCACGTATGTTAAAAAGAAACATTATTATTTTTTGTTTAGTAAAATGATTTGTAGAAAAAATTATTCCATTTTAATAAAATTAAAATAAAAAGGGTTTTATACACTGTATAAAATAATGTTGTGTATAAATCATAATATGCCTCAATTAAATGGGATTGAGACGAAGTCTTTTACCTTTTGTCTAACTTGTGTTGTTCGTTCTTTATCTCCAAGAATAATAGGATTAAGTTAATTTCTACTTGATTAAGAACCTTTTTAAAGTTTATAATTTCTTTTATATCGCTTATTACCTTTCTATAACAATCATAAAATTATTCAAGTTCATATCGGTCATTTTGTCGATGTTCGGTACTTGAGTCAAAAATGAACTTGTTATAATTACAAATTGTCCATGTGGTCAAAAGTACATTATCTCCAGAATTGTATTCATGATTTAAATATAATATATATATATATATATAGTATATATGTATTTATATCATGTATATATTTATTTATAATAGTCCACAACATTTGTATATAAGAAATGAAATGCACCGTTCATGAAGACGGTAAGTCGTACGTACGCATGAACGATACTTTCATTTATTTTTCATATTTAAAGAAATGAAAAATAAATGATACAAAGGTATATTATAATTACATTGTAATATATATTTTATATATGTTACATAATTTCATTAATTCTATCCTTTAGGAATTCCGTGTATAGCATGAACGAGTCATATTACTTTGAAGGAGCGGTAGTCTGCCCTTCCTCAAATGAAATTATCGTATTTACGCATTATGGAAAGCATAAAGGTATGATATAAATGAAAAATACAAAAGAATACAGACAATATAAATATAATATATATCATATATAAATACAATGCCATCATGATGTCCACCATGAGAGGTGGTGTGAGATAATTGAACAATCATCGTTACGTGAGGCAGTAGTTTTCCATCTATAAAAACAGTATGTTCTAAATACATTAGATGAATGTGTGTGTGAGTGTAGGTCTAATACTTAGAATAAAAACATCCAATTATATTTAATATACTGTATTTGTTATAAAAAATTTAATAAATAGAGTTTATGGGGTTTTAGAAGGGAAAATAAATGAAAGAGGCCTGAGGGAAGACATTACCTCAAATCGGGTAACTCCTTTGGATTTAAGCTAAAAGGCCTTCTTTAATTTCCATCTTCTCAAGGTAAGGCATCGATGAGTAATATAGGGATGTTGGGAGCTTATTTGGGCAGATTTTGGATGATACAAGGGGATTTAAAGGTGTGATTAAATTGGTATGGGTGATGCCCTTTTATAAGATGGAGGAGGGGAACTTTAGGAAAGTTTGAAAGTATTATTTTATTATAAAAAATGTTTTGGTTTCAAAAGGTCCAAAAGTAATTTATTGTAGAGTTAAGATGGTGATGGGTCAAACAAATCTCAACCAATACATTTTAGATAATCCTAGGTCACAAATTTAACCTTATCATTTACCTTTAACACTTAGTTAACTAATTTAACTATTACCATATTTTCTTGTATATTCATACTATATAATAAATATAGTTACTTTGAAATTTAAATAGAACCTCAAGTGGTTAATTATTGAAATTTTTAACATTATTTAAGTTATTTTTCCGAATCTTAGATTTTTAGGACTATTTTATCATTTAATAAAATAGTATTTATTTTAAAAACTAATTTATGCCAATTTATATACTATTCATATCATGATTTAAAAATCCATAAAAACAAGATTTATTCTAAAAAACTCCATTAATTCAAATATAAAAAGTCATAATTGTCCATAAAATTCGTGTATGGAATAAAATAATTCAAAATAAATTTATTTTAATATTTATAATCTCATTTATTTAAATCATTCATTAAAAAGGTAGTCAATACATTATCATTATGTCATAAATATATTATTTATTTTATGTATAAAAATTATAAATAAAATAAAATGATGTAGGAAATATTTTTATATTTCTAATGAATTTTTATAGTTGATAATATCACTTAAATAACCCCATATAAAAATTATTTTAATAAAAGATACATGTTTAGGTTATATTTTCCTTAACTTTAAATTAAAAGTAATTAAATTTCATTTTCACACACAAGTGGCTCCATGGGGTCCTAAAATCGACCTAAGGATTTCCATTGTTGGATATATATCATCCAATAGTATTACCACACGTTTTAGGATAATTTAATATTATTTTTTACCCTTATTTACCAGATTTACTCTTTAACCATGGTAAATAAAATATTTACTAAAGTTACTATTCATAATGTCTAAAAATAAAAGGTACTTATTTACACAATTTGAAACTCATGATTCTAAATATGGAATCCATTTTTCTAAATTCAAAATATAGAATTGGCAGGAATTGATTTAAAATTAATTCTCGTTGTCAAAACCAAAAAGTGTGTTTTTAAGAAGTAAAAACTACCAAAATATTGGCATGTGTTTATGTCCAATTTAAAAGTGAAATTACTTCCAATGACCAGAATTTGATGAAATTATAAAATAATAATCCAATTAAACTTCAAACCTAATTAAAAAGAAAATCTAACTATATAAATAAATTGGGTGAAAATGCAGTTTTGAAATAAAATGCACTATTTTTCACTATTCATTAAAAATGAACTTTATAATAAAAATAACAAAATTTCATCCTAAGTAAATTTTGATGTTACACTTCTAAATAAGTATTTTATTTTTTCAAATAGAACATATAAAAGTGAAAAAACGTTGATTTAAAATGGGGTTTCCATCAAAAGGCAGTAAAATAACATTTTAATGAATATTATAGTATTTCATGCTTAAAATTGGATTCATTCTAATTTTAAGCATCTAAAATTTATTTGATAAATGTAAAGGCATTTAACAAACATGTATAATCATATTTTAGTTAGTTTTGTTCATTCCCACCAATATAATGGTTATGCATTAGCTACCATTTAAAATAATAATAATAATATATTATTTTTCAGTATAACTCAATGTTATGTGCAAAGTAAGATTTCAAAAAAATCCATTGTTGTGTGTTAAGTACGCTATCGTACATAGAATCCCCTATAAAGTAAAGTTGATTTTTAATTCACAAATATTAATAAATATGAAAATTTCATATTCTTTATTTACCTGGGATGTTACATCCTTCCCCCCTTTTGGGAATTGCATCCCCACAATTCTATTCACTTATCAAATAAGTGGGGATATTTATCCCTCATAGAATTTTCAGATTCCCATATTGCCTCTTCAACCATATGGTTTTTTCACAAAACCATTACCTGATGAATTGCCTTATTCTACAACACTTGCTCTCTTCGGTCAAAAATCTAGACTGGTTGTTCCTCATAAGAAAGATTCTCTTCCAACTAAACTACCTCTAGACACAAAACATGATATGGATCTGACATATACTTTCTCAACATTGAAACATGAAAAAAATTGTGCACCTGGGATAAAATTGGAAGAAAATTTACTCTGTAGTTAATTGTTCCAGCTTTATCCAAGATTTCATAGGGTCCAATGAACATTGGACTTAGCTTTCCCTTCTTACCAAAACACATCACACTTTTCCATGGTAAAAATTTGAAAATGACATGATCACCTACCTCGAAAAGAAAGATCCTTCCTCTGATTATCTGCATAACGTTTCTGCATGCTCTGAGTTGTTCTCATATTCTTATGAATCAACTGAATGTTTTCTTCCATATCTTCTTCTAATTATAGCCCCATAAATATTCCTTCACCTACTTTATCTCAAAAATCTGATGTTCAACACCACTTTCTATATAATGCCTCCAATGGCACCATCTATATACTGGAATGAAACTGTTATTATAAGAAAACTCAACCAAAGAAATATATTGGTCCCAACTTCCCTGGTAATCCATTGAGAAACCATGTAGAATATCTTCCAATGTCTGAATTGTTCATTTTTACTTCCCATCTGATTGAAGATGAAAAGATATACTAAAATTTAATTCCGTACCCAATGACTTCTGAAGGCCCTCCCCAAATATTGAAGTGAACTTGAGATCATGATCAGATACAATGGAGAGGGGAAATCCATGTAACCTGAATATCTCTTTAATATACAATCATGAAAGTTGATATATAGAGAGAGTATCTCAAATAGGAATAAAATGAGCCTATTTAGTCAATAAATCAATAGTAACCTAGATAACATTATTACCTCAAGAAGTATTTGGTAATCCCACTATGAAATCCATGGACACATTTTCTCATTTCCACTCTGGAACTGGCAAAGGCTGAAGCATCCCTATCAGTAACTTCTGTTCTTCTTTAACCTGTTGACAAGTTAAAAAATTCCTAGTAAAGTTAGCAATATCTCTTTTCATTTCATCCCACTAGTAATACTCTTTATGATCTCTGTACATATTAGTACTTCCAGGATTTAGGGAAAACAAAGAACTATGAGCTTCAAATAATAACTCTTTCTTCAACTGTGAATCACAAAGAACACATAATATCTTTCCAAACCTCAAAACACAATCTATATCAATGTTAAATTCAGGTAACTTAACCTTATGAACCTAACCTACCTTTATCAACAACACATTGTCTTCTTTCTGTGCCTTTTTATTCTGTCTGCTAGAGAAGATTTCACTACCACCTGAAACAAAATAGATGAATTACTTGCACCAATAACTTCCTATCCAAAATTTATCAAATCAAAAACCAAAGGATCTCATTCCAAATGTATCATGTTTAATTTAGAATTACTCTTTTGACTCAAAGCATCAACCACATTATTTTCCATTCTCGGATGGTAATGAATCGTGCAATCGTAATAATTGATTAATTCAAGCCATCTCCTTTGTCTCATGTTTAATTTCTTCTAAGTGAATATATACTTCAAACTTTTGTGATCAGTATATATTTCACACTTTAAAACATTCAAATGATGCCTCCAAATTTTTAATACAAAAACAACATTAGATAATTCCGAATCATGTGTAGGGTAATTTAACTCATGAGGTTTCAACTAATGTGAAGCATAATCAATTACTTGATCATTATACATTAGGACGCAACCAAGTCTTTTCAATGAATCATGACAATAGATAACAAATTCTCTATTTCTAGAAGACAGTACCAAAAATGGAGCATTCACCAATCTTCATTTCAATTCTTGAAAACAATCATCACATTCTTTTGTCTAGATGAACATAACACATTTTTTAGTTAACTTAGTCAGTGGGCTAGATAACCATGAAAAAAATTCAACAAACCTCTAGTAATAACTTGTTAAACCTAGAAAACTATGAATCTCTGTTATATTTGTGGGTCTTGGCCATTCTTTAACAACTCTTGTTTTAACAGGATCAATAATTATTACATATTTAAAAATAATTTCACCAAGGAATGAAATTTTTTGTAACCAAAACTCACACTTTCGGAATTTCCCATATATTTTATTTTCTTTTAAATTTTACAAGAAGGCCCTCAAATGAATTTCATACTCCTCTTTAGTTTTAGAATAAACCAAAATATCATCAATAAACACAACCAAAAACTTTTCCAATAACTCACAAAAAATTATATTCATAAGATCCATGAATATAGCATGTGAATGGGTAAACCAAAAAGGCATAACTACAAATTCATAATGGACATATCTAGTATGAAACATGGTTTTCATAATGTCTTCTTCCTTTAATTTCAACTGATGGTATCCCGACCTCAATTCACTCTTCGAAAAATACTGATCTCCCTGGAGCTGATCAAACAAATCATCGATATAAGGAAAATGATACTTGTTCTTAAGAGTGATATTATTCAAGACTCTATAATATATGAAAAGTCTCATTGAACCATATTTCTTTTTAACAAACAAGACAGAAGCACCCCATGGTGATGTTCTAGGTTGAATGAAACCTTTATCTAAAAACTCCTATAATTGCTTCTTTAACTCTAAAAGTCCAATTTGAGCCATTTGATAAGGGGGTTTTGAAATTGGCTTATCATCAGGAACTAAGTCAAATTCAAATTCAACTTCTTGATTAGGTATTATACCAGGAAACTCATTAAAAACAATATCAATATACTCATTTACCACTAGCACATCATTAATATAAATAGTTCATTTGTTTTCAATAATATGTGCAAGGTAACATTCATTTACATCTTTTACTAGTTTCTCATCTTCCTGATATGTTATCAAAAGTAAAACTTTATTCTTGTACATAGACTAAATTTCTTTTGAAAAAAAACCACTTTAGCTCTACAATCAATATTAGCATGATAAATGGAAATCCAATCCATACCCAACATAACATCAAACTCTAATGGAGGCAAAAAAAATTAGGTTTTCAGGTAGATTCTTTCTACACACAAGGATAATAAGGTTCTTATAATTCATTTTTGTCTCAACATTTCCTCCCGGTGTTTTTACCATACGTTTAGGGTTAATATCTTGAGATGGAATTCCTAATTTACTAGAAATTCTCTCAGAAATGAAATAATGTATAGACCCTGAATCAAACAACACATTGGAATAATCTAAATAAACAAATAGGGTACCTAAAAATACTTTATTTGATGGCCCAATATCTAATGAAGTGGTTGCAAAGGATTTCACCACCACTTTCTGGTTGTAGTATGGCTGCTTTCCATCATTTGAGTTCTTTATCAGACACTCATTTGCATAATTACGCATTTCATTACACATAAAACATTTTACTGACTGCAAATAAAACAGTACCCTAATCTTTTTCAGTACAATAATGAGCATCATGTCCCATTTTACCACATCATAATAACTTACTAGAATTCACAAGGCATTCCCCAATGTGTGTTTAACACAGTTTTCACAAACTACAAACTTAATTTTCTTACCATCTGACTTTTTGAAGAGTTCCTCCCTTTTTTCTGCCACCTTGACCTCTTATTCTGTTATTTTTAAAAGAATTCATGGTCATCAGAAAACTCCCTTTCCACCTTCTCTGCACATTGAAAAAGTTTTTCATAACTTTTGAACTCACGAGAAGCTAAATCAATCCAATACTTTGTCTTTAATCTTGAATAAAAATGATTGATTTTACTATCAAGATACTGAATGAAATTTAGAGAATAACTTTCTTTTCAACTGAATTTTTCTTCATAAGTAGCCACTGAGTCATCCTCCTACCTTAATTCCAAGAATTGTTTTTCTATCCAAAGTAGAAATACCTTAGGAAAATATTTCTCAAGAAACATACCTCTGAATTCATTCCAATAAATATCATCAATATCCTCACTATACCCTGATATTTTTAACCATTTACCACCACTGATCAAATTCACCTTCAAAATGGTAAATAGAAAGACTAACCTTATAATGTTTTGTACACCCCATGAAATCAAAAATCTTTTCCAGTTCTTTAATCCACCCTTTAGCTAGCACAAGGTCATATGATCGTTTGAATGATGGGGATGTTGCCTCATGAAATGGTCCACTACTGAAATTTTCATTTTTGGTTTATCTGGCTGATCTTAGGCATGTATAACACCACCATTTATAGCCTAATTCAACTGTTCCATCACTGTAACAAACAGTTTAATTTTGATTCTAACCATCTCAGGTTGCTGATTTGGAAGGCTGTTTTCATCTTGATGTCATCCCATCCTAGATTCCCTATTTCCTCTACATAAAACCATTTTGAACATATAAATATATTAGGTGAAGCAACATGGTAATCTTCAAATGCTATATCATTTCAATCTTACCATAAATTAATTTATGGATATTAATTTAATAATATCCTAACTCCAAATGTTGTATAAACCGACCTATGATACCAACTATAAGGCCCCAGCCTTAAACATTACATAATATTGAGTTAATTCAAGAATTCAACATTGGGGATATGTTCAGTTTTAGATTTTTGGAGAATTAGGCCACACCTATCACATTACATCTCAAATATTACAAAGTAGATACTTCTACTCTACCCAATTTGTTTTACAATAATAAAACTTCATAAATAAAATAATAATTATTTTCTTGATAAAAAATATTATTTAATTATTCCATTCTCTTGCCCTTACTTATACCCTTTGAAAAACATTACAAAACCTTGGGATGATCATAAAAATATCAGTAAGGGTTATAAAACAAGGAAAGAAACATTAGTCCATCAATACAAACAAATCAATGAAATCATAATTTTTAATCACAAAACATAATCTCTTTAATCTAATTAACAAAATTATAAGATTTATGAATAAAACATAGAAATCGTAAATCATATAGGTAACTTGAGACATCCATAACATACTTACATTGTAGCTTTCACAGCTATATATAGAGCTACGTTTAGAATACCCATCACAGTATATTCCCCAAATCTATTAGGTGAAACATTAACGTTTACCTCTGTCATGTTACACAATGCATTGGATAGCTATCTCAGACTCACCCACCATAATTTTATCACATAACCACCTGTATATGTAAATAAATCCCCAGAACCATAACATATTCATAACACATAAAAAAACATAAAAGATATATAACATTTCCACATTCCAGTCACAATATATCATTTCAAGATGTTGACTTAATCAATTATTTCTCAAATCCATTTTCAATAGAAAAATACTTAAAAAGGGTATATGGTATTTATTTTCCTTTTAAAAACATTATGGCTTGTTAAGGAAGACAAATATCAAATAATTCTTGCGACGACGGGAGGGTTGTTGTCATCGTGTATGTTAAAATGAAACATTATTTTTCTCATTTAGTAAAATGATTCATAGAAAAAAAATATTTCATTTTAATGAAGTTAAAATTCAAAGGGTTTTATACACCATATAAAATAAATTCATGTATAAATCAAAATATGCCTCAAATAAAGGAGATTGAGATGAAGTCCCTTACCTTGTGTCCAACTAGTCTTGTTTGTTCTTTATCTCCCTGAATAGTAAACTTAAGTTAATATCTACTTTCATAAGAAACATTTTGAATTTTATTATTCCTTTTATATCACTTATTACCTTTCTATGACAATAATATAATTATTCAAGTTCATATCGGTTGTTTTGTCGATGTTCGATACTTGAGTCAAAAATGAACTTGTTATAATTACAAATTTTCAATGTGGTAAAAATTCCATTATCTCCATAATTGTATCCATGAGTAAATATAATATATATCCATTATATATGTATTTATATCCAGTATATATTTATTTAGAATAGTCCATAACATTTGTATATAAGAAATGAAATACACTGTTCATGGAGAAGGTAAGTCATACGTACGCATTAACACTACTTTCATTTCTTTTTCATATTTAAAGGAATGAAAAAAATGATAAATAGTTATATTATAATTATATTATAATATATATGTTATATATGTTACATAATTTCATTAATTACCTCATTTATACATTCCATGTATAGCATGAACGAGTCATATCACTTTGAGGGGGCGGTAGTCTGCACTTCCTAAAATGAAATTATCGTATTTATACGTTATGGAAAGCATAAAGGTATGTTATAAATAAAAAATACATAAGAATATAGACAATATAAAAATAATATATATCATATATAAATACAGTTCCATCAAAATGTCCACCATGGGAGGCGGTATGCGATAATTGAACAATCATCGTTTTGTGAGGCAGTAGTTCACTATCCACAGAAACAGTATGTTCTAAATTCATTAGATGGATGTGTGTGTGAGTATAGGTCAAATAATTGGAATAAAAACATCCTAGTATATTTAATATACTTTTTTTTGTTATAAAATAATTTAATAAATAGATTTTAGGCTGTTGGAGAAGGGAAAATAAATGAAAGAAGTTTGAGAGAAGACATTATCTCAAATCGGGTAACTCCTTTTGATTTAAGATAAAATGCCTTATTTAATTGCCTTCTTCCCAAGGAAATTATTCTAGGAGTAATAAGTGGAATTTTTGGAGCTTATTTGGGAAGATTTTGGACGATAAAAAGGGCTTTAGAGGTGTGATTAAATGGGTAGGGTTGATGCCCTTTTATAAGAGGGAGGAGGGGCACTTTAGGAATGCTTGAAATTATTATTTTATTATTAAATTATTTTCGGTTTCAAATGGTCCAAAAGTCATTTTTTAAGAGATAATATGCTTTTGGGTCGAAAAAATCTCAAATAATAGGTTTTAGACAAGTATAGGTTGAATATTTAACCATATCTTTTAGCTTTAACCCTTAGTTAACTAATTTAACTCGTACCATATCTTCTTGTATATTCAAAATATATAGTTAATATAGTTAATTTAAATTTATAACATAACCTAAAGTGGTTAATTATTTACATTTTAATAATTATTTAAGTCATTCGGTAGAATCTTAGGTTTTTAGGACTATTATATCATTTAATAAACTAGTATTTATTTTAAAAACTCATTTATGTAAATTTCTATACTATTCATATCATGCCTTTTTAAAAATCCATAAAAAAATTATTATTTATAAAAAACTTCATTAATTAGAATATAACAAGTAATAATCATCCAAAGAAATTTTTATGGTTTAAAAAGTTTCAAAATAAATTTCTTTTAATATTTATAATCTCATTTATTTAAATCATTCATTAATAAGGTATTCACTACATCATCATTGTGTTATAAATATATTTGTTTATTTGATGTATAAATTTTTTAAATAAAATACCATAATGTAGAAAATTGTTTTACTTTTATAATTACTATTTATAGTTGAAGATATCACTTATATAACCCCAGATAAAATTTTTTTTTAGTAAAATATACATGTTTTACTTATATTTTCCTTAACATTAAATTAAAAGAAATTAAATGTCATTTTCACACCCAAGTGGCTCCATGGGGTCCTAAAATCGACCCAAGTACTCCCATGGTCGGAAATATCTCATCCAATATGGTGAAGATAAATGTTAGTGTAATTTAATATTATTATAATATTATTGTTTACCATAATTTACCAGATTTACCCTTTAACCATGGTAAATAAAATATTTACTGAAGTTACTATTCATAATGACTAAAAATAAAAGGTACCTATTTACATAATTTTTACTTCCAAATTATAAATATGGAATCCATGTTTCCAAATTTAAAACACATAATTTTTAGAAATTAATTTGAAATTAATTTCCGTTGTCAAAACAAAAAACGTGTTTTTAGGAAGTGAAAATTATCAAAAGATTGACATGTGTTTATGTCAAATTTAAAAGTAAAATTACATCCAATGACCAAAATTGGATTAAATGATAAAATAATAATCCAATTACACATTAAAATTGACTATAATGATAATCTAACTATATAAATAAATTTGGTGAAAAGGCAGTTTTGAAATAAAATGCAGTATTTTTCACTATTCATTAAAAATGAACTTTATCAGAAAAGTACCAAAATTTCATCCAAAGTAAATTTTGATGCTCCGATTCTAAATAAGAGTTTTATTTTGTCAAATATTAATTATAAAATTGAAAAAAATAGATTTAAAAAGGGTTCTCCTTCAAAAGGTGGTAAATGTCCTTTTAAAGAATATTAGAGTATTTCATTCTTAAAATCAGATTCATTCTTATTTTAAGCCTCTAAAATTTATTGGAAAAATGTAAAGACATTTAACAAACATGTACAACAATATTTTAGTTATTTCTATTTATTTCCACCAATACAACGACTATGCGTTAACTACCATTTAAAATATTGATATTATTATATTTTTTTAGTATAACTCAACGTTGTGTGAAATGTAAGATTTTTGAAAAATTTGTTGTTGCGTGTTCAGTACTCTATCAGACATAGCATCCCATTTAAAGTAAAATTAATATTTCATTCAAAAATATTAATAAATATGAAAATGTCAAATTCTTTATTCACTTGGGGTGTTACACTTGTTTCTATTCATCATTGTATCATGTACAGGGAGGTATGCCTAAGGTGATGCAACATTCTATCGGTCCGAGCACCGATCATTGGTCCTAGGTGGCGAGGTGTTACAAAGTGGTATCAAAGTTTATTTTCATTTATTTTACTATTTGGGGTGATAGATAGGATAATAGTATGTATCTGGGATTGGTAATGAGATTTTGTGTGGGAGTATCTAACCCATATATAGGGAAAAATCAATGTTTCTAGGGATGGGGATTCTATTCCTACTTACGCTTTTAGAGTTGATAGATTTCCACATTTCGTGGTGCAATTTATTTTTTTCATTATATATTTTTGGGTATTTTATCTCTTTATATGGTATGGAAAGAGAGTTTTTGTGTGTTCATGTATCATTTTAGGCACATAGGGTTTACCTATCATGTGTGGCTTGTCTTTGATTTCCTGATTTACATGTATGCATATGCATTTGTCTATGGATAAAAAGGGTTTTACCATTTAATGTGTCAATATTTTTCTATATGGAATTCTCCCACATAAGTTTATGTCGGCTTCTTACTTAGAAAATTTATTGGATAGTACCTTGATATAAAGGCATATGTAAATAGATGATCAAATAGTGGTTTGGTTAAATAATGTATCAGTAAGGAACCTATAAGTTATTTTCCCTTTTATCTTGTGAATGAAACTCTATTTAATAATTCCTAGGAAAATTAAAACCTTGAATAGACTTGAAAGAGTTTGAATTTAAATATCATGATTACAATACCTTGATAAATAATGAGATAATTTCAATATAAAAGTCTTATAAAATATAGGTTAATGAGAATTGGGAGTATAGAATCCAAGGGCATGGGTTTTTTTTCATGTCTCAATTTACCTTATACTTTGACAAATTCATGTTACATGTATCATTATGAGATCTTTTGTGGGACTTATAGAGTTATACCTCCATAAATAGCTAGGGTCCCATACCCAGAGGTGGAGGGAGAGCATGACCTTTTATTGGGTGGAACAAAACCTTCAGAAGATCCTTGTCAAGTGGCAGATGATGATCCCTACAATATCATTCTTTGTGGGGTACGTTCCTTTGAGAGAGGTTCACCCAAAATCACTCTGTCTATATTATATTTCACCCAAACATTCCAGTTTATCACCCTACACTTTTTATAGGTGGTGGGGGTCTATAGTCAGTATAATTATAAATGGAGTCCAGGAAAACAATTCTAGATCACTTAGATACTCATGAGTAAAGGTGGGTGAAAATTATGGTTTACATGTTGTGTAGGGAAGTGCATAATTGGTGGGACATCCTTTTCTAGGGGAAGCAGCAAGTTCGGATGACCTATATATATTTTTAGACCTTCATATTTAGTTACTTCTTTTCAGAGACTCTATTATTGGATAGGTCCCACAAGTTTATAAGGTTGGAGTAGGGGGATATGGCAGTAATGAATTATCTTTATTGATTTATAGATATTCAATGGTTTTATATTACATTATCTGGGAACCAAGATACCAAATTGAGGCACTTTTAGGAGGTTCTATTCTATGAGATAAATGTTTAGGTGAATGTATTTTTTCACCTCTTTTTCTTATATCATGAACCAAGATTTGATTACTAATAGGAATATTAATGAGGGTCACCATATTGAGAAACTATCATCCTGAAGATAAATTGGTAGTGTCCGTGGACCTTTTGATATCTATAATTGGTAATAATATGACTCATGAAATGGTGTTTGTGGTAAATCCAAGCAGGCTAATGACTCTTCTTTTACTTAATCAGGGAGTAGTGAGGTGAAATTTTATCAGGGTGGCCACTTCGGACACATGAGATATCATTTCCCTCAACCACCTTTGTATTTCCATATTTGTGGGAAGATAGGAAATATACGCCACGTTTTCATGGTATAATAAACTTCCAGTTGTAGATTCTTTAGACTAAATTAGGGTTCAAGGGTTGGCGCATCTACAACACCACAATAGTCAAACATTTGATCATCTACAAGCCGCTCAGGCCATGAAGGTGGTCATGGATATCAGGGCCAAGGTAAAAAAGGTCAGAAGGGGAGTATAAATCAGGGGAGTAAAGTTCCAATGTAGGGTAATGGGTTAATATAGCTTTAAAGAGTAGATCACACTTTAACATGGTAGGATTTCAAGACATAGACCATTCAAGGTATGATTTTGGTTATATATGCTCTTGATTCTATCCTTTTTTACACATGATCCTCATTCTATTTTATATATTCTTATTTAATTAGAGGGTTGGTGTTAGTATTGGAGTATCTCTATGATGTTCTCTCAATTGATATACCCCTAGTAACAATGTTAGAGGGGATTTGAATGTGTTCTAGGTATTCTCTAGTCATTGATGATGGTCATTTCCACATGGACTTCTTCATTTTAGAAATTTGTGGATTTGATATAATTCTTGGGATATATTAGATAATCCATTATTGATATTATATTGACTATTATCATGGGTAGTATTCTATTATATCTACTAAGGGTTTCATCTTTGATTATTTTGGATAGTGGGATGTATGTTCAGGTCATGTTGGACCGGACCTTCAATGATTAAGTTGCATCACCATCCAGGTGTCTAGTCTTATCCTGGAGGAGAGAATCAACATAATGTATTTACTCCTATGGTTTATTTATTCTAGGATGTCTCCCTTTAATACTTCTCCATATTACTACATGACCATAAAATTGATTTTATGATTGAACTCTTACTGGGTACAGAAACTATTTTCATCCCTCTTTATAGGATAGAACCAACAGAGTGGTCTGGATTAAAATCTTAGTTGGAGGATTTTAAGTCAAAGGGTTTTATCCATATGAGAATTTCCACTTGGGGTAATTTATTTTTTTCTCCAAGAATGTGGATGGATCTTTGAGATAGTGTGTGTAATATTAAAGGCATAACTAGGTCATAGTTAAGAACCAATATCCACTCTCATACATCGATGATTTATTCAACCAACTCAAGGGTGGTCAAGTTTTCAGCAAGTTTGATTTAGGATTAGGATACCACCAGATCATATTGAAACTATATTACATTCATCATACATCTTTGTTATTAGGTATTGTCTTTATGATCACTCAGTGATGTTGTTTGTGTTAAAAAACACACCAACGGTCTTCAGGGATCTGATAAATAGATTCCTCCACCTATTTTTGGACTGCTTTGAGGTTGTATTTTTCATTTATATATTGGTGCACTCCAAGTACATAGAGGATAATTCTAGTTATCTATAGGTAGTTTTGATCATACTTAGAGGTCAACAAATTTATGAAAAATTATCCAATTTTCAGTTTTTCTTAGATCAAATCCATTTTTTGGGCCCTGTATTATCTAAGGCTAGAGTTTTTGTGGATAATGAGAAGGTTGATGTCATGGTTTATTCATAGAGGCCCAAGAATAATTTTGATATCTTTAGATTATTGGGGATATCTAGATATTATCATATATTTATCCAGGACTTCTCCCATCTAGTAGCACCCTTGAAGTGCCTAACCAAGAAAGGGGTAAAGTTTGTTTGGTATGATACTTATAACATATCCTTTATAAAGCTTTTGAAAAGGATAGAATATGTGTTTATATTTACCTTTTCTAGGCATGGTAGGGATTACACCCTATATTGTGATGTATTAGGTGTCTACTTTGGTGTTGTGAGTATGCAAGATGGGAGGGTAGTCTCTTACGAGTCTATACAGCTGAGACCACATGAGCATAACCACTAAACCCAATATTTTGAGATTACTACAATGGTGCATGCCCTCTTATATTGGAAACACTACCTTCTAGTGGATATTCCTATGTTTTATAAAGATCATAAAAGTTTTAAATACCTCATATATCACCATGACCAAGGCCTTAGGTAGAGAAGGTGGGTTGATTACGTAGAATTTTTTGAATTCCAGATAGATTATACCCTTGGAAAGATAAATTTAATGGAAAATGTTTGGAGTAAGAAAAACCTAGTCATAGGTTTTTTAGGATTTTAGTTATAAGTAAAATATCATGGCCTTATTTACATATATGCTTCTTGATGTCGATTAGTACCAGGTTAAAGAAACATTGGCTTACTTGTCCATTATATCCCTAACCCTTGAATGAGTGAAAGAGATTCAATTACTAGATTTAAACTATCTAATGATAAGGTATAGTATATATGGTGTGGATCCCCTTCTTGGTTTCCCCTTGGGTGATGATGAGATTCTATATATCTAAGGTGGAGTGGTATTACCCATGAGCATGCATCAAGAGATAATGAGGGACTTCCATGCCTTGAGATGGGTCATGTATCCCAAGCTGACCAAGATGTATCATGACATACATAGGAAATATTGGTGGCCCAAAATAAATAAAGACATAATTTGTTTTTTTCTCAATGTGCTACCTTTTAGTATGTTAAGGTCAACTATTAGCATCCCACCAATCTTCTCTAGTCGTTTCCCATTCCATAATAGAAGTGGAATGATGTGAGGAAGAATTTTGTAAAGGTCGTAACAAGGAATCCTCATGAACATGATATTGTTTTAGTTATCATTGATCTCATGATAAATATATCCCACATCATACTCATCAATTAGTCTTCTACAGCTAATGATCTTGAATAAATTTATGTTTTTGAGGTGGTGCACTTGCATGGGGTTCCAAGGAGCATTATATCAGATAGAGACAATTGTTTCACCATGATATTTTGGAAATGACCTTAAAAGGATTTTAGCACATAGTTCTATATGAGCACAGTATACCATTAAAAACATATATGAAATCAGAGTGTACCATTTAGGTGCTTGATTACATTCTTCAAACATATGTCCTAAATTTTGGTGGATATTCAGAGATTTATATGGTCTTGGTGGAATTAACATACAATAGTAGTTATTATATGTCTATTTAGATGGATTTATTCAAGGCTATATATGAAAGGTTTTGTCGATCACCCCAATATTGGAGGGAAACTATGGATTTATCCATGATTGGGTTGATCCTAGTACTAGATATCTTTGAGCATATCCAATTGATTAGTTAGTAGTTGGAAACCACTCAGAGTAGGCAGGTTCCCTATTCTAACCATATACAACATCCCATTTAGTTTGACTTGGGTGGCTAGGTTTTCTTACGTGTGTCATCGGGGCTGTGAAAACATCATATTTAGAGTCAAGGGAAGTTAGCATCGATTTTCATTGGTCCATTTGATATTTTCAATAGAGTTGGTTCCATAGATTACTAAATATCTCTCCCACATAGAAACACAGTGATTCGTAAAATGTTCTACATATCTTGGCATTGATTGTATCACTGAAATCCATCTCTTGTTATTAATGTTGATGACATCAAGTTAGAGGTTGAAGTCTAATATATGATCTCAAGGTTGGGATATTTTTACCAACACATCTCGGTGATGTTTGGGAGTATAACTCTGGGATGATCTACTATATGGTGGGAAGGTTGTAATATCCCAACTATTATATGAGGTTTTTCTTTCATAATTATTCCCTAGGATCATATGTTTTTATCTGGGTATGTATATTGGGTGTGATTTTTGATAATAGAGATGCCTTGGGGGCATTTACAGGGTTTGTGGCTTGAAATTTTAGGTTTTGGGGAACTAGAACATGGTGCATGGTTAGTATAAAAATTGTGATAAACATGAACCATATCCATTATTCCTAAAATGTATAGGTTTGTGTTTTGTAAACCATGAGTGGATATTTAAGAGATGGTGTGAATGTTTATAGAAAATTGATGAGAAATTTTGCACGATTGGTAAATAGTTTATAATTCATGTTCCATAACCATGAAAAATGGGAGGCTTGGGATAGTTTGGTTCTTAGGGTTGGTGCAATATTTTTCGAAATATAAAACCAAACCATTTTCCCCATTTAATGATTGAAAATTTACATTTTTCCCTCATAGTCATAAACATTTTAACTATATTTTCCCTCATTTTGGCCAAAAACTCCTCCATCACATGTCCCTTTGTCCTCCACTTCTTTTTGGTTGAATCCCTCTTAATCCAGGGTTGTTTTAGATTTCATTTAGTGTGATCAAGGCCTTATGGAAAATCTTGGACTCCATATTCCTCGATTATTATTTTATTTTTCATTGTTATGATTTTTTTCATGTTTAGCTTGTATGCCATATTTTTCAATAATTTCTATGATACTTTGATATATTTCATTAAAATATAAATAAAAGGTCAATATCGGATGAGTGGTATCCTCTTGGACTAAGTTAGGTGGTACCTAAGTATTTTCCCATAGTCTTACTAGTTTTTCCTTAAGTGATAGTGATGTTACCCGAGATGGTTACCACTCTTGATATTAATTTTTATTTAAATCCTTAACCCATATCCTTGGAATTCTATATAACCTTGAGATTTTTTTATTAATAAAAGATAAGTGTATGTTCTTGAGAACCCTTAGTTAGTTTTATGCCTTTGGTCCGGGCCCTTGGAATTTCTAAATTTTGGTTGGTTGGAGTTTAGTTTTAGTAATTGAACATGGTAATTGAAATTGAAATTTTATTTTTCCCTTAACAAATTTCATGAAATGGGGTATCCAGTTTTAAAAATGTCTTTTGGTTTTGGAAATGAACTTGGTAAGTGAAATTGGGCCTTATTTATTTTATTTTCATCAGAAGTACAAGAATGAAATAGTGTATGTTTGTAGATAACATCAGTTGGAATTATTTCATAACATGCATTTTAATTGAAATCTTGTACTTTTAAATTATTATATTTTATCCTAAAAATATTGATTTGTGCCTCAGTTTCATCGTTCATCATTGGTTTGGTTACTTATGGATCATCATTTAATGGTCAAACCCATGGTAAATCCATCCCCCGAGAGGATGATGGAACTCAGGTTAATGGTAAAACTCGATGAGAATCTAACCCAAAAATGGATTATAGGTCCCTAGGGAAGGGTATATTACCCCTGGATACCATTTTGTAAAATGGATAGGTATATTTCCCCCATTAGAGATTATATTGTGTTAGTATGATCTCTACGACATGCTCAATGACATATGACATTGGATGAATCATGTGGTTCCAACCTCGAGTGTCACCACGGAGCCTAAGCTCAGATTTTTATTTATTTATTATTCTTCTAGTTATTTAAATTGATTATATATGGAAACATTTAATACACTTATTTATCAAAGTATATTATTTAGGGACTTTTTTTGGTGGCATACTCAGTCATACTCACACCCTTATTAGGTCTTAATTTGGTACCTAAGTATATTTCCTGGAAGCATGTAGGGGAAAGGACAAGTGCTCTATGACCAAGGTGTTATTTCATACTAAGATGGGGCTAGGAGATTGATGTTTTTCTTGATATTGGTCCAATTTAGAATATTTTAGTTTTTGGTTTTTTCCATTTTTTCAATTTTGTATCTATTCTATATAACCTTTGATGTGAATGACTATTGACCGTTGTAGCATAATTTTGGTTACTGCATGGATTTTGTTTGGTTATTAGATTCTATCTTGATATTTCTTGTGGATTAATGTGTTGTATTTTATATCCATTATTTCATATATTGTTTCACTATGAATATAGGGTATAGTATCCCCAAGGTAACTTATTGTACCCTTACCATTAATCAAAAACCTCTAGCATACTAGGTGGCATGCCTAAGGTTATATAGTGTTTTGCTATTCTGGGCATCAATCACTGGTCTGGGGAAAGGGTATGTTACAAAATCATAACTTAAAAAATGTTTTCTTATATAACTTGAATTTGTACCTTCATATAATGGCACCATGGTGATGGAATTAAAATTTTAAAAGAAATATAAAATGATAAATACCTAAATGTATATGAAATATGAGACTTAGATCAAGTTAAATGATGGTTTTTGTTGAATAAAATTTCATTAAGAAACTTATCATGTGTTTTTCCTCATGAAGTCTAGATGATATATTATTTTAAATAAAAAGTGGATATTAGAGTATATAAATAAACTTAAGATTTTGAACCCTATGTATGGATAGAAATATTGAATGTGAACTTTATAGAGTATTAAAACCTTAAGATTGTAAAATTATGGAAGGGTAGATACATAAAATTAAAATTTATCAAACTTGGTTAAATTTTAAAAATATAAAACTTAGAGATCCCTAAATAAATGATTAAATTTGAATCTTTCTGTATATATGGTTTTTGTCCTTGAGTGGTAGGCTTGGATTAGATAATTTCTCCTTTTTTTACCTTTTGTAAAATGTTTTGACCCTATTTATGGGTGGTTTCAACCAGATAGTGAGCCTAAGTTGTGATAACTTTATTGTAAGTGTGTCTTTATGTATGCCTTCAAGATATTTTTTCCCTACTGGTTAGTTTTTCATGTTAGGTGTTGTGTGATCTTGAGACATGTATAAATATGTTTTTTGAGAGCTGTAACATGATGTTTTCAAGTGTCTGAATTAGGTTGAAAGAACTAGTAACCCTTAGAAATTACTTTTATTCCTAGTGATTTGATGCTTAGTGATATGTGAGGGTGATCAATGAGGGGATTGACTTTTTCTTATACATGGTTATATGTTTGAATAATGGGAAGATACTTAGGCTTAAGGTATCAATTCACAAGAGGTCTTATTGAGTATAAGGTTTTGGTACTTTAAATGCCTTGAATTTTATAAGAAAAATAACTTATTGTTCTAGAACCCTTTGTTTTAAGGTCAGTTTTTCATGGCATGATCATTTGGATGCCTAACTGGTTATCTTATTGTGGGGTTTCTATGGAATGTTCATTAGTGATCCTATATGGGTTGGTCCAAGATTAGTGATGTATGGTGAAATGTTATGGGTTGAAACCAAGGAATAGGAAGTTCTTAGATTTGTGTATTTTAGGCATAGGTATTCCATGAAAATTAGTGGATTAGGTAAGATAGTTTTGGTGAGGCTTTTTTGGGTTGTGTAGGAGGTTCCTTGTAGGTTATAATACCCTTATAAGGGTTTGATAAAGGCTTGTGAGTTAACTCATTTTTTTTGGTTTGGGTCACATAGAGTGATAGTTCTTATTGTATTTAGGCTAGATTTTTAGGGCTGATTTAGGGTGATTTGAAACTCTGTGGTTTTAGATGCGTTATGATATGCGGTGAGGGTGATTTGATGCTCTATATTGAAATGAAGCCTAGGGGACATGTGATCATTAGGTTAAATATGGATTGGTTTGATGCTTGAATCGGCATGTGAGTAGGTCTTGATGATGTATGACTTGAGGTATTAAGAGGTTAGGGTTGGATATGGTCATTGGGAATCATGAGAACCTTATGTTTAAATAAAAAATGAGATAGAAAGCCCTTATTTGAGGGGTGTGGTCTCTCTTAGGTGATGTGACTAGATGTCTTGGAAGTGTGAACCTGATATTTTCCTTATGGTTAATATGGATCATGTTGGATGTATGTAGTGTTTTATTAGTTTATGTTGGTGAAATGTGATACATACAGATCCATGGTGAATCATTCATGTCTTAGATGAGCTCGAGCTATGAAATTCTGGTAGTTTTATGATGGGTATGGTTTCACAACCACATGGTAGAGACCTGAAACTATAGCTGTTTCAAATAGAAATTTTATCTCAATGTGAGGTGACCTATAAATTAAATATTCTTTTGGGAATAGTCTATTAATCCTTTTGATATTGATTATGAGGTCTCTTTTTAGGTGATGGTGATTTCATAAGGGATCACGGTTTTCTAGCATCGCATAACCTAGTTAATCCTAAGAGAGTTTTCATGGGTAGATGATGTGGGTGAGCATGGAATGAAGTTACTGGAACATGTATATGAATGATTAATCCTCCTAGGATTAATTCCAAGGGTATTATAAGAAAATTCATGGGGTGGTGAGTGCACCACATGTTGTTCAAATGTGTGACCCTCACTCTAAATAATGCTTCAAAGTATGTAGTGGATGATGTTCTTGTAAGCCAGAGATAAAAAGTGAATGTTTTTTTGTTTCAATACTACAAAACATTCCTATAATCGTGCTAGATTTTATCAGTTCTAGAAAAATGTTTGGATAATGTTCATCTTTATCGGTGCTAAAATAAGTGCTGATAAAGGCAGCATTTCATCAATGCAAAAAAAAAAGCGGTGATTACGGGTAGACTTTATCAACGTTATTTTATCACTGATAAAAGGTAATCATTATCAGCACTTTATTTTAGCATTGATAAAGGAAACACTTATCAGTGCTTTATTTTCAGCACTGATAAAATGTTCCCTTTATCGTCACATTTTCAACACTGATAACAGTTTCCCTTTATCGTCACTTTTTTAGTGCTGATAAAGGTCCAAAATAAAATTAAAAATTAAACAAATAAAAATAAAATGAGGAAATTAAGAAAAATATGAAAGATTTTATTAATTAAATAATTATTAATAATAATGAATAAATTCAATATACATATATATATCTATATTATAAATATTAATAAATTGTATATATTAAATATAGATATATAAAATTAATAAGTATAATATATATTAAATTTTAATTAAAAACATATTAATGTATTATTAATTTTTAATGTTCTTTCATTTTTCAATTTAACCTATATCAAATGTTGTATTCTACATTTATTTCACACACACACACACACACACACACATATATATATATATATTTCAATTCATTTGTATACACAAATGCAAACAAAAATATATTTTCAAAATTTATAGAAACACATACACCTAACATTTATGTATTTTAATAAACTTTTTGTATATTTTATAATTTCATTATAATATGATACATTTAATATATATTATGTTTTTAATCAGTCAATTTTTTTAATCCTACAGTTAGGGTATTCATTTTTTAATGTTTTTTTATTTTTTTATTTTATTTTTGAATTTGATCATTTTTTTATTATTTATTTATGTATATTTATTTACTATGTTTTAGTATTTTCAATATATATTCGTCCACTTCAATATATATATATCCATATTTTTTCTAATAAATTATATTTAATTAATAAAACTTATCAATTTTTTCAATATTTTTAAAGTTTACTCATTTTGAATTATTCAATTTCACTCTTTTTTATAATGCATGTATTTAGGATTATATATCCATTAATAATGTTAAAAATATATTTGTAAATAAATATTTATAAATAAATGTTTATAAATAAATATTTCTATAAATGTATATTTACTATATTTATAATTATTATTAATAAATAATTATTATTTTTAAATAATTATTTATATAATAATAAATAAATAATTATATATATTTAAATAATTATTAAATTATAATAAATTTATTTGAATAATTATAAAATTATAATAAAGTTATTTAAATAATTATAATTATAAAACTTTTTTTAAGTTCTTTTTTAATGCTGATAAATATTCATTTTATTAGCACTTATAAATTTAGTGCTAATAAAAGAGATATTTGTCGGCGCTTTTCTAAAAGTGTTGTCAAAAGTTTCCCGGATCTATTTAAAAAAAACCCCTAACCATTACTCAGTCACTCAAGATTCTCAAGATCTCTTTAATCTCCTCTGTTG
Source organism: Viscum album (assembly GCA_963277665.1). Classification (NCBI taxonomy): domain Eukaryota; kingdom Viridiplantae; phylum Streptophyta; class Magnoliopsida; order Santalales; family Viscaceae; genus Viscum; species Viscum album. Next base: position 45,659,848 of record OY728138.1, on the reverse strand, counting down.
TCGGTGTAACTCCTCTACATTCCCTTGGATTAACCAAGGCTATAATCCAATATTTTTTATTTTCTACTCTTCCTCTATTGTTGTTTGATGTTTTGGGTTCTATATTTTGGATTTTTACATTATTCTTAAACATGATGAGCCCTACATATCTTCACATTGGTACTGAAATATAATGAGAGTGGTTCTATTTCATTATTTTTTCCTTTCATATGTATTTGAGTGTCCAACCCATTTGTCCCTAGAGAAACACATAGATGGTTTACTCTCATATCGACATTAACTAGGAGACCTCTCACCCCCTAGGTTTTCTCTTCATTTGAATAATATAAGGTTCCAAAATCTAGGGATTTTCTCAAATTGAATTCATCTTATATACTAGATTATAGATTCTAAAGGATAATTTTGAGGGTTTTTATGGATTAGGGGATACCAAGTTTTGTCTCTCATTTTATGGGTGATAAACATATAGGGACCAAGGTAAGTTAAAAATCATTAAAAACATGTTTTTTGGATTTTTGTTGTTCATGTAAATTGTTAAAACATGAAATGGGTTATTTAGATTTATGATTTTGATGAATAATTTTTTGTTGAATTAAAAAAAATATTGAATTATTAGTCACTTTACAAAAATTATTTTAGTGATACAGGTTGAGAGAGTTTTGTTTTTTTTAATTAATTAAATATTATTATTAAACTTTAGCCATGGGTTACAAAGAGTGATGGTTAATTTCTTTGGTGAGAAAAGTATTCTCAAAAAATTTTTTAAAAATTTCCTCGATTTGATAGAGTTGAGAAATCATTGGGTAAATGGATTTAGAAATACACAACAACGTATAAAGAGTGTATTTCCAAAAAGTAAGTGAGGTATCCATGGTTAGATAGTTGATCAATAAAACTATGAGATATGATTTATTAATAGATTTACTAATTAAAATAGATAGATAATTAATCCATAGGATAAAAAATAATTTGAAAAGTCGTCATACATGGTGAATAACTGTAGAGAGAACAAAAATTTATTAAAATATACTTTTGGTGGTTTGGATCTTTATTCACTACCACAAAACTGGTCAAGGCATGCGCCTACCTTTATCAGTGCTAACAGTAAAGCGCTGATAAAGGGTCGGGCCTTTATCAGCGCTAAAGCAAGCGCTGATAAAGGTGTACCCTTTATCAGCGCTTTTTTAGCGTTGATAAAGTCTTGCCCCTTTATCAGCGCTTTTTTAGCGCTGATAAAGGACTTATTTATCAGCGCTAAAAAAGCGCTGATAAAGGCTCACGCGGATTTGTTAAAAACCTGCGGGTCCTCTTCCTCCTCCCTACACCCGGTCAAGCTCTCGCGGAAGCCCTCCTCTGCGCTGCTGCCGCCGCCGCCTCATCCTCCGCTGCGGCCACCGCCTCCTCCTTCTCCTCCTCCTCCGGCTGCCGCCTCCCCCTCCTCCAGCCACCACCTCCTCCTCCTCCTCCTCTCCTCCTCCTCCTCCTCCTCCTCCTCCTCCTCCATCACGGCCTCATCCTCCTCCTCCTCCACCGGCACTTCCTCCTCCTCCTCCTATTCCATGGCCTCATCCTACTCCTCCTCCATTGGCGCCTCCTCCTCCTCCTCCTCTGCCTACTCCGCTGCCTCCTCCTCCACCGCGGCCTCCTCCTCCTCCTCCTCCTCCTCCGCTGCCTCCGCCCTGCCTCCGCACTGCCTCAGTTGCCTCCGGTGCCTCCGCTGTCGACACCTCCTTCTCCTCCGCCACTGGGTCCTCCTCCTTAAGGTGATTCAAATTGAAGTTTCATGAATTAATTATGTTTGGAATGGTTAAGTGTTTGGCCAACTATTCTTTGTGTTGAATCTTCAGTTTCCATGGGTGGTTTGGGATTGTGGTTATGTTTTGATCCTGAATATGGGTTGTTTTTATGATTTCCCACTACTTCATTAGATTTATTTAGTTATTATTATTTTTTGGTGATTTCATTTAGTTATTTTGTTGTTATTTGATGTTGGGTTTTCCTTGATGGAGGTTGTTCATGTTTCTTGTAGACAATACCTCCTAGAAGGACCATGTAGAAGCATAGAGAGTGTGAACTAGAGTACCCCAAAGAGGAACCATCCCATTGATAATTTTTTTTTGGATTCAATGATTTATAATTTCTAAAACGTGGGTTAAATTGGTATCCATGATAAGACATCAACTATGGACCACACTCAAGAATGTTCAAGGAATAATTCATAGTTTTTCCTTACTGAAAAGAAAACCAAGTAATTTAAGGAGTAGTTGGACTGTATCAAGTAGATCTTAGAGTTTTTGAAAACCCCTAAGACATCTAAAGTGTTATTTTTTGGTTCCTTTTTAAAATAATTTATTTGAATGTGGTGTGATTCAATGATTCTTTCGAGGAATAGAGAGGATCTCACTTTTACCACTTTCCAAGTGGTATTTCTTCAGAGGTTCTACCTAGATACCTTGAGATTGATGAATGACTATGTGTTTTTAAAGCTAGAGTATGGTGTTCATTTAGTCATGGATTATGCCACTAGATTCCATAATTTGGTTCATGTATCTCTTTATCTCCCCACGAACGATTATCTTCTGGCTATTAATTTTGAGATGGGTTTGAGGAAATATATCAGATTTATTCTTATTGTTCTAAGTCTACCAACCTATTTTTAGGTGTTTCCCAAGGTATTGATGTCAGAGGCATATTTTAATTGAAATATTGGTCTCAATGGTGTTCCATTAATGGGTGGTATCCATAGTTATTTTTGAGGATAAAATCTAAAGCACGATGAGTCTTAGAGAAGTAGTGGAAAGGGATTTGAGTAGTCTTTATGAACAGATTATGTGGATTATATGGACAATGGACCTATTTTTTTATCAGATTATAAATGTGGGAAACATCTGGATGATTTTACCAGAGACTCTGAGGGCGTTCCACCTATTTGGGTAGTTGGGTCATATCTTGTGATTTTTTCAATTGGCTCCTAATGGGAGTGGTGTAGGCTCCACTTTTTTAAGGGATCTTGTTTAAAATAAGAGGCTTCAAATGGTGGAGGATCACATCCTAAAAGAAAGGGGTATTATTAATAGGGAAATAATACATAGACGAGTCTAATCCAGAAAAAATCAATGCATTAGAGGTCATTCATGAGGACTCATAATCTTGGCCAACCACAATTCGAGGTGAATTTTTTTTAATTCTTTTATAGTATTGGTTTCATTTCAAAATGGTGAATCCTAGTCATTAATTTCACGTATTTTTTTATTACTTGGTTATGATGGCAGAGTTTATGGATTATTTCATGTATTGCCTAACCCTTTTGGGTAAGAAAAATGGTCATGGTTTCATGTTCTTTGAGAGTTGTGTTGTGGTACTTGGCATGGAGGACATTTCGGAATTCCATGTTTTGGACCTGGTCTTTTCCGACCTCATTATTGTCTTGGATTTTTTTATTGGATTTAGTGAACTAGATGACTATTATCACCATTGGGTTCAGTAACTTACTCTTAACAGGAGATTCCATGTCTTTTATGGAGATTGTGATCTATAACCATGGAGGGTATGACAAGTTGCTTCTATGTTATGGTTCATATAATGTCATTTTTCCAAGGTTTTCCTTGGGGTTGTTGAGAAGTGTTATTCATGTGAAATTTCAGTGGTCATGGAAAAGTACACAAAATCATTTCTAGAGGACTTCATGGGATAACCTCCCTAATGAGTGTTTGCGTTTTCTATCTATTTGCTTCACAGGACATTCCCATTTTCCATTCCATCACATCATAAGGCTCTGGTCGATTTAGAGGAGCTAAAAGATCAGCTAGAAGATCTTTAGGGAAATGGTTCTATCTATATGATCATGTCACTATGGGATTTTCCAATTCTATTTTCAATGAAGTCATATCATAGCCTATTAATTTTAACATTCTACCATAGTCATAGCCAGGTGACAGTAATGAATAATTATATATTTCCTATAATTGATGATTTTTTTGACCATCTTATAAGGTTCTATTGGTTTTTGAAAATTTTCTACAGATCAGGGTACCAACAGTTGAGGGTTTGGGAAGAGGATGCTCAAAAGATAGATTTTTAAAGTCAATATGGAAATTTAAATTATTTATGAATTCCATTTGGGATCACCAATGCTCTATCTATTTCATGGAACTGATGAACTAGATCTTTAATATCTTTCTAAACACCTCCATTTTCGTTTTTTTAGAATAGTTCTTGGTGTATTACAATATATAGGAGGAGTACTCCGATAATCTGGAGGTTGTTTTGGGTGTTTTTAGAGAGCTTTGTATTTATTAAAATATTATAAATTCCCCATATTTTCTTTAAGAAGTATTGTTTCATGGTCACATTATTTCCTTAGAAGGAGTTCTAGGTTATCCAGAAAAGGTTCGAGAAGTCATTTCTCCAAATTAGTCAAAGAATGTATTCAAGATCCACAACATTCTAGACTTAGTCATTTCATGGTCACATTATTTCCTTGTAGTATCTTGTTTTTTATCTAAATTATACTCATATTCCTTCTCCTCTAACCTATATACTCATCCTATGGATTTCAAATAGGATGAATATAAATAAAGAATGGATGAATGCCAATTGGTTAACAAAAGAGTATAAAGAAGGCGTGAAAGAATTTATCAAGTTTTCAAAAGATCATGCATGTGACTCTTCTCAAATCATTTATCTGTGTTTACACTTTTGTTATTCAAAACAAATTAGTCCAGATGAGTAGGAAGTACACTTGATCTGTCACGGAATAGATCAAAGTTATAAATGTTGGAATAAACACGGGGAACCAACGAATGTAGGTAGTGACTGGGGTGACACTTCGTTTTAAGGATCATCTGATATGATTACAAACATGAACAATGAAGATGACCGTATGGAGGATGTGATTACAGATGTGAATGATGATGAAGATCGTATTGAGAAAATGACAAGGACCTTCGAAGATGAACTTCGTGATTGCCCAAAATTGTTTTAGAAGTTAAAAAGTTGTGCAAAGACGCCATTCTATGCTGGTTTCACTAAATATACAGCATTTTCAGTCATACTGAAGCTATATAATTTGAAAGTAGATAACAGGTGGAGTGACAACAGTTTTACGAAACTACTTGCCCTCTTGAATGACATGCTCCCAGAAGACAATGAGCTCCCGAGCCGAACATACGATGCCAAACGAATGCTATGCTCTATGGGTATGATCTCTGAAATAATACACGCCTGCTCGAATGACTGTATACTATATCGCAAGGACCACAAATCACTTAAATAATTCCCAATGTGTGGTGATTCTCGATACAAGAAAGATGAATCCAGTCCTACTAAATTTGTATGGTACATTCCAATCATTCCAAGGTTTAGACGCCTATATGGAAGTGAGGAGACTGCAGAAAAATTAACATGGCATAAAGATACAAGAATTAAAAATGGGATACTACGTCACCCAGTAGACTCTCCTCAGTAGAAGAGAATCGATCATGAGTATCCTGAATTTGGAAATAATTTGAGAAACCTTCGTCTTGCGTTATCTACATATGGAGTTAATACTTTTGGTTTTCAAAGCAACAGTCATAGTACATGGCCTGTTATGTTGATAAATTATAACTTACCACCATGGTTATGCATGAAACGAAAATACATCATGTTATCTATGCTTATATCAGGACCAAAACAACCGGGTAATGATATTGATGTTTATTTAGCTCCATTGATCGAAGATTTGAAATTATTGTGGGATTAAAGTGTTACATTATATGATGCTTACAGAAAGGAAGATTTCACTTTGAGAGTCGTGTTGTATGGGAGGATAAATGACTTCCCTGCTTATGGACATTTGTCAGGATATAGCATTAAAGGAACTCAAGGATGTCCCATTTGCGAAGAAGGTACACAATCGATTAGGTTGAAACATTCATCGAAAACCGTGTTTCTAGGACATCGCAGATTTCTACCGCGACGACATAAGTACCGTTCTTGGAAGACATCATTCGATGGAAGTTCTGAAGAACGTACAACACTGTCTCCACTAACAGGCGATCAATTGTTTGAGAAAGTTAAAAATGTGGACACTACTTTTGGTAAACCGGCTTCGAAAAACCTTACGAAAATAGGTTGGAAAACAAGATCAATTTGTTTTGAATTACAATACTGGAATTTTCTGTATGTAAGAAATTTTATTGATGTTATGCATGTAGAAAAAAATGTATTTGACAGCGTTATCGGCACGTTGCTAAATACATCCAGCAAAACAAAATATGGAATTAAGGCTAGGTTGGACATGGTTGAGATGGTAATACGAGAAGAGTTGGCACCAGTGAAGGGTGAAAAACGAACATTTCTTCCTCCTGATGATTACACTCTTTCCAGGCAGGAGAGATATCAGTTTTGCAACTTCTTGAATGACGTAAAGGTTCCAGAGGGGTATTCATCAAATATCAGTAACCTTGTGTCAATGAGCGACTTGAATTTAAAAGGTCTGAAATCACATGACTGTCATGTTTTGATGCAAAATCTCATTCCAATTTCTTTACATTGCATTTTGCCCAAGAATTTCTGCCATACATTAACGAAACTGTGTTTTTTCTTCAAAGCTGTATGCAGCAAAGTTATAGACCCGGCGAAATTTCCAGCTATGGAAAAAGAAACTGCTGTCATATTATGTGAATTAGAAATTTTCTTCCCACATTCATTTTTTGATATGATGGTTCATTTGAAGGTCCACTTGTTGAGAGAGATTTGACTATGTGGTCTTGTACATTACAGATGGATGTACCCCATTGAATGGTATATGAAGATTTTGAAAGGGTATGTCAAAAATCGAAGTCGGACAGAGGGTTGTATTGCAGACCGATATCTTGTTGAGGAAGCCATTGAATTCTGTACCGAATACTTGTCTGGTGTGGAAATCATTGGCTTACTGAAATCTCATCACACTGGGTGGCTTGAGGGTGAAGGAATTTCTGGAAGAAAGGTTGTCACAATCAATATTACAGATTGGGAGCAGGCCCACCTTTATGTTTTGCAGAACAGTTTCGACGTTGACCCATATGTTGAAATCCACAAAGAAATTCTTAGGCATTTGAATCCATCAAGGGCTGAAAAATGGATATCAGATACAAATAATCGATAGTTTATAGGATGGTTTCGAGATCATATTTTTAATAAGTCAGATGAAAATCCAAAGTCAATTTCGGAACGACTTCGACGGCTAGCCGAAGGACCAAGTGTGTATGCATTATCTTACAATGCTTATGTAGTTAATGGTTATAAATTTTATACTAATGAACATGATAAAGACAGTACCATGCAGAATAGTGGGGTTACACTTGTGGCTGAAGCGATGCATGTTTCTAGTGCTAAGGACAAAAATCCAATTTATGCGAATATGTCATACTTTGGCATCATCAAACAAATATGGGAGTTGGATTATACGGAATTTCAAGTTATGATATTTCAATGCAAGTGGGTTGATAACATGAGTGCTGTTAAAATAGACGATTTGGGATTCGTGGAAGTTGATTTCAGAAAAGAAGAGGAGAAAGACGAACCATTTATAATGGCATCACAGGCAGTGCAAGTATTTTATGTTCCAGATCCCACAAACCAAAACTGGTCAATTGTTCTGTTATCGACCAAAACAGCTGACGGGTCGGATGAAAATTCAACGGAAGATGACCCTTTCATTGGGACTTCGCAATCATTTCGCAGTTGTCCCAATGTAGATGACGTTTTGTATGTCAGAGGAGACCACAATGAATGGATATGGATAGTTGATAGAGGGGTCAAATCCCTCCAGCATTTTAAAAAAAGGGAGTTCAATAATCAGGTTATTGATTTTTATTGTAATATAGATTGTGTTACATTATGTTATTATCTGTTTGATACCGCTTTTATGTGATCTAAATTAAATTTTAAACCAGTTCTGCAGATAATGACTTCTTCACCTGTTGATGCACCCAATCCCAAGACACAACACGTCTCTCAACCTGTTGCAGCTGGTCCCACTGCTGAGAGACAACAGGTCTCTCAACCTGTTGCAGCTGGTCCCACTGCTGACATACAATAGGTCTCTCAACCTGTTGCAGCTGGTGTTAGTGCCGATGCTAGCGCTTTGGAGAAACATAATGATGATGCAGAAACTGATGAAATGGTAGGCGATGAAACCCCGGTGACACAAAAAAATAGGTGCGCCGTAGTTTGACAGTTTTAGCAAAAATCCTTAAGGCAAAAGAAAAAGGCATCAAATATGAGGTGGGATGGAATAAGCTAGGCCAGCATGTAAACCCCAACAAAGCCATGTTTAGTAGCTACATTGGAATCATCACTCGACAACGCGTGCCGATTGACGTAGAGTCATGGCACCATGTTGTCAGCGGGTTGAAAACATTAATGTGAGAAGAGATTACGGTAACATTACGATATCATCTATTTAATTTATTAAAATAAAATAAAATATTGAAATATTGACTAACCCTTAACCATCTCTTGCAGAGTGCATTTATAGTAGATGTTTTGACCAAAGAATATGTTTTCAGACTGGCAGGAAGGATTCATAGAGGATTTCGCACCATTTTAACAAAACATCATCTGAAAGATGTCGAAGGGACAATCAAGCTGCACCCGCCTCCTCTTTATGCACACTTGATATCCCAAGGAATGTGGGATGTGTTTTGCAACCGTTGTGCGGAACAGAATTTTCAGGTCCATTGTGTTTGGTTACACATTGTGTAACGTTGCTTGTATTCATCACATTGATTGATAGGTTTTTATTTATGAAACAGCAACTGAGTTCTGAAAATAAATAACGGGCATCAAAACCAGCGTACCCCTACCGTAAAGCAAGGTTGGGGTACGATTCAATTGAAAAACAATTGGTATGTATTTTAAAAGTACTGTAATAATTTTATGTGACATAAAACAACACTGTAACCATGTTTCTCTGTTTATATGTAGATTGATGAAGGAAAATCTCAAGTCACTTCCATTCCATGCCATGTGCTATGGAAGGAGGATCGTGTTAATAAAGAGGGGAAACTGATAGATGAAAACACACAAAAAGTGTGGGAAACATGTGTAAGTATGACATAATATAAAATTGTTTTGATTTAAACCACTATTACATAACGATGATTACTTATTTTTTCATATTTTCTATTTGACATAGTCACAGGAATCAACAACACCCGCACCGGATGCAGACATACTTTCAATGGCCTTGAAACAACCAGAACAGTATGGCCGCGTCAGAGGTGTGGGTTTTGGGGTGTCACCCCGGACATATTTTCAGAAAAAAAACAAGAGGTTGAACAAACTAAATAATTTCATGTAATGAGAGATAAAGTAGCTACCCTTGAAGAACTAATCCAAACTCAGGGAGAGATGCTAAAGAGTTTGATGGAGGAGAGGCGAAGAGAACAAACAACTCAAGAATAACCCTCGTGAGAAGATCCACCCCTCACCAGCTTTGAGGCAAGCCATTCCCCTCAAAGACCTGACTTAACCAAGGTAATCAATGTTATAATATTCATTTTTGTGAGATGTGAATCACATAGACACTAATACCTTTCATGTAATGATATTCTACAGGGTGAAAATGACTGTGATTTATATCTGTCAACTCCCACCCATCGCCTTGTAGCGAGGGCTACGGTGTTCAATATGTAGAATGACACGCTACACTCCATACCACTTCCAACCGGTCATTTCAAAGTGTCGATTAACATAGATCATGAGCCAAGCTCCGAGGTACCCGTGCCAAATGACGATAAAGACATTCATACGGTGGAAAAAGCTGTTGGAACATTCGTTGCATGGTCGTCGAATCTTGTAAAAAAACATGTCGAGCAGGAGGTATTCATTTCCAGTTCATTTTTCAAGCAGAACCTTTAACATTAAATTAGAAAATGTCTGAACTGATGAATGTTATTACAGAAGGATAAAATGGAGAAGCTAAAACGAAAGAGCGACTCTAACATTGGATCAACCAACCGATCAAAATGATCTACTGAGAGCGCATTCACCCCGCCCATTCTATATCCACATTTAATATCATTGCAAGCTCATGTGGATACGAAAATGAAAGACGGAAAGAGTCATACAATTGTTTGTGAAAAAGATATGTACGGAGAGAAAAAAATAGATTTCGTTAGTGCAGATGTTGTTTCTGAGATCATCACATACGACTGGCTAGGCGCCTCAGTTATAAATGTATACATGAGAATTGTTTTCATGATTTGATTTTACAGAAGCTGATATACTTTGATAATTATGGATAAATACATCTCATATTTTTCACAGGCATATATATGAAAAAAAATTGAAGGGATTTTCCCATGAATACAAATTTGGACTTGTTAGTCCTCACACCATTTCTACACAACGAATAGAAATAGATTCTAATTTTCAGGCTGAATTGATGTCAAATCTGCTCAGAACGTTTCAAAGAAGAATTACGACTGACAGGCTCTTTTTAATACCAACGATGCAAGGGTAAAACTATACATTTTAATCATATCAATTATATTTTCATTTCTATCAGTACTTATTTCTTTTTGTGTTTTTAGGGAACATTTGATGCTCATTGCAGTCAATTTGGATACTCCAAAGATTTATTTTCTGGATTCACTGCATGGATATCCAACTAACCGACCATAGATGATGGTGATTGTCAATTTTTAATACACTAGATCCAACATTTTAGAACTAAATATCTAGTTATATAATTTATATTATCTTTTAATGAGGATTTTGTTATGATAGGGCGGTGTATGAATATCGTCTAAAGGCTGGAATGAATCCAGGGCATAAGGACGACAATGCCCACAAGATCTACAAATGGAGAAGTATCTGGGTATATATAATTATATTTCACTATCCAAATACATATCAAAACAAATTACTTATTTTTCTCGATGTTTCTATAGTGTCTGAAACAAACAAATGACAAGGACTGCGGTTATTATGTTTGTAAATTTTTGAAAGAGATCATATTTCATGAACAAACTAGCATCCCTGAAGAGGTATTTTTGAAAATAATTACTAAATTATTTAAAATAATTATTAATCCTTTGTGTATTTATATTTTTTCAGTACTACTATGACTGCCGCAAAAACTCATATTCAGAAGATGATATAAATGTCTTTAGAAATGAATGGGCATCATACCTGATGGAAGAATGTAAACAAATAGGACAATGAAGGTGAATTCCTAATACTTATGTTATCCTTATATGTTCATTGATATCTCCCTTAACACTTATTGACAATCTATGATCTCCCTTTCTTATGTTTCATATCCTTAGATTAGTCAAATCCTACTACTTAGTTTGAAAATGAGATAAAATTTGGAAAACAACAACAATGACATATGCCAAACTGAGGAAATGCATTCGGATTATTTTGATACTTTAGGAAAACGATCCACGAGTCATTTGTGACGTGTAAAAATCAACCACACCTCAATCCGACGCACGGTGTGACCGGTATGGATAAAAGTGTCTGATATCAGTTTCAAATTGAGATAAACTTTGGAAAACAACACCAATGACATATGGAAAACTGAGAAAACATGTTCTGATTGTTTTGATACTTTAAGACAATGATCCACGAGTCATTTTTGACGTGTACGAATTGACCTCACCTCAATCCGACGCACGGTGTGACCGGTATGGCTAAAAGTGTCTGATATCAGTTTCAAATTGAGATAAACTTTGGAAAACAACACCAATGACATAATCCAAACTGAGAAAACGCATTCAGATTGTTTTGATACTTTATTACAACTATCCATGAGTCATTTTTGACGTGTACGAATCGACCGCACCTCAATCCGACACACGGTGTGACCGGTATGGCTAAAAGTGTCTGATATCAGTTTCAAATTGAGATAAACTTTGGAAAACAACAACAATGACATATGGAAAACTAAGAAAACGTGTTCAGATTGTTTTAATACTTTAGGAAAACGATCCATGAGTCATTTTTGATGTGTACGAATTAACCTCACTTCAATCCGATGCACCGTGTGACTGGTATGGATAAAAGTGTCTGATATTAGTTTCAAATTGAGATAAACTTTGGAAAACAACACCAATGACATACTCCAAACCGATCAGACGCGTTCGTATTGTTTTGATAATTTAGGAAAATGATCCACGAGTCATTTTTGACGTGTACGAATTGAACGCACCTCAATCTGATGCACGGTGTGACTGGTATGACTAAAAGTGTCTGATATTAGTTTCAAACTGAGATAAACTTTGGAAAAAAACACTAATGACATACGCCAAACCGAGGAAACGTGTTCGGATTGTTTTGATACTTTAGGACAACGATCCACGAGTCATTTTTGACGTGTAAGAATTGACTTCACCTCAATATAACGCACGGTGTGACCAGTATGGCGAAAAGTGTCTGATATCAGTTTCAAATTGAGATAAACTTTGGAAAACAACACCAATGACATACTCCAAACCAAGGAAATTCATTCGGATTGTTTTGATGCTTTAGGAAAACGATCCACGAGTCATTTTTGACGTGTACGAATCGACCGCACCTCAATCTGAAGCATGGTGTGACCAGTATGGCTAAAAGTGTCTGATATCAGTTTCAAATTGAGATAAACTTTGGAAAACAACACCAATGACATACGCCAAACCGAGAAAACGCATTCAGATTGTTTTATTACTTTATTACAATGATCCACGAGTCATTTGTGATGTGTACGAATTGACCTCACCTCAATCCGACGCATGTTGTGACCGGTATGGCTAAAAGTGTCTGATATCAGTTTCAAATTGAGATAAACTTTGGAAAACAACACCAATGACATACGGCAAACCGAGGAAACAAATTCGTATTGTTTTGATACTTTAGGACAACGATCCACGAGTCATTTGTGACGTGTATAAATCGACTGTACATCAATCCGATGCACGATGTGACCGGTATGGCTAAAAGTGTCTGATATCAGTTTCAAATTGAGATAAACTTTGGAAAACAACACCAACGACATACGGCAAACCGAGCAAACGTGTTCGGATTGTTTTGATACTTTATGACAACGATCCACGAGTCATTTTTGACGTGTACGAATCGACCGCACCTCAATCTGACGCACCGTGTGACCGGTATGGCTAAAAGTGTCTGATATCAGTTTCAAATTGATATAAACTTTGGAAAACAACACCAATGACATACGCCAAACCGAGAAAACACATTCAGATTGTTTTGATACTTTAGGACAACGATCCAAGAGTCATTTTTGACGTGTACGAATCGACTGCACCTCATTCCGACGCACTGTGTGACCGGTATGGCTAAAAGTGTCTGATATCAGTTTCAAATTGAGATAAACTTTGGAAAACAAAACCAATGACATACGCCAAGCTGAGGAAACGTGTTCGGATTGTTTTTTTACTTTAGTAAAATGATCCACGAGTCATTTGTGACGTGTATGAATCGACCGCACCTCAATCTGACGCACAGTGTGACCGGTATGGCTAAAAGTGTCTGATATCAATTTCAAATTGACATAAACTTTGGAAAACAACACCAATGACATATTCCAAACCGAGGAAACGAGTTCGGATTGTTTTGATACTTTAGTACAATGATCCACGAGTCATTTGTGACATGTAAAAATTGACCGCACCTCAATATGACGCACGGTGTGACCGGTATGGCTAAAAGTGTCTGATATCAGTTTCAAATTGAGATAAACTTTGGAAAACAACACCAATGACATACTCCAAACCGAGAAAACACGTTCGGATTGTTTTGATACTTTAGAAAAATGATCCATGAGTCATTTTTGACGTGTACAAATCGACCGAACCTCAATCAACCACACGGTGTGACTGGTATGGCTAAAAGTGTCTGATATCAGTTTCAAATTGAGATAAACTTTGGAAAACAAAACCAATGACATACGCCAAACCGACCAAACGCATTAGGATTTTTTTGATACTTTAGGACAACGATCCACTAGTCATTTATGACGTGTACGAATCAACCACACCTCAATCCGATGCACGGTGTGACCGGTATGGCTAAAAGTGTCCGATATCAGTTTCAAATTGAGATAAGCTTTGGAAAACAACAACAATGACATACGCCAAACCGATCAAATGCATTCGGATTGTTTTGATACATTAGGACAACGATCCACGAGTCATTTCTGATGTGTACGAATTGACTGCATCTCAATCTGATGCATGGTGTGACTGTTATGGCTAAAAGTGTCTGATATCAGTTTTAAATTGAGATAAACTTTGGAAAACAACACCAATGACGTACGGAAAACCGAGCAAACACGTTCAGATTGTTTTGATACTTTAGGACAATGATCCACTAGTCATTTGTGACGTGTACGAATCGACCACACCTCAATCCAACCGACGCACGGTGTGACCGGTAAAGATTTTCATTAGATAAAGAATCAGTATTTATTAAATGAGATAAATCAATCAAAAACATATTGATTTTACATTATTCCATTTCATTGTTATGAAAATGAAAACTTTTGAGTTTAAAATTTCATATTTTAGTTTCACATTTCCATATTAATGTATTCTTTCATATTACTATTTTAATTTATTTCATTATTTCATTACTAACATAATATTTGTTTTCTTATATAGGTGAATTTTTTCCTTGAGTTCGGATGCTTTGTTCGGCAACAAATACCGTCGAGAGCGGATCACGGATATCAAAGAATGATACATGAATGTTTATAACTGTTGTTAAATAATTGTAAATTTAACCATGTAAAACAATGTTTGAAATGTATATAGAAATGCATTTTTTTTGTATTCATGATGTTAAGTAAATGTATATACCATTGTCGGTCAAAATATTGGGTGCAGGTGCTATGGTGTGCAGGTGTGCATGTGCTACTTTGTGCAGGTATTCTGGTGTGCAGGTGTGCAGGTACTGTTTTGTAGGTGCAGGTGATGGGGCCTTTATCAGCGTTTTTTTAGCACTGATAAAGGATACCTTTAACAACGCTAGAGGAGCGCTGATAAAGGAACCCTTTATCAGCGCTCCGTCAAGCGCCGATATAGGAGACCTTTATCAGCGCTAAAAGAAGTGCTGATAAAGGGGACCCCCCTTTATCTACGCCAGCATTAACAGCGCTTTTCTAGCGCTGTTAATGCCAGTTTTTAGCCCTTATAAAGGTCCAGGTTGTAGTAGTGATGTCCTATTATTCATGTAATTGTTTATCCATGTCCAAAATGTAAGAAATAGAGATATCATATTTGTTGTTATCCTTGAATCATAAATGGAAATATAATATTATATATACTTTTATCATAGAATATGACATATGAACAACATAGATTTTGGTGGGGAATTAAATATATTATATTGTATGAATGAATTTTGAGACTTCTCCCAAATGGTTTCTTGTAAATTATAAACCATAAAGAGAATCATAGATGGATTGAAACATTTATTGAAACACTCAATGAAAGAAGTACTCTGATGTGATGAAATTATCAGTTTCCATGAGATGGTGATCAATGATCAGGGCACTCTTTATTAAATATAGAGTCCCTATAAAGGGACACGATCCCCCTATTGTAATTAACCCTTTGTTGCATTCCATAGAAAACCTTCTCTTCTTCTTTGATCACTGTTTATCACTAGGTTAAGGTGCTAGCACTCCTTTGGTGATTGAGGGTCCTCAAGAATATTTCTGTCATTTAAGGCTAGTGTAATCTTCTCAAAGGTTAGAATAGTTTGTTGCAGGGATACCTCTCTCCAATATTATATTTTACAAATGATAAAATCATTATAATCCACAAAGTATGACATTTCTAGAGGTGATTTTATATCTACTTCAAGCTATGTGGTTTGATTTTCTATTATGGGAAGTATTTATAGTTCCTCTAATATTTTATGGTAATATATCATAATCATAATTTTAAGACTGCATTGAATAGATTCATTTCATTTGTAAGAGTAAAACAATTCTAGATCAATACCGAGCATAAGTTAAAACATTCATCCTTTAAAGGGATGTATAGTATTGGAGTGATCTTACAGCGGATTAAAAAAATATCCAAAATTGGAAGGTGAGGAATCCTTGAGTAGATTAAAGTGATGTCCAATGTAGGGTGGGTGAGATTCGATTCTTCAAGTACATTAGAGTGGAGGTATTCTAATTCCTCTTTAATTGAGGAGGATTTTTGAGTGATTCTATTAGTGTAGGTTCCTAGGACACTTTAATCCTTAAATGCTTGAATGTATTCCATCTCTTGAGGATGGATTGGACTTTGTATTTCAAACTAGCATTCCTCTCATCATTGTGGTTCCAAAGTTCATTGATGACATACCTCCCAAATAGTGCTAGGAGGACGTCTAGTTTGAAAGAGGTAATTAGTAGCCTCAAATCCATCATTAAGAGATGGAAGACAATCAAGCATCTGAGGAATGATTAAATAAAGGCACTAAAGATTATTTTTACTAAATTATTGAAGTATTATATCTCTGTTCAAGACAGTAATAATTTTCATGCAAGATGCATGGAATTTTGGACATTTATGTATGAATTGTATTTAATTGTTTTTTATTAAAGAAAAATTAAATGTTTGAATACTCATGCAGAGAATGTCTTCTGAACATGATGACATTTCCAATCCCGAGAAAGAATAGATTTTTGATGATGAAACTATGGAATTATTATGGGATCAACAACATGTTGATGAAAAAATTAAAAAAATAAGAACAATGAAGCATCATAGTATTTAATAAAATTATCAAGGCAGTATGTCTGGGTATAAAATTTGAAGTGGTATGGAATCAATGCGACCAACCTATTGACCCCAACAAGTCAACGTTCGTTAGTTATCTTGGGATCACTATGAGGATGAATGTGCTGATTGATATTGACTCATGGTGTTGCATTTAACCTGTAATGAAGGAAATCCTTTGGAAGGATATAATAGTAATGTTACAATATAATTTCTCTATTTTACTATAAAATACATAATGAAACATTGATTTAGTTTTCATTATTCCTTGTAGAATTTTTATATTTATGAAGATTGATATAATAAATTTGTCTTAATGGCCACTGTAATATCCCATAGAGGCTTCCATAATCTTCTAACATTGTTATATCTTTAGGATACTAAGGGGAAAATAAATCCTCACCCACCACATAGTTATGCACACATTAAAAAGTAGAAAACATGGACTTCTTTTAGAAATCGTTACAAGAAGAAATCATTTTAAGTGAATTGTGGTCGATAATATATTATTTTTCATTATTTATTTTATCCAACTAGATTCAAAATTGTTAATTTATAAAATAGAAAAAGGGTTCTGAAAATAAAAACATGAATCAAAACCAGCATACCCCTATCACAAATGAAGGATGAGGTACGCTTCATTAAAGAAAAAATTGGTATGTATTTTAAATCAAAAATAAAAGTTCAATTATATGATATTAAACAAAATATGTTCCTTTGTTTATATGTATATTGATGAATCAAAATTTGAAGCCACTTCCATCCCACATCATGTGCTATGGAAGTATGCTCGTGTAAATAAAGATGGTATATTAGTTGATGAATACAAAAAAGTAGTATGGGAAGAATGGTAAGTATGAAATAATTGTAATTAGTTATGATTTATAATAATATTAAATAAAAATAAATATGTTCATATTTTTTATATGGTTTAGACACAATAATCGTTAATGGTCATACCACAAGAAAAATAAATTTCATTAGATTTTAAGTGGCCCGAACAATATGGTCACGTTAGAGGATTGGGTTTTGGAGTCTCTTATCAAACATATTTTGAGAAGATAAAACCACATAAAGACACATATAATATAATGACATTAATGTAGAAACCAATAGAATCACTACAATATATTATTTTGTGGTCTATTTTGGCAGACAAATGTATATGAAAGGATCACAGCAAACCAATGGTGGAGAAAAGATCCGCACATGAATCAAATGATCTCACTAGATTTAAGGCTATTCATTCCCCCCAACCACATGTCTTAGTCAAGATAATAAATTTTTTCATTACTCTTTCTCTTAAATATGTATCAATGAACTTTTGAAAACTTTATATTACTAAAATTTTACATGGTATAGTTGTATGTGATTTTTATCTTTCAATACCCACATATCATCAAGTTGTGATGGGTATAGTGTTTAATATCCTAGGAGATCATATATATAATAAAACCCTCACAAAAAATCACATGAGAGTGGGGATTGAGGTATCTTATGATCCAACTGCATAGTTGCCTATTTCACTTGGTGGTCCAGATATTACAATGGTCAAAGCTGCTATTGGAGCTTTCATGGCATGGTTGTCTAATCATATAAAGATACATGAGGTACATCTTTAACAAATTTCTTCATATGAAAAACATTTTACAGTTTACGATAAAAGTTTTAAAGTGAGGTATGATATTATAGATAGATAATGTGGTAGAGAAATGAAAGGTCAAATCTAGAAAATCTAGTCAATCGACCAAGAAAACAAAACGACCTTCCAAGAGTACCTTCTCCCTGCCAATTCTAGAGAAATATTTATTATCATTACAAATTCACGAAGAGACCAAATTTAAATATAAAACTATGTATTACATTGAATATGAATAAAAAATATATATATATTCCTTGATAGGTGGAATTGGTCTCGAGACTCTAAATTAGATTCTCAAGAATGAATGGTTGGGTGTCTTAATTGTCAATACATACATAGGTAAATTTTCATAATACGTTTTTCCAAATATTAAGACAAATAAGTTTATTAAAGTTAATAACTATTCATAATTTTTATGGGAATTTATATTACAACTATAACAAAGGTAAGATCATGTGAAGCACGATTTGGATTCATTAATCCCTGTATCATTTCTACGCCAGAAATTACCTTAAATGAGGAAGAAATTAAGAAGAAAAAATATGAGTTACTCAAATAATTTAATAAAAAAGCATCAGAAAACACACTCTTTTTGATCTCTAAAATACAAGGGTAAAATTCTACAATATAATCACATAAAATATATTTTTCATTTTTCATTACTTAATTGTTTTTGTTTTTTAGGAAGCACTTGATACTGATAGCAGTCAACATAGACACCCTGAATATTTATTTTCTGGATTCAATGCATGTATTTCCAACCAACCAACCACACATGATGTGTATTGTGAATATGTAATACACTAGAATCAACATTTTATAGATAAAATTTGAATTATATGTTTGGTCTATGTTTTATTGAGAATTTTGTTATGATAGTGTTGTCACTAAATACAGGATAGATAATGGAATGAAGTCAGTGTTTGAAAAGATAAAGCCTATAGATTACTATAAATGGAAACAAATTAAGGTATATATAAAAATATTTAACTATCAAAACAATTTCGTTATATTGTTCATTGTTTCTGTACTATCTAAAACAAGATAATGCAATCGGTTGTGGATATTATGTCTGTAAATTTATGAGATAAATCATAAAGCATAAAAAGAAAAACATCCCCCAATAATTAATTTTTGAAGTTAATTATAATTTTATTAAATATATTTCATAATCATTTGTTTGTCTATATTTTCTCAGTACTGTCAATATTTCTGACAAAAAAGTTACTCAAAAGAAGAAATCAATTTGTTCAGAGATGAGTGGGTACCAAACCTTTTATCATAATGTATTCCAATAACAAATTTAGGTGATTACCTACTATTTTGTAATATATTAAGAGTTATGACCATTTAAATATGTTTGGGGTCTGAAAAATTAGTGTCAGAATGCTTATATATTGTTTTTGATCTCTTTCTCAAGGACAAGAGTATTGGAGGAAGTCAATTTTTTTAGAAGTGCTGACCTGAAAATAATAAATTTTTTGGGAAATCATGGAGTTAGAGATGGAGGTAGAGGATAAGGTGGAGGTGGAGTCGGAGGTGATGATGGAGGTGAAGTTAGAGTCAGAGACTGATGTGGAGGAGGAGACAAAGGCGAAGACTGAGGTGGAGACCAAGGTAGAGGAGGATAAGAAGTGCTAGCCTGAAAATAATAAATTTATTGGGAAATTAAGTAGAATAAGTATCATACCATGATTTTATTTGAGAACAATTTTTTAAAAGTTCATGCAACACTTGTCACTTAAGATAAGATCTACTGCATGTCTTTTCAGTTTAGAATGACATTTTAGTAAAAAACACAAGTGGCATACTCAAAATTGAGCAAACGTATTCGAATTATTTTGGTACTTTAGTAAAAAGATCAATACGTCATTTTTGAAATGTTGGGATCAGCCTCACCTCAATCTGATGCATTGTGTGACCGGTATGACTCCAAGTTTCCATTATTAGTTTAAAATTTACATTTTAATACAAAAATTTTGTCCCTCACTGAAAACCAATCAAACATGATTTTATTGTCTTAACAATTTTAGAAAAATTTTCATAATTCATTTTTTATGTGTATTAATTAGTCTCATGTCAAACCCATACATGATTCCACCTTTATGGATCAAAGTGTGTGAATCTAATTTAAAATGAAATTTTATGAAGAAACATATGTGGCATACTCAAAAATAAAGGAAACGCGTTATTATTGTTTTTATACTTTATTAAAATGATCCATGATTCATTTGAGAATTGTATAATTTAGTCGTGACTTAATATGATGCACAATATGACTAGTATGACTCCAAGTACATCTTTTTTATTCAAAATTTACATTAATTTTAGTGAAAAAAACAACTGACATACTCAAAATTGAGAAAATGAATTTGTATTGTTTTTTTACATTAGGAAAATGATCCATACATTATTTTTTATGTGTATGGATCATGAAAACCTGAATTAGATGCATGGTGTGACCAGTATGACTCCATATGTTCGTTATCAATTTAAAATTGATATTTTAATACAAAAAAGTGTCACTCGCTGAAAATTGAAAAAACATGATTGGATTGTATTGATAATTTTTTACAATGATTAATAACTAATTTTTGAAGTATATGAATTAGTCTCATGTTAAACCCACACACGATGACACCTGTATATCTCAAAGTGTGTGTCTCCAGTTTTAAATGACATTTTAGTAAAAAATACACAAGGAATAAACAAAACTAAGGAAACACATTATAATTGTTTTGATACTTTAATAAAACAACCCATGAGTCATTTGGTATATGTATCATTCATTCTCACCTCAATATGACACATAATGTGACCGGTATGACTCCAAGTGGATATTTTTTATTCAAAATTGACATTAATTTTAGTGAAAAAAACAACTGACATACTCAAAATTGAGGAAATGCATTCGTATTGTTTTGTTACTTTAGGAAAATGATTCATATGTCATTTATTATGTGTATGGATCATACACACCTCAATATGACGCATGGTGTGACCGGTATGACTCTAAGTGGCCGTTATTAGTTTAAAATTAACATTTTAATATAACAAAGTGTCCCTCATTGAAAAATGATCAAACACACTCATATTATCTTGATAATTTGGGAAAACGTTTCATAATTCATTTTTGATGTGTGTGAATAATTCTCATATCAAACCCACACATGATGCCACCTGTATGGCTCAAAGTGTGTGTTTCCAGTTTAAAATGATATTTTAGTAAAAAACACACAAGGCATACTCAAAATTGAGGAAACACTTTATAATTGTTTTGATATATTAGTGAAAAATCCATGAATCATTTGGGATGTGGTGAATTCATCCACATCTCAATCCGATGCATGGTGTGATCGATATATCTCCAAGCGTGTCTTTTTTATTCAAAATTGACATTAATTTTAGTGGAAAAAAACTAACATACTCAAAACTAAGAAAATTCATTTGGATTGTTTTGGTAATTTATTAAAATTATCCATACATCATGTGTGACAGGTAGGGATCAGATGCACCTCAATACAATGCACGGTGTGACTGGTATGACTCCAAGTGTGTTTTTTATTCAAAACTAACATTAATTTTAATCAAAAAAAACAACTGACCTACTCAAAACCCAGAAAACACATCTCGATAGTTTTGGTACTTTATTAAAATTATACATAAGAAAATTTTTACATGTATTAATTATTCATACCTAAATTTGACTCATGGTGTGACCATTATGACTCCAAGGGCGCCTCTTTATTCAAATTTTACAATAATTTTAGTAAAAAACAACTAATGTACTCTATAATAGTGATTTATTTTTCTTGTAATTGTGTTATAAATTTTGTTTCATTTAAATTAAATATTTTTATCTTATTTTGGTAATTTTTTGTTGTTTATAATGATGCGGTGTGTTTTTGTAGCACAATGCACTTGTTTCTGGTGATGCAGTGTGCATCAACATTACACTATAGTTTTCACCTTTATTAGTACTACTAAATTTGTTGATAAAGGAAATCGTTATCGGTGCTTATACAGGTTCTAATAAAGTTTATCTTTATCAATGCATTAAAAAGCACTGATAAATCATACTTTTATTAGTGCAACTAGAAGCATTGATAAATCACACTCTTATCATTGAAAATAAATATGGGGATAAATCATACTTTTATTAGTGCTAAAGAAAAGCACTGATAAATGGTGTCTTTTATCAACTCTTTTAAAAGAACGGATAAAATTATGATTTGTCACCTCTTTTATATGTGTTGATATATATACCCTTTATCATCACTTTTTTTCACTATTAAAATCTATGGACTTTTAACTATGCTAAGGTAGTTGGTGTTTTTATAGCACTGATAAAGGATGATTCTAGCACTGTTAAAGGCATGTTTTATAGTATCATTTCTAGTACTTATATTTGATTAAAGTGGACATATATACCCATTTTGTTTAGTGATGAACATGAACTGGACCTTTGAGATCGAGAGTATTATTCCTTGGGTCACTATAAGGACACTCCTATGATTGGTAGTGTCAAATTAGTCATAGAAGGTTTGACCCTCATGTTAAGGGTTCATCGATGTAGTGAGTTTGGTTTTTCAATTACGGGGTTCAAATTATTTTAATTCAATGGATGGTTCCATTAGAAAATTCAGATGATGATTCATATTATGTTTAATTGTTTACATCTGATCGATATATTTTATAGATGATATGAAGGTGAATATAATTGATGGGCATCATTTATCATGATTGGTCATTATTATGGACTCGGTTGATTGGTGATTCAATTATGGAGTTTTATTGAAGTACGAGGTTTTCATTTATAAGGAATATTCAGGTAATCATTTAATGCCTTTTAATTATAAGGCATCGTGATTGGGTTTTTTGGTGATGCATTAGAAGGTATAGTCAAGCATTTAGAGGAGTCATCCAGTGAGGATCCAATAGTTGTTACTATTGTAAATAAATGTGGTGGGTAGGAAACCTCTTAATATGATTCATATTAATTTTGATTGGTGGGTTGTTGAATCGATATTCTAAGGAAAACTAGTGTGTTTGGACCCTTTGAATGGGGGTAGTGAAATTAATTGGTTTGGTCTGGGATCAGGAATGGGTTTTGTGTCATCTTTTTACCAGTGTCATACCTGAGAGTTGGGTGTTGTGTGTTGGAACCACATAAAGTGTGTTATAGAGTGAATTTATTTTATTTTTGGTGGGTGATTCCTATTAGGGTAGACACCATAGTATGAAAATGTCCATTTTTTTGTTCTATAGAAGGGAGAACTTTAGGAATGTGAGTAAACTGATTGATGGAAATATGGTATTTTGGAGTGGTTGAGTATTATGAATGAATTATTGATTAAAATGTGAAATGGGTATAATTAAGGACCATAGTGGAGTGGGATAGTTGAGTCACACAGTGGTGGATGAGGTCATAACCCTTGTGTAGACCTTCCTGGACTTAGTGTCCAAGGGTTTTTTTATCTTAGCTTAGAAAGAGATTGTAATGGACTTCACTGTATTATTAGAACCTAAAGAAAGACTCATGTTGATAACTTGATCAAGCAACATGAGTAAGGTTTGGGAACACCAGTTCTTTCTGATGATGGTTTTCATATAGGATCATGCTAATAGATTACTAATAAATATTCCCTATAGTAGGGAGTATAACTTGGAAAATTTGGATGGTAAATGCTTGTTTTTAGTGGTTCTTGGTGAATGTTAAATGTGGTGTGTTGTTGGACCCAGCCTGGTGGTGGATTAGTTTTATGAATACCAAAAAATTATGGGTATTAGTTTTTATATAATGATAAGTTTTTGGGTTTAATAGTTTATAACCAAGAGGTGTGGGTTAGAAAACAGATGATAGGATCAGATATGTTTACCGGGAAGCAACCCAGTGGGTAACCAAGACTATAGAAATATTTTGTTCTTGTTTTGTGTATCAATGTGAATTTTTAGGAAAGGCCTCATTTTATAATAGTTTCAAAAGTGATATTGTGGTCTCTAAAGGGTGTATCAGGGTATAACCTATCCTATTCTAACGGATGGCATTAATCAGTGGAGTGTGTGTTTTTTATGACTCAAGGATCGAGTGTACATCTCATGGATAATTTATTGTATGGTTGGGAGATTTTAAATCACATCCAATTTCTCTTAGGTATGTACCCCTATAAATTTTAGTAAAATCCCTAGTTTTTTCCTTAAATAAGTGTCTGATGGGTTTCGGGGGGTCGCAGGCATGTTTGGGAGGCTTAGAAGTAAAATTTGGGACTGTAGTGAGCTTCTATAGTCCATCCAGTTAGTTAGTGTCCTTCCTATAGGTATTACAATCCACCTATGACCACCATCAAGACATTAGGATCTAGAAATAATTTTTTAAGGGAGAATTATTTCTATTTCACCATTAAAATCAACTTGATTTTCTCCACCTTCTTTCACACAACTAACCCCCCCCCCATTGAGATCCTCCTCTCCTTTTACATGGATAATATTCGTTGATCTTCATTAATGTATTCTTATATTTGAGGTGATTGAAGTCTCTAGGTAAGTCAAATAGTTTTTCTTCTTCCCTTATTCAATTTCTTCACTACCTTATGAATTCTTGATGCTTGAGGCTAATATGCCCTAGTTTCAAGGAATTTGTCTTATTATTCATTTTCTATCATTTTAACATTAACTAAAGGTTGATACCATATGATTGGGTCCCTAAAATTCCGAGTTAGGTTATCTATGTGATTTTCCCTTAAAGTATTATTGTCGTATTGCATGTTATCATGTGTATTCATTCCATCTTATCAGATGAATGACCAAAAATTTAATTAAATTATTTTTCTACCTAGATGATATATAATAAACTCCCTTAGGGTTAGAAAAAATTGTTGTATTTGGGTAAACCTTCATGAAAAGCACCGAATTTTTGTAGTTGGATTGTTCCTTGGAAATGAGTGAATTAATTGTGTGTTTTAGGGATTCCCTTGGTAGTGTAATGAATTAACTCGGAATATGGGTTGCCTACGATGGACATAGGACCTGATAGATAACATGACCATGGAAATCCCAAATAATTATGTGAAAAGATATAGTTTGGTGATCTTGGATATAATTATTTAATTTTTTTATGTTTAAATCATTGATAATGACTTTGTTGATTCGCTTGAAATTTTTGTGATCATTGAAATTCCTTGGAAAGTTTCCTTAGATTATTTATGAATTATATTAGTGTATAATGTGTTAGAAAAGACTTAAATTCCATTAGTTGAACCATGTTAATTTCTAGGAGTTATGAATTCTAAATATTCAATGAGATCCAAAGATATAAAATTCCCCGATCTAGCCAGTGGATTCTATTTAGATTCATTACTGTGATTTTATGGGGTGGCTCCCCTATGGATTTGGGTAATTTCTTCACTTCTTAAATTCCATGTATTAATGTCATGTATTCTTGAGGGGTAACCTTGTTGAATGTTGTGGGATGATCTCCCTATATTTATCCTAATCTTATTGGTATGGAATGCCTCGGGTGTGAGATATAGATTCTAACCTTGTTATTTCTATGAATATTAAGAACAATTCCTTGAGTTCAGACTGGATGAATGGATTTACTTAGGAATTTTTGGAATGGAATGCACTGATGAGCCATGTGGATTTCTAAGGGTTACTTAATTATGGTTTCATTGGTGATTTCGTTTAGAACTATATTGTTCCATGATACTTTTACCATGTTTAGAGACTCACATAGGATAATGTAAGTAGGGTCATCATGGGTTGTCCCCTTGAATCCCAAGGATCAAATGGGTTATATTTATTCCTGTAGATTATTATTATTTATTTTTTACTTATTTATTGAACTTGGATGTTCTTTACACTTTCATATTGGAATTTAGTTAGACACCATTAATGGTGGTCTACTAATTTTTAAGCATGCCCTATTTGGATAATCATTTGGTATACAAATAGAATTCATGAATATAGTTCTGAACAAAGTAAAGAACCTTGTTTTGATGCTTAATTGTATGTATAGGATGGAGTTTGGGATCTCGAAACTGAACTAAAGCTCTAGACTTCTAGGGTTTTGTAGTCTTTTGGAATTTTCCATTGTTTACTCTTGGATATTTTTGTACTTAACTTGATAGTTATGTATCACCATCATATTATGTGTGTAAAATCATTATGATATTCAATGGAATGTGACTTATTGTTTTAGTACTTGTTGTTTATATGTTAGTATTCGAATGTTATTGTAACTCCTCAACCCTAGTTACCCAGAGTCAGTGCATTATTACATAACATTGGCATGATCACAAGAAAGATCAAATCTCGAAATACCGATTGGTTTAGTAGCCTTGGAAACACTAGATATATTCATAAAGTTTTATATTACATAATAAAGTGAAAAACTACTACAACAAAATATTGTCTCCATAGTCCACACTATTATCCCCTCATAATATCCCTACAGGTCATTCATAATTTACTTCTTCACATCCTGGGAAAAATAAAACATAGAAAAGGGGTGAGCTCAAATGCCCAGTAAGGATAACAATATAGCATAAACTTTCATAAATAAGAATAAACATTTAAGGAAGTGTATAACTAAAAAAAGCCTTTTAAACTTGAACTTCAACATAGTATGGAAAAAATGAAATTAAATAATTCCATTTATTTATTCACATGGATATTCTAATAATCGAATAATCACATGCAATATCAATAACCACTTTCATAATGATGGAATGCATAATGTCGGACTATCATAACCACATAGCCAAGGCCTCATGCCAAGACTACAAATAAGATTTTGTCAAGCCCTTGTGCCAAGACACTAGTTTGTCTCATCAGACCTACCGATGCATCGAGGATCTATAGCGGGCTCCACCCGTCACATATTAAGTCCAATTCATTCCCATATGAAAAGGTTTAAACATAACATAAACATTCGTATTAAAACTAGGATACAAAATGTCAATACTTTCACCATAAACCATGAATGGTATAAAAATATCACATCCACAGTCAAACATATCACAAAACCTTCAATACAATATAGAAGTTTTGTATAATAATAAATCAACTTCAAATAAGCGTAAAATCCATCAAAGTATGTTGACATAGATGAAATCAAAACTCTTTTTAGAGAAATATCTCTTTCTATTTTTAAATCATTTAAGAGTCATATATTTATAAAATAAAACATTTTCTTTGAAAATATTCTTATAAGATTGTAAGGGAAGCTTTTACGATTTTATAATGGCAGAAAATAGTCGCACCCACCGTATAAGTTAAAAAAACATTCTTACCTTAATTCTGTCGAAAAGGTTAAAAAGGACATTGTTTGGAAAATGACAGAAAGATTCCTTTATAAACCTTTTATAAAAATTCAATCAAGGGTATAAATGATTTTAACCCATATTCTTGTAAATAGTAAAAATGTTTTGAAATACATTTTTAAGAAACATGGATGTGGATGATAAAGAGATCCCAGTAGATTATTACGTATAAACAACCTCGGATAATGAAGAGATTGTGAAATAAACCCTTACCTTGTACTTTTCCTTGGTTGAGGGTAGGTTAACCTCATGTATAATGGTGAAATAATTGTTATTAAATTATACAAGAATCATATATATTTATATGATATCATATATGATCTTTTAACATTTCTTTGTTAATAATATCTTAGTATTATCGTTGTTTCAGGTGTTAACTTACTCGTTTTCTTTTATATGTTTTGTTACATAAGTCATGTTTTCAATGGATAGGTTGTATCTTATTCATATCCAGAATTATATCAAGTCCTTAAACATTATTTTTAAATCATCAAATGATAATTATACTATAATGGATACGATGGAGAATGAATCTCATCGTGTTTGTGGGACGGTAGTCCGTACGTACACACGAGTGACAATATCATTCTTTTGATATTAAAATAATATATAATTGGATGGTATATCATATATACAGAATTATTATAATTTTATATTTATTATTTAAATGAATTATAAATCATTATTATACCCATCCAAATAATAATTTATTGAATAACAATTACACCACGACGTGGAGACGGTAAGCCGTACGTACGCATGTATGGTGACATGTTATTCAAAGGATGGATAGAATATTGAATATGGTTGTAAAATATTTATAATAACGTCACAGTATATATAAGATACTGGAGTTATTATTTTAGAATGATAATAACAAAGGAAGAAGAAGTGGAAGAAGAAAGGAACTTGGAAAAGGGTGATGAAATCATTACCTCTTCTTCGGGTTCTTCCTTATGATTTGATCAAAAGGGATCTTAGATTGGCTTTATGACTAAAGGAGGGCCTCTAGGATGAATTGAGGGAAGTTGATAGAGTATTTGGGCAGATTTTGGACGAACTAAAAGGCTTTTAAGGTGTGAATTAAAGAGAAGGGGGAGTGCCCTTTTATAAGAGGGGTGAGGGGCACCTTTGGAAAAGCTAGAAATATTATTTTATAATAAATTCATATTCAGTTTCTAATGGCTCCAAAGTAGATTCTTAAAAGTTTAAGGTGGGGATATGTAGAAAACCATTCAACCAATTGAATTTAGACAGGTTTGGGTCATTATACTAACCTTATCATTAAGTATTAACTCTTAGTTAATTAGTTTCACCTTTACAATGTCTCTTTGTATTTTTATATTATATGGTTAATAAACATACTATATACATCCAAGCGACCCCCAAGTGGTATATTAATTATAAACCTATCATTATATAAGTCTCTTGTACGAACCTTAGATATTTAGTAATTTAATATCAATAAATAATATAATATTTGTTTTTAAAAACTCTTTTATGTCAATTTTGACACTATTCAATAATTGATTTTTTGTAAAACTTATAACAGAATTATTACTTCGAAAAAAGTTAATTAAATCATTCCTAACATGACATATTAACCTAGAAAATTAGTGTAATTCATAAAAAGTCGTAAATTATATTTATTTGGGTATCTACAATATCAATCATTTTAATTGTTCACTATTATGGTAATTACTACATCACCCTTGTGTCATAAATAAATTATATTATTTAATGTATAAATATTATCAATAAAATACCATTATGTAGGAAATATTTTTATTTTTCTAATGAATATTTATATTCGAAGAGCCAACATATATAACCCTATGTAAAAAAAATTTCTTAAAGATATATGCTTGTGTCATTTTTGTATTCATTTTAACTTAATTAAAATAAAGTGTTCCTATCACTTACAAGTGGAACCATGGGGTCCCAAAATCAACCCAAAGATGCCCATGGTCGGACATGTATCAACCAGTAAGGTTAGGACACGTTTTAGGATAATTTTTTATTACTATAATATTATTTTTTAACCCTTATTTACCGGATTTACCCTTTAACCATGGTAAATAAAATATTTACCGAAGCAATTATTCAAAATGTATAGAAATAAAAGTTACCTATTTACACAATTTGAATATCCTGATTCAAAATATGGAATCCATTTTTCCATATTCAAAACACAGAAGTGGCAGAAATTAAATTAAAATTAATTCCCGCTGTCAAAACAAAAAGCGTGTTTTTAAGATATAATAACTATCAAAAGATTGATACTTGTTTATGTTCGGTTTAATTGTGAAATTATGTCCAATGAACAACATTGTATTAAATTGTAAAAATATATTCTAAATATACTTTAAAACCACTCAAATTCATAATTTATCACTATTAATTATTTTTATTAAAAAAGTTGTTTTTAATTAAAATTTAGTAATTTTCACTATTCATCAAAATATTAAAGTTATCCGAAAAGTACCAAAATTTTACCTTAGGCTAAATTCGATGCTCCAAATCCAAAAATGAAGTCCATTTTGAGAGATAAAATTTCTAAAATTTTAAAAATTAGGTATTACTATTCATAACGGCTAGTTTGATCGGTTGTGGTGTGTGTTAGAACTCGATGTTGCGTACAACACACGCTATTGAATTATTCAAAGAGAAGAATACCGTAGAATCTTGGGGTGTTACATTCTCCTCTACTTCAAATAATTTCGTCCTCGAAATTTCTATAATACTACCACATGAAAAGACTCGGGTGGTTCTTCATCATAAGTTCCTCAGGTTCCCACGTTGCCTCTTTCATCTTATGGTTTCTCCACAAAACTTTTACCAGACGTGTTGTCCGGTTTCTCAGTACTTTTTCTCTCGTTTCAAGAATCTTTACGGGCTCTTTGCAATAAGACAAATCGGGTTCCAGTTCCAATTCCTCATAGGTGAGTACATGCGTTGGGTTAGGCATGTATTTCCTCAATAGATATATGTAGAACACATCGTGAACTTTGGAGAGACTTGGTGGCATTTCCAATCAGTAAGCTACAGCCCCAATTTGTTCTAGAATTTCAAAAGGTCCGATGTACCTGGGACTCAATTTACCTTTCTTACCAAAACGTATAACTCCTTTACATAGAGATACCTTCAGGAAAACATGATCACCGACTTGAAATTCCAAATCCTTCCTTCGATTATCGGCATAGCTCTTCTGCCTACTTTAAGCTGCTTTGATGTGATTTTGGATTACCTTCACCTTTTCCATTGTTTCCTCCACTAGTTCTGGGCCTACAAGTTTTCTTTCACCAATGTCATCCCAACAGGTTGGTGTGTGACATCTCTTTTCGTATAATGCTTTATATGGTGCCATCTAAATACTCGAACGGAAGCTATTGTTATAGGAAAATTCTACCAGAGGTAAATATTGATCCCACATACCCTGAAAGTCAAGTGAGCAGGATCTCAACATGTCTTCTAAGGTTTGAATAGTTCATTCTGATTGTCCATCTGTTTGAGGGTGGTAGGCAGTGCTCAAATAAAGTCCAGTATCCAAGGCATTTTGAAGACTTTTCCAGAATCTTGAAGTAAAACGGGGATCACGATCAGAAACAATTGATAGGGGTAATCCATAAAGTCTAACAACTTCATTAATATATATTCTTGCTAGACGTTCCAGTGGTATATCTTCTCTTATAGCAAGAAAATGTGCTGACTTGGTAAGACGATCAATAATGACCCATATTGCATCATTCCTTCTAGGAGTCTTTGGTAGCCCCATGACAAAGTCCATCGTAATATTGTCCCATTTCCACTCCGGTATGGGAAGAGGTTTCACGAATCCTCCAGGTTGTTGCCTTCCAGCTTTAACTTGTTGACAAACCATACATCTTGACACAAAATCAGCAATCTCCCTCTTCATGTTGTCCCACCAAAAATGTTCCTTCAAATCTCTATACATTTTGGTGCTCCCAGGGTGTATAGAGAAATTGGAACTATGAGCATCATCCAGCAATTCCCTTCTTAGATCAGGTATATCCGGAACACAAAGTCTCTTCCCAAATTTAAAAATTCCATCTTCATACACAAAGTCTCTCAATCTCCCATCATTCACACCTTTAATCTTCTTTTTAAATTCTTCATCATCAGTCTGAGAACTTTTAATCATTTCTAGTAAAGATGGTTTGGCAACCATTTGAAAAAGCATTGATGTTTCACCTTCCCTGGTTATTCCCATGTCCATCTTCACTAGATCCATGAAAATTGGATCCCTTTCTATTCTCATATTGTTCAAAACTCCATGGTCTTTTCTGCTCAAAGCATCTACCACCTTGTTTGCCTTCCCCGGGTGGTAGTGTATCATGAAATCATAATCCTTGAGTAATTCAAGCCATCTCCTTTGCCTCATGTTGAGTTCTTTTTGTGAGAAAATATACTTCAAACTCTTGTGATCAGTATAAATCTCACATTTTTCACCATAGAGGTAGTGCCTCCATATCTTCAAAGCAAAGATCTCAGCTGCTAACTCAAGATCATGAGTAGGATAGTTTTTCTCATGAATTTTCAACTGTCGTGATGCATAGGAAATAACCCTATCATTCTGCATAAGGACACAACCAAGTCCTTTCTTCGATGCATCACTATAAATAACGAACCCATCATTCCCCGATGGTGGAGTCAATGTAGGAGCATTGAATAATCTTCTCTTCAGTTCTTCGAAACATTATTCACACTCTTTTGTCCAAACAAATTTAACCCTTTTACGTGTGAGCTTTGTTAATGGGTTATCCAATCGGCCAAAATTACGGACGAAACGTCGATAATAACCTGCCAAACCAATAAAACTGCGTACCTCAGTTATAATCGTAGGTGATGGCCATTCTTGGATTGCCTTGGTCTTAGAAGGATCAACAGAGATTCCATATTTAGAGATAATATGGCCAAGAAAAGAAATCTCATGAAGCCAGAATTCACACTTGCTAAACTTCTCATACAATTCATGTCTTCTCAGAGTCTTCAGGATAATGCACAAGTGATTTTCATGATCTTCATATCTTTTGGAGTATACCAAGATATCATCAATAAATACCACCAAAAATTCATCGAGATATTCCTTGAAAACTCTCTTCATCAGATCCATGAATACAGAGGGTGCATTAGTCAATCCAAAAGGCATTATAGTAAACTCTTAATGCCCGTACCTGGTTCGAAATGCTGTCTTCGGAATGTCTTCCTTCTTTACACACAACTGATGGTATCCAAATCGAAGTTCAATATTTGAAAAGTATTGAGCTCCATGCAGTTGGTCAAATAAATCATCAATGCGGGGTAGGGGGTACTTGTTCTTTATTGTTATAGCATTGATCTCCCTATAGTCGATACATAACCTCATAGATCCATATTTATTTTAAACAAAAAGAACAGGGGCTTCCTATGGAGAAACACTAGGGAAAATAAATCCCTTATTACTCAATTCCTCTAGTTGTTTCTTTAGTTCAACTAATTCTACAGTGTCCATTCTATAAGGGGTCTTCGATATAGGCCTTTATCCAGGAATTAAATCAATGGAAAACTCAACTTCTCGTTCTAGAGTATGTCCAGGTAAATCTTCCAGAAATACATCTACATATTCTTTCACAATAGGTAAATCATCTATTTGAACATTCCTTTCCTCAACCACAGTCATTTCATTCTCTTCCTCCCCAATAATTGAATTTAGTTGAGCTACTGAGGGTGGATCTAGATAAGAATTAGGTGGTGACGATTCTACTCTAAAGATAAGGTGTTCCTTATCATCATCATCAAAAATCGTAACCTCATTCTTCTTAAAATAAATCTTCGCATCATAATCTGAAAGCCAATCCATACCGAGGATTATATCAAACTCAATCATAGGTATGACGATGAGATCAGCGGATAAAAAACATTTATGTGCTCTAATGGGGACTGATTCACAAAACTTTGTTGCAATGATACTTCCCTTAAGAGTTTTAACTAACAACCCCCTTGTTAAATCAAATTGGAAATATCTAATTTTCTTAGAAAACTGGGATTATATGAAATAATGCGATGATCTAGAATCAAATAATGCATTTGCTAAACTTGAGGAAACCATTAAATTACCTGCCCCCGCATCTTTTGGAACTTCTACCTCAGCAGTAGTGATAGCATAAGCTTGACCTTGATCCCTTGGCCTTTTCTGAGGTAAGTTCCCCTGACGATTAGAAAATTCATTTGCATAATGTCCCATCTCCCTGCAATTGTAGCACTAAACATTGGTATCTTCCTTCGTCCCTTTACAATCACGAGCTTGGTGGCCTTTTTCACCACATTTGTAACAGACTCCCATTCCCTTCAAGAAAGTACCGAGGTTTTTCTTCCCACATTTACCACAGGATTGATATTCAACCTTTCCCTTATTCCCCTTATTTCCATTCCCAGATTGATCAGTAGATCTCTTCTTCTCTTTCTTTGCTTTAAAGTCATAAGACTTAGAGAATTCCTTTTCTGTCTTGATAGCACATGAGACAATGTCTTCGTATGATGAGAAGGATTGTGAGACTAATGCTCGACGTAGAAATGGTTTTAACCCATAAAAGAAACGATCGATATTACTTCTTGGGTTACGTATATAATCTCCAACATACCTTGCTAACCTTGTAAAGTTAGCCTCATACTTTGCAACATTCCCATCCTCCTTTTGTCTCAGACTCAGAAATTGCCTTTCCATATCTGCTCGATGGTCACGAGGAAAGTATTTTTCTAAAAAAAGATCTTTGAACTCCCTCTATTCCATATTTGATACTTCATCATCTTCCTTCTTGTTTTGAATTAATGACCACCATTGATTAGCATCTCCAGTGAGGTGGTAAACTACCATGATAACTTTTTCCCTTTTACTACTCCCCAAAGCCTGGAATATTTTCTCTAGAGAATTTATCCATTGCTCAGCTACTAAGGGATTTTTACTCCCATTGAACATTGGTGGTTGTTTCCTCATGAAGTGATCTAACAATGATCCTCCACGTAGCGGATCAGGGTGCTCCATACGTGTAAGGTTATTATTCATAACCTGAGTGAGTTGTCCCAGTATGGTGATTAGCTGATCGGCACCAGTTGCATCAGAATCTCTACTATAATTATCTTGAGCAGGAGGGAAATCCCTACATGGAGTGCGTTCTTTGATACGGTTTCCATTTCTTCCACTAGGCGCCATTTCTAAACAATGGCATAAACTAGATCAGTATATGAATCAAAATACATAATTCCATACTTATAAAACACTTAACATAAATTGAACTATTTATGGATATAATCCATAATCATAAAAATATTTTCTTTGAGGAATTATATACTCATAAACCCTTCATAATTATTTGTAAAGAAAATGATATTTATCCTAAGCATATCCCTCGGGAGTGTCGTAACTAAGAGTGCATTAAGGCCCGTTGTCATGCACCAGTTCTCGTTCGAGTCTAGCTCAAAGCAATGTTTTCGAGTTTTACCCCTAGGTACATCTATTCCAGAGCCGCCTCTAACTGCTCGTATCCAGACATGGATGTATTTCTCTGAAAACTCACAAAATCTCTACAATACCAAAATTCTAGGAATTTCTTATATACTAATCCTCAAAGTTCATCTTAGGTCTACGTTCTCTAATCAGAGTTTATCTAAATCTAGCTTCCAAGGTTTGTACTAAATTTACTCTGATACCAACTGTAACTCCCCTACCCCAGTTACCCAGAGTCGGTGCATTATTACATAACATTATCATGATCACAAGAAAGATCAAATCTCAAAATACCGATTGGTTTAGTAGCCTTGGAAACACTAGATATATTTATAAAGTTTTACATTACATCATAAAGTGAAAAACTACTACAACAACATATTGTCTCCATAGTCCACACTATTATCCCCCCATAATATCACTGAAAGTAATTCATAATTTTCTTTTTCACATCCTGGTAAAAATAAAACATAGAAAAGGGTGATCTCAAATGCCCAGTAAGGATAACAATATAGCGGAAACTTTTATAAATAAGAATAAACATTTAAGGTAGTGTATAACTAAAACAAAAGCCTTTTAAACTTGAACTTCATCATAGTATGGAAAAAATTAAATTAAATAATGTCATTTACTTGTTCACATGGATATTCTACTAATCGAATAATCACATGCAATATCAATAACCACTTTCATATTGATGTAATGCATAATGCCAGACTATCATAACCACATAGCCAAGGCCTCGTGCCAAGACTACAAATAAGATTTTGTCAAGGCCTTGTTCCAAGACACTATTTTGTCTCATGAGACCTACCGATGCATCGAGGAGCTATAGCGGGCTCCACCCGTCACATATTAAGTCCAATCCATTCCCATATGAAAAGGTTTAAACATAACATAAACATTCGTATTAAAACTAGGATACGAAATGTCAATAATTTCACCATAAACCATGAATGGTATAAAAATAGAACATCCATGGTCAAACATATCACAAAACCTTCAATAAAATATATAAGTTTTATATCATAATAAATCAACTTCAAATAAGCATAAAATCCATCAAAGGATGTTGACATCGATGAAATCAAAACTCTTTTTAGAGAAATATCTCTTTCTATTTTGAAATCATTTAAGAGTAATATATTTATAAAATAAAACATTTTATTTGAAAATATTCTTATAAGATTGTAAGGGAAGCTTTGACGATTTTATAATGGTGGAAAATAGCCGCACCCGTCGTATAAGTTAAAAAAACATTCTTACCATAATTCTGTCGAAAAGGTTAAAAAGGACATTGTTTGGAAAATGACGGAAATATTCCTTTATAAACCTCTTATAAAAAGTCAATCAAGGGTATAAATGACTTTAACCCGTATTCTTTTAAATATTAAAAATGTTTTGAAATACATTTTTAAGAAACATGGATGTGGATGATAAAGAGATCCCAGTAGATTATTACGTATAAACAACCTCGGATAATGAAGAGATTGTGAAATAAACCCTTACCTTGTACTTTTCGTTGGTTGAGAGTAGTTTAACCTCCTGTATAATGTTGAAATAATTGTTATTAAATTATACAACAATCATATATATTAAAATGATATCATATATGATCTTTTTACATTGCTTTGTTAATAATATCTTATTATTATCGTTGTTTCGGGTGTTAACTTACTCATTTTCTTTTATATGTTTTGTTACGTAAGACATGTTTGTAATGGATAGTCTGTATCTTATTCATATCTAGAATGATATCAAGTCCTTAAACATTATTTTTAAATCATAAAATGATAATTATACTTGAATGGATATGATGTAGAATGAATCTCATCGCGTTCGTGGAGACGGTAGTCCGTACGTAGGCACGAGAGACAATATCATTCTTTTGATATTAAAATAATATATAATTGGATGGTATATCATATATACAGAATTATTATCATGTTATATTTATTATTTACATGAATTATAAATCATTATTATACCCATCCAAATAATAATTTATTGAATAACAATTACACCACGACGTGGAGACGGTAAGCCGTACGTACGCACGTATAGTGAAATGTTATTCAAATGATGTATAGAATACTGAATATGGTTGTACCATATTTATAATAAAATCACAGTATATATAAGATACTGGAGTTATTATTTTATAATGGTAATAACAAAGTAAGAAGAAGTGGAAGAAGAAAGGAACTTGGAAAAGTGTGGTGAAATCATTACCTCTTCTTCTGGTTCTTCCTTTTGATTTGATCAAAAGGGATATTAGGTTGGATTTATGACTAAAGGAAGGACTCTATTATGAAGTGAGGGAAGTTGAAATAGTATTTGGGCAGAGTATGGCCGAACCAAAAGGCTTTGAAGGTGTGAATTAAAGAGAAGGGGGAGTTCCCTTTTATAAGAGGGG
Organism: Viscum album; assembly: GCA_963277665.1. NCBI lineage: Eukaryota > Viridiplantae > Streptophyta > Magnoliopsida > Santalales > Viscaceae > Viscum > Viscum album. Next base: position 45,622,206 of record OY728138.1, on the reverse strand, counting down.
TGAGGGGCACCTTTGGAAAAGCTAGAAATATTATTTTATAATAAATTCATATTCGGTTTCTAATGGCTCCAAAGTGGATTATTTAAAGGTTAATCTGGGGATAGGTCAAAAAACACTCAACCAATATAATTTAGATAGATTTGGGTCATTATACTAACCTTATCTTTAAGTATTAACTCTTAGTTAATTAGTTTCACTTTTACAATGTCTCTGTATTTTTATATTATATGGTTAATAAACATACTATATACATCCAAGCAACCCCCAAGTGGTCCATTAATGATACACCTATAATTATATAAGTCTCTTGGCCGAACCGTAGATATTTAGGAATTTAATATCAATTAATAATATAATATTTGTTTTAAGAAACTCTTTTATGTCAATTTTGACACTATTCAATAATTGATTTTTTTAAAAATCATAAAAGAATTATTAATTCAAAAATTGTTAATTAAATAATTACTAACATGTCATATTAACCTAGAAAATTAGTGTAATTCATAAAAAGTCTCAAATTATATTTATTTGGGTATTTACAATATCAATCATTTTAATTTTTCACTATTATGGTAATTACTGCATCACCATTGTGTCATAAATAAATTAAATTATTTAATGCCTAAAAATTATAAATAAAATACCATTATGTAGTAAGTCTTGTTATCTTTATAATTAATATTTATAGTCTAAAAGAAAACATATATAACCCTATGTAAAAATTGGTTTTATAAAAGATATATGCTTGTGTCATTTTTGTATTCATTTTAACTTAATTAAAATAAAGTGTCCATATCACTTACAAGTGGCACCATGGGGTCCCAAAATCCACCCAAATATACCCATGGTCGGACATGTATCAACAAATAAGGTTAGGACACGTTTTAGTTTAATTTTTTATTATTATAATATTATTTTTTAACCCTTATTTACCGGATTTACCCTTTAACCATGGTAAATAAAATATTTACCGAAGTAATTATTCAAAATGTCTAAAAATAAAGGTTACCAATTTACAAAATTTGAACATCCTGATTCCAAATATGGAATCCATTTTTCCAAATTCAAAACATAGAAGTGACAGAAATTAATTTAAAATTAATTCCCGCTGTCAAAACAAAAAGCGTGTTTTTAAGATATAATAACTATCAAAAGATTGATACTTGTTTATGTTCGGTTTAATTTTGAAATTATGTCCAATGACCAACATTGTATTAAATGGTAAAAATATATTCTAAATATACTTTAAAACCACTCAAATTCATAATTTATCACTATTAATTATTTTGATTAAAAAAGTTGTTTTTTATTAAAATTTAGTAATTTTCACTATTCATCAAAATATCAATGTTATCCGAAAAGTACCAAAATTTCACCTTAGGATAAATTCGATACTCTGAATCCAAAAATGAAGTCCATTTTGAGAGATAAAATTTCTATAATTTTAAAAAGTAGGTATTACTATTCATAACGGCTAGTTTGATCGGTTGTGGTGTGTGTTAGAACTCGATGTTGCGTACAACACACGCTATTGCATTATTCAAAGAGAAGCGTACCGTAGAAGCTTGGGGTGTTACGGTTATATATTTTTTCCTTTATTTTTACTGTGTTAAACTCTAACTGGATGGTATAGTCTCCCAACCTTACAACCTTTAGACCCTCACTACTTTTTAACAGCCTATGACGTGTGAGGGGGTGTACTTGAGACCATGTGGTCCATCGGATCATGTAACTAGTTTAGCAGCTTCTAGGTCAGGGCGTTACACAAGGAATACAATTCCCATACCTCAAAGACTGAACCATAGAATACAATAGATAATTATATCATTAAATAAGATATATAGTTCCCCTTATTATATATTGCACATCATGAACCACCAATCATTAAAAATGATATAGGAAAAGGTAAAAATGCATCTTATAATATTTATATATCGTAAAATATGATATGTACAAAAAACTAATTTATTATTTTTTTAATTATGAGGTGAATTTTTTTTATAAATCATAAGAAAAATTATTTTTTGATATTAATATAATTTATAAAAAAAATTATAAATTGGTTAATTATAAATATTTTATAATTAATTATTAAAGGTTTACAAAAAATTATTAAATAAATATCCAAAATAATAAATTTTAATGTCAAAGAACTTTTGAAATTATATTATGTGACTTATAATTTAGGTATATAATGTTTACATGGAATTTGTAAAGGTAATTTAATACAAATTTTATAAATTATAAAATAAGAAAGTATTTAAAAGATTTTATATTTAATATTAAGAATTATTTATAATATTTAATTTGAATTATTCAAATTAAAATGTATTTATTTTAGAAATTATCTAAACCATATTATTTTTTAGATAATTGATATGATCAAGGTTTAAACGATATTCAATATGTGATATTTAGATTATATAAATTGTTTACATAAAATAATTAGAATATATAATATTTATATTTTATTTAATATCAAATATATAAGAATAATACCATATAAAGGGTAATATTATAGAGTTCATGTTAAATATAAATATAAAGAGTTTGTATTTTTTGAGTATGGAGTGTCCATGATGCATGAAAAAATTATAAATTGTTTATAAATTTCATTATATATGAATAGTTCATAAATTGTTTGTCTTGTGTTTAAATATTTAAATTATTCATTAGTTTATGCATTCCCTACTTTATTCATTAATATAATTTCTATATTATGAATTGATGTATGATTTAGTTTAAAATTTTAAAATACTTCTATAATTTTCCATACATGTATACGAGGCGTTACATGTTAGGTATGATAATTGATTTAGATTTTTTTCTAACTTGAATTTTTTTATACTATATTATGAGATTGATATAAGAAGTTAGCCTATAAATATTAGGTGTTTGAATTATAATGTAATTGAGGTCTCTATTTAGTAAAGTATCCTTAGGTAGAGGGAATTTGGGTGTGATTGATCACTAGCTTTGAGGCTTATGCCTTTTTTAGAAAAGTGGAGTTCGGTTATCTATCACTCTAAGAATACAATTGTGGGCATAAGAATATAATACATTACATTAAAGTTCTTCATTTTCCATATTAATTTGATTCATTGAGACGTGTAAATATTGAGTTGGCCTTTCATTTGGGTTAATAACACAATCTATGAGCCATGAAAAGAGTCACACGTCAATATGGTTTGAACATATTGATTTGGTAAATGAAATAGGATTCCAAACCATATCACTAGAAGAATACATACATGTAAATGGAATAACATGAGATTAGATGAAATTTTATTTTAGTTAAATTTGTTTCATCCTAGTATGAAACACTAGATTTTTGGCTAAGTGTATTGTACTCTAACTATAACAGTAGAGTAATGAACCCACATGGATCCTTCTGATCTCCTCTTGTAGATGTCTTAACCAAACCAGTTATTTTTTGAGCTTCTATTGATGTTATATATTCTAATTATGTCATGAATAGTGTTACAGATAGTTATAACCTCGACATCCATCTTATTTTTGTTAATTTGAATACAAACACAAAACTAGTTACACTCTTATGAGTATTTGAATATCCCTTAAAGTTTGTATCTATATATCCTTCAAAGGGCTCATGTATACCAAATAATAAGTTCATATCTTCCATTAATTTGATATAAAAATGATCTATATCATGGATTCCTAGCGTTCTTTCCCTTAATTTACCATTAACAGGATAATGAATCCCACTAAAAATGTAATGTCTAGGTGACTGCACACTATAGAATAAATCATGATTTCTAAAAATGATGTAAATTAAACCTTAACCATATACTTTACCTTATATTCTGTATTTAATTATTTCCCCTTTAATAGTTAGAAGTTTCTATCCAAAGGATTTGAAACCAATGTAAATAAATTCATTAAAAATCAGTTGATATCCTTATAGATGCAATATCTTTGAGAAAAAACTAGACTCCTAGCTTTCATGTCTCTCTTAATCTATATCCTAATAATCTTCTTAGTCATCTCATGATCTTTCATCTCAAATATTCTAGGTAACTCAAACTTCATCTCTTGTATTATTCTATTTTTTCAAACTCTCTAGAATAATGTCATAAATATAGTGGAGTAAGATGATGAATCTCCCATCCTTGAATTATTTATATTATCAATAATGATATATGTTTCCTTGTATGAATCCTTTATCTTACATGAATGAATCAAATTTTTGGTTCCATTTCCATAGTAGTTATTTCAAACCATATAGACTTTTTTTTCTTACACACCAAGTATTTATTCTAATCATCCATGAAACCACCTAGTTTTTTTATGTAAATTTCCTCCTCTAAATCACCATGAAGGAAAATCACATTTACATACATTTTCTACAGTTGAAAATAATTTATATTAAATATGATCAACATTATCTGTTTGGTATTATATTTAAATACTAATGAAAAATCTCATAGAAATACACTCCTTCTTTTTAATAAAATACTTTCACCACCTACTTATCCATGTACCACTTCCTTTCATTAGATTATTCTTTAAAATGAAAGATACATTTATTCTCAATCTCTTTCTTACCTTATGGTAAAATAATTATATCCCATATTTCATTGGAATATAATGAATATAATTTATCTTTTACAGCTAACTCCATCTTTCTATAATCACTGAGTGTAGTCACTACTTCCAGAATCTCAGGCTCTCCACTATCCATTAAAAGAAATAAGTTCATGTTAAATCCAAAAATGTGAATTAAGTTCCAGATCTTGGTGGATATTCACAATTCAATTTTTGTCTCTACAATTTAAAATATTATAATTTTTTATGATCTATCTTTAGGTGTGCCAACTTTTTCAACTATACTCTAAGCCTTAGTAATCCTCGTTTACTCTAATATATATTCTACTATACTAAAATCTAAACTCTTAGTGTTCCTTGAATCAACTAGAACATTCATCATACCAAAATTTCTATTTATCAACTAGGACATTTCATGTTGAACCTTTATTCTCAACTTACATTTTTACCAAATTATGGACTTTATATAAGACCTTCACTTTGAAGGGAACATTTTTTTATCTGAAAATATTCATATTTTTATCATACTAGAGCCAAGAAGAAAATATTCCATCATAGTATCCCATAAATAAATATACTTGGGACTTGGATTTAAGTTTTTCTATTTCCTTTTCATTGACAATGAAATAGTCTCAAAAATATTTCTGATGGTTAACCTCTTATGGTTTTCCAGAATAAAATTTCTCTAGAATATCCTACCCTAATGGTGTTGGGGAACACCTATCAACTAGATATTCCTTGAAATTAAGTGATTTTTCCCATTGTTTCTTAAACATTTATAAATTAAACTTCATAATCAATATTTTTTTAGTTACTTTTTATCTCATTCTCTTAACCAAACTATTCTACTATGATGTCCTAGTTTTTATTTTCTATTCTTATTTACTTCTTATAGTGGTATTTTTTGAAGTTCCTTTCATGGTATTCAACACTATTATCGGTCCTTAATAATTTTAGCTTCCATAAACTTTCCTATTCCGCCATGGGTGTCCATATAACAAACACCCAGAACACCTTAAACATATGTTTTAGTAAGTAATCCCAAACATTCCTTTTACTATTATTAATTTGTGTGAAAAAATAAAATGATCCTCTATGATATTGAACAAGGGTCGGCCCCCAAAAATATGAGCGAATGATTTTTAATTTTCAACTCCAAGGCTTCCTTATATTAAAGTTAAATAATTCCTTCCTCTACTTCATCAGTACAAAAATATCACAACTTCTGATATTACTGTGATCAAGATTCAGTATGCCCATTATTTCTAAAAAATAAAGTTCTTATCATCAAGATAACCATGTCAATAGTGAAACAACTTTAGAAAATCATAATTTTTAACACCTATAATTATCAAACCATCTGGTCTTCTAGATAAATACAAGGTCCCATACTTTACTCTTCTTTCCACCACTATGGAACCACAAGTAAATATCTATAATCCATTCATGAATCTTGTTCCATATCCTTCCTCATCTAGTTGACAAATGAAAATAATATTATTTTCCAAAACTATGATGTTTTAGAATTATTTCAATTTTAATAAACTCTTATTTTACATCTAGATGTTGACATAAACCTTTACCACCACATAAAGATCCTTATAATTAACCAAGTGAGCCTTGTCCATTCTTCTAGATACATAATTCAGCATGCGTAATTATTCTTTCATTAAATGGAATGATGCACCAAAATCAATAAACCATGATTCCAGTGGAATGTTTATACTTATTATAAAGCTACTAAAACCTTCATATTAATTCTTAGAACTTGACCTTTTGAAATCTTCCCTTTTGTTGTTCACCCTATAATCCATGAATTATGTCTTGAGATGACCTTTTTCTCATTTTTCCAATATAAAATACTAGGACTGGTCAATTTACTTTGACTCCTATATTAGGACTTATATTTTGATTTCTTCTAACTTAACTTATGATGAGATGAACATACCTCACTTTCAAAAATTAACATTGTTCTGTTAGGTGCCTATAATTCCCTCTATCTAAGATCTTTATTCAGTATCAAATTTATAACATCCTCGAATGCTAAGTTGGTTTTCTTTTAAGAGTTACATACAAAAATTATCATTCTACCCCATGATTATAGAATCCATGATGACACTATAAATAATCACACATCTTCTGTGAACTTGAAATTAATTAATTCAATATTACCTAGAATCATGTTAAAGTCATTCACATGATCAATAGTGGGTCTACCTTCTAAAAATATCATATAAATCCACCTATTCATCATGAACACTTTGTTTACTGTTGTTAGCTTATCATACATGTAAACCAAATCTTCCTTTAACTTGATCATGGTATTCACCTCTCAGATATATAAAGCTATATTTTTTTAGAAATACTTCCTAATAAAACCAAGTAATTATTTTCCATCAATTCCCATTCTACTTTCTCTATCTTCTATGGTTTGAACCCCATTAACATAACATCAAAGTCATTCAGAATAAGATAATATTCCATCGCATTATCCAAAATATAAATCTATTCCATGGAATTTTTTCTATGTACCTTTATTTATTCCAATTCCATGCCTTCTGATATGATGAATCACACTAAACCAAAACAATTTCAATAAAATAGAAATTAAAGATACCTAAGTCTACTTAAATTATTTTAAAGTCCTAAACTATGATCTGATACAACTTTTTGGGGGTGAAGCACCACTTATCCACCATAAGATACATTGTTTGGGGGTTTCAAAGGTAAAAAAAATATATAGAAATTTCATAGTTAGATGATACACCAATATTGATGTACCGAAATGTAGAAATCTCAACTAATCCCTAAATCACAGTAATAAGTCTACGCACATTCACACATAAACAAGAAAAACCAACATAATTAAATAACACTTTTATTATAAGTGGTTTGAATATTTATTTCAATATCCTTGAGAGAAGATTACAACAATTTAATTTTTATAAAAGTCACAATGATTATAATCACTATGGAAAAACCACCACATGGATCACTAATTACATGAAATCACACTATATGTGTGCATATGGTCCCATCATACCTTTATAGTGGATCTTAGCCAGTAATTTGTTTGTATTATCCTCTAAACTTTGTTGATGTCCAACCACTAATCATGGTAAACTCTTATTGCATATTGAAATTATCACTTGTACACTAACATCCAATAAATAGTGAAAGTTACTCAAATGTTAAACTTAATGGATTTGAATGTATCCACTCATTTACTCTTAATCTATTTCAGGAATGATCCATATGTTACATCATTATAAGATTACAAAAAACCATAATTTCCATTCTTAAAAAAATTAAGAAATTTTTCCTCTATAAAACTATTAGAATATATAATCTTCTAATCAAACTTGTACTGTTAATTATTTTCTCTATCATTTCATTTATCAATCTAAGTAACTTATAAAAACATTTCCTTTTGGAGGTTAATTTGAAATGAAAACCATATTTTCACTCCTAATAGGATCCTCCTAATTTATAATCCTACAAAGAGAATATTATCAATGTAAAATATTAAAATTATGAAACTACCATTATTATACACTTTCTGGTAGAAATAGTGGTCCATGTTGTTTCACATGAAACCGTTATCTACCATGAAAACATCATAATTCCAATTCCATTACCTTGGTCTATGTTTCAAGAAATAAAGACTCTTTTTTATTTTACACACCAAGTCCTAATTTAGATCATCTTTAAAACTATCTAGTTTATTTATGTATATATATTCCTTGATGTCACCATAAAGGAATTTTGTATTTATATTTATTTTCTTTGGGTGTAAATTTCTAGAAAAAAACTAGACACAAGATTGTTCAGATAGTAATATGTTTAACTATCAACAAAAAAATCTTGGATAAATCCACTCCTTGTGTCTACTGAAATATTTTATCCATCATTTTAGCCTTGAACATATTCCTTCTATAAAATTATTACTTAAGATTTAACACATAATTATTCTTTATCAATTTATTTCCTTATGATAAAACTATTTTCTCACATGTCTCATTATAGTGAAATTAATCCTATTATTTTTTATAGATAAATGTTGTATTTTGGAATCAATAAGTTTATCCACTTATTCTAGGATCTTAGCCTCTCCTCTATCCATTATAAGTGAGTAATAAAATTCTTTTTTGAACCTTTTAATCATTCATCTAACACTAGAAGATCTTTGTAACTCATTATATAGTTCTTCTCTCTGTAGAACTACAACTACTAAAATTTCCCCTTCTGATACTCTAACATGAGATTTAGCACTCCACTAGCACTCTGGTACATCTTCCACTTTCCAAACCTCTAAATTCTAAGTACTCTCAAAATTTCCCTATAGAACGTGTGTACTTATAGTTGATTTATTACCCTATAAACTCTTTATAAAATGAATTCTTCTAGATCATATATTTAAATCAACATGGAAATGGTCAATTGATTCTTTGTTCACAACTTCATTTTATACAAAGTTACAGTCTTTCAATAATACCTTCTCATTGAAGAAAATATTTTGTATTATAGTAAATTTTTAGTTTTCATTATCACAATGTCTAAGACAAATGTTTTCATCACTATATCCTATAAATAAATATGTATTGGAATTATATTTGATTTTTTCCCTACCCTTTTCATTGATATGGAGATAGGCAATACTTCCAAAAACCTTAGTTAAGTATGTTTCAGTGATTTACCATACCATTTAACTTAAATAATTTATTTACACATCATTTTTTAAGTACTTATATTAACTATGTACACTACATAGTTTAATACTATCACACCTCAACCCAAGAGTAAATGAACCAGTGCTCTGGGCTGGTGCACCACATGGCCTCATGTGTGCTTCCCAATACACCAAAGGTTGCTAACTAATTGTGAGGGCTCGTGAGGTTTCTATAGAGAGGCTATTCCCAAGTTATTAGAGTGAGAAACAAGGAAGGAAACACAATATATATCACCCAACTAGATATAAATAAATTAATCAAGTAAATAACTAGATAACATATAAATAGTTAACTTGTGCTATAAAAAATTTCTCAGTACACCGATCAGTGAGTCATACATGTCAGAGTCATATATAGAAGTCCCAAAATAAATAAAAGAATAAAAGAATAAAAAACTATCAAACACCCCAAGTGGTGTAAGTATTATACTAGTCTCTATACCTAAGCTCCATACCATCCTAGATCAATCATTTTTCATTAGGTTATTTTCATTATCCAATCATGAATCCATGAAGTTTTATTTGATTCCAACTGGTGTCCCAAGAAAGGTGTGAGTACGAATCAATGGTAAGCCACCAAGGGTGTATGAAATAATATATGATTTTATCCAATGTATTGAATATTGGTGAATGTAATAAAGTATAAAAATGGATCAATTAAATAAATAAAACAAAAAAACCTTAATCCTTAGGATCCATGATGACACCTGGGTTGAACATACCACCTTAGGCTAGTGTTGGATGTCTCTAAGCATGTATCTATGACTATGTCAACCATAGTTACCACACAGAATCCAAAAACTCATCCTGACATTCAAAATATCATGAATCATGTAAAATATAAGTACTCATTCTAGAATTACCAAGTGCCTAGTATCATGTGGAATCCATAGAGCTCACCCTGGAATTCCTAACTCATATACCATACAGAATCCAAGGATCTCATCCTGGAATTCCCATTCATTTTTCATCATATAAAATATGGAACCTAAGGAGATCATCCCATAATTACCATTCATTAAGTAACATGTGTCAATCAAAATCAAAGGGGCTCATCCCTATATTCCCATTTATTTAATTAACCCAATACATAACATTGTATTTCATTCAGATATATTTAGGCAGATATCCAAAGTCAAAACAAATATAATTAATTTCTATTTCAAACATATCATTTTATTATTAATTTTGATGGGGTCTTAAACACCCAACTTAAGTAGTTTTTTTATCAAGGACATGTAAATTACTCATCTCAAATATTTACTAAAATCATTTGTGTTTAACTAAAAATAAAGGGATTTCTTAATGAATATCATAGGCACCCTAACATTACACCCATAGTCCATTATCAAGTCTAAGATACCTATTGGATATATATTTAATATATAATAGGAAATACATAATATACACTCACCCTGGAGGGGTGGGGAAGGCCCTAATTAAAATTTTCAAGGGTTGGTTCACAGCCTTTAAGGGAACATAGAATCATTTTAGGGAAAAATTAATTGAATTTGGGATCTAAGATAAATGCACAAAAAACTAGCATGAATACATACATGGTATACACTATCCAAATGTGAAAAACTTTAGGTATTTTTTGAATACCACCTAACTTAGTTAAGAGGAACTCCACTAGTTGAGTATTGGCCTTCTGTTTGAGTATAAATATAAGAAAAAGAGAAACCATACAAAAATCCTTAAAAATAGGGAATATTATAATTAAATAGAAAGAACACAAAATATAGCGCATTTAAATAATAAAGGAGGAAGGCATACTTATAGAATAACCTTGAGCCTTAAATTACCTCAAATGGAACTAAAATTTGATAATAATCCAAGGAGTTACCCTGATCTTGAAGGATAGGTAGATGGGATTTTAATGCATAGATACTGGAAAAATTAAAGCGGGAAAATAGAATGAATTTTAAATATTAAGAATAGGAGAAAATAAAAGTAATACCCTCTTAAAAAACATACAATGGACCCAAAAACTGTTCAGTGGGTATCACTAGATAGACAGTGGGCTTCCAGTATTTCTATCGACCTACATGAAGTACATTGGAAAGATGGTGGCCTCTGACTGGCTAGTCAGTGGCATGGAAGCCTTAAGGGTTTATGCCTTTCCCTCATCCTAAGCCTCCTAAACATCTCTGAGACAACGAATCCCACTTGGTAGAATTTTTATATAAAAAACAGAGGGGTTTAAACAAAAAATAAAAGTATTATATAAGTTAAGAAATGATTGGGGTATTAACATCTCCACACTATATGTCATCTCATCCTCAATATTTGCAATAAAATTTCATCACCATCCCTAGTGAATAGATGTGGTCATTGAGCTTGAATGTTTGATTATCACTCCCATATTTCCTCCTAAACATGCCCATGTTTCCAAAGCATGATGACTATAGGGGAAATCTTCCATGAAGAACCTTTTCATTGTGATCCAAAACACAAGTTGAATTCTCCTCAAAGGACACATTGGCCTAGAGGTCGATATCATTAGTAACAAGAGCATGAGATAGATTTGGAAAGTAACTTTATAGTATAAATACATGAAACATGTCATGCATGGAACTAAACCATTGCGGAAAGGATAGCTAGTATTTCACTAGGCCCACAATTTCTAAAATCTCAAATAGACCCACATACCTAGGCACTAGTTTCCCCTACCTTAATAAGTTACAGGGTCCTAATCTAGGAGACATGAGAAATATTACATAGTCACCTATATCAAACTAGAGACGTTGGAAATGTGGATCCACATAAGACTTCTTCCTACTTTGTGTTGTCTTCATCCACTTAAGAATTAGTTGAACATGTTTTGTTGTCACCTATATAAGTCTTGGTCTCATCATCACTACCTCACATGTCTCTATCCTTCATAGGGATGAACTATATGGTAAGTAAATATCTAAATGGTCTCTTGGTAGCTATTATTGTAGCAAAATTCTACCAAGTCCATGTGATTTGTAGCATCCCTAACCCGATTAGCCACTTGAACAGTGCTATCGGGGCGGGTTCCAATAGCCTTAGGTGTGCTTCCCCATATTCCAAAGGCTATCAACTAGTAGCAAGGGTGTAATTTAACAAGTTGGGGAGAATATACCCTCTAGTAAAAGATATTAATACTAGTTCGAGTAACAATGTTTAACATACAATGGAATAAATAAATCAGAAGACTCAAACTAGACTCGTAAAGCAGTAGCATAAACAATAAATATTAAATAGAGGAAGCAATATAAACAAAAGCAGTAGAAGATAAATAAAAATATCTATAGTCCCCAAATAGTACTTGTAGATACTACTAAAACAAACAAGCAAAACATGAATTTCATAATAGGTCATAAAGATCAAGTACAAAAAGATAACCAATGTCTAACTATTACAAGTCATACATATATATAATACTGATATAGAAAGAAACTGAATAGAAACTCCAGCTAGGTATGACCTCAAGGTCTATGTATTCATCCCATGTAAGCATCCACTATGATCCTGCTCCAGAGTTTGATTCTTTTCATAAACATAAATTCATAAAGTTTACAAGCATCCTGAAGGACCCGTATAGGGTGTGAGGTGAATATAAGTAAGGTATAACCCAATGGTGCATACCAAGAATACGTGTTGAAGTAGGAATAATATAATAATTAAACAAAGAATCTTAATTTAATATGTAAAAAAGTTTTCCCTGGTGCTCAACAGCCACTAGGAAACCATCACCTACCTCAAACAACACTGAAATCCTACAATAGAAGAAGTTCCTTAGACCATGTCCCAAGGTACCTTTGATATCATTGCCCAAGTGAATCTTCAAGTTCCACCTCAAATCAAGTAACCCAGCACCACATGCTTCTCAACACCTCATGTCTTAACAAGCACCAAAGTCCCAAAGGTACACCCAAGAAAATACAATCTGGTCCCTCATACCCCTACTCGAAATCACACATCGACTCAAAGCCCCAAAACCAAAGTTGCATCAATACCTATCATAAAATAATATCTAGGCCCACAACCTCAATCACGGTGAGTTTCAACCCTCAACTGATATCATTATCACTATCAACCAAATGATCCTCACCTTCCATGCGGTTTTCTAAGGAAAGAACCTCCAAATCGTTTTCTAAGCCTCACTACCGAGGGCCTCTACCCACTCGAGTAGTCAAAACCACCTCATCCACAAATTCATCCTATGTTCACAAGACTCAATTTGGAACTTTTTTCAACATTAGTGATTGGAAATCACCAAATAAATAACCTAATACACATCAACACAAGAACATCATGCCCCTACGACCATATCACTCCAATATGATGGCCTTTAATTCCCAATATAAATGGCCATGACCAACTTGACGGCCTCTCCACCACAAATTGAAGTTCACAACACTTAATCCTATGGTTAATAACACTCAAGAAAATCCATGCCAAGCCTAACTAGAGATCAATATCACTCGATCCTGATATCCATGTCATCCTAACCTTTGTCTGAGCCTGTTATGACCCCATGGGTCTCACACATATATAAATAAATTTAAAACATGTTAAACAAGAAATTAAATTTGAACAGACTGAATTGCACAATCTAACAATTTTATCAAATCATTATAGAGGACTTTAATGACTCAGATTCCATTAACTAAATAAAAACAATTAAAAAAATTACTTAAGAATAAGATGATTCAATTTAAGTCGATTTAGTACCACCGGTTAAATCACGATGAGGAGAAATGACCTCTAACTGAGCCTTTCTCATCTGAAATAAGTTTTTCCATACCCCATGACATCCCTTAGGGTCACACACCCATTGTGATATGAAGCATGAATTATATCAGGGTCCCTCTCAAAATACCCAAAATGCATGCTTTAAGTTGAACCCCCAAAATGACCAAGAAAACACAATTCAAGGTATGTACCACCTAACTTAGACTCATAGATATAGGCATGTCTGATATCGAGCATTAACGCAAAGCATATTGGAGTATATCTAAGTTTCCATCTTATGCCATTAAAATGGGAAAAAATGGCTCAAATGGATTCTGGGATCCACTAGGAGAAAACAAAAGAAAGAAGAGGCTAGGGTGAGGTTATCCTTACCGATGCTCTTACAATGCCACCAAAGGATCGAAGAATGGATCAAATATGAAGGAGTGGGATCAAATAGAATAAGGATATGAAATATAGGGACAACACTCTACTCACATGACCTAGGAAGAAAAGAAGGTGGTAAAGAAGATAAAAAAAACTTTTAAAAAAGAACTCAGTAAGGGTCACATGGTTAGTCCACACAGTTTTCCAAACCAGGTGAAAACCATACAGGCTATTGTGCATAGTTACTACCAAACTGGAAGTACTTGTGTAGCATTCTGCAAGTTTTTCACTAATTATGTCCAAACCATGTGGAATCCACTATGATAACTATAGATCCAATCACACATTCATGCACCCTCATCAAATAATATACACAAACTATGTGGTAGTTCACAAATGTGTCAAATAGTTACCTATAAGGGGGCACCTGATTTACCCTAAAATGTGTGCCTTCATCCTACAACCCAAAATAGACCATTTGGCCTCTAACACTCCTAAAATTAAACTATAACACATGAGGCACTTTACAAACCTCTAAAATAACACAAACCATCATATACAGCTGATGTAACTCTTGTAATTGAGTTCCGATCAATATATTAGAAAATGTAACCCCCATTAACTAAAAAACTCAAATTGGGAGTGGGTTTCAACCCGACCCAAAAATCTGGGACATTACAATCTCCCCACCTTAACATAGATTTTCCCCAAGAAATAAAACAAAACATGGAGATGGTACCAAACATACCCATCCCAACAAAAATAAACCCAGACTACCCCAATATCAAGGGTTCAGGCCAAATTCCTCAAGGGGGCTCCCCACCTTAAGAATTTCCTAACCCAGTCTCAACAGACCCAAAAACTCAAAGAAATAAAGGTCCATCAACCTATTTACAAAACCCATGGTCCTTAGATGATGCATCTTCACCCACGAACCTCACCAAGAGCTCACATGCCATTCCAAACACGCATTCAAGTCTCGCACCACATCGGTTCCCACCTCGAGTCCATTGAACCCATGGAAACTTAGAGGTACCGCATCTCTATGGATGCTGAAATCAATCTCATTTCTTGGAACCTCAGTCAAGTACCTCTCATCATCAGTGCCTTGATGCCTCAAACCTCAAATAACTTGAATCATTGATTCCCTGATGAAAAGAACCTTAGAATCATGCATCCAATAATGCTCAATTTTAAAACCCAATACCTCACACCTCATATATACATATCACGCATCTAATAAGATTCATATCTACTAACCAGGTTATTGTTAGTCCATTTAGATACCCAGTGCACCTTTTTTACCAAAATGGGCATGCCTTAACAGACCATGTCAAACAAAAGAAAAATTGAATTGTTACCATGCCCACGGTGTACCTATGACTGTAAATGGCTCACCAGCCTACTCATCCCCTAGCAGCTCCATGATGTACACCTTTCCAAAAGCTCGACTACCTAACACTTTTCCCTCCTACAGTGTTGCACTAGTCACTAGACGCTGGCCTCACTGATGGGTCTCATTGCTCCTTCCACGACCTTTGAATGCATCTAAACCATGAATACCTTCACCTGGTACTGATTCTGAACCAACCTCGATGGTCTGAGTCTACCCCTGAACCTAATCGTCGGCTAAAAAAGAAGGCATCCTACAAAACCTCTCGATATGCCCAACCTATCCACATGTCTAAAACTCATTTGGAGACCACTCACACTAAGTCCATAAATGTCCTAACTTCCCACACTAGAATCAAACTATAGAAGATCCACTATGAGGGGGTCTACTCGAGTCCTTGGCCTAACCGCCCCTTTAGAACTTGTCTCTGCCTCACTTATTCACATATGAACCATCACCTGAAGCTTCTTCCTAGATCGATTATGACCTATTCGTTAGGTTTCCCTCAGCAATGAGCACCTGGTTCACTACCTCTAAGAATGAGTCCAACCTAGATATGTTTACCTATACCCGAATGGTGTTCCATAACCCATATTCGAAGTGACTAACCCTCGAGGTGTCGTCGCTCACCATGTCAGGTGAAAAGTGAGATAACTATGTGAACAACGCTGAATAGTCTATGATGGACATGTCACCCTACTAAAGGCTAAAGAACTCCTGAGCCTTTTCATCCCTTGATGTATTTGTAAATAAATACTCAAATAACATGGCCTTAAAATCATTCTAGGTTGGTCCCTCATGCATTCATTTTTGAACCTACACATCCCACTAGTCCTTTTATATCCCTTTGATAATATACATCACCAGCTTGACCCTCCACCCTGAAGGTGTCTCGATCTGCTCAAAGATCATTTCTTTCTCTCAATCCAGTTCTCAGTAACCTAAAGTCCACCCTCACCCTAAAAAGGTATTGGGTGCTATGACTGGAACTCCAGAGTCAAGTATGTCATTAGTGGATCTTCCCCTGAGCACCTCTGAAAAGTGAGATATCTATGTGAACAACGTTGAATAGTCCATGATGGAAATTCCACCCTACTAAAGGCTTAAGAACTCCCGAGCCTTTTCAACCCTCAATGTCTTTGGAAATAAATACTCAAATAACCTATCCTTAATATCCTTCCAGGCTAGTCCCTCATACATGCATGTCGGAACCTACACGTCCCAATAGTGCTTTTCTATCCCTTTGATAATATACATCACCAGCTTAACCCTCCACCCTGGAGGTGTATCAATCTTATCAAAGATCATTTCATGCTCTCGATCTAGTTCTCAGCAACCTGAAGTCCACCCTAACCCTAAAAAAGTAGCGAGTGCTATGACTAGAACTCCAGAGTCAAGTATGTCATGAATGGATCTTCCTCTGAGAACCTTTGTAAACCCCTATAAGACACGTATGAGGCTCAATCATAGATTCTCATTAAGCCACAACCCAAATGATTTCTAGTCTGAAATCTTCCCCGTATTTACTAGATCCTGAACCTAAGCTTGTACTTGTAGCTCATGCTTTTCCTGACCCTCAGGGGTATGAACCTACTCATGCTTTAGTGATACTGTATCATCACCCGCCTGATGATCCATCTGAGTCATCTAGGAGGAACCCACTAAATTCCATCAAATGGTCAGAAAACCCATATAAATATATAAACGTAGATAAGTAAAGTAGTAAAAGGCATCATATAACGACTACCCTTACTCTCCCCTATTGCAAACATACCCCACAGCATCATGACCTCATGAACTTCTTACACACCCTCAATAGATCCAAGTATCAATATAGTCCTTGGGCCTTTCCCATCCTAACAACCATCATTGCCTCGATATGATGATTGATTCACCCAATCATAATGATCAAAATCACCTCAACCATAGTAAATGCATGCTCCTATAAGATCCAGTCCCATTTTCTCAAATAACATACAATTTCACACATATATATGAAGCATGGAATAAGAAATTAAATCATATCATTTTCTTTTTATCACATGGAAAAATCATTTTACAATCCATACTAGCATTTGTAAATTTAAAATACCCCAAAAAGTGCCTATCAAAAGCCAAAAAAAAATCAAACACACCTTGTCCCACCAGGTCGAGGTTCCATATCTCATCCTATCCCCACTAGTCCAAGGATCACATGTCACAAAAAATAATGACCACATCCCAATTAATCCATCGATGTGGAAATCATATAAACTATAATTTGATCAAAATAGAACAGAAATTCCCACCACAGGTAACTCAATCTATCCCTCAAACATGCGGCTGCAGGCACCCAAGAACGTGTTCAGAATACAATTCCAACAATAACATAATCTCTAATATACCATATCCCAAATAGTAATACCAATAGAAAAAATGACATATTGATCTCATTGGTAACTATTCAAAAACTACTACTAAATCCCAATCAATAACTCCTATGATACCACCTATAGCATCGCTGGCCCAATTAGCCCCTCAAACAGTGCTATCGGGCCAGGTGCCACTAGCCTTAGGTGCTCTTCCTCATATGAAAAAGGCTTCCAACTAGAAGAGAGGGTGTAATTTAACAAATTTGGGAGACTATACCCTCTGGGAAAAGATATTAATACCGGTTCAAGTATTAATTTATAACATACAGTGGAATAAACAACTCATAAGACTTGAACCAAACCCACAAAGTGGTAGCACATACAATATCAACTAAATATCATAAGAAATATAAATATAAGTAGCCAAAGATAAAAAAAACATATCACCATTCCCAACACACCACTTATAGGTTCTTTTAAAATGAAAAACAAAAACATGCATTTCATAACAGGACATACAGATCAAGTACAAAAAGGGTTCCAATGGATAACCATTACAATTTATACATATATAAAATTTTTATATAGAAAAAACTAAATATAAACTACAACTAGGCATGAACTCAAGGTCTATTATTTCATCACATACAAGTAGCTAAAAAGATCTAGCTCCTGAGGATGATCCTTTACCTGAATGTAAATTCACAAAGTCTACAATCTTTTTGAAGGACCTATACAAGGTGTGAGAGAAATCTCAGTAGGGGACCACCCAATGGTGTGTACTAAGAATATGTGTTTAGGAAATCATAATATAACAATTAAACAAAGTAGCTCAATGCAATAACTGAACAAGGTTTCCTTGGTGCTCAACAGCCACCAGGAAGCCATCAGCTACCTTAGCCAACATTGGCATCTCATAATAGAAGAAGGTCCTTGTCCCATGTATAAGGCTACCTCTAATATCATATCTTAGGTGAACCCTTAGGTTCCACCTCAAATCTTGTAACCTAATAACACATGCCTCTTAATAACTCATGTCTCAACAAGTACCGATGTCTCGAAGGCACACCCAATAAAATACAATTTGGTTCCTCAGACCCCTACTCGAAAGTACATGTCATCTCAAAGCCTGATAACTAGATGCATAGTGAAACCTGTCCTCAAATAATATCTTGGCTCACAACCTCAATCATGGAGAGCCTCATCCCCCAACTAATAGCCTTATTGCTATCAATCAAAGGATTTACACCTTCCACATGGATTTATACAAAAATCACCCCTAAACCATTTCATAATATTCACTATCGGGGGCCTCTACCCACTTAAGTGGTCAAACCCACCTCAACAACGGAATCATCTTGTTTTCACACAACTCAATTCAGCACATTGGACATTATAGGTGAGTAAAAATCACCAAATAAATAACCAAACACTCATAAAAATTGGCACCTCATTCCCCTATGACCATGTCACTCAAATATTATGGTCTTTACCTCCCAATATCACAGTCCATGCCCAACCTGAAATCCTCTATACCTCAAACCAACATCCAAGATGCCCGATCCTATGGTCAATACCACTCAGAAAAATCTGGTCCAAGCCTAGCCAGTGATCAATATCCCTCAATCCTGATTTCCATGACATCCCAACCTCGGGCTAAGCTTGTCATGACCCCATAGGTCTCATTATATAAAATTTCAAGCATTACACTTATATAAATCAATTTAAAACACATTAACAAAGAAATTCAATTTAGATAGATTAAATTGAAAAATCTAACAATTTCATCAAATCATTATAGAGGTATTGAATTCCTCATATTCAATTAACTAAATTAAAACAATTAAAACAAGTCATTTAAGAACAAGGTAGTTCAACTTAAGAAAATTTATTGGCACCCCCAACCAAATCACCTTGAGGAGCCAAAACCTCTAACCCAGCCTTACTCATTCGAAATAGGTTTAGGCATTCCCAATGGAATCCCATAGGGTCGCACTATCATTTTTATATGAAGCATGAGGTATATCAAGGTTCCGATAAAAATACCCAAAATGCATGCTTTAATTTGTGCCCCCAAAATTACTACAAAAACAGAAATCAAGGTATGTACAACCAACCTTAGACTCATAGATATAGGCATGTTTGATATCAAGATATAACTCAAAGTGGATTAGAGTATATCTTAGTTTATGTATTATGCCCTGAAAATGGGGCAAAATGGCTCAAATGGATTCTACACTCTGAGAGGGAAAAAAGGATATGGTGAAGTTACCCTTACCGATGCACTTCCCACACCACTAAATGATCAAAGAACGGATCAAAGATGAAATAGTGGGGTCAAATGGCAGGATGAGAGGAAATATAGGGAGAACCATCTGCTCTATCGACCCATGAAGATAATCAGGGAGGAAAGAAGAGAAAAATAATAATAAAAATTAAAAAAAATAAAACTTAAAAATATCCAGCAAGGGATGCATGGTAATTTCGCATGATTTTTCTAAACCATGTTCAAACCATGATGGATAAAGTGCATAGGTACTACCTAAGTGGTAGTACCTATGTGGAATTCTACATGGTTTTCACTACCCATGCCCAAATTGTGTGGAAGCCTCTACAATAACTGCAGATCCACTCGCATGATCATGCACCCTCATCGCAAAATTTACACAAAACATGAAGTAGTTTAAAAATGTGATGCACTGTTACATGGAAGGGGCTGCAAGGTTTATCCTAAATTGTGCGCCTTCATCCTGTAACCCAAAACATTACATCTATCCTCTGATTCTCCCAAAATCAAACCAAAACACTTAAGGAGCTCTTCAATCCTCAAGACTAACCCAAATCCATCGTATAAAGATAATGAAACTCTCTGAATTGAGTTTCGATCAACGGATTAGAAAATGGAACCCCCAATAGTTGAAAAGTTAAAATCCGGAGTGGTTTTTGACCTGACCCAAAAACCTAGGATGTTACATGATTCTTCTAAGTGCCTGTAAAATCAAGGAAATATGCTTTCATTATGTTCTATATGATCTATATCGTTGTCTCTAACTACCCTTTAGTCTAGGGTTTTTAGGAATACATAGTTATTTCTGTAAAGCCTATCAAAATATAGACAAGAAATGGGCATCTCTATTTGAGACTATGGTATAAAGAACCCCATGTAATCACACAACTACATAGTCATAAATTTTCTCTAAATAATTCACTAAAAACCTTCTATATAGGCATGAAATGAGAACTTGTTCAAGTGATATACAACTACCTATATGAAATAATTCTCCTAAAGCCTCTTTAGAAACCCATTCAAAGAATCCATGCTAACATCATCACACTAGCACTAAGGAATGGGAAATGATTGTAGGAAACTAGTGGGTTACTAATTCTCAATCTTAACCTATAAATAGATGGATAACCACATGAAAAAACCCATCATATCCTTCCTTATCCCTGGACACTAGTATTTTCATCATAGATCACAACACATTTTGTTTATCCCATGGTGCACTACCAACTTAAAAGAATGATACTCCCTCATTAGCTCTTCATGCATAATTTTAGGAACTAAGTAACACCTATGAATATAAAGGATCTCATCCTCATCAATATACCAACCGGGTGGTGTCTCCCCACCATAAATGATATCCCTCAAATCTAATCACTCTGGATCATATAACTATCATCTCTTGGTTTAATTTATAAGTTAAGTCACAATAGATAAGGATGTGAGGGTTGCTTTCCACTTATATTCCAACACCCCAAATGTATCTTGATAAATAGATCCATCAACCACCATTCACTAGTAGACTCTTGGAAAACCTGATCATGAGTCTTTCTACTTAAATCATCAGTAACTATGTTTCACTTTCTAGGGGTATAGACCAATTCAAAATCAAAATCTTTTAAGTGGTAGGTATTCCATCCACCTTTATTATATAAGGTTTAAATCCCACTATAGGAATATAAATTTTGGTCTTTTAGGGTATGTATAAACTATTAACCTCTTACCCAGTAGAAAATGTTTCTATAATCTTAGAGCATGAACTAATTCTACTATCTTAAGTTTATGTGTCACATAGTTTCATTCATGTGGTCTCAAATATTAGAAACCATAAGACAAAACACAACATCCTTATGTCAAAAAAAAATCTAAGATCGATCCTTGATGCATCGTAATATATAGTGTACTCCCTGATGGGATTAGGTAGGTTTAGGATTTTTGTCACGGTCAGTCAATTATTTAACGATTGATATTAATCCTTTCATAAACTATACCATAAAAAATTATTCCCTTTCTTCCAAGACCATCAAGTGTAGTTTTAGGTGGGATAAGTCATAAATAAATCTCTTCTATTTTCCTACCAATATTGGGAAGCTACATATTAAAAAACATTCTTGCAATTCTACCAAGAAATGCAACTCTAAACTCTTATAGGCTAATAGGAACATAGGTCGCAAGGATAATATAACCCATAAAGTATACCTATTCCATCAAAAAAATGCACTTATATGGGTTGGAAGAAAGTTGAGGCTCCCTCAGCATGCTAAACACAACCTTTAAACAATGCATGTGTTCCTTCCTCAACATAGAGTATACAAGGATATCATCAATGAAATGGACTTGGAAAAAATCCAAAAATAGACAAAATACAAAATTTTTTAGGTATATAAATAAATCTAGCATGTTCTCTCGGCCAAACGGCATAACTAGGTACTCATATGAACCATATCTACTTATGAAAGTTATACAAGGTATGTTTGATGGTTCCACCATAACCCACTGATAACTCAACATTAAATAAACATTGTAAAACATATGACCTCCACTCAAATAGTAAAATAAGTCATTGATCCAAGGATGTCAGTATTATTTCTTTTCCATCATTTGATTAAGATTCTTGTAATCAACACATAACCATAGGTAATCATCAACCTTTTTAGAAAAAAGGATGGAGATCCCCAAGGGGATGTACTCGGCCTGATAAACCTGCTAGATTCTAAGTCTTCTAGATAAATCATATATTCTCTCAGCTCTTTCATATCCATCTTATAAGTTGGAATGGAAACTAGATTTGTGCCAAGTATAATCTTGATCGTGAAATTAATTCCCCTATCATGTTTTAGTCATGTGAATTCCTTAAAAAACACATCCTAGAAATGATACACCAAGGTGTAAAGGCATCCTTCTAAAAACCTCTATCATTTAACAACATACTGATGACTTGGAGGTCACCTTTCTAGGCTGTTAGCAATCTGGTCCTACATGATCTGCATGTATGTCCCATTCTCTAATATGTACATGTTGATGACCATCAGGAGATGTGAACATCACCTACTTATAGTAGCATTAAAAATGATATTAGAATAGAACTAACTAGTCTATACTAAGAATTAGGTCAAAATCAGTAATCTCTATGATGAAGATATCCTATAGGAAATGATAAACTCTGATCTCCAAGGCACACTTCTGACAATGACAGATTTCCCTTGACGATTCCCCAAAAGGAGTGTCAATTGACATAACCACATAAAATTATTCCATGGATAAACCCAATCCTTCCACAAAATAATCTAATATAAAGGAGTAATAAACCATTATATCAAAAAATCACAAGCTAAAGTGGAAGAAACCAATATTGAACCTCAGATTATAGACAGATCGACATCCTAATATAACGGAGTATATTGTGTTGTATGTAATTGGATTGAACCACAGACCTATGATATATCATTAATTCCCTTCCCCACACTACCCTGAAAGAAATTATTCTCCGGAACCTATCCTCTATGACCTCTAAATCACCCTGAACATCCCTTAGAACTCTAACTACACACATGTCATAGCATGGATGAACCGACCCTAAAACCCTACACTGGTCTAGATCCTCCATCACTTAGTATCTAATACACTATCATATAGAACATTTTAATGTGACACATATTTCCACATTCCCATCATTTCATTACTTCCTAGTCATATTGAGGTCATAAATGTACCCATCTACCACACTGGTGAAACTGTGCTAAACTAACACCCCAGCTGCACTACCCACTACTGACCTGGAAATTCCCCTCATAACAACACTTTTAGATACTAGAAGACACACTTATAGACCTTATTGAAGTCATCTACCATGTTCTATTTCCCTCACTTGGTTTCTATTCAAAGATAATCACATGGTTCAATAATTTAGAAAATGTGGTATGGTGGAAGATATTCCCTACACATAGATCACATGCCCAACCCATCCTCGAACTGCCTCACTTGAGATTCCTCATCCTATACTATAAAAGGGGTGAAGAATTTCATGTATTTATAGTGCTCATCATACTTCATGACTGGAATGATTCCCTAATTTATGTGTAATAACTCCCTGGACCAGTCATCCCACAAAATCTCTGGGAACAAATGGTCAAATAAGTGTGTCTCAAATTCCTTCCTGGACATGGCCATGTTCTATTAAATCAAGAATAATATGTACTAAAATTGTCTCACTAATCCCCAGAGCATATAAACTACCAAATTTAAACTTATGTCTTGAGGAGTATCAAGATTTTCAAACATAGTCTGAATCGACGCAGTTAAAAACCTTGACTATCTGGGGGCCACCCTCCCATGTGAACACTGATGGATGCTAGGGATGAAACTCCCTAACAAACTCTAACATATAAGTAACAATTTGAGGATCCTCCCTCTCCATCACCTATACTCCCCATATTATACTTTCTCATAGCTGATCATCGGTAACTACACCCAGTGCCACAAGAGGACCTGGCCTATCACCCTCGATATACTGATCATCTACACCCTTATGGCACTTAAACAGGGGTTGACCTAGAGGTATTCCTCAGCAATT
This sequence comes from Viscum album, assembly GCA_963277665.1. NCBI lineage: Eukaryota > Viridiplantae > Streptophyta > Magnoliopsida > Santalales > Viscaceae > Viscum > Viscum album. Next base: position 45,597,219 of record OY728138.1, on the reverse strand, counting down.
ACAAATACATATTTCATATCAATATATTACAATAGTTCTTAATATTATAATTTAGAAAAATTAGTAATGTGGAATAATACCCTATGATTCTAAACACCATACATTGAAAAAAAACCTATAACTCATGATATTTCCCTTGACCCATCTTCCCACACTATGGTATATTCATAAAAGGAAGGGTTCACATCACTTATCCACCTTATTCTTTCTCCATTTTAAATTTTACTTTAATAATTTTAGATGTTTCCCCAACCAAGGTGTAGTTATATGGAGTGTTGAACATAAATTATTAATGAATACTCTTTATAAGTTGGGATTGGTACCTCATTTAACTATCACCACCAATTATTTAAGGAATTTAAGTACTCAATGTAAAAAAATATCCATTAAAATGGATATATAAATATGATTCCACCATGAATTTATATGAAAACCCAATATAAATTGATTCAAACACTTTAAATAATTTACCCCAGTACCATTACAATATAAAAAATGTAAAGGGGGTATACTAATATCATGAATCCCTATGTTCCTGAATGATGCATGAACACATTACTCTTTCCATACCAGGAAAAGAGTTAAAATACCATAAATCAATAATTTTATGCTAATGTTTACTGGTCGAGGTGGAAATCAATCAACCATAAAATCATAAAGAAAGAACGATAATCTCACCCTTGGATACTTAGATTTTTCCTCATACATGGGTTATGTTCTCCCATTCATGATATCATTACCAAGCCAAAACACATCCCATTATACTATCTACTATCCCAAAAATAGTAAGGTAAAAAAGATCTTTGTTACCACTTTTTCACACCCTACCTCGGAAGCCATTGAACCAGTTCTCTGGGCTAGTACACTAAATACCCTAAAGTATTCCTTCCCATAGGCCAGAGGATACCAATTAGTGGTGAGGGATTATGAGGTTATCATGGGGAGATTATGACCTCATTATCAGAGTGTAAAATGATAAAGAAAAAAATTTATATCACTTAGATAGACATAAATAAATAAATAAAGTAAATATGTAAGTAATAGGGAAATAGATAAACCATGCTATAAAAAAATTATTTGTATTCCCATCAGCAATTCATACATGTCATAGTAATATATACAATCCAAAAAATAACTAAAATAATAAAAAACATCAAACACCATAATTGGTTCAACTACTTTACTAATCCCAATATCTAAGCTCCATCCCAACCCAAATCAAGCATCTTCTATAGAGAGATTTTCCTTATCCAATCATGTGTCCATGAAGTTTTCTTGGGTACCAATTGAAGGGCCAATAAAGGTGTGACTATGACATAGTAGGACACCACTAATGGTGTCTAAAAGAATATCTATTGTGATCCTATATATTTCATGCAAATATATGTCATAAATTAGGAAGATAAAACATTTAAATAAATAAAATAAAACAACCTCAACAGGCAGGCCTCAAGATGACACCTGAGTTTAACATTCTTTATTTGAACAATGTTGGATGTATATAATCAAATATTATTGAATGTTCCAACCATATTCACCACACAAAAAATCAGGTTGTGTTCTTAAAATACAAAATATCATGTATCATGTAGAATCTTGGTACTCTCTCTAGTATTCTCAAGTGTCTATTATCATGTAGAATCCACCAAGATCATCCTAGAATTCCTAACTCATATGCTATATGGAATCTAAGGAACTCATCCCAAAATTCCCATTAACTTATCATCGTATGACATATGAAATATAATGATTTCATCCCAGAATTCCCATTTATTTAGCATCATGTGTCACTTGGAATCCAAGGAGACTGTCTCAAAATTCCCATTTATTTAGTTGATCCAATACATAACCACATATTCAATTCAAGTATATTTAGGAGTAGATCCAAATTCAAAACAACTAACATCACTTTCCATTTCAAACTTATCATTTAATTTTTAATTGAAAAGGGGTCTTAAACGACCCAATTAAGCACTTAGTTTATCAAGAACATTCAACTTACTCATTTCAAAATTTTACCATATCCTTTTATGTTTAAAAAAGAAAAGGGGAGGTCCTAATGAACTTCTTTGGAACCCACACTTTACACCCATGTACCATTCTCAAATCCAGGACACCACTTGGTTATCTATTAAATGTAAAACAATAAATAAATAATCTACTCTCTCCCAATAGGGGGGGATAAGAGGCCCTGGTTAAAATTTCCAATTGTTGGTATATAGTCTTTAAAAGAACCTAAAAATATTTTGGGGAAATTTAATAGAATTTAGTATCTAGAAACAATTCATGGAAAAACAGTATGATGACATACATAGTATACACTATAAAAATACATAAACCCTAAGGTATAGCACAAAAACCACCTACCTTAGGATAGAGGAGCTTCACTGGTCGAGTATTAGCATTCGGTTCAATGGAAATGGAAGAAAAATAGAAACCAGAAAATAGATTTGAAAATATGGTATATTATCATTAAACAAAAATAATACAAAGACAAAGGATTTAAAGAACAAAGGAGAAATATGGACTCTTACACTTACCTTGGACCATAAATTTCCTAAAAAATAACTCAAATTATAGAATAATCCAAGTAGTTCCACCAAGCTTGAAGGGTAGGTATATGAGAGCTCAATGAAGGGATGTTGAAAAAATTAGAGGGAGAAAAATTGAGTGAATTTTAAAGGATAAAAAAAGGGGAAATTTAATTCTACCCCTCTTAAAAAACTAACAATAGACCCACCAACTAGCCAGTGGGATTACATTATCTCTTAAAGCCTATAAAAATCCCACTAGCTATCTAGTGGCACTACATCCTTAAGGTTTCTTTCCCTATTCTCCTATAGAGCCTCTTGAATGCCTTTGAGACACATTGATCCTCCTTGGTCGCCTCTTTAAACACAAAACAAATGGGTTTTAACCAAAAATTAATGGTCTTTATACCTTAATGAAGGGGTGGGGTTTTACAACTACTTATACCAAAATATACTTGGACATTCTAGAATGAAATATCATGCTTTATGCTTTTTCAATTAATTTCTAATTCATTATCTCAATAATTCAATTATACTCTAATTTTCTAGGTAAATTTCTTTCAATAATGATTCTTCTCTGCATAAAATAGTACCAGAGACTCTTGTCGTCGTCCTCACCACTATTTTATAACCTCAATATTATTAACATATTCTTTATCTCCCTTTACACCATATAATTTCATTGAAAAAAAATATCCAAACACTTTGGAAATGAATTTAATAAATTAAGTCCATTATTTCCTTACTGAATCATTAATTAAAGTCATGATGTGTCATGGCCCACTATGTGAACATATGAGAGTAGGCTCCCAAACGTCTATATGAACAAGTTCTCACTTCTAATATTTTGGTGTTCTTTAACTTAGATTGATAAAAACCTTATAAAACTTTAAAAACTTCCAAAATACATGTGATAAAACATAATCATACCACTTGACAATAAAAATATTATGCTTTTATCACTAATATTCCCAAGATAATAATTCCATAACTCCAAAATTTCGAAGGTTATTTCTCTGATAGATTTTATTCTATCTAATATTCTAGCCAACTATAATTTCCTATATTTAACACCAATGGATAAATCCATGGAACCTTGATTTATTTTATAAACTCAATTTTTGAAGTTCGTTATTAATCCCACCTCAACTAGATACCCAATAGAAATTAGTTTCTTTTATAGACTAAGAATTTATCTAACTCCCTAATGGTTCAAATATATTTTTTTATTCATCTAGACTAGAATGTACATATTCCCCATAATATCTATAAATTCATAATCGGCTAATTATACCTTGTAAAATTCTTAAATATATAATTTTCCATGAAACCCTACTCTATTGTAGAGTGAAATAAATCCATGGAATCAATTATCCAATATTCTATAAAAACATTGAAAATAATGAGTAAACTATTACCTCTATCAGTTATTGAGTTTTTAGAACTTAAAGATTTAAAATATTCCATTTTGGAATCCTCCAGGATATTTTTTAAATCCTTCTTGAAATGACCAATATTCTTTCTGTAATAAGATATTATTTTAGGCCAAGTCAACTTTCCATGGATTATCACCTTGATTTCACATATTATGATCCAAATTATGATCTTCCTCAAGCTTTTTTGATGAATTGAATTTCCTCTTCCTTCCGTATTCAGTGTGCTTTTGGTAGGTTATTTAACTTCTCTAAATTTGATTTCCTTATTCAGGATGAGATATCTAGCATTATCAAACAAAAGTTCAAATTTTCTATAATAATTTATTATGGTTTTTACCATCTTATCCAAAAAAAATTTGAAGAAAAAATAATAATAGAAGTTATCAAACATATTCTATGAACTCATCTTTCAGTAATTTGATCTAAATTTGAAACATTTTGAAGTAATTCACATGATATACTATTGTTCATCCTTCTAAAAAATCATTTTGAGCAACCTTTGCCTCATGAACATCATGTTCAAAGATGACAACCTTTTCTTACATGTCTGACATATTTTTTATTAACTCTATTATGGTCTTCACCTCCTACATGTTAATGGATACATTCTGAGCCAATGCCTATATATCACTTCATGCAATTTTTAATCCTTCCATTCATATTCATATTTATATATATTATTTGGTTTGACACCATCCAAGGGAACTTATAAGTATTTTTGAATTATGTAATTAAAGGTTCCAAGCACAGTGGAAGCATGTGATGGTTCATTCCCAAATTTTCGTTTTATCATGATCAATGATCAATTTAATATTTAAACAATGATAAATGTCATTATCTATGGAATTAAATTAAATAATATAGACAATGGATAAAAAACTAAAACCAAAGTTTAGGATCATCACATATTATTTATAATTAATTTAAGAAATAAATAATTACCTTATGAAAAATTATTTCTTTGTGGATGAATCTGATAATGGATATATGTTGTACCATTATTTGATTTTAGGATTCAATAATAGATTCCCTCTAGTGTAAATTCTCATGTGTTCCATCAAAATCTGAATTTCATCATAGGAATCTCCAGGTGCTTGCACGATGGATCTTATCACTTGTGTTTTTCGCCATTGATCACCCTGATAATCACTTCTAAAGGATTTTATTTGATCTCCCTTAACATGAGAGTGGGAGATAGAGGAAGATATCTATATATTCTTGGGATTGTTCTTGGTTAAAGTATCTCCCTATGGCATCGAGAGGATCCTCTATATTTTATTGTGCACAAAAAAAGAAATGAATTATCTCCCTTGAAAAATAATATAATTGGTTTATATACCACTAGGCTTAAAAATAAATAATTAAAAAGGTTACATTTTTTATTTATTTAATCCCTACAAAAACCCCGTCTTTATAATATTATTATTATTATTATTTCTTTACATGTGATGAACTCAATAATTAAATTAAATATTATTTAATCAAATAATATTCAATATATATTATTTCTCACCAGACTATTTAACTCTTCCCTTCATTCCTTAATAATATTTATTGGGCCTTGAATGATGAATGATTATTTTATAAATAAATATCACTACATTATTCACCAATAAATAAATAAATATTATATTCACTAAATATAAAATTAATATTTATTAAATATTTCGCTCACATAATATTCACTCATATAACTAATAGAAAAATAGATTTAATCAAGAAAAAATGAATAATTATTAAACCATGTGTGGGAATAATATTTATTCAAATTTTTAAATGATAAATAATAATATATTATTTTTCTAAGATTCTGGATACACTTAGTGGGTGACCCTATAGGCCTCTTTCTCAGTGGCATTAGGTGAAGCAACCTAAAGTCCAAGGTTAGTTTCTAGAAACTTTCGAAGGCACCCATAGAGAAATAAGTTAATTCCTCAATGATATAATACCTCATACGTATGCTCACTATGTAATATAATCCATTTATCATGATATCTATAATAAATTTGGTTGCATATTGGTGCCATTAACCTATGTGCTTGATGTCTCTTTCTTTGAATTTTCAAAAATAAAACTTTCCTATAGAATGCCATAGACATATATTTATTTAGGATATATAATTTTCATCAAAGGCCCTAAGATATAAACTTACATTAAATAACAAAAGGTAAAAATCATTTCTCGCATTATTTAATAATGAAATATTACTCGTGACGCACCCAATATATCCGACCTCACCGCAAACATATGTTGTCATGGTTTTCATCAATATGTCAAAGTACGTGAATTATAATACTAATTAATAATAATATTAAATTATAAGGATAAATACACATATCAACAAATAGTAACATCTAATGGCACATATAAATTTGGATTTCATACTAGCGGATCTCATTCTTATAGTATCCTATACTAAATATTACTAAGGGCGTAAACCATGAGAAGGTGCCTCAAAGTCCTATGAGTCCCCACCCCTAATATCCTATATCATTTTTGTCCCTCAAATGATTTCATTTGTTTATAGAACATATATTTAAGGATGACATCATGGAACTTCTGGGTTCTCCTTATAGTGGGGAACTGCTATGACCTTTTAGTGTGATAACTACTCTTAGGATATTATCACATACTATTCCACTTAGAAGAACAATAAATATGTGATAATGAATTTATTAATATTAAAAACAATGAATATATATTATCATATAGTAAATGTTTCTTGGTCCTAGGGAACATACTCCAACAGTAATATTCTATCTACATTCTCTAGAAGCCAAAATTTTTCCCATTAAACTTATTTATCTAGTCCTTAACTTCTCCCAATGTTATCACTTTTGATAATAGTAAAATTCCAATAAATTAAAAAAAATATAAGTTAAAGACAAATTGAATGTTACCTAAGATTTTATTTGAGAGTATTGAGCCACAAAAAGTGAGAACCTTATCTAATACCACTTTTTGGAAATATTCCACTACCGATATATTAAAAATTACTACCAAAAGTAACCACATAATGTAAATAGAACCTATATAATTTCCTTGTATGGAAGTAATTCATAAAACTTATTATACCAAAACATATCAAGTTTACAACACCATGATTTATCATAATGTATCAAACCTAACACAAACTCAATAAAATCACAAATATTCAAACAAGTGAAAATAAATCAAGAAAAGAACACTTGAATTTTCATGGTTTGGACATGAGTCCTACATCCATGGGAGATCACTCCTACCATATTTTATTTATTTAGAAGTTACAAGTCATGCAAACTCAATCAGTAATTTCCACTAATGTTAGTTTACCATTTCAATCCAAGTCACAGTGCATATATATAGGTGGTCCCACCACTCTATTATAGTAGGGCCTAATAAGTCAATATGTAGCATAGATCTCTAATAATCACGAGGATACCACCATTATTAATGATTAAAGTCGATATCCTTATACTAGACATCAATATATGGTAGTTGAAAATCTAGATCATCATCTACCAATTAACTGACCATATGCTCTTATTCAATATAAATACTTTGTTCTGTTCAACCTACCACTTAAGAACCCATCAAAATATTCCATATTCAAACCATCCTATCATATATTAGATTCTCCTACCGCTAAACTAATTAGGTTAAATACAATATTTCAGAGCTTTTCCTTCTTGTCTTCTCAATATAACTTGGAAAATCTTCAATGTTCTTAATAGTAAATATATTGGAGTTTAAAACAAGGAAATAATTGATTGAGCTTTTATTTTACATCATATTGATGAAACAAAGAGTTTTTTATTCATGAATTTAATGTAAAGGAATATATCAAGCTATGATGAACATAAATAAAGGATATGTGATAATATAAAATTTTTCCTATATGATAAGAGAAGTTAATTTTTAACAGGTATTTATTATCAAAAATAAAATATAATTGTATTAATACACATGGATTATAATTAATTGAATCCTATAACATGTTTTGAGAAGAATATATGGTTTTATCTAAGATTAAATTATTTGTCAAGTTTTTTATTAAAATATGAGCTATTTGATACCACCACCATCAGTGGAATTTTCTAAATAATTAATCCTTCATTTTAGAATATTTCTATAAACACATTAAATACCATATAAAATATATATACAATAGGTTTATTTGTTAAATATTCCCACCAAAAGAAATAAGATTTATTTTCAATACACAAAGAAGTATGTGTATCTTAGCATGGTATTATGAATATAATATAGTGTTTGAGTGGAATTTTGAAGTATGTTTATACATTGAGAAGTTTAAATTTAACAAATATATGGTTATTAAAGTTGAAATAAAAAGTTAATATCACTTTATACCCAAAAATAGTTAAGGATGTGGTGATAAATAGAAATCTAAAAGAGTTATATTTAGTTTTGATGAAATTTTGAAAATAATAATATAACCTACAGGATTTTATGATTTTTTGATATAGAAAATTATATATATTTATATATACTTATCAAAAGTATTTAAAGGAAAAATAATTATATAAAATATTTTTAGAATGATGGTGATGATGATGAACTTAGAAATTTCTCTATGTGGAAAAAAAAATTATTTACATTATAACATTATATTTTATGGATCAAAAAGATTGAATACCATATTTAATGAATTTAAAATAACGAATATGATTATTAAGTCTCACTATTATTAAAACTACCTTACATCATATATTTTACTCATTAAAAAGGTTTTAATGGGAGGAATTTATTAAATGGTCACATATAGATTTAGGAGGAATTATATAGATATGTAATAAGATTAACAAAACCCTAAAATTATAGTAAAAATCAGGTTAATCTGGTAGTATATCATATGGGAAATGATAAGATAGTAACTTGTAAAAAAATTGAGTATGTTAAAAATTTTAAGAATAAAAATATATCATGATATATAAGATTAATTCTATAATTTTCCATGTTGTATATATATATTGCCCAAATTAACCTCTCAAAGTATGACTTTGATTTATCCCTAACTGATGTTCATTATAGAGTTTTATAGGTTATTATTAAATGTTAAGGTTAGCATGATTAGTATTTCATATAGAGATATAGAATATGATTATATGACATAAAATGAGTTTGGTGTGTAGGATACCCCCCCCAGTAAACCACATGGAGTGTCATACACAATGTCTTTGGTATACAAGGGGTGTATGGTTCATATCAATATTTTTCCAATACATAAGGTTATAAAGATATATATCATTAGAACCTTCATACGTTTATACCTTTCTTACAAAATCCTTGAGTCTTTTCAAATCAGAGGGTGGTTGGGTTCGTTGCTGATCATGTCATCGGTTGGATATTAAATAATATGGGATTTTTTCTCTCATATGAAGAGAATGAAATATATTATCTTGATTTAGATAGAATGGGGAAGTATATTTATATACCTTAATAATATATTTAATGTTCTTATCTATCGAGTGAGGGTCATGTGATAAGATCATTCATAAATGTGAATGACTTTTTATATATTTGTCCCATGGGTTAGTCTAAACATAGATAATCGTTAACATATAAATAGAAATATGGGATTAACATACTCTTTGTATTATGGTTACTCAATTTCCTAGTCAAAGGAATCATTTCACAATGCATTCTTGAAAACGATATAGTTGGAGGACACATGTGTAGACGTACATGTATTTGATAGATATATTTTCAGATCTATTTATATCTTGTGTATCACTAATGATTTTCTAGATGATACCCATTGATAAGATTATTGAATTTGAGAATTTATATTTTTTTCATTGCTACGAAGGCTCATGGGGATTCACTTTTTGGTTGATTGGATGAGGATTGATTTTTCCTCATATAAATACTCAAAGTGTTTTGGATTTTATCCAAAAGATGTTTTGGCTGGGTATTCTTACGGTTTTTCATATAATGTAATACATGGTGAAGTTGATGATAAATTTTCAAAAGTGTTTTAGAATATATCCTATATGAGTTTTGGGTATGGTTTCATAATTTGTTATATATGATATAATATAAGGTTAAATGGCACCAATTTTATAGTGCTTTAGTATAAGTTGGATATTTAAGGAGATATACCCTAAAGCGCCTATATAATAATTTATGATATGTGAAAGTCATATGGTATGGAATGGTAAAAGTTAAGTAATATCACATTCCATGAGGATATTGGTTATGATATATGATATTGTAACTCTATTTCATTTTATATTTAATTCTATATGATATATTGATATCATAATTCATTGATATTCATTAATTATCAAAAGAAATATGTTTAAATTATCACCCAAACTAGATATCATTACTATATATATATAAGATATAGAGATTCATAATTCATTCATATGATGAATTAATGTTTTTACATGGGTTATAAAAGGTTTTTTTAATTGTATTCATTAACTTAGACATTTTTCAACATATTGGTTAATTATTTATCACTCAAGAAGCATCCATAAGGCCTTTATAAATGGTAAGACACCATTATATGGTTATTATATGAACCTATTGATGCCTGAAGTGTATTCTCTTGATAATATCTCTTCCTCCTATATTTACATAAAAGGCACCAACATGTCATGGGAGATTAGAAGATATTACCCATGTGATGGGTGATTCAACTACAATTTTTGGATACACCATGGAGGAGTGAGTCCTTTGACTACCTCTAAGGGATCTCCATCAATCATTCTAGATAAATATAGCATATTTAGTTATTCATTTAATGTTTTGAGTTATTCATTTTGTTTATACATGGTATTGTTTTTAAGGATTATATATATTGGAAATTTGGGTTTTTTGTTTTGGATATATTAATTGAGTGACCATCAATCCTTATATTCCCTTATATAAGTAAAAATCAGCCACCTAGAAATATAAACCATGCATACTCGTACAAATACATTCCTAAATGTTAGATTTTCTAAAATACACACTCACCCTAATGACTCAACTAATATTACCCAAATCAAAACATGACTCACCTTCTTGTAATTGATGGATCACATACCCTTATAACCCAATGAGGTATACCATAAAATCACACCCATCACATTAGATATTATAAAGAACCATTTTTTTCAATCTATGAAATTGGTTGGAAATTTTTATATATATATATGATTGTGAGGGGTAAAATAATCATTTTTTTCTAGAATATGCTCTCAAATGATTTTTCCAACCACTGAATTGGTATCAGAATAGTGTGGTTACCCTAGTATAGGTGTTTGGTGGAATTATGAATCATTCAAATTTTGGTGTAATATTTAATATTTAATTAATTAAATATTATTTTCTATACATGTGTTTGATTGGTGAAATATTGTTAACAGGTCTTAGGAATTATATTATGACTCCATGGTTGAGTCCAAAATGTGGGGTTTCACCTAGGTGAGGTATAAAACCACTTCGAGTTCCAAGATAGAGGAGGATCATTTTAAATGGTAATTTAATTTAATTTAATTAATAAATTAATTATATCCCCTCACCATTACTACATATGCATGAAAATAGGTGGGAGGTATATCCCTTATGTGATAGTAGAATCAATAGTAAGAGTAGAAGGTGTCTGATTTTATTATTTTTCATCATGATCCATGTAGAATTGTTTTTTTAATATTTTAAGGGTTTATTAGGCTATTGGTAACCCCTATAGGATTGATCTATGCTTAATCAGATGGAAATGGGTGTTTTGGGAGGTTTGCATGGGTTTACTGATCAGAAAACCCAATCACACAGTATGTGATTTATGGAACAAACATCATGTATTAATTATATTTAGGTAAGATGGGGTTTTTGTACTACACACCATGTACTCTTAGTACACTCCGTGTAGTGAGGCATGGTCATGTGGTCGAGTGCATGGGAAAACACCCCATGTAAGGGGGACATGATCATGTAGAAATACACGGACATACCCTTTGTAGGCCCTAACAATGTAGTAGTATATAACCAGACCCCATGTGTTCCCTGTTCATACATTAATACATAGCCAAACCCATGGGTTCCCCCAAAACTTGTATAGGTACTTAGATAAGGTGGAGATTTGGGAGTACATGTCATGTACCTAGGGTACACATCGTGTACTTCTTAAATGTTTCCCATTTGATGGGTTCTGGTGATTTTGAACCTTAGAGAAAGAATTGGAAAAAATGAGTCCTTTTTTATTATTTTCTATATAGATCAAGATTTTGGATACCTTGGGGTGATTTTATGACATTCAATAGGTGGTTTATGGAGAGAAAACTATGATGGAGAGGTTCTTCCTCTATTAAATAGAACTAGAGTTCTCTTGGGAGAGATATGATATGAGACTCTAATGAGTTTTATAAGAATATTATGAGGGTGTGGAATATTATCACCAATCTCATTATTTTATGGTGCATCGGACTATCCTTAATTAGTGGGAATGGCTTAATACCTGAGGAGATGGGCCAACCTAGAGTGATCTAGAAAGGGGATGGGATTGAGTTTATATTCCTTATGAGAATTATCATATTAGGACTATGAGGTTGTGTTATGTTAAATACTAGGTTTTGGGATGTGTTAACCCCAAGATATGGGTGTTTTCCTAAGAGTTATGATTAAGTTTGAGGACCCCAAGTGGGGTTCCTTTCTATGCAATGACTTAGGGGGTCCTAATAGGTTCCCATGTAACTTATTGTCCCTAGTGAGATGGAATTAATGAGAATGGTTAATGTTGATTAAAGGTGATTTTTTGGACCTGAGTCGATGTGTTAAGCATGTTTTGGTTTTAATAAGTAAGTTCACACTCTTGGGAGTCCGACCATGGGTAGCCTAGAGGGTTGGGAAAATGGCCACTCAGATTTAAGATTTATATTTTAATGTTTGATATATCATACACAATATGAAATTTTAGTGATTGGATGAAAAATTCCATAATGGAGGTCTGCTATTATTTTAGGGTGTATACCCCAAATAGAAAACTCTCATAGGTTTGGTTGGATGATATTCTTATAGGGCTTATGCCCTGACTGAGAAAACATTAATAGGGGAGGTATGTGATACCGGAAAGATATTCCACAAAGTTGGAGCTCAAATATGGTTGGGATTTCCTGGATTTGGATTTGGATATAGATAGAGATTCCACATAGTTGAAGCTTTAATATGGTTGGGCTATCATAGATTTGGAGTTTTGATGATCAAGTGGACCATCACATGCCATCCTAGTAGGGTCCTTGCGGTAGAGGCTTAGAGCCTTTTATATTCCTAGGGCCTATTATCTATCAAGGAATGGTTTGTATAGTATACTTGGGTGAGATTCGATCTAGGTCTATGATAATATTGTAATATTCTGGAATGAGAAAACTCCCATAGGTGAGGTTCGAGATGATTAAGAAAACTCACTCGGTGGGAGGTCTATGATACTATGGTTGTGGATACCATGAAGGTGGGTCTTGGGTTATTATTATGTTTTTCCAGATTTCACAGAATACTCAAATACACCTAGATACTAGTCAAAGAAGGTATGGTCAATTAGGGTTGTGGACCTGAGGATCGGTGGTGGTTTAATTTTTATGTTTTATTTTAGTTATTTTTTCTCAAGGCTGGCCACATTACATTAACATGAACTTATAAAATTAGTTTATTGGTTCATAGTTGAGGGTGGCCTAATGATATTTAATTATCACCCCGTGTACATGAACCTCAGTGTTCGTGTATACCTCTCATCTACTTTTAGGCTGATCATTGATATAGGATGGATAGTGTGGAGGCCCAATATTTCATGATCAATCTAAACCACTCATGGTGAGTCTTTGGAATGACATGGAGAAAATAGAGAGTATTAGAGACCAGGAATTTGGTATGGCTCAGTTTTGGTAAATGAGTGTTGTATAATATTTTTAGTTTATTTATTTTATAAATTTGACCGGCCCAATGGGTGATTGGTTATTGGATGTATCACATGGTGGTTTGGGACTTTATGGAATTTCCTTTTTTATTTGGTCTTATTTATATTTATCTATTTCTTATTTTAGTTTATTTGTGATATATGATGCTTGGTAATTTTATATTTTATTTCACACATTGATATAGGGGGTATTGACTCCCCACAATTCTACCTTAGACCCTTGATGCAAATTGGTAGCCTCTAGCATATGGGGAGGTGCACCTGAGGTCATGTAGTAAACTAGTCCTATTACTGTTTATAGAGTGATCCAGTCTAGGACATTACAAAGGTGTATCACGGTCTTACTTTTCTTATGTTTTACTATTTTAGGATCTCTTAGACTATGGATTTAGAAATGTTTTAAATCCTATCATGGATATTGAACTGGTACATCGAGAACACTTGTTCCAATAGATATTCTATGTTACTATGGCTAGGATTATAGTGTTTCTTTTTTATGGTTTATACGTGATTTGATTTTCAATATTGGCCTGTGTAGGTAAGAGGAATATCATAAATCATATTAGGCATATAAGATTCACATGATATATGCCTACTACTATTATTTTTATCATTGATGGCAGAGTCTGAGTTGTTTAAAGTGTCAACAACTAATCATATGATGATTTCATATATAACTACTTCGTGTAATTCTACTCATTTGGACTGAAGTTTATATGGTTTTTCATTTTATGGTAGGTCAAGTAGATCTATGGTGAGACTCTCATTGATGATGATAATTTTGTAGGACCATGTGCATAAGAGTTTTAGTGACTATGGTGGGTCGATATAGCACGGGATAGCCAATGATGAACCACTTTTGGGTTGTTATTATTTAGGATTGGTTATTTAAACTGCCAATAACCACCTATATAGTGTTTTACAATATATATTGGAATGGATTTATACTTAATTGAATCGTGTATTTTTGTTTTTACTTGATACGGATCATATAGGGTTATGCAATTGGTTATGGGAATATTTGAATAGTGATATGTGTTCAATGAGGGATCAATCCTGTTGGTCGATGCTTATGAGGATGGGTGCCCTAGTTGTGGGAAATGGTCGGAATGTTATGTTGTTGTTCTTGGAAGGTTGGTACTATGATACTTTCATGATAGGAGTATGGATGAATCCCCATGGGTTGTGAACTTGGTGAGATCTCAGACTGGTAGGGCTAGGTTATAAACCTAGATACCCTTAGTTTTGACCCGAAACTTAGTTATTTAATGGTTTACATTATTAAAGGGCTACCCATGAGATGGGTTGGCCTGGATTTTATGGTTAATTAGCGGTGTAGATCATGGTTATAGGCTTGTGATGAGATCAGTACACATGAGGTGTTACTGAGTATGGGACCCAAGAAGGATGATGCATTGGTTTCCGAGGAAGCACCTAGAGTGCTTTGGTATCGAGGTTGGTTTTGAAGGGAATGAATGTTTGGGTTACCTGGACTACTATTTATAAGACTGTTTAGTACATGGGAGAGAGAAAGGATGAATTATCCTAACTTCAAATAGCATCAAATGATGACTAATCATGTGGTTAAGTTTAGCATAGGAGATATGTCTATTTTTAAGAGTTTCAAGGGTGATTTAGCTTATTGTAAATAACCTATTTGAGAAGCATGGTCATTGGTTTTAGTCATGATATCCAGGGTGCTTGGTTCATGGCTCAGGTGAGTGTGACAGCCAGTGAGAGGTTGTTTGTAGAATCAATTTTCCTTGAGGAGGAGAGTGATGTTTGGCATGGATTTTGGGGAAAATCTTTATTGTGTGAAGACATGTGTGCATGGGTCCTACACAATGTCGGTTGGGCCATGTGTAGTACTATGGTGTATATTCAGTTCATGGGGAAACCTAGGTAGTGTAACCATAGTGGACCTATTGAGTTCAGTTCTTGAAGAACAGAGTAAGGAAATCCTTATGGTGTGGAGCACAACATAGGCCCTTAGAGAATATAATCCTCATTTTATATGTGTTTTTAACATAGAGGTTTCCATTTTTTGTGTGTTGGGGATGGGTGGTTGATTTTTTTCATTGGTACTCAAGTGTGAGAATATTTTCCATGTTCATTCATTGTGTTTGGTGATGAATGTGGATTGATCCATGGATATTGGTGTTTTTTATGGGGGATGATAAGTATACTCTTATGGTGGGTAGTATCATATCGGTCATGGTAAAAGATTCTCATTTTGGGAGAGGTGTGGGTGCTATGAAACCAATCGTTGTATGGTTGTGATAATTTTGATTGCACTAGTGCAAGGAGGGAAAGCATGACTGATGGTTGAACATTGAGGCATCTTGGAGATGAGAAGGTTTATAGTGGGGAGGTTTTAAAGACCCGTGGTTTTCTAGGTGTTTAAATTCAGGGGAAATTTAAATTTTGGTCACAGATGCTTGGGCGGAGTAAAATAGTCATTTTTTCCTATTTGATGATCAAATATAATTTTTTTGACCGCTCTTCTGATCCTACAATAGGGTGGTTACCCAAGGATATGATTTTAGTGGAATTATAATACATTTTAATTTTGAAGAAAAATTTAATATTTAATTAATTAAATACTATTTTAATCCCATGCATTCGAATGGTGATATATTTTGGATATATCTTTAGAATGATATTATGACTCATTGGTTGATTCTAGAATAAGGGGTTTCACTTAGGTGAGATGTAAACTCGCTTAAGGTTCTAAAACTTTGAATGATCATTTTAAAAGGGAATTTAATTTAATTTAATTAATAAATAATTTAAATTAAATTAATTATACTCCCCCACCCATTCTTTCCTATAAATGATAGAATGGGGAAGGATATCCCTTGTGCAATGTCTAAAATAAGAATAGGAGGATGAGGAGGCACCATTTCACTTTTTCCATGACTAGGATCGAAACCGGATTGAGTTGCACTGGCTTTCGGGTGCAGATTTGAACCCAAAGCATTAGCATTTTCACTATGAGGTAGCCCAAATTTAATTTTTTCCACCCCAATCCCCATATAATAGTTTTTTAAGATATTAAGGTTTATTAGGATACTCAAAACCCCTATAGGGTCAATCTATGATTAATCATGGAAAATGAGGGTTTCAAGAGGTTCGTAGGGGTTTCCCAATCACATGGTGTGTGATTTAAAATCACACATCATGTGTTCTTATTATTTAGGGAAGATGATGTTTTTGGACTATATGCAATGTACTCTAAGTATATTCAATATAGTGGGAAAATTCCATGTGATTGAGTACATGAGAAGACACCCCATGTAAGGGGGATATGGTCATGTAGAAGTACTCATCCAAACCCCATATATTCCCTAGACAAGTGGTAGAACATGGGAAGATCCCATGTGTTCCCTATCTATGTAGTGGTATATATCCAGACGTTGAGTGTCTCTGAGATATGTAAAATTACATGTTCAGTGTGGATATTTGGGAGTACACAACAAGTACCAGGGGTACACATCGTGTACTTAGGGTATATGTTTTGTATTGATCCCTTTTTACCCATTTGGGGGGTTTAAGTGATTTTGTTCCCTAAAACCATAATTGTAAAATAGATGAGTCCATTTTCGGTATTTTTCCTTGTATATGGTGATGGTGTAACCCTTGGATTGATTTTAGGACTTTCAAGAGGCATTTTAAGGAGAGCGATCTATAATAGAGAGGTTATTACTCCAATAAATGGAACCATAGGCCTTTTAAGAGAGAAATGGGATGATACCTAGATGAGGGTTGTGATAATGTTAGGAGGGAATGGAATATGATTTATAAGGTCATCATTTTATGGTGCTTTGGACTATCCCTGGTCAGTAGGACTGGGTTGTGACTTGAAGAGACAGATAGGTTGGATGTTCAAACCAACATATAGTGGCCTATAAAGGATATGGGCTTTAGGCCATCTACCTTATGGGAATTACCCTGTTAGGCCTATGAGGACATGACATATTAGATACCAAGTTGTGGGATGTTTTTCCCCTGAGAGATGGGAATTTAACTAAGATTTTTTTATTAAGGTCAAGGTCTTCAAGTGGGGTTCCTTTTTATGTGATGACTTAGGGGACCCTAGTAGGTACCCTTGTAACTTTTTTCCTTATTGAGAGGGTGTGCACGAGAATGGGTAATGTCAATTTTTCATGCCTTTTTGGACCTGAGTTGATGGGTTTGGCCTATTTAGGTTTTGATGAGGTAGGTCGTGCTCTGGGGAGTTCGGCCATGGGTATCCTGGAAGGCTAGTCATATGGTTACCCAATTTATGAATTCTATATTGATTATTGATATGGTATACACCATATTGAGTTTTGATGATTGTATAGAAACTCCAATAGGAAAAGGATGATATTATTATAAGGTATATTCCCCATATGGAAAATTCCCATAGGGATGGTTGGCTGATATGTCTATAGGGACTATTCCCCAGTTGAGAAAACTTTCATAGGGGAGGTATGTGATACTGGATAGAGATTCCACATAGTTAGAGCTCAAATATGGTTGGATTAACCTATATTTAGAGATAGATATTGATAGATCTTCCATATATTTGGAGCTCCTATAGGTTTTTGATACCTTGGATTTGGATTTGGTATGCTTAGTTGGATCATGTTGTGCTAGCCTGGTGGGGGGATTACAGTAGGGGATTAGAGCCTACTATCTGCCAAGGGTCTATTATCTGTCATGGCATCGTTGGTCTGGTATACTGGGGTGATCTTGGATCTGGGTCTATGATACTATTGGTCTATGTCCATATGATAAAACTCCCATAGGGGAGGTTCATGATGACTAAGAAAACCCCCCATGGTGGCAGTTTTGTGATGCTATGTTTGGGGTTTCCACGGGCCATGTTATTATTGTAGCTCGCATAATATCACAACATGATCAGATACACCCCGACACTAGTCAAAGTAGGTATGGTTGATTTTGGTCATGGACCTAAGGATTGGAAATGGTTTTATTTTATGTTCTATATCAGTTATTTTTCATCTAGGTTGGGTATATTTCATGAGCATGCACCTATGACACTAGGTTATAGGTTCACCATTGGTTGTGGGATACTAAGATTTAATTATTACCCCATGTATGTACACCTTGGTTTGTGTGTGTGTAGACCTTATATATGATTTCTGGTTGAGAATGGATGCATGATGGATAGGGTGGAGGCTCAGGATTACATGATCAGGTTGAACTCCTTGTGGGGAGTCTCAGGATCAGGTTGGGGTAGCTCAAGATTATTGGATTATGAGTATGTGGTATGGATTAGTTTGGTAGATAATAATTTTACATTATTTTTAGTTTATTTATTTTGTATATTTGACTCAGCCATTGTATGATCAGTTTTTGGATGTATGACATAGCTATTTTCACCTTTATGGATTTTCATTTATTATTCAGTCTTTTTATAATTTATTTTTTTCTACTTTAGTGTATTTTTGATGTATGATTCATGGTTATTTTATCTATTTTTTCACTCTAATATATGGGTTATAGTCTCCCCATAACACCACTATAAACTCCCACTTCTAGTCGGCGGCCTCTAGTATATGGGCAAGCATGCCTGAGGTCATGTAGAAAACTAGGTTGGTTATTGTTCATAGAGTGATTCAGTTTGAGTCATTATAAATATACTCCTAAAGAGGTCTCGCCTATATCCATAAAGTTTCACTCATCAAATCCCTACCCATCTCATCAATTTTATCATTGATCATCAATAAATAAACCTAAAAAATCAAGGGAAATAAAATGTGGTCAAGGAATCCAATAATAGTAAAATAAATATGGACCAACCTATTATGAAAATGAGAAAAACCTATGATCTGGAAGTTTCCTTCTATAAATTAACTTAGGGGACTATGTTTGGAATCCTTAAAAAAATGTGATGATGCCCAAAATTGGTGTATTTGGAATAGAGAAGATAATAAACCCAGTCACACACTAAATTTCCACACCTAAATGAAAAAAAAATTAGGGAATAGATATGCAAGTGGAAAATCAATCACATGGAATGGTAATATAAAAAATTATGTGGTTCAAACATTGCCTAAATCATTTGGAGAAACACTAGTTATTTTATTAGAAATGGAAGAAGAATAGAACAATTACATTATATCAGTACAAGTGACCTCACTTCCCAATAAATAGACAAATCCTTCAAGTTTATCTGAATCCATATCCTTCCAATCTTTGTAGATAGCCTCTACTAGAACAAGGCCACCACTGGATACTTTTCATCTACACCACCTCAAGATATGATTTTGTGTGAATAGTGAAATAAATTAATTTTAATCTTACATTGACCAATGAATAATATTATTTATACTTTAAAAACTCCTAGTTTTTATTACTCATTGATATAATTACTCCAACACATCCTAAATTGATTCTTATATACAGTTCCAAAAATCACTATTTTCCATCATCCACCTCTAGTTTTAAAACTTAATACTGTTACCCTAGTCCTCATTTGGTTTTGAATCAAACTCATAAAAATATCTATTTTAGAACATCCAACACTTATCTATAAAATAGTTTTCAGGGCTAACCAAACAATAGTTGACTTGAAGGATGTTTTCAAGGCTTCACTACTAAGTCCCCTTAGATCACTTAGGTAATTTAATCCTTACTTACTTCTATAGTAACATCCAATGAATTAATTTTCCTTTCTTCTAATCATGAAATCCCTAATAAGTTACAAATCTTACTCAAACTTTCTAGTATACATAATTTGTTAGTATATCTATTAGATTATGACTCACACCTATCTTCTATAGTTATATCACTCAATATTCCATAATAATTGGAATAAATTGATAGTTCAAAAATATTTGTTTTATTTATGAATAAAACACTAGATTCTTTATAATATGGGTTGTAATATAACTATCTCATAATAACATTACGATCCCCTATTTCCTTATGAGTTCCTATAAAAAATACTTTATCCAAATCCATTCCTTCCTATATTTCATTACCAAAATATAATCTACTTTCATAGTAGAAAATATATCTATCGATAGTAGTATAGACATCCATCTTACAGAAGTTCCTTCTTAGGTAAGCACAAATTCAACGGTACTTCTCCATGTACTTGTATCTCGTTCAATGTCCACATTAACATACCCCTACAAAGGATCATCCCATCTAAAATTTAAATTTAGGCCTTCTGAAACTTTGAGATACTAGAGTATCTACTTTACAGTTTCCTAATTCTCCTTTATTTTATTTTCCATAAACTTATTGACAACTCCCCCTGCATGGTCAATGTCCTTCCTTATACAAATCATGACATCCATCATACTTTTGATTGTCGATGCATATTAACCCTTCACCATTTACTTATCCTCATCTTATATTTTTTGTGCCTTCTCCTTAGATAGTTTAAAATTTTTAGCTGGTGGGGTAGAAAAAGGTTTATATTTAAAATTTTTGAAAATTTCAACTATCTTCTAGATATACTCTAACTAAAATAACATTAGTTTTTTTTTACTTCTAGTCCATTGGGATTCTCATACCCGAAGTCTTTTTGGCGTCCATAAGATCCTTAATCTTAAATATTCAAGAAAAATATAAATTAATCTATTTAATATTATCTTTCTTTGAACCTTCTATAAGTATATCATCCATATACAAGAGAAGTATGATGAATAATTTTTCATCATAAACCTTTTAGTTGTCAAAATTATATGTATTGCACCCAAAAAACCTTTATTATACTATAAACATATCAAAATTCTATTTTCTTTACCTAGGTGATTGATTCATCAAATAAAAAAAATTATCTTACAGACCAGATTTCTTTTGGATTTCATGAATCTGAATAGTTTCTACAAGAATATTTCCTCCTCCAAATATCCATGAAAAAAATACATCCTTACATGTATTAGAAAAGATGTATACCTTCATCCATAAACATTCCAAAAATTGCCTAGATTCTTATGTGATTAGAAACTAGAGAATATATTTCACTGAAAACTATACCTTCCATTTTTTGGAAACCTTTCACAAATAAACATTCCCTATATTATTTCCTACTATATACTTATTCTTTTAACTAGTAGACCCATTTGTTTTGCAACACTCTTTCCCCTAGAAGAAGTTATTTTATCTCCCATTTTCTATTAATATAAAAGGATTTTATTTCATCCCTCATTCATAACTATCACTATTCTAAAATCACTAAAAATTGCTACTTCATCTAGGATCTTAGGTTCCCCACCACCCACAAGAAGTAAGTAATGAAGATCAGTTCTGAACCTTTATATTATCTATATAATCCTAGTAAGCTAACTCAATTCAATTTTAAGGTTCCTCTCCTTTTAAGTGTTATATCTTTTAGAACTCTTCCCCAAGATTGTATGGCACTAAATAATTCCAATACTTCAAGCCTTGATGGTGCTTATAGAACTTTGAAATTCCCTAAACATTCTATAACTTCAAGTCTTATTTTTAAATCAACTGAAATAAGCTCAGTTGATTCTTTGATCTTAATTTCATCCTCTGCTAAGATTTGATCCTTCTATTAGATCTTCTCATTGAAGGGAGCATTTTGGATTCTAAAAAACTTCCATAATTCTTTATCCTATAGTCAAAATCCAAAGTTTTTATCTCTATACCCTCTTAAGAAACATTATTGTGAATTTAATTCAATATTTTCACTTTCCTTGGTATCAACATAGATGTATGTGACACTCCCCAAAAACCTTAAGGTGAGAAAAATCTTTGATTCTTACAATCTATATCTATTCTAGAATCTACTGACCTTGTAGTACAGATGGACTCTAATCCAAGAGATAAAAAAACACAGTTAATGGATTATTCTTAGAAATCCATTGGGAAACCTTTGTAAAACCTCATGCTTCAAGATCTCTTAAGCAGGATTTGATTCATCCATCCAGCCACACCAATTGTTTCTAGTGTCCAAGGTACCATCTTATCAAAATGAATCTCTTTCTTCCAGAAAAACTTCTAGAATTCTATTTTTCTACACTCTTCTTTATTATTAAGACATAATCACTTCAGATTCATTCTAGTCTTCTTTTCTTCCATGGATCCCACATCGTGTGAATGTTTTTAAAGCCTTATATTTTTTCTTAAGTAAATTTTTTCTCTCATGATAGGGAAACTACTTTGAGAGGGGTTGAATCAGGGTATCATAGTTTTAAAATAATCCCCTACTAATCTTGTTCTGTCATGATACAAAACACACTTCTCTCTTTATATCATAGTAATGTATAATTAAAATAAAATCATGAAAATTTGTCCTAAAATAATGATTAATACTATAGATTTGTGTTTATTCAGTGACGGCTTTTATCAGTGCTAGAGAAAAGCCCTAATAAAGGATACATTTATCATCACTAAAAAATCACTAATAAAGGGTACCATTTATCAGTGCAAAAAATGAAGATAAAATCTACCCTTTATTGACACTAATAAAGGGTTCCCTTTATTAGTTCTTTGTTTTTAGCATTAATAAAATGTTACCTTTATTAGAACTTTCTTTTTAAAGCTGATAAAGGTTAACCTTTTTTAGTAAATTTTCTAGAACTGATAAAGTTCACGATTGTGCATGAGTCCCACATCAAACTTTTGGATATTTGGACGCTTTTTTTAATGATTTCACTGTATGAAAACTCCAGAAGCCTATTGCGCTGATGGGCTCTCACATACACTCTTCACACACCTTGGCATGTTCTAACACGCATGAGTCTGTGCAGGCCTTGACCCACCCTATACTCACTGTGGGCCTTGGACCACCCTCTACTCAGTAGGTCTTCCTTGTTGGGCTGCATAATGGCTAGTCTTTTAGGTTGAGGGCTAGTTGGCTTCCTAAATTTTTTATGATTATATTCTTATTTCATATATAAATATATATATATTTATATATATGAATATATTAAATATTAATATATATATATATATTAAATATTAATATATATATATATATTAAATGTGTTTGTTTCTAATTTTTATTTTTTTAATATTTTTTAAAATTTATTCTCTTTTAATATTCATTTATATTTATTCATTTTTTGTAGCTAAATTCATATTTCGTATATAAAACTATATATTTTTATATATTAAATATTGATATATATATATATATTAATATATATATATACTGACATACATTAATAAATGTTACATAGATTATTTAATTATATATATATATATATATTATTAAGGTTAATATATATATACAACAATAAATAGTATATTAATTATTGAATTAAAAATTAATAAATTACAAAAAAATATTATATATATAATTAAATATGAAAATTACTATTTATAATTAATAAAAATGAATAAATTTATTAAATACTTTATATAATAATTAAATAATTAATATATTATTTATTATTGTATACATATATTTTAAATTTATTCATTTTTATTAATAATCATTTCATTAATAAAATTTTTAATAAATTTTTTAGCATTTAATGTTTTTGATACATTTATAATTTACATACTTAATATATATTCATATTTATTTATACATATATTCATGTGGGTTCATGGGCTAGATCGCGCCAACCCCCAATTTTTTTATAATTAAATTTATTAAATTTAATAAATATATATAGTAATAAATAGTACAGTATTTATATATATATTTAAATATTCAATATACTATTTATAATTAATAAAAATGAATAAAATTATTAACTAATTAATATACTATTTATTTCTATATACTAATTAAATACATGGTATACAAATTAAATACTTAATATACTAATTAAATAATTAATATACTATTTTTTGTTATATATATATATATTAAATTTATTCTTTTTTATTAATTTTATTCATTTTTATTAATTATAAAAAATATATTAATTATTTAATTTTATATATATATATATAATTAAAATTTACTCATTTTTAACGTTCATTCATTTAATATAATTTATTCATTGACAATTTCAATCATATGTTTACTTTTTTTATAATTTATAGATTTTATATGTTCATTCATTTAATATTTTTTGTAATTTATTCATTTTTAATGTTTTTTATACATAATTATTCATCAATATAATTGATATTTTTGTAATTTATTCATTTCTATTTGTTCATTATATAGCATTGTTATAATTTTATCCATTTTGTAATATTTATTTATATTTTTTTTCCATTAACATTTAATTTTTTTAATCTCATTTTAATTTATATAACTAATATGTAGTTATTTCAATTTTAATGTATATAGATATTAATTTTTAATTTTTTTAAATTATCTATATAATTAATAACGGTAAATTGTAATTTTAATTTATTCATTATTATTATTATTTATTTATTTAATTAATTATATATATTAAATAATTTCATTTTTAAATTTAATATATATCAAACTTGAAAATATATATATACATTAATTTTACATGAAAAAATATTTATGTAATTAATGAAATCTTATATAGAAACATACACATCTAATATTTTTTGTAATTAATTCAAATTTTAATATTAATTTTAAATTTTTATTTAGTAAAATAATATATTTAATGTATTATTTTTTAATTGATAAATTTTATTTATTTATTTTTAATATTATTTTAGTTATATTATTTATTCATTTTTTATTTTTTCTAATTTTCTCGAATTTAATCATTTTCTAATTTTTATTTATACATATTTATTTACTATGTTTTAATATTTTTAAATATGTATTCATCTTCAATTCAATATATATCCATATTCTATTTTTTAATAATTTATATAATTAATAAAACTTATCGTCCTGGGAGCTCTTTCCACAGGTGATTCCAAGGTGGTTGTGGTGATTAGGTTTTTCACATGAAATTCTTGAATGATGACATTGCTGAGATGAAAAAACTCTTTATAGGATGTTATAATTTTTCTGGAAAGACTAAGGAATGGGAAGAACATGATGTGGCACCTCTGATTCAGTCTATGAGTGAAGGTAAAAACATAAATCACATGATTTTTTCCTCACTTTAGAGTATTGTAACTATAAGATTCATGAAAAATGGTAATTTTTCATGTGTTTTTGCAAGAAAAGAATAGATTGTGGATCGCCTTGACTCCTGTCATCATTCCATTATCATAAAAATTGTACTATCAAAGGAAGCCCATGTTTGGAAAACCCTAAATCTGATTCGAAGGATTTCATCAATCTGGGGTTATTTCAATTAGAAATGTTTCCCATTGGGAAGAGGATACTTTTATATCATTTTCCCGAATGATGAACTTCAATAGTGGGCATGGGGATTTGGAATTGTCTTGTTGAAACCCAGATCTCTCAGCATATATTAATTGAGTTTCAACTTTAACTTGTTTGAAGTCAAAAACTATTTCTCATAGTTCTAGGTCAAGATATTTGGGCCCAATTAGATATTTTGGAATCTGGACATATTGTTTGATATTTCCTCTTCTATAGGGGTTCCTATTAAAATGGAAAAAAAGAAATTGAGATAACTCAATATAGCTATTTTACTCGAGTGCTTGTTGAGGTGGACCATAGTATTACTCTTACTGATAAGGTAGTTCTTTCAACTGGGTCTGATGAGATGAATTTTCATATTGTATATGATAAGTTACCAACATTCTATTTTGATTGAAAGAACATAGGTTAATCAATTGAATTTTGTTGAAGGGTCGTTATTTATTCCTTCTGCTATAAAAATAGTCATGATGCTTCTGTCTGCAGGAAGAAGCAGAGGGGAAGCACGGATTCTAAGCCTTGTGGTGAAAATGGTGCTGGTTTTGGAGTAGTCAAACCAATTAATAGGGATCCTTCTCCAGGAGTTATAGATGAATTTACTAGTAATTCAGAATTTTCAAAAAAATGATCAATGATTTAATGGGTTTCAAACCACTATGAAGTAAAGTCTTTGATTTAAAGACTCCCTGGTCAAATTCTCTTAGAGATGGGGTAGAGGAAATAATGGACATTTTGTGGTGTATTCACCTCCTTCCCTAATTGATTCAGGTGTACATGCTTCTACTTTAGAGATTAATTCCTCTCTAGTGGGGAAGACTAGTACTCTTCTAATGAGGGATGAATATAGACCTACTGCTATTTTTAGGGAGGCTATAAATGAGGTACTTTCAACTCATTTGATTTGATCTGGTAGGAATGTTCTTAGTGGTGTTGATGGTTTGAAAATGAGTTGTGAACTTGTTGATTAATAGATATATTAAAAATCCATTTATGAAGTAGATGTTCAAGATTTGGTTGACTATTAGTTAATGCATGATCGAATGGATTCATCAAGAACTCACAAAGGTAAACAAAAATTGAATGTTAAAACTCTTATGAGGATTAAAAATTTGAAGGAAAAATTGTGTTTCTAAATGATGTTTGATAGATTCTTGCTCCTATCCATTTAAATATCTCCCCTACTAGCTAGGATCCCAAGCCATTTCACCCTAAAGGTAGTGACATACCTCTTGCCTCCAACAGCAGTGTGGAGGTTTATAAAACTAGTGGTACAAAAGGCCATAAATTTTATCCATCTAAGTTTATTTCTATAGATGAAGAGAGATTCCAAATGATTTATTTTATGAAGTCCTGCTCATTTTTTTCTGAACCTGGACAAGTATCTCTTTCTGGAACTTCAAGTGACATGTCATCAGCCCCAATTGTGTTACCCCTTCATATGGAACCTTAACCAAACATACCCACATGCAGGCTGGTTAATTATATCCATCTAGAAGCTTCAGGTGAACCTACATTAAAAATTATACAGGGAATGGGAAGACCAATCATGGTGTAGGTGTCAACTTCTAACCTATTTGGAGCAATTGATTTGATCAATGAAGGTAAATACCAATATATGGAAGATTGGGTCCAGTCCCAATCCCTTTACATAAAATGGGTTGAGAGGATGTTTTCTATTTATGACACATAATAAGACGAAGCATCAGTTAATCCTCTAATAAATTTTTGAAAATGCGCTGTGAATGTAAATACTAGGCAGTGTGCATAAATTATTTGGAGAAGTGCAGATGCCCCACAAACAAAATCAATTAAGACGCCATGGCTGATGAACCTTTTAAGAGGGTGGAGCTTCAAGAATGTGCTGGGAGAAAGGAATTGGAGAGCAGTGACATTGAAGGCCACTTGTAATAGTCTACGACTTAGAGGAGAGGTTGGTACCCCAGAGGTGGAGGTTGTGGATGTGGAAAAATTAATTGGAATGCAATGTGTGATAAGGAGTGAAGGATTAGAGATAAGATCAAAGAAAGTATAGTTCTTTGATTGTTCTTTAATAAGGATAGTATTTTCATGTATGAACCCATCTTTGGATTGTGCAGTTTTTTGTCTTTCAATAAAGGGGAGATTTCCTTACCTTTTCAGAAAAACATATCCATTTTTTAGATATTTTTAAAGACTACTCATTTTTAATTATTCAATTTAAATCATATTTAACATTCCAGAATTTAAGAATATATATTGATTAATAATGTTAAAAATATAATTTAAAATAAAAATTTATAAAAAAATATATTTATAATTGTATATTTACTATATTTATAAAACTATATATTTATAATTATAAATAAATGAATATAATTTTTTTAAAGTGTTTATAAAATTAGATATTTAAATAATTATAAAATTATAATAGGTATATTTATATATTTAATATATTTACTATATTTATATTTATATATATTTATTATATACATATATAATTATATATAAATATATATAAATATAATTACAAATATATAAATTTATAACTATAATTATAACTATATATCTATATTTATATTTACAAAAACATATTTACAATTATTTTAATATATTTATAATTATATACATTCATATTTTTTATTTTTTATAATTATATACATTTAAATATTTTAATTATAATAATTATGCTATTAATATTAATTATATATGTTTTATCAGTGCTTTCTTAGCAATAATAAACTGGGGTTTTATCAGTGCTTATTATTTTATTACTGATAAAACCCCTATTTATTAGTTCTTTTTTAAGCACTAATAAAACCCTTCTCGGTCTTTTAAATAGAACTATAATTTTGTAATTACCCTAACCCCATTAACTTGAAGATGGTGCCTTACATTATTACATTCTCATATATACATGAATTAAATCCCAAAGCACTGATCAATTTAACAGTTTTGGAAACATAGATTACATACATTATACCCATTTTACATTAGGAAAAGAAAATACAACAAAATACATAAAAACATCAAATAAACTACATCCTTGAAAACTCATTCAAAGATATTTTCTTCACATCCTAGGGAAAGGATACAAAATAAGGGTGATATCCACTGCTCAGTAAGGGTTGTGTGCTGTGAAAGATTTCATGAATCATTAAAGAATAATCAATTTGGAAGGTTAAATAATTTAACACACATTCCATTTACATAACTTTACCTCGTGAATAGATAATTCAGAATCAATATAGCAAAGTAAATAACTAAAAATATGGGACATTTAGTTAATAAACTGAGGATGAATTGAATTCAAAGATAATATCATTGTAAAAAAACCATGGATAATAATAACTGAATTCTTAATAGAGTAAATTATTAATTATTATATGCAATGATCTCTGGCATCATAATACCTCTACTTTCAATCCTTTCTCAATAGAGTTTAAATACTATAGGTAAAAACCCATTTAATTTGGCCAACTTAATTTGTCTCATGAGCACTACCGATGCATAGAGGGCTATAATATACCGAGACCCAGCCAATAGTATAGTTCCAAATAATTCCTCATATATCATGAATTAATATTCCTTGTCATCAAATATCCATATTGAGTAAAGGATATAGATTCATCAATATTTCCCCCGTTAATCCAATAATTTTCAAAGAAAAACCCATATGTAAAAAAGATATATGGATTATGAAATAATAATATCCATAATAAAATAATATGTATAATTAAGATAAATTTAATTACGAATGAAAATTATATAAATAAAGTGATTTTTTCAAGATAAAGTTAACAATTATAAAAGAATGTTATATTTCACAATAACTCTTACCATTTGGTAATTTTAACATCAAACATCCTTGCATGGAATAATCCAAATTTAAACATAAAATACCATGAATAATGAATTTTTGATGATATTATAATTCAAAGCAGTAGTATATACACCATATAAAATAAATTAGGTGTATAACATTACAATATGCCTTAATAAAAGGGAAATTGAGGTGAAATATCTTACCTCATGCTTCCTATTGGTTGAACATGACTTAACCTCATTTATAATGGTTTTAAACATGTCATTAACTTACACCAAAACCATATTAATATTTATATATTCTCATTTTATAATATCTTATCACTCGTTTGTTAATAATATTTCATTATTTTCACTATTTTGGGTGTTAATTAGCTTTTTTTTCTCATGCATACTTTTTCAAGAAATTTCTAATTCACGTTTATATAATATATTTCTATCATATACATAATAATAATCATGAAAAAAAATTTATATTTATACATTAATTATACTTTTAAAATCAATCATAATTGATGGTTATGAAAAAATTATGTTACAATCATGGAGACGGTAGGTTGTACATATATATGAGTAATGCTTCCATTTTCATCGATCATTATGGAAAGGATGAAAGTAATATTTTAACTTTATATAATTATAATAATATAATTAATACCAAATTATATAATTATATATATATATATATCATCCATGTGGTTTAGTAATGAAAAGATATTAGCATAACTTTATCAAGGTGGTAGTCAACACGTACACGAACGATGATATCATCTTTACATGAGTGAAAAGGAAATAAAGAAAGTGATATATATTATCTTTATATAATGATAAATATATCAGGAATATAATAAATATTTCATTAATATCACATATAATCATTAACTTTATCTTTATCACCTTTGATGTGAAGCGTTAGTGAAAGATGTATCACATCGCTTCGTGAGGCGGTAGTCTGTCGTACACACGAGTGACATTATCATATATTCTATGGAATATAAGGTAAACATATATATATTATATAGTGAATGAATAGGTATAAATATGTTATAAATATCATATATATATATATACTTCATATCTATCATTGTACCCAGCTGTGAAAGGTGGTAATAGAAGAATGAATGAAATCGGTTTATGAGACGGTAATCTGTTGTACACATGAAAGATAAATTTATAACCCATTTGATGGAAGTGGAGATGTTTTATGGTCATGAAATTATTATAAAAACATCCCAATATATGTAATATACTGATTTTATTATATTAGTATGGTATAATAAAAATTTAAGTAGGTGAATAAAGAAGAAAAATAAAGAAACTCATTGGAGAACATTACATTTTCTTCAAGTATCCTTTTTAGGTTTGCACTGAAGCCTTCCTATATTGGATTTATTTCCAAAATAACGATTCTAGTATGAGGGGACTTAATTTAGGAAGTTATTTGGGTTGGTTTTGGCAGAACCAAATTGTTTTTAAGGTGTAAATAAGAGATGATAGTGGGTGGCCTTATATAAGTTGGGGAGAGGACACACTTTGTATTTTTGAAAAGAATTGTGTGCTCACACATTTTTAATATTGAAAAAAGGTCCAAAATAAAACATTATCATACCTTATATGTGGAATGGTCGAAATATTATCATAAAATAGTTTTTTGAAAAATTTATAGTCCATTTTTACCCTTATTTATTTATTTTAACTGCCCGATAAACTCATTTTTACCTTAACTACGGTAATTAATTTGTACTGCATTCACTATTAATTTTTCTCAAAAATTAATTTGAACTTTTCAAAAATTATAAATTATAAATATTATAAATATAGTCTAATTTTTCAAATTCAATTCATAAAATTGTAAAAATTTAATCTAAAACTAATCATGCAAACGCAACGTGAAAGCGGGTTTTTAAGGGGAAAACATTCAAAAAGTTTACAATGTTTTTATATCAAAATTCAACATAAAAATTATAAAAATGAAATAAATTGGATTATTTGATTTAAAATTGAACAAATTTTACTTTAAAACAAATTCATAATGTAAATTAACATTATAAATTATTTTAACAAAAAGGTGGTTTCCAATTAAAATTTAATAATTTTCACCTTTCAACAAAAAATGAAACTTTTCAGAAAAATCCAAAAAATTAACCCTCAGATAATTTTGATATTATGATATAAAAAATCAATTTTATTTTGTGAAATAAATTTTATAAAAGTGTTTAAATTTAATTTTAAATTAATTGTGCAAATAGTGACTAAATAATGTTTTGTTTAAACCCGATGTTGCATGCATGCATCAAAAGCTATCAAAGAAATTATATTTATTCTTAAGGAAATATATTATAAAGTCTTGGGTGTTACATTATTCACTCATAAAAAAATTAATCCTCTAAATTTCATGGATATTACCTTCTAAATATTTGATCTTAGTTCTTCTTCATAATATCCTCTCCTTCCCACGTTGCTTCCCCCATTTTGTGACTTCTCCAAATTACCTTTACCAGACGAGTCATTTGATTACTCAATACTTTATATCTAGTATCAATAATATGGATGGGTTATTTATAGTAATATTTATCAGGTTCCATTTCTATTTAATCATAGGTGATCACATGTGTTAGTTCTGGAATGTACTTCATTAATAATGATATTTGAAACACATCATGTACTTTTGTGAGATTTGGCATCATTTCCAACTGATAAAAAACTATAATTATTTTTAGAATTTTAATGGATCCAACATACCTAGGGTTCAATTTCACTTTATTACCTAACCCCATAACACCCTTCCATGGAGATACTTTCGAAAAAAACATGATCTCCCACCTGGAATTCGATATCTTTCCTCTAATTATTAGCATAACTCTGATTACATTGGGATACTTTAATGTGACCATGAATTGAATTTACCTTTGTTGTTTTATCTTTAATAAGTTCTTGGCCTACAAGTTTCCTCTCACCAGCTTCATCCTAAAAAGTTTGAGTATGAAATCTCTTTCCATATAATGATTCATATGGTGCCATTTGAATACTTGAATGGAAACTATTATTATAGTAAAATTATACCAAAGGTAAAAATTCACCCTAAATACCTTTAAAATATAGTGAGAATTACCTAAAAATATATTCCATTGTTTGAATATTCCATTATGATTTTCCATCAATTCGAGGATGGTAGGCGGTGGTAAAATGAAGCACAATGTCAAGAGTCTTCTAAAGACTTTTCCATGATTTTGATGTAAAATAGGGATAATGATCAGACACAATTGATAAAGGTGAACCATGAAGTCTTATATATTCATTAATATAGAGACTTTAAAGGAACTCAAGAGGTAAATCTTCTCTTAAATCAATGAAATGTGTAGATTTGGTTATGCGATCAACGATAACCCATGTTGCATCATTCTTTCTGGGTATCTTCAGTAGTCCTATAAAAAAGTCCATAGTAATGTCATACCATTTTCATATAGGAATAGAAAGAGGTTCGATGAATATTATAGGATGTTACCTCACATATTTCACTTGTTTAAAAACAAAACATCTAGACACATAATTAGAAATTTCCCGCTTCATGTTATCCCACCAAAAATATTCCCTTAAATCCCAATACATCTTGGTGTTGGGTGAATAGAGAAATTTGATCTATGAGATTCATCTAAAAATTACCTATTTAGATTATTTACAAATGGAACACATAATCTCTTTCTAAATTTTATAATTCCATCTATACAAATTAAGTCTACTAATTTCTCATCATTCACAGCTTTAATTTTCTTTCGAAAGATCTCATCATTAGATTGATAATTATTTCTATTCTCTAATAAAGATGTTTTTGTAATTATTTGAAAAAATTATTGATGTATCCCCTTCTTTAGTAACTCCCACACTAGGAAAAAACTATTTATAACGTCTCCTTTCTCACATTTGTTATTTATAACCGATGTGGAAATCTGTGAAAATTGCATTTTCATGTTGGTTTTTAAATGAACCGATGCGAAAAACCCATTTTTCACATTGGTTATTATATAACTGAAATGGAAAATATATCTTCAGTACATCCTTAGGTTGTTTATATCATAACACCAACATGAAAACCTTAATTTTTACCTTATTTATATAAAAAATAATGTTATATGTATTTTAAAATTTTATGAATCGTTGGTGGATTAATTTTGTGGTCTTACATTATCATGATGAGGGTCTCATTTCTATCTATACCAAGCCCTAACTCCCTCATTTCTTCGATCCAGTAGTCCCATATCGCATTATGATCTTAATACACCCTTAGGTTTTGTCGGCCTCATCTTACGCATCAAATATAGATCTGATCATCTATCAAGTAAGCCTCACACATTTTTATTTCTCTCTTTTCAGCCGTTATTTGGCATGGAATCCCTAACCATTATTTGTTTAGTCTGGTGGAATCCATTATCACATTACCATCTTCATACACCCTTGGGTTTTGTCAGCCTCATTGTTGCACGTTCGAGTATAGATCTACTCATCTCTAAATAGTTTTCTTAAAGGTTCAAATATATTTTATAAAGTACAAATTAGTTATTCCTAGTTTTATTTGTAGTATGAATTATTTGTTCCCATTCAATATATTTTTCCTTGTTTGGATTACTTTAAAATTATTTTATAGAATATCTCATGCTATTATTTTAATCATTTCTATATTTATATCTGTATATTTTTTTCTTAATATTCAAATCAAGTGGAAGGGAAATAATATTCGTATAAAAATTTTTTAGTTTCATTTTTTTATAGAGGGAGAGTCAGAATAATATTTCAATGGTCATGATATATATAAATATCCATATCCCCAGTTATATATTCCTTATTTTGAAAGTATATATCCTCTTCTCTATGAAACATTTCCCTACTTAGTGAATATATAGACCCTATATGTGTGTTTTCCTCCCACATGGTTTTACTGATAGGATACAATCTTTACAATTGGATTTCGATCTATGCTCATTCAAGTATTTTTAGTTTCACAAAAATTAAAACATCTTGTAGAAAATAACAACATGGTAAGAGTTTTATTATTTATTTTATGCACTTTTTAAATAATTATGATGATTTATTATCTTTATCTTTTACCAATATTGGTTTGATTCTTCATACACTAAGTATTTTATGATAAATAGGTAGGGGTCAAGTAGTGACCATGTACAAAAGATCAGGACAACATAAGTGTAGTTCAAAATAGTAGTGTATTGGTTTACAAGGAAGCAATGAATTTTTGAGTTCTATAGACAAAAAACCCAATGTCAATATCAAGTGCATATTATAGAGTCATTGATGAAATATGAGAGGTTGATTACATTAAATTTTAAGTTCTGGTGTTAAAATAAAAATTTTTTATCAGTAAAAAATGTGTAAGACATGATGAATTTGGAATGACACTAGTTAATTGGAATAAATTAGAATACGCACCTGGTCCTTTTATCATGGAGACATACAAATAAATTCTATGTTCTTGATCAAAATTTTATGAAATGGTTTATTTTTTTACAAGGAAAAAATAGTATTTTTATGATAAACTTGATAAAGATAGTGATTTATGTGAGATCCCTATTTCTATAGAAATATTAATGGAAAAAAAAAGATGATCACATTAAAGACATGGTTTTTTCCATATATAATGATCATGATGAAGGAATTTGGGAAAATAATCCTTAAGTAAATTCTTAATATTATAGGTAACATATTTTTAGTTCTTGTTTACTTTTTAAAATTTCATAAAATGTTAGATATTTTATTTTTATTTTCATTAATAAAACATGTATTGTAATTAATAAGTGAAAAAAATTATATTAAATTTGTTTTGTATAGTTAACCATGTTTATCATTATATAACTTTTCTATTAATTATTTTTTAAAAAAATAATTATATAAAATATAATATGAAAAAACAAAAAACAAAAATATTGTATAAGAGTATATTAAAAAAATATATTATTTTTGATGTAAAAATTGATTTCCTAGGTCAGACCATTTTTACTATAAACACTAATTTTTTATATTTTCTTTAATTCATTTATATAATTTAGTATCTCATTAATTTTGTTATCATTTTGGTTAATTATAGCATATATGAATAAACATGTGGTCTGTTTGGTTTATTTTACTTTTTGTTTGATAGTTTTTCATTTTTTATTTACATTTTTATATGATAGTTGTATTTGTATTTTTTTACTAATTATTTGTTGCTTTGATTTGTAGGATAATGTCAGATCAATCATCTGATCAACCACATAATTCTAGAGATTATTGTTCTCATACCTCTAGGGAGGAATGCACACATGCTTATGTTGATGAGTCTCCTCATCCTTCTTTAAAAGAGACATAAAATGGGGGAAAAAGAGTTCGAGGGTGGGTAAATGTGGCATCACATAGTTACCAAAATTATATGTTTCCCATATTTAGGACCAGAGGACATCAGTAGTCATTGATGATAATGATATTCTAAGAGTTCCAAATGAAAAACAATTCAAGACTTTTATATCAGTATAGGATAAAATTAAAGTTAGTATTTTGATAGAAAATTAGAGAAGTGTTGAAAAAGTGACCATATATCACTTGTGGGAGACTTTTTTGGTAAGCTCATTTATTATTATTTTACTTATATTAAAATGCTTATAGTAATATATTTTTTCACCCTTATTATCATATGAGAAATAATATACCTAATAAGTAGGCGTAAAAAATAAATTTTTGTAATTAATCTATAGGATATTAAGAGATTTTAAATCAACCCTCACATCAAAATTAATTTTTGGGGATAGAAAAAATGAAAATACATGTCATATATATCCATTTATAGTTGAAGATACAATGAATAAATTTGTTTAAAGAAGATGAGGAGAAGTATTTTTGGTAAGTACAATTTCAACTTTTAGAAATTTTTTATATTGATGATCATGTTAATGATTTCTTTATTCTTAAATTATATAAACAAAGGATATCTCTCTAGGAGGTCAAATATACAAACATATACCCTTCTACTTTATCTTGGGGAGGGTATACATTACTATAAGATCAAATGATGGATAAAAATTTCCAAAAACTAAGGGCTAAGTTTTCAGGCTTAGTAGAGGTTGACCCCCCCCCCCCACCCACCCCTACAAGACATGAAAAATGGAAGAGGGCTTAGATGAGAAAAAAAAGGACAATAACTTATGGAAGAGTCAGGGATTTTCGCTGAGAGGATTGTAAGATGTTTACTTTATTTATTTATTTAAGTTAAATCAATTATTTATATATTTTGATTCATTACAAAATTTTTAAAATATACCATATAGAATTATCTTGAAGATCATAGCACACAGGGTGTCTTTATAGCTAATGGTAGGCAGAATATTTTATCTAGAACATTGGGAAATCCTGAACACCCAAGTCGTGTAAGAGGATACCTGATAATTGTATCAGTAAAAAAATTGTTTCCCCATTATGAATCTACTTCAAGGGAGGATGTGTATAAAAAATAGAATCTTTAGAAGTTGAAGTTTAGGATATTTGTGTGATGATGGGGGACATGATCAGAGCTTCGGTATAGGCGATGTTTGCAGGAATACAAAGACAATTTCAGAAAGCTTATCTGACTCCTCCACTTCCTCCACCTTTGCCACCTCCTCCATAAGATCCTAATTCTACTTATCCCAATAATACATCTCTACCTATAGAAGCCAATACTTTTAATCCTACTCCTACACCCCTCCTCCATAGCTTCCCAGTTATTGTGAGTCATATATTGATGATCCCCAGCATATTGTTTCATATGGGATGATATTTTATTTTGGTGATACCATTCATAGTCAATAGATAGATATAGATCATCATAGGGGAATTTTACAGGATATTATATATAGATCTGCAATAATACCATTTCCTAAATATGAGGGGAGTATATTTGGACAAAGTATTGACTATTTTTTAGTCTTTCCATCTAGACTTGTTTGACATATTAACATATATGTATGTGTATATTTTATCTTTTATTTCATTTTGAAATTAAATTTTTTTTTATCATTTTAATGTTTATGTATTTATCTATATTTTATAGGAATAATCTAAAGTAAAATAAATAGTCTATAGACAACAACACATACAAAGTGGTATAACTTTAGATACATTTTCTACTAGTTTTGATAGATTATCAAGATATTAAAAAAAATTATTGGATGTATATAAGATTCTAATTGAAG
This sequence comes from Viscum album, assembly GCA_963277665.1. Taxonomy (NCBI): domain Eukaryota; kingdom Viridiplantae; phylum Streptophyta; class Magnoliopsida; order Santalales; family Viscaceae; genus Viscum; species Viscum album. Next base: position 45,559,123 of record OY728138.1, on the reverse strand, counting down.
TTGTTGTTTGTGGGAGTGCAATGAATATAGGAATTTTGAAAAATGATATCATGGAACATGTAGTTGGATATTAGTTGTGCATCAACACAATGCAGATTGTTTCCATGTAAGTTGACTAACAAATTTTTTCTAACCATTTAATTTATTAAAAATTTATACTTACTTTTATTTTGTATTAGGTATCTTTATACAATTTTTACACAAGATGAAAAGATAGATTTATATGGATTTATGGATCCATAATTTATTTCACATGTAGTTAGTACAATAAATGATGTGGAAAGAACAATTTATATTTCTGAAATATATCAGAAGAATGCAATTATTCAATGTTGTATTTTTCCTTATCTCCAAGAGTATAAAACATATTTCTCAATAATTGTTTTATATCTCTTAAAATACTAACCACTCACATTAAATTTTATCATATATTAGTTTTCATTTGATGTTGGGTGTTTTTTTCCAAGAGAGAAGACACTTTACTGACTATCCTCTTTCCATGGTGAAGTGCGAGAAACTTTTACGAATATATCGAACATATAAGTTTGAGTATTTTAATAGTTGTTTATATTATAATGTATTAAATTTATTTTATTCATATTAGTTTTAAAAATTTTGTGGAATTTTTTTATAGAACCTACATGGAAGAAGAGATCCAATATCAAATATATAAAAGAAAAAGGTGAATTTCATTTACAATTAATAATTTTGGATATATATATTACTTAAAAATTTTATTTATAATTTATAAATTCTTTTAAATGGAAATTTCATAAAAAAGAAGGTGGAAAATAATTTGGGTAATATGTTTTATATTTATGTATAAAATAATTTCAATTAGGATGGTTACAATGTTCAATAAGGTTATATTTCTTTATAAACTTTTCCTTAGTATTTTATTCATTTTATTCAGCATACATACAAGCTAAATGATTTCTTTAAAATTATTAGCTTTTTGATGACCCTCAGCCATATAGTGCATAGGATTTGAGACACTTACAAAATGAATGGGATAACAATTTCACAGGTTTGATTAGATTTTTTTTATTTTTAATATATATTGTAAACTTGAAATTTGAAATTATAAGTATTTTTTTATTTTTCTGCCAGTTCTGTTGTTTGATGTTTTTCTACAAACTTTAAACATGTTTCTATTGGGGATGGGGGAGGAATGAATCATTAATTTTAAAAAAAAATCATGTCAGTTATTTTATAATCAAGATGAAAAATAAATATGGTTTGTTTTTCATGTCGAATATCAAATAACTGATGTGAAAACCCCTCTTCCATATCAATTATTTTATAAAACTGGTGTGTAAGAAGGGTTTCCTATTGATATTTCACATTGGTTATTTGATAAAAATTATGAAAAAACAATTTTATTTATCTATCACATCAGTTATTTAAATAACTGACATAAATGATGAATTATCTCTGGTCTTTCATGTTGAATATAAAATAATCAATGTGAAAATAATTATTCCACGCCATTTATTTCAGATAACCGACATGGAAGAACTTTTTTAATGTCAGTTTTTAAATAAATGATGATAAAATCATCCACAAAAAATATTTAAAACTTATTTTATTTATAACCAACTTTATAAACATATTTAAAATCTCCCACATAACATCATCGCCAACTAACTGACGTTAAAAATCAAGAAAAATAGAGATTAAAAGGAATTATTTTCACTAGTTCCATATCAATATTTACTAGATCCATGAACATAGGATCCTTCTCGATCCTAATTTGGTTTATAATTCTATAATATTTCCTACTCAATGCATATGCTACCTTATTTTCTTTCCTTGGGTGGTAGTGTATTGAGTAATCATAGTCCCTGAGTAGTCTGATTCATCGCATTTGACTCATATTAAGATCTTTCTATGAAGAGATGTATTTTAGGATTTTATGATCATTTTATATCTCACATATTTCACCATATAGATAATGACTCCATATCTTCAAAGAAAATATTACAATTGTCAACTCAAGATCATTGGTTGGATAGTTCTATTCATGAGTCTTGAATTACCTTGATGTATATGAAATAACATTATCATTTTTCTTTAGGAAACAACTCAGTCCCTTATTTGATGCATCATTATATATCACAAACCCATCACTTCTAGATGGTAGAGTAAAAAATGGAGCATTAACCAACCTATTATTTAGTTCATCAAAACATTCTTTACATTCTTATGTCCAAATGAACCTAACCCCTTTAAATGTAAGATTGGTTAATAGGTTATCCAATCATGAAAAATTCTGAATGAATTTCCAATAGTAACCTACCAAACCAATGAAACTACATACCTCAATCATGTTTGTTGGTGTAGTCCATTCTCTAACTACCTTTGTCTTCATAGTATCAATTGAGATTCCATATTTAGAGACAATATGGCCATGAAAAGAAACTTCTTGAAGATAGAATCACACTTACTAAATTTTATATATTGTTCTTTCCTTCTAAGATTCTCAAGAATGATCTACAATTGATTTTCATGGTCCTCAGTGATTTTATAATACACTAAAATATCATCAATTAATACTACAAAAAATCATCAATATATTCCTTGAATACTCCATTAATTAGATCCATAAAAATATAGAGTGCATTATTTAATCAAAATGGAATTATTTTAAACATGTAATGTCCATTACACATTTGAAAATTCTTCTTCATAATGTATTTCTTCTTTACTCACAATTGGTGATACCTAGAAAGAATATTAATGTTTCAAAAATATTGGGCTCCGTGAAGTTGATAAAATGATTCATTAAATTGAGGCAGATAATACTTGTTGTTTATCATAGTATAAATGATTTCCCTATAATCAATTCATAGCCTCATGGATCCATTATTTTTCTTAGTGAAGAGAATAAGGGATCCCCATGGAGAAACACTAGTGTGAATAAATCCCTTATCATCAAACTACTCTGGTTATTTCTTAAACTCTACTAATTCCAAAGAGGTCATGTAATGACCCAGGTAATTATAGAATAATACTTTTGATTTATATTAATAATTATCAATAATATATTTATTTTAAGTTAAAGGGGACACCTTTTCTGATAGTGTACTCAACAGGAAACAACGGGCTTCTCTGAAATCTTACATTGCACACAACATTGAGTTATACTGAAAAATAATACAATAATATTATTATTATTTTAAATGGTAGTTAAATCCTAGCCATTGGAATAGTAGGAATGAATAGTATCAACTTCATTTTGAAATATGGTTTACACATGTTTAAATGATGATTCATTGATTACCAATTTTATTAGAAATGGAAATAAAAACCAATTGAATATAATGGATGTGTTTTTATGAAAACCTATTCAAAAGAGAATAATTGTGTTTTCATATCAATATTTATGGATTTTAATTAATGAAAAGTATATGATATATATTCAATGTAATGTTTTAGATTTATCTTATATGGTTTCTAGATATGATATAGGAATAAATTTGTTTTTTTCGAATAAAAGAAGTATTTTTCTAAAAATGTTGTTTTATCACCTTTTGATGGAAAACCCATTTAAAATATAGTTTTGACACCTTTATATGTTTTATCTGGATAAATAAAAATCTTATTTATAATCAGAACATCAAATTTTACTTCGGATGAAATTTTGTTATTTTTTGCTAAAGTCCATTTTTTTAATGAATAGTGAAAAATATTGTATTTTAATTCAAAACCGCCTTTTAATCTAATTTATCTATATAGTTATATTGTACTTTTAATTGGTTTTAAAGTTTAATTTGATTATATTTTTATCATTTAATCTAATTTTGGTCCTTGGAAGTAATTTCACTTTGAAATTGGACATAAACGCATGTCAATCTTTTGATATCTTTTACTTCTTAAAAACACGCTTTTTGGTTTTGACAGCCAAAATTAATATTAAATTAATTTCTGCCACTTCTGTGTTATAAATTTGAAAAATGGATTCCATATTTGGAATCCAGAGATTCAAATTATGTAAATAGGTACCTTTTATTTTTATACATTATGAATAGTAACTTCAGTAAATATTTTATTTACCATGGTTAAAGGGTAAATCTGGTAAATAAGGGTAAAAAATAGTATTATAATAATATTAAATTACCCTAACACAAGTACTAACCCTATTGGAGGATATATTTCGGATCATGGTCATCCTTGTGTCTATTTTAGGACCCCATAGATCCACTTGTCTATGAAAATGACATTTAATTACTTTTAAATTAAAGTTAAGGAAAATATAACCTAAACATGTATCTTTTAGTCAAACAATTTTTATATTGGTTTATATAAGTTATAATTTAGAATATAAATATTAATTATAAATCTAAAAATATTTACTACATCGTGGTATTTTATTTATCATTTTTAGAAATCAAATAAAAATTATGACACAATGATGATGTAGTGATTACCTTATTAATGAAAGATTTAAATAAATGAGATTATAAATATTAAACTAAATTTATTTTGAATATTTTTATTCCATACATGAATTTTATATATTATTATGGCTTGTTATATTTTAATTTATGAATTTTTTTTTGAAAGAATCATGTTTTTATGGATTTTTAAAAAGTCATAATATGAATAGTATAAAAATTGACATAAATGAGCTTTAAAACAAATACTATTTTATTAAATGATATAATAGTAATAAAAATCTAATATTTGTCCAAATGAATTATATAATGTTTTAAATTTCATTAATTAACCACTTTAGGTTCTATTGGATTTTATGGTAACTATATTAACCATATAGTATGAATACACAAGAAGACATGGTAATAGTTAAATTAATTAACTAAGGGTTAAAGATAAATGATAAGGTTAAATTTGAAACAAAAACTTATATAAAACCTATTGGTTGAGATTATTTAAAAAAATACTCATCTTATCTTCTAATTAAATGAGTTCTAGACCTTTTGAAAATCAAAATTCAGTTTATAATAAAATAATCTTTCAAGACATTCCTAAAGTACCCCTCATCTCTCTTATAAAAGGACACCAGCTCTAACCCCTTACTCACACCTCTCAAGACCCTTGGATCGTCCAAACTCTACTCCAATGATCTCCAAAAATCCCTATATTCCTTCTAGAAGCCTTACCTTAGGCATAAGTCAATTCAATAAATCCTTTTGGCTCAAATCAAAGGGAGTTACCCGTTTTAAGAGGTAGCGTCTTCTCTAAAGTCCCTTTCCAATATTCTACTTCTTAACTTTGTATTCTTTTTTAATTCATTGATTAAATAAAAAAACCATTATACTAAATATACTAGGATGTTTTTAGGAGAATTATTTTAACTAAACCTACACACACCTCCATCTAATGGATTTAGAAAATACTGTTTTTTTGGATGGCAAACAACTGCCTCACAAAACGATGATTGTTAAATTATATCCTACCACCTCTCATGGTGTCCATTATGAGGGAACTGTATTTATATGATATAAATTATTTTTATTTTTATTTTTATGCTTGTGTAATTTCTTTTCACATACCTTTATGCTTTTCATGATGTGTAAACACGATAATTTCATTTGAGGAAGCGAGGACTACCACCCCCTCAAAGTGATATGACTCATTTATGCCATAAATGGAACATATAAAAGATGGAGTTAATTAAATTATGTAACATATATAAAATATGATATTATATTGGAATTATAATATACCTATGAATCATTTATTTTTCATTCCATTAAATATGAAATAGAAATGAAAGTTACATTCATGTATACATACGGCTTACCATCTCCATGAACGATGCATTTTATTACTTAACTCAAAATGTTATGAAATATTAAAAATTCATATTTACTAGATATATATGATATATATATATATATTAATATAATTCTTTAGATAATGGACTTTTTACCACATGGACAAATTTTAATTATAACAAGATCATTTTCGACTCAAGTACCCAATATCGACAAAACGACTGATATTAACTTAAGTAACTATGTAATTTTTATAACATGGTAATAAGTGATATAAAAGGAATAATAAATTTTAAAAAGGTTCTGAAGCAAGTATAAATTAACTTATGTTTATTATTCAGGAATTTAAATAACGAACAAGTCAAGTTGGACATGAGGTAAGGGACTTCGTCTCAATGTCCTTTCATTGAGGCATATTTTGATAATATACATCTCCTTATTTTATACAGTTTATAATAAACCCCTTTGAATTTTATTTTCACTCAAAGATAATATTTTTCCTATGAAGCATTTTACTAAACTAAAAAAGGAATGTTTTTAACGTATGCAGCGACAACGACCTTTCCGTCGCCTCGAGCATTATTTGATATTTGGCTTCCTTAACATGTTGTAATGTTTTTAAATGGAAAATAAATACCATGTACCCTTTTTACATATTTTGGTATTGAAAATGGTTTTTAAAGTGTATTTACAATTTCAATATCTTGAAATTATTTCTTGTGATTGCAAATGAAATTTTATGATTGAACTGTTGATATTTTCAATCTTTTATGTGTGATGATTGTATAATGGTACTTTTATATTTGATGGGTGGTTATGTGATAAACCCAATGATGGGTGGTTCAATGATAAACCAAAGATGAGTGTTTATGTTATAACCTCCAATGCATTGGTATGGAAGTCGGTCATATGGATAATCCATTTTGTGATATGTGTGTAAGTTGACCGTATGGTTTGTCCATTTAAGTATGTTTATGTCCCAAGTTACCTTTATATGATATAAATCGTTTTCTATGTGATTTATGGTAATATTTTGGTTACAAAAAGGGTAAGAAATGAGCTTATATTCAATGAAGTATTTTTTCTACTTCTTTAAGGTGAAAATTATTACTTTATGATAAATTATCCATGGTTTACATGTTTTTTTGAAAAACTAAGTGATTCCCTTCTTTTTGTATCCCATACTAAGATTTTTACGCTCATACCAAGTTTTGAAACGTTTTTCACAGGACTTAAAGATGAATAGGGTCAAGGATGAATCAATAAAAAATAATGCTTTCTAAAACATGGAACAGAATGTGTTTCTTTTCTAAGATTTTTTGTTTTTTTGAAAAAATGGATAGTGAGTAGAAGTGTCTACTTTTAATATACAAGTTTCTATGTATAAGTTATGATCTAATTCTCTAAAACTACCAACCTGAAAATATCTTCAATTTTAATTATTAACTTTATTCAATATTTTGTAATGTTTAAGGATGGGGGCTTATAGTAGGTATCATAGGTCAGTTTAGATAACTTTAGAGGTTAGGCTGTTATTTAATCATAAGTGACATGACCATAATGGTTAGAATATTAGAAAGAGTCATAGTTATTTTAGATAAATTGAATGAGTTTAAGATAACATGAATAAGTATATATTAGTATTTACACTCCTCCAAAGATATGATATGATGATTTTATTAATATAATCACACATAACTTTTTGGTTTTAGTAAATGGATGGATCTAGCAGGAAGCAAAGTAAAAATAGATGTGAAGAAAACTGTGATGGTTTTCTGAATAAGAAGCTGAATGAAATGGGAGTTGAAATGATAACTCTTGTTATTGTTCTCAACCAACTATCTGGAGTCATGATTTACCACCTGAACCTTGGCGATTTTTATAAGGCATCGTATATGCGAGAAAAAAATCCCTACAGAAGTTCGGGTAATAATAAAAAAGGTAAGCATATTCAAAAACTTATGTGTCAAGGATGTGGAAAGAAACACCTAGGAAAATGCTTCAAAGTAACGAGAAGATGCTATAGATGTGGTAATGAAGGTCATATAGAAAGAAAATTCCATGGAAAAAGGAAGCATCCAGTAGACTCTAAGAAAGGCTAAAAAGTTCTTTCTGAGGGATCAATTGAATGTTTTAAATGTGGTGTACATGTTCATTATAAAAATATATGTCCTATGAAGAAGGTTCGGGAATGGGATCAGTAGGACCACACAAATATATTTCTCCCAATACCTAATGTCATTTCAATTGAGGATGAGGATATTGATAATGACCAATGAAAGGTATGTATTATTTCTTAACTGATATTCTGACATTATTGAATCTTAGGATATGATTCATGATTTTGTTGGTAGGAAAGAAGTATTACAGAATAAGTTGGAAAAGAATGGTTAATGGATCATGAAGAGAGTTAAATGAGTGAGAAGTCTAAATATAAGGGATTCAATAGTTATGGAAGATTTTAGGATGATGAATTTCTTAAAAGTATTAAGGCTCTTTTGATGATGGGATTACATTGGAAGAATTTTTCTAGTATGTGTAACCCTGAAGTTTGATATTTAAAATTTTTAATCAAGAAATATTTATCTTTTCTTATGTGGAAATAATGGATAACCTTAGGGGTTCATATGATCTTTTGTTTTTAGGTGATAAATGGTTATTACATTTTGGGATGCAAAATGAATGGTATTATATGACCTTTGAGGATAAAATAGGTTATGTTAATTTTTTAAGAAATTATCTTAATTTTTAGAATGTCATAACAATGATCTAGTTTTAGAAAAAGTAAAACCCGCAGGATGGGTAACAACATGTTGCATCTGGCAAGGCCTTGGGAATTGAACCCACAACTGAAAGGTGATAAGGGCACATCACGTACCACTGGCCTACGTGAAGTCCCAGGTTAGTATGACTTATTCTTTTAAGTTAAATTATTTTATTGATCAAGAATAAGTTTATTTGGGATATTATGTTTTATCAAATTTATATCCTTAGTATAGAAAAATGATTTGGTGATTAAGTGATAGAGGTTATTTTGGAAGACGTTTTCACTTTGGGGAACACTATATACATAAATAAAATAGAATACTATGGGTTTTCAATTCAGGGGTAATGGTGGAATTTTATTTTGGAAGAATCTATGTTTTTATTGTGGAAATATAGAAATTTGGGTTATTTATGGAAATTACTAACCTATCATAGAGAATATGTGATTAGGTTAATTGCTTTTCATTGTGAGACTTTAAGAGTTGTTGATTTTATTTGGAGATAAATGTTAAGATTTTTTTGGAAGATTATGTGATCAAATCCTTTTGAATTTTGGGTCTCAAAATTAGTTTGGATTATTTTGAATAATTTTAAGGACAATTGTGTATTTAATGGTATTTTTTGAGCTTTGGTTATTGTTTGTTCAAATTTAGAGATTAAGAGTATTATTTATTTTTATAAAAGATTATCCTTTTTTGGGATTATTTGATCTTGTGCTAACCATTTTGGTTTTGGTTAATGTCTAAAGATAGGGGAAATATATGGTTCCTTATTTGTGGATCATGTTATTCTCTATAAGTTGATTCTAGTTCTTCATCTGTGACCAAGTCATCTTGAATACTCATCATTTAGAGAAAATATGAGTTTTTGGTAGAAACTTATTAAAAGATGAAATTTTACTTGAAAAGTAAGTATATTTCCTTATTTTCTTATTCGATATCATAATTAAATTCTAAAAATTTATTATAGGGAACTTGAAATAAAAAAAATCAATTTACTTTTCTTATCGGGGAATCAAATACCGTTTAACCTATCACAAGTTTTTGGTTTTCTGGTGGTTAACTTTCTCCTAATCTTGTTTTCTATCACTCTCCATCAGAACATGAATGTTAGTTTCTCCTCCATATCCATGTTTTCAAGGAATACTAGTTTTTGTTATCTTGAGTGACCTTTATACTTATATTTTTTCTTTTAAAGTGATAGTTTTATTGACTCTTTTTTCTATGTGGGACTTTCAATGAAATTTATGAGCCTAATTTTAAAATTTTGAGGACTTAATTTCCAAAAGGTCGAAAGGATGTAACAACCCAGGTATTTATAGAATAATAATTTTTTATTTTTATTAATACTTATAAATAAGATATTAATTTTAACATACAGGGTATTCTTTTTCTGATATCATACTCGACATTCAACAATGTGCTTCTCCGAAATCTTACATTGCACACAACATTGAGTTATACTGAAAAATAATACAAAAATATGATTATTTTTTAAAATGGTAGTTAACGCCTAGTTGTTGTAATAGAGGAAATGAATAGTATCAAATGAATTTTTAAATATGGTTTACATATGTTTAAATGGTGATTCATTGATTACAAAATTTATTAGAAATGGAAATAAAAACCAATTGAATATAATGGATGTGTTTTTATGAAAACCTATTTAAAAGAGAATAATTGTGTTTTAATATCACTCTTTATGGATTTTTATTTAACAAAAAATATATTCTATATATTCAATGTAATGTTTTAAATTAATCTTATATGTTTTTTAGATATGATATAAGAAAAAATTATTTTTTTTCGGATAAAAGAAGTATTTTTCTAAAAATGCAGTTTTACCGCCTTTTGATGGAGAACCCTTTTTAAATCTAGTTTTTGACAACATTATATGTTTTATTTGAAAAATAAAACTTATACTTTATAATAAGAACATCAAAATTAACTTTGGATGAAATTTTGGTATTTTTCTACTAAAGTTCATTTTTTAATGAATAGTGAAAAATACGGCATTTTAATTCAAAACTAATTTTTAATATAATTTATTTATATAGTTAGATTGTAATTTTAGTTTGTTTTAAAGTTTAATTATATTATATTTTTATCATTTAATCCAATTTTGGTCATTGGAAGTAATTTCACTTTGAAATTGGACATAAATTCATGTCAATCTTTTGGTAGTTTTTACTTCTTAAAAACACGTTTTTTGGTTTTGACAATGAGAATGAATTATAAATTAATTTCTGTCACTTCTGGGTTTTGAATTTGGAAAAATGGATTCCATATTTGAAATAAATAGTTCCTAATTTGTTAAATAGGTACCTTTTATTTTTATATATTAGGAATAGTAACTTCAGTAAATATTTTATTTACCATGGTTAAAGGATATATCTGCTAAATAAGGGTGAAAAATAATAATATAATAACATTAAATTACCCTAACACATGTCCTAGTCCTATTTTATGAGATATATACAACCATGGTCATCATTTAGATGATTTTAGGACCCCATGGATCCACTTTAGTGTGAAAATGATATTTAATTACTTTCAATTTAAAGTTAAGGAAAATATAACCTAAACATGTATCTTTTAGTAAAAAAAATTTATATGGGGTTATATAAGTTATCTATTCAACTATAAAAAATTAATTATAAATATAAAAAGATTTAATACATCATTTAATTTTATTTATAATTTTTAAACATCAAATAAATAAATATATTTATGACATAATGATGATGTAGTGATTACCTAATTAATGAAAGATTTAAATAAATGAGATTATAAATATTAAAATAAATTTATTTTGAAACTTTTCATTCCATCCAAGACTTTTAGGGATTATTATTACTTTCTATATTTTAATTTATGAAGTTTTTTTCAAAGAATCTTGATTTTATGGATTTTTTAAATGTCGTGATATAAATAGTATAAAAATTAACATAAATGAGTTTTTAAAACAAATACTATTTTATTAAATGATATAATAATCTTAAAAATATAAGATTCTTCCAAATGAATTAGATAATTTTTAAAATGTCATTAATGAACCACTTGAGGTTCTATTTTTATTTTATGGTAGCTATACTAACCATATAATATGAATATACAAGAAGGCGTGGTAATAGTTAAATTAGTTAACTAAGGGTTAAAGCTAAATGATAAGGTTAAATTTGAAACAAAAACTTGTATAAACCCTATTGGATAAGATTAATTCAAAAACTATTCGTCTTATATTATAATTAAATGAGTTATGGACCTTTTGAAAATCAAAACTCATTTTATAATAAAATAATGTTTCAAGACATTCCTAAAGTACCTCTCCTCCCTCTTATAAAATGTCATCACCTATAACCCATTACTCACACCTATAAAGACACTTTTATTGTCCAAAAACTATTCCAATAAGATCCCAACATCCCTATATTCCTCCTAGAAAACTTACCTTAGTTATAAGTCAATTCAAGAAAGCATTTTGGCTCAATTCAAAGGGATTTACCCGTTTTAAGAGGTAGCATCTTCTCTAAAGTTCCTTTCCAATATTCTACTTCTTCACTCCCTATTCTATTCTTATTATTTGTTTACATAAAACACTATTATCATCAATATACTAGGATTTTTTATGATAATAATTCAAACTACACTTACACACACCTCCATCTAAGGGATTTAGAACATACTATTTCTCTGGACGGTGAACTAGTGCCTCACGAAACGTTGATTGTTCAATTATCTTATACCACCTCTAATGGTGGAAATTATGATAGAAATATATTTATATGATATATATTATGTTTTTATTTTATTTATGATTCTGTAATTTTTATTTACAACATACCTTTATGGTTTTCATAATGTGTAAACAAGATAATTTCATTTGAGGAAGTGTGGACTGTCACCCACTCAAAGTGATATGACTCATTCATGCCATGCATGGAACATATAAAGGATGGAGTTAATGAAATTATGTAACATATAAAAAATATTATATTATAATATAATTAAAATATACCTATTCATTATTAATTTTTTGTTCCATTAAATATGAAATAGAAATGAAAGTGGTGTTCATGCGTACGTACGGCTTACCATCTCCATGCACGGTGCATATCATTTCTTATCTCAAAATGTTATGGAATATTATAAATACATATATACTGTATATATATGATATATATATGAAAAATATTCTATAGATAATGCACTTTTGACCACATGGAAAAATTTTAATTAGAACAATATCATTTTCAACTCAAGTACCCAATATCGACAAAACAACCGATATTAACTTAAATAATTATGTAATTTTTATAACGTGGTAATAAGTGATATAAAAGGAATAATAAACTTGAAAAAGGTTTTGAAACAATTATAAATTAACTTAAGTTTATTATTTAGTAAATTAAATAATGAATGAGTCAAGTCGGACATGAGGTAAGAGGCTTCATCTAAATTTCCTTTCATTGAGGTATATTTTGATAATATATACCTCCTTCTTTTATACGGTATATAAAAACCCCTTTGACTTTTATTTTAATTCAAAGGTAATATTTTTTCTACAAATTGTTTTACTAAACAACAAAAGGAATGTTTTTAACATATGTGGAGACAACGACCTTTCCATCGTCGTGAGCATTATTTGATATTTGGATTCCTTAACAAGTCGTGATGTTTTTAAATGGAAAATAAATACCATATACCCTTTTTACATATTTTTGTATTGAAAATGGTGTTTAAAGTGGATTTAATATTTGAATATCTTGAAATTATTTCTTGATATTTCTAATGAAATTTTATAATTGAAATGTTGATATTTACAATATTTTATGTGTGATGATTATATAATGGTACTTGAACATTTAATGGGTGGTTACATGATAAACCAAATAATAGGTGGTTCCATGATAAACCAAGGACGGGTGGTTATGTTATAACCTCCAATGCATTGGGTATAGAAGTTAGAAGTATAGATATTCCATTTAGTGATATGTGTGGAAGTCAACTGTAGGGTTATTCTATTTAAGTATCGTTATGTATCATGATGCCTTTATATGCTATACGTTATTTTCTATGGGATTTATGGTAATATTTTGGTTGCAAAAAGGGTAAGAAATAATCTTATATTCAGTGAAGTGTTTTTTCTACTTCTTTAAGGTGAAAAGTATTACTTTATGATAAAGTATTCATGGTTTACATGTTGTTTTGAGAAAAATAACATTTTTCCTTCTTTATATATCCCTTACTGAGCTTTTTATTCTCATACCATGTTTTGAAATGTTTTTCATGGGACTTAAAGATGAATAGGGTCAAGGATGGCTCAAGGAAAATTCATGCTATCTAAAACATAGAACTATACATGTTTATTTTTTTAGAGTTTTTTTTTGAAAAAAAATAGATAGTGAGTAGAAGTGTCTACTTGTAATATACAAGTTGTTATGTGTAAGTTATGACCCAATTCTATAAAGATCTAAACCTGAAAATATCCTCAATGTGAATTATTAACTTAATTCAAGATTATGTAATGTTTAAGGTTGGGGCCCTATATTTGGTAGTAGAGGTCGGTTTAGATAACATTAGAGGTTAGGGTGTTATTTAAGCATAAGTTACATAACCATAATGGTTAGCATATTAGAAAGAGTCATAGTTATTTTAGATAAATTGAATGATTTTAAGATAACATGAATAAGTATATATTAGTATTTACTCTCTGCATAAGATATTATATGATGATTTTACTAATATACTCACACAAACCTTTTTGGTTTTAGTAGATGGATGGATCTAGTAGACACCAAAGTAATAATGGATGGAAAGAAAACTGTGATAGTTTTATGAATACGAAACTAAATGAAATGGAAGCTGAAATGATAACTCTTGTGGTTTTTCTCAACCAACTATCTAGAGTAATGTTTGACCACCTAAATCTTGGTGATTTTCATAAGTCGTCGTATATGTGAGAAACAAATCCCAACAGAAGTTTAGGTAATAATCATAATGGTAAGTATATTCAAAATCTTATGTGTCAAGGATGTCAAAATAAATGCCTAGGAAAATTCTTCAAAGGGGTGGTAAGATGATATAGATGTGGTAATGAAGTTCATAAATCAATAACCTTCCATGGATAAAGGAAGCATTCAATTGACTCCAGGAAAGGGAAAGAATTTCTTTCCAAGGGATCAATTGAATGTTCTAAATGTGGTGTGCATGGTCATTACACAAATAGATATCCTACAAAGAAGGTTTGGGAATAGGATCAGTAAGACCGTACAAATATATTTTTACCAATACCTAATGTCATTTCAATTAAGGATGAGGAAACTGACAATGACCAATGAAAGGTATGAATTATTTCTCACCTGATGTTTTGACATTATTAAATCTAAGGATATGATTCATGATTTAGTCTCTAGAAAATAAGTATTACGTAATAAGTTAGAAAATAATGGTTAATGGATCATGAACAACTTTGAATTAGTAAGAAGTATACATATAAGGGATTCAAGAGTTATTGTAGATTTTAGGATGATGAAATGATTAAAAGTATTAAGGCACTTTTGATGATGGGATTAATTTGGAAGACATTTTATAGTATGTGTAAACCTGAAGTTTGATATGTAAAAAAAATTCAAAAAAGAATTATCTTTTCCTATGTGGACATAATGGATAACCTTATGGGTTCATATGGTGTTTTTTGAGGTGATAAATGGTTATTACATTTTGGTATACAAAAATGAATGGTATTCGAGAAACGTTGAGGATGAAATAAGTTGTGGTCATTTTTTAGGAAATTATCTTATGTTTTATAATGTTATAATAATGATATGGTTTTAGAAAAATGAGAACCCACAAGATGGGTGAAAACCCATAATGTCTGGAAAGGCCATGGGAATTGAACCCATAACTGAAGGGAGACAAGGGCGCATCGCCTACCACTGGCCTAAGTGAAGTCTCTTGTTAGTATGACTTATTCTTTTTAGTTAAATGATTTTATTGATCAAGAATAAGTTTATTTGGGATATTATGTTTTATCAAATGGATATCCTTAGTATAGGAAAATTATTTGGTGATTAAGTTATAAAGGTTATTTTAGAAGATGTTTTCTCTTTTGGGAACACTATATTACTAAAGAAAATAGAATACTTTGGGTTTTCAATTCAGGGGTAATGGTGGAATTTTATTTTGGAAGAATCTACGTTTTTATTGTGGAAATATAGAGATTTGGGTTATTTATGGAAATTACTAACCTATCATAGAGAATATTTGATTAGGTTAATTACTTTTCAGTATGAGACTTTAAGAGAAGTTGATGTTATTTAGAGATAAATTTTAAGATTTTGGTGGAAGACTATGTGATCAAATCCTTCTGAATTTTGGGAATCAAAATTAGTTTGGATTATTTTGAATAATTTTATATAAAATTGTCTATTTAATGACCTTTTTTATCATTGGTTATTGTTTGATAAAATTTGGAGATTAAGAGTATTATTTCTTTTTATAAAATATTATCCTTTTTGGGGATTATCTAATCTTGTACTAAGAATTTTGGTTTTGGTTAATGTATAAAGATGGGGGAAATATATGTTTCATATTTTTTGGATCATTTTATTCTCTAGAACTTGATTTTAGTTCTTCAAGTGTGACCAAGTAATCTTGAATACGCATCGTTTGGAGAAAAGGTGAATTTTTGGTAAAAATTTATTAAAGGATGAAACTCTACTTGAAAAGTAAGTATATTTCCTTATCTTCTTAGTCAATATCATAAATAAATTCACCAAATTTATGAAAGGTATATTAAAAAAAATAATTTTTTTCATTTACTTTTCCTTTTGGGGAATCAAAGACTATTTAACTTGTCACAAGTTTGTAGTTTTCTAGTGGTTAACTTTCTCCTTGTCATGTTTTCTATCACTATCCATCAGAACATGATAGTTAATTTCTCCACCATATCCTTGTTTCCATGGAATCATAGTATGTTTTATCTCGATGAACTTTATACTTATCTTTTTTTCATTTAAAGTTATATTTTTATTGACTTTTTTTTGATGTGGTACTTTCAATGAAGTTTCTTAGCCTAATTTTAAAATTGTTAGGATGTAATTTCTAAAAGGGGGTAAGGATGTAAGGACCCATGTATTTATAGAAAAATATTTTTTAATTTATATTAATACTTATGAATAAGATATTAATTTTAAGTTAAATAGGACGCTTTTTTTAGTAGCATACTCGACACACAACATTGGGCTTCTCTAAAATTTTACAATGCACACAACATTGAGTTATACAAAAAAATAATACAATAATATTATTATTATTTTAAATGGTAGATAACACCTAATTGTTGGAATAGAGGGATTGAATATTATTAACTGAATTTTGAAATATGGTTTACAAATGTTCAAATTATGATTCATTCATTACCAAATTTATTAGAGATGGAAATAAAACAAATTCAATATAATGGATGTGTTTTTATGAAAACTTATTTAAAAGAGAAAATTTGTGTTTTTGTATCACTCTTTATGGATTTTTATTTAATTAAAAACATATGATATATATTCAATGTAATTTTTTAAATTCATCTTATATGTTTTCTATATATTATATAAGAAAAATTCATTTTTTCAGATAAATTTTTTTTTCTAAAATTGCAGTTTTACCACTTTTTGATGGAGAGCCCTTTTTAAATCTATTTTTCGATACATTTATATGTTTTATTGAAAAAATAAACTTATTATTTAGAATAATAACATAAAAATTTACTTTCATTGAATTTTTTTTATTTTTCTCCTAAAGTTCATTTTTTAATGAATAGTGGAAAATACTGCATTTTAATTCAAAACTGATTTTTAATCTGATTCATTTATATAGTTAAATTTTACTTTTAATTAGTTTTAAAGTGTAATTAGAGTATATTTTTATCATTTAATTCAATCTTTGTCATTTTAAGTAATTTTAATTTGAAATTGGTCATAAACACATGTCAATTTTTGGTAGTTTTTACTTCTTAAAAACACGCTTTTTGGTTTTAACAATGGGAATTAATTTTAAATTAATTTCTTCCAATTCTGTGTTTTGAATTTATAAAAATGGATTCTATATTTGGAATCAGGAGTTAAAAACTATGTAAATAAGTACCTTTTATTTTTATACATTATGAATAGTAACTTCTGTAAATATTTTATTTACCATGGTTAAAGGGTAAATTTGGTAAATACGGGTAAAAAATAAAATAATAATAATATTAAATTACTCTAACACATGTCCTAACACTGTTGTATTATATATTTCTGACCATGGTAATCCTTGTGTCTATTTTAGGACCCCATTAATCCACTTGTGTGTGAAAATGACATTTAATTACTTTTAATTTAAAGTTAAGAAAAATATAACTGAAACATGTATTTTTAGTAAAATAATTTTTATATGGGGTTATGTAAGTTATATTTTCAACTATAAATATTTATTATAAATTTAAAAATATTTCCTATATCATGGTATTTTATTTATAAATTTTAGACGTCAAATAAATAAATATATTTATGACACAATGATGATGTAGTGATTACCTTATTAATGAAAGATTTAAATAAAAGAGATTATAAATATTAAAATAAATTTATTTTAAAACTTTTTATTACATACACTAATTTTAGGTATTATTATGACTTTTTATATTTTAATGTATGAATTTTTTTTGAAATAATGAATTTTTTATGGATTTTTTAAAAGTTGTGATATGAATAGTATAAAAATTGACAAAAATGAGTTTTTAAAACAAATATTGTTTTATTAAATGATATAATTGTCCTAAAAATATAATATTTGGAAAAATGACTTATATAATGTTTGAAATGTCATTAATTAACCACTTGAGTTTCTATTATCATTTTATAGTTACTATATTAACTATATAGTATTTATATATAAGAAGAAATGGTAATAGTTAAATTAGTTAATTAAGGGTTAAAGCTAAATAATAAGGTTAAATTTGAAACAAAAACATGTATAAAACATATTGGTTGAGAGGATTTTAAAAAATAATCATCTTATATTCTAATTAAATGATTTTTGGATCATTTGAAAACCGAAATTCAGTTTATATTAAAATATTCTTTCAAGACATTCCTAAAGTACATGTCCTCACTCTTATAAAGGTCACCACCTCTAACCCCTTAATCACAACTCTCAATCCCCTTGGATCATACAACCTCTACTCAAATAATTTCCCAACATCCCTTTATTCCTACTATAATCCTTACCTTTAGCATAAGTCAATTCAAGAAAGCCTTTTGGCTCAAATCAAAGGGAGTTACCCATTTTAAGAGATAGCGTCTTCTCTAAAGTTTCTTTCCAATATTCTAATTCTTCACTCCCTATTTTATTCTTATTCATTGATTAAATAAAAAAACTATTATACTAAATATACTAGGATTTTTTTATGATAATTATTCGAACTACACTTACACGCACCTCTATCAAATGTATTTAGAACATACTGTTTCTGTGGACGGCGAACTACTGCCTCACGAAAAGATGATTATTCAATTGTCT
The DNA here is from genome assembly GCA_963277665.1 of Viscum album. Lineage (NCBI taxonomy): Eukaryota > Viridiplantae > Streptophyta > Magnoliopsida > Santalales > Viscaceae > Viscum > Viscum album. The sequence goes on along the minus strand of OY728138.1, from coordinate 45,540,060 downwards.
CCTAACACCTCTCATGGTGGCCATTATGATGGAAAAATATTTATATGATATATATTATGTTTATATTGTCTTTATAATTCTTTAATTTGTATTTATAACATACCATAATTATTTTCATGATGTGTAAACATGATAATTTCATTTGAGGAAGAGCGGACTACCGCCCCCTCAAAGTGATATGAATCATTCATGCCATACAAGTAACGTAAAAAGGATGGATTTAATGAACTGATTTTGTAACATCCCAAGATTCCATGGTACGCTTCTCTTTGAATAATACAATAGCGTGTGTTGTACGCAACTTCGAGTTCTAACACACCACAACCAATCAAAGTAGCCATTATAAATAGTAATACACACTTTTTGACATTTTAAACATTTTATCATTAAAATGGACTTCATTTTTGGATTTGGAATATTGAAATTATCTTAGGGTGAATTTTTGGTACTTTTCTGATAACTTTCATATTTTGATGAATAGTGAAAATTACTAAATTTTAATTAAAAACAACTTTTTAAATCAAAATAATTAATAGTGATAGATTATTAATTTGAGTGATTTTAAAGTATAATTAGATTATATTTTTCCCTATTTAATCCAATTTTTGTCATCGGACATAATTTCACATTTAAACTGGACATAAGCAAGTGCCAAACTTTTGATAGTTATTATTTCTTAAAAACATGCTTTTTGTTTTGACCACGTGAATTAATTTAAAATTAATTTCTACCACTTATGTGTTTTGAATTTAACAAAATTGATTCCATATTTATAATTAGGAGGTCCAAATTATGTAAATATGTGACTTTTTTTATAAATTTTGAGTAATTATTTTGGTAAATATTTTATTTACCATGGATAAAGGGTAAATCCGGAAAATAACGGTAAAAAATAATATTATAATAGTATTAAATTATACTAAAACGTGTTATAACCCTATTGTTTGATACATTTTCGATCATGGAAATTTTTGGGTAGATTTTGGGACCCCATGGAGCCACTTGTAAGTGATAATGACACTTTATGTTAATTAAGTTAAAGTAAATACAAAAATGACAAAAGCATATATCTTTTAGAAAAACAATTTTTACATAGGGTTATATATGTCATATTTTTTACTATAAATATTAATTAGAAATTAAAAAGGATTTTATACATAATGGTATTTTATTTATAATTTTTATACATTGAATAATTAAATTTTTTAATGAAACAATAATGATGCAGTATTTTCCTTATTAATGAAAGAATTAAAAAATTGGTATTATAAATGTTAAAATAAATATAATTTGAACGTTTTAATGACATCCACTAATTTTTTGGTTAATATTACATGTTAGTATTACTTAAATGAATTTTTTTATAATTAATAAATTTTTTAAGACTTTAACAAAAATCAATTATTAAATAGTACAAAAATTGACATAAAGGATTTTTTAAAACAAATATTATATTATTAATTGATATTCTATTCCTAAAAATCTAAGGTTCGACCAAAGGACTTATATAATAATATTTGTATCATTAATGGACCAATTGGGGGTTTCCATGAAGTATATAGTAATTTTATTAACTATATAATATAAAAATACAAAGAGACATGGTAAATGTCAAACTATTTAACTAAGAGTTAAATCAAAAAGATAAAGTTAATATAGTGCCCCAAACCTATCTAAAACCTATTGTTTGAGTGGTTTTCAACCTATAACCACCTTAAACTTTAAATAATCTATTTTGGATCCATTATAAATCGAATATTAATTTATTATAAAATAATATTTCTATCTTTTCCAAAGGTGCACCTCACCCCTCTTATAAAAGGGCATTCCCCCTTCTCTCTAATTCACACCTTAAAATCCATTTGGCTCGGCCAAAACCTACCAAAATATTATCTCAAATTCCATCACTTCAACCTTGAGGCCTTATTTTGATCAGAAAGCCAACCTAAGGATCCCTTTTGATCAAATCAAAAGGAATAACCCGAAGAATAGGTAATGTTTTCACCACCCTCTTTCAAGTTCTTTTCTTCTTCCACTTCTTCTTTCTTTGTTATTTACATTATAAAATAATAAATCCATTATATTATATATAATTTGATGTTATTATAAATATGGTACAACCATATTCAGTATTCTATCCATCCTTTGAATGATATGTCACCATACGTGCGTACGTACGGCTTACCGTCTCCACGTCGTGGTGTAATGGTTATTCAAAACATTATTATTTGGATGGGTATAACAATGATATTTAATTGATGAAAATAATAAATATAACATGATAATTATTCTGTATATATTATATACCATCCAATTATATATTATTTTAATATCAAAATAATGATATTGTCGCTCGTGCGTACGTACGGATTACCGTCTCCACGAACGCGATGAGATTCATTCCCTGTCGTATCCATTCAAGAATAATTTTCATTTTATGATTAAAAATAATGTTTAAATACATGATATCATTCTGGATATGAATAATATACATCCCATCCATATCAAATATGACTCACACAATAAATAATATAAAGTAAAACGAATCTTTTAACACCCGAAACGACGATAATACTAAGATATTATTAACAAAGCAATGTTAAAAGATCATATATGATATCATATTAATGTATATGATTATTGTATAATTTAATAATAATAATTTAACCATTATACAGGAGTTTAAACAACCCTATACCAAGGAAAATTACAAGGTAAGGGTTAATTTCACAATCTCTTTATTATCCAAGGTTGTTTTTACGTAAGTATCTACTGGGACCTCTTTGTCATCCACATCCATGTTTCTTAAAAATGAATTTAAAAAATTCTTAATATTTTATAGAACATGGTTTAAAGACATTTATATCCTTGTTTGACTTTTTATAAGATGTTTATAAAGGAATATTTCTGTCTTTTTCCAAATAAGGTTCTTTTTAACCATTTCGATAAAATTAAGGTAAGAATGTATTTTTTTAACTTATACGGTGGGTGCGGCTATTTTCTGCTGTTATAAAATCACCGAAACTTCCCTTAAAAGAATAAAAGAATATTTTCAAAGTAAATGTTTTATTTTATAATTTTTTTACTTTTAAATGATTTCAAAAAAAGATATATTTCAGTCAAATAGATTTCATTTCATCTAAGTCAACATCCTTTGATAGATTTTAAGATTATTTGAAGTTGATTTATTATGATACAAAACTTATTTACTATATTGAAGGTTTTGTGATATGTTTGACTATGGATGTTTTATTTGTATACCATTCATGGTTTATGGTGAAAGTATTGACATTGTGTACGTTAGTTTTAATACGAATGTTTATGTTATGTTTAAACCTGTTCATATAAGGAATGCATTGGACTTAGTAAGTGACGGGTGGAACCCGCTATAGCTCCTTGATGCATCGGTTGGTCTCATGAGACAAACAAGTGTCTTGTCATAAGGCCTTGACAAAATCTTATTTGTAGTCTTGGCACAAGTCATTGACTATGTGGTTATGATAGTCTGGAATTATGCAGTCCATCATTATGAAAGTGGTTATTGATATTTCATGTGATTATTAGACTAGTAGAATATCCATGTGAATAAGTAAATGGAATTATTTCATTTTATTTTTTCCATATTATTCTGAATTTCAAGTTTAAAAGGCTTCTGTTTTAGTTATACACTGCTTTAAATGTTTATACTTATTTATGAAAGTTTCCGCTATATTTTTATCCTTACTGAGCATCTGAGCTCACCCCTTTCTATGTTTTATTTTTTCCAGGATGTGAAGAATTATTTTATGACTGACCTGCAGGGATAGTCTGAGGGGATATGAGTGTGGACTATGGATACTATGTTGTTGTAGTTTTCATTTTATGATGTAATGTAAGACTTATGAATGTATCTAGTGATTCCAAGGATAATAAACTAATCGGTATTTCGAGAATTGATCTTTTGTGATCATGACAAAGTTATGTAATAATGCACAAACTCAGGGTAACTAGGGTCAGGGTGTTATAGTTGGTATCAGAGGAAGTTTAGTACAAACCTTGGAAGCTAGATTTAGATAAACTCTGATTAGAGCACATAGACCTAAGATGGACTTTGAGGATTAGTATAGAAGAACTTCCTAGAATTTTGGTATTGTAGAGATTTTTTGAGTTTTACGATAAATACATCTATGTCTGGATACGAGCAGGTAGAGGAAGCTTTGGAAAATATGTACCTAGGGGTAAAACCCAAAAACACCTCTTTAAGCTAGACTCGAACTGGAACTGGTGCAAGACAACGGGTCTTGCTGCACTCTTGGTTACGACACTCCTGGGGGATATGCTTAGGATAATTATAATTTTCTTTAAAACCCATTATGAAGGGTTTATGAGTATATACTTCCTGAAAGAAAACATTTTTATGATTATGGATTATATCCATAAATTGTTCAATTTTTGTTAAGCGTTTTACAATTTTGGATTTATGTATTGTGATTCATAAACTAATATAGTGTATGCCATTGTTATGAAATGGTGCCTAGTGGAATAAATAAAAATCGTATTAATACACACACTCCATGTAGGTATTTCCCTCCTTCTCAAGATAATTATAGTGGAGTCGGTGATGCAACTGGTGCTGATCAGCTAATCACCATACTGGAACAACTCACTCAGGTTATGAATAATAACTTTACCCGTATGGAGCACCCTGATCCACAGTGTGGAGGATCAATGTTACATCGCTTCATGAGGCAACAAATACCAACATTAAATAGGGGTACAAATACACTAGTAGCTGAGCAATGGATAAATTCCTTATAGAAAATATTCCATGCCTTGGGGAGTAGTGAAAGGGAAAAAGTTTTCATGGTAGTTTACCACCTCACTAGAGATACTGATCAATGGTTGTAATTGATTTAAAACACAAAGGAATATGATGAAGTATCAAATATGTAATGGAGGGAGTTTGGTGAGATTTTATTATAAAAATACTTTCCTTGTGACCATCGAGCAGATATGGAAATGAAATTTCTGAGTCTAAGGCAAAAGGAGGATGAGAATGTCGTAAAGTATGAGGCTAACTTTTCAAGGTTAGTGAGGCATGCTACAGATTATATATGTAACCCAAGAAGTAAGATTGATCATTTCTTTGATGGGTTAAAACCGTTTCTCTATCGAGCATTAGTCTCACAGTCCTTCTCATCATACTAAGATATTGTCTCATGTGCTATCAAGACAAAAAAAGAATTCTCTAAGTCTTATGACTTTAAATAAAATCAAGAGAAGAAGAGGTATACTGATCACTCTGCCAATGTAAATAAGGGGAAGAAGGGAAAAGTTGAATATCCATCATGTAGTAAATGTGGAAATAAACACCCCAGTACTTGCTTGAACGGAATGGGAGTCTGTTACAAGTGTGGTGAAAAAGGCCACCAAGCTCATGATTTCAAGGGGAGAAAAGAAGCTACCGATGTTCAATGCTACAATTTCTGGGAGATGGGACATTATGCAAATGAATTTCCTAAGTGTTAGGGGAACTTACCTCAGAAAAGGCCAAGGTATCAAGGCCAAGATTTTTCTATCACTACTGCTGAGGTTGAAGCTCTGAATGATGTGGTGGAAGGTAATTTAATGGTTTCCTCAAGTTTAGCCAATGCTTTATTTGATTCCGGATCATTTCATTATTTCATATATTCCCAGTTTGCTAAGAAAATTAGATATTTCCAATTTGATTTAACAAGGGAATTGTCAGTCAAAACTTCTAATGGAAGTATCATTGATACAAAGTTCTGTGAATCAGCTCACATTATGGCATATAAATGTTCTTTATCTGATGATCTCATCTTCATACCCATGATTTAATTTGATATAATACTCGGTATGGATTGGCTTTCGGACCATGATGCAAAAAATTATTGTAATAAGAAGGAGGTTACAATTTTTGATGATGATGATAAAGAACACCTTATCTTTAGAGCAGAATCGTCCCCATCTGATTCTTATCTAGATTCACCCCCAGTAGCTCAACTAAATTAAATTATTGGGGAGGAAGAGAATGAAATAACTGTGGGTGAGGAAAGGAATGTCAAATTAGAGTATTTACTTATTGTGAGAGAATATGTTGATGTGTTTCCGGAATATTTACCTGGACATCCTCCAGAACGAGAAATTGAGTTTTCTATTGATTTAATTTCTGGTTCGTGGCCCATATCAAATACCCCTTATAGAATGTCCACTGTGGAATTAGTGTAACTAAAGAAACAACTAGAGAAATTGAGTAATAAGGGATTTATTCTCCCTGGTGTTTATCCATGGGGATCCCCTATCCTTTTTGTTAAGAAGAAAGATGGATCTGTGAGGTTATGTATCGAGTACAGGGAGATCAATGCTATAACAATGAAGAACAAGTATCCCCTACCTCTCATTTATGATTTATTCAAACAAATTCATGGGTATCAATACTTTTCAAAGATTGACCTTCGATCTGGATATCATCAGTTGTGTGTAAAGAAGGATGACATTCCAAAGACAGCATTTCAAACCAGGTATGGGCATTACGAGTTTACAGTAATGCCTTTTGGATTGACTAATGCACCCTCTATATTAATGTATCTAATTAATAGAGTTTTCAAGGAATATCTCAATGATTTTGTTGTGGTATTTATTGATGATATCTTGGTATACTCTAAAAGCTATGAAGATCATGAAAATCACTTGCGCATTATCCTGAAGACTCTTAGAAGACATGAATTATATTTGAAGTTTAGAAAGTGTGAATTTTGGCTTCAAGAGATTTCTTTTCTTGGCTATATTGTCTCTAATGATGGAATTTCCATTTATCCTTCAAATACCAAGGAAATCCATGAATGGCTAGAACCAACGAGTATAACCGAGGTACACAGTTTTATTGGTTTAGCAGGTTATTATCGATGTTTAATCCATAATTTTGCCCGATTGGCTAACCCATTAACGAAGTTCACACGTAAAGGGGTTAAATTTTATTGGAAAAAAGAGTGTGAATAATGTTTTGAAGAATTGAAGAGAAGATTATTCAATGCTTCTATCTTGACTCTACCATCAGGGAATGATGGATTTGTTATTTATAGTGATGCCTCAAAGAAAGGACTCGGTTGTGTCCTTATGCAGAATGATGGGGTAATTGCCTATGCATTACCATATCTAAAAATTCATGAGAAAAAATATCCTACTCATGATATTGAGTTATCAGTTGTAATCATTGCTTTGAAGATTTGGAGACACTATCTCTATGGTGAAAAATGTGAGATTTATACTGATCACAAGAGTTTGAAGTATATTTTCTCACAGAAAGAACTCAACATGAGGAAAATGAGATGGCTTGAACTACTAAAGGATTATGATTTCACTATACACAACCCCCCGAGGAAGTAAAATAAGGTGGAATATGCTTTGAGTAGAAAGGATCATGGATTTTTGAACAAGATGAGAGTTGAAAAAGATCCTATATACATGGATCTAGTAAATATGGATATGGGAATCACCATGGAAGTTGAAACATTAACACTTTTTCAAATGGTTGCCAAACCATCTTTACTAGAAAGGAAAATGAGTTCTCAGACTGATGATAAAGAGTTTAAAAAGAAGATTAAAGCTGTAAATGATGGGAGATTAAGTGACTTTGTGTGTGAAGATGGAGTTTTGAAATTTGGGAAGATACTTTGTGTTCCCAATATACCTAATTTAAAAAGGGAATTGTTAGATGATTCTCATAGCTCCAATTTCTCTATAAACCCTGGGATCACCAAGATGTATATAGATTGGATGGAACATTTTTGGTGGGACAACATGAAGAGGGAGATTGTGGATTTTGTGTCAAGATGTACGGTTTGTCAACAAGTGAATACTGGAAGACAATATCCTGGAGGAGTCATGCAACCTCTTCCCATACCTGAGTGGAAATGGGATAATATCACGATGGACTTTTTCATGAGACGACCAATGACTCTTAGAAAGAACGATGCAATATGGGTCATTGTTGATCGTCTAACCAAGTCAACACATTTTCTTGCTATAAGGGAGGATTTACCAATTAAACATCTAGCAAGACTATATATTAATGAAGTTGTGAGACTTCATGGAGTACCCATATCTATTATTTCTGATCGTGATCCATGTTTTACATCAAGATTCTGGAAAAGTCTTCAGAAAGCCCTGGATACTGAACTTTATTTGAGCACTGCCTACCACCCCCAAACTGATGGACAATCAGAATAGTCAATTCAAACCTTAGAAGATATGGTGAGATCATGATCACTTGACTTTCAAGGTATGTGGTATCAATATTTACCTCTGGTAGAATTTTCCTATAATAATAGCTTCCATTCAAGTATTCGGATGGAACCATATGAAGCGTTATACAGAAAGTGATGTCGCACACCAACCTGTTGGGATGATATTGGTAAAAGAAAACTTGTAGTCCTAGTACTGGTGGAGGAAATGATGGAAAAGGTGAAGGTAATCAAAAACCACATCAAAACATCTCAAAGTAGGCAGAATAACTATGCTGACAACCGAAGGAAGGATTTGTAATTTCATGTTGGTGATCATGTTTTCTTAAAGGTATCTCCATGGGAGGGAGTTATACATTTCAGTAAGAAAGGTAAATTGAGTCCCATGTACATTGGACCTTTTGAAATTCTAGAATGAATTGGGGTTGTATCTTACTAGTTGGCTGGATGTAGACTTGGGACTCTGAAAGGCGTCTCCTTCCCATTCCGAGGCGACTAGGGTTTCCTCTATCCTCGCGCTCCTTCCCTCTTCGGCCACCACTGAATCCCGAGTCTTCTTCATCGGGTTCACCTCGGTGCTTGGGTGATGCTATGCGGCTGGTCTCAACACGACGGTGTCTCTTTGTAGTTTGACGACGGAGCTGGTTTGGTCCGGGGAGGGGAGTTCTTCACTTCATGGTTTTTTCTTTCTGTGATTTTCTTTATGGTAGAAGGTTCCATCTCTGTGAAGGATGCGCTAGGGTTTCTCTCTCTAGTGGTGGTTTTTCTTCGATCCCTCTGTGCTCCCTGCGGTGGTACCGTGGCTCCCTCTCCTACTATGGATTCTCGCTATGGGATTTTGTGGTTGCCGATTCAGAGCTGTGGGTGTAAGACCGAGTTTTCTCCGGCATACTCTTCAGAGCGCTCTAGGTTTGTTCTCGGCAGCTCGTTGGTCCTGTGGTGATGTCTCAGCTTCTTCTGGTCGCCATTGTCCCACTGTGGTTGAGTAGTTTGAGGATCTTAAGAGACATTTCCTAGCAGTTTGGTTTACAGCTTTGGATTTTTGGTTCCATTATTGGTGGTTTTTTGATGATTGTGAATCACTATAATTTTTCATGTTTTCTGGGTGATTTGGTTCGTGTTGCGCATCAGTGGTGTTTGATTTTCTGGTTTTGTGATTTTCTGTGGTGCGGGTGATGGTCTCGTTTCCCCCTGAATTTGCGTATGCGATGTCGGGTTCTCGATGGCGTTGCTGGTGATGGCAACGACGGACGACGGTGATGCTTGCCGGTGATCCAGTGATGTGGTGCTCGAGGCGGTGCAGGCTCACGGATCGAGGGTTTTGGTGATGATGGTGAATAGTTTGACGGGGACGTCGGTTCAGCAGACGAGGTGCTCTGGAATGCGTGATGGTGGATGGCGATGGGATTTACTGTTGAGGGTTCTCATGGCTCGAGGTTTCCTCGGGTCCTGTAACTTTTGAATTTTGAATTGTGTTGTTATGGTTACCGCTTACCCATAAAGCGGGTATTTTGAAAATCCAAAAAAAAAATAGAATTTTCAGTCATCTTACCAGTTGGCAATGCTGCCTAGTCTCTCCAAAGTTCACGATGTATTCTACATATCACTATTGAGAAAATACATGCCTGACCCAACACATGTACTCACCTATGAGGAATTAGAACTGGAACCTGATTTATTTTATTGTGAAGAGCCTTTCAAGATTCTTGATACCAGAGAACAAGTGTTGAGAAACCGGACGACTCGTCTAGTAAAAGTTCTTTAGAGAAACCATAATATGGAAGAGGCAACATGGGAACCCGAGGAACTTATGATGAAGAACCACCCAAGACTTTTTATGCAGTAATATTCAAGAAAATTTGAGGATGAAATTATTTTAATTAGGGGAGAATGTAACACTCCAAGCTTCCATGGTACGCTTCTCTTTGAATAATACAGTAGTGTGTGCTGTACGCAACTTCAAGTTCAAACACACCACAACCAATCAAACTAGCCGTTATGAATAGTAATACCCACTTTTTGAAATTTTATACATTTTATCTTTCAAAATGGACTTCATTTTTGGATTTTTAATAATTACATTAGCTTAGGGTGAATTTTTGGTACTTTTCTGATAACTTTCATATTTTGATTAATAGTGAAAATTTCTAAATTTTAATTAAAAATAGATTTTTTAATCAAAATAATTAATAGTGATAAATTATGAATTTGAGTGATTTTAAAGTATAATTAGATTATATTTTTACCATTTAATCCAATGTTGGTCATTGAACATAATTTCACATTTAAACTGGATATAAGCAAGTTTCATTCTTTTGATAGTTATTATTTCTTAAAAACACGCTTTTTTGTTTTGACAATGGGAATTAATTTTAAATTAATTTCTGCCACTTCTGTTTTTTGAATTTAGAAAAATGGATTCCATATTTAGAATTAGGAGGTCCAAATTGTGTAAATAGGTAACTTTTATTTTTAGACATTTTGAATAATTATTTCGGTAAATATTTTATTTACCATGGTTAAAGGGTAAATCCGATAAATAAGGGTAAAAAATAATATTATAATAATATAACATTAATCTAAAATGTGTCCTAACCCTATTGGTTGATATATTTCCGAAAATGGGCATCTTTGGGTGGATTTTGGGACCCCATGGATCCACTTGTAAGTGATAATGACACTTTATATTAATTAAGTTAAAGTAAATACAAAAATGACATAAGCATATATCTTTTAGAAAAATAATTTTTACATAGGGTAATATATGTTATATTTTAGACTATAAATATTAATTAGAAATATAGAAATATTTCCTACATAATTTTATTTTATTTATAATTTTTAGACATTGAATAATTAAATTTATCAATGACACAGTAATGATGCATTATTTTCCTTATTAATGAAAGAATCAAATAATTGGTATTATAAATGTTAAAATAAATATAATTTGAAAGTTTTGATGACATAAACGAATTTTATTTGTTAACATGACATGTTAAGATTACTTAAATGAATTTTTTTCGAATTAATAAATTTGTTAAGACTTTAATAAAAATAAATTCTTAAATAGTGTCAAAATTGACATAAAGGAGTTTTTAAAACAAATATTATATTATTAATTGATATTCTATTCATAAAAGTATAAGGTTCTGCCAAAGGACTTATATAATTATACTTGTATCATTAATGGACCAATTGGGGTCTCTTGGAAGTATATAGTAAGTTTATTAACAATATAATATTAAAATACAAAGAGACATGGTAAATGTCAAACTATTTAACGAAGAGTTAAATCAAAAAGATAAAGTTAATATAGTGACCCAAACCTGTCTAAAACCTATTGGTTGAGTGGTTTTTGACCTATAACCACCTTAAACATTAAATAATCCACTTTTAGACATTATAAACCGAATATTAATTTATTATAAAATAATATTTCTAGCTTTTCCAAAGGTGCTCATCACCCCTCTTATAAAAGGGCACTCTCCCTTCTCTCTAATTAACACATTAAAAGCCATTTGGCTTGGCCAAAACCTACCCAAATATTCTATAAACTTAACTCAATTAAACCTAGAGGACTTATTTTTATCATAAAGTCAACTTAAGGATCCCTTTTGATCAAATCAAAAGGAAGAACCCGAAGAAGAGGTAATGTTTTCACCACCCTCTTTCAAGTTCCTTTCTTATTCCACTTCTTCTTTCATTGTTATTTCCATTCAAAAATTATAAATCCAGTATCTTATATATAATTTTATGTTATTATAAATATGATACAACCATATTCAGTATTCTATCCATACTTTGAATGACATGTCACCATACGTGCGTACGTACGGTTTACCATCTCCACGTCGTGGTGTAATTGTTATTCAAAACATTATTATTTGGATGGGTATAATAATGATGTTTAATTTATGTAAATAATAAATATAACATGATAATTATTCTGTAGATATGATATATCATCCAATTATATATTATTTTAATATCAAAATAATGATATTGTTGCTCGTGCATACGTACGGATTAACGTCTCCACGAACGCGATTAGATTCATTCCCCGTCGTATCCATTCAAGACTAATTTTCATTTGGTGATTAAAAATAATGTTTCAATACTTGATATCATTCTGGATATGAATAAGATAAATCCCATCCATAAAAAATATGACTCACATAACAAATAATATAAAGGAAAACAAATCTATTAACACACGAAACGACGATAATACTAAGATATTATTAACAAAGAAATGTTAAAAGGTAATATATGATATCATATTAATGTATATTATTATTCTATAATTTAATAAAAATTATTTCACCATTATAAATGAGGTTAACCTACCCTCAACCAAGGAAAAGTACAAGGTAATGGTTAATTTCACAATCTCTTTATTATCTGAGGTAGTTTTTATATAAGTCTCTATTCGGACCTCTTTATCATCCACATCCATGTTTCATAAAGATGTATTTCAAACATTATTAATATTTTATAGAACATGGGTTAAATTCATTTATACCCTTGTTTTACTTTTTATAAGATATTTATAAAGAAATCTTTCCGTCATTTTCCAAACAAGGACCTTTTTAACCATTTCGACAAAATTAAGGTAAGAATGTCTTTTTTTAACTTATACGGCGGGTGCGGCTATTTTCCGCCGTTATAAAATATTAGAAACTTACCTTACAATCATATAAGAATATTTTCAAAGTAAATTTTTTATTTTATAATTATATAACTTTTAAATAATTTCAAAAAAAGAGATATTTCTCTCAAATAGTTTTGATTTCATTTATGTCAACATCCTTTGATAGATTTTAAGCTTATTTGAAGTTGATTTATTATGATACAAAACTTCCTTATTGTATTGAAGGTTTTGTAATATTTTTTACTATGGATGTGTTATTTTTATACCATCCATGGTTTATGGAGAAAGTATTGACATCTTGTATGCTAGTTTTAATACGAATGGTTATGTTATGTTTAAACCTGTTCATATGAGGAATGAATTAGACTTAGTAAGTGACGGGTGGAGCCCGATATAGATCCTTGATGCATCGGTAGGTATCATGAGAAAAAACTACTGTCTTGGCACAAGGCCTTGAAAAAATATTATTTGTTGTCTTGGTGCAATGCCTTGACTATGTGGTTATGATAGTTTGGCATTATGCATTCCATCATTACAAAAGTGGTTATTGATATTTCATGTGATTATTCGACTAGTAGAATATCCATGTGAATAAGTAAATATAATTATTTAATTTTATTTTTGCCATATTATGATAAATTTATAGTTTAAAAGTATTTTGTTTTAGTTATACATTGCCTTAAATGATTATGCTTATTTATGAAAGTTTCTGCTATATTGTTATCGTTACTGAGCATCTGAGCTCACCCTTTTCTATGTTTTATTTTTCCCAGGATTGAAGAAGTATTTTATGACTGACCTGCAAGGATAGTCTGACGGGATATGAGTGTGGACTATGGATATTATGTTGTTGAAGTTTTCATTTTATGATGTAATGTAAGACTTATGAATTTATCTAGTGATTCCAAGGCTACTAAACTAATCGGTCTTTCGAGACTTGATCTTTTGTGATCATGATAATGTTATGTAATAATGCACCGACTCTAGGTAACTGGGGTCGGGTTGTTACATATTTAACAAATAAAAAATATTACATTATACTATAATTAAAATATATATATGTATCATTAATTATTCATTCCATTAAATATGAGATAGAAATAAAATTAGCGTTCATTCATACATACGACTTACCATCTCCATGAATGGTGCATTTCATTTATTATCTCCAAATGTTATGGAATATAATAAATATATATATATATATATATAATGGATATATATGATATATATCGGAATAATATTTTGTAGATAATGAACTTTTGACCACATGGACATATTTTAATTATAACAAGATCATTTTCAACTCAAGTACCCAATATCGACAAAATGACCGATATTAACTTAAATAATTATGTAATTTTTATAACATTTTAATAATTTATATAAAAGGAATAATAAACTTGAAAAAGGTTCTGAATCAATTAGAAATTAACTTAATTTTATTATTCAGGGAATTAAATAATGAATAAGTTAAGTTAAACACGAGGTAAGGGACTTCGTCTCAATCTCCTTTCATTGAGGCATATTTTGATAATATGAATCTCATTATTTTATATGGTGTATAATAAACCCATTTGAATTTTATTTTCATTCAAATGGAATATTTTTTCTATAACGTGTCTTACTAAACTATAAAAGGAATGTTTTTAACATATGTGGCGACAACGAACTTTCCGTCGACGCGAGCATTATTTGATATTTGGATTCCTTAACAAATCGTGATGTTTTTAAGTGTAAAATAACTACCATATACCATTTTTACATATTTTGGTATTAAAAATGGTTTTGAAAGTGGATTTAATATTTCAATATCTTGAAATTATTTCTTGTGATTTCAAATAAAATTTTATGATTGAAACATTGATATTTGCAATCTTTTATGTGTAATGATTATATAATGGTACTTGGACATTTAATGGGTGGTTACATGATAAACCAAATGACGGGAAGTTCTGTGATAAACCAATGATCGGTGGTTACGTTATAACCTCCAATGCATTGGTTATGGAATTCTGTCGTATAGTTATTCCATTTAGTGATATGTGTGGAAGTAGACCGTATGGTTATTTCATTTAAGTATGTTTATTTTCCAAATTACCTTTATATGCTATACATTGTTTTCTATGGGATTTATGGTAATATTTTGGTTACAAAATGGGTAAGAAATGATCTTATATTCAATGAATTGTTTTTTCTACTTCTTTAAGGTGAAAAGTGGTCATTTATGATAAAGTATTCATGGTTTGCAAGTTGTTTTAAAAAATTAATAGTTTTCCTTCTTTATTTATCCCTTACTGAGCTTTTTATGCTCATCCAAAGTTTTGAAATATTTTTCACAGGACAGAAATATAAATAGGGTCAAGGATGGATCAAGGAAAAGTCATTCTATCTAAAACATGGAATAGGCATGTTTTTTAAGCGTTTTTGTTTTTTTTTTTGAAAAAAAATGGATAGTGATTTGAGGTATCTACTTTTAATATTTAAGTTGTTATGTATAAGTTATGACCTAATTATCTAAATCTCTAAACCTGAAAATATCCTCAATGTGAATTATTAACTGAATTCAATATTATATAATGTTTAAGGTTGGGGCCTTATAGGTCATTATATAGGGATTCCTTGATATTGGTCTTAAGTTAGGGATTAAATCAATAAAAAATTCAACTTCATTCTCTGGGGAATGTCCAGATAATTCCTCAAGAAATACATCAATGTATTCCTGTAAAATAGCTACATCCTTAATTTGAATATTACCATATTTATCCCAAGATTTTTTTTACCCTTCTTCTTTAAGAATCTCATTTGTTAGAGATTTTGGGGGTGGATCTAGATATAAATCATATTTTGAAGTCTCTAATCTAAAGATAGGGAATTAAATATCTTCCTCACAAATCATAATTTACTTCTTCTTACAATAAAAGTTTTCAACATATTTTGAAATCCAGTCTATACCAAGTATTATATAGAATTAAACCATAGTTATGATAATAAGTTCAGAAAATAAGGAATATTTATGTGTCATAATGGGGACTAACTAACACATCCTTATTGAAATGTGACTTCCCTTTGGAGTTTTTACTGACAAATCCCTTCTTCAATTAAAAGAGAAATGTCAAATTTTATTATAAAATTAGGTAGATATAAAATAATTCAAAGATCCAAAATCAAATAAATAATTTTCGAAATTTTAATATATAATTAAAGTACCTAACACCACATCATTTGGTACTTCCACCTTAGTTTTAGTGATTTTATAAGCTTGGACTTCTCCCCTTTTCCTCTTATATGGTATATTTCCTTTATTCTTGGGACATTATTGTGAATAATTCCCCATTTCCTTATAGTTAAAACACTATACATCTTTGATTTTTTTTCTTCTCCTTGTATTCGTGATCCATATTACCCTTATCACCACACTTATAAAAAACTCCCATGCCCTTCAAGAACTTCCCATGATGTTTCTTTTTCCAATTTTCACATGATGGAAATTTATCCAACCTCCACTTCTTCTTTGAATCACTCCCTTTATCTTGGTATGTGGATGACCTCTTATTATCTTGATTCCCCTTTAATATATTGATTCTAGAAAAATTCTTCTTAGTTTTGATGGAACATAAAACTATTTCCTCATATGATGAAAAAGTTTGAGAGAAAAATTCCCTTCATATATTTGTATTAATTCCTTCAAATAAATGATCAATATTTCACTCTGTGTTTCATATGTAATCTATAGAATACCTGGATGACCTTGTGAAGGTATCCTCGTACTTAGAAACATTTTATTATTCCTTTATCTTTAAGATAAGTAACTTTATTTTCATTTCAATTTGTTTCTCACAAGGTAAATATTCATCAAAGAATGTATACTTAAAATCCTTCCATTCCATGAGTTATATTTACTCTTCATCCCTGGTATTTTAGATCGATAACCACTATTTATAAATATCACCTTTGAGACAATACAAATAATGTGTAACCTTTTCTTTTACACCATATCCCAATTCCATAAATATCTTCTCTAAATACTTAATCCATTCCCAACTATAATAGGATTAGTAGTCTCACTAAATGATGAGGGATTCTATCGCATCTAGTATAAGAAAATCACATTGTGGAATAGGTTTATCCATATGGTAAAGGTTGTTTTTATAAACTAATTAAGATGCACCAATAGAGCCTTAATTTTACCAATTTCAACATAGGATTTATTAACTTCCTTAGTAGGGAAATCTCGACATTATCCATGATAATTGACAACCTTATTCCTTCCAGGCACCATTTCTAAAAAATGGAATATACTGGATTAGATCATAAAATTTTGAATTCTAAATCATAATGTATAATTATAAATTTGGTGTGACACTTAAAAAATATTTTAAAATTTATGAATTTTTAATCTCAAAATTATAAACTCAGTTTCTTTGGGGAAATCCTTCATATTGGTTTGTAAATAAAATGTGAATTATCCAAAGTATATCCCTCAGTAGTGTCAAAATAGGTGCATAGTAAGGCCCATTTTCTTATACCAGTTAATGCTCAAGTCAATATAAACACACCTTTTTCAAAGTTATTACTACTAAGTACCTCTGTTCCAGAACCATGTCTACTTGTAGTATCCATATAGGGGTGTATTTCTAAGAAGACCCACATAATATCTTCCATATCAAAATTTTAGGATGTTCTTATGTACTTATCCTAAAAGTATATCATAGGGTTATGTTCCCTAATAAATGTTTTCCTAGATATATTTCCCAAGGTTTCTACTGAACTTCCTTTGAAACAAAATTTAATGACCTTAACCCCAGTAACCTAAAGATGGTGCCTTAATTTATTACATTGGAATAGATAAACAATTCAAATCACAAAGGGCCGATTAGTTTAGTAGTTTTTGAAAACTAGATTATATACCTGATACCTATTTTACATTGGGAAAATAAAATACAACATAATACATAACAACAGCAAATAAACAACATCCTAGAAAACTCATTCAAATATATCTTCTTTATATCCTGGGGAAAGGAAACAAAATAAGGGTGAGCTCAAATTCTCAGTAAGGGTTAAGTGTAGAAAAATATTTCTTGAATCATTAAAGAATAATAAATATGGAAAGGTAAATAACTGAACACTCATTCAATTTACATAACTTGAATGTATGGATAGATAAGGCATAATCAATATAGTAAGGTAAATAACTTAAACCACATGTCATTTAATCAATAAAATGAGAATTAAATGCATCCAAATATAATATCATTGTAAAAATATCATAGATAATAATAACTTAATTCTTAATGAAGGAAATGCGTAATTATTGGATGTCATGATCTTAGATATCATAATACCTCTACTTTCAAGATCTTTCCTGGGATATTTTAAATACTATAGGTAGAAACTTATTTAATTTGGCTAAATTAATTTGTCTCATAAGACCTGCCGATGAATCAAGGTACTATATTATACCAAGACCCACCCATAACTGTAGGTATAAATAATTACACATATATATAATATTTTATTTAATTCATAAATCAATATACCTTATCATCAAATGTATGTATTGAGTAAAGAATACAGATTTACCAATATTCCCTAGTTAATCAAATAACTTTCAAAGTAAACATCATATATAAAAATGGTATACAATTTAGAAAATAATAATACCCATCATATAAGAATTTGAATATTAATGATAAATTTAATGAATAATTAAAAATTATTACAATAAAGTGATTGTTTCAAGAGAAAATTTACAATCATAAAATAAAGTGTGATTGCACAATAAATCTTACCATTTGGTAATTTTCATGTCCAATATCCTTGGATGAAATAATTAAAATTGAAACTTAAAATTCCATGAATAATAAATTATTCATGATATTAAATGTAAAAGGGGAAGAATATACACCATATAAAATAAATTGGTTGTATAACATTACAATATGTCGTAATGAAGGAAAATTGAGCTGAAATTCCTTACCTTATGATTCCTTTTGGTTGGACATGATTTAACCTTTTGTATAGTGGTTTTAAAAATTTAATCAACTTACACCAGAACAATATTAATATTTTTAATATCATATATTATCATTTTATAATATCTTATAACTCGTTCGTTAATAAACTTTCATTATTTTCTTTATAGCTAGTGTTAATTTTCTTGTTTTCTCATGCGTTTTTTATCATGAAAGTTATGATTCATGTGTATATTATATAGTTATGAAATATTAAGAATAATAATAATGAAATAATTATCATATTTATAAATAAATTGTACTTTTAAAACCACCCATTAATTATTTTTAAGAAAAATTAAGTATGTTGTGATCATGGATATGGTAGGTCGTGCGTACGCATGAGTAACATTTCTATTTTTCACTGATCATTATGGAATGGAGGTAAGTAATATTTTACTTTTATAGAATGATAATAATATCATTAATACCATATTACATACTTATATATATATATATAGATAATCCATGTGTTGTGGGGATGAAAATAGAGTCACATCGCATCGTGAAGGCAATAGTCCATACCTACACGAATGATACTATCGTCTTTACCTGGGTGAAAAGAAATGAAATGAAGTGATATATATTATCTTTCAAGAATGATAAATATTTAATTAATATCATAATTATATAATTTATATCACATATAATCAATAAATTTATCTTTATCACCTTTCATGTGAAGTGTTATTGAAAGATGAATCACATCGCTTTGTAAGGCGGTAATTCGCCGTACACACAAGCTTTGTTTTCATATCTCATACGAAATGGAAGGTAAAAATATATATATATGATATAGTGACTTAAAGGGTATAAATATGTTATAAATATAATATATATATATATATATATATATTATCTATCATCATTCCCATCCAAGAAAGGTGGTAATGGAAGAATGAACGACATCAGTTTGTGAGGCGGTAGTTCATCACACACACAAACGATGATTTCATAACCCATTTTATGGAATTGGAGATGTTTTTAGGTTATGAACTTATTATAAAAACATCATAGTATATGTAATATAGTAAGGTTATTATAACATCATGGTTCAATAGAAATTGAAGGTGGTGTAGAAAAAAGTAAAATAAAGTTTCTCATTGAATAACATTACCTCTTCTTTGGGTATCCTTCTTAAGTTTGCACTAAATCCTTCCTAGGTTGTATTTTTACCCAAAATAAGGCTTATATAACTATTTTAAGGAATTTATGAAGTGATTTGGGTAGTTATTGGATGAAACAAAGAGGTTTTAAAGTCTGAATAAGAGAGGAGAGAGGTGGCCATTTATAAGTGGGGGAGAGGACATACTTTGTATTTTTTTTTAAAAATTATTAATCCCACATTTTTCATATGGAACAGGGGTAAAAAATAGGCCATTATTGATCTTTATATGTGTAATGGTATAAATATATACATAAAATAGTTTTTTTTTAATAATTTCATAGGCTATTTTACTCTTATCTATTTAGTTTAACCCCTTGGTAAACCCATTTTTACCTCAACCGTGATAATTAATTTTTACTGCATTCATTATTCATTTTTTTCAAAAATTAAGTTGATATTATGAGACTTTATAAATTATTATGATTCCAAATATGGAATAAATTTTCCCAAATTCAATTTCAATAACTATAAAAATATAATCTAAAATTAATCCTATATAGGTGATGACAAAGTAGTTTCTTAAAGGGAAAATGTTCAAAAGTTTACATAGTTTTTATATCAAAATTCAATATAAAAATGATTTCAATTAACTGAATTAGATTAATTTATGTAAAATTTAACTAATTTTACTTTAAAACTAATTTAAAATATAATTTTACATTATAAATTAATTTAATGAAAAAGCGGTTTTTAATTAAAATTCAGTATTTTCACTATTCATCAAAAAATGAAAATTTTCAGAAAAATCCAAAAGATTAAACATAAGATAATTTTAATATTATGATTTCAAAAATAAATTTTAATTTTCTAATAATTTTTTTAAAATTGTTAAAAATTAATTTTAAATTAAGTATGCAAAGTGTGACTAAATAGTGTTTTGTTTAAACCTATAATTGTGTGCATCACAAGCTATCAATGAAATTAAATTTATTCTTAAAGATATATATTTTAAATTATTTAGGTGTTACAAACCAAACTAATTTACCTTACTCTATTCAATCTATTGTGAATGTTTAGCTCTACCACAACTCCCCCTCAACCTTCTCTCAGATGAATCAACTCTCAAATCTAAGGTATGTTATTTTTTTCTCCTCCTCTCTCATTTATCAGTGTTGTAGGTCATATATATTCATATTATGAACTCAATAGTGATGTGAAATAAAACCCATGAGTATCAAGGATATCTCTAGTTCTCTTGGGAATGATAACACTATAGTGTATGAGAACTGCCAATTCCACCCCGCATCAGTCCTCATGGACAGTACCTCCACCCGTTGGGTGGTCCTATTACTTATCAATACTCATACCTAAATCCAACCCATTCTAGGACCACTTTTACAATGTTGGATCCTTGTCTACCTTTGGATGACTGTTAATGACCAATTTTTTCTACTCTCAAAAAAATATTTTTTACTTTGATAAATTCTTCTTTAACTATTATATTATTTCTTTTCATCTAAAGTTAACATTTAAATGTTCCTTATCATCCATATGAATCCATTTTATTGAAATTTTAAAAAATTACCTTTTCAACTTAAGTGTGAACTCACACAACCAACATATCCCCAAATTCACTAAATTCCAAAACACTAAAAACAACTTAAATGATTTATAGGGAACTCATACATCTAGACCAATACCTAGTAGTGGATGGGTTAAATTCTGGTAATAGGGATATAAATTCTACATTTTTGAAAGATGGTTCTTATACTCCCTTTATTTTCCTAAAATTATAAGTCTCAAGCTGATCCTTACACCAAACTATCATAGTGACCACTTCAACTTCCAACATAGTAAATGGGTTCTTAAATTCTAATGGATAATTCTATTTATTCCCTATAGGTATTCCTTTCATCCCCTTGACTTTATGAATAATTATACTCATGTCATGAATTAATCTCAGAATATTGTGAAGAATTATCCTAGGTATCATTGCTTATTCATAAATAATGATCATTAAAATAAATATAATTACCTGTATAACTCATGGGTGGTGAAATATTATAATCCATATTATTCATGATGGATGGGTAGGTTGGGTGTTTATTGAAAAAATGTGGTATATATCATGCCATTTTGAACTCCCAGAAATCGATAATTTTCTCACAATCACTAAATTACCTAGAGTAGTATTCATTTTTTAACCTAAATAAATCTCTTTTGGGGATCTCTTAATGGTAAAATTCTTCCCATTCATGGTGAAAGAAATTTTATATTCATTATCCTAATTCCATAAATTTATAAAATTGATTTTTAAATGAATTACTTGATTAAATGGGTAAATTTTCATTTTTTGTGAAAATAAACATTGAATTAAATTATTTTTAGAGTTAAAAATAAGAATTTATTATTTTAAATGTAAACACATGGGTTTTATCAACATTATCTATGATTTGAGATACCTATTAATTGGGTTTCTTATATGGGTTTAGCATGTGTTTTATTTTAGGCATTAAGGATATGATCATGTAAATATATAAGGATTGAGGTATAAATTTATGATATTATACTATAAGTTTTATATCATGTTTAGATAGAGTTGAAATGGTATGTGGTTTTCCCATTATGTGAGGAACTAAAATTATTATTATTTTATTAAACCTATTTTCACCTTACATTATGGTAAATAGTTATATAATGGACCTGTAAATTCTTAGGGAGGTTTCAAAGTGTTTTATAGTGTTCTATTTAATTTTCTATTGTAATAGGGATCCTAGGATTGAAGGTTTTGTGACTCTTCCTTGGTTAATATAAATGTTGATAAAATGGTTTTTTGGATTAATTTTCTTATCTAATTACATTAAATATGGGGGTGGACAAGGAAAAATTTAATCAGGGTTTGATGTGTATGGGTATGTATAAGTTTCATCTTTTTCATTTATAACATTATTTATTTTTAATAATATATGTACATAATATTACTATTATTTTGATCTATTTTTTATCATTTGGAATGGTTTGAGTGTCACCCATAAAAATATCTAATTTAAAACACACTTATCTTGAACACATACATGATTAGAAGATGGTGGGAGATTTTTATAAAGTTTATTATAATCACCCCTAACCATATATGTGGTATATATTTTATTAAGAATGAGTATACCCCTTTCCATATACCATTGAAGGTTTTGACTAATAGATGTCATAGATAGATTATAGTGACATGTTTCATTGTTAGAGGTGGAATCATAATGTTTTGGATCTCAATTATGCAAAACTCGTGCTAACAAGATTTTTTGAAATATTTATTGATGGAAATTAATTGTGGTGTTTTCAAAAAAAAATAGAGGTTTTGGCTATTGTAAAATATGTGAAATATACCTAAGATTTATAACTCTACTATTTTTTAAATAGTGGTTTGTTAGTGGGTTATAGTAAAAATAAATTTATTGGTATTTCTATAGTACATAATCTTGAATAATATATAGAAAAATATAGTAACAAGGAATCCAACTTCACTTTTATCATAAATAATAGCTTCATCCATTCATTTCATAAAATTTCAAACTCCTTGACCCTATGTCAAAATCTGGGGATTTCATGACCTTGTATGTTTTGAGGAAAAATATTTTTACATGAATTTAGAAATCCATGTCACAATTAACTGACAATAAAGAATAAATATTTCTAAGGGAATACTATAATCCAATAATAAATCAATGTTGTTTTCAAAAATATTTATTAACACCTTTTATCCCACACAATATCAAATAGATAACTTGTTCCAATAGTTTCATGTTTACCCAAAATTGTTTCTATTCATGTCACCCTTGTGTAAATTCATAACTTATTAGGAATCATAACAGATATCATTCAAATGTTGGGTTACCCTTGTTAGAATTATCTATAACTTTATCCTTTGATTATGAATATCTTATGTGTATTTATTTATTTTTTATACAAAATGAATATTTTATGAACCTAATATGATGGATATGAATAGAAAATGGATTCACGCTAATCTTATGACAAAATAGTATAAATATGGGGTTAAATATTTCATCAAGTTTGCAATATATCATGCATACTACCCTTATCAAATCAATTACTCATTTTTACTTTGTTTTTATTCAAGAAAAATTAGTCTGGAAAAGCTGGAAGAACATTTTATTTGTCATGGAATATATCAGAGCTATAAATATTGGTCTAAACATGGGGAAAAATGAACGTGCACACCAATTGGGGTTATACTGTGGTTTATGGATCATTTTATATAAATACCATTGTAAATGATGATGTATATTATATGGAAAAATGATAATAGAAATTGAAGATAAAATTCATGATTGTACAAAGTTTTTTGAAAAGTTAAATAAAGTTTATAAGAGCCCATTATATACCAATTTTAATAAATACACAACATTATCATCTATATTGAAGTTATATAATTCGAAACCTGGCAGTGGATGGAGGGATAATAGCTTTACAGAACTTCTTGGTCTCTGGAATGATATGGTACTAGAAGAAAATGAACTTCCTTGTCGAACATATAACACTAAATTAATGTTATGTTCAATGGTAATGATCTCTAGAAAAATACATGCTTGTATAAATGATTTCATATTGTTTTTAAAGGATCATGAATCACTCATAAAATTCCCTAAGTGTGGTTGGAATCGATACGATAAAGACGAATCAAGTACTTTAAAAGTTGTATGATACTTTTCTATTATTACATGATTTATAAGACTATATGGATATCAATAAACCCTGAGATAATTTACTTGTAATGCATATACAAAAAATAAAGATGGGAAACTGCATCATTCAATAGACTCTCCTTAGTGGTAGAAAATTAATTATGAGTATCCTAGATTTGGAAATGAGTAGAGAAACTTCCATATTTCATTTTCTAAAGATGGAATAAATCCTTTTTGAGTATAGATTATTACTCACAATACATGTCCAATTATTTTGGTAAATTATAACATTCCATTGTGGTTATGTATAAAGTGAAAATAAATTATGTTGTCTTTGCTTATATTTGGACCAAAACAACCCAGTAATGATATTGATTTCTATTTGGATCCATTGATCAAAGATCTAAAATTGAAGTGGGATATAGGTGTTACAATTTATAATACTCGTAGAAGTGAAGAATAAATATTGAGGGGCATATTGTATGAGATGATAAATCGCCTTCTTAATTATGGAAATTTGTCAGGCTATAACATTAAAGGAATGTTGGGGTGTCCCATTTGTGAAGAATTCACACACCTAGTTCGTTTAAAACATTCCTTGAAGACTGTCTTTTCTAGAAATCATAAATTTTTAACTAAATGGTATAAATATTGATCCTAGATTACTTCATTCGATGATAATATTGAATAAGGTACAATATTGTATTCATTAATATGTGATCAACTATTTGATAACATAAAATATGTTTACACTATTTTTAATAAACTATTTTTGAAAAACCTTATGAAATAATGTTGGAAAAAGTGATCAATTTTATTTAAATTACCATATTGGAATTATTTTTACATCATATATTTTATTTATGTCATGAAAGGACAAAAAAATGTGTTTGATACTATCATTGGAACATTACTAAATATTATTGAAAAAAAATACATGTAATTGAGGCTAGGTTGGATATGATTGACATGGGAATAAGGGATGATTTGGAAATAGTGAAGGTTAAAAGGTGTACTTTTCTTCCCCTAGTAGTTTAAAATCTATCCAGATAAGAAAAAATACAATTTTTCATTTTTCATAATGTTGTAAAAGTTCCAAAAGGGTATTCATCAAATATCAAGAATATTGTGTCAATGAATAATTTGAAGTTATAGGGACTAAAATCACATGACTATCATGTTTTAAAGTAAGATTTGATTCCCTTCACTTTATGATTCATTATTTCTAAAAATTTATGACATACATTAATAAGACTCTGTTTCTTTTTCAAAACCAAATGTAGTAAATTTATAGAACCTTTGAAGTTTCTAATCATGAATAAGGAGGATTTAGTAATACTATGTGAATTATATATGTTCTTACTATAATCATTCTCTGATATAATGGTCCACCTGATGGTTTTCTTAGTTAGAGAGGTTTAACTATGTGGTCATGTCCATTATAGATGGGTGTCCCTCATTGAATGGTATATGAATATTTTGAAAGGGTATGTCATGAATTGAAGTTGTCCAGAAGGTTATATTACACAAAAATATATGTTTGAATCACTTATTGAATTCTATATCGATTAATTATCATATGTTGATAGCATATATATTTTAAAGTCTCATAGTAGTAGATGCCTTATGGGTGAAGGGATTTATATAAGATATGTTTTCAAAATTACCATCACATAGTGATAGAAAGCTAACCTTTATATTTTACATAATAGTGAAGATGTTGATCCATACATTGAATCCCATAAAGAAATTCCTAGTAATTTGAAATCATCAAGGTCTGAAGGATGGATATCAAATAATTATAATCAATAGTTTATAGGATAGTTATGAGACCATATTTATAAGTATTAATCTGAAAATACGAACTCAATTATCGAATGACTTTGATGGCTATCTAGGGGACCAAATGAAAATGTTATATCTTACACTTTTTTTGTAATTAATGGTTATCTGTACTATTAAAAAGAATATGATGAATTCATTATGATGCAAAATTGTGGAGTTACACTTGTGTTGGAAGAGTTTCATATATCTATTTACAAGGATAAAAATCTAATTTATGTGAATATGTCATATTTCGGCATTATCTAACACATATACGAGTTGGATTAAACAACATTTCAAGTGCTGATTCTTTGTTGTAAATGGGTTGAAAATAGGAGCGCAGTGAAATTTGATAAAATGGGTTTTTTGAAAGTTAATTTTAGTATGTAATGGTATACAGATGATTTGTTCATAATGAAATCATAAGTAGTTTAGGTATTTTATGTCTCAGATCTAGCAAACAAGAATTGGTCAATTTCTTACTGGTGACTAAAACAATTATAAGTTCCAGATGAAAATTCAAACTAGGATGACCCTTTAATTAAGAGATCACAATCATTTCATGGTGGTACCACTATCGATAATGTCTTGTACATTATAGGGTACTAAAAAGAGATGATTTGGATTCTCGATAGAGGGTCCAAATCCCTTCATCCTTTAAAAAAAGAAATAAAGTTCAATGAGGATGTTAAAGTGTTTTTAATATACTATGATTTTCCTTAAAATATTATGTTCTCACTAATATGTTAACATAATATAAATTAAATGTTTAACTACTCATGAAGACAATGACTTCTACACATGATGATGTTTCCAATATCGGGGAAGAATGGGTTGTTGATACTGAAACTATAGAATTATTTTGAGGATAAACAATATGTTGATGAAAAAATAAGAAAAACATAGAATCACTGTATTGACTAAAATTATCAAGGCATGAATTAAGGGTATCGAATTTATGTTTGGATGGAATCAACATGACAAAATTGTTTACCCCAATAACTTAATGTTAATTAGTTATTTTGGGCTCACAATAAGAATTCATTTTTCAATTGATATAGATTCATGGAACCATGTCCAACCTGCAATGAAGGAAACCCTTTGGGAAGATATTAAGGTAATGTTATGATATACTTTCTCTATTTTACTACAAAATTATATAATAAAACATTGATTTAATTTTCATTATCCCTTGAATATTTCATTTATTTTAAATTATTTCCATAAGAAATATGTATTAATGGCCCCTGGAAAATCCCATAGAGGCTTTAATATACTTCTTACCTAGTTTTATCGTAGGGATGCTAAGGGTAACGTAAATCCCCACCCACTAGTTACTTATGAAAACATTATAAAAGAGAAAAAATGGGATTATTTAATCAGTTGCCATGATGAGAAATCATTTCTAGTGCATTTTATTTGATAATATATTATTTTACATTATTTATTTTATCCAATTTGATTCAAAATTATTAATTTATAAAATAGAAAATAAGTTCTAAAAATAAACAACATGCATCAAAACCAATATACCTATATCACAAAGAATGTATGGGTTACAATTCACTAGATAAGAAAATGGTATGTATTTTAAATATAAAATAATATTTTTATATGATATGAAATAACATGTGTTCCTTTTTTTAAATTTATAATGAAGAATCAAAATCTCAAACCACTCCCACCCTACGTCATGTGCTATAAAAATAGACATGGGTAAATAAATAGGGTAACTAGTTGATGAAAACACAAAAAAAAGTATAGGAAACATGTGTAAGTAGGACATAATAGTAATTCATTATGTTTTATAACAGTATTACATACAAATATCTATTTATGTTCACATGATTTTTATATGGTTTAGACATAAGAATCGGTAGTGACCATAACTGAAGAAAAATCACTTTCAATAGATTTGAAGTAGCTAGAAGAATATGATCATGTTAAAGGTGTAAGTTTTTTAGTGTCATATCAAACATATTTCAAGAGAAAAAACTCAAAAAAGATACATATTAGATAATGAAAGTATTACTGGCACAAATAGATGTTTTTCAAGATATTATTGCTTGGTATGGTTTGTAATACCAATATATGAAAAGGGATTAATGTGAATTATGAGTGGAACAAAGATAGTCACAAGAACAACCAAATAACCCCACTATTTTTGGGGCTATAAATTCCCCTTAACCACATACCTTACCCAAGTTAATCAATTTTATCATTACTCTTTCTTTTAAATGTGAATCAAATAACTTCCAATAACTTTATACTACTAAAATTCTGCAGGGTCATGTTTTATGTGATTTCTATATATCAACACCCACGCACCACCTTGTTGTGAGAGTAAAAGTGTATAATATCCTAGGAGACATGATACACAATAAATAACTTCCAAAAGATCATATTAGATTGAGGATTAAAGTAGCTAATGATTTGAGCACTGAGTTTCCTATTCCACTTGATGATCTGAATATTACAATGGTCAATGATGCTATTGTAACTTTTGTAGAATGGATATCTAATATTATAAAGATACATGAGGTATGTCCTTATTAATTTATTTCAAAATAAATACCTAAAAAATTTATGAAAAAAGTTCTGAAGTGAGTTATGGTATTACAGATAGATAAAATGATGGGGAAACAGAAGGTTAGGCCAAGACAATCCACTGAATTGACCAAGAAAACAAAAGGACCTTCTGAGAGTACCTTCTTCACACCAGTTCCACTATAGAATATATTGACACTATTAGTTCATGAAAACACTGCATTCAAAAATAAATATGTGTCCAATATTCAATATAAAAAATAAATATTAGGGTATGTAATTACATACATGGTTGGTCTTGAGAGTGTAAATGAGGTTCTCAAGTTTGAATGGCTGGGATTCTTAGTTGTGAATGAATACATAGGGTACATTTTATAATCCTTATATCTAAAAACTAATCTACTATGTTCATTAAAGTTAATATCTATTCATATTTTCTAGAAGAATTTATATTACTACTATATAAAGTAAAAACCATGTGAAGCGTGATTTAGATTCATTAATCTCTGTATCGTTTCTATGGAAGAAATTTATTTGGGGTTTAAAGAAACTGATAAGAAAAAAGATGATCTAACCATGGTGTTTGAGAAGAAAATAACAAACAGAAGACTCTTGTTGATTCCTATAATTTAGGGATAAACTCTATAATCTAATCATATAAAATATATTTGTTTCATTACTAATTTGATTTTGATTTTAAAAAGCACCGGATGCTGATTGTAATCAATTTAGATACCCAAAATATTTATTTTTTGGATCCAATTCAAGGATTTAAATCAAAATCACCACACGTGATGTGTATTGTGAATTTTTAATGCACTATAATCAATATTTTATAGATAGACTTATAATTATATGTTTCAGTTTGTGCTTTATTGAGAATATTTTTATGATAGAGAGATCTATAAATTTAGGCTAAATCAGGGTATGAGGTCGGTCACTGAACATAAGAAACCTATGTATT
This sequence comes from Viscum album, assembly GCA_963277665.1. Lineage (NCBI taxonomy): Eukaryota > Viridiplantae > Streptophyta > Magnoliopsida > Santalales > Viscaceae > Viscum > Viscum album. The sequence goes on along the minus strand of OY728138.1, from coordinate 45,510,000 downwards.
TCATCAAATGTAAAAAAATAGGTATATATAGAAATATTAACTATCAAAACATATTTCAAAATAATTTACTTATTTTGGTCTATGTTTATCTAGTGTCCGAAGAAAAATAACATCAAAAATTATGGATATTATATTTACAAATTTGTGGAATATATCTTATACAATAAAAAGACTATAATCCCTGAATAGATAACTTCCAAATGTAATTAAAATTTCATTAAAAATATTTCTTAATCATTTTTTTCCTATATTTGCTCTGTACAACAAAGATTTCCAAAAAAATCTACATACTCAAAAGAAAATGTGAATTTGTTTAGAGATGAGTGGGTATAGTACATAGTGTTGTAATGTTTTATCACATCAAATTTAGGTGATTTCCTATTATGTTTGTGATCCTGTATGGGCTATGGCCTTAGAAATGTATTTGGGATGTGAATCATTGGCATCAGAGTGCTTGTATATTATTTTTTATATGTTTCTCAAGGAGAAGAATAATGGAAGAAATATATTTTATATAAATGAATGGGAATAACACATGGTGTCAAAATATATATAAACATCATGAATATGTGACCTCCTACTAATTATTTAGTTAATTTTATAATCATTTTATCTATTTTTTTAGTTAATTTTCATATCATTTTTATCAGATATTTATTTTTTTTTGAATTCACACATTAGTTCAAAACACATGTCCCATTCTCAAAACCAAGAAACCAAATTCAAATTGTATGATACTTTAGGATAGTGATACATAAGTCATTTTTTATTTGTATGAATTTATTGCACATAAACTCAATACAAGATGTGTCCAGTATGACTTGAAGTGTGCATTTTAAATACAAAAATTTCATTTTAGCTCGAAACATGTATCACATAGACAAAACCAAGAAAATGATCTCATATTATTTTCAAACTTCATGTAAATGATCCATAATTCATTTTTGACATGTATAAATTGACCACATGTCAATTTGACACCCGATGTGGTCGGTGTGACTCGAAGTTCATGATTTTAATACAAAAGTTTCATTTTAGTTTAAAACACACATCAAATATCCAAAACTGATAAAAAAGTTTGAAATGTTTTAAAACTTTATTAAAATTATTGATAATTAATTTTTGATGTGTAGGAATTAACCTCACATCAATCTGACACCGGATGTGGTCAGTATGAATCAAAGTATGTTTTTCGATATAGAAATGTCATTTTAGTTTAAAACATGCATCAAATAGACAAAACTAAGAAAAAAATCTCAGATTATTTTCAAACTTTAGGAAAATAGTCCATAATTCATTTTTGACATGTAGGAATTGACCACACATAAATCTAACATAAGATGTGATCGATATGACTCGAAGTGTATGTATTCAATATAAAGGTGTCATTCTAGTTTAAAACGCATGTCACTAGTCAAAACCGACCAAATAAGATTAGATTTTTTAAAATGGCCTAAACATAATTTTTGATGTTTATAAATTTAACACACATCAATCTGACATATGATGTGGTCGATATGACTCGAAGTGTATGTTTTCCATATATAAGTTCTATTTTAGTTTAGAACATGTATCACATAGCCAAAACTGATAAAACAAGCTTATATTATTTTCAAACATTAGGAAAATGATCCATAAATCATTTTATATATATATTAATTGACCTTATGCCAATCTAACAGATCATGTGGTTGGTATGACTCAAATTATGTGTTTTCAGTAGAAAAGTGTCATTTTATTTTAAAACACACATCAAATAGCCAAAACTAGGAAAATAATCTCATATTGTTTTCAAACTTTAGGAAAATGATACATAATTCATTTTTAATGTGTAATAATATACTCGACATCAATATGACTCATGATGTGACTGATATGACTTTAATTGGATGTTTTTAATATAAAGGTTTCATTTTAGTTTAAAACTCATGTCACTGGCCAAAACCAATAAAATGATCTTAGATTTTTTCAAAATTTAGTAAAATGATCCATAATTCATGACATGTATAAATTAAACATACATGAATCCAACACATGATGTGGTCGGTATGACTCGAAGTTCATGTTTTCAATATATAAGTTTCATTTGAGTTTAAAACAAACATCACATAAGAAAAATTGAGCATAAAAAGATTGGATTGTTTTCAAACTTTAGTAAAATGATCCATAATTCATTTTTCATGTGTGGGAACTGACCACACATCAATCTGATGCATGATGTGGTTGGTATGACTCAAATTATGTGTTTTCAATATAAAAGGGTAATTTTAGTTTAAAATACACATCAAATAGCTAAAACTAAGAAAACCATCTCGAATTGTTTTCAAAATTTAGGGGAAAGGTCCATAATTCATTTTTGATGTGTGTGAATTGACCATACATCAATCTAACACAAAATGTGACTAATGTGATTCATAGTGTGTGTTCTCAATATGGAGGTGTTATTTTAGTTTATAATGAATGTCACTAGACAAAACCAAGCAAACGAGCTTGAATTTTTTTCAAACATTAGGAAAATGATCCATAAATAATTTGTGACATATAGAAATTTACCTCATGTCAATCTAACACATGATATAGTCAATATGACTCGAAGTGAATATTTTCAATATATAAGTGTCATTTTAGTTTAAAATAAACATCACATAGGAAAAACTGAGCATAAAAAGCTTTCATTTTTTCAAACTTTAGAAAAATGGTCTATAATTCATTTTTCATGTGTAGGAATTGACTGTACACCAATCTAACACAGAATGTGATCGGTATCACTCAAAGTATGTGTTTTCAATATAAAAGTGTCATTTTAGATTAAAATATGCATCAAATAGACTAGACTAGTAAAAAAGATCATATTGTTTTCAAACATTATTAAAATGGACCATAATTCATTTTTGACATGTAAGAATTGACCTCACATAAATCTAACACATGATGTGACCGATATAACTCAAAGTGTGTGTTTTCAATATAAAGGTGTCATTTTATTTTAAAATGAACATCACTAGACAAAACAAAGAAAAAAAGCTCAAGTTTTTTTAAAACTTTAGAAAAATGATCCATAATTTATTTTTGACATGTATAAATTGATTGCACATCAATCTGGTATATAACGTGGTTGATTTGACTCGAAGTGCATGTTTTTAATATATAAGTGTCATTTTAGATTAAAACGCAAATCACATAGGCAAAACTGAGCATTAAAAGATCAAATTGTTTTCTCATCATTTTATCTTCTATAACTTAATAAATTTCCTTATAATTTGTATCTAATACTTATTTAGTTTTTCTTCATAGAGATAATGCTTAAAGACAAACAAGAAATTGTGTGACAATTTAAGGCTTGTTCTCAAAAAGAAAGTTCTCTTGAATTGTACCACATATGTAGTGAGTTTTTTATTACCACATATGTAACCCAAATCAATAAAACCTTCTTTTAAGAACAATAATAAATGGTGTGATGTGTAAGAATTAACCAAAACTCAATATGATATATGGTGTGTCCGGTATGACTCAAAGTATATGTTTTTAGTTTAAAATTGACACTTTGTGTTTAATTTTTCTCTTTATAGTAATACATAAATAATAATTTTTTTATTATATAGGTGAATTATTTTCTCAATCTAGGGTGATTTTCTTAGAAACTAATAGCATGACTGGGGGTCGGGTGCTAAAGATAAAGGAATAATGATGTTTTTGAATGTCTATGATAAATTATAAATTATAAATTATAAAAACAAATGATTGAAATGTTTATCATATGATGTTTTTTTTGTATTTTTGTTGTGAATTTTGTTTCAATTGAATTCAGTATTTTCACTCCCTGTATTTTCTCTTTTCTCTGAAATGTGTTGGAATTTTAACAGCACTATGCCCATTTATTAGTGCTAGTAATAGCAGTGATAAAGGGACCATTTATCTGTGCTATATAAAATGCTGATAAATGTATTCTTTATCTGCACTATGAAAATTTCTGATTAAGGGACCCTTTATTGGCACTAAAACACTAATAAAGGACCCCCTTTATCGGTGACTCATTAATAACTAACAAAAGATCCCTTTATCAGTGCCTCTCTAGCACTGATAAAGGACTAGGGGTTCTAAGGGTGCTCCAATTTTAACACTTTTTTACACTAGAAAAACACTAATTTAGAAATTTTAAATGACTTATGTGTATTAGTTGATGAATACACATGAGGGGGTGAATTGTGTCCCTTTAAAAATACTTTATATATTTAAAACTAGTCCCCCTTGAGCTAGGAAGCAAAACTATTATCCATTATTCAAACAGAGTATGTAGTGTAAAAAAGTACATGGTGAATTTTTATAGTGATTTGGGTTACAAAAATCATGTAGTCCACTTCACCAACAATTTATCCATTAGATTAGTGATTTTCACTAAAATATCATTTTCCAAGGGATCTCGACAGTCGAGTGAAATAAAATGAAACATGTTACAAAAGCTTTTACATGGATTTAAATTATGAAAATAGTTGTCCTTGAAATGTGTAATATCTAGATTTTTATAAAGATAGTAAAAATCCCTTTTTGATAAATTATAAGTACCTTATTTAATAAAAATGATTCATCAAATAAAATAACTTAATAAATTTATTAAAGTATTTATGTAACTGTAAAATATCACTTAACTCTTTGGAATATTCAATGGAATATTTTTAGAGTCAGATGCAAATTTGATGTGACATTGCGAGGCCCGTAAAGTCTCAGCAAATACAGAATAAAATTATTAAATAAATTATATTAAGCATGCGTAGTTTATTTAAAATAATTGAATAACACCTAAATTATATGTCATATGAGAAATTGGAGACAACCGTTAGATCCAGAGTGTGTTTTTTACCCTAGGCGGGGTATAACGTTTACAAGAATCAGACATTTGGATGTCTCACTCTCAAAAATAATTTATTTAATAATTATTATTATATTATTTTTGAAAATAATTTAATATATCCCAAAAGGTATGCCGTATAGAAAATGTGAGACCACCATTAGGTCTGGAAAGTGGTTTTTACCCTAGACAGGGTATAACATTTATAAGCATCAGACGTTTGAACACTTCTCTCATGAGAAAAGCACTTTTTATATTTAATTAATTAATTATTACATTTTTTAAATAATAAATAATTAATATCTCTCAAACGGTGCATTTTATGACAAATATGAGACCACCGTTAGGTCCATAATTGGGGGTTTACCTAATTAGGGGAATAACTTTTGTGATAAATGACCGTTCGGTTAGCTCACTCATATATTTTAAGTTATTAAATAATTATATTAAATAATAAATTTTATTATTTTATTTTTATTTTATTTTTTACTCAAAAATCTGAGGTTATTGTTCACCCTCTTCTCAAAATCTTTGAAACCGCTATTGTCAGGCCCCTCATGATATAAAAAACATTGAATCTTAACTATTTTTACTGATTATTAACTACAAGCCTCAATCAAGTGAAATAAAATGATTCGTAGTTAATTTTCAAATGAATCACACTTTAGAATGGGTTCTTGATTATGGGTTTCAAATGGAATAGAATGTATGTTGGTTGGGGTTGTGAAATAACTGATACAATCAGTTCTTATAATGTTTTTCATCATGATGAATCTTAGCAAACTCATATCTAATCTACACGCGTTATGTGAAGTCGGTTATGGTTTTCTCTATGGGTGTGAGTGTCGTGTTCTTCCATGTGTGTTGTTTTAATTATTTATTTCTTCCATTTTTTAAATATTTTATCATCAATATATTCTTTGATATTGATCATAATTAAACACCATCAGTGTTGTTGGATTCATCTCGATAAGCAGAATCTATATCCTATTTTTGTTCTGAAGGCAGCAAGGTATTCCTCAATCTAATTTTTTGCAATTTAAATGGATATTTTAAAATAAATTATCAAAGGATAATCGCATGGTTTTATTAATATATGATATATAAAAAATTTCATACGATAGTTTTTTTGAATTATCAAATGACTGTCATGACCCGTCCCAGTGGGGCCCATGCCATGACTCCCCAAGACCGCCTTCAATAAGGCAAGGGCTGGTGACTAGCATTGAGTATGTATATCACTAACATGGGAGGAATTTACTTTGTACCTATATGCATTCACACATCTCGAAGCCCATAAATTATAAAATATAAAAAACAATAGGAAATGAGATGCCTGCATACTACTATCCCAACCGGAGTATGAAAGGAAAGTAAAGTAAAGTAAAGTAAAGTAAACTGGGCCAAAATACAAGCCCACCAAAAGAAAGAGTCTGAAAACTAAAAATTCTAACCTATAAACAAAAATGGTGTTGGGACTGCGGCTTAAAGATGTTGGAACACCTCAGCCTGCCTGAACTCACAAAGCTTTGTTTGGTCCTGGTCTGCCCTGGACTATATCAAAAGGTTGCTCGTCTACACAAAACACGATACGTGCGGGCAAAGCCCATGTAGGGGTGATTATAGCAATACTCATTAGGATACCCAGAAACCACAAAGCGATACACAAAGGAAATATATAGTCATCTCTATATAGTATATGTCTATAATACATATAAAAGAATATCCATATATACTCAAACCATGACATGTAGTCTAAAGGTAAGTCACAACTACCCCATGCCCAAACTAGGGATTCAGTCTGAAGATTCCACGAAGCACTCATCTGAGAGAAAACACTTCTGAGTCTGATAGCACTGATAACATTCACTCGAGAATTATTGTTTATCAGGAACTTTCATGAGAGATATATGCTAATGGATCTAAAGAGAGATATGATACAACATTTGAGGATCACATCTAGGACCATAGGGTGATACCGAAAAATCCATCTGGATTAACCTACTAATTGTAGGATCGATGGCTGATGAAGTTGGTCATGTCAATACCAAGGAATATACCTAGGGCATGAATAATTAATAGAAGATCCTGCTCTGAAATTTTTAGAGGGGATTTTAATGACTCTATCTAGAAATTACAAATGAAGGGATCATACTCCTATGAGTAGGAAATGATACGCATCAACCTTCAGGGAAAAAATAAAAGGCATGAACCCTAATGAAACTTCTCAAAGATATATTGTAAAAGATATTAAATCCATGTAGAAAGTTATACATGACATGTAGTAGGGTCACACACCATGTTCCTTGACCCCAAGTACTACCTGTGTACAACGGCCTGTGTTGTTAGAACATGTCGTGTAAAAAGAGATTACATATCATGTAGAAAGACTTACACATCATACCCTTCCATCTGAGGTCCACACGTGTACTCTGGTCATGTTCCATTACATGATGTCAACTTGTGTAGCTCTTCCCATGTACTAGTACACGGGTTAATCTGCATAATCGGTTCATTCAATCCATGTGGGGGAGTCCACACTATGTCGGAACCTTTTGTACTCCACTCCATGTCTTTGTATCTTCCACGATACATGTTGAGTCTCGGGGAAGGGACCACATGTCGTGTGGTAGAGGCCACACACCATGTGACACACAATTGACTCCTAAAACCCTATTCATCACTTAGTGAGGGCCACACACTGTTTATTCTGGAATACAAGTTGTGTTCCTCACGATTTTCCATAATCATTGTTCTTCTTCCGCACACCTCAGTTGATCCTATGATGCTTGATATGTTGGTTTGTTCACCTCAAAACTGGAGATCCAAGTTCATCTCATCATCATAGCACTGAATCAGTGAGTTTTGAGCCTTTGATCAGCTCTGAAATCTGATTCTGATCACCTGCACAAAAATCACCCAAAGAACGATATCTCTCAAATCGCTTCAATACATATGTTTCCATCATTATCACACCTTCACTAGGTCATCTTGATGCTAGATCTTCAATATCAGATCATTGCACTGAGAAATGAAGGCACGGTTATTGTTTATTCATAATCCACAAAGAACATCTAACATGTAGAACATATAGGGGGAGAAGAAAATACACCAAAGGAAACAAACCCAAGGAACATACCTCGGCCATTTTTCATTATGGTATCAATATATTCCTATAATAATGATCAACATATCAAAAATAATAATCTATGCATCAAACCCTAGTAGTTCCTATAAATAAAACCCATCATGCAAGAACAATTGATCTGTGAGTCAACTTGTTCGTTGGTTGATCTACAATAATCATTGAAACTAAAAATAGGTAAATAATTCCAAATAACAACACCCTACCTCGGGGTTGGGTTGTTCACTAAAGAGTACAAATCATTGTGTCATCGTTGTTGGTGAGATTCGTCAAAACAATGTATGTCTATCTCTGATCCAGGCTCCATTGTCATTTTTCATAAAGAGAGTTCTATAGGGTTCTCTCAAAATCCTCCAGAAAATTATAGGGTTATGATAATAACCATGGATCCTTCTTAAAAGTCTAATTAAAAGAACTGTTGTTCTGTCATTGTGAAATGTTAAAATAAATTTATTTTATTTATTAAAATTACAAAAACTACTTTTCACAGTTGACCCGCGCCAGCCAATGTTAGGTCATTCTTAGGGTAAAATCGATGCTCTGAATGCAATGATGCCCTATTATTTCTAATTTAGGCACCCATTTAGAAGTTATTCTACATTTTTAGGAAAACTGCACATGCATGCTATTTAATATTTTAATATTATTCAAACATTTATTCTAGTCACACTGGGTCTCAGAATTGCGCGTCGTCTCAATGCCTGGTTTCAAATTAATTAAATATAAAATTTAAAATAATAAACCAAAAAATATAGGATATTACATTATCCCTACCATAGGGTTTTACATCCCTAAAAAGAAAAAAAACAAGTCTACTTAAAAATATGTGGGTATTGTGCATGAATTTGAGTCTCCTACTCCCATGTGCTCTCCTAGAGATTCTCGGGCCTCCACCAAACACACACTAAAGGAATATGTCTCCCATAAAGGGTCATATCCAACTAATCGTTGATCTCCTCTGGGTACTCAACAAAAGTCAGTTCATCCTCAATGCCCAAATTTCCCTAGTTGATGACATGTGATGGATCATACAAGTATCTCCTCAGTTGCGACATGTGGAAGACACCGTGTACCTAGTCCAAATGTGGGGGTAGATCCAAGTGGTATGTCACCTCACCAACTCTACAAAATATCTAAAAATTTACAATAAACCTCATAGATAACTTGTTGCCCTGGCCAAATCTCTGCAATTCCCATTGAGGTGAAACTCTAAGGAACACATGGTGTCCTTCCTCAAACTTCAAAGGCCTACATTTCCTGTCATCATAAGATTTTCGACAGCTCTGTGCAGTCTTTATCTGCTCCTAAATGATATGCACCCTCTTGGTAGTATCTTTCAACAACTCTGAGCCCATGAGTGCTTCCTCTCTTGGGTTAGTCCAACAAAGTGGTGACTGGAAGGGTCGCCCATACAAGGCCTCAAATAGTGTTTATACCAATGGTGGAATGGTAGTTGTTTTTGTATGCGAACTCCACCAGAGGTAGGTGATCCTACAAAATATAGGAAAAGTCCAACATGCAAGCCAGCAGCATGTCCTCCAAGACTTGAATGGTCTGTTATGTCTTCCTATTTGTTTGGGGGTGAAACACCATGCTCAAGAATAACTGAGTCCCAAATGCCTCCTAAAATCCATTTCGCAACCAGGATGTAAAATGAGAATCACTATCAGAAACTATCATTGATGGAACTCCATGAAGTCAAACTATCTCTAGAATGTGGAGGCTTTCCAAGATCTCTATTGAACTATGCTCTTAGGTGGCTAGGAATTGGTACGACTTGGTGAGTCGGTCAATGATTACCCATACGGCATCGTGTCCCCTGGATGTATGTGGTAAACTTTCCATGAAGTCCATTGATATTTCATCCCACTTCCATTATGTCTCTTCAAGGGTTTGGGCTAAAATCATGGGAACCTAGTTCTCGGACTTCACCTACTAGCACATAAGGCATTGAAAAACGAACTCTTCCACTTCCTTCTTCATCCATGTCCACCAAAACTGACATCAGAGGTCCTGTTATATCTTCACCACTCCAGGATATAATGCCAAAGGGGACGTATGAAACTCCCGTAGAACCTCCTCCTGCAACGCCACTAGTACAGTTGTGCATCCTCTAAAAAGGAAAAAATTCTCCCCACCTTTTGAATATCCATCAGTCACATGTCCTACATACATCTGAGCATGTAGGGTATCACAGTAGGTATTCCTAAGATGTTCCTCCCTAACTCGCTGTAAGAGTGGATGGGTGACAACCATCAACTGATGGTAAGCTACTCCATTTACATCCATAAAGAATAGTTGTAATGAGGCCAATTTATCTAACATCTCATTCAGTAACTATAAACTATATCTGCTACTAAGAGAATCTTCCACCACATTCCCCTTCCCAGCAGTATAGATAATCTCAAAGTCATAGTCCTGGAGGAACTATATCCATCACCTCTATCTCAAGTTCAGATCCTTATGAGAGAATATATACTTGAAACTCTTTTGATCATAGTAGATGATAAAACAATCTTCTATCTGGTAGTTTCATCACATATTCAATGTGAATACTACTGTTATTAACTCAATATTGTGGGTCGAGTAGCTCTGATCATGTGGCCTCAAATGGTGTGAACTGTATACAATCACTACTTACCTCTACATCAGGAACCAACCAAGTTTGGTTCTTAATGCATCACAAAACACTGCATACTCAACACCCTCTTATAGAAATCACAAGATCAGAGAGCTCGTCAAAATCTCCCTCAACTACTAAAAATATTGTTGGCACTTCTTTGTCCATAAGAAAGGCTGGTCCTTTTGAGTCAAAGATGTCATAGGTGTTGATATCCTAGAGAAAACATGTATGAATATCCATTAATAGTTTTCTAGCCTAAGGAAGCTTCTCACCTATGTCATGATTCTAGGTGGTTCTCATGCTAAAAATGCCTCCACCTTGTTCGGTTACACTACCACTCTATCCGCTTAGATAACATGTCCAAGAAATTGGACTGCTTAAATCCAAAACTGAAACTTTGATAGTTTTCCATAAATTTGGTGCTCTCATAGTACATCCAGAATCATCTTTAGGTGTCTCGTGTACCCCGCCTTAGATACTGAGTACACAAGGGTATCATCAATGAAGACTACCATGAACCGGTCTAATTAAGTGTTGGACTCCTCATGTATTAATCAAGTTTTAATGATCAAAAATCTTACTCAACCTATTTAACTCCTAAATTTTATCCAATCACGTGTATTTATGTTTAAAGTTTTCTCATGCTTTAAGAAGAGTCATGCAAGATATTAATTGCTCTATTTTCAGTTTATTTACTTCATAATATCTTTTATCAACACTCAAAATACATTATTTGAAAAATTCTTAAGTCTAATCCTTTCTATTATCATCATTATTTAAGTCTGAACACAGTTTCTTTGAAAAGTCTAAGACACCGTGAGTCTTCCACTAGCTATGTATTTCTTGCACTATGAATCTAGACACCGTGAAGCAAACACTGTGAAGCAGACACTATGAACCAGACACCGTGAAGAATACATTGTGAAGTAGACACTGTGAAGTAGACACCGTGAAGCAGACACCATGAAGCCAAACACCATGAAGTCAGACACCGTGAAGCTAGACACTGTGAATCCAGACACCATGAATCAAGACACCGTGAAACGAGACACCATGAACACGACACTGTGAACAAGAAATCGTGACCATGAGACACCATGACACTCAGACACCATGATCAACCTAGAGGTTGTGTGAAGGAGACACTGTTTACATGACTTAATGTGACACTGTTTCTTAAACTATTTTTTTGTCTTTCAATTTAATTTCTAACGGTCATATTTGATGATTTTAATGCACTAACATAATTAATGATTCTTTTTAGAAATATCATCAGAAAGTACGAGGTACGAGGTGCAGAACACATGCAACCTGTTGACTCAAACATGTGCATTCGAAGTTAAGAGCGAAGTGTGACCAAGAATCAGCGTGCGCAATACAAAAACAAAAAGAAAGTACATGAGCACAACAATGAATAAGATACTTAGAGGAAGTTTCTAAATAAAGGCACACTTCATGAAACTTGACACTACTGAACACACGAAGAATATTTGAAGCTTAAATAACTTCTTCGTTCGATTGAACCTCACGAAGAACACAAGATGAATCGCGACACTCTGTTTTCCACACAACTTCCAGAGAAGGACTCAATGCTTATTCTACTTCAATAAAATGGATTACAGAGTTGCATTGACATCACACAATATAATTCTAAACTCATATCTATATTCTTGCTCTGTTGTGATCATCCTTTTCTTTACATTACAAGTAGTGTGTGCTTCTGCCTGTTTGGCCACACACTGACTCCTAAGCTGAACTGGAGGATAATAAAATCCTCACACCAAACTCCTTATACCTTTTTCTATCCCATGTAGAACTATGGTAGAGGTATGAGGACCTGGACAGCCTGTGTACTGTTGTTGTTGTTTTCCCATATAAAACTATAGCAAAGGACTGAGGACCTAGACAGTCTGAGTACTGTTGTAAACCCTGATCCAGGGTGTAGATCAAAGTTTATTTATATAAACTTCTTGGTGTCAGGTGATAACAAAGTGCAGTGTATTAGGTCTCAGATTGAGACTGAACCACTTGTTTTATATCTGTTGTGCTACTTAATTAAGTTATCTCTGTTTTACTGCTTTACTGTATAATCCAGAAATCACTAATTTCACTTTGAAAGTTAATCTTGGAAAGAAGTTATAACTCGTCTGTCTTATTATAATAACTTCAAAAGTAATATTAATAACACAAATTAATATTACTCATAATTAATCAATCTTCTAAGAAGTTATTTAAATAGTCAAACTCTTATAATAGTATAACCTTGATTAACTAGGCTGTATTTAATCTTTGGGGAAAACATTTTTAGAAATACTTTTTAACATAAATTTTAATTATAACTCAATTCACCCCCCCCCCCCTCTTGAGTATCCACTCTGACCAACATTTGGTATCAAAGGGTGTTTATTAGGACTCTGTGTAATATTATTCAACTGTGATTTTAGTTGTGTCTTAAAAGATCTTAAATTTCTGTTATTTCTAAATTTTTATCTCTTTAAATACATTTTCTAAAATCTAATTATGTATAACAGATTAGAAGGTGTAGCTACCAATAGGACACCCTTATTTAATGGTGTCAATTATGCCCAATGGAAAATCAAAATGAAAATCCATTTAGAATGTATGGGATTTGACATTTGGACTTCCATAGAGACTCAGTATAAGATTACAAAAATTGTTAGAACTACTTGGGATGAACCTATGAAATCTGCTAACAATAATAATTATAAAGTAATGAATTCTATGTATTGTTATTTAGAAGATGAATAATTTAATCGAATATCTGCTTGTAAGACTGCTTATGAAATATGGGATACTCTGGTTGTTTGCCATGAGAGAACAACCAATGTTAAGGAAATGGGACTAAATACATACACTATTAAGTATGATAATTTTAAAATGAAATCTGATGAATCTATTTCTGATATGTATCTCAGGTTTAATGAGATATTCAATATAATGAGGTCATTGGGAAAATATATTCCAACAAAGGAGAAAATCATGAGGATACTAAGATGCCTACCAGACAGATGGAGAGGAACCTCTATCTCTATACGAGAATCATGTGACATTGGAAAGATACATGTCAAGGAGATGATTGGAAAATTGATAATGTTTGAAGAAGAGATGAAGGTAAATAAAGAGGAAGATGATGAACCTAAGAAGAATCCAATGGCATTTAAGTCTACTACTTCAAAAAGAAAGGAAAAATAGAAACTTCACATAACTGAATAAAGCTCAAATAGTGAAAATTCTTAATCAAATAGTAATTAAGAGATGGCTAATATAGCTAGGAGATTCAATAAATTCTATAGAAAGAAGAAATTTTTCAGAAAATAAAATTATAATGGTAAGTATGACCAAAAAGGTAATTTGAAGAGAGATTGGAAGAAAGCTGATAAAAATGATGAGATAGTCTATTATGAATGTAAAAGTAAAGGACATGTTAAGGCTTACTATCCAAAATTGAAGTTTAAGAATAAATATGATTATAAGGACAAAAAATATAAGAAATCTATGAAGGAAACATGGAGTGCTTCGGAAGATAGATCAACTGGATCTGAAGCTTCTGATTCTGAAGAAAAAATCATTCCAACATGTGTTTCATGACTAAAACATCTGAGGTACTTGTTTCCCCTATACCGAATGATTACTATTCTATGAATGAAAGTGATTAAAATAATGATGATAATATGTCTAAAGTTGAACTATTTGAATACTGTAATATGTTAGAAGATACTTGTAATGATCTAAAAGATAAGTACAGATCATTAAAGAAATAATATGCCTTGAATAGTACTATTAATTCTGATCTTAGTATAGAAAAGGAAAAGAATGCTCAACTGTTAAAGGAGAATACTGAACTCAAATTGTCTAATGAGAAACATATAAAAGACTTAAAGAAGTTCACAAATGGAAAGAATAATCTAGCTCAAATTCTTGGAAAACAAGTTTCACCAAAGTATACTACTGGTTTAGGATACCAACCTAGACAGAGACAGATTGTTAAGAATAAATTTATTCCAAAATCTGGACAGTATGCTGCTAGTTCAAGTTCTGGAAACTTTTATGATTAATTTAGCTATTCAAATTATTATAGACCAAAAAAAATTTATTTATCAACATCTTTTTAATATGTTAATTTTAGGAAACCCATTAGACAAATATGGGTGCTTAACGTTTTACTTTCTAACCTTTCTAGACCCAAGAAAATCTGGGTACCAAAATTATCTTCTATCTAAATCTGTTTTGTAGGAAACTTTCTTGAAAGGTTCCTATAGGAAGATATGGTACTTGGAAAGTGGATGTTCAAGGAATATGACAGGATATTACTCATGTTTTAAGAGCTTAATCAAAGTTTATGGATTACATGTCACCTTTGGGGATAACTCAAAAGGAAAAATCATCGGCTTAGTCTCTATTGGTAACACTGATTCAATTTTAATTTCTAAAGTACTATTTGTTGATTGATTAAAATACAACCTGCTAAGTATTTCTCAGTTGTGTGATGATGTTTTCAATTTAAAAATTTAAAAATGTTTCATGTAATGTTTTTTCTAAAAATGTTTTTGTATTTACTACATTAAGAAATGAAAATGTTTATGCTGTAGATTTGAATTATTTATCTAAAAAAAATGTTACTTGTTTAAATTATTTTCATAAAGAATCTTGGTTATGGCACAAAAGACTAGGAAACTATAATGTTCACTCACTTAGCAAACTGACTAGGAAAGGTTTAGTTAGAGACTTAACTAAATTGGAATTCCCACTTAACAAAGTGTGTAATCCTTGTCAAAATGTAAAACAACACAAAGTTTCTTTAAAATCAAAGAAATAAGTTTCTACTTATCAACCTCTTGAGTTGGTTCACATGGATTTGTTTGGACCATCAAGAGTTTCAAGTCTAAATGGGAAGCACTATGTTTATGTTATTGTAGATGATTTTTCTAGGTACACTTGGGTATACTTTCTTGCTCAAAAAAGTGAAGCTTGTTCTTATTTTATCAAATATTCCAAGTTTGTAGAAAACCATAGTGGACTTAGGATCAAGACCTTGAGAAGTGATCATGGCTGTGATTTTGAAAATCGAGAGTTTGAATATTATTGCTCACACAATGGCTATAGTAACAACTTCTCTTCTCCTAGAACACCTCAACAGAATGGTGTAGTATAAATAAGAAATAGGACTCTTCAAGATATTTCTAGTACAATAGTCAATGAATATGGTTTACCAATTTACTTTTGGGCTGAAGTTGTTAATACAGATTTTTACATTATCAATAGAGTCTTGATTAGACCAATTCTTAAAAATACCCCTTATGAGCTTTGGAACAATAGGAAGCCTAAGGTTAATTACTTTAGAGTTTTTTGGTTGCAAAGTTTTTATCCTTAATACTAAAGATAATCATGACAAATTTTATTCCAAAAGTGATGAAGGAATTTTCCTAGGTTACTCAATCCTAAGTAAAGGCTATAGGGTATTCAATAAGAGAACCTAATGTGTGGAAGAATCTGTACACATCAAATTTGATGAAACTGATCCACATGAACCTAAGACCCCTCTTTAAAATCTTTAATAAGATTGTCCATTCTAAAACTTAATGAAAAAATAATGAACTCGTCATTAAGACAACCAGTTCTTGAAATTTTCTATAACCTATTCCTGTAGAACCCAAACCTGTAAATGAAACTGAAATTTCAATCCCTACCTTCTCTAGACCAACTAGGACACTTAAAAATCATCCTTTAGATTCTATAGTATGAGATTTAGGTAGAGGGACACAAACTAGAGTTTCTCTGAGAAACCAAGTTAAACACCAAGCTTTTCTTTCATAGCTTGAACCTAAAAATATCAATGATGAAATCAATGATGAATTTTGGGTGATGGCTATGCAAGAAGAACTTAATCTATTTGAAAGGAACAAATTTTGGAAACTTGTTTAATGACCTAAGGACACTTTGAACATAGGCACTAAATGGGTTTTTAGTAATAAATTTGATGAAGCTGGTAACATAGTTAGAAACAAGGTTGGACTAGTTGCACAAGTCTATAGTCAAGAAGAAGGAATTGACTATGTGGAGACCTTTTCTCTGGTAGCCAGACTTGAATCCATCAGAATCCTGCTTTCCTATGCTTCACATTTGAATTTAAAACTATATCAAATGGATGTGAAGAGTGCATTATTAAATGGGTATATAGATGAGGATTTTTTTGTTGAACAACCCCCTAGATTTACAAACCCCCATTTTCCAAATCATATTTTTAAACTATCAAAATCCTAATATGGTTTGAAGCAAGCTCCACAATCTTGGTATGACAGATTAGGTACTTTTCTTATTTCCAAAGGTTTTACAAAAGGAATAGTTGATCCTTCCATTTTTATAAAACGAATTTATAATGATGTTTTAGTTGTTCAAATCTATGTAGATGAAATTATTTTTGGATATTCAAAGAATTCTTTATGTGTTGATTTTTCTAAAATGATGCAAAAAGAATTTGAAATGAGTTTAATGGTAGAACTCAAATATTTTCTTGGCTTTCAATTTTTTCAAAATGAAAATGGTATTATTTTAAATCAAAGTAAATATAAAAAGGATCTTCTAAAACTTTTTGGATTGGATAGCACTAAAATTAGCGACACTCACATGAGTACCACTTGTAAGTTGGATCTTGATGAAGATGAAAAATCGGTTGATCAAACCAATTATAGAGTAATGATTGGAAGTTTACTCTACTTAACTGCTAGTCGTCCTGACATTATGTTTAGTGTGTGTATGTGTGCTTATTTTCAAGAAAATCCTAAGGAATTTCATTTTAATGTTGTAAATAAAATTTTCAAATACCTCAAGCATACACCCAATCTAGGACTATTTTTTCCTAAAGGACAATCATTTGAATTAGTTATTTATCCTGATGCTGACTTCGGTGGATGTAAGTTAGATAAAAAAATCACCTCTGGAACATGTCACCTTTTAGGCAAGTCACTAGTATCATGGTGCAGTAAGAAACAAAATTCTATTGTATTATCTACTGTAGAAGCTGAATACATAGTTGCTGGAAGTTGTGCACAAATTTTTTGGATGAAACACACATTAATAGATTATGGATATCAATTCAGACATGTACCTATAAATTTTGAAAACACAAGTGCTACTAATATCTCAAAAAATCTTGTTTCACATTATAGGAAAAAGCATATTGATGTAAGACATCACTTTTTGAGAGATCATTATCAAAAAGGTGATATCACTTTGGAATTCATTGGTACTAAATATCAACTTGCTGATATATTCACTAAACCATTAAATTCTGAGAGAATAGACTACATCATACATGAACTAGGCATGATAAATCTCAAATAGATGCCTTAATTATTACTGTTTCAGGTCTTACTCTTCGATATCTTACTGTGTTATACTTTATTGTTTCATGATTATGGTTTCTCAGTTATTGTCTCTCATGTTTACTATCTCATTGTAAAGTTTTATGTTTACAGTCTTATAGTTAGTATTTTGTACTTACTGTCTGATGTTTACTGTCTCACCATAACACACACTAAAAATTTTGCTCATGCTCCCACCGTGAAACTTGTTTACAGTCTCACCATAATGACAAGACACGGTCTCACCATAAAAATTCTTTATGTTTTTTTAAAACCCTTATTGCGGTAATTATCCTTTTCACCTTTCATATTTTCCCACATTTTTATTTTTTGCGACGTTTAGTATTCCTAAATGATAAAACAAATTATCACTCGATTATTCACTTGAGGTTTCTTCTACCTACTCTTTTTGAACCCTTCTTCATACTTGAAACCCTTCTCTTTCTCAAACCTTCAGTGAATGCCAAGAATGAAATGTCTATCATCATCAACACCTAAGAAGTGCAGCTCGAAGAAGAAGAAGATTGCACTTAAGCTGACACTTGAAGGACATTTAAATATGAATCTGGTAAACCGCATTGTTGTACCTGAGAAAGATATTTCCCCAAATGGATTCTGTCTAGTAATTCTCTGATATTGAAACTGTTAGGAAAACAAGGCTGGTTAGAATGATTATCGAAGGAGGATAGACCCATCTATTCTAGGTTAGTGGCTCAGTTTTACCAGTACATATAGTTCTCATTTGATTCTGGTGAGATTTATGTTGTGAGAAGCTGGTTTAATGGCTAGAGATTCTCATTCTCTTCAAGGTTGTGGGCTTCATTCCTTAGGATACCTCGTGAAGGCATCTGTGAGGATTATCATAGAAGACCTCCACCTTAAACCTATTTCTTTGATTTAGAAGATTCCATGAAAACCTTAACTAGAAATGGCACCCATAGGAGGTCCATTTCTGCTAAATTAGATGGAGAATCAAGGATTATGTTCAAGTTTATACAGAATTTGGTTATTCCAAGAAAAGGTGATTTTGATGTTTTAAAATATCAAGATGTGTTTTTGATTCACCTTATGAAAAATTGGAATAAGATCAACATGTGCAAGTATATCATACACCATATGTTTGAGTTGACCAAGTTACATCCAAGTCAACTTCTCCAGTCTACTCTCGGCCAATCTCATCAATGCTTCTTGCCAAAGGTATGGTTGGACCTAATGAGGATGTAATTAAGGACTGTGAGTACTATCTCTCAAAATCCATTATCAAAAGAATGAAGATAAACTGGAATCCTTGAAAAAATGAATGGGTGGAAGACAGTGATAGAGTTTATGAGAAATTCAAGCCTATGGATTATCCCTCAAGACTGAAAGACATTTCTGATCCTGCTTTGGAACCAGATGAGATTGTTGAGTATTCTGAAGAAGAGGAAGAAAAGGTTGAAGTGCCACCTAGGGAAGCTGTTATTATTGAGGAAGATAGGACTACTATTCCTCATGTAGTTCTTGAAGAAGATGTACATACTGTTAAAGAAGTTCTTAATTTGGAAACTCAACCTGAATCTGTAATAGAATCAATTTCCAAAGAATCTGAAAAGCATGCCATGGAAGAGCCTACAGTAGAAGAGACTATAGTGGAAGAGCTACCTCTTTTGTAAGAGAAAGGATGGAGCTAGCCTTTCAGCTGGCTAGACAAGAAATGAGTGAGGAACATAGAGCTGAGTCTGTGGAATTAGTCCAAGATCCTAATCCTCTCAGTCCTGAGAAGGAGGCATCAGTTGAGGGAGACCAAACCCCAAATCTTGAGTCTATTGAAGCCTCGCATCCAACTGAGTCAAGTCCTGTAGACACTCAGTATAAATTTTTTGGTTTCTATGATGTGAATGATTCTCATCAAGTTACAGCAACCAGACTTGATATTTCCTCCCTATTTCATTTGAAATCAGTCTCCAATTTTGCACCTGAGAAGGAACCTGAGCCTGTACCAGTCCCTACTCCCAAACCCTTATCTGAACAACCATACTTTTTGAGGAAGGATGATCTGAAGGAATTTGGTGCTACTCTCTTATCCGGATTTAAGAAAACCATGAATACCCAACCTCATCCTATGACAAATTCAAGTGAGAGATATGCCTCGCTATTATTGGAGAAAATTATTTGGAAAATACAACCTAAGATGCTCTATGAGATTCAATAAGTAATATTTGAAAATAAGATGCTCAGTAATGAAGTATATACCCTAAGAAGTATGGTTGAAGACATGCAGAGAGAGCTGCATTCGAGATTTGAATCTATTTCTCCTCCTGTAGAACCTGTTGCTCATCAAATCCCACAAGTTGGTGTGTCTCAGATTCAACCTTATCTAGCATCCTTATATGAAAAGATCGCTGAAAGGAGCAAACAAATTGTGAAGGAAAT
The DNA here is from genome assembly GCA_963277665.1 of Viscum album. Lineage (NCBI taxonomy): Eukaryota > Viridiplantae > Streptophyta > Magnoliopsida > Santalales > Viscaceae > Viscum > Viscum album. The sequence goes on along the minus strand of OY728138.1, from coordinate 45,489,592 downwards.
GAAAGATCTTATTTCCAATATTAATAAACTCACTGATGAGTATACAGGGTTTCCTCAAAAGGTGATAAATCAACTAAAATCTCCGACTACAGCTGTCAAAGCATATGGTCAATCCTCTAAACCCTCCTTGGATAGTGATCTACTCATAACTGTAGTCAAATAAGATCTTCCAAATGTACTCAATGGATTCAATATGGATTCCTTATCTGAAGTGGTAAAGAATAGTGATAGAGTTCTTGACCTGGTACAAATCCACTCTAAAATTGCTAATGATGCTCAGCAAGAGATTTTCAAGAAAGTAGATTTCTACTTCAACAGAATCTTCTCCAAGACTGATATGACAAACCATTTCAAGTACCTTGTAGAAAATATGTGGATTCCTCCTATGACTCAAGCTTTCAAGAACCAAGTCCATAAGCTCACTGAGTTTACTTGATTGTTGGAAAATTTTATGGAGAACAAGAACGATTTTGAGAAATCCATGTAGTATGGTGGAGAGATCATTACAGATTTCATCAAACTCATGAGGCCCTATCTTCATGTCCAGAGTACATCCATTGTTGCTCCAGTGGATGAACCTCTCAGACCTGGGATGCCTACCTTCTTCTCTGCCCTAGCCTCAACCACCATGTCTATCGGGAAAGCACTCAGTCAGATTGGGCCTATGATTCTTGATCAGGAACTGCCTAGATCTTCTACTGCTCCTACCTTGGATCCCTTAGTCTTTGAAGGCCTTCCTTTACCCTCTTTATCAACCACCTCTCTACCTTCTTCTACCTCAACCACTACCCCTATGGATTCCTCTTATGTTGCTGCTAAAGGCAAATAGAAGGCCATCCCATGAAGAATAATAGTTATTACTCTTTCTAATAGGGATACTATTGATTTTTTATTTCTCTTTTTTTGTATTGTCACTTATTTTCTATTAATGAACTGTGAATTTGTTTACTTCTCTTATTTCGTCTTTTTGATAATCCCAAAAGGGTAGAAGTTTCTATATGTTATCCATTTATCTCTATAGTTGAATTTATCTATATAGTAGAATCCAATATATACTTTAGCTGTACATGATTTTTGATCATCAAAAATGGGGATATTGTTGGACTCCTCATGTATTAATCATTTTTTAATGATCAGAAATCTTATTCAACCTAGTTAACTCCTAAATTATATCCAATCATGTGTATTTATGTTTAAAGTTTTCTTATTCTTTAAGAAGAGTTATTCAAGATCTTAATTACTCTATTTTCAGTTTATTTACTTTATACTATCTTTGATCTACTCTCAAAATACCTTCTTTGACAAATTATTAAGTCTAATCCTTTCTATTATCATCATTATTTAAGTCTGAACACAGTTACTTTGAAAAGTCTAAGACACCGTGAGTTTGACACTGGCTATGTATTTCTTGCACCGTGAAGCCCAACACCGTGAACCAGACACCGTGAATCCAGACACTGTGAAGCAAGACACCGTGATACGAGACACCATGAACACGACACTGTGAACAAGACACTATAACCATGAGACACCATGACACTCAGACACCATGATCAACTTAGACACTGTGTGAAGGAGACACTGTTTCCATGAATTATTGTGATGCCGTTTCTTAAACTTTTTTTTCATCTTTCGATTTAATTTCTAACGGTCATATTTGATGAATTTAATGCACTGACATAATTAATGTTTCTTTGTAGACATATAATCGGACAGTACGAGTTACGAGGTGTATAACACATGCAACCTGTTGGCTCCAACACGTGCATTCTATGTTAAAAAGAGAAGTGTGACCAAGAATCAGCGAGTTCGATACAAAAACAAAAAGCAATGATGTGAGCACAAAAATGAAGAAGATACTTGGAGGATGTTTCGAAATAAAGGCACACTATATGAAACTCGGCACTGCTAAACACACAAAGCATATTTGAAGCTTAAAGAACATCTTCGCTCGATTGAACCTCACGAAGAACACAAGATGAATCGCGACACTCTGTTTTCCACACAACTTCCAGAGAAGGACTCAAAGCTTCATTTGCTTCAATATAAAGGAGTCCAGAGCTGCATTAACATCATACAACAGAATTCTAAACTCATATATATATTCTTGATCTACTATGATCATCCTTTTATTTACATTATGAGTAGTGTGTGCTTCTGTCTATTTGGACACACACTGACTCCTAAGATGAATTGGAGGATATTGAAATCCTCACACCAAACTCCTTATACCTTTTTGTATCCCATGTAGAACTGTGGTATATGTATGAGGATCTGGATATCCTGTGTGTTGTTGTTGTTGTTTTCCCACATAAAACTGTGGTAGAGGTCTGAGGACCTAGATAGTCTGAGTACTATTGTAAACTCCGATCTAGGGTGTGGATCAAAGTTTATTTATATAAACTGCTTGGTGGTAGGTGATCACCAAGTGGAGTGGATTAGGTTTTGTCTTGAGACTGAAACACTTGTTTCATATCTGATGTGCTGCTTAATTTAGTTATCTATGTTTTATTGCTTTACTGTATAATCCAGAAATCACTAATTTCACTATGATATTTAATCTTGGAAAGAAGTTATAACTATCATTTCTTAGTAGAATAACTTCAAAAGTAATATTAATTACACAAATTAAGATTTCTGAGAATTAATCAATCTTCTAAGAAGTTATTTAAATAGTCAAACTCTTATAACAATATAACCATGATTAACTGGGTTGTATTTAATCTTTGGGGAAAACCTTTTTAGAAATACTTTTTAACAGAAATATTAATTGGAACTCAATTCACCCCCCCCCTCTTGCATATCCACTCCGACCAACAGTAGGGTTTAAATATATGGTTCATGAATTCCATGAACATTGTGGGGGATTTAGTCATGACAAAGGGAATAAACAAGTAATAATAGTGGCCATAGCGGTATCTGAAAGCTATCTTCGATATATCCTCATCCTGTACTTGTAACTGGTGATAGTCTGATCGAAGTTCAACCTTCGAGAATCATCGTGCCCCTCTCAACTAATTAAAGAGGTCATCGATCCTCAATAGTGGATACTTGTTCTTCACATTTACCTAGTTCACAAACTGGTATTCCACACACAAAATAAATCTCCCTTATTCCTTTTTGGAAAACAAAACTAGGGCCACCTAGGGTAAAAAATTGGGTCTCAAGAAGCCCTTTCTCTGCAAGTGATCCAACCGCACCCTCAGCTCGAGAAGCTCTATGGGAGCTATATGATATGCTACTGAAGATATCGGTTCCATCCCATGGTGTAATTCGATGCATAAGTATATCTCTCGACAGTGAGGTAACCCTGGAACATCCTTAGGAAATACGCCCTCATACTCTGCTATAATTTCTAGGAACTAGAAACTCATAACATATGCTACCCTGAGGGCCAGGCTAGCTAACTCATGAGTAATCAGTTGCACCCTCCTATTCATGAGTTCATCTTATATTGTCTGGGTTTTCCTTTCGCTAGCAAATAAAAACCTCATTCATCACTGCGGAAACACTTCACCCTTCACCTAAAACAATCAATTTAGGCATGGACTTTGGATAACCAATCCATACCAAGAATTACATTTTAAAGCCTCAACGCTGCCACCAAGCGGTCCCAACTAAAATGCTCACCTCCAAGGTTCAGGTCACACTATCGGCATAGATGTGTGATCATTGAGTCTTATCTAGTGGGTATCTTCAAGTGAAAAGTTTTATTCGATGGTTCAACCATAATCTATATGTCTCGGACAAGATATGTGGTGATAAAGATATGACGAGAACATATGTCTATCAGTACTAAAACTAAAGTATAAAAGACACATATTGTACCTTAAATCATCGCTAGATCCCCTAGTTCATAGGCCTTGACCACATGTAGCTATCCCCACCCCTTTCCTCCAACTCCCTAAGTCTGGTGTGGACCTCCTAGGGGTGGTGGTGGTAATAAGTTGAAACATCGACCACCTCCTTCTTCTCTCTCATCTCCTCTTCCACGTCCTTCTCCCTACGGATCAGCCTACTCTTTTAATTGTCTCTACCTTGGTGTTCCATCTACCATATCCCAATCATTAACACAGTGGGTTATACAATATCATGAAATATATCCCCTATAGTCACGCAAATACCACCACCTCCCCCTAGGATGACTGGATCCACCCTGTGAACCCTAAACCATAGATCCCTTGTCCTAGGCTCTCCTATTGAAATATCTCCCACATCCAGATCCTTAATACTGATGTCGACTCTTTGATTCTAAGGTCTCTACATCTCTTCATCCACTAATAACTTCCACCGGTTGTACCTTCTCATCCAAGAAACTTTTGACCATGTAATCTTGGTCGATCACTCTAGCATAAGTCGGAATTCATAGAGGGATAGTGTTGGCTCTTATATCTCTAATCAGACATTTTTAGGTTCAATCCCTAAAGTACTAATCTCTAACCATATACATTGAGTATCTAGAAAGGTTGGTGAACCTCAAGAAATAGTCAGTCACCATCATTCTACCCTTCTGGAGCTGAAGAAGCTCTTGTACATGCACAAATCTCAGTGTAACTGGTGAGAACTCCTCTCTAAAGAGGCACTCGAACTATGACCAAGAAAGAGTCACCTCATCATGATTCTGGATATCTAAACTTTACCATCGCCCTATTGAGCCCTACAGAAGGCTCGCCTCCAAGATCACCATCTGATCTGCTGGTGTCCTAACTAGATGGAAAACTTCAGTCACTGCCTCAGGCCAATCCTTAGCCTCCTGAGGATGGGACTCGCATCAGAACCTGATGGGTCTCTATCTTTGAAACTCATGAAGTGTGATCAACCTGTGATCCTTCTCTATTGGTACTTCAGGTACTATGGGTAGCTCCATAGGTGGCGGTATGGATGGTGCACCACCTGGAGGTAACAAATGGGAACATATTCCATGTATTGAAGCCTCTTCACTAAGGCAGTCATTCTCAGGATCAATCAGTTGAATCCTAGTTGTTATAAATCTCAGGTGAATCCTGTAAGGAAACAAGGTATACCATGATCAATGAGTATATCTGGATAGTTGACTCAATAACTATATTGAACCACAACCCATTTCTATATGATGCATGTAGCATTATTTTCCCTACAACCAGTGTTCTCATGTACCGAGTTGAAAATCATGCTATTAGAGTCCTGGTGTATGGATACGTCGGCCGCCCACACAAACCCTAGATTCCTTGTCCAGAAAGAAGAACTCGAAACACTTAACACTATTTCCCCAAATTAATCTCATAGACTTATGGTCTAAAGGTAGAATCACCCAACTTTGATACCACTCTATCATGACCTATCCCAATGGGGCTCGTTCCGCAACTCCCCAAGCCTTCCTCCAATAGTCTAGAGTCTGGTGACTAGCACCGAGTAGGCATATCACTAACATGGAAGTCATTTCTTATGTACCTATATGCACGCACACATCTCTACTCCCATAAATTCTAAAATGTAAAAACCACTAAGAAATTAAATGCATGCATACCACTACCCTAACCAGAGTATGATAGGAATGTAAAGTGCAGTAAAGTCAAATGGTCCAGAATAGAACCCCACCAAAATAAAGAGTTTGTAAACTAAAAATTCCAAACTATAAAAAAAATAGGTATTGGGACTACTACTCAAAGCTATAGGAACACCTCAGCCTGCCTGAACTCATAAAGCTATATTTGGTCTTGGTCCACCCTGGACTCTTTCAAAAGGTCGCTTGTCTGCACATGACACAACATGTACAGTAAAATACCATGCAGGGGTGAGTATAACAGTACATAGTAGGACACCCCAAAACCACAAAGAGATACAAAAAGGAAAGATACATTAAACTCTAAACATTATATGTCTATAAAACATATAAAAAGAATATTAAGATATACTCAAACCAAGACACACAGTCTAGAGGTAAGTCAGAACTACCACATACCCACACTAGGGATTCAGTTCAAGGATTCCATGAAGTACTCATTTAGAATAACACAATCCTGAGTTTGATAGAACCAGTGACATCCTCCTAAGAATTACTATTCTTTGGGAACCATCCTGAGATAGATACACTAATAGATTTGAAGATAGATACTATACAACAGATGAGGATCACGGTCAGGGTCAGGGCCATGGGTTAAAACCAACAACTCCATCTGGATTAACTTGATAAGTAGAGGATCGGTGCCCTATGAAGTTAGTCACATCAATACCAAGGACTCAACCTAGGGAATGAATAATGAATAGAGGATCCTACTCTGGGCCTCTCAAAGGGGATTCAAATGACTCTATCTAGAAAGTCCTGGTGAAGGGATCATACTTCTACGAGTAGGAAATGATACGTTTCAACCTTCAGGGAAATAATTAAGGGCACAAACCCTAACAAAATTTGTGAAAGATATGGTGGAAAAGATATTCAATCCATGTATAAAGGTATACATGATGTTTTATAGGGTCACATATCATGTTCCTTGACCCTGGGTACTTCCCGTGTACAATGAATTATGTCGTAAGAACATGTCATGTAAAAAGAGAGTACAAGGTGTGTAGAAAGACTTACATGATATGTCCTTCCATCCAGGGTCCATCCATATACTTTGGTCATGTGCCAGTACATAGTGCCAACCCTTGTAGCTCTACCCATGTACCAGTACAAGGGGTACTCTGTGTAACTGGTTCATCCAAGTTGTGTGGGGGAATACATGACATGTCGGACCCCCGTGTACTCTGCCCCATGTCCATGTGTATTTTGAGATACATGCCGAGTCTTGGGGAATATCCCACACACTGTGTGATAAGGGTCACCTTCCATGTGATAGGAAATCAACTCTTGAAACCCTAGACACTACTCAGCAGGGCCCACACATCGTGTATCTCATAATACACATTGCGTTCTTCACAATTTTCCAGAATCATTGTTCTTCCTTTACGCACCTCGTCCAATCCTTCAGTGCTCAATCCGTTGGTCTGTTCACCTCAAAACTAGAGATCCAAGGTCATATCATCATAAAATCACTGAATCAGTGAGTTTCAGGCCTTCGGTCAGCTCCAAGATCTAATTATGATCAACCACACAAAAATTGACTGAAGAACGATATCTCTCGAATCACATTGATCCATTCATCTCCATCATCGTCGCACCTCCTCTAGGTCATCCCGATGTTAGATCTTCAATGTCAGATCATTATGTCGAGAAATAAATGTGCAATGACCATTCGTTCATAATCCAAAAAGAATGTGTAGAACATATGGGGGAGAACAAAATACACATAAGGAAACAACCTGAGGAACATACCTTGGCCATTGTTCATTTTGGTATTGATATATTCTCGTAGGAACAATCAACAAATCAAAAATAATAATAATCTCTACATCAAACCCTGATAGTTCCCACAAATAAAACTCATCCCATGAGAATGATTGATCAATGAGTCAACTTGTTTGTTGGTTGATCTGCATTCATCATTAATTCTAAAAATGGGGAAATAATTCAAAATAAAAAAAATCCTTACCTCATGAATGGATCGTTCTCTGAAGATGATTGATCATCCCATTACCACCGTTGGTGAGATCCATCAAAAATAGCGTATGTCAATCTCTAATCCAAGATCCTTCATCGTTTTTAATTGAGACAGTTTTCTAGGGTCCTCTTTAGAGCCTCCAAGAATTTGCAGGGTTATGATTCTAACCTTGGATCCCTGTTTAAAAGGTTAATTAAAAGAAACATTGGTGTGTCACTGCGAAATATTAAAATTAAAAAAACCATTGATTTTATTTATTAAATAACCCAAAACTACTTTCTGTAGTTTACCCATATCGGCCAATGTTAGGTCATGCCTAGGGTAAACTCGGTGCTCTGAACATAATGGTTCCCTTGAATTTCTTATATGAGAACCCATTTATAAGTTATTCCACTTTTTCAAGAAATCTTCATGTGCATGATATTTAATATTTTAATATTATTCAAACATTCATTCCAGGCACACTGAGAATGATTACTCCTTATGGGGTGTGTGCATTATGGGTGGAGAAGATGATAGTGCAACATGATAACCTTGTAACCTAGCATCTAATTAATGCCTTGTGGATTTCGCGTAGATGACTGACACTTGATGCCTTATGGATTATGAGTGTTACCTGATGCCTTATGGATTTCAGGTAGGTTGTTTTTACTCGATGCCTTGTGGATTTTGAGTGACTCACCAACAACATTATGGCTGGTTGTGGATACTTATTGACATAAAAAACATTTCAGGAATAGAGCCAAAGCCAGTACAATCGAGGGTTTGTGGAGGCTTGGTTAGTGAACAGTCACTCGGTTATGAATTTTGTGTTATTATTCTTGTTAAACATTTATTTTATTATGGAATACACTTGTATACTTGAGCACATTAGGTTAGGGACACGTTGGTGGTGTCCTACTGAGTCTTTTACTCACACCCTAATTTGGTATTTTGATGCGCTTGTAGATTTCATGAGGGATCCAGTGAAGGCCAAGGGCCCTGTGGTTGACGACTGAGTAGTGAAGTGCATAGCTAGTAGCAGACTGGGATGGAATCCAAAGAACCAAAGTTTATCATTTATTTATCTATTGGTTATTACATTGGTTTTTCATTCCACTTTGGGACATGATTTATTGTATTACATGTATTCCATCTCTACTTTTCCACATTTTTACTCTGATTATTTGTTATATTGTTTATTTAGGATTATTGATCCTTTCACATGATTCTGAGGGTATAGTATCCCCATGGTTCTACTTGAGACCCTTACTTCTAGTCGAAAATCTATTTTGTGTGGGTAGGTGTGCAAGATTAAATGTGACATTCTGACACATACCCTATGGTTTAGGATGGGACGTTACAAAATTCTCTACACCCGAGTGTTTAGAAATAACTAAAATTGTCTTTGGATTCATAAATTATTTTTAAAATAATTAAAATGAAGCAGAAGTAACTCATAAATAAAGATATCTTCAATGGAATAAATGAATAGCTTCAATGAAATGTCCTTAATAAGAATATTCAAACATTTTGTTGAATGTTTTCAAATAAATAGGTAGTAGAAATTAATTGAATCTTCATAGAGGAAAGATGATTAGACATCATCTGTAACAACCTGACCTGGGAGGTACGAAAATGGTGTCCTGATCTAATTAGTCACATTACCTCAAGTGCATACACTAGAGGTTTTTGTCTAGTAGCGAGGGTACATGGTGGTATAGTGGAGAGACGATACCATCATATCAGAGTAGTATAGAATATATAATAGAAATATAAAATAGTAGAATCATAAGAGATAACCAATAGTATAGTGAAAAAAGCATCCAGATGATAGAAATAATAACCAAAATCCATAGGTTGAGTAATATACAAAAAAAACTATGTCGTGTTGATATAAAAAAGGGGGATATGGGGATATAGTATAGAAAGAATATACAACATGATACACAAATATGGGTACCAATGATGGTCCAGATAGTTTATGTGATAAACCCAGTAGTCCACCACCAATAGTGTATAGAATAATCTAGTTAGTGTATATAGCATAGTAGTGTGCAGGTATATCTAATAAATAAATATGATGAAATGTGAATACCAGTCGACTAAGGTTTTAGTAAGACACCTAGAATACTCTACCTACTTCAGCATAGGCCAGAATAAGTTTGATCTATTTAACATATATAGGTAATCCTATATATATATAATATGTATAAATATATATACATTATATATGTGAGGATATATATAGGCATATACATGGATACTAGGTGCTATCTAGACCTGAGCATAACTTAGACATCCATGACTAGTCTAATAAGCTAAAATCCCCAGCAAGGGTAAAAGACCTAAATCTCATAGGAATGTGAGGCATCATGCTCAACACTTGAGATGGTGGGGTGATTTAGCATTCCCAACACCCAGTGCAAAGGAACATGGAATTCCATTCCCACTATCCAAGAAATATTAAATGGTGTGAGACACTATGCTCAACACCCAATATAAGGGAGAATGAAATAACATACTCAACAAATCCATTAACCATTGTTCACTGGCCAATAACCAAGGCCTAATAAAAATAATCATGGTGTACTGCCTCTTAAACATTTATATTTATTTATCCTAGTCTCGTGATGGGTTTCATGATTCATATAATTAATTTATATAAATATATAATGCATGGCGTGTCCTTGACACACACTTCCATTAAATTTAATCAATCCATTTAATTGAATAATCAAGGAAAATAAAAATTAATGTCAGGAAAGACCACATAGATAGTTTTTGGGTCAATTAAACATTTAAATCAAAGATGTAAATTCATTCAACGGACCCAAAGGGGTGGTATCCAAGAGTTAGTTAACCTATAATAAGTTAATATGGTTCTACGAGAGTATCTAGATATGGTTAAATTAATTTAATAAGTAAATTCACATTTTAAGGCATTGTGTGGAAATTTATAGTGTTCAGTTTAACGGAGAAGCTATAAAAACACCTAAACTTTTAGGTAAATTTCTATACCAACTACCTTAGGCCCGTAAAACTCTCCTCATCTGGTGTTGTCCCTTGAAAAGATCTAGAATGGTAGAAATCAGAAGAATAGGATAATTCCCTAAAAATGGGGCATATGATCTCACACCAAAATAGTACATGGGATGGGATGATAAAAAATAATGGAAGAAATAGGATTATAGAGCTTGTCATTTTAGATCTAATGCACCTAACAGTGATGAAAATAGAGTTTTGATAGATGATCAATGGTAGTGCCTAGCTTGTCTTGAGTAGGAGATCTCACATGAGGGAAGGGTTTTCCGCTAGAGAAAAAATGGAGTAGGAAGAAGAATTAAGGATTAAAAAATTATGGTAAAACGTTAAATTTCATTTAATTTAAGGTTTCACATGGTTTGGCCACACTATTGGCCAAACCGTGCACTAATTGTGCACCAAAAACATCACAAGGAACCCCATCACACTGGTTAGGTGTATGGTTTTTCTAACCATGCAAATCCCATTAAAAAAGCCAATGTAAAAAATTCTATAAAACAAACATGGGGGTGTGTCCTAGTTCATAGGGTTAGGGAAAACTATGTGGCCTCCTACTTTATATTGAGTTACCCTGCATGGTTGAGTCACATGGTTATCACTAACCATGTGATAATCACGAGGCTCAATATACATCCCCAATTTCCAGAGCTCTAGGCTCTGAACGATCCCCGAATTCTCATGAAACCTTACATAAACATTTTTTCATGTTTACCAGGATAAAAAAATTAAATTAGAAAAAAAAAATATTTTTACCTTCATTAAAAGTTAGGTTGTTACAACCTTCCCTTCTTAAATAAATGCATCCCTAGGTTGGACTTCTGAGGGTAGTAAGGGATCATCTAAGAAAATCTTTGACCATTAGGCATGTAAGTTAGTTTCTCACTCCTAGGTCTTGTCTTATAGTCATCCATGATTCCATTTCACCCATATTAAAGGAATCATCATTCTTCTGAGAGTCTTCACACTCCTATCCATGATACGCATTGGTACTCCTCAAAGAAAACATCTACATCTAACTCAACCTCATGTGGCTGTAGAACATACGATAGGTCTGGATAATATCTATAGAGATAAAACACATGAAATACATCATGTATAGACCGGTATATTTGAGGAAGTGTTATCTAGTAATCCACTAGTCCTATTCACTCCACTACCTCAAAGGGTCCAAATAATCGAGGAAAAAGCTTAACCTTCCTCTAAATTGGTCATTGGCCCAAACTGGGTGAAATGTGAAAGAACACCCAATTCTCCACCTCAAAATGAAGAGTTCATTGATGGTGGTTAGCATATAAATGATTCCTGGATTGAGCCATAAACATGCACTTACTGATCAGAAGAACCTTATTTGAAGTCTCCTAGACGAGACATGGTCCAAGAAAATATGTCTCCTCTACCTCTAACCAGCACATAAGTGATCTGCATGGCCTACCATATAAGAAATTGTAAGGATAATTTGGATAGTATCCTTAAATTTTTTTTGTAAGATAGATCAACTAGGGGTATATGTTTCTCCCAAGAACCCCCAAATACAAGGACACATGCATGGCGCATGTCCTCTAACACATGAATTAGGCACTCTATCTATCTATCGATCTAAGGGTGATATATCATGATCATAAGAACCTATGTACCCAAGGCCTTCTACAATACATTCCCAAATAGTGATGTAAAATGAGAGTTCCTATCATATATGATAGAACGAGGAGTTCCATGAAGGCATAAGACCTCCCTAACATATAGACTTCTTAGATCATATACTTATAAGGTCTATCAAACATGTAACAAATTGGATACCTTCCTCAACCGGTCAAAAATTAACCATACTGTATCATTTCCTGGAGGAGATCTAGGAAAAACGGTCACAAAATCTAGGGTGGCATCGCCTCATTTCTACTCTTGAATAAACAATGGATGTAAAAGTCTCACTAGTCTCTAATGTTCTACCTTCACCTACTAACAAGTGAAACACTGAGTAATAAAGCCTACAATCTATAATTTCATACCAGGCCACCAATACTGGTGATGTAAGTATTAGGGCATCTTGGTGACACTGGGATTTACTTCCCAATATGTGGCATGAGATTCCTGCATCATCTCCTCTCAGATGTCTAATAGAACCCAGACACACCAATGTATGCATAAGATCTAATCCTTAACCATAGTCCACCCTAGTGATAAATCCTCATATGAGATACTTTTCCTCGGTACTATTACTTCATGATTACAAAGTTTCCTCATATTTACCCATTCCAGAAGGGCAAAGGTCACTACTAAATCCTTGAGTACTATCTAGTCGCGATTCTCTTAAATCTCAACATGAATCTTTGAAAAAAGGGACACAAGCTACCACTCTCCACTAGCCTCTTGAACTGCTTATGTTTGAGACTTTTCTCCCAGAGCATCAGCTGCCTCATTTACTTTACTAGGCATATAGGCAATCTCAAAATTGAATAACTACAAGTATTCAACCCATATGAACTTCCTGAGATTCAGATGACATTGTGTAAAAATATACTTTAGTATTATGATATAAGTAAATGCCACAAAATGAACCCCAAGTAAAAAAAACATCTCCAATATCATAAGGCATGAACAAAATCTGCTAGCTCAAGTTTGTGCATCATGTAATTCACTCATAAGGCCTCAACTAACAAGACTTGTACACCAAGACTCACTCTCCCTACATCAAAATTTCTCCCAAATTGATACTTGATACATCACAATAAATGGTATAGATTCTTCCTAGCTTCGACAAAATCAGTATCGACATTGAAGTCAAATGTCCCTTTAACTCTTGAAAGGATTTTCACAAGCTTCTAAACATATGAATTTCAAAACCTTCTTAGTCAATCCCATAAGATGTTCTTCTAAGCATGATAAATCTTAGATGATGCATCTATAGTACCTAGATATCCCTAAGAAAATATATATATAAAATACATTTATGGGATTATCCCAAGAAACTATAGCTCTCAACTTCTCTAAGACTAATGATACTCCCGAATCTGAGATGATATGACCCAGGAAATAGACTTTGTTGATCAAAAAGTGGAATTTTGTGAGATTAGCATAAAGAAAATTATCTCTCCATATACTAAGCATGATTTCAAGATGTTTGTCATATTCATGTCAAGAATGAGAATACACCAAGATATCATCCACAAATATTACTGTGAATGAATCCAGATACGGGTGGAAACCCCGATTCATCGGGGCTATAAAAAATTTGGCACATTCATGAGAACTAATAAAATTGATGGGTACTCGTAAAGACCATACCTACTTTGAAAAGTTGTATGAGGTGTGTCTGAAGTCATTAAATGCACTTTATGATAGCTTAACCTCAAATCAATTTTTAAAAACACCCTCTCTCCTTAGAGCTGATCAAAGAGGTCGTTTATTCAAGGAAATAGATTCCAATTTTTAATAGTGAGTTGGTTCATCCATCGGTAATCCAAAAGAAGTTTGACGGTACCATCTGCCTTCTTAGTAAAAAGGATGGGTGAACCCCATGGGGAATTACTAGGTTAGATTAAACCTTTAGCCTCTAGGTCTTAAAACTGCTTCTTGAGCTCCAGAAGCTCCATAGGTATCATTCTATAAGGAGGAAAATACACTAAGGTCACTCTTGGAATTAACTCAATGGTTAATTATACCTATCTCATTGGTGGTAACCCAGAAAAGTTTTCAGGGAAGTCATCCCTGAACAAATTCAATATATGAGTGAGAAAAGTAAGTCATATCCCCTGATCATCCAAGAAGAAACTAGTGATCTAGTTTTTCACTTTTTCCAGCCCCTGATGCTCAAGTCCATCTTGTGATTCATGGAAATCCCATTATTCCTTATGAATATGCCTATCTCCCTTTAGAGAAATAAACTTCACCCACCAATGATAACAGCCAATATGGGCTTGGTAGATAACTAACCAATCCATACTGAAAATTATGTCAAACCTTGTCATACCGAGGATGAAAACAATCCAAATGAATAGATGACCACCTATCTCAAGGGATAATTCATTATATCGGTGAACACTCTCTAATCAGATACCCAATGAGGTATTAATTGTCATCATGACATAGATATAATCTATCTCAGGGCTCAGAATCTTCTGAATTGTTGCACATACAATAGTATAATGCAAATGTGTCAAATAAAGAAAACACTAAAGTAGAGGATACTAGAATAGTACCTAAAACTATAAAAGGTTCAACTCCCTAATCCTCCAGTACAAGTTTCACTCTATGTAACTAGCCCATAACATGGCCCTGAGGTAAAAAATTTCTATCTAGAGTAGACCTGCTCTACTAGCATTGTGAGTCCTAAGTCTGGTTTCCTCTACCTCAACTGCCTCCTCGACCTGAGCAGTCGTTGGTATTCCATCTTCCAACATGGTGAGGGGATATTATCCCCTCTATAGAATTTGGAGTTAGTGTATATCCCCTTTCACTAGGAACTAGTGGAAAAGTCCAAAAAAATTATGAATATGAGTCATCCTACCACAGCTTCTGCATTCCACTAGGTCTTTCATGCACTGGGGTATTGTATGTCTAGGATTATTGCACCAATAACATATGAAAAAAAAATATCAATATGATGTTTTTGAATCCTACTTCCCCTTTAAGAAACCTTGTAGCAACACTTTCATCCATTGGTATAACCACTTCCAGGTATGGGTGCTAAAACTTCATGGATCACACCATTAGCTTCCCTCAAGGTGAGGTCCTAGTTGACTATCTCAAAAATAGTGGTTAACCAAAAAAATTAATCTGTGATCAAATAGTGTATACCAACCCATACTTAAATCATCTTGTTGTAATAATCTCATCACTATATAAGGACAGCGTAAATTGTTATAGCTCAGTAAAATGGGAAGAATACTCCATCACAAACATAGCTCCCTGATAAAAGTTCATGAAGTCTCTAGATCGGCCAGTCCTCAATGTATGTAGAAAGAAGTAATCATAGAAGACCATCTAGAAGTTTTTCCAGATCATATCTCGATGTCGTTCTTCCTGGGTAATGAAATCCCATCATCTGTTGGCAGAACCATGCAACATATAAGCTACGATCTTGACCCTCTACTCTGAAGGCATATCAAGATGCTCAAATATCGATAAAATAGAATCTAGCCATGATTCTGAATCTTGAGATCCTCCATTATTAGAAAAGGTGGGAGGATATTGCTACTAAAATTCCCTAGTAAATTCTACCATAGTCAAGTAAGGTTGAGAAAATATTTTCATAGACTGCATCATATGAAGGAAACCCTCTTGAAAGTGAGATTCAATGACCAATTCCGGAATATGAGGTGGTGTCTATGGTGGCACTACTAGAGGTAATAAAATTATATCATGGCCCACCTCCTCTAAAGTATGGTCAGCACCGCCTTCCTGATATACAACTTGAGGTCATCATGGTGGCGTGATTCTACAATGTTAAATACATGCCTCGGAAGAGAATTCAATAATTAAAATATCACTGATACATAATAGGATAGGTACATATCCTTCCTATAGAAAACGTCACACCTCTCTTCCTGATCCAAAACCTAGGTCTAGATGATAAATAAAAGCCATAATAGCCCATAAGAGTCATGAAATACACCCCAAAATACCTACTACTAGGGTTGGTCTTAGGTTTAGGTCTCATATAAAATAGTAGAGGTTTTGGTATATGAAGTGTTCATTTCAATGTATAAAAGAAAAGGCCCTTTACTTTGACATTAGCATCCTGATTTAACAGTGACCATTTTATTTAAAGGTTCAATTTTATTTAAGTTCATACACTTTTATATAGATACATATCATGGTCAAGTTAAATGTTTCACCATTCCCAATTTATAAAATCCAAACTCTTGTAAATTGCAATTGGAACATCATGTAATTGTAACCTAGCCTTTACATATGGTTTCAGTATTTAAAAGGTTATAATAAAATGGTTCGATTATAGGAATTAACATTCCCAATTTATAGAATTGCATGCTTCATAAATTATAATCTCTATTCAATAAATCCAACCAATAAATGTTTCATCCCTTAAAACTAATGGTTCATGGCTCATACATGGAATAAGTGGGTTAATTAAGGTGACATAATCAATCTATATGATAAAACACCATTTAGATTTGATGTGTACACTTTAATTAATCCAATTATGTACCCCTTCAAGAAACGTTAGCACATTTCCATATATAATAATTCAAGATCTATCTATATATCGAAGGAAGTCTACACAAAATTAAATGTGGAATAGAAAAATTAATGGTATATAATTCTTGAAGTGCCTATGATGATGAATGAGATGATACTTTCTTTCCATACCCATCCAAGGGGAAAATTCTATAATAATAAAAATATTAATACCAATAAGAATAACACCACCAAACATATGCATAACCTAATGGTGAAATCAAATCAACTGTCACAAGCATAATCCAATAACAGTAACAACCCACCCCTAGTAATTTGGGTTTCCCTTGTATGTGGGTTAGCTACTCTCAGGCACAGTCTCATTACCAAAATCTGATACACCCTAGTCTCATATATAATACACAAATAGTAAGTCAAAGGAAAAAAATAGGCTTTGATACCACTTTTTAATGTCCCAACCTGAGACCCACTAAAATGGTACCACCGTCTGGTGGTTCAAACAACCTCAAGTGTGCCTCCCCATGTACCAGAGGCTGCCAACTATAAGTGAGAATCCAAGGTGGTATAGTGGGGAGACTATACCCTTATATTAGAGTATCAAATAAATTATAACCAAAATATTAAATAGCAAAATCATAGAAGATAACCAACAACACAGTAGAAAAAAGAAACATGTAGATGACAGTAATAATAACCAAAATCCATTGGTTGAGTCATATACAAAACAATACATGTCTTGCTGATATATAAATAAGTGGGGATGGGGATATAGGACAGTAGGAATATACAACATGCTTCACAAAAAGGTAAAAGACTAAAAGAAAGATCCACTAGCATTGTGAACATATTCTCATTCCTCAACTCCCATTATCTCATGCTATCATGCTATAAATGAAATATATCATGCATCTATGATATGGTGTTTTCCCTTTTCAACACATGCAACCAAAAAGTATTCCTGGGTACTAATGAAGGCCTGATAGGTTGTGAGATAAACTCAATAGGTCACCACCAATGAAATCTAGAATAATCTAGTCAGTTTATATAGCATAGAAGTTTTCAGGTATATCTAATAAATAAAGATGTTGAAAAGTGAAAACCAATTGGATCAAGTTCCTGTAATACTCCTAGAAGACTCTATCTATTTTGGAATAGGTCGGAATAAGTATGATCTATTTACCATTTATAAGTAATCATATGTATATAATATGTATACATGTATATACACTATATATCTGAGGATATATATAGGTATATACATAGATACTAGGTGCTAGCTGGACCTGGGTGTAACTCAAGCATCCATGACTAGTCTAACGAAACCAAAATCCCTAAAAAGGGTACAATCCTTGAATATCATAGTAATGAGAGACATCATGATCGATACTTGAGATGGTGGGGTGAGTCATCATGCCCAACACCCGATGCAAAGGAAGATGGAACATCATGCCCATCATCCAAGAAATAGTAAACAGTATGAGACATCATGCTTGGCACCCAACGTAAGGGAGAATATAACGCCATGCATACCTTAACCATTGTTCACCAACTAATAACTAAGGCCTAATGATAATAATAATGAGGAATTTCCTATTAAATATATTTATTTGTTTATCCCAATCTTACAATGGGGGTCATGGATCATATAATTCATTTATATAAATATATAACCCATGGTTTGGCCTTTCAAACCAATTTTGTTAAATCTAATCAAGACATTTAATTTAACAAGAAAGGAAAATCAAAATCAAGGTCAGACCATACAAAACCACTTAGATGGTGGTTGGGTAAATTAAACATTTAACTCAAGGAGGTAAATTCATTCAACATGTCCAAAGTGGTGGTATCCAAGAGGTATTCAACCTCTAATATTTTAATACGGGTCTACAAGAGTATCTAGTCATGATTCAATTAATTTATGAGGGAAATTAAAATTTTAAGGAATCATGTAGAAATTTTTGTCATGAATCACAAAAGTGAAGCTATAAAAACACCTAACCTTTTAGGAAAAAATTCTAGACCACCTACCTTAGGCCCGTAGCACTCTCCTTATCCATTTTCAACCATTTAATTGAGTTATAATGAGAGAAATTGGAAGAACGGACCATTGCATGAAAATAATTCATATGAGATCACACCAAAATAGTGTATGAGATGGGAATATAAATGAATAACATAAGCAAGATGATCATATATATTATTGTTTTGGACCCAACTCACCTGATGGTGATGAAAATGGAGATCGTATGGGGGAGCAATGGAAAATACAAGCTCGACTTAAGGGGGAGATCTCATGATAGAGAAGGGAGGTTTATTGAATAAGAAATGAGGGATGAAGAAGAATTAAGGGTTAAAAATATTTCAAGGTAAAATAGAAAATTACACTTCATTTAAGGGGTCACATGGTTTGGCTACACAGTTGTCCAAACCGTGCACCAACTATGCACCCAAAACTACCCAAGGAACCCCCACACATGAGTTAGGAACACATTTTTTCTAACCATGTGTAGACCATGTAAAAAGACACTATCAAAAATTTTGTAGCACCTACCCGAGTTCATAGTCTGGATCGCATGGTTATGTAAAATCATGAGGTTTCCTTCTATTTAGTGAGTGCACCGCATGGTTGACTTTCACGGTTAGCACTAACTATGCAGATCAATCTATTTCTCTAGTTTCTAAATCTCCAAGCTTTGAACAAGCACTGGACACTCTCAAAACCTTAATTAAACCTTAGTTAATTATTACCAAGATAAAATAAAGAATTTAAACTGAAAAAATGATTCATATATTCATAAAAATTCATTTCATTACATCATCATCTATAATATGTATGTCTCTAAAGTGTAGTTTGGAAAATATTCAATGAACTGTAACAAATAAACTTTAGAAAAGTAGTGGCATATATATTGGATAAAACAATCTCTTCTATAAATAGAAATATCTGACATAGTTTCATAGAAAGAGATTCATATTTTTCTTGAACTCCATAGAAAAAAATTGTTAGCCAAAAAGGCTGATAAACCCCTAGATATATATGTTTAAAAATTAAATAATATTCTTGATTTAATTCCAGTCAAAAAATATAGAGAATTCACCATATAAATATTAATTTCAAAACACATTATGTTGGATCATAATTTATGAAAACATATACTATAGGGGTGAATAAGAATTTAAAATTTAAATGAAAAAAATCAATCGGGGTTTATTAATTAAAGAAACTATAGTGAGTGTTGTGTTCATGTTATGTATTGTAGTTGAAATAAAAGAAATGAACAAATTGTTTTTTTAGTGGTTTGGATCACCAAGATCCAATTCCACTTATCAAACTTCTATACTCTATGAGAAGATTGGTACCCACTAATAAGAACTCACTTTTAAAGGTGTGATAACCAGTTACAGACTCTACCTATTTACATTACCTGAATTCACAACCTAAAATTTTTATAGGAGTCTTAACCTAGTCTAGATATAACTTTTATTTGGGAGTTATAACCCATAAAATTCTTTCGTGTGTTAAAATAACCAACATAAAAAAACTTATTTTGATTGGGAAAATCATAAACTAACATGAACAATTGAAAATAGATAAGGAAAATATAGCATGAAGAAAAAAAAGAAATAATGAAAACTAAAAAAATATCATATGATGAAGGTTATGATGTTCTAAGATCATGATCAATTTATTAGTGAGGAGTTGAATATAAAAGTTCCATAATGATCATATAAATGGAACAGAAGTCACTAGAGTTCTCGATCATATGTAGAGAAAGAATGTATATCACCAAATCCTATCTAATGAACTGTATGAAGATTTTTTTATCCCTTGATCACATATCAATGGAAAAATATTACATTATCATTAAATACAATATCTTCTAGGAACATCTATTCATCCAATAACTACATTCCATGATCTAGAGAATAAAAAACTAAATATTATCATTATTTGTATTTTGAAATACTGCACTCAATATCAGATAGATTTGGCATTATTTTTTTATATAATAACATCATAAAGTTTCTAACATGACAATTAGTAAAAACACTTATATTTCACATTTATAAAACATTTAAAATAATATGAATAAACTTATTTTTTTTTTAAATATAAAAAAAATCACAAAAAAAGAGTATCATAAAGAATATACTTCTTGTGTATATGTGTATAAATTTTGTTTTCTTGGATTTTTTTAAAGATAATGTAATTATATTTTTAGAAAACTATAATAAAATAGTAATTAAAGAAAATTTATTTCAATTGAAATAATTAAAATAATACATATTATAATTTTTTTTAAAAACTAACTGATGGTAAATAAAAATATCTAGATGCTTCTACCACTAACTTGCTACCATTGTGTGATATACCATCGCATGATAAAATGATATACCATTGAATAAGAGGAGTGTTAGATGCATCTACAATTAGAGGTATCTACCTCTAGAGTATGATCTACTGTGAAGAGATGATCCACTATGAAGAAGTGATCTACCATCGATGTCGCATGTTACTATGATCTACCATGAAGAAAATATCCACCATAAAGAGATGATCCACCAGGAAGAAGTGATCTATATTTGATGAGAAGATATTCACTGTTACCATTACTTTAGAAAATGGTACTACTTTTTTTGACGTCATACTGCTACCATCGAAGGTGAACAACCATCACTAGATAGAGCTGTAGATGGTTTTGGTGCTGTTGGTGCTTCCTTAATGGTCGATGTTACCACCACATTGAAGTGTCGGTTCTACTTTCAAAGCATGTAGATGAGCTACCATCACATGGTGGTACTAATACCATGGATGAATAGTGTATGTAAGTGCTTCTATTGTAAAAAAAAGCTACCTCTGGTGGATGAGGAGTGGTGCAATCATTGTCTAGAAGTAGGTGATTTACCATAATGAGATGCTACCATCGATACCATTGCTTCTATTGCACATGGAGGATATATTCATGTAATATGAATTTCATGCTTCACCTCATTTAAAATCTTTAAATTGTCCCTCTAATTCAAATGGATGAGAATACTTCTGCAACTCCATTTGCAATCAACAATATTATCTTCTTTGAATTACCACATAAATATAATATGTAACTCCATGCATGATGTTTTGGCCACATATCCTCAATATATTTGCCTCACTATCTCATTAACTCATCCATTCAATCTTAGATTCATAATGATAGTCACAAAATACATAAACTTTAGAGAACAAGAGACTTTAGGTGTCTCTAAAGGTAGAAGATGATCGCCACATGGATTGGATATCTCTCATAGATCTCATATGAAATCCCTTGAAATGTTTATATCACATTAAGGTGGATGAATGGTGTTCGTGCTAGATGTTATCTCACATAAAACATACAGATGGTTGAGCTCTGCCATATATCACAAATGGTGTCGCCACTACTTTGAGCTAGCAGTAGGGGAACAACACCCACATAGACCCATGCACACACAAGCCTTATGGGTTGGCACATCCTCGTTCTAGCCCACAAACCTAGACCCATGCGCTCTAACCCGAGCGTGCTCCTATGGGCCTATACAAGGCCCACTAAGTCTCTTTATTTCATGGAAAGTTTTTGGGATGGATCTCTCATGGGGTTGACCCTCGAGTCCCCCAAATGTGGTTGATCAGCTAAACTTTGGGGCTTTTCAATATTAGCACTGTTTTTAAATAAATTCCACTATGAAAATACTTTTCATTATAAAAAATATATATTTTTCAATAATTTGAAACAATTATCATTTATCAACTAATCATTATCACATGTAATAAAAAATATTTTATTTTTAAACAATTAGAATTAAATTAAATTTGAGTGAATTTTAATTTAAAAAAACAAAAAAAAATAAGAATTTAGACAATTTAACTTCAAATGTGTTTAGAAATTAATTCCAGAGATATGAATCTTAAAAAAAATTATTATCATTTAATTCCAATAATATCAATTAAATCATTTTTAGTAAATATTTCTAAATAAAGATACTTAAAATGAATATTTAAGTGAAGTTATTTTACAAATTATCAATGAAGGATAAAAAATAAAGTTTTTTTAAAATTTAACGATGAAAGGTTTTTCAATGAAGGTATTTTTAAATTTATCAAAACAAATAAAATACAATGAATAAAATTCCCAGCACTAAAAATCTCTCCCTTTTTAAATTGAAAAACTAAATTTTAATTTAAAACCCAAATTTTATCCCCCTTTTTTAAATTTATCAAAAAGATAAAATATTATATCTCTCAAAAATATGCCTTTAATTTTTATTAATAAACCTAAATAAAAAAATATAGTGTTAACCGAAACAAATTTGATATAGTTATTTATCAAAACAAGTTGCTTAAAATGATTCATAACATTACTAAATAAAAAAACTTCTAGTAACTGGTGAGAAATAAAACATTTTTCTTTTTACATAGTATTTTTCAAAAGAAATAAAAAATATTTTTTTATTTAATGGTTTAAACCCCCCCCCCTAATTTTAAGCATAAAAAATCTAATCAAATTAGATTAATTAATAAAAAAATTCAATAGAGTTTGAAACATTTTATAAAATCAAATCAATTTAATAAAAAATTTAAATTTTATTTCAATTTATAATTCTCATAGATTTTAATTAAAAACTATGATAAACTACATTTTAAAGTATAAAATATTTTTAAAAGTTTATAGAAAACTTCCCTGGATTAGAAGTATTGAAAAATTATATTTTATCCACTACAAGAATGAAATTGTTAAATTAATATGTGGTAAACTAATTGTAACGATAAAAAAATCCCATCACTATTGTGTGAAATCATGTTTTTATAAGATAAAAACCAGAACATGAGTTTTTTCCTAAAACATAAAATATTTGTGGAAAATTATTTCAAACAGACTGGTCAATTTTTAAGTTTTCATATATTAACTATTTAAATACAAATTTTAATACTTATATAGTAGTATGCCATTTTATTTAATAAATAGGGGGTAAATGTCCATAAATTAATAATTATCTATAGAAAAAATATTAAGATTATTTATAGAAAAAGTAAACACATAAATATAAAATATGAAATTGAACTTCTTAAACTAAATAGGGCACATTATTCTTACATGAAAAAATAAAACATAAGTTAATGTCCATACCTAATTTCCAGAAATTAAAAATAACATCATAAAAGATATTACATATTAGATATCATGAATTACAGTATAATAGATTATGAAATTGTAAATATTATACAAACTAGATGATGGATAATACTTAGCTAGGCATGGTGACCAGCTTGGGTTCAATAGGATTTGAGTAACATCCTTTTGGTACCCATACCATCTTTAATTCAACCAAATTAATAGTAGTATTTTTATCCACCCTAATATATTTCAAACATCTATTTCTGGGTATTTAAGAAAATAAATTCCAAGATAAAATAGTTTTAATATATCTTAATAATTGATTAAATTGTAAAGATCATTCATTGGAATAATTCCCCTGTATTCTACACTTAAATAAAGTTGCAATAGAAATACTCCCTTTTGGGATTTTAACAAATGTAGTCTTATTATTTTTTGGTGCAATTTTTTTATAAAAAAACATTCTTGTTAGATTTTGGTTTGATCATAGACATCATTTTATCATATTTTTCTTTTCATTGAACAAAATTAGATGTGGTTTCTTTAAGATTAACAAATTCCCTTTTAAAATCCATATTCTCCTTTAGAATAACATATAAATCTATATAAATTTTTTCAGTATAACTAGAAGCTCTATTTCTTAGTTTCTTATTTTCTTGATCACTTTTATTACATTCATTCTCAACATTAGTAATGTCATTAAAAATAAAACTAAATATTCTTTCTTTATCTTTATCATTCACCACCAGAAAGACTTTAAGTCAGTCATTTTATTCTTTTAATTTCAATACCTCATAATCAAAATTCCTCTTATATTATTCTTTTTTGGGAAACAATAATATTTACATTTTCATATTCCATTTTTATTTTCTCATTTTATTTAATCAAAATCTTATATTTAATTTTTATGTCAGTATATTTTTCAAAAATTCTGACAGTATCATTTTTTAATTCTTCGCTTCTTTATGTAGTTGTTTGACTTTAGAATTCAAGGAAACATAACCAGAAAAAGAATTTCATCTTCATATATAGTATTAAAAAAAACAATAGTAGGAGTAATTAATTGAGTAAAGAAAGAATTTGGTATCTCACATTTTACTCTCATCGATATAATTTTACCTATATTTTGTTCACATCTAGATGCACCGCTTGAATCTAAACAGTTATAATAGTATTATCCTCCAAACAAAGCTTGTTTTTGTTTTCTCTTGTTTTCTTTGTAATTATTTATATGTTTCAATTTGGGGATATTAGGCTGGATGTGACATTTATTTATTTACTCATAACATGTTAATTCTAAAACATCATTATTGGTACTAGTATTGCCTTTATTGTACTCCTTTTTTGAACTTACTATTGAACTACCTTTTTTCACCTTTGTTTTTCATGAACTTAAAAAGATTCTTACTAAAATGTTCCATATATTTATCACTTTCCTAGAACTAAAACTCATATGAATAAGATTATTCATTATAATTAGACTTAAATGCAATACTGTTTCCATTTGTAGTCTCATCATCAACAATTTTTTTCAACTCTAACTCATACTATAGTAAATATCCTATTAGTTCATCTAAGGTATACTCTTTAAAATTATTACTCTCATTGATGGACACATTATTTGTATACCATATTTTTTGGTAAATCTTTTATTACTCTTACAACATGAGTTGTATTTTCCATTACTTCCCTAAGATCACTCATACCATTTGTAATTATTGTAAACCAATGGAACATCTAGTTCACCGACTCTTCTTCTACCATATGGAAGTTTTGGTATTCTTCTCCGAGCATTTCTAGATTTTTTTATTTTATGCTTTTTTATCCCATAGTCAGTAACTTGAAGTAATATACATATGTCGTGAGATGTCTTAAATGATGAAACATAGATATAGACACTTCTACTTACATTATAGTATAAAATACTTTTAACTTTATAATTAAAAAAATATTTAACCATGTAATTCACTACAAGTATATCTCGATCAAATTTGGATAGCTCATATGACTTCTCAATGATATTCTAATGATCCATACTTAACTATTTCAAGTAGGATTCCATTTAGTCTTTTTAGTAGCTATAATCACTTCTATCAAATAATGGGTGCCTTTTTAAAATTTATCCATCATTTTTATTGACATCTAATACCTTCAAGAACACTTATTTAATTACTTTTACTTTTAGTTATAGGATATTCAAGTTAGAATAATAGTTAAAAAATAAACAAATGAAATATATCTAAAAAGATTAAAACAAAAAAAAATGTTTAAACTAATCAGAGACCAGGCTTTGATACTAATTTTTCAGATTATAATTGATGTAAAATAGACTAGAGGGGGATTAATAGTCACTCAAAAATTTAAAGACAAATCAATCAAATTATATTAATTAAATAATCTATAGTGAGTGTTGTGTTCAAGTTATGTACTGTAGTGAAAATAAAATAAATGAACGTAGTGTTTTTTGTAGTAGTTAAGATCACCAAAATCCTAGTCCACTAATTAACCTTATATACTATATGAGAATACTGGTACCTACTAAGAAGAACTAACTTTTAAAGGTGTGGTAACATATTACAGAATCTTATTTTTTACATTACCGAGAGGTACAACCCAAACTTTTCAAAGGAGTATTAACCTAGTTTTTACCTAAATTTTCTTTATGAGTCAAAACCTAGAAACTAATTTTTGGGTTGTAAAATAAACCACAAATATACCTAATTTTTATTGGTAAAAGGATAAATGAAAGTCGGTTTAGTGGGAACCCTCAAATGATTAATGTTTTTTGGGGTACTTAGGTGCAACAGAGTGGCTGACCAAGGTCGTCTCTCAAAGGATGAAGTAAATTTAACAACATATTAAAGGTATTTTTAAAAATAAAATAAAAGGAAATAATTACACTAATTAAAATTATTGGGGTTTTTTATAATTTATAAATCTATAAGAAGTTTTTTTGGAAGAATATTGTATTCTTTTGTTTTCGTTTTTGAAATGAAGTTCGATTAAAATGACACAACAAAAAGATGTTTTTTTAGAAAATATTTTAAAAAGGCGTAATCGATCTAACGCTACCTATTAAATCATTTTTTAATCATTATTGTTTAAACTATCATCCACTTAATTATGATCCCCAAAATATTTAACCCTTGAACCCTATGAGAATTAACTTTACCATAAAGATGAACTGAATTAAACCCTAGGCTATCTTCAGAACATGTAATCACAGCACCCTGCTTTGATTGATGTTATAAGGGTAGATTATGGTCATTGGTAAATTAAGTAACATATACATTCTAGAAATTATGACTAATTTAGTTTAGGGATTATTTTTTAACCCTACAAATTGACCCCATGTGGTTTTGACTTACCGATTAATTTCGCACTCTCATAATTCACACAATTCTCAACCTCATGTGTTTTGTGTTTATTGTTCAATTTCTTGATTGGTGTCATTTAAATTAAAAACTCAATTAATAGATCATATTATGTGAATTATATTATCTCATTTATTCAAAATAAATGAATGAATAATGATATAGGTCGATTGATTACTAAAAATAACTACTCTTTCATGGGCTGTGTAGTCATCATAGAAACGTTTTGCATCTCCAAAGGTTTAGAAAGGATAAAACCCAATCTTGTTTATACTCTTGATTACAGGCCTATTATTAAGATTAAGAGAAGAAGAAATTTTAACAAAATTGAAGAAAATTGAAGAAATAAAATAAGAAAAAATAAGTTTATTACACAAAGACAAATATTACAACATGAGAAGGAGAGGAAGGCTTTAGTGAAGGGATCCTTTCTTAAAGAGCTCCCCCTATGAGTATAGGGATTTATAGAACCTATAAGGTGGTTAGAGGAATCCTATATAAATCTAAAATGGAAGCACTTCACTCCTTATCCTAACTTCCAAATGGGGTTCCCAAGGTGTTAATTTATAGCCAAAATGGGGAGTGGTTTTGGGCACCCATTTTTTGAGATACCACTTGGGTATCAGTTTTGATTTGGTAAATGGAATTATCTCGAGTTTGAAAAAATATAAAAGTTTTATGGAATCATCTTTAATATCTCCATGTCAAATTTTGAGGCCAATGGATAATGAAATCTCGAGATATGTTTGAAATATAGAAAAAAAATCATTGACTTCGTGCAGATTATATCCCCTGGATATATTGGTTCGGATGGATCCCTTAATGAATGAATTGGGATTTCGTTCCATGAGAGTAGTTGTAGCCCATGAATTTTTGAAGAGTCCCAAAAAATATAGTCCCATTTAGATGCACTTATATTAATCAATGTTCAAAAAAGTGGATATATGTCATTGGGATTCCATGCAGTTTGGCCCATTTCTTTTCTGGGTCATCTCTAGCCCTCCAAATCACCTCATCCTACAACGAAATCACCAAAACAAGAATAATTTCCATTTTTAATAGTGATAAATATTTAATAATTTAATCAAATGGGATTTTCAATTTGATATAATATTTGTAATTTTAAATACAAAACAAGTTTAAAATAGTGATGTAGGTGTGAAATAAAGCAGTGAATTGTGATGTGATCACACCCCCACACTTACCATTTTTCACTCCTGAGAAAAACCTAATATCATGTATTCCAAAAAAAATTGTAAAAATTAAACATCAATATCAAATCAAAAAAATTTTAAAACACATATCCTTGAGATCCAACAAATCCACACCAAGAAACAAAAGATATCATGCCTCATAAAAAACCATTATTTAAAGTTCTATATTTATATCATTCAATATATTTCCACTTCATTTATCCTATCATACACAAAACACTTAACTCACTTGAATTTTCTCTTATCACACAAATTTCAATTTTTCAGTAATGTATTTGTCATCCAAATCATACAAGGGTCACTATATGCTTGATAAATTTCTACATCACCACCTGATGTGAATCAAGGAAATATGTTTATCATGATTACTTTTTAGTGTTTTTATATGGATTTCGGTTGGTAGGATTTAGATGTGAAAATTTATAAGGTTGAATTAGGAGGGCTTGACTCTTTTTGAAGAAAATTTAAATTATTCTAATTTTCACTTAAATATGGTATCCTCCTTAACCGCCTTAGCATCAATTCATTTTCATCATTATGAAAAATAAAGGAATGTGCACACCAGGCAGAAAAAAATTTCAATATTCTCAAACATGATTTTCTTGAAATCTCCAGATAGGCACAACTTCACTTATTATGAAAGCTCTAAAAAAGACACAGCTTTCAACATAATGATTTTTTTTAGCAGCAAACACATCTATTCAAAATTTAATTTTCCACCCAAAGTATCACAAAATGTGGTAGTACAACACAAGATAGATTCCCCCACACTTAAGTTCAACTAAATTATGCAATTTTACTTTAAGAGTTGGTTGGATAGGGAAAATTGACTTGTAATGTGGCTATCCTAACAGGATTTTCATGGATTCTAAGGGATACAAGTATTAAATGTTCAAGGTATGACATTATAAAAAGGATTCTTATGAAATATGGGATTTAATACCAAAGAAATTCCTCAATCATTTAAAACACAAGTACCTCAAACCCTCATGTTTTGACAGGAATAAATCAAATTCTAGTTAAATAAATCATGGTTCGGTTCTCTCAAGAAGTGAGGTAAATGTAAAGAATATGAAAATAATGGTTCAGAAGCCTCATAGGAAAGTGATTTCAAATATAAAGACATTGATATGTGGCATGGGATTCAAAACTCAGAGTTATTTTCATGAAATTACTAAATATTATAACTTGAAACAAAGTCATTTTCAGTATTCATTTAAGCTTAGTTTCTTGGGATAAATTGGTTAACTTATTGATATGGATTTTAAAATCGTGATGAGATTCATTTTGACTCAAAGGTTTCAAAAATATGCAAAAAAATTAAAAAATAAACACACAAATTTTGAAAAAACACACATTTTTGTTTTGTTTTTTTTTTGAAAAACATTGAAAAATAGGAAAACAATTGAAATTACTAGACTAAAAGGTTAACTCTCCTAAACATAAAATATTGAATTATCCTCAATGTAAACCCATGATATGATATGTGCACATGAAATTTAGAATTTGAAATAGGAAAAATAATATAAAATTGAATGGTTTTGGAACAGCCTGATATGCTCAAGTGATGATGGGGTCATCCAGTGTGATGAAATCCACTGCATCAGCAGAAATTACCTCAATGTATTTCTTAAAAAGTTTACCATTTAATATAAATCTCCTTCTTGTTTTCTCTTGTATGATCTCTACTACACCATAAGGAAAAAACATTAGTCACAACATAGTGACCTAACCTCTGGGAACGCAACTTACCAAGCATTAGCTTCAGTCGGGAACTATAGAGAAATACTTTCTATCCAACTTGAAATTATCTTTTGTGGATTATTTTGTCATGATTTGATTTTGATCTTTCCTTATAGAGCCTTGAGTTCTCATATGAAGATAATCGAATCTCCTCAATCTCTTGAATTTGTAGCTTCCTTTGGATTCCATCTTGGGCCAAATCCATGTTGCATTTCTTTATAGCCCAATATACCTGATTCTCGACCTCCACAAGTAGATGATAGGCTTTACCAAAAACAATCCTAAATGGGGACATAACTATGGGAGTTTTGTATGCAGTCCTATAATCCCAAAGCGCATCATCCAATCTCTTACTCTAATCTTTCCAATTCGGTTTCATTGTTTTCTCCAAAATTTGTTTCAACTCCTGATCTGAAACCTTAGCCTGGCCATTTTTTGGGGGGTGGTATGGTGTTGATGTTTTGTGTGTCACATCATACTTACAAAGGAGGGAAGCCAAATTCCGATTGCATAAGTGTATCCCTTGGTCACTAATGATGGCCTTTGTTACTCCAAACCTACAAAAAATCTATGTCTTGAAAAAGTCTACTACAACATGAGAATTATCAGTCCTAGGGACCTTTTCCTCCACCCATTTACTCACATAATCAACAGAAACCAAATTGTACAAGAAACCAAAAGAACTTGGAAAACAACCCATAAAATCAATTCCCCATACATCAAAAATCTCATAGAATAGAATGGGTTGTTGGGGCATCTCATGTCTCCTAGAAATGTTTCCAGTTTTTTGGAAATGAGAGAACGACTTACAAAATAGATGAGCATCATAGAATAAGATAGAATAATATAATCCAGAGTCTAAAACTTTCCTAGTTGTCTGTTGGGGTCTAAAGTGTCCTCCACATGAAATTGTAAGGAAAGAATGTAGAATAGACTCAAAATCATGGTCAGGAACACAACTCCTAATAACTTGATCACTACACATGTGCCAGAGGTATGGATTATCCCAAACATAAAACCTTGACTCACTATTTAATTTTTGGACTTGATATTTCTTTAAATTTGCAGGGATTTCAGATGTAACAAGGTTGTTCAATAAATCATTATACCAAGGATGCATACGTAATAAGGAATAAAGATGATCATTGGGAAAAGTGTCCTGAAGTGGTACTTGGTCCAAGGTGTCAGCCCCTAGTGTGTGAGTAAGCCTACTCATGTGTTCTTCCACTAGGTTTTCTAACCACTTCTTGTCCTTTATCTCAATATAAAATTCCTAAAGAAGAAGCATCTATCAGATAAGTCTGGGCTTTGTGTCTGGCTTCTTTAAGAGGTACCTCAGAGCTGCATGGTTAGAAAAAACAACTACTTTAGATCCCAATAAATATGAACATAATTTATATAAAGTGAATATGACTACAATAAACTCCTTTTTATTTGGTTTGTAGTTTTATTGATCTGAATCCAGTGTCCTCGATGCATAGGCAATCACATGTGAACATCCCTCCACCGTCTGAGATAAGACAGCTCCAACTGCAAAGTTGGAGGCGTCACACATAATCTCAAAAGGAATCTCCCACCGTGGGGGATGTATGATCGGTGGAGTGGTCAGACACTTATTTAGCTCATCAAAGGAAGTCCTGCAAGAATCCTAAAACACAAAATCATAATCCTTTTGAAGTAATTGTGACATAGGAAGAGTAATCTTACTAAAATCTTTTATGAAGCACTGATAAAATCTTGCATGCCATATGAAAGATATAACATCATGCACACATTATGGATATGGTAAGGATTATATAATATCTACCTTAGATATATCAACCTCTATCCCATGTTTTGACACTACATTCCCTAAGACAACTCCATGCTCTACGATAAAATGACACCTTTCCAAGTTCAAGACCAAATTCTTCTCAATACAACGATTCAACACCTTTCTCAAACTAGATATACAATCATCAAAGGCAGACCCATACACTAGAAAATAATCCATAAATACCTCTATGAAGGTCTTAATAAAATCATAAAAAATACTCATCATGCATCTCTAGAAGGTACATGGGGCACTGCAAAGTCTAAATGGCATCCTCTGATAGGAAAATGTGTTGAAGGGACAGGTGAATGTAGTTTTCTTTTGATCCTCCAGAGCAATAGGAACCTGAAAATATCCAAAAAAATCCATCCAAGAAACAATAACATGTCTTCCCAGCTAGTCTCTCAATCATTTGATCAATAAATGGGAGAGGTAAATTGTTCTTGTGAGTGGACTGACTTAGTTTCCTATAATCGATACACACACTCCAACTATTTTGCACCCTCATTATAACTAACTCCTCTTTATCATTTCTAACAACATTAACACCACTTTTCTTAGGTACAACCTAAATAGGACTCAACCACTGGGAATCTGAAATGGTATATATTATACCTACCTCCAAAAAATTTTCAACCTCTTTTTAACAACCTCAAAAATAGTTTTATTGAGTCTACTTTGTGGCTACCTAACCGGTTTAGCCCCATCCTCCAAAATAATCCTATACACGAAAATAGAGGGCCTAATAACTGATATGTCATCCAAGGTACACCTAATTTTCTTAATGTTCTCCCTCAAAAGATTCAAAAGTTTTTCTTCGGGTTCAAAATAGAGATTGTTATCAATGATAATAGGTAATTTCTCACCACTTAACAAGTATGAGTATTTGAGATTAGGTGTAAATGGCTTGAGTTCCAATGTAGGGGGTGATGTATGGATAGAGACATTAAAGGAATTGAAATATTTTCACAATGAACATTAGTACCAGAATCATCATCATCAAAATCATAGAATAATGCATCAAAACCATCAGCATATTCAATATACATGTCATAATCAGAGTTTACATGATCAGAATCAAAGTATGAATCCATTTTAAAATCAAATATAAGAGAGTTTTTTGCATTAAAAATAGGTGTGTAAGTGCTCTTAGACATCAAACTAGAACCAATACTCATAATATCCCTAAGTATAGGACAATCAAATTCCATGGGGTTTTTATTTGGTGGTTCAAAATGGGAGATAAAAACACAAAATAGTCCTATGAGGGGTACTCCATGGAGTCCATAACATTAAATATTACAACTTCATTTTAAAAATCCATGGAAAGTGTACCCTCATTGACATTTATGATCGTTTTTGTAGTTTTGAGGAAGGTTCTACCTAAGATAATGGGAGAATGAGAACTTACATTGTCATCCTCCATGTTAAGCACATAGAAATATGCTAGAAAGATCATGTCTCTTACTCAAACAAGTACAACTTCAAGGAATTTTGTTGGATATGTCATAGCTCTATTCACCAACTTCACCACTACTCTCATCATCTTTAACTCACCAACCTATAAATAAGAGAATACAGAGTGTGGAATCACATTTATGGAAGCACCAAAATCATAAAGAGCGTCATAAAAGTGAAACTCTCGTATAGTGAATGGTATGGTGAATGTCCCTAGATCCTTTCACTTTGTTGGAATTTTTATAGTTGGTGTAATGAGTGCTGACACATTCCTTCCACGATTGATCCTCCCATTTCCCTTGAGCCATATTTTATTGGTACAAAGTTATTTTAGGAATTTGGTATACCTTGGGATTTTCTTTATGGATTAAAGTAGAGGGATGTTGATATCCACATGATTGAATGTGTCCAAAACCTCTTTTTGCATTGCTTCTTCAACCATCTTTTTGGTTTGTACAACTCTTTTCAGAAATGGAAGGGGTTTAGGAGGAACATCATCAATCTTTTTCTTACCTTTATCTTTCTACTTGGATTGCTCATCAGTTGGTATGGAATGGGGTTTATCTGGAGTTGAGGTGAATCCTGGTGTAATGATAGGTGCAGATGTATTAGTTTTTTTCTTCCCACTTCTCAATGTGATGGTACTGACATTCCACTTAGGATTTATAGTAGGTTAGTAAGGTATATTTTCATAATTATTACTTACTAGTTCATGGAGGGTGGTGGAAATCTGGCTCATTTGTGTCTTCAGCTCTCTCAACTCTGAACCTTGACTCTTCAACTCATTCTATTTATTAATAAAAATTTGTTTCAAAATATCATCATTGTTAGAATCTACCTTGGTTTTGGGAGTCCCTTATTATTAAATTTTTGATTCTTGAGCTTCAAATCACCATTAGGGTTGTTGTAAACCCTATTGGTAAGATGGAGGCTGCTATAAGTTTTGTTGAAAGGGGGGAATTTGTTGTTGTCTAGAGGCATACCTCATGTTTGATTTATCCTTCCACCCTTGGTTGTATGTTGTAGCAAATAAATAAAGCTTCTTTTGGGGATATGGTTGTTGTTGCTGCGGATATGGTCTCCCAGGAAACACTGCTACACAATCTTCTGTTTCTTGTAGTTTGGGGTAATAGTCATTTGGGTGGCTTGTCTCAGTGTAAGTGCAGAAAGTCCCTGAAGGAGGGGTTTGGGATGTCTTTTGGGCTAAAGAAATCTATCTCACCATAGTTTTCAATTATTCCAACTTGGTATCAATCAAATGACTTTCAAGAGAAGATGGACTTACCTGATGTACTCCCTTAACATGTGGTGCACATCGATCACCAAATTGTTGGGATTTTTGTGCCATCTTTTTTAACAATGCACGTTCAGTTGCTAGTTTTTTGTCGACTAATGCTCCTCTAGCCATATCATCCACCATTCTCCTCTCCATAGATGTGATTCCTTCATACAAGTATTGGATGAGTAGTTTCTCACTGATTTTGTGATGTGGGTAGCTTGTGCAAAACTTCTTGAATATCTCCTAGTATTCATACAATGACTCCCCTTGGGATTTCTTGATCCCTGAGATATCCTTATGAATGGAAGTTGTCCTTGATTTTGGAAAAATCTCTACAAGAAAATATGTTTCAAATCATTCTAGCATGTGACATCTTTAGGTTGTAAATAATACATCCAATCCTTTACAGCTTCATCATGTGAGAATGGAAATTCTCTTAGCTTGATTTGATCTTCAGAAACAATTCTTGATTTTAATATTGATCAAACCACATTAAATTCTTTTAAATATTTGTTTGGATCCTCACTAGACAATCCATGAAATTTTGAAAGAATCTGAATTAACCAAGATTTCAGTTCAAAGTCCGATTCAAGATTTGGGTATGCAATACAATTTGGTTGATATTTAATATCAGGTGCAGTTAATTCTAGAATGGTTTTATTAAGTTCATTTCCATTATTTTCATCAATTATTTCTTATTTTAAGTTGTATTTATAAGTGTTTCCAATTTCAATGTTCTTTGAGTGGAGTAATTATTCAACTGGTTGAATGTTGAAACTTCTCATAGACTGAGAATGTCTGATTCGAGCTCGAAGACTACGTTCAATCTCTGAGTCAAGTTCTAATAGATCTTTAGGATTAGTTAATTTCATAAATAAAATAAAAATAATAAAAAGGAAAGTGTACCATAGTAAAAAAAAATAGATGTGTGTGTTGATGGTCCAAAAAAAAGAAGAAAAAAAAAGAAGAAGAAGAAGAAATAAAAAAATCAGATTGGGTAATGAAGAAAGAAAGAAGAAAAAAAAGAAAATAAAATGTAAAATAAAATAAATACCTATAATTTTTTGAAATATTTACTTTCCTCCTCGAAAACGGCACAAATTTGAAAGGCGATTTCATGGGCTCCCTCAAATGATTAATGGTTTCTGGGGTACTTAGGTGCAACAGAGTGGCTGACCAAGGTTGTCTCTCAAAGAAGGAAGTAAATTTAACAACATATTAAAGGTATTTTTAAAAATAAAATAAAAGGAAATAAGAAAACTAATTAAAAGGATGGTGTTTTTTATCCTTTATAAATCTAGAAAAAGTTTTCTGGAAGAAAATTTTATTTTTTTTGTTTTTATTTTTGAAATGAAGTTCGATTAAAATGACACAACAAGAAGATGTAATTTTTATAAAATATTTTAAAAATTTGTAATGGATCTAACTCTACCTCTTAAATCATTTATTAATAATTATAATCTAAAATAACATCCACTTAATTATGATACCCTAACTTTTTAACCCCCGAACCCTACGATAATTAACTTTACCACAAAGATGAAGTGAATTAAACCCTAGGCTATCTTCGGAACATATAATCACATCACCCTACTTTGATTGATGTTATAAGGCTCTATTATGGTTAGTGGTAAATTAAGGAATGTACCCATTCTATAAAAGAGGACTAATTGAGTTTAGGGATTATGTTTTAACTCTACAAATTGATCATGTGTGGTTTTAACTTACCGATTAAGTTTGCGCTCTCACAATTTATACAATTCTCAACCTCGCGTTTTTGTGTTTTTATTGTTAAGTTTCTTGATTAGTTTAATTTAAATTAAAAATTCAATTAATATATCATATTATGTGAATTAAATTAGTTCATTGATTCAAAATAAATTAATTAAGAAGGATAGAGGTTGATCGATTACTAAAAAGAACTACTCTTCCATGGGTGGTGTAGTCATCGTAGAAACAGTTTGCGTGTGACAAGGTTTAGAAAGGGTAAAAACCAATATTTTTTCTACTCTTGATTATAGACAAATTATTAAGATTAATAGAATATGAAATTTGAACAAAACAGAATAAAAGAGAAGAAATAAAATAATAACAAATAAGTTTATTACACAAAGACAAATATTACAACATGATAAGAAGAGGAAGGCTTCGGTGAAGGGATCCTTGATTCAGGAGCTCCCCCTATGAGTATAGGGAATTAGATAACCTCTAAGATGGTTAGAGTAATCCTCTATAACTCCATAATGGCGTCACTTAACTCCTTGGCCGAACTTCTAAATGGGGTTCCCAAGGTGTCAATTTATAGCCAAAATGGGGAGTGGTTTTGGGAACCCAACTTTCGAGATACTACTTGTGTAACGGTTTTGAATTGGTAAATAGCATTATATCGAGTTGGGAAAAATAAAAAAGTTGTAGGTAAGCATATAGAATAACTTCATATCAAATTTTCTGTCCAATTGAGGATTCAACCATGATATATTTCTTAAATATAGAACCAAATCATTGACTTCGTGCAGATTATGTCCCCTGGATAGATTGGTTTGGATGGAACCCTTAATGACCAAATTGGAATTCATTTCATTGAGAGGAGTTGTATCCTATAAAGTTTTGGAGAGGCCCACAAAATATAATCCCATTTATATACACTAATTTTGATCAATGTGCAAAACAGTGGACAGATATCATTAGGATTCCATTCAATTTGGCCCATTTCTCTTCTGGATCATCTCTGGCCCTCCAAATCACCTCCTCCTACAAAAAAATCACCAAAACAAGAATAATTTCCCTTTTTAATATTGATAAAAATTTAATAATTGAATGAAATTTGATGTTCAATTTGAGATAATATTTTAAATTTTAAATAAAAAACTAGTTTAAAACAGTGATGTAGGGGTGAAATAAAGAAGTGAATTGTGATGCGATCAATAAACTAAAATGAAAAATTAAAAAAATATATAAAGAAAATATATCATGAAGAAAAATAAAAAAAATTAAAATTGGTATAAATATCAGATGATGAAGAGGATGAATCTTGATGAACTTTATCACTCCAATGGTAAGGATTTGAATGTTGAAGTTCCTTCTTGATCATAGCAATGGAATAGAAGTCACAATAGTTATTGGTCGTACATATATCAAGAATTTGTATCACCAAATATTGTCAAATAAACTGTATGAAGTTTGTTTTATCCCTTGATCACTTCCCAATGAACTAATCTATCATTATCATTAAATCCAATATCTTCTAGGTGCATCTATTCATCTAATCACAATCTTCCATCAGTTATAAAATAAAAAAACTAAATATTATCATTACCTATATTTGGAAATATCCCACTCAATATCAAGATAGTTTTGGTGATATTTTATTTTTGAATAAAATAAAATCATAAATCTTCCATCATGATCATTGGTACAAACATGTATATTTCACATTAATAAAAAATTTAAAATAATATTAATAAACTTGAAGTTGATTAAAATATCAAAAAGACACAAAAATAGAGTATCGTAAAGAATATACTACTTGTTTATATTTGTATAAAAAAAATATTTGAATTTTTTAAACAACATGAAATTATATTTTTAGTAAAATATAATAAAACATTAATTAAACAAAAAAATTCAATTGTAGTAATTAAAATAATACTAATTATAATTTTATAAAAAATATATTTTAACTGACGGTAGATGAAAATACTTTGTGGTAGAAATATTTTGTTACCGATGACATGCTACCATCATGTGAGCTACTGTAACTTGAGCCACCATCGCACAGTATAATGATCTAATGTTGAATTAGAGGAGTAGTAGATGCTACTACCATTAGAGAGATCTTCCATAAGAGTATAATCTACCATGAAGAGATGATCCACCCTGAATAAGTGATATACTATCATTGTCTCATGGTACTATGATCTACCATGAATAAAATATCCACCATGAAGAAGTGATCTACCATTGGTGAGATGAGATGCACTACTATCGTTGCTTTAGCAATAGTACTACCATTGTTGTTGTTACACTGCTACTGTCGATGTGAATTATCATCACTATATGGAGTTGTAGATAATGTTTATGATGTAGTTTTGGTTGGTGATACCATCATATTGAGTGCTGATACTACTTCCAAAGCATAGAGATGAAGTACCATCGTATGATGGTACTGCTATCATTGATGAATAGTGTCTGGTGGTTCTTTGATTGGAAAAACATGCTACCATTGGTGGCTAAAGAGAGATGACACTATTGTACAATGGTAGGTGATCTACCATAATTATATGCTACCCTCAATACATTGATCTACCATTTCTTCTTTTATGCATGCAAGACATATGCATGTGATATTAACAATGTTCTTCTTCCCATTTAAAATTTTTGAACTCATCCCTACAATAAAAATGGATGAGAAGAAATTTACAACTCCATTT
Source organism: Viscum album (assembly GCA_963277665.1). Classification (NCBI taxonomy): domain Eukaryota; kingdom Viridiplantae; phylum Streptophyta; class Magnoliopsida; order Santalales; family Viscaceae; genus Viscum; species Viscum album. The sequence goes on along the minus strand of OY728138.1, from coordinate 45,450,448 downwards.
ATATTTTTAAATATTATCTTATTATAATTACCACATTCATGAAAGATGTAACTACATTCATGATGTTATAGCCTCATCTCTACATTATCTTGGACTCATAATCTCAAGAAATTAGTCATTCGAGCTTGTATTAACAATGGTAGTCATGGAATACATAAAATCCAATGAACAAAAGCCTTCATGTGTCATTAAAGGTAGAATATCATTGCTGCATTGATCAAAAAGCTCTCTTAGATCTCATATAACGACCCTTGAAATGTTCATATCTCATTAACGTGGATGAATATTTTCCATACTGGATGATTTCTCACATCAAACATGCGATTGGTTGAGCTCTACTATATATTACAAATGGTTCCATTGACTCTTCAAACTGGAAGTGGGGATTAGTACCTACATACACCCATTCACACATGGGCATCATAGGCTCGCACCTCCTCATGTTGGTCCACCAACTTAGACCCATGAGCTCTAACTCGGGTGCCCTCTTATGGTCCTATACCTGGCCCACTCACTCTTCCTCCACCATAGATGGTCCTTCAGGCTGGCTCCCCCATAGGGTTGACCCTCAGGTCCCCCGAGTGTGGTTGATGGTTTTTCCTTTGGTTCTTGTCAAATTTTACCATATTTTTTACTAAAGTTCACTAATGAAATACTTAGCATTATAAAAAATATAAAATTTTGAAACAATTAAAATTAATAAATTAATCATTATCATATACAATAAAAAAAATATTTCATTCTTAAACAATTTAAAATAAATTAAATGTGAGGAAATTGTAATTTAACAAAAAAATAAGAGTTTAGATAATTTAACTTCAAATTCAATTAAACATTAATTCTAGAGATATAAATCTTAATAAAAGTAAATATCATTTAATTATAATAATATCAATTAAATAATTTTCAATAATATTTCTAAATAAATATATTTAAAATGAATGTATAAAAGAATGTATTTTACAAATTACCAATGAAGGATAAAAAATGTAGGGTTTTCTGAATTTAACACTAAAGGGATTTTCAATGAAGATATTTTTAAATTTATAAAAACAGATAAAATATAATGAATAAAATTCCAAACACTAACATAATTTTCTTGAAATTTTAATTGAATTAGCCATGGAAAATCCAAACATCCCTTATAAATCAAAACAAATTAATCCATTATTAAAGATCCTATGAAATGGCCTTTGAATTACTTTAATGAGAAATTTACTCTAGTGAATTCATATCATAGATCTCAGAATAATTCAAAATTCAAATCTTGTAGATGAATCGTTCAAAGTGGGGTTTCTCTGAGTGATGATAAATTCAAAAATATAGTTAATAAAATATGGTTGATAATAATAATATATTCATAGAACATGGAGTATGACACCAATTAAATGTTACTTATGTTGTGTAGATAAAAAATTTTATGTACCCAAATTTGAGGTTTCTTATTAAAATTTAGTATCCTAAACATAACATTCAACTCAAACATGGGGTTCCAAAAGTATGGTTGGATACCAACATTAAGAAAAAACACCACTTTATAAACAGTGATTCTTGACTTCTTAAAATATCAAAAATATATTACAGAAAAAAAGTTTCATCCAAATATAAATATTAAATAAAATACTTCTATAATTACAAGAAAATAAAATACATATCCAATTAAATATAAACCTAAAATACACTTAAAGTAACTTCATTAGTAAAATAATTGGGGGTATTTTTGAGCATAAAAATAAATAGAAAAATTGTTGGATCAACATTCATATGCCAAACAATCTCCCATTTTTGATGATCACAAAACCTGTAAATAAGGAAACACAAAACTAACAGGTTTGTAATTATTAACAAGACCAACAAAAAAACATAGGATATTGTTAAATTCCATTTGTAAATTTTTTGTTTATCCATATTTATCTACTTTTTGTGATATCAAAAAAATTATTAAAATGAAATACAATACATTATATTTTCATTGAACTAGATGTGAATGTTATGTAATATATAAATAATAGTATTATAAAAAATAGATAGGCTTAAAAACATAAAATAATAATTAAATAGAAAAACATAGAATATAAAATGAAAAGAATTTCAATTTGTAAATAATCTTAGAGTATAAATGGATTATTAGCTCTATAGAAACATGGTTGAGATTTAGTATGAGAGGTAAAACTAGTAGCATGTTGAGATTATTTATTATATGATTAAGAGGTTAAGGAATCTCAAAGAATTTTGTGCACTATCATCAGCATTACCATCAGGTCTTTGATATTCTGATTTAACAAATCATCCCATTCTCTCAGAAAATGCCTTGAATCCTAAATCACCTTCATCAATTCAAGTTGATTCACCTTTAAAAAAATATAAATATTCTTAAATTACTGAACATAATTTTCTATTGTATTTCCCAATTAGTTGAGAAAAATTATGACTCCGGAATCTATAGAAGTTATCCTTTAAACTAAATATTTACAATCCTTCAAAAGAGTGTATAGTGGTAAAATATCACATAAAAACATTGAAACTTCTCATATGTAGCTTAAATATCTACAGATAGAAGCTCTAGTATCCTATAGACATCTCTAGAGACTTCTCTATTTGATATAAAAGCTCTACCCTGATTTGAACTTGAAAATTTCATAACCTCAAATGTATTAGACAAAAAAATAAAATCATTTAAATCTACCTTTACAACCATTGCCCCTTTCATTTTTCCAAACTGTTTAGTTGCATCCCTTCTAAAATCATCAAAATATTTCTTTAAAATTGCACTTTCCTTCAATATTTGATAATGAGTTTGGAGAGAATCATATTCTATTTTGGAAATAGATGAATTTCTGAATTTCTAAAAATACTTCCAATAACTATCAAGTTATTCTTGAATATTTAAAAATTCCTCCATTAAAAATTTAATTTAGAAACCATACCTATATTAAAAGTTATATTATGATCATTAAAACATTATTTATCTTCAAAATCTAAATATTCCTCCTCAAGCCTTACTAAGGATTCTCTAGTTTCAACAAATTTAAGAGATTGAAAATCTAAAACTTCACCAAAAGGAGACAATAACTTTCTAAGTGACTCAATAACCTAATCACCTTCATCAAAAATCCTTTATAAGTAATTCTTGAATAAATAAAGTGGTTGATCCTTGACCGAATCAGTTGAATTGGATATAGTTGCACATACTTTCTCAAAAAAATGAGATTCCTCTAACCTTTCCAAATCTAGAGAATGAGTAATTTCCAAATTTATTTATCCCTTACCATGAACAACATACTCATATATTTTTTCAACAAGTATAATGGACTACATAATCTCTCAAGTAGTATATTCAATAACATGTTCTACAGGTGCAGGTTTCCCTCTTCTCCAATGCATTTACACAAGAATGGCCTTTCTATCTACCTCAAAATATGTTCCTTGATAATCATTATAAAATTTATGAACATCCCCAATTATAGATAGAATTTCATCATCCATGATCTACCTCCTTCAAGTACATGTAGTGACATTATCTCCACCAGTAGTAGAGTACTTTAATTCTATAAATTTTCCTCTAAAAACACGGGGCCTAGTAGCATCTTCTTCCACTCTAGAATCACCAACTTCCTTGGCACTAAGCCGTGGAGATACATAAAACTTTAAAATTTTGTTCTCCCCATCATCATGATCATTAGATTTTTCATCTACTTATACCCTAACTAGTATAATATTTCCCATTATTATTCTCCAAAAGAATGAAAATATTTGTAGGGTTCTAGATGAAATAACATTATTATTATGACTTTTAAAACTTATCTTGATATCATTAATCATCCCTATCTTATAAATAAAAAGAGTCATAATCCTTTCATAGGAATATAATGAAAAAGTTTCATATTTTTGGTAATATTGGTTAGTTTTTCTTAACATGTACCAACTCAAACTAAACTTGATATCACACATCATGAGGAACATGATATACATATCCCAAAAAAATCTTTGACTCTAAAATACTAAGAATGACTATAGTTAGAATGAACTTGAAATTGACCTTCTAGTAAAATTCTAGATCCTTCACTAATACCTTTTTAACTAGTGATATTCAAAAAATAAAGGGTATAATGTACTCATACTTGTGAACTCAATATCCAATAGATATAAGGACGAAATTGAAATGTCCATTATGATCACACTAGAAAATTTTATCCATCCCCATTGAAGAAACCAAAAACTCCTTATCATTCACTTTATAAGATAAGATGTCTCCATTATCACTGAAACTGAACTAGGTGTTATCGTAAAACTTATTTACTTATATTTAGAATAATTCCTTAAAATTATCTCCATTGAACATAAATTCAAATTCTTGAAAGATTAACGCCAACTTCAGCATCATATTTTTCTTAAACAACCACTTGAAGTTGAAAACCTTCCTCCTGAATCTCTCTCATATATGAACTTCAAGGCCTTTTCATTTTTCACACTACTAGGACTAGCCTCATTGGTCTACTTCATCATCATAATTTCAAGAAACAGAAGGATTATGGTTTAGAAAATCTAGGGTTCCAGAGATCAAAAAATTTAAGAGCATGAAGAGGTAAGGGTTTGAAGGAAGGAAAGAGAGATGAGATTATCTCTGATGGTTTTAGGAAACGGTTGAGTTTCTTGAGAAAATAAATCAATGTAATCATTTGGTATTTTAAAATAAAAAGAATAATTTATAAATTAAAATACTCAACTAATATTCTAATAAAATAAACTAAAAAATAATGAAAAAAATAGAAAACATTTACAAAAAAATACTTTAAAAGATAAACAAAAAAAATTACTAATCTAAACAGAGTTTAAAAGAAAAATTTTACTTAAAATTAAATAAACGTAAATCCCCCTTAATAAAATAAAAACTAGTAGTGAGAAGTAGTTTAGTGAAAAATTTAGAAATCTGGTATTTGGTATTAAAAAAATCTAACGATATATCACCCTTTTGTACATGATCCCTTAGAAAATGATGTCAAATATCAATATTCTTATTTCTAGAATGGATCACTATATTTTTTGATATATTTATAGCACTAGTATTATCACATAAAATAGGAACATGATCAAAATTAAGTCTAATGTCTAGAAGAGTGTATTACATCCACAACACCTGTTCACAAAAACTACCATCAGATATATATTTTTCCTCAGTAGTTCGCAATGTAATTGAATATTTCTTCTTATTAAACCATAAAATAAGGGAATTCCCTAAAAATAAAAAAGTTCCTAAGGTTATTTTTTTATCTAATCTATACCCTCAAAAATCAACATCTAAATATAAAATTAAATCAAAACCAGTGGTTTTTGGATAAAGCAATGACAAAGAAATAGTTCCTTTTAAATATATCAAAAGCCTTTTAACTAAAATTAAATGAGTCTCTTGGATTTATCTAAAATATTACTCATAAGAAAATAGAAAATATTATATTTGATATAATAGATGTAATATATAAAGAACTATCAATCATACCTCTATATAACTATTTGTCAAATGGTTTAACAGCTTCATCCAAATCAAGTTTTATATTAGTATATATAGGATTTTTATATGGATTACTATTTTTTAGGGAAAACCTTTTCAAAAAATCAACAATGTATTTATTTTGATTTAGAACATTTCTAAAATCCTTTTGAAATATTTATAATCTAAGAATAAAATTTAATTATCTTATCATACTCATTTCAGACTCTTTTTACATAATTTTTGAAAAGTAACTAAAAATATATTGATTGGTAGGACCAAAAATAACATCATCAACATAAATTTTAACTAATAAAATATCAGATAAAGGTATTTTATTAAAAATAGTAGGATCATACAGTCCTACATAAAAACCATTTTCTAAAAGAAAATAACTTTATCTTTTATACCAAGACATTGGTGCTTGTTAAAACCATAAAGTGATTTAGTAATTTTAAAAATAAAATTTGAAAAATAAGGGCTTTCAAATGCTGGGGTTTGTTAAACATAAAATTCCTCCATTAAATATCCATTTTGAAAATAAAATTTAACATCCATAGGGTATAATTTAAAATTAATATGACATTTATAGGCTAAAAGGATCCTAATAGCTTCAATCCCAAAATAAGGGGAAAAGGTTTCCCCATAATCTATACCTTTCATTAGATTGTAACCCTTAGTAACTTGTCTAGTCTTATTCTTAGTATTTAAACATTGATCATATTGATTATTCCTAAAAACCCATTTATTTCTTATTACAGTATGTTCCTAGGGTCTAAAAACTAATTTCCAAACTTTATTTATTTTAAATTATTTAACTCATCATGCATAGCCAAAACCCAACTTTTATCATCTATTATTTCTTCTAAAAATTTACGTTCAAACCGGGATATAAAGGTAGATAATTAAACTAGGTTCCCAAAATTATTCCTAGTCCTAACTCCTTAATTTAAATATCCTATAATAATATCTAATGGGTGGTTCTTCAAAGTCCTAGTTTGTCTAGGTAAGACACTTTTAGGTTACTCAGTTTCATTTTCTTAATAACTAGATTGATCATGATCATGTTCTAATTTACTTTAAAATTTATCATTAGAATAATCAAGTCTCAATTTGTTTAAAGAATCAATAAATTAATCTATTTTCATTTTATTATGACCAAATGGATCACTTTTATCAAACTTCACATAAATATATTCTTCAACTTTTGTTGACTTTTTATTAAACACTATTTAATCTTTAGAGGTAGAAAAATACCCAAGAAATATTCCTTTATCATCTTTTGGATCAAACATACCAAGGATTTCCTTAGTATTCAATATATTCACCTTGTGTTCAAAAACTTTAAGGTACCCAATGTTGGGCCTTCTATTATTCTATAACTCATAAAGTGGATTTTTAAGAAAAGCCCTAATTAAAACCCTATTAATAATATGATATGTTATGTTAACAGGTCTACCTAAAAATAAATTGGTATAACATACACACTTAACATATTTAAAGATATTTATTGAATAAATATTTTTCTTATTTTAAGAATTATATTTTTTTAGTTGTTTTTAGAGCAGAAAAAATATGTTTAATACCCACATTTGAGAAAAAAGAATTGAATTCTTGATTATAAAGTTTTCCTCCATGATAAATTCTTAATGAAGTTATTTTAAAATATTTTTCACTTTAAACCAACTTAAAAGAACTAATAAAAACTAAAAAATGTTCATTTTTAAATTTCAAAAAGAAAACCTGAGAAAATATATAAAAATCATCAACAAAAACAAAAACAAATCATATGACTGTTAAAATTTATACTCTAGGGGTCAAATATATATATATATGGATTATTTATAAAGTTTTAGTTGTATGAGTTTTTTTGATAGACTGGAAAGATAACTTGTGTTGCTTGCCTATTTGATATTCATTACAAAGTCTTTTCTCATCAAACATAATACTAGGTAGATTAAAAAAAACTTATTCTTATATAATTTAGTTAGGGAGAATGTATTAAAATGACAAAGACTTCTATTCTATATACAGGATTTACTTACATTGGTATTTAAATAGTTCACATTTCATTCACACAAGGAACTAAGACCCAAAGTATAAATATTTTATGTTTTTGGTTCTCTAAACATAAGCATTTTATTCTTAAATATAGAACAAGAATCATTAGAGAAATAAATAGTAAAACCATCATCAAAAAGTGGATAAATATGTATTATATTATTACTCAACCCTATAACATATAGAACCTTGTTAATAATGATAGATTTTGGATATCCAACTAAACCAACTCTAATGATCTTTCCTTTATCATTGTCTAAAAAGGCAACCAATCCTCCATCAACTTTAGATAGTGCATGAAGGTTGGAAAATTCACCACTCATATGTATTGAATATCCATTTTCCATATACCATATATCATTTCTTTTTCTATGTATTTTCACTTATAAAAAAAATAACACAAGAATTTTTTTTGGTACCTAAATGATTTTGGGTCTTGTAGTGTCAATAAGAAAGGATCTAGGAAACTAGAACTGTTTAATTTTACCAAGAACTCCATAATTAACTTTGTATAAGTATATAGAATTATAATCCTTATTAAAAATATTGATTTTAGTATTACTTAATAAATATTTATTAGTATATTTATCTTTGTATCATAATAAAAGAAATTAATATTAGACATACTATGATTTTTTTATCTTGGAATAAAATAATTTCTGTATAGTTTCGGTTTATCACTATTACTACCTATTTAATATCTTTATTTATAATGAATATTATTTCCAAGAATCATATTTAAAGACTCTTCTCATTTAGTAATAACACTAGTAGTTCTTTTAAATGATTATACTTTAGCCTTCAATTCTTTAATTATATTATCATGCTCAGTGAAGTTTGAAAAAGATTTGTTAAATTTTTATTTCAATTCTAAGTAATTTTTTATCATAGCATATTTCTTACTTAAGAAAACATTGTGAATATTCTTAAGATATTTTTTCTTTCTCTTTATTATTTTATATTTTTATTCAAGTATAGAGCACTATTAATTTAATGTATCATTTGAGAAATTTTTAGAATCAGAATCATAAACAGAAGAGAAATAATATTGTACCTCATCTTATTGATTCATAAGGCACATATTTAATTTCTAATTTGATTACTCTTTCTTAGATTCAGAACTTCAAAAACTACAGGAATCTATAGATACAATCAAGGTAGCCTTCCTAGATTTATTCCCTTTTTATTTATAATTATCTTTCATATGAATATTCTTTTCCTTATTCTCTATTTTTCTTCTTTCATTCAACTGTGGAAATTAGGTTTTATATTCTTCAGTAGCTTACATTCACAACATTTAAATTCTTTATGACCTTGATTTTAAACCCTTTCTTCCTTTTGATTTTTTTAATCTTCTTGCAAACCGATCGAGAGCATCACCTGAATTTGAAAAACTTGAATCATTTGAGGATATAACATCCTCTTTTGAATTATTTTTACCTTTGGGAACAGAAACTTTGAGAACTATATTTTATTTCTAGATAATTATATGATCCTCATCCTTAACATGTATCTCAACTTCATACATCATGACAGTTTCAATCAATTACTTTATATTTAAATCTTTGGTAGGAGTTGACTATATTATTATATCTAAAATAGAATTCCATATAAAACGTAAAACTTATATAACATTTAAAGATTTATCTGGATCAGGAATAGGTGTTCCAAGAGAAGCAACATCATTGACTATATCTATCAATAATCTATTCATATGGGTGATTCCTTCACCTTTATACATTCTAAAAGTATAAAACGTCAATCACATAGTATTCTATCTGAATTACCTGATATTATCAGTTCTCTCATAAGAAAAAATTATTTTTTGACACATTTTATAAGTAGTAAAACATTGAAAAATATGGTTTAATTAAAAGTATCCAAGTCAATAGATAATTGTGTTTATGGATTTACATTTCATATCATATTCAGATTCTTTTAAACATCCCATTTTTTTTGTTCATCCTTTGGAATTTCATATTACTTGACAACCTTCAAATAAACTTTCAAACCAAGGTTTTTCATAAATATAATCATTTGATCTTTCTAGAATCCATAATTTTCACCATTAAAATATGGATCTCTAATCATAGACATTCCTTCTTTAATATCAGTCAATGAAATTATTTTTCATCTAGATATTTAACTCAATCTTGCTAGAGATATGATAAATATTAAATAGTTCACTACCATAATACCAATTGTTATCCCAAAATTATGATAGAGATATAATAGGGTTGAATTGTTTCATTTAACAAAAACTCTATAAATTTAAAACCAATCCCCACTAATCTTGGAATTGAAACCGTTATGATTTCTTCAAATAAATTATACAGGAAAAACAAAAAGAGGACATGGTGAATTTTTATAGTGGTTCAGATCACAAGGATACCTTAGTACACTTCACCAACACTCTCTCTAAGAGATTAGTGATTTTCACTAATATATGTTTTTTCAAGATATCTTGACACTTGAGTGCAAGAAACTAAAACTTATTACAAATGATTTTATAAGTCTTTAAAATAACAAAACTATCAGTATTCAAAACACTCAATACTCAACTGTTTATAAACAATAAAAAAATTATTCGGTTAGATAATTTCCCTTTAAAACTATTCAGATGTAGTATATGAAACCTAGAAATGAAGACATATTCAATTGAATAAATGAATAATTTCAAAGAACTATCCTTGAAAGGAATCTCTAAACACACTTTAGAATATTTTTAGATAAATAAGTGGTATTAATTAAATGAATCTTCATAGCAGTAGGATGAGTACACAGTAGCAGCTATAATAACTATATCTCAAAAGTTTAGTCCTAGAAACATTCAAAAAACTACATTACATAGACTTAAAAAAGGTATTAGTAGAGTGTGGATAAAATGGTCACTTTTGTAAATATAAATATCCAATGTATTTTTAGAGAAAGAGATTTAAATTTTTCTTGAAATTCAAATAAATATATTGTTATCCAAAAATACTGACATACCTCTATATATATCTATTTAAGAATTAAATAAGTATCCCAATTTAATTTTAGTTAAACAGATCAAGAAAATTATCCTGATAAATCACAATTTCAAAACACATAGTGTTATGGAAATTTTAATTGAATCAGCCATGACAAGATAATAACTTCCCTTAAAAATTGGAATGAATTAATCTATTGTTTAAAATCCATATAAATACCATTTTAATTGATTTAATAAGAAAATTACTCCAAAAAATCATAGAATAAATCTCATTATAATTAAAAATTCAAATCCTTTAGATGAATTATTCAACATGGGGTTACTCTACATGAGTATGACTTCAATAGTACAATTGATAGCATACAGTTAGTATGAAACAAAGAGTCATATAACATAGAGTATGACACTAATATGGGGATAATTTTGTTAGGTACATACCAAATAATATGTACCTAAATGTGAGGTTCCTTATCAAATTAAATATCTTAAACATAAATTTCAACTCAAAATTGGGGTTCCAAACATAGGTTTGGATACCAATGTTAGGATACAACATCAATTTTTGAAAAGAGATTCCATACTTCGTTAAAATTTTCAGAATATTTTGTAGAAAAAACTTTCAACCAAATATAAATATAAAATAAAAGACTTCTAGAATTATAGGAAAATAAAATAATTATCCAATTAAATAAAAACCTAAAATCTACTCAAATAAACTTCATTAGTAAAATAACTTTGAGTATTTTTGAGAATTAAAATCAATGAAAAACTTTTTGGGTCAATATTCACATTCCCAACATAAAAGATAAATAATAATTTTTTATTTGGTTTACCTATATTGGGCTATAAACAAGGATCATAAATAGGTAATATTCTAGTGTACCAAAATTCACTAAATATAATTGTTGTTTACAAGTTAAAAATCATTTCCCCTAGTTTATAATTAATTGCAATTGAGAATAGACTACTCAAACAAATAAATAAAACACACTTGTCCTCTAGATAAATATATAGATTATCTGAATCATCTCATAAATGGTCCACATTGATATTGGTGTAAAATTAAGCTCCTTTTTCATGAATGATATGAATTCCCCTTTACTATGTAAGTTTTTCTCTTCAAAAATTAACTTCTTCATAATGTCCATTCCATATAAAATTGACTATGTAATTTCTTTATGGTATGCATTCTGTTTAGTTTCTTCATGATTTATTTATTACTAATAAAATTATTTAAAGTAGTCTACTTACCATTTTTTCTTTGTGGTATAATAATTTCCATTTAGTTTATTTGTGAAATATCACTTTTCACAAATGAAGCTATTTATAAACTCTATTTTCCCCCAATTATCTCTTGTCTTCCTAATCAAGTGATTTGGGTATTAATAGGTAAAGTTCCCTATAAAACAAACTTCATATAATAATTCATATCATATAAAACTACTTTATATAAAAATTGTTTTGTATGTTTAAGATTTGTAATGGATGCTTAATATTTTACTTCTATAGCCTATGAACAACTCCACCTCTTTTTCAAAAATGATGAGGCCCTCACATAATTTATTCATGGAATCCCTCTTCCATGCAATTATTTTATATAATTCCACATCTTCATAAATTTTTCATGCAATTTTACATTTGTGAAATTCTTTTATGAAATACTTCCTCCATGTAATTTTTTCAGTGAATTCTACCTCTATGTAATTCATTCATGGAATTATTCCTCTATGTAATTCTCATTTAAAATTTTTATTTCACATAATTCCTTATTTGAATTCTTTCCTTTTAACTAGAAACTTTACTGTGCAAAAAATATTTGGTTATATATTATTCTTTCAAGATATTTCTTTCTTTACTCCAAATTTAAATCCACAGGATTATTTTATGCTCCTGTATAGTTATTTCTTGGGATTTATTTATTTACTCTATATTTTTTACTAAACTTAACCTTTGAATCTAAACATTAATGACCATTAAAAAACAAGCTCCAAATTATTCCAAAAACCATATCTTTATGAATTCTTCAAGATTCACCCTTTTATAATTTTATCAAGAATCTTTATCAATAAACACAACCCAAAAACTCTAAAAAACACTTGATATATTTTTTCTAGAAATATCTCCCTTTGGGTTTTTTAAAAACACATCAAAATAATTAAATAATTTTTTTATAACTTCATACACCACTCACTCTATTAAACTCTATATTTAAATCAATGATTTACTTCTCATGTACCCTAATTCCACATATTTCATGCTCGTCAAGAGAAGCATGTGTAATATGAAAACTTAATTAAATAATCATTTAGTTCATCTCAATATCCACTTGGGGATTAACACCCATGATAAACATAAATCTATTTATCCCCATTCATCTTTTCTTTCCCTCATTCAATATTTAATTATTCTCCCCCTTTATTATCTTTCTAAAGACACTCCCCCCATTTGGCTAAAAGGTTTGATCAATCACTCCCCATTTTTTCAAGTAATCCAAATGTCATTCCTTTATATAATAAAACACATGATGGAATCTAAAAACATTAATTAGGAAATAAGGGTCCCAAGTCTATAATTTTTAATGGTGAGGGGTTTACTAGACTTTGATAGACAGATGATGCTTCTCAAAAATCTCCTTGAGAAATCCCTTTTTCATGATACCAATGAGTTGAAGTTGGGTAGGAACAAACTCTAATTTCACTAACCAATGTTCAAATTTCTCATTCATTTAGTGATAATTTATTTAAATGTTTTTTTATTGGAGTGATGGATGGTTTTTTATTAAGGTTAATAGTACTTGAATTTTTCATGTTTTATTATAATATTAGACTTCACCTCAACTCTCATATCCTTATGTTTTTTCTTTATTTCTAATAGTTCCATGAAAAATTAAGTGTTTATAGAATATTAATCTTTTTTGGTGCACAATTAAATATAATATTTTTTCCTTCTTATCCAATAAATACACAATCCACCAAGATAGAACATGCATCTTGATGTTAAATTACTATATTATATTAAACTAGCCCAACATGTATTTGTACATCACAATAACTCTTACTGATATTTTAAATTATAAATAAATCAAAAATATATTATTCCTTTGATATATTTTAGTATTCTTTTAACCACTTTTAAGTGTATTTCCTTGGTATAACTCTGGTACCTTATGTCTTGACAAGTGGGAAAAATGTTAGGTCTTATCACTATTAAGTAGACTAGGCTTCTAATGATCTATATATATTTTATGATATTGACCAATTTATCATCATCATACCTTAACAACATAAACTAGGTAGCAATAAGTATTTTCATTTCCTTGGAATACTCCATTATAAATCATTTTAAAACATCCTTGATATATCTGGATTATGAGATGAATGTTTTTTTCTTTCCTTATGTCACGTGTAAACCAAGGAAATATTATAACTCTTTAATCATTGACATTTTGACCATACACTTAATGAGTTTTGAAAATTGGTTGCATTTTACATTATTCAGTCCACAAAATATTATTTTTTCAACATATACTAGAAATTACATCCTATGATCACCCTCATTTTTAATATAAATATTATAATCAACTCTATTATACTAAAAAAATAAACTTATTTAAGTACTAATTTAATCTGGAATAACATAAACATGGTGATTGCTTTATAAAATAATATGACTTATTTAACTAAAATAATTTTTTGTCTTTATTTATAATAAAACCATCTAGATACATGATTTACACCTATTTTTAAGAAATCCATTAAAGAATATTGATTTTATATCCATTTGGAAAACCTTGAACCTTATTTTCACCACAACATCTAAGAATAATTGAATCATTTCCAACCTATCCATAGGATCAAATATTTCATCTATAGTGATACTTTGAATATGGGAGTATCCTATATACAAAATTCATTCTTTTTTTTAAATCACCTTTCCATTTTCATTTAGTTTATTACAGAAAACCCATATGGTTCTAATGATGGACTTATCCTCCAGCCTCGAAATAATTTTACAATTTTGATTCTTATCAATTTGGTCAAGATCATTATGAATTTCCTTGAACTAATTTTAGATGATCCAAGAATAAAAATCATATATTTTATATCATTTCAATAATTTAATCTCGCGAATAAACACATAATCCTAGAACCCACAGGTTTGGTATCTTTATAGATTAACTACATATATATTTTAATGTACATTATTTATTCAACATCTCCCATAGAATCCTTTACACATTAATTCCTCATAAAAATATTCTTGTATTTAATTATATGGTGAAATATGAAACATTATAAGGAGTGAGCTTAAATTATAAGTAATAGAGAGAAACTTATCAACGGGTCATAAAGTATTGAATCATAAGAATGTGAGAAAACATGCACAAGGATAAATATTTTATTAAAAAGAACAAGGGGTTAAAATATTTAATCATAAGACCTGAGAGATTAATATAGATCTTGGAATAAGGATATATAACCTCAAAAGAATAATAAATATAATATAAACCATGGAATAATAATGTATAAACTTTGAACAATACTCATGATCTATGGGGAATAACGTAGACATGTGGCACAAACATAAGCATAGGAAATCATAAAATTGTGAACATAACTAACTAAAATCACGTCAACACATAAATTTTTGAGTATAACTAATTATAATTATACCCATGTATAAATATTTAATAATAACTAACTATAATCATGTCCATGAATAACATTATTATAACTTGTGACATAAATCTTTAACCAATGCACTAGAGGGTTATATTAGACCCACCCATCATGTAATGATAAAACATAAATATGTGTTCCACATGAAACAATTCATACATATTATCACAAAAACCTCATGTAAATACAATGGGTTTCATAACATTTTCAAATAGTGCCGCATAAGATGAAATCAAGAATTGGATCAGTTGATATAAAAAGTTCAATCACCCAAAAGATGAATATCATAAGATCACTTAGAGGGTCATTCATAAAAACTAAATCCATAGGATATATATCTTCTATATAGAGAGAGTAAAATGGAATAAAAATTATACAAATATTTTTTTAAAAATAATTTTTAACATTATAGTAAAAAAGATAAAGTTATACATCAATTTCAAAAAATCATTTTTGAGAAGGTGAAAAGAAGAATTTTTTTAAAAACAAAATTTTAAAATAGTTACAAATAAAAAAACCTTGAAAATAAATAATATTTAATTAAATATATGTATAGTGGAAGATACACGTTCTATGAAAGTGAAATGAAATTCCTTTTAAATCATTTTTAAGCGGTTTTAAAGAAAACCCACATTGATGAAAGTGTTATTAAATTTATTTTTGAAAATAGATAAAGAAAAATATAAATATTAAATAATAAAATGTAAATTTTTATTTCAAAATAAAATTTAAAACATTTGTGATAATAACATGTGGAGGAGAAAGAGCTAATAGAGGATGATAATTATTCTTAACAATGTCATTTAATTATGAAGAGTAAATTCCATCAAAGAAGAGTATTTTTAACATAAAAATGTAATCTATCCAAAAAATAGAAATATATTATGGAATAAATAAATGTAATAATATTAAAAAATTATAATAATATATTCAATTAAGAAATATTATGACTAAATGAAATGGAAATTGGGTTAACAAAACCCTTACATTGGATTTATGCATGGTTGAACGTGCTCTAACCTCTTGTATAATAATTTTAGACCGGTTGAACATTTATTTTAGAACCATATTAATATTTATAACCTTATATATTAATATTTTATACTCATTTATTACATATTTATTACTTATTTTTATTTAAAATTGATCATTGTTTGTTATTAGTTTTAACTATTCCTTGTCTGTTTAGTATAACAATTTCTATTATCATTCCATATTCATGATTTTATCATCTAAAAAATGGTTAAGGTACTGAAATAGAATATATATAATAAATTATTATACCCCATGTTCATTTCATATAATTTTTTGTTATGGTTCCCTAATATGTAATTCATAATGCACTTATATTAGTAATTTTTAACAAATATATAGAGGTATATTGATAATGATTTCAGTATTAATATTACCACTCCACAACCATAAATATAACATTATTTTTAAATTAATATCATATATTACTAGTAAAAAGTTTTTCATATTCATCCATGATATAAATTTATATCATCATTCATGTAGGTGGTTAAGTCGATCCAAACAAGAACATGCCATAACCTATGGAAGAGTATAGTTATGAAAGTGATTTTATTATAATATAAGTATAATATAAGTATAATGATATTATTTAAATGATATTAATATGAAAAATTATACTTAAAATAGTTTTATGAATAATATAAATTAAAAAAGAAATATAATAAGTCACTACTTACAAAGAAGAAATGGTATCTCCTCTTGACAGCCTTCTTGGTTTTGAAGGAATTTGAGTGTTCTATTTAGAAAATAAGCCACCAAAAGTGAGATAGGATTATTAGGGAGTTAGTTTGGGTTGGTATTAAATAAGAAACTAAATGAAATAGTTTCTTTTATGTGGTTATATAAGGATTCCTTTTATAGGTGAACTTGAGTGGTATTTCTGCAAATACCCATTCCATAATTTATAAGGAATGAAATTTCTCATAGAAAGTGGATCCAAAGATGTGAAATAATGGATATGGGATGATTAATGGTTGATAATTATTTCATAAACTCATTTATATATAATATTTTATTATATTTTGGGACATTACACTTTAATTTAACACTTTAACCTCATTTTAACTTTACTGTAGAAACTCGATTTTTACCTTGATAACTTATTTCTATTCCTAAAAATTAAATCAGTATTATTACTAAATTGTTTCATTATTTCTATATTTTTTATCAATGGTTTGATCCTAAAGAAAAATCAAGATGGTTATTATTGCAATATTATTTTTTTATTTTCTTATAGTTTCTTTCATTTAGTAATCTTATTAATTATGTTTTGTTTTATTGTATCGCAATTTATTTGATATGAATTTACCCACTGGGACCTTTTCCAAGCCAGTAGTGAGGTTACCCAAATATTTCATACTTAAATATTATATCTTATTAGATTAATATTCATTAATTATCATTATGATCTACACCATAATATTAAAGATTTAGTGCCTTTGTAAACTTTGATATATAATCAACCCGTACATAAAATAAACACATATTCTTCCACTAAGTTATTTAAAACTAGAAACCATCTTAAAAATATCCTACTTAGAACCTTTCTTCATATCCTAGGGAAATGAAAACATAATAAAGGGTGATCTCATATTCTCGGTAAGAGTAAACAAGGTGGATATCGATCAATAATAGTTTTTAATCATAACATGAGCATAAGGGAATGAGAACATGAGATTAAATTTTGAAAATAAGACATAGAAATTAATAGATCATAATAAATATTCATTTCATAAATATTCACAATTCATAACACATTAATCATATAGGAATCAAATAACATGATCTATGAGAGCATAATATTGGAATACAATCATGTCATAAAAGAGTGTAATAAAGTGTTTTATAATCATAATCATATAAATATTATGTCAAGTCTACCCAAAAATATATTAATCACATGTTAGGATTGGGAAAAACACCTGTGTAACAGCTTCAGGCTGGGGATAACCTCCTATGTACCCTATTTTGGGCTTGGTATAACCTCCCATGCAAACTCTTTTAGGCTTGGGATAACCTCTCATGTAACCTTTGATCTCATAAAACATTAATATTTACCCAATGAATTGGAGGTTTATAACAAACCCACCCATCACATCATCATAATTCATTCATATGTATGCCACAAGGTCATGAAAACATTTATCATTTCATTATAACTTAACACACAGAAAATAAAAAAGGATTTATAAATATTTCACCATCATAATCATAAACCATATAGGGAAATAATTAGTCTGGTATCATAGAATTATATACCAAATTAAGCATAAGTAACATCAATTGATTTTTTTCCATAGATGAAAATACCTTTAAAAGATCACGGGAACATTTTCTTGAAAAAAATACCCTTTTGATTTTAAAATCAATTATTTGAAATCTAAAAATTTCCAAAATATTAAGTAAAATAATTTATTTCAAAATAACAATGAAAATTTTTAAATTAATAGTCAAACAAAAGAGTATTCATGATGGTGGGAAAATTTATTTGTGCAATTCATGTTAAAACAATGATTTTTTTCACACCATTGGTAAAAAGTACCTCATTCAGAAAATGATAAGAAGGTTCCTTTTAAATATTGTTATATAAAGTAAAACATGGGTAAATATTACTATAAATAACTATAGGATAATATTAAAAACATTCTTCAAAATATTTTAAAGAAGATATGTACATGAAATAAAAGTATTAAGAACCATATAGAAAAAACAACATTTATATTCCTTAAAATCATTATTTTAGTTTCTTGAGTAATTAAAGAGTGGAAAATGAAATAAAACCTATAATATCTAGAAATAACTAGATTAGAATAAAATCCATGATATGTTTTAGATATATATAATATAATTTCATCATCAGTAATTTAATCATAAACAATCCTGGAAAAAATGATATTGTAACATAAAACACTTACCTCAAATTGGACTTGCTTCATAAGTACTCTAACCTACTGTATAATAAATTTTAATTTATTATAATTTTATAAAATAACTATATATATAATTAAAATATCATATTTTATCCACTTATAACATTTAAACACCCATTTATTAATAATTATTTATTAAAATAATCATTTCTGGGTGTTTACTGTTTCGTTTTTCATGAATGTTCTGGTTTAGTAGTTCGGGTACTTGTACTTTGATCATAGTTCCAATATCCAGAATTTTAATAATGATATAAATATCACATATTAATTATATATATATATATATAACTATCCATAAAATTTATAGATATAAAAATTAATTACATTGTTCATGGAGATGGTAGTATGTACGTATGCATGAACGTTGTTTTATTTTCAATTGAAAATAAGGAAAGAAAGATAAATAATATTTTATTATTACATAACCATAATTATATCATAAATATAATATATATTTATTAAATTTGTCATTATAAATATCTTTTTATGGTGGTGATAGAAAATGAATCATATCGCTACATAGAGGTGGTAATCCATACGTACGCACGAGAAATACTTCCATATCTCATTTGATGAAAAAGAGGTAGAAAATGATAGTTACATCATCATAATAACATATAATTATATTTATTATACTATTTTAATAATTTCATTATGTATACAAAAAGTTTAGATAATATTGAAAATAAAATAAAATTGAAAGAGCTCATTTAAGATTCATCCCTCTTCATTGAGAGACCACCTTTGGCTTACACATAAAGCCTTGAAATATATGTCATAAGAGAAGAACAAGGGATCTATGAAGAAGTTAAGGAATATATGAAGGCATTAGGTTAGGTATTTTTCAATATAAAGGGATAAAAATTCATGAATATGTGAGAAGATAAGCATCCCTTTTATAAGCGAGGGAGAGGACACACATGGAATAACTTAAAATATTTAAATAATATAATGTCATTTTCTTGTGAAAGTGGATCCAAATGGCCTAGAATTAAAATTTAGGATAATATAGGTTGTAAATTTATTAAACCAATAATAACTAAACATTTTTATATGAAAATATTAACCTTATCTCTTATATTAACCCACCCACCCACCCCCCCCCCCCCCACACACACACATAGAAACATATCCCTGGTAAACCCGTTTTAACCTTGACTGTGGTAAAAAACATTTACTATTTTTACTATTTATTATGACTAAAAATTAAAGTTGGATCATTAAAAAAATTAAATTATTATTCCAAATATGTAATAAATTTTATCAAATTTAATTTGTATAACTGGCATAAATTAATTTTAAAATAAGCATGAAAAACACAATGAAAACCCTTTTTAGAAAAATTCATTTTTAACCATAAAAAAATAATTTAATGCCACTACTTTCCTTATAAAAACTATCAAATGATTTTTGAAAATTTTAATTGAATATATAATCTATAAATTTAATTAAATCCATTAATAAATAATTATTTATTTATTTTATTAAGATAAAAACACTTTGCACATATAAAAATAATTTTATGAAAAATAACTCTTTTTACCTTTAAATGATTTTATTTTCATTACTAACCTTTAGATAACTAATGTAAGGATATTTATTCATACATTAATAATAAATTTTATTATAATCACTCTTTTATATTGATTAATATACATTTTTTAGATAAAAATATATAACATACAATTCTTCAAAAAATTGGTCTTTTAATCATTAAATAAGTTCATTAAAATTTTAATAATTATTTATTAGGAATGAATAAATAAATTTAAATTTAAGAAAATATTTCTATATATATTTTATAATGTATTTAATCCTATTCATACCCACCAAGCCTATGTCTAGGTTATAAAGGTATATTATATCACCGGTTCCTTTAAACTCAGGGTTGTGTGTAAAGTAAGTTATCGAACACTTCAAGTTTATTTCAAATGAAATTTATATAAAATCTTTGGGTGTCACATTATACCCACATTAAAATGAATTTTTACCTTAAAATTCCATTACTACAATACAAACAAATGATGATATCTTTGATTCATCATATCCTCGGGTTCCCATGTAGCTTCCTCGAATTTCTAATTCCTCTAAAGAACTTTAACCAAGTGAGTAGGCTTATTCCAAAGTAATTTATCTCTATGATCCAAGATTATACCAATTTTTCTTCATATGAAATGTCATTATCTAGTGGTATAATATCTTATTTCAATACATGCAAAAGATTATATATGTACTTACTCAGGAGAGATGCATGGAACACAACATGAACTTGAGATAGGTTCAGTGGAAGCACCAAGTGATAAGCTATAGTCCTTACTCAATCAAGAATATTGAAGGGACTAATATACCTAGGTATTTGATTTTACTTATTTTTTAATATCATATCCTTTTCCATGGAGAAATTTTTTGGAACACCTTTTCACCAAATTTTAATTTTAGATATCATAGATGATAGTAATCATAACTCTTATATTGAATATAAGCATCCTTGATGTGATAATAAATGGTTCTAGAATTCTATACCATTTCATTATCTATCTCAAGTACCAATAGATTTCTTTATCCAACATTATCCTAGCACATTGTATTTCTATACTTCCTTACATATAGGGATTCGTAATGATTTATATGAATTCTAAAATGAACATTATTGTTATAAGATAATTTGATAAGAGGAAGTTGTTGATCCCAACTACCTTTGAAATCCAGATAAAATGATATCAACATATCCAACCAGGTTTTAAAGTTCCTATAATACTAACTATCTATATGGGGATGATATACAATGCTAAATTTCAACTCTGTATTCAATTCCATATGAATACTTCTCCATAACTTTAAGATAAACCTGAGATCTTCATCAGATTAATAGAATGTGGTACTCCATGAAATATTTAAACTTTATTAATATATGTCCTGGTAATATAATCAAGATTGAAATATTATCTAATAGAAATTAATTGTGATTAATTTTTAAGGTGATCGACTATAACCTAAATAGTATTATGGCCTTTATATGTTTTGGGGTGTCTAATGATGAAATCTAGGGTAATGTTTTACCATTTACATTTTGGTATGGGTAATGGTTATAACATCCCCTTAGATATTTGTCTCCATATCATAACTTTTTGACATACCAAGCATTGATATATATACTCTAAAATATCTCTCTTCATGTTATCCCACCAGAAATACTCTTTTATCTATATATACGTCTTTTTACTTCAATGATGAATAAATAATGATGATCTATGAGATTATTCCAGTATACCCTTTTTTAAGTCCAGTATTTATGGCACACATAATTGGTTCTTTAACCTTATCATTCCATTATAATCAAGGTTGAAATTAGGAACATTTGTTACATTGTTTTTCATCTCAATAGCTTCCTTCTGTTCTTATTAAATCTTCACATGGAGAGATGGTTAAATACTCATTTGAGAAAGATAATTTTATCCCCTTCCTTCAATATTTAATTTTACATCATTTTAAAATCTATAGATATTGGATATTTTATAATCATTATCATAAATAATCTAGCATGATCCTTTAGACTCAAAGAATAAGTGACATTGTTCTCTTTCCCAGGGTAGTAATGTATTGATAAGTCATAATATTTAATCAACTCCAACCATCTTCTCTAACACATGTTCAACTCTTTCTAGGCGAAATTATACTTTAAACTATTTATGATTAGTATATATGCCACACCTTTCTTTATAAAGATAATGCCTCTATATTTTTAATGTAAATATTATTACTACTAACACTAAATCATGATTTGGATAATTTTTCTCATGAACCTTCAATTTTTTTGATGCATAAACTATCACGATGTACTTATACATAAGGATACATATTTTCCCCTTCTTTAATTCATCATTATAAGTCACAAACCCTTATTCACTATAGAGTAGTGTGAGTATAGGTGCACCGACTAGCCTTCTTTTTAGCACCTTGAAATTTTCATCATATTCATCAGTCTAAAGGAACTTGAGTCCAGTCTAAGTTATCTTAGTGAGTGGATTAGATAAACATGAGAAATTATTTTCAATGAATCGATAATATCCATATAATACATGAAAACTATGGATATCAGTCACCATGGTTGGTTTGGTCCAACGCTCAATAACATCTTATTTTTATAGATCCACTGATATACCATCACTTAAAATTATATAACCCAAAAATGAAACTTTTTATATCCAAAATTCACACTTGGTAAATTTTTCATAAAGATTATCCATAAGGTATTCTGTACAATCCTCAAGTGATCTTCATGTTCTTTTTTATTATTAAAATATATAATAATATCATCTATAAATATAACCAAAAACTGATCAATTTAATCACAAAATACTCTATTCATTAAATCCCTAAAGATAGTACATGAATTTGTAAGACCAAATGGAATCACTATAAATTAATAATTCCCTTACCTCTTATGGAAG
Organism: Viscum album; assembly: GCA_963277665.1. Classification (NCBI taxonomy): domain Eukaryota; kingdom Viridiplantae; phylum Streptophyta; class Magnoliopsida; order Santalales; family Viscaceae; genus Viscum; species Viscum album. Next base: position 45,426,830 of record OY728138.1, on the reverse strand, counting down.
GTTTTCTTGGTTATGTATTCACTTTTTACCTTCAATTATTAGTATAAAAATCAAATTTCAATCTTAAAAAAATATTTAGATATTTGTAATTGATCCAAAAAATTATCAATACAGAGTAGAGGATGTTTATTATTTATTATGATCCTATTAAGTTCTTTATAATCAATGATGAGTCACATTGATCCATATTTATTCTTAACAAAAAGAACAGGTGTACCCCATGGTGATGTACTTGGACAAATGAATCCCTTATCAAGATTCTCATGGATTTTATTCTCTAATTCCTAAAACACAATAGGGGACATTCTATATAGAGTCACTAAAATAGGTGTAGCACCAGTATGAGTTCTATTGAAAACTAAACTTATTAATGATCATAGGTTGATTTTGAATATCTAGTGTGACTTCCCTTCCTCAGTAATTGATATGGGGTCTATATAGAGAGAGTTTATCCTTGTCCAAAATCACATCAAAAATCAACCAGAGGGATAATCATAATATTTATATGAATCACATTCCTATACACTTCTGTTAGAGATGAACTATAGAATTCAGATTTGATCATCATAACATTAGGAGTTCTTACTACTAACTCAATTTCTAATCATTGAGGATATGAATTAACATTCCTTGATACATTTCATGATATATAGTAATTCATATAAATAAGATCAAATAGGGTACTTCAATATTTGATCATACCTCAAACCACCACAATTTTATCATTCTATCTAGAATCCCTTACTAAAACCAAAAACGGTTGGTATGACCATCAAGAATCATTAATTAAAAGTGATAAATCATGAAAAAACATTCATAGGATGTCTAAATCATGACACATTATTTTTAATCTATAAAACATTAGGTTTAACCTAGGTCATACATGGTCATTGTCAATTAAAATCCTTCAAGATGGTTCATAAAGAAAATGTGAATTAATCCGAGCATTTCCACCAGGAGTGTCTATCCAGATGTGTAGCCTTAGGCTCACTCACTATGCATTTTTGACGGTCAATTTAACACCCAATTTTCCCCATTCATATTTTTTACCCCTCAGTGTGTTTGTTCCATGACCACATCTACTTGTTAGTATCCAGATAAGATGTATTTTCTAGGAAAATTACACTCATTTATTTACCATAACTTAGGATGTTCTACTATACTTAGGCTTATCCTAAGGGTTCTCAATAAATTTATCTAATCATAGTTTCTAAAAATAACTAAATATATTTATGATACCAATTGAGGAAACATGATCATTTCATACTTAAATATTACATCTTATTACATTAATATTCCTTGTATATCATTATGATCCATGTTAGAACCATAAATTTTTAGTGTATTTGGAAACTTGGATACATAAAAAATTGGTAAATAAAATAAATACATAATCTACCATTAATTTCTTCACAACTAGAACCCTTCTGAGACATATCATACTTAAAAACTTTATTTATATCCTTGGGAAAAGGAAACATAATAAAAGGTGTGATCATATTCTTAGTAAGGGTAAATAGGGGAGATATCAATCAATAGTCATTTTTAAGCATAACATGAGTATAAGGATCTGAGAACATGATATTAACTTTTTAAAATCATTCCCATTGATTCATATATCATAATCATGAGTCATGAAATAAAGCTTAGTAGTTCATAATACATGAATCATAAAGGAATCAAAGAATATGGTTTATGGGAGAAAAAAATTGACCTGATATCATGTCATAAAAGTGTGTAATAAAGTTTTGAATAATCCTAATCATAGAAATATTAGGTCAAGTATACCCACCAAGACATTCATCACATGTTAGTCTTGGAATAACCACCTATATACCTTCTTTGGGCATGGGATAACCTCCCATGTACCCTCTTTGGGCTTGGGAAAACCTCTGATATACCCTTCAAGCTCATAATAAATTAATATTTACCAAATTCCATAGAGGGATATAACAAACCTACTCATCACATAATCATAATCCATTTATATGCATTCTTCAATATCATGAAACCATTTATCATTTCATCATAACTTAACACTTGGAAAAGAAAACAGGTTTCATCAATATTTCATCACTATAATCATAAACCATATGAATAATGAATAAGTATGGTTTCATGGGATCATATACCCAATTAATAATAAGTAACATCAAATTGAATTTTCAAATATGAAAATACCTTTAAAAGATCATTGGAATATTTTATTCAGCTAAATACAATATTTATTTTGAAATCACTTATTTAAAATCAAAAAATTTATAAAATATTAAGGAAATAATTTTCTTCGAGTAGAACTATAAAAACTTTTAAAGTAATATTAAAAGTAAAAAAGTATACATAATGGTGTGAAAATTCATTCATGCGGTTTAATTTAAAACAAATATTACATTCACACCATTAGTAAAAAGTATCACATCCAGAATTCAACAAGAATATTCCTTTTTTAAAAAATCATAGAAATTAAAACATGGGTAAAAATTAATTTAAATAATAATAGTATAATATTAAAAACTTTCTTGAAAACATTTTAAATAAAATATTGATATAAAATAAAAATATTATCAACCATATAGAAAAAACAAAGTTGATTTTCCTTAAAATCATTCTTTCAGTTTCATGAGTAATTAAAGTGAGGGAAATTAAAGTAAATCATGTAATATCTTAAAATAACTAGTGTATAAGAAAATTCATGATATTATTTAGAGATATATCAAGTAATTTCATCATAGGAAATTTAAGAAAAAAAATCTTAGTAAAAATTATATTATAACATAAAACTCTTACCTCAAGTCTAACTTGCTTTGTAAGATCTCTAAACTCATGTATAATAAATTTAAACTTATTTTAATTATATAAAATGAATATATAAATACTTATAATATCATATATTATCCCCTTATAATATTTCAATACATATTTAATTATTTATTAAAATCATCATTTCTGGGTGTTAACTATTTCGTTTTTCATTAAAGTTTTGGTTCGAAAGTTACTATCCTTATACTTTGATCATAGTTCCATAATATTCATAATATTAATAATGATATAATTATAATATATATTCATTATATACATATTTATAATAGTCCATAAATTTTATGGATGGAAAAATGAAATACACCACTCATGGAGACAGTAGTTCGTACGTACACATGAATGATATTTTCATTTTCTAATGAAAATCATGAAATAAAGATAAATAATATTTTATTTTTAAAAAATAATAATTATATTATAAATATAATATATATTTAGTAAATATATCATTATAAATATTCATGTATGGTAGTTATGGAAAATTAATCATGTTGTTATACAGAAGAGGCGGTCCACACGTACACACGAGCGATACTTTCATTTCCCATTTAAAGGAAAGAAGGTGTAAAGTAGTTGTTATATAGTAATAATAACATATAAATAATTTGATGATAATATATTCATAATTTTATGATATATATAATGGTTTTGGGGAAGTTCAAAGAGGAAATAAAATTGAAACAACTTGGTTAAGATTTATACCTCTTCTTTGAGAAACCTCCTTTGAATTACAGCTTAATCCATGAATGATTGGTCTTAGAAGAAGCCTAGGGGATATAGAAAGAATGTAAGGAATATAGAATAGTATTAAGGTAGTTATTTTTAAATCTATAAGGTTCAAAATTCATGAATAAGGGAGAAGAGGAGGTTCCCTTTATAAGTGAGGGAGAGGACACATATGGAATTACTTAAAAGATTAATATAATATAATTCCATTTTATTATGAAAGTGGGTTTAAATGGAAAATAATTAAAATATAGGATAATATAGGGGAAAATAATAATAACTAGTCATGTTTAGGTGGTAATTATACCCTTATCTAACCCCCTCTCCCCTCGTAAACTCATTTTAACCTTAAATGTGGTAACAAATTTTTATCATTTTTACTATTCATTATGACCATAAATGAAATTTTCCTCATTAAAAAATTTAGGAATTATGGTTTCAAAGACGGAATCCATTTTATCAAATTAAATTTCTATAATTGGAATAAATTAATTTTAAAATAAGCATGTAAGAAATAATAAAAAAACTCGTTTTTAGAAAAAAAATGCATTTCTAAGCATAAACCATAATTTACTTCCATTATTTTCCTTTTAAAAACTATAAAATGAATTTTTAATTATTTAATTGAATATATAATCTATAAATTTTATTAAACCCATTAATAAGTAATTATTTTTTAAAATTATTAAGATAAAAACACTTTGCACATATAAAAACAATTTCTTGAAAAATAACTATTTTTACCTTTAAATGATTTTATCTTTATTAATAACCTTTAGATAAATAATGTATGAATTTTTATTCATAAATTAATAATAAATGTTATCATAATAACTTTTCAATAGTGATCAATAATATTTTTTGGATAAAAATCATAACATATAGATAAATACATTTCTTCAAAAATTGTTCATTAAATCATAAAATAATTTCATTAAAAATTAACGATTACTTCTTTGGAATTAATCAATATATTTGAATTTAGGAAAACGTTTTTATATATATTCTATAATTTGGTTATTTCTATCCATACCCACTAATAAAATGGCTAGGTTATAAATGTATACTATATCATAAGTTCATTTAGACTCAGAGTTATGTGTAAATCAAGTTATCAAATACTTAAAGTTTATTTCAAAGGAAATACATATAAAATCTTAGAGTGTTGTGAGTAGTAAGACAAGTTTATAACCAAATATCTCCTCTAATAGTCCAAGGCTTGCTGACTATCACCTAATAGGTATATCAAACTATATGGGAGGTCTTAGAATATATAAACCTAAAAATTATACATATCTCCAATACTAAAATAACTAGAAAAACCAACAAGATATATACATGATCAAGTAAACTATATAAAACACATGTTTGAGAATAAATTGAAAACACATTCTCTAATGGTAGGATACAAATAAATTGTATATCTAATAATTCTAAGAATCTGACAGACATAAAAAACTATAAATACCCTTGTCACTATGAGTACTCTTATATCAACCACTAGATAAAATAATCACCACCAACATCCTCAACCATCATGATCCATAATGTGTCACTTTGTGTCATTAGGTGTTATATCCGAACAAGACATGCCATCTCTACATCATCTAATACTATTTATGATCCATGAATTGACTACAAAGACACAACATATATGGGAACAAATCCCATTCAGGGGTGAGTATAAACATACCTAGTATGATGCCCCAAAACCACTAAGGAAATATAACCTAAAAATTAAGATAAAAGATCCTATAATGAGTGAGGGTACTAGGGAAATAGAAAAAAAGATCTAGATATACTCTATATATATGAGTAATAGGAATATAATTAACCCAACCATCTTCTCTCTAACTCCATTAAATCGCATCACATGATAATATAAAGGTTATCAAAACATGGAAGAGTACATGAAGTTTTAATTAAATAGAATAAATACATGTCATATCTCAAAGGAAACCTAGGGGTGATTTAGGAGTCACATGTATCAAAGAACCCCACATTTTTCATCCTTTCTTACTACCATATTACTACCAATATCCAAGAAGGATAGCATGCTTATCACCAAAGCATGCTCGTCGGTCGAGGGTGCACCTCACCCTCTGATCCATAAATACGAAATCACTTATAAGTATCTAAACTATGAATGATAGTCAACTCTAATAAACTCAAAAAAACTATAATATAGGATCTCATGCCCTGAAATGTAGGTGGAATACCAATACTAGTGAATGATCTCTTCCCAGATCAAGATCTTAGATGGGGGAATACTAAATCCATGGAGAGAGGATCCTAGGCCTGGGTATATGGGGTATACTCACTCTATTTGATCCAAAAATATAGGATATCATTACTTGAATAAAACAAATCAAATAGAAAGAATTTCCAACCCTTAATAATGATATGAACACTTTGATCATCACTCCTAAACCCTATCACAGTCTCTACAGATTCAATGAAAATTAATTGATCATATAATCCCAAGCCACACCTATGATGTCAAAGAAAATTCCATCATGTCATTATAAATGGAAAAACATTTAGGATAGACTATCCACATGCCAAAATATGAGTCTCAGGTGAGTAGATATGAAAATCCACTAAGGTTGTAAAAGTACACTGTGTGAATAATCAAGGTACATAGCCTGTAACCACTCATCAACCATCTGGTCATGTACTATCAAATTGTATAGAATGTAATGTTTTTCTACATGGATTATTCGAGAGTGGTATAGGTAATGTAGGTCTAGTGGAGGAATTTTTCATGTATTTCTTAAACACAGGTCCCTATCATCCTAAGATACATAGTGTATTTGTGGTGGTACATGGCATGTATCATCCGGTCATGCACTTGGTGAATAATTCCTACTAATAGAGTCATATGATCTCATACCTACCTGGATTATTCCTCTATAAAAATGGCATGTAGTTTATGGATATCACCTAGTAATGTACTTCTACCTGATCCATTTCATATACCTATAAGTGTACACATTGTGTGGTCTTATCCCACATGGTATGTAAGGTCTAAATGGTCACCAAGGCATTTAATACCTATACATTCCATGTTGGATGTCCAGGAGTGCATAGTGTGTAGACTAGGTCACATGTTTTGTGATATTTATCTTCAGTTGAAACCTTATCCATCACAACTAGGGGAGTACATGGCATGTGTTATTTGGAACTACATGTCATGTAGTGAGGTTTCACCACCCATAATTCTATATATAACTATTTCTCAATAATTTCCATCCATAATAATCTTTTCTTATTCCATAATGCCTTATGTTGATGTATAGGACCACCAAGGATTCTTCTTGGCACCCAATCTATATCTATTGAACTATTGTGAAGTTGTTTCTCTATCTTATGGTTAAAACTGTGTCAAAATACCACATGGAGATCTCCTTGTACATTTCATCCACTTATGTCACATCGTCACTCATATAAATATACATCAATTTGATGAATTTTCCTTGATAAAGGTCCATATAATCCACCAATAATAGAGTCCAAAGACAATCAATAAAATGTTGAAACATGGTCAGTGCTAAAAATAACCACCCAAAAATCCATCTAGAACATGTATCTCAAAGGTGTATCCAATAAGAAATTATATGCGAATAATGGAAAGGATAAACCAATGTAATAACATCACATAGAATCAAAATTCTAAATAAAATTGATATATAAAAGAAGACCTCCAACAAATTGATCATGAAAATAATAAAATTCAGAAACATCCATAATTATCCCAGGTTAATGAAGAATTATCACAGGGAATTTCTAATAAATACTTAACATGATGAATTTAAAATAAATCCAAGAAATAATCCATAACTCTATATAAAATCATTATCACTTAAATTATATTGTCACGTATATGGTTTCATTGATCATAATCACACCATCCATTCATTGACGTTGTCATGGATTTGATCCCACTCCTTGATCAACTATTGATTCTACATTGATCGGGCACCACTCCATATCCCTCACTCTAAATTTTTCATCTATAGTAATGTATTAATATGTTGAGGATCCATAACATGGCTTAAATATATGGATTCTAGGGTTTCACTATAATAAACTGATAAATTAATTCAATTTAATTATATTAATTAATCTACTCTACCCATGATATTAACCACCCAAAGATCCCAATATAAACTAATGTTATACCATATCTAGTGTAAAAATATTACTTTGGACACAACCAAGGTGTTTTATTCTCTATCAAATCCTCCATTTAGAAGATAATTTCATAGTATTAATAATAAATTTGTCTGGAATAATAATAATATATTATTAATAATATATTATTATCAAGGCTCTATAATGCTCACATTTCCATTTTGACCCATAAATTCATCTTGAAATGTAACTTACAAGTATTATAAAGAATAAAACACAAAAAATTAGAGTCGTAACATCACTATCAATCTTTTGTGATGAATTTATTTATTTAACGAATAAATATTAACAATCCCATAAAATTCAACATGATTTGAAATTCACCAAAACCTTACTTAGGGATAAACACTACTCTCTAAGATCAATAAAATTGAGATCATCTACTAGGTTAAATTTACCATTTTACCCCTAGTGAGATCCCAAGAATCTAGAACGCTAAATTGAAATAAGTCACTATAGATAACAATCCAGGTCACTGCATCCTCCCGGCTTTTAACCCTTTTTATCCTTAAATGGTAAATAACTAGAGCTATTGAACAACAAACTCATGAATAATACCATGTAGAAAACAACACACTATCACACACACTTCCTTCGTATACATAGGACTAAACTCTATGAGAACTAGTTAAATAGTTTTCTAAGAAGGTAACATCTTCTTTCAACCATAAAGATACCATTTCTATCCCATCTCAAATTAAGAACTAAGTGGAAACATTAATACTCCCTAGGTGAGTTTTTTTAAGGCTCTACACTCAAAATCTATCCCCATCAAAAAAATCAAACTACCACATGGAATAAAATTAATCCAAAAAGTTCTAATATTCATTTGAGAATGGTTCATTGACAAGGTCAACTCTGGTGAGAGTGTCACACTCCCCAGTTTTTAAAGAGTATTCTAAATGGTTTTCATATGAGAGAAACCCATATTTAATGCACTATGACACAAATAACTATACTATATTCTATACTGGAACCATGAAGGTTGCATACCCATATGCTCTTCAGAATCTTTGTCAGTTCTATGGTCATCCCAAACCAACTAGGTACATGCACCATTTTTGTTGGATGATGGAATAAGAGAAACATATTCCTTCTTGCCAAACCTCTACACAACCATTTATGAGAACCTTTTGTCCACATCATGGTCTCTAATAGACTCACACCCACTATTAAAGATAATCCAATTATGTGTTCATGACTCATTTATGAAATCTATCCAATAATTCATCAGACACAACACCAAGCTCAACCAACTACTCAACATCATACCAACACCCATCAGGTGTCCCAATCTACCACAATATGAAGAAGATAGTCTAAAATGTTTAGATGAACCTACTTTTTTGACTCCAAACCCCAAGAAAACACTTTCCCAAGTAACTAAAATATATAACCACTCAAGAAAAACTCCTTCTACATTTCATAGAATGGATTTCCAAGTGATATGTACACCTGAAAAAATACATTGGGAATGTCATACTAAGGATGATGCACTGGTAGAGCAGTTTCTTCTCAAAATTAAAATCACAATATTAGATTGAATCATTAGGATATAACATCTAATTTTTTAAAAAAATTGAATGATTTTATACCCATATTAAATAAAATCTCATGATCCCATCTCATAAGAATATCTAATTTCATAGGATCACAAAGTCTTTACAACCAACACAACACCTCCCATGTAAAGGAAAATTATGGATCCACCACCATAAACTAAAGGTGAGAAATGTGTCCCTCTCTAAACTTTAAATGTCTAATCTAAAGCTACCTATTCATAAACCTCTACCATCACCTAAATACAAGGTCCTCAGCTAAAAGGCGTCAACCACCATTCCACCGTTATGACACTCTAATCTCATCAACTATCATAGATTTAAATTCATGAAGTCTAACATTTTTACATAAATCCAAATATAACACTATGAGAGGTTACTCCATAGCTGACACTCTCATGGTAAAACTAGGGAAATTTCTCAAATTCTTAATAGGATCTATATTAAATCATCTTAAGGAGAGGTTCGTCCATATGATCTACAACTCTATAAAGTGTTTATCCTCCCACATAGAAACACTTGAACACCATCACTAAAATGAAATTATGTGCATAAATATGAATCCCATTGAGGGATAACCATGGGCCACCATTCAGAATCATTCATACATTCCTCTACATTCATTATAAGTGAATTCATTTCCCCTCCACACACATGCTGCACAAAACCATTCTAACCAACTAATAGGTAACTAGCCATAACATCCAGAGGGTTGGCTCTACTCACCATGCCTAAGGGGTTTCTCTCTCACTATTATTGAAAAAACTTTCCTCATATATTAAATCACTAAAACTTCACGATAATAGAAATTGGTAACCAATTCATATGGGTACCAAAACTCCTACACTCAGACATGAATAATATCTAAAAATACCTATCCCCCCCAAGGATTAACAAACATCACTAGAAGGGTTGAGTGAATGATATTTTTCATCGGTGGAAGTTCCCTAACTAACTAGGGTTTATCTAGGGGGTTCCATAGGAATCTTCAAATTATAAACATGCAGTATAGAATGAATATTATACACATGTGTCGACCCACACAATGGTTCATGAGGAATGGATATAAGATATACTTCGATTTAAAGATTTCATCACCTGTACATAGTCATACTCGATTCATGTTATCTAATAACTCTGAATGTCAACACTATGTGATAAATAGGAGTTAACAAAAGGTTTCAATAGTGGTATAGGTTCTATTTACCATATATTTATAAAAGTTATCACACCACATAATACCTTCACCAAATAACTCATTGGTAGATAATAAGACATATAACAAAGAGGTTATTTATTTCATTACTATTTATAACATGTAGGTTCTTCAATGACCCCGCTCTAGATGTATTTAGGTGAAAATATACTTTTCTCCCACAATTTTGGTGAAGCTTTGCCAAGAATTTCCAATCTATCAATGCATGCTCAAATGACTCTAACATAAGTGGTGTTATAGAAAAATAAAAATTATAGATCATAATATCTTCCTTAGGATTCTCTACCCAAATCACTAATATTAAATAATTTCACCATAAAATATACCAATAAAAAGAACTAACATAATTTTATGTTCATTAACAAGTACTTGAATATGGTTTCACCACCCTATAAAAAATTAAAAATACTCTAATATACCTCCATCCTAGAAAAGGGCTCAAAATCTAGCCATGGTAGATAAGTATCATCATGAGTTTGAGAAAAAGAAACTTTATCCCATAATAACTCATGGTGTCATATAGGGAGCTCAAACTAAGAAATGATATTTGTTCAATACATTACCAAACTAGATGGAAATGTGAGTCCAAGACTCTAGATGATCATCAATCACTCTGGGATCATGTCTTCGTTGATCATTATAAAATGAACACCATATCCAATAATTGGAATTTTTTTCCTACTCAGTAGAAACTACCATCCACTCTAAAAATAAGTATACACTAAGAATGAAGGAGAGATAAGTTTCATTAGAACATAGGGAAAGGATATCTCTTAACTGAATCTCAAAAACATTTCTTCATTTCTCACTAAACTATAGAAAAAAAAGATTAAATATAGGCACAAGTTCATCACAACTCTACCTCAACATGACATCCATAAATCATTGGGTAACACACCTCATTGATAAGATTAATCCACAAGGATTAGAGAATATATAGGTGATATAACATAGGAATAATATAAAAATTAATAACACATTACTATATGTTTTGTGTACAATTATTGTTCCTTGTAACCAGTTCCTCGGCATACCAAGTTGACAAGCAGGTTATCAGGGTCTTAATGAACAAATACAACAATTTGCATACCAATATTGGGTTTTATATCCTAAAAGATGAACTTGAGACTCCTTAACACAATTACCCTAGATTCACAAACCAAATTCACATAACTGATAACTCTAAATTTTTTCCCTCAGAAAAAATCACTCAGATACCACTCTGACATGACCGGCCCAACTTGGTCCCTACCTAGGCTGATAGTAAATTGAGTTTTCTACCCCAAACTCACTGATAATAGGCTAAGGGATAGTGAATATCACTGAGTAAGCATATCACATAACATAAAATGCCTTAACTTATATAAACCTATAATGGGTATATATCCTCAATGCATATAATAACTAGAAACACCATCAGGATATGTGTGTTTGTGTGTGATCAGTTAAACTATATATAATACATGAATAAGACATCAAGAATAAACACATCCCTATATAGTCAGATGAAAATAAATTATACATCGAAAAATTCATGGAATCTGATAGGAATAAGACACTAGAAATCCCCTTCTCACTGTGAGTACTCCTGGATCAACCTCTAACCATAATGGTCACTACCACCATCATAAACCCCCATGCTTCATCATGAAACACTAAGTGTCACTAGGTGTAAACTACAAAGAAGTATCACCAAATCCAAGTCCACCATGACCACCTATAACATGTTTATTAACTACTCATACACAATATGTGTAGTCACAAAGCCCATTCAAGGGTGAGTATAAACATACCTAGTAGGATTATCTAAAACCAATTAAGTAAAGAAAGCCCAATAAGCCAGATAAAAGTTCCCAGTATGGCTAGGGAAATATAATAACGATCCATATATACAATTCAATCAAAATTAATATGAACAAAATGAGTCCCAGCTATCTCATCCTAAACTCTCATAAGTCACATCACATAAGTAACTAGAGGTTCTTAGCACAACAAAGAGTCCATGAAGTCTAAAAGTGATAGCCTAACAATATTTCGTATATCGAATGAAACCTATGGGTTCCTAAAGAGTCAAAATTCTTAAAGAACCCCACATTACATAGCCTTTCTAACTACCATACCATTTCTAAAATCTAATAAGGGGATCTTATTTATCACTAAATCATTTTCATTAGTCGAGGGAGTACCACACTCTCTAGTCCATCAATACCAAAACACTAATAAGTATTCAAACTACCAATTACAAGAAACTAACATAACCTCACAATAATTATAATTGAGGATACCCTTCTCCTAAAAAGTGGGGAGAATACTAACTCCAGTGGAGTATCCTAGCCCTGATAGAGCTCCTAAACGGGGGGAATACCAAATATATAGATAGAGGATACCAACCCTTAGTATATTTAGGGAAAACTAACCATATATGGTCAACATGTAGAGGATCCCATGACCAGAATATCATGTTTCAAATGGGATGGATTATCAACCAATCATAAGGATATAAACACTCAAATCATCATTCTCAAACACATACTCTACAAATAAAAAGAGAATAAAGTGATCATATCATTACAAGCCTCACATATGGTGTAAAAGATGAGGACACCAACATATACTAGGTAGAATAATGATCGGGATATAATATTCATATGACCAAATACAAGTCCTGGGTGAGTAGATATGAAAACCCACTAAAACAATGATACATGGAGTTTCCAAGAGTGATACACGCTGTGTAGATCCATTGGAGGAACTCAACATGAATTCCTCATAAATGGGTCCCTATTGTCCCAGGATACACAAAATATCCAAGGTGGTGCACAATGTGTATTTCTTGGTAAAGAAATTAGTGTGTAATTCCTATCAGTCAAGTTTTGTAGTATCCTAGATACACTATGTGTTCATCTAAACACATGGTGTATAGTCCTCAAATATTAACTAGGCATGTACTTACACCCAAGTTGTGTCGTGTACCATTAGGGTTCATGGTGTGTGATCTTATCCTGTATGGCGTGTAAGGTTAAAATGATCACCTAGATGTGTAATCTGTGTGCATGCTATGTCGATCATCCAGGGGTATGAAATGTGTGGACTAGGTTACACACCATGTAATATTTATCTTCTTCTTAAACCCTAGAATCTACAATAAGAAGAGTTCATGGCATGTGTTATTCCAAACTATATGTCATGTAGTCAAGTTTTTCCAGCAAAAATTAAAGATCTATCCATTTCTTAATCCTCGCTTCCTAAAATCATCTCCTCTCATACCATTACACCTTCCAACATCCAGGATGACTAGGGGTCCTTATTGGAACCTAATTTATCTCTTTTTTACCATCTTAAATTTGTTCCTCCATCTCATGGTTGAAACCATGTTCAACTATCACCCAAATATCACCTTAAATACATCAACCAATGTCATAACATTATAACTCACCCAAATCCATATCAATTCTACATGTCATCCATAATTAAGTCTTGTATTATCCATCAACATGTGAGACAAAAAAAAATCAATAAAAGAGGGGGGGAACTTGGTTAATGGGAATACTAAGCACCCAAAAATCCATTCGCAATAAGCATCTTAAAGATGAATTTAACAAGGAATTCTATAGGAATAATGAGAAGTGTAAACTAATAGAATAATATAAAATATAATAAAGACACTAAAAAATCCAAATATAGATTATGTTATCAAAAAAATCTATCAAAATAATAAAAAAAATTCAAAAAAACCCCATAATAATCCAAGGGAAATGATGAATTATCACAGGTAATTTAAAAAAAATACTTAATATAAATAATGAGGTAGAAATAAAATAAATATTCCATGCCTCCATGTAGGAACATTATCACTTCAATTTCATTATTATAGAAAAGGTTTTACTCATCATATTCATGAAATCTAATCATTGATTTCATTGTGGATCTTGTACTGCCCCTTGATCGATTATTGATTTCACCTTAATTTAGTACCTCTCCTCTCCCTTAATCTAGGGTTTGTATTGACAATAATGAATCACCATAGGGAGGAGCTATAATAATATATAATATTTCAAACTCAATGATGAATTATCATGGAAATTTTCCAATAAATACTTAACAAAAATAATGAGTTAAAATCCAAGAAAGAAACCCTGACACCATATAAAATTATTTTCACTTCAATTCTATTTTCACAGCCACGGTCGTATACATCATCATTATGAAATATAATCACTAATGTTTTCATGGATTAGATCTTACTTCTTGATTCACTATTAATTCTACCTTGATATGATCCCTCACCCTCTCCCTCACTCAAGTATTTTCATTGAAAATAACAGATCACCCTAGGTTGGAGCTATAATAAGGATTATATAGAGGGTTTTTAGGGTTTCACCATAATAAATTGATTAAATAATTAAATTAAATTAAATTAATCAACCCACTACACCCATGGTATAAAACCCCTTATGGTTCCAATACGAACTAATATTATACCATCTCTAGGGTAAACCCCCTATTTCAGATACAACCATAATAGTAATTTCTCTATATGATGACTCGTTCAATAGATAATTCCAAAATCTTAATAACATATGTGCATGGAATAAAAATAATATATTAACATTAATATATTATTATTGAGGCTCTATAGTGATTTAATTTCTATAATGACCCAGTGATTCATCCCAAAATACAAATTAAAAATATTCCTAAGAATCAAACACTAAAAAATAAGGTTGTTACATCACCATAGAGCTCATGAGATAAATATATTTATTTAAGTAATAAATATTTAAAAAAAAACCTCAACATGCTCAGAAATACACCAAAACCCTACCTGAGGGTAAGAACTGATCCTTGTTATCAATGAAATCATCAAACAAATTATGAGATCATCAACTAGGGTAAATTTACTATTTTACCTCTTGTGAGGTCCTGGGACTCTGGAACTTGAAATTGAGCTAAGTCGCTACCTGTAAAAGTCAAGGTAACTACAGTATTTCATTTTATATTGTAATTTTATACATTAATAAAATAAATTCAATGTCTATTTTATTCTTATATTACATCTAACACAAGTTAACATAGTTTTAAATATAAATTTAGAATTATAATTTTGGGTTGTTTCATTCTACCCTTCTTAAAATAATTTCTCACTCAAGATTTCATTACTAGGATGAAAATGGGTGATGGAACTTTGCATCATTATATCTTCAGGTTCCCATGTACCTTTATTAAATTTATGATTTCACTAAAGAAATTTAATCGGGTGGGTATCATCCAATATTACCATTGGTTGTTCCTGATAACAGAAATCATGTTCCAATTACATAACTTTTAATTTTAGCACATGTGGTGGATCGGGTAAGTACTTACTCAAAATTAATACATGGAACACATAATGTACCTAATAAAGGTTTAGTATAAGATCTAATTGATAAGTTATATTCACTACACAATAAAGAATCTCTAAGGGGTCATTATATCTAGGTATCAGCTTTACGTTCTTCCCAAATCTCATAACCCACTTCCTATGAGATATTCAAAGGAATAATTTTTAACCAAATTCAAATTAAAGATCTTGTCAAAAATTATTAGCATAGATATTTTGTTTACTTTGAAAATATTTGATATTTTATTGAATGGCTTGATCCTTCTCTATCATTTCTTGAACAGGATTAGGTCCCAATAGTTTCCTAATTTCAACTTCATCCCAGCATGTAAAAATTATAAATCTATTTTCATATATATCATCATATGGTTCCATTTGGATGACAGAATGAAAATTATTATTATATGAGAACTCAAAAAAAGGAAGATATTGATCCCAACTTACTTTGAAACCCATTAAGAAAGATAGCAGAATATATTCCAAAGTATGAATGGTCCTTTTAAAATTGACCATCATTTTTTGGATGATAATTTATGTTAAAGATAATCTATGTATCCAATTATTATTAAAAACTTATCTATAATTTCTATGTGAACCTTGGATAATGATTATATATAATTTAAAGTGGTACTCAATATATCTTTACAACTTATTTTATCTATAACTTGAAAAGTTGATCGAGTGAGAAGTCCACTTGAATAGAAATAAAGTTTGATTACTTTTTAGGTTGATCCATCAATACCCAAATGGAATTGTTTCCTTTAAAATTATTAGGAAGTAAAATGACAAATTCTATGGTGATGTTCTCCCATTTCCTTACTTATATAAGTAATATATACATCATCTCCTTAGATTATGGTATTCAGTATTTACTTATTGGGATACCAATCATCGAGATATATACTTCGTAATCAACCTCTTTGTGTTTTCTTGATAAAAGTTTTTCTTAGATTCTCCTTTGGTGCATGTTAAACACTTTCTATAGTAATATATACTTTAATCTCTTTTGATTAGAATATATATTATAATTTTCACCATAGAGATAATTCCACTATATCTTTAATGTAAAATTTACTATTTTCATATTTGGATCATACATCCGGTAATTTTTATCATGGATCTTTAATTGATGTGTGGCATAAGATATCACCTTGAAATTTTTTATAAGGACACATACCAATCCCTTACTTTAATAATCATTGTATATCAAAAAATTCTCTCTGCTATAGGGTAGTGTGAATACAAGTGTAGTGACCGGACTATTTTTAATATCCTTAAATATTTCTTCAAAATATTTTTTCCAAAGTAACTTCACTACCTTTTGTTTTAACAAGATTAATAGATTTGATAATCATAAAAAATTTATCACAAAACATTGATAGTTTCCTTATAATCCAAGAAAATTATAGATCTTTGTCATATTTTTTAGTCTGGACTATTCTTAAATCACCTTTTTCTTTGAAGGATCCACAAATATACCCTTGTTTATAATTATATAACACAAGAAGGAAAATATTTTTATCCAAAATTTATACTTGATGGACTTAGAATATAATTTATCTCTTCATAAGTTATGTATCAAAATCCTTAAATATTCTCCATGGTCTTACTTTCTCTTAGAATATATAATAATATCATCAATAAATGCTACATAAAATTTTTTAAGGTCATCTCTAAAGACTCTATTCATTAGATCCATGAATATTTTAGAGGAATTAGTAAGTTTAGAAGGAATCACTATAAATTTATAGTGTCCACGTCTTATATGGAATGTTTCCTTGGGAATATTTTCTATATTTTCTCTTAATTAATCGAATCTACATAGAAGATCCACCTTCAAGAAGTATTGAGTCACTTTAAGTTGATCAAATAGATCATAAAAACGGATTAGAAGATACCTATTCTTGATCATGATTTTGTTATGTTAATGATAGTCAGTGAAAAGGTTCATTGATCCATATTTTTTCTTGATAAAGAGGACCAATGCACCCCATAGTTCATCACTTCGGTATATAAAACATTTTTTCAAATTATCTTAATGTTACACTTTCAATTATTCTAATTTAATGGAGGATATTCTATAAAGACTTTGATATGGGCATATAATTTGGTATGATTTCAATTGAAAACTTAGGCTCATGTTATGGGGGAATACCAGGAATTTATTTAGGAAATACATCAATATATTCCCATAAAATTAACATATCTTTACTATTGATTTCTTACCCAGTCATATAAGCCAAGTATCCCTCATTAGTGGGAATCATAACCAATATTAAGTAATTTATTTCCAAATGTGGCTCATAATCATCCTTGAATTAATATTTGATAATGGGATGATTTGGGGTATAAAATGATATTTTCATATTTTGAAAATTAATATAATCTCTATGTAGGGAGATCTAATCCATGCCTAGTATAAGAAGAACTAGATCTATAGAGAATATATTCCCACAAACTGTGATCATAAAATAGTTATATACCTTCGATACTACCATCGCTCCACTACACATTTTCACTGATAATTCAATATAAAATTTTTGAGGTGTTAAATCAATATTCTTAGTAAACTTGAATGATATGAAATAATACAAATAACTTTAAGAAAATAATACATTCATAGATCTAGAGTGGGCCAATGAGCCCGTACCTGAGTGGTAAGGGCTTCTGCTTGGCATCTAAGAGACCCAAGTTCAAAACTGGGTAGAGGCGAATTTCCAGGGTTACTATAGCAGTACTGTAGCAGCATTGTAGTAGTTACTATTTGGTACTGTAGCAGTCGGAACTATTCACCTGATTTGGGCCTTTGGGCCACTGGTTTGGGCCTATGGGTCTCCAGGGCCTTCGGGTCATCAAAGGCCTTTGGGCCATAGGGCCTTCGGGTCACGTAAACCATAGAGTAGCCAAGTTCACACAGAACAGGACCCAGAAGAGGATCAGAGCAACATGAGTAGTAGCCACCAGATGTAGTGCTAACCGGATTGGAAGAATGAGAGGGTATGGCAGCCGCCATCGGGGCCAGGCACCGTGCAGCTTTGTATAGGGAAATGTTAGCTGATCATTAATGCAAGGTGGGGAGCTAGGTGATCAATGATGCAGAAATATGGGGAGGGGAAATTCAAGTGGGCTGGGCCTATGGGTCATGTATTGGGCATGATATTCCTCTGGGCCTTCAGGTCATGTATTGCGGGTTTGTCGGGCCTTGTGCCTTGGGCCTACGGGTCATGTACAGGTTCCCCTTCAACCCTTAAAAGAGGGATTATCCATAATAAAATAAAAAAGAAGGCCTTTGGCCCATTCAGTATAGATCAAGAGTATAGAATAAGTGTACCTTTCACCACTTCATTATAATGGTCCACTTCAATAGTAATGATTTCTAGGCTCTTCCTTGTTCCCTTGGTCTTGGATATTTTTTATGTCTATTTTACTTTTTATCCCTTGGATTGGGGCATTTATTTAATTAATTCCCAAACTCATTTGATTTTATGAATTTAAGTGTGGGCGGTGTGTTAGTTGGGACTTTCTTATCCTCCATTTCATTAACCGACCTCTTTTCCTATTTTAAATAATCATGAGATTTATGTTCATCCATTCCACACTTGAAACATTTTATGATTCCTTTCAAATAATTTCTTGGGTGCTTCCTCCCACATTTTAGCATGTAGGTGGTTGAATTTTCTTTCCTCCATGGGATTTATCACTTAATTTTCCATCAAACTCTATTTTCCTTTTATTATCACCAAATCCATGTGAATAATGAGAGTTTCTAGTTTTCGTTTCTACCATAAGTTCACATCGAACAGTTTTTGTGTAGCTACCAAAGTATCTTATAGATAATACCTTTTGAATACTTGATATTAGTCCATGAAAGAGATGATAAATCTTACTTTCAGGGCCAATAATAAAACTATATGTATACCTTGAAACTATTGAGAAGTTTTCTTCATAAGTACTAATGGATTTATTCTTATTATATTTCAACTACAAGAATTATCTCTTTATTTTCATGCAAAGTGTTTATGTAAAATATTAGGTAAAGAATATTTTCATAAACTCCCCAATTCCATAGAGTTAACTTCTTAATTTTGTGTAATATTCTTAATGGGAGTCCACTATTAGTCAAATTCACCTTCTAAGTGATAAATGGATAAACAACCCTTTTTATTCTTAGATAACTAGTGAATAAAAAAAATTATTTTCTATTATATTGATACATTACTTGGTAATTAGTATATTTGAATACCCATAAAGGATGAAGTACATTTAATCATGAATAACTCAATAGAGAGTTATTTCTTCCTTATCATGTTTTTAATTTCAACATGGTTCTTATTATTATTTATAGATTAAGAAAGTTGTGTTAGCATCGCCATGAGATTTTATACTCCATCACCCATCTCATTTAGTTACTCATTGGGACAATCACTGCATTTTCCATCACACCCATTATTAACTTGGTTCCTCCTAGATCTAGACATTTTATCAATACCCAAAGGGTTAATATGAGTAATAAAAAAAATATCTTAATATAATCAATGTAAATAACTAAATAAAAAATTCAACCTCGTGATATTTTACTCTATGACACATTAATTTTAGTCTATGATTATTTTATATCAACCTAGATTTAATTTTGTTGCGTTCTCTAATACTTATTATCCTAATCCCCAAAATAACAAAAGTGTACTCTAATTCCAATTGATAGGACATTAGTATAACAAGAACATATTTTACAAAATTTCTATAATTTAAACATCATATCTAAAAAATAAACACACAATATCAGAACCCAAAAGTTTATTATATTGGGATATTAGCTATATAAATTTCTTATTGAACATTACTTCTTCAACATATCTTACAAAATTCTCTACACATTAATTACTTCTAAATATATTTTTACTTATATTTCCCTAGGGAAATGGAAAACATATGGAGGGAGATCAAATAATTAGTAAGGTATAAACTTATCAATGATCCATAAAGGGTTGTGTCATAATAATGTGAGATTATAGATCAATATAGATCATGGAATAAGGACATAAAAGCTCAAAAGTATCATAATAATAATATATACCATGGAATAAGATTGTGCAAACATGGAACAATAATTAAAATCCATGGGAAATAACATTGGAATGTGGCACAAACATGAACATAGGAAATCAAAAAAATTGAGCATAGCTAACCACAATCATATCTATTCATAAATTCATGATCACAGCTAACCATAATCATACCCACACATAAATATATCAATATAGCCAACTATAATAATTTCCATGCATAACATCATCATCTCATGAGATATAAATCTTTTCCCAATGCATTAGAAAGACATATTGAACCCACCCATCACATAATGATAAAACATACATATGTGTGACACATGAAATAAATCATACATATTATCCTGAAAAATACCTAGAAATAAAATTGGAAACATAACATTTTCAAATGGTATCGCATAATATGAAATCAAGAATTTCATCGGTTAATACCAAAAAAGGAATCACCCAAAATATGTATATAAAAAGATCATTTAGAGAGTGGTTAATGAATAATAACTTCATTGGAGATAGATATTTTTGATATATAGAGGAAAAATTAATAATGATGATAAAATATTTTTCATAAAATATATTTACCATTGTCATAAAAATATGACGTAAGAAGTCACTTTCAAAAAAATCATTTTTTAAAAGGTGAAAAAGATGAATTTATTTATAAAAAATCATTTTAAGAGTCTCAAATAATGTAACCTTGAAAATAAATAAATTTTGAGTAAATAAATATGGAGTTTAAGATACAAAATATAAAAAACTAAGAATTGATGCATTTTTAATCTTTTTAGAAACTTTTAAATAAAATAAACATTGATGAAAGAGTTATGAAACTTATTTTTAAAAATAAATATAGAGAATTATGAAAAATAAAAAATATAATAAATATTTGGATTTAAAAATAAAAAATGGTATATTTTTTTAAGAAATAAAATGGACATAGTAGAGAAAGAGCTAGTAGGGAGGGTAAGAATTATTATTAACAATGTAATATTTTTATGAAGAAAAAAATACCATAAAAGAATAGGATTTTTTATATGAAAATGTAATTTATCCAGATAAAAATATAAATAGTATATTAAATAGATAAATTATATAATATAACAAACTTATAAGAACATAGTCAAGGAATAAATATTATGACCCAATGAAATGGTAATTGAGTCAACAAAACTCTTACCTTTAATTCTCACTTGGTTATACATGATCTAAACTCCTATATAATAATTTTAGAATCATTAACCATATATTTAAAAAATCATATTTATTAAATTTTATATTAATATGTTATATTCATTTATTACTTATTTATTACTTATTTTTAGTTAATATTGATCATTTTTTGTTAGTAGTTTTAATTGTTCCTTATTTGTTTAGGTATAATAGTTTCGATTATCATTTCATGTTCATGAGTTTATCATCTTCATAATAATAAAGGTAATAGAATAGATTATCTATAATTATTTTTGGTTATCCATGTTACTTTCATGGAATTTTAAATTATTGTACTCTATATATAAATCCATAATGCACTTGTATTAGTAATTTTAAAAAAACATAATGTGGTATCTTAATAATGAGTTAAATATTAATATTACCACTCCAAAACCATAAATATAACATTATTTACATATTAATAAAATATATTACCAGTAATTAAATTTTCATATTCATCCATTATATAAATTTACATCATCACTCATGTAGGTGGTAAACCTGACCCAAACGAGAATATGATATAATCTATGGATGAGTATGGTTATGAAAGTGATGTTATTATAATATAATTATTATAGAAGTGTAATAAAATTATTTATATGTTACTAATATTATTAATTAGAGTTTATAAGAGTTATATAAATAAGATAAAGAAAAATGAGGATGATAATTCATTACTTACAAAGAAGAAATTATATATCTTTGCACAATCATTCTTGGTTTTGAAGGAATTAGGGTATTCTCTTGAGACCAGAATATTCCCAAAGAGGGAGACTAATATTAAGGAGATAATTTGGGTAGGTATTAAAATTTAATCCATATTAAAGTTATAATTTGAGGTGGGTAGATGATGGGTCTATTTATAAGTAATTTTGAGTGTCATTTCTGCAAATATACATTCCTTAATGTATAAGGAAAGTAATTTCTCATTGAAAGTGGATCCAAAGTGGAAAAATAATGGATATAGGATGAGGGGTGGTCAATAATTCCCTAATACTACATCACTCGAGACTTTAAAATATTTTTCTTTTATAATAAATTTAATTTTGTTTATATCTTTCAAAACATGTAATACAAATTTAGTTTACAATGCACACAACACCTGGTTTAAACAAAACATTATTTAGTCATGTTTGGAACAATCGATTAAATTATAAAACTATTAGATAATTTATATAATAAATTTATATTTTATATATCCAATAAAATATTTTGACATTAATTCAATATATTTTATAGGAATAAGACAACAACAAACCCAATTTTATGCATAAAAAGCCTCTATTTTTTTAAATATGGTTTTACAGCCTTTTAATGGAGAATCTATTTTAAAAAAAATTGAAACTTTTATAAATTTTATAGGCCAAAATAAACTTAATTTTTTAAATTTTAAAATCAAAATTATCTTATAGTGAATTTTTATTATTTTTCTGTGAAGTTCTATTTTTTGATGAATAGTCAAAATACAGGATTTTAATTGAAAATTGAATTTTTACTGCAATAATTTATAAGGATAAATTACATTTTAAATTGGACTTAAAGTTAAATTATACCAATTATATATCAATTAATCTAATTTATAACATTATAATCAATCTCAATTTGAAATTAGATATAAAAAATTATCAAACTTTTTAACATTTTTACTTTAAAAACCCGCATTGTCATCCCATGTGTGGGATTGATTTTAAATTAATTTCAGCCACTTATGTGATTTTAATTTGGAAAAATTGATTAAATATTTTTAATCATAATAATTTATTATTTATAATAAGTTAAACTTAGTTTTTTACCAAAAATATTAGTGAAAGTAATTAAATTAATTACATTGATTAAGAGAAAAAATAGCTTAATAAGGGACTAAACCATAAACTTATGGGATAAAATGACCTATAAACTTTACCAAAATTTATTTTATGGAAATATTTATACCATATAATCCCTTTTACATAATTTTTACCACTATTGGATCCACTTTAAATTGGAAAATAATGGGTGTAATTCCCTTTTCAAAAATTTACAAGAATATCACTCCTCCACTATAAAAAGTCACTCACCCCCCCCCCCCATTTATTCACACCTCTCAAGTCATTTGGAATGTCAAAAATATAATAAAATATGATTATAAAATCACTCCCATAAACCCATAATCCA
Organism: Viscum album; assembly: GCA_963277665.1. Lineage (NCBI taxonomy): Eukaryota > Viridiplantae > Streptophyta > Magnoliopsida > Santalales > Viscaceae > Viscum > Viscum album. The sequence goes on along the minus strand of OY728138.1, from coordinate 45,402,500 downwards.
AACATTGGGAACAAATCCAACCAATGAATAATTGTGGTATAAACCAAAAGGAGTTACCTCGAAAACGAGGTAACATTATTCAATGATCACTTTCATTTTATTTCCTCCTACACCCTCTAAAATTTTCTTATTAAATGATTATATAATAATCTCAGTATCAAAAATATATTGAGTTATTTTTATTATAATTTTTCTACCAACAATTACACAAACTTTCATCTAATGGATAACAAACTTACCATTCATGTGTACGAAGGATTATTGCCTCCCAAAACAATGATTGTTTGTTCATACTTTAACACCTATCATGGTAGGAATTATGATGGAAACCCTATTTATATATGATATATATAATATTTATTTTGTATTAATACTTATTTAATTGTTATATAATACATACCTTAATGCTTTCTATTTTGTGTAAATATGATAACATCGTTTGTGGACATGTGGACTACCGCCTCCTCAAAGCGATGTGATACGTTCCAGCATTACATAAAATGTATAAAGGATAGTTTTAATTAAAATACATGATATGTATGAAATAAATATGATACTTTAATTATAATATACATATATATAATTTACTTTTCATTCTTTTAAATATGAAAAAATAAATAGAAGTAGTGTTCATGCGTACGTACGGCCTACTGTCCCCATGAACGGGGCATTTCATTTCTTATCTCCAAATATTATGGATTATTATAAATAAATATATACTGGATATATATGATAATTACATAATGTTTTACATTCTTTATATGAGGAAATAAATATTTACATAAAAAGAGAAACAAGTAACAAGTCAAAACATACTCGAAACACTAGGCAATCAACACCCGAAATAGTGAAAATAATGAAAGATTGTTAAGAAACAGGTAATAATATATTATAAGAAGTAATGGTTATTTTATAAGTTATTAACATGTTTAAAGCCATATGTATAAGGTTAAAGTATGTTCACCCAAAAGGAAATATAAGTTAAGGGATTTTCGTTTCACTTTTTACATACGTGAGATAAATGTAATATTCACCACTTAATTATTTTGTACGGTCTATCTACTAACCCTTTTGATATATTATATCATGAATTATTTTATATTCATTTTATTTAAATTTTTAATTTAATGACGATTACTTTTGGGGTTTCTATTTTAGATGTTACCACATTTGTAAAGGATTTCATCTCAATCTACATGCCATTGAGACTTATTTGTTTTATTGCCACAATTATATTTAATGTGGTGTATATACTTCCCATTTATCATTTAATATCATTATTCACTCATAATTCATATTATTTTAAGTTTCACTTTGAACTATCTCATCCAATGGGTTTTGAATTGAAAATTACCAAGTGGTAAAAGTTATCATTTCAATATCATTTTCTTCTATGATTGTTAACTTTATCTTGAAAAAATCACTTCCTTATGATCATTTTAATTGTAAATTAAATTTATATTAAATATAAATATTCTAATTGAGTGTAAATTATTATTTCCTAAACAATATACCATTTTTTATATATGGTGTTCACTTTGACAATTATTTTGAAATATTGATAAATATGTATCTTTTACTAAATATAGATATTTGATGATAAGAAATGTTTTTCATTAATTAAATCAATTATTCGATAAATTATTAATGATTTGTATATGAAATACATGAGTTGTGGACCATTTAATGCAATCCATATGGGTTGGGGACTGGTTAATGCAAGCCCTGCGATGCATCGATAGTCTCATGGGATGAATCGGTTGGACAAATCAATGTAGTTTAAACTTCATTGAGAATAAATCTTAAAGTTAAAGGTATCATGTGCCTAGGAAACATGATGTCCAATAATTAATAATTTCCTTTATTTAGAATTCAGATATTATCATTATCCAAGATATGTTTTCCTTGACATATCAATGGATGCATTTTCATTCTCATTTTATTGATTAAATGGTATGTGTTTCAGTTATCTACCATGCCATATTGATTTTTCCTTATCAAGATATTTGTATGGCATGTGTTCTTGATTATTTACCTTTCCATGGTGATTATTCTCACTGATTAATTATTACTTCCATTGTTCTTTCCCTTAATGAGCATTTGATCTCACCTTTATTTTTTTCAGTTCCTTGGATTATGAAGAATAAATCTTTGATTAATCTTTCAAGGATTATTTTAATTTCATTTTATTATATATCATGTTTTATTTTATATTTCCCAATGTAAAACAGGTAACATGTATGTAATCTAGTTTTCCAAAACTACTAAATTGATCGGTCCTTCAAAATTGTATTCCTTGTAATCATGCTAATGTAATAAAGTAATGTATCAGATATAAGATTCTATGGTTAGGGAGTTACACATACACTAATTTATACATAATATTTTATGATATTTTAAGACTTTATCCCTTAATTTAACCCTTTAACCTCATTTTACCTTTACCAAGGTAACTTAATTTTTACTTCGGTAACTTATTTTTATGCCTAAAAATGGAATTGGTCATATTACCTAATTTGGATGTGATGATTCAAAAAAATAAAATCAATTTTATTTCATTAAATTTCTAAAGTCTATAAAACATTATTTTCATACAAGTATGCATAACATATAAAAAAATTTATAGAAAAAATATATTTTTGAAAATAAAAAAAGAATATATTTCTATTTATTTCCAAGTAATAATATTTAGATGAATGTTAATTTAGTTTTATATATATATATATTAAAAATAAATATTACTAAAATAAATCCCTATTATTGATTAGTTTAATTATAAATATATGTTATACATAAAAACAATTCTTTGAAAATATCTCTTTTAACATTAAATGATTTTATTCATAGTTCTTTAATTTTATTTATTTATTTACTAACTATTAATTAAATTTTATCAATACATTTGTATTAAAAACAACCTTTGTTATTTAATTAAATTAATTTTTTAGAATTAAATTTTGTAAAAATTTAAAATGTATACAAATACACGTGATAATGAATATATATATATATATATATAATTTATTAAATTCATAATTACATGTTTATATCATACTAAATTATACATAAAAAACACATCAAAACCTTATTATAATACCTAAGGGTTAAATAAGTAATATTGGAAGTCACGAGTAGTGATTCGATTAGCATAGATCGTGTAGTGATTTCCACAAGGTTGAACTTCTCCCGTATATGATTTTTCTCAAGTCATTATTGTTGAAGTTTAACTGGGGATTAGTATAGGGAAAACCCTAGTGATGATATATCCTTTGCAGGTTATGAAAAGTGAGATGCATGAGGAAGAATTCTACTAATTGGTATCATTTTTTCTCCTTTCTATATAGATTTTATAATACAGTTAATTTTATTTATACCTTCCATTTCAATGACTATATTATAAAAATCACATTTTAATAAAATATTATTTATAATTTATCTCATTTTTTATTCTGGTATCCAATTATTATATCAAAATCTATATAATCCCAGTGGCCATATAATCCCAATGGATATATAATCCCAATGGTCATATGATCCCAATTACTATATATATAATGTTCATATTAAATTCCTATATATACGCCCTCAAACACTTTATCAAACTCACTCATCTAGTCCTCTTATTTATATTTTAATTGTTTTTATCAAATTTATAACCTATTTTTTCTTTCTATTGTTTTTAATAGTGGTTTGATCCTCAAGGAAGATCAATATGAAAAATATTTCAATCATGTTGTATTTTTATTTTCTTGGAGTTTCATTCCTTTAGTAATTTTAATAAATATGTTTCATTTACTTTTCTAATAATTTATTTCACTTTTTATTATTATTTTTTACCTTAATGAAATTAATTCAATGTGAATTTTAGTATGATGTTTTATGTAAAATAAGTTATCATATCTTAAAAGATAAATTTAGTACTATGAGTTTGGGGTGTTGCATAATTTCCATATTTAGTATCCTCTTCCAAGTAATTTATATATATCTAATATAAGAGTGAATTTTTTTGTAAATGATTTATTATCCTTGTCTACACCTGAGATTTCTTATCATTAATGATATTCTACTCTGCAATTTTAGATCTTCTTATTGGCTTCTATGCAACCACGAATCTAACTTCAATATACTCATCATCGATGTCTTCTTTAGAATCAATATCATCCCATTATGATCCCTTTGATCTTATAAACTCTTCTTCACTTTACTCCATAATTTTCTCACTATTTTTTTGAATAATATGATTTTTTTCAACTATAGTGACATCTTGGATTTTGATAATACTTCCAAGATATTTTTTGTTTCACTTGTATTTCATTATGTCATATGAGTATCCAGGGACAAACCCTTAATATCGAAGAGACACAAACTTTTATTGTTTCTACTTATTTAGAATTGAGTACTTAATTCTAAATATTTGAAATTATTTCAATATTGGACTCTTCTCATACCATATCTTGTATGGAGTCTTTTATTACCCTAGATACAAAAAAATCTCTATTATTAAAATATATCGATGTCAAAATTTCTTCCTCCTAAAACTTCTTTGGAAATTATTTCTCATAAGAATCATTTTGGAAATGCTTCTCAATATAATATACCACTTTTCTATTAGTAAACTCCATTCCATTTTTAAATATGAATTTTATAATATTCTACCCAAGCATCTTTCCAAACTTCCATTAATACTAAGTAATGTAACTAAACACCTTAGACAAATGTTTAATCACCATCAAACACATTATCTTACTAAAATCATAAACTAATAACATATAGTACCTATTTATTTAATTTTATCTTAGTGATATTGACCAGCAAACATCAACATACAGTAATTCAAGCAACCTTGTTTACTTATTTTACTTCATCTTATTACTCTTCTGAATAATATTTCCCTTTTATCAACCATCACACATGTGAGTATAGTCATACAACGTTCTAGGGATGTCACGAGCTCCATCATTTTTCATAATATTTTCTAAGGATTTTTTACTCAAATGGCCAATCATTTTATCCCACAAATTTTTTTATTATTCCCTATATATGAAGCACATATCATCTTATTCACGGATAAGGTAAATATTCCCCTTTATGAATTTACCTTTCATTACTAATACACCATCATTTATCTTTAAAATAAATGTATTCTTGGTAAAATTATTTTATTCCTTGAGTCACACCGTTGACTTATGCTTATCAATTTATATCAAATACCTTCAACATCTATGACATCTAAATGTCTCATGTCTTTTCCTCAAGTTTTTGTTTTCTCAAAGACAATGATATTTAATTCATAATTATTTATAAATATGATGAAACATTCCTTATCGTACTTGATTTTTGTGACAAGATCCTTATATCTTTTCATATAGTAATTACACCCATTATCAAGGATCTATACTCTAGATTGATCAGTCGATTTCAAGAAAATATCTACAACCAATTCCTTCTCATCTCTTTTATCTTTGATCTATAAATTTGACTTCGCAACTTATAATTATTGATATGTTTGATCCTCCTCTAAATCTGGTGGACCAATATCATATTACAGAGTAGAAAATCCATTTTTCATTTTCAAACCGCTTGATGATTCCTTTACCTATTATGTACAAACACTTTGAGTCTTCATAGACACATTCCTCTACATCATCAATGAGAAATATCAATATATATATATATATATATATCCTCTACACCAAAATTAGTATTCATTTAAATAATACCTAGAATGTTTAAATTTTCTTGGTTTCCTTCAATTACCTTATTCCCTCCAGTATCTCTTGGCTATATAAAATACATTTTGAAAATATCTCATATTTCCACAACAATAACAACAAATTTATAGTGTACTCTTTTTGTATTTTCTATAGTACCAATGGTATTTTTTATTTTATAAGTCCTCTAATTATTATTCACACCCAAATAAACCTTCAACTTTGAAGTGGGTTTTTGTGGTTTGGCATCAACCAACACTACCTTCAGCTTACAATCAAGACCTATACCAACTTTATTATTTTGATGTTGTTTTGGAAAATTACCCAAATGTATTAATGAACCTCCTTACTTATCCTTCATTTTTATATATACCATTAAATATAATTTCCTGATTTCATTCTAGGAATAAATATTCTCTTGTGATCTTCAATTTTAAACCATAGAACAATGATTTCTCCCTCGATATCATCAATGCAGTTAACCTAATATTTAACTGGGATAATCAAACCACTGATAATCTAGGTATACTCTTCGATCTTGATCTTATACTCAAAAAAATTCCATGATTTTTTTCATTTCAAATTTAAGATTATAAATTTACTCCATAAACTAGGGATTCTCCTCTTCCTAATACTACATTTATAGTGTGGATTCATGAACCAATCCATTGTTTTTCTTTATTTTGGATCTCCAAAAATTTATCTCATAAATTGTATCCTCTAGCTCTACTTTTAGTTCAACTCTACCTTATAATTTTGATTCATCATCATCATTTTCTTCCACTATTTATGGTTTTAATACAATATCCATAATAACTTATTCACTGAAATATTTTCAAACCTCAATCTACATTACTTAAAACCCTTCCATTTTTATCTTATTATAAAATAAATTTCTTCTTTTAAAATAAATTATTCTTGGTACTCATATTGAATTTCATATTATTTAAATATTTTATTATGGGTTCTTCATCATTGTTATCACAATCTCATAACTTCTTGGGACACTGATCAATAAGGTACCCATTCTTTCTACACTAAAATCATATGAGTAGAAGTTTCACATTTAACTTTACCTTTCCCCTTTTAAAATGTAAGTAAATGAATGACATGACATAATTTAATTCCCTTCCTTTGGGATTATCATTCATTGAGATATTATCCATTTCCTGGAATTCCACTTCTTGAGAATTCCCTTTTTCAACAACATCATAGTCATGTTCCTTATTTTATATGAAACTAGAGTGTTATGAAGTCTATACAAGGTGATATATTTTCTATCCTTTTCCTTTATCACTAAAAGTTTTGGATTGAATCAAGGTGGTAATATTATTAGAACTCTCTTTACAATTTTCACATAATTAATAGTTTCTCATATTCTATGCATGTCCTCTGCAATCTCATTCACTCGATCAAAAAATAAATCAATAGATTCGTTTGGGTTCATCATCAAATCTTTGTAGTTATTTTATAGAACATGTATTTTAGCATTTTGTACCTTCAATTCACCTATATAGATATTGAAAACTTTTCCCACATGGAGTGTGATATTTATATGACATCACCTTTGTGTAGATATATTTGGATAAATTTCCCCTTAATGCATTTATTCCTATAGAATCGGTATCCAGTTCTTTATTACCTCCCACTAATAAAGATCAACTATTCATATATATTAAAATTCAATTAATTTATGTTTTATAAACATTTGTTCCTAATGATTAGAAGTAATGTTGCATTTTATTCTTTGATAGATAAAAATATTTTTATCAAATATTGGAATCTCTTTGAGATTCATTCCTACCATGACTTACAATAGATAATAATTTGATAAATTTAAAACTTAGTAATTGATACCATTGTTGGTACCACACTAGGGAAAATATCCTAATATGGGGGTGAATCAGGGTATGGATGTTTTAAAAAAAAATCTTTACTAATATTTTTTTCATGAGATAAAACACACTTCTCTCTTTATCTCATAGTAATATATAATGAAAATAAAATAATGAAAGCGGTATGGTAATTTTTTACATGGTTTACCTATACTGAGTTGTGTCCAAGGAGTATAAATATAGAAATATGTCATTGTACCAAAATTCACTAAAATGCATTATTTTTTAGAATTTTAGGATGGAATCATTTTCCCCCTAGTTTACAACTAAGAAAAAACTTCTCACTCAACTAAAGAAAACTCATTGATCCTCTAAAAGAATATTAATATTATCTAAATAAAATCAAAAATAGTTGACAATACCATTGGTGTGAAATAAATCTCTTTTTACATCAATGATATTAATTCCCATTTACCATGTAAGATTTTCTCTTCAAAAATTCACTTCCATATAAATTTAATCCTATGTAAAATTGACAATGTAATTTCCTTATAATATACCCTCTACATAGTTCATTATAATTTTCCTTCCAAGTATTTTATTCATGATTGTAACACCATAATATTTTAAAACAAGAAAAAAAAATTTGAAAGTGCATGTCAAACAGAACACCTAGCTTAAACAACCCACAAAATATTTCTTTAAATTTAATATCTTCGATAGCTTGCGGAACTTGTAAACCCGAATCAAAATAAACCATAATATAGTATACCATTATAACCTAACCATTAAATTTTTGGGTATTAATATTACTAACTAAATTATTAAAATTATGGTTATCTATTGATTATAAATAAAATAATAATCATTTAATAAAAATAAACACTTTCTGAAAAAATGTATTTTTCTAAAATAAGGTTTAGTCTCTCTTTGTGAACAAAATTTAAAATTAATTTTTACCAATTTTAGAAAATTTATTTTATAAAATTAAATTAATTTTCTAAATCATGATATAAAAATTATTTTATGTTTTATTTTTTGTATTTTTCTGAAATGTTTCATTTTTCAATGAATAGTGAAAAATACAAAATTTTAATTGAAAACTACCTATTAGTTTAAATTATTTATAGAGTTAAATTATAATTTAAACTGGTATTAAAATAAAATTAATTAAATTAAATATAAACTAATACAATTTAGGACATTGGAATCATTTTAATATTTATTTTTCGTATAGAAACCTTGTAAGCTTTTGAACATTTCCTCTTTAAAAACCAGTTTTCTTGTCACATCTACAGGATTAATTTTAAATTAAATTCTTCCACTTCTATGAATTGAATTTGGAAAAATCGATTCCATATTAAAAATAATAATAATTTATATTATCTAATAATTTCAAATTAATTTTTTAGCATAATGAATAGTAAAAATAGAAAAAGATATTTACTGTGGTTAAAGTAAAAATGGGTTTACTGGGGGTTAAACTAAAAATATAAGGGTTAAAATAAACTAAAAACATATCTAAAATATATTTTATGGATATATTTATAACTTGTCATTTATGATTATATATAATAATCCTTTTTTACCCTTTTTCATATGAAAAATGTGGTTACATCTTTTTATTTACAAAAATTTTAAGTCTGACACTCACCTCACTTATAAAAGGCGACCCCCTCCCCTATCTTCTTCACACCTTAAAACACTTTTATTTAGGACAATAACTACCCAAATAACTTACCAAACTCCATATACCCATACTAAAAAACTTTTTTGGGTCATAAAGATATTCTAATAATACTACAGGTATAACTCTAAAGTGGTGGTCCGAGAAGAGGTAAAATTCCAAACTATGTGTTTTCTTTTATTTCATCCTCCACCTCCTTCAATTATTATTAAAACATGATGATATAAAAACCTCAGTATATTATATATAATAATATTTTGTTATTTTAATTTCATTACCTGCAACTATCCCCAATTATATCATATGATCTATGTAATCATCATTCGTGTGTACGGTGGACTACCGCCTCATGAACCGATGTCATTCATTTTTTCATTACTATCTCTAACAGTTGGGTATGATGATGAATATAAAGTATATATATGATATTTATAACATAATTATATCTCTAGAGTCATTATATCATATATACCTTTTTATATTTTATTTCATAGGGGATATGATAATGTCACTCGTGTGTACGACAGATTATCGCCTCGTGAAGTGATGTGATTCGTTTTTCACTAACGCTTTACATGGGTGGTAATAAGGATAAATTTAATGAATTTATGTGATATTAATGAAATAATTATTATATTCATGGATTATTTATCATTATTTAAATATAATATATCATTTTATTTTTTTCCTTTTCACTTATTTAAAGATGATAACATCATTCGTGTACGTGTGGACTATCACCTTCACGAAGCGATGTGACTCTCTTTTCGTCACCACACCACATGGATGATATATATAAGTATATTTAAATACATAATATCTTATTTAAGATATTATTATCATTATTTATATATAAAATATTACTTACCTAATTTTCATTATGATCACTGAAAAATGGAAACAATACCCACATGTATGTACGGCCTATAGTCTCCATGATCATAACATACTTCATTTCTAAAAACCAACTTTCAAGATTGAAATAAAAAGTATAATTTATGTATAAATATGATAATTATTTCATGATTATTATTCTGAATATTATGTCACTATATACTATACATAATAACTAGAACTTTCATGACAAAACATGAATGAGAAAACAAGGTAATTAACACCTGAAAAATTGAAAATAATGAATGAATATTAAAGAATGGGTGATAAGATGTTATAAAAGGATAATATATGATATAATAAATATGAATATTATTTTTTTATAAAATAATAACATGCTTAAAACCATTATACATGAGGTTAAATAATTTTTAACCAAATAGAATTGTGAGGTAAGGGACTTCGTCTCAATTTACCTTTATTAAGGCATATTGTAATGTTATGCACCTAATTTATTTTATATGGTGTATATACTACCACTTTTACATGTAATATCATGATTAATTAATTCTTAATGGTATTTTAAGTTTAAATTTGAATTATTTCATAAAATGGAATTTGACTTGAAAATTAACAAGTGGAAATGAATTTCATAACTCAATTTCTTTTCATTTGGTTATATTACTTATTTTTTATCTTTGGTATTATATGATTATATGTGTATTGAATTTTTGATACAACATGTTGTATATATACTTATTTTATGTTGATATACATTTGATATACATAATGTATTCATTGGTTAATTCTCACTTTAGCGTTATGATCTTTGCAAGGTTTTATTTCATAATATCATTTTAATAGGGATTATTTATACTTGAATTTCAATTAAAGAAGATTATTTGATCATTATTTAATAAAACCTTTCATTTTATTATCCTCTAGATATTAATTATTTATTAAAGTAATAGCACTATTTTTCACTCTTTTTTAATTAAAATAGTTGAGAAAATATTTTTAATAAAATACAACTTCATTTTTCTCTTTGTTCAGAAATTCATTTTCTTCTAAAACCTTGTTTTCTAAAATGTTTTAAAAAACATTTTTAACATTTTACAAATTATTTATTAAATAAATTTTTACCCATTTTTACCTTTCACAATAAAAATTGAAATGAATCATCATGTCGTTTTAAAACAAGGCTCGTTTGTCCTTAACCGACAATATAAAATTAATATTTGTTTTAATTTACTTGGCATGTATGGAATTTTCTGCCGTCATGACCACTCAATATTTTAAAGCTTCATTTATAAGTTTCAAATATTTTTTCCAAAAAAAAATATTATTTTTAAAATTTTTTGTGAATTTTTATTTTTAAAAGGTGATTTTCAAAATGAAAAGTATATTTTACTTAAGAATGTATTTAAATATATTTTTAGGTTATTTCTATTCGTCAATTATAATAGCCCTTTATTTTGTTTATACTTTACTAGGTATATGTTGTGTTGATACCATCATTATTCATTATATAAATGGTTTATGATTATTTTGACCAAGGAAAGTATTGATATTCACTTCCTTGATTCATTTTTGTTTTCATTAACTTTCCTTTGAAATATTCACTTTCCTGTGATCGTTTGACATTAAATTTCCCATAAATATCCACATTATTTATCATGAATATGTTTATTTATTAAACTATATATCATTCCTACATGTGTTGTTTTACATTGAATGTTATTTTGTTTATCTAGGGAAATATTGATAAATATTTATTCTTTACTCAATATGGATATTTAATGATAAGGAAAATTGTTCGTTAATTAAAGTAATTATTTGATATATAAAGAATGTTTTATAAATACAGTGATGTTTGGGGACTGGAATTATATATCCCCTTGATGCTTCATTATTCTCATGAGGAGAATCAGTAAGCTAACATTAAACGGGTTTCTACCTGTAGATTTAAACCATCCTGTTAAAGGTCTAAACGATACAGGTATCATGATGCCTGAGATCATGATATAAAATAATTAATAATTTCCTTCATTCAGAATTTTGTTATTATTATCCATGATATTTTTACAATGATATTATCTTTGGATGCATTTCATTCTCAGTTTATTGATTAAATGTCGTGTGTTTTCAGTTATTTACCTTGACATATTGATTATTCCTTATCTATTTATGAAATTCAAGTTATTGATTAAATGAAATGTGTGATAATTTATTTACCTTTTCATATTGATTATTATTTATTGATTCGTGATAGATTCCATTGTACTTAACCCTTATTGAGCATTTGAACTCACCCTTATTTTGTTTCCTTTCCCAGGAATCCATGAAGTGTACTATGACTGATATTAAAGGATATTCTAGAAGGAATAATGATATTATTGAAAAAAATATATTGTAATTTGTGTTTTCAAATTAAATACAAGAATAAATTATGTATCTATTTTACCTAGAATACTAAACTATTCGGCCCTTAGAGATGTTATTCCTTGTATCTTATGATAATATAATAAAATTGACACCAACCCTAGGCTACTGGGGTTGAGGTTGTTATAGTTGATATCAGAAAAAATTTAGTAGAAACCTTGGAAACTATATTAAGGAAATAATAGATTATTGAACATGTCCCAATGATAGACTTTGAGGATAAGTATAGAAGAGCATCCTAAAGTTTTGTTAAGGAAGAGATTGTGTGGTTTTTCCTTACAATACATACATTTCTGGATACTATAAGTGAATCTGGTTCTAGCATAAATGTACATAGAGATAATAACTCTGAAAAGAGTGCATTGGCCTTAAACCAATCGTCACCTGGTGTATGAAAACGAGCCTTACTGTGCACCTGTTTTGACACTCTCAGGGGATATACTAAGGATAATTTTCATTTTCTTTACAAACCATTACAAAGGATTTGAATAGATAACGACAATGAATGGTCTAGATTAAACCTAAGGTGTCTTATATTGAAAATAAATTTTTTAAAAGGAATGGTAAAATGTTTTATGTGTGGAAAAAAGGGCATATATTAATTAATTGCTAATGAAAAATGAAGAGTACAATGGAAAAAACTAAATTTCATATTAGGAATCCATTTATAGTTCATTGGATTAAATATGGGGAACATGGTCATTATCCAAGTAAATTCCCACCTTTAAAGGTTAAACCCTAGACCCTGAAGGACCTTTTTTAAAATAAAATGGATGAAGTATTTATGTATTTTGATTCATGAATTAAATTGTAGAAGTATTTTACCAATGGTATTTTGGTTATAAGAATCATGAAACATTTAAGGATTATTTTAAATTTTAGAATCATATGTATCTTCATTAACTTAAGATTTATTAATACCATCAAGGGTTTATGATTTTAAGTTTGATCATAAGTTCAAATTATTAAATTCCTCTTTCAAAAAAAATTGGTAGGAATATAACATGATTATGGATGTTTTTGGAAAACATTTATGGGAATACAACCTATTGGTTTAGTATATGTTTTAGTTAAAAGGTTACATAAGGAATAATTCCCTTAAATTTTGTGGGAATAATTCCCTTATATTTTAAGAATGATAAATATTTCATAAATATAATAATTATTTCATTTCTCTCTTCGGTCAAAAATATTTTTTCTTCTAAAACCATGTTTTCTAAAATGTTTTCAAAAATGTTTTTAACCTTTTAAAAATGATTTATTAAATAAATTTTTACCAGATTTTACCTTTTAAAAAAAATTGACAGGAATCTTCATGTTGTTTTCAAAACAAGACCTATTTGTATTTTACCAACAATGTGAAAGGTATCATTATTTTAACAAACTCAGCATATAAAATATTTCCTACCATCATGATAACTAAATGTTTTAAATATTCTTTTATAATTTTCAAATATTTTTTTCAAAAAACATTATTTTCAAAATGTTTTGTAAAATTTTAGTTTTAAAATGTGATTTTCAAAATGAAAATGATATTTTTATCAAGAATGTTTTAAATAATTTTTATGGTATTTATATTCATTAATGATAGCAACCCTTTATTTTTATTATACTCCACTAGATATATGTTGTATTGATACCATCCTTATTCATTCTATGGATGGTTTATGATCATTTTGACCAAGAAAAGTATTGGCATTCACTTACATGATTCATTTTTTTAGTAATTAACTTTTTTTTAAATATTAACTTTCCTGTGATCATTTGACATTAAATTTCCCCTAAATATCCATATTATTTATCATGGATATGTTTATTTCTTAAAAATTATATCATTCCTATATTCAATGTTCTATATTTAAAGTTATTTGTTTGTCTATGTAAATATTGATAAATCCATATCTTTACTCAATAAGGATATTTAATGATATGGTATGTTGTTCATTAAATAAATCATTTATTTTACATATGAGGAATTATTTGGACATACAGTGATGGGTGGGGCTAATAATTATATATCCCCTCAATGCATCAGTCGTCACATGAGACTAATAAGTGATCTATCATTAAATAGGTTTCTACCTACAGTTTTAAACCATATTGTGAATTTTCATGATGGTAAAAGTATCTTGATGTCTAAGATCTTGATGTCCAATAATTAATAATTTCCTTCATTAAAAATTTAGTTATTATTATCCATGATATTTTCATAACGATATTATCTCTCAATGAATTTCATTCTCAATTTATTTATTAAATGGAATGTGTTTTTTGTTATTTATCTTGTCATATTGATTATTCCTTATCTATTTATGATATCCAAGTTATTGATTAAATGAAATGTGTGTTCAGTTATTTACATTTCTATATTGATTATTACTTATTGATTCATCATAAATTATAATGTACTTAACCCTTATTGATCATTTGAGATCACCCTTATTTTTTTTATTTTCCTAGGAATCCATGAAGTGTACTATGACTAATATATAAGGATATTCTAGAAGGAATAATGACATTCTCAAAAAAATTAGGTTATAATTTTTGTTTTCAAATGTAATGCAAGACTCAAGTATGTATCTAGTTTTCCAAGACTATTATACTATTTAATCCTGTAGGATTTTATTCCTTATATCTTATGACAATGTAATAAAGTAGACATTGGTTATAATCTATTTGGGTGAGAGTCACTACAGTGATTCCCTTCTTATTTCATAAGTTCTTCACAATAGTTTATTTGTTATGTAATTTCTTCACAGTATACTTTTTTCCACATAATTTTATCAAGAAATACCACTTTACACAAATGAAACAATTTACACACTCTAATCTTCCTCCAATGACTTGCTCTCTTCTTAATGAAGTTATTAGGGGTCTATTTATAGGGAAAATGCCCCTAAAACATATTTTATAAGAGTACATTTTTTCCTTCATGTAAAACCACTTCATATAAAAAATCATTTTTCACATTCATGTTTTATCATGGTTGTATAATTTTTTTTTCATGAACCATGAACAACTCTACCTATTTTTCACAAATAATGAGTCATCCATATAATTATTTAATATAATCATTCCCCTATGTAATATATTCATGGAATTTTACCTCTATGTATTTGTTTCATGTAATTTTGTCTCTGTATAACTCTTTTATTAAATTTTACCTCCACATAATTCTTTCATGGAATTTTTTATTCTTTTAATTCCTTTATGTAATTTATTCCTTTACTCTAGAAACTCTATCATGAAAAATTTTCATAGATTGACCTAATTATTTCATGATATTTATTCCTTTACTTATATTTTACTTTTTTTAATTCTTTCATGGTCTCGGATAATTCTTTCACAATATTTATTATTTTTCTCTGTAGTTTTCAATAAACTTATCCTTTGACTCTAAAATTTCATGTAAATCAATAAAAAACTCTAAACACTTCCAAAAACAATATAATTATGAATTCATAAAGATATAACCTTTCACAAATTTTGTCAGCATTATTTTTCAACAAACACAACCCAAAAACTCTATAAATAAATTTAAGGTATTTTTACTAATAGTAAAATATACACACTTTCCAAGTTGAATAATTGATGAAAGTAATATAGTACAGCATCCCTTCAATAGTATGAACTGGAGTTATCCCCTAAACATCTATGTGAACAATATCCAGCTTTCAGAAATTTAGAGTCTTAAATTCATTATTGAAGGACACCTTTTTCATACCAAGTATACCAAAATCACATGTTTCATTATCTTTGTGACTAATACTTGGTATGAATTTATCTTCTAATACTCACATTATTTTCTCAATCAATACCTAAGATAGAAATTTCAGAACTCTAGACTTCCAAAAATAGATGTTTTGGAAATAATTTCTCCATATAACTTTCCTGTCAGATATAATATTCCATCCTTAACACCTTTGTCCACTACCATGGATCACTGTGTGATATTCCATTCTCTATCTCTAAAGTTTTCATAAAAACATTCTTTATCAATATGGCCTAACATATTCGCTTCTTCAATAAACCTAGTATGTGTTAAAAACCTTCTAATTCTAGTAATATTCCATTTTATATATGGAATCTCGCATTAACTTTTCCCATGATATCAAGATATTCATAATCTATAATAAGAATAATTTTAAACATTCCAAAAACATAGTTTGTCATGATTATTATCTCATACATAGAATAGAATAAATCACCATGATTCTAATTAAATTATAAAAATTAAAATTTAATAGCTTTAATTCTTAGCTATTTTAATTGCATAAATTTTAGATGTACTTCTTCAAGACTGATATTTTAATCCCTACAATATTTCTTCAAGTTATCTTTCTTCCCAAAATACCAACATATAGGTTCAAACCCATCTAATTTATATTGATGTCTTTTACACTTTTCTTCATTGTTTTTCAAACTTCTTCATTTAATGAAATATCATTTACCTTCCACATTGAATGTGGTTCTAGTAGGTTACTAGAATACCTTTTTCTTGGTTTAATCACTTGTAATGTTATCATGAAAATCCCACAACACAAATTTAGACTTTATGCTAGAATTACTTATAGTAGTAACCATTACATACCAAGATTCCTAGAGTGATGAAAGTGGAATTAAAGCATATAATTGCCATCTAAAATTTAATCCTAATGATTAAAACTAACTTTAAATCATTTTGAAATCATTGATAGAATCATTAATAAAATTTCCTTTTGAAATTTTCATTTCAAAAATTATTCACATTAGAAGCACATTTTTCATAGTGGTTGGATTTTTATATAGATTAGCTATAGTTTTCATCATCTCCTTAATGGTCTTTACCTCTCACATACTGAAGATACCATATTCTTACAAGATTATTTTAATCACTACTTATTACTTTTTATTTAGGCTTTCCCATTTTATTTTATCCATTACTTCTACTTTAACCCCCTTCAATGGAAACTCAAGATCCATCTGATATAATTAATCCTCAACTTGCATCCTCTGTAATCTAAAATTTGTTCTATAGAATTTGTCAATTTCAACTTTGACTTATTAAAATTACATTATTTTAAAATAAAACTCCCACTAAATATAATATGACCAAAGATTCTACTTATAAAAACCAAGTTCAATGATACTTTCTAAATCACAAGCTCTAATACCACTTGTTGCACTGAAGGGGGAACCCCATGATCTAGAAGTTTCCTTTTGTAAATTCACCTATGTAAAAAAGTTTATAAAATTTAGGGAATAGGGAGACACTTGAAATTTTTGTATCTAGATATGAGAAGAAAATCAATCTATACATACACTAAATCACCAAACACAAATGCAAAATAAACTTTTAAAACACAAACACACCAATGAAAACACACTCACATAGAAATAAAGTACAAGAGATTATTTAGTTTAGACACAATATTAATCTACTATATAAACACCACTAAATTGATTAAAAATCGAAAAATAATAAAATATTTTATTCTATTAATACAAGTGACCTCATCGCTTTCCAATATTCCTGAACAACCTCTACTTGATCAAGTTTATTATCAGTTACTCAGCATATGTCCCACCTTAACTTTTGATTCTTATTTAATAGTGAAAGTAATTAATTTTACTCTTATATGGACCTATAAATAATATAATTTAGGCATTTAAAACTATAGGTTATTATTACACAGATATATTTACTCCTAAGATAGGTAAATTGATTCTTACATACAAGTTTATAAATTTCATTTTTCTATCACTTTCCTTTGGTTTCAGGACATAGTATTATTTCCCCTACCTACATACAGTTCTAAATTAGAACTTCCAGAAATATCCATTTTAAAAGATCCAACACTTCTCTAAAAATAGTTTTCATTGATAACCTAACACAACCATCAATGAAAAGCATCAAAAAACAATAATAAAAAGTAAAAGGGAATTCAAAGAGGGACCAAATTAATAAATATATCTAAATAAAAATACCATGATAAAACAAATAGGAAAAAATAATGGACCTAAACCACATAAACTAATAGTCTTAGTTCTCAGACTCCACCCCATATCATCTCACAAATACTCATCTAATATGTCTATCAGACAACCTATAAATCACCACTAGCTCAATCCCATATATCAAAAGTCATCATAGGGGATCTCTACTACTATATGATTGAATTGTATTGGGTTAAACATTGTTCACTAATATTATACAAAAAATCATTATTAATAAAAGTGCATATCATAAACATGGTCTTTCCATAGTGGAAACCTTAGGAGGATACAATAAATCTCTATCAAATATAGTAATAAATTACCTACCAAGAGTCAACTACCATCCTTCCTAGAGTCTTGTTCTCCATTACTCCATACACAGATTCCCATGTAGAGGAGAAAATATAGATCAATTTCTATCCCTAATAGAAAAAATAAAACAGCATATGTGACCTCATAAGTAAAATTAATCATGATCCTTTCTAGTGCGCCATTATGGAGAAGAGGACCTACTGAAGTATTTAGTGATTCTAGTGACTGTTGGATACCATTGGAGGAAAGAACTCAATGGTTTTTTCTTAGGGGACTTATTCAAACGCACTTCTAATAAATATTGAAATATCAGATAATTGGGTATGCATGGATTATTGGTTTATCATTTATTATATCATTTTATATCATTAGGATACTGGGTATGGAATTCATGTTTTCTTTTACTAATAATGGGAATGAATATATCCCATGAATCCCATCAATAATAAAAGATAAACCATAGTAAATAACATCACATAATAATAAAAACATTTTAAAACTATTACAAGTCCTCACAAGGTTAAATTAACCAAAAACTATAGCAAAATAATCCCTCCCATATTTCATTTAAAATAAAAGTTAAAATCCTCATTTATAAATCATTTATGAAAGGGCACCATATATTATATTACTCACACAAGGCCCCTGGCCAAAAATACATGAAAACCCTCTTTATAAAACCCTTATTTTTATTAAAATTATATTTCAAACCATATATTTAAACCAGAACCTTAATTTAGTGTAACGCCCCGAACCCAGATACCCAGAGTCGGTGCATTACTTTATAAGATTGGCATGATCACAAATGATCAAGTCTCGAAAGACCGATTAGTTTAGTAGCCTTGGAAACACTAGATACATTCATAAGTTGTACATTACATCATAAAGTAAAACAAAACTAAAACAACATCTTGTCTTCATATCCCCTCATACTATCCCTGCAGGTCATTCATAATATACTTCTTCACATCCTGGAAAAATTAAAACGTTGGAAGGGGTGAGCTCAGATGCTCAGTAAGGATAACAATATAGCGGAAGCTTTTATAAATAAACATAAACATTTAAGGCAATGTATA
Source organism: Viscum album (assembly GCA_963277665.1). Lineage (NCBI taxonomy): Eukaryota > Viridiplantae > Streptophyta > Magnoliopsida > Santalales > Viscaceae > Viscum > Viscum album. The sequence goes on along the minus strand of OY728138.1, from coordinate 45,382,627 downwards.
ACTAAAACAAAAGCCTTTTAAACATAAACTTCAACATAATTTGGAAAAAGTGAAATGAGATAATTCCATTTACTTATTCACATGCATATTCTACTGGTCGAATAATCACATGTAATATCAATAACCACTTTCATAATGATGGAATGCATAATGTCAGACTATCATAACCATGTAGCCAAGGCCTCATTCCAAGACCACAAATAAGATTTTTTTAAGGCCTCGTGCCAAGACACTAGTTTGTCTCACGAGACCTACTGATGCATCGAGGAGCTATAGCGGCTCCACCTATCACTTATTAAGTCCAATGCATTCCTCAAATGAACAGGTTTAAACATATCATAAACCATAACATAATCATATCACATAAAACATGAATAAAGGAAACATAACATTTCCACATTTCAACCACAATATATCAATACAAAACATTGATATAATAAAAAAATTATCAAAACCATTTTCAATAGCAAAACAAAAGAAAATTAAAACTTTGTATTTATTTTTCATTTAAAAAAAGTTATGGATTGTAGAGGAATCTGAAACTCAAATAATGGTCATGGCGGAGGAGAATTTGTTGTCGCTGCATACGTAAGATAATAAAAACATTACTTTTTGTGTTTTATTAAAACGCTTCATATAAAAAGATTCATTTTGAATAAATGTAAAAGTCAAATGGGTTTATACACCGCATAAAAGAAAGTTGTGTATAAAATAAAATATGTCTCAATAAAAGGTGATTGAGACGAAGTCCCTTACAAAGATAATTTTTTTTAATAAAATAGATCTATTATGTATATTCAATATAAGTACACATAAAGAAAGTAAAAAATACAATATAGAACATAATAATATCATGACATAATTTGAAAGTAGGAGATTAACCCAAAGAATGGAAATTGGGTTAAGAAATTCCCTTACCTCGTGTCCGACTTGACTCGACCGCTCTTTAACCTCCTGAATAATAAACTAGAGTTAATTTCTACTTGATTAAGAACCCTTTTCAAGTTCATTATTCCTTTTATATCACTTATTACCATGTTATGAACATTATGTAATTATTTAAGTTAATAACGGTTGTTTTGTCAATCTTTGGTACTTGAGTCAAAAATAAACTTCTTATAATTACAAGTTGTTCATGTGGTGAAATATTAATTATATCCAGAATTATATTCATGATGTAGATATCATATATATCCAGTATATACATGCATTCATAATATTACAAAACATTTAAAGGTAAGAAATGAAATGCACCTTTCATGGAGGCGGTAAGTCGTACGTACGCATGAACGCTACTTTCATTTCTATTTCATATTTAATGGAATAAAATTATAATTATATAAAGTTATACTATAGTAACAGTATAATATAATGTATAATAACATTTATTCCATCCTTTATACATCCCACATATGGCATTAATGATTCAAATTACTTTGAGGGGGCGGTAGTCCGCACTTCCTAAAATGAAATTATCGCGTTTACCCATAATGGAAATCATAAAGGTATGTTATAAATGAAAAATACAGAATCATAAGGAAAACAAAAACATAATATATATCATATATAAAAATATTGTCATCATAATGGCCACCATGATAGGTGTTAAAAGAAGATTGAACAATCATCGTTTCGTGAGGCAGAAATTCGCCAACCACAGAAACAGTATGTTCTTTAACAATTAGACGAAGGTGTGTGTAAGTGTAAATCAAATACTTCTCATAACAAAATCCTAGTATATTGAAGATACTTTTTTGTTACAAAAGAAAGTAATAAAAAGAGTTTAAGGGGTTGGAGAAGTAAAATAAAACAAAATAACATAAGAGAAGACATTACCTTAAAACCGGGTAACTCTTTTTGATTTGAGCCAAAGGCTTCCTTGGGAAGAATTATGCCCAAAGTGAGGTTTCTAGGAGTAATAGAGGGAAGTTGGGAGAGTATTTGGGCAGATTTTTTTCAAGACAAATGGCTTGAAGGTGTGAATAATTTGGTAGTGGTGGGTGCCTTTTATAAGAGGAGAGGAGGGGCACTCTTGGAAAGTCATGAAATGTTACTTTATTATATAATGAGTTTCGGATTTTAAAGGTCCAACACTTATATATTTAGAGGATAAGGTGATAAGGGTTCGAAATATACTCATCAAATAGGTTTTTGACAAGTGTAAGTCTTAGATTTTACATTATCTTTTTATTTTATTTAAATCGTTAATTAATGAGATAATCGCTGCATCATCATGGTGTCATAAATAATTTAATTTATTTAATGTCTAAAAATTATAAGAAAAATTATCATGATGTAGGAAATCTTTTTATATTTATATTCAAAAATATTACTTGTATAACCCCATTTAAAAATTGTTTTAGTAAAACAACTCATGTTTGTGATATTTTTATTTTAACATTGAATAAAAAGTTTTTAATGTCATTTTCCTACCAAAGTGGCTCCATGGGGTCCCCAAGTTGACCCATGGATTGTCTTGGTATGTCATGACTCATAGAATAGGGGTATGACATGTTTCATGGTCATTTCATATTATTATAACATTATCTTTACCTTAAATTTCACTAATTACCTTTAATCGCGATTAATTAAACTTAAAAGTTACTATTCACCAAAAAAATTATTTTAATCTCATTTAACCAAATTTTACTTCATAATTACAACCATGTATGTTAGATTTTTGAAAATAAAATCATAGAAGTGGTAATGTTTCATTTAAACGAAAAATCAATTTTTTTAACTACCACTTAGTGGTTTCACTATTCATCAAAAATTGAAGTTTTTCAGAACAATGCCAAAATTTCACCCTAAGCTATAATTGATATTCCGAATTCAAAAATTATGTCTATTTTATAAAATTCCAAACATATAATTTGCATTATTTAATTTTATAATTAATTCCCGCTGTCACAACAAAAAGTGTGTTTTTAAGAAACAATATATATTAAAAAATTGACAATTGTTTATGTCTAATTTCAATGTTAAATTAATTCTAATGACCACCATTGGATAAAATGGTAAAAATATATTATAATTATACTTTAAAACCACTAAATAGTATAATTTATCACTATAAATTATTTTGATTAAAAAAAAAATTAAGTATTTTTCACTATTCATAAAAAATTGAAAGTTCTCAGAAAATTACAAAAAAAATCAACTTAGGATAATTTCGATATTATGAATACAAAAATGAAGTCAATTTTGAAATATAAAATTTCTATAATTTTAAAAAGTGGGTATTACTATTCATAACGGCTACTTTGATTAGTCGCGGTGTGTTAGAACTCGAACTTACGTACAATGCAAGCTATTGCATTATTGAAAGAGAAGTGTATCGTGGAAGATCGGGGTGTTACATTCTCCCCTCCTTCAATAAATTGTCCTTGCAATTTGAAATTTTTATTTGAAAATAAAAGGTTGAAAATAGAAAATACCTTTGTGGAAAACCCACATCGGAAATAGGGTTAATAAAAATATAACTTTAAAAGAAATAAAGAGAAGTACAAAGGTCACCCGAGATAGCCCATACTAGGATTCTATGAAAATATGGATATGGAGGAGAAACAAACCATCAAGGTCTGATAGAGAGTTGTAGAAAACATGATTAGGAGAAATTTAACCACAAGAAAATCACAAACTTGTGATTGGTTAAACAGTCATTGAATCCCCAGTTGGAAAAGTTAACCGACAATGTTTTTGTTTTAAGTTACCTTTTATAAAGTTGAGGAATTTATTTAAGAGATTTTCTAAGAACGTAAGTAAATATACTTAATTTTCATGTAGGCTTTCATTCTTTAATAAATTTTTACCACGAACCCATCTTTTACTCCAAATGGTAACAGAACTCAAAAAATATTCTATTTATCCTAATTGTATAAGGTTCCAAATATTACCACATACCATTTAGATTAGGAAATCTATTTTTTAATAACCAGGGACTTCCTGTAGGCTAGTGGTAGGTAATAAAGGCTTGTCGCACTATGGTTGTGGGTTCGATTCCTGAAGCTTTGTCCGACGCGATGGGTTATCCCCCAACCTGCAGGTTGTCCTTTTCCTAAAAATATAGTATTATAATATTCCAAAATTAATCTTTAGAAATGTTTTAACCTTAAACAATACTATTCAAAGTTCAACTTAATTCATTCCAACCTTTATAGTTATCCAAAATACCTCTTTCCAGATTTTATCTAAATGGTCTCTTAATTCCAAAATCAATTTATCAGATTCCCCAAACAAAGTAATGTTTCTCTTATTGTCACATACTAAAAATATGATTACCTTCATCATATTAAAACCTTAATGAAAAGAACAAGTACTGCAGTACAATCCTTATATATATCACATTATTCTTATAACCAGAATATAATCCTTGAGTCCAAAAGCACCAATACATTAATTATTCCACTTCAACTGTAGTAACAGCATAAGATTGTCCTTGATCCCTTGGCCTTTTTTGAGGTAAGTTTCCCTGACGCTTAGGACATTCATTTTCATAATGCCCCATTTCCCTACAATTGTAGCATTTAACATTGATAGCCTCTTTCTTTCCCTTGTAATCATGAGCTTTGTGGCCTTTTTCACCACACTTGTAACAGACTCTCATTCCCTTCAAGCAAGTACCGGGGTGTTTCTTCTCACATTTACTGCAGGACTGATATTCAACTTTTCCATTCTTCCCCTTATTTCCATTTCCAGATTGATCAGAAGATCTCTTCTTTTCTTGCTTTGCTTTAAATTCATAAGACTTAGATAATTCCTTTTCCGTCTTGATAGCACATGAGATAATATCTTCACACGACGAGAAGGTTTATGAGACTAATGCTCGACAGAAAAATGGTTTTAACCCATCAAAGAAACAATAAATCTTAATTATTGGGTTACGTATATAATCTGCATCATGTCTTGCTAACCTTGTAAAGTTAGCCTCATACTTTGCGACATTCTCATCCTCCTTCTGCCTCAGACTCAGAAATTGCCTTTCTATGTCTGCTCGATGGTCATGTGGAAAGTATTTTTCTAAGAAAATTTCCTTAAACTCCCTCCATTACATACTTGATACTTCTTTATCTTCCTTTGTGTTTTGAATCAGTGACCACCATTGATCGGCATCTCTAGTGAGGCGGTAGACTGCCATGACAACCTTCTCCCTTTCGCTACTCCCCAAGGTGTGGAATATTTTCTCTAAGGATTTTATCCATTTCTCAGCTACTAATGGATTTGTACCCCCATTAAATGTTGGCAGTTGTTGCCTCATGAAGCGGTCTAACATTGATCCTCCATGTTTCGGATCAGGGTGCTCCATACGAGTAAGGTTATTATTCATAACCTGAGTGAGTTGTCCCAGTATGGTAACAAGTTGATCAGCACCAGTTGTATCTCCAGCTCCACAATAATTATCTTGAGCAGGAGGGAAATCCCTACACGGAGTGTGTGCATTGATATGGTTTACATTCCTCCCACTAGGAGCCATTTCTAAACAATGACATAAACTAGATTAGTTTATGAATTAAAATAAATATTTCCATACTTGTAAAACACTTAACATAAATTGAAATATTTATGGATATAATACAAAATCATAAAAAGAAATGTTTTCTTTGAGGAAGTATATACTCATAAACCCTTCATAATGGTTTGTAAATAAAATGAGAATTATCCTAAGCATATCCCCCGGGAGTGTCGTAACCAAGAGTGCATCAAGGCCCATTGTCGTGCACCAGTTCCTGTTTGAGTCTAGATCAAAGCGGTGTTTTCGAGTTTTACCCCTAGGTACATCTGTTCCAGAGCCGCCTCTACCTGCTCATATCCATACAGGGATGTATTGCTCGGAAAACTCACAAAATCTCTATAATACCAAAATTCTAGGAAGTTCTTCTATACTAATCCTCAAAGTCTATCTTTGGGCTATGTGCTCTAATCAGAGTTTATCTAAATCTAGCTTCCAAGGTTAGTACTAAACTGCCTATGATACCAATTGTAACGCCCCGAACCCAGCTACCCAGAGTTGGTGCATTACTTCGTAACATTGGCATGATCACAAATGATCAAGTCTCGAAAGACCGATTAGTTTAGTAGCCTTGGAAACACTAGATACATTCATAAGTCGTACATTACATCATAAAGTAAAACAAAACTACAACAACATCTTATCTTCATATCCCCTCATACTATCACTACAGGTCATTCATAATATACTTCTTCACATCCTGTAAAAATTAAAACATTGGAAGGGGTGAGCTCAGATGCTCAGTAAGGATAACAATATAGCGGAAGCTTTTATAAATAAACATAAACATTTAAGGCAATGTGTAACTAAAACAAAATCCTTTTAAACATGAACTTCAACATAATATGGCAAAAGTAAAATGAGATAATTCCATTTATTTATTCACATGGATATTCTACTATTTGAATAATCACATGCAATATCAATAACCACTTTCATAATGATGGAATGCATAATGCCAAACTATCATAACCACGTAGCCAAGGCCTCGTGCCAAGACCACAAATAAGATTTTGTCAAGTCCTCGTGCCAAGACACTAGTTTGTCTCATGATACCTACCGATGCATCGAGGAGCTATAGCGGGCTCCACCCGTCACTTATTAAGTCCAATGCATTCCTCATATGAACAGGTTTAAACATATCATATACCATAACATAATCATATCACATAAAACATGCATAAAGAAAACATAAAATTTCCACATTTCAACCACAAGATATCAATACAAAACATTGATATAATAAAAACATTATCAAAACAATTTTTAATAGAAAAACAAAAGAAAATTAAAACTTTGTATTTATTTTTCATTTAAAAAAAGTTATGGCTTGTAGAGGAAGCTGAAACTCAAATAATGGTCACGGCGGCGGAGAATTCATTGTCGCCACATACGTATGACAAGAAAAACATTCCTTTTTGTCTTTTAGTAAAACGCTTCGTATAAAAAGATTCCTTTTGAATAAATGTAAAAGTCAAAGGGGTTTATACACCGTATAAAAGAAAGTTGTGTATAAAATAAAATATGTCTTAATGAAAGGTGATTGAGACGAAGTCACTTACAAAGATCATTTTTTTTAATAAAATAGATCTATTATGTATATTAACTATAAGTACACATAAAGAAATTAAAAATACAAGATAGAACATAATAATATCATGACATAATTTGAAAGTAGGAGATTAACCCAAAGAATTGAAATTGGGTTAAGAAATTCCCTTACCTCGTGTCCGACTTGACTCGACCGCTCCTTAACCTCCTGAATAATAAACTAGAGTTAATTTCTACTTTCTTAAGAACCCTTTTCAAGTTCATTATTCCTTTTATATCACTTATTACCATGTTATGAACATTATGTAATTATTTAAGTTAATAACGGTCGTTTTGTCGATCTTTGGTACTTGAGTCAAAAATAAATTTCTTATAATTACAAGTTGTTCATGTGGTGAAATATTCATTGTATCCAAAATTATATTCATGATGTAGATATCATATATATCCAGTATATACATGCATTTATAATATTAAATAACATTTAGAGGTAAGAAATGAAATGCACCGTTCATGGAGACGGTAAGCCGTACGTACGCATGAACGCTACTTTCAATTCTATTTCGTATTTAATGGAATAAAATTATAATTATATAAAGGTATAATATAATTACAGTATAATATAATGTATAATAACATTTACTCCATCCTTTATACATCCCACATATGGCATTAACGATTCAAATCACTTTGAGGGGTCGGTAGTCCGCACTTCCTAAAATGAAATTATCGTGTTTACCCATAATGGAAATCATAAAGTTAAGCCATAAATGAAAAATAAATAATCATAAGGAAAACAAAAACATAATATATATCATATATAAAAATAGTGTCATCATAATGGCCACCATGAGAGGTGTTAAAAGAATATTGAACAATCATCGTTTCGTGAGGCAGAAATTCGCCAACCACAGAAACAGTATGTTCTTTAACCATTAGACGAAGGTGTGTGTAAGTGTAAATAAAATCCTTCACATAATAACATACTAGTATATTTAAGATACTTTTTTTGTTACAAAATAAATGAATAAAAATATTTTAAGGGGTTGGAGAAGCAAAATAAAACAAAATAACATAAGACAAGACATTACCTTAAAACCGGGTAACTCTTTTTGATTTGAGCCAAAGGCTTCCTTGGGAAGAATTCTTCCCAAAGTGAGGCTTCTAGGAGTAAGAGAGGGAAGTTGGGAGAGTATTTGGGCAGATATTGTCTGAGACAAATGGCTTGAAGGTGTGAATAAGGTGGTAGTGGTGGGGGCCTTTTATAAGAGGAGAGGAGGGGCACTCTTGGAAAGTCATGAAATGTTACTTTATTATATAATGAGTTTCGGATTTTAAAGGTCCCACACATATATATTTCTAGGATAAGGTGATTAGGGTTCTAAATATACTCATACAATAGGTTTTTGACAAGTTTAAGTCTTATATTTTACATTATCTTTTTATTTTATTTAAATCATTAATTAATGAGGTAATCGATGCATCATCATGGAGTCATAAATAATTTAATTTATTTAATGTCTAAAAATTATAAAAAAATTATCATGATGTAGGAAATATTTTTATATTTCTAATGAATATTTATAGTCAAAAATATGAATTGTATAACCCCATTTAAAATTTGTTTTAGTAAAACAACTCATGTTTGTGACATTTTTATTTTAACATTAAATAAAAAGTTTTTTATGTCATTTTCCTACCAAAGTGGCTACATGGGGTCCCCAAGTTGACCCATGGATTTTCTTGGTCGGCCATGACTCGTCCAATAGGGTTAGGACATGTTTCATGGTCATTTCATATTATTATAACATTATCTTTATCTTAAATTTCACTAATTACCTTTAATCGCGATTAATTAAACTTAAAAGTTACTATTCACAAAAAAAATATTTTAATCCCATTGAACCAAATTTTACTTAATAATGAAAACCATGAATGTTGGATTTTTAAAAATCAAATCACAGAAGTGGTAATGTTTTATTTAAATGAAAAATCAATTTTTTTAACTACCACTTAGTGGTTTCACTATTCATCAAAAATTGAAGTTTTTCAGAACAATGCCAAAATTTCACCCTAAGCTATAATTGATATTCCGAATTCAAAAATGATGTCTATTTTAAAAAATTACACAAATATAAGTTTCATTAATTAATTTTATAATTAATTCTTGATGTCACAACAAATAGCGTGTTTTTAAGAAACAATATATATCAAAAAATTGACAATTGTTTATGTCCAATTTAAATGTTAAATTAATTATAATGACCACCATTAGATAAAATTGTAAAAATATATTATAATTATACTTTAAAACCACTAAATATTATAATTTATCACTATAAATTATTTTGATTAAAAAAGTTGTTTTAAGTATTTTTCACTATTCATAAAAAATTGAAAGTTCTCAGAAAATTACAAAAAATTCAACTTAGGATAATTTCCATATTACGAATATAAAAATGAAGTCCATTTTGAAATATAAAATTTCTATAATTTTAAAAAGTGGGTATTACTATTCATTATGGCTACTTTGATTAGTCGTGGTGTGTTAGAACTCGAACTTGCGTACAATGCAAGCTATTGCATTATTGAAAGAGAAGCGTATCGTGGATGCTCGGGGTGTTACATTTCGAAACTTCACCCAAATCTATTTACTTTAGAAATATCATTTTAAATCCAACTCACCCTTTAAATTCTATTTTAAAGGATTTAAAACAATTTATTTTGAAATTTCACTTTAAAAAAAATCCCTTTTTAAATCATATATATAAAGGAAGAATTCATTTTCCTTTATAAAGTAACCTCACACCACCAAATAATCCATAGATTGGGTCACTGGCACTCATTCAACCAAGACATCACCAATGAACCATTTTGTAAGTTATACGGTCCCAGATTAATATTATGTCAATGTGATCCCATCCCATTTATGTGAGGATGTCATGAAGTATCAAATAATATTCTAATAATATTAATAATAACACATAAAACAATATCCCAAATTATTGAGATACTTAATATACAAAGGTTGCTTACCTTAATAATTTATCCAGATATAATCCTAAGCTCCTACTGAGCTCTATCTCTCTATGCTCGTTAGCAGTGGACAAAAACCCAAATTTCATACCCAATATCCTATCAAAACAAACAGATAGAAGAAATGATAAAAGGATAATCCATTAATACCTTAATATTAAAAATTTTATCTTTAATATCATTGAATTTGATCAAGTTCCCTAAGAAACAGCCAATGGGTTCTTACCCCCGACTGTATCTACCAACCACTGGAATCACTAAACACTTAGGTAAGACCTCTTCTCCAAAATAGTGTTCTAGCACATATTACTCAAAAAAATAGAGATAATATATATTAAGAGGGTTTATGATTCATGAGTATGATCTAAAACCACACTCAAATAAGTTTAGTGAATCTCATTTTATAGACCTCCTTAATTTAATGAAGGAGACTCTTAGAGTAAAAATATTTTGAAATGGAAAAACTTTAAAAATTTCGCCTCATTGATTAAATGAGATTATAAAACTTATTTTAACATTCATCAAATTGAAACATCAACATATAATGTATATTTATCCAAAATACACATGATAATCAGTATAAGAGATTTGTTTCAATGATATTATATATCATTCCTCCAAATACACCAAAAAGTGGGACCATATTCCATGTGATAACACTGACCATATAAGGCCCCAGCCTTAAACATTATATAATCTTGAGTTAATTCAATAATTCACATTGAGTATCTTTTTATGTTTAGAGTTTTAGAGAATTAGGCTGTAAATATTGCATTACATCTCAAAATATTACAAATTAGACACTTCTACTCTATCCAATTTCTTTCATAATAATAAAACTCCTTAAATAAAACAAGAATTTTTTTTTGATATAAATCTTATTGAATTCTTCCTTTCTATTACCCTTCCTTATTTCCTATGAAAAAAATTTCAAAAACATGGGATGAGAATAAAAATATTAGTAAGAATTATAAAATAAGGAAAGAAAACATTATTCCATCAATATATACAATCAATGAAATCATACTTTTTAATCATAAAACATAAACTCTTTAACATACCTCATGAAATCATAATATTTATGAATAACACATAGAAATCATAAATCATAAAGGTAACTTGTGGCATCCATAACATACTTACATTGTATATTTCATAGTTATGTATGGAGTTACATTTGGAATACCCATCACAATATATTCTCTAAATATATTAGGAGAAACATTAACGTTTACCTACATCACGTTACCCAATGTATTAGAGAGCTATCTCAGGATCACTCAATCTAGGTTTATCACATAACCACCCATATTTAGTTTATCATGTAACCACCCATCAAATTTCCAAGTACCATTACATAATCATAAAACATAAAAGATTGAAGTTTACAACATTTCACTCATCAAACATAATAAATCAATTCAAGATATTTAAATATTCAATCCATTTCAAAAACCATTTAAAACATTTAATAATGAGGTTTTTTAATCAAAGTGTCCCATACCAATTTGAAACTTTTGAAATGAATTTACACTTTAATACACTCATGTCCATATAAATAAATCCTTAAAAAATTATAAAACATGTACATGAAATATAATTATTTAGAAGATTAAATCTTTAAAACATTTAAAATGATGTTTTAGTTAAAGAATATCTTACCACTTGAGAAGCACTTGAATAAAAATAATTAAAGAATAACATCAAATGAAACTATAAATATAATGATAATATATAAATTCCTGATATAAAATTTCAAAAGGGTTGTATATACATCTTATAGGATAATAAAGTTGCACAATATCAATATATGCCTCAATGAGAGGAGATTGAGATGAAGTCCCTTATGAAATTTTGGCAGCCTAACGGCATCGATTTAAAATTCAGAAAATGAGTTGATGGGAGAGAAAAGGGTCCCTCGTCACTTTGAAATAAAATTTACAACAATAAGGATATATAATAACATATCCCAACAAAAGAAAATAGAAATTAAAATACATAACATAAAATAAGTATTTGACTAAAAGATGATAGTGAAAGGTTCCCTTACAAAGATCATTTGGTAAATAAAATAGATCAATTATGTGTATTCACTATAAATACACATAAATAAATTATAAATAAAAGATAATACATCAAAATTTATTTCTCACATAATCATAGGATGACATAATCAAGAATTATAAGATCAACCCAAAGAATGGGAATTGGGTTAAGAAGTTCCCTTACCTTGTGTTCGACGTGTCTTGTTCGTTATTTATCTCCATAAATAATAAACTTAAGTTAATTATACTTGATTCAGAACCCTTTTCAAGTTTATTATTACTTTTAAATCACTTATTACCTTTCTATAACAATCATATAATTATTCAAGTTCATATCGGTCTTTTGTCGATGTTCGGTACTTAAGTCATAAATGAACTTGCTATAATTACAAATTGTCCATGTGGTCAAAAGTCCATTATCTCTGGAATTGTATTCATGATTTAAATATCATATATATCTAGTATATATGTATTTATATCCATTATATATGTATTTAGAATAGTCCATAACATTTGGATATAATAAAATGAAATGCACCGTTCATGGAGGTTGTAAGTTGTACATACGCATGAACGCTACTTTCATTTATTTTTCATTTTTAAAGGAATGAAAACTAAAAGATACATAGATATATTATAATTTCAGTTAAATAGGTTAATTAATTCCATCCTTTATACGTTCCATGTATATCCTGAACGAGTCATATCACTTTGAGGGGGTGGTAGTCTGCACTTCCTCAAATGAAATTATTGTATTTACGCGTTATAGAAAGCATAAAGGTATGTTTTAAATGAAAAATATATAATAATAGAGACAATATATAAATATAGTTCCATCATAATTTCCATCATGAGAGGCGGTAGGAGATAATTGAACAATCAACATTTTGTGAGGCAATAGTTCTCCATCCACAGAAACAGTATGTTTGTATCCATTTGATGGAGGTGAGTGGAAGTTTAGTTCAAATAATTATCATAAAAAAATAATAGTATATTTAATATAATAGTTTTGTTATAAAATAATGTAATAAATATATTTTAGGGGGTTGGAGATGGAAAATAAATGGAAAATCATGAGAGAAGACATTACCTTAAATTAGGTAACTCCTTTTGATTTAAGCTAAATGGCCTTCTTGAATTGCCTTATTCCCAAGTTAATTCTTCTATGAGGAATATAGGGATTTTGGGAGCTTATTTGGGTAGATTTTGTATGATCCAGTAGGCTTTATATGTGTGAGTAATGGGTTAGATGCGGTGGCCTTTTATTAGAGGGGGGAGGGGCTCTTTAGGAAAGTTTGAAAGTGTTATTTTATTATAAAATGATTTTTTATTTCAACAGATACGCAACTCATTAAATTCAAATATAAGATGAATATAAGTCAAAATAAAATAATATGAAAATAATTAGACAGGTTTTGGATATTTTTTAAGCCTTATATTTTTTATTTAACTATTTTTTACTCTTACCATTTTATCAAGAATTTAACACTTTGAGAATAAAAATAGTTACCAAGACATGAAAAATATCAAATTAAAGAGTCAATAATAATATTTTAGAATTAGGATGACTATTTTTTCGAATATTATATTTTTTAAAATTTTATATTATTTAATAAAATATTTTATATTTTAAAATGTGAATTATGTCAATTTTGACACTATTCATATCATGACTTTTTTAAAAATCCATAACAACTTTATTAATTCTAAAAAACCTCATTAATACAAATATAACATGTAAATATCATCTATAAAAGTCTTTTATGACATCAAAATAACAAAATTACATTTATTTTAACATTTATAATATCATTTATTTGAATCTTTTATTAATAAAGCAATCACTGCATCACTATTGTGTCATAATTAAATTTATATATTTAATATCTAAAAATTATAAATAAAATACCATGATGTAGGAAATATTTTTATATTTCTAATAAATATTTATAGTCAAATATATCACTTATATAACCCCATATAAAAAAAATTACTAAAAGATACATGTTTTGGTTATATTTTCTTTAACTTTAAATTAAAAGTAATTAAATATCATTTTCACACACAAGTGGCTCCATGAGGTCCTAAAATCGACCCAAATATTCACATAGTTGGAAATATATCATAAAATAGGGTTAGTAAATCTGTTAGAGTAATTTAATATTATTATAATATTATTTTTTTACCCTTATTTACCAAATTTACTCTTTAACCATGGAAAATAAAATATTTACTGAAGTTACTATTCATAATGTCTAAAAATAAAAGTTACATATTTATGAAATTTAAAACTCTTGATTCCAAATATGGAATCAATTTTTCCAAATTCAAAACACTGAAGTTTCAAAAATTAATTTAAAATTAATTCACGTTGTCAAAACCAAAGAGCGTGTTTTTAAGAAGTAAAAACTACTCAAAGATTGGCATGCATTTATGTCCAATTTCAAAGTTAAATTACTTATAATGAACAAAATTGGATTAAATTATAAAAATATAATCCAATTACACTTTAAACCAATTAAAAGTACAATATAACTATAAATAAATTATATTAAAAGAAAGTTTTTAATTAAAATTCAGTATTTTTTCACTATTCATTAAAAAATGAACTTTATCAGAAAAATGAAAAAATTTCATCCAATGTAAATTTTGATGTCCCGATTATAAAGAAGAATATTATTTTTTCAAATAGAACATATTAAAGTGACAAAAACTATATTTAAAAAGGGATTTCCTTCAAAAGGTGGTAAAACGACCTTTTAAAAATATTAGAGTTTTTCATGCTTAAAATAGTATTCATTCTTATTTTAGGCCTCTAAAATTTATTGGATAAGTGTAAAGACATTTAATAATAATATTTTAGTTAGTTCTGTTCATTCCCATCAATTCAACATCTAGGCATTAATTATATTTTAAAATAATAATAATATTATATTATTTTTTTTGTATAACTCAAAGTTGTGTGCAATTTAAGATTTCAAAGAAACATGTTGTTGTATGTTGATTAAACTATCGGACAAAGTGTCCAATTTAAAATAAAATTAATATCTTATTCATAAATATTAATAGATATTAAAATTTATTATTCTATAAATACTTGGGTTGTTACATCCTTCCCCCCTTTTGGAAATTGTGTCCTCGCAATTTTAAAACTGGGCTTAGAAACTTCATTGAAAGTCCCACATCAGAAAAAGAGTCAATAATACTATCACTTTAAAAGAAATAAAAATTAGTAAAATGGTTACTCTAGATGACACATACCAGGATTCTATGAAAACATGGATATATAGGAGAAACTAAGTGTCAAGTTCTGATGGAGAGTGATAGAAAACATGATCAGGATAAAATTAACCACTAGAAAGCCACAAATTTGTGATAGGTTAAACGGTCTTTGATTCCCTAGTAGGAAAAGTAAACAGAAAACATTTTTTTGTTTTAGGTTCCCTTTCATAAATCTGGATAATTTATTTATGATATTAACTAAGAACATGAGGAAATATACTTACTTTTCAAGTATAGTTTCATCCTTTAATTAGTTTCTTCCAAAAACTCATCTTTCCTCCAAACAATGAGTATTCTAGATGACATGGTCACACCTGAAGTGCTAGAATCAACTTCTAGAGAATAAAATGATTCAAAAAAGATAAAACATGTATTTCCCATGTCTTTAGACATTAACCAAAACCAAAAAGGTTAGTACAAGACCAGATAATCCCTAAAAAGAATAATCTTTTATAAAAAATAAATATTACTCTTAATCTCCAAAATTGAACAAACAAAACCCAAATCTCAACAAAGACCATTCAATACACAATTGTCCTTAAAATTATTCAAAATAATCCAAACTATGTTTGGAACCCAAAATTCGGAAGTATTTGATCACATAGTCTTCCACAAAAATCGTAACATTTATCTCCAAATAACATCGTCTACTCTTAAAGTCTCATACTGAAAAGTAATTAAAATAATCGTATATTCTTCAAGATAGGTTAATCATTTCCATTAATAACCAGAATTGCTCTATGTCTACAATAAAAACATAGATTCTTCCAAAATAAAATTATACCATTACACCTAAAATAAAATCCTATAGTATTCTATTTTCCTTAAGCATATAGTGTTCCCAAAAGAGAAAACATCTTCCAAAATAACCTTTATCACTTAATCCCCAAATCATTTTCTTATACTAAGGATATCCATTTGATAAAACATAATATCCCAAATCAAATTATTCTTGATCAATAAAATCATTTAACTAAAAAGAATATGTCATACTAACCAGTGGCTTCATGTAGGCCAGTGGTAGGTGATTCCCCCTTGTCACCCTTCGGTTGTGGGTTCGATTCCTGCGGCCTTACCGGACATGAAGGGTTGTCACCCTTATGGCATCTCGCCTTTTTATTACATAAATTCTCATTACATTTTACAAACAGAGGATATTTAAAGTCTAGTGTCTTGGAAATCAGGGACATAAAACATGAAAACAACATAAAACATTCTTCTAATCCACTTGTAAGGATTCATCATATGTTCATCCTATGTAAAATTATTGCGTCTCATATCCTGGAGACATACATCAAAGTAAAGGGTGATAAAAAGGCCTAGTAAGGGTAAACAAGGGAATCAGTGTACTTGTAACATCAATAAGAACTTGAATAAAAACATAATGAAATGAGAAATGGAAGTATAGGCATGTCATAATGAAAATAACTTGAAACATAACTTGAATATGTGGCTTCAAAATTTCATTTAGACATTCATGAACATATCACCAATGTTTATCCCTGAGGTGTCATAAAAATTACCAAGGTTATTCACCAAGGTATCGTGAAACTTTTCATCTCTAGAGATTAATTTCTTTACCCAATGCATTGGAGCGCTACCAGGGATCACCATTAATATGTATTTATTTTCATGTGAGACACATAGATCATAATCAAACATTTCATAAATAACCCATGGAGAATAAAAGAAATGGGTTTCATTTCAAGATCGTGACGTTTTAAAATTTCTTAAAAATAAGATCATTATATCATTTATAACCCATGGAAAGGTAGTGAGGGTTATATGTATGTCAATTCCAGAATCAAATATATCATTTTTATATATTTATGAACACCCATAGAAACGAAATAGGTTTGTGTATTCACATAAATAAAAAAGATAATTTCTTAAGAGAAAGAGATAGAAATTTTGAGACGAAATTTCTGCAGCATAACGGCTATATAACATGGTTTTAGAAAACATTGAAAAGAGAGGGGAAAAGGGTTACCCACTCATAAATAATTCATAATATAGTATGGGTAATGAATAATATCATGGTATGTATATTTTAATGACATACTACATGAAAAGGAAACATGAAAGAAAATAGAAGATGTGATTTCTTTTATGAGAAATTCGGAAGCCTAACGGCATCACTTAAAAATTCAGAAAACAAATTGATGAGAGTGGAAAGGGTATCTCAACAATTATACATGAAATTTATATTGATTAGAACATATAAGAACAAACCCTTAACATAAAGAGATGGAAAATAGAAGACACAACATAAAGGAAGTCATGACTTAAAAGAGGAGGGTGAAAGGATCCCTTACCTTGAAGAGTAACTTCTAAAGCTTGAAGTTTGGGACCTTGGAAGGCTTGAGGGAACATTGGGAGGACTCATTAGGAGTTAAAGAGACCATAACTTCGTTGGGGATGATTTGGAAATGAAATTAATGAGAGAATGGCTTGGTATTTATAAGAGAAGTGAGGGAATAAATTATTAATTTCCAAGCGACACCTCATCGGTGGTATTGGAAAAACCATGGGCTTGCCCATGGTATTTGCCCATGGTATTAGCCACTTGGGACACATAATAGCATATATTACTATTCATAATTCTACCAGAATGATTACATACTTTTTACATCATCAATGATGTCATTAAACACCCAAAACTCAAAACTGTATTTTTACTATTCACTGAAAATTCATTTATTTCAGAAAAATCCCAAAAATACACCTTTACCTAATATCGATGCTCTAAATTCAAAAATGAACTCCATTTTATGAAAATAATTTTCTAATTATGAGATATTTAATTTCTAAGTAAAACACTATTCCTTGAAAATTCAACTGTTTCAGAAAAATCCCCAAAATTCACCTTAACCTGTTATTAATGCTATAAATTCAAAAATGAACTCCATTTTATGAAAATAATTTTCTAAATTTTTAAATAAAAACACTATTCACCTAAAAAAACTAATACTTTTCTAATAATTTCTAAAACAGTTATTTACTTATTTTATTGAATCACATTACCTAATCAAGGTGCCTAAATTATATTAATACTTTCTTAAGTGAGGTAACTAATCCATTTGGTCATATTACTATTCATAAGCGTAAAATTACTATTCATAATTTATTATTCATCAAAAATTAAGTTGATCTTATTAGACTCTACATTTTTTACTGGACATAACTGTAGAAGACCCTTTTTTAAAAATCATTACACATTATTAATTATTTAAGGTTTACATAAATATTTTAAAATATCATTTTTCCAAAATTCATCAATAATATACATCCTATATTTATCCATACATTTGAGATTCACAAACTTCACCATAAGAAGAAATAACAATTTTTATTTATATCAAAGGATTATATAAAGCAGCTAAGGTCTCGTTACATAACCCCTTATAACACCATCATAGGACCTAAGTGTAAGGTGTGCTAAGGTGATAGAATCTTGGGGCAGCTCGACCAATATTGCCCGAGTGGTGATTTGTATTAGCTTGAACTTCTCCCGTAGGCGATTACATTCAAGATTCACATGATGAAGTTCAGTTTGGGTTTGTTCCAGAGCAAAGCCTAGTGGTGCTACCTCCTTCCCAAGTTTCGTCAAATGGGATTCGAATGGTCCGAGACTACTGGATGTGGCCATCGAATATTCTTTCTATAACCAAGATCACTTGTATTTATAAACAATAATCGCAACATTAATATTTTAGTTTCCAACGGTTATATTGACCAACGGTTATATTGACCAACGGTCATATTGACCAACGGTCATATTGACCAACGGTCATATTGACCAACGGTCATATTGACCAACGGTCATATTGACCAACGGTCATATTGACCAACGGTCATATTGACCAACGGTCATATTGACCAACGGTCATATTGACCAACGGTCATATTGACCAACGGTCATATTGACCAACGGTCATATTGACCAACGGTCATATTGACCAACGGTCATATTGACCAACGGTCATATTGACCAACGGTCATATTGACCAACGGTCATATTGACCAACGGTCATATTGACCAACGGTCATATTGACCAACGGTCATATTGACCAACGGTCATATTGACCAACGGTCATATTGACCAACGGTCATATTGACCAACGGTCATATTGACCAACGGTCATATTGACCAACGGTCATATTGACCAACGGTCATATTGACCAACGGTCATATTGACCAATGGTCATATAAAAGTCGAATCCTAACGATATCATTTTAATTATACTCATTTCATTAAATAAATGAAATATTTTTGTTGAGTATAAAATAAAATAACACACAAAAATAAGAAACAAAAATTATTCCAAAGTGTGGGTTGTTACAACCCTCTTGCGTGTTTTCCCTTTTTATAAAACTCAAAAATAACCCTAACATGATTTGTAACACCCCAAGATTTCATAGTGTGTTATTTCTTCAAAATAATTCAATAACTTGCACTACACGCAACACCGAGTTCAAGCGCACCATGACTTACCAAACAAGCCGTTCAAAAAAGGTTATGAATAGTATTAACTAAATTTTAAACTTTATATAATCCTTATAATTTTAGAATCCATATTATGAGTTTCTTAGACATAATGTAAGAACAAATTCATCTTCAGTATTGTAGTTTTACCAACTTTTAATAGTGAACCCTTTTTAAATAAAATATTTTAAACTTTTTGACTAAATGGGGACATCAAAAAATTTAAAATAAAACATCTCAAGCTTCCACGGTACGCTTTCCTTTGAATAAAACAGTAGCGTGTGTTGTACGCAACTTCGAGTCTTAACACACACCACAACCGATCAAACTAGCCGTTATGAATAGTAATACTTAATTTTTTGAAATTATATATATTTTATATTTCAAAATGGACTTCATTTTTGGATTCGGAATATCAAATTTAGCCTAAGGTGAAATTTTGGTACTTTTCGGATAACTTTCATATTTTGATGAATAGTAAAAATTACTAAATTTTAATTAAAAACAACTTTTTTAATCAAAATAATTAATAGTGATAAATTATGAATTTGAGTGGTTTTAAAGTATATTTAGAATATATTTTTACCATTTAATATAATTTTGGTCATTGGACATAATTTTACAATTAAACCGAACATAAACAAGTGCCAATCTTTTGATAGTTATTATCTCTTAAAAACACGCTTTTTGTTTTGACAGCGGGAATTAATTTTAAATTAATTTCTGCCACTTCTGTGTTTTGAATTTAGAAAAATGGATTCCATATTTGGAATCAGGATGTTCAACTTGTGTAAATAGGTAACTTTTATTTTTAGACATTTTGAATAATTACTGCGGTAAATATTTTATTTACCATGGTTAAGGGTAAATCCGGTAAATAAGGGTTAAAAAATAATATTATAATAATAATAAATTACCCTAAAACGTGTCTTAACCCTATTGGTTGATACATGGTCGACCATGGGCATCTTTGGGTCAATTTTGGGACCCCATTGATCCACTTGTAAGTGATAATGACACTTTATTTTAATTAAGTTAAAATGAATACAAAAATGGCATAAGCTTACATCTTTTAAAAGAACAATTTTTACATAGGATTATACATGTTGGATTTTCGATTATAAATATTCATTAGAAAGCTAAAAAGATTTCCTACATAATGATATTTTATTTATAATTTTTAGACATCAAATAATTTAAATTATTAATGACACAATAATGATGCAATGTTTACCTCATTAATAAATCATTTAAATAAATAAGATTATAATGATTAAAATATTATCTAAAACCTGTCCAATTATTATTGGTTGATGTTATTTAGAATATGAGTCATCTTATCTTCGACCTCAATGATTTTTGGACCATTATAAACCAAATATAATTATATTATAAAGTAATACTTTCACTCTTTCCTAAAGAGCCCCTCCTCTCCCTTATAAAAGGAGACCACTTCTACTCATTCCTCACACCTCTCAAGCCACTTGGATCGTCCAAACTCTGGCCAACTAAGCTCCCCACATCCCTCTCCTCCTCCTTGAAGCTTCCCCTTAGGCATAAAGCATTTCAAGAAGTCCTTTGGTTCCAACCAAAGTGAGTTACCTAAATTAAAGGTAACATTTTCTCTTAAATTATTTTCAATTATTTTGCTTCTCCAACCCCCAAACTCTTTTTATTTCCTTTCTTTTGTAACAACACCAGTATCCAAAATATACTAGGATTTTGTTATAAGAAGGATTCAAACTACACATTCACACAACTCCATCTAATGTATGGTGAACATAATGTTTCTGTGGATGGCAAACTAACGCCTCACGAAACGATGATTGTTCAAATACATCTTACCACCTCTCATGGTGGCCATTAGGATGGAACTGTAATTAAATATGATATTAATGATATATATTTTATATATAATCTTCTTTAATTCCATTTTATTTCATACAATTATTCGTTTCATGTTGTATATACATACGATAATTTCATTTGAGGAAGTGCGGACTACCGCCCCCTTAAAATGATATGACTCGTTCATACCACACATGGAACGTATAAAGGATGGTGTTAATGAACTTAAGTAACATATATAAAATATTATATTTTACTGGAATAGTAATATACCTATGTATCATTTGGATTCGATTCTTTTAAAATAAAAATTAAATGGAAGTAGCATTCGTGCGTATGTACGGACTACCGTCTCCACGAACGCGATGAGATTCATTCTCCATCGTATCCATTCAAGTATAATTATCATTTGATGATTTTAAAATGATGTTTAAGGACTTGATACCATTCTGTATATGAATAATATACATCCCATTAATAACTAATATGGCTCACATAACAAAGAATATAAAGTAAAATGAACCCATTAACACCTGAAATGACGATAATTCTAAGATATTATTAACAAATCAATGTTAAAAGATCATATATGATATCATATTAAAGTAACTGATTCTTGTATTATTCAATAACAATTATTTCACCATTATACAGGAGGTAAACCTACCATCGACCAAGGAAAAAGTACAAAGTAAGGGATTCTCTTATCTCACTTTCAATTCCGTGAGATTTCCATTGTTCGCTACTAAATTATTGAAAGTGGTGTATTGTGTACTTCCATTTGATATATATTATCATGATTCACTTTATATTCATGTTATTCTGTAAATCATTTGGTGGTTATTAACTTTTGGCCATGCGACTCAGTTGATTAACGTGGTAAGGGGTTTCTTGTCTCACTTTTAATTCCGTGAGAATTCCATTGATCACCACTTAATTATTGCATGTGGTGTATGTGTACTACCCATGATTGTATTCATTGTGTAATATACTTTATTTTATGGGTATTTACATCATCATGGTATGATCTTTCTTTCATGGGTGTTTGTTTCTTAAGTTACCTAATCAATAAGGGAATTTGAGATTTCAAATTCCACTCATTTGGCTTTACGCATATTTCATTGATTATATTACCCCAAGATTATGTGTGGAATCACTATTCATTTGATTATGTCATAATTTCCACTCCCATTCCTGTGGATATACTTTTGATACACATAATCACTCCATTGAAAATTCTCAAGTCATTGATATGAATTTGATAAGAGTAATTTTAACTCTTTCACCATTTGTTGAGTTAAACATCCAATTCGTTGGTGTTGTTTTTACAGGAATATGTGTGAATATACTTTGATTGTTTTACACTGAATATCCAATCATATTTAGTGTATTTATATTTTTCACACATAATTATGTTGTTGATTTATCCTTAACCTAAGGATATGGCCTTTATGAGAGATTTCATCTCAACTTACATTCCATTGAGACTTCTTTGTTGATATACACCAAATCACTTTTATGTGGTGTATATAATGTACTTTGACATAGTATATCATGAATTCCCTTTATTCTCATGATATTACAATGTTTTGATTACCTCAATTATTTTCATTCAAGTGTCTCTCTTTTGGTTAGAATCTCTAACTAAAATACCATTTTTAAATGTTTTAAAGACTTATTCATCTAAATCTTTCTCATTAATGTCCATGTTTTAAAAATGGTTTTAAGGATTTATTTATATGGACATTAAAGTTTAGAAATTAAAAATCCTTTTAAAAGGTTTCAAAGTGGTATGGGACACTTTGATTCAAAAATCTATTTTTAAATGGATTCTTGACAAATAGTGTGACTTTTAAATGTTTTCAAGAAAAGGGGGATATTTCTCTCAAATAGTTTTGATGATTATTTTCATCTATGTCAACATCCTTCATTATTCATGATTGAGGTTAATGTGATACAATACAATCTTCCATATTGTATCAAATGAGTTATATTTGACTGTGGATGTTCTATTTTTATACCATTCATGGTTTGTGGTTAAAGTATTGACATTTCGTATGCTAGTTTTAATACGAATGTTTATTTTATGCTTAAACCTATTCATATGAGGAATGCATTGGACTTAATAAGTGACGGGTGGAGCCCGCTATAGCTCCTCGATGCATCGGTAGGTCTCATGAGACAAACTAGTGTCTTGGCACAAGGCCTTGGCAAAATCTTATTTGTAGTCTTGGCACGAGGCCTTGGCTATGTGGTTATGATAGTCTGGCATTATGCATTACATCATTATGAAAGTGGTTATTGATATTTCATGTGATCATTAGACTAGTAGAATATCCATGTGAGTAAGTAAATGGCATTATTTCATTTTACCTTTGCCATTTTATGCTGAAGTTCAAGTTTCAAAGGCTTTTGTTTTAGTTATAAATTGCCTTAAGTGTTTATGCTTATTTATGAAAGCTTCTGCTATAATGTTATCCTTACTGAGCATCCGAGCTCACCCCTTTCAATGTTTTATTTTTTTTTTCCAGGATTATGAAGAAGTAATTTATGAATGACCTGCAGGGATAGTATGAGGGGATATGAAGACAAGATGTTTTTTTTATGATGTAATGTAAAAATTTATGGATGTATCTAGTTATTCCAAGGATACTAAACTAATCGGTCTTTCGAGACTTGATCTTTCTCATGATCATGCCAATGTTATGTAATAATGCACCGACTCTGGGTAACTAGGGTCGGGGCGTTACAGTTGGTATCAGAGGAAGTTTAGTACAAACCTTGGTAGCTAGATTTAGATAAACTCTGATTAGAGCATGTAGACCTAAGATGAACTTTGAGGATTAGTATAAAAGAACTTCCTAGAATTTTGGTATTGTAGAGATTTTGTGAGTTTTCCGAGCAATACATCCCTGTCTGGATACGAGCAGGTAGAGGCGGCTCTGGCACAGATGTACCTAGGGGTAAAACCCGAAAACACCGCTTTGAGCTAGACTCGAACGGGAACTGGTGCACGACAACGGGCCTTGCTGCACTCTTGGTTACGACACTCCTGGGGGATATGCTTAGGATAATTTACATTTTCTTTAAAAACCGATTTAAGTAATATATACATAAGATGAGAGTAAATGACCTTGGTTAATCCTAATATGTTTCAAATTGAGAATATGGTGACATTTTAATCTCTAAATGATTTTACGACTACTATTACTCACACAATGCTTTCTGGTTTTAGTCAATGGCTGGATTCCAAGGAAGTCATAGTGACTTTGAGAATGATGTACAAGGTGGGAACGGTGGTGGAAATGAGCAACAAAATGGAATGTTGATAGGCGTAAAAGATATCGTCTTTATGCCAAATCAGTTTTCCAAAAATATAATCAACAACATATATATTAACCAACTCCCAGACTCAACAAGGAAGAGAAAGTTGATAAATGATAAGATCTCCAGCAATGGAGACCATGGAGAAAAGAAAACTCAATTTTCATCATGCAGGAATTGTGGAAAGAGACACCCAGGAAAGTGTCTCAATGGGACAACGAAATGTTTTACGTGCGGGAAGGAAGGACATAAAGTGAAGAATTGCCGAAGAAAAATGAAGAGTACTATGGAAGAAGATAAA
This sequence comes from Viscum album, assembly GCA_963277665.1. Lineage (NCBI taxonomy): Eukaryota > Viridiplantae > Streptophyta > Magnoliopsida > Santalales > Viscaceae > Viscum > Viscum album. The sequence goes on along the minus strand of OY728138.1, from coordinate 45,357,243 downwards.
AATGGTCCCAAGAGTCCATTTACAGTCATTTTCCGTAAATGTAGGGGACCTGGCCATTACCCGAGTGAATGTCCTATTTTATAGGATATTTTCTTTCTCAAAGAAGAAGCTATGCGGAAATAAATGGTTGGAGAAAAATTTAAAAAGTATTAGAACTCCTTGTTGATGGGTTTACTTTGGAATAATTTTCTCTTGTATTTGTAACCCCTCAGTTTTCCATGTGAGAATGATATTTGAGGAATAATTGTCTCTTCTCTTGTGGATATAGGTATAAATAACCATTTGGTTTTATATGATCATTGGGGTTTGAGAAAATGATAAGTTATTATAATTTGGGATGAAAATGCAAAGTATGATATAACATTTGTGGTTAAATTATGTTATTTTGAAAAATTTATCTCATTTTGGTAATATTATAGAATATAGTTTTTGAAAAAGGACAACACGTAGACCGTGTGACAACCCGTCGCGTCGGACAAAGCTGTGGGAATCGAACCCACAACCAAAGTGCGATTGGGATTTATCGTCTACCACTGGACTACGTGAAGTCCCTGGTTAGTATGACTATTTTTTTGTTAAATGATTTTATTGATCAATAATAAGATGATTTGGGTTCTTATGTCTTATCAAATGAATACCCTTGGTATAGGAAAATGATTTGGTGATTAAGTGATAAATGTTATTTTGGAAGATGTTCGTTTTGTTAGGAACACTATATGCCCAAGGAAAATAGAATACAATGAGGTTTCATTTGTAGAGTAATGGTGGATTTTTATCTACATTTTTATTGTTGATTTATAGTGAATTGGGTTATTTATGGAAATGATTAACCTATAACAGAGAATATGTGATGATGTTAATTACTTTTAAGTATGTGACTTTAAGAGTATTTGATGTCATTTGGAGATACAATGTAACATGGGAGACTACATAATCAAATTCTTCTATGTTTTGGGTTTCAATATTAGTTTGGATTATATTAAAGGATTTTAAGGACAATTGGTTATTGAATGGTATCTATTTAACTTTGGGGTATTGTTGGTTTAATTTTAGAAATTAAGATTAGTGCATATTTATCTCAATGAATATCCTTTTGGGGGATCATTAGATCATTCACTAACCATTTTGGTTTTGATTAATCTTCAAAGACAATGTAAATATATGGTTTATCCTGCATGGATCATGTGATTCTATAGAAGTTTATTCTAGCTCTTCCAGTGTGACCAAGTCTTCTTGAATACTCATCATTTAAAAAATTGAGTTAGTGGTGGAAATTTATTAAAGAATGAAAATCTACTTAAAATTTAAGTATATCTCATAATGTTCTTAGTCAATATCATAAATGAATTCCTCTTCCTTATTTAATGTAACTTTAAAAAAAAAATTGTTGTCCTAGATGGTACCTTAAATCATCACTAATTTATGGCTTTGGGATTGTTGGCCTTTTCATAGCCATGTTCTCTACCACTCTCCATCAGATAATTGATGGTTAGATTTCTCCTCCATATCCATATTTTCCTACATGGAACCCTAGTATGTGTTATTTTCGGTAATCTTCATACTTTCCACTCTTTATTTTAAATAGAGGCCTCATTAATTCATTTTTTGATGTGGGATTTCAACTAAGATATTTTTAAATGTCAAAAATGTGTGATCCCAATACCCTATATTTTGTTGAACCGATGGTACTTCAAATCATCATAGATTGATGAGTTTAAGGACCTCAATTTTATACTTGTTTGTGATTGATGACCTCAACCACTACCTATAAATATTTACGTTTTTCCTCCAATTATATGTCTCTAATTGCCACCAATGTTCTCCTAATCGAGATCATAATTTGGTGGTGACCCTTTCATTTCTCTTTTCCTCATATTAAGACTAAATTTTAGTAAACCAATTTCCGATGTGGGTTTTCCCACAAATATATTTTCTATTTTCAGCCTTTTATTTTCGAAGAACAATTTCAAATTGCGAGGACGCAATTTATTGAAGGAGGGGAGAATGTAACACCCCAAGATTTCATAGTGTGTTATTTCTTCAAAATAATTCAATAACTTGCACTACACGCAACACCGAGTTCAAGCGCACCATGACTTACCAAACAAGCCGTTCAAAAAAGGTTATGAATAGTATTAACTAAATTTTAAACTTTATATAATCCTTATAATTTTAGAATCCATATTATGAGTTTCTTAGACATAATGTAAGAACAAATTCATCTTCAGTATTGTAGTTTTACCAACTTTTAATAGTGAACCCTTTTTAAATAAAATATTTTAAACTTTTTGACTAAATGGGGACATCAAAAAATTTAAAATAAAACATCTCAAGCTTCCACGGTACGCTTTCCTTTGAATAAAATAGTAGCGTGTGTTGTACGCAACTTCGAGTTTTAACACACACCACAACCGATCAAACTAGCCGTTATGAATAGTAATACTTAATTTTTTGAAATTATATATATTTTATATTTCAAAATGGACTTCATTTTTGGATTCGGAATATCAAATTTAGCCTAAGGTGAAATTTTGGTACTTTTCGGATAACTTTCATATTTTGATGAATAGTAAAAATTACTAAATTTTAATTAAAAACAACTTTTTTAATAAAAATAATTAATAGTGATAAATTATGAATTTGAGTGGTTTTAAAGTATATTTAGAATATATTTTTACCATTTAATATAATTTTGGTCATTGGACATAATTTTACAATTAAACCGAACATAAACAAGTGTCAATCTTTTGATAGTTATTATCTCTTAAAAACACGCTTTTTGTTTTGACAGCGGGAATTAATTTTAAATTAATTTCTGCCACTTCTGTGTTTTGAATTTAGAAAAATGGATTCCATATTTGGAATCAGGATGTTCAAATTGTGTAAATAGGTAACTTTTATTTTTAGACATTTTGAATAATTACTGCGGTAAATATTTTATTTACCATGGTTAAGGGTAAATCCGGTAAATAAGGGTTAAAAAATAATATTATAATAATAATAAATTACCCTAAAACGTGTCTTAACCCTATTGGTTGATACATGGTCGACCATGGGCATCTTTGGGTCAATTTTGGGACCCCATTGATCCACTTGTAAGTGATAATGACACTTTATTTTAATTAAGTTAAAATGAATACAAAAATGGCATAAGCTTACATCTTTTAAAAGAACAATTTTTACATAGGATTATACATGTTGGATTTTCAATTATAAATATTCATTAGAAAGATAAAAATATTTCCTACATAATGATATTTTATTTATAATTTTTAGACATCAAATAATTTAAATTATTAATGACACAATAATGATGCAATGTTTACCTCATTAATAAATCATTTAAATAAATAAGATTATAATGATTAAAATATTATCTAAAACCTGTACAATTCTTATTGGTTGATGTTATTTAGAATATGAGTCATCTTATCTTCGACCTCAATGATTTTTGGACCATTATAAACCGAATATAATTATATTATAAAGTAATACTTTCACTCTTTCCTAAAGAGCCCCTCCTCCCCCTTATAAAAGGAGACCACTTCTACTCATTCCTCACACCTCTCAAGCCACTTGGCTCGTCCAAACTCTGCCCAACTAAGCTCCCCACATCCCTCTCCTCCTCCTTGAAGCTTCCCCTTAGGCAGAAAGCATTTCAAGAAGTCCTTTGGTTCCAACCAAAGTGAGTTACCTAAATTAAAGGTAACATTTTCTCTTAAATTATTTTCAATTATTTTGCTTCTCCAACCCCCAAACTCTTTTTATTTCCTTTCTTTTGTAACAACACCAGTATCCACAATATACTAGGATGTTGTTATAAGAAGGATTCAAACTACACATTCACACAACTCCATCTAATGGATGATGAACATAATGTTTCTGTGGATGGCAAACTAACGCCTCACGAAACGATGATTGTTCAAATACATCTTACCGCCTCTCATGGTGGCCATTAGGATGGAACTGTAATTAAATATGATATTAATGATATATATTTTATATATAAGCTTCTGTAATTCCATTTTATTTCATACAATTATTCGTTTCATGTTGTATATACATACGATAATTTCATTTGAGGAAGTGCGGACTACCGCCCCCTTAAAATGATATGACTCGTTCATACCACACATGGAACGTATAAAGGATGGTGTTAATGAACTTAAGTAACATATATAAAATATTATATTTTACTGGAATAGTAATATACCTATGTATCATTTGGATTCGATTCTTTTAAAATAAAAATTAAATGGAAGTAGCATTCGTGCGTACGTACGGACTACCGTCTCCACGAACGCGATGAGATTCATTCTCCATCGTATCCATTCAAGTATAATTATCATTTGATGATTTTAAAATTATGTTTAAGGACTTGATACCATTCTGGATATGAATAATATACATCCCATTAATAACTAATATGGCTCACATAACAAAGAATATAAAGTAAAATGAACCCGTTAACACCTGAAATGACGATAATTCTAAGATATTATTAACAAATAAATGTTAAAAGATCATATATGATATCATATTAAAGTAACTGATTCTTGTATTATTCAATAACAATTATTTCACCATTATACAGGAGGTAAACCTACCATCGACCAAGGAAAAAGTACAAAGTAAGGGATTCTCTTATCTCACTTTCAATTCCGTGAGATTTCCATTGTTCGCTACTAAATTATTGAAAGTGGTGTATTGTGTACTTCCATTTGATATATATTATCATGATTCACTTTATATTCATGTTATTCTGTAAATCATTTGGTGGTTATTAACTTTTGGCCATGCGACTCAGTTGATTAACGTGGTAAGGGGTTTCTTGTCTCACTTTTAATTCCGTGAGAATTCCATTGATCACCACTTAATTATTGCATGTGGTGTATGTGTACTACCCATGATTGTATTCATTGTGTAATATAATTTATTTTATGGGTATTTACATCATCATGGTATGATCTTTCTTTCATGGGTGTTTGTTTCTTAAGTTACCTAATCAATAAGGGAATTTGAGATTTCAATTTCCACTCATTTGGCTTTACGCATATTTCATTGATTATATTACCCCAAGATTATGTGTGGAATCACTATTCATTTGATTATGTCATAATTTCCACTCCCATTCCTGTGGATATACTTTTGATACACATAATCACTCCATTGAAAATTCTCAAGTCATTGATATGAATTTGATAAGAGTAATTTTAACTCTTTCACCATTTGTTGAGTTAAACATCCAATTCGTTGGTGTTGTTTTTACAGGAATATGTGTGAATATACTTTGATTGTTTTACACTGAATATCCAATCATATTTAGTGTATTTATATTTTTCACACATAATTATGTTGTTGATTTATCCTTAACCTAAGGATATGGCCTTTATGAGAGATTTCATCTCAACTTACATTCCATTGAGACTTCTTTGTTGATATACACCAAATCACTTTTATGTGGTGTATATAATGTACTTTGACATAGTATATCATGAATTCCCTTTATTCTCATGATATTACAATGTTTTGATTACCTCAATTATTTTCATTCAAGTGTCTCTCTTTTGGTTAGAATCTCTAACTAAAATACCATTTTTAAATGTTTTAAAGACTTATTCATCTAAATCTTTCTCATTAATGTCCATGTTTTAAAAATGGTTTTAAGGATTTATTTATATGGACATTAAAGTTTAGAAATTAAAAATCCTTTTAAAAGGTTTCAAAGTGGTATGGGACACTTTGATTCAAAAATCTATTTTTAAATGGCTTCTTGACAAATAGTGTGACTTTTAAATGTTTTCAAGAAAAGGGGGATATTTCTCTCAAATAGTTTTGATGATTATTTTCATCTATGTCAACATCCTTCATTATTCATGATTGAGGTTAATGTGATACAATACAATCTTCCATATTGTATCAAATGAGTTATATTTGACTGTGGATGTTCTATTTTTATACCATTCATGGTTTGTGGTTAAAGTATTGACATTTCGTATGCTAGTTTTAATACGAATGTTTATTTTATGCTTAAACCTATTCATATGAGGAATGAATTGGACTTAATAAGTGACGGGTGGAGCCCGCTATAGCTCCTCGATGCATCGGTAGGTATCATGAGACAAACTAGTGTCTTGGCACAAGGCCTTGGCAAAATCTTATTTGTAGTCTTGGCACGAGGCCTTGGCTATGTGGTTATGATAGTCTGGCATTATGCATTCCATCATTATGAAAGTGGTTATTGATATTGCATGTGATCATTAGACTAGTAGAATATCCATGTGAGTAAGTAAATGGCATTATTTCATTTTACCTTTTCCATTTTATGCTGAAGTTCAAGTTTCAAAGGCTTTTGTTTTAGTTATAAATTGCCTTAAGTGTTTATGCTTATTTATGAAAGCTTCTGCTATAATGTTATCCTTACTGAGAATCCGAGCTCACCCCTTTCAATGTTTTATTTTTTTTTTCAGGATTATGAAGAAGTAATTTATGAATGACCTGCAGGGATAGTATGAGGGGATATGAAGACAAGATGTTTTTTTTATGATGTAATGTAAAAATTTATGGATGTATCTAGTTATTCCAAGGCTACTAAACTAATCGGTCTTTCGAGACTTGATCTTTCTCATGATCATGCCAATGTTATGTAATAATGCACCGACTCTGGGTAACTAGGGTCGGGGCGTTACATGATTTAACCTCAATGGTTGTTTTATAACTATCATTTTTATCCCAACTCATAATGACCTCAATATCTTAATTCATGAAGTCTTATATATATTGAAATTTTTTACCTCCATAAAATAACACAATTCCCAAAGAAAGAACATTGTACCTTGATCATGGTGCCCACCTGGTTTCATCGTCATCTTGTTCATGTAGATAGATGTTCCATGCATTGCAAAAATGATTTAGATATCCTTCAAAATCATCTGGTTCCTTTATACAAATACACATCGTATAACTTGGGTCATATGGGTGTTCATAGAAAAATAGTTTTGGAAAATAATCAGTTATGACATATAATTTCAAAACATCTGATAAAACTTTCTTTTTATAAAACATTCAGACTGAATTTGAGTTGAAACATTCAATCAATAGTCCTTTTAAAATACCATAAGTATGTGCTAAAATACTATAATTTAAAAGCAAATATAAATAGGCTGCACAAGGGTCTCATTCTTCAAAACCTTTTTTAAAATCATAATATGCTTCAAAATATTGTGATAAGGTAAAATATTTAAAAATGCCTTGATAATATTTACCTTTCTTGAAAATATGAGAATATTGATAAAATAGGATTTTATTAAATACAACCCATGATCCATGATGGTATTAAGGTATAGGAGGGTGTTTGATATCTCAAACAATTTCTTGCAAGTGATTTATATGTTAGAAAATGTTTCAGAATCATCTAGACATAACTTTGCAATAATTATTATAATAAAGTCATCAGGAAAATATAGGAATGTCATTTGAGATCCTCCTCCTTCCATTTGTTATAGACTTTCCTTGATCTAAAAAAGTTATAAAACGATGATTTAACTTAAAGAGTAGACATAGAGACCAATCATGTGTCTGACAAAAACTCACAATCCCTAAAGTTTTCTAAACTAGCCTTTGATGCCAACTATAAGGCCCCAACCTTAAACATTACATAATCTTGAGTTAATTCAAGAATTCACATTGAGTATCTTTTCAGGTTTAGATTTTTAAAGAATTAGGTCGTAAATATTAAATTACATCTCAAAAGATTAAAAATTATACACTTCTACTCTATCCAATTTCTTTCACAATAATAAAACTCCTTAAATAAAATAGGAATTATTTTCTTGATATAAATCTTCTAGAATTCTTCCATTCTCTTGCCCTTCCTTATACCCTGTGAAAAACATTTCAAAAACATGGGATGAGAATAAAAAGCTCAGTAAGGGTTATAAAATAAGAAAAGAAAACATTATTCCATCAATACATACAATTAATGAAATCAAACTTTTTAATAATAAAACATAAGTTCTTTAACATACCTCATGAAATCATAAGATTTATGAATAACACATAAAAATCATAAATCATAAAGGTAACTTGGGGCATCCATAAAATACTTACATTGTAGCTTTCACAGATACATAGGGAGTTACATATGGAATACCCATCATGGTAAATTCCCTAAATCTATTAGGATAAACATTAATGTTTACCTCCAACACGTTACCCAATGCATTGGAGAGTTATCTCAGGCTCACCCGCCCTAGGTTTATCATGGAACCACCCGTATTTTATTTATCACGTAACCACTCATCAAATGTACAAGTATCATTACATAATCATAACACATAAAATATTGAATTTATCAATATTTCACTCATCAAACACAATAAATCTATTCAAGATATTGAAATATTCAATCCATTTCGAAAACCATTTAAAACATTTAATAATGATATTTTTTGAATCAAAGTATCCCATATCACTTTGAAACTTTTGAAAGTAATTTATACTTTATAAAACACATGTACATATAAATAAATCCTTAAAATAATTTCTAAAACATGGACATGAAATATAAGTATTTAGAAGATTAAATCTTTAAAACATTTAAAACGATGTTTTAGTTAAAAAAATTACCACTTAAAAACACTTGAATAAAAATAATTAAATAATAACATCAAAAGAAACTATAAATATAATGAGAATATATATATTCATGATATAAAATGTCAAAAGGGTTTTATATACACCTTATAGAATAATAAAGTTGCACACTATCAAGATATGCCACAATAAAAGGAGATTGAGACGAAGTCCCTTACAAAAATCCGACAGCCTAACGGCGTCACATTAAAATTTAGAAAATGAGTTTATGGGAGAGAAAAGGGTCTCTCATCACTTGGACATAAAATGTACAACAATAATGATATATAATAACATATCCCAACATAAGAAAATATAAATTAAAATATATAACATAAAATAAGTTTTTGACTAAAAGAGGACGGTGAAAGGTTCCCTTGCGAAGATCATTTTGTAAATAAAATAGATAAATTATGTGTATTCACTATAAATAAAAATAAATAAATTATAAATACAAGATAGGACATCAAAATTTATTTATCACATAATCATATCATGACATAATCAAGAAGTAGAAGATCAACCCAAAGAATAGAAATTGGGTTAAGAAGTTCCCTTACCTTGTGTCCGACTTGTCTTGTTTGTTCTTTATCTCCCTGAATAATAAAATTCAGTTAATTCTAATTGATTCATAACATTTTTCAATTTTATTATTTCTTTTATATCACATATTACTTTTCTATAACAATCATATAATTATTCAAGTTCATATCAGTCTTTTATCGATGTTCGGTACTTGAGTCATAAATGAACTTGTTATAATTACAAATTTTCCATGTGGTAAAAAGTCCATTATCTCCAGAATTGTATTCATGATTTAAATATCATATATATCCAATATGTAGGTATTTATATCCATTATATATGTATTTAGAATAGTCCATAACATTTGGATATAAGAAAATGAAATGCACCGTTCATAGAGACGGTAAGCCGTACGTACGCATGAACGCTTCTTTAATTTATTTTTCATTTTAAAAGGAATGAAAAATAAAATATACATAAGTATATTATAATTTAAGTTATATATATTCATTAATAACATCCTTTATATGTTCCATGTATATCCTGAATGAGTCATATCACTTTGAGGGGGTGGTAGTCCACACTTCCTCAAATGAAATTATCGTATTTACTCGTTATGGAAAGCATAAAGATATGTTTTAAATGAAAAATAAATAAGAATAGAGACAATATAAATATATTATATAATATATATAAATATATTTCCATCATAATGGCCACCATGAGAGGTGGTAGGATATAATTGAACAATCATCGTTTTGTGAGGTAATAGTTCGCCGTCTACAGAAACAGTATGTTCGTATCCATTAGATGAAGGTGTGTGGAAGTGTAGTTAGAATAATTATCATAACAACATCCTAGTATATTTAAGATAATATTTTTATTATAAAATAATATAATAAAGAGATTTTAGGGGGTTGGAGAAGGAAAATAAATAGAAGAATCTTGAGAGAAGACATTACCTTCAATCAGGTAACTCCTTTTGATTTAAGCTAAATGGATTTCTTGAATTGCCTTATACCCGAGGTATTACTTCTATGAGTAATATAGGGATATTGGGAGCTTATTTGTGCAGATTTTTTGACGATCCAATAGGCTTGATAGGTGTGAGTATTGGGTTAGATGTGGTGTCCTTTTATAAGAGGGAGGAGGGGCTCTTTAGGAAAGTTTGAAAGTATTATTTTATTATAAAATGATTTCCAGATTAAAAAGAACCAAAACTCATTAAATTAAAATATAATATGAAAATAAGTTGAAATAAAATCATATGATAAGAATTATATAGGTTTTATATATTTTTTAATACTTATCTTTTTTACTTAACCTTTTTTTACTCTTACCGTTTTATCAAGCATTTTACACTTTGAGAATCAAAATAGTTACCAAAACATGAAAAATATCCAATTAAATATTTAATAAGACAATTTTAGAATTATTATGACTTTTTTTATGAATCTTATATTTTTTATAATCTTATAATATTTAATAAAATATTTTATATTTTAAAATATGAATTATGTCAATTTTGATACTATTCATATGAAGAATTTTTTAAAAATCTATAACAACTTGATTACTTCTAAAAAACTTCATTAATACAAATATAACATTTAAATATCTTCCAAAAAATCGTGTATGATATAAAAATAAAAAAATTACATTTAGTTTAACATTTATAATATCATTTATTTGATTCCTTTATTAATGAAACAATCACTACATCACTATCGTGTCATAATTAAATTTATTTATTTAATGTCTAAAAATTATAAATAAAATACCATGATGTATGAAATCTTTTTATATTTCTAATTACTATTTATAGTTGAATATATCACTTATATAACCCAATATAAAAAAAATTACTGAAAGATCATGTTTAGGTTATACTTTCCCTAACTTTAAATTAAAAGTAATTTAATGTCATTTTCTCACACAAGTGGCTCCATGGGGTCCTAAAATAGACCCAAGTATTCCCATGGTCAGAAATATATCATCCAATATGGTTATTACATGTGTTAGGGTAATTTAACATTATTATAATATTATTTTTTTACCCTTATTTACCATATTTAACCTTTAACCATGGTAAATAAAATATTTACTGAAGTTACTATTCATATTGTCTAAAAATAAAAGTTACCTATTTACACAATTTGTACCTCATAATTCAAAATATGGAATCAATTTTTCCAAATTAAAAACACTTATGTTTCATATATTAATTTAAAAGTAATTCCTGTTATCAAAACTAAAAAGCGTGTTTTTAAGAAGTAAAAACTTCCAAAAGATTGACATGCGTTTATGTCCAATTTCAAAGTGAAATTATTTAAAATGAACAAAATTGTATTAAATTATATGAATATAATCCAATTACACTTTAAAACCAATTAAAAGTACAATATAACTATATAAATAAATTAGATTAAAGAGAATTTTTGAGTTAAAATTCAGTATTTTTCACTATTCATTAAAAATGAACTTTATCAAAAAAATACCAAAATTTCATCCAATGTAAATTTTGATGTCTCAATTATAAATAAGAATATTATTTTTTCAAATATAACATATAAAAATGAAAAACACTATATTTAAAAATGGTTCTCCATCAAAAGGAGGTAAAACGACCTTTTAAAAATATTAGTGTTTTTCATGCTTAAAATCGGATTCATTCTTATTTTAAGCCTCTAAAATTTATTGGATAAGTTTAAAGACATTTAATAATAATATCTTAGTTATTTATATTCATTTCCGCTAATTCAATGGCTAGGCATTAACTATCATTTAAAATAATAATATTATTATATTATTTTTTTGGTAAAACTCAAAATTGTGTGCAGCATAAGATTTCAAAGAAAATTATTGTTTCATGTTGAGTATGATATCAAACAGAGTTTACTATTTAAAATAAAATTAATATCTTATTCATAAATATTAATAGATATGAAAATGTATTATTCTATAAATACATGGGTCATTATAGACCATAGCATGGTGAATTTCACCATTCTATAGTGGGTGATTTAGTACACAAAATCTAACAATCACCACTTGCATTAAATCCATATAGACTTTATATAAAAACATTACAAATATTTTTGAATTGGTCTAAACTATTTTGTATATGATTATCATATTCCCTCTCTAATTTTGTACAAACACTTTGAACCAAAATAAATCTTTATTTCAGGACCTTATATATGAACTTGTGGGTCTTTATAGAATTGATAACAATTATAAATTCCCTGATACATAATTTTAAGGAAAGGGTGGCCTCTAGAAAAATGTTAGTGTTACTCAAGTTATAAAGGGGATTGTCATGGTCTCAATCAAACATACTCTTATATCTATATGAATATGTCCATAACAAGATGTATTTATATGCAGAGTATGCATGATTATATAATACCTTTGTATATAACATCGAGTGAACACTATACATGGAACATGTAAAATTTAAATCTAGTATAAGAAAACTCATACATTATTAATTATTAGAAATATACTATCTATTTTTATTAAATTCATTACATTTCATTTATCCAAGTAGTTGATCACATCATGTGTCACTTAAATAAGAATGACCATGAATTTAATTAGTCTAATTCAATAAAGGGAATAGATATTTTTTTGTCATAAAATTAAAAACAATCATCTTGGTTAAGCTTCAACTAATGACATTATTATCAACATACCCAAAAACCCCCTGATTAGTTATGAATCATGGATTATATAGTAAAGGTATCAAATCATGAAGGTTATAATTCTAGGTATCTTTGTAAACTAAGGTATTTTGGATTCATAATAATCATACACTCCTAAATATATCAATGATCAAATGATATTCTATGTGATATAATTTAGCGGTTCAGTCAAAATAATAAGTCTCAACTAATTATCTCATGAGTTTATTATTTGTATCGTAAAAAACTCTTGGTGTTGAATACAATATTTTACTCACACTAATCTTAAAATATCATCACAACCCATAATACTCCATGATGGTCATCGATTAGAGGAAACTCAAAGGAATACTATGAAAGGGTATTATTATTCCATTGTTAATGTAATATAAATATAGAACACGTTAAAAAATGATAAAAGTATATTTCTTGAATTATAAAATCATGATACATTTTATAACCATTTCATATAATCTCTCATGTATTTATTACCAATAGATTCCATATAACCCTCATTATTTTGTCACGCTAATGGTTTTTTCAAAAAATCCACTATATTTTCATCTGTAGCCACCAAAAATATCTTTACATTACCACTATCAATAATCTCTCTAATGAGATGGTGTTTTTAAGGATGTGTTTGGTCCTTTGGTAAAACTAGTATTCCATGTCCTAAGTAATAGTTTCATTATAGTTATAGTAAAACACAATTACTCATTCGATGTTAGGAACCACCATGAGTTTAGAAATGAACTTCTTGATCCAAACAACCTCCTTTACAGCATCTGATGCATCGATGTACTCTTCTTCTATTGTCAAGTCTACTAAAGTGGCTTGTTTGGAACTATTACAATTAATTACTCCATCTTTTAAGAAAAAATTAGATTGGTGTCTCATGTCATCATTTTCTAATTGGAAATTATAATTAGTGCAACCCCATATAATGAGATAATATTCACTTCTAAATACCAATAAAATATCCTTACTTCTTCTTATATACTTTTGGATATTCTTAACTACAATCCAGTGACTTTTACCAAGATTTTATTATTATCTACTTATTCTGATTAAATCACATGTGACATCAGGTCAAATACATAACATTACATATATAATGGATCTTATAGTGGATTCATAAGTAATTTTATCCATATAATCTAATTATTTACTAGGATTGTGAATCATAATAATATTTGTACCATGAAATTCTAGTAAATACCCTTCTTAGAATTTTGTATGTCAACCCCCTTTAGCGCTTTACTGATATAATTTTTTTAACCAAGTCTAAGAAACCTTTTTGATATATCTCTATAGATATCCATATCGAGTATATAGACTAATTCATTCTTTTATTTCATCAAGAAACCATTTACCAACCATATATTTATATAATATAAATTTGGTTCATCATTTCTAATAAGGAGTATGTCATCCACATGAAATATCATAAATACCAAAACATTATTGGATTTTTTGTCCTAGGACCAGTTGTTTGTACTTTGATTACAGGAATATTTGATGTATTTAATATTAATAAAACTTCTTATTACATATTTCTTAGTGTTGTAAATTACTCTAATGTAAAAATTTCCTAGAGTATACATCGCATTTATAAGGTCATAGTGGTTTCCTGCTATGAAAATAACCTTGATGTGCTATGATGATATTCTCAAATAATGTTTTGTGGTTGGATAATGTACTATGATGGGACACATATTACATAGACTACAAGGTGTGATTACTCATAAGTATATGAGGCTTCTTCTCATTAATTTCACACTTGGTAATCTTCATGATGAGAGATTATGAGAACAGGACCATTGGTAGTAATTTTTCATGTTTTGGTGTCATCAGATATTCCTATCTATGAGCATGTGTGATGGCCCTTAGACTTTAATATTATTATTAATTCATGTTAAAACTCACATACTTAGATGTATTTTGTAAACCATGATGATAACAGTTTATGGTGAAGTTGGATACATTAGGTGCATCACGAGTGAGATGTCATTAATGAATAAGTTAAGGAAGTATTTGTCCCTTCTATATTTATGGAATCTTATATCACAGACCTTTGATTGGAATAGAACTATCATATTAAATTCTATGGCCATGGTGTAACAATTTTTTTATTTCAGATAGTCAAAAAAATACATATCAATCATATAGGTTGGTGACACGGTTATGAAACTTTCTTGATGAGATATTGTGAAAAAAGGATTATATTACACAGTGAGTGTTCATATGTGGTTGTCAATATTGTGACATTAAGTTCTTTCTCTTGGGTTCCTTGACCTATTTCTAGATAGTAATCCTAGACTTTAGTCAATCCCTCTTAATGCCAATGAGAAATAATCCTAGAGGGTCACACACTAATTGTTTCCATTGATCTCAATGAAATTCTATTTGAGTTTAATTAATGGAATAAATATTATTCTCAAGTTTGGGAAATAATTTTATTTAAGTTATATTGATCGCATAAATTAAATAAATATTTATTCATTGACATGTGAATAAAATAATTATTTTATTTATTGAATACTTTAATAAATATCTATTCACTAGATTGTGAATAAAATATTTATTTATTAATTAAATATTTATTCAGTTGTTCAATAAATGATAGAGGAGATTGAACAGACCGAGACTGAGTCCAGTGACAAATATTAATTAACAAGACCATTATATAATATTTGTTATTGTGCAAGTTGGAATATTCCACAAAATAATAATAATATAATTATTATAATGTGGAATTTTGTTTATTAAAGGTAATAAATATTATTTAATGGTCCGTATGAAATTAAATAATATTTTAACTTAAATATTAACTATATAAATAGACGGTTATGTCTATTGTGTAGAGTATACAAAAATTAAGAATAGATAATTATTGTGCACAACAAATTATCTCTTAAATCCTCCTCTCCCTCTCAAGAATGAGAAGTTCAAGAGATATTTATTTAAGACTGAAGAATGAGCAATCAATAATGAACAGCACAAGATATTCAACTCACTATGCTATCACCTGGAGATCAAGTGGTGTTGCTCGAAGATCATAGGAGCACGTGTGGATCACTGCTAGAGGGATTCTATCCTTGTATCCTTATAGTGGAATGAAGGTAATCTGAAAGGGTCTTTTTGGATGATCATCATTAACCAATGAATAAAGTTCCTAATACTAGGTATTTATTTCTTTAAATATTAAATAAATATATTATATTTTTTTCCTACAAGATCCTAACTCTTGGTTTCAGACAATGATTATTAAATGAGATTTTAATATATCACCAAACTCTTTATACTTCTGCTATACTTGGAACCATCAAGTGGTGTTAGAGCAATCACATTTAAATTTATAATAATTAATTTTAATATTGATCCATGTGCAATTTTGGTTAGATTTTAATTTAATTTATTCATTCTTTAATCAGATTTTAATTAACATGTTATTGTAATATTAATCATGTTCGTTCAGTGTTTCATTTTCCTAAAGGTTTAAGAAAAAATGAAGAAAAATTATAGATTCCATCGGGAAGTGCCAAATCTTTAGTCGGTAAAACTAGGTTACATGGCATGCGGTCATATCGCACATTTTATACCCATTCACATTGTATCCAGATGCATCGAGAAATTAATTACATGTGGTTGTTTTATTTCACACTACATGTTGATCAGGTCAACCTGGTACACGAAAAGAGGATATAGGGTGTGAAGTTGGCATGAACACATCATGTAGTTCAGCCTATTTAACATGTTGAATCCCCAATGGTGGGACTTTGATATATGGAAACCGAGGTACATGGGGTGTAGATGCATGTACATACCGTGTAGTCTCCCATTAATGGAAAAAATTAAAATTACATTAAATTTGAAAATTATAGCATTAAAACCTTATTTTATTGATTGGTACACCATTATGTGATTGAAAATTTAATAATGGTTTTAAATAATTTGAAATTCTTAATTAATTTATTGTAATTAATATTCATTACTAGTTCTAACATTTATTTTCCATGAATTCCATTAATGATGGGTACCTCTAAATAAGATCAGATGATCATTGAGATGAAAGGGAATTAATTAATTAATTAATTAATGCAAGCATGTTTATCTTAAATAATAAAATAACGAATAAATAAATGAATGTTATCCATTTACTTTTGCGTATTCATTGCATGTATGACCATTAATGAGCTTGACCAAGAGATGTGTATGAATTGGATGTTTTAATTTAATTTATTTCATGAGTTTTTAATTATTTAATATTAAATTAAATAATGGTATATGAGTCATTCCTCCCTCCATTATCTATGTTTCTAAGAATATTTATACAACCTCATTTAACCAATTCTTTGGTTCCCCTCACCTGCGTGTGAGTAATAAATATTTGTAATTAATGGAGCATCCCAAGCTGTGTAGATACGGTTCAAAATGGAACCATAATGATGTCAACCCAGGTGATACACAAGTGGATAGGTGGAATGATGTAACTCATTCCAAGACCAACATTATGAGTTATTTCCACTAGGTCAAAGTTTGATTTAAGGTACTCTCATTAAATCAACTGTTAGATAAAGCTCATGAACAGGTCATTTAATTAATTAATTATTTCTATCTATGCAATTATTTATGTTATAGATGCAAGGTCATGATCACATAAATAAATGAATTAATATGAAAAGATAGAAATTGAATAAATGAATTATGCGTAAATGTTTTATCCAACATGGTTAATTAATTAAGTAACATCCACTTAATATTGAAAAGACATGTAAAGGATAAAACAAGATAAAAATTTATGCATAAAAATTTAAAATCCCTCAATTAAATATTATGTTAGACTAATCCTTTCATTACTTGATTGGGAATGAAACCATATAACTAAGTGTAGTACATGGACAAAGTCTGGACATTTACTTTTATCAGGGAGTTATCATGAGATTTTTGGGTTTAATTAACTGAAATTGTATTGAGTTTAATGTCCAAAGTCTATTCAATATAAATTTGAAGGCAAGTGTTGGGGAAATCAAAGTTAGGATTTCAGGATAGGGGACTCTACTAAACGGATCAATGAGATGCAAGTTTTTAGTTAGTAAGACTGCCTACCTAATTACTTTATTATGATTTTCATGGCCAAATTCTAGATTATTAAGATAATTAATGGGGATACTTTCCACTATAATTTTAAAGAAGCTATACATTCTGAGTTCAATAGTTAGGTCTATTAAGACTTGAAAAAATAGTGGGAGATTTACTAAATAAATAAATAAAAACATTTAATTTGTTATATCTCACTTATTTTTTAATCAAGAAAAGTACTAATAATATTCTATTTTTAATTGTATAATAAAATGACAAGTTCATCAACCACACTATCCCTATGATCAATATTATAGAAAGATAACCTCCTAACTGGAAGTAACTTCCAAGAGTGGTTTTGACACCTTCGGGTTGTGCTACGCCATGAACAGAAATCTTATATGCTAGAATCCACAATACCTAGTCCACCTATTAAAGAAGAGAGTGATGAAGATTTTCTTATCTATGAAAAACATTTGAGTGAAGTGGTTTATGTTCAATATTTGATTCTTTCATCGATGTATAGTGAACTAATAAATTATCATGAAAACATGGATGTGTATAGAATGCTTGATCATATCCGTGGTCTTTACCAAGAGAGATCTAGAAATGAACAATTTGAGATTTCCAAGGTGCTTTTTCATAGAAAGTTTGGAGAGGGTTCCCCAACTGGGCCTCACTTAATCAAGCTCATTTGCTACATTGAGTGATTATAGGTTATAGGGTTTAAACTCCCCAAAAAACTAGGCACTGACCTCATTCAAACATCACTCCATCAGATCTTCTCCAGTTTTTTTGTGAATTTTAATATGAACAAAATTAAGAAGTATCTACCATATCTTCTTACTCTTCATCTTCAAGTATATAAGGATACGAATCATGAAAAACCTTTCATACTTATGGTGAACAAATGGAAGTGTAAATAGAAGAGATTTAAGACCAAAGCTTCTTCCCACCCTTCCAAGAAGAGGAATATCAAGGTGAAAGCAAGGGACAATGATGATGTCTATTTCACATGTGGAAAAAAGGGCCACTGGAAGAAAAAATGCACCCATCCAAAGAAGCAAGGGGAAGTTTTAGGTGCAATTGTTATCAAGTTCAATTTATTTATTTCTACAAATTGGGTATTAGATATAGATTGTGGTGCTCACATATGTATTCAAATATAGGAACCAATTAAATTTAGAAAGATTGAATAAGGAGGGGTATATCTTCAAGCTACAAACGAAGCTAAACTTGATATTTTAGCTATCAAGGACTACCACCTCACGTTGCCAACCAAAATGATCTTAGTTTTAAAGGGTTTTTATTATATTTTTTCCGTTACCAAAAACATTATTTTTGTATCCATACTTGATACGAATGGATTTATTTTCAAATTTGGGAATAAATATTACTTCTTTTATAAAGATATAATTTTTTATGGTAAGTCACATTTAAATAATGGTCTTTATATGTTGGATTATATGAACCAAATAATGGAAATCAATAACGAAGTTACTTCACATGAATCATACAACACCCAACTTTTTCATCACCAGCTAGGTCACATAAATGAAAAAATCTTCACTAAATTACATCAATATGGATATTTAGATTCATTTAAACTAAAACCACTTGGTGTATGTCACACATGTTTAAAAGGGAAAATTTCCAACTCACCATTTAGTGGGAATGGTGAAATGGTGAAATGGTGAAATGGCTTCTTGAATTAGTTCATACTAATATGTGTGGACCATTTCCTATTGAAGCAAGGGGTGGGTACTCATACTTCAAAACTTTTACTGATGATTTTAGTATATATGGATATATTTACTTAATGAGGTATAAGTTGGATTCTTTTGAAAAAATCAAGGAATACAAGAATGAAGTTGAGAACCATCTTCATGAGAAGATTAAGAAACTTCACTTAGACTGTGGTGGAGAATATCTTAATCAAGACTTCATTGATTATCTATGAAAGTTCGAGATTTTATCTCAAGTCACTCATCCTTATATTCCTCTATAGAATGGTGTGAGTTAAAGGAGGAACCACACCTTATTGGACATGGTGAGATCAATAATGATCCATGTGATTCTTCCATTATCCTTTTGGGGATATGCATTATAAATAGTAGCATATATACTAAACTGAGTTCCAACTAAAGAAACAGATAGAATATCATACCAATTATGGAATGTAAAGAAACTCATTTTGTCTTAATTACATGTGTAGGGTTGTGAAACATTTCTTAAAGCCTCTTCAGGTAACAAGATTTCACCCCAAGGCACAAAGTGTATATTTATAGGATATCCTAAAGAAACAAAGTTATTCTACCTATAAAATTATTCATAATAAAAGGTTTTGGTTGACATACATCCCACATATTTTTATAAGGATCTTATCTCTAAAATAGATAGTGGGAGAAAGAGAGACTTCAATGAATTCCAGGCTTAAGATACACAAAATTTGTCACAGGAAAAAATTCCACAAAGCCTCATGGAAGAAGAAATTTTTCCAGAGACATAATTACTGTGTAGTAGTACTGGAGAGGTTAGAGAACCATAAAGATATGGTTTTCTAGTCACTGAGGATGGTGACTCATTATTCATTGATAATAATGATCCTATAACTTATAAGGAAGCAGTAAGTTTCATAGATGTTTCCAAGTGGAAAGAATCCATGAATTTTGAAATGGATTCCATATACAAAAACCAAGTATGGATTTTGGTAGACCCTCCAGTAGATGTAAAGCTCATTGGTTGAAAATGATTATTCAAGAAGAAAATTGACATGAAAGGAAAATTTAGTACCTATAAGGTGTGACTAGTTGCAAAAGGGTTTAAATGGTGTCAAGTCATTGACTACAACAAAACCTTTTTATCAATTTAAATGCTAAAATACATCATAATTCTAATTTTCATTGTGTCTTTCCATGATTATGATATTTGGAAAATAGATGTCAAAATAGCCTTTCGTATTGGGAGCCTTCAGAAAAATGTCTATATGACATAGCCCGAAGTTTTTGTGACTCTAAAGGATTACAACAAGGTATCAAAGTTGAAAAGATCCATTTATGGATTAAATAAAGTATTCAGGTCATGGAACATTTTTTATGAGGACATAAAAAAATTTGGTTTCATAAATAAAGAATACGAGTTGTGTGTCTATAAAAAGTTTAGTGGGAGTGTATTTGTTTTCTGAATAGTATATGTTGATGAAATATTACTCATTAGAAACAAAATACCAGTCTTAGAGTCTGTTAAGGCATGGTTGAATAAATGATTCTCTATGAAGGACTTAGGAGAGGCAGTATATATTATTGGGATCAAGATCCATCGTGATAGATTCAATATGTTGCTCAGCCTATGTAAAATTATATACATTGACAAGATACTAAAGAGATTCATTATAGAACAATCAAATAGGGGATTGTTTCCAGCATCACATAGAATTCTTCTTTCCAAGAAAATGTGTCCTCATACACATGAGGAGAGAAATAAAATGACAAGGATTTCATATGCATCAGCAATTGGGTTAGTCATGTATGTTATCCTATGTACTAGGCTAGATATAACCTATGAATTAAGTGTGGTAGGAATATATCAAGATGATCCAGGTGTCCACCATTGGATGGCAGTCAAGACTATCCTTAAGTATCTGAAGTTTACTAAGGATTTGTTCCTAGTTTATAGAGGAAGTGAGGAACTAGTCATCAAAGTATATATGGATTATAGTTTCCAAACTAATCAAGATGACATGAAGTCAAAAACAGGATACATCTTCACTTTGAATGGAGATTTTTTGAGCTAGAAGATCTCAAATCAGGTTGTGGTTACAAATTCTAAAGTATATTATGAGTATATTGTGGATTTTGAGGCAGCTAAAGAAGTAGTATAGATGTGAAAATTCATCCAATAGCTTGATATGGTACCTATAAGTAAATATCCTACCACACTTTATTGTGATAATACTACATTGGTGGCTCTTGAAAAATATCAAAGGTCGCATCAGTGGATGAAGCACATACTTTGGAAGAATCATACCATGAGAGATTTTTCTCAGAGAGGTGAAGTTGCAGTGAGCAGTATTTCCATGGAAGATAATTTGGTGAATCCCTTGACTAAATCCTTGACTCAGCAGAAACATGACTATCATATGAGGTCTAGCAGACTGAAGTTCATAGGCAGTTGGCTCTAGTCCAAGTGGAATTTTTTGGATTTGTTGTCCTAGGATTAAATTTTTGTATTTTGATTACATGAATATTAAATGTATTTAATATTAATAAAACTTTTTATTACATACTTTTTGGTGATCTACATGACTCTAATGTAATAATTTCCTAGAGTATAAATCGCATTAATAAGGTCATAGTATTTCCCCGCTATGATGAGAACCTTGATGTGTTATGACCATATTCTCAAATAATGTTCTATGGTTTGATGACATACTATGATGGTATGCATAGTAAATAGATTGTCATGTGTGAGTAATCGTAAGTAGATAAGGCTTATTCTCATGAATTCCATACATGGTAATCCCCAAGATGGTAGATTATGTGAAAAGACCCTCCAGTAGGAATTCTAGATGTTTTGGTGTCATTGGATATTTCTATCTACGAGTGTGTGTGATGGTATTTAGACTTTAATATTATTATTAATTCATGTTACAACTCGCGTACTTAGATGTATTTCATAAACCATGATGATAATAGTTCATGGAGAATTTGGATACGTTGGGTGCGTCATGAGTTACATGTCATTAATGAATAAGTTGAGGAAGGATTTATCCCTTCCATATTTATGGAAGATGATATCTCATCCTTTTTATTGGAATATAACTAACACATTAAATTCCATGTTCATGGTGTAATGACGTGCTTATTTCAGATAGTCAAAGAAATAAATATTGATCATATAGGTTGGTGATACAGTTATGAAACTTGATTGATGAGATATTGTGATAAAGGGATTATATTACACAATGAGTGTTCATATTTGGTTGTCAATGTTGTGAAATTAAGTTCTTTATATTCGGTTCTTTGACCTGTTTCTAGATATCAATCTTGTAATTTAGGCAAACCCACCTAATTCCAACAAGAAAGAATCCTAGAGGGTCACATACTAAGTGTTTCCATTGATCTTGATTAAATTCTATTTGAGTTTAATTAATGGAATAAATATTATTCTCAAGTTTGAGGAATAATTTTATTCAAGCTATATTGATCACATAAATTAAATAAATATCTATTCATCTTCATTTGAATAAAATATTTATTTTATTTATTTAATGTTTTAATAAATAATTATTTGCTAGATTGGGAATAAAATATTTATTTGGTTGTTCAATAAATGATATAGGAGTTTAAATAGACCAAGACTGAGTCTGGTGACAAATATTAATTAACAAGACCACTATATAATATTTGTTATTGCGCAAGTTGGCACACACCACAAAATAATAATTATATAATTATTATAATTTGGCATATGTTAATAAATTATATTTAATGATCGGTATGCAATTAAATAATATTTTAACTTAAATCTTGAATCTATAAATAGTCTAATATGTCTATTGTGCAGAGTATCCAAAAATTTAGAATAGAGAATTTTTGTACACAATGAATTATCTCTTAACTCCACCTTATTCATCCCTCTCAAGAATGAGAAGTGAAAGATAGATTTATTCAAGATCAAAGAATTAGCAATCAATAACAAATAGCGTAAGTCATTCGGATCGTGGTGCTAGTACCTAGAGATTGAGTGGTGTTGCTCAGAGATCATAGGAGCATGTGTGGATCACCGCTAGATGGATTCTGTCCTTATATCCTCACAACACAATGAATGTAATTTGAAAGGGTACTTTATTATGATCAACATTCACCAACAAAGAAAGTTCTTAAGCTCATGTATTTATTTATTAAAATATTAAATAAGCTTATTATAAATGCGGCATGCAAGATCCTTAATCTTGGTTTTTGGCAACAATTATTAAAAGAAATTTTAATATATCACTAACCTTTGTACGCTTCCACTACACTCAGAACCATCAAACACTACCACTAACCCACTTGTATACACAATAATTATCCACTTTATTAAGTAAACCAAAATCATTGATCACATTATCAAACCATATGTTCCAACTCCAAGAATCTTTCTTCAATCCATAAATAGATAGTTGAAACTCACAAACCTTAGTAAACTCATTTAGAATTTCAAAAAATTTGGGTTATATCATATACACATCCTCTACTAAATTCCCACTAATGAAATCAATTTTTAAATCCATTTAATATATCTCATAATTAAAATGAGAAGTTATGGGAAGAAATATATGAATGTAATTTACCATCATAGCTATATAAAAATCATTTACATAGTCAATAACATGATTTTTTAGTTTTATCCAATAGAAGAGATTTATAGGTATATAATTTTCTATCCTTGTTGGTTTTATTATAGAAATAACACTTGCAGGCTATGGGTATCACCCCTTCAAGTGCCTCCACCAAGTTACAAACATGATTATTGTACATGGATTTTATCTCAGATTTCATAGCATTTAACCATTTATCATAATCAAAACAACAAATAGCCTCTTGGTAGGAAGTAGTTTCATTATCTATAAATTTCACTTCATTATCATTTTCTACAACAAATCCATATCTCTCAGGCTCCTAAAAAATCCTACCAGATCTTTGAGGTTCTTGTGTAACCTAAGTTGGTTGTTCCTCCACAACTATTTATGGAACTATCTTAAATTCCATTATAGGGACACTTCTTATTTGTTTGTTTTGAACTTTTACAAGTTTAAATTTCCTCCCACTTACTACTTGAACAATTATTTCCTTATTAAGGAAAACACCATGTCAAGCCACAAACACTTTGTGTTCAATGGAATTATAAAAGTAATATCCCACAGTATCTTTTTGATAAACAACAGAAAAACATTTATCTGATTTAGGTCCAAGTTTATTAAAATCCAAAAAATCATACATATTTTTACAACCACAAATCTATATAAAATAATAATTGAGATAATTCCCATACTATATCTCATATATTGTCTTTATGATGGTCATGAATGGAATACTGTTAAGAATGAATATAGCAGTTTATAGAGAATATCACTAGAATGATATAGAAAGTTCACATCAAAACATCATCAATTGAACCATGTCTAATAGGTTATTATTCCTCCTATCAGATACACAATTCTATTATAGTGTTCCAAGAGTAATGAGTTTTCAAAAAATTCTACAATATCTCATATGATTAGTGAATTCTTAGATTAAGTATTCAGCACCCAGATCTTATCAAATAATCTTAATACTTTTACCCAGTTTATTACGTACTTAATTTTGAAACTCTTTGAATCTTTAAAAAGTTTAAAACTTGAATTCCATTTGAAACACATAACCATACCAACTAAATTCATCATTAAATATTACAAAGTACCTAAACTATCTACTTTCTTAAATACTCATTGGTTCACATGCATCGCTATGTATAAGATACAATAATCCAAAATCCTTCTCACCTTTTATACTAATAGGTTATTTGGTTATTTTTTCTAATAAAAAGCATTCTCATGTTTCAAATAATTCATAATTTAATGATTCTAACAATACATCTCTATAGTTTCTTTAAATGTATTTCTTATTTATATGTCCAAGGCGACAATGCCAAAGGTAAATGGGGTTAGAATCAACCTTAACCATTTTATTTGTAATGTTATAAATTGGATCATCCATGTATACAATTTATAAATCAGATACCATATTCCCAATTCCATAAAACAAATAAATTATATATATAGAACAACTCTTTTCCTTAATAATGAATGAAAATCCCATATTTTCCAAACAAGTTATAGAAATCAAATTCATATTATGGTGAGAACATAATAACCATTTTCTAATTCTATATCTAATACAATAGGTAGATTTAGATCATAATTATTGACCTTAAATATATAAACACTATCCCCATTTTTAACACATATATCTAATTTAACTTCCTTCAATTATTTTCTATTTTTGAGCTTGTGATTATATTCACAAATGTGTGATGAACACTTAGTATCTAATACCCATTAATGAGAATTATAAAAATATATTTCTATAACATTCACATCCATATGATCTGAATGATTATCTTTGAGAAAAATTATCAATCTTAGATATTAATATAGAATTATTTCATAGGAAATACCTATAATAATCCTCAGAATGATAAACATTATGCATGTTATGGTCTACAATAAAAGCATATCTATGGGTGAGTATCATGTTTTTTATCTTTACATTAATAATTTTTATTGAAATTAATCTCACTAAAAATTACTACCCAATACATCATATCTAGTTAGTGAGACAAGGACCATATTTCACCATGTATTACACTAGTTAAGAATATAGATAATTTATATTTATATCTTGTATACAATCATGTCAATCATATCATATATGACTCATGCAAAGTTAAGTGGACAAATATTTATCTTAATAAATTATATGGATACACTCAACTCTATTACTCTAATGTCTTAATGGTTAGGGTCTCCAAAATAAGTGTAACCTAAGTCTTACATTATATATAAGCACCTAATAGTTGAGGTAACTTATAATCGGATTTCCTTGTGCATGATTTTTCATGGGAACTTAACGGTTAGGGTCACCCATACTGAATGATCAAGGTCTTGACAAGATTTTTCCTTAGAAAGAATCTCACACTTAGTATTTAAGAGTTTTTCTTTTAAATCCTCCCCAATATAACATATATCACATGCATATTAAATCTATAACTATTTCATTATATGAAATCTTTATTATCTCATGTTTTATTCCTTTATGAATGCACACTACTAACAATTTAGTTTTAGAATCTTTATTTCATCCACCAAATTAATATGTTTAAACCATGTTGATTTGTAACTCATTGCATAGCTCACATTTTTTGTTACTAATCCAAAAATAAAATCCAAACATATATACACATATCTAGATTCATCCCATGCATAATGTATATAAACTCTTCAATGTAAATATTTAGAATTATATAAAATCAGAAATCTCAACATAATTAATATTTGAACCATATATAGTCAATCCCTACTTTTCTAGATATGGTGTAAACCTCTAGTATAGTGGTAAGTCCAACCTGAAGTCCCCATACCAAATGATACTTTACTCAATATATATTTCAATATCTAACACCTAATATGTATAAACTATATTCAACCTCAAAAATTAAAGATCATAACTTTAATTATAAACTAAATCCATATTAGATGAAAACTAAATCTAATGTATTCATTGCTATCATGGCATTAAAATGTTATAATAAGTAATTTATCACATTAATTTAAGCATGCATAATATTCACATTAAATAAAAAAATTATATACTTTAATAATTAAATAGGAATAACATAATAAATGAATTTTTTAATTATTTAGTATAAGATAAAAAATATTAGATAGATGATTTTATCAAAACTATTTTTGAAATTGTTTAAAGTCACCCAGATTCAGCATAGTCTCTGTCGATGAAGGTTTTTGGTAATTTTAATAAAAATATAATTTTCCTTAAAATTCCCTTTAAAATGGTTTGAACCACGGTATAGTTCATTCCATTTAGAACTCTGAATACACCATATATTATGCCCATTTTAGAATCCATTTTGGTTAGTGTTTCAGGCATCTAAGTCATTTTATAATTTTTTTTAATTTTTCACTATGTCATGGTAGTCCTCATGGTGAAGCTCAATCACAACATAGATATCGAATATCCATGGCATAGATCATTCTCCCATGATGATTTGTTTTCCATGATTTTTGAATGAAACCTAAAAAATAGGTTTATTATTTTATGTTCAAGTAAAAATTTAAAATGAAATATT
This sequence comes from Viscum album, assembly GCA_963277665.1. Classification (NCBI taxonomy): domain Eukaryota; kingdom Viridiplantae; phylum Streptophyta; class Magnoliopsida; order Santalales; family Viscaceae; genus Viscum; species Viscum album. The sequence continues at coordinate 45,329,431 of OY728138.1, read as the reverse complement.
CTTTTTTATGAAGGGAAAATCATGGTTAGAAAGAACAACAATAGAAATGGGCATTTTAAAGGGGTATTGGCATAGTGCCTGGGTATATTATAATTAAAGTTCTCTTGATTGATCTCTATCTTATTGAATTATCATTGTAATTTTCATTGATACCACTAATGGGATTCATGGGACATATTTATACCAATTAGCAGTGAAATAAACAATGAATTTCATACCCAAGATCCTACTAATAAAAAATGATAAAATAAATTACGAATCAAGTCCATGTGTACCTTACTATATAATATTTTATATTCATTTTTAGTGAGTTTGATTGAATTCCCTAATCAAAAATCAATGGGTATTTTCCTCTAATGATATCCACCTACCAATAGAATCATTAAATGGTTCGATAGTACTTATTTTCCACAATTATGTTCTAGCACCACTTCCTTGAAAAACAATGAAGAGAATATAAATTGAGGGAGTTTTTATTTTATGAGTATGATCTACAACCATAGACAAATAAGGTCTATAAATCTCCTTTTATAGACATCTTTCATTAAATGAAGCAGCCTCTTGAAGTTCCATAATTTCAAGCATTTTGAATTGACCAAACCTTTTGGATTCCACGTCATTGATTATATGACATGTTAAAACTCCTTTTAATATTAATTTAATCAAAATATCATCATATAATGTATCTTTATCCAAAATAAACATGATAATTTTTGGACTCCTCATGTATTAATCATGTTTTAATGATCACAAATCTCATCAATGATCACAAATACCATTCAACCTAGTTAACTCCTAAATTATATCCAATCATGTGTATTTATGTTTCAAGTTCAGTAATGCTTTATAATGGTTAAGGTCAATCCATTTCATGCATATTACTGTTTAAGTCTGAATATTGTTATTTGCCTAAGTACAAGACACTGTGAAGCTTGACATCGTAAGCCAGACATTGTGAAGCTTGACACCGTAAGCCAGACACCGTGAAGCCAGACACCATAAGCCAGACACCATGAATCCTGACACCGTAAGCCAGACACCGTGAATCCTGACACAGTGAGCCAGACATCGTAAGCGATACACCATAAAGAGAGACACCATGAAGGCAAGACACAGTAAGTAAGAAACCGTGAGCAAGACACCTTGAGCAAGACACCGTGAGCAAGACACTGTAAACAAGACATTGTGACACTCAAACCATGACACTCAGACACCGTGTGAAGGAGGCACCATTTTCATAACATACAGTGACACAGTTTCTTAAACTATTTTGTCGTCTTTCAATTTAATGTTTAATGTTCATATTTGATGCCTTTAATGCACTGACATAATTAATCTTTCTTTGTAGAAATATTACGAGGTACGAGGTATGAAACACATGGAACATGTCAGATAAAACACATGCATTTGAAGATCAAGAGTGGAGAGTTCCCAATAACCACAGCGCGTGATACTGAATGAAAAACAAGCCTGTGAGCACGACCACGAAGAATGCATTGCAAGATTTTCAAAGAAATCATTGTCTCATACATGAAATTTGACACTACTGAAAAACATACGAAGTACACTGTAATCTAGAGAACATCTTCACATTATCAGCACTCGTGAAAAACACAAGCTGAATTACGACACTCTGTTTTTCAAGACAAAAACCAGAAGACTCAGAAGCATCTCTGTTTAATCAAAGGAGTCCAGAGATGCACTTCAAATCACTAGAGCATTCTAAACTCATATCTACTCTCTCTCAGTGATTCTTTTAGTTACTTTTGAGCAGTGTGTGTACTCTGTATATTCCATATACAAACTGACTCTTGTGCTAAACTGAAGGATTTCTAAATCCTTACACTAAACTCTTTATACTTTTGTTTACCCACGACAATTGTGGAAGAGGTCCCTATGTGGCCTAGTTATTATTATTTTTTTACCCACAAAAACTGTGGAAGAGGTCACCGTGTGACCTGGAAAGTCTATGTACTGTTGATAACCCCGATCTAGGGTGTGGATCAAAGTTTATTTATATAAACTGTTTGGTGGAAGGTGATCACCAAGTGGAGTGGATTAGGTCTCGACTTAAGACTGAACCACTTGTTTTATATCTGTTGTGCTATTTAAATTTAGTCTTATATGTTTTACTTCTCTATTGAATAATCTAGAAAACTCTAATTTCACTTTGATAGTTAGTCTTGGAAATAAGTTATAACTGATTTGTCTTAATAGGATAACTTCAAAAGTAATATTAATAATACATATTAAGATTAATGAGAATTAATCAATATTCTAAGAAGTTGTTTAAACAGTCAAAATCTTATAACAGTATAACCTTGATTAACTGGGATGTATCTTTTTTTTGGAAAACCATTTCTCTTAAAAAAATATTTTTTGTAACAAAAATTTTTATAGTTACTCAATTCACCCCTCCCCTTTTGAGTAAACAACTCCAACCAACATTTGGTATCATAGGTTGCTTTATTAGGACTTTGTGTAATCTTACTCAACTGTGATTGTAGTTTTACTTTAAATATCTGTTAATTTCTATTAATTCTAAATTTCTAGCTCTTTTAAAGTAATTTGTTAGTATGGATAATAGATCGGAATATGCTGCAACCAACAGACCACCATTCTTTAATGGAACCAATTATGCTCAATGGAAAATTAAAATGAAAATGCATCTAGATAGTATGAGCTTTGAAATTTGGTCATCCATTATAGATGAATAAAAACTCCCTGTGACTGATAGAATTACATGGGATGAACCTACAAAACATTCTTACAATAACAATTTCAAATCCATGAATGCTTTGTACTATTCTTTAGGAGATGAAGAATTTAGTAGGATTTCTTCTTGTAAAACTGCCCATGAAATTTGGGATACCTAGTTTGTCTCACATGAAGGCACATATAGTGTAAAGGAAATGAGACTTAATGCTTATACTATAAAATATGATAATTTTAAACTAAAACCTGATGAGACTATTTTTGACATGTATCTCAAGTTCAATGAGATTTTCAACACAATGATTTCTCTTGGAAGAGAAGTCACTGCCAAAGAATAGATCATGAGAATCCTTAGATGTCTACCTGACAGATGGAGGGGAACCTCTATCTTAATTAGATAATCATGAAACATCAGCAAGCTACCAGTAAAATAACTCATTGGGAAACTGATGATGTATGAGGAAGAGATGAAAGTCAACAAATAAGAGGAGGATGAGCCAAAGAGGAAATATGTAGAATTCAAGACCGCCTTATCAAAGCACAAATAAAAAGGGAAACTGGAAGCTTCTGTAGAATGTTACACCACTAAACAATCATCACCTGATAGTGATGAGGAGATGGCTCAACTGGGCAACAGATTCAAATGATTCTACAAAAAGAAGAACTTTTTTAGAAAGCCTAACTTCAAGGGAAAGTATGATCTAAAAGGAAGCTGAAAAAAGGACTGGAAAAGAAGTGAAAAAACTGATGAAATAGTATGCTATGAATGTAAGCGCAAATAACATATAAAGGCTGACTATCCAAATCTCAATTATAAGAAGAAATATGAGGACAAGGATAATAAGTACAAAAGGGCAATGAAGGCAACTTGGAGTGCCTCTGAGGATATTTTAAGCGACTTAGAGACATCACATGATGAAAAGGCTAACAAAGCCAATATGTGTTTTATGAAAAACACATCTAAGGTAACACTGAACTCTTCTGTACATAATTCATACTATTCTGAAGAGGAAAGTGACTCCGAAAATATGACTAATGAAGAAATATTTGAATATTGTAACATGCTTGAAGAGATGTGAAATTAATTAAAAGATAAATATAAATCATTGAAGAAACAGAATTCTCTCACTATAAATGTCAAATCTGAACTTACTACTGAAAAGGAGAAAAATGCTCAGCTACTCAAAGAAAACAATAAATTAAAAATGTCTAATGAGAAATTAAAAAGTGACTTAGAAAATTTTACTAATGGGAAAAATACCCTTACTCAAATGCTATGAAAACAAATTGCCCCCAAATATAATATTTTCATTGGTTATCAACCTAGTAAAATAAACCTTTGAAGAACGAATTTTGTTTCAAAATCTAGGACATATAATATTGTTCCCAATTCTGGACACAGATCAACTAGTTCAAGTCATGATACATACTCTACTGTTTCAAGTTTTTTTGGACCAAATAAAATTTATTTTTAAAACACTTTACATAATTCTTATAGGAAACCTATGAGAAAAATATGGGTTCCTAAAGAACTTATTACTAATGTTAATGGACCTAAAAAAGTATGGGTACCAAAATCTGTCTTTGCTTGATCATGTTATAGGAAAGCTACTTAAAGAGCTCCTGTAAAAATCTATGGTACTTGGATAGTGGATGTTCAAGGCACATGACAGGAGACTAATCATGCTTCAAGAACCTGATAAAAGTAGATGGAGGACATGTCACATTTGGTGACAATGCCAAAGGGAGGATCATTGGCTTAGGCCAGATTGGTAACTCTGATTCGATTTTAATTTCTAAAGTATTGTTTGTTAATGGATTAAAATATAATCTGCTTAGTATCTCATAATTATGTTATGATGGATATCATGTTAAATTTGAAAATGATGCATGCAATGTCTTTAATTCTAAAGATGAATTATTATTTTCTGTATCAAGGAATGAGAAAGTTTATTCTATTAATTTAGATTCCTTAGCTTCTCAAAATGTTTCATGCTTAAGTGTATTTCATAAAGAATCTTGGCTCTGGCATTGGAGACTAGGACACTGTAATGTTCACTCCCTTAGAAAGCTAACTAGAAAAGGCCTAGTTAAATACATACCCAAACTTGAGTTTCCAAATGACAAAGTGTTTAATCCTTGTCAAAAGGGAAAACAACACAAAATCTCTTTCAAATCAAAGAAAGAATTTTCTACTTATCAACCTCTAAAATTGGTTCACATGGATTTGTTTGGACCATCTAGAGTTTTTAGTTTAAATGGGAAGCACTATGTTTATGTTTTGGTAGATGATTTTTCTAGATATATATAGACCTTCTTCATGGCTCACAAAAGTGAATCCTTCTATTATTTTACTAAGTATTCCAAGTCTATAGAAAATCGTAGTGACCTTAAAATTAAATCTTTAAGAAGTGATCATGGCCGTGAGTTTGAAAATCAAGAGTTTGAATCCTTTTTCTCACAAAATGGTTATAGTCACAATTTCTATTCCCCTAGAACACCTCAGAAGAATGGTGTTATAGAAATAAGAAATAGAAACCTGCAAGAAATTGCTAGAACAGTTTTTAGTGAATATGACTTACCTATTTACTTTTTGGTTGAAGCTGTTAATACATCATGCTACATAATCAATAGAGTCTTGATTAGACCAATTCTCAAAAAGACCCCATATGAACTCTGGAACAATAGGGATCCTAAGGTTAATTACTTTAGAGTTTTTGGTTGCAAAGTATTTATTCTCAACACTAAGGATAATCTTGACAAATTTGCATCCAAAAGTGATGAAGGAATTTTCCAAGGTTACTCAATATTAAGTAAAGATTATAGAGTATTCAATAAGAGAACTAAATGTGTGGAAGAATCTGTTCATATCAAGTTTTATAAAACAGATCCACATGTGCCTAGAACCATCCTTGAAAATCTAGAGGATGATGTATCAAATCTGAACATCAACTCAAAATCCTCAAATTCCTCTATGAAAGAATCTGTGAAAACTTCCAATTCTGGAAATTCTCTTCAATCGAGTCATAATGAACCAGAATATGTTGATGAACCTAAAATCACAAGTCCCTCTTTTTCTAGAAATGTTAGAACCCATAAAAATCATCCTTTAGATGATGTTGTAGGAGACCTACAGAAAGAAACACAAACTAGAGATTCTCTTAGAAATCAGGTTGAACATCAAGCCTTCTTGTCACAACTTGAACCTAAAAACATTGATGATTCCATCAACGATGAATTTTGGGTAATGTCTATGCAAGAATAACTTAATCAATTTTAAAGAAACAAATTTTTTAAACTTGTTGAAAGACACAAGGACACTTTCATTGTAGGCACTAAATGGGTGTTTAGAAATAAGTTAGATTAAGCTGGAAATATAGTTAGGAATAATGAAAGATTAGTTGCATAAGGCTATAGTCAAGAAGAAGGAATTGACTATGAGGAGACCTTTTCTCCAGTATCCAGACTTGAAGCCATCAGAATCCTACTTGCTTATGCTGCACATCTGAATTTCAAACTATATCAAATGGATGTTAAGAGTGCATTCTTAAATGGGTATATAGATAAGGATGTCTTTGTTGAACAACCCCCTGGATTTATAAATCCTCATTAACCCAATCATATTTTCAAACTATCAAAAGCTTTATATGGTTTAAAACAAGCTCCAAGAGCTTGGTATGACAGATTGAGTACTTTTCTTATTTCCAAAGGTTTTATAAAAGGAATAGCTGATCCTACCCTCTTTATAAAATGAATTTCTAATGATGTTTTAGTTGTTAAAATCTATGTAGATAATATTATTTTTGGATATTCAAAAAATTCATTATGTATTGATTTTTCTAAAATGATGCAAAACGAATTTGAAATGAGTTTAATGGGTGAACTAAAATTCTTTCTTGGATTTCAAATCTTTCAAAATAATGATGGAATTGTTTTAAATCAAATTAAATACACTAGATATCTTCTAAAACGTTTTGGATTGGATAGCACTAAAATTAGTGACACTCCCATGAGTACCACCTGTAAGTTGGATCTTGATGAAGATGGAAAATCTGTTGATCAAACCACTTATAGAGGAATGATTGGAAGTTTACTTTACTTAACTTATAGCCATCCGGACATTATGTTTAGTGTGTGTATGTGTGCTTGTTTTCAAGGAAATCCTAAATAATATCATTTAAATGTTGTAAAGAAAATTTTCAAATACCTCAAGCATGCACCTAATATAGGACTGTTCTATCCTAAAGGACAATCATTTGAACTAGTTAGTTATTATGATGCTAACTTCGGTGGCTGTAAGTTAGATAGAAAGAGCACCTCTGGAACATGTCTCCTTTTAGGCAATTCACTAGTATCATGGTGTAGTAAGAAACAAAATTTTGTTGCATTATCTACTGTAGAAGCCGAACACATAGCTGTTGGTAGTTGTTGTGCACAAATTTTGTGGATGAAACACACATTACTAGATTGTGGATATCAATTCAAACATGTACCAATAAATTGTGACAACACAAGTGCTATTAACATCTCAAAAAATGCTATTTCACATTCTAGGACAAAACATATTGATGTAAGATGTCACTTTTTGAGAGATCATTATCAAAAAGGTGATATCACCTTGGAATCCATTGGTACTGAGAATCAAATTGCTGATATATTCACTAAACCATTAAATTCTGATAGAATAGACTACATCATACATCATCTTGGCATGATAAATCTCAAATAGATATCTTACTTGTCTTACTGTTCAACATTTTACTATGTTTTACTTTACTATTTCATGATTACTGTTTCTTAGTTACTGTCTCTCATGTTTACGGTCTCACTGTTAGAACTTTGTACTTACGGTCTGACACTTACTGTCTCACCATAACGCGCACTGAAAAGTTCACTCACTGTCTCACTATGATGACCAATCATTGTCTCATCGTGACAACCATTCACGGTCACACTGTGAAAATTATTTATGATTTTCTTTTAACTCGTATCACGGTAATTTTTATTTCACCTCTTTTACTTTCCCGCGTTTTTATTTTTGTGACATTTGACATTCCCAAATGATAAAACAAAAAGTTTCACTCGGTTCTTCACTCGGACTCTCTCTCATTTCGAATCCTTTCAACCTTGAAACCCCTTCTCTCTTTCTCTCTCTCTCGAACCTTTAGTGGATGCCAAGAATGAAATGTTCGTCGTCATCCACACCTGAGAAGCGTCGCCTGAAGAAGAAGAAGATAGAACCTAAGTTGATTCCCAAAGGACCTTTGAATCCGAACCTGGTAAATCAAAGTGTTGTTCCTAATAAATAAATCTACCCTGAATGGCTTTTATCTAGAAAATCTCTAGTCTTAAAAGTGTTAAAAGAACAAGGCTGGTTAGAGTGGTTCTCAAGGGAGAACAGACCTATCTATCCCAGGTTAGTAGCTTAGTTCTACCAGTACTCAAAGTTCTCTTTTGACTCTGGTGAAATTTATGTTGTGAGGAGCTGGATTAATGGACAAAGATTCTCCTTCTCATCGAGGTTATGGGTTTCATGCCTTAGGATACCTCACAAAGGAATTTGTGATGATTATCAGAGAAAACCTCCACCTACAACTGATTTCTTTGACCTTGAAGATGCTCTGAAAACTCTAACCAGAAATGGCACCAAGAGAAGGTCCATAGCTGCTGAACTTGATGGGGAAACAAGGCTGTTGTTTAAGTTTGTTCAAAATCTGGTTAGTCTAAGAAAAAGGTGACTTTGCTGTATTAAAGTATCAAGATGTGTTTTTAATTCATCTTATGAATAATGGATACAAGATTAATCTGTGCGAGTACATTATTCACCATATGTGTGATTTGATCAAGGTTACATCCAAGTCCACCTCTCTATTCTACTCTCGGCTGATATCAGTCATGCTTGTTGCAAAAGGCATAGTTGGACCTAATAAATAAGTGCTTATGGACTGTGAGTATTGTCTCTCTAAATCCATCATCAGGAGAATGAAGATAAACTGGAATCCTTGGGAAAAGTAATGGGTGGAAGACAACGATAAGGTTTATGAGAAGTTTAATCCAGTGGATTATCCATTAAGGTCGAAAGACATTTGTGATCCTGGTTTGGAACCAGATGAACTTGGTGAGTATTCAGAAGAAGAGGAAGAAGAAGCTGAAGTACCTCATAGGGAAGAAGTTATTGTTGAAAAAGAAAGGAATTTTTTTACTCCTGTTTTTCTTGAAAAAGTAGTTCCTACCCCTAGTGAAGATATTAATCTGGAAATCCAACCCGAGGCTGAAAAAGAATCAGGTGTGACAGAATCTGAGCAGCAAGCCATGGAAGAGTCTATAGTAGAAGAACTCCCTAGTGTGCAAGAAGAAAATATAAAAGAACTCCCTGTTATGGAAGAAGCAAATCTGGAAGAACTCCCTGAGGAACAACCTATTCTTAAAATAATACCCTCTGTTGAAGAGAGGATGGAGATAGTCTTTCAGCTGGCTAGACAAGAGATGAATGAGGAACTTAGAGATGAAACTGTGGATTTAGACCAATCTCCTGAGCCTCTCAATCCTGAAATGGAAGCACCTGTTGAGGGGGAGTAAACCCAAAATCTTGAGTCTGATGAAGCCTCACATCCAACTGAGTCATGTCCTGTGGACACTCAGTACAAATTTCCTAGTTTTTATGATTTGAGTGAGTCTCAGCAGGTTACTACAACTGGGCTTGATCTCTCTTCCCTATTTCAGTTGAAGTTGGTTTCTAACTTTTCACCTGAGAAGGAACTGGAACCTGAACCTGCCCCTATACCAATTCCTACACCTGAACCATTACCTAAACAGCTATCTTTTGTCAGTAAAGATGATCTGAAGGACTTTGGAGACACTATCTTATCTAGAGTTGAGAAGCTTATGAACTCCCAAACTCGTGCTGTGACAAATCTGAGTGAGAGATATTCCTCACTAATTTTGGAGAAAATTATCTGAAAAATCCAACCAAATATGCTCCATGAAATTCAAGAAGTTCGATTTGAAAATAATTTTCTTAGTAATGAAGTCACAACCCTGAGAAGCATGGTGGAAGACATGCAGAAAGAGATGCATTCAAGATCAGATCCTACTACTGCTCCTTTAGAACCCACTGTTTCTCACATCTCTTGATATGTTGTGTCTCATATTCACCCTTATTTATTCTCCTTCGATGGAAAGATTGCGGAAAGGAACAAACAGTTGTTGAAGGAAATGAGAGAGCTTGTGGTGAACCTGAATAAACTCCCTGATGAGTACACCAGTTGTCTTCAAAAGGTACTGAATTAGCTTAAATATCTGACCACAGCCGTCAGAGCTTCTAATACCTCTGGTGAATCCTCTACACATTCCTTGAATAGTAATTTGCTCAGATCTATAGTCAAAGAAGAACTTCAGAATGATTTCAGTGGATTTAATGTGGATTCTTTCTCTGAAGTTTTCAAGAATAGTGATAGAGTTCTTGACCTTGTGCAAATTCATTCCAAGATTTCAAATGATGCCTAGCTGGATATTTATAAGAAAGTGGATTTCTATTTCAACCGAATTTTCTCCAGGACTGATATGACCAACCACTTCAAATACCTTGTAGAGAATCTACGAATTCCTCATGTAATTCAAGCCTTCAAAAATCAAGTCCAGAAGCTAACCTAGTTTACCAGATTGTTGGACAAGTTCATGGAAAACAAATATGACTTTGAAAACGCCATGTAGTATGGTGGAGAAATTATTGCATAATTAATCAAACTTCTGAGACCTTATCTTCATGTCCATAGTACGGCAATTGTTGCTCCAGCAGCTACACCTCTCAGACTTGGACTTCCTACATTCACCTCTGCCTTATCCTCAACTACCAAGTCTATTGGACAAGATCTCAGTCAGATTAGGCCTATAATTCTTGATTAGAAACTACCACGATCTTCTACTGCTCCTACCTTGGCTCCCTCAGCCTTTGAAGGTCTCCCTTTACCCTCTATATCTACCATCTCTATGCCTTCATCTACATCAACCACTGCCCCTATGGCTTCCTCTTTTGCTACTAATAAATCCAAAGAGAAGGCCAATCCCTGAAGAAGACCAGTTCTTACTCCTTTTTTGATGGGGATGTCATTATTTTTGTATCTCTTTTTATTTTGTAATGAACTATTTACTCTTAATGGAATGTGAACTGTTTACCCTCTCTTATTTCCACTTTTTGATAATCCCAAAAGGGGGAGAGGTTTCTGCATAAAGTTTCTATATGTTATTTTCACTATAGTTGCATCAAATTTACACTTTAACTGTGCATGATTTGTGATCATCAAAAAGGGGGATATTTGTAACGCCCCGACCCCAGCTACCCAGAGTCGGTGCATTACTTCGTAACATTGGCATGATCACAAAAGATCAAGTCTCGAAAGACCGATTAGTTTAGTAGCCTTGGAAACACTAGATACATTCGTAAACGTTACATTACATCATAAAGTGAAAAACTACAATAACAAAGTCTCCATAGTCCACACTCATATCTTCTTCTGACAATCCCTGCAGGTCATTCATAAAATACTTCTACACATCCTGGAAAATATTAAAACATTGAAAGGGGTGAGCTCAGATGCTCAGTAAGGAAAACAATGATGCGGAAGCTTTCATAAATAATCATTAACAATTAAGGCAATGTATAAATAAAACAAAAGCCTTTTAAACATGAACTTCAACATAATATGGCAAAAGTAAAATGAGATAATGCCATTCACTTCTTCACATGGATATTATACTGGTCGAATAATCACATGCAATAACAATAACCACTTTCATAATGATGGAATGCATAATGCCAGACTATCTTAACCACGTAGTCAAGGCCTCGTGCCAAGACCACAAATAATATTTTGTCAAGGCCTTGTGCCAAGACACTAGTTTGTCTCATGAGACCTGCCGATGCATCGAGGAGCTATAGCGGGCTCCACCCGTCACTTATTAAGTCCAATGCATTCCTCATATGAATAGGTTTAAACATATCATAAACCATAACATAATCGTATCACATAAAACATGCATAAAGGAAACATAACATTTTCATATTTCAATCACCAGATATCAATACAGCACATTGATATAATAAAAACGCTTTCAAAACCATTTTCAATACCAAAATAAAAGAAAGTTAAAACTTTGTATTTATTTTTCATTAAAAAAAAGATGGCTTATAGAGGAAGCCGAAACTCAAATAATGGTCACGGCGGCGGAGAAGTCGTTGTCGCCGCATAAGTACGGAAAGAAAAACATTCCCTTTTGTCGTTTAGCAAAACGCTTTATATAAAAAGATTCCTTTTGAATAACCGTAAAAGTCAAAGGGGTTTATACACCGTATAAAAGAAAGTTGTGTATAAAGCCAAATATGCCTCAATGAAAGGAGATTGAGACAAAGTCCTTAAAAAGATCATTTTTAAAATAAAATAGATCTATTATGTGTATTCACTATAGGTACACATAAAGAAAGTAAAAATACAAAATAGGACATAATAATATCATGACATAATTTGAAAGTAGGAGATTAACCCAAAGAATGGAAGTTGGGTTAAGAAATTCCCTCACCTTGTGTCCGACTTGACTCAACCGTTCTTTAACCTCCTGAATAATAAACTAGAGTTAATATATACCTTATTAAGAACCATTCTCAATTTCATTATCCTTATTATATCACTTATTACAATGATATGATCATTATGTAATTATTTAAGTTAATAACGGTCGTTTTGTCGACCTTTGGTACTTGAGTCAAAAATAAACTTCTTATGATTACAAGTTGTTAATGTGGTGAAATATCCATTATATTCATAATTTAGATGTCATATATATCTTATATATCCAGTATATACATTCATTTATAATATTACGTAACATTTAGAGGTAAGAAATGAAATGCACCGTTCATGGAGACGGTAAGCCGTACGTACGCATGAACGCTACTTTCATTTCAATTTCATATTTAATGGAACTAAATCATAATGATATAAATGTATAATATAATTCCAGTATAATATAGTGTATAATACCATTTACTCCATCCTTTATACATCCCACATATGGCATTTACGATTCAAATCACTTTGAGGGGGCGGTAGTCCGCACTTCCTAAAATGAAATTATCGCGTTTTACCCATAATGGAAATCATAAAGTATGCCATAAATGAGAAATACAGAAGCATAAGTAAAACAAAAACATATTATATATCATATATAGAAATAGTGACATCTTAATGGCCACCTTTGAAGGTGTTATATGAGTGTTGAACAATCATCGCTTCGTGAGGCAGAAATTCGCCATCCACAGAAACCGTATGTTCTTTAACCATTAGATGTAGGTGTGTGTAAGTGTAGCTCGAATACTTCTTATAACAACATCCTAGTATATTTAGGATACTGGTGTTGTTACAAAAAAAATGAATAAAAGAGTTTAGGGGGTTGGAGAAGAAAAATAAAACAAAACAACATTATAAAAGACATTACCTCAAAATCGGGTAACTCTTTTTGATTTGAGCTAAAGGCTTCCTTGGGAAGATTTCTGCCCAAAGTGAGGTTTCTAGGAGTAAGGGAGGAATGTTGGGAGAGTATTGGGGCAGAGGTTGGCCGAGCCAAATGGCTTGAAAGTGTAATTGAAGTGGGAGAGGTGGGGGCCTTTTATAAGTGGAGAGGAGGGGCACTTTTGGAAAGATTGAAATGTTACATTATTTCAAAATGCTTTTCGGATTCTAAAGGTCCCACACTTATATAATTCGAGGATAAGGTGATAAGGTTTCGAAATCTCCTCATCCAATAGGATTTGGACAAGTGTAAGCCTTGGATTTTGCATTATCTTCTCATTTTATTTAAATCGTTAAATAATGAGGTCATCGCCACATCATAATGATGTCATAAATAATTTAATTTATTTAATGTCTAAAAATTATAAAACAAATACTATGATGTAGGAAATCTTTTTATCTTTCTAATGAATATTTATAGTCAAAATTTGGACTTGTGTAACCCTACTTAAAAATTGTTTTAGTAAAACAATTTATGTTAGTGTCATTTTCACTTTAATATTAAATAAAAACTAATTTATGTCATTTCCCAACAAAAGTGGATCCATGGGGTCCCCAAATTAGGCCATGGCTTGTCTTGGTCGGCCATGACACAACCAATGAGGTTGGGACATGTGTCTAGGTCATTTCATATTATTAAAGTATTATTTATACCTTAAACTACCCTAATTACCACTAATCGCGATTAAGAACTTAATAAGTTACTATTCACCAAAAAATTATTATAATCTCATTGAACCACATTTTACTTCTTAATGACAACCATGTATGTCGGATTTTTGAAAATCAAAACACAGAAGTGGTAATATTTCATTTAAACGAAAAATCAGTTATTTAACTACCACTTAGTGCTTTCACTATTCATCAAAAATTGAAGTTTTTCAGAATAAGACCAAAATTTCACCCTAAGCTATAATTGATATTCCGAATTCAAAAATGATGTCTATTTTACAAAATTCCAAACATATTAGTTGCATTAATTAATTTTATAATTAATTCCCGCTGTCACAACAAATAGCGTGTTTTTAAGAAACAATTTATATCAAAAGATTGACAATTGTTTATGTCCAATTTCAATGTTAAATTAATTCTAATGACCACCATTGGATAAAATGGTAAAAATATATTCTAATTATACTCTAAAACCCCTCAATAGTATAATTTATCACTATGAATTATTTTGATTAAAAAAGTTGTTTTAAGTATTTTTCACTATTCATAAAAATTTTGAAGTTCTCAGAAAATTACAAAAAATTCAACATAGGCTAATTTCGATATTACGAATACAAAAATGAAGTCCATTTTGACATATAAAATTTATAATATTTCAAAAAGAAGGTATTACTATTCATAACGGCTACTTTGATTAGTCGCGGTGTTTTAGAACTCGAAGTTGCGTACAATGCAAGCTATTGTATTACTGAATGAGAAGCGTATCGTGGAAGCTCGGGGTGTTACATTCTCCCCTCCTTCAATAAATTGCGTCCTCGCAATTTGAAATTTTTCTTGGAAAATACAAGGTTGAAAAGAGAAAATACCTTTGAGGAAAACCCACATCGAAAATAAGGTTAATAAATATATAACATTAAAAGAAAGCAGGATAAGTACAAAGGTCACCCGATATAGCCCATTATAGGATTCTATGAAAATATGGATATGGAGGAGAAACAAACCATCAAGGTCTGATGGGGAGTTATAGAAAACAGGATTAGGAGAAAGTTTAACCACAAGAAAATCACAAACTTGTGATTGGTTAAACGGTCATTGAATCCCTAGTTGGAAAAGTTAACCGACAACATTTTTGTTTTAAGTTACCTTTTATAATGTTGAGGATTTTATTTAGGAGATTTACTAAGAACGTAAGGGAATATACATACTTGTTATGTATACTTTCATTCATTAATGAATTTTTACCACAAACCCATCTTTTACTCCAAATGGTAACAGAACTCAAAAATATTCTATTTATCCTAATTGTATAAGGTACCAAAGGTTAACACATACCATTTAGATTAGTAAAATTATTTTGTAATAACCAGGGACTTCCTGTAGGCTAGTGGTAGGAAATAAAGGCCTGTCGCACTTTGATTGTGGGTTCGATTCCTACAGCTTTGTCTGACGCGACGGTTTATGCCCCACCCTGCAGGTTGTCCTTTTCCTAAAACTATAGTATTATAATACTCCAAAAATAATCTTCATAAATTTTTTAACCTTAAACCATACTATCCAAAAATCAACTTAATCCACTCCAACCTTTATAGTTATCCAAAATACCTCTGTCCAGACTTTCTCTAAAAGGTCTCTTAATTCCAAAATCAATTTATCAGATTCCCCAAACAAAGAAATGTTTCTCTTATTGTCACATACCAAAAATATGATTACCTTAATCATATTAAAACCTTACTGAAATCAAAAAGTAATGCAGTACAATCCATATATATATATTACATTATTCTTATAACCAGAATATAATCCTTGAGTCCAAAAGCACCAATACATTAGTTATTCTGCTTCAACTGTAGTAATAGCATAAGATTGTCCTTGATCCCTTGTCCTTTTCTGAGGTAAGTTTCCTTGACGCTTAGGACATTCATTTGCATAATGACCCATTTCTCTACAATTGTAGCATTCAACTTTGACAGCCTCTTTCTTTCCCTTGCAATCACGTGCCTGGTGACCTTTTTCTCCACATTTATAACAGACTCTCATTCCTTTTAGGCAAGTACCAGGGTGATTCTTCCCACAATTATCACATAATGGAAAATCCTTCTTTCCCTTTTTCCCTTTATCTGTCTCTTGTTCCACCGTTCTCTTCTTCTCTTGCTTTACTTTGTTGTCATAAGACTTAGAGAATTCTTTTTCTGTCTTGATAGCACATGAGACTATATCTTCGTATGTTGAGAAGGATTGTGATACCAAAGCTCGACGGAGAAATGGTTTTAACCCATCAAAGAAACGATCAATCTTACTCCTTGGGTTACGTATGTAATCTGCAGCATACCTTGCTAACCTTGTAAAGTTAGCCTCATACTTTGCGACATTCTCATCCTCCTTCTGCCTCAGACTCAGAAATTGCCTTTCCATATCTGCTCGATGGTCACGAGGAAAGTATTTTTCTAAGAAAAGCTCTTTGAACTCCCTCCATTCCATATTCGATATGTCATCATCTTCCTTTGTGTTTTGAATCAGCGACCACCACTGATCGGCATCTCCAGTGAGGCGGTAAACTGCCATGACAACCTTCTCCCTTTCACTACTCCCCAAGGCATGGAATATTTTCTCTAAGGAATTTATCCATTGCTCAGCTACTATAGGATTTGTACTCCCATTAAAGGTTGGTGGTTGTTGCCTCATGAAACGGTCTAGCATTGATCCTCCACGTTGCGGATCAGGGTGCTCCATACGAGTAAGGTTATTATTCATAACCTGAGTGAGTTGTCCCAGTATGGTAATAAGTTGATCAGCACCAGTTGTATCTCCAGATCCACAATAATTATCTTGAGCAGGAGGGAAATCCCTACACGGAGTTCGTACATTGATACGGTTTCCATTCCTTCCACTAGGCGCCATTTCTAAATAATGGCATAAACTCGATTAGTTCATGAATCAAAATACATAATACCATACTTGTAAAACACTTAACATAAATTGAACTAATTATGGATATAATCCATAATTATAAAAATGTTTTCTTTGAGGAAGTATATACTCATAACCCTTCATAGTGGTTTGTAAAGAAAATGGGAATTATCCAAAGCATATCCACCGGGAGTGTCGTAACCAAGAGTGCAGTAAGGCCCGTTGTCGTGCACCAGTTCCCGTTCGAGTCTAGCTCAAAGCGGTGTTTTCGGGTTTTACCCCTAGGTACATCTGTGCCAGAGCCGCCTCTACCTGCTCGTATCCAGACAGGGATGTATTTCTCGGAAAACTCACAAAATCTCTTCAATAACAAAATTATAGAAAGTTCTTCTATACTAATCCTCAAAGTCTATTTTTGGGCTATGTGCTCTAATCAGAGTTTATCTAAATCTAGCTTCCAAGGTTAGTACTAAACTGCCTCTGATACCAACTGTAACGCCCCGACCCCAGCTACCCAGAGTCGGTGCATTACTTCGTAACATTGGCATGATCACAAAAGATCAAGTCTCGAAAGACCGATTAGTTTAGTAGCCTTGGAAACACTAGATACATTCGTAAACGTTACATTACATCATAAAGTGAAAAACTACAATAACAAAGTCTCCATAGTCCACACTCATATCTTCTTCTGACAATCCCTGCAGGTCATTCATAAAATACTTCTACACATCCTGGAAAATATTAAAACATTGAAAGGGGTGAGCTCAGATGCTCAGTAAGGAAAACAATGATGCGGAAGCTTTCATAAATAATCATTAACAATTAAGGCAATGTATAAATAAAACAAAAGCCTTTTAAACATGAACTTCAACATAATATGGCAAAAGTAAAATGAGATAATGCCATTCACTTCTTCACATGGATATTCTACTGGTCGAATAATCACATGCAATAACAATAACCACTTTCATAATGATGGAATGCATAATGCCAGACTATCTTAACCACGTAGTCAAGGCCTCGTGCCAAGACCACAAATAATATTTTGTCAAGGCCTTGTGCCAAGACACTAGTTTGTCTCATGAGACCTGCCGATGCATCGAGGAGCTATAGCGGGCTCCACCCGTCACTTATTAAGTCCAATGCATTCCTCATATGAATAGGTTTAAACATATCATAAACCATAACATAATCGTATCACATAAAACATGCATAAAGGAAACATAACATTTTCATATTTCAATCACCAGATATCAATACAGCACATTGATATAATAAAAACGCTTTCAAAACCATTTTCAATACCAAAATAAAAGAAAGTTAAAACTTTGTATTTATTTTTCATTAAAAAAAAGATGGCTTATAGAGGAAGCCGAAACTCAAATAATGGTCACGGCGGCGGAGAAGTCGTTGTCGCCGCATAAGTACGGAAAGAAAAACATTCCCTTTTGTCGTTTAGCAAAACGCTTTATATAAAAAGATTCCTTTTGAATAACCGTAAAAGTCAAAGGGGTTTATACACCGTATAAAAGAAAGTTGTGTATAAAGCCAAATATGCCTCAATGAAAGGAGATTGAGACAAAGTCCTTAAAAAGATCATTTTTAAAATAAAATAGATCTATTATGTGTATTCACTATAGGTACACATAAAGAAAGTAAAAATACAAAATAGGACATAATAATATCATGACATAATTTGAAAGTAGGAGATTAACCCAAAGAATGGAAGTTGGGTTAAGAAATTCCCTCACCTTGTGTCCGACTTGACTCAACCGTTCTTTAACCTCCTGAATAATAAACTAGAGTTAATATATACCTTATTAAGAACCATTCTCAATTTCATTATCCTTATTATATCACTTATTACAATGATATGATCATTATGTAATTATTTAAGTTAATAACGGCCGTTTTGTCGACCTTTGGTACTTGAGTCAAAAATAAACTTCTTATGATTACAAGTTGTTAATGTGGTGAAATATCCATTATATTCATAATTTAGATGTCATATATATCTTATATATCCAGTATATACATTCATTTATAATATTACGTAACATTTAGAGGTAAGAAATGAAATGCACCGTTCATGGAGACGGTAAGCCGTACGTACGCATGAACGCTACTTTCATTTCAATTTCATATTTAATGGAACTAAATCATAATGATATAAATGTATAATATAATTCCAGTATAATATAGTGTATAATACCATTTACTCCATCCTTTATACATCCCACATATGGCATTTACGATTCAAATCACTTTGAGGGGGCGGTAGTCCGCACTTCCTAAAATGAAATTATCGCGTTTTACCCATAATGGAAATCATAAAGTATGCCATAAATGAGAAATACAGAAGCATAAGTAAAACAAAAACATATTATATATCATATATAGAAATAGTGACATCTTAATGGCCACCTTTGAAGGTGTTATATGAGTGTTGAACAATCATCGCTTCGTGAGGCAGAAATTCGCCATCCACAGAAACCGTATGTTCTTTAACCATTAGATGTAGGTGTGTGTAAGTGTAGCTCTAATACTTCTTATAACAACATCCTAGTATATTTAGGATACTGGTGTTGTTACAAAAAAAATGAATAAAAGAGTTTAGGGGGTTGGAGAAGAAAAATAAAACAAAACAACATTATAAAAGACATTACCTCAAAATCGGGTAACTCTTTTTGATTTGAGCTAAAGGCTTCCTTGGGAAGATTTCTGCCCAAAGTGAGGTTTCTAGGAGTAAGGGAGGAATGTTGGGAGAGTATTGGGGCAGAGGTTGGCCGAGCCAAATGGCTTGAAAGTGTAATTGAAGTGGGAGAGGTGGGGGCCTTTTATAAGTGGAGAGGAGGGGCACTTTTGGAAAGATTGAAATGTTACATTATTTCAAAATGATTTTCGGATTATAAAGGTCCCACACTTATATAATTCGAGGATAAGGTGATAAGGTTTCGAAATCTCCTCATCCAATAGGATTTGGACAAGTGTAAGCCTTGGATTTTGCATTATCTTCTCATTTTATTTAAATCGTTAAATAATGAGGTCATCGCCACATCATAATGATGTCATAAATAATTTAATTTATTTAATGTCTAAAAATTATAAAACAAATACTATGATGTAGGAAATCTTTTTAGATTTCTAATGAATATTTATAGTCAAAATTTGGACTTGTGTAACCCTACTTAAAAATTGTTTTAGTAAAACAATTTATGTTAGTGTCATTTTCACTTTAATATTAAATAAAAACTAATTTATGTCATTTCCCAACAAAAGTGGATCCATGGGGTCCCCAAATTAGGCCATGGCTTTTCTTGGTCGGCCATGACACAACCAATGAGGTTGGGACATGTGTCTAGGTCATTTCATATTATTAAAGTATTATTTATACCTTAAACTACCCTAATTACCACTAATCGCGATTAAGAACTTAATAAGTTACTATTCACCAAAAAATTATTATAATCTCATTGAACCACATTTTACTTCTTAATGACAACCATGTATGTCGGATTTTTGAAAATCAAAACACAGAAGTGGTAATATTTCATTTAAACGAAAAATCAGTTATTTAACTACCACTTAGTGCTTTCACTATTCATCAAAAATTGAAGTTTTTCAGAATAAGACCAAAATTTCACCCTAAGCTATAATTGATATTCCGAATTCAAAAATGATGTCTATTTTACAAAATTACAAACATATTAGTTGCATTAATTAATTTTATAATTAATTCCCGCTGTCACAACAAATAGCGTGTTTTTAAGAAACAATTTATATCAAAAGATTGACAATTGTTTATGTCCAATTTCAATGTTAAATTAATTCTAATGACCACCATTGGATAAAATGGTAAAAATATATTCTAATTATACTCTAAAACCCCTCAATAGTATAATTTATCACTATGAATTATTTTGATTAAAAAAGTTGTTTTAAGTATTTTTCACTATTCATAAAAATTTTGAAGTTCTCAGAAAATTACAAAAAATTCAACATAGGCTAATTTCGATATTACGAATACAAAAATGAAGTCCATTTTGACATATAAAATTTATAATATTTCAAAAAGAAGGTATTACTATTCATAACGGCTACTTTGATTAGTCGCGGTGTTTTAGAACTCGAAGTTGCGTACAATGCAAGCTATTGTATTACTGAATGAGAAGCGTATCGTGGAAGCTCGGGGTGTTACAATATTGTTGGACTCCTTATGTATTAATCATGTTTTAATGATCACAAATCTCATCAATGATCACAAATCCCATTCAACCTAGTTAACTTCTAAATTATATCCAATCATGTGTATTTATGTTTCAAGTTCACTCATGCTTTATAATGGTTAAGCTCAATCCATTTCATGCATATTACTATTTAAGTCTGAATACTGTTATTTTACTAAGTACAAGACACTATGAAGATTGACACCATAAGCCAGACACCGTGAAGCTTGACACCGTAAGCCAGAAACTGTGAATCCTGACACCGTAAGCCAAACACCGTGAAGCCTGACACCATAAGCCTGACACCGTGAAGCCTGACAGAGTAAGCCAGACACCGTCAGTGAGACACCGTAAATCGAGACACCGTGAAGGCAAGATATTGTAAGCAAGACACCGTGAGCAAGACACCGTGACCAAGACACTGTAAACAAGACACAGCGACACTCATACCATGACACTCAGAAAGTGTGTGAAGGAGACACTGTTTGCCTAACATATTATGACACCATTTCTTAAACTATTTTGTCATTTTTCAATTTAATGTTTAACGGTCATATTTGATGCCTTTAATGCACTGACATAATTAATGTTTCTTTGTAGACATAGTACGAGGTATGAGGTACGAAACACATGGAACCTGTCAGCTAAAACACATTTATTCGAAGATAAAGAGTGGTGAGTTCCCAACCACCACAGTGCGTGATACTGAACGGAAAACAAGCCTGTGAGCACGACCACGAAGAACACATTGCAATATTTTCAAAGAAAACATTGTCTCATACATGCAATCATACACTACTAAAGAACATATGAAGTACACTGGAATCCAGAGAACATCTTCACATTATCAACACTCATGAAGAACACAAGCTGAATTACGACACTCTGTTTTTCAAGACAAAAACTAGAGGATTCAGAAGCATATCTGTTTAATCAAAGGAGTCTAGAGATGCAATTCAAATCACTAGATCATTATAAACTCATATATAATCTCTCTAATTGATTCTTTTACTTACTTTGGAGTAGTTTGTATACTCTGTATATTCTATAAACACACTGACTCCTGTGCTAAATTGAAGGATTTCTAAATCCTTACACTAAACTCTTTATACTTTTGTTTACCCACAACAACTGTGGAAGAGGTACCTGTGTGTCCTAGTTATTATTATTTTTTACCCATGAAAACTATGGAAGAGGTCCTTGTGTGACCTGGATAGTCTGTGTACTGTTGTTAACCCCGATCCAGGGTATGGATCAAAGTTTATTTATATAAACTGCTTGGTGGCAGGTGATCACCAAGTGGAGTGGATTAGGTCTCATCTTGAGACTGAACCACTTGTTTCACATCCGTTGTGCTATTTAAATTTAGTATTCTCTGTTTTACTGCTCTATTGCATAATCTAGAAAACTCTAATTTCACTTTGATAGTTAGTCTTGGAAAGAAGTTATAACTGATTTTTCCTAATAGGATAACTTCAAAAGTAATATTAATAATACATATTAAGATTACTGAGAATTAATAAATCTTCTAAGAAGTTTTTTAAACAGTCAAACTCTTATAATAGTATAACCATGATTAACTGGGCTGTATCTTTTTTTTGGGAAAACCATTTCTATTAAAACAATATTTTTTGTAACAGAAATTTTTATAGTTACTCAATTCACCCCTCCCCTCTGGAGTAAACTACTCCGACCAACAATAATCAATGTGAAAGATTAATTTGAATGATATCATATATCATTTCTCATTATACACCATGATGTGGTACCATATACCATGTGATAACATTGAACATGGTGTAATGATATTTTCCATGTCATGGTGAGTGATTTAGTGAAAAAAATCCAATATTATAAACTACAACAAGCACCTTATTGATAAAAAATCACCATAATTTCATAAATTGGTCATTTTAAATTAAAATGTCCAATTGGTATAATTAGTTTATAACTTAACTTTTGACATAATGGCATAGAAACCACAATAAAAGAGGTGTGGTCTACTCTCAACACATTTGATTATAATACATAAAAAATTACAAGTTTACAATGTTGAATCAAACATAAATTTTATTGTAATTCATCAAAATACCAAATTAAATTTTCTAAGATCCATACCGCTTGATGAATGGAATACATCTATGATAATCCAAGCCTATTGAGCCTCATCTATACACCGTGCACCAAATCCCAACATTTATAATGTGATTCCACCATGATCTAGTGAAATCGCACTTCCAAAATCTAGCTAGGGTTCACTAAAAATTATAATAATAGAGGGATAAGATCATGGGGGAAGAGGATGACCTACCTTGTATGAGAAATCAAAACCCATAAAGGTCACCATGGTTAAAAAAGGATAAGGGGGGATAGAAAAATGTTAGCTCCCACATCCTATGTGCCCTACCGTATAAAGAACATTGATGGGGGTTCTTATAGGGAAAAGGGGAAATTACACCTTTGTCCCTATTTTTTAAAATTTGAATGGGTATGTTAGTTACCTAGTAGCCCTCCACTATGTACCCAATGTCTCATCGAGTACCCAATGTAAGGACACTATCATGATGGACTAACTAATGGGACCATCCCACTACTTGATATATTGAGTACTAGATAGTCATAGATTGGGTTCCTAATGGCACACAACAACTGCCTACCACTCACATTTCAACTACCTAACACCAAAAACTCCTAGGTATTTCTTACACATCTTTATAACTTTAAAAATATAATTAATCATTTAAAACTTTAATAAAACGTCTATCCAATGATTTGATCCTAAAAATTGAAATTATCTCATCCACCAAATTAATGGGAATTCAACCCTTCTCCTGGTTCAGTGACACATGAAGGAATAGGTCATTGAAAACTCCCCACTATAATTATTCTCATACTAAAGAAACCTTTTCTATCACCCAACTATAAATATTGACCTACATTGGTCTCCAATTCATCATCAGTTTACCTCATTCTATTTTTAAATTCTAGTCATGCTCCCCATGCATGGATCCAATACCTAAGTGAATTATTCATAAAAATATTTTTAAAATAATCACTAAGAATTCTTTTATACTTTCTAAAATCTTCATCTCTTCACCAACATCATTTTTCTCTAAGTTTCCCATTTATTATCTCAAAATTCAATTCCGCTCACCCGATCACCCT
Organism: Viscum album; assembly: GCA_963277665.1. NCBI lineage: Eukaryota > Viridiplantae > Streptophyta > Magnoliopsida > Santalales > Viscaceae > Viscum > Viscum album. Next base: position 45,305,181 of record OY728138.1, on the reverse strand, counting down.
GCTCAGACTCATCACTAGGACACCAAGAAAGTGAAAAATCCACTTGTTGAACCCTAAATATTGATAATCAACCATATTTGGGATTTATGGTTCTCTACACCATAGGAACTAACTATAAAAGTTTGATTCTATCTAATGGTGATCTCCATCATAGGAATCAGCTACCGAACCTTGATCCAAATGGTACAATCCATGAAACCACCCATTTGGAACCCAAATACTCGAATCTTACATAAAAAACATATCCATTGATCCTAAAACATGTGGTTTTCTCTAATAAAACTTGTTATACAATAAAAAATACACAATTCAAAATACACATGTCACTTTTAGTCTAAATTTTAACAATCAAGAAAATACGGTTTCACATCATTTCCTGTCTATTTGAAAACCAGAACAAATCATTTTTACTCCCACCAAATCTAATAAAGTCTTATCAACTCCCCCTGGGTATCTAAGGTTTTTTCTTCAAAACCTAGGAATCCTAATATGAATGATCTTATCAGTTATTTTCCTTAAAATTTGAATCTGCTTTCAAAACTTATTTTAGAACCTAATTTTAAAATTACTTCCCTTAATTTATTTAAAAACCAAAAAAGGTTTCAAAACATCAGGCATTCTATCATTTTAACAACCAATAAGTAAAACCATTTTATGCATGCCTCATGCCACTAGACAAATTTTCTTTTCAAAAATTGGGTTTTTTTAATAATTCAAAACATTGTAAAATCATTACCCCGTGGCAGTTGAACAATAATAAAAAATAAATCAACTCAACTAAGAAACCCTTATGATCTATATTAATCTAATAAGACCTTATAATCTATTTTATAATAAATCAAATAGATTTTAATTTTATTAAATTAATATAGGATCCAGATGAGGTAACTAGATCCTAGTTAAGTCCTATGATTCATCCCAAGTCTCATCCATTCCATATTGGGATTCTTGGTCAAATACCGCACTAAACCCAGTATGCCTAATTATCACACATGATATTCCCTAGTAACTTAGGTTTAAATTAAATCCATGTTGTCTAAGCATGCTCTAGGTAAACCTACCAAGTTTTTATATCATATCTCTACCTCAAACTAACTCTTTACCAACCAAACACATACTCTAATACCAATTTATAATTCCCCAACCAGGACCACCTAACCCATCACAAAGTCGATGTGTCCATGTGACCTCAGGTGCAAATCCCCATATACTAGAGGTTATCAACTATTAGCATAGCATTGAAATTATCACAAGGTGACTATGACCTCAAATATAAATCATGAGGTTCATGGTTGAATCTACTAAAATTTCATCATGACTCATCTATATAACAGACATTACAGAACTCAAAGACAAGTAAATAGGGATCCAAGAGGTAATCCCATGGTCAAATATATATAATGAAGAAATATACATCATATTCTTATAAATATAATAGATCAAAGTAAAAAACTATAAATCATAAATAAAAAACAGATCAATGGTTGGCTCTCAGGATGACACGTGTGTAATACAACTGAAAAGTAAATCTACAGTGACCTCCATCCTAACTCATAATAAATATCCTATCAAATAATCATATTTTAATAACATTATTTCTTTAATCCATGAATCTAACATCAAGAGAATACTTGTTCCTAAAATGAATCATAAAATATACTCATGTACATCGACACCCATGTTATGTACATGGGTAGGGGGTATTCCCCCACTCACCTTCTCACACTGAGTGTCAGTGATCAAGTTAATGTGCATAAAAATATTAGTAAATTGAAATTTAGTGATAAGTGAAACTCACCCACTTAGAAACATAAATTTTTATCCTCATAAAAATCCATACCAGTATTCCAACATGGCTAGAAGATGCACACACATACTAATAACTCAATTCATGTTACCCAACTCGAGATAGGACCCACTAACATGAAATATATGGATAATTACCCACATAAACCAATGAAGTTTACCAAAATATCTATACTATCACATTAGATATAATACCAAATAATTTTTTCATATAAACATAAATACTTTCTTGTTAGATTCTTATATGACCCATTAGTCATCTCACTTCACATCAATAAAAAAACCTAAAATATTATGGGAAATAATAGTCAGATCATGGAATCCAACAATGATCAATAAAAGAGGGCCCAACCATCAATAAAAAACTCTAAACTACAAAAAAAATACAAGGGTGTTAAAAGAGGGATGGAAACAATAAATATCATATGAACTGTAATCCTATCATAAAATAAACTAGAAAAAAAAAAGAATGAACTCAATCATATAAAATAATAATCTTGACTCTCACACCCTACCCCATCTCATCTCATTTCTCCTTTACAGATTTATCTTATATATTACCTATAAATCACTTCTAGATTAGTCCCATATATCATAAGTCATCATAGGGGATAGCTCCCACTACACAATGGAACAACACTAGGTTGCACATTTATCACTTTGATTGTACACCAATTCATCATCAATAGAAGTGTATTTCATAGCCATGATCTTACCTCGAGATGAACCTTGGGATGACATAGGTTAAATATATCAAATACAGCTAGAAATCACCTCTTAGGAGTCTTCCAAAATCCCTCCCAAAGTCTCATTAGTCATTACTCTATGCTCTAAGAAACACTAAAAGGAGCACATCTAGAGCGATTCAATTCCCAACTAGGTAAATTAAATAGCACATATGACCTCAAAAGTAAAAAAGAATGATTCTTTAGTTACAAATTTTAAATCCTGAGTTCATCCATGATGTTAAATCTATAGGGGTCTTGTGTTGATCAAGAGTTATGTCATGTAAGTCTCATTGCCTCTCTGGCTATGTGCCTCATTACTCTAGATCATATAGAATAATCCAGCATCAGTAAGAAGAGAAACCTCTATTATTCTATCAAACTATGAAGGATCCATCCACTCAATAACTGCTTTCCCTAAATCCATACTTAACTATCAATCAAAACATCAAGGGAATATATACTACCTAAATATATGAGGTATAATCAATAAGGATCTGTTACATGAACTAAGGAGGCAAAAATATCATCAAGAATATCAATAATTTCTCAAACCCCAATCTCATGTGTTTCCCTAAACCTTGATCACAATGAATATGTGATTGTAAGCAAGAATCCCACTAAACCTCATGACTCACCCTAAATAGTCAGTGTAAATCAAGGATTCCTAGACTCAACTCACTCAAAAATGGGTATCTTAAGGTTTCTATAGACCTATGTTAAAATGAAACCTAACTAGTATCCCAAACCAATCTAACCAACCCATTAACCAAGGGAATGTTTGTCCTATGGTTCTCATGATATCATACAGCAAGATATAACAAAAAGAAGACCATAATAATTAATCTTACATAAGAATACAAACTTTTGAAAACATGTATTATCCCTCATAATCACAAATAGACCAAAAAACATATCAAAACAATCCCTTCATTTCCTTTAATATACAAGTCAAAATCCCCCTTAATAGATCATTTTGGAAATGGACCCACATGTTAGCTTATTCACACTATTCCATTGACCAAAAATTCATGAAATCCATATTTATAAAACCCTTATATGGTTTGAAATACCATTCTAAAACCAAATATTTAAACCACTACCTTCATTCATAAATTCCATCCAAATCCATTTCCTTTAAAAAATACCATTTTAAATTCAACCCAAGCTTTAAATTCTATTTAAAAGTATTTAAACCAATTTCTTTTAAAATTTCACTTTAAACCAAATCTATGTTTAATCACATTTAAAAAAGGAAAACCCATTTACCTTTCAAAAGTCAATTCATGCCACCAAATAATCCATAGATTAGGCCACCAAAACTTGTTTGATTAAGGCGACACCAAAAAAAATAGATTATAAAGCTATACAATCCATGTTGACTGTTATTTAAATGTGAGTATTCCCCATTTATGAGAGGATCCAATATAATATCACACAACATTCCAATAATAATAATAACAACAACAATAACAACAAATAAATATAATTTACCAAATTATTAAGATACTCAATATTCAAAGGCTACCTACCTCAATAATGCATCCATAGATAATCCTGAGATTATATTGAGCTCCAACAACTCTAATGATCACCTTCCTAATCAAGAACCACCATAATTTCATAATTCAGTTAATTTAAATTAAAACGTCCAATTGGAATAATTGATGTAAAATTAACCAGGTCGGTTAACAGTGTCTAAAACTCAACCAACTAGGTGTGTTCCACTATCGATGTACCTAAAAACTTAACCCATGAAAAATATCAATTTACAACACTAAATCAATTGTCAATTTCATCACAGTTTATTAAAATACCTAAATAAATCCATTGGGAAACATATAACTATATTAATGGTGTGTGGTGATAATAATCCAAGATTCTTGAACCTCCTCTATACATCGCACACCAAAACCCTACATTTCTAATGTGATTCCACCATGCTCTCATGAAATCTCATTTCCAATACTAAGATAAGATGCACCAGAAGTTAGAATAACAAGAGAATAAGAGAAATTGGGGGGTAAGAGGAAGACCTGCCTTGGATCAATGAATAAACCCCCTCCAAATCACCATGGTTAAAGAGGGATAAGGGAAGGGAAAGGGAGAGTAAAGTGGCATCTCTCTCTCTCCCTCTCTATCTCTATCTCTCTCTCTTGTGGCCTTTCCAGAAAATAATATAAAAGGGGGTTCATATAGGGAAAAGGGGAAATTCCCCTATTCCCCTTGTTTTTAAAAATGGGGTTGGGGCCAATCAGGTACCCAGTAGCCCTCCACTGAGAACCTAGTGGCTCATCAGGTACCCAATGTAAGCTCATCGTTCACCTGGTGGCCTAACCAATGGGACCAATCCATTAGTTGATCCAATGGGTACCTGGTGGTCTTAGATTGAGTACCTGGTGACACACACTAATCACCCCACACTCTCATTTCAAGGACCCAAAACTCAAAACTCCTTCAAGATTTTTTTTACCCATCTTCCCACCTCCAAAATATCCAATTAATCATTTAAAACATGGATAGACCACCCCTCTATTGATTTAGTACCAAAATTTCAAATTCACTCACCACCAAATAAATATAAATATAACCCATCTTTGGATTCATCAATTCATGAAGATGCATGTAGTTTCTATCATCGTTATAGGTATATTTTCATGGTTATAGAGAAATTGTGGCAATAGGGTATCCATTTTTACCCACATATTGTCACGATTTGGAAACTATTGAAATAGATTAATAATTAAAAAATCTAATAGGGTTTCAAACATTGCACATTTTGGAACTAGAATAACGCACTAACCCACAAGATTAATGCAAAAAAAATTCAATTAATAAATTTTTTTATTTTTTATTATATATTAAATATATTTTTTTATAAAATTAAATAAATAAACAAAATAAGGGGATATATATTGCCACACTTTTAATAACTGTAAAAACATATAGATCTATTGTCATGGTTTCTAAAAGAGTGATAATAAGTGTTTGGCGTTTCATATGTTTCTATGGTTTTTTTAAAACCACTATAATAGGGGATATACTTCCACATTTTTTACAAATCATAGAAGAAAACTATGGTGGAAAGGTAAATTTATAAGAGTGTATTTTAATTTATTAATTTAATTTTAAAACAAAAAACACGTGCTTTGTAAATTTTCTTTTTTTATTGAATTTTTTAAAACTTTTGAGCTAATAATTTTTTTTACAATACTATCATGTTTTTTAACACAAACATATGTTTTCGATTTTTAATACTATTTATTGAGTTTATAAAACACATTGAATTGTTTTAAAATCAAATAATGTATATTTTATGCATTTTTTGTTTTATTAATTTTTTAAATGGTTTTTTATTGTTTTAAAACATGTAACATGTATTATGTGAATTTTTTTGTTTTATTGTGTTTTTAATAATTTTGAGTTTATGTTTTTTTTTGGATTGAATATTATTAATTTTTAAACTATTACATGTGTTTTTTTATTTTTAATACCAACTATAAAGTTTATAAAACATTTTTAAGTTCTTTAAAATCACATAACATAACACTAATTATGTGTTTTTGATTTTTTTTTATTATTTTTAATGTTTTTTTAATTATTTTAATTGTTTTTTAAAACACATAGCTCAGGTTTTGTGATTTTTTTTATATTATTAAGTTTTGAATAACTTTGAGTTTAGAATTTTTTTATGAAAAAAGTTTTAATATTGAGTTTCTTAACACGAAACATGTTTTATGTATTTTTAATACTGTTTATAAAGTTTGTAAAACACATGCTATGTGTTTTTTCATGTTTTATGCTTTTTCAAAAAAAAATTGAGTTCATAAATGTTTTCATGTTTATTTTTTAAATACATAATATATGTTATGTGTTTTTAATATTTATTATTGAGTTTATAATATATTTTTATTTTATTTGTAAATAGAGGACATATGTGTAGTTTTTTTATTTAATTTATAATAATTTTGAGTTAAATATTCTTTTTTATTTGGTAAAATATTTAGTTTTTTAATAAAAAATATATGTTATATACTTTAAAAATTTATCATTTTAAATTTATAATATTTTTAATTATTTTTAAATCATAGAACATTTGTCATGTGGTTTTGTTTCATATTTTATTTTATTTTTAATAATTTTGAATTTATATGAACCTTTTTGAAAAAATAAACATTTAATAATTAAATTTTTTAAATAGATAATATTCCTTTTTTGTTGATTTTATTTTATTTTTTATTTTCTTACATTTTTTTGAATATTTTAATGTTAAATATTTCAATATAGATTTGTATGAAACTTAACGATAACTTTTTCTGAAAATAAATGTATTAATTTTTCATTTTTTTTAATATATATTTATATGAATCGGTGTTTATTTTAAATAAGGAAAATTTCAAAAAAAACAAACATTACTTTTAATGGGGTTGTGTGCCTATCTTCTAGAAAATTCAAATTTTGGATTTGTAAGTACAAATAAAGATGGATGAATATCATTTTTAGTTCTATCTAAAACCAATATTCAAATAATCATATTTATCTGTTATCATTTTTATATAAAAAATCATTAACTATTTTATTTTTTTGATTTTGATGAGTAATCACTCTAACCATAAAATTATTTTAGTTTTTTAGTTTTTGAAACTAGGTATAGATGAAAACCATACCCCCTAAATGAATCATTGAAATTTATGAATAAAACAACTTGCTTCAACACATGGATAAATCCATAAAAAAAATATTTTATTTATTGATTGATTGTAACCAAAGGCATATAGTGATTTGAATATTAAATTAAGAAAAAATTATAAATATTATAAACTTGATTAGTTTCTTCTTTGTTTTCTGTTATTAAAATTAATAATCAAATTAAACTCTAGTAATTAATAAAAAAACTATTGACAAAAACCAATTTATGTTCAACATTCAGTTGTTTTTAACTTAGTTTATAGTTAATCTTTGTGTTAATATTTTGGTTATCTATTATTTATTCTTAAATATTGATTTTTTAAAAATAAATATAATTTTTGATAATTTCAATGGTGATTTTTATTTAATCATTTAAAAGAAAAACATTTTCCACCCTTTTCGAATAAAAAATGATATTTCTTATATTATCATCCACTAAAATTTTAAACCAAGATCCCATATAAATGAACCACCGCCAATAATATTCATATTAAATTAGAATTGGTGCTCCAAAATTTGAAATAAATTTATAAATTTATATTTTTATTAAAACATATCCAGATTCACATATTTTGTACCCATAATAAAATCTCGTTTTATATGAAACTCAATTAATTAATTAAAATATAGAACTAATTAAGAAGATAAAAACGTATTAATTTAGTACTAGGACTGGGATATTCCATGGGCTAGTTTTCCATGGGTGGTGTCTATAAAATTTTAATCATTAATCATAACTTATAATAAAAAAAACAATCCATGTGAATCAATAAACCACATGTTATCTGTTCCACATCCCATGTCTAAGTTTTAACCATAGTTATCAGACCATGACTAGACCGAGAGTCTAACCTCAGTTCCACCAGACCAACCATTATTTTGGAAATAGTTGGGTGATGAAATAACTATTTCTTGGAAGATAGTGCATAAATCCTACCAAGTCACATTACGGTGTTTCTCTCTTTAAAAGTATATTGTCTCTCACCAAATCATTTGTAAAAAAATTCAGTGAATTCTATTTAAAATACAACAGTGACTTGATACTCTACACTTGCAGTGAGTAGAAAGTATCCCTTGAAAAATATATGGAATCAATAGATTATTTTAAGGGGATTTGTTTTTTCGTACCAATGAAGTGCATTTTATGCTTGTAGAATGAATTGCGAGGAATCTATAATTTGAGAGGGGTCTTAGAATGGTAATTAATTGATTGGAATTGATTTTTTTCATCTAATTGAGACTCCATTTTATATTCATGGAGGCACTCATTTAGATAAATCACTATACCCCCTGGAATTAGGTAGATATAGTTTTTTAAAAAGGAATATCATATCTAAATTAATCATGTTTGTATGATCACACCTGATCGAATAAGTGGCCCAGATCACACCTGCTAGAAAATGGGCATGTTTGTTAGATCATACCTGATCTGAATCATACCCATTCAATGAACTAGGTTGATCCACCAAATGTACCTATTTAGGAATGGTCCCTAACTGATCCATATTATCAATCCATCAAGAAAAATTAAGGTACCATTAACTATAAAGTGTGCAATCAAAGCACCACATTGTGCAATTGGGCATGTGCGAGTGAAAGGTTTGGTGGTCCGACCCCATGGGATTATTCTCTCCATACATTATCATTTTAAATAATGATAAATATTTTCAAATAGGTTGAGGTGAAATCCCTCTTTATTGATCATAAAAAGGGAATCCCTCTTTTTAAAACTGGGGAGAATAGAAAACTTATTTCAAGAACATAGGAAAAAAAGGCTTAAAAAATAAGACCTGAAGGACAAATGGTATCAAAGGTCCAAAAGGATGCAAATTTTAAGAAAAAAATCATAAAAGAATCTCATCACCCCCCTTAAAAGACAATGAAAAAGTGAAATCAATCAGAGAAACTGTGTTTCCCCCTTCTAAAATGTTGCACTATGTTGGACCACTTTCCAACACAGGGCTCCAAAAATTCTTTCCCCTTTAAAAACTTACAAACAAATCAATTTTAAATATTTTAAAAAACATTTAAAATCCAAAAAAAACTACCAATTTAAAATATTTAAAAAATACCTTTTTGAAAATCAAGAATCATACTCTCTTGGAAATAATTTTCAAACATAAAGGTATCTCTCGATTTGAACCTTTATATAGAATAAAAATCAAAGATGAATAGATTAATGGGTGGACACTTTCTTGAACATGTAACTCTTATTATCATCCAAATACATCTTACACAATTATATTAAAATTCCTCAGTTCTTCATTTACTCCTAGACACCATTATGGTCGAGTGTCTCATACCAATTCAGGAATTCTTGAGAGCCAAAGCCATAAGATTTTTGGAGCAGGACCACTCCAACATCCACATAGTTGAACCAATAAAGTGTTCTCATGTTTCAAAACTTATTTAATTTCATTGGTTCATTAAGAGTCTTAAACTCACCCTCCTTTTTCTCATGGGAACCAAACACCATTTTCCTAATATATAATATACCTTTGGTGTTTTCTTCACACATATGATAGAATTTTCAACATTGAACTTATACATACAAAGTTATAACATGTTAAGTTGGGGTCCCATCATTAGTGAATCTTTGACAAGGACTTTAAACCCATACATGAGGAAGTTTTATATAAAAAATCCCTTTAAAGTACCTTTGTTAGTGGATCTACCAAATTATGGCTCAATCTAACAAATTTCATGGTTATGATACCATCTTGTATCAACTACCTCACATAGCTATGTCTAAGACCAATATGTGTCGATTTTACATTATAAGTATTGTCGTAATCCCTAGCCAGAATTTCTTAACTATCATAATGTATAAAAACTAGATACATTGTAATGTGATGAAATGGTTGATCTAATAAAATAGAACTAATCCAGTCCACTTCTTTTCCAATAGTTGTTAATGATACAAAATCAGAAGCCATTATAGAGATCCTTATGCAAGTTTTTTTCTTTGATCCCTAAGAGATCGCTCCACCTCCAAGTGTAGAAACCCAACCACTTTTAGATGAGTGATCCTATAGATTTTTAATCTATATTTCACTGAAATAACTTCCAAACACCCTTTTGTTTCCACTATATTATATGTAGTAATCCATAATTCCATTGAGATATTTGAGTACTCTTTTAGTTACATCATATTATGCATAAACTAGATTACTTTTATACTTTCTCAACTTTCAAAAAATATATTCAATATTAGGTCCTATGATTTTCATGGAATACAAGAGATACCTGATGACCCTTTTATATACCTTTTGAGCAACTTCCCTACCAGGATTTGGTATCACCTTTCTTCTAGAAGTATGTGTGGTATAAACCGGTGAACAATCAAAATTTTCAAACCTATTTAAAACCATTTCAATATAATTATATTGAGAAAGAAAAATATTATTATTATTTATAAAAATTTAGATTCCCAAAATTACATTTTATTCACCTATTTCTTTCATATAAAAGTTTCTAAATAAAACATACATAACTTCATTTACTTGATTTATATCAGTTCCAAAGATTAATATGTCATCAAAATATAAACAAATAACCACATCATGATTATTATTAAACCTACTATAAACACATATATCATCTGGGTTTACTAAAAATACATTCAATATAATTACTTCATTAAATTTCTCATGCCATTGTTTTAGTTCTTGTTTTAAACCATATACTCATATAGGGACCATACCAATTTACAAACCTTCATTTCTTTTCTGGGAACAATAAATTATTTGGGTTTTTCTATATATATTTATTTACCTAATTCATCATTTAATAATATAATTTTAACATCCATTTTATAGAAAACCAAGCTTCTCATACATGTAAATTACATATTTTTATATGAATATTCATTACATTTCACAAGCACACGCCTTAGGACCATACTAGTTTAGTGAATTTGGAGACTAGGTACAAAATCTTCTAATTTGGGGAAAGATCTTCAACATATCCCATAAATATCTCCCCCTTTAGTACTATTCACAAACACACCCTACTTAAAATATTTCTTTATAACTTGGGGAAGGAAAACATAAGAAAGAGTGAGATCATATGCTCATTAAGGGTAAATAAGGGAGATATGTAAGTATAACATGAACATGAGGGTATGATAACATGAATATAACATATAAAAACCATACCCTACATATCAAATATTAGAATCCTGAGTCATGGAATATATATTGGCAATTCATAAGACATGAATCATAAGGAAATCAAAGAACATGAGCCATGAGAGCATAACATTGGCATAATACATGGAATTATGGAATACACATAAGCATGGAAAATTATTTCCTTAGTAGTAAAGGCTCATTGAAAAAACTTATCAGGTCACTCCATGGGTGGATATACCTCCTGATGGAGACACACCACCATCCCCAGTGGCATGCCTTTTCTTATAGTGGAATGGGTTCACTCCCTAAACCATCCTAGTAGTCAAGGTTCACTCCCAAGAACATCATATAGGACAAAGTGCCTTACTAAACCAAGTTCACTCTCCATTACAATCCTATATATCTAATTAGATATAAATCTTTACCCAATGTATTAAAGGGAGATATAAGTCCCACCTATATTTGGTTATAATGTAACCACCTTCTTTGGTTATAATTTAACCACCATCCTTGGTTACAACATAACCACTATCATATAATGAAAATCATATATATGTGTTCCACAAGATCATAAAAAATTAATCATATTATAACCCATGAAATGAAATGTGTTTTATAAACATTTCATCAAATCATAACCTATGGAATAGAGATAGGTTTCATAATCATTTCATCATAGAATAACCTCTAAAAAGAAGTGGGTTTTATAAGAGTTCTATCATGGTATAACATGTGAAAGAGAAATGGGTTTCATAAATATCATGCCATCATAAACATAATCTATTCAGAGAAATAATAATAATGGTATCCTTGGAATATATCCCCAGTAAATCATAAGTAGCCTCAAAGGATGTCATCTTAAATGGAGAAGGGTTTTGAAAGAAAAATAACTTGGAACATTTCTTGAGGAAAATAAAATTTCTTTTAAAATAAATTTTAAAACTAAAAATTCATAAAAAAAATTGGAAATTATTTTCTTTGAAAATAAACTTTGAAACTTATAAAATAACATTTAAAAATAATTTCAATCATTTCTTGAGGAAAATATTCTTTCGTATTTGAAAAAATACTTTTTAAAACATAAAAAATTTTGAAAAAAAAAATCTTTTAAAATAACCTTGAAATTTTATAAAGGAATATTAAAATAAAATAATTCTCATGACGGTGGGAAATTCCGTTCATGACATACACATTAAAATAAGATTTATTTCACATTTTCGGTGAAATCCAACATGAATTGTTTGGAAAAAAACATGAATATTCCTTTCAAAAAAAATTGTAAATAGTAAAACATGGGTAAAATTTTCTTTTTAAAATCCATAAAAAATATTAAAATATTTTTGAAAACATATTTATAAAACATGGTTTTGGAAGAAAAAGGGTTTTGGACTAAAAAATTATTTTTCTTAAAAATATTATTTTTGAACTCTTAAGTATATAAAGAGTGGAAAATGAAAGGGAAAACATGTATTATTATGAAATAACTAGAGGAGAATAAAATTCATAAGTTTATTTAGATATGGATCATAATATTATATCATCATAAATATGATCATAAAAAATCCTGATAAATGATGAGATTGTAACATAACATCTTTACCACTTTGGTAACTTTGAAACGTAAGCCACATGAAGAAACATCATTAAATGAAACTTAAAATATTATGGGTATAACTAAAATCATGATATTACATGTAAAATTTTCCATATATAAACCTCATAAAGTAGGATAGGTGTATAATATAACATATGTCTCAAAGAAGGAAAATTGATACAAAAATCCCTTACCAATTTGGTAACTTTTGTATTGTAAACCCTATGAAAGAGATATCCTGAAATGGATATGTAGCTATAAATAATTTTAATTAGAATAATAATAAAATAAATTCATGGGTATTATATACACCACAAAAAATAAACATGTGGGGTATATGGAATTTTTCTCACAGAAAGTAAAAGTGAGACGAAAATCTCTCACCGTAAGTCTCGAATTACTTTGCACTCATTTGAACCTCATATATAATAAATATAAGTTTATTATATATATATTAAATAAAAATAATTATATATATCATACCATATATGATTTACTTAAGTATTTTTATTACCCATTTTTTAACAATTCTATGTTAATGTCACGTTTCGGGTAATAACCGCTTTGTTTTTCGTATATGTTTTGATTTTTTCTTTTTGGTCCTATTACTATGATCATGGTTCCATAAATTCTAGAATAATAATCATGAGATAATTATCATATTTATACATGAATTATAATTTTAATAACAATCATGAAATGTGGTTTTGAGAAATGAATTATGTTACGATCATGGAGACGGTAGGTCGTACATACACATGAGTAACATTTCCATTTTTCAATGATCATTATGGAAAAGAGGTAAGTAATATATTATATTTACATAATGATAATAATATAATAAATAACATTTTTTTTATTTAAATATACTTATACATATTTTCCATGTGGTGTGGTTATGAAAAGAGCGTCGCATCACTTCATGAAGGCAGTGGTCCATACGTACACGAACGACGTTATCATCTTTCAATGAGTGAAAAGGTAAGAAATAAAATGATATATTATCTTATAATAATAATAAATATATAATTAATATCATAAATATGTCATGTACATCACATATATTCATTAAATTTAACCTTATTATCTTCCATGTAATGTGTTAGTTAAAAACGAATCACGTCGCTTCGTGTGGCGGTAGTCCACCGTACAAACGAGCGACGTTATCTTATAATGTACGTAATGGAACATAAAAAATTATATATGATATAATAACTAAATATATATAATTATGTTATAAATATCATATATATACTTTATATAAATCATCATATACAACTGTGAGAGGTGGTGATGGAAAAACGAATGATATTGGTTCTTGAGGTAGTAGTTTGTCATACACACAAATGATGATTTCATAAACTATTTGATGTAAGTGGATATGTTTGTAGGTATTGAACTTAACATAAAAATATCTTAGTATATGTATAATACTTGGGTTATTATATCATTATTTTTTAATAATAATTAAATTAGGTTGAGTAATAAATAAGATAAAAAAACTCGTTGAAGAATGTTACCTCTTCTTTAGGTATCCTCCTTAGGTTCGCACCAGAAGACTTTCTAGGTTATATTTATAGACAAAATAAGGATTATATGATGATATTATTTAAGTTTATAAGTGATTTAGGTAGGTTTTTATGAACAACAATTGTTTGAGGGTGTGAGGAAGAGAGGAGAGGTGGTGACCTTTTATAAGTGAGGAGAGTGGCAAACTTGTAATTTTATTAGAATAAAAAGATGTACCCACATTTTTCTCATGTAACAAGACTCTAAAATAGATTATTATTGAGACTTATAAATTATAGGGTATAAATATTTCTATAAAATAGTTTTTAGACAAGTTTTTAAGTTATTTTAACACTTATCTTTTTAGTTTAATCCCCAATAAACCCATTTTTACCTTAACCCTGGTAATTAATTTTTATTGTTTTCACGGTTAATTTTGGTATAAATTTAATTTATAATTATTAGATAATATAAATTATGATAATTAAAAATAATTAATCCATTTTTCCAAATTCAATTCAATTAATTTGTAAAATATAATTTAAAATTAATCTCACAAACGTGACGAGAAAGTGGGTTTTCAGAGAGAAACTATTCAAAAGTTTACAAATATTTTATATCCAATTTAAATATTTAATTGATTACAATGATATAAATTAGATTAATAGATATATAATTTTAATAATTTTAATTTAAAATCAATTTAAAATATAATTTAACTTTATAAATAATTTAAATAAAAATGATTTTTTCAATTAACATTGAGTATTTTTTACTATTCAGTAGAAAATTAATCTTTTCAGAAAATTATCAAAAATTCACAATAATATAATTTTGATATTATTATTTCAAAAATTAATTTTATTTTTTAAAATAAAATTTTTAAAATTTTCATTTTTTAAAAATAAGTACGCAAAAAAGGCAACAAAACTGCTTTTTAGAAAAATACAGTTTTTTAGCATAAAATTGGATTTATTCTTATTTATTATCTAAAAAACATATAAGCTGAATTTTAAAATTTTTATTGAATATATAATATATATTTAATTAAAATTATTCATCAAAAGTGGTTTGATTAATTTATTAAGGTAAAACGTGTTTTTTTACTAAAAAATAGTTTTTTAGAAAAAGATTTCCTTAATTTTCAAATAGATTTTATTTTAATTTTTAATTAATTGGTCCCCAAATAATTCATTTTATATAAATATGTAGAACATATATTTTTATAATTTATTTAATCCTATTCATACCTTCCATTCTAATGGCTAAGTGATAACTATCATATTAAATAATAATAATTTAATAATGTGTCGCATTTTGTTTAAACTTAGTGTTGCGTGTAACGCAAACCAAACTCAGTGTTGTGTCTAATGGAAGATATTTAAAAGATTAAATTAATTTTAAAAAAAATATATTTCATAAAATCTCAGGGTATTACATTTTACCCCCTTAAAATGAATTTCACCCTCAAAATTCATATCATTCATCCAAGTTTTAACATTTGAAAATTCTATCATTGAAACCCAAATCATACAAATGAATAATAAAACTTCCCTTAAAAAGTAAATGTTGAAAATATAAAGGCTACCTAAATTAAATCTTATCTAGGTTTCCAAATATGATAACATAGGTGAAAAGTGGATATTTTTACATGGAATAAAAACATAAATAATTATAGAGAGTGAGAGAGATCATTAATCACAAGAAATTGGGTGATCTAGAGAAGGTTTAAAACCGTAAAACCATAAACCAAAGAGGTGTAAAAAGGTCATTTTTATCATCAAAAATGATGATAATAGGATAAAAATTTATTTCAAGATCATTTTTCTAAAGTTGTATAATTGTCATGAGAAGATATAGTTACTTGATTTCATTCCATTTCATAAGCACAATCTCACCATTTGGTAGTGACTTAATCAATTTCCACTTTAAATCTTACTCTAAGAAATTAAGGTGAATTTATTATTCATGAGGCACTAATGGATAATAATATCCATAAATATAATTATAATTCATTTTATCTATCTTTAGTTATCATCACAACAAAATGGTTAGCATGGGTAATCCAATATGCATAAATATTCATATGGTGAAGTAATACATTAATCTCTAAAATCGCAACCAAAGTTTAACTTAAACCATTCCATAAATGGTTAAACTTGTAACCCTTCCAAAATTAAAAATTTATAAATAAAATCACTAAATTTCTCAAAATCAACTTAACACTAATCCCCCAAACAACACAAAGTATCTCTCAATTGTCACATACCAAACATGTGAATACCTTCATCATGTATTCTCTTAAAACATGTAAATAAACTAAATTACCATAAAACCTTATTGAAAACATACATTCTTCCTCATTACTTACATAAAAAACAAATTATTTAATATATTAATTAAATCTAAAAATGCTATAAACACCATCAATGGTAGCATAAATCACTTTGTAAACAAACCATTAAGGTAATCAGTATTATCCAATTTACTTATTCATATCCAATATATCTTTAACCGAACATCACTATCTCAATATCCATAATATTTAAGGGTTATCTTCCCTTAATAAAAATATGACATTGCTATTAAATCACTTTTCTAGTCCATCAGTACCATTTAACATATTTTTGAAAATCCTTAATGAAAAACTTACACTAAACAATCCTTATATTTTTTATGATTCGCATAACATGATCCTTGAATTAAAATACATTAATACTTCAATCATCCCACTTCCTTCTCAAACCGTTAACTAGGATTCATCATCTTATTCCTTAATACCTCCTTCCTTTCATATGTTATTCGTATTCAATTCATCTTCAGTATAAAACCAATTACTCATACAACCTTGATGGTTCTCTTCATGATATTTCCCATTAAGACATAAATTTACATAATTCCCATTATTTATATATTTTATACATTCAATTATCGATGATATATTAGGGAGACCAATATTCCCATCCATTATGTTAACTAGTCTTTTCCTTTTTCCTTGGAAATTACTTGCTTTGTGTCCTTATTTTACACTCGAAACATCTTCTCGTTCCACTGAGATATTCACTTGGGTGGTTCTTCCCATATTCTTTACATATAGGAAACTAAATATTATTTTCTCTATGGTCTCCATTATCCAAACTCTTAGTGAAATCTATCCTTCTCTTCTTTGGTGAGCATGATAGTTGTTTAAGGTTCATGTTATTAATCATGTTCATAATAACTAATTAAACATAATCACAATATTCTTTACTCTAGTCATCATACTATTTGGATTCTCATTAAAAATTTGTTTGTCTTATTCAATGTTAACCCAAATCCTTTAGGTTACCTCCATTAACTAAAACCAAAAGGCATAGTGTGAGTAACACTAATCATAGTGGTGAATCACATAATCATGAAAAATCACTTATCGGATGTCTAAATCATGAAATATTCTTTTTTATTTATAACACTTTAGGTTTATCTTAGGCCATTTATATTCATCATCTATTTAAATATTTTAATATGGTTTATAAAGAATTTGTGAATTTTCAAAGAATATCCCTCGAGAGTATCGAACCAGGTGTTCAGTAAGGCCCATTGTTGTGTACAAGGTGATAATTGAGTCGAACTCAATACACACTTTTTGTAGTTATTACCCCTAAGTACTTCTACTCTAGAGCCAATCCACTTTTATTATATATACAAGGATGTAATTTCTTGTAAGCAACTTGTTATATCCTTTACCAAAATTCCAAGACTTTTTCCTATATTTGACTCAACCTTAGACTTATCCTTAGAGACATCCCTAGACATATCCTTAGAAATATCTCTACAAATCTCACTAAATTTTTCTAATTATAGTTTCTAAATTTTATCAAATCCTTTCATCTTATACCAACTATAGTGACCCATGATTCTCATACATGGATATTACATCTTTTTATATAAATATTCATTACATTACACAAACACTTTCTTAAGTACCATAATAGTTTAGTGAATTTAGAAACAAGGTACAAAATATTCTAATTTGATGAAAGATCTTCAACATCTCCCATAAATATCCCCCCCCCCCCTTAATACTGTTCATAAACACACCCTAGTTAAAACCTTTCTTCACAACCTAGGGAAGTGAAGCTTAAGAAATAGTGATCTCAGATGCTCAATAAGGGTAAAAAAGGGACATATGTAAGCATAACATGAACACAATGATATGATAACATGAGCATAACATATAAAACCCATACCCTGCATATCAAATATTAGAATCATGAGCCATGGTATATATATTGGAAGTTCATAATACATGAATCATAAGGGAATCAAATAACATGATCCATGAGAGCATAATATTGGTATAAACATAGAATTGTGGCACATAAATCATTATAGAAAATAATGTCCTTAGTAGTCAAGGCTTATTTCTAAAACTTATTAGGGAGCTCCATGGGAGGATTCACCTCTTAGAAGAGACAAAAAACCATCCCTAGGGGTATCCCTTTTTTTAAAGTAGAATGTGTTCACTCCCTAAACCATCATAGTAGTCAAGGTTTACTCCCAAGACCATTATAACAGACAAAGCCTCTTACTGGATTGATTTCACTCTCCATTCTAGTTTTTTTATCTCATTAGGTATAAATATTTACCCAATGCATTGGATAGAGATATAGGTCCCACCCATCTTTGTTTATAATGTAACCATCATCCTTTGTAATAGTGTAACTACCATCCTTAGTTATAACATAACCACCATCACATAATAAAAATCATACATATGTGTTCCACAAGATCATAAAACATTCATCATATCATAACCCATGAAATGAAATGGGTTTCATAAACATTTAATCATATCATAACTTGTGGAAAAGATATAGGTTTCATAATCAATTCATCATTTCATCCTAGCATAACCCATGAAAAGAAGTGGGTTTTATAAGAGTTATATAATGGTATAACTCATCAAAGAAAAATAGGTTTCATAAACATCATGTCATAATAAATATAAACCATTAAGATAAAGAATAATAATGGTATCCATGGATCATATCCCCAATAAATCATAAGTATCCTCAAAGGATATCATCTTCAATAGAGAAGTATTTTTAAATAAAAATCACTTGGATAATTTCTTGAAGAAAATAAACTTCCATTGAAAATAACTTTTTAAAACTAAAAATTCATAAAAAATTTTAAAAATTATTTTATTTAAAAATAAACTTTGAAAATTATAAAGGAATATTTAAAAACTATTTCAATCATTTCTTGAGGAAAATATCCTTTCATCTTTGAAAAAAAACTTTTTAAAACATAAAATATTTTGAAAAAAAAATTATATGAAAACAAACTTGAAAACATATAAAGGAATATTCAAAAAAAATAGTGGTCATGATAGTGGTAAATTGTGCTCATGACATACACATTAAAACAAGATTCCTTTCACATTTTTGGTAAATTCCAAATAGACATTGCTTGGAAAAACGACATGAAGATTCCTTTTAAAATTTTTTGTAAAAATTAAAACATGGGTAAAATTTTATTTTTAAAAATCATAGGATAATATTAAAAAAAATTAAAACATATTTAGAAAACATGGTTTTGGAAGAAAAAGAGTTTTTGACTGAAAGGATGGTTTTTCTTAAAAATGTTATTTTTAAACTCTTGAGTACATAAAGAGAGGAAAATAAAGAGAAAACATGTATTATCATGACATCACCGTAGAAGCATAAAATTCATGATTTTATTGAGATATTGATCATAATATTATGTCATCATAAACATTATCAAAAACAATTCTGATAAATGATGAGATTGTAACATAAAATCTTTACCAATTTGGTAACTTTGTAACGTAATCCCCATGAAGGAACAGTATTAAATTAAGCTTAAAATATCACAAGTACAATTAAATTTATTATATTACATGTAAAATTGGATGTATATACACCTTTTAAATGATGATAGGTTCATAACATAATATATGTCTCAAAGAAGGTAAATTGAGACAAAAATCCATTACTGATTTGGTAACTTTTATAACATAAACCACATGAAAGCGAGATACTAAAATGGATATGTAAATTCCAATAATTATAATTATAATTATCATAAAATACATTAATTTTTAGTATATACACCACATAAAAGAAACATGTGATGAATATGGAATTTTTCTCATAGAAAGTAAAAGTGAGATGGAAATCCCTTACTGTTAGTCTCGACTTCCTTCACACTCATTCAAACCTCCTATGTAATAAATATAAATTTATTATACATATATTAAGGAACCATACTTATATATATCATACTATATATGATTTACTTATGTCCTTTATTACATGTTTATTAATAATTTCATGTTAAGGTCATGTTTTGGGTAATAACCACTTTATTCTTCATATATATTTTGATTTGTTATTTTTGGTTATCTTACTTTGATCACAGTTACATTAATTAAAGAATAATAATAATTTAATAATTATCATATTTATACATCAATTATAATTTTAATACCAATCATGAAATGTGATTTTGAGAAATGATGTATGTTATGATCATGGAGATGGTAGGCCATACATATGCATGAGTAATGTTTCCATTTTTCAACGATCATTATGGAAAATAGGTAAGTAATATATTATATTTAAATAATTATAATAATATCAAAAATACAATATTATTTATTTAAATATACTTATACATATTATCCATGTGTTTTGGTGTGAAAAGAGAGTCACATCGCTTCGTGAAGGTGGTAGTCCACACATACATGAACGATGTTATCAGCTTTCAGTGGATTAAAATGTAACAAAACAAACTTTTATCAATGGAATTTTTCCCTTATTATAATTATGTTATATTTTATAAAATACATACATATCATAGAGATCCCAATAAAAACACCATTCTCATAAATGAAGAATTAAATAAGTAATGTTTAAAGAAATTAAGAAACCTATATCGATGGAATAGTAACTTGACACTTAGAATAGTAACATGACCATTAGAAATAGAAATCTGGAAAATAGAATAGTAACTTATCCTATTAAATTATAAAAAAAAATTATGCATCTTATAAATTAAAATATCATATAATTATATCATAGTATAAGTAAATATATGTTTTAAAATTGATAAATTAAGTGTTGGTATTTATGTAAAACATAAATGTTTATTTACAATTTTATAATTAATATAATAATTTAAAATAAAATTTATTTTCATGAAATATATTCATAAATTAATTTATTTTTCTTATTATTATAATATAATTTTATGAGACCTTATTTAATTTTTCAAAGTGTCATAAAATCAGCTATAATTTTAAAATCGGTATTTTTCGAATAAATGATGATTTTATTTAAAAATTAAATTTCTCATATTTATAAAATTATTTTCATAAAATTGAGTTCAGTTTTTCATTATACATTTAAAAAAAATGGTTAGGGTGAATTTTTGGTATTTTTCTAAAATAGTCGAATTTTTGGTGAATAGTGAAATATGATAATTTACGATATAATCTAAATACATGAAATTTTGAGTCATGGATGATGTATGGATTATATAAGCCCATAATATCGAACTATACTTATATATTTACTTTATATAGTCATGGTAATCAAAACTATTCATAGTCTTGAGACAAAATAAAAAACTAATGAATACAATAATAATAAAACACCCCTCTCCTCCCATATAAATACCACCCCCACCACCTCTTCTACTCACACATACAAAGCCTTTAAGCTTATCTAGATTATGAAAAATAATCTTCCCATCCCTCTATCTCATGTATAGTATCATTTGGTTTCAAAAAAATACCAAACCAATTTCCCTAAATAGGTTCTCAAGGAAAAGAATTTAAGAGGTAAAATCATCTTTCATTTTCTTTTAAATTATTTTCAATTCCTTTTCTTTTATTATTATATACTCACCTATACTTATACAAGTGGAATGATAACTCCATTATATTATATATATAACATTTTTATTATGTTAATGGAATAATCCATCATCACCCTCTTCTCTTCTCCCTTTTATTCTAAAAATGATAACATCATCTGTAATGTGTCGATTTACCGCCATCATGGACGATGCATTTTCATTTTCCATTACAGCCTTCAAGTATTATCATAAAACCATTATTATGGTTAAATAATATTTTATTATACATATTATAAGTTATATAATGTTTTGTAATCAATATATAAACATGATATTATATAAAATGATATGAGTTTGTGATAGTTGTAAAATCCTCCAAAATAAATTAAATCATTTTCATTAACTATTTATCTAATTATTCATCCTCATACCATATAAAAAAATTATATATATGATAATTTAATATTATTTAAGTTTATTAATAACATATAATCTCAATTCTGGATAATTATCCTCATTTTACATGAACTTCCACACATGTATACAAGCGGACCGATCATGAAAACCAAGAAAACAAACACTCTCGGAATGATGGAATTGAACTCTATAAAACATCATAATGGTCATAAGTGAACTTAATAAAATTATAATAAATAAAAAACATGTACAAGATGTTATGTATTTTGTAATTAATTAATCTAATTTGATTATCCAATATATTAAAGTGAATAAATCATTCATATATAAGGTAATGGGATTCTTGAACCCAACTCATTTTCTTTGGGTTATTCCTCTTTCATGAAAAATTTCAGTGTGTATGTTCTTATAATATTACTCAAACACAATTTATTTGTCCCTACATTTTATTTTATAGGATATACATGTTTCAAATCTGATTTTATGACAAACACAAATATTTTCTGAAAGAACTCTTCTTTCTAAAAACACATCATTTACTTCTCTTTAGATTGTTTCTTCTTCACTCAATATTGATGATTCTTATACCATGTATATTATTCCATTTTTTCCTTTGGAAACCCCAAATTTTATTCATGAATGTATGATTTATGAAATGAAACCCATTTCTTTACATGGGTTATTTTATGTCTAATATTGATATATGTTCTATGTGGTATGCATGATTATGTAAATTTTATGTTGTGATGGGTGTGCCCGAAATTATATAGCGCTCCAATGCATTGGGTAATGTAATGTATCTCGTAAGATAATGTGAAATGTACATAAATATTATGTTTGATTTGTTATCAATGATGATATTATGATTATTCACATATTTTATGCATGAATATGATGCTAGCTTTGTTCACAACTATGTGTGGTAGTTCAATACTAAGACATGATATTTAATTTTTATGCATTGCCACATTTCAAGACTTTATCTAATGATTTCTCTCATGATTATTATGATTATCTCGAGATATTTTTATGATTATGATGATTATTATCACCCATTTTATATTTATTAATGTTCTTATATATCCTCTTATTGGTCTTTTAGCTCGCCCCTTTCTTTGATGTATATCCTCGAGTGATTACTTATAATAAGAAGAACATGAGGGCCAATAAGAATCTATAGAAGAAGGAATTAAATTAATTTTTATGTTTTATTATGTAAAATTTGTGCATGGTCCTAATTTTACCAAGACACTAAACCTTTGGATCCTATTTTTGTAACACTTTTATATTGTTTACCATTAAAATGATGTAATAGTCATGTAAGAAAAGTAGGGTCGCTATAGAAAAGGTAAGAAAGAAAATGATATATTATCTTATTATAATGATAAATATATCATGAATATCATAATTATTTCATGTATATCACATATATTCATTAACTTTATCCTTATTATCTTCCATGTAAAGTGTTGGTGAAAAACAAATCACATCACTTTGCGAGGCGGTAGTTTGTTGTACACACGAGTGACATTATTGTATCCCTTATTAAAGGGAAAGTAAAAAATGTATATATGATATAATTACTCTATAGGTATAATTATTTTATTAATATCATATATATATATATATATAATTTAGATCTATCATCATACCCACCCATGAGAGGTGGTAATGGAAAAATGAATGACATCGGTTCAGGAGGCGGTAGTCCGTCGTACACACGAATGATGATTTCCTAAACCATTTGATGGAAGTGGAGATATTTTTAGATCCTGAAGTTAACATAAAAAAATATAATTATATGTAATATAATGAGTTTATTATATAAACATGGTTTAATAATTATGTAATGAGTTTAAGGAATAAATAAAATAAAAACACTCATTGAAGAGTGTTGCCTCTTCTTCGGGTATCCTCCTTAGGTTTACACCAAAATCATTCCTAGGTTGGATTTATTCCAAAAATAAGGATTATAGGATGATATTATGGAAGTTTTAAAGTTATTTTGGAAGGTACTGTCTGAACCAAAAGGGTTTTAGAGTTTGAGTAAGAGAAGATAGGGGTGGCCTTTTATAAGTGAGGTGAGTGGCACACTTATAATTTTTTGAAAATAAAATGATATACCCATATTTTTATCATGTCACAAGGCTCAAAAAATGGAGTATTAAAGATACTTAGTAATTATTGGGTCTAAATATTACCATTAAATAGATTTTAGAGAAGTTTTTAGGTCATTTCAACCCTTATCTTTTTAGTTTAACCCCCCAGTAAAACCATTTTTAC
Organism: Viscum album; assembly: GCA_963277665.1. NCBI lineage: Eukaryota > Viridiplantae > Streptophyta > Magnoliopsida > Santalales > Viscaceae > Viscum > Viscum album. The sequence continues at coordinate 45,280,159 of OY728138.1, read as the reverse complement.
TTTAACTATAGAAATTAATTTTTTACTGTTATCTCTATTCATTTTGGTAAAAAAATAAGTTGAACTTATTATATAATATAAATTATTATTATTAAAAATATTTAATCCATTTTTCCAATTTCAATTCAAATATGTATAAAATTTTAATTTAAAAAGTAATCTCATAGATGCAACAAGAAAATGGATTTTCAGAGAGAATGTTCAAAAATTTACAAAAATTTTATATCCAATTTCAATATGGAATTGATTAAAATGACCTAAATTTTTTAATAGATACATAATTTTACTAATTTTACTTTATAATAAATTTAAAATATAATTTAACTTTATAAATAATTTAAAGGAAAAGGCGGTTTTCAATTAAATTTCAGTATTTTTCATTATTTATCAGAAAATTAATCTTTTCATAAAATTATCAAAAATCAACCTTAAGATAATTTTGATATTATAATTTTAAAAATTATGTTTATTTTTTGAAATAAATTTTCTAAAATTATTAAAAATTATTTTTAAAATAATTACATAAAAAAGGCAACAAAATTGCTTTTTAGAAAAATATGGTTTTTAAGTGTAAATTTGGATTTATTATTATCTCTTATCTATAAAATACTTAAGATGAATTTTAAACATTTTATTTAATATATAATTTATACATTTTATTAAAATTATTCACAAAAAGTGTTTTTATTAATTTATTAAGGTAAAACGTGCTTGCTTGCTTAAAAATAATTTTTCAGAAAAAGATTTCCTTTATTTTCAAATAGTTTCTATTTTTATTTTTAATTAATTAGTCACCAAAGAATTAATTTTATATGCATATTTAAAATATATATTTTCATAATTTATTTAATCTTATTCATACTCATCGTTCTAGTAACTAGGTGATAACTATCATATTAAATAATAATATTTTAAAAATGTGTCAAGTTTTATTTAAACTCAGTGATGTGTGTCACCCAATCCAAACACAGTGTTTCATATAATGAAAGATATCCAAAATATTAAATTAATTTGAAAAAAAAAATTATTTCATAAAATCTCTAGGTGCTACATCCTACCCCCCTTAAAATGAATTTCACCCTTGAAATTCATCTCAGTCATCCAGGGTTTATCATTTAAAAATTCATTCATTCAAACCCACATCATAAAAATGAATAATAAAACTTACCTTAAAAGGGAAAGTTGGAAACATAAATTTTACCTAAAGTAACTCATAACTAAGTTTCCACATAAGAGAACATTAGCGGGAAGTAAATATTTGGACATGGAAGGAAAATGTAAATAATTATAGAGAGTGATAGAGATCAATGATCACAAGAAAGTGGGTGATCTATAGAAGGTTAATGACCATAAAACCATAAACCAAAGATGCGTGAAAAAGTTCATTAATATCATAAAAATTATGATAATAGGATAACATTTTATTTCAAGATCCTTTTCCTAAAGTTGAATAATTTTCACAAGGAGATATACTTACTTAATTCCATTCTATTTCATAAGCACAATCTCACTCTTTGGTTGTGCCTTGATCAATTTCTACTTCATATCTTACTCAAAGAAATGAAGGTGAATTTTATATGCCTAAATCACTAATGGATCACAATATCCATAAATATAATGATAATTCATTCTATCTATATTTAGTTATCATCATAATAAAATGGTTAGAACAGGTTATCCAATACGTATAAATCTCAATATGGTGAAGTAATAAATTAATCTCTAAAACCTCAACCAATGTTCAACTTAAACCATTACATAAATGGTTAACCATATAACCCTTAGAAAATTCAAAAAAATTAAATAAGGTCACTAAATTTCTCAAAATCAACTTAACATTAATCCCCCAAATAACACAAAGTAGCTCTCAATTGTCACATACCAAACATGTGAATACCTTAATCATGTATTCTCTTGATATGTGATAATAACCTGAATATCCATAAAACCTTATTGAAAACATACATTCTTCCCCATTACTTACATAAAACATAGATTATTGTATACATTCCTTAAATCCAAAAATGTTGTAAACTCCATCAATGATAGAATAAACTACTTGTTCAACAAACCCGTAAGGTAATCAGTAATATCCAATTTACTTATTCATATACAACATCTTTTTATCCCAATATCACTATCTCAACATCTGAAATGTATTAATTTTTATCCTATCTTAATAAAAATATAACCTTTTATTAAATCACTTTTCTATTCCATCATCACAATTTAACATATTTTTTAATATCCTTAATGAAAAAATTATACCGAACAATCATTATATATTTCATGATTCATATAACATAATCCTTGAATTCTAATATATTAATACTTCAATCATCCCACTTCCTTCTAAAAATTTTAACTAGGATTCATTATATTATTCCATAATACCTCATTCCTTTTATATGTGATTCTTAGTCTCTTCATCATCAGTATAAAAAATCATTTCTCATACAACCTTATTGATTCTCTTCACAAGATTTCCCCATAGAACATAGATTCACATAATTTCCCATACTTTCCACCTTTTAAACATTCAATCATTTATGATATATTACGTAGACCAATATTCATATCCATTGTGTTAACTTAACTTTTCCTTTTTCCTCAAAAATTACTTGATTTGTGTCCTTCTTTTCCACATTAAATACATCTTCTTGTTCCACCAAGACATTCACTTGGTCGATTATTCCCACATTATTTACATATATAAAACTTAATCTTCTTTTCTCCATGGCCTCCATCACCTATAATCTCATTTAACTATATCCTTATATTCTTTGGTGAGTTTGAGAGTTATTTATGGTGCAAACTGTTAATCATTTTCTATGATAACTGATTAGGCATAATCATAACATCCTTTACTCTATTAATCATCCCATTTTGCTACTCATCATCAAATTTTCCATCACATTCAATGTTAACCCAGTTCTTCTTGGTTCCCTCCATTGACTAAAACCAAAAATCATATTTTTAGTAACACTAATCATAGTGGGGAATCACATAATCATGAAAAATCACTTATAGGGTGTCTAAATCATGACACCTTATTTTTAATTTACGAAACCTTACATTTATACTAGGTTATTCATATTCATAATCTATTTAAATTCTTCGTGATGGTTTGTAAATATTTTATGAATTTCCAAACCATATCCCCCAAGAGTGTAAAACTAGGTGTGAAACAAGGCTTGTTGTCATGTACCAAGTGAAAATCGATTCCATATTAATGTGACATTTTTAGAGTTATTGCCCCTAGGTACCTCTCTACCAGAGCCACATACACTTGTACTATACATACATGGATGTAATTGATTAGAAACCACTCTCTCTATCCTTTAACAAAATTCCAAGACATTTTCATATACTTTGACTCATCCTTATACTTATCCTTAGATACATCCCCAGACATATCATTAGAAATATCCCTAGGTATATCACTAAAGTTTTATCATCCTAGATTCCAAATGTTAACTAAACTTTTCCTCTAATAGAAACTTTAAAAACCCATGCTTATCATACATGGATATTACATCTTTTTAGATGAATATTCATTACATTACACAAACACACACATGAGGATCATAATATTTTAGTTCTTTTAGAGACTAATTACACAATATTCTAATTTGGTGAAAGATCTTCATTATCTCCCATAAAGATCTCCCCCTTTAGTACTCTTCACAAACACACCCTACTTAAAACCTTTATTCATAACCTAAGGAATGGAAACATAAGAAAGGGTGAGATTATATTCTTAGTCAAAGTAAATAGGGGAGATATATAAACATAGCATAAACTTAAGGGTTTGATAATATGAGCATAACATATGAAAATCATACCTTGTATATCAAATATTATAATCCTAAGTTATGGAATATATATTGTTAGTTCATAATACATGAATCAAAAGGAAATCAATTATCATTATCCTTGAGGGTATAATATTGGCATAAGACATGGAATTATGGCATGCACATAAGCATAGAAAATAATTTCCATAGTGGTTAAAGATAATTTACAAAAATTATCAGGGAACTCCATGGGAGGATACACCTCCTAGGTGGGACACATCACCATACCTAGTAAAATCCATTTCTTAGTAGTGGAATGGGTTCACTCCCTAAACCATCACGGTAGTCAAGGTTCACTCCCAAGACCATTATAGAGAACAAAGTCCCTTACTGAACTGATTTCACTACCCATTCTAGTCTTGTCTATCTCATGAGATATAAATCTTTACCCAATTAATTAGAGGGAGATATAGGTCCCACACATCTTTGGTTATTACATAACCATCGTACTTGGTTATAATGTAACCACCACCCTTAGTTATAACATAACCATCTCCATATAATGAAAATCATACATATATGTGCCACAAGATCATAAAATATCATCATATTAGAACCCATGAAATCAAATGGGTTTAATAAAAATTTCATCGTATCATAACCTATGTAAAATAGACTGGTTTCAAAATCATTTCATCATTTCATTGTAGCATAACCCATGAAAAGAATCAGGTTTCATAAGAGTTCTATCATGGTATAACCCATGGAAGAGAAATGGGTTTCATAAGCATCACATCATCATAAATATAAACTATTCATATAAATAATTATAATGGAATTTTTGGATCATATCCCCAATAAATCATAAGTGGCCTTAAAGTATTTCATCTTAGATGGAGAAGGATTTTGAAAGAAAAATCACTTAGAATGTTTCTTAAGGAAAATAAAATTTATTGTTAAATAACTTTTTAAAACTAAAAAATCATAAAATATTTTGGAAATTCATTTTTTAAAATAAACTTTAAAACTTATAAATTAATCTTTAAAAATAATTTCAATCATTTATTGAAGAAAATAATATTTCCTCTTTGAAAAAAAACATTTTAAAACATAAAACATTTTTAAAATAATTTTATTTGAAAATAACCTTGAGAATTTATAAAGGAAGGTTCAAAGAAAATAATGGTCATGATGGTGGGAAATTATGTTCATGATGTACACATTAAAATAAGATTCCTTTCATATTTTTAGTAATATTCAAAAAAATATTTTTGGAAAACAACATGAATATTGCTTTAAAAAAAATTGTAAAAATTCAAAAATGGGTAAAAATGTATTTTTAAAAATCATATTATAATGGTAAAATATTTATGAAATATATTTATAAAACATGGCTTTAAAAGAAAATGGAATTTTGACTGAAAAGATGATTTTTATTAAAAACATTCTTTTTAAACTCTTGAGTGGATAAAGAGAGAAAAATGAAGGAAAAACATGTATTCTCATGACATAAAAAATAGAATAAAAGTTATGAATTTCTTGAGAGATATATCATAATATTATATCATAAAAAACATAATCATAAACAATCTTGAAAAATAATGAGATTGTAATATAAAATCTTTACCACTTTGGTAACTTTGAGACGTAAGACCATTAAGGAAAATCATTAAATGAAAATAAAAATATCATGAGGATAAATAAATTCATACTATTAAATGTCAAATGTCATGTATATACACCTCTTAAAGGAGGATAGGTGCATAATATGACATATTTCTCAAATAAGAAAAATTCAGATAAAAATCCCTTACATATTTGGCAACTTTTATTCCATAAACCCCATAAAAGAGAGATACTAAATTGGATATATAAATAACAATAATGATAAGTAGAAGTATCATAAAATTTACTCATAGAAAGTATATATACCACATAAAATAAACATGTGGTGAATATGAAATTTAACTCACAGAAAGTAAAAGTGAGACTTAAATCCCTTACCATAAGTTTCGACTTCATTCTCACTCGTTCGAACCACCTGTATAATAAATATAATTTTATTATAGAACCATATTTATATATATCATACCAAATATTATCTTATAATAATGATAAATATTCCATGACTATAATAATTATTTTATGTATATCATATATATTTATTAACTTTATCCTTATTATCTTCCATGTAAAGCATTAGTTAAAAATGAATCACATCGCTTTGTAAGGCGGTAGCCCACCGTACACACGAGCGACGTTATCATGTCACCTACAGAATGGAAAGTAAAAAATTTATCTATGATGTAATGAATACATATATATAATTATGTTATAAATAACATATATATATATATATATATATATATTATCCATCATCATACCTAACCTTGAGATGTGGTAATGTAAAAATTAATGACATCAGTTCGCGAGGTGGTAGTCCATCGTACACACGAATAGTGATTTTGTAACCAATTTGATGGAAGTGGAGATGGTTTTAGGCCCTGAAAATAACATAAAAATATATCCTTATATGGAAGATACTTATTTTATTATATAATCATGTTTTAATAATAATTTAAGGTGGTGGGGGAAAAAATAAAATAAAAATGCCCGTTGAAGAACGTTACATATTCTTTGGGTTTTCTCCTTAGGATTACACCCGAAGCCTTTCTAGGTTGTATTTAATCCCAAAATAAGGATTCTAGTATGAGATGATAGAATTTGGAAAGTTATTTGGGAAGGTATTGGCCAAAAAAATGGTTTTAGGGTGTGAAGAATAGAGGATAGGGGGTGACCTTTTGTAAGTGAGGTGAGTGGCACACTTGTAATTTTTTGAAAATAAAAATGTGTACCCAATTTTTTGTCATTTAAAAAGGATAAAAATGGATTATTATCAATAATTAGAAATTTTAGGGTATAAATATATCCACATAATAGTTTTTATACAATTTTTTAGGTCATTTAACCCTTATCTTTTTAGTTTAATCCCCAGTAAACCCATTTTTACCTTAGTCGTGGTAATAAATTTTCATTGTTTTCACTATTCATTTTAGAAAAAAATTAAGTTTAAATTATTAGATAATATAAATTATGTTGATTCAAAATATTTAATATATTTTTCAAAATTCAATTCAAATATTTTTCAAATTTTAATTTAAAAATTAATCCTACATATGCGATGAGAAAGTAGGGTTTTAGAGAGAAAATGTTCAAATGTTAGCAAATTTTTATATCCAATTTCCATATGTAATTGATTATAAGGAACTAAATTAGATTAAAAAATATATAATTGAACTAATTTTACTTTAAAATCGATTTAAAATATAATTTAACATTATAAATAATTTAAATAAAAGGGCAGTTTTCAATTTAAATTCGATATTTTTCACTATTCATCAGAAAATTAATTTTTCATGTTATTATCAAAAATTACACCCTAATATAATTTTGATATTATGATTTTAAAAATTAATTTTATTTTAAAAAAAATAATTTTCTAAAAGTATCAAAATTTATTTTTAAAATAAGTGCATAAAAAGGCGACAAAATATTTTTTAGTTAAATATAGTTTTTAAGCGTAAAATTGAATTTATTTTTATCTCTTTTATAGGAAACACATAAGATTAATTTTAAACATTTTATTGAATATATAATATATAAATTTCATTAAAATTATTCACCAAAATTGGTTTGATTAATTTATTGAGGTAAAACATATTTTTCTTAAAAATAGTTTCTCTGAAAAATATTACCTTTACTTTCAAATAGTTTTTATTTTAATTTTTAATTAATTGTTCATCAAATAATTCATTTTATATATATGTTTAAACCATATATTTTCATAATTTAGTTAATCCTATTAATTCCTATCATTCCAACATTTAGATGAAAACTATCATATTAAATAATAATATTTTAATAATGTGTCACATTTCGTTTAAACATTGTGTTATGTGTAACGCAAGCCAAACATAGTGTTGTGTATAATGAAAGATATTGAAAATAATAAATTAATTTGAAAAAATATATTTCATAAAATCTCAGGTATTTACACATTTGGTGAATTTCCACATTATATACAAATGCTAAAGTGAGAAGAATTCTAATTAAAGGAGTCCTAACCATAGGAGCATTAGTATCAAAATTATTGATTCCTTAATTTTGAGTAAACCCCTTGTATACCAATCTAGATTTATATTTTTTAATTATACCATTGACTTTTCATTTTATTCTAAATATCCATTTATAACCTATCAATTATGAACCTTGAGGAAACTCAATTAATATCCATGTATTGTTCCCATTTATAGTTTCCATTTCATCATTTATAGCTTCCTTATAAATAGATATATCAGAAGATGACATGGATTCTTTAAAAAAAATTGGATCGTACTCTATATTAAGCAAAACCAAAGTTTGTGTAACAATACTATAATCAGTTCCTTCCAACAATTACATATAGAAATAAAATCCATATGTATTGGGTATCTAAGGTTGTTTACTTTTATGAACCTCTTCGACTATAATTTCTTGAGGGGATATTTTATTTGAGTCAAATTACTCTATTTCGACTTTATTAGGTAAATAGGTAAACCTAGATTCATTAAAGATAACATCTCTTGATTCAATAACTATGATAACAACTAATAAATCATTTTATTATACAACCATGAATATATAATATTTTGAATTCTCTAAATATCCAATAAATATGTGATCAATACCCCTTTTCCAAACTTTTCCTTTTATATTTAGGTACTCTTACAATTGTGTGACATCCCAAACCTTTAAATAATTAATGTTTGGTTTCCTATGATTCCATAATTCATATGGAGTCATATCCTTACCTTTTTGGTAACTCTATTTAGGATGTGAAACATAGTTAACAATTCGTCACCCCAAAATCCTCTTGAGATACTCAAGATATACATCCTAGAATTAACTATTTCCATTAATGTTCTATTCTTTCTCCAAACTATACTATTCTATTGAGGTTTATAGAGATTTATCACTTCATGTATGATCCCTATGAATTTAAATAATGAAGGACCAATATTTACCTCCCCTGTCATATTTGGGGAATTTAATTGTAAGCCCACATTGGTTTTCAAATTAATTTTTATAGATACTAAGTCTATATATAACTCTATCTTTAGCGTGTAAAATATAGACATGAAAAAATATAGAATAATCATCAATAAAAGTTACAAAGTACCTTTTATTTTCTATGGTGGGTATAACATACAAATCACATACATCATTATGTATTAATTATAATAAATTAATTATCCACTATATAGTTGTAAATGGTTTCCTAACAATTTTATTTTAAATTAAATTCGCATATTTATGGTCATTTTTATCTATGCCATGTAATAATTTTATTTTTTACATGTTATACATTTTATAATAAGTTATGTGTTCTAAATGATTATATCAAAAATCAAAGGACTCTACCAAGTAAGAAGAAACAACATTTATATTTAGTTTTAATAATTCATCATACAAGTGACCCTTTATAATAAAGATATCATCCTTGTAGAAAAACAAAATTATATACCTTAAATATAGTCTTAAACTATCTTTTTTTAACAAGGTCCCTGAAACTAAATTCCTATAAAATTTGGGAACATAAAAGACATTATTTATTGTGAGGATAACTTGAGATTTTTTTTATATTTTTAAAACATTTAAAATCCAACATCCACTTCCCCAATCTTGATCATCCCAATGGACTCTTTAAACACTTGAATTAGCCAAATATGGTATTTTTGGACAAACCCAAAAAATCAATGCCACACATGGGACAACCAAAACTACTACATATTAGGGTTTTAAAAGTTATATATATAGATTTTATCATCAATAAAAAGCATTGATATTATGAGTGATAATAAAATTCAGGTTATTTTTTCAATTCTAAAGAAAACAATGATAAAATAATCCCTTATCAGTACCAAAAACACTGATAAAGGAGGACTTTATCACCTCTTTTTTAGCAGTGATAAAAGTTATCCTTTATCAGTGCTAATTCCCAACACCAAAAATGGATCTAAAAATATTTTTAAATAATTTTAGGTTGAGAAATGAATAAATCTAACCAATAAAATTATTAAACCTTAATCAAACTGACAGTCCAACCCCGGTTCTATTAGGACCAGTGTAATGAACCAACCTAGGTTGATAAGACATGTCACCCTGAATGGGTCACCACAAGGTGGAAATCAATACAAGAACCAAATCATGTCCCATGTATAATATAAAAGAGATGAAAAAACAAAGTATATCATGGAAGTAAAGGGGTAAACAAGAATGATACATAAAAACCAATATAAAAGATAAAGTTAGAAACAAAACAATGATAAGTACAAATCTAAAAAAACCATATCCATCTGAACATCCACCACCATTATCCCAACCCACTATGAAGAAAATGATAACTAAGAGAATCCAGTGAGATACATGATGCCCTTCACATTACCTATGTACAAAAAACAAAATCTTCAAATGCCCAGAGGCAAGATTAAGGTGTGAGCATTAAATCTTGGTAGGATACCACCAAGGATCTATACCATGTCTATCACCTTGAAACCGTTAGTTTTATATTTAAAAAAAAACAAGTTAATAAATTCATTTACATTGAAAACACTTTTCATAAAACATCCTTTGGTTTTTACTTTCATAAAAATAATATTAAAACCAAAATAATATGAGTTTGAACATGAATGAAAATATAGAGGGAAATAATCAATGCATTCACATCTTATAAGATAACCAAGTGAGCATCTGAAAAATGATACATAAATAAAACCAAGGGAGTGAAACATAAATGGGATTTATCCCATGGGAATACATAACTAGGAAACACAAAGTACACTAAACTAAGAATAATGTGAATCTTAATGATATCAAGACCTTCCACATCCTATCAATATCACAATCAAAAACCCTAGTAGTACCACACTCACTAAAGTTTTCGTATTTCCTTACCCAAGGTTCCCAAAATGTTCCCATGTGTCATGTTTTCACCAAATATTCAATAAACTATGATTATCATTTTATAAAAAAAATCAAGAAAATAATCACTACTTCCATGATTGAAATATATTTTTGAATAAAAACCATATTTGAGGTATTTCATTGAGCATATGGTGTGCTAAAACTATTTTAAAGAAAAATCTCTTTAAAACCCATTTCACAAGACACCCAATATATAATTTCATAAAATGAACCTCCTAATTTTTAAATCAATGAATTTTATAAATCAAAACAAATGAATTTCACATGAACAAAAGGTAAATTAAGGGATGACACCATTGTATAGAGACATCTACCTCAAGAACAAAGAAAATATTATTGCCTTCAAAATTGATGATGTGAAATGAATATATGTGGTCCTCATGAACCTATATCTACAAGTAATAAGACAAATAACAATGTATTCACCCTAATCCACTACTTAAGAGAGAAGAATACCTGAAACCCCTTCCCAGAATGTGATTGATCTAGAATCCTAACCAAAGGGGAGTAAATAAATGGTTGAATAGAGAGAAACCAAGTTAAGATATGTCATAAAACCCCCTATTAAGGTGTCACATGACTTGAGTAACCACCACTAGAAGTTTAGGAACCCAATGGGCATTTCATATTTTGAAACCCTAACACAACACCCTAGTGGCATCCACCACAATCATGGTGGATTCTCTAAGAGATGGATTATGAGCATTGGATATTCCCTAGACTCGAAACCCAATCCGTTTTTACATGATCATGACCTCCACCAGACTCATGGTGAGGCTTGTAAGTTGTGGAACATAGGGAAGCCACCAGAATAATCCACCCTAGTATACACCTAGTTCTGGCCATTTTGTCCTATAAGAAACACACCAAGACCACCACCATATCTGTGGTCCTATCCTTTTTACACCATAAATCCTAAAACTTATTTTAAACCATAATGTTCCTCTAACACTCCTGAAACTAAAAATACAAAAAGAAAAGAGTCTTTTTACCTGATTCCATGTGTTGGGGTGTAAAAACTCTCCCCACCATAAAATATTTATGCCCCTATAAAGTGCTCAAGATTCTAAACTCACAAAAAGAGAATTTCATTACTGCCTCAACAATGATTCCCTCTCCCATATCTTGTGGAAATACCACCCACACTACCATAGTACGTAGACCAAAGGAATTATTTCACCTCACAAAACATTATCTTGATGATCCATAATCAGAACTCGTTGCTCAACCACAGAGTTTTTAGGATGAAGATCAATATCCTTCCATTATATCACATGAGAAATATCTGTTTAATACCTTCTCAATTGGGAAACATGAAAAATATAATTAATCAACATTAAGAAAGATGTAAATTCCAACTGATAATCCACCTTCCCAATTCATTCAACAATCATTAAAGGGACAAAAAACCCTGGTGCCAACTTACCTTTATTACTCAAATGATGATGTCCCAAGAAAGGTAACACCCTAATAAAAAATCAATCACCAACCATAAACTCCAAAAGGTAAAAATGATGTTGTATATAGGATTTATGGTGAATTTGAGATATCATTAACCTCTTTTGGATCCACATCACATTTTCTTTTATCTCTCGAATAAGGCTCAGTCCAACCAAAGATTGTTCTCTCAAATATACCCAGAACAATGGAGATCTACATGGCCTCCCATACAATTATTCAAAGGGATCAATTTTAATTGAGGCATGATAAATATTTTTATAGGAAAACTCAACTAATGGAATATGATTTTCCCACAAACCATCGAAATCAAACACACACACCTAAAGCATATCCTCAAGAATCTGAATGGAACACGCAATCTATCCATATTTCTAAGGATGATACATCATGATTAACTTTATATGAGTACCCATTTCCCTTTGAAAACATTTCTATAACCAAGATTTAAACTATGGGTCCCTGTCAGAAACAACTACATAAGGTACTCCATAGAGTTTCATAGTATCTTAGACATACAGGTGCTCAAGCTCTTCTACCTTCATCGTTACTTTAATATGAAGGAAATTAACAAATTTTGTAAGTTGATAAATGATCACCCAAATCATATATCTCCTACTAGGATTTCATGGTAAAACAAAAATGAAGTCCATGTATATCTCATCCCACTTCCACACCGGAATTAGTAAAGGCTGGAAATAGCCTGACAGATCTCCAGTGCTCTACCTTAATCTTCTATCAAGTAATGAATTATGACATGAAGTTTGAAATCGACTACCTCATCCCCAAACACCGATACCAAAATCTTAAATCATGATAAATATTGGTAGTCCCGAGGTGAATAGACTAATTAGACTAATGTCTAATATCCATAAAATATTTTCTTAGAGATATTAGAATAACCAACCTTCTTCAGAAACATGTGATACTATTGGGAGACCGAGACTAGTCACCTAAGGTCTCCCCACCATTAAATATTTTACTAAAACTTTGACAATAGATATCTATTTCTTTATCAAGATTAATTTAATCATAAAGTGATGAATCATCTTGAACACAAGCTAAAAATACCTACCCATAATCCTTGTCAACATCCAAGCTTATCTCATTGAAAAAACTCATTAAAGGCCACTCCTCTATTGATTCTTATAAGGCTTGTGTTGGAAACTTCATGCTCAGTGCATCGACAACCACATTACCTTTCTCTAGTGTATATGAAATATCAAAATAAAACATCTAGAGATACTCAACCTAGAATCTCTATAGAAAGTTAAGGTATTTTTCATTAAAAATATACTTAATATTATTATAATCTAGATACACAGTGAACCTCTCACTAAAGAGATAGTGGTGCCAAGTCTTGAGAGTATGCATCACTGCATCCAACTCAAGATCATGGGTAGAATAATTCTTCTGATGAGGACATGGTTGGAATGATCCATAGGCCACAACCTATTTACCATATATCAGAACACATACCAATCTTATACTTGAGGTATCATAGAAAAAATCATAGCCTGAACCAGGTACTGGAAGAATTGGAAATAGATATAAATTCAATATCACATTAAATTCCTAAAATGATCTTTGACACTTTTCATTAAATTAAAAATTGAAACCTTTATGGGTTAACTTGGTCATAAGAGATGTAATATTAGAGAATTTTTAAATAAAACTTCAATAATATCCTGATAAACCGAGTATAATTTAGATCTCAAACACATTTCTGGGTTGTTCTCAAGACATAATCGCTTGAGTATTTTCAGGATTCAATGATATATTCCTCTCATATATAACATATAATTAAAACATTAACTCTTGAATCTAAAACTCAAATTTAGATAGCTTTCCATATAGATGATGTTTCTTCAGAGATTTAAGGATGATATCTAGATAATCCATGTGTTCCTCATATGACTTAGAGTATACCAAATTATCATCCATATAAATGATCAAAAAAGAGTCCAAGAATTAATGAAAGATATAGTTCATCAAATCCATAAACAATGTAGGAGTTTTAGTTAAACCAAATGGTATAACTAAATACTCATAATGTTCATACCCACCACTAAAGGATATCTTAGGAATTTCTTCCTCTTAGACCCATAACTAATGGTACCCTAAATGAAGATCAATCTTAGAAAACCATATGGATCCCCTGAGTTAATCAAGCGGGTCATCAATACTAGGAAAAGGACACTTGTTCTTAATAGTCACATGATTAAGCTTCTGGTAATAAACATAAATCTATAGGCTTACATATTCTTTCTTTACAAATAAGACTAGAAAATACCAAGGTGAAACAATGGGATGAATAAATATTTTATCCTAAAGATCTTTGAGATTAAATTTAATCTTATTTAACTTAGTAAGTTTCATATGATAAGATGGCATAGAGATGGGATTCATCCCTAAAATCAAGTCGATGTAAAACTCAACCTCTCTTTGGGGAGGTAACCTAGAAAAATCAATAGGAAAAACCTCAAGGTATTCATCAACTAAGTAGGAAGTGAATTAATATAATTTTGGTCAAAAACTTTGAGAAACATATTTAACAATTGGAATGAGATCATTGCAACATCATATTCAATAGTTCTCACTATTATGGATCTAGGATCCCACTCACCCTAAAAGATGTAAGTAACCCCATCTAAATATAGAAACTAAACTCGAATATGATAACAATCAGTATTGTATTTAAAGCTAACCATGTATCCTATTATAATGATGAGTTCATAGGTATCAAGATCATTAACTATAAAATCCGACACTAATTCACGGTCAGTTATCATAACATGGAACTCAAAATAATTAAAACATTGTTTCATCCTTCTTACCAGGGGAGTGGAAAGATCCATCATGAAAGTCATAAGCTCTAAGAGTAATTACAACACATTAATCAACTTATATGATATAAAAGAATGAGATTCATCGGTATTGAAAAAATATAGAATAATAGAGTATGAAATAAACATTGTACCTATTATAGTATTTGGCCCTAATTCAGATTCCTCTAGTGCATACTCTATAGTATAGAGATTTATGACCTTAGGTCCTCCATAATCTTTCTTATCTATATGGGTATCCACTTTTTCATGAGAATGAGATCCACCACCCTTTGCTGTGTAATAATGAGCTTGAGAGCCTTTTTTAAGAGTGGATATAGATTTAATACCTTGGGATAACCTTCTATAAAAACATTGAAGATGATAAGATTGTACACAATGATGAAAAATATTGTGTTCCACCATAAATTCGGGCTTAGTATGGCCAAGTTTCCCACACTGATAGCAAACTATGTTGTGTTTTCTTGAGGAATCCCATGAAACTACCCCTGGTGTGAGCTAAGAACCCTTATTGTGCTTCTTTTTCAAGTCAGATGGAACACTCTTGATACCTCCCACTATAAGAGAAACTCCACCTAAACTCATCTTCCCAACTAAGTCTATTTTATACATAGTTTATTTATTAACCACCTTAAAAAAAATTAAAAGGAAAACGAGGATAAAAATTGACTAAATGTTGACCCTCAAACCCATATCAAACCAATGATATTTAAGGAAGTAATTTGAAACAATCTTGGGTGATACATTAACTAACTTGTATAAATGGGTAACATACTTCATAATAGAAATATCCCCTTACTCTAAGGTCAAAAATTCTAGATTCTTCGCTATTAACAATGTTTCAGTATTAAATTGTTGATTGAAGACCTTCTTGAAAGTGATACAGGTAAGTTCCTCATGAAACTTAGCTTCCCACCATTTTGTTCTTACTCCTTCAAGGATATAAGTGGTAAAACCCACTTTTGAGTACTTTTAATTCTAAAAGAAATGAAAGATCCTCTCAATTCATTCGATCCACTCTTCAAATTCTTGGGGTACCTTTCCACCATGGAAGATAAGTGTATTTTTCTTGGTAAATTATGAACTATGATCCACTATTCATCATTGGTTTTGAATCCTCATCTAACCCAAAGTCTGTATTGTGTGGATAACTACTTCCACCAGTGAGGAGTTTACTGGAGAGTTCACCTGCAGAACTTGTCTCATAGCTTCCCCTCATAGATTTAAAATATCTATTCTATGAGGAATTATCTATCAAATACAATAGATAAAATCATATTAGATAAAAATTAAAGAATCTACATGAAAAACCTCAAATGCTAAAAATCTAAGGCATCAACATATTAAAGAGAAAAAAAATCAAGATAAGGTTTATCTAAATAAGACCTAAAAATCATATTCATCTAAACAAACCAAAACTAAGCTTGAATATGGTGAAAAAACCCTGGCCACCCATGGTAACTCAGAGTTAGATTTGAAATTGAACCATCTAGGCACCCATATGTACTTATTACATGAGTTTTGATAGTCATAAATCATGTCTACCATAAACCAAAAACCAAACCCAAGCAGTTTCATCACACTTCTGGTTGGGTATTCCCTTTGATGCCATTTTTTAATGAAATAACCTAGGATGACATGATATGTCATCCTGAATGGATAACCACAAGGTTAAGATAAACACAAGAACCAAAACATGACCCATGTATAATAGAAAATAGAAAAATAGAAAAATTACATCATAGAAGGAAAAGGGTACACAAGCATGAGACATAAAAACCAAGCCAAGGGGTAAACTTAAAAAAAACAAAGTATAGACCAAATCCAAAACCCCCATCTCAATGTGAGCATCTTTAACCATCATCACAACCCACTATAAAGGAAACAAAAACCAAGGTAATTTGATGAGTTACATGATGGCCTTACCTTTACCTATGCCTTACAGAACTAAATCTACAAACACCTAAAAGAAAAAGTATGATATTAGAACTAAATCTCAATATGATACCACTAAGAATATATACCATGTCTATCACCATATAACCGTTAGTTCTAGCTTTAAAAACAAAACAAGTTAATAGAGACATTTCCTTTGAAAACACTTTTCATAAAGTATCCTTTGAGTTTTCCTTTCAAAACACTTCATATTCAACACCATAAGAATATGAGTATAAACATGAATGATAATATAGAGAGAAAGAATAAAATGATTCCTATATCATAAGATAACCAAGTGATCATATAAAACATGATACATAAATGAAACCAAGATCATGAAACATAAATGGGCTCTAGCCTATAGGAATACATAAATAGGTCACACAAGGAACACTGATCTATGAATAATGTGAAATATAATGATATCAATTCCTTCCCCAGTTTATTTATATCATAATCATAATCCCTAGTGGCTCCACACTCACTAAGTTTTTCATATATCCTTATCCAAGGTTTCTAAAATGTTCCCATGTTCCATTTTTTGACCAAACATTCAATAAATTGTGCTCAAAAATTTACAAAACACTTTAAAAAGAGAAGAATCATTGCTCACATTCTTGAAATCCATTTTTGAATCAAAAACATATTTAAGTAAATTCATATCGAACATGGCTTTACAAAATTGTTCTTAAAGAAAAATCCCTTTAAAAATCAATTCACAATCCACCCAATATGTAATTTCATAAAAAAACACTCATATATTTTAAAACAATTAATTTCATAAATCAAAAAAAAATAATTTCACAATAATACAAGGTAATTCAAGGGATAATACCATTTCATAAATACACCCACCTCAAAAATAAATAAAATCTTACTTCCTTCTAAACTAGTGATGGGAAATGAATAGATCTAGTGCTCACAAACCTTGATCTACAAGGTGAAAGCTGAAGAAAAATATATTCACCCTAAGCCACTACTTTATGAGAGAGGAATTCTAAAAAATCATTCCTGGAATGTGATTAATTTAAAATCTAGGAAAAATGGGGTGAATAAATGGTTTAATAGGAGAAAACTAAGTCAAGAGATTCCATAACCCCCCCCCCCACCCCCCCCCACCCACTAAGGTGGCATGCGACTGTAGTAACTTCCCCTAAAATTTTACGAACCCAATGAGAATTTTAAATTCTGAAACCCCCACCACCATGCCCTAGTGGAATCTATCATGGGTGTGGTGGATTTCCTAGGATACATACTATGGGAACTGACCATTCCCCATCCCCAAAACCCCATAAGTTTTGGCCTAGCTGTGGAATCCACCACACCCATGGTGAGTCTTGTAGGTTGTCTCTTATAGGTTGAACACCAATACACTCTACCCTAGGCCACACCCAACCTTTCCCATTTTATTCATGGCCATTTTACACAAAAAGAAACTTACTAGTTCACCATATCCACCACCATGATCATGGTCCTGGCCATTTTGCACCAAAATGCCCAAAACTAATTTTTAAGACACCATACACCTACAATGATCCCAAAATTGAAAAGAAAAAGAGAAAAGAGGCTCTATACCTAATTAAAAATTTCAGGGTGTGACAACTAGCCACTTCCCTAGTATGAATCATCCCACTGGACTATTTAAAAACTTGTACTAGTCAAACCTAGGATTTTCAAAAGAACCAAATATTTTTGGAAAAAACTAGAAAACCAATGAAACACCTTGGATAGCCAAAACTATTATAGATCAAGGTTTTAAAATAATTGGGTATGGATTTTATCATTGTTAAAAAATCATTGATGTTTTGATCTCTAATAAAATACATACGCTTTTATCAGCATTAAATAACACACTGATAAAGACACCCTTTATTAGTGTTAAAAAATTATGATAAAATGGGGGCATTATCAATACATTTTTTAGTATTAATAAAAGTTATCATATATTAATTATAATTTCTAGTGCTGATAATGACACTAAAAATATTTTTAAGTAATTTCATATTGAAAATGGACTAATCCAACCAATCACCACCTTCACTTTGCCTCAAGGTGGAACCCACCACAAGGCCCTGCCACACACCTTGAAATTATCTATTATTTTGATAGAGGTGAAAATAGAACCATTTCCAACCCATTTCTCACCACTTTGTGTGAAACAACCTTACCACACACCCAAATTAATTTTTTATTACATATATATGACCCTAATTTTAGCCAATCCATGCCACGTCGGCTCTATGCTCTCACTCCAGGTTGGAATCAATAATGGGATGTGGTTTGGACCTTTTTTCCAATCCCTCCACTTCTATCACTGAACCATTGTCATGACCCCCTCCCTCAAAAGGTTCCCCACTTGGGTTGGAAATGAAGGAAGATAAATAATGACCCCCGAATCCCACCTCCAATAAGCCACTTGTTGGAGAATAGCGCCAAGGGTATATAAATCACACACATGGGTGGCATTACCCTCTATAGATTTAAGAAATAAGTGATAATAATGATAAAACACCAACAAAAAACATGTATAAATAAAAGAATAAATCCTAATATATGTAATGTTATACATAAATGGAAACAAGTTAAAGATAAACTAAAAGTTCAAAAAGTAAAACAAGTAGTGACTGTGAACATTGGTAACACCTGACAATGGATATACAACTCCTCTAGGAAAGTAATGTCCAGCCTAATCATCATCATATTCCTAATATCCTAAAAATAGTTTATATATATATAGGGTAAGTATAACATGTATACTTAATATGATCCTCCCTGAAACCTCTCGGTAAAAATGTGAAAGAATTATACTAAATCCTAATTAATAAACAAATGAAACCAAATCGTCACCTAAATAGGTAATATTATTTTCCCCATTCTCACCATGGTTTCTCACAAGATAACATATAGTAGTAAATATATCAAAATAATATATATATATATATATAAGAAGGTATAAAACTTCCACTTATCTTCTAATTATTCACTCTTGTGCCCCAATGCCACACATCATGTGCTCATCCCTTCCATAAGTAAGTCATCCCTGATATGAGTTGGACCTCAGACCTATCTACCTCAGTCCTGTGCAAGGGACAATATCTCATGTTGGAATCAGTTCACATATCCATCTCATCATCATCACCATCCCATCAGTAACCAAGTGTATGTATGGAAGTTTCTACAACTTTTGTAGATACATTATACCTTAAGTCATCACAGCCTATGTACATACACCCATGGGAAGTTGGATCCACCATGATCAGATACAAGCATGCACTATACCTCAACCCATTACAGAATACATATAAATGTATAGTAAACTGAGAGCCATCACATCTTAGGTAGGAACAGACCCTATAACATAAGCCATTATAGCTTGAGATACACATACTCATGTACATATAAAGGAAGATTTGGGGAAAGGGAGAACTCATCCATCTATTTACTTTCCCACTTGGATGTTAGAGAAAACACCCCCAAAACATTTGGGTGTCAGTTTCCCTACTAGTGTGGGTGGGGTACAATATGAAATCAGAAAATATAAATAATACCACACAGAAACCACACTAAGTGAAATTACCTAGCCTTATACTCATCTATCACTATCATCACATATTACACTCATTTTACACTATTAAATAATAGATATTAAAAAAGAACACAAGAATCAAATTCATAAATAATTAATTAATTATCCATTAATTAATTCACATTAACATTTTACAAGATTAACATTTTAATCTTCTTAAGCTAGGTGTCAATGGAACTTTAATTCCTCTTGATTATATTCCCAAGTATGTCATCAGCATGTTCAAGGAATCAAGAACCAAACTCGTTCTTTTATTAAATTATATTAATAAATATAAACCATTTAGAATCACTACAATCAACAATTCCCCATCCCATGGGTTATTTATGTATTCATTATTATTCATAAAAACATATGGGTACTCTAGAACTCGGCCTAAGATACCATATTAGAACTGAACATATCATGAAAATAGTTTGACTGCATCGAGTAGTGGGGAAACCAACAAAATAACATTCGGCCAACAAGACATCTAGTAAGAATCAAGAAATAAGCAAACACTGATGAGAAATCCCTACTCTGAACTCATCCTAACTTCCTTGGTGTCCCACACCATTGTTTATAACACTAAAATATCCCACCATTAATTGTATCAACCATAAACATAACCCCAAAATCTAATACCATTACTTATCCAAGGTTCCCAAACATATCAAAACAATAGTCAGTCAAAAAACCCTGGGCTTCTAACCCATTTCTTATCAAGAAAACCAACCAAAAAAGGTTATCAAACAAACACATCAAGGATCTAAAAGTTCCTAGAGCACATTCCCATTTAAAACGGATCTTTTGTACCTAGGTTAAGACACTAAGGCCATGAAACCAAGGCATACAATCCTTCCATAATAAGAATGGTCTTTCATTGACCCAAAGTATTTATCTTTAGAAAACAACCATTTTAATTCCCATATTAAATTAATTGGTATATTATACATAGGTTTTCAACAAAGAGAAACCTATGAATTATCATATATCAACAACTTAAACTCACAATTAGCATTACTTTCATATTCCATCAAAAATAAGAAAGAATATATATCGTATTACAATCCTCTTTATTTAATCATGTTATTATAATTATCATAGATTTAAGTTTCTTATCAAATTTCCATAAAAAATAGTCTAATGTCAAAAAAACCAAAACCTAAATATATAATACTATATTATAAAAATGTGAGGCATCAACAGGTATAAAACCAAAAGTGAACACAAACCCCAAACCACAAATTCATTCTTCCTTTAATTACCCATGATCTAATCTTTATTAGGTTAATTACACTATTACTCAAAGGATTAAATAATGATAATCTCACAATTATACTTTAAATTAAGAGAATGGTAATATATCTCTTACCTAGACATGAAGGTCTCAACATTATCTAAGAAAGAATGGAACACCAAGCACTAAACTCTAATTACCAATTCTATAGGAAACCAAAAATCCCTAAAACACCATCCCAATAAGAACCCTTTATAATTTATTTATAAAAACTATAAGAAAAGTGAGGATAATATTCCATAATAGCATGGAAAACAAATAATGATAGAGAATGGAACTATCGTATAAGGGTAAACTAACCTCTAATCACCCTAGATCAACCTCTAAAAGATGGGGGTTGAATCCAATCAAATGGGATTAAAAGGCTATTGAAAAATATATCTTGCTTACCTAGGGTTAAAGAGAGGAGAGGTGAAATATTAGAATTCCAATGGGGATCTCCAACTTATAACAAGTATAGTTATGTTAAATTAATGATGTAAAAGGATACTTCATGCCTTTAATTCCTTGAATCTTACATCCACTAAAAATTTAGTCACCTCAACCCAAATTTCTAAAAACTCATTCGCAATATAAAGCATTAATTATGTCATGAATTTATTCTTTAAAAAACAATTAATTATACCCTAAACCCCTTAGGTAATGAACCAGAATTCAAGTTATGATTCATAATTCATGTTGTGAATACCAATTTCACACCATGAATTCTTTATACGACCAGGTTTCTAGCTTTCTACCACCCACTCCTACCTCAATATCATAATGTAAAGACTTGAAAAAAACTATTCCCTTACATCAAATACCTCTCAAACAATTATTTTCCTTGAGAATTTAAAATAAACTTAGAAAATGGAAAGGGGTCCAAATAACCACCCCTTGAGATACCTCTCAAGGATCTCGCAAAATCAATAGAATAGCCAACCCACTAGATGAACAAAGTACAAAACCTCAAAAAAGCACCAACCAACCCCAAAATACACTCCTGATATAGATACCACTCAAGGTAAAGGCTAAAACAAGCACAACACCAAGGAAGAGAAACAATCTCGTAAAATATCTAAGTTTTTAAAAATTATACAACCAAGGATCAAACAAATCATCAATCATGAAAGATTAAGCAATGAAAAACTCGAAAATTTGTTCATGCATCTACAAATCTCACTCCCAAGTGATCTCCTCTAATCCATTATATCTCCACATGATATGAAAAAAAAGGATTGCATGCCTTTTCATCACCTTCTATTGATTTTCCTAAATCTTAAAAGGACACTACTTAAATATTGATTCATCTTAAATGTCTAGTTTTCCCCAATTGATGATGCGATAATTATCATAAATATATCAGTGAAGTTATAATATGTAGAAGACATCATGAATCTGTCTCATCTATAGGGGTAATTATAACCAACAATCCACTAATCCAACCTGAACCAACACCTCTAAATGTTTAATGAAACTGAAAGAAATATTAATCCCATGATTAAAACTTCAATGATCATGATGAGGAGAAACCCTTAAGAATACATAATCTCTAATTTTTAAAGCCATAGGACTCCTCCTATGACCAACATAGGACTTCTTGTGATCCTGCACCACCTTCATTTTCTCACGGATCACCTGCACCTTTTTTGTTGTAATCTAACCAATTATGGTCCAAGAACAGCTAACTCTCCAACCTCATTCTAGCATAACTAATATTGGTAAGTTTATCTATAAAACACTTAGAAATGTGTCATGACAATAATGGAATGATATCTATTGTTGTAGGAAAACTCTACCAATGGTAGGTGTCACACCCACATACCTCCAAAATTCTATTATACATATTTAAAACATGTCCTATAGAGTCTAGATAGTCCGCTTTA
The DNA here is from genome assembly GCA_963277665.1 of Viscum album. NCBI lineage: Eukaryota > Viridiplantae > Streptophyta > Magnoliopsida > Santalales > Viscaceae > Viscum > Viscum album. The sequence continues at coordinate 45,256,367 of OY728138.1, read as the reverse complement.
TCTAATCATTCATTTGTGGATGAAAATTGGTGTTAGGGTATAACTAAGATCTAAATGAATATTGGATACCTCTCCACACCCTAGAGATAAAATGGGGATCATAATCAGATACGGTCATTTTTGAAACTTCATAAAGCCTCACTACCTCCTCTAGGTACTACCTCAACAACACTTCCACTAATCGTGGTTCCTTAATTTCTAAAAAGTGAGCTTACTTCATCATAAAATCCATGATTACCCATATAGCATCATAACCATCCTAAACTCTGGGTGAAATAGCGATGAATTCCATCGAAATGTACTCCCACTTCCACTAGGGAATATCAAGTGTCTAAAGAAAACTTTTAATGGTCAATGCTTTTATGGAATTTATTTTATGTTTTCTCGATGCTTGGTGGTTCCAAGAAGTATTTTAGAGGTGTTTTGGGGTCTAGGTGAGTGTTATTGGCCATTTATGGGGTCAACAAGCTCTAGTGGTGGGTATGGTGAAGACTGTGTTAGATCCTAGGGTGCAGAAAAGTCGTTTTGGGGTGTTTTGTATATATTGGTGCACCACGGTCAAAAAATGTCTTTTTAATACATTTTGGAGGTTGTGTTGGCTATGGTGTCCTCATGTTAAAAACAACCAATTCCCAATGAGGGAATGACACCATACACAAATCCTTGGAGTATCTCTTATCTAAAATTGGGAACAAGAACTAACTAAACTCATGGTGGATTCCATGGTGAGGAAAATGCCCAAGGATTAGGAAATATTCCCTGGAAGAAGCTATTTTGGGCTGGCGCACTGAAGAACACCACAATTTTGGTGGAGGCCATGGTGGCAGTTGGGATTGTTTTGAAATGTAAAAAATAACCATAGTTCTTAATGGATCTTGTCTCTTTCGAAGTTAAAATTAATTCATATTAAATTAGGGGTCTTAAATTTTATTTTTATTTCAATTATTCTCCTATATTACCCAATCTATACTTACCTTCTTGAATTCCATTGATTTCCAGATGCTCTGGTGAACCTAGGATGTGGTTGAGACATTTTATCATGTTGGCGATTTATTTACAGATGTTATCACTAAGTGTTAGTTATACCCCCTCAGCACCATGTGATCTACTTCTTTTGGGTCCTAACCCTTGGATCATGGAGAATAGATCACCTTTGGTTCAAGTTACATTCTCCTCCTCTTTCCCTCTCCATTATTCCTTTATTAATATATTCTCTATATTAAACCCTCTATTTTGGGGAAAGATATGAGCTTGGTTTTTTGGTGGTTTATGGGTGTTAGGTTTCATCTAGTCTTCCTTTATCTTAGTGGTGTTTATTTCGGTGGCAGTTGATCCTTGATCATTTGTTCTTATACAGAGAACATTAAAATTCTAAATTAAAGTATATGATTCATTTATTCTTCTATTTTATGTGAAATCCTAAAGTTTTCATGCTTTATCTCTTTGGGTAATGATGGAATTAAACTTAATGAAGATGAAACCAGAATTAAAGAAAATAACTGGTTTTAGTTTTAGTGATCGCATGTGATTATGTTGTGTTAATGGTTTTCCTCTTGTCTTTCTAGATAGTGTGATATCTTTGCTTATATTATGGTTTAAGATATTTTTATATTGTAATAGGATAAATAATTTAAATATGGTAATACTTTTTTGGCTAAATAATAAAGAGGCATGTTTAAATGAAATTTGCATTCCTTATAGTTTGATGAAATTGGAAGTTATGATCAAATCATGTTCAAGTAATGATTTTATAGATATTTATAGATGATTCCTTAGATTTCCTATGGTTTTAACCTATGATAAATGAATCAGATAATTAAATATAGTAATGAATTTTTTATTTGATAAAAATAATTGTTTGGGGTTGAGCAGTCTCATTTTCTTATGAAGGTTGGATGCCTTAGGTTTAGGGCCTAAATTCCCTATTAACTCTTTGTTGTTTTATTTATACCTTGATTGATTTATTTGGATGAGAAGCCTTGTTATCCAACATGATGTGATAATAGTATAGCTTATGGTTTGAGAATAATGGTTGGGGAGGCCTAGGTTTATTGTAGAAATCAACGCCTATGATAGCAGGATGCATGGTGATATGCATGGTGTTGTATTTGATGGTCTCGGGATTGATGGAATGGGTTGAAACTGGAATTTCCCATTGTTAAGTGTACTGAAATCTAGGATTCTTACTTGATAATGAATCTTATTTAAAGGTTATATAGTCGGGTTTCTTATTTATTATTTTCCTTTCCTTACTTCTTAACACAACTATAATTTCATGGTTAATGCATCTTTTTATGGTAGCTTAAGATAAGTTCTAAAGTATATAGAAATATATAATGATAATGAATGTTGAATAACTTAACCCATGGGGTTGATTATTGAATGGAATTATGAATGATGATAACTCTTGAGGAATCGTGGGATCGGTTGGATTATACCAGGAGGGCATGGTTTTTAGATGGTAATTAATGTAAATGTGAAATGTTTAAATGGAAAGAATGAAATAAAATTTTATTTGAAATTATTGTATAATTATAGGATATATATTCCTTAGCAGTGGTAGTTGTGTTTCCAACAGAATATAGCTATAGTTGAGGTTAAGTCTAGGTAGTTTCCTATAGTGTGGTTGTGAACTATATGTATATTCCTATGTTATGTGATTTCATATGCTACCCCACCCATGTTGATAGGGAGATCGATACCCAGTAAACTATAGGAGGGTGTTTTCCCCAATATCCAAGTTGGTAAGGAATGAATGGATGACTACCCCTATTTCCCCACCCTCTTCTCCTTATAGTATTGATGTTTTTTTTTCTATGTAAGACTTTTGAATATTTCAAGGAATATTTTTGATGTTAGGTGCTAAGACGATATGATATTATGAGGCCCAGTGAGCTCGAAATTAATTTTTGAAACATATTTAATATATTAAATATCATGTGTGTGCAATTTTCTTTAAAAAGTTTAATAACTCTTCAATATATGCTTTAATAATAAATTTTAGGCCTCCATTGAGTTCAAATCATGGGTTTTACCCTAGGTGTGACTTAACCTTGCAGCGCGTTAGACGTTCAGGTTGCGCACATCATGGTAGAATGTTTAAATGAATTAATTGATTGAAATAATTTATTTAAATAAATTTTCATGAACAAACTTTGCCTATAAATATATAGATTTGAGTAAATATCATGGTTATTCACATAACCTTGGATCCATTAGAGAGAGCATTGGAGGATCATTGTTAGGTGAACAATAACTGAATCGTGGATCGACGATCGATGTGAAATGGAATTTGAATATCTCACCAATGATAATGATGTAGATTCATTCTTTATATGTGATTTATCCAAATCAAGTTAGGACATTTGTTTTATGTGGATTTATCCTTGTTTGATTATTCCTATGACAAACACAAATCAATAAAATAATGAATTGATTCTCAAATCATGTGTATTGTGGGTATGGGTTAGATATTATCTGAGATTGAGGGTTTATATTGTTGATTAAGTTATATCTCTTTGTTCATCATTATAATGAAAAAAAATCAAGGCCAACATGAACATTGGCTGAGGTCCATTCCTCATGTTTGTGTTTTTTTCTTTTCTATCCCCATTCTTTATTCATCAAGGGAAATTACTTTGTCCTGTGTTTTGAATAATTCTTAGTAATCAATAGTTTCACACCACTTCCTTAGTGCAACATATTGATACCATGGATCTGAGTTAAAATTGGTGATGAGATCGAGCTATGATGATAGATTGGGAGACTATGATCAAGGTTTTGGAATGTGGAATTGACAAGGCATGACAACAGGTGTTTCCCTCACTAGATGCATCCCGAATCCAGCTATCGATGGTGAGGAGGTTCAATTAATCTCAAATTCGCGACATATGACACAATTCAGGGTGGAATTGGTAACTGTGAAGTCATAATCAAAGACACATGATAATTTCTATGGGTTATTTAAAAAACCAAACTACACAACATGTAGTTTTATGAACACACAGTGTGTAGTTTCTTTTATGCGGTGCTAGGGTTTCACATATATATATACGTATCACATGTTGTATGACTCGTGTCACAAACTGTGTGATCCTTATCTGACTAGATCGACATGTACAATGAGTACATGCCCAAGCGTTCAGGTAGCGTTATATGCCATGTGGGACATGCCACATGTAATGTACACCCTAGAAGATGGATTGCATGTACAGGAGGGTACACACCCAGGAGGTTTGGTGGAATTAAAAATTGTGTGGTATATTCCATACATTGTGTACACCTTGTCAGATGGATTAGTATATACATGGAGTACACACCCAGGAGATCATGTGTCCCCATACACTATGTGTGGTGTGCTACATGTTGTGTACTTAATAAAGTACATGGGCATGGGAAATATACACATCGAGTGCCAGTCCAGTCACTTACAAATTGTGTACCTTAGAGAAACCCCATGTATTTTGGAAAAGTGCATGTTGAGTGAGTGTGATAAACGTTTAGTGTCAGGCTTAGTGAGACACATTGTGTACCCCTAGGGACACATTGTGTAATCTTTTGTGGATATGTTTGATTCCTCTTTCTCCTCAGTTCAAATTCATGGTGAGATTTTGGGAGCTTTCTTAGACCAGTATCGGTAGGGTGTATTCCCTTGATCCATTCTTTAAGAGTTTAATATAGAGTCACATCTTATACATAGGATGGAAATACCCCCTGAGGAACTTCAGTCTTGTATAAAGTTATTATAATCCCTTCATGAGGCCTAGAGTGAGATCCTCTATCATCATTTTTACCCTAGGTGGGGTTCTTGGTATCTTTAAGACCAACACTACATGGGCATCAATCCCTTACTTAGCAGGTTAATTCAGATTGGATTTTTGGTATACCTTGTGTTCTTGGGTGTGATCCCCATCTGTGTATCGATCTCTTCAGACTTCCTTGATGCTTATTATTAGCTAGATATGATGAGAATTACCTTTGGGATGAGTGTCTTTAGAAATAGTATAATTTGAGGAGTGTGTTATCTTGGATGAGAGTGACCTCTGGGATGAGAGTCGATAGTGGAAGTATAGCTCATGGGGTTTGTTCTCTAAGACGAGTGTCATTTGGAACCATAGGGCATAAATATTAGGCTAGAAATTACGGTTGCGATCTTACCTTGAGATGGTGTGTCTACTGTGAGTATATATGGATGTTTTATTGTATGTCTCACATTATGATTCATATGTCTTATGATGAGATGAATAATCTTGATGATTTATGTTTAGTTATTTCGGGGTGTCCTACTGGTTATTATTATACTCACCCCCATATGGGATCTTCCAACATATGTCATGTCTTATGTAGATAATGGATTTCTTTATAGAGTCCTTAGAGGACTAGGATCTGGTGGATCTTAGTTTGTTCTAGACAGCTCGAGGTGTATACCCATGTTTTTTTGACAGAAGTCCCCTCCTTATGAGTAGGGTAGACTTTATTTCCAGTTTTGGGTGGTCTTGTATTTGGACCCTTTTCATGGTTTCTAGTACTTTATGTCGTACTCTGATTTTGGTATTATGGATGTATTCATGCATCGTTTCCAATTGATTTACATTTCATCATTATATGTACTTGGATATGTGTGTGTGAATAAACATAATTTATTAAAATCCCTCCCATGTGTGTGATATTCCTTCTTGGTTCTTGACGTCATCCCTGGCCTATTATAGGAGGGCTTGGGGTAGTTGTAGGTCGGACCCCGATGGGTCAGGTTATGACAGAATGGTATTAGAGGTAGTACTCAGCCTAAAGTGTTATGAAACTACCTGGGTTTAGGATTGAAGTTTGGATTTTTATTTTTTCTAGCTGAGTTTTGGTTTGGGAACTAAGGCAATAATGATAAAGTGTTTTGATTTTGGTTCTCAGGCCAAGGTGTCTAGTATTGGTGCGACAGATGACATATCCATTCACTAAGACCCTGATAACCTACTTGTTGACTCGGTACATGTAGGAACTGGTTTTAAGGAAAATATTGGTACATGAATCATATAGTAATGGGTTTTGGTTTTCATGTATTCTTGAGTTAGATCCCCAGATATACTCATTAATCATGGTATGTCTTAATAATCTTCAAGATGCCTTTGAGATGAAAACCATCTTGGATTATGAGATAGTTTCATGATGATGACCATTTGGGTGATGAGGCCTTAGTTTAGGGACCCACTCATGATGTGTTTGCTCTAGGAGGGCATGGAGTAGTGATACCACCTATCAAGCGATGCTTGTATCCTTCTGTGTATCAGGCATATGATTGTTCACATGTTTAGAAGTTGATAACTACAGTAGTAAGGGATGATGGTCCATACAGGATTAGCGTGTTATTCAAGTTCTGATGATAGATACCATTAAATTTTTGTAGCAATCCAGACCCTCAGGTGATGTAGGATTGGATCAAGGTAATGGTTTAGGTTTTTCGGCTTATGCGGATCCTCGACCGATCAAATGGTTGTTCTTGCAACCTATTTTCTCCACAGAGCAGTAGTTTGATCTGGTGGTACTAGTAGATGACACTCCTATGATTAGTGTGTGTATTGAGTTCCAAAGTTAGTGATCACCCAGGTTAAATGGTGATCCGGACTTGCTTCTCATGTGTTAGAGGACTGGCATGAGCTTGTGGTGTGAATGTCCTTAGATGGTACCCCTTCCTGATTGTGGTCATGGTGGTGACACTTATATAGGGTGACATGGGGAATCAGTAGAGCACTATTTTGGTGATTTCTTACATGAATTTTTACATGCAAGGAAGAGTTAAAATTCCCCCATAGATATTTTTTCTTGATATGTGATCCAAAACAACTTGGGTGAGTTAGAGAAACCCAAAGAGGATAGTGTCAATCTGTTGTAAAAGAGTTTCTATGACTTTTTAGTTTGTGGTTGTTTGATGTAATAAGGTGTAGGAGAAATCCTTAGTTGTGGTAAATAGGTGGTAAAGGTAAAGGATGAGTTCCAGGTAGTAGGAGCTCGTATAGGGTCTGAGTGTAGTTCGAGGTACGATGTGTGTCTTCACTGTCCCAGTTGTGGTTTTCAAAAATAGTTATGTGACACTTTTCCTTGGATGTATCCCCTATTCAAGACCTAGTGATACCATTAGATCCTTTTTTCTTGACCCTTGTACTGGATTATCCTATAAAGCGGATCAGTGATCACATGTTTCTATCGACAGTATGTCCTGGATCTACGAGGAGCGAGATCTTTGCACAAAATCTTTCCATTGCGACAGTGGGATCCTACAATTTTTTCCTTAGTATGGGATGGTTGTTTAACATCCATGCTTATATTATTGATATTGGTGAGTGTAGTAGTGATTATAGTTTTTTGGGATGTATTTTTCATCTTTTGATAAGGATTGGTCCCCAAGAAGGGAAATATGAGATCATTCGCATGAGGTTACAACTGTTTCCTTATCAGTTGGCTAGTATTAGGCTTGGAGCAGTATATTTTATGAGATTTTAGTTCCTGTGATAATAGAGGAGTAAGAGTACTTCCTTCTTGAATATGTACTAGGTTGAACTTTCATCGAGATTTTTCTTTCTGAATAGACTTGCACCAAGTAAGACCTGATATTTACACTAGTATATCAGATGACCCCAGGTAGCTATAAGATATAAAGGTGTGAATGGAGGAGTATATAGAGTAGGGGCTTCATAAGACCCAGTGTGTTTTTTTGGGTATCCCTGTGTTTTTTGGCTAGATGCGGATGAGATCTTGAGTTCAAGTGTGGGTTGGCATCACCCAATCCAGATGAATATTTGGGGGGAGTATCCACCCCTAATAATTAATAGCTTCTTTGACTAGTGGTTTGGGGTGAAGTGGTTCTTAGATTTTGACCTTGAGATAGGTTATCACCAGCTCTAGTTTTGGAAAAGAATATACCAAAAGTGGATTTCCAAAGCCACTTTTTTTATTTTGAGTTCTTTTTTATACCCCTTTAACAAGTTGTATGCCATATCATAGTTTTGGGACTTGTAGACTAGATCCTTAACCCTTTATGGATCAGCTTTTGGTATTATCCTTTAGTGACATCTATGTGTGCTCGATGTCAGGGTTGCACACAATGCACTTGATGATGGATTATAGATATGCTCTGAGAGTACCAATTTTTTAGAGATCTCTCATAGAGACTGTTTCGGATTCAAGAATTCCACTTCTTATGATATGTCTTCTTAGACATGGGAATGATAGTTGACATGGTAGAGGTTGGGGCCATGTTATCTTGATATCCACGCAAGGGTGTGACCATAGCAATAGATGATCACGGTGAGAGTTTCTCTCTACTATTATTGAATGAGGTAACAAATAAGTTAACATCTTTTCATTTGACCCTTATGGTTGAGGATGATGCAACGTGTCTCCAATTGATGGTGGTTACTCCTCCATTTTTTTCAATGAGTTGGGGAGGAATAACTTGTAGATTCTGTTTGTGGGTCCTTACATGAACAAATATCCACAAGACATGTCTTGATGTATTTTCCAAATGTGTGGAGCTCGTTATCCTTGATTGAGGATGGAAGATGACACCAGTCACACTGTGAAATGAGGTGTTGAGGTAGTTGTCTTCCCTTAATAGTACATATAGTGGCATTGAGGATTTACCGAGATCTATTGGCATCAATTGGAAAACCAAGGTATTTGAAACAAGTTTTCAAGTTAAACTCTTGTTTTTTAATTTATCTATGGGTGATGACCAACAGAGCCTCATGGGGAGTTTGGGACACCTATGTGTGAAATAGGTAGTTCTAATTCATGGGATTCCCTCGATGATCATTATAGACTGTGATTTTTACTTAAAGGAATGATTAGGGAGAGTATGTGGGAATCCATTGGGGTCTTAGTCATAGTTTTTCATAGTGTTTTACCCCTAGCCATCTGGTTAGGTAAAGTGGACTGTTAGTTTATGGTGAACATGCTTCGGGTTTTCATGTCAATTTTGAGCTATAAATGGTAGGGTTATCTATCATCAATGGGGTTTGTGTATCATGATTATTACCACACCACCACTAAAGTATCACCTTTTTGAGTCCATGTATGAGAGACCTTACAGGGAATTGTTATACTGATTAGAGCTGGTGGGTAACAATGCATGGGTCCTAGTTTTGGTGCTAGTAATGGTTGTAAGGGGTATATATCATTTAGGGGAGGATGAGGACCACCCGGTAAACATTAGGAGTCCTCATTGGAATGATGATAGAGGCATTTAGAGTTGGAGAGTTATGGAGTGTTAGATAGGGAGGTAGGCCATCTCAAGGAATCTTAGGCCCTTTTTTCCTTCTACTATGTCAGGTTAGCGGGGTGGTGTACGGCTTAACCTCTTGACTGTAGTAGTTTAGGTTGCTTGGTGTTCTTCACATGACACAGCTAAGGAGGTATGTACATGAATCAATGTATGATATCAACTTGGGTAAGCTAATCAGTGAGAGTGTGAGTTTCATTTTTCAAGGATCTAGTGGCATTGAGAACCGAAAGATAGATACCCTTCATGGGAAAGTGTTTTCCTTAGATTCATGTTTGTTGACAACATAGGAAACCTTCTAGAGAGCTCGTGGGAGTGAGAGACCCAATTGAGAGCTCGAAATCCCCACATTTTTGTTTAGTTTGTTTTTTTCAAGACAAAAATCCTTGAAGAGGGGAATAATGTAAGGCCTTGATTTTTTTTTAAGACTTTAGAATATTTCTGGGAATATTTTTGAAGCTAGGTGTTGAGACAGCATGAGATTATGAGGCCCAATGAGCCCAAAATTAATTTTTAAAATATATTAAATATATTAAATATCATGAATGCACATTTTTCTTGAAAAATTGGAATAATAACTCTTAAATAGAGTCTTAGATCAGAAATTAAAGGCTTCCATTGAGTTCAGGGCATGGGTTTTACCCTAGTAATGACTTAACCATGGAGTACGTCGGAGGTTTAGGTTGGGTGCGATTGTGGGAAAATTTTTAAATAAATTAATTGATTGAAATGATTTATTTAAATAAATTATCATGACCTAAATTTTACTATAAATATATAGCTATGAGAAAATAATAGGGTTATCTGCATAACCCTAGAGTCGTTTAAGAGAGAATTGGAGGATCATTCTTGGGTGAACAATAATTGGATTCTGGATCAACGATCGATGTGCAATGGAATTTGAGGATCTCACCAATGACAATGATTCATATTCATTTTTCATCAGTTGTTGATCCAAATTGAGTTTGGATGTTTGTTTTATATGGATTTATCCTTATTTTATTATTCCTGTGATTAATGTGAATCAATCAACTAATGAATTTATTCACAAATCATACACATTATAGGTATGGGTTAGATGTTATCTAGGATTGGAGATTTTTATTATTGATTATGTTATATTTTTTTTGTTTTAATGGAAATGAAATTTAGGCCATTGAAAAGAAATATCCAAGGTCTGTTCCTCACATTTGTATTTTGTGCATTTATTTCTCCATTAGTTGTTCATCATATGTAATTCCTTTGGCCCGTGGTTCGAAGAATTCTCAGTAATCAATCATTGTGCACCATTTTATTTGTTCAACAAATTGATATCATAGATCTAGGTTCATATTGGTGATGAAATAGATCTTTGATTATATATCAGGATACTATGATCATAGTTTTAACATAAAGTACTAATGAGGCATGATGGAGGGTGTTTCCTAAGCACCAGATATGGCTATATTTTGACTATTGATGGCAATGAGGTTCAGTCAACCTCATATCCATGACATACAATAGGATTTGGCATGGAATTGGTGACTTTGGATTCATGGGTGAAGAAGTGTGAGAATTTCCATAGGTTTTGTGAAAAACTAAACTACATAGTGTGTAGTCCTATGAACACACATCGTGTAGTTACTTTTGTGTAGTGTTAGGGTTTCACACATAGATAAGTATCACACACCGTGTGACTTATGTCACATGTCGTGTGACCCTTATCAAACCATCTCAATGTGTACAGGGAGTACATTCCTAGGAGGTCAGGCAGTGTTACATGCCATTTATTACCTAGACGATTAATTTTCATGTACAGGAAGATACATGCCTAAGAGTCCAGGTGTTGTTACATGCCATGTGGTCCATGTTTCACGTCATCTACACTTTGTAATATGGATTGACGTGTACAAGGAGTACACTCTCATGAGATCTTGTGGACCCACACATTTTGTATGGTGGGATATATGCCATGTAATTAGGAAAGTACATGGGCATGGGAATACTACACATCGAGTTCCATCCTATACACCTACACGTCGTGTACCTCAGGTACATGCCATTTATTGTGCATAAGTTCATTCTATGTGAGAGTAAGACATGGGAAGTTCCATGCTTAGTGAGATACATTGTGTACCCCCAAGGACAAGTCTAGTACTCTTTTGAGGATAGGTTATATTTCTTTTTATCCTTAGTTCAACTTCATAGTGAGATTCTATGAGCTTCTTTATACTAGTATTGGTAGGGCGTGTCCCCTTGATCCATTCTTTGAGGGTTTAGTATTAATTCGTATCCTATTCATAGGATGGTGATCCCCTCAGATGAACTTTAGTCTTAGATAGTGTTGTTGTAATCCCTTCATGTGGCCCAGAGTAAGACCCTCTATCATCATCATTACCCTAGGTGGGGTTCTTGGTATCATCATGACCAACACTATAAAGGAATTTATCCACTACTTAGTGGGTTAATCTAGATTGGGTTGTTGGTATACCTCATGGCATTGGGTGTGATCCCCATATGTGTATCAATATCTTAAAACTTATTTCATGATTCTTATTAGATAGACTTGGTGAGTGTGACCTATGGTATGAGTTTCATCAGTAGTAGTATAGATCTTAGAATGTGTTCTCTTATACAAGTGTGACCTCTGGGATGAGTGTTGATAGTGGAAGTATAGCTCATGGAGTTTGTTCTCCCAAATGAGTGTCATATAGAACCTTCGAGAAGAAATCCTAGGCTGGAATTATGTTTTTGATCTTACCTTGAGATTGTGTGTCTACTATGAGTATATATAGATGTTTTATTATACATATCACATTACTATTTTCATATCCTGTAATGAGATGAATAATATTGATTCTTCATGTTTGGTTATTTTGTGGTGTATGATTGGGTATTGTTATACTCACCCCTACATGGGTTATGACCACACATGTCATGTCTTATGCAGATGATGAATATCTTTAAATATTCCTTGGAGTAATAGGATAAGGTGGAGCTTATTTTGGGATAGAATGATTGAGGTATATACCAGTGTTGTGTTTGATAGTATCCCCTTCCTTCTAAGCAAGGCAGAAGTTATTTCTAGTTTTGGGAGGGCATGCATTTATCCCATTTTCATGCTTTCTATTACTTTATGCCATACTCTGATATGGGATTGTAGATGTATTCATGAATTTTTATCAGTTTTTTTACATTTTAGTATTGGATTCGCATAGAGATGTGTGTGTTCATACAAGTATTTTAAGAAAATTCCTCCCATGTCTGTGAAATGCCTTCTCGGCACTAGAAATTGGGCCTTGGCCTATTGGAGGTGGGCTTAGGGTAGTTACATCTCAGACCCCAGTGAGTCTAGTCATGAAAATTATATGCTAGTATGCATGGTATTTTCATTTATCATATATGTGTGTAGATAGCTATAATGGATTTTGGTTATTTCACACACATATATCTACAAATATAGTATACTAAATATTATTATAGGTATGTTGTGTATGGGTTATGATGGATTAAATTATAATACATGACGTAAGGGATGTGGTGGATCCTGAAAACTACTCAGTTACTATTTGGAGATATGGATGTTGATGATGAGATGATGTGATGCATGATATGTGTTTATGGTGAAATTATTTGATGCATGGGGTGCATGATATGTTACAGTTTCCCAAGTGTTTATGGGAAATATTATATATTGGAGAGAGATGGATCAAGAAGTATGATGTTGAGGTAGAGCATAAAACTAGTGGGGAAGTGGTATCAAGGTACCTTCATTTGATATTATGTTGGATATTATATTATTACTCATATTCTATTCTTGGTGAGAGAGTCATGGTGAGGCTAGGGAACATAGCATACCTGAGAGGTGACGAGTTAGTTTCACTTGTTTACTTCACTAGGATTTAGTATAGTTTCTTTATCTTTTCCCTGAGAGGCTCCATGGAGGATCCTACTGGGTATACCTTTTATGATCACCCTGTATATATATAAACTATTTTTTTGGACCACAGGAGCTGGTTGGTGATCGGGTTGGACATTACTAGCTCATGGTTTTATTTAGTAACTATTTGGGATTCAAGTTTGTTATCGAGGATTTTTATTTCAGTAATTGTAGTTTATTTATAGTTGTTCAGTTGTATGCCATTACATTAATGTATTGAGATCTTTAATTATTTTATGAGTAGTACTTGTTTGGTGGTTTTATATTATCTCTTATTCCTCATGTTATTCTTAGAGGGTAATGCCTCCCATTTGTGTGAATGATATATGGTTAGTGATTATCTTCATCATGTGACCTATTGGAGGTGGGATTCAGGTGTCATTTTCTACCTTCTCTCATTTTAGTCCTGGGAGGGGTGCATTTGGGGGTGGGGGTTGTGACAAAACCACCTAGAACACAATTCTCAGCCTTCACCTTCTGATGAATCAAACACTAAGAGGCAAACTTTTCAACTGAATGATTCAACCCATACCACCATAACTAAATCCTTATAGCATGATACAGCTTTTTCACACTTGAATGTACCACTAATAGTGAACTATGGAGCTCAAGGAGAACCATTTCATGTATTTTTTAAGGGAAAATCCCTGGAACATCACCTGATGTGGTCCATTCTCAGACTATCCTTCAGAATCATCTCCATATAAAACTTGATTATGCCAAACCTATGCCTCAGAATACCCAAGTTGGGACCCCTATACTTTACACACTAAGGATATATACATTTTCATCTGGTAATGAAAACCTCTACCATCAACTGGTCCCATATCAAGGTTCATCATAACTAACTCTTAAATCACTCTCCAAGAGTCTCGAGACTCATGCACAACACCACCTTGTGAATTCCTACATAAGGCATCCACCACAATATCCCTTTACCAGGTGTAAAGGAAATATTGAATCCACATTCCTATAATAACTCTATCTATCATGTCTACTAAAAATTCAAGTTTCATTGGGATAATACATACTTTAAACTATTTTGATCTGTAAAGGCCACAAAACATTCACCAATAAGGTGGTGTATCTACAACTACAAATAAAAAACTACTACAACAAGATCAATATCTTGGGTGGTATATTTATATTCATGAGGTCACAACTATCAATACCCATAAGATATACCCACCCTTTTATGCATCAATACACAACCCAATCCAAGATGAAAAGCATCACAGTAAACCTTGAACACAATACCCTCTTCTAGCAGATGAAGAATTTGAGTGCTAATAAAATTATTTTTTAATTACTTGAAAGAAACCTATCGGTAATAATTCCACACAAATACTTGATCCTTTATAGTCAAAGTTGTCATAGGAGTCAAAATTTGGAAGAATTCAGAAATAAACCTCCTATAATAACTTGTTATACCAAGGAAACATTACACCTCTGCAACATTCTTGGGGGTTACCCAAGAAACCACTACCTCAACCTTTAAAGGATCAACATATACTCCATGATGAGATATGGCATGACCTAATAAAAAGACCTTGTGATTCCAAAAATCACACTTAGATATCTTCCCGAAGAGCTTATGAAACTAAATAACTCTCAACATGACCCAGAGATGCTCCATGTTCTCCTCCTCCAATTCTAAAAACACAGGTATTTTTTCGATAAATATCACCATGAATTGGCCCAGAAACCCATGGAACACTATATTCATCAATTCCATGAACATAGTCAGAGCATTCATTATATTGAAAAACATCACAATGAAATCATAATGCACATAGAGACATATGAAAGTAGTCATCAGAATATCCTCATCCTTTACTCGGATTTTATGATACCTAGAACACAATTCGATCTTCGATAACCTACATTCTCCCTTTAACTAATAAATAAAATCATCAATATATTAGAGGGGTAGTGGTTCTTCACTGTCACCTAATTTAAATAGTGATAATTGATGCATAACCGCAGACTACCCATCTACCTTCTTCACAAACAAAACTATATCTCCCCAAGGAGACACACTAAGTCGAATGAATCCTCTCAACAAGATATCATCAACCTAGATCTGAAACTCCCACAACTTAGAAGATCTTATCCAATATGAAGACAACGATGTCATGGAAACACCTAGTTGCAGCTCTATCCCAAAAGTGATCACTCATCGAGGGGGTAGTGAAACAACCTATTTAGAAAAGACATCAGATTATTCTTCTACAACCCTAGGAAACACCACTAGTTGAACCTATATAGAACTCAAAAACAACTCATCTAATAAGGGAGATATATACTCAACACGTCTCTAACCCATTTGAGTATCTTTATCACCAATGAACACTACTTGGTCTCTATTAGAATTGTAGAATATAACATGCCTACTAAAGTAATCTACAATATTATACATCAAATACAAAAAATATATTTAGAGGATTACATAATATAGTTTTATCCCTAAACATATAAAGTCTCTCTAGGAGTGGTGATTCCCTAGCACAAACTCATAATCTCTACACACATCAAATAGGTTAGCTCAACCTCCAACTGGCATATTCAATGCCAAGGGAATTGGGAGCCTCTCTGCCTCAAGTCCTAAATTCTAGAATATATTGGGAGAAACAAATGATTTCATAGCTCTAGAATCAAACAAGGCATAAACCCAAGTAGAAAATAGAAATATGGTACCTCGTATGATGTCGGTCTCACCCGAAACTTGTGACGCTAATACATGCATCTAAGCACATCCTACTCTATGAGTTATCTGGACATAATGGTGACCACCTATATAGTTTCTCTCTTCCCATTGTCCTTAAGGATGAGTGATATAATAGTTCTTTCCTTTTCCTACCCATCCCCTCTCTACTTCTCAAAATCTAGAACACCCTGCTGCTATGCTGCCTCAGTTGAAACTATTGTAAGGGCTAGGTTTGAAATGGGCCACTAGCCACATGATGACTACTAAGGAAAGTTGAGTAATATCACTTATGATGACCATGACCTATATAAGAAAACAAAACCATGACTAACCCCCAAGAAAGGTTCTAAGAACTACTAGCTCTGGTGAAGCAGTTGGAAAGGGCTAAAACCTACTCTCCACTGACTGAAACTTATTTTGACCAGGAAACTGAGAACCCTTAGTCACAAATATACTCCATAAAGATTCCTAATGACTCATATCTCATAAATTTCTAGTCCTATTCAGTATACTCTCAATGACCTATGCCTTTGTTAGTACCTCAGTATATGAATTCAATATAAACAGAGTGACCTAGCACTGGATCTCTGGATGAAAACCCTCCTTGAAATTTCTCACCCTAGACTCATCATCTAGAAAAAGGTCTAAATCATAATGTAGTGGTTACTTTTAGCAGTTACTAAACTCTCAAAAATTGTAAATGCCATGTTGAATGATAAGGATCTCATGCTGATAAGCTGACTTAGTGATCAAAGAAAAAAACTTGGCCTGAAACTGATCTCTAAGTTTATCCCACAAAACAACCAACTCCTTATGGTTCTCAAGGAATAAAATCTACCACTATGTAGATGACCCACACAACATAATCACATCTAAATAAACTTAGTGCTCCCATCGATCATGGATCGAACTGATAACTATCTCTACCTTCTTCATCTGGTCCTCTAGTATACCCTGACACTAGGACTCTTAGAGTATCCTCCTCCAAGTGTCTTCGTCATCAACCTCTATTCTGCAGTGATCTATTGGAACATCATTTTCAACGTATTCTAGATGAACCTGATGGGGATGTCGATATGGTGTTATATCTACAAAAGAAAAAATGTTATTAATCCTAAACCTAGGATAAAATAACATTTTAAGGTTAATTAATTCATTCGTTTTAACATATTTCCAATCGTTTTTTCAAATTCAATCACAGACATAGAACATCATGATGCATGATCCTCACCTAGGTATCTACCCTATAAGCATCATCACTTTACTTAAAATGTTTAGTAAAATTGAAATTTCTTCCATCGGATCATAAAATCTACCTTGTTTACAGTACATACAAATCCCAGCTTATATTATTTCCCTAAAAACTCTTGCATTCTCACCAATTTCTAAATTTTAACCTCATCCTATCTCTTGAACTCCCTTTAATACCAATTTTTCACCACCCCCTACCTTTAAAGATACCCCACATGGGTCAAAAATGAAGTAAGAGAGATAATAACCTCTGAATCTAGTCTCCAATAGGTCATGGGTTGGAAACTAGAACTGCAGGTATTTAAATCACACACATGGGAGGCATTACCCTCTATAGATTTAAGGACTAAGAGATAAAAAGGGTAAACTTTGAAACAACACCATACATAAATAAAATAATAAATCCCAATGTATTTAATGTCTTAAATAAATTGAAATAACTAAAATAAAAACTAAAAGTACCAAAACTAAAACTAAACAGTGATCGATAACTCCCACAACTCCTAAAAGCGGCTCAACAACTCATCCAGGATAGTAATTCCTATCTCAATCACCAACCTGATCCTATTTTATTTTTACATTTTATATATACATAGAGTTAGAATAACATGTATACTCAATAATATCCTACCATAAACCACTTAGAAATAATGTGAAAGAATCATACTAAATCTCGGTGAATAAACATATGAAACTAACTCATCACCTAAACAAGTAATACTAGTTTCCATATTCTCACCACGGATCACTCCAAATAACTCATAGGATTAAACCAATATATATCAAAATCATATATATATATATATATATATAATAATGTACCCCACTTCCACTTATCTACTAGTTTTTCACTCTCACACCCCAATTCCACACATCGTGTTCTCATCCCTTCCATAAGTAAGTCATCCCTGATGTGAGTTAGGCCTTGCTCCTACCTACCTCAGTCCTAAAAAGGGACTAAAATCTCATGTTGGTATTAGTCCACATATCCATCTCATTATAATCACCACCCCATCTGTAACCACATTTATATACAAAATCCACTATTAAATGCATTATACATCAAGTAATCACAATCCATACACATACACCTATGGGAATCTGGATCCACCATAACCGAATAAAATTATTCACTATACCTAAATCCATTATAGATCATGCATAAATTCATAGTAAATTAAGAGTCATCGTAGCCTGGGTAGGAACACACCCTATACTATAAGCTATTATAGCTTAGGATATTCCTACACATATATGTCTAAAGGGAGAGTAGGGGAGAGAGAGAAGTCAGTCGTTGATTTTCTCACCATCATAGATATTGGATAAAACAACCCTCAAAATATTTGGGTATCGGTCCCCATACTGACATGGGTGGGGTAGTGTATGAAATTAAAAAATATAAAAAACATCACACACAAACCACACTAAGGAAAATTACCTAGCATTGGAATCATCTATCGTTGTCATAACACAGGACCTCTAGCTACCACTACTAAGGAATAGATATAAAAAATCACACAAGCATCAAAATAATTCAGAATTAATTAATTATACATTAATTAATTCACATTAACATTTTCCAAGATTAAAATTTTAATCTTATTAAAACAAGTGTTGGAAAAAGTGACCATCAACTCCAGGAACTATTAAATGCATCTCAACAAATCTTTCTGGTTAGTAATATCTGGCTGACGTAAACCTATTGTAGGGCATGGAAAAAGTAATTTAATTTTTCTAGTACAGCACAGTGGCTGACCAGGGTCATCTTTCTTGAGGAGATTTCTCAGTTGTTTACCCACTTAATCTAATTCACCTAAACTACTTATTTTCTGTTGTTTTTATTTAATCTAGTAATGGAATTAAATTTAATTTAAATAAAAGATAAAACTAACATGCAATGACAAAATGAAATTAATGAATAAAGAAGTTGTCCTTTATAGGTTGGTTTGTGGGTTTCATAATTTCCCTTGTTGGTTTTTAAATTAGGTTTGATAATTCAATTCTAAGATCTCATTCATAAATTACTATTATTTTATTTATTGGTGTGAAATCTTAAATGAATTTAACAATCTTAACTTCACCTCCTCCTATAATCAAGGTTTATGGCACACCTCAATCGAGAGTGTGAAATCTTCCAAGACCTGGCTCCATCGTATGTCATTCCATCTATTGAATGGCTCAACTCCATCATATGAAGAGCTAGTATCTAGCATAAGGGAGGGAGAATATTTAATAAAAGAATATAAATAATTTCAAGTTCAGTTTCATGGTGGATGATCACCACACTCGTGCACATCACTCTTTCTCATCACAAACATAATAAAATGTAAGAATTTAAGCGCAGAAAAAATGGAATTTCCACATACCTCCCTCGGGCCAAGTCTCGGGTTAGCCCCTCATTTTTAAGGGTAAAAGGTCACAATGAATAGAAGAAGAAGAAAATATGATAATTATATTAGGTTTGGAATATAAATATGAATGGAATAATATGGATACACTTAAATAAAAAATATGCAAAAGTGTTAAATGATACAAGAAAACTAAACTAAAAAGAAAAGAAAAGAAAAATCCTAAGTTAGCAACATGTCCCTAGGCCTCCTATCCAACTATTGTGTAAAAAATTTCCAGAATGGGTGAACTTATCCTTATATAGGCCAAGCAATTCCATCCTTGGGTCTTCAAATTTCAAATCTTCAAAATCTCTATTTAATATTTCCTGCAGATTCTATCCACCGAAATATTGATCATGGTAGTCCAATTTTATGGATGAATATTGGAATGGTGTCTTCATGAAAGATGTTCCAAAATATATTCTAAGATTATCCACAAACTTTAAGATTTATCATCACTCTTTAGTAAGAGATATGTCCAATTAACTTCGAGATTTTATTCTGGATGAATGTTTCCTATTTTTTTCCCCAAAAGTTGAGCATCCATGGGCCGCCTTAATGAATGAATATCTCCACGATATTCATCATCCGATCTTATCATTGAATTTTATTTCCATTACAATTTGAATCACATAAATTTAATTTATATAGACCGATTTATGATCAATTAATTGATGTGGGGTCTACATGATCGTCTAAAATAATTGTCCAACTTGATTGAATTCTTTGAACCCTTGGATGGCCGAATTAAATCCCTATTCATAAGAAAAATATGAAGAAACTAAATTATTGAATACAATAAAAAAAGTAATCACATAAATTGAATTTATATTTTAAAATATATGTGTGAATTTCCAAATTTATTAAAATCTGTTTATATTTCCAAATTAAGCAATTTTCCAATTTTAGCTGAAAACACATCATAAATCCAAAATTGATGAAAATAACTCAACTTGTTCAATTTTTAGAGATTAAATCATTTAATTACATATACAAAATTATGAAAATATTATATCTATCAATTCCCCCACACTTAAACTATGATTGTCCTCAATCATAAAATCTGAACATAGAATTCAAAGGGAACCAATGTTACAAATATTCAAATTTCAATGCAATAAAATCAAAAAAAATATCAATGTACAATAAAATTTTCAAGTTCTTCAAAAAAATATCAATTTAATTTCCCATTTTTCAAAGAAACAATCAATTTTTACATTTTAATTTTCTCCTTTGAAAAATGATGGAGCTTATCCTTTTATTCATTCAAGCTTCTCAATTTATTATTATTAAACATGAAAAATCATGATCTACCTCTCTTTTGAATCTTTTCTCTCATCACTCATGATACAATTAAAGTGGATTTATTCTCATATCATGAGAACATTCTCCTTATCCATAGGCTTATAAAGAAACTAATTTCTCCACTTTATAAAGACAAAAAGAACATAAAATCATGAGGACTTTCAATAAAGGTTCAAATGACTCTCAGGCTTAATGTTGGTGGGTAAATAATTAAAATAATTTAAGGCTAGAAGTAGAAATTTTTAATCTTAAGTACAATTCATGATTAATCAAGTGAAAATATAGGATGAACCTCACTCAAATACCCTTAAAAATGTGAAACCAAACACCACCCCCTTTTTATAACATGGTACATGAGTCAATAAATGATTACAAAGAATGATATCATCCAATTTCTCCTCTTTTTTAAAAAAATCTCCAAAAAGGCACAGCTTAATTTATCTTTATTTTGATTTTTTTGTAAATATCTAAAAAGGCATAGCTTTATTTTCAATTTTTTTCTTTTTTTTAATGAGAATAGGATGATATGAAAGAAGCATAATGAAATGATGAATCATACCCAATTTTATAATAATGCATTGACCAAAATGATGACGCACACCTCATACAACCCACAAATGATACACATCCCAATGAACACATACGAAAGGCCCTTCCCCCACACTCAAACTTGAAATATCCATGAAAAAATACTAAAAGTGTGGGTAGGTAAAGAAATATCAGCTTGTAATGTGGATTAAACCTATAAGTCAATTCATGGATTCTATGGGCTAATGAAGGATAAATGTAAGGGTGGGTATCGAGTAAATATGTGGCTATCCAAATTAGTGCCTCAATCATTTTAAATGTGTTTTTTCACAGTCATAGCTTTGACAATTTTCAATACAAGTTCTGGTAGGTGGCATGTCCCAAGATCACTCAAGAAATATGCTCAAGATAAAATAGGAAATATTTGGTCTATAAATACTCTCAGGAATAGGAAATATAAAATTGGACAACCACTCATGGCATGATTAATAATAACAAATTAATTCACATAAATTTCATAAATTCAAAGCATGAAAAATGGTGGGGAAATTTTATTTACATGAATCAATTAATTCCCTCAGATCATGATACCTCATTTCAATATCCATGCGTCACTTAATCATCCAATTATCCATTTTACTCATTAAATCTCATTAACATTGAAATCTAAAACATGGCATTATTGGATTCCTAAGAAACTCATGTCTCCTAGATATGTCAAGTAAAACATAATTCAAGTGTGGTAATTCAATTATTATCATTAAAGCTCAAAAAATATAAGGAGTTTCAGAGTTAATCATTAAAAGTGAACTCCCTTTTGAAATAAAGCTTGGTTTTTTTCTGTATGAGGGCTCCCTTCTACCATCATGAACCTACAAAAGATAATTACTCAATTAAGTGAAAGGATCATGTCATTAAATCTAAAAAATATAGGAGGTAGTGGGCTGCATGCGATGTTACTTCTATAAAAAAAAATTGGAATCTAAATTCCTAGAAAGAAAGTAAAGATAAGTCTTGGTATGATCCCCCAAGTGGGCCCTAGATTCTTTTACTGCCTCTAGAGGGTAGTACCATCTATTATCCATAATCTTATAGTGGGTGGATCTTCTTGGAAATGAACCAACACATGTTTTTCTTCCCATCCTGTGGTTATTTGTTCTTGTTGAGGAGAATTCCATGTATAGAGTACACCAGATACTCACCCTTTGCAATGTGGTACAGCTTTCATAGTGGGGTAGGATGAAGTATGGAATCTCCTCATCTTCATTTTCTACTTGTGCAACCATTTTATCTTACAGGGTTGGCTTCAAAGGTGCTTCAACCTCTTATCTGATTTCCTTAGGCTCAGCAACTTGGATCTCTTCATGATTAGGATCCTCTAGTAGATATTCAATGACTTCAGGGAGATCTAGGAGTTCCTCATCAGGTGAATCATTTTCCACATCATCCTCCAAGTCATAGTATGAGTTTTCTGAATCTAAAAAAATCAATAGAATTTGGAGAGATACTCAAATTAGATTCAACAAAATTTAAATAATTTGAGTTCAAGAATGTATCATCTCCCTGATTTGGCTCAACATTAATATCCTCTTCAATTGAAAGTTCCATTTGGATTTTATCTTCACTAGATGGAGTTAGTGAGTCGGTCTTCTCCACCTTGAGTTTGGCTTCAAGTTCATGGATTTATTTAGTGAAATTCGGGAAGACCAGTGGCACTTTATTCATGGAATTAAATCTTTTTAAGTCAATTTGGAGTTCATTGAACATGGACATAAAATCTTTCGGTGAGATCCATGTTGTTATGCCTCTTTACATCTGCTTGACCATTATCATCAGCACATTAGCTCTTCGTTGGAGGGACTCCTCAGTGTAGTCTGTTTCTTCCTCCTGCACCTATGAGTAATTGTTCCATACAAAATAATAGAAGTTTGGATTATTCATAGAAAGATAAATTTTTGTACATTTTTTTTAAATAATGAAAACTGTCTAAAATTTGAAAATATAAAATTTAAATTAAACAACCGATTAGCTCCCTAGAAACAGTTCCAGTTTTGACGCATGCTTGTCGTAGGGCGTGGCAAAAGCAATTTAATTTTTTAGTGCAGCACAGTGGCTGACCAGGGTCATCTCTCTTGAGGAGCTTTCTCAGTTGTTTACTCACTTAATCCTAAATCACCTAAACTACTTATTTTTTGTTGTTTTTATTTAATATATTAATGGAATAAAATTTAATTTAAATAAAAGATAAAACTAATATGTAATGAAAAAATGCAATTAATGAAGAAAGAACTTGGCCTTTATGGGTTGGTTTGTGGGTTCCATCATTTTCCTTGTTGGTGTTTAAATTAAGTTTGATAATTAAATTATGATATCTCATTAATGAATTACTATTCTTTTATTTATTGGTGTCAAATATTGAATTCATTTAGAAATATTAACTTTGCCTCCTCCAATAATCAAGGTTTATGGCACACCTCGATCGATATTGTGAAATCTTCCAGGACCTGGCTCCATTGTATTTCATTTCATTTACTGAATAGATCAACTCCATAGTATGAAGAGATTGTATCCATAAGAAGGGAGGGAAATATTTAATAAAATAATAGAAATAAGTTTGAGTTTAGTTTCATGGTGGATGATCACCACACCTGTGCACATCACTCTTTCTCGTCACAAACATAATAAAGCGTAAGAATTTAAGCGTAGAATAAATGGAATTTCCACATACCTCCCCTAGGCCATGTCTTGGGTTATCCCCTATTTTTTATGGGTAAAAGGTCACAATGGATAGAAGAAGAAGAAAATAGGATAATTATATTTGGTTTGGAATAGAAAGAGGGATGGAAGAATATGGATACACTTAAATAAAAAATATGCAAAAGTGTTACATGATAAAAGAAAACTAAAATAAAAAGAAAAGAAAAGAAAATTCCTAAGTTAACATAAAGTCCCTAGGCCTCCTCTCCAAATATGGTGTCGAACTCCTCCAGCATGGGTGAAATCCTCCTTATATAGGACAAGGGATTCCATCCTTGGGTCTTCAAATTTCAGATCTTCAAAATCTCTATTTAAGATTTCATACAGATTCTATCCAACGAAATATTGATCATGGTAGTCCAATTTAATGGATGAATATTGGAATGGTGTCTTCATGAAAGATGTTCCAAAATAACTTCTTAGATTCTCCATAAAATTTAATCTTTATAAGAACTCTATATTAAGAGATATGGCTAATTAAATTCGAGATTTTATTCTAGATGAATGTTTTCTATTTTTTCCCCAAAAGTTGAGCATCCATGGGCCACCTTAATGAATGAATATCTCCAGGATATTCAACATACGAACTCATAATTAAATTTTATTTCAATTTCAATTTTAATAACATCAATTGGATGTATGTAGACAGATTTATGATCATTTAATTGATGTGGGGTCCACACAGTCTTCCAGAATAATTGTCTAACTTGATTGAATTTCTCGAACCCTTGGATGGCCGAATAAAATCCTAGTTCATAAGACAAATATGAAGAAAATAAATTAACAAATACAATAAAAAAAGTAATCTCATAAATTTAATTTATATTTTAAAAGATATGCATGAATTACCAAAGTTATTAAAATCTGATTATATTTCCAAATTAAGTAGTTTTCCAATTTTAGCCGAAAACACATCATAAATCCAAAATTGATTAAAATAACTCAACTTGTTCAATTTTTAGAGATTAAATAATTTAATTACATATAAAAATGATGAAAATATTATCTCTATCACCATCCCAATAACCAACCTAGTATTTTTGTCCTGAAAAACAGTCTATATAATCATAGGGTGAGCATAACATGTATACTCAGTAGGATCCTTCCCTTAAACCTCTCATGAAAATGTGAAAGAATCATACTAAAGCTTGGTGAATAAAAAAAATGAAACCAACTCATCACATAAATAGGGTATACTAGTTTCCTTATTATTACCATGGATAACTCACTAAATAACACATAAAGGTAAACCATTTTATATCAAAAGCATGTATATAAAATAAGGTATCCTACTTCCACTTCTCCACTGGTTTGTCACTCTCATGACCCAATGCCACATATCTTGTGCTTATCCCTTCCAAAAGTAAGTTATCCCGAATTTGATTCGATCCTTGGGCCTTCCTACCTCATTCCCATGTGGGGACCAATATCTCGTGTTGGCATTAGTCCACATATCTATCTCATCATCATCACTATCCCATTAGTAACCAATTGTATACCTAAAATCCACTACAACCTTTGTAAATTCATTATACCAAAATCCATCATAGATCATGCATGTACATCCACTGGAAACCAGATCCACCATGACTATATATAAGTATGCATTATACCTTAATCCATTATATCCCACACATAAATATATAGTAAACTAATATTCCTCACAGCTAGAGTAGAAACACACCCTATACTGTAAGCCATTATAGACTGGGATATGCATAATCATCTATGTCTAAAGGGAGAGTGGGGGATAGGTAGAAGTCATACATCTCTTTACTCACCATCCTAGATATTAGAGAAAACACCCCCCCCCCAAACATTTGGGTGTTGGTTGTCCTACTGATGCGGGTGGGGTAACATATGAAATCATAAAATATAAATAATATCATTCATGAACCACACTAAGGGTAACTACATAACCTTAGATTCAACTTTCACTATCATCACATGGGACCTCTAGCTTCCATTTCTAAGGAATAGACATAAAATAATCACAAAACATGAAATTAATTAATTATCCATTAATTAATTCACATTAACATTTTCCATGATTAACATTTTAATCTTCTTAAGCTAAGTGTCAATGAAACTTTTAATCCTCTTACTTATATTTTAAAATATGTATTCAACATCTTTAAGGAATAAAGAACCAACCCCATAATTTAATTAAATTACATTAATTAATATGAATAATTTAAAATCACTTCCATAAATAACACCCTATCTCATGGGTTGTTTATTTATTCATTTATCATTCATAAAACCATTTAGGTACTCTAGTATTATGCCTAAGCTACCAAATCAAAACTGAACATGTTGTGAAAAGAGTATGACTATGTTGAGAAGTGTGAAACCAACAAAATGGCATCTATCCAATATTCCATTTAGTAAGCATCAACCAAGAAGTAAGAACCAACGAGCAAGCCCCACTCTGAACTTGTCTTGACTGCCCCGGTGTCCCATACAATTGCGCATAACATCAAATTGTCCTACCATTGCTAACATAAACCCTTAACAAAACCTTGGTATCCTAGCCCATTTCTCATCCAAGGTTACCAACCATATCAAAACAAATATCAGTCAAACAACCCCAGAATCTGAACCAAATTCTCATCAAGAAAACCAACCAAAAAGGTTATCTAACAAACATGTTAAGGCTCTAAAAGTTCCTAGAACACAAATCCATTTCAAAGAGATTTTACGCTCATTGGAAAAATAACCAAGAACATGGAACCAAGGTATATGATCCTTCAATAGTAATAATGGGTTCATATAGCAACAGATAATTTATCTTTAGAAAATAACTATTTTAATTCCTAGGTTGAATTAACTAGTGTATTATGAATAGGTTTCTGATAACAAGAAACCTATAAATTATCAGTTATAAACAATGATTATCCAATAAAAATAAATATTTTAATTAAATTTTAATGGTATTAAATGTTCATTTTTGATCTTATAGGCCTGAGTTAGTGTATTCTAATTTTGAACATCCATTCTTATCATTTGTGCACTTCATGCCTAATGTACACCAATTTAGGCCCAATGATTCATCTAATTTTAAGGATTTTAATTATCCATATTTTAATTTTATATTTTTGTAACTATATCTACACTTAAATATGAACATTTTTCATTCAGGGATCGATGTAGTATTCATAAAGGATGATGGAGATATTTGGCGATGAAAGGAAAGAATTCTGGAGAAGGCAGATTGGACACCAGCCCACTGATGAGAATGTGGGACCCACAATACAAACCCAATGAATCCCAAATTTCATGGGATTCTAGAATACATATATAAGAACAAATAATTCTTCAGTATCCAGTGTTAATTCGGCCTCCATGATGGAAATTAAGGCGGCCCAAATAGAATATCAAAATATGGGCCAGAATCTGCGGCCCGGAATATTATACCACTAAATCAAAAAAAATCCCGATTAACAACTCCAAATGGGCCCAAATTTTACAGGCAGTTAGGAGAAATCTGTATATCCATTTTCTTCTTCTATGTTCCACTCTAATTCGGCCATCTAGAAGGTCATTTCGAAGATTTTGTTTGGTGGTTGCAAGTTGGATGCCACCTCGGGTCAAGAGTGGAAAAGTCCAAGTTCCACAAGCTTTCTACCACCATAGGCCTACCATAATCAAGTGACCCAAGGCTCCCAAAATTCCTATTTAAGGAAGTGGTGGTGGAGGATATTATCATCTTTTGATATTTCTTTCATTGTAATGTTATGCTGTGATTTTGTTGTCACAAGTTTGTCTTTCACGTGTAAGTTGTTTTAATTCATCCTAGTTTCTTAATAAAAGTTCTTCTTCTACTATTATTCTGTTTGTTGGTCGGAGTAGTTTACTCAAGAGGGGAGGGGTGAATTGAGTAACTATAAAAATTTCTGTTATAAATATATTGTTTTAAAAGAAATGGTTTTCCCCAAAATTGATACAACCCAGTTAATCAAGGTTATACTGTTATAAGAGTTTGACTATTTAAACAACTTCTTAGAAGATTGATTAATTATTAGTAATCTTAATATGTGTTATTAATATTACTTTTGAAGTTATCTTACTAAGACAAATCAGTTATAACTTCTTTCCAAGTCTAACAATCAAAGTGAAATTAGAGTTTTCTAGATTATGCAGTAAAGCAGTAAAACAGAGAAGACTAAATTTAAATAGCGCAGAGGATATGAAACAAGTGGTTCAGTCTCAAGCCAAGACCTACTCCACTCCACTTGGTGATCACCTACCACCAAGTAGTTTATATAAATAAACTTTGATCCACACCCTGGATTGGGGTTAACAATAGTACACAGACTGTCCAGGTCACACAGGGACCTCTTCCACAGTTTTCGTGGGTAGACAAAAACAATAACCAGGCCACACAGGGACCTCTTCCACAGTTGTCGTGGGTAAAAAAAAGTATAAGGATCTTGGTGTAAGGATTTATAAATCCTTCAGTTTAGCACAGGAGTCAGTGTGTGTGTGGAATATATAGAGTACACCCACTGCTCAAAAGGTAAGTAAAATAATCACTAAGAGAGATTAGATGTTAGTTTAGAAAGATCTAGTGATTTGAAGTGCAGCTCTAGACTCCTTTGATTAAGAAAAAATTCTTTTAAGTCCTTCTCTGGTTTTTTTCTTGAAAAACAGAGTGTCGTGATTCAGCTTGTGTTCTCCATGAGCTTTGATAATGTGAATATGTTCTCTGGATTCCAGTGTACTTTGTATGTTCTTTAGAAGAGTCGGATTGCATGCATGTGAAAATGCTTTCTTTTAAAATCTTACAAAGTGTTCTTTGTGGTCGTGCTCACACGCTTGTTTTCTGTTCAGTATCACGCTCTATGGTTGTTGGGCACTCTTCGCTCTTTATCTTCGAATTCATGTGTTTTAGCAGACAGGTTCCATGTGTTTTGTACCTTGTACCTTGTACTATGTCTACAAAGATACATTAATTATTTCAGTGCATTAAAGGCATCAAATATGACCGTTAAACATTAAATTGAAAGACGACAAAATATTTTAAGAAATGGTGTCACAGTATGTTATGAAAATGGTGTCTCCTTCACATGGTGTCTGAGTTTCACGGTCTTAGTGTCACGGTGTCTTGTTCCCGTTGTCTTTCTCAAGGTTTCTTGCTCACGGTGTCTTGCTCACGGTGTCTTGCTCATGGTGTCTTTCTCACGGTGTCTTTCTCACGGTGTCTTGCTTACGGTGTCTTGATCATGGTGTCTTTCTCACAGTATTTTGCTCACGGTGTCTTGCTTATTGTGTCAGGCTTCACGGTGTCTTGTACTTAGGCAAAAATCAGTATTCAGACTTAAACAGTAATATGCATGAAATGGATTGAACTTAACCATTATAAAGCATGAGTGAACTTGAAACATAAATACACATGATTGGATATAATTTAGAAGTTAACTAGGTTGAATAAAATTTGTGATCATTGATGAGATTTGTGATCATTAATGAGATTTGTGAACATTAAAACATGATTAATACATGAAGAGTCCAACAATCTCCCCCTTTTTGATGATCACAAGTCATGCATAGTTAAAGTGTAAATTTGATGCAACTATAGAGAAAATAACATATAGAAACTTTATGCAGAAACTTCTCCCCCTTTTGAGATTATAAAAAAGTGGAAATAAGAGAGGCTAAATGGTGCACAGTCCATTAAAATTAAACTGTTCAGTACAAAATAAAATATAAAGACAAAAATGAATGACATCCCCATTAAAAAGTAGTAAGCACTGGTCGTCTTTAGGGATTGGCCTTCTCTTTGCCTTTATCAGCAGTAGAAGAGGAAGCCATAGGGGCAGTGGTTAATGTAGAAGAAGGAAGAGACATGGTAGATAGTGAGGGTAAAGGGAGACCTTCGAAGACTGAGGGATCCAAGGTAGGAT
Organism: Viscum album; assembly: GCA_963277665.1. Classification (NCBI taxonomy): domain Eukaryota; kingdom Viridiplantae; phylum Streptophyta; class Magnoliopsida; order Santalales; family Viscaceae; genus Viscum; species Viscum album. Next base: position 45,226,336 of record OY728138.1, on the reverse strand, counting down.
CAGTAGAAGATCGAGGCAGTTACTGATCAAGAATGATAGGCCGGATCTGACTGTGAGCTTGGCCAACAGACATGGAAGTTGAGGCTAAGGAAGAGGTGAATGTAGGTAGTCCAGGTCTGAGAGGTGAAGCTGCTGGAGCGACAATTACTGTACTTTAGACATGAAGATAAGGTATTAGGAGTTTGATGAAGTCTGCAATAATTTATCCACCATACTGCATGGCTTTTTCAAAGTCATCTTTGTTTTCCATGAACTTTTCCAACAATCTGGTAAACTCAGTTAGATTTTGGACTTGGTTTTTGAAGGCTTGAGTTATAGGAGGAATTCACAGATTCTCTACAAGATATTTGAAGTGGTTGGTCATATCAGTCTTGGAGAAAATTCAGTTGAAATAGAAATCCACTTTCTTAGAGATCTTCTGTTGGGCATCATTTGCAATCTTGGAATGAATTTTCACAAGGTCAAGAACTCTATCATTGTTCTTGACAACTTCAGATAAAGAAGTCACATTGAAGCAACTGAAAGCAGTCTGAAGCTCTTCTTTGACAATAGATCTGAGCAAATTACTGTCCAAAGAAGGTGTAGAGGATTCACCAAAGGTATTAGAGGCTTTGATGGTAGTGGTCAGATATTTGAGTTGATTCAATACCTTTTTAAGACAAACAGTGTACTCATTAGTGAGCTTATTCAGGTTCACCACAAGCTCTCTCATTTCCTTAAACAACTGTTTGTGCCTTTCTGCAATCTTTTCATCAAAGTATAATAGGTAAGGGTGAATCTGAGACACAACATCTCGAGAAATTTGAGAAACAGTAGGTTCAAGAGAAGCAGCAACAGGTTCTGATCTGGAATGTAGCTCTTTCTGCATATCTTCAACCATGCTTCTCAGGGTTGTTACTTTATTACTCAACAACTTATTTTCAACTCAAACTTCTTGAATCTCATGGAGAATTTTGGGTTGTATCTTCCAAATGATCTTCTCTAAAAGCAGTGAGGCATCTCTCTCAATCAGATTTTTCACAGCACGAGGTTGGGAGTTCATAAGGTTCTCAACTCCATATAGAATATTATCTCAAAAATCCTTCAAATCATCCTTACTGAAAAAAGACAGTTGTTCAGGTAAAGGTTCAGGTGCAGGAGTTGGTACAGGGGTAGGTTCTAGTTCTGGTTCTTTCTCAGGGGAAAAGTTAGAAACTGACTTCAACTGAAACAGTGAGGAGAGATCAAGCCCAGTTGCAGCAACCTGATGAGTCTCACTCACATCATATAATCTAGGGAATTTGTACTAAGTGGCCATAGGGCTGGACTCAGTCGGATATGATGCTTCATCAGTCTCAATATTTTGGGTTTCCTCCCTCTCAACAGGTGCTTCCTTTTTAGGATTCAGAGGCTCGGGATCTTGGTCTAAATCCACAGGTTCATCTCTAAGTTCCTCATTCATCTCCTATCTAGCCAACCGAAAGGCTATCTCCATCCTCTCTTCAGTAGAGGGTATTATTTTAGGAACAGGTCATTCCTCAGGGAGTTCTTCCAGATTTGATTCTTCCATAACAGGGAGTTCTTCTACAATAGGATCTTCCATGGATTACTTCTCAGATTCTAGGACCACTAATTCTTTTTCAGCCTTGGGTTGGATTTCCAGATTAACATCTTCACAAAGGGTAGGAACTTCTTCTTCAAGAACAACAGGAGGAACAATAGTCCTTTATTCTTCAACAATAACTTTTTCCCTATGAGGTACTTCATCTTCTTATTCCTCTTATTCCGAATACTCACCAAGTTCATCTGGTTCCAAACCAGGATCAGAAATGTCTTTCGGCCTTTATGGATAATCCACAGGATTAAACTTCTCATAAACCTTATCTTTGTCTTCCACCCACTCCTTTTTTCAAGGATTACAGTTTATCTTCATTCTTCTGATGATGGCTTTAGAGAGACAGTACTCACAGTCCATAAGCACTTCTTCATTAGGTCCAACTACTCCTTTTGCAACAAGCATAGCTGATATCAACCGAGAGTAGAACAGAGAGGTGGATTTGGATGTAACCTTGATCAATTCACACATATGGTGAATGATGTACTTGTACAGGTTAATTTTGTATCTATTCTTCATAAGATGAATCAAGAACACGTCTTGATACTTTAATACAGCAAAGTCACCTTTCCTTGGACTAACCGGATTTTGAACAAACTTAAATAGTAGCCTTCTTTCCCCATCAAGTTCAGCAGCTATGGCCCTTCTCTTGGTTCCATTTCCGATTAGGGTTTTCAGAGCATCTTCAAGGTCAAAGAAATTAGTTGTAGGTGGAGGTTCTCTTTGATAATCATCACAAATTCCTTAATGAGGTATACTAAGGCATGTATCCCATAACCTCGATGAGAAGGAGCATCTTTGGCCATTAATCCATCTCCTCACAACATAGCTTTCACCAGAGTCAAAAGAAAACTATGTGTACTGGTAGAACTGAGCTACTAACCTCGGATAGATAGGTCTATTTTCCCTTTAGAATCAATCTAACCAGCCTTGTTTCTTTAACACTTTTAATACTAGAGATTTTCTAGACAAAATCCATTCAGGGTAAATTTCTTTCTCAGGAACAACACTTTGATTTACCAGGTTCGGATTCAACATTACTTCGGGCGTCAGCTTAGGTGTTATCTTCTTTTTCTTCGAGCTGCACTTCTCAGGTGTGAATGAAGACAGTCGCTTAATTCTTGGCATTAACCGAAGGTCGATATAGAGAGAGAGTTTCAAGGTTGAAAGGGTTCGAAACGAGTGAGTAGAAGAAAGTCCGGGTGAAGAACTGAGTGAAACTCTTAGTTTTATCATTTGGAAATGTCAAATGCCACAAAAGTACAAATGCGGGAAAGTAAAAGAGGTGAAATAATAATTACCGCAATACGGGTTTAAAGAAAATCATAAAGAATTTTCACCGTGAGACAGTGAATGGTTGTTACGGTGAGACAGTGATCGGTCGTCACGGTGTGATAGTAAGTGGTCATTACGGTGAGATAGTGAGTGAATGTCATAGTGAGACAGTGAGTGAACGTCACGGTGAGATAGTGAGTGAACGTTTCAGTGCACGTTACAGTGAGATAGTAAATGTCAGACTGTAAGTACAAAGTGTTAACGGTGAGACCATAAACATGAGAGACAGTAACTAAGAAACCGTAATAATGAAACAGTAAAGTAAAACATAGTAAAATATTGAACAGTAAGACAAGTAAGATATCTATTTGAGATTTATCATGCCAATATCTTGTATGATGTAGTCTATTCTCCCATAATTTAATGGTTTAGTGAATATATCAGCAAGTTGATATTCAGTACCAATGAATTCCAAGGTGATATCACCTTTTTGATAATGATCTCTCAAAAAGTGATGTCTTACATCAATATGTTTTTTCCTAGAATGTGAAACATGATTTTTTGAGATGTTAATAGCACTTGTGTTGTCACAATTTATTGTTACATGTCTAAATTGATATCCATAGTCTATTAATGTGTGTTTCATCCACAAAATTTGTGCATAACAACTACCAGCAGCTATATATTCAGCCTCTGCAGTAGATAATGCAACAGAATTTTGTTTCTTACTACACCATGATACTAGTGACTTTCCTAAAATGTGACATGTTCTAGAGGTGCTCTTTCTATTTAAATTATAACCACCGAAGTCAGAATCAGAATAACTAACTAGTTCAAATGATTATCCTTTAGGATAGAATGGTCCTAGATTGGGTGTATGCTTGAGGTATTTGAAAATTCTATTTACATAATTTAAATGAGATTATTTAGGATTTTCTTGAAAATGAGTACACATACACACACTAAACATAATGTATGGACGGCTAGTAGTTAAGTAAAGTAAAATTACAATCATCCCTCTATAATTGGTTTGATCAACAGATTTTCCATCTTCATCAAGATCCAACTTACAGGTGGTACTCATGGGAGTGTCACTACTTTTAGTGCTCTCCAATCCAAAATGTTTTAGAAGATCTCTAGTGTATTTACTTTGATTTAAAACAATTCCATCATTATTTTCAAAGATTTGAAATCCAAGAAAGAATTTTAGTTCACCCATTAAACTCATTTCAAATTCATTTTGCATAATTTTAGAAAAATCAATACATAATGAATTTTTTGAAGATCAAAAAATAATATCATCTACATATATTTGAACAACTAAAACATCATTATAAATTTGTTTTATAAAGAGGTTAGGATCGGCTATTCCTTTTGTAAAACCTTTGGAAATAAGAAAAGTACTCAATCTGTCATACCAAGATCTTGGAGCTTGTTTTAAACCATATAAAGCTTTTGATAGTTTGAAAATATGATTGGGAAAATGAGGATTTGTAAATCTAGGGGGTTGTTCAACAAAGAAATCCTCAGCTATATACCCATTTAAGAATGCACTCTTAACATCCATTTGATATAGTTTGAAATTCAGATGTGCAGCATAGGCAAGCAGGATTCTGATGGCTTTAAGTCTGGATACTGGAGAAAAGGTCTCCTTATAGTCAATTCCTTCTTCTTGACTGTAGCCTTGTGCAACTAATCTAGCCTTATTTCTAACTATATTTCCAGCTTCATCTACCTTATTTCTAAACACCCATTTAGTGCCTATGATGAAAGTGTCCTTGGTTCTTTCAACAAGTTTTCAAACTTTATTTCTTTCAAACTGATTAAATTCTTCTTGCATATCCATTACCCAAAATTCATCATTGATGGCATCATCGATGTTTTTAGGTTCAAGTTGTGACAAGAAGGCTTGATGTTCAACCTGATTTCCAAGAGAAGATCTAGTTTGTGTTCCTTTCTCTAAGTCTCCTACAACAGCATCTAAGGGATGGTTTTTAATAGTTATAACCTTTCTAGAAAAAGAGGGACTTGTGATTTTAGGTTCATTAATAGATTCTGGTTCATTATGACTCGATTATAGAGAATTTCTAGAATTGGAAGTTTTCACAGATTCTTTTACAGGGGATTTTGAGGATTTTGAGTTGATGTTCAGATTTGATACATCGTCCTCCATATTTTCAAGGATGGTTCTAGGCTCATGTGGATCTGTTTCATCAAACTTGATATGAAAATATTCTTCCACACATGTAGTTCTCTTATTGAATACTCTATAATCTTTACTTAATATTGAGTAACCTAGTAAAATTCCTTCATCACTTTTGGATGCAAATTTGTCAAGATTATCCTTAGTGTTGAGAATAAAGAATTTCCAACCAAAAACTCTAAAGTAACTAACCTTATACTTCCTATTGTTCCAGATTTCATAAGAGGTATTTTTGAGAATTGGTCTAATCAAGACTCTATTGATTATGTAGCATGTTATATTAATAGCTTCAGCCCAAAAGTAAATAGGTAAGTCATATTCACTAAGCATTGTTCTAGAAATTTCTTGCAGGGTTCTATTTCTTCTTTCTACAACACCATTTTGTTGCGGTGTTCTAGGGGCAGAGAAATTGTGACTATAACCATTTTGTGAGCAAAAGGATTAAAACTCTTGATTTTCAAACTCAAGGCCATGATCACTTCTTAAAGATTTAATTTTAAGGCCACTAAGATTTTCTACAGACTTGGAATACTTAGTAAAATAAGAGCAGGCTTCACTTTTGTGATCCATGAAGAAGGTCCAGGTATATCTAGAAAAATCATCTACCAGAACCTAAACATAGTGCTTCCCATTTAAACTAGAAACTCTAGATGGTCCAAACAAATCCATGTGAACCAATTCGAGAGGTTGATAAGTATAAACTTCTTTCTTTGATTTGAAAGAGATTTTGTGTTGTTTTCCCTTTTGAAAGGGATTACACACTTTTTTATTTGGAAAATCAAGTTTGGGTAATTCTTTAACTAGGTCTTTTCTAGTTAGCTTTCTAAGGGAGTGAACATTACAGTGTCCTAGTCTCTTATGCCAGAGCAAAGATTCTTTATGAAATAAACTTTAGAATGAAACATTTTGAGAAGCTAAGGAATCTAAATTAATAGAATAAACATTCTCATTACTTGATGCAGAAAATACTAATTCATCTTTAGTATTAAAGACATTACAGGCATCATTTTCAAATTTAACATGATATCCATCATCACATAATTGTAAGATACTAAGCATATTGTATTTTAAGACATTAACAAACAGTACTTTATAAATTAAAATCGAATCATAGTTACTAATCTGGCATAATCCAATGATCTTCCCTTTGGCATTGTCACCAAATGTGACATGTCCTCCATCTACTTTTATCGTATTATTGAAGCATGAGTAGTCTCCTGTCATGTGCCTTGAACACCCACTTTCCAAGTACCATAGATTCTTTCAGGATCTCTTTAAGCATCTTTCCTATAAAATAATCAAGCAAAGACAGATTTTGGTACCCATACTTGTTTGGGTCTAGTAACATTAGTAATAAGTGCTTTAGGAACCCATATTTTCCTCATAGGTTTCCTATAAGCATTATGTAAAGTGTTTGAAAAATAAACTGTATTTGGTTCACAAAAACTTGAAACAGTAGAGTATGTATCATGACTTGAGCTAGCTGAGTTATGTCCAGAACTGGGAAAAAAACTATATGGCTTATATTTGGAAATAAAATTCATTCTACCAAGGTTTATTTTACCAGGTTGATAACCAATTCCAGTATTATATTTAGGGGAAATTTTTTTTCCTAGCATTTGGGTAAGGTTATTTTTCCCATTAGTAAACTTTTCTAAGTCACTTTTTAATTGCTCATTAGACATTTTTAATTCATTTTTTTCTTTGATCAGTTGAGTATTTTTCTCCTTTTCAGTAGTAAGTTCAGATTTAACATTTGCAGTGAGAGCATGTTGTTTCTTCAATGATTTATATTTATATTTTAATTCATTGCATGTCTCTTCAAGCATGTTGCAGTATTCAAACATTTATTCATTAGTCATATTTTTCAGAGTCACTTTCCTCTTCAGAGTAGTATGAATTATGTATAGAAGAGTTCAGTGTTACCTTAGATGTGTTTGTCATAAAACACATATTGGATTTGTTAGAATGTTCATCATGTGATGTCTCTGAGTCGCTTGAACTATCCTCAGAGGCACTCCAGGTTGCCTTCATTTCCTTTTTGTACTTCTTGTCCTTATCCTCATACTTCTTCTTATACTTAAGATTTGGACAGTCGGCCTTTATATGTACTTTTCACTTACATTCATAGCATACAATTTCATCAGTTTTTTCACTTCTTTTCCAGTCCTTTTTTCAGTTTCCTTTTTGATCATACTTGCCCTTGAAGTTAGGCTTTCTGAAAAAGTTCTTCTTTTTGTAAAATCGTTTGAATCTTCTGGCCAGTTGAGCCATCTCCTCATCACTGTCAGGTGATGATTGTTCAGTGGTGGAACTTTCTACAGAATCTTCCAATTTCCCTTTGTCTTTTTGCTTTGATAAGGTGGTCTTGAATGCTACAGATTTCCTATCTGGTTCATCATCCTCTTCTTTATTGACTTTCAGCTCTTCTTCATACATCATCAGTTTCCCAATGAGTTCTTTTATAGGTATCTTGGTGATGTCGCATGATTATCTAATAGAGACAGAGGTTCCCTCCATATTTCAGGTAGACATCTAAGGATTCTCATGATCTGTTCTTTGGTAGTGACTTCTCTTCCAAGAGAAATAATTGTGTTGACAATCTCATTGAACCTGAGATACATGTCAGAAATAGTCTCATCAGGTTTTATTTTAAAATTATCATATTTTATATTATAAGTATTAAGTCTCATTTCCTTTACACTAGATGTGCCTTCATGTGAGACAGAAAAGGTATCTTAAATTTCATGAGCAATTTTACAAGCAGAAATCCTATTAAATTCTTCATCTCCTAAGGAACAGTACAGAGCATTCATGGCTTTGTAATTGTTATTGTAAGCAAGTTTTGTAGGTTCATCCCATGTAATTCTATCAGTCACAGGGAGTTTTTATTCATCCATAATGGATGACCAAATTTCAAAGCTCGTACTCTCTAGATGAATTTTCAATTTAATTTTCCATTGAGCATAATTGGTTCCATTAAAGAATGGTGGTATGTTGGTTGAAGCACCTTCCAATCTATTATCTATACTAATAAATTACTTTAAAAGAGCTAGAAATTTAGAATTAACAGAAATTTACAGATATTTAAAGTACAACTACAATCACAGTTGAGTAATAGTACACAGAGTCCTAATAAAGCAACCTCTGATACCAAATGTTGGTCAGAGTAGTTTACTCAAGAGGGTAGGGGTGAATTGAGTAACTATAAAAATTTCTGTTACAAATATATTGTTTTAAAAGAAATGGTTTTCCCCAAAATAGATACAGTCCAGTTAATCAAGGTTATACTATTATAAGATTTTGACTATTTAAACAACTTATTAGAAGATTGATTAATTCTCAGTAATCTTAATATGTGTTATTAATATTACTTTTGAAGTTATCCTATTAAGAAAAATTAGTTATAACTTCTTTCCAAGGCTAACTATCAAAGTGAAATTAGAGTTTTCTGGATTATGCAGTAAATCAATAAAACAGAGAAGACTAAATTTAAATAGCACAGCGGATATGAAACAAGTGGTTTAGTATCAAGCCGAGACCTACTCCACTCCACTTGGTGATCACCTTCCACCAAGCAGTTTATATAAATAAAATTTGATCCACACCCTGGATCGAGGTTAACAATAGTGCACAGACTGTCTAGGTCACATAGGGACCTCTTCCACTATTTTCGTGGGTAGACAAAAACAATAACCAGGCCAAACAGGGACATCTTCCACAGTTTTCGTGGGTAAAAAAAAGTATAAGGAGTTTGGTGTGAGGATTTAGAAATACTTCAGTTTAGCATAGGATTCAGTGTGTATGTGTAATATAAAGAGTACACACACTACTAAAAAGGTAAGTAAAATAATCACTAAGGGAGAGTAGATATGAGTTTGTAAAGCTCTAGTGATTTGAAGTGAAGCTCTGGACTCCTTTGATTAAGCATAAATGCTTATGATTCCTTCTCTGGTTTTTTTCTTAAAAAATATAGTGTCACGATTCATCTTGTGTTCTCCACGAGCTTTGATAATGTGAATATGTTCTCTAGATTCCAGTGTACTTCGTATGTTCTTCAGGAGAGTCAGATTGCATGCATGTGAAAATTATTTCTTTGAAAATCTTGCAAAGTGTTCTTTGTGGTCTTGCTCACACGCTTGTTTTCTGTTTAGTATCGTGCTCTATAGTTATTGGGCACTCTCCACTCTTTATCTTCGAATGCATGTGTTTTAGCCGACAGGTTCCATGTGTTTCGTACCTCTTACTATGTCTACAAAGAAACATTAATTATTTTAGTGCATTAAAGGCATCAAATATGACCGTTAAACATTAAATTGAAAGACGAAAAAATAGTTTAAGAAATGGTGTCACAGTATGTTATGCAAACGGTGTCTCCTTCACACGATGTCTGAGTGTCACATTCTGAGTGTCACGGTGTCTCATTCACGGTGTCTTTCTCACGGTGTCTTGCTCACGGTGTCTTGATCGCAGTGTCTTGCTCACGGTGTCTTTCTCACGGTGTCTTGATCACGGTGTCTTGATTACGGTGTCTTGCTCACGGTGTCTTGCTCACGGTGTCTTTCTCACGGTGTCTTGCTTACTGTGTCAGGCTTCACGGTGTCTTGTACTTATGAAAAAATCAGTATTCAGACTTAAATAGTAATATGCATGAAATGGATTGAGCTTAACCATTATAAAGCATGAGTGAACTTGAAACATAAATACACATGACTGGATATAATTTAGGAGTTAACTAGGTTGAATAAGATTTGTGATCATTGATGAGATTTGTGATCATTAATGATATTTGTGATCATTAAAACATGATTAATACATGAGGAGTCCAACACTGTTCTTCTCTATCTCAATTTGATACTGTTACCTCAAGGTGTGAATTTTTTCACAACAAACCTTGTGAAATAATTCACACAATGGTGGAGTGATCATTTTCTTTTTATTATTTTCTTTACTTCTTCAATTCCTCCCACATGAGTCCACTTCCCGCTTCCATTGAAACCATAGCATCAATGGAGGGATAACCCACTTATGGGTTGATCCAAGGGACTAGCAAGGGGCTGGATTGGATGTTATTTATCACCCCATTAATGTATAATCACTTATTTTAATTGAGAATTTTGTTTGAATATCTTTAAACTCTTTCATTCTTGTTGAATTTAAGGCCACACACTTTAAGTGCTAATACGAACCTTTACTTTGAAGTTCTCAAAACTTTGATCCTTCAAGTGTATAGGTGATTAGTATTAAAGTTTGTGTGTATTAAACCAGTAAGTGATGATGTTGTTTGATCTTCTTAAATGAACCCATCTCAAATATAAGAAATTGAAATCATTGAAAAATAAATACGTTCAATCCACCCCAAGTGATAACCTAGGATCAACTCACTCTTTTAAATTGAATTCACTTAAGCCTCTTAGATTTCATTTAAAACCATATTAAATCAACCCAAGTTGGCCACTTCATAGCCAAAAACAATCCATAAAATGTATGTGTATGTAGGTTACTTCTTAGGTCTTTGAGGATTTGACAACCCAAACTAGACTACAGGGACCGTCCTACCTTATTCTCTTGGGTAAATTTGAGCGCAAATCAAATAGATTTGAAACAACTTAAACATGCCTGTAGCATTACTTTTATATTCCATAAAAAAAGAACAAATATTAGATTACAAGATTATTTATTTAATATCATCGTTATAATTATAATAGTTTTATGTTTTTTATCAAATTTCCAACAAAACAACCATGTTAAGAACAACAATAGACACAACACAAAGATAACACGCTGTATTATCAAAACATAAGGCATCAATAAGCATAAAACCAAAATCAAACACAAACCCTAAACCACAAATTCATTATTCCTTTAATTATCCATGATCTCATATTTATTAGGTTAATTCCACAATTACCCAAATTACTAAAGCATGATAATCTCACACTTTCAATTTAAATTAAGAGAAATATAAAAAATCTCATACCTCAACATGAATTTCTCAATGTTCTCTAAGCAAGAACAAAACAACAAATGATAAAATTTGATTACCTATTCTATGGGAAACCAAAGATCCATAAAAAATCATCCCAAATAATCACCCTCTATCATTTATCGATATAAACCACAATAAAGGTGAAGATAAACCTTGCTATAGCATAGAAAAATAAGAATCAAAAAGAAAAAAATATCATAAAAGGGAAAACTAACCTCATATTACTACAGATCAACCTCTAGAAAACTGGGGTTGAATTCAATCGAAGGGGATTCAAAGGCCTTACAAAAATATCTATTGGGTTGCCTAGCGTTTGATATAGGAGAGGGAAAATATGATAATATCGATGGGGTTGTAGAGACCCCAACCCTAGTATCTTAGAGTTAGTAGTTACTTTATTATATTATCACTATATACAAGGAATCACATTCTAAAAGACTAAATGGTTTAGTAGTCTTGGTAAACTATATATATAATTGAATCTCACATTACAATTGAAAAATCAAAAAACAACATAGAATTTTTTTGAGAACACCATAACTCTCTTTATCATATCCATATATATCAATCATAATACACTTATTGGAATCTTGGAGAAAGGAAACATAAGAAAGGGTTTAGTTCTAATGCTCGGTAAGGGTATGCATACAACAGAGGATATCATGAATACATAAGGCATAATCAATATTTCAAGGTAAATAACTGAAACACATGCCAATTAATCAATAACTTGACCATGAATAATAATATTGAAGGAATAAATGTTGATAAAATAATGCCATGAAAATAATCACATGAGATTGAAACTTATCCATGGATATTATAACTAATCGAATAATCACATGGACATCAATAACTAATCTCATAATGAGGTAATGAATAATTGTGGACATCATAACTATACTTCCAAGGCCTCATTTCAAGACATCTTACATAAATGGGTAAGACCTCTACCAAATACCCAAGCTAGTTTATCTCATGAGACCCACTAATGCATCGAGGGGATATAGTGGTCCCCACCCATCACTTACTAATTCTAATGAATTCTTAATATTAAAGGTTTGAAACATAATAAACATAAACATTCATATTGAAAAAATATCATATAACATGTTAATAATTACCCTAATCAATAAACATAATTATAAACCATCTAGAGTAATATGGAGAATGGTATCAAAATAGTACATCCTCAATCAAATTGATCATAAACCATCCATATAAATAATAAGGATAGTATAATTAGAATATATCCTAAGTATAATATTTAACAAAGGATGTTAAAATATATGGAAATACTTTACTAAGAACACTATAAAATGTTTTGAGGAAAATACCCTTTTCACTTTAAAATCACTAATTTAAAGTCTAAAATATTTTCTAAATATTAAGGATAACATTTTATTTGAAAATAACCTTTAAAATTTTTAAAGTAAGATTAAATTTAATGAGTTTTCATGATGGTGGATAATTCCATACATACCATATAAGTTAAAAAAACATTCCTTTTACATTGTTGTAAAAATGTTAAAAAGTACCTCATTTAGAAAATGAAAAGAATAATCCTTTCAAACCAATTTATAAAAAGTAAAACATAAGTAAAAATATCTTTAATAAATAATTTTTAGAATTTTAAAAACATTTTGTAAAATATTTTTAGAAAAAATGGGTATGGAAGAAAAAGGATTTTCGACCGAAGAGATAAATAAAGCCAGATTTCCTTAAAAATTTATCAATCGTTTTAAGTAAAAAATAGAGTAAAATGGTAATATTACTTGAAATTTTAATTAATAAAAAGAGGATAAATAAATATAATTGTTTTTATATGTAAATATTAAACAATTCCCCCAAGGTATACTTAAACATAAACAATCCCAAATAAGGATGAGATTGTGAAATAAACCCTTACACTTTGGTAACTTTTGAATTGTAATCCCTATGAAAGAAATAACTTAAAATTAAACTTTAAATACCATTAATATAATTATATCAATGATATAACAAATCAAATGAGAATTATATACACCACAAAAAATAAATAAGTGGTGAATATGACATATGTCTTAGAGAAGTAAAAGTGGGATGAGAAACCCTTACCTTAGGTTCGAATTCCTTCATATGTGTCTGAACCTCATGTATAATAAATATAGATTTATTATATATATTAAATAAAAATAATCATATATATTATACCTTATATTATTTACTTATAATCTTTTATCACATGTTTATTAATAATTCTTTAATAAAATTATTATTCTGGGTGATAACTGCTTCGTCTTTTATATATGTTTTGGTTTGGTAGTTTTGGTCCTTATACTTTGATCATGATTAAATAATATCCAGAATTTTAACCATGATATAAAAATAATATAAATTCATTATATAATTATTTATAATAGTTCATAAGAGTTGGATAAGGAAAAATGAGTTACATCGTTCATGGAGACGGTAGGTCATACGTACGCATGAACGTTGTTCCAATTTTTACAATGGATGGAATAGAAGAAAGGTACATTATATTTCACCTTTCAAAAATAATTATTATATAATATATATTCATTAAATACATCCTTATTACCATCCATTTCAAAATAAAATGAAAAACGTTTCACATCACTTCGTGGATGTAGTAGTCCACACGTACGCATGAATGACGTTATCATTTTCCAATGGATAGTAAGGTAAGAAGGGATATGTGATATTATAATTATATAAGTATAATTATTTCATAAATATCATATATAAACATTACATCAATAATTATATCCTTTCATGTGATACACTAATGGAAAATAAATTACATCAGTTCGTGAGGCGGTAGTTCGTCGTACACACGATCGATGGTTTTGTTTCCCATTTGATGGAAGAGGGGATGGATATAGGTTATTTCATTAACATAATATATATATATATATGTAAGATACTTATTTTATTATTTTATCATATTTGGAGAATATTTGAAGGGGTTAGAGGAAGAAATAAAACAAATATTCATGGTTAAGAACTATATCTCTTCTTCGAAGAATCTCTTTAGGTTTATACCTAAAGACTTAGTAGAATAATTTTCAGATCAAAATAGGTAATATAGATCATGTATAGGGATTTGATTAATATATATGGTTATGTAATGTCTTAACAAAATTACTTTGGAAGTGTGAATAATTAAGGAGATGGGGTGGCCTTTTATAAGTGTGAGAGAGGACACACTTGAAATTTTTGAAAAGAATAAATTATACCCATGTTTTTCACATGCCACAAGGCTCCAAAATGGATCATTATCGAACCTTAGATGATATAAGGTCTAAATATAGACATTAAATAGAAATTGAATAAGTTTTTAGTTCATTTTAACCCTTATCTTATTATTTTAACCCCCAGTAAGCTCGTTTTAACCATAACTACGGTAATTAATTTTTATTGTTTTTACTATTGATTATGGAAAGAAATTAAGTTCAACTTATTATATAATATTAATTATACTGATTAAAAATATTTAATCCATTTTAAAATATTTAATTCATATAAGTTCCATAATTTAATTTAATATTCAACTCACAGACGCAATGAAAAAATGGTTTTCCAAATGAAAAGTTTTCAAAAGTATAAAAAAAAATTATATCCAAATTGAACATATAATTGATTAAAATAACATAAATTGGATTAATTACAATATAATTGAAATAATATTACTTTTAAAGTTATTTTAAAATAAAATTTACCTTTTTAAATTCTTTAAATGATAATTCAGTTTTCAATAAAAATCAGTATTTTTCAATTTTCATCGAAAAATTAATCTTTTCATAAACTTAAAAAAAATTCACTCTAAGATAATTTTGGAATTATTATTTTAAAAATTAAGTTAATTTTTTAAAATAAATTTTCTAAAATTGTTAAAAATTAATTTTAACATGAGTTCACAAAATGCAATGAAACTGTTTTTTAGAAAAAATACACTTTTTTAGAAAACATTTCTTTTTCTTTAAAAAAAATTATTTTTATTTATATTCAATTAATAATAAATAAATTTATTTATACATATGTAAACCATATACTTTTAATAATTTAGTTAGTAATATTCATACCCTCTAATTTAGCAGATAGATTATAATGGTATACTATTTTACGGTTCTTTTAGACTCAGGGTTGTATGTATCGCAAGCTATCGAAGAGATCAAATTTATTTAAAAGAAAATATATCGTAAAGTCTCGAGGTGTTACAGGACATCCCCAAATTATAACCAGGATGGTTACATTTCATTCATGATTTTAAAGGATACTCTACACCGTTCATTCCTCGAAACCCACATCCATAAAAAATTTAGTCGTCTCATCCAAAAGCTTGAAAACTCATTCACATCGTGAAGCATCAGTTTACACGGTGAATTTCTTCTGGGAAAAACCACCAAATTCCATCCTGAAACCCTTTGGGTCCTGAACCATAATTCAAACCATGATTCACAATTCACACCGTGAATATCGTGTTCATGTTCCTTTCTCAAGCTCACAGAGGAAAAACCCCAGAAAAACCAAGTCCTTACCCCCCCCCCCCAAATTTTTAACAATAATTTTTTTTCCTTTATCGCACAATAATCTTTTTTAGCTAGATCAAATAAGATTCACATCACAGCACCACAACTATATTAATATATATATATATATACTTAAATAAACATATGTTCATTTATATATTTACATAATTTTTTAAATAAAAATTTAATGTATCATATTTATATAATGTATTTTTAATATATTCAACACATTTCTGAATATTTTTATTGATTAGTATAAATTTGATAATTTTTTAGTTATATAAAGTATGAAAATAATATTAATAATAAAATTTTATTTTAATATGATTTATATTTTAAAATATACATTTTATGTGTAAAAAATTAATATATTAATATATTTTATAATATATAATCACATATATAAATATATATAAACACACACATATATATTTATAAATATACAAGTATATTGTAAATATATATATGTATATTATAAATTATATAATATGAGTATAAATATATAATTTAAATATGAAATATATTTAATATATTTATACAGTTCATCTGTGGCGTATTTAAATTATATAATATGAATATAAATATATAATTTAAATTTGAAATATATTTAATGTATTTATATATTTATTTAAAAAGTTTGTATCACTATATTTTATAATATATATATATATATATATTATTACATATAAGTTTATAAATAAGTATAAAATAATAATAATAAGTATAAATGATTAAAGATATATATAAATTGCATATATATATATATATATATAATATATTATTCAAGGTCACCTTTGTCGGTGCTAAAATAACTTTGATAAAAAGGTACACTTCTATCAATACTAAAAAAAGAACTGATAAAAGTTATTCTTTTATCAAATATTTTTTAGTAATGATAAATGTTACCTTTATTAGGGTTTTATTTAGCGCTAATAAAAGTGTGTCCATTGTCAGCATTTTTTTAACACTGATAAATGGTAGTGTTGTTTTTCACAAATTTTAGAAATTTAGCTGACTGGATCCACCCTATGCTTTCCCAACTAACGGACCCAACCCACTAAAAATTTAAACAAACCACAAAAAAACAACACCAAGTGAGGGATAATTGAACCCTAGTTGTAAGTCTATGGGGCTGCACTTGGACCACTCTACACATGAACCATTGGTACAAGTGTGTGCCTTATTTTTTATATGTGAAACCTATATATATTTTTTAAAAAAATTCTAAATATATAGTTGGTTCAGTATTTAAACTAGTTTAAGCACCGATGTGATCAATAACCAATGAACCACTTATCATATTGGTTCAACAGTTGGTATGGTTATGATAATTATGGTCTTAACTTCATTTAAAATCAATTATTTTATAATATATTATGGGTAATATTCAAACTCTAAAATTTAAAAATATTTTGTTTATATTCAAAATTCCCCAATTATTCTTGTTATTTTATATCTATAAAAATTTAAAATTCCTCATTACTATTTTTATCATAATAATTATATTGTAAGTGATTTTATGTTTTTAAAATTTTGATTTAAAAAAAACATCTATACTTCATCCATAAATGTAAATATTTTTCTTATTATTAATAATAAAAACTTATATTAGTGGTCAGTGTGTTAAATCATCAGGGGATAAATCACAATTAGGATCCACCATCGAGGGAATCGTGATGGAAGAACCGCGTGATTCATCGAAATAGCGGTGTCCATAAACATGCCTGATGAATAATAAATCCATTATCAATTATTTATACTAAAGTACCTCACTCC
Source organism: Viscum album (assembly GCA_963277665.1). Classification (NCBI taxonomy): domain Eukaryota; kingdom Viridiplantae; phylum Streptophyta; class Magnoliopsida; order Santalales; family Viscaceae; genus Viscum; species Viscum album. The sequence goes on along the minus strand of OY728138.1, from coordinate 45,208,967 downwards.
CTTTACACGCATCCCTTTCAAAGCATTTCACACCAACATGTCACCTCATCCAAGCCGAACCTTTCCCTCTTCTTCTTTTACTGAATTAAATATCTTCAATACTCTTTGTCTTACCATGTCCTCCCTTACATTTTAATGCATTTTCATCTTCTATACATGTATAAAACACTTTTAGTTTAACGTAGTTTCAGTTTATCCAGTTTATCCTGAAGTTGCTGCCATACTTCTATAGTCTAAATCTTATAGTTTATTTAACCATTTATTCAATGGATTTAATATTCATCAATCCCATTAAACAATGAAATTTTTACTTTGCAATTGGCTGCTGAGATAAGTTATCTTTCATCTCTACACTGGTAACTTTCTAATTTGTGCATAATCTTTATGCATTTCATCTATAATCATATTGTAGACACACTTATCACACTATCCCACTTACATTATGTATAATATGTATGAATTTTATATATAATCATATTGTATATGCAGTTATCATACCATACAACAATATTCAGTTTTAAAATTTTGGAAAGTATATGTATCTTTTTTGAGTTATGAATATCATGATTTATGTGAGTTTTAATTCACCGCATGCATCTCATTCATCTATATTTTAACACTATAAGTTGATGAAATGTAATATTTTATTAATTTAATTCAATCACCATCTATTTGTATTTTTAATTTATTGAAATAAATAGTAATTCTCATAAGGTTAAAAAATAGAAAATATGATAATGTCTAACATTATTGATATTTCTTGTCATTATGTTTACCTGCTCTATCCCTTACAAGTTAGCATCATGGTTCATATAAAAATTATCCTTTAAATTATTTTCCTTTATGGGATGCATCCAAGATGAATTTTTAATGAAGGTCTACCTACTAATCCCACTCTAAATAAATATGTCTTTTATGAATCCATTCATGAAATATGAATGCATTACATTCTAGACAAGTACTCAATAACATTTATTTTTTATTTAAATATGATACCTTTATTTCCTGACACATTTCCAAACACAGTGACCTTCATCTATAAGTAATCTCATTTTGGAACCCTCATTTAACTTTCACAATTATGTTCATCCATGGTTTTTTTTGTATGGTAGGGAACATGAAAACATACAAATATATAGGTTGATGAAATAATTTTAGTTTCATAACTCCTTCCAAATATTTATCTTTAATTATGTTAGTGATTTTAAATTGTAGAACTCCATTATATTCTATATATTTCATAGAATTTTCACCATTAATCACTCCTTGTTTTCTATGATTTAGTTGATTTTCATGAATCTCATTTAATTTGTGTTTCATGGGAAGCCTTTGAGAAATTATTTTTTGGGGTTTTCTAATTTCTCAATTCCATTTCAATCTAAACTATATTTTTCTTATCATGTTTAATAATGGAAAATAAAAAATAATTTTTTTTTCTCCCATGAATTTCAATTTTCTTAATTTGATATAGGATGCACAAAATATCATAGGGATTACCTTCAGTGATAAAGTGAAGTGCACCTATAAATTTCCTAGGCTTCCTCCTCTAGCAATATTCTTCAAGGATCTTCAGGTTACCCAGTGGAAGTTTATATCAATATTCTCATGTTTCTAAATAATGTATTTTATTTTTCAATAATTGGTTACCATCATTGTTTATTCTGTCAAAATTATGTCTTCTAATAAAATAGGTGGGTACACATTTTGTTCTAGTATAAGGTTGAATAATGTGTTTCCATTATAGACCATGATGTATTAATATTCACCCACACACTAATCCCTTATTAATGTAGCATATTGGTGGATGATAGATAACATCTCTCATTGACTATGAAATTTTTTTGGGCTAATTTTATAGAAATTAATGTATTGACACACACTTTTCTAAGTTCTGTTATAACTCTTTCTCTTTATTCGATCATCTTTAAGATTGGTAATCTATATAATTGCATGTTCCATTAACATGGTTTTTAATTATCCTCTAATCTATTATTCATTTTAATATATCAGGAATGAGAGGTTTCTTAATAAGATTCTCATTGACATTGTTGTTGAAGTGACTCAGATAGTGCTTATACTATTAGTTGAAGAGCCTTTCTATAAATATATTAGAATTTATAAATTTACCTAGGGTTTATAAATCATAATGAAATTAAGGTATTACCCATCACAAATACATCATATATATAAACATGTGGTTACATTTTTCTAATTTTTTTTCCTTTATTATATTTATTATGGTATGATCAGTTTAATTTTAATTATTTTTTCAATTATATTTTCAATTAATTTGTGTTTAATAATAAAATAATTCAAACCATGTCATTGTTTCATATAATCATCATATTACATACTACACAACTATGATAATTATTGAGAGTTCATCCATTGGAATGGAGAAAGTGATTACAGGTATTTATGTACCTCAACACTTTCATTAAAATTATTTCATCTTCTCTATACATATTGTTGGTTCAATAGTTGAGGATGTGAAAAATATCTCTTTTATAATTCAAAATTAATTCATAATTTGGTGACCATCCAAACATTCTATATTATAAGTATTGAGTAAATATGAGTACTAAGTATTCATATGTGTTAACATTTTCTCCAATCCATATGATATATGAGTAGTATTGAAATTATATGTTTTATGAAATTCAGACTTTGAAGAACATTGACATGACTGTCTAAAATCATTGTTTAATTTTCACCTATATAGGATCACAAATGGTTTCAAACACATGGGTCTATGGAAAAAATACATAGATAGGAAGTCTGGTCGGCTTTAGCGAGTTTAGACTCACAGTAGGCGATTTCACATAGGAGGTTTTGGGGAATTGGTAGATAGATGAGACCCTTAATTTCACTTACATAGTTGAGACCCTCAATTTTTCTTTACTAAACATCCTCTATTATTTTTTATTTCCCCCTACAGGGTCTTTATTTAGATCCAAGTTCCATGAAAATTGACTATAGGAATAGAACAATTCTATCTATTTACCAAATAGTATATATTATGTTCTTCCCTTTATATTTTACTTATATATTTTAAACAACTTTATAGAACTATCTTTCATTCTTTATTTCTGACCTTATGCTAATATAATGGAAACAATAATTTTCTATTTTTCATACACCAGTTTATATTAGTCATACAATCATTTTCTATTTTTCATACATTGGAAAATGATTGGATTACATTAAAATAATATTATAGGGAAACTTGCACTAATGTTATTTTCTATTTTTTATACACCAGTTTATATTAGTGCATGTTTCCCTCTAAATTTTTCGAGTCTAATATGCTAATATGATTACACTGAAAAAAAATGTTTGATTATTTCCATAATATTTGTCATATTTTATTATTGCAGTGAAATTCTACCCCGATGAGGGAAACCCGTGAATATTGTATATAGAGAAACTCATGAATATATGAATATAAAAGGAAATTTAAAATGTTCAATGTAATCATACAAGTAGTTTGATGAGTATCGTTTCATATTCCATCATTATTCATTACATTCATTATATAAAATTCATTGTATTATATTTTTTATGGAATGTTCAAAGAATATAATATCATTTTTCTAGATTACTAAATATCTTTTTTCCAGTGTATTCAATTTCTCATATTATATTGAGTTGATAGATGCAAGGAGGAAGAATAATTTTATTGTATTATTGGAATTTCTAGTTGTAACACCCCGACATGATTATCTACTTGAATGGTGCTTCGGGCTGAGTGTCACTAGCCTTAGGCACGCCTTCCCGTACACTAAAGGCTTTCAACTAGCAGTGAGGGAGAAAAGGGGTGATAGTGGGGAGACTATACCCTCTAGTGATGACATAATATGGGTCTATATAAATATAAAGCGGTGTAAAGAGAGACCATACAAACACTGGACCAGTAACCCAGCCATATCAAAAGCACAATAAACAGCAGAAGCAACATCATACAATAGTGGAATCATAATCAACAAAAAAAGTGGAATAAATAAACAGGCCAATATATCATTTATATCTAAACATGCATACATAACAGGTCATACAATACAATAATTAGGTGGGTCACCAATGGATGGTCTCAAACATACATATATATAACAACATGCTGGTACAAAAAGTAAAAAAAAGGAAACTCTAGCTGAGGCAAGAACTAATGGTCCCTTGACTTCCATCTCATGCCAAATCAATCACTAGGATCCAGATCCAAAGACCGAACCCTTACCTAAACACAAAATCATGAAATCTACACATGTATTGAAGGGCCTGTGTAGGGTGTGAGAAATAATATCAGTAGGACACCACCAACATGTGCCTTTCTGACTCATTTATTACATGGGTGTATGATAAAATGAAATAAATACAATGCATGCATTAAATAAACACAAGATTCCCTTCTAATCAACATCTACTAGAAAGCTATCACCTGCTTCAGCCAATGCTAGAATAACCGTAGAGGAGAGTACCCTTATCCTAACCCCAAGATATCTTCTGAGGTATGTCATATTGGTTGAACCCTCAAGTTACACCTTTGAATGTCACCTAACACCTCTGCCATCAAACAAGTAACCTATGTCCTGAGGGCACACCCAAAAATTAGTACCTGGTCCCTCAAACCTCAGCTTATAAGAAAATTCGTCGGCCCTTGGACCAACATTCGAGGAACAGTGATATCTTCCCTCCAAGTAATATCAATGTCAACTCAACAGCTGACGTTTCGAGGAACGGTGATGCATGTCCTCCCAAAATAGTCCTGGCCCAATGGCCTCAAGTATAGCAAGCCTCAACCCCCAACCAAAAGTCTAAATATTATCATTTGATGGATTCTCACTATCCTTGTGGATTTATACAATTATCACCTCCAACCAATTTTCTAAACTGCAACTACTGAAGGCCTCTACCCACACAAGTGGTCAAAACCACCTCAACATCTATTTCAACTTGTGTACACACGACTCCAAATGGTGCTTTGGCCAACACGAGTGAGCAGAAATCAAAAATTTAGAACCTAAGCCACACCAATCTGGCACCTCGTGTCCCTAAAACCATGTTTCTCAATCCGATGTATATTTCCATTCAATATCACACAGGCCTTACCCATAACCTGATGGCCTCACTACCTCAATTTAACGACCAAGTCGTTCAACCGGTGATCATCATCACCCCAAAGCCTCAGGCTAACACCATCCTAATGATCATATCACCTCAACTAGATGGATAATTCCATCTCAATTCCTAGTTCCCATGAAACTCTTCATAATAAATTCAAATATATTATTAAATTAAATATAACTAAATTAAACAACTCAAATTAAATAAAACATCATCTCAACCTAATTTTCCCAAGGACCGGCCTCTCACCAAGCCTCAACCATTTATATTCTTGTTCAAGAATTCCCATAGACATCTCACAAGGTTCAATTTAATTAATTTAAATCATCCATTTAAATTAAAATGTCTTGCTCAGTCAACATAATGGCGCACTCAAGTCTCACCCCCAAAACACTCATGAAATCGTTGAGAAAGATGAGCACCACCTACCTCATAGTCATAGATATAGGTACATCTTATATTAGGCTCTAACTCAGACTGATTTGGAAGAAATTGGTGGTTTATAAAAACTCCCTAAAAATAGGGTAAAACCACTCACATGGATTTAGCGCACCTTATAGTGAGGGAAAAGAAGAATATTAGGAATAGGTTTTAAAGCCTTACTGATACGAATACAATGTAACTGATGAAAATCAAAATGGAGTCCAGATGAAGGATCTAGCACTCACACTAGCCGGAAGGAGAAAAGAGAGAGGATAGCTCCCTGTGCATGTGGGTGGAGAAGAAAGAAATGAGGAAAGATGATAAATAGTGGTAGGGGTAAAAATATAATTTCACCCTTTTAATGGTTTGCACGGTTAGCTCACCTAGTTTACCAAATTGTGTGGAAACCATGTGATTCCTTTTACTTTAGAGTCATACATCACATGGTTAGCCCACACAGTTAGGCCAAACCATGCAGAAGTCATACATGCTACAGTATATGGGTACTTTCCATTTAGCACAAAATGAGCGGGCATGCACACAGTTTATTTAACCATGCGTAAACTGTGCGAATTCCCTATGATAAAAACTATAGAGGTCTTGCATGACTGTATGCCCCATACTATACAGTTTCCCAAACCATGATCAATAAAAAAGGATGTATGGTTTATACTAAGAGGTCACACGGTTATATATAACTGTGCGCCTCATCCTACACTTTACCAAAACAAGGCCTTCGGGCCTCCGACACACTCAAAAACCATCCAAAAACTTATGAAACTTTTCAAGCCTTAAACCATGACTAAAAAATGTTTTGGGTCAAAGAAAAATTTTGAATTATGTTTTTTTGATCAAATAAAGAGTTGGCACACCCACCAAACTCAAAAATTCAAAATGGGTGAGGAATTCGACCTGCTCCAAAAACTTGGGATGTTACAATCTCCCCATATTAACATAGCTAATCCTTGAGCTATAAAAAATAAAGACGATATGGCACAAAAAATACCCATACCATTAAAATTAACCCAGACTACCCCAGTAAAAAGGTCATAGGTCAACTACCTCAAGGGGGTTCCCCACCTTAGGAGGGTTACCTACCCCGATCGCATCACGACCCAAAACTCAAAGAAAATCGATAATCCACTAACCATCCCCAAACTCAAAGTACTCTTGTGACACATCTCCACTCCTGAACCTCATCAGGTGCTCTATTTTCATACCCAAAATCCATCATAATCCTACACTGCATTGATTTCCTCCTTGTGCCCATGTCACCCATGGAACCTATGAGGTCTTGCATCTCACTAGATGCTCAAAAATAGTCTTGGTACCTTTCACCTTAAATAATTCCTACATCGCAACGATGTTCAGATGCCAACGCACCTCAAGTAATCCTACATCGCATCGATTCCCATATGTCAATGTACCTCATAAGCCACACAATCAACAGTGATCATAAGAAATCTCAATTCCACGTACCTCATATATATATATACATACATACATATATATATATATATAATTCATCTGAGTCAATTCCAACCTACTAACCAGCATCTGGTTAGTCCATACATACATCTCGTGCACCTCGTACACCCAAAATGGACATGACTCTAAAAATTTTATGCCAAAATAAAATAAAATAGAACCCTGATTACACACATGACATACCTATGACCATCGTCAGCTCACCATCATGCTCTGACCCTGGTAGCTCCATGGTATTCACCTGGCTTGAATCTCGGATGCATGAAACCTAACCTCCCTATGATGTTGTACTAGACACTAGCCACTAACCCTAATGTTGGGTCCCTTTGTCTCTACCACAACCTCCATTGTAGTTGAAACTTAGCTACCATCACCTGGTACCAATCTTAATCTGATCTAAGATCCCTGATTCTACCTCATCCACTGACTGATGATTGTCCAAAAAGGCTTCTTGTAGAACCTCTTGAGATGCTCGACCTGTCCACATGTTTGGGACTCTTTTTTAGGCTACTCTCCTTGAGTCCAGACATGTCTTGGCTGCCTACAATGGAAGAACACCATCGACGACTCGCTCCGAGGTGGTCTGCCTAAGTTCTTTCCCTGACTGCCCTGCTAGAACTCCTCTCGGTCTCACTTCCTGCTATCTAAAGCATTTCCACTGAAATCACCTGAAGTCATCACCCAACTCGAATAGGACTGTTCTGTCAAGTTTCCCTTGACTATGAGTGTCTGATTTACTACCTCTAAGAATGAGTCCAACCTGAAGATTTTCACATGCACCCAAATGGTGTGCCGTAAACCATCCTTGAAATGCCTCACTCTCAAGGTGTCATCGTTTACCATACCAGGTGCGAAGTGAGACAACTTACTGAATGTCATTGCATAGTCCATGACAGACATGTCACCCTATTATAGGATCAAGAACTCCTAGGATATTTCTACCCTCAGTGTATCCAGGAAGAAGTGCTCGAAGAACCTAGCCTCAAAGTCCTTTCAGGTCAGTCCCTCATGTTTGCCTGCCTAAACCTACATGTCCCACCAACATTTCTTTGGTCCCCTAATCATGTATGTATCCAGCTTCACTCTCCACCCTAGAGGCATCTCTAGATTCTTGAAGATCATTTACATTGACTCGATCTAGTTCCCAGTCACCTGTGGTCCACCCTCACCCTAAAACAGTGGTGGGTGCTATAATTGGAACTCACAAGTCAAATACATCATTGAAGGCTTTGCTCCCTGAGCTCCCCTTTCAATCCCCTTCATGATACGTACTATACTAGTTCTGAGCTGCTCGTCTAGCCACAACCCAAAAGTTTTCAAATATGGTGGTTTCCCTGCCTATACTATAGCCCGACCCTGAGCCTATGTCTGTGGCTCATGATATTATTGACCCTCCGGGGCCTCAACCCAACCCTCATGGGTCTCAAACTGTGTGTGCTCCTACGACGCCACATCACTACCCGCCTGATGCTCCATTGGATCCCATCTAGGTGGATCCCTCTAAATATAAATACATGGTCAGACAACCCATATAATATATATATATATATATATATATATCATAGATAGGGAAAGCAGTAATAGGTAGTGAAACATCACTACCTTTAATCTCCCCCATTGCAACCATGGCACACAATATCCAGCCTCTTGGGCCAAGTATCACATATTCCTCAGTCCATGCTCATCCCAACAAACCATGTCGCCTCAAACCGACGACCTTGTCTCCCAACCTGGTGATCAAAATCACCCCATATCATCGTACCTACCTGCTCCTATAAGAGTTAGGCCCAAGAATATATATATATATATATATATCAAAAATCACATATAAAAAAGAAATTTATATCATGGAACAGGCATATATAATCAATTACTATATGCCTATCAAAGTATAAACAAGCAAACACCCCTTTCCATACTGATCCAAGGGTCCATATCTCTTACTTTCCATGCCAAGATAAGGTCACATATCACAACCAGTAACAATTACACATACAATTTCACCACTTAAGGTGGAAATCAAATAAAGTATCAATTGAGAAAAATAGAATATAAATTCCCACCCTTGGTAACTTGGTTCGTTCCTCGTGTATGAGGTTGCAGGCACCCAAACACGAGTTCTAAACCCAGTTCTAACAGCATCCTAATCTCCAGTCTACCATATCTCAAATATTAAGACTAATAAATAGGTAAAGAAAATCATTTGATATCATTAGTAGCCAGATGAATGCTGCTACTAATTCTCAACCAAGATATGTTATGATACCATTTGTAGCACTCAACCTAATTAGCCACCCAAATGGTGCTTCGGGCTAAGTGCCATTGGCCTTAGGTGTGCCTCCCTATATGCCAAAGGCTACCAACTAGCAGCGAGGGTGAAAAAATGTGATATTGGGGAGACTATACCCTCTGGGGATTACATAATAATGGTCTACATAAATATAAATCAGTGAAAATAGAGACCATATAGACACTGGAATAATAAATCACCCATGGAAGAAGCATAATAGATAGAAGAAGAAATATTGTACAATACTGAAAGCATAATCAAAAATGGTATAAGATTAAATAAAAAAGACAAAAATGTCATTTCTATCTAAACATGCATACATAATAGGCCATACAATACAATAAGTAGGAGGTTCACCAATGGATGACCTCAATACATACATACATATATATAATAACATGCTGATACAAAAAAAGGAAACAAAAAGGAAACTCCAATTGAGGAAAGAACCAATGGGCCCTTTCCTTACATCCCATGCCAACTCAATCACTAGGATCTAGCTTCATATCCCAAACACATACTTGACCGCAAAAGCATGAAATCTACATGTGTCCCAAAGGGCCTGTGTAGGGTGTGAGAAAGAATCTCAGTAGGTCACCACCAATGTGTGACTATATGACATCAATGATTACATAGGTGTATTATAAAAATGAAAGAAATATAGTGCATGAATTAAATAAACACAAGCTTCCCTAGTGATCAATAGACACCAAGAAGGTATCACCTTCTTTGACCAACACTAAAATAACCGTAGAGGTGATGATCATTAGATTAAGACCAAGGTATCCCCTGAGGTATGTTGGACTAGGTGAACTCTCAGGTTCCAACTTCAAATGTCACCTGACACCTCATTCCATCAAACATGTAACTGAAATACCAAGGTCAGTCTCAAAAATCAATACCTGGCCCCTCAGACCTCAGCTCATAAGAATCACTATCAGCCCTTGGCCCAACATTTAAGGCACAATGATATCTTCCCTCCAAGTAATATCATTGTCGTCTCAACAGTCGATGTCCCAAGTAATGATGATGGTCGTCCTCCCAAAATAGTCCTGGACCAATAGCCTCAAGTACAGCGAACCTCAACCACCAACTGACAATCTCAACACTTTCATCTGATGGCTCCTCGCCATCCCTGTGGCTTTCTACGGAAATCACCTCCAACCAATTTTCTAATATACAACCATCGGAGGCCTCTACCCACATGAGTGGTCAAAATCACCTCAACATCTGAGTCAACATTTGTCCACATGACTCCAAACAGTGATTTTACCAACATGGGTGAGCGGTAATCACCAATTTAGAACCCAATCCAAACCAATACATCACCTCATTCCCCTAAAACCATGTCTCTCAATCGAATGGCTATTGTCATTAAATATCACACAGACCTTTCCCATAACCTGATGGTCTCTTCACCTCAATCTGATGACCAAGTTTCCCAACCAATGATCATCATCACCCTAAAGCCTCGGTTCAAGCCTGTCCTAAAGATTGTATTTCCTAAACCAGATGGCCAATTCCATCGCAATTCTCAGGCCAAGCCCATCCAGTTCCCATGGAACTATTCACAAGCAATTCACATATATTATTCAATTAAATATAACTAAATTAAACAACTCAAATTAAATAAAACACCTTCCCATCCTAATATTCCCAAGGTACAGCCTCTCACCAAGCCTCAACCATTTTTAGTCTCATACAATCAAGCCCATAGGAATTTCACAAGGTTAAATTTAATTAATTAAAAGAATTCATTTAAATTATAGGGACTTGCTTGATCAGTACAATGGCGCACTCAAGCCGAACCCTCGAAACACTTACAAAATCACCTATAAATATGATCACCACCTACCTCGTAGTCGTAAACATAGTCACATTTGATCTTAGCCACTAACTCAGACCAATTTGGAAGAAATAAACATTTTAGAAAATTCCATGAAAATAGGATAAACCACTCGCATAGATTTATCGCATTTTATGGCAAGGAAAAAGAATAATAGAAGCAAGAGGATGGAGATTCTTACCAATACGGATCCAATGCAACTGACAATGATCAAAATGGAGTCTGAATGGAGGATCTATCTCTCACCCTAGCTAGAAAGAGAAAAGAGGGAGGAGAGATCCATGTGCACGCAAGTGGAGAAGAAAAAAAGGAGGAAAGAGAGAAATATAGGTAGGGGTAAAAATGTAATTTCACCCTTTTAATGGGGCACATAATTATCTTGCATGGTTTTCTAAAAGTTTTGGCTCATTCTACTTAAGAGACAAACATCGCATGGTTATCTAGAACAGTCAGGCCAAACTGTGCGGAAACCATGTGTGTTATAGTGCATAGGTACTGCTCATTTAGTACTAAATGTGTGGGCATATGCATAGTTTTTCTAATCATGCATAGACCATGTGAATACCCTCTAATAAAAACTACAGAGGTCTTGCACAGTCATGCACCCCATTCTACACAGTTTCTCAAACCGTGTTTAGTGAAAAAAGGGGTTGCATGGTTTATACTAAGAGGTCACGCGATTAGATATAATTGTGTGTCTTATCCTTCACTTTACCAAAACAAGGTCGTTAGGCCTCTAACACACCCGAAACCCATCTGAACACCTGTGACACTTGTAAATCCTTAAAACATAACTAAAAACAAGGTCTTGGATCAAAAAAACACTCATAATTAAGTTATGCTGATCAAAGAAAGAGTTGGCACACCCACCAAACTCAAAAATTCAAAATCAGTGAGGAATTCAACCAGCTCCAAAAACCCAGTATGTTACACCAGTTCACTTTCATAGTTTGAATAACATGGGATATAACATACAGTTGAACCACTAAAACATTTTCCCAATATTTTTTTTATTATTGTCTTTGATTCTATATTAGGATGATGTTATTCCATTTTTTCACTGTAATTTATTTAGTATCATGATTAGTGCTCCTATATCATGTTTCAATCTATTATATTAGAATATTTCTTTATTAAAAACTCTTTTCTGGAATTTACTTTAATCATGTATAAATTTCACTTACATCTTTTATAAATTCTATAATTTTACTATGATCATTTGTAGTAAACATTTTATACAGTAATGAAATAACTTATTTTTATATAAATTTGAAATTTTCACTTTTTTTAAAGTTACATTTGATCAATTTATAGAGTCTAGTTTATGGATTAATTTAATAAAATGTATGCCTCATTCCCATAGGTGTATTTTTTGTATTTGAATAGTTTCATCAACTTAAATACAATCATGAAACTATATTTATATAACATGTACTTAGATTTTAATATTGTTTCCTATTATGCAAAATATAGAAATACACTCATTTTTCTACCATAAAATTTTAATCTCATTAATTTTAACACATTTACTCTTTCCATATGAATGATGAACAACATAATAATCATAAAGATTATTTTTATTTCAAAAACATTAATTATTTTCTTTTTATTGAAACCCAGTTTTCCCTAGAAGCTTTAGGTACATCAATAATTCAATTCAATTCATTAGGGGTTTCAACTTGAAGAAAATTATGACTGGAAATGCTCACTAAATAAATTTACACATTTCATTTTCATTCTTGTACTATATTTCTACACTTGATAGAAATACTTTATGAAATTTAGATGTACAAAAGATTTATATTGTATTTCATTGCTTCATATATCTTTCAACATACAATTTTAAATTTATAAATAATTTATTTCTTTTGCAGTTCTTAGGTACATGTTAATCATAAATTTCTTATAGCTTTCTTCCATTAAAATTAATATTTTTCTCACTTTCCAAAAAATGTCAAATTATTTTATATTCCATTATATTTTCTTTATTTAATATCTATTCTAGCATTCATTTCGGCAGAGACAGTTCAAAATCATAGGATCATAAAAATAAATTCAATGAACATCAATGTAGGATAAAAATAAAAATAGAATAGACCGATCAAATGTAAATTACAATGTTCAACTATTTATTTTTGATTCAGTTTTGTTTTATGTATCAACTATTATTTACTCTTATGTTTCTTTCTTTTCCTACATTTCATCTGCCTAAAGGTTTTAATAACTCCAAATTATGAGTGTGTCTATGTGAATTTTTAATTAAATTATTATGTCAAGAAAATGCATGGGTTGGGTACTATTCTATACCAAATCACCTCACTACCTTCACACGTGTCTCTTAAATAGTGTTTCACATCAATGTGTTTCCTCCTTTGAGCTGAACCTTTCCCTCTTCACATCTATTTCCATTCCATCAAGACTGAATACTCTTCCCCCATTCCCCCTTCTAGCCCTAGCATCTCCCTCCATCCAATATCTTTGATCTTCTTTGTAGTTTCCACCAAAATCTACTTCATTTCATCATCTCCACCATCCACCACACCATTTCATAATTACTGATCCCCCACCACTCCTTGTTCTACATCCAAACCCTAAATTCTTATTTCAATCTGGTTCCAATTTCTTCGATCAGTGCCACCTTCATCTTCTTTATTTCACTGCATATGGATTCATACCAATGATTGATTAATCTCATCGTGGTCACCTTTTGTTGGTCAAAATAAGTGGATCGATGGGTGACCCCTCTAAAAATATCATCTCTTCCTCACCCTAAAAGGTGTGATTTTTTTTCATTACCATTTTATTTTTTTTATTCATAAACCATAGCCTTTAGTGAAATCCTTATTCCTAACCATCATTTACTTTCTTAATATGTGATCCTTCATTTCTTGCACACCTAAAATTATTGTTATAAATTTACAATGCATATGTTATAGTCCCTTTAATTGACTCTTCAATGTATTCAACATTCACTAACCCCAATACTCAAAAATATATTTTATTTTATTTTGGAATGCTGAGGTAAATTCCCTTTATAATCTGTATGGATTTCACATGAAATTAATTTCCAATGGAGAATAATTTCATTTTAATGTACTATAAACTTTTATAATTGTATACTGCACTTTCAATTTACTGAAGTTTTAGTTTTGGAAAAAATAAATGTTCTTAAATTTCAGTTTATCCTAATGTTTCTATCACTAAATATTTAAACAGTTACAATTGTACTACTTCTTTGTTATGTTGATAACTGTTTCCTTTATTTTCTCTATAATATTTATGAATTTCCTATAAAATAATATTTTATATGAACTGGTCGTAATGTTCCATTTATGTTGTGCATAATCTTTATGCCTTCCCAACATAATAATATTTTATACACAGTAATCATGATATAATCAGTTTCCATATTCATTATGTGTTTCCTGTAAAATAATTTTCCCTCATTAGACTATCAATTTTGTTTATACATAGTTTGTATCTGTTACATTATTTCATTAGGTGTTCATTTATTGAAGCATTAAATGTATATATATTTTGTGTGGAATTTCAATTCATTTCATGTTTTTTTAAAGAAATTTCATTTTCTATTCAGTTTGAATATAAAATTTATGTATAGTATGCATACAGAATTTCCCTTGCATACCATGCCTCTTCTGTTGGTTCTGGGCATAGCAGAAGTGTGTGATGGGTCGTGTCCAACTTTTCTTTTTACCATGATCGATGATCAATCCAAGATTTACACAACGATAAACACTGTGATCTATGGAATTGAATAAAATAATATAGACAAGGGATAGAACACCAAAACTAGAGAGATGATCATCCCATATTATTTATAATCAATTTAATTAATTAACGAATTACCTTATTGGAATTATTTCTTTGTTGATGGATTTGACAACAGATCTGAGTTGTTCTATCATTTCATTGTAGGAATCAAGGGTATATTCTCTCTAGTGGTAATCCACATGTGTTCCACATATCTTTGAATGTCACTATAGAAATATTTGGGTGCTATCATGGAAGATCCCATCGCTTGCATCATCCTCCTTTAATCACCTTGAGAATCATTTCCAAAGTGTTCTCTTGGATCTCTCTTGACTTGAGAGTGGGTGGTGTAGGAATATCGCTCTCTATTATTGGGAGTGTTATTGGAGAAGGGATCTCTCTAGGGATTGAGAGGATTCTCCAAATCCATTGTGCACAATAAAACAAATGAATTGGATTTTAGAGAAAATAACATAATCCGGTTTATATATCGCTAGGGTTAAAATAAAATAATTGCACATGTACCCTTTATTATTTATTTAATCCCTACAGAACCACATGTCAAATAATAATATTATTATTATTATTATTATTATTTCTAGATGTGCCCTTAACTTTCAAATTAAATTAAATATTATTTAATCAAATAATATTCAATATTTATTATTTCTCACTAGACTATTTAAACTTGGTCCTCCATTCTTCCACAATATTTATTGCCCCTTGAATAATGTCTATTTATTTATTAAATAAATCTCACTAAATTATTTACTAATAAATAAATAAATATTATATTCACTAAATAACAAATAAACATTTATTAAATATTCCACTCACATTATATTCTCTCGAATAATTGGTGATAGGATATATACAATCAAGAATACATGAATAATTATTAAACCATATCCAGAAATAATATTTATTCAACTAGTTAAATAATAAATAATAATATATTATTTAACTGATATTCTAGATACACTTAGTGTGTGACCCTCTAAGCCTCTTTCTCAACGGCATTAGGAGAAAAAACCAAAAGTCCAAGGTTAGCATCTAGTAACATGCAAAGGCACCCATAGAGAAAGAATTTAATGCCTCAATGACATAATATCTTATATGGATTCTTACTGTGTAATATAATTCCTTTATCACGATATCTCAAATCAAGAAGTTTTCATGTTGGTGCCATCAACCTATGTGCTTGATGTCTCTTTCTTTGACTTTTTGAAAGTAGAACTTGCATATTGTACACCATGGCCATGGATTTATTTAGGCTATATAAATTCCCTCAAAGGACCTAAGATATTAACTATTGTTAAAGAACAGAAGCAAAAAATCCTTTCTCGCATTATTCATTAATTCAATATTATTTGTGACACACCCAGCATATCCTAACTCACCGTGAATATTTATCATCGCGGTTTTCATAAATAAATAAAAGTATGCATCTCATAATACTCATTAATAATAATCTTAAATTATAATGACCAATATGCACATTTAAAAATAGGAACATCCAATAACACATATAAATGTGGATTTCCTACTAGCGGGTCTCGTTCTCATAATATCCTACTGGATATTACCAAGGGTGTACACCATGAGAAGGTTCCTCAAAGTCCTATGATTATCCACCCCCGATAGCCTGTATCATTTTGTGTTCATCAAATGATATCATCTGGCTATAGAATATATGTTTAAGAATAGTGTCATAGCACTTTTGGGTTCTCATCATAGTAAGGAACTGCTATGAACTTTTAGTGTGACATATACTCTTGGGACATTATCACATACTATGTTATGCAGAATAACTATCATGATTTGATATAAAGTTTATTAATATTAAAAACTATGAATATAATTTATCATAAAGTATAGAAAAGTTACTTTCAGGGAACCAACTCCAATAGACTCTCACTTTCACTAGATTCAATTGATAACAACCTTCGATCTGCTAGCTCTCACATGATACTCATGCTTCTACTGAGATAGAACTTTAGTCAAGGGGTCCACCACATTATCTTCTGTGAGTACTCTACTTACTGCAGCTTCACCCCTCTAATAAAAATCCCTCAAGTGGTGATACTTTTGGAGTATATTATTTGTCTATTGGTGTGACCTTGTCTCTTTTACAAGAGCCACCGCTACAGTATTATCACAATACAATGTGATAAGGTCTTTACTACTGTGTAACACATAAAGAACCTGGATAAAGTTCCACATCCAAATGAATTACTTGGCTACATCAGAAGTCATTATATACTCAGGCTTCACTGTATAATCAGAAATAATTGACTGCTTTGAACTCTTCCAGCTCACAGCTCCTCAGTTGAGATGGAAAACATATCATGATTATTACTTCAAACCATTCTGATCTGTTTGAAAACTAGAATCAGTATAACCCCTAATGACCAGATCCCCATATCCTCTATACACCAAGAACATATCTTTAGTTCTTCTCAGATACTTAAGTATATCCTTAATAGCATACCAATGTTGTTCTCCTAGATTTTCTTGGTATCTTCCTATCATGATCAATTCATATGAAACATCAATTATAGTATATAACATGACATGATTGATCTTATTTCTGAAGTGTATGGGATATTAATAATTCTCTCTTTCTCATGTTGTGTTTGAGGACACATTTTCTTAGAAATATGTAAACCATGTGACACTGAAACCAATCCCCTCTTGGGTTGTTCCATATTAAATCTCTTTAGTATCTGGTCAACATATGTAATTTGACTTAGTCCAATCAGCCTCTTGGATCTATCATGAATGATCTTGAGCCTATAATATAGGCTGCTTCACCTAATTCCTTTAGGGAGAAACACTTGTTTAACCTGTCCTTTATAAACCGTAATACTGGTATATCATTTACAATAAGTAATATGTCATCAACATATACTACTAGGATAAACTCTTCATTCCCACTAAACCTCTTGTAAACACTTGGATCACATTCATTCTTAATGAAACCAAATTCTTTTATGGATTCATCAAATTGAATGTTCCATGACCTGGATGCTTTCTTCAATCCATAAATAGATCTTTTCAACTTGAAAATATATTTGGAATCACCTAGAGTCACAAACCCTTCTGGTTGTGACATATAGACATATTTTTAAAGGTTCCCATTAAGGAATGAAATTTTTACATCCATCTACCAAATCTCATAGTCATGGTAAGATGTTATAACAAGTATAATTTTGATGGATTTAAACATGGAAACTGGTGAAAATTTTTCATTGTAGTCAATTCCTTGATGATGTTTAAACCCTTTATCCACTAGCCTCGCTTTATAGGTATTTACTTTACCTTCCATGACCAGTTTTCTCTTGAATACCCATTTTCACTCAATGGTCTTTACATAAACTGATGCATTGAACAGAACCCAAACTTAGTTCTAATACATTGAATCAATTTTAGAATTCATATCTTCTTTTCATCTTGTAGATTTTGATCTCTCTACTGCCTCTTTGTAGGATAGAGTTTCATCATTGTTAACCAACAATGAGTTGCCATCTTTCATGACTATAAAACCATATCTCTCCGGTTCTCTTATCTCTCTTGTTTTACTACACAGTACTTGTGTTTCAGGAAATAATTCTTCCATGGGGGCCTTTGTAACCTATTCCTATACCAACTCTTGTGTATCTTGAGCATCAACTTCATCGAAGTCAATATTTCTCCCATTATCTTTTTTGAGGATATGCTCCCTCTCAAGAAAGATATCTTGTATGGTGATAGTCACTTTCTTGTCTAAGGGGTTATATATTTTGTGTCCCTTTATTTTCTTAGGATGCCCTATAAAGATACACTTTATGCCTTGAGGTGCTGGTTTTTTTCCTGATAAGACCTTAACAAACACCTCGCAATCCCATACATGTGTATGCAACAAAACAAGTTTCTTTCCACTCCATAACTCAAAGGGAATTCCGTTTTCCACTTTAGTTGGTACTCAGTTTAATTTGAATGTCATAGTTTGTAATTCATATCCCAAAAAGGATAATGAAAGATCTACACGACTCGTTGTCGGCCTTACCATGTCTAATAAGGTATAGTTACTCCTTTCACTAACACCATTCCACTGTGGTGTGTAAGGTGAAGTGATATAATATAGAATCTTAAACTCCCATATAAATTCAATAAACTCTTGTTTAATATATTCACCACCATGATTTGATCGAAGCTTCTTTATCTTCTTACCAATTTGATTATCTACTTAATTCTTGAATTCCTTGAATTTGTCAAAGGACTTAGACTTATACCTCATCAAGTAGACATGTACATATCTACTCAAGTCATCAGTAAAGGTTATTAAGTAATAATATCCACCTCTAGCTTCTACTAGAAATGGTTCACACACATCAGTGTGTACTAATACTAGAAGCTCTGTGGACCTTTTGTCCTATTCTCCAAATTGTGGTTTAGTTATTTTTTCTTATAAACGTTCATTAAATCTTTTAAGTGGTTTTATATCAGGAGAGTCTAAATAACCATCTTGATGGAGTTTTTTCAAACACTTTTCACTTACATGACCAAGACGGTGATGCCAAAGTTGGGTGTTATATGAGTCATGTGAACATGATTCATTATCAATTGTCAGTACTTGGTTTTTGTAATTTAATATATAAAGACCATTATTTAAATGTGTCATACCATAACACATGTTATATTTATAAAAGAAACAAATTTTATTTTCAAACTTGAAAATAAACCCATCTGTATCTAAGCATGATACATAAATTATGTTCTTGGTGACCATAGGTAAATAATAATAATATTTTAAAACCAAAATCATTTTCATTTGAAATGAAAGGTGGTATTCACCAATGGATAGAGAATCTATTCTATCGCTATTAGAAACTCTTAGATCCACCTCTCCTATAGCAATATTTTGGAATCTACTTGGTTCCTTCATTTGGATATTGATGTGAGGACCACAAGTTTTATATAGTACCTAATGTGTAGATATTGAAAGATTATACTTGATAATAAATTCACCTTTAGCTTCTCCATGCTTCTAGGTGAAATTCGTCTTCTAGTGTCTTGGCTCACCACATTAAAAACATATTGCCTCATTTTTCTTGCTTTTCCCCTGGATCTTCCTCTTCTTGGAAGGACGGTGCTTGAGAGCTTTAGACTTGTTATGAGTCTTGGGACTTTTTTCCTTGTTTTTACTTTTCTTATTCACCATAATGATCGTGAGTTTATCACGCCCCATGTCTCTATCCACTTGGAGAATCAAAGTAAGAAGTTATGAAAGACTCTTCTCATTATTTTTTATATTATAATTAATAATAAAACTAGATAAGTTCTTGGGTAGTGATGAAAGTATGATATCTATATGAAAATCATCTAGGAATTTAATCCCTAATATTTCAAGCATTCAATGTAGACAATAAGATTGAATATATAAAGCCCATCTGGCATAAACTATCCAAGATTAGTTGTGAACAAAGCATTGGAGATCTCATATCTCTCTTGTCACACCTTCTCTTGATAGAGATCCTGAAGGTGAGACATCATGATATATGCATCCATTTCCTCATGTTACTTAAAAATATCATTGGACATGGATGATATCATAAAACATTGAACATTTGTGGAATCATTTAAATATTTCTCATATAAAGATAACTCTTCATCACTTGCCTCATTACCACACATATTAGGAATAAGTTATTCCAGCACATAAAATTTCCTTTCATGGTAAAGGATTACACATAAGAGCCTTTTCCACTCTTGGAAATTTGTGTTAGTGATAAGGTTTTCCTTATCAAGTATATATCATAATGATATGTTTGATGTAATTTTATTATTGTTTCTACAAATAAGATGAGTGGATATTTTAGTACTTTATCTAATAAAATTTAGACAAATAAATAGATATTATATTTATTAATATCTCACTATTTTATCGAAACCCAATAGCCCTCACCATTGGCTTCATAACATCCTGATTCTTGGACATTCAAGTGGCAAGGATCCATATTTCTTATTACCCCAACTTTGGTTGGTCAAACAACTTGAATGATTTTAGGTAGGCATTACAAATGCTAACTGCATTAACTCATAGTTCCTTGATCTGTTGAGTGGACTCCCCAATCCTAAAATCCTTAAATTAGATTTCCTCAACCCTTTTCCTCTCAGTTACACCAAATCCTTCTTTGGTAGTCAACCCTTGATGTTAACTAAGTAAAGTCAATCCAAAACTTCAAGTTAGGATTCCCTGATAATTGAAAGCACCCCAACTTTGGTTGGTCAAGCACTTTGAACTATGGTTTGATTTTAAATGAGGTAGTGGAAGGCTATACCGATTTAATATATATGATTGAGGTATTTTATCCTTTTATACATAAATTTTCAATTATTTTTTATATTACATGATTGTGAATATTAAGTGGATTTACTTAAGTGATTAACCATGTCTTAGATAATATTTACACATAAGAAAATTTATTTTAGTTCTATCTTACATGCTCGTTAATTTTATTAATTCATGTGATTATGACAAAACATCCATAATGAAATAACCATGAAACTTGATAGAAATAAAAAAAAAATTAAGTGGTATGATCATGAGCTTTTACTAATGGTTAGTTTATCTAGAGGTTGATAAAATAACTATTGGCCTAGGGGAAAACACCTTGAACCAATTAAGGTTCATGTTACATCTTTCCAATTTTCCACCTATGTATCTCTCTTGGATTGGTTTCACCTCAGCTCCAAACTTGAACTTAATCCACTAGCTTGGGAGCTTCATCCATTACATATGATTTTACTAACACATGGGTGAAGGAAACAAGGGGTTTACATAAAATAAATCATAGGCACACAGACCCTACATAATAAGAGGAGAGAAGGCTCGCAAACCAGCAATTTAATTTAATAATAAATTAAATAAAATCAATCACATACAAAGATCTGGTCTATACTCATGATCATCCACATTCATGTAACGAATTATGCATTTAATAAAACTAATGTTCAATTATTAATCGTTCTTATTTAAGATAAATCACACTCTAATAAATTAATTATTATATTTAATTAATCAATTCCTTTATCTTAATTATCATATGAATTTCCTTGAGATTATCATCCATTGTAATTTTAAAAAAAATTAAATAAATTTATTTAAAAATAATTGTGTATATAAATGTACCTTGTAGGAAACACAATGAATACTCATCTAATTTGACCTAACATGTATTATACTCATATGTTGTTTACTCTTGTGACATATGGAATACACGACTTATCACATAATTTCATGATGTGTATTATCAATTTAATGATTACATGAATTACATTATTTTTTGGTCATGTGTTGTGTTTCAGTACATGTATAATAACAATTTTAATATGACTCATACATGATATGCAGATATGAACATTATGCAGATATTAATTAAACATTCATATATTTATATATATTAAAACCTATCAAACGGTGTGTCCTTTCAACTTAATGATCACACACAACCACATGTCTCAAGTTTTACACAGTATAATAAATAAATTTTAAATATGTGTAATTTGGTATAAGCACAAGGCATGTACATAGAGTTACACGGTGTGTACATCTCTCACCGTCTATCCGAGACACATGCCTAGTTACTTGACATATATTTTTTGCCTCATAAAATGGATTACATAGCATGTAAAAAGTACTACATAGTTTTTGGACCCCAAGTTACACAGTCACCAGTCAGGTCAGTCGTGTATGAAACACACAGCTCATCTGTGACTCAAAGGGACTACACATCGTGTACGTGGGCTACACGGTGTGTACTTAGGCAGACCGTGCATCACTGTAGCACCCCTTATTTGATATATGTGACCTTTTTTATACCTTTTTATATATATTAAGTGGTTGGGTGATGTTTGTGAGACTTAGGGAGAGTTTGGAATGGTTTTGGAAAGTTTAGAGGCCTTTTTAAGGTTGCATGGTTTGAGCACGGTTAGGGGAAACCGTACAAGAATCCCAGGTAACCGTGTGATATACCACTGTTTTTACATTAGCATCCACACGGTTAGAAAACAGTTTGTGAAACCGTGTTAGTTAACCATGCATCCCATTAAAATTAGTTTTTTTTAAACAGGGTTAGTTGGGATTTTCCCTAAAATGCTCATTTCTTATCTCATATGAACCCTGCGTGGGATTTCTTCTTCTCAAAGACTAGGTGTGATCTCCCACTCAATTTGGAAGGTATTTGAAGGGTTTTTAAGGTGTTTTAAAGGTGGTTCATATCAGGTAAGTCTTATCTCTTGGTTTCGTTATAGTTTCCTCTAGATCTGCTCTCTTCCCTCTCTTGGTTTTCAATATTTACATCTATTGCATGTATATCTAGGGTTTTTATTACCTTAAGTGATGATATTAAGGCTTTTTGATGATAGGTAAGGGGATATAGAATGGTTTTGGTGGAGCATTCGTCCGGATTTGTGGTATGGTTGCTTGTGGGTCGATTTCACCAGAACCCTAAAGGTAGGTGGATTCTCTCTCGACTCCACTTTGTTAGAACTAGAAGGTTTGTTCCAATTAATTGGTTTTTCTTGGATTAATTTGTGATTTTGATGTATGAAATTGGTTAGAAATACCTTTTGTATTGTTTTTTGGATTTTTTTTGGGGGGAAAGGGGTTTTTTGATGAAATGTTCTTGTTGTTGGATTTTAAAATGTTGATTTTAAAATTGGTAACTTGGGTTGTTTTATGGAAATGGTTTTATGAAATGGGTTTCAATAAAAAGTGGTTGCTTTATTGAAATTTGATATGGCATGGATGGTGCTTCAAGGGATTATCTGATTATGAAATGGTTATTGGCATATTGTTGTGGCCTTGGTGTGTTATATGCTTGGTTATTGGTTTTTGCATGTTATGTTTGTGACTGGAATGAAGTGAAGTGGGAGGGGAGTACCACTATAAAAATAGGATGGAGAGTGTATGTAATAACCACCATCAAGGATAAGTGGTCAGGAAGTACCACTTGATTGGGAAATTAGTAAACGGGTTTGGATGGGAAGTTCCACCATGTTTGTTGCCTTGTTGTGTGTTTCTATGCAAGATGAAAATTTGTTATGCTAATGTGAAATGGTGAAATAGATTATGGCATGTTTTTTTGGATTTCTCTTGGGTTACATGGTTTGGATAAAGGTGGCTTATTAAGGGTGTGTTTGGTTTATTGGTAATTGTTGAACTATTTTATGTTTTATATAAAATGTTTTATTTAAATTTGTTAACGGTTCTTTCCTAGTGGAATGTGTAGGAAAGTCATTTGGGGAAATCCTACTGAGTATTATTACTCACCCCTACTTTGGCACTTTGGTGCTTTTTCAGATTTTGTATTCTGAGACACAGGTAATAGTAAACATATCATTTTGCTAACGATTTTTTGTGATGCTTTGGTGGTGGTGTGGTGTTTGGAGCATGGATCTTAGTGTGGAGATATGGATGGCATCATAGTTCCCTGGGGTCTTGTTGTTTAGTCTTCCTCTTAGTACTATGATATTGGTTTGGTATGGTTTGGTTGTATTGGTTTTTGGGAACAGTTATGGAATAGCTTGGTGGTCTTTTGGTAATATATGAATCGGGTTACTATGTCACAGCATCGTGTAGTTGTGTTGGTAATGGATTGTTTGGTTGGTTGGTTTATCTCAAGAGAAAAGTGTTCCATGATTTATTATTGAATCCCTCAGCATTTATTGTCAGCCTTTGGTTCCTTGGGAACATCGCTTAAGGCCAAGTAACACCTCACCGCCTTCTCAAGCCAATGAGGAAGGGGTAGGGTGTTACAAGTGGTATCGGTTTTTTATTCCTTGGATTTCAAGTGAAAGTAGTTGTTCAGTCCTTTGGCATTGATTGTTAGTCTTGGTGTTGACATTCGTTCTTGGTCCATTCTTTGAGTTGATATGGTAGCATGGTGTAGGATTATCAGAACTTGGAATGTATATCATAAAAGGACATAGATAACCCTTTTATGCTGAACTTCAAGTTACTAGGGAGTTGGGTATGTAAGTTTTTTGGAGACACTTATAGGCATTGGATATATCATTGTCATGGGTGTAGCTAAAGATATGATCATAGCATGCATGGTAGAAATGACTTCCCTCTAGGATGCATATTTCATTTGGTATAATGACTTATGTTATGGTATGAATATATAAATGTGTGGAAAATCTAGAAATTATTTCAAATGTGTAGATTTGAAATGTGAATGGTTGTGGTATTTTGAAAATGGGTTGATTTTCAAAACATGGTGTATTTTTCAAAATTCAGTGCACAATATATTTCTTCTGTTTGAAGTAGGAGAACCTTTCGGTAATGGAATATGCGGCTAAGTTTATGAACTTAGTACAGTTTTCACCTAAGGTGGTGGGTATTACATCCTTGAAATCATGTATTTTTTAATCTGGGTTGAGGTAGGAAATTTGTTCCAAGATACCAATGTTGTGTATAAATTATTACTTAGAGATGGTGAATATAGATACGGTAGATGAGTAAGATCTTTTGGGGTCTACAGGCAGGGGAAGTATATTAGTACCCATGGGGAATAGTGGGAACTCGAATTCTAAGTTCAAGAGGAAGAGGGACACTTATTCCCAGGGTGGTAGTATGGCTCATAATCCCATGGAAAGATCAGTGAATCTTCCTATGAACCCTCAGAGTAAATCATGATGTTTTTAGTGTGGATCTACGGGACACATCAAGCGGTATTATATGACACAACCTCAGGCATGTCATAATTATAAGCATATGGGGCATCTTCAGTGGTATTGTCATAATGCTCTGAGTTCGGGTGTTCGTAACACTCCTCAAGGGTCTTAGGCATCCTATGCCCTAGTGGGATGGAGGAAGTAGCATACTCCTTGTCAGTAGAGCCGATTTAGTCATGGTGAGTTTGGGAATACCATTACAATTCAGTAGGGTAATAAAGAGCATAGTATGGAAATCAAGTAGTTGTTTGGAGCCAAGCAGGTGGTGATGGATGGTTAGTTGGGACCATCCATAGTAAGAGGTATGGTTCTTTTAAATTCTATGTTTATGCAATATTTGTTTGATATGGTTGCTTCGTATTCTTTTATTTCTTCATGTGTTGTTAGTTTTCTAGGTTTAACTGTGGAAATAGTGCCCTCGTTTTTAAAACTTCAAACTTTTATGGGTCAAATAGATTGTCGATACTTCCTATGTAGAGCGTGTTTCTTAATTGTGTATGGAATTGAATTGATGTGGTATTTCTCAGTGCTTGAGATGGATGCTTATGATATAATTCTAGGGATGGATTGGTTGGAAATTTTTAAGACCTACATAGATTGCTATATGTGAACGATTATTTTTACGATGGAGGATGGTGTGGAACACCTCTTTAGAGGGGAGAATGATGAAAAGAAGGGTGCAACATGCTTGTTGGGACTGGAGGTTGTCATGATATCATACTAGTTGGCGGCTTTTTCATTGTCATCGGTGGAAGTAGTTGAGCAAAGCATTTTTTCAGTGGTTGTTGATCAGTTTATGGATGCCTTTCCAGAAGAGTTCTCAGGGTTGACACCTACGAGAAAAGTAGAGTTTATGATTGATCTTCTTATGGGGACCAATAATATCTCACTTACGTCTTACTGAATGGAACCAGCAGAATTGAGGGAGTTAAAGGTGCAGTTGGAAGAGTTAGAAAATAAAGGGTTCATCCATCCTAGCACGTCCCTGTGGGCAGCGCCAGTTTTTTTTATTAAAAAGGTAGAAGGAACATTTTGGTTATGTGTTTATTATCATATACTTAATTAGGTTATGATAAAGAACTTATATCTACTTCCACGAATTGATGATTTTTTTGATCAGTTGAGGGGAACTCAATGGTTCTCCAAGATTGACTTGCGGTCAGGATATCATCAATTGTGGGTGAGGAAGGAAGATATTCCCAAAACTGGAATTTCCCACAGGGATGTTCTAGTTCTAATATCCACTTCCAAAAATTGATGATTTGTTTAACTAATGCACCAGTGCTATTCATGGAATTAAGGAATCAGATATTTCAGAAATATCTATATTCTTTTGTGGTGGTATTTTTTGATGATGTACTGGTGTATTTGATGACAAGGGTGGAGCATGAGAATCACTTGGTGATAGTGTTGGTGGTCTTGATGGATCATCGTTTGTATGTCAAATTATTAAAGTATGAATTTTGGATGTAGTAGGTTCATTTCCTTGTCTGTGTTATTTCTGAGAAGGGTGTTTTAGTTGATCCGGAAAAGATAGAGGTTGTTATCTCAGGGCAACCACCAAAGAATTTTTTTGAGATATGGAGATTACTTGGTCTAGCTAGCTATTATCGATGTTTTTTGTGATTTCTCATGATTGGCCTCACCAATGACAGCTTTGACAAGGAATAATGTTTCATTTAAATGGGACGAGCAATGTTAGAAATTTTTTGAAGATCTAAAAGGTCGCCTTACATCAGTACCAATATTGGTTTTTCCAGAACTAGGGAAAGGGTGCGTGGTGTATTGTGCCACATCGAGATCAATTATGGGGTGTGTTCTCATGCAGGGGGGTCATGTGGTTACATATGGATCATGGCAGTTTAGGTTGCATGATAAGAACTACCCAACACATTATTTGGATTTGGCGGTGTTAGTTCATGCTTTTAAGATGTGGCGTCATTATCTCTTCTGTGAGAAATTCATGGTGCTTACCGATCACAAGATTTTAAATCATATTTTCTCACAAAGATATTTGAACTTTAGGCAAAAGAGATGGATGGAATATCTATAGATGTTTGATTTTGACTTAATGTACACACCAGGTAAGGGAAATTCGATGGAGGATGCATTAAGTAGAAAATCATATGCTCAGGTGGTGAAATAGGCATCAGATTAGTGGTAGTTGATGTCGGTCATAGCCAACATGTGGTTGGAATGTGAGGATCATGGTGACCAACTGGTCTTCTTTCTGGTTTTGTTGATTCCTGACTTGGTTGGTTTAGTTAAAGAGGCACAGTCATATGATTCCAAGTGTATGGAAATGAGGTCGAAACTCAATGGTGGGGAGACCATTGAGGGCTGGGAACTAAATTAGAATGTAGTTTTGTGTTTTCAGAATTGAATGGTTGTACTGGTGGCTTCTCAATAGGAACTTCTTAGGGATTATCATCATTCCAGGTGGGTTTTTCATCCTGGAATTCAAAAAATTTATAAGTTATTGAAAGCGCAGTTTTGGTGGGATGGTATGAAAAGAAAAGTGGTCGAGTTTGTCTCGAGATGCTTGACTTTTCAGCAAGTCAAGGCAGATCATCAGTGGCCAGTATTAATGCTACAATCTTTTCCTATTCCAGTGTGTAAGTGGGAATATATAGTGATGGATTTTTGTGACAGGTATCCCGAGAATGGTCAGGAAGCACAATGCCATATGGGTGATAGTGGATCGGCTCACAAAGTCAGCCCATTTCATTCTGATTTGTGAATCTCATATAGTGGAGGATTTGTCCAAAATATACATTTGCGTGGTGTTAAAGAGTCATGGTGTTTCATTTTCAATTATATCAGATAGATATCTGAGGTTCACATCTCGTTTCTGGAAATCCTTGCAGTAAGCCCTTGGGACACAGTTGACGATGAGCACGGCGTATCATCCTCAAACGGATGGTCAATATGAGAGGATGATACAAACTTTGGAAGATATGTTAATGTATTGTGTGATTAATTTTGGTGGTTTATGGGATTATCAATTGTCGTTGGTGGAGTTCTCTTATAATAACACTTATCAGGCTTCCATACATATGGCTCTGTTTAAAGCATTGTATGGGTGATTGTGTTGTTCTCCACTATGTTGGGTGGAAATAGGTGATACATTAATGGTCGTACTGAGCGTTTTCCAAGAGACTATGGAGAAGATCAAGTTGATCAGAAAGAGGATGGAGATGGCTCAAAGTTGTTAGAAATTGTATGTGGACCATCGTCGACGGTCGTTGTCATTTGAGGTGGGTAATCATGTGTTCTTGAGAATATCTCCTAGACTTGGGCACCATCAGTTTGGAAATCAGGGTAAGATATCTTTGAGGTATATTGGGTCTTTTGAGATACTTGAACGGATTTGAGAGGTGGCTTATCGGTTGGATTTTTCACCATGGTTTAGTGCAGTGCACAATGTGTTTCATATCTCACAGTTGAAAACGTATCAACCAGATCGTGACTGTGTGATTTGATGGGATCATGTTGAGATGGAGTTGGATGCTTCTTTGGTGCACGTGCTAGTGCGGATTGTGGATAGGCAAGAGAAATTATTGTGTTGAAAAATCATTGGTCTAGTTCGGGTTTTGTGGAAGCATGGTCAGATTCAGGAGGAGACTTGGGAGCGAGAGAAAGTGATGGTCGAGCAATGACCCGATCTCTTTTAGTAAAGCAATGGTTCTCTACTTTATGAGGACGGAAAGTACAATGGTGGGGAGAATGTATCACCCCCAATTTGAGTTATGTGACCTTTGTTTATACTTTTTTATGTATATGAAGTGGTTGGGTAATGTTTGGGAGAGTTTGGGAGAGTTTGGAAAGGTTTTAGAAAGTTTTGGAGGTCTTTTTAAGGCTACAAGGTTTGATCACGGTTAAGGGAAATCATCCAATAATCCTAGGTAACCATGTGATATGCCATTGTTCGGATAGTTTCATCCGCATGGTTTGTCAAACTGTGTGAGCTAACTGTGCGACCCATTAAAATTAGTTTTTTTTAAACAGGGTTAGTCGGGATTTTCCCTAAAACACTCCTTTCTTCTCACATACAAACCCTACGTGGGATTTATTCTTCTCAAGGGATAGGGGTGCTCTCCCACTATAATTGGAAGGGATTTTAAGGGGTTTCAATGTGTTTTGAAAGTGGTTCATATCGATTAAATATTCTCTCTTGGTTTCTTTGTAGTTTCCTCTAGATTTACTCTCTTCCCTCTCTTGGTTTTCTAGATCTGCATTTGTTTCATGTAGATATAGGGTTGTTGTTCCCTTAAGTGATGATATTAAGGATTGTTGATGATAAGGAAGAGGATCTAGAGTGGTTTTGGTGGATAATTAGTCCGGATTTGTGGTGCGGTTGCTTGTGGGTCAATTTCGTCAGAACTATAAAGGTAGGTGGATTCTCTCTTGACTCCACTTTTTTAGAACTAGAAGGATTGTTCCAATTAATTGGTTTTTCTTGAATTAATTGGTGATTTTGATGTACAGAATTGGTTATAAATCCTTTTGGTAATGTTTTGTGGATTGTTTTGGGGGAAAGGGGTTTTTTGGTGAAATGTTCTTGTTGTTGGATTTTAAAATCGGTAACTTGAGTTGTTTTATGGAAATGGTATGAGAAAATGGGTTTCAATAAAAAGGGGTTGCTTTATTGAAATGTGATATGGAATGGATGATGATTCAAGGGATTATATGATTATGAAATAGTTATTGTCATGTTGTTGTGGCTTTGGTGTGTTATATGCTTGGTTATTGGTTTGTGTATGTTATTTTTGTGAGTGTAATGATGTGAAGTGGGCGGGGAGTACCACTATAAAAAGAGTATAGATAGTGGATAGAAGGACCACTATCAAGGATAAGTGGGTGGGAAGTACCACTTGATTGGGAAAGTAGTAAACAGGTTTGGATGGGAAGTTACACCATGTTTGTTTCCTTGTTGTGTGCTGCTATGCAAGATGAAAAATTATTATACTAATGTGAAATGGTAAAATGGATTATGGCATGGTTGTTTGGATTTCCCTTGGGCTGTATGGTTTGGGTGAAGGTGTCTTAGTAAGGGTTTGTTTGGTTTATCGGTAATTGTTGAACTATTTGATGTTTTATATAAACTATTTTATATAAATGTGCTAACGGTTCTTTCTTAGTGGCGTGTGTAGGGAAGTCATTTGGGGAAATCCTACTGAGTATTGTTACTCACCCCTGCTTTGGCACTTTGGTGCTTTTGTAGATGTTTTATTTTGGGACACAGGTAAGAGTAAAACATCTCATTTTGCTAATAGTTCATCGTGATGCTTTGGCGGTGTTGTGGTGCTTGGAGCATGGAGCTTGGTGTGGAGCTATAGATGGTGTCATAGTTCATTGGGGTCTTGTTTTTTAGTCTTCCTCTTGGTAATCTAATATTGGTTTTGTATGGTTTGGTTGTATTGATTTTTGGGAACTCTTACGGAATAGCTTGGTGGTTGGTAATATATGACTCGGGTTACTATGTCACATGCATCATGTAGTTTTGTTGGAAATGGATTGGTTGGTTGGTTGGTTTATCTCAAGGGAAAATCATTCCCCAATTTATTCTTGAAGTTCTTGGCATTTATTGCCAGCTTTTGGTGTCTTGGGAACATCGCTTAAGACCAAGTAACACCTCACTGCCTTCTCAGGCCAATGAGGAAGGGGCGGGGCGTTACAACCTCCCTAACCCAGTCAACACGTGGTGTAAGAATTAACTACACCGCGTGTAATCAATGCACATGATTTGATTAATTATCAAATTAATTCCTAGTGAATTGAACACAGGTACACAGCGTGTAACTCTGGTTACACAGTGTGCACTCATGTGTTATCTGGTCAGAATTCTTGGCACCTCTTGTAATGAACCAACCTGGGTCAACCCAGAACCGGTCACCCAAGTCGGTCCACGACATGGACCAAAGGGTGTTCCTAATCCCCACGGGCTGGAAAAAAGTGTTGGGAATCAAAGATTAACCATTGGTAATGATTTATCCCATGAATAAAAGATAACCAGATAAACAAAACAGACGAAAAAAGTAAAAACTAGCAGCGGAAAGAAAATAAAACTGAACATACCTCCTTGTGACCTTCTAGGTCACCACCCAACTCAGTCTCAAACCTGCTAAAACACTTAGTAGCTGATCCAGGAACCTGAACAAGAATTGAACCTACAACTGAAATAATATGATTGGCATGAGCACTGAGATGCTCAGTAGGGATGCCAAATATAACCACGGAATCCAACGTCTCTTTTCCCAAAACAATCCAATAACACAAGTTTTAAATACAACTATAAAAGTAGGTTTTACATATATTAATTAAAAAAAATATCATTTACCCATTTTAAAAACCCAACGCACACCATGTTCCATTTCTGAAACAAACTACAATTTTGAAAACAAAAGCCAAAAAAGGAAAACAAGGCAGTGCTAAAAGAAATAGGTGACAGTATAAGCTAGAAAACAAGTATAGTTGAAAGTAAACAAGAAAAACAAAGACAACCCATGGGTGATCCTAAACATCCCTAGAGGACCCCTGTACATACTCGGTTTCAGAACCACCTATCGGCGTATGGTGAAGCTCCTAAGTCTATAACCAAATGGTTGTCCTAAACTAACCAATCCAGTGGCAAAGCCCGGCTGGCCTAACAACAAATCCAGGGGGTACCAACCCGTCTAATTGAGGTTGGTCAGCAACCTTCACTTGATCATCTAAAAGACTCCCAGGAACCCATAGTGGTTATAGTAATATTGTGTAAGTAGGAGGCCCTCGCACGGGAGACTCATCTCACCACACTTGCCTACCCTAAACACAGACACTCCATACGATAACCCATAAGGTATATCCCCCCTATAGAGGTGCCCCAAATATATATATATATATATATATATTATCAACAAAGGTGACAACTGGGTCGTCGTGCCATGAAATCATTAAACCCATTTGATACCTTTTTCAAAATACTAAAGTTGTTAAATGGGCATACAGTAAATCTAAACGTCGGCATTTCAAAGAATCAACACAAACATTACACTAAAGCTTAAAGTGCCAAATGGGATGTCATGTCACATCATGACGAAACCATTTTTTCTAAAAACATTTTTGAAGCTCCGAACAGACACATACAACTTTCCAAGCCACATCCCTTAATAAGATCTTAGTCAATAATCACCCTTTTTAAGTTTAAAGTGCCAAACGGGCCCTTATCCTTTCCAGACACACACTAAATCATTTTCCAAGGCCCGATGGGCCAAATCCTAAAAAAAATATTTATATACATTTAAGGGAAACACACCAAGGACCAAACCTCATTTAGGAAAACAATAATTATTTGGAAAACCAAGTATTTAAAGAAACGCCATTTCAAAGGTTCCATTATCATTTGTGATCACATCCATGTGTGCACCTCATGAACCCATGGATGTGCCAACATCCAATGACACAATAAAATCCAAAGAGAACATTTGAAAACCAAAACCCAAATGCACATTGAAACACCTTAAACCCGTGATTCATATTTCAAACATCATTCACTAAATCATTTACTAATTTAAGAAAACATTTTCAAAAGAACACAATAAAGGCTTACATTAGGATTCTATCAACTTCACACACAAATTCCATTTAAACATCCAATGCATTTCCAAACATTTCAAAAAATACTTTCACACCTTTAAAAACATGACTCGTACCACTTCCACAACCAAAAGAACTACATGCACACTTTATAAAAACTAACACATAGCTCAAAATAGATTTTCTCCCAAACACACTTCATGCCATACAAACATACTATCAAAAATAAAACGAACACAAGTTTTATCTTCTTAAAAACTAATTTTGCACCAACCAATTTAATTAAAGAACTTGATAAGTTAATTAGACATGAGAAATAATTTACCAAGTCATGATTTTCACAAAACTACTCAAAACGAATCAGATAATTCATCCAGAAACTATTCTCAATAATTTTAACAAACCCATAAACACTTTAATAAATTAACTATAATATCAATGATGGTGCGAATGACATATAAATATTAATTCAAACCATGCAAGTGTCTATGGGTTTTGTGGGAAAGAAAATAGTCAGAAATGCCTACCTCAAACCAAGCGCGGATGTGGCGAAACTTTGATAAAAGGTATAAAAATCCCTTGTGGACTAACCACGCATGTTGAATAGTGATAAAAACACACTACACACAACCTGTGACAGTATTAGGATTTATCTAAATTAAATAAAAACACCAAAGATGAAATGAAGGGAAAATAAATAAATAAATAAATGAATAAAAGAATAAATAAATGAATAAATAAATAAATAAATAAATGATTAAAAGAATAAATAAATAAAATAGTAAATAAATAAATAAATAAATAAATAAATAAAATAAATTAATAAATTAATAAAAGAGTAAATAAATAAATAAATAAAAGAATAAATAAATAAATAAATAAAAGAATATACTGAAGGAGGCCGTTGTCGGCCAGAGCAGGAGAGGAAGCACGAAGGAGGCGCGACGAGGCTGGTGGAGTCCGAAGCAAGGAGGGCGGGGGGTTTTGCGCTGCTGGAGAAGGGAAACAGTGAGTGGGTCGAAGCACGGCCTGGTCGGAGGTGTGGCGGGGTGAGGCGGTTGGCCGGAGATGCGGGTGAGGTCAGATGGGGGGTCGGGTGCGCTGTTGGACGGTGCAAGCCAGAGACGAACTGAGGGAGGGGCGAGGGCAGACAGAGGTAGGGGCTGGAGCATGGCTATTGGCCGAAGGCGCTGAGGAGTGGAGGGCAGGAGGCAGATGGGAGGTCCAGGAGGTGGGGGTCCCGGCAGGGATTTGGGGAGAAAGTCGGGCGAACCGGGGGAGGCGGGTTTGCAACGCAAGGGTGAAGACAGGAGGGCGACGGACAAGGTGGTTGGGGAGAAGGCTGGAGTAGGAGGGGCAAGGTGGTGAGGACCTGTGGGGACGGCTATAGGTGCAAGGAGAGGTAGGGGTCGAGCGCTGGGGAAGATCGGGAGAATCAGGGAGGTGGAGCGCGGCGCGCAGTAGGTGGGGGGAAGGGGAAAATGGGGCACCGCGGGATTAGGTTTAGGTATAGGTTTTGTTTTGTTTCCCCCCCATTCTTATAATAACAATATTATTAAAAAAATAATAATAACAGTAAAAAATAATAATAATACAAATAATGATAATAATAATACAAATAATGATAATAATAATAATAATAATAAAACAAAAAATAAAAAAAATAAAAATGACAATAATAAAGATAAAAATTATAAAAATTAATAACAATAATAATTATTATTATTAAAAATAATAATAATACAACAAATACAATAATTATAATAGTAAGAAAAATGAGAAATTGCCCGAATCCTAGGCCAACTGCGCGACTACCTCCAACCGCGCGGTGACCGCACACGAGTCTGAAGCCCAGTAAAAATATTAAACAACAAAAAATTTAATTCATGACCCAACTCGAACCATGGAGCGAGAACCCAGGGCCAAGAATTAATAAAATAAAAATAAATTAAATGTCGGGGTGTGACAATTCTCCCCACTACAGACATTTTCTGCCCCCAAAAATTCACCCAGCTGAACACTAGAAAAAACAAGAATCCATGCCTGATTGAAACAGAAGGAAACCACAAGAATGGGGGGGAATAAGAGGGTTCTTCCCACCATAAGAACTCTGCTGGTGCGTAAAAATTAACACCCAAACATACCACCCCGAGAAGGGGGGCGACGCAGGAACTCCCAAAGGATCCAAACTAAGTTCTATAGCACGAGCGAACAACACCTCCACTGAAACCTGGAACTCTCGACCCAGACCAAAAACCCCAAACACTAGAGAAAAACCTCCGAGAAGAATGTGGTCCCGGTGGAAAATTTGAGTATAAATGAAAGCCTTGACTCCTTCACAGGTACTTACATCTCCAAAAAAACACCGCCAAACCAAGATTAACCCACATAAGGTCCAAAACCCCTTTTAAGAAAAATGCATGATCCAAAAAACAATAATCGGACAAACAAAACTATTTGGATTATAATAGAACATGTCTATCATAACTCCAAGACAAAACAATGAACTTACAACAATGTCAAAACTTTAACAGCAGAAAAACATGAACTAAATGACTTTTAATGTTCCACTACCAACACAGAACACAAAACTCGAACCAAGGATTTACACCCCCGGAAACTCCTGACTGTGCACGAGATTCACCCCAAGACCTGTGGTTGGGGATCTGATGGTCACAACATCTTCTTCAGGTGATGCTTCCTGCAAAACTTCTCCAAGTGACCCAGACAGCCGCAACAACAACATGTATTTTGAGGGATATGACATGACGGCTTCACGTGCCTGAACCGGACACACTGGTGTCACACCACTGAACGGTCCGACGAATTGGAATCCAGAACCACTGTAGAGGACTCTCTAGGAGTAGGTCCCTCTGGCACACCATGCTCGCCAGATGGGGAACCATTGTAACGCCCCAACCCTAGTTACCTGGAGTCAGTGCTTTATTACATAACATTGACATGATACAAGGAATGATGTTCCGAAAGACCGATCAGTTTAGTATTATTGGAAACAAGATACATACATAAGTTCAACATTACAACTGGAAAAGAAACACAACACTAATTTGTTCTATTAGAAACATCCAAGTCTCTTAGATTATGCCTGAAAGTCACTCATAACTAACTTCTTAATATCCTGGGAAAATGAAACATAAGAAATGGGTGAGCTCAAAAGCTCAGTAAGGGTAAGAAATACAGCAAAAGATAACATAAACATTAGGTATGATGAATAATTAAAAACAAATGCCTTTATAAATAATAAAAATGAACACTTTATGGCAGGAATATGAGCTGAGTAAATAATTCCATAATAAAACATAGTCATGGGTATTCTACTAGTCGAATAACCACATGAATCATCATTATTATTTTCATAATGAGGGAATGTATAATGCCAGAAATTCTGAAACATCTTGTCAAGGCCTCGTCCAAGACGTCTAAAAATGATTTAGGCCTCGGGCAAAACCATATATCAAATTGGGAAAGGTCTCTGTCAGTTCCACATCTAATTGTCTCATGAGACCTACCGATGCATCGAGGAGCTATAGCGGGCTCCACCCGTCACATACTAAGTCCAATACATTCCTTATATTAAAAGGCTGAAACATAACATAAACATTCGTATTAAAACTAGCATATGAAATGTCAATACTTTAACCATAAACCATGAATGGTATAAAAATAACTCATCCATAGTCAAAAATATCACAAAAACTTAAATACAATATGGAATATTTTTATCATAACAAATCAACTTCAAACAAGTTTAAAATTTATCAAAGGATGTTGACATAGATGAAATCAAAACTATTTGAGAGAAATATCTCTTCCTATTTTGAAATCATTTAAGAGTCACATAATTATAAAATAAAACATTTATTTTGAAAATGTTCTTATATTCTTATAATGGAATCTTTGAAGATGTTATAACAGTGGAAAATAGCTGCACCCTCTGTATAAGTTAAAAAAACATTCTTACCTTAATTTTATCGAAAAGGTCATAATGAACCTTGTTTGGAAAATGACGGAAAGATTCCTTTCAAAACATATAAGGTAAAATAAGGGTATAAATGACTTTAACCCGTTGTATATTAAATATTAAAAATGTTTTGAAATACATTTTTAAGAAAACACAGATGTGGAAGATAAAGAGGTCCCAGTAGATACTTACGTAAAAACAACCTCAGATAATAAAGAGATTGTGAAATTAACCATTACCTTGTACTTTTCCTTAGTAGATGTTATGTTAACCTCCTATATAATAGTTAAAACATTGTTATTAAATTATACATGAACTATATACATAAATATTATATCATATATGATCCTCTAATATTTCTTGTTAATAATATTTTAGTAGTATCATCGTTTCGAATGTTAACTGATTCATTTTCCATTATATGATTGGTTATATAATCCATATTTGTTATGTATAGGATGTATTTTATTCATATAAAGAATGATATTATGTTCATAAATGTTATTTTTAATCATAAAATGAAAATTATACTTGAATGATTATGATGGGGAATGAATCTCATCGCGTTCGTGGAGACGGTAATCCATATGTACGCACGAGCGACAATATCATTATATTGATGGTGAAATAATATGTAATTAGATGGTAAATCATATATACAGAATCATTAACATGTTATATTTATTATTTATATCAGTTATACTCATTATTATACCAATCCAAATAATTAAGTGTTTGAATAACAAACTACACCACAACGTGGAGACGGTAAGCCGTACGTATGCACGTATGGTGACTTTGTCATTCATATGATGGATAGAATAATGAATATAGTTGTACCATTTTTATAATAACATCAAATTATATAGAAGATACTGTATTTATTATTTTATAATGTAAACCACAAATAAAGAGGAAGTGGAAGAAGAAAAGAACTTGAAAGAGGTGATGAAATATTTACCTCTTCTTCGGGTTCTTCCTTTTGATTTGATAAAAAGGGCTCATTAGGTTGGCTTTCTGACCAAATTAATTCCTCCAGTATGATTTTAGGGGAGTTTTTAGGATATTTGGGTAGGTTTTGGTCAATCCAAATGGCTTTGGAGGTGTGAAATTAGGAGAAGGGGAAGTTCCCTTTTATAAGAGAGGTGAGGGTCACTTTAGGAAAAGCTTGAAATATTATTTTATAATAAAATCATTTTCAGTTTATAATGGATCAAAAATGAATTATTTATAGGATAAGGTGGGTATGGGTCTCAAACCTCTCAAAAAATAGGTTTTAGACAGGTTTAGGTCATCATATTAACCTTATCTTTTAGATTTAACTCTTAGTTAAATAGTTTGACATTTACCATGTCTCTTTGTATTTTTATATTATATGGTTGATAAACTTACTATAACAAGACAATAGAACCCCATGTGGTTAATTATTAATATATATAACATTATCTAAGTCCTTTATCCGAACCTTATATATTTAGGAATATTATATCAATTAATAATATAATATTTGTTTTAAAAACTCAATTATGTCAATTTTGACACTATTTAGTATTTGATTTTTTTCAAAAGCCATAAAAACTTTATAACTTAGAATAAAATTTATTTAACAAACCCTAATATGTCATATTAACCTATAAAATTATTTTAATTTATCAAAAGTCTCAATTTATATTTATTTGTATATTTATAATATCAATTATTTTAATCTTTCATTAATAAAGTAATTACTACATCATCATTGTGTCATAAATAAATTAAATTATTTAATGTATAAAAATTATAAATAAAATACCATTATGTAGAAAATATTTTTATCGTTATAATTAATACTTATAGTCTAATTTATCATATGTGTAACCCTATATTAAAAATGGTTTAGTTATTAAACTTTGAATTTAACTCTTTTAAATCTTCTTTAAATAAAATAATAATAAATTTACTAATCTAATCTAAGTGGACCAAATAGGATAATATTTTATTCCTAAGGTTGTTTTTGGTTGAATTATACTTATACAATAGAATTAGGACATGTTTTAGGGTAATTATGATATCATTTTAACCTTAATTACCCTATTTACTTTTAACCGTGGTAAATAAAAGTCAAAAGTTATTATTCACCAAAAATTATTTTCATCTTATTGAACCACATTTTACTTACTGATATTGACCTTGTCTCTCAGATTTTTGAAATTCAACTCAGAGAAGCGGTAAAATTAAGTTTTATGCAAATTTGCAAATGCTTCTAAGAGGTGGATAAAAGACAATAAAAAGTTCAATAAAATTTTTATATATCTAAAATTATTATAAAATGACTCCAATAAATTATATTGAACTTATATAGGTATTATATATCTATTTTGACCTAAAATAAATTTAAATAAAATAAATAATTATTTAAATAAAAAGTCAGTTTTAACCAATAACGTAGTGTTTTTCACTATTCATAAAAAATTGAGAGTTTTCATAAAAATACCAAAAATTCAACCTAAACTAATTTCGATATTCAGAATTCAAAAATGAATTCCATTTTGAAAAATAAAATTTATAAAATTTCAAAAAGTGGGTATTACTATTCATAATGGCTAGTTTGATTAGTCGCGGTGTGTTAGAATCTCGAAGTTGCGTACAATGCAAGCTATCACATTATTCAAAGGGAAACGTATTGTGGAAGCTTGGGGTGTTACATTCTTAACCCCTTCAAATAATTTTGTCCCCAAAATTTCTATAATATTACTGCATAAAAAGATTTGGGTGGTTCTTCATCATAAGTTCCTTGGGTTCCCACGTTGCATCTTCCATCTTATGGTTTCTCCATAGAACTTTTACCAGACGAGTCGTCTGGTTTCTCAGAACTTGTTCTCTTGTATCAAGAATCTTGACAGGCTCTTCACAATAAGACATATCAGGTTCTAGTTCAATTTCCTCATAGGTGAGTACATTCGTTGGTTCAGGCATGTATTTTCTCAACAGTGATACGGGGAATACATCGTGAACTTTGGAGAGACTTGGTGGAATTGCCAAACGGTAAGCTACAACCCCAATTCATTCTAGAATTTCGAAAGGTTCAATGTACCTAGGACTTAATTTATCCTTTTTACCGAATCGTATAACTCCCTTCTATGGAGATACCTTCAAGAAAACATAATATCCTACCTAAAATTCCAAATCCTTCCTTCGGTTATCAGCATAGCTCTTCTGCCTACTTTGAGCTGCTTTGATGTGGGTTTGGATAACCTTCACCTTTTCCATCATTTCCTCAACAAGTTATGGGCCTATGAGTTTTCTTTCACTAACATCATCCCAACAAGTTGGTGCGTGACATCTCTTTTCATATAATGCTTCATATGGTGCCATCTGAATACTTGAATGGAAGCTATTGTTATAGGAAAATTATACCAGAGGTAAATATTGATCCCACATACCTTGAAAGTCAAGTGAGAAAGATCTCAACATGTCTTCTAAGGTTTGAATAGTCTGTTCTGATTGTCTATCAGTTTGAGGGTGGTAGGCAGTGCTCAAACAAAGTTCAGTATCCAGGGCTTTCTGAGGACTTTTCCAGAATCTTGATGTAAAATGGGGATCACAATAAAAAACAATCGATAGGGGTACTCCATGAAGTCTTACAACTTCATTAATATACTGTCTTTCTAAATGTTCAAGTGGTAAATCTTCTCTTATATCAAGAAAATGTGTTGACTTGGTAAGATGATCAACAATGACCTATATTGCATCATTCCTTCTAGGAGTCTTTGGTAGCCTCATGATAAAGTTCATATTAATATCATCCCATTTCAACTCGGGTATGGGAAGAGGTTGCATGACTCCTATAGGATGTTGTCTTCTAGATTTCACTTGTTGTAAAACCATGCATCTTGACACAAAATCAGAAATATCCCTTTTCATGTTGTCCCACCAAAAAATATTCCTTCAAATATCTATACATCTTGGTTCCCCCAGGATGTATAGAGAAATTGGATCTATGAGCATCATACAACAATTACCTTTTTAGATTAGGTATATCGGGAACACAAAGTCTCTTCCCAAATTTCAAAAATCCATCTTCATATACTAAGTCACTCAATCTCCCATTATTTACAGCTTCAATATTCTTTTGAAACTCCTCATTATCAGTTTGAGAATTTTTTATCCTTTCTAGTAAATATGGTTTGTCAACCATTTGAAAAAGTGTTGATGTTTCACCATCCATGGTTATTCCCATATCCATCTTTACTAGATCCATGAAAATAGGATCCCTTTCAACTCTCATCTTGTTCAAAACTCCATGATACTTTCTACTCAAAGAATCTTCCACCTTATTTTCCTTCCCTGGGTGGTAGTGCATTGTACAATAATAATCCTTGAGTAGTTCAAGCCATATCCTTTGTCTCGTGTTTAGTTATTTTTGTGAGAAAATATACTTCAAACTATTGTGATCAGTATAAATCTCACATTTTTCACCATAGAGATAGTGTCTCCATATATTCAGAGCGAAGATTACAGCTGCTAACTCAAGATCATGAGTGGGATATTTTTTCTCATGAATTTTTATTTGTCATGATGCATAGGCAATAACTCTATCATTTTTCATAAGGACACAACCAAGTCCTTTCTTTGAAGCATCACTATAAATAACAAACCCATTATTCCCTGATGGTAGATTCAAGATAGGAGCGTTGACTAATCTTCTCTTCATTTCTTCAAAAAATTCTTCACACTCTTTTGTCCAAACAAATTTAACCCCTTTACGTGTGATCTTGGTTAATGGGTTAGCCAACTGGGCAAAATTATGGATGAAACGTTGATAATAACCTACTAAACTGATAAAACTGCATACCTCAGTTATACTCATTGGTGCTGGCCATTCTTGGATTGCCTTGGTCTTTGAAGTATCAACATATATTTCATCCTTAGAGACAATATGGCCAAGAAAAGAAATTTCTTGAAACTAGAATTCACACTTGCTAAACTTCCCATATAATTCATTTCTTTTAAGAGTCTTTAGAATAATTCGTAAGTGATTTTCATGATATTTGTAGTTTTTTTAGTATACCAAGATATCATCAATAAATAAAACTAAAAATTTATAAAGATATTCCTTGAAAACTCTATTCATTGGATCCATGAAGACAGAGGGTGTATTATTCAATACAAAAGGCATTACTGTAAACTCATAATGCCCGTACCTAGTTCGAAATGTTGTTTTCGGAATGTCTTCCTTCTTCACACATAACTGATGATATCCAAATAGAAGGTCAATCTTTAAAAAATATTGAGATCCATGAAGTTGGTTGAATAAATCATTAATATGAGGTAGGGGATACTTGTTCTTTATTGTTATAGCATTGATCTCCCTGTAGTCAATGCACAACCTCATAGATCTGTCTTTCTTCTTAACAAAAAGGACAGGGGCTCCCCATGGAGAAACACTAGGGCACATAAATCCCTTATTACTCAATTCCTCTAGTTGTTTATTTAGTTCCACTAATTCCTCGGTGGACATTATATAAGGGGTCTTCGATATGGGCCTTTAACTAGGAATTAAATCAATGGAAAACTCAATTTATTATTCTTGAGGATGTCCAGGTAAATCCTTAGGAAACACATCAACATATTATTGCACAATAGGTACGTCCTCTATTCTAACATTCTTTTCCTCACCCATAATTATTTCATTATCATCCTCCCCAATAATTGAATTTAGTAGAGCTACTGGGGGTGGATCTAGATAAGAATCAGATATTGATGTTTCTGCTCTAAAGATAAGGTACTCCTTATCATCATCTAGAATTATAATCTCCTTATTCTTACAATAAATTTTCACATCATGGTCTGAAATCCAATCTATACTGAGTATTATATCAAATTCAATCACGGGTATGATGATTAGATCAGCAGATAAATATCATTTATATGTCTTAATGGGGACCGATTCACAAAACTTTGTTGCAATGATACTTCCCTTAAGAGTTTTTACTGACAACATCCTTGTTAAATAAAATTATAAATATCTAATTTTCTTAGAAAACTGGGAATATATGAAACAATGTGATGATTTTGAATC
This sequence comes from Viscum album, assembly GCA_963277665.1. Lineage (NCBI taxonomy): Eukaryota > Viridiplantae > Streptophyta > Magnoliopsida > Santalales > Viscaceae > Viscum > Viscum album. The sequence continues at coordinate 45,165,685 of OY728138.1, read as the reverse complement.
AAATAAAACATTGGCTAAACTTGGGGAAACCATTAAATTACCTTCCACCGCGTCTTTTTAAGCTTCAACCTCAGCAGTAGTGATCTCATAAGCTTGTCCTTTATCCCTTGGCCTTTTCTAAGGTAAGTTTCACTAACGCCTAGGACATTAATTTGTATAATGTCCCATCTCCCTAAAATTGTAGCATTTAACATTGGTAGCTTCTTTCTTACCCTTACAATCACTAGCAAGATGGTATTTCTGTCCACATTTGTATCATACTCCTTTTCCTTTTAGACAGGCACCAGGGTGCTTCCTTCCACAATTATCATAGGATGGAAATTAAACTCTTCCCTTCTTCCCTATTTCCTTATTTCCTTTCCCAGAGTGTTCAGCAGATCTCTTCTTCTATTGCTTTACTTTAAAGTCATAAGACTTAGAGAATTTCTTTTCTGTCTTGATAGCACATGAGACAATATCTTCATATGATGAGAAGGATTGTGAGACTAATGCTCGATGGAGAAATGTTTTTAACCCATTAAAGAAACGATCAATCTTACTTCTTGGGTTACATATATAATATACATTATACCTTACTAACCTTGTAAAGTTAGCTTCATACTTTGTGACATTCTCATCCTCCTTTTGTCTCAGACTCAGAAATTGTCTTTCCATATCCGATCGATGGTCATGAGGAAAGTATTTTTCTAAGAAAAGATCTTTAAACTCCCTCCATTCCATACTTGATACTTCTTAATCCTCATTTGTGTTTTGAATTAATGACCATCATTGATCTGCATCTCTGGTGAGGCAATAAACTGCCATGACAACTTTTTCCCTTTTATTACTTCCCAAAGCATGAAATATTTTCTCTAAGGAACTTATCCATTGTTCAGCTACAAATGGATTTGTAGACCCATTGAATGTTGGTGGTTGTTGCCTTGTGAAGTGATCTAACATTAATCCTCCGCGTTGTGGATCAGGGTGCTCCATACGGGTAAGGTTATTATTCATAACTTGTGTTAGTTGTCCCGGTATGGTGATAAGTTGATCAGCACCTAGCTCTACTATAATTATCTTTAGCAGGAGGGAAATCCCTACATGGATTACGTGCATTGATACAGTTTTCATTCCTTCCACTATTCTCCATTTCTAAACAATGGCATATAGTAGATTAGTTTATGAACTGCAATACATAATTCCAAACTTGTAAAACACTTAACATAAATTGAACAGTTTATGGATATAATCCATAATCATAAAAATGTTTTCTTTGAGTAGGTATATACTCATAAATCATTCATAATGGTTTGTAAAAAAATGATAATTATCCTAATCATATCCCTCAGGAGTGTCATAACCAAGAGTGTAGCAAGGCTTGTTGTCGTGCACTAGTTCTTGTTTGATTCTAGCTCAAAGAGGTGTTTTCGAGTTTTACCCCTAGGTACATCTATGACAGAGCCGGCTCTACCTACTCGTATCCAGACAAGGATGTATTTCTTGGAAAACTCACAAAATTTCTACAGTACCAAAATTCTAGGAAGTTCTTCTATACCAATCCTCACAGTCTATCTTAGGGTAATGTTTTCTAATCAGAGTTTTTCTAAATCTAGTTTTCAAGGTTTCTACTAAACTTCCTCAGATTCCAACTGTAATGCCCCAACTGTATCCATACAAGGATGTATTTCTTGGAAAACTCACAAAATTTCTACAGTACCAAAATTCTAGGAAGTTCTTCTATACCAATCCTCACAGTCTATCTTAGGGTAATGTTTTCTAATCAGAGTTTTTCTAAATCTAGTTTTCAAGGTTTCTACTAAACTTCCTCGGATTCCAACTGTAATGCCCCAACCCCAGTTACCCAGATTTGGTGCTTTATTACATAACATTGGCATGATACAAGGAATCATGTCCCGAAATACCGATCGGTTTAGTATTATTGGAAACAAGATACATACATAAGTTCAACATTACAACTGGAAAAGAAACACAACATTAATTTGTTCCATTAGAAACATCCAAGTCTCCTAGATTATGCCTAAAAGTCACTCATAACTAACTTTTTCATATCCTTGGAAAATGAAACATAATAAAGGGGTGAGCTCAAATACTAATTAAGGGTAAGCAATACAATGGAAGATAATATAAACATTAGGCATGATGAATAATTAAAAACGCGTGCCTTTACAAATAATAAACATGAACACTTTATGGAAGGAATATGAGATGAGTAAATAATGTCATAATAAAACATAGTCATGGGTATTCAACTAGTCTAATAACCACATGAACCATCATTATTATTTTCATAATGAGGGAATGTATAATGTCGTACATTCTGAAACATATTGTCAAGGCCTCGGCCAAGACGTCTAAAAATGATTTAGGCCTCGACCAAAACCAGATATCAAATTGGGAAAGGCCTCATCTAGTTCCACATATAATTGTCTCATGAGGCCTACTGATGAATCTAGGAGCTATAGTGGGCTCCACCCGTTACATACTAAGTCCAATACATTCTTCATATGAAAAGGTTGAAACATAGCATAAACATTTGTATTAAAACTAGCATATGAAATGTCAATAATTTAACCATAAACCATGAATGGTATAAAAATAACTCATCCAAAGTCAAAAATATCACAAAACCTTAAATAAAATATGGAATATTTGTATCATAATAAATCAACTTCAAACAAGTGTAAAATTTATCAAAGGATGTTGACATAGATGAAATCAAAACTATTTGAGAGAAATATCTCTTTCTATTTTGAAATAATTTAAGAGTCACATAATTATAAAATAAAAAAAATATTCTGAAAATATTATTATATTCTTGTAAGTTAAGCTTCGATGATGTTATAACAAAGGAAAATAGTTGCACCCGCCGTATGAGTTAAAAAAACATTCTTACCTTAATTTTGTCGAAAAGGTCATAAAGGACCTTGTTTGGAAAATGATGGAAAGATTCATTTCAAAACATATAAGGTCAAATAAGGGTATAAATTACTTTAACTCGTAGTCTAGTAAATAGTAAAAATGTTTTGAAATACATTTTTAATAAAACATAGATGTGGATGATAAAGAGGTCACAGTAGATACTTACGTAAAAACAACCTCGGATAATAAAGAGATTGTGAAATTAACCATTACCTTGTACTTTTCCTTAGTTGATGGTATGTTAGCCTTTTGTATAATAGTTAAAACATTGTTATTAAATTATACAAGAACTATATACATAAATATGATATCATATATGATCCTCTAATATTGCTTGTTAATAATATTTAAGTAGTATCATCGTTTTGGGTGTTAACTGATTCATTTTCCATTATATGATTGGTTACATAAGCCATATTTGTTATGGATAGCATGTATTTTATTCATATAAAGAATTATATTATGTTCATAAATGTTATTTTTAATCATAAAATGAAAATTATTCTTGAATGATTACAATGAGGAATGAATCTCATCGCGCTCGTGGAGATGGTAATCTGTACGTACGCACGAGCGACAATATCATTATATTGATGGTGAAATCGTATGTAATCGGATGGTATATCATATATAAATAATCATTAACATGTTATATTTATTATTTACATCAGTTATACTTATTATTATACCCATCCAAATAATGAAGTGTTTGAATAACAAACTACACCACGACGTGGAGACGGTAAGTCGTACGTACGCACGTATGGCGACTTTGTCATTCATATGATGGATAGAATAATGAATATGGTTGTAAAATTTTTATAATAACATCACAATATATATAATATACTAGGGTTATTATTTTAGAATGAAAACCACAAAGAAACAGGAAGTGGAAGAAGAAAAGAACTTGAAAGAGGTGATGAAATATTTACCTCTTCTTCAGGTTCTTCTTTTTGATTTGATCAAAAGAGCTCCTTAGGTTGGATTTCTGACCAAAGGAATGTCTCTAGGATGGTGTTAGGGGATTTGGGAGGATATTTGGGTAGGTTTTGTTCAATCCAAATGGATTTGGAGGTGTGAAATTAAGAGAAGGGGAAGTGCCCTTTTATAAGAGAGGTGAGAGTCACTTTAGGAAGAGCTTGAAATATTATTTTATGATAAAACCATTTTCGATTTCTAATGGATCCAAAATGAATTATTTCAAGGCTAAGGTGGGGATGGTTCGAAAAACTATAAATAAATAGGTTTTAGACAGGTTTAGGTCATCATATTAACCTTATCTTTTAGATTTAACTCTTAGTTAAATAGTTTGACATTTACTATGTCTCTTTGTAATTTTATATTATATGGTTAATAAACTTACTATAACAAGCCAAGAGAAACCCATGTGGTTAATTATTAATATATATAACTTTATCTAAGTCCTTTGGCCGAACCTTAGATATTTATGAATATTATATCAATTAATAATATAGTATTTGTTTTAAAAACTCAATTATGTCAATTTTGACACTGTTTAGTATTTTATTTTTTTCGAAAGCCATAAAAACTTTATCACTTCGAATAAAATTTATTTAACAAACCCTAACATTTCATATTAACCTATAAAATTAGTGTAATTCATCAGAAGTGTCAATTTACATTTATTTGGATATTTATAATATCAATTATTTTAATCTTTCATTAATAAGGTAATTATTGCATCATCATTGTGTCATAAATAAATTAAATTATTTAATGTCTAAAAATTATAAATAAAATACCATTATGTATTAAATTTTTTAAGATTTATAATGAATATTTATAGTCAAACTTATCTTATGTGTAACCCTATATTAAAAATGGTTTGGTTATTAAACTTTGAATTTAACTCTTTTAACTCTTCTTTAAATAAAATAATAATAAATGTCCTAATCTAATCTAAGTGGATCAAATAGGATCATATTTTATTCCTAAGGTTATTTTTGGTCTAATTATACTTATCCAATAGAATTAGGACATGTGTTAGGGTAATTATGATATCATTTTTACCCTTAATTACCCTATTTACTTTTAACCGTGGTAAATAAAAGTCAAAAGTTATTATTCACCAAAAAATATTTTCATCTTATTGAACCACATTTTACTTACTGATATTAAATGTGTCTCTCAGATTTTTGAAATTCAACTCACAGAAGCGGTAAAATTAAGTTTTATTCAAATTTGCAAATGCTCCTAAGAGGTGGGTAAAAGACGGTAAAAAGTTCAATAAATTTTTATATATCTAAACTTATTATAAAATGACTCTAATAAATTTCTTTGAACTTATATAGGTATTATTTATCTATTTTAACCTAAAATAAATTTAAATAAAATAAATAATTATTTAAATAAAAAGTCGGTTTTAACCAATAACGCAATGTTTTTCACTATTCATCAAAAATTGAGAGTTTTTAGAAAAATACCAAAAATTCATCCTGAGCTAATTTCGATATTCTGAATTCAAAAATGAAGTTCATTTTGAAAAATAAAATTTATAAAATTTCAAAAAGTGGGTATTACTATTCATAACGGCTAGTTTGATTGGTCGCGGTGTGTTAGAATTTTGAAGTTGCATACAATGCAAACTATTGCATTATTCAAAGGGAAACGTATTGTGGAAGCTTGGGGTGTTACAACCTTGACGAGAAAATGGATACACTGGATTTCCAACCATCTCCACTCCGAAGACCAACTCAGCTAGGAACACCTCATCCACTAGCTTCTCGAAACGATGGTCCTTATAAAGGGGGACTTGCTCCTTGATCTCTGGACGAAGACTCTCAATGAAGAGAGAAGTCTTCATCAAATCCTATGATGCTGCCTCTGGAGAAAAGGGCACAAGTTCCTTGGAATGGTCAACATATACTTTCACCGTCTATTGGTCTTGTTGAATACGCATTAGCTCTTTCCTTCTCTCTGTCTTCACCTCTTCAGGTATAAACCATCAAAAGAAGACGAATTTAAAGACATCCCACGACACCCCAACTTGCATTGACGGTGGGGCAACCAACTCTCATTCGTCTAGAGATGGACCTTCAAACAAACCCAAAACATCACATACTCTGACAGCTTCGGGAGTTCCCAATACCCTGAAGACGCATTCGACCTCTTCAAGCCACTCTACTGCTTCTAACGGATCTCGATCACCATGAAGGATAGGCAATGTCTGAGAAGGACCAAAAACTAGGCATGACTTATCGGAAACCTTTCTGGGTGGCATTTTTTGAACAACATATAAAACATAGATCCAAAACTGATATCAATCTGAAAAACGTCAAAGAAAGCACTTTCATCCAAAACAACCGGCTCAAAGGAAACAAGAAAATACAAACACAACTCAAAAAAATCCCTCTTTCAAAATCCCCTTTCCATTTTTGATTTCAAAACCGCCTTCCTTCAAGGCCACTTTCAAAATACCAAACCCACTTTTCAAACCGAATTCAATTTTCTAAAAATCTTTTCTTTTTTTCATTTTCAAAAACATGCTTACATCAATCAAAACCAAAACAAAACCCAACTTAAAAAAAACCATCGGGACGAGGAACTAGAAGTTACGCTTAACTTGGAAACATGGTAGTGAGTCATGCCCCAAGCAAGCGTAAACAACTAGGAGAAGCTCAACCGTGAAATCAGACTCCACGTGGGTCACTACTCCATGTGAGGTCACGACATGACACTGGTCTGACTCCATTGTCATTCCTCAATCCCAAAACAAAAGTAGAAGAATCAAAATCTGAACTATCCCTAAAAACTTGAGGTTTGGAATGAGCAAGGGTTCATGAATCCCTTCATGTACATACCTCCCAAGTCCCGACAGTCCTAATCTCCATCTACTGAACAACCCAAATATCAAGAGCCTCCTCTGATACCATTTTGTCACGAACCAACTCAGGTCGACCCTGAATCGGTCACCCGATCTGGTCCGCGACATGGCCTGAAGGGCGTTCCCGATCCCCACGGGCTGGAAACAAGTATCGGGCATCAAAGATTAACCATTGGGAATGATTTGGCCCATGAACAAAAGATAACTAGATAAAAAAACTGACGAAAAAAGTAAAAACTAGCAGCAGAAAGAAAATAAAACTGAACATACCTCCTTGTGACCTTCTAGGTCACCACCCAAATTAGACTCAAGTCTGCTCCAACACTGAGCAGCTGATTCGGAAACCTGAATAAGAACTGAACCTGCAACTAAAAGAATATGATAGGCATGAGCACCGAGATGCTCAGTAGGGATGTCAAATATAACCACGAAATCCAACGTCTCCTTTCTCGAAACAATCCAATAACACAAGTTTGAAATAAAATTATAAAAGTAGGTTTTCCATATCTTAATAAAACAATATCATTTACCCGTTTTAAAAACCCAATGCACACCACGTGCCATTTTGGAAACAAACTACAATTTTGTAAACAAAAGCCAAACAAGGAAAACAAGGCAGTGCTAAAAGAAATAGGTGACAGTATAAGTTGGAAAACAAGTATAGTTGAAAGTAAACAAGAAAAACAAAGACAACCCATGGATGATCCTAAACATCCCTAAAAGACCCCTGGACGTACTCGGTTTTGGAACCACCTGTCGACGTATGGTGAAGCTCCTAAGTCTATAACCAACTGGCCACCCTAAACTGACCAATCTGGTGGCAAAGCCCACCTGGCCTAACAACAAATCCAGGGGGTACCAACCTGTCTAATCAGGGTTGGTCAGCAACGGTCACTCGATCATCTAAAACACGCCCAGGAACCCATGATGGTTATAATAATATTGTGTAAGTAGGAGGCTCTCGCATGCATGACTCATCTCATCGCACATGCCTACCCCAAACACAGACACTTTATACAATAACCCATAAGGGATATCCCCCCTATAGAGGTGCCCCAAATATATATATATATATATATATATATATATATTATCATCAAAGGTGTCAACCGGGCCGTCGTGCCATGAAATCATTAAAACCATTTGATACCTTTTTCAAAATATTAAAGTTGTTAAATGGGCATACAATAAATCTAAACATCGTCATTTCAAAGAATCAACACAAACATTACACTAAAGCTAAAAGTGCCAAACGGGTTGTCACGTCACATCATGTCGAAACCATTTTTAAAAAAAAACATTTTTAAAGCTCCGACCAGACGCATACAACTTTCCAAGCCACATCCCTTAATAAGATCTTAGTCAAGAATCACCCTTTTTTAGTTCAAAGCACCAAACGGGCCCTTATCCTTTCCATACACACACTAAAGCATTTTCCAAGGCCCGATGGGCCAAATCCTAAAAAAAATATTTACAGTCATTTAAGGGGAACACACCAAGGAACAAACGTCATTTAGGAAAACATGAATTATTTGGAAAACCAAGAATTTAAAGAAACATAATTTCAAAGGTGCCATTATCATTTGTGAGCACATCCATGTGTGCACCTCATGCACCGATGGATGTGCCAACATCCAATGGCACAATAAAATCAAAAGAGAACATTTGAAAACCAAAACCCAAATGCACATTGAAACACCTTAAACCCATGATTCATATTTCAAACATCATTCATTAAATCATTTACTAATTTAAGAAAACTTTTTCAAAAGAACACAACAAAGGCTTACATTGGGATTCTATCAACTTCACACGCAAATTCCATTTAAACATCTGATGCATTTCCAAACATTTCAAAAACTACTTTCGCACCTTTCAAAACATGACTCGTACCACTTCCACAACCAAAAGAACTACTTGCACACTTTATAAAAACTAACACATAGCTCAAAATAGGTTTTCTCCCAAACACACTTCATGCCATACAAACATACTATAAAAAATAAAATGAACACATGTTTTATCTTCTTAAAAACTAAGTTTGCACCAACCAAGTTAATTAAAGAACTCGCTAAGTTAATTAGACATGAGAAATAATTTACCAAGTCGTGATTTTCACAAAACTACTCAAAACGAATCATATAATAATCCAGAAACTATTTTCAACAATTTTAACTAACCCAAAAACACTTTAATAAATTAACTATAATATCAATGATGGTGAGAACGACATATAAATATTAATTCAAACCATGCAAGTGTTTATGGGTTATGCGGGAAAGAAAATAGTCAGAAACACCTACCTTAAACCAAGTGCGGACGCGACGAAACTCTGATGGAAGGTATAACAATCCATTGCGGACTAATCGTGCACGCTGAACAGTGATAAAGACACACTACACATAACCCGCGATAGTATTAGGATTTATCTAAATTAAATAAAAACACCGAAGATGAAATTAAGGGAAAATAAATAAATAAATAAATAAATAAATGATTAAAAAAATAAATGAATAAATAAATAAATAAATGATTAAAAGAATAAATAAATAAATGAATAAATAAATAAGTGAATAAATAAATAAATGATTAAAAGAATAAATAAATGAATAAATAAATGAATAAATAAATAAATGAATAAAAGAATAAAAGAATAAATAAATAAATAAATAAAAGAATAAATAAATAAATAAAAGAATATACCGGAGGAGGCCGCTGCCGGCCGGAGCGGGAGAGGAAGCGTGAAGGAGGCGCGGCGAGGCTAGCAGGATCCGAAGCAAGGAGGGCAGGGGGTTTTCCGGGCTGCTGGAGAAGGGAAACAGCGAGGGATTCGGAGCACGGCCTGGTTGGAGGTGCGGCGGGGCGAGGCGGTTGGCCAGAGATGCGGGTGAGGCCGGCTGGGGGGGTCGGGTACGCTGTTGGCCGGCGCAAGCCGGAGGAGAACTGAGGGAGGGGCGAGGGCAGACAGAGGTGGGGGATGGAGCGCGACTGTTGGTCGAAGGCGCTGGGGGAGCGGAGGGCAAGAGGCGAACGGGAGGACCTGGAGGCGGGGGTCCCAGCCGGGATTCGAGGAGAAAGTCGAGCGAACCAAGGGAGGTTGGTCTGCAGCGCGAGGGTGAAGACAGGAGGGCAACAGACAAGGTGGCTGGGGCGAAGGCCGGAGCAGGAGGGGCAAGGCGGTGAGGACCTGCAGGGACGGCTGGAGGCACAAGGAGAGGCGAAGGTCGAGCGCTGGGGAAGGTCGGGAGAACTAGGGAGGCACAGCGTGGCGCGCAGTAGGTGGGGGAAGGGGAAAACGGGGCGCCGCGGGATTAGGTTTAGGTTTAGGTTTTGTTTTGTTTTTTTCCCCATTCTTATAATAACAATATTATTACAATAATAGTAATAACAGTAAAAATAATAATACAAATAATGATAATAACAATGAAAATAATAATAATAATAATAATAATAATAATAATAATAATAAAACCAAAAATAATAAAAATAAAAATGACAATAATAAAGATAACAATTATAAAAAATAATAACAATAATAATAATAATACAACAAATACAATAATTATAATAGTAAGAAAAATGAGCAATTGCCCAACTCCTGGGCCGACTGCGCAGCTACTGCCAATCGCGCGGTGACCGTGCACGAGTCTGAAGCCCAGTAAAAATATTAAACAAAAAATTTAATCTGGGACTCAGCCCGAACCTTGGCGCCAGAACATAGGGCCAAGAATTAATAAAATAAAAATAAATTAAATGTCGGGGTGTGACACCTTTGGATGAGTTCTTTGATTTTAATTTTTTCATTAATTTAATCAATTTGATTAGATCTACGAGAAACGAGGAGGAGGAAGTAGATCTTGCAATTCAGATTAAAAGAGCGATGATACTTGAATTGAAAACTAAATTACAAATACGTAAATCAATCAACGATCTTTAAATAATTATAAATAATTATGTAACCGCTCTAATACCACTTGTAGGCTCCGGGCGCAACGGAAGCTTGCGATGAGTCGTGGCCAACTTTGCTTTTTGCCATGATCGATGATCAATTCGAGATTTAAACAACGATAAACGTCGTGATCTACGAAATTGAATCAAAGAATATAGGCAAGGGATATAATGTCAGAATTAGAGAGAGGATCATCACATATTATTTATAATCAATTTAATTAATTAAAGAATTACCATGTATGAATTCTTTCTTCATTGATGGATCTGAAAATAGATCTACGTTGTTCCATCATTTCACTGTAGGAATCAAAGGTATATTCCCTCTAGCAGTGATCCACACGTGTTCTAAAAATCTCTGAACGTCGTCGTAGGAATCTCTGGGTTCTAGCACAGAAAATCCTATGGCTTGTATCATCCACCTTTGATTGCCTCAAGAATCGCTTCCAAGGCATTCTCTTGGATCTCTATTAACTTGAGAGTGGGTGGTGGAGGAAGATCGCTCTCCGTTCTTGAGAGCGTTCTTGAAGAAGGGAGCTCTCTAGGACTTGAGAGGATTCTCCAAATCTGTTGTGCACAACTAAACAAATGAATTGACTTTCAGAGAAAATAACATAATTGAGTTTATATATCGCTAGAGTTAAAATAAAATAATTACACAAGTTTCCATTGTTATTTATTTAATCCCCACAAAACCCCATGTCAAATAATAATAATATTATTATTATTATTTATCGACATGCCCTTAACTTGCAAATTAAATTAAATATTATTTAATCGAATAATATTCAATATTTGTTATTTCTCACTGGACTATTTAAACTCGGTTCATCATTTCTCCACAATATTTATCGGTCCTTGAATAATGATTATTTATTTATTAAAGAAATCTCACTACATTATTCGCCAATAAATAAATAAATACTATATTTACTAAATATAAAATAAACATTTATTAAATATTCTGCTTACATTATATTCTCTCAAATAACTGGTGACGGGATATATGTGATCAAACATACATGAATAGTTATTAAACCATGTATGGGAATAGTATTTATTCAACTTTTTAGATGAGATTCTGGTTACACTTAGTGTGTGACTCTCTAGACCTTTTTCTCAGTGGCATTGAATGAAACAGTCTGAAGTCCAATGTTAGCGTCCAACAACACGCCAAGACACCAATATAGAAATAAATTAATAATGCAATGACATATTATCTCATATGAATGCTTACTATGTAACATAATTCCTTTATTACGGTATCTCAAGTCAAGCAGGTTGACTGCGAGCGTCATCAACCTATGTGTTCGATGTCTCTTTCTTTGACTTCCCGGAAATTGAACTTTCTTATTGTACATCATGGTCATGGATTTATTTAGGCTATATCATTTCCATCAAAGGGCCTGAGATATCAACTTCTGTTAAAGAACGGAAGAGATAAATCATTTTTCATATTGTTTATTAATGCAATATTACTCGTGATGCACCCAATGTATCCTACCTCGCCGCGAACATCTATCATCACAGTTTTTATCATTACATCAAAGTACGTGACTCATAATAGTCATTAATAATAATCTTAAAGTTTAAGGACTAATACACACATTCGCAAATAGAAACATCCAATGATACATATAAATGTGGATTTCCTACTCGCGTGTCTCGTTCTCATAATATCCTATTGGATATTACCAAGGGCGTATACTATGAGAAGGTGCATCAAAGTCCTATGAGTCTTCACCCCTGATAGCCCATACCATTTGTGTCCGTCAAATGATACCATCCAGCTATAGAACATATCTTTAAGAATAACGTCACAGCACTACCGAGTTCTCATCATAGCGGGAAACTGTTGTGACCTTTTAGTGTGACAGCTACTCTTAGGATATTATCACATACCATGTTACGCATAAGAACTGTCATGACGTGATAAGAAGTTTATTAATATTCAAAACTATGAATATAAGTTATCATAAAGTATACAGAAGTTGGTTCTAAGGCACCAACTCCAACATCTTCTATATTCATATTGCATATAGAATTTCCCTTGCCTTCCATGCCTCTTCTAAATACATATTGTATACTGTTTTTTATTTATATGTAATTGTATTTACCATATCCAAAATATCATTTGACATGCATGTGTATTAACTCTTTACAACATCCTTATTATAAAAATCATATTCTTTACTATATCAACTCTCACACATTTGTTGGTTAATATATACCGCACTTTCATTTTACAGTAGTTTCAATTTATCAAAAAATTGATGTCATTTAAATGTTCAGTTTATCATGAAGCTTCTATCAACGAGTCCGTCTAACAATGACAGTTGTACTGTGCATCTTCCCTACTGGTTATTGCCCCTGTTAATTTTGTTTTATCCTTATGCCTTTCCAGTATAATGAAACTGAATACACTCTCACATTTACTTTGTGCATAAACTTCTCGTATAATGAAATTGAATACACATTGATCATACCGTCCCATTTACTTTGTGCAAAATTTGCATGCATTTCCTAAATAATAATATTGTATGTAGAGTGATCATGCTATAGATTAGATTTTAGTCTCCATATTATATACACAATAACCAAGCTATAGAATCATAATTAGTTTTCACATTTTGTATGAATTTATTGTAAAATCCTTTTCACTTATAAGAATATCAAATTTTTTATGCACAATTTTTACCAATTCTCTTGATGGTATTAGTGTGTATTGCTACTATGCATTTCATGTATGTGTATTCTGTATGCACTTTCAATTTAATGTTAGTATGTATATGTCTTTTATACGTGTATACTGCACATTAAGTTTATTGAAGTTTCAATTTATCTAAAAAATCTACCAACGACTCCATTGAACGACAATTGTATTTCACGTTTGGCATGTAGGTAACTCTCCCCTTTAATTACTTTGTAATCCACTCCCCTTTAATCGGTGCATAATCCTTTTGCATTCATGTATAACGAAATTGAATACATAGTTATACCGTAAAATCATTTTCACTTATAATCCTATCAAATATTGTGTCCATATTTTTAGTATATTCTATAATATTCACTATGTATGTTATGTTTCCATTATATGTTACTATACTTAAGTATTCTAAGATTTGATACATATATGATTTCTCATCTTTTATATTTTCATTTAATGATAGCTTACAATTTTTATTTGATTATTTTTTCCCAATTCTTGATTTTTATCAATTATTTTATTAAAAATTAAGAACTTTTTGATGAGAATCTTATCAAGTAATTCAATTACACTATTTAATCAGGAATGCCTTTACTTCATTGAAGTCAAAACATTATTCTATTATTTATTTTTCTTTCTATATTATGTTTTTTATAAACAAATATTATTTTTATTTGATTTAGATGCCACTAATCTTGTTCAAATGCACGGGGGAATAAAAAATTGTGGCCACGGATCGCCCCTATAATTTATAAACAAAGCACCGCATCCCTCAATTCATAACCACGATATCCGCCTCAGTTGTTACGCCTCGAACTTTTCTTTGCGGCCGACGCTAGGGTTTCTGATCCATCTCAGAGTTTTTACCAGCGAGTTTCTCTCTTCTTTCCTCGAAACCTAACTGATTTCAGGTGTCCCTCACCCTTCTTTGTCCTGTTTACAGCTCCCAAGATCTGATATATCTTCCGCGTCCGCTGGGTTCCTATTTCTAATTGATTTTTCGAGTTACCATATTCCTTTATCTATCCCCCCCACATCCTTTGTTTGCTAATGTCATGTTGTTTTTCTTTTATTTGATATACAGAATATGGGCAAAAATTTGTTGTTTTCAAGCTTTGCATAATCCTACACTGAAACTGTATTCAGTATGTCTGTTTTTTCGCATCTTTAATTTTCCTATTTTGGTTTTAGTCGTATATTTTTATTTCGCAGGATTTTTTGAATCAGAACGTTTTTTCCTTATGGTTTCAGAACTTTTCATTGGGGCAACGTCTGTTCATCCCCACCCCACCCCATCCGTATTATTTTGTTTCATTTCATGTCCTTTCCATTTTTTCTTTAACCCCTTACTGGGTTTTTATGACGACACCGAGGTTGTGAGTTCAACCCCTAAAGTGGTGTTTGTATATTTTTGCCAATTTTAGTCACAGATATGTAATGTATTTTAGTAACTATACCCATGCATTGCCGTTCATGTTATCTTCAGGCAGACCTTACTTCCCAAAGATATTTAAATTGAATTTTAATTTAAGCGATTTAGCTGCATGGATGTTCCATATAGCCTTACGCAGTTTCTTGAATTATGAAGTTATCTGTTGCCCAAAATTTCTATTAATAACCATGGTTATGATCATATGCTGCCTTTTTTGGTCAATAAATGACAACATCAGTGGCCTTTTGAGTTACAGTTTATGTGTGCTGATCCTTTAGTTTTTAATGCTTTGCAACAGCTAAATTTTGTTTTCTCTTGTTTCTTCAACATTTTTATCTGCTCAAAAACTGTTTGTCCACATGTCATGAACCTCCTGCTACACGTTTCTTCTGTCGTCTGTTTTGTAATTTAAACCTATATGAAGTGATTCTCCACCCGGGTTCATTGCAATGCTCATTGAATTAATATGCTTACATGGGTTTTTCATGTTTTTCAGTCACTCACTAACTGTACCCCCTCTAGTGGGTGTGATACAAAAAAAAAAAAAAAACATTGCTTTTTTGTATACACTACTGTTAGTTTTTTATTCACTTCATTGTTACAATAATGAATGGATTCTGATCATCTGAAGTTTTTTGATCAGGCGAATGTTCTAATGGAGTCAAAAGGTGGTAAAAAGAATTCTAGCAGTCGTACATTAATCCACGAGGCTCCTCTCATCTACAGCATTGAAGACGTTCGACCATACGGAGGAATCAAGAAATTCAAATCAGCTGCGTACTCTAACGTACGTTTTATTGTAGTTGTATGCTGTGTAACATTTTATATTCTGTGCTGTCTGCATATGATTGATCCATCATTTGTTTATTTGTGCAGTGTGCTCGCAAGCCATCCTGACATTTCTCCTGGTTGATATCCAGGCCATTTGAGTGGCCGTTTTTTTTTTCTTTCATCAATAATTGCACTAGGAAACCTCCTTTTCTTCTTCAGCCTACCTCTCTTCGGGGCTCCTGTCCCGCTGCCGTGCTTTTTTCCTTCGAGATGGCCTTGCCCTTGGGTGGATCTCCAATTGGTTTTGAAGGCTATGAAAAGAGGCTCGAAATTTCTTTCTTTGAGCCTGGCATGTTTTCAGACCCTCAAGGCCAAGGGTTGAGATCTCTTTCAAAACAGAAAATTGATGACATTCTCAAACTAGCTGAGTGCTCGATTGTCAGAGCTTTGTCAAATGACTATCTCGACTCATATGTTCTGTCGGAGTCTAGTCTCTTCATCTACCCATACAAGCTCATTATCAAAACCTGTGGCACAACAAAGCTGCTCCTGTCGATCCCGCCCATCCTGAGCATGGCAGCCAGCCTCTCCCTCAGAGTGAGGGCTGCGAGATACACCCATGGAAGCTTCAATTTCCCCAGTGTTCAGCCATACCCTCACTGCAGCTTTTCTGAAGAAGTTTCTGTTCTAGATGCCTATTTCAGGAAGCTTGGTGTTGAAAGCAAGGCGTTTATCATGGCCAGCCATGAGGGTCCTCAAAGGTGGCATGTATACTCTGCTTCTGCAGGATTGCCTGTCAAGTCCGATGCTCCAATCTACACAGTGGAGATGTGCATGAACGACTTAGACAGGGAGAAGTGTTCGGTGTTTTACAAGAACGATTCGAGCAAGACTGGGGTGATGACTGACAAGTCTGGGATAGGGAAGATTCTGCCGGGGTCTGAGATATGTGACTTTGAGTTTGAGCCGTGTGGGTACTCGATGAACTCGGTGGAAGGGGAGGCCATATCAACGATCCATGTGACCCCTGAAGATGGGTTTAGCTATGCAAGCTTTGAAACGATGGGGTATAATGTGAGGGAGGCGGGGCTGGAGGTGATGGTGAGCAGGGTGTTGCAGTGCTTCAATCCGGGTGAATTCTCAGTTGCCGTGCATGTGGACAGGACTGATGGGTGGCTGAAGGAGTGCCCTTTGGCTCCCAAAGGGTACCGTCTTAAAACAACGGTTGCTGAAGACATGGTAGAGGGAGGTTGTCTTGTTTACCTGAAATTTGAGCGGGCAATGGGCTGGAGTGATCCACCAAGGTCACCCCTGAAGGGTCTCTTGGAAGAGGATGGTGAGGAAGAAGGGGGGTAGTTATTATGCGTTATGTTTTATCTCTTGGAAGAGGATGGTGAGGAAGAAGGGGGGTAGTTATTATGCGTTATGTTTTATCTCTTGGAAGAGGATGGCGAGGAAGAAGGGGGGTAGTTATTATGCGTTATGTTTTATCTGTACTACTAGAAAGTACTTTCTTGTCCCCTTGTTATTTGGCAGTTTTTTTCTGGTGGTTTCTGCCAGCCGTGTCTTGTCTATGTTCTATCATTACAAATTCCTGAATTACTCGTTTCATAAATGGTGTTATGTGTTTGTTGGTTTCATAAATGGTGGTAGAACTTGGGATTAAATTGTTTATTTTGGGCAAGTGGAAAGTCGCATCCTAATAATCATTATCATGTTTATTCAAGGATGCGAAGGAATGATTTTTGAAGGCATAAACATTATATTTAATGGTTGGTTTCTTTGTTTCAAGAATCATCTTCCCACCAACATTGTGAGAAATGGTTCACTTGTGATATATAGTCCTTTCTTTAGTAATTGGGGTTTGATGATGTGGAGCCTTTTTGATATAAATGGATGTGATGTTCTTCTTTGTTGATGTTGGTTATGCCCCAGATGTGTACCAATGTTATGATGTGGTGTTCACCCACGGAACTTTGATACAGGATCAAAGTGTAAATGATTTGATGGATTATGTCAAGGATATGTGATGTAAATGAAGGATCGTGCCCCCCCCACCGACCTCTTGAGATAGACATGTTTAGGTGAAGGGTAGTGTACATATTTTGCAGATTCTTGATGATGATTGAGCTTTCCTTATCATAGGTGCACCACTAGTCGTAACTAAAGGGTTTTGGAGGGGATAACACCTATCCAAACACAACAGAAAACATCAATCAAAACCTATAAAGTCACAGGATCTTTTTTTCATATTGGACTAAATAAACAAATCAAGAATGATGTACCTTATTTATCAATGAACCAACTTGTCCAACATCCACTATACACACTTGATAACAATCATTGAGTAGTCAAGGAGATCCTTCCTTATAGGTTACCCACAGGTTGTTCATATCTCCCAACACTTGGGAAAAATCCCCTCTTCCTCATGGTTCACTAGAAGCTTGGAGTTTAAAGAGAACGAGAGCAAGAGTGCAAGAGAGTGCTTCAATTGAGGAGTTTCACATCATTCAGAACCTTTGGATCCCGAACTTTCAGCTACATTGAATGAAAAATTTCACGAGTTACAACTCTTGTAACTTTTCGCATCTCATTTGTAAATAATTGTTTGACATTTAAATAATTAAGTTGAATGCTAAAACTAATAAGGTTATCAAAATATGATAATCAAATCAAGAATGATAACATGAAGTAGGAGAAGACGATTGATCTATACGCTATCAAATAATGTATGTACTTCCATGAAAACCATTATGACGTGGTGGCATTCATCACATCGTAGTCTCACCTAGCATAAACCAAGAGGCAGTCTAAACCCCCACGTCCATCCAAAAGCCCGAAGGCCTTCAAATATTTTTATTATTGATAAAGCCCCCTTTTAAGGGAAGAAGGGGGGAAACCCAAAGGACATCATGAACTTAGGACAATGACACATGAAGGACAAAAGAGTAAAAACCAAACTGAAAACCAGAGCAGCCCCTCCCCATCATAAAAGATGATAAAGCACTATAAAGTTACAATGTGAATCGACAAGCAAGTGTCCCGTGTCAAAGCACATGCTCGATTCGATGGCTGATGCCATACCCTCTCAAACAACCAAATCCGAAGAGTACTGCAAAGATGAAATGTCGGCTTTGAATCCTCCTCTGGGCATGTTCCAAGTGATTGAGTCCAGCTACACTAATTTCCTACCTCCAAGATTAAACAAAACAGCTTCCACCAAACACATAAATCAGCATCAACAACCATCAAGGTTGAGATCCAGAATTCACCCATACAACTGACAATTTCAACCACAAGAAAACCAAATCAATAGTAGATCCAGAAGACAAACTTATGGGTAGAGCAAAGTCGAACTCTCCCACAACAATCACCGCCAGAACCGAAATAAGAAAAGCCACATCTCGACCACAAGGCACCCTTCGAACACATTCACAACAATCCAAAAAGGAGGACAAACCAAGGAGTATGAAGCCAAATCTTCGTCACCCAGGACTGGAAGATCCAACACCATGTCGATGGAGCATCGCCGTTGAGGGGAGCTGAGCAGGTTTGAGCAGACAACGCCACTCTGGGCTAGAGCCGAATAGAACCAAGCTGCAGAAGAACCCACTCCGACTTCCAATTCGGACAAACCGCAGGAGGCAGAAGGTACCAGCGGGGAAGATAGGGGCCCCTCCGGCGACGACACCACCGCAAGAACACCAACAATACACCAAAATCAAAACAAACAAAGCGAAACCAAACCTCCCCCCTCCGAATCACGTCGGAGCAGATACCGAGTCGCACCGGAACACACCTGAAGCTGAAGGTCAGCCAAGACCAGATCCGGAGTCCGGAAGCCATTGCTAAGCCATGCCGTACCGAAGCCAAGCCTAGACCCCGATGCCGGAAAGCATCGTCGCGCTGACACCGAGCCGAAATCCATCCTCCGGAAACCGACTCCGAGATCCATACCCACCAGAGCCCGCCGCGCCGTGATCCTGACCACGCCAAAGCCAGACCGCAAACTTGAAATGACATCGGACCACTCTGACTCCGAGCTGAGATCCTGAGCATCGACGCCAAGCCAAACCGACGTTTCGGAGGAGGGAAGGAGAATAAAACGATGAGGAAACCCTAACACGCGGGTGGGTGGGGGGAGGCGCCGCTCAGAGGCTAAATTTCGATAATTGTCTAAACCCCCCACACCATTCGACCTTTAGTGCACATTTCTATTAATCTCCCACCCACACTAAAGCCTCATACTCTTAACACACTTTCCCCTTATGTTATATCATATGAATCAACTTGTGAAACAGTATCCAAAACTACTTTGAATATCTTTCAAAACTTTTGGGTATCGTCCAAAACACTTTTGGGGTACTCTTAAAGTTTTTCACAAACACTTTTTTAACAAAACTTAATCTCTATTCACACAATCACAAAGTGTGATACCATGAGCCTTTGTATATTACAACAGTTCGAGGAGGGGGATTACAAAGAAATGAAGAAGGTACAGTGACTACAAGTACTCGGGGAGACTCGATCCTAAGACCTCCTGCGAGACCCGTAGAGACGCAACCACTAGGCTGCACCCCTGGGGGCATACCATGAGTCTTTGTAGCATTGATAATAATTATGAATTCCCCAATCCATAATTGTAAGCAAAGAGTGACATCTAACAAAGTGTCAATACTACTCGAGCTACAAAGAGATTTGGCACGATCTTTATCAAACACAAGTATCTCCATACTTGTGTCCACCAGCTGTATCTTATACAAGTATGCATAATCATATAATCCCTTTGTCCAAGACTGAAATGTTTTGACCCCTTGGGATCCCGTTTAGGCCGATGATAAGCTGATTGTGCCACCCAAACCCGTCTCTAATAGGTTGGGGGTTGGTGACCAGCACTAGTAGGCATATTACATAAAATCAGAGGGCTTAGTTAGCTTAATGTATCTATACACAACACATGTGTCCACATTAGATATCATAATGGAGGGTATATAATAAAACCAAATTTAATATGTGTATATATATTGCGTGCAACACACGCTAATCATCCATAAAGCATGACAAAAATACAATACCATAAAGAAAGGGAAAAAACAAGAACCTGATGCCCTAAAAGTAAACCAACCTAGACAATCAAAGATGATGACGAATCCTTAATGAAAAAATTATGAAATGAACTCTGCTTGTGTCTACCACATATGGGAACCACTAAGCTCCTCCTCCACTGATTCAATGTCCATCGTGATCACCACTACAATCTGTCTTTTTCATTATACACGACACATGCAGACAAAACGCCTCTACAAGGGTGAGTATAAACATACCCAGTAGGTTGTCTTGAAGCCACAATGAATAAATAGAAAGACTAGTTAACTCAAAACCAAAAAGGTAAGAAGAAACCCATACATTATTTAAAGATAGAGTGTTGTATCGGTAAATGTAATGGCAGGAAACTGCAAGAGGGGGGGGGGGGTTGAATTATAGTTGCAAAGCTAACATACAATTTTCATCCCACTCGAGTATTTAGTTGATCAAAAGATACAATTTCTGATCAAATCAAGGATTCAAAGTATAAAAAAAACATAAAATAAAAACTAACAGAAGATAAACACTCAACTGATAAAATAACATATGTAGCGGAAATGAAACTAATGTATAAAGTAATGAATAAAATTCATGGAGTTCGGGATAACAATCCACAAACCCCTTAAGGATATTATTAATGAAAAAACTTCCTATCGAGGGAAGCCTTTTCTTTTAGAACAAAGTGGAAGGTGGATCTTTATATCGAATCCAAGGTATCCAAGTTCCCAAGCTCTAGAACTTCGTCAATTGTAAACTTGTTGGAAGGTATCAATTTCCAAATTAGAAACTTCTTTGACTACGTATCAGAAGCAGACAACTCAACCTGAAGCTCCTCTTCAATTTATCCTCAATCAGTAACATGTCTAATCCCTTGGACCTCATGGAAATCTAGTTGTTCAGAAGCTGTTGGGTTCCAATATTAGAATCTCATTAATCTCAAAAGATCTGAAGATGCAGACTCCTAGACCCAAAATCTCATCAATTATAAGGGACCAGGAGTAAAACAATTATAAAGGAACTAAGATCTTTATAAGAAATACTTACACAATGGTAGCTCTTAGTGAACACTCAGAAATAATTATAATTATCAAAAGCACTTAGCATCAACACAATGATTTCACAACTTCAAGACAAACACAAGCTATTTCAGTAGTGTTTCCTTCTATTCCTCATAAAGATCCCACTTTGTGTGTGTTGTATTTCTTGTAAATGGTTGTCAATGTTTGTTAATGAATTAAAAGTATTTCATTGATGTTAATATATTGAAGATGTTGTAAATAATAAGTTTAATGGAAGTTTATCTGAAGTATCCAAGCTTGTTCACAACTAGAAAATATGGATACTGCCACACTTGTTCTGCCACAGTTTAATTAACTGTGGCAGTAGAGAAGTATTCCCCCCATGGTTTTTGTGTGAACTGTGGCCACATCCCGCTATATAACCCGAACCTCCCTGCCTCTCGCGCTCCTCTCGCGATCGAAGCCCTTTCCTTGCCTCGCGCGATCAGAGCCCTCTCCCTGCCTGCCGCGATCGAAGCTGTCTCCCTACCTGCCGCGATCGAAGCCCTCCAGATGATCGAACCCCCCACTGCTCTCGTGAATAACCCTCTCTCATACAATTGCTCCCTACTCTCGCGACATAGGCTCACACAAAGTAAGTTTACCCATTCCCTGCTCTCACGAAATCCTACCATCTCCGGATTTGTCAAAGAAACCCTACCCACCCCTGCTTTTGCAGATGAACCCTATTCGCTCCATTCTGTCGTGATTCACCCATTCCAGCAGGTGAACTGGTAAGGGTTACTCTAAACCAAGGATACCTTAATTTGAATTTTTTTTCATTTGATAAATGCTACCATTGGTTATTATTAGAAATCCATTCACTTGGAAATGTTGTTTTGGTTGAAGGTTTACAGATTCTGGTTTGAGGAAGCTATTGTTTGAGAATTTATGAGCAGAAATTGTTTAATATATTTAATTTATATGAGTAGATTTGAATTTTTTCTAATGATTTAGTTACATAGAGTTATAATGATGAATATCATTATATCTATGTGAATAAGTTTTGAATGCATTCCAAAATATTTTGAAGTGTTTTAGAGGATCTAAAAATGTCTAGAAAAATTTGGAAATTCTATGTATTAGGATACCGATGAAGTGAAAAAGGAAATGATAGGTAATATATTACCTTGTTTTAGAAAATTGTCAAAGGATATTACCACTAAGATGACATCCATCAAAATTTCACAATCTTTTAGAAACCTCACTACACCCAGACGAATCCTACATCCATTGCTCTAGTAAAACCGAAGAGTCCTTAGAAATTTATTCTTTAGGGTAAATTTCTATATTTTGAGAACATTATTTACAAATCATAACAATCTTCAACCTAAAGACAACTTCAAGGGATTCATAGTATCCTAAAAAACATTGGAAAACATCACCCACTATACTTATACTATATTTAATGATCCTATTCATTCTTTAATCTATTCACCCATGCCCAATTAAGGCATAATATTGCCACATTCTCTCATGGACTAATGTTTTTGTGAACATATATTAAATATTCCACCATCAAACTATCTCTTATAACCCTAACACTCTATATTCAAGCAATATTAAGATATAATGGTACTTTAGGTTGATGTGATTCATCCTCACATAAAACACTAACTTCTAGGCCAAATGAATCACACTCAGATTACCAAAGTAGAGTGATTAATTTTTCTAGATGCTTTCAAGCTCCACACAAAGAAATTTAGTCTTGGTAGAAATAGAATTCGAATCTAAGATAAATAAATCTTTACTAAAATTGAACTTCATTATAGATTAGGAATAAAACCTTCCAATATTTAAAATAGAACAAATTCAAATCTAGAGAATCCAATCAGAGGTGAATTTGTCTCTAATACCAACTAAAGGGGACTGGTTGAGATATGAACCACATTGAGTGGGGGTTGAATTAATTTTAGTGACTTTTAATTACCTTTTTTTGTACTTTTAAATTTTTATCCCTTTTCTTTTTACCTCTATCACTATTAGGTGAGTGGTTCTTTTATTATCTCTTTCCTCCATTATTTCTTATATCATAATCGAACACACACACACCCAAGTGGCATATTAATTTCTAAGGTTCACCTCTCAGTATGATAAGTCTAATCCTTAGTGTGATTTGGTAACACCTAAGGTCACAAAACCCATTAGTAAATACCTATGAGCTTTAAACTATAGTCTCCTGACAATATAGAGTGTGTATACTACACACTTATTTGGTGTTTTCCACACTCAAGTACATCTCATACCTTTACAATAAACATAGGGGTAACAACAAGATATTGTAACACCAATTTAGAATACTTCCTTATTGTTCATGTACTACTCCTTTCTTCTTCTTCTTCCATTTCAAAATAACAAGTCACTTATTTTATTTTTATACATATCACTATATAAAAACTCTTCTTATTCGTAGTATCAAACTGATATTCTATAACTTCTTATTTATATTCCTTCCTGTATAAACTGAAATACACATAACTCTTTATCTCTACCCTTATTTCATGTGTGAACTAGGGGAACATATCTCTTCTTCTTATAAACTTCATGAACTACTTGGTTGCTTCTTCTTATACCTCTCCCCACTTTTTTCTCTTCTTTTTTTCAATACAAAGAGCACTAGATCTTTCTATTCTTTTTTAACTTTGACATATAGTGGTTCTTTAGAATCAAAACTATGTTGGGTCTTATCACTCTTTTAAATAGTGTATATAAATTATTATCTCTTGAATAATACTAGAAAGCTTTCACTTGTCTATATTTAGAACTGCTTGAATATATATCAAATATAGCAGCACCAGTTTCTTCTTTTTTAGCATTCACTAAACCACATGAATAATTTGGATTCAAATATCCCCGGATTAATGGATCTATAATTTTCCACTCTATATTTTATAACCATTTGTTTTGGGTCTTATAACTCTTTTACATAGTTCATATAAACTATTCTATCTTGAATAATAGTTTCAAACTTTCACATGTCTCTATTTAGAACTCCATGAATATATTATCAAATATAGCAGCACTGATTTCTTCTTTGTCAGCATTCACTAAACCACATGAATATTTTGGATTCAATAACACTGAATTATTGGATCTAGAATTTCCCACTTTATATATTCATAACCACCTGATAACTATATGTAATAATATCAAAGGAGTTGGGGTGGGGGGGGGGGGTAGTGGGGGTGAAGGGGGATGTCAAAGGAGTTGGGGTGAAGGGTGGGGGTGTAGTGTGTAGGTGGGGGGGGGAGTGTGTAGGTGGGGGGGGGGGGTGCAGGTGGGGGGGGGGGCAGGTGGGGGGGGGGGAGT